>CM062297.1:88425819-91033319 GCA_031216915.1 Pictodentalium vernedei | reverse complement strand
TATACATGATTGGCCAAACTTGACATCAAACAAACTTATGTTGCGATGATTATATAGCCTTAAACACCAATAAATAAATAAATAAATAAATAAATAAATAAATAAATAAAGTGGTCAACAAAAGATATACATGATTGGCCAAACTTGACATCAAATAAACTTATGTTGCGATCATTATATAGCCTTAAACACCAATAAATAAATAAAGTGGTCAACAAAAGATATACATGATTGGCCAAACTTGACATCAAACAAACTTATGTTGCGATGATTATATAGACTTAAACACCAATAAATAAATAAATAAATAAATAAATAAATAAATAAATAAAGTGGTCAACAAAAGATATACATGATTGGCCAAACTTGACATCAAACAAACTTATGTTGCGATCATTATATAGCCTTAAACACGAATAAGTAAATAAATAGAGTGGTCAACAAAAGATATACATGATTGGCCAAACTTGACATCAAACAAACTTATGTTGCGATTATTATATAGCCTTAATCCTTTACCTAACGTAACGGCCAAAACCGGCCAGCGCTATTCTCAAAAATCGCCAATTAATTTTCATTATTTTTTTCATATTTTGTCTCAAAAACATAGGTTATGACCCCTCGTTGGAACAAGCTTGTCGAGCTCTTTCCAACGAGGGGTCATAACCTATGTTTTTGAGACAAAAAATGAAAAAAATTAGTTATTCAAGAATTATTTTTGCAAGTGTCGTCTGCTTTTCAGGTTAGGTAAAGAGTTAAACACCAATAAATAAATAGGAATAAATAGTTCATATTTTCCTATTAACCCTTTAGCTAACGCAGACGATATCAAAATTTATTATACCCCCCCCCACAAACAAAGTTTGGGGGGGGGGGGGGGGTATATAGGAATCACCCTATCCACCTGTCCATCCTTATAAGCGCACAACTCCTCCTAAACCGTTTGAAGAATTTTCATGAAACTTTACACAATGGAAGAACTCTATATGAAGATGTGCATGAAGCAATATAATTCCGTTCTGACATTTCCAAGGGGAGATAATCTAACTTATACATTTTAACGTACCAAAAAGGCTACAACTGAGGCGCGGGGGGTATCACTTTGTGAGCTTGCTCACAGTACCCCTAGTTTATTTTAATATTTGTTTTTTCAAATTTTTCAAAAAATTTTAACAAAACCAAATCATGTGACCCCTCACTGGACCGAGCTCGTTGAGCTTGTTCCAATGAGGGGTCACATGATATGGTTTCGTTGAAATTTTTTGAAATATATATTTTTTTTAACTACTTAATTTGTAAATTATGTGGGTGGATGTGGCCGATTTGTTAGGTAATGGGTTAACAAATTGCTTTTGGGAACTTGGATAACGACAGTCACTGTCTTTTGCCCTGGTGAAAATAAACAAACGTTTTGAATATATCCGTTTTAACGATTGTTGGGACTGTGATGTTACTGTGGTGCAATTAAAACTATCAACTAACCTTGTTTGAGCCCCGAAAATCTGGTCCTTTGGATCCTGTCATGCATAATTATTTATTTGAGAATGATTTTCTTTCCTAGAATTGCTCATTATCAAGCTTGGCCAATACACTTAATGCTTTACTAGGCAAAACCAATTTTTTTACATTGAGAACTTTTATAGTTTTTCATCGAATGCAATTAGGAAAATTAATGTTACCAGGCATGATGGAGTGATTTGAAGCCGAGTTATTGTATGATTAGGGGTTAATGATGGCAATAAATAAGGGTTTGGTAGATGTAGAAAAGAAAGAAGAGAGTTGTAAAAAGAATTCAGTGCGAACTAAGATTCAGCTCATTAGTGGGATAATTCAGGGTTTCTGCTACCACAGCTGAGGGTCTGTCAACCAAACCCATTCCCACCTGCCGATCATTTACTGATAAAGCTTAAAATCTGGTAAAAAAAACAAACAACATGACGCTGTAAAATTCTAGTCAAGAGGCAGTCTTTTTAGGAGCACTGTTTCTGGAACTGGCATTCTGCAACTTAAGATTGTCAAGTGCCATTCAGAAACTATTGCTATTTTCCGCTGTTTGCCGATTAAGTAAGATATCACATGCCGATTGTAGCAAAGAAATGGTGATAGCTTTGGGTGTTTCCCTGAAGATTCAACATAATTATTCTCACAAAATCGTTCATACTAAAACATGAATTGCCGTTTCAGATGCAAGGAAATGGCCTTCCTGCAGTGTTCAATTCAAAAATTTTCTTCGTCCAGCGCGAACCATGGTCATACCACGCGATCTGTGATTTTCCCCTCCTACCAGACCCACTAATTTATTTCTAGTGGAAACCCTGGATAATTTTAACAAATAATGACATGCCTTACAGATGCAAAAAAAAACTCGAATCCGCATTTGCGATGCATAATCCTTGTTTTTAGCTTAACTTGTCAAAGTCAAGATAAGCTGTTGCCATCACGTGTGCGGAAGTCTGTTAGTCTGTGAATCTGTGAGTCTGTTCACATTTTCCTTTAGCACAGGCTACACCCCGTAGTTCTTGTCTGATCGTCACGAAATTTCATATGCAGGTTTGGGTCATGAGAGACGTCCCCTTTTGGTCGCGATCGGTCAACCGGTATGGCTGCCCGAGCCCAAAACCCGAAAACCATTAGCATAGTCTACAAGTCGTATTTATGAAGGGATTTCATTGTAACTTGGTAGGATGCCTCTGTATAATGCCAAGATGAGAACGTACCCTTTTGGTCATGATCTGTCAACCGAGGTGGCTGTCCAAGCCCGAAACCCAAAAACTTTTAGCACAGTCTGCAGGTCATATTTAATATGGAGGGATTTCATTGTAACTTGGTAGGATGACTCTGGATGATGTCTAGATGAGAACTTCCCCATTTGGTCACGATCTGTCAACCATGACGACTGCCCGAGCCCAAAACCCGAAAACCTTTAGCACAGTCTACAGGTCATATTTATGGAGGGATTTCATTGTAACTTGGTAGGTTGACTTCATATAATGTCTAGAAGAGAACGTCCCCTTTTGGACGTGATTGGGCAAGTGTGACGGCTACAGGGGCCCGAAGCCCAAAAACCTTCAGCACAGTCTGCAGGTCATATTTATGAAGGGATTTTATTGTAACTTGGTAGGTTGACTCCAAATAATGTCTAGATGAGAACGTCCCCCTTTGGTCGCTATCATTCAGCTTTGATGGCTGCCCGAGCCCAAAAATCTTTAGCATAGTCTATAGGTTGTATTTATGTAAGGATTTCATTGTATCTTGTTTGGTTGACTCCATATAATGCCTAGATGATGACATCCCCTTTTGGTTGTGATTGATCAACTGTGACGGCTGCAGGTGCCTGAAAACCTTGAGCACAGTCTACAGGTCATATTTATGAAGGGATTTCACTGTAACGTGGTAGGATGACTCCAAATAATGTCTAGATAAGAACGTCCCATTTTGATCGCAATCATGCAGCCTTAATGGGTGTCCGAGCCCAAAAACCTTTAACATAGGCAAAAGGTCATATTTATGGAAGGATTTCATTGTAACTTGTTAGGTTGACTCCATATAATGCCTAGATGATGACATCCCCTTTTGGTTGTGATTGGTCAACTGTGATGGCTACAGGGGCCCGAAGCCCGAAAATCTTGAGCACAGTGTACAGGTCATATTTTAGAAGGGATTTCATTGTAACTTTGTAGGATTACTCCAGATGATGTCCAGATGAGAATGTCACCTTTTGGTTGCGATCATTCAACTATGATGGCTGCCCGAGCCCAAAGCCCAAAAACCTTTAGCACAGTCTACAGGTCATATTTATGAAGGGATTTCATTGTAACTTGGTAGGTTGACTTCATATAATGTCTAGATGAGAATGTCCCCTTTTGGTTGTGGTTGGTCAACTGTGACGGCTTCAGGGGCCCGAAGCCTTAAAACCTTGAGGACAGTCTACAGGTCATATTTATGAAGGGATTTCATTGTAACTTCGTAGGATCACTCCAGATGATGCCCAGATGGCAACATCCCCTTTTGGTCGCGATCATTCAACCATTATGGCTTCCCGAGCCCAAAACCCGAAAAACTTTAGTACAGACTACAGGTCGTATTTGTGAAGGGATTTCATTGTAACTTAGTAGAATGACTCAGTATAATGTTGAGATGAGGACATCCTCTTTTAGTAGTAATCGGTCAACCGTCATGGCTACACAGGCCTGAAGCCCGAAATCCTTTAGCACAGTCTATAGGCCATATTTATGAAGGGATTTCAATGTAACTTGACAGGATGACTCGTTTTGGAATAATTTCACTGCAACTTTGTAACTTTCATTGACATACGTTAACTGTGAGGGCCACATACATTTACTGTGAGATCATATTTACCCACCCCTCCGCCGTTTAGTACAGTGTACACCTCATATTTTTTTATTAAAAACATAGCATACAGGGAACAGAAATTAACATATTCCCAATTATCACAATTCTTGTCTTATTTCATAATCTTTTCATAAACATTGAACGTTATCCTTTTCATCAAACACAACACACAGACAAGTTAAGCTACAGTGTCATTGACACTTTCATTTATATAAAATTGTTCGGTTCCAATGTATGGAGAATGCCCAAAGGCATTCTGAAATTGTAACAAAATAATTATTTATAAGCAAAATCTTGCAAAACTAAGACTACCTGCAATGTTAGCATGGTACAGGGACCGACCTGGGCATGCGCCAGTGCGTATTTGGTTCTGAAATATCAGGACCTGGCTCTTAAATCTCAGAAATAGGCCTCTCAGTTGGCGCTAACTTCTCAGATCATATTTTGATATTCTTTTGATGGATAATCGAGAGAGACACTCTTACATGTATTATATATATGATTATCATTTATCATTGTTGTAGAGTGCTTAAGTTAATACTTCAAGTCTTAATTACCAAGCATTAATCTTCACTTTGTTTCTGATCAAGTCTTGGCTGCCTAAATAGGCAGCCAAGACTTGATCAGAAACCACAGTGAAGATTAATGTTTGCTAAAGTGTACTAAATGAAAATGATGAGAGCTATTACATACTTGCAGTGTGTGTTACAAACAGCAATGTGACTCCGTAAATTGAAATCTGGCGCATGAATTGAAAAAATAGGCTCCGAGACTAGAGCGTATTTTAAATAGTCCCTATCGGTCCCTGATGGTATCTTTGAAATAATTACTTGCAAACTTCAAATCACCTTTGAAAAATAAATTGGCACACCACCAGTTAAGAGGTATAAAAATTGACTTGTTAAATAAAAAATTTTCATGTTACTCACAATGTTCATTCTATTCCTGTAGTTTATTTGAGGGCTGACCCCAAAACATGTTACCAGAGAATTCAACAGAGAGACAGAAAAGAAGAATCCACAATTCCTTATGTAAGTTTTCTTAAGTCCTTTATTTTTGCATCTGAAACACAGTTTATGGCCTCTCATTCGAGCAAGCTCATTGAGGTTTTTCTATTCAAATGTCACAAATTATTTGACTCGAAAAAGTCCCTGCTTTTAAGAATAAAATAAAGTGCTGATGTCTGCAAGTTGTTTTCGGTATTGGGGTAAACGTAATATATTTATATAGCAAATTTACCCTCAGTTTTAAATCTTTTTCAATTAAAAAAAAGGAGATGAATTAACTCCTTCCATGCTGTTGGGGGATATTCCTGCGCAGGACAGGAGATCTCATGTCATTAAAATAATTAAAATTTGAGCTCATTTGACCAAATTTTCACCTGTAAATAGTATCGCCTTTTTGATCATTGATGTTTACACCCCCGCAACAAGTTGGGGTGGAAGTACACTGGAATCATCTTGTCTGTCTGTCCATCTGTAAACATAATTTTGTTTGGAGATTTTCTCAGACATTTATCGACCAATCTACTTGAAACTTGGTATGAATGTTGACCACCATGGGAACGAGTGCACCTGCACTTATAGCACCGGTCAGATTATTTTTGCCAGAATTTATGCCCTTTTCAACTTGAAATAGCAGCCGCATAGGCCTGAATTTTGACCAGAGATTTTCTCCGATGTTTATCATGCTTGGCAATTTCAGGAGAGCGATTTTTTAGCTCTCCTTACTGCCCTCCTGAAAGAATTAAGGAGAGCGAAAAATTGCCCTCCTAAATATTTTGGTCTGGGATGATTGAGATTACATGTATTATGCTCACATTAAATTATTGTTGTAAAGCAAAAATGTAATTTAACTTCGAAGTCACATAACATCACGTAATTTCATTTTGAAGGTGGTTTAGTTGTAAAAGGTAATGGCTGCAACCATACCCAAACACAGTTGCAATCATTTGAAGCAAAATTGGTCACAGCAATATTTTTTTTTTCTGTCAGTTTCAAGTTCAACAACTGACATCACAGTTTGAGGGGTAATTATTCAAGGAATATTGACACTATAATATACTACCATTACTACTATCCTGTCACTTGAAGCACTTGCACCAGGATGTGACTGTAGATTCAAGCAGACCTGTTGTCCAAGAAAGTCATACGCCTACCACTACCACCTTCAACCCTCCTTGGGGGGTTGAAGGTGGTAGTGGTAGGCATATGATTTTCTTGGACAACAGGTCTGGGTACACACACAGGTCTTGTCAAGTGTGTGTTCGGTTGTTGAGTGAAACATCTAGATGTCTAAGAGATTTCGCTTTACCTTAGTAAAGTTAATAAAATCGCTGATGTAGTCTGTTGGTTTCAGTTTCAATGAGTTCGTTCATCTTGGTTTCAGTTTCAATGAGTTCGTTCATCTGGATACTTGAACTGCTGTGTAAAGCTAATTGCTCTCCTAAGGTGATTGAGGAGAGCGATTTTTTGCCCTCCTGCATTTTTCAGAATGCCAGGCCTGTTAGACTGTCTTGTTTTTAATGTTTTTGCAGGAACTCATAGACTCTCTACATGATTTACATGAAGAATGGTTGATACAAGAAAAATATTTTAAAGTGCCTGCCCCTGTTTTAGTAAGTATACTAGTACATAACTAGTGTTCAACTGTTCACCAAAAATGGTCGCTGACCGATTACCAGTTATTTGAGCTGACAATCGGCTGATTCTGATGCCAATTCCAGTTGTAATACTGTGCACTACTAGACAAGTCTAGGATCGAAAGAAGTAAAACTGGTAATTTTACTGCCATGTGAGTCAGTGGAGGGCAACTTCAACTTTTTCGGTATGAACTGGCGATTGTTGCAAGTATGCTCAATTGTAAGCTTTACATGTCGTTTAACTTGTATATCCCATAAAGTGGTGGCGGGAGAGATTAAGAATATGCATTGTGAGTGTTTCTCAACTTTATTGAATGGTATCATTGACATCATTTTACATTAACAATTGCAGAAGATAATAAAATGTGGTTACTGAATCAACACAAAATGCTTGGCAACAGTCAGTTGAACCGATGTTCCAGGAGCCTTTGCCATTGTCATCGGATTTCCCACAATCGGCCAATGGTGTGGCCGGTTCTGATCATCAGTTGAACACTATACATAACCTGAATGTTCTCATTTTCTGTTCTGTTTCATCTACTCAACATTTTACATTTGATGCTAGATTTAAGTTCTGATAATTTAATGAAATCACTTAGTGTGTAGGGTGTGGGAAGAAATACAAAATGTGATCAACAACTTAGAAGTCTTCGTTTTTGATTTACTAAATTTAAAACATTCTACAACGATTGTAGGGCTACTTCAAAATGGACTTTATATTCACATGTAAATTTATTGGAGTGAATTGTTTTCCTATAAATAACTTGAATATATGGCCATAAGTATTTGGGGAAAAAATATATAATTTTTAGCTCAACTTTGACGTAAGTCAAAGTTGAGCTTATGCCATGGTCCGTCTGTCCGTCAACAATTCAATACGGCTCGGGCTAGAGGCTGTATTTATGAACCGATCTTTATGAAACTTCTTGGGTACCTTTGTTATCAAGTGTTTTGGGGTCTGGTCCGAAATTCAAGACGGCCACTGGCAGCCATTTTGTACAAAATTAGGTGCAATCAAATTTTTCCGCAGAACTTCCATATGAAAGCTCTGATTTGAATAATTTTTTGTATGAATGTTTAGTACCATGGGATACATCACATATAATATGGGTTTTTTTCTCGTGTGTAAATTATGCAAATTAGACTAAGTTTGATTTATTTAGTGTTACTTTCAGCACTGTAAGTGCAAATACCAATACGACTCGGGCTAGAGGCCGTATTTATGAACCGATCTTTACGAAACTTCTTGTGTACCTTTGGTATCACCGTGGGACGAGAACAAGTGTTTTGGGGTCCGGTCTGAAATTCAAGATGTCCGATGGCAGCCATTTTGTACAAAATTAGGTCAATCAGATTTTTGCGCAGAACTTCATATGAAAGTGCTGATTTGAATAATTTTGTGTGTGAATGTTTAGTACCATGGGATACATCACATATAATATGGGTCTTTTTCTCGTGCATAAATTATGCCAATTAAACTAACTTTGATCTATTAAGTGTTACTTTCAGCACTGTAACTGCAAATGCCAATACGGCTCGGGCTACAGGTTGTATTTATGAACAGATCTTTACGAAAATTCTTGGGTACCTTTGTTATCACCGTGGGATGAGAACGAGTGGTTTTGGGTGCGGTCCGAAATTCAAGGTGGCCGCCAGCAGCCATTTTGTACTTTAGTTAGTGCAATCAGTATTTTGTACAGAACTTCTGTATGAAAGTTCCGATTTGAATAAATTTTTGTATGAATGTTTAGTAACATGGAATACATCACATATAATACAGGTTTTTTTTCTCGAGCAGAAATTATGCAGTTTAGATGAACTTTGATTTATTCATTGCTACTTATACACAGTAAGTGCATGTGTCAGTGCGGCTTGAGTTGAGGCTGTATTTATGAACCAATCTTCACAAAACTTCTTGGGTACTTTTGTTATCACCTTGGGACGAGAACGAGTGTTTCTGTGTGGGGTCCAAAATTCAAGATGGTTGCCAGTGGCCATTTTGTACCGAAATTAGGTCCAATCAGTTTTTTGAACACAACTTCTATACGGCTCAGGCTAGAGGCCATATTTATGAACCAATCTTTACGAAACTTCTTGGGTACCTTTGTTATCACCGTGGGACGAGAATGAGTGTTTTTGGGTGTGGTCCAAAATTCAAGATGACCACCAGCAGCCATTTTGTACCAAAATTAATGCAATCAGTTTTTTGTACAGAACTTCTGTATGAAAGTTCTGATTTGAATAAATTTTTGTAGGAATGTTTAGTAACATGGAATACATCCCATATAATACAGGTTTTTTTCTCATGCAGAAATTATGCAAATTAGATGAACTTTGATTTGTTCAGTGTATACACAGTAAGTGCACATGTCAGTATGGCTCGGGCTAGAGTCTGTATTTATGAACTGATCTTCACGAAACTTCTTGGGGTACCTTTGTTATCACCTTGGGACAGGAATGAGTGTGTTTTGGGGTGCCTTTGTTATCACTGTGCTATGAGAACAAATATTTTGGGGTTCAGTCAGACCCACTCTGGGACTCAAAGATTTCTTTTCTAGTTTAGCATCTAACTGTCACCCCACCTTTACAATACTTTACCTATATATTTGTTACATGCTACGGTCAGCATTTATGTACAAACCGTTACAATACTTTACATGTACCTTTGTTATCAGGTCATTACCTAGATGTTTGTCATTGCTGTGTCACATACTATACATGTACATGTCTTAAACAAGTTGAGCTACAGTGTCATTGACACTTTCATTAGAGCTGAAATGGTTAAGGGTTTTCTTGATTG
The DNA here is from genome assembly GCA_031216915.1 of Pictodentalium vernedei. Classification (NCBI taxonomy): domain Eukaryota; kingdom Metazoa; phylum Mollusca; class Scaphopoda; order Dentaliida; family Dentaliidae; genus Pictodentalium; species Pictodentalium vernedei. The sequence goes on along the minus strand of CM062297.1, from coordinate 91,023,525 downwards.
ATTAATCACATGGATTAACCTTGATTAACCAATTAATCACTTGCCGTAATAGATAGCTCAATAATTGCTGTACCGTTGTTGATTTACAGTATTAACCCTTTACCCAATGTAATGGACAATACCGACCAGCCCTATATACAAAAATTTCCATTCAAATTTTATAATGTTTTCAATATTTTTATTCTAAAACGAATGGCCCAGACTTAGCTGATGCAAACTCGATATTATCCAAACACAAATTTTGAACCCCCCCCCCCCCCCCAATCCCCAAAATTTGCATACAAATCTAAAAAATAAAAGTCCTATCTGGTCCTCCATACTTTTGTGTACTGCGCATGCGTGGTAACCAGGAAGGTACCGAAATTGGCGCCAAGCATCATTCCTTTGTTTGGCCGAAGTCAGTAAACTGAACTGACATCTGTGCTTTAAAATCTCTTTTTTGAAGTTGCCAGACACAAATCATTAATGGATATGGTGGATTCAGTGTTGTAACAGGATGCTGGAAGGAAACTATGGTGGTTTTGGACGTTCAGACCTGTAACTTTAAAATAATTATGTAAAATTATTCATGTTTCCCAATTTCGGGATATACGTCTGAACGCCATCATTCTTGTTAATGATAAAATCTACTGTTTTGTTAAATGTTCCTTCCCTCTCGTTCCATGAACTTTCCTGTTAAACTCCCAGGCTATTTTGGCTTTTTTATGGAATTTTTTAATTAAATTTCTTGGGAGTTTAATGTGTTTTATGGAATGTTTATTCCGTTTATCCCCATGGTTACGTCCCCACCCTGGGGGTTTTTGAACGTTTGTAGTCTTGCATCTTCTACCAGATGCATTGTTTTTTTCTTCCTATGAAGATATTGCTTTGCATCAGGTAGTAATTGATCGGTTTCTGACTTTGGGCCTGTTTTGTGCCTGTTTTTTAGTTTCCGGTTTTTCCTGTTGAAGTTGTTTTCATTTATTTATTTATTTATTTATTGGTGTTTAAGGTCACATACTTATGCACAATGGCTAATCATGACCATGACAGTTGTATGGGTGGAGGAAGCCGGAGTACCCATAGAGAACCACTGAGCAACGACGAGCAGCTGCAGCTCTGCAACATCGCAACTCCGCAGTGCAGCACAGGCAGGGTTAGATTGGTTGAAGACGTGCACTATGGACGTGCAGTATGCCTTAGTACACGGCATCATCGTGCCCCCATGTGGACAATCAGGGTTAAGTTCCTTGCCCAAGGACACAACGTGGGAGTCCGAATCGCTCAGATGGTCAGTTGGATGGTGAAAGGGAGCTGGAGGAAGATCGCCATCCCTTTCGGAACGACACATGGAAGCTATGAATTTTATTCTTCAGTTTTTTCCAGATCTTGTTCCATCTGGTCAACAAGCTGCGTCAGCTAGGCAGAAACCCCATATCGTCCCTAGATAGGGATACCCTGCAGAGGAAAGACGATGTTCTTTTCTTCCCAGGTCAATCTGTTCATGTGTTGGAGGCCTTCTGCCAGATTGCAGGGCTCAAAATAAGCGGTGTCGCGTCGCTTTTTGCTATGCAAAACTTGCAAAAAGCTACACAATGTTCAATTATGTATAGCTTTTGGCGATACAAGATAACTGCATCCTATTAAGCTGCAGTTGATTATCTTGTATCACAAAATGTAAATGAAAATTTGCAAACAAATTTGAAAACTAGTTCACTGATGCTTTACTTCTGATTGTGTAACATTCCAGGCATAGCTCAGATTTACTCTCCATCAAGCGTCATTAGCAACTTCATATGTAAGATGAATTCTATTGGTTTAAATTCTTCCTGTTTTTACAACATTTTGCATAAAATGTACATTAAAAATAACTTCAAGCCCATCAAATTAAAAATCTCACTTCCATTTTGAGAACTCTATTGAACAACCAAGACACTATTTGAAAATATCCAAGTCCATGCAACCCTTAAAGGGTGTTCAGTTAAAAAAACATAGTTAATGTTTCATGTGTTGCAGATCATTTGGAAATGCCCAGAAATGGATGGAAACTATTCTATCTACTTAGAAGAATTCAATACAAAACAGCATAACATAACTCTGGTATACAAAAACAGCTATGTAATTTTTATAAAATGCTATTCATTTTTTGGAAATACGTAGCATTTTGCTACGCAAAGAAAAAAAGTTATTTTGAGCACTGCCAGATTGACAACGCAATCTTTAGCCTAGTGAATTCAAAAAGGAAAAGCGGTTTCTTATCTTCTATCCATATACCGTTTCCTTGACCACGTTACTTAAAAATAGTAGGAGAATATGTTCAGAGAGCTCCTCTGCATCTGGATGAGCGGGCTTTGGATCTAGATATCTTATTACCTGCATCATTCAATGTTCGCTGCGACTTGTTGGAATCTTCCATTGATTCTAGTCGGGCGATTCTGGGCGCTATGTTCTATGCAGACCATATCACCAGGGCTCTGGCTCAACGTCTTAGCGGGAAAGAATTCAACGACATTAATCACTCAGTTCTTTCTAGGGCAGTTAAGTATGCCACATATCACTCCACCTTTTCAGTGGATAATGAGTTGATAAGACGTGATGGAGCCTTAGCATCATTATCATTAACCCTTTACCCAACGAATCGGCCGCATCCGCCCGCGTAATATGCAAATTCAGTCGTTGAAAAATTTTTTTTTTTTAAATTTCAACAAAACCATATCATGTGACCCCTCATTGGAACGAGCTCGACGAGCTCGTTCCAACGAGGGGTCACATGATATGGTTTTGTTGAAATTTTTTTAAAAATTTGAAAAAATTATATTTAAAATAATAAATTTTGATATCGTCTGCGTTGGGTAAAGGGTTAATAAACGATAGAGTGAAGAGCTCTCTCAGAGTTGCTCTGGTTTCTAGTCATACTTTGTTTGATGACAAACTATCATTTGTGTTTGACGAAGCTACCAAAAAAGCTACCAGCACTTTGTTGCTTAGGTCAGTTTCCCAGCAGCAGTCGTCTGCTGGACGTGGTAGGCGAAGACTCTCAAATTCGCAGTCGTCGAAAAGGGGTTCTAAGAAACCCTTGTATGGATAGTCACAAAACCATCAGTATAGCGACTCTGGAAAGGGTCGTGAGTCTTGCAGACAGATGCCCCTAAGCCGACAGCACGAGGTGCCTCACAGGGAGGACATACTTTCTCTTACAGAAAGCCTTGAAAATCATGCAGGTGATGGTCTAAACTTTTATTGCTCTCCAGTGGGCGGAAGGTTATCAAACTTTGCGAGAAACTGGATGGAGATAACAGATCAGTGAGTAAGGAATGTAGTCAGAACGGGTCTTTGGTTATCATTCCGATCAAAACTTCCACTTAAGAAGTCCGTGTTGGACAGATTTTCCGGTGAATCCTTCAAAAAGGGAGTTCAATCTCTCTCAGTAAAGGAAGCAATAGGGGTTGTGGAAAATCCAAAATTCTCCGGGATTTTACAGCCACCTGATCTTGTGGCGAAACCAGATGGGTCATTCCGACCAGTGATAGATTTGAGCGGGCTAAACAAATTAATATTAGCTCCAAAGTTCTATATGGAAACCATTCGGTCGGTAAAAACCAGCAATGGAGTGAACGATTTTGCGGCAAGCATAGACCTAAAGGACATGTACTTTCATGTCTTGGTCTAGCCGGCTTTCAGACAATATCTGCGCTTTGCCGTCCAAGTGAAGGTTAACCAGTTCAGAGAGATGTGCTTTGGCTCTTTGCGCTTTCACTCGAATAATGAACTCGGTAATGTCATACTTCCGAGCTCATTCGGCAGTAGTAACGTTGGGTTACTTGGACAACATTTTTCAGAGATATGGCAACAAAATCGCACTTCAAAACGATGTGCAGAGTCTGCTTCTGTTACTCTGATGTCTCGGTTTCATTGTAAATGAAAAGTCGGGTTTAGCTCCGTCCAAGTCATTCATTCAATTGGGAATGTGCTTCGAGACTCACAACAATCTGGTTCATCTCCTGGTAACCAGAGCGAAGTTTGTCAGTTGTTATTATCGCTTTTGTCTAAGCTCTCTCACAGTGTCAGCAAGGGAGTTTATGTGACTGATGGGACTGTGCGGAGCGGCTGTGGACCTGATTCCGCTAGGTCACTTATGCCTGCATCCTCTCCAGATTTTCTTCACTCAGAACTGGAGTGTCAAGATGCATTCGCTCGAAACGCAGATTGTTTCAACGGACCTGGTAAAACAAAAGGTTCAGATTTGGGCGAATCTCCAATGGCTGACTTAGGGAGTTCTGCTTCAAGTACCAGATCTGGTCTTCACTGTTATGATAGACGCGAGTCTGACGGGTTGGGGCGCATCCCTGATTGCCACAGACCTGAAGTGTCAGGGTCTTTGGGACCCTTGATTCCTAGAAAAGCACATAAACATCAAAGAGATGATGTCTATTTGGCTAGCATTAAAACATTTTTTTTTACTTATTTTCTCGCCAAAATATGAGATTTTCAGCAATTTTATTTGCATTCTTCTATAATCTCTGAGATAGTTAACACTTCATTTTTTAGCTCCAAAACACAGCTTTTAATCCCTCATTGGAACAAGTTCTCGAGCTTGTTCCAGTGAGGGTTTATAATCTCTTTTGGATACAATTTTTAATGGTGTCTGTTTTGACAATCGATCGGCATCAGTGAATTGATTTTTTTATGAATGAAGATCATGACATCATGGTATTGCTTTCTTGTGCTATACATGATGTAATCCTTAATTTATTGTTCTACTTGTACTATAACAGGGGTGTAATTTTTCTGTTTTTTGGTGGATTTCCACTTTTTGGGGGTTAAAAAATGAGATTTTGTGGCGCATCTAAATTTGCAAAAAAAAAATTGTGTGGGGGTGTGGGAAGGTTAGGGGAACCCCAGCTAAATTCCAGTAAAGGGCAATTTCACAAACTGTGTTCCATGTTTTACATCATACTACAACATTGACCACATTTCTTCCTTGTTTTACATTATGCCATTGATGTCCTGCAGTGAAGAGAACTTGTGTTCTGAAAGTTCAGTGGCTGCTGAGGTAATTCCTGCCTGAGCTGAACCAATAGAATGCAGTGTTTCATATTGTTTCTGTTTCAAATGCTCCTCCTGCCTTTCAAACATTGTTGTGAATTTCTTTTGGTGTGTTCAACTGGAAAATTACTGCACAGTACAACAAAAATTCATTCTATTGTTGATCGTAATTGTGACAATATATCAAAGCAGTATGAAGACAGTGTCATCTAACTACAGATTATCGGGTTATTATCGAGTAAAAGTTGCTCATATAGGTCATCGTAACCTTAAATTTCCATTCAACTTCAACTGTGACTTTGATGCTGGCTTTGGAGTTCAAGCTTTCAAAATTACATGTAGAAATAAATATATTTGTCATTATAAATGTGGAAGAAGTGACGCGTTCCAATTCTGCAAAGGAAATCGTATTTGATAAACAGATGAACGTTTAAACCACGATGTGTGAGAAGTAATTTTGTCACCTATTTTCGTGGTAAATGCCACACTGGAACACAATACCAATTAACTAGTGCAGTTGTTTTGAAAAAGGGGTATTGTGACTCTGAAGTTTGACAACAAGGTTAACTTTAGGTCGTTTCTCTCTTTATTCTGAGAATTGAAGACCTGATTACTTATAAAGAGGGCAGCAATGACGTACTCTGTTGGGACAATTTTGCTGGAATTGACTGCTTTTTGATTGATTTTTTCTTCATGAAAAATCCTTTTGAAGATTTGCGATTTTTCAGAGAATTCAGCTGTCTACTTTCTTGATTCTGATAATGAGACAGGGCCTCCGGAAACACCAAGGGGCAAGTGTTGGGAGGGGGGGGGGGGGGGGCAGAGTTTCAGGGATGGCAACCCATATTTGTAAGGCATTTTTCCCAGTGCAGTATGCCAGCTATATTGGGACCTTCAAAATCCATCTTCTCTACACTTGTTTTGCCAACATTTTCTGGAGATTCCCCCTGCAATCCTCCCCTTCCCCTCCCAAGCAATGACTTATGTACTCTCACTTTGGTCCTTGGCTAAAAGATTTTGGGCATGGTGAATAACCAGAAGGGGGACCCTTTTAAAAGTTTTTTCTGTTTCCTCAATCACACACCTGACTACAGTGGAACCCTGTTAATTGAATAGCCACTTTGCCAGTGAAAATTATTCAATTAACAGGAGTATTCAATTAAAAGGGATTGTGTCACTTTCCTGTATTATGGAGACAAACTTAGCATTTAATCTAATATATCTTGTTTGACAGAGCTCCATGAGCTCTGTCAAACAAGATCTAATAGATTAAATGCCTGTATTGGATGCACTGAGGCCAAATAGGTCTATAATCAAAGGAAAACTGGAGTGAGTCAGGGTCATTTACTGACAGGTTACAAGATTCTTTATTCAATTAACAGGAGTTTACTCTATAGCCTATATTCCATTAACAGGTCAGATTTGTACTGGAGGTATGGTAAATGGTTTTGTGTTGGAAAAGTATATTCAATTAACAGTGATATACAATTAAGAGATATCCAATTAAGTGGGGTCCACTGTATAACATTGTGTGTTTCTTTGTTATAATTTTTCTGTTTAACACATGGTAGGCCAACATAAAAATATGATCATGACCAAAAAAATGATCTAGTCAAATTTATTTCGTTGAGCTGGTGATTTATTATTCCTCCCTCCCACCCCCCCCTCTCTCTCTCTCTCTTTCTCGGGAGCATTATGTTTTCACCATGTCTGTCTGTCGTCCAACTGTTAACTGTTGGTTTCCGACAAATAACTAAAGAACAGCTTATTTGATCAAATCATTATTTTAGGGGTTACTTGTGGATGACCAGACAATGCTTCCTTTCGATTTTGGTCCAGCTAGCCAATTCAATATGGCCACCATGGCAGTCATTTTGAATTTGGTTTCCATTCAATAACTAATTTTTTAATTATGCATTGTTAGCATGTTGAGGAAGCTTCCTTTCGATTTTGAACCAGTCAGCTGAACCAAGATGGACACCAGTGGCCAATTCATTATGGTAGCCGTCTTAAATTTGGTTTCCACCCAGTAACTAATGAATGCCAACTTGAATCATTTTTATTTGTTAACCCTTTCCGACTACGGTAATCATGATGTTCTAACGTCACAGAGAATCATCAAGCTCTTGCGACGTCAAACGCAATCGTTAAAAGTCGGAATACGTATTATTACGTACCGTAGTCGCAATCCACCAGAATTTCCGTACGTAATATTACGTACCGTAGTCGCAAAGGGTTAATTTTGTGTTGTTGATGTCTAGAGGAAGCTTCCTTTCGATTTTGGACCAGTCAGCTGAACCACCAGTGGCCAATTCATTATGGCTTCCTTGGTGGCCATCTTGAATTTGGTTTCCGTCCAATAACTAATGAATACTGACTCAAATTAATTTCAGTTTTTGCATATGCATTATTGGTGTCTAGAGGAAGCTTCCTTTAGATTTGGTCCATCTAGCCAATCCAATTTGGCCACCATGGTGGCCATTTTGAATTTGGTTTCCATCCAATAACTAATGAATGCTGACTCTGATCATTTTTATTTTTAAATATTTTTATTTTTTAATTATGCATTGTTGGTGTCTAGAGGAGCTTCCATTCGATTTCGGACCATTCAGCTGAACCAAGATGGCCACAAGAGGCCAATTCATTATGGTGGCCATCTACAATTTCGTTTCCGCTCAGTAACTAATGAATGCTGACTCAAATCATTTTTGTTTTTTAATTATTCATTGTTGATGTTTAGAGGAAGCTTCCTTTCGATTTTGGATCAGTCAGCTGAATCAAGATGGTCGCCAGTGGCCAATTCATTATGGCTTCCATGGTGGCCATCTTGAATTTGGTTTCTGTCCAATAACTTATGAATAAGGACTTGAATCAATTTCAGTTTTTGTTATGCATAAATGGTGTCCAGAGGAAGCTTCCTTTCGATTTTTGTCCAATTTGCCAATCCAATTTGGCCACCATGGTGGCCATATTGAATTTGGTTTCCATCCAGTAACTAATGAATGCTGACTCGAATCATTTTTGGTTTTTAATTATGCATTATTGGTGTCTAGAGGAAGCCTCTTTTTGATTTTGGGCCAGTCAGCTGAAGCAAGATGGCTGCCAGTGGCTAATTCATTATGGCTACCATGGCAGCCATCTTGAATTTGGTTTCCGTCCAATAACTAATGAATACTGATTCGAATCAATTTCAGTTTTTGGTTATGCATTATGGGTGTCTAGAGGAAGCTTCCTTTCAATTTTGGATCAGCTAGCCAATTCAATATGGCCACCATGACGGGCATATTGAAGTTGGTTTCCATCCATTGACTAAAGAATGCTGACTCAGATCCATTTTATTTTTGATGCATTATTGGTGTCTAGAGGAAGCCATCTTTGATTTGGATATGCCCCTGATAGACTTACCTACCCTTTTATCACAACGTCGGGTGCATATGCCACGCTTTGCATTGCTCTTGTTGGTATATGTCTCTATAGCAACAATGTCAGCATCAAGTTCGATGAGCACTGATATTTCTTGAAAATTATGGGAATTATGGCTCTTTGTTATAAAATATCCTGTAAATCTTGTTCATGGCATAACTTCAACAATACTTAACAGATTTCAATTCTTTTTGGTATATCTCTCTATAGCAACAATGTCTACATCAAGTTCGATGCCCAGCAATATCCGATGAAAATTATGGGAGTTCTTGCCCTCCGTTTAATAAAAAATGTTGTGTAATGCTTGTTTATGGCATAACTTGAACAATAGTTAACAAATTTCAATTCTTTTCGGTATATGTCTCTGTAGCAACAATGTCTACATGAAGTTCTATGACCAGCGATATCCGATGAAAATTATGGGAGTTATTGCCCTTTGTTAAAAAATATTGTGTAGTGCTTGTTTATGAAATTATTTAAACATTAGTTTTTGATGACCGCCGTCATCTGATGAAAATTGTCCGAGTTATTGCCCGGAAAAAAATTGACTCCTATGCCATACCCACAACCCTCCCCCCCACCTCCCCCCCTGACTCACACACCTCCTCCTCCACCTGTCCAGTCAGGCCACAAAAATCATTTTTGGTTCAAGATAGGTTTGGCCAGATTTGGAGTGATTTTATGCAGGAAAAAACCCATCTATGCTCCCCCTTCCTTCCCCAATTGGGGGGTCTGGGGGAGGGGGATTAGCAGCACTTGGCGATGCAGGCCTCTTGTTTATCATTTAATTACTGTTAACAAAAACAGTGACCTCGACATGAACCCTTGCTACCCTCAATACAGATTTGTATTTTGTATAGACATTTTCACTTGCATTGGTGGAAATACATTCTTGTTATAAGATAAAGTGTAGTTTTTTTTGTTTCCTGTAGGTTATAAATGCTGACTGTGATTACAAAGACATAGTGAAATGTTATGAAGAGAAGAGGAGAGACATTCTGTGTGGAGTTGATTCTACAATGTTACAGTTATAAGATGAAGAGATTATAATACAGACTGTTTATGCAGCATTCATCACATATTGCTCAGGGTTCATATAGTTCCTGAAACCAGAGAAATTACTTGTATTTTAGTTTCCAGTTTTCAAGATTTTGAAACCCTTGAGTAAGCCTATATTTTTTGGCATGGCACTTCAAAAGTGAATTTGTCAAAATAGACTGGAGGCTTATTTCTAGAGAACTGTGATCGTAAAATTGGTGTTATTCTCGATCAGATAATAATCTGGTCATGACAAACATACCCATTCATTGGGCAGTATTGTGTCCTCGAGCAAGGCACTTAATCTTGATTGTCCACTTGGGGGCATGGTGGCAGTGTGTACTAAGACATACTGCACGTCGATGGTGCAATTGCCTTCAACCAGTGCTAACTCTGCATGTGCAGAGTTAACTAAATGACTCACATAAATATTTTAACCCCATAAAAATTTCTGTTAAGTAATTTTTTCCCCCTTTTTTCTGCATAATTTAAGCCTTTACCGAACATGAAAGGCAGACGACACTTTGCAAACAAAATTCATGAATAACTATTTTTTTCATTTTTTTTGCGTAAAAAACTTAGCTTATGACCCCTCATTGGATCGAGCTCATTGAACTCGTTCCAATGGGGAATCATAAGCTATGTTTTTGAGTCAAAAAATAAAAAAAAAATAATGAAAATTGAATGGTGACTTTTGTGAATAGCACTGGCCGGTTTTGGCCGTTACATTGGGTCAAGGGTTAAAAAGGAAATGTATTCATTCTTGTGTGATGACATGATATAAGATTCGCAGTTTTCATCAGAAGTGCTTGGTACAAGACAAGTTCAGACCATTGATACTTGATAACATGCTCAGGAACACTTGTTCAACTTGAGTTGGATACCCAAGAACATGTAAAACATTTACACACAACTACTTCCATGCTGCTAGTGGGCATTCCTGCCAGGACAGGATTTCTCTTGTCACCAAAATAAATATAAGGTCATTAAAACAAAAGTCTCTGTTCTCAGGCACCGCCTGCATCTTTAAATCTTCGCCATGTAAAACCTTTTAATACTGAGTAAAAAAAAAAATTTCCACCTGGTCAAAAAAAATTTACCCGGTCAGTATTTTCGGATCGGAATTTTGAGCACTGGTACACATTTCTGCATAGTATTTCAACTTCCTGTTCATGTTTTTAGCTCAACTTTGACGAAGTCAAATTTGAGCTATTGTCATGGCCCGTCGTCCGTCCGTCCGTCCGTCCGTCCGTCCGTACGTCAACAATTGGCTATGGCTCGGGCTAGAGGTCGTATTTATGAACCGATCTTTACGAAACTTCTTGTGTACCTTTGTTATGACCCTGGGACGGGAACGAGTGTTTTTAGGTGTGGTCCGAAATTCAAGATGGCTGCCAGTGGCCATTTTGTACCGATGATGCAAAAATCAGTTTTCTGTACAGAACTTCTGTATGAAAGTTCTGATTTGAATAAAGTTTTGTATAAATGTTTAGTACCATGGGATACATCACATATAATACGGGTTTTTTTCTCGTGCGTAAATTATGCAAATTAGACTAATTTTGATGTTTTTGGGGGTTACTCTCAGCACTGTAAGTGCAAATGCCAATACGGCTCGGGCTAGAGGCCGTATTTATGAACCGATCTTTACGAAATTTCTTGGGTACCTTTGTTATGACCGTGGGACGAGAACGAGTGTTTTTGGGTGCGGTCCGAAATTCAAGATGGCTGCCAGCTGCCATTTTGTACCGACGATGCAGAAATCTGTTTTTTGTACAGAACTTCCATATGAAAGCTCTGATTTGAATAATTTTTTGTATGAATGTTTAGTACCATGGGATACATCACATATAATACGGGTTTTTTTCTCGTACGTAAATTGTGCAAATTAGACTAATTTTGATGTTTTTGGGGGTTACTTTCAGCACTGTAAGTGCAAATGCCAATACGGCTCGGGCTAGAGGCCGTATTTATGAACCGATCTTTACGAAACTTCTTGGGTACCTTTGGTATCACCGTGGGACGAGAACGAGTGTTTTTGGGTCCGGTCCGAAATTCAAGATGGCCGATGGCAGCCATTTTGTACAAAATTAGGTGCAATCAGATTTTTGCACAGAACTTCCATATGAAAGCCCTGATTTGAATAATTTTTTTGTGTGAATGTTTAGTACCATGGGATGCATCACATATAATACGGTTTTTTTCTCGTGTTGAAATTATGCAAATTAGATGAACTTTGATTTTTTCAGTGCAACTTAAACACAGTAAGTACACATGTCAATACGGCTCAGACTAGAGTCTGTATTTATGAACTGATCTTCACGAAATGTCTTGGGTACCTTTGTTATCACCTTGGGACGAGAACGAGTGTTTCTGGGTGCGGTCTAAAATTCAAGATGGCTGCCAGTGGCCATTTTGTACTGAAATTAGGTCTAATCAGTTTTTTGTACACAACTTCTATACAGCTCAGACTAGAGGCCATATTTATGAACCAATCTTTACGAAACTTCTTGGGTACCTTTGTTATCACCGTGGGATGAGAGCGAGTGTTTTTGGGTGTGGTCCGAAATTCAAGATGGCCACCAGCAGCCATTTTGTACCAAAATTAGTGCAATCAGTCTTTTGTATAGAACTTCTGTATGAAAGTTCTGATTTTAATAAATTTTTGTATGAATGTTTAGTAACATGGAAACATCACATATTGTAAGGGGGGGTTTTTTCGTGCAGAAATTATGCAAATTAGATGAACTTTGATTTATTCAGTGCTACTTACACAATGTAAGCACACATGTCAATACGGCTCAGGGTAGAGGCTGTATTTATGAACCGATCTTCACAAAACTTCTTGGGTACCTTTGTTATCTCCTTGGGATGAGAATGAGTGTTTCTGGGTACGGTCCAAAATTCAAGATGGCTGCCAGTGGCCATTTTGTACCGAAATTAGGTCCAATCATTTTTTTGTCACAAGTTCTATACAGCTCGTATTTATGAACTGATCTTCACAAAACTTCTTGAGTACTTTTGTTTTCACCTTGGGACAGGAACGAGTGTGTTTTGGGGTGCCTTTGTTATCACTGTGCTATGAGAACAAATATTTTGGGGTTCAGTCAGACCCACTCTGGGACTCAAAGATTTTTTCTAGTTCAGCATCTGACTGTCACCCACCTTTACAATACTTTACCTATACATTTGTTACAGGCAACGGTCAGTATTTATGTACAGACCGTTACAATACTTTATATGTACCTTTGTTATCAGGTCATTACCTAGATGTTTGTCATTGCTGTGTCACATACTATACATGTACATGTCTTTGTCTTGACAAGTTGAGCTACAGTGTCATTGACACTTTCATTCTCTATATTTTGCTTCGGATTTCTCAATTCTCTGATTTATAGTTTTATGTTGGTACATGCAAGAACTTTGGAGGAAAATGCTCCTTTTATCATTTCAAATAAGCACCGGACTGCACATAATCCTGCTATGAAGCGTCTTTGGCATGTTGTCAACAGCCTAGTTGATTGAAGCATTTCGCAATGTATGCGATAAGAAACACCAGACTGGAGTTTGTAAAAGATTTCTTCCTGAAATGTGAATATATTTTTGGGGGGTATCTTTTTCAGATTTCGGAATAAAAAATAAAATAAAAAGCCTCCTGCCCTCTTCAAAAATTTGAGGCACAATTGCCTGAGAACATAGACATTTTTTTTCAATGGCCTAATTTGAGTACCTTTAATCAAATGTCTGTGCTGAAAGTGAAATGTATTTTTTCAGCAGATCTAGTTATTGCTGCTTCACAACAGTCATGACAAGATTTTATGAAAATTGTCTTCAAAATACTGAGCGGGTTAATAGTTAAATAAAGCAATTTTTAATACTGGACATGTGTGTCAGTTAAGTAACAAATTCATTCATTTACACACATTCCAGGCTAACTTGGGACCATGCCAACTGCATTTTTGAAGGGCAGTGATAAACGAGGAAATAAAAACAATCTTGCATTTTTCAGATCCCTGTACAAGACAATCCCAAAATGCCACAATGTGTGAATGCATTAGTCAACACGCCATGAGTGCCAACATGGAAGGATGGAACGAGAGGCATGAGTTCAATTCATCTGGTATCACATGCGTGCCGTACTAACGAATGCTTTCACACATCATGGCATTCCATGTTTATTACATGCCTCTATGACATAGAATCCTTTAATTTAAATATTCAAACATCACACAGAAAATTTCAAACTTTAACACTGTTATATATTGATCGTCTGCTTGAAATAAAAACAAACACAAACCTCTGGTGTGATTGGCAAACACGGGTGACAGATCGATACATAAACTGAAAAATATGAATGAAAATTGTGTACAAATAGGCTATTTATTCATATTTTTAAGAAATGAGCTGCCATTATCTGATAGATATTCGCTTCAGTGTCAGAACTTGAGTGTTATAAAATCACTCCCCATTCATAGAATACAGTAGAACCTGTCTTGAGAGACCGCCCTTTGGGCCATACAAAAGTGGTCTCTCAAGACGGGTGGTCTCTCATAACAGGTTTCAGGTTTTCTCAAGTCTGTGAATAACCAACCCCAAAATTCAGAAATGGAGAAGAATGGATTTTTGTAATTACTTTTTAGTTGTTCTTTTTTATGAAGTTTTTGTAACAAATTGAAATGGACTGTTATAAAAAAAATGGGACAAATTCATGCCTGGGGACACTTTCTGTAATGTTAGCTGTTGCCGATGGGTGCTGTTCATATTTTTGTGATAATATAAATTAATACTTGGCAGCTCCAACCATTCGTGATCTATTTCTGAATCAACGTTTGACCTCACTTTATAGAATTTGTGGTCATAATTGTCGAAAATAAATAATCCTTAAATTTCTAAGAAATGATCGGAGCTGCTAAGTAATGAAGTTAGTATGAATTCAAATCAAACAGCCAGGTCTACGGATCGCAGAGCACAGTCGTACCTCCATGCTGAAGAGGTTGTTGCACATAAAGGGAGAGCATTCTATTAGAATACATGCCACAAAGAGACAACTCTGAACTGCTTGGAAAAGACAATCTCAATGTGGGAATAAAGAACAGAACTGAATGGCTCTCGTTTGGTGAGGTTTGGAAAGGGATGTCCTTCCTCAAGAACGAAATGTTTAGAAAGAATATCGATAAAAATTACGATATTCACTCACATTTTTATTCAAGTGCTTAACGATATACATCTGCACTAGCCAACTGGTGAAAATTGGTTACAGAAGCCCTGAAAATGGTTGGACTTTAATTCTTTAAACCCTTTTCCTAACAAATCGTCCGCATCTGCCCGTGTAATTTGCAAATTGAGCCGTTGAAAAAAAATTAATTTTTCAAAATATTTTTTAAAAAACCATATCATACGACCCCTCATCGGGCTGGTTCCAATGAGGGGGTCACATGATATGGTTTCGTTTAAATTTTTTTGAAAAATTTAAAAAAAGAGTACAGTAGAATCCTCTTAATTGAATATCCATTTTGCCAGTGAAAATTATTCAATTAACAGGAGTATACAATTAACAGGGATTTGGTCAGTTTCCTGTGTTCTGGAGGCAAACTGAGCATTTATTCTATTATATCTTGTTTGACAGAGCTCATAGAGCTCTGTCAAACAAGATATAATAGAATAAATGCCTGTATTGGATGCAGTGAGGCCAAAAAGGTTGATAAATAAGGGGAATTTGGTGCATGTCACAGTAATTTTTTCGATATATTACAAACATTTATATACAATTAACAGGAGATTACTCTACAACCCATATGCAATTGATAGATCAAATTTGTACTGAAGGTATGGTAAATGGTTTTGTGTTTGAAAATTATATTCAATTAACAGGGATATACAATTAAGAGATATTCAATTAAGTGGGCTCCACTGTAATTAAAATAATAAATTTTGATCTTCTCTTTGTTGGGTAAACAGTTAATGAATTCATGACATTGGGTAGAAAATTATTTATTTATTTATTTATTTATTTATTGGTGTTTAAGGTCACATACTTATGCACAACGGCTAATCGTGACCGTGAAGTTTTACGGGTGGAGGAAGCCTGAGTACCCGGAGAGAACCACCGAGCAACAACAAGCAGCTGTCAGCTCTCCAACATCGTAACTCCGAACTCTGCACTGCAGCACAGGCAGGGTTAGATTGGTTGAAGACATGCGCACCATTGACATGCAGTACGCCTCAGTACACAGCGTCATCGTGCCCCCTTGTAGGCAATCGGTGGGTAGAAAATAATCCATCAAAAGAATTCCATATGGGACATGTGTTCCTTATGAATTTGAAAATATGGAACTGGAGGAAAAGTAATAGGCATGTAATAAATAGAGGATATGGAATGAGTGTTTTTCTCATATAATATTTATGAAACGAGTCTAAGAATGTTCCGTTTTGGTGAGCCTCTGGCGAGCCCAAATGGAAAATTCGGGTGAGTTTCATAAATATTATATGAGAAAAACACTCATTTCATATTCTATTTATCATATGACACACACACGCACAAATTAGCCACATAGTATGACCCTTTTAACCCATCACCTAACTTGAGTTGCAGACGACACTTGGAAAAAACATCCTCGTATAACTAAAAATTTTCATTTTTTGTTTCCAAAACATAGGTTATGACCCCTCATTGGAACGAGCTCGATGAGCTCGTTCCAATGAGGGGTCATAACCTATGTTTTGAAAGCAAAAAGTGAAAATATAAAAAAAATGAATGGCGTTTTCCAATGAGGGGTCATAACCTATGTTTTGGAAGCAAAAAGTGAAAATATAAAAAAAAAAAAAATGAATGGCGCTTTTCTTGTAGGTAAAAGATTAATACAATATAACCCACCCTAAATAGGACAGATAACGTAAATTCTCCCTACTGAAATTATGCAAATATGACTCAGTTGTATTTTGTTTAGCCAATCAAATTTGTCCAGTTTTGAAATTGACCAATGAAAGCTCCCAACTCTAATTATGCAAATTATGAAAATGTAGCCAAGTTGTATTTTGTTCAGCCAATCAAATTGTCTAGTTTTTAAAATGACAAATGAAATTGACGGATGGCTTTATTTATCATTGATCAATATGAAAACAAAATATCAAATGTGTTAAAGTGAACAAAACGGACGAGTCATATGATAAATAGATATATCTCATCAATCCACATAACACATCATTTAAGTCACTTGATTAGCTTTTGTCATTTCAATATCTGCATTTTTCTCATCTTTTCAGTGCCTTAACTTTGCCTTTATGCATCGTGTCATTCATTTTCTAAATTATCCATTATCAGTTTTGCTTGTAAAATGGGGAAATGTTACCCTCAAATACTAAATAAAAGAATGGTGAATTAACCTTTGATAGAAAATGAATAATTGGAATGAAAGAATGCTGCAGAGGAGAATCTAGGACATAAGAATCTCAAGTTAAAAAATGCCTCAGGTAAGTATCTCATTTTGTAGAGGAATTTAACCCTGTGCTTACTGATGTCAAAATACAGAAATTTCAAGCCACAGGCCTTTCCCATTATGCAGCCAGGAATTTACTTATTCATTGAGCTCTGCCAAAAAAAAAGAAGATTAAGTTGCTTAACCCTTTACCCAAATGCATCCCATGGGAATCCTGGGAAGGGAAGCAGTGCATGTTTATTGTGGTAAACAAGCTCTATTTTACTGGTAAAATAGGACATGGTAACCAATGTCTGGGGTGGAAGTCCTTAAAAATGGCCAACATGGACACAAAACGATTCGCTGAACTTGACTTTATATCCATGTTGTGGTCATGATTAGACAATGTGCAGAAATGTGAACACCAGTAAATAAATTTACCCAATGCACATGATATCAAAATAGTCCACAACCAGCGAAGCCGAAGGATACTGTAGCTTTCCTTGGTGTCCAGCTGTCTGCCTGTGAAGCTTTGGTTTCTGGTCATTATTAGCTCACCTGAGCAAAGCTCAAGGTCAGCTTTACTAATCACTTTCTGTCCATCATCGGTCCATTTGGCGTCCGTCCGGTGTTAACTTTACATTATCAACTTCCCCCCAGAAACTACTTTACCAAATTGAACCAAATCCGGTGTGCATGTTCCTTATCATATGCCAATTCAAGTTTGTTCCAATAAAGTTGCCACACCCACAAGGGCCATAACTCTGGTAGTACTCATATATTTAAAAAAACCCAACTTCTTCTCCAGAACCATAAATTAGAATCTTTGGATATTTGGTATACAACTTTTCTAGGGGGATCAGATTCAAGTTTGTTCAAATAAAGTCCGTCGGTTAATATTGGGGCTCTATACAGGAGCCCGAATTTTAACTTGGTGCAAAATGAGGAAATTTCTTTAAAAATCTTCTTCAAATTTAGATCCATAGGTCAGAATTCTTTCATATTTAGAATACAACATTTCTGAGGAGTCAGATTCAAGTTTGTTCAAATCAAGTCCCTGAGTGCATATTTGAGCTCCCTGTTGGAGCCCAAATTTTAACTTAGTGCAGTATAAGGAAATTTCTTTAAAAATCTTCTTCTTCAGATCCAACGGTCAGAATCCTTCTATTTGGTATACAACATCTCAAGGGAGGTCAGATTCAAGTTTGTTCAAAGCAAGTCCCTGGGTGCATATTTGGGCTCCCTATTGGAGCCCAAATTTTAACTTTGTGCAATATGAGAAAATTTCTTTAAAAATCTTCTTCAGATCCACCAGTCAGAATGCTTTCTTATTTGGTATGCAACATCTCTAGGGGGGTCCGATTCAAGTTTGTTCAAATTGGGTCCCTGGGTTAATATTTGGGCTCTCTATTGGAGCCCAAAGCTGAACTTCGTGCAATATGATGTGATTTCTTCAAAAATTTTCTTCTTCAGATCCACCAGTCAGGATGCTTTCATATTTAGTGTACAATATTTCTAGTGGCGGCAAATTCAAGTTTGTTTAAATCGAGTCCCTGGCTTAATATTTGGGCTCTATGGAGGGTGAGGGGGTGGGGGGGGGGGGGCTGTTTAGGCTCAAGGTTGTTCAAATCCATTCCGTAGTGCTTTTCCATAAAATTTGCTTCTCAAATAGCAGTGATTTAACAACCCTTGGAAGTTTGGCAGTGTTTGTCTACAGCTGATAGAAGTTGAAGCAGTCAAGTTGACCAATGATAATAATCATCTGACATGAACACCAAAGTTATGAATAATTTCAAGACTTCACTCCTCTGTAGTGTTGCTGGACCATTACTAACTGAATGTCACCCAGAACAGGGCTTGTATTTCGTCTAAATTTGTGAGAATCCATTTGGATTCTCGTGACAATGGTTGCGAGAATCCATACCTACTGATCCCATGACGCCACCATGATTCAACAACTGTTGTATACTGATAACACATGTTAACCTTTTACCCAACACACCTTTTTAATTTTTAAGACTAAATTTGATAATTTTTAAACAATAAATAATAAATAAATGATAAAATAA
Source organism: Pictodentalium vernedei (assembly GCA_031216915.1). Lineage (NCBI taxonomy): Eukaryota > Metazoa > Mollusca > Scaphopoda > Dentaliida > Dentaliidae > Pictodentalium > Pictodentalium vernedei. The sequence goes on along the minus strand of CM062297.1, from coordinate 91,004,555 downwards.
TTAAATGAACAATATTTACCAATAAAATCTTACAAATATGGCTGTCATTGGAACCGGCTCAATGAGCCGGTTCCAATGACAGCCATACTTGTGCAATTTTATTGACAAAGTGTCAGGATATTTCAGGTCATGTAGCCTTCTATTGGTTAATTTGTTGCCGCCGTGTTAGATAAAGGGTTAAATTGACTCAATTCTTTTCACGCGAATCCTAGCAGAGGTGCAGCGAGAATCTACATGGATTCTCGTCGGTTTTATTGTGCGAATCGATTCTCGGATTCTCGTCGAAATATAAGCCCTGCAAAATACTTTTTGAACTACTTTGTCAGGTGAGCGATTAAGGCCCCTTGGAGCCTCTTGTTTTTCAACCGTATATCCGATTGTCATTAAACTTGGATGCGTGATGTCCTTTGGGAAGAGGAAGAACCCTGTTGATTTTGCAGTCAGTAGGTCAAGGTCATGGCCACTTTTAATGGACTCTAACTTGGGACTTGAAATGGTTTTCAGACATCTTTTCAATGGCTCATCCAATTTTCGACGTACTTGAATAGAGGCACTTCCTCGAGGTTGACTTGATTTTTACCTGCGTCGCCAGCGGCAGAGCAGGTCTAGTAACCGCTCGACTCCGTCCGTCAGTCCATCATTCCATCAGTCCGTCCGAAACACTTTTTCCGTCAAAGTTTTCTTGGATTCTATGAAAGGGAATAATTTTATATTTGGTCTGCTGCTTCATAATGATGAGTTGTATCATGTAAGCAATTTTCAGATCTGCCGTGCAGCCACTTCCTGTTTGCCGATACTTTGAAATTTTACTGTACCCACTGAGCATTGAAATTTTCCGTCAAGGTTTTCTCAGCTTCTATGCAAGGGATTGATTTTATATTTGGTCTGCTGCTTCATAATGATGAGTTGTATCGTGTAAGCAATTTTCAGATCTGCCCCTTGGAGCCTCTTGTTTTTCAACCATATATCCGATTGTCATTAAACTTGGATGCGTGATGTCCTTTGGGAAGAGGAAGAACCCTGTTGATTTTGCAGTCAGTAGGTCAAGGTCATGGCCACTTTTAATGGACTCTAACTTGGGACTTGAAATGGTTTTCAGACATCTTTTCAATGGCTCATCCAATTTTCGACGTACTTGAATAGAGGCACTTCCTCGAGGTTGACTTGATTTTTACCTGCGTCGCCAGCGGCAGAGCAGGTCTAGTAACCGCTCGACTCCGTCCGTCAGTCCGTCATTCCATCAGTCCGTCCGAAACACTTTTTCCGTCAAAGTTTTCTTGGATTCTATGAAAGGGAATAATTTTATATTTGGTCTGCTGCTTCATAATGATGAGTTGTATCATGTAAGCAATTTTCAGATCTGCCGTGCAGCCACTTCCTGTTTGCCGATACTTTGAAATTTTACTGTACCCACTGAGCATTGAAATTTTCCGTCAAGGTTTTCTCAGCTTCTATGCAAGGGATTGATTTTATATTTGGTCTGCTGCTTCATAATGATGAGTTGTATCGTGTAAGCAATTTTCAGATCTGCCATGCAGCCACTTCCTGTTTGCCGATACTTTGAAATTTTACTGTATCCACTGAACATTGAAATTTTTCGTCAAACTTTTCTCGGCTTCTATGCAAGGGATTGATTTTATATTTCATCTGGAGCCTGATAATGATCAGTTGTATCGTGTATGCAATTTTCAGATCGGCCATGCAGCCACTTCCTGTTTGCCGATTCAATTGCATGCAGCGACGCAGGTCCAGACCCGGTATTGGTCTTGGCTTGTTTTATGTGTAATCATAATATGTAAAGCTACACTCTGATAAGTTACTTTTGTTCAAGTTAACATAAGTTTTAGATTTGCTCTTGAATTTTTTAACAAAATTATCACAGATGCTGTGACTGGTAGTAGACTTTGTGTGCTTTAGCAATACTCTCTGAATGCTTGTTATTTTAAAGAGCATTTTTTCAAAAAATTCAACAAAACCATATCATGTAACCTCTCATTGGAACGAGCTCAAGGAGCTCGTTCCAATGAGGGGGTCACATGATATGGTTTTGTTGAAATTTTGTGGAAATAAATTGTTTTTCAGCTGCTCAATTTGTATATTAATTATGCATATGGCAGATACTGTTGATTTGTCAGGTAAAGGGTTAAATTCCTAGTTTATGGGAAAAAAATTGCTACCTCAATATTCACTATTTTAACAACTGGGAACAGTGTGCTAAGTGAACACTACCATTGTGAAGATTATATTTATGTGCAATAAAAATAGTGTGAATATTTTAAATTTTGATAGTTGAAATGCTTTCACTTGTCATCTTTTCTTTTCAGTTTAATCTAGTTACACAAGTTAACTAATTTATCGACATAAAGACAGCTTAGGTCATTAAAAAAAATGTCTATGTTCTTTGGCAATTGCACCTCAGATTTTTTATAAGGGCAGGAGGCTTTTTATTGTGTCGCCGCCCCACGAAGTGGGGAGCGACATATAGGGATTACTTTTGTCGTCTTGCATCGTCCGCGTCGTCGTCCGCGTCGTCGTCTGCGTCACACTTTCTCTTATCCGCCACTCCTCTTTAACGTATGAATGGATTTTGATGAAACTTTCAGTGATTCTTTATCACATAATGGCATTGTGCACCTCCTATTTTATTTTTTGATCCGCTGTATTTTTTCAAGAGTTATGCCCCTTTTCCACTTAGAATTCTGTCTGAAATATTAAAATATAGTGCAGGCGACACACGTCTTCCTTGGAAGACTCACATCTAAGTTTTTTATTCTGAAATCTGAAAAAGATACCCTAAAAAATATATATTTTTATACTGTACCAATGACCCAGACATAGCTGGTGCTAACTCTTAAAATATAGGGCCAAACACAAATTTTGCCCCCCAATCCCCAAAATTTGCATCTAAAACTAAAGAAAACATGTCCTGAGAGGCCCTCCACACTTCGCCCCTACTGCGCATGCGCAGTGTCAAGGACGTTCCGAAATTGGCGCCATTTATCATTCTAAGTTTGGCCCTTCATCAGTTAACATCTGACTGATCTTTGTGCTTTTAAATCTCAGTTTAAATGATGCCAGACACATAAATATTAGTGAAATGGTGATTCTAAGGAGGATAGAAAAGGAGGAGAGGAAAAGAATGTGTGACAGAATATTATCAGGGCTGTAACTTAAAATTTTTTAATGAAATTATGTTAAGTTACCTATTTTCAAGGCAGCAGCCATTTTGTTGTCATTCTGATTATTTAGTTACACTGTTTTTTCAAGTGTTTTTCCTCTCTCCCTGTCCTTTAAGTTCCCCCTTGCTATTCTCCCATGCTTTTGGCATAATTTCTGTAATTATTATTACTAAAATTTCTTGGGAGTTTTAGCTGAATAACAGAATGAATTCTGTTCTTTCCCCATGTTTACGTCTTCACCTACGGGTGGTTAGGCGTTGTGTTCTGCATCTACCATCTGATGTTCTGCAGTTTCTTCCCTGGAAGTCTCTGTTTTGCATCAGATGGTGTATTTTTGGTAACTGATTTCGGGCCTGGGTGCCTGGAGTCTTATTTTAGTGTTTTTACACTCATTGTTTACATTTACAACAGCCCTCTGTGTGAGGGGGGGATTTCTAAATAATAATATCTTTATGTTATTTTAATCATAACTAGATACATTATTATTGTTCGTAAGTGTTGAATAAATTGTTTAAAATATTTTTAAAATTTTTGTCCACACTTAGGCTTGGGATCCATTGGGGCTCAACGTTACTTTTCAGAAACTTGGGCTGTTCTGAAAAAATATTTTTTCAAAATATTTTGATTTCAATTATTTTTTCTATATTAATGGATCATATTATTATTATGTATTTTGATTGCCAGGGGTTAGTGCGAGTACCAGGACTTGTTTTCTTTTCACATTGAAAGGATATTGATCAATTGTTTTAAGAGGAAGTCTTCCTCTGACCTTATTATCATTCTATATGTGGTCAGTGTACTCGCATTAACTCCTGTTCTGTATCGTATGATTTCGATGACAATATGGGAAGCGTATGTCACGGTATGTTGTTGGGGATTTGGACACTCCGGTCCTTTCCCCACAGGGTCACTCTACTTTATCAATTTCTATTTCAGACGATCAAGATTAGGGTGATGTATCTGTGATGTCTTCCAACAGTGTGCCTCCGTCGTCACAATTAATGAAGGGCTAGCGGAAAAGTGCTCATGTAATACGCCAATTGCCTAAGAGGACCCTAGTAGGTTCGACGGCCTTTGACGTCCGCTAGCTCGCCCGGTGTAGCGTCCATTCACCGAATGGTTCGGCAGCCGGGTTCGTCCGTTGCGGTCTAGAAGGAATTTTGGGGTGATGCGAGCACTATAAAATTAACTTAATGCACACCCAGTGACGGCGGATCGGAGGGAGAACGGAGGAAGCCTTTTAGTCCGGTTCATAGCTCGTTCCGGTCCATCCGGACGGCAAGCGAGAGAGGCCCCTCTCTCGTTCAACAACATCTGGCCCCAGATGTTGTGGTACAAATGTGTCGTTAGCGGAGCATACGTCCGTCGCTCGGGACGCTCCGTTGTATAGGCAGTCCGCTGTGACTGCTAAGGCTTCCTCTTCTCGTCAGCGCACACGACCGCACCTTGGCTGCGTGACCGCCGATATATTACCAGCTTCGCCGATCAAGGATTCTTCGGCGACCAGGTCACACCATCCGGCAGCCAGGGATTCGAGACCGATGGACTCCGGACGTTCGCATAGGAAAAGTATGCGGGAGCCATCTGATGCGGAGCTGCCCTCGGCGAAGCAGCGATAGACTGCGCCTCCGCAGGTCTTGACGCCGGACATTCTTGTGCACATAGCACAGCTTATCGCAGCATCCCAGCAGCCGACAGAAACGGTGTTGGATCGAGAATTATCCGACAGCGCTGGGTCGGTAGCCGGGGACTCGAGGCCTGCAGACTCCGGACGTTCGCATAGGAAGTGTGCGGGAGTCAACGTACACGGAGCTTCCAGCGGCAATGCATCGTAAGTCCGCTACTGCACAGGCCTCGGGAACGGACGTGCTTTCCTTAATAGCACAGTTTATCGCAGCATCCCAGCATCAACTGAATCTGTCGCATATATTTTATCCGACGATGCTGGGTCGGGACGCTCCGCAGAAGCGGGTACGGACGTCCGAAAGTTTCATCCGGTCCGACGGGATACCGAAAGGGATTCGGTGGATTTCAAGCTTTCCCTTTCGGAACAACATATGCTGCGATGCCGGATAAGAAACTGATAGCGTCGGTGGACTTAGAAATTTTTGGTTCGGTTCAGGGACATCGTCCCTCAGTTCCGACATAGTCCAATAATGTCACACAAACTTTTGAATTATTGAACGACGCTATATATATTATTATTTTATGCTTGCTATCCAAGCATTTCTGGTTTCTTGTTCGAAGAGTTATGGAGATGTCTTTCAAAAGTGTGCCTCTGTCGTCATAGTTAATGAAGAGTTAGCGGCAATAAGTGCTCATGGAATATGTCTATCGCTTACGGAGTGACATTCGCTAGCTCACCCGGTGTAGCGTACATTCATCGAATGGTTCGGCTGCCGGGTTCGTCCGTTGCGGTCTAGGAAGGAGATTTGGGTGATGCGAGCACTTTAATTACTTTAGTACTCACCCAGTGACGGCAGATTGAGGACAGATCGGAGGAAGCCAACAACATAGGGGACCGCATGTTGTGGTTCAGATATTTTACATTCGGAGCATATGTCCGTTGCTCGGGACGCTCCGTTATATTGACAGTCCGAGAGACTGTCTTTAATGCTTCCTCATCCTCACAGCAGGGCACACGACCGCACATTGGCTACGTGACCTCGAGTATCCGATCAGTTTCGGCATTCAGTGATTCCACAGCGAATAGGTCGCGCCATCCGGTAGCCAAGGGACACGAGGCCTATACACTCCGTTCGCTCGCATATTGGAAGTATGCACGGGGTAACGATCTCGGAGCTTCCTGCGGCAATGCATCGTAAGACCGCTGCTCCTCAGGCCTCAGTGACGGACGTGCTATCCGAGTTAGCACAGTTGTTTCGCAGCATCCCAGCAATTGACGGTTTCTCGGTCGAATCAGGAATTATCCGACGGCGCTGGGTCGGTGCGGTCCGCGGTTGCATCAAGCTACGGACGACCGAACGCTTTATAGGGTCCGACAGGATGGCGAAAGGGATTCGAAAGATTTCGAGTTTTCCCTTTAGTAGTATCGGAAGATGCCTTTCATATCTTCTGGCATTTCTTCCAGTGATTATTTTTCGGACTTCATTGCTGCGATCTTGGATAAGAGACTTATAGCGTCATTGGACTCGGATTTTTCGATCGGTACAGGGACTTTGTCCCTGACTTACCGACGCAGTCCAATATTGTCATTACAACATGTGTTTTAATTTTCGACGCTATATATTTATATATATATACAAGCCTGCTACTAAGCATGATAGTTTAGTTTCTTGTCCGCGTGGCTCATTTCTGCCATTTTATCTTTTTTACATATAGTTTATTTTGGCAGAGCAGGGCATACCGAGAGTTCATATGCGTCTAGACGGTGTGATTAAAGACTGCATATATTCTTTTTCGCCGTTTATGTCTTTTCCAATTTCAATGTTGGGAACGACATTATGTATAGTAGACTTATCTTAGACGCTTTATTATACGTAATCCGCCTTACTGAGGCGTTATCATTACGTCTTCAAGAAAAGATTTACGGGACATTATTCTCAATGTAATTTCTTTTGAGGGCAGTAATTTGTTCACGTATAACTCCGCCCTTCAGTGGCTGATTGGAGTTGGTTAGACGTGATGCAGCCCTAGCTACATCCACGCGTGGATAGTAGGTTAAGAACTCTCTCAGAGTCGCTTCGTTCTCGGAGGAGCTTCTCTTCGACGGCAACTTTCCGGCAATCCATGAATTGCTTGATTTATACATTCTCTTGTCTATCTAGTGTTACAAGAGATTCAGACTGCGGCAAACATTCGGTGGTTGACTCAGAGAGTGCCGCCGCAGTTGCCGGACCCGAGTGTGGCTGTTATGACGGTTGCCAGTCAAACAGATTGGGATATATACTGATCCCTACGGATTCGAAGTGCCAGGGTCTTTGGGTTCCGCAGTCTTTTAGCTATCAGTTTAACTTCCGCGGAATAATGTTTTTTAGGCTTACTTTATGTCATTGCATGAACATTATTCAGAAACGCATGCCCAAATTCCTGTCCTTTAATTCGACAGTAGTGGCGTATCTCCGGAACCAGGGAGGCACTCTTTCGTTTCCGTTATTCAATTTAATGGAAAGAATCCGTCTGTTGGTTATAGTACACCAAGTTCAGTTTTGGTCCGTCATATTCTGGGTCGTCTGATTGTTTTATCGCACTCCCGTTCTCTTACGGGTCGCTTGTTGCTGTCAGAATGGACTCTCAACAAACAAGTATTCAATCAGATTTGCTATCTATGGGAGCGCCCAGTGATGTTTTATTTATGACACAGCTTGCTAATCAATTGCAGACGTATGTGTTGGCTTGTCCAGATCTCTGAGCTAATACTGTTAACGCTCTATTGATCTATAGGACGGAATGATAGGATACGCGTATCCTCCGGCGCTGTTGTTTTAGCAGGTATTGCTAAGATAAACAACCACAATACATTTCTGTTGATAGCATCTCTATCTTCACAGAGATCATGAGTAATTTACTCTCTTGTCTACTGTGGATCTTAACGTGAAATCTTCCTCTATGTGAGGATCTTTTTTCACTGGGTAAATCGTGTCATCTTTATCACAACCAGCAAGGTCGCAACCTTCATGTATTCCGTTGTGTGGTCCGTATTGCATTGTAAGCACTGTACTGGACGAGCTTTGGACGCGATTTCTTACTATAGGAGATCCTCTTCTTCGCTATTCTATGCGACTAAAGTGGAGGCTCTTCCGTCGTGGTGTAGGGATCATTATGTTCATATGGTTGATCCCTCCATACTACTCATTGCTATTTTTTAGTATACTTGTTTCACAAGATCTACTGCAGCCTGTTGTTATTTAGGTTATAGGTTTATGTTACCTCATACCTATGCACTCTACGATAGTTTACAATTGAGTCTTTTGTCTCTTTATCTAAGTCAGTTAGTAACTTTTTGATAAATAGACTTAGAATCTTTAGATTAAATTCCTATACGGATTTTAACTTCGGTTCTTATTTAGCTAAGTAATCATTTGAACCTCTGGAAACAGTAGTTTTCAAATTCTGACCTTTTAGACAGTAATTCTGTTGGTTCTCTTTTACTGTAGAGTCAGTGAGTTTCATGCACTATCGATGGATGATTTTCTCTTTCATAGTTTCGGAATCAATACTTCCGTTACTATTTAGGTTGGATTGTTGCATAAGAGTTAGGCTCCTATTATCCGGAACCTATTATTTTAAGGTCCTTCCGTCTTCGTATGGGCATAGGCCTTTACTCTTTCCGGGTACAGTTTATAAACAGATATCTGTTTATTACAAGGGCGTAAGCTTCTTCTGTCTTTGATGTCTAGTAGAAGGACGTTACGCTCCATTTTTTTGTTAATGGATTCTATTAACTAGCGTACTGCTTATGGTATATCATTGGCTTAGCAGTTGTGCTTAAGATTTCGGCTCATGAAGTAAGAGTTCTTCTACTTCTTGGGCTTACATTAATAGTGTTGCTATTATAGATTTTTGAAGGCTGCTCATTGCGCTCAGCCATCCATTCATGAATTTTATCTCAGAAATATCGAGTTCATTTCTGGAGGCCTCTATTGTTAGGTCTATTATCTACTGCTCAGAATGTCATTCACTTAACAGTTGCTACTATAGCTAGGTAGGCTGTCTGTTTCGGCAGTGTCTCCGTTCGGCTGCCCTCTTCGCTCTGGGCTATTTGACCCAGGGCAAGAAAAAGGGGGGGGGGGAGGGTGTTCCCTTGGGTCACCTGTTTTTACTATGAAAACAAGGGGATACCTCCTCCGGAGTTAGTAATTCTGAGCTGTTATTGGGATGGTTGTTTAGTGAGAAGTTTAAGTTTATAAAATTCATTCAAGTCTTAGTTTTTAAAGTATAGCTTTTGAATATTGCATATGTCAACGGACATGATTATGCAATTCTCACACACTTTTAGGAGTATAAGAGTCTCTATTCTCTAGACTTACTTTATTATTGGCTTACTTTAAAAATTATTAGTATAAGGATTATTGGATATTAATAGAGTACATGGATGTATGAAGCTCAATTTTTGGAAGGTGTTGTATCTTTCTAATTTATCATAAATAAGAAAGATACATGTAAGGCCTATTACTTCTTTTCCCTACAGGGGATGACTCTATTTTATTTTATTGAGCGTATTCCATTTTGCTCTATGTCCTTGGCCCTCCAGCCTTTTTACTATTCAGCTATGTCTGGGTCATTGGTACAGTATAAAAATGTTAAAAAATTTATAGTAATTTATATATTTTTTTATACTTACCAATGACCCAGACGGGGATGGCCCTCCCAGGAGTTGGGAACTCTTGCCTCCCCGCTGAGTACATAGCGCTTACCAGGCACTGGTTATTAGAATGATAAATGGCGCCAATTTCGGAACGTCCTTGACACTGCGCATGCGCAGTAGGGGCGAAGTGTGGAGGGCCTCTCAGGACATGTTTTCTTTAGTTTTAGATGCAAATTTTGGGGATTGGGGGGCAAAATTTGTGTTTGGCCCTATATTTTAAGAGTTAGCACCAGCTATGTCTGGGTCATTGGTAAGTATAAAAAATATATAAATTACTATAAATTTTTTAACATTCACATTTCAGGAAGAAATCTTTTACACCGGATTGGTGTTATTGTATCGCATATTTTGCGAAATCCTTCAATCAACTTGGCTGTTGATGACATGCCAAAGACACTCCATTGGAAGTTATTATATGTACAAACATAGAAAACATTTATATAATAGTAAAAAATTCAAAGCATGAAAATATGGAGGAAAACGGGAACAGAAAGTTGAAATACTAAAGAGAAATGTGTACTGGTGCCGGTGCTCAAAATTCTGATCCGAAAATACTGACAGGGGAATTTTATTTTATTTTATTTTTTTGACTGGGTATTAAAAAGTTTTGACTCGGCAGAAATTTAATGACGCGGGCGGTACCTGAGAATGTAGACTTTTTTTTTTTTTAATAGCCTTAATGTAATTGTTTTTAACCCTTCACCTAAGACAAAAGGCAGACGACACTTGCAAAGAGATTCTTGAATAACTAAATATTTCCATTTTTTGTCTCAAAAACATAGCTTATGATCATTCATTGGAACGAGCTCGTTCCAGTGAGGTGTCATAAACGATGCTTTTGTGACAAAAAGTTTAAAAAATAATGAAAATTGTATGGTGATTTTCGTGAATAGTGCTGGACGGCTTTGGCTGTTATGTTGGGTAAAGGGTTAAATGTTCTGCAAAGAACCATCTTTTAGATACGGCAGCTTGGTATTACAATTTACTGGTAATAACGGTGTTGAAATCATCATGATTGAATATCATCACAAAAAATAAATACATATTTTATTGAGAATACATCTCCATTTTTGAGGCGTAAAATTGCATTGTTCAAAAAAAAATTCAGTCATAGAAAGAGGAGGGTGTGAGGAATTACCAGGGCACTTGAGCCTTGGTATCTTAACCCCACCCAAGAAGACTTTGTACATGAAATTTCACTTAAAAGCCAATTTAATTTCATCCTGAGAGTGAAAAATGAAAATTGTTTTGAAAATTATTTTTAGTCATAAGTGGGGTATGATTCCCAGGATGGGGGGGGGGGGGGGGGGGGGGGGGGGGCAAAGATACCCAGGGTATCATCTCGTGGGGGGAAGATACCCTAGATACCCTTGGACATCTTCCTCATGTGGAAGATACCCATGGGTATCTTTACCTCAGGAAAGATATGCATGGTCACTTGAACCTTGGTATCTCACCCCAACCCAGTAAGACTCTGTACCTGAAATTTCAATTAAAATCCAATTTAATTTCATCCCGAGAGTGAAAAATGGAAATAGTTTTCAAAATTATTTTCAGTCATAAGTGGGGAAAGATACCCAGAGTGTGGGGGAGGAGGGTATCTTCTGCTGGGGGAAGATACACATGGGCATCTTCCACATGGGAAAGACACCCATGGGAATCATTTTGTCACCCCCTCCCCCAGGGGAAGATACTGGGGGGAGGGGGGTGGATACCATATCACACTGGTATATTTAATTTTGATCGCACGATACCAGGAATTATAGTTCATTGAAAATGAAATGTATATAATGTGCTATGAAGTTATAAAATTAATGTTTTCGGAACTGTATTAATATTATTCAATTATGGACTTTTGTGGTGGTGAATATGATGTGATATGAACCTAAAAAACTTATATACAAGAGGGGATTTCCAAAAGCTATATTTATAAAGTTAATATTCACTGGAAAATCAGTGTACATGGATTTTTGAGTACCAGCCATGTGTATAAGATCCAGCCAATAGAAAAGTGTTTATTTATTAAGTATATAATAATAACTAATACCTACTGCTTGGATAAGTTGCATGATTGATGAAGTTAATTCCTGTCTGAACAGTGTTGATCCAAAAAGAGAGCCATAAAAATATCAGTCTGCGAAACATTGTCTTTTTGATACAAGATAATTCCCCATTGTTATTTTTTACTCCTGTAAAAACACTGTCGGGTAGACAGAGATTGTTTATAATTTTCAAATTATGGAGCAGTGATTACAAAGTAAGGGTCTAGGTGGGCCTGGCTAGGGAAATTTCAGAGATTTTGACATTGGTTGCCATCTTTATCGTCCAACTACCTCCTCTATAGGCTAGATACAGTACAGTCGCCATGGATTGGTCATCATCCACACGTGGGCAGTTATGTCCACGCATCTGTTTACCAGGTAGTAAAAATCATCATTAGTAAAATTTTAATTAATGAAGCACCGGGTTGTACCCGGTGCTTCATTAATTAAATTTTTGATGATTATTCCTGTAATTAGTGTTTGGAATCTAATATTATTACGTCCGGGGAAATATTGCCCACGCGTGGAAAGTGACCAGTTCAAGGCGACTGTACTGTACACCCCAAGTAACAGAGATATAAGTACAACATCATTTCATTTTAATGCCACCTAGTGAGAATGATGATCTGATTCCGTGGTGAAAGATTTGCAAGTGACACCTTTTGCACATCGATTCAGTGCATTATTTCATGTTTGGTATGTGTTGCTTGCCATCCTGTTTTGCAGTAATTTCTACACTTCCGACATATTTGTACAGATTCTAAATGTGTTGCGTGATGCTCAGTGAGAGTTCTAGTAGGCTCAGATTACTGCTTTGTCGATCATTCTCACAGGACACTCCGCTCCTCAAACACAATATCCTGTATTGTGGACCTGATACAGTGGAATCCTGTTAATTGAATAGCCACTTTGCTAATGAAAATTATTCAATTAACAGAAGTATTCAATTAACAGGGATTGTCACTTTCCTGTGTTTTAGAGATAAACTTAGCATTTATTCTTTTATATCTTGTTTTACAGAGCTTCATGAGCTCTGCCAAACACAATATAATACATTAAATGCCTGTATCGGATGTTCTGAGGCCAAATAGGTCTATAAACAAAGACAAACTGTGGAGAGTCAAGGTAATTTCTCTACAGTTTTTATTCAGTTAACGGGAGTTTACTCTATAATCTATATTCAATTAACAGGTCACATTTGTACTGGAGGTGTGGAAAATGGTTTTGTGTTGGGAAATTATATACAATTAACAGGGTTATTCAGTTGAGAGATATCCAACAAGAGCTATTGCTGAAGGCAATTTATGCCCCCACTGCAGTGCTGGACTGATGAAGCAATAATGAACAAGTAATAAAAAAAAAAATAATCTGACAACACCGAAAATCATTCTAGTCTTGGGGGAAATGTTGCAATTTAATTACCAAGTTCCTAATAATTTACTTAAGTTATGAAAGTTCTGAATATTCTCGGACAGACGCACAGATGGACACACGGATGCATAGACGGACGCACAGATGCACAGACGGACGCATGTAATCCAGTATACCCCCCATTTTCTTTGAAAGTGGGGGTATAATTAAGTTGGAGTCACTGTATTTCCAAGGATTCTGAGAGGACTCGATTAAGCAAACAAGCAGTCCTCAGATTTTCCTGGGAGTGGTTTTCAGGGCTTAAGATCCATTCGTGATGCAGAATCAATTCATGCAAATGCCTTGGATTCAAGGAACAGCCTGGAATTTGATTAAGGGCCAATGAAGGCCTTGAAATGATGGAAAATGGACCTGGAGGCCTTGAAAATTCTTGAATATACATGAAATAAAAATGCTGATGAAACAAGTAATCATAACAACTGTGTGCAGGGGCCGATCAGGACTATTTAAAATACGCTCTAGCCACGGAGCCTATTTTTTCAATTTATGCGCCAGATTTCAATTTACGGAGTCACACTGCTGTTTGTAACACACACTGCAAGTATGTAATAGCTCTCATCATTTTCATTTAGTACACTATAGCAAACATTAATCTTCACTGTGGTTGCTGATCAAGTCTTGGCTGCCTATTTAGGCAGCCAAGACTTGATCAGAAACCACAGTGAAGATTAATGCTTGGTAATTAAGACTTGAAGTATTAACTTAAGCACTCTACAACAATGATAAATGATTATCATATATATAATACATGTAAGAGTCTCTCTCGGTTATCCATCAAAAGAATATCAAAATATGATCTGAGAAGTTACGCGCCAACTGAGAAGCCTATTTCTGAGATTTAAGAGCCAGGTCCTGATGTTTCAGCACCAAATACGCACTGGTGCATGCCCAGGTCGGTCCCTGTGTGTGGTATTACATTAAAACCTCTCTTGAGAGACAACTGTATTTAAAGACCACTTGTCTTGAGAGACCACTGTCACATTGTATGGCTTGGTTGTTTTATTCTGTAATGGACCTGCCATGGGAGACCACCTGTCTTGAGTGACGAATTTTGTTTGGTAAAAAGGGCGTTCTCTCAACACAGGTTCTACTGTATATGCCAGGGTTTGTGAAGACGTGGCCCTACAGTTAAAACTAGAAATCCTGTCATGAATAGTGCGCTTATCTAAGCTTAATTGCGAGTTGGAATTGCGCGCAATTGCCATATCGAATGGCATCCAAAGCACGGCAGGTTCTCCTGGTTACTCATAGCAAACACATGCAATGTTTCTGCCAATGGTCCTCCGGGTTACCTGGAGGTCCATTGGCTGAAACATTGCTTGTGCACAGGCCATATGTACAGAATGTGATAGCTTTCCTTGGGCCATAACACGTACATTAACGCGCATATCAACGTACTATTTGTACGCATTTCATGACAGGACTTCTAGTTTTAACTGTAACTAGGACTCTTTGGTCATTACCACCTCTTCTCACTTCCCTAGAGGAGGGGGTAATGATTGGAGGGTCCTATTTAGGCAGAGTGGCTGCAGGTCCATGAAAATCCTTGAATTTGGCATTGTAGGGTCTTGAAAAATGCTAAAAAATGTCGAGAAACAGTTTTGAATTTAGCCAGTCCTTGGGTATGTTTCCATGGGCCATTCAAAAATTGTGGACATGTGCAGATAAGGCAGAATGCGGTTCGTGTTGTTTTGTTCAAGTGGAGGTATTCTGGAATACTATTCGGAATGCATTCTGTAAATCCACCTCACGAGGAGGAATAAACATTATTCTGGACATGTGCTCTGCATTATAAAGTTTTGCACACCACAAATCAAGAGGTCGAAATATGTATTATAACAGATTAAAAATTTTTTATAACAGATTCATAATTTAACAGATTAGTAATGTGTTATAACCAACTAAAAATCTGTTTTAACAGTTTTTATTCAGTTATAACAAACCAATAATCTGTTATAACCGATCAAGTAATCTGTTTTAACCAATTAGTGATCTGTAAAAGTAATCTTTTAAAACCAACTAATGGAGTGGGGGTGGCTCATTGACTAGCGTGTCAGACTTGTGACCGCGGGGGTTGACGGTTTGAAAGGCAGTCCATGCCACTTGCGTTGTGACCCTGAGCAAATCACTTTGTCCTGACTGCTCTCATAGGGGCACAGCTGCAAAGTGTGCTCCGGCGAATGGCATGTTGTCACGCGTGCATTCAACCAATGCTCATCTGGCATGTGTCGGCTTAGTAAGTTGGAGAGTAGCAGTCACTTGTTGCTGCGTGATGGTTCTCTCTGGGCACTCCAGCTTCCTTCAGCTGTAAAACTGCTCGGCATAATATGACCCTGGTCTTTGAATGTGTCATGACCCTCAACAAACAAATTAATGATCTGTTATAACAGTTTAGTAATCTGAGTTTTTGTAGGAAATGACTGGAACATTCTTGATGCACAGCCGTTCGCTCGTGCTGACGTCGCTCGTGCTCATGGCTCTTTTACAACGCCATTCTAGTATAGTGCCTCTTTGACTCGACCGTGACGATAGCATTGCACACTACCCAAATGGGCCTTATCATGCTTTACCCCATGTAACACTGCACTGCTACTGCCTATTCGATTTCATATGAGGACTTGCAGCAAACCCGATGCAGCTCTATCGACTTACACCAGGCCCAAATATCTGACAGCCACCTGGTCTTTCAGGCAACCCTGTTGTCTTTTGGAGACTGGGGTCCAACACGCGCTCCTACCTCCGTTTCTTGTTGCAACTTTTACTGCTGTCACATATGGGAAATTGTTCACACTTAAATTCCCCTGTTCTGCGGCACAACGCAGTCACGTGCATAAAACTTTCATCCAGTAGGCGATTAAATTATGCCACTTGCCATTTTGACCGGACCTCCTCTGCACCTGAATTCACATGGTGCTCCTGTCTACTGACCTCTTTAGAAGTAAGTCTTAACCCATGGCTCCTGTTGGCCCCACATATACACAGGGTCTAAGTTTCTGTGAGGTGACACCTTATCCTGGTACCTAGGCCTATACTTTGCCTAATTTAATACAAACAATAAATTGAGACTATCTTTTTAATTTCATGTCGGTGTAGAGATGAGTTTGTATCATCCACATCTGGAGGCGCGGTGGCTCAGTTGGTAGAGATGCAGGCTGCAAGCCGAGCAGTCCTCGGTTCGAATCCCACCTGCAGCAACCGCATTGTGTCCTTGGGTATGACACTTCACCCCCATTTCCCCACGTGGGGGCACGGTGACGTTGTGTACTAAGGCGTACTGCACGTCGATGGTGCACCTGTCTTCAACCAATGCTAACCCTGCTTGTGTGGAGTTGGTATGTTGGGGAGCTGACAGTTGCTCGGTCGTTCTCTCGTGGTACTCTGGCTTCCTCCACCCATAAAAAAACTGTCACGGTCATGGTTAGCCATTGTGCAGTAATATGTGACTTTAAACACCAATAAATAAATAAATCAGCCACATCTCACTGCACCATAAAATAAAACATTGCTGAAGGTTATTGCAAGGCTCAAAGCTTCCAGATGTTTTGCACATTGCAGTATAGGCCTACAATTAAGTGCTAAATTTACTTTCATTATCAACCACCAAATTACCAGGGAATTTAGACGAATGAAACTTTATGACGTCAATTTATTATTGTACTGTTTCATAATTTCACCTAAAATGCAAATAATAACAAAATAATTCATGTTAGCTCCTGATAACGCAACCAAATTTTCTGTTGTTGTTTAATTCCTTGGCAAGAACATCGATTATTCAGAATAACCTGTGACGTCCAATGAACGTTTCCTTGAGAATAAAATTCTGTAATTGCACTGCACATGACACACTAGTCTAGTGAATTCTGAATATGTTAGGAATGGCCCATGTAAACATACCCTTTGTCTGCAGGAACCCTGAGAACTGAACTATATACTAGATTCTTAACACTTACCTCGTTGAGTGCTAAATTATTTCTGGTCATCAAACTTTATTCACTGGTCTTTGCCATGTTGCAATTTATGGGAGAGTGCCAAGAGGCACTCTCCCATAAATTGCAACATGGCAAATCCATACAGTTGAAATAATTTCACTTCAAAGATAATATGGAGGATTCCAACTATTCCAGCAATCTACTTGTATTGAGATCAATGGGGTGTAGTCCTTCTAACTTGTAGATTGCTAAATTATTTTTGGTCATCAAAATTTGTTCATATGTCTTTGTCTTGTATGGCACTCTCCCTTAAATTGTAACAAGGCAAATCCAGAAAGACTAAGTAATTTCACTGCAGAAATAATATGAAGCACATCTACAGAGTGTCCTTGGGCAAGGCACTTAACCCAGATTGCCAACATCGTGACACGATGACGCTGTGTACTAAGGCGTACTACACGTCAAAGGTGCACATGTCTTCAACCAATCTAACCCTGCCTGTGCCACAGTGCAGAGTTCAGAGTTACGATGTTGGACAGCTGGCAGCTGCTCGTCATTGCTTGGTGGTACTCCGGCTTCCTCCACCCATAAAACTGTCACCGACGTGATATGACCCTGGCTGTTAATTTGTCGTTAAACCCTAATAAAAAAATTAAAAAAAAAAAAATCCACAGAGTATACAGCCTTTGAATTGTTGTTCTTGCACTTTCAGAATAAAGCCCAAATAGCGGCTTCCAGCACTCTACCAGTTAAAATCATACTTCCATATGGTTTGAGTCCAGGCTTCAACGAGCCTGCTAATATAATATAAGTTATCTCAGACAACATCCAGGGTACATGGTGATTTAATACCTGGATGTCGGTTTTCAACCATGAGGTGCAAGCCGAATGGTTGAAAAGGAGACATCCAGGTATTAAATCTCCATGTACCCTGGATGTTGCCCGAGGTAACGATTTTGTCTCGCCTCCTAACACAGAAATAATGCCGAGATGTAAAATATGATCCCACATTAAGACTCCAGCGACGAGGTTTAAACCCCACACTGGGCCTCTGGTTTTGAACCAAACAGCGTAACATACGTCACAGCAAAACTATAAATAGACTGCGTCTATTTCCGAATCGTTGTTTATAAACCAGGTCACACATGGCGAAAATTTACACTTTGGTGAATTTGAATTCGTTGAAACAGTTTTAAAACTGTGTAAATTCAGCCTTCCAAAAGTTTACTGTATTTCCATGGAACAAGCTTTAGCATGTTAGATGTGTTGTGATGTGTGTTAACTTTTATTCATGTCTTTGGGAGAATAGCTTAAATATTCACTTAAAACGACGGAAGGTGATATTTTGAATTTCGGGAACGATGTCTCACAATTTCAGACTCCACTTGGGTTTAAACTTGAAGATTTTGAATTGAGCCACAGTCATTGAATTTTGTAAAAGGTAGGTGGAATTAGTAGCATACATTTCTACGCTGACCATCGGAAACCGCAAAATAAATTATGAAGTGCGCCGAGATTTAAGGCCCTGGTAACTTAATTTGTTGTTGACACCAAGTCTTACAGTAGTTACACTGACTGTGCCCGTATATTTGCCCGCCGTGGATTTCCTACTTTTACCTCAGTTTGCCTCCAAAACCCTCACTGAAACTGTGACCCTCATTGAAAAAAAACTTTATGGCCGGGATTTACCCCGTTACAATTTAATTAACAGTTCTAATAGGAGTTTCTGCAATCGATGTGACCCAGTTGGGGTCAAAGGCTATTTTTGATCACCTGGATGTTTCTCACGTGACAAACGGGGAACAACGGTGCGTGCTCTTATCACTCGTATGTTTGAAGATAGCCGGTACCATGGCTATTTGTCTCGGTCACGTTGACCAATCAGAAGACGCGATGCATACTAATACAGGGACAATGTTATTTATCACACTGATGAAAAGGGCTTTCTGAGACCCATTTCAGCTTTATGTGAGATGACAGAACAAGTTAAATATTCTAGGCTGATGTTTGGTCTTGATTTGCAAATAGGTGAATATTTAGGAGTAAATGTATTGTTTTACAAAACTTTGTTCGAATGAATGTCTAAAGTAAAGCCTGCTGCGCGCTCATAAATGTTGTTTTATATTGCACCATTTTGTTTACACTATTTTTTAACAGAATTATAATTTGCTTACTAACATTCATGAATTTTTAAAATGCTTGTTTTATTGTTAAAGAAGATTATCACCATTTCTTTGTTGTCTATTTTTTTTTACATGCAAGACAAAATAAAAATTAAAGTATGTATTTGTTTTTAATTATTCATCAGATAGTTGCATCTAAATACTTAATTCTATGAACTGCACCTCAGAAGAAATCAGCGACAGTACTTGTCTTTTTCAAATTTCTCGGATGCCATAGAATTAAGAAAGGACGCTGGTTTTGTTTACATTGGCATGGCGGGGGTTCGAACCCACGCCGAGAGAGTTTCCTTCGGCACCAACCGCCTAGCGAAACTACACTGAACCACGCTCACCACTCGGCCACCGACAGACCCCAGAAAGGGAATGCTAGTTAACCAAGTATATAGGAGGCCAGTACAGAACACACGGAATACTCAATTATTTAATTATTCATCAGATAGTTGCATCTAAGCACTTCTGCCAACTGCACCTCAGAAGAAATCAGCGACAGTACTTGTCTTTTTCAAATTTCTCAGATGCCATAGAATTAAGAAAGGACGCTGGTTTTGTTTACATTGGCACGGTGGGGATTCGAACCATTTTTAGTTTTTATACTGTAAAAAAAAATGATGCAAAATCTTTGCTGATCTCAGAGACACTGGAATGTAAAAATAGAAGTGCTTTCATCAAGGTATTGAAAATGAATGGAAATTAGAGTCTGTTGCAGGCCTGAAAATAAGCAGCCTGACATTTGCAGAATGAGGTCCACACAGGGTGAATTTGATGATGCTATTTCATACAGTGGGCCATTTTATCCTCTTTGTACCTCTTTTCTGTTTAGTTTTGAGACCCAGGCTCAGATTGAGGTTCACAGAGGGTACATTTAGTGATGCTACCCTGCTATGCAGGGTAGCATCACTAAATTCACCCTCTGGGGACCTCATTTTGCAGATGACAGTCTGCTTATTTTCTGGCTTGGTCTGTTGTACTGTACTGACCTTTGAATGTGCCCATAAGTGAAAATAAACTCACCTATCAATTTTGCCGTGGGTGTAATGGGGACTTCATTTTTTGTTGTTTGCTTTTTTTAACCCTTTACCTAACATGAAAAGCAGACGACACTTGCAAAAAAAATTCTTGAAAAACTATTATTTTCATTTTTTGTCTCAAAAACATAGGTTATGACCCCTCATTGGAACGAGCTCGACCCAATTAGGGGTCATAACCTATGTTTTAGAGACAAAATAATGAAAATTAATTGGCAATTTTTGAGAATAACGCTGGCCGTTTTTGGCTGTTGCATTAGTTAAATAATATAATTACCGTTAATAATGAAAAGTAATAAACAGAGTAATCGCTTGACTGGACTGGTTACGGGAAATAATTCATTCGAGGCGAGGGGCTATATTGTAAACACTCGTGCGCACTCGTGTTTGTACAACATCCCTCACCTCTCATGAATTATTTCACGTAACCAGTCCAGTGAAGCGATTACTCTCTATACAGTTAACCCTTTACCTAAAGTAACGGCCAAAACCGGCCAGCGCTATTCTCAAAAATCGCCAATTAATTTTCATTATTTTTTTCATTTTTTGTCTCAAAAACATAGGTTATGACCCCTCGTTGGAACGAGCTCGTCGAGCTTGTTCGAACCAGGGGTCATAACCTATGTTTTTGAGACAAAAAATGAAAAAAATTGGTTATTCAAGAATTATTTTTGCATGTGTCGTCTGCTTTTCATGTTAGGTGAAGGGTTAATGGAAGAATGCCTGGAGTCACTTTCCCATAAATTGTTATAAGGCAAAGACCTGTGTACAAATAATATTGTGCATTCACAAAAACATGAACAATATAAGACCATTCCAACATTCCAAGACTTATATTTTCCCGTTGCCAGGACTCTAACAATATTGCACTTCACTTGAAATGGTAGCAAGCAATTTATTCCATGATTACCCAATCTACTGTATATGAAAAGCCTATGACATAAATTTTAGCTTTACACACCAACCGTGATGAACACGCCAGTAATGGGATTTCAATAGTAAAAATTTACACCTACAGTAGAACTACATCCCCGTTGACCTTTGGTGACGTTGACCTGAATGCAAACTTGTCTCAATTTATCGCACGTCTCCTCGCGAAGAGTGAAATGGAAGTGACAATTATTTGTTACGCTTTAAAATGGGTTTACCTCATAAGATGCCAAAAATTAACAAACATGCATTGTCTCATGTTAATAAAGCATGCATAACTCGAAATAGTATGTTGTTATGTTATTAAAACGAAAAAGGCTCAGTTTCTTTTTTTCATTTCGTTTCGGCGATAAAATTGACAGCAGAACTACCGCCCACTGATGCTCGTGTAAACACGTCTCCTCGCGAAGAGTGAAATGGAAGTGACAATTATTTGTTACGCTTTAAAATGGGTTTACCTCATAAGATGCCAAAAATTAACAAACATGCATTGTCTCATGTTAATAAAGCATGCATAACTCGAAATAGTATGTTGTTATGTTATTAAAACGAAAAAGGCTCAGTTTCTTTTTTTCATTTCGTTTCGGCGATAAAATTGACAGCAGAACTACCGCCCACTGATGCTCGTGTAAACAAAAACAGATTCACTCGTATGTACGTCTGCTGTTCAGTAAAATCAAGAAAAAATAATAGCGACTCTTAATAATCAGACGATCATGGTATAAATAAAATATACCCATAGTAGCTTGGTGTACCAAATGTTCACCACTCGTGGTGGTAACCATGCGCCGAAGGCTCACGGTTAACACCACTTCACCACTCGTGGTGAACATTTGGTACACCAAGCTACTATGGGTATATTGTATATATACACCACACTACATTTTCAAAATCAAAAAGCTGGGTTAACTCTTTACCCAACGAATCGCCCGCATCCACCCGCATAATATGCAAATTCAGCAGTTGGAAAAATATTAGTTTTCAAAAAATTTCAACAAAACCATATCAAGTGACCCCTCGTTGGAACGAGCTCATCGAGCTCGTTTCAACGAGGGGTCATATGATATGGTTTTGTTGAAATTTTTTGAAAAATTAAAAAAAATTATATTTAAAATAATAAATTTTGATATCATCTGCGTTGGGTAAAGGGTTAACTATTTTGGTTTAGGACATTTGTTCATAAACCACTAAGTTAACTTGTTTGCAAAATTTGTTTACACTGGTTTGAAAGAGTTCAGCACAGAGGAATTACAGTCACAAATGGATTCAAAGAACTCACAGGACACATCTTCAATTTTAGTCAAGTCACAGTTTTGAAATGTCCAGGAAACCAGGGTCCATACGTAATTTTGAATGTCTTGAAAAAGTAGGGAAATTTGTGTCAGTCTGGAACAGGTCCTGAGAAGTATAGGGGGAAAAGGGTATTTAAATCTTGAGGGCATTGTCTCTGTGTGGAAGTTACTTGTGAAGCAAGACAACTGCAGCTCATTTCCAGTTTCAATAAGTGAGATAAAAAAAATGATTGTTATTGTTTCAAAACACATTGTGTTGGGTACTTTTGGTCTGTTTATTGCAGGGGGCAATAGAGTGGCAAGTTGCCTGGAACTCTGAACTGAAATGACTAATTCTTTGGACCTGACCAATGGCATTTACCACTAATTGGGTTGTGAGATAGGAGCACTAAACAATGAGTTGTGCAAAAACAGAATCAAAATTTCTGAATGGATTATTTATTAAACATTACAGCATCTCACAATTCTTTTTTACAAAAACATATTGTATAAAAATAAATATATTCAACAAACTTCACTTCTAAATAAATAAATCAACTACTCTATGTCACTATCACAGTTGGCTTTTTTTTTCTTTTTTACTTTTCTTTTTTTAAATAAAACAAAAACTGACCTGCTTGGTTTCCAACTATCAATCAAAACAGCTTAAAATTGAAACCTGTGTTCCTGTAACCAATCAGCAAACTACGGTATGATCTTCATCACAAAAGAATAATGCTTCAGGAGTTTAAATCCAGTTTTATTTATTTTTTCACACATTCAGGCCCTCTTTACAGGACATTTTCAAAATGCTTCACGTTCAGGTGTCTAAATGACAGAGGTGATGTTTCCATCCAGTTTTACTCTCCCAACATATGATTGGTTCATTCTGTACCAGGTGACATTTGTCAAAATTGTATAACCTGAATGGACGCATGGGACGATGTTTTTAACCACACCTCTATAACTGAAATTATTAGGGAATTTGCACTGAAGCTATCAAGTAAGCTCTGCCCACCTTGTCAGCTGAATATGCAATAATCATCAAAGATTAACTCAGCGAGTACCGTATTTACTCTATGTATTGGGACACTATGATTTGGGACACACATTTTTTTCAGAAAAGTTAAAAAATTTATAGTAATTTATATATTTTTTATACTTACCAATGACCCAGACATAGCTGGTGCTAACTCTTAAAATATAGGGCCAAACACAAATTTTGCCCCCCAATCCCCAAAATTTGCATCTAAAACTAAAGAAAACATGTCCTGAAAGGCCCTCCACACTTCGCCCCTACTGCGCATGCGCAGTGTCAAGGACGTTCCGAAATTGGCGCCATTAATCATTCTAATAACCAGTGCCTGGTAAGCGCTATGTACTCAGCGGGGAGGCAAGAGTTCCCAACTCCTGGGAGGGCCATCCCCGTCTGGGTCATTGGTAAGTATAAAAAATATATAAATTACTATAAATTTTTTAACATTTTTATACTGTACCAATGACCCAGACATAGCTGAATAGTAAAAAGGCTGGAGGGCCAAGGACATAGAGCAAAATGGAATACGCTCAATAAAATAAAATAGAGTCATCCCCTGTAGGGAAAAAGAAGTAACAGGCCTTACATGTATCTTTCTTATTTATGATAAATTAGAAAGATACAACACCTTCCAAAATTGAGCTTCATACATCCATGTACTCTATTAATATCCAATATAATCCTTATACTAATAATTTTTAAAGTAAGCCAATAAATAAAGTAAGTCTAGAGAATAGAGACTCTTATACTCCTAAAAGTGTCTGAGGATTGCATAATCATGTCCGTTGACATATGCAATATTCAAAAGCTATACTTTAAAAACTAAGACTTGAATGAATTTTAAAAACCTAAACTTCTCACTAAACAACCATCCCAATAACAGCTCAGAATTACTAACTCCGGAGGAGGTATCCCCTTGTTTTCATAGTAAAACAGGTGACCCAAGGGAACACCCTCCCCCCCCCCCCCCCCCCCCCCTTTTCTTGCCCTGGGTCAAATAGCCCAGAGCGAAGAGGGCAGCCGAACAGAGACACTGCCGAAACAGACAGCCTACCTAGCTATAGTAGCAACTGTTAAGTGAATGACATTCTGAGCAGTAGATAATAGACCTAACAATAGAGGCCTCCAGAAATGGACTCGATATTTCTGAGATAAAATTCATGAATGTGGATGGCTGAGCGCAATGAGCGGCCTTCAAAAATCTATAATAGCGACACTATTAATGTAAGCCCAAGAAGTAGAAGAACTCTTACTTCATGAGCCGAAATCTTAAGCACAACTGCTAAGTCAATGATATACCATAAGCAGTACCGATAGTTAATAGAATCCATTAACAATAAAATGGAGCGTAACATCCTTCTACTAGACATCAAAGACAGAAGAAGCTTACGCCCATAGTAATAAACAGATATCTGTTTATAAATACATAAACTGTACCCGGAAAGAGTAAAGGCCTATGCCCATACGAAGACGGAAGGACCTTAAAATAATAGGTTCCGGATAATAGGAGCCTAACTCTTATGCAACAATCCAACCTAAATAGTAACGGAAATAGTGATTCCGAAACTACGAAAGTGAAAATCATCCATCGATAGTGCATGAAACTCACTGACTCTACAGTAAAAGAGAAACCAACAGAATTACTGTCTAAAAGGTCAGAATTTGAAAACTACTGTTTCCAGAGGCTCAAATGATTACTTAGCTAAATAAGAACCGAAGTTAAAATCCGTATAGGAATTTAATCTAAAGATTCTAAGTCTATTTATCAAAAAGTTACTAACTGACTTAGATAAAGAGACAAAAGACTCAATTGTAAACTATCGTAGAGTGCATAGGTATGAGGTAACATAAACCTATAACCTAAATAATAACAGGCTGCAGTAGATCTTGTGAAACAAGTATACTAAAAAATAGCAATGAGTAGTATGGAGGGATCAACAATATGAACATAAGGATCCCTACACTACGACGGAAGAGCCTCCACTTTAGCCGCATAGAATAGCGAAGAAGAGGATCTCCTATAGTAAGAAATCGCGTCCAAAGCTCGTCCAGTACAGTGCTTACAATGCAATACGGACCACACAACGGAATACATGAAGGTTGCGACCTTGCTGGTTGTGATAAAGATGACACGATTTACCCAGTGAAAAAAGATCCTCACATAGAGGAAGATTTCACGTTAAGACCCACAGTAGACAAGAGAGTAAATTACTCATGATCTCTGTGAAGATAGAGATGCTATCAACATAAATGTATTGTGGTTGTTTATCTTAGCAATACCTGCTGAAACAACAGCGCCGGAGGATACGCGTATCCTATCATTTCGTCCTATAGATCAATAGAGCGTTAACAACATTAGCTCAGAGATCTGGACAAGCCAACACATACGTCTGCAATTGATTAGCAAGCTGTGTCATAAATAAATCATCATTGGGCGCTCCCATAGATAGCAAATCTGATTGAATACTTGTTTGTTGAGAGTCCATTCCGACAGCAACAAGCGACCCGTAAGAGAACGGAAGTCCAATAAAACAATCAGACGACCCGGAATATGACGGACCAAAACTGAACTTGGTGTACTATAACCAACAGACGGATTCTTTCCATTAAATTGAATAACGGAAACGAAAGAGTGCCTCCCTGGTTCCGGAGATACGCCGCTACTGTCGAATTAAAGGACAGGAATTTGGGCATGCGTTTCTGAATAATGTTCATGCAATGACATAAAGCAAGCCTAAAAAACATTATTCCGCGGAAGAAAACTGATTGCTAAGAGACTGCGGAACCCAAAGACCCTGGCACTTCGAATCCGTAGGGATCAGTATTATATCCCAATCTGTTTGACTGGCAACCGTCATAACAGCCACACTCGGGTCCGGCAACTGCGGTGGCACTCTCTGAGTCAACCACCGAATGTTTGCCCCAGTCTGAATCTCTTGTAACACTAGATAGACAAGAGAACGTGTAAATCGAGCAATTCATGGATTGCCGAAAAGTTGCCGTCGAAGAGAAGCTCCTCCGAGAACGAAGCGACTCTGAGAGAGTTCTTAACCTTACTATCCACACGTGTGGATGTAGCTAGGGCTGCGTCACGTCTAACTAACTCCAATCAGCCACTGAAGGGCGGAGTAAGACGTGAACAAACTACTGCCCTCAAAAGAAATTACATTGAGAATAATATCCCGTAAATCCTTTCTTGAAGACGTAATGATAACGCCTCAGTAAGGCGGATTACGTATGATAAAGCGTCTAAGTTAAGTCTACTATACATAATGTCGTTCCCAATATTGAAATTGGAAAAGACATAAACGGCGAAAAAGAATATATGCAGTCTTTAATCACACCGTCTAGACGCATATGAACTCTCGGTATGCCCTGCTCTGCCAAAATAAACTATTCGTATAAATGATAAAATGGCAGAAATGAGCAACGCGGACAAGAAACTAAACTATCATGCTTAGTAGCAGGCTTGTATATATATATATAGCGTCGAAAAATAAAACACATGTTGTAATGACAATATTGGACTGCGTCGGTAAGTCAGGGACAATGTCCCTGAACCGATCGAAAAATCCGAGTCCAATGACGCTATAAGTCTCTTATCCAAGATCGCAGCAATGAAGTCCGAAATAACAATCACTGGAAGATAATGCCAGAAGATATGAAAGGCGTCTTCCGATACTACTAAAGGGAAAACTCGAAATCTTTCGAATCCCTTTCGCCATCCTGTCGGACCCTATAAAGCGTTCGGTCGTCCGTAGCTGATGCAACCGCGGACCGCACCGACCCAGCGCCGTCGGATAATTCCTGATTCGACCGAGAAACTGTCAATTGCTGGGATGCTGCGAAACAACTGTGCTAACTCGGATAGCACGTCCGTCACTGAGGCCTGAGGAGAAGCAGTCTTACGACGCATTGCCGCTGGAAGCTCCGTAATCGTTACCCCGTGCATACTTCCAATATGCGAGCGAACGGAGTGTATAGGCCTCGTGTCCCTTGGCTACCGGATGGCGCGACCTATTCGCCGTGGAATCACTGAATGCCGAAACTGATCGGATAATCAAGGTCACGTAGCCAATGTGCGGTCGTGTGCCCTGCTGTGAGGATGAGGAAGCATTAAGGACAGTCTCTCGGACTGTCAATATAACGGAGCGTCCCGACCGACGGACATATGCTCCGAATGTAAAATATCTGAACCACAACATGCGGTCTCCTATGTTGTTGGACGAGAGAGGGACCTCTCTCGCTCACAGCCCGGACGGATCTGGACAAGCCAGGAACCGGACTAACAGGCTTCCTCCGATCTGTCCTCAATCTGCCGTCACTGGGTGAGTACTAAAGTAATTAAAGTGCTCGCATCACCCAAATCTCCTTCCTAGACCGCAACGGACGAACCCGGCAGCCGAACCATTCGATGAATGTACGCTACACCGGGTGAGCTAGCGAATGTCACTCCGTAGGCGATAGACATATTCCATGAGCACTTATTGCCGCTAACTCTTCATTAACTATGACGACAGAGGCACACTTTTGAAAGACATCTCCATAACTCTTCGAACAAGAAACCAGAAATGCTTGGTTAGCAAGCATAAAATAATAATATATATATAGCGTCGTTCAATAATTCGAAAGTTTGTGTGACATTATTGGACTATGTCGGAACTGAGGGACGATGTCCCTGAACCGAACCAAAAATTACTATGTCCACCGACGCTATCAGTTTCTTATCCGGCATCGCAGCATTCTGGTCCGACGAAAGAAGCTGTAGAAGACCAAGTCAGATGACATACACAACAGCATATGTTGTTCCGAAAGGGAAAGCTCGAAATCCTCCGAATCCCTTTCGGTATCCCGTCGGACCGGATGAAACTTTCGGACGTCCGTACCCGCTTCCGCGGAGCGTCCCGACCCAGCATCGTCGGATAAAATATATGCGACAGATTCAGTTGATGCTGGGATGCTGCGATAAACTGTGCTATTAAGGAAAGCACGTCCGTTCCCGAGGCCTGTGCAGTAGCGGTCTTACGATGCATTGCCGCCGGAAGCTCCGTGTACGTTGACTCCCGCACACTTCCTATGCGAACGTCCAGAGTCTGCAGGCCTCGTGTCCCTGGCTACCGGATGGTGTGACCTGGTCGCCGAAGAATCCTTGATCGGCGAAGCTGGTAATATATCGGCGGTCATGCAGCCAAGGTGCGGTCGTGTGTGCTGACGAGAAGAGGAAGCCTTAGCAGTCTCCGCGGACTGCCTATACAACGGAGCGTCCCGAGCGACGGACGTATGCTCCGCTTGCGACACATTGTACCACAACATCTGGGGCCAGATGTTGTTGAACGAGAGAGAGGCCTCTCTCGCTTGCCGTCCGGATGGACCGGAACGAGCTATGAACCGGATTAAAAGGCTTCCTCCGTTCTCCCTCCGATCCGCCGTCACTGGGTGTGCATTAGGTTAATTTATAGTGCTCGCATCACCCCAAAATTCCTTCTAGACCGCAACGGACGAACCCGGCTGCCGAACCATTCGGTGAATGGACGCTACACCGGGCGAGCTAGCGGACGTCAAAGGCCGTCGAACCTACTAGGGTCCTCTTAGGCAATTGGCGTATTTACATGAGCACTTTTCCGCTAGCCCTTCATTAATTGTGACGACGGAGGCACACTGTTGGAAGACATCACAGATACATCACCCTAATCTTGATCGTCTGAAATAGAAATTGATAAAGTAGAGTGACCCTGCAGGGAAAGGACCGGAGAGTCCAAATCCCCAATAACATACCGTGACATACGCTTCCCATATTGTCATCGAAATCATACGATACAGAACAGGAGTTAATGCGAGTACACTGACCACATATAGAATGATAATAAAGTCAGAGGAAGACTTCCTCTTAAAACAATTGATCAATATCCTTTCAATGTGAAAAGAAAACAAGTCCTGGTACTCGCACTAATCCCTAGCAATCAAAATACATAATAATAATATGATCCATTAATATAGAAAAAATAATTGAAATCAAAATATTTTGAAAAAATATTTTTTCAGAACAGCCCAAGTTTCTGAAAAGTAACGTTGAGCCCCAATGGATCCCAAGCCTAAGTGTGGACAAAAATTTTAAAAATATTTTAAACAATTTATTCAACACTTACGAACAATAATAATGTATCTAGTTATGATTAAAATAACATCAAGATATTATTTTTTAGAAATCCCCCCCTCACACAGAGGGCTGTTGTAAATGTAAACAATGAGTGTAAAAACACTAAAATAAGACTCCAGGCACCCAGGCCCGAAATCAGTTACCAAAAATACACTATCTGATGCAAAACAGAGACTTCCAGGGAAGAAACTGCAGAACATCAGATGGTAGATGCAGAACACAACGCCTAACCACCCGTAGGTGAAGACGTAAACATGGGGAAAAGAACAGAATTCATTCTGTTATTCAGCTAAAACTCCCAAGAAAATTTAGTAATAATAATTACAAAAACTATGCCACAAGCATGGGAGAATAGCAAGGGGGACTTAAAGGACAGGGAGAGAGGAAAACACTTAAAAAAACAGTGTAACTAAATAATCAGAATGACAACAAAATGGCTGCTGCCTTGAAAATAGGTAACTTAACACAATTTCATTAAAAAATTTTAAGTTACAGCCCTGATAATATTCTGTCACACATTTTTTTCCTCTCCTCCTTCTCTATCCTCCTTAGAATCACCATTTCACTAATATTTATGTGTCTGGCATCATTTAAACAGAGATTTATAAGCACAAAAATCAGTCAGATGTTAACTGATGAAGGGCCAAACTTAGAATGATTAATGGCGCCAATTTCGGAACGTCCTTGACACTGCGCATGCGCAGTAGGGGCGAAGTGTGGAGGGCCTTTCAGGACATGTTTTCTTTAGTTTTAGATGCAAATTTTGGGGATTGGGGGGCAAAATTTGTGTTTGGCCCTATATTTTAAGAGTTAGCACCAGCTATGTCTGGGTCATTGGTACAGTATAAAAATATATATTTTTTTTATGCTCCAAGGTTTGGGACACTCAGGAGACTTGTTTCCGGTTGGCCCAGTCACCTGAAAACCTTAAACTAAACTATAAAATATTGATAATACATACTGATTTGTGTTGTTTTTATTTAAATCTATTCCTAAGTTTTTAATATTTACAGTCCTGGCTGACTATTTAATATTACATTGTGACAGTCTTCAACACTTTACCTAACGCTAGTAGCAGATGACTCTTGAAAGAAAATTCTTGTGTAACTAAAAAATTTCATTTTTTTTTACTTCCAAAACATAGCTTATGTCCCCTCATTGGAACGAGTGCAAACAAGAACGAGGGGTCATAAGCTATGTTTTGGAAGCAAAAAATGAAAATATAAAAACAATTGGAAGGGGTTTTTCATAATAGTGATGGAAAACGAATCACACACAACTTTATTCAGCATCAAAACAAGACCAGGGTGTGTTTTTTTTCCATTTTATAAGAATTGGGACATCTGTGAAAATAATTATTTTTAGCTGTCCCAATACATAGAGTAAATACGGTAACAAATTAGTTTCATTTAAATAAACGGTGATTATACACTTTATCTTCCCCGTTATCTCTCTTCTAAATTATAAGAATTGACTCGTTTCTGTTCGGGTTGTGCGATATAAAGCGAAAATTCTCAGCACAAGCTTAATCATAACTCGCTATGCTGCTGGCGGATAATAGCTAGCATTCAATTAGGCAATCTCTAAGATGTTTGAAACCAAAATTAATTTACATTTTTAATGAAGCAATGCTCTCTGGTATCGTTTCCATCATTACACAACAACAGAAATTATTTGTCTTGAAAATGATCACTTTTGAGAGCATTTTCAATCTGGATAGCTGCTCTGTAGTATATCATTGTTGCCATTTAGCCACTCACTGATAAAGAACACGGATTGCTTTAACACCTTGCATGTTGCTGGCAGATATTCCTGCTCAGGACAGAATTTCTTGTGCCGTTATTTTATGTATAATTTGGACACATTTAATCCAATTAACACCCTATAAATTGAATGGATTTTTTCACCAATGATTTGTCAAGTAAAATTTGAAAGAATTTTTCGTCAAATCTAGTCATGGCTGCTTCATAGCATCCATGACTAGATTTCACGAAAAATATCTTAAAAATACTCAGCAGGTTAAAAGTTAATTTGAAAACACATTTTGAAAATGTGATGTAAATGGGACTTCATTCTGAAGATAAAAACAAGCATCAAAATGTTTTTAAAATACAGTAGAATCCTCTTAATTGAATATCCATTTTGCCAGTGAAAATTATTCAATTAACAGGAATATACAATTAACAGGGAAAAGGTCAGTTTCCTGTGTTC
The DNA here is from genome assembly GCA_031216915.1 of Pictodentalium vernedei. Classification (NCBI taxonomy): domain Eukaryota; kingdom Metazoa; phylum Mollusca; class Scaphopoda; order Dentaliida; family Dentaliidae; genus Pictodentalium; species Pictodentalium vernedei. The sequence goes on along the minus strand of CM062297.1, from coordinate 90,972,833 downwards.
TGGAGGTAAAGTGAGCATTTATTCTATTATATCTTGTTTGACAGAGCTCATAGAGCTCTGTCAAACAAGATATAATAGAATAAATGTCTATTGGATGTAGTGAGGCCAAAAAGCTTGATAAATAAGGGGAATTTGGTGCATGTTACAGTAATTTATTCGACATATTACAAAAATTTATATACAATTAACAGGAGTTTACTCTACAACCCATATGCAATTAACAGATCAAATTTGTACTGAAGGTATGGTAAATGGTTTTGTGTTTAAAAATTATATTCAATTAACAGGGATATACAATTATTTATTATTTATTTATTGGTGTTTAAGGTCACATACTTATGCACAATGGCTAATCGTGACCGGGACAGTTTTACGGGTGGAGGAAGCCGGAGTACCCGGAGAGAACCACCGAGCAACGACGAGCAGCTGTCAGCTCTCCAACATCGTAACTCTGAACTCTGCACCGCAGCACAGGCAGGGTTAGCGTCATCGTAACCCCGTGTAGACAATCGGGGTGAAGTGTCTTGTCCAAGGACACAACGCGGTTGCCGCAGGTGGGATTCGAACCGAGGACCTCTCGGCTTGCAGCGTGCACCTCTACCAACTGAGCCACCGCGCCCCCAGGATATACAATTAAGAGAAGCCAATTAAGAGGATTCTACTGTACAATGGAACCCAATTAATTGAATAGGCACTTTGCCAATGAAATTTACTCTATTAACTCTTCACCTAACGAACTGGGTGCATCCACCCACGTAATTTACAAATGCACCATTTGAAAAAATACTATCAAAAAATTTCAACAAAACCATATGTCACCCATCACTGGGCCGAGCTTGTTCCAATGATGGGTCACATGATATAGTTTTCTGGAATTTTTTTTTTTAATTTAAAAAATTATATTTAAAATAATAAATTTTGAGATCGTCTGTGTTGGGTAAAGGGTTTACAGGAGCATTAATATTTCAGGGATTTGGTTACTCTCCTGTATTCTAAAGATTACTGAGCATTTAAATATTATATGTTCTTTGACAAAACTCTTAGAGCTCAGTCAAACAAGAACCAGACTGAAGCATGGACCCGCGCACAGCACAGCACATGGCCGCACAGAATATGGACACAGGAGGTTGAAGAGCAAACTGATTTGTTACTCGTATATGAGCTGTGTCTGTAAGACACATATGATGCCCCCACAAAGTAGACCACACACACAAACCACGTACCATGCAGGTGAAATTCTACAAAAAATTGACCAAATTCAACAATCTGTAATTTTGTGAAATATTGAAGCGAGTCAAAATCCTGACAATATGGACGCCTCTGGTATATGTACAAACATCCTGTGAAATAAAAAAGTCCTAGCTTGAGAACTGTGAGAGAAGTTAGCCAATATGCCCTCCCCTGCCAATTCCCCCCCCCCCCCCCCTCCACTATTCGTCGTGGGGACATAAAAAGTAGAGTAAATGTCAGTAATGGATGTACTGGGGCCAAATGGGTCTATAAATGAGAGGAGTTTGGTTACAGTCAGGGTAATTTATTGACCGATCACAAGATGTTTATTCAGTTAACAGGAGTTTACTCAAAACCCCATATTCAATTAACAGGTCATAATTTGTACTGTAGGTATGGTAAATGGTTTGGTGTTTGGAAGTTTTATTCAGTTAACAGGGTTATTCAATTAAGAGATATACAATTAAGTGGGCCCCACAATGTGTAACATATGGCAAGTAAAACTGTTTTCTATCGCCAAGCAAAAATTCCACTTGAACAGTAACAACTGTGGATTGGCTGATTATTTTCCAACCTCGTGATATGGCCTTGCAAAACTCAAGAGAAATGATTCGATTTTGAATCTTAAGTTGGTATTCAGTTTGTTTCGAAACCAGCTGGAAACTGACAAAATCCCTGTTAACTAAATACTCCTGTTAAGGGAATAACCCTTTACCTAACACGAAAGTTGGACCACACTTGCAAACAAAATTCCTGAATAAGGCCATAAAAAAGAACCTCTGTTTCTCAGGCCCGTGCGCATGGTCATTTTTGCTGCGCATGCAACCTTTTTATGACACCAAAAAATCTTTTAAAAATTTGAGATATTGTGCTCATTTCGGTAAATCGATATTGATGCTTTGGCGAATTTTAAATTAACACACTTCAAGCTTTTTCTACATCATACTTTAATAAAGTGGGTGGGTTTTAGCAATATTCATGACAGAAAGTGTGTTATTCTGTAAAAGGTAAGTCATAATGACAGCAAGAAGGAAGGTGTCTTTCAGTCTGACAACAAACAGTCACAAAGGGGAATGGTCGAATCGTAGCACCTTTGATTCGCACCAACACTCAGAAAGTCTGCAAAGTCAGGTGCTATGTTGAATGGAATACAGTCTCCTGGCATTTATTTTTAGTAACATTTGCACTGTAAATGGCTGTCATTGGGAATTTGTGTACTGTTATTTGAAACCGTTACGAGTTTCCCAGTTAATTTAAATAAATGCATTTGAGATGCAGGATAATTGGATAACTAATAGTAACTGTTGCTTGATATAAAAGTAACAGTCATAGTTGAAAATAAATCGCATATAGGCAGGTATGTGCGGTCGAATTGGTTAATAAAAACACGCAAACATTTGTTTTGTATTTCATTTTCAGATTTCCGAAAAATATGATTTTTTATGGATGAACTGCCTGCCCGTTCAAATGGGTTGTGATAATTTTGAATATAACAGGGAAAAATTGCGATTCACGATTTTATTAGGCAGGTTGTGAAAGGCGGTTTTTTTTTTGGTAAAATAAATCTGTGAAAGTTGGTACTTCGACATTTGATTTGTCCCAGAGACGTTTCACCCCGTGACGTTTCACCCACGAGGCGTTTCGTCCTGTGTCATAATTTTCACATTTCACTGAAAAAACAAACATTCAAACCCCACTTCATTTACAACCCAACACCCCTGTGGTGAATAACCAATATATTTGCGAAATTTTGCGTGGTGGGGGTCGAATTACCACAAACAACCTCTCGGGGAGAAATAAAAAGAAAAAAAAAGACCGCCCACCCGCATGCTTTTTTTGGAAAAAATGGCCTGAGAAACAATCAACTTTGTATGGCCTAAGTAACTTTTTTGTTTTTTGCATTAAAAACGTAACTTATGGCCCTTCATTGGAACAAGCTCAACGAGCTTGTTCCAATTAGGGGTCATAAGATATGTTTTCAAGACCCAAAAAAAATGATGAAAACTGAATGGGGATTTTTTGTGATCAGCGCTGGCCGGTTTTTGCTGTTACATTGGGTGAAGGTATAATTTTCATTGGCAAAGTGGCTATTCAATTACCAGGGCTCCACTGTACTGTTATGTTTACAAATAGGTGTGTGACACAAAGATAAATTTCTTTTATAGTCTTCCAGGATAACCATGGTGAAACACAAGCACAGTAATATTTTGGTTGGCATTTCCATTGTAGTCTTTCTTCGTAACGTTGCTGGAATAAAGGCACAGAATGATCCTAATTTGCAGCCACGAGTGCTGCTTCTATGGCTGCATCAGCTCCAGCAGAAATGGAATCTTGTCCTTTCTGAAAAGAAAACACAAAAAGTAGGTTTATGTACTCTCCGTTTATTGGATACTCAGAGATGAGAAAATTCGGAAACATTTTCAATTTGTGTTAACTCTTGCTCAGAAAACTTAAATTTTGTTCACGATGACTTTACATGACTATGATCTTACAGACTAGTTACCATTTTAACCCCTTAACCCTTTACCTAACGTGAAAAGCAGACGACACTTGCAAAAAAAATTCTTGAATAACTAATTTTTTTCATTTTTTGTCTCAAAAACATAGGTTATGACCCCTCGTTGGAACGAGCTCAACGAGCTCGTTCCAACGAGGGGTCATAACCTATGTTTTTGAGACAAAAAATGAAAAAAATAGTGAAAATTAATTGGTGATTTTTGAGAATAGCGCTGGCCGGTTTTGGACGTTACATTGGGTAAAGGGTTAACCAATGCACAGGATATCAAAATATATTTTAATTATTGCTTTTTAAAATTTTCAAAAAATCTCAACAAAACTATATCAAATGACTCCTCAAGAGCCCATATTCAAACTTGGCCTGTATTACTAGCGGGAAAATACACATATCAACTTTGGTTGAAATCAAATAATCTGAACTGGAGTTATCAGTTGGAAACCAATTGTTTATGGACAGATGGATGGACAGACAGACAGGCCATTTACATATGACCGTTTTTGGGAAGTTTTGGAGACAGCATCAAAGTCCCTCACTCCCATTTCCTTCCAATCTGTATTACTTTTGTAAAACAACAGAAGTATGCTGCAGAAGGCATTTCTTTATATTTCAAACTGTAAAGCTCAGGTAATGAGAAAAAAAGCTGCTTACAAATAAAAGAAATCGGCTCTGTAAATGCAATTATTAAAAATTGTATTGATCGTGCAAGAACAAAAAGTGACAAAGTATGTGTTAGAAGCACAATTTCAAATTTAAAGAAACTAAATTTGAAAACCATTTTGAAAAGGGTTAAATTAACGCAAATATTAATTGAAACCACTGTATACAGCATCAGTAGACGTTGTACCAAATGAAAAACAATGACGTTGTAACACAGTGTTTGAAGAATGAAAGATACAACCTTGAAAAGCAAAACTTTAAGCTGGGAATACAAAGTAAAATTGACTGCAAAAAAGGGTTAAATATTTCCTAAAACCGATAAAAGAAATCATTGATGTAAATGCAATCATTAAGCTGTATTGACCATGCAAGAATTAAAGTAAGAAAGTATGTAGCAAAGTCTAATTTCAAATACAAAGAAACTTAGTTTAAAAGGGGTTAAAATCATGCCAATATTAATGAAAATCACTGCAGAAAGGTTCAGTAGACAGTAGACATTGTCCCAAATGAGAAACAGTGACATTGCACTAACCTGTTTGAAGAATTAAAGGTGTAACTTTGTAAACAAAAAAAACTTAACCTTTAAGTTGCACTACAAAAAAGGGTTAAATATTTCCCAAAATAACATGAAACATAATGAGAATGATACAATCAATAGTAATTAATATTAATTTAAAAGAAAAAAAACTTTAACTTACACCCAAAATTTTTAACCACAAACTTTAACCAAAACTCTAAATGTTAACAGATGGACAGACAGATGGATGATAAGTCATTACTGTAGCCCTGACTGTAAACAGTTGGGCTAAAAATGAAAAAAATACTTGTGTCCCAAAAAACCTTTGAGAAATAAATTAGCACTTTACCAGTTAACTCTTTACCCAACACACATGATATCAATATTTGTTATTTTATTTTTCTTCCATTTAAAAAAAAAATGTAAACAAAATTACATCATGTGAGTCCCTCATTGGAATGAGTTCAAAAAACTTGTTCAAATGAGGGTCACATGGTATGGTTTTGTTTAAATCTTTTGAAAAATAATTTGTTCTCAATGGCTCGATTTGTAAATTATGTGGGCGTATGCAGTGGATTCGTTTGGTAAAAGGTTAATGGTCACTTCTCTACCTCACATGTAAACACCAGGAAGTGGAGTAGTGCCTATTGACTGTGATAAATAAGTTCTCCTTTACTGGAAACCAATGCCTGGGGTAGAAGTCCACTAAAGTGGGATGGGAGATTATTATGATCCCCGATGAGTCTGGAGGTGGGATGGGGAAATCTCACCAGAGGGGCAAGATATTTGAACCAGACCCGAGGCTTGCTGAGGGTCTGGTTCAAATATCTTGTCCCACCTTCAGACTCATCGAGGATTATTTTTCTCCCCACACACTAGGATTACATCATTATAGATAATTGGCGGTCACATGCTGACATACCCAATTTATCAAGTTGTAGTCCTTTCGAAAAACGAACAATTTCATCGGAAAGATTGTACAAAAGTTAGGTATATACCATAGGTATATACTAACAAGAGGCCCCAGGGGGCCTGAGTGCGCTCACCTGACATGGTAGCCTAAATGTTAAAAAATTTATAGTAATTTATATATTTTTTATACTTACCAATGACCCAGACTTAGCTGGTGCTAACTCCAACAAAACCAGGGCCAAACACAAATTTTGCCCCCCAATCCCCAAAATTTGCATCCAAAACAAAAAGAAATCATGTCCTAAAGGACCTCCATAGTACGCCTCTACTGCGCATGCGCAGTGACGCAGTCGTCCCGAAATTGGCGCCAAGTATCATTCTTACTGGCAGTGCCTGGTCAGCGCTATGTACTCAGCGGGGAGGCAAGAGTTCCCAACTCCAGGGAGGGCCATCCCCGTCTGGGTCATTGGTAAGTATAAAAAATATATAAATTACTATAAATTTTTTAACATTTTTATACTGTACCAATGACCCAGACTTAGCTGAATAGTAAACAGGCTGGAGGGCCTAGGACATAGAGGAAAATCCAATAAGCTCAACTATATAGTAAAGAGGTAACCCCTTAAGGAGAAAAGGAGTATTAGGCTTTACATGTATCTTTCTTATTTAATATTAAATTAGAAAGATACACTACCCTTAATAATTGAGCACAATAACATTCATGTTCTCTATTAACATCCAGTATAACCCTTATACTAATTATTTTTAAAGCAAGCCAATAAATAAAGTAGTCCAGAGAATTGAGACTCTTTATAATCATTTAAAAGTGTCCGAGTATTGTATATTAAAGCCCGTTTGACACTTGACATATACAAATGCTTCACACCGAGCTACACTTAAAAAATAAGACACGAATGAAATTAAACATTAATATTACACTTTAAAACCATCCCGGAAGCGACTCAGAAATACTGACTTGGAGGAGGCATTCCCTTGCTTTTCACTATAAAGCAGGTGACCTAAGGGAACACCCGCCCCCCCCCCCCCCTTCCCCTTGCCCTGGGTCAAATAGCCCAGAGCGAAGAGGGCAGCCGGACGGAGTCACTGCCGGAACAGAAAGCCTGCATAACTATAGTTGCAACTGTTTAGTGGACGACATTCTGAGCAACAGATAACGGACCTAAACAATGCAGGTCTCCAGAAATGGACTCAATATTTCTGAGATAAAAATTCGTAAATGTGGATGGCTGAGACCAATAAGCAGCCTTCATTAAATCTGTAATAGCAACACTATTAGCATAAGCCCAGGAAGTAGAAAGAGCTCTTACTTCATGAGCAGAAATCTTAAGCACAGACTGCTGAGAAGAAGATAAATCTTCATAAGCAGTACGGATAGTTAACTGAATCCATCTAGCAATAGAATGGACTGAAATGTCCTTTCTATTAGGCATCAAAGACAGAAAGAAACGTTTCCGTCCCTTTCTGATAAACTGAGATCTCTGTTTATAGATACATAGTGCTCTAACAGGACAGAGTAAAGGCCTACGCCCGTCTGAAGACGGAAGAGCCTTAATAACAATAGGTTCCGGATATTTATTAGGAGCCTGATTCTTAGCTAAAAAACCCACATTAGTAGTGAAGGTGATAGTGTTCCCAACACTACGATAATGAGAATCATCCACCGATAGTGCATGAAGCTCACTGACTCTTCTGGCAGAAGAGAAAGCTAAGAGAAAAGCTGTCTTATAAGATAAGAATTTGAAATCTACTGTCCCAAGAGGTTCAAATGGCTTTTCCTTCAATTTAAGGAGAACCCAAGCTAAATTCCACTTAGGAATTAATCTAAGAGTTCTGGGTCTATTTATCGAAAAGTTTCTAACCAACTTCGATAAAGAGACATTAGATCCAATTTGTAAACTATCATGATGTGCATAGGTATCAGATAACATAGATCTATAACCCTTTATAGTAACAGGCTGCAGTTTGATTTCGTCAAACAAGTATACTAGAAAGTTTGCAATGTCTGGTATAGAGGGATCAAATATATCTACAGAATGATCCCTACACCAACGACGAAAAACCTTCCACTTAGCCGCATAGTTTAGCGAAGAGGAGGTCCTCCTACAGTTAGAAATCGCGTCCACTGCTCGTCCTGTAAAGTGCTTGCCATGCAAGAAGGACCGCACAACGGAAAAACGTGAAGGTTGAGACCTTGCGGGTTGTGATGGAGTTGGCGCGATTTCCCCTGCGAAAGAAGATCCTCTCGTGGAGGAAGCTTCCGCGGTAGGTCCCACAACAGACACCTGAGTAGATTTATCCACGGTCTCTGTGGCGACAGAGATGCTACCAACAGAATCTTGCATTGAGATTGTTTTATCTTTAGCAATACTTGTTGAATTAACGGCGCTGGAGGATACGCATATCCTATCATTCCGTCCCAAGGGATCGACAGAGCGTCTACTGCAAATGCTCTTGGATCCGGACACGGAGACACATACGTCTGCAACTGATTGTTGAGATGTGTCGCAAATAAGTCTATCATTGGCCGTTCCCATTGGTAGCAAATCTGATTGAATACTTGTTTGTTGAGAGTCCACTCCGACGGCAACAAGCGACCTTTTCGTGAAAGGGAGTCTGCTAGCACATTCAGACGACCCGGTATGTGACGGACCGAAAGAAGAACGTGATGTTCTAACGCAAACAGAAGGATTCTTTCCGTTAGATTGAACAACGGAACTGAATGAGTGCCTCCCTGATTCCATATATACGCCACTACTGTCGTATTGTCGGATAGGATTTGGACATGAGCATCGTGAATAATGTCCATCCAGTGACGTAACGCAAGCCAAATTGACATCATTTCCTTGATGTTTATGTGCTTGCACAGGAATTGCGGATCCCAAAGACCCTGGCATCTCGAATCCGTTGGGATTAATGATGCACCCCAACCTGTTTGACTGGCATCCGTCATAACGGTAAAACTCGGATCCGGCAACTGCAGCGGAACTCCTTGAGTTAACCACTGAATGTTTGCCCAAGTCTGAATCTCTTGTTTCACTTGATCTGACAAGAGAACGTCTACATCGAGCGAATGAATTTTCACACTCCAATTCTGAGTCAGGAAAATTTGAAGAGGCCGTGTGCGTAGCCGCCCCATCGGAATGAGATCCGCGGCGGCTCCGCACAGACCTATCAGTCTCATAAATTCTCTCGCCGTGACTTTGTCTGCGTGCAGACAATAGCGAGCGTAACAACTGACTAATTTCGCTCTGGTTAACGGCAGACGAACGAGATTGTTGTGCGTCTCGAAGCTCATTCCCAGATGAGTGAATGACTTGGACGGCACCAGATCCGACTTCTCCTCGTTTACTATAAAACCGAGACGTCGGAGCAATAGAAGAAGATTCTGAACATCGTTCTGAAGCGTTAACTCGTTGCCGTACCTCTGAAGAATGTCGTCCAGGTAGGCCGACGTTACCGTAGACGAATGAGCTCGGAAGTAGATCATTACCGAGTTCATTACCCGAGTGAAAGCCCAGGGTGCTAGATTCAATCCGAAGCACATGGCCCGGAACTGATACACCACTCCTAGGACTGCGAAGCATAGATACTTTCGGAATGTCGGATGTACCATGACGTGAAAGTACGCATCTTTGAGATCTATGCTCGTTGCATAATCGTTCACACCGAATACTCGCTCTGACCGATCGAATCGTCTCCATATAAAACTTCGGAGCGACGATCAGCTTGTTTATCCAGCTCAAATCTATGACTGGACGGAACGAGCCGTCTGGTTTCGGAACCAGAAACAGATGGCTGTAGAATCCCAGAGATTCCTGGTTTTCTACGACCTCTACCGCGTTCTTCATTAAAAGAGACTGCACCTCTGATAACAGAGCGTCTCTTTTCTGTGGATTTGACGGAAGATGAGTCCACTTTGGACTTTGAGTTAATGGAGGCTTTCGTTTGAAGGATATCTTTAGACCTTCCGAAGTCACTCCTCTCACCCAAGGGTCGTCCGTAATCGACGCCCACTTTTGTGAAAAACTCGACAACCTTCCGCCAACCGGAACACGATAGAGGTTTAAGCCATCACCTCCTGGACCTGCGAGGCCTGCGGTAGGAGAAACCACGTCTTCCACGACCCGCACCTCGCCTCGTCGACCTCAGGGCGTCCGACCGATTGTCCCGGCCTGAAGGACGTCCCGAACGAGAGTCGCTATCCTGACGGTCTCTCGAATAAGACCAAGAGGACGCACCGGAACCTCTATAGGAACCTCTCTTGGGCGCATTAGACCCAGAAGTGCCTGTCTTATTCGTGTCTGCTGTATCCGACTTTTTAGGAGCCGATCTGAACAACAGAGAATCATTAGCTTTCTTTTTAATTTTATCATAAATAGCGGAAAGCTTGCCGTCAAAGAGAAGTTCTCCTGAGACCGAAGCGACTCTAAGAGAGTTCTTCACCTTAGAATCCACTAGTGTGGATGTAGCTAGGGCTGCGTCACGTCTAACCAACTCCAGATTTGCCACTGAAAGGGCGGAGTTACACGTGGAATAAGCTACTGCCCTTGAAAGAAGTCTTAAAGAGGATTGTATATCCTGAAACTCTTCCCCTTGAAGGCGCAGTGATAACGCCTTAGTAAGGTGATCTGCGTAAGATAAGGCATCTAAATTGGCTCTGTTAGACGCAATAGCAGTTTCCAACACCGCAGTTGGAATAGAAGCTGACGACGGTAATGATAGCTCTAAGTCTTCCGCCTCGTCGTCCATACGCAGAGGAACTCTCGGTATACCCTGTCCTGCCGTATCGAATTTATTCCTTGCATTAATGAAAGGCAGGTTAAGAGTATTAGCGGACAAGAAACCTGCTTTCCCCGTCCTGGAAGCAAGTTTAAATATAGCGTCGTTCAATAATTCAAATGTCCTTGCAACATTATTGGACTGCGACGGAAACTCGGGAGCGATGTCCCTGAACCGCTCAAAAAATTCAGAGTCCAATGACGCTATAATTCTCTTGTCCGGAAGCGCAGCAGTCTGGCCCGACGGAACAACTTGAGGGAGAAAGTGCCGGATGAAGTCCACGGCAGCTTTATGTTGTTCCGAAAGGGATAGCTCCAATTCATCCGTATCCCTTTCACCATCCGGTCGGACCTCCCGATGTTCCCGGTCGTCCGCCCCCCGATGCTTCGGCGGAGCGTACCGACCCAGCGCCGTCGGATAATTCTCGATCCGACACCGTTTCTGTCGGCTGCTGGGATGCTGCGATAAGCTGTGCTATCTGCACAAGAATGTCCGACGTCGAGACCTGCGGAGGCGCAGTCTTTCGCTGCTTCGCCGAGGGCAGCTCCGCATAAGATGGCTCCCGCATACTTTTCCTATGCGAACGTCCGGAGTCCATCGGTCTCGAATCCCTGGCTGCCGGATGGTGTGACCTGGTCGCCGAAGAATCCTTCATCGGCGAAGCTGGTAAAATATCGGAGGTCACGCAGCCAAGGTGCGGTCGTGTGCGCTGACGAGAAGAGGAAGCCTTAACAGTCTCTGCAGACTGCTTATACAACGGAGCGTCCCGAGCGACGGACTTATGCTCCGCTAAAGACACATTTTGTACCACAACATCTGGTCCCAGATGTTGTTGTACGAGAGAGGGACCTCTCTCGCTCGCGGCCCGGCTGGACCTGGACGAGCTAGGAACCGGACTAAAAGGCTTCCTCCGTTCTCGTTTACTATCCGCCGTCACTGGGTGTGCATCTATTATGTTTATAGTGCTCGCATCACCCAAAATTTCCTCTTGGACCGCATCGGACGAACCCGGCTGCCGAACCATTCGGTGAATGGACGCTACACCGGGCGAGCTAGCGGACGACATTTGTCTAATCTCCATGAGCACTTTTGCCGCTAGCTCTGAATTCATTTGTGACGACGGATTGCACACTTGAAGAAGATAACATGGAAACATCACCCTGTTCTGGTTCCTCTGAAATAGAAACTGAGAGAGTAGAGTGACCTTGTGGAGAAAGAGCCGGCATCGCTCTTTCTCCAGAAACAACATATCGTGACACACGTTTCCAATGTTTCTCATCCCAATGTTCACATATAGGACAGGCATTAATGCGAGAACACTGACTACAATTAATACAATGATCATGAAAGTCAGAGGAAGATTTCTTCCTATTACAATTTGAACAATGTCCCTTCATTGTGAAAGAACAACAATAAGTCCTAGTTACTCGCAAAAACCCCTGACACAAAGATACATAATAACATGATCCATTAATAAATGAAAAAACAATTGCAAAACAAAATAATTTTGAAAAAATATTTTTTCAGAGAAGCCCAAGTTGCTGAAAAGTAACGTTGAGCCCCGATGGATCCGATGGCAAAGTGTGGTCAAAAATTTCAAATTTATATAAAATAATTAATGAGACACTTTCGGATAATATAAATGTATCTTATAATGAGATAAACTACCACAAAGGCAAACAGCCCCCCTCAAAAAAGGCTGTTGCCAATGAAAACAAACAGTGTAAACACACTAGAAAACATGACTCCAGGCACTGAAAAAACTGGCCCGGAATCAGTCATCAATTACACTCTACCTGATGCAAAACAGAGACTCCCAGGGGAGAATCTGTAGAACATCAGATGGAAGATGCAGAACACAAACGTTATACACCCATGGGTGAAAACGTAACTATGGGGAAAATAACAGAAAACATTCTGTAACCAAGCAACTCTCCCAGGAAATTTTAGAAATGAAACTTCTCAAAAATATGCCAAAAGCATGGGAGAATTGCCAGGGGGGACTTTAGAAGGCTAGGGGAGAGGAAACACTGAATAAGCAGTGCAACAATTAGCAAGAATGACAACAAGAGGCCCATGCCTCGAAAATAGGCAACTTAACATAATTTCATCAAAAAATTTTAAGTACAGCCCTGATTATTTTTTGCCACTTCTTTTTCCTCTCCTCCTTCTATCCTCCTTAGAATCACATTTTCTCCAAAAATTACGTGTCTGGCATCCTTTAAACTGAGATTTACAAGCACAAAGATCAGTGAGATGTTGACTGATGAAGGGCCAAACAGAGAATGATAATTGGCGCCAATTTCGGGACGACTGCGTCACTGCGCATGCGCAGTAGAGGCGTACTATGGAGGTCCTTTAGGACATGTTTTCTTTTTGTTTTGGATGCAAATTTTGGGGATTGGGGGGCAAAATTTGTGTTTGGCCCTGGTTTTGTTGGAGTTAGCACCAGCTAAGTCTGGGTCATTGGTACAGTATAAAAATATAAAACCCAGGGAATTGATTTCAACAAGTTGCATCAGCCCCTCCTTAGAAAAGCTTATACCAAATATCCAAAGATTCAGACCAGTGGATCTAACAAAAAAAATATTTTTAAAGAATATTCCTCATATTGAACTAAGTTATAATTCGGGCTTCCATAGGAAGCCCAAATATGAACACAGGGACTTGGCTTGAACAAACTTGAATCTCACCTCCAGTGGGATGCCGTTTTCCAAATATCAAAAGATACTGACTGGTGGATGTGAAGAAGAAGATTTTTGAAGAATATTCCTCATATTGAACTAAGTTATAATTCAGGCTCCCACAGGGAGCCCAAATATCAACCCAGGGACTTGGCTTGAACAAACTTGAATCTCTCCCCCCCCCCCCCCCCCCCCTAAGGATGCTGCATGTCAAATGTCAAAACATTCCAACCGCTGAATCTGAAGAAGATTTTTAAAGAAAAATTCCTCATATTGAACTATGTTATAATTCGGGCTCCCACAGGGAGCCCAAATATGAACCCATGGACTTGGCTTCAACAAACTTGAATCTCCCCACCCCCCCCCCCCCCCCCCCCCCCCCCCTAAGGATGCTGCATACCGAATATCAAAATATTCCGACCGCTGGATCTGAAGAAGATTTTTAAAGAAAATATTCCTCATTTTGAACTAAGTTACAATTCGAGCTCCCACAGTGAGCCCAAATATGGACCTAGGGACATGGCTTGAACAAACCTGAATCTCACCCCCTAAGGATGCTGCATACCAAATATCAAAACATTTCGACTGCTGAATCTGAAGAAGATTTTTAAAGAAAATTCCTCATGTTGAATTAAGTTACAATTCGAGCTCCCACAGTGAGCCCAAATATGGACCTAGGGACATGGCTTGAACAAACCTGAATCACACCCCCTAAGGATGCTGCACACCAAATATCAAAACATTCCGACTGCTGGATCTGAAGAAGATTTTTAAAGAAAATTCCTCATTTTGAACTAAGTTATAATTCTGGCTCCCACAGTGAGCCCAAATATGGACCTAGGGACATGGCTTGAACAAACTTGAATCTCACCTCCTAAGGATGCTACATACCAAATATCAAAAGATTCTTATTGGTAGATCTGAAGAAGAAGATTTTTAAAGAATATTCCTCATAATGCACTAATTTAAACATTTGGGCTCCCATAGAGAGCTGAAATATGGGCCCAGGGAACTGATTTCAATAAACATGTGAAACAATTGGAGCAGTGGTTTGGGAGAAAAGTAGTCTTAAATGTTTTTCCCATTACCCACAGTGTTAAAAAATGCTGACTCAGCACTTTTTCAAAGTCCCCAAAAAGTACCCCATGATTAAACCGATAGCAATTTTTTTTTAACCATTCCATTCTGTTGGTCCCAAGGAAGCTTCACACCAAATAAGAATTCTTAGTGCAGTGTAGTTTTGGAGATATGGACGTTTTAATTTTTTTCTATTTTTAGCTCCTGCGGTTTCCATGGGTGACAGGAAAAGTTTTTTTGGCATAAATTAACTACTTATGTCCCAATAAAACCTCATGTCAAATTTGGTTCAAATCATCCTCTCGGTTTGGAAAGTTAAAAAATTTATAGTAATTTATATATTTTTTATACTTCCCAATGACCCAGACTTAGCTGGTGCTAACTCACTCATGTCTGGGTCATTGGTAAATATAAAAAATATATAAATTACTATAAATTTTTTAACATTTTTATACTGTACCAATGACCAAGACTTAGCTGAATAGTAAAAAGGTTGGAGGGCCTAGGACATAAAGGAAAATCCAATAGACTCAATTACATATAACAGAACTATCCCCTGAAGGAGAAAATGAGAGATAGGCTTTACATGTATCTTTCTTATTTGTATCAAAAAGAAAGACACAACACCATTCTGTAACTAAGCGCAATAACATCAGTGATCTCTATTAACATTCAGTATAACCCTTTATACTAATATTTTTAAAGGAAAGCCAATAAATAAGGAAGTCCCGCAAAATGAGACTCTATATACTCATATAAAAGTGTCCGAGGATTGTATATTAACCCTTAAGCCCCCATATAGCCCCAAACCGCCACTTTTATATTGCATTGAAGCAGGTGCTCCCTTGTGTAATCTTTTTTATTTCTCTTGTGTGTAGACTGAATTTTCCCTGGCATTGGTTCTACATCACTGCTGGCTGCCTGTATAGGCAGCCACCAGTGATGTAGAACCACTGCCAAGTCATCAATAACTATGTAAGCAGAAAAAGGTCATAAATACTTTAAAATTAATCTGAGGACTTAAGGGTTAACGCTGGATTAATACGTGATATATACAAATGTCTCACACCGAGCAACACTTAAAAAATATTACATAGATGAGTAAACATTAGCTTTACTTTGAAACCATCCCGGTACCGACTCGGAATTACTGACTCCAAGGGAGGTATTCCAGGCCTGGCATTCTGAAAAATGCAGGAGGGCAAAAAATCGCTCTCCTCAATCAGCTTAGGTGAGCAATTAGCTTTACACAGCATTTTAAGTATCCAGTTGAACGAACTCATTGAAACTGAAACCAACAGACTACATCAGTGATTTTATTAACTTTACTAAGGTAAAGCGAAATCTCTTAGACATCTAGATGTCTCACTCAACAACCGAACACACACTTGACAAGACCTGTGTGTGTACCCAGACCTGTTGTCCAAGAAAGTCATACGCCTACCACTACCACCTTCAACCCCCCAAGGGGGGTTGAAGGTGGTAGTGGTAGGCGTATGACTTTCTTGGACAACAGGTCTGCTTGAATCTACAGTCACATCCTGGTGTAAGTGCTTCAAGTGACAGGATAGTAGTAATGGTAGTATATTATAGTGTCAATATTCCTTGAATAATTACTCCTCAAACTGTGATGTCAGTTGTTGAACTTGAAACTGACAGAAAAAAAAAATATTGCTGTGACCCGTTTTGCTTCAAATGATTGCAACTGTGTTTGGGTATGGTTGCAGCCATTACCTTTTACCACTAAACCACTTTCAAAATGAAATTACGTGATGTTATGTGACTTCGAAGTTAAATTACATTTTTGCTTTACAACAAAAATTTAATGTGAGCATAATACATGCAAGCTCAATCATCCCAGACCAAAATATTTAGGAGGGCAATTTTTCGCTCTCCTTAATTCTTTCAGGAGGGCAGTAAGGAGAGCTAAAAAATCGCTCTCCTGAAATTGCCAAGCCTGGTATTCCCTTGCTTTTCACTATAAAGCAGGTGACCTAAGGGAACACCCCCCCCCCCCCCCCCTTCCCCTGGATCAAATACTCCAGAGCAAAGAGGGCAGCAGGACAGAGTCACTGCCGGATCCGAAAACCTACATATATGTAGTTGCCACTGTTTAGTGGATGACATTCTGAGTGAAAAGTTAAAAAATTTATAGTAATTTATATATTTTTTATACTTACCAATGACCCAGACTTAGCTGGTGCTAACTCCACAAAAACCAGGGCCAAACACAAATTTTGCCCCCCAATCCCCAAAATTTGCATCCAAAACAAAAAGAAATCATGTCCTAAAGGACCTCCATAGTACGACTCTACTGCGCATGCGCAGTGACGCAGTCGTCCCGAAATTGGCGCCAAATATCATTCTTACTGGCAGTGCCTGGTCAGCGCTATGTACTCAGCGGGGAGGCAAGAGTTCCCAACTCAGGGAGGGCCATCCCCGTCTGGGTCATTGGTAAGTATAAAAAATATATAAATTACTATAAATTTTTTAACATTTTTATACTGTACCAATGACCCAGACTTAGCTGAATAGTAAACAGGCTGGAGGGCCTAGGACATAGAGGAAAATCCAATAAGCTCAATTATAAAATAAAGAGATAACCCCTTAAGGAGAAAAGGAGTATTAGGCTTTACATGTATCTTTCTTATTTAATGTTTAAATTAGAAAGATACACTACCCTTAATAATTGAGCACAATAACATTCATGTTCTCTATTAATATCCAGTATAACCTTTATACTAATTATTATTAAAACAAGCCAATAAATAAAGTAGTCCAGAGAATTGAGACTCTTTATAATCATTTAAAAGTGTCCGAGTATTGTATATTAAAGCCCGTTTGACACTTGACATATACAAATGCTTCACACCGAGCTACACTTTAAAAATAAGACATGAATGAAATTAAACATTAATATTACACTTTAAAACCATCCCGGAAGCGACTCAGAAATACTGTCTTGGAGGAGGCATTCCCTTGCTTTTCACTATAAAGCAGGTGACCTAAGGGAACACCCGCCCCCCCCCTTCCCCTTGCCCTGGGTCAAATAGCCCAGAGCGAAGAGGGCAGCCGGACGGAGTCACTGCCGGAACAGAAAGCCTGCATAACTATAGTTGCAACTGTTTAGTGGACGACATTCTGAGCAACAGATAACGGACCTAAACAATGCAGGTCTCCAGAAATGGACTCAATATTACTGAGATAAGAATTAGTAAATGTGGATGGCTGAGACCAATAAGCAGCCTTCATTAAATCTGTAATAGCAACACTATTAGCATAAGCCCAGGAAGTAGAAAGAGCTCTTACTTCATGAGCAGAAATCTTAAGCACAGACTGCTGAGAAGAAGATAAATCTTCATACGCAGTACGGATAGTTAACTGAATCCATCTAGCAATAGAATGGACTGAAACGTCCTTTCTATTAGGCATCAAAGACAGAAAGAAACGTTTCCGTCCCTTTCTGATGAACTGAGATCTCTGTTTATAGATACGTAGTGCTCTAACAGGACAGAGTAAAGGCCTACGTCCGTCTGAAGACGGAAGAGCCTTAATAACAATAGGTTCCGGATATTTATTAGGAGCCTGATTCTTAGCTAAAAAACCGACGTTAGTAGTGAAGGTGATAGTGTTCCCAACACTACGATAATGAGAATCATCCACCGATAGTGCATGAAGCTCACTGACTCTTCTGGCAGAAGAGAAAGCTAAGAGAAAAGCTGTCTTATAAGATAAGAATTTGAAATCTACTGTCCCAAGAGGTTCAAATGGCTTTTCCTTCAATTTAAGGAGAACCCAAGCTAAATTCCACTTAGGAATTAATCTAAGAGTTCTGGGTCTATTTATCGAAAAGTTTCTAACCAATTTCGATAAAGAGACATTAGATCCAATTTGTAAACTATCATGATGTGCATAGGTATCAGATAACATAGATCTATAACCCTTTATAGTAACCGGTTGCAGTTTGATTTCGTCAAACAAGTATACTAGAAAGTTAGCAATGTCTGGTATAGAGGGATCAAATATATCAACAGAATGATCCCTACACCAACGACGGAAAACCTTCCACTTAGCCGCATAGTTTAGCGAAGAGGAGGTCCTCCTACAGTTAGAAATCGCGTCCACTGCTCGTCCTGTAAAGTGCTTGCCATGCAAGAAGGACCGCACAACGGAAAAACGTGAAGGTTGAGACCTTGCGGGTTGTGATGCAGTTGGCGCGATTTCCCCTGCCAAAGAAGATCCTCTCGTGGAGGGAGCTTCCGCGGTAGGTCCCACAACAGACACCTGAGTAGATTTATCCACGGTCTCTGTGGCGACAGAGATGCTACCAACAGAATCTTGCATTGAGATTGTTTTATCTTTAGCAATACTTGTTGAATTAACGGCGCTGGAGGATACGCATATCCTATCATTCCGTCCCAAGGGATCGATAGAGCGTCTACAGCAAATGCTCTTGGATCCGGACACGGGGACACATACGTCTGCAACTGATTGTTGAGATGTGTCGCAAATAAGTCTATCATTGGCCGTTCCCATTGGTAGCAAATCTGATTGAATACTTGTTTGTTGAGAGTCCACTCCGACGGCAACAAGCGACCCTTTCGAGAAAGGGAGTCTGCTAGCACATTCAGACGACCCGGTATGTGACGGACCGAAAGAAGAACGTGATGTTCCAACGCAAACAGAAGGATTCTTTCCGTTAGATTGAACAACGGAACTGAATGAGTGCCTCCCTGATTCCGTATATACGCCACTACTGTCGTATTGTCGGATAGGATTTGGACATGAGCATCGTGAATAATGTCCATCCAGTGACGTAACGCAAGCCAAATTGACATCATTTCCTTGATGTTTATGTGCTTGCACAGGAATTGCGGATCCCAAAGACCCTGGCATCTCGAATCCGTTGGGATTAATGATGCACCCCAACCTGTTTGACTGGCATCCGTCATAATGGTAAAACTCGGATCCGGCAACTGCAGCGGAACTCCTTGAGTTAACCACTGAATGTTTGCCCAAGTCTGAATCTCTTGTTTCACTTGATCTGACAAGAGAACGTCTACATCGAGCGAATGAATTTTCACACTCCAATTCTGAGTCAAGAAAATTTGAAGAGGCCGTGTGCGTAGCCGTCCCATCGGAATGAGATCCGCAGCGGCTCCGCACAGACCTATCAGTCTCATAAATTCTCTCGCTGTGACTTTGTCTGTATTTAGACAATAGCGAGCGTAACAACTGACTAATTTCGCTCTGGTTAACGGCAGACGAACGAGATTGTTGTGCGTCTCGAAGCTCATTCCCAGATGAGTGAATGACTTGGACAGCACCAGATCCGACTTCTCCTCGTTTACTATGAAACCGAGACGTCGGAGCAATAGAAGAAGATTCTGAACATCGTTCTGAAGCGTTAACTCGTTGCCGTACCTCTGAAGAATGTCGTCCAGGTAGGCCGACGTTACCGCAGACGAATGAGCTCGGAAGTAAATCATTACCGAGTTCATTACTCGAGTGAAAGCCCAGGGTGCTAGATTCAATCCGAAGCACATGGCCCGGAACTGATACACCACTCCTAGGACTGCGAAGCGTAGATACTTTCGGAATGTCGGATGTACCATGACGTGAAAGTACGCATCTTTGAGATCTATGCTCGTTGCATAATCGTTCACCCGAATACTCGCTCTGACCGATCGAATCGTCTCCATATAAAACTTCGGAGCGATGATCAGCTTGTTTATCCAGCTCAAATCTATGACTGGACGGAACGAGCCGTCTGGTTTCGGAACCAGAAACAGATGGCTGTAGAATCCCAGCGATTCCTGGTTTTCTACGACCTCTACCGCGTTCTTCATTAAAAGAGACTGCACCTCTGATAGCAGAGCGTCTCTTTTCTGAGGGTTTGACGGAAGATGAGTCCACTTTGGACTTCGAGTTAATGGAGGCTTTCGTTTGAAGGATATCTTTAGACCTTCCGAAGTCACTCCTCTCACCCAAGGGTCGTCCGTAATCGACGCCCACTCTTGAGAAAAACTCGACAACCTTCCGCCAACCGGAACGCGATAGAGGTTTGAGCCATCACCTCCTGGATCTGCGAGGCCTGCGGTAGGAGAAACCACGTCTTCCACGACCCGCACCTCGCCTCGTCGACCTCGGGGCGTCCGACCGATTGTCCCGGCCTGAAGGACGTCCCGAACGAGAGTCGCTATCCTGACGGTCTCTCGAATAAGAGCTAGAGGACGCACCGGAACCTCTATAGGAACCTCTCTTGGGCGGATAAGACCCAGAAGTGCCCGCCTTATTCGTGTCTGCTGAATCCGACCTTTTAGGAGCGGATCTAAACAACAGAGAATCACTAGCTTTCTTTTTAATATTATCATAAATAGCGGAAAGCTTGCCGTCAAAGAGAAGATCTCCTGAGACCGAAGCGACTCTAAGAGAGTTCTTCACCTTAGAATCCACTAGTGTGGATGTAGACAGGGCTGCGTCACGTCTAACCAACTCCAGATTAGCCACTGAAAGGGCGGAGTTACACGTGGAATAAGCTACTGCCCTTGAAAGAAGTCTTAAGGAGGATTGTATATCCTGAAACTCTTCCCCTTGAAGACGCAGTGATAACGCCTTCGTAAGGTGATCTGCGTAAGATAAGGCATCTAAATTGGCTCTGTTAGACGCAATAGCTGTTTCCAACACTGCGGTTGGAATAGAAGCTGACGACGGTAATGATAGCTCTAAGTCTTCCGCCTCGTCGTCCATACGCAGAGGAACTCTCGGTATACCCTGACCTGCCGTGTCGAATTTATTCCTTGCATTAATGAAAGGCAGGTTGAGAGTATTTGCGGACAAGAAGCCTGCTTTCCCTGTCCTGGAAGCAAGTTTAAAAATAGCGTCGTTCAATAATTCAAATGTTCTTGCAACATTATTGGACTGCGACGGAAACTCGGGAGCGATGTCCCTGAACCGCTCGAAAAAATCAGAGTCCAATGACGCTATAATTCTCCTGTCCGGAAGCGCAGCAGTCTGGCCCGACGGAACAACTTGAGGAAGAAAGTGCCGGATGAAGTCTACGGCAGCTTTGTGTTGTTCCGAAAGGGATAGCTCCAATTCATCCGTATCCCTTTCACCATCCGGTCGGACCTCCCGATGTTCCCGGTCGTCCGCCCCCGATGCTTCGGCGGAGCGTACCGACCCAGCGCCGTCGGATAATTCTCGATCCGACACCGTCTCTGTCGGCTGCTGGGATGCTGCGATAAGCTGTGCTATCTGCACTAGAATGTCCGACGTCGAGATCTGCGGAGGAGCGGTCTTTCGCTGCTTTGCCGAGGGCAGCTCCGCATCGGATGGCTCCCGCATACTTTTCCTATGCGAACGTCCGGAGTCCATCGGTCTCGAGTCCCTGGCTGCCGGATGGTGTGACCTGGTCGCCGAATAATCCTTCCTCGGCGAAGCTGGCAAGATATCGGAGGTCACGCAGCCAAGGTGCGGTCGTGTGCGCCGGCGAGAAGAGGAAGCCTTAACAGTCTCTGCGGACTGCTTATACAACGGAGCGTCCCGAGCGACGGACGTATGCTCCGCTAAAGACACATTTTGTACCACAACATCTGGTCCCAGATGTTGTTGTACGAGAGAGGGGCCTCTCTCGCTCGCGGCCCGGCTGGACCTGGACGAGCTAGGAACCGGACTAAAAGGCTTCCTCCGTTCTCGTTCACTATCCGCCGTCACTGGGTGTGCATCTATTATTTTTATAGTGCTCGCATCACCCAAAATTTCCTCTTGGACCGCATCGGACGAACCCGGCTGCCGAACCATTCGGTGAATGGACGCTACACCGGGCGAGCTAGCGGACGACATTTGTCTAATCTCCATGAGCACTTTTGCCGCTAGCTCTGTATTTAATTGTGACGACGGACGCACACTTGAAGAAGATAACATGGAAACATCACCCTGTTCTGGTTCCTCTGAAATAGAAACTGAGAGAGTAGAGTGACCTTGTGGAGAAAGAGCCGGCATCGCTCTTTCTCCAGAAACAACATATCGTGACACACGTTTCCAATGTTTCTCATCCCAATGTTCACATACAGGACAGGGATTAATGCGAGAACACTGACTACAATTTATGCAATAATCATGAAAGTCAGAGGAAGATTTCTTCCTATTACAATTTGAACAAGTTCCTTTCATTGTGAAGGAACAACAATAAGTCCTAGTTACTCGCAAAAACCCCTGACACAAAGATACATAATAACATGATCCATTAATAAATGAAAAAACAATTGCAAAACAAAATAATTTTGAAAAAATATTTTTTCAGAGAAGCCCAAGTTGCTGAAAAGTAACGTTGAGCCCCGATGGATCCGATGGCAAAGTGTGGTCAAAAATTTTAAAATTATATAAAATAATTAATGAGACACTTTCGGATAATATAAATGTATCTTATAATGAGATAAACTACCTCAAAGGCAAACAGCCCCCCTCAAAAAAGGCTGTTGCCAATGAAAACAAACAGTGTAAACACAGAAGAAAACATGACTCCAGGCACTGAAAAAACTGGCCCGGAATCAGTCCTCAATTACACTCTATCTGATGCAAAACAGAGACTCCCAGGGGAGAATCTGCAGAACATCAGATGGAAGATGCAGAACACAAACGTTATACACCCATGGGTGAAAACGTAACTATGGGGAAAATAACAGAAAACATTCTGTAACCAAGCAACTCTCCCAGGGAAATTTTAGAAATGAAACTTCTCAAAAATATGCCAAAAGCATGGGAGAATTGCAAGGGGGGACTTTAGAAGGTTAGGGGAGAGGAAACACTGAATAAGCAGTGCAACAATTAGCAAGAATGACAACAAGAGGCGTTTGCCTCGAAAATAGGCAACTTAACATAATTTTAACAAAAAATTTTAAGTACAGCCCTGATTATTTTTTGCCACTTCTTTTTTCCTCTCCTCCTTCTATCCTCCTTAGAATCACATTTTCTCCAAGAATTACGTGTCTGGCATCCTTTAAACTGAGATTTACAAGCACAAAGATCAGTGAGATGTTGACTGATGAAGGGCCAAACAGAGAATGATATTTGGCGCCAATTTCGGGACGACTGCGTCACTGCGCATGCGCAGTAGAGTCGTACTATGGAGGTCCTTTAGGACATGATTTCTTTTTGTTTTGGATGCAAATTTTGGGGATTGGGGGGCAAAATTTGTGTTTGGCCCTGGTTTTTGTGGAGTTAGCACCAGCTAAGTCTGGGTCATTGGTACAGTATAAAAATATAACAGACCTAAACAATGCAGATCTACAGAAAAGGACTCAATATTTCTCAGATACAAATTTGAGAAAGTGGAGGGCTAAGAACAATATGCAGCCTTCACTAGATCTGTAATAGCAACATTATTAGCATAAGCCCATGATGTAGAAAGAACTCTTACTTCATGAGCTTAAAACTAAAGCACAGACTGTTGATTGAAGATATTATGATAAGCAGTACTGATAGTAAATTGAATCCATCTGACCATAGAATGGACCGAAATGTGGAGGAAGCATGTCCCACAACAGATGCCTGAGTAGATTAATCCAGTCTTTGTGGAGATAGAAATACTACCAACAGAATTTTGCATTGAGATATATAACTTGAGCAATATCTGCTGAATCAACGGCGCTGGAAGATATGCATATCCTATTATTCCTTCTCACAAGATCGATAGAGCGTCTACTGCAAACGCTCGAAGATCCAAACATTGTGACACATACTTCTGCAACTGATTGTTGAGATGCGTCACGAAAAAGACGATCATATGCCGCTCACCTTGGTAGCAAATCTGATTGAATACTCATTAGTTGAGAGTCCATTCTGGTGCCAACAAGCGGGCCCCTCCGCGAATGGAGTCCGCTAATACCTTCAGACGACCCGGAATATGACGGACTGATAGGAGAACTTGATGTTCTAGTACAAACAGAAAGATTCCTTCTGTTAACATGAATAACAGAATGGAATGATTGTCTCCCTAGTTCCGAAAATACGCTAATACCGTCGAATTGTCGGACAGAATTAGCACATGAGCATTCTGAATAACGTTCATCCAATAACATAGCACAGGCCAAAATGACATCATTCTTGATGTTAATGTGCTTAATTAGGAACTACGGATCCCAAAGACCCTGGCCCTTCAAATCCGTTGGGCTCAATGATATGATCCAACCTGTTTGACTGGCATCCGTCAAGACTGTAAAACTCGGATCCGGCAATTGCAGTGGAACTCCCTGAGTTAACCACTGAAAACCTGCCCAAGTCTGAATCTCTTATTCACTTGATTGACAAGAAGATGTCATGTCCGTATCGAGCGAAAAAATCTTCACCCTCCAATTCTGGATCAAAAGAAATTGGAGAGGACAAGTGCGTAACCGCCCCATCGGAATAAAATCGTGGCAGCTCCGCACAAATGTATCAGTCTCATGAGATCTCTCGCTGAGACCTTGTCTGAGCGAAGACAATAGTGAGCATAACAACTGATTAATTTCGCTCTGGGTAATGGCAGACGAACGAAAATGTTGTGCGTTTCGAAGCTCATCCCCCGGTGGGTGAATGACTTGGATGATACCAGATCCGACTTCTCCTCATTTACTTATGAAACCTAGACGTCGGAGCAATAGAAGCAGATTCTGCACATCATTCTGAAGTGTTAACTCATTGCCGTACCTCTAAAGAATGTCGTCCAGGTAGGCCAACGTTATCGCAGACGAATGAGCTCGGAAATGAGTCATTATTCGAGTGAAAGTCCAGGGGGCTAGATTCAGACCGAAGCACATTGCTTGGAACTGATACACGACTCCTATGATGAAGAAACGAAGATACTTTCTGAACGCCTGATGTACCATGACGTGAAAGTATGCATCTTGAGATCTATGCATGTAGCATAGTCGTACACCCGAATACTCGCTCTGACCGATCGGATGGACTCCATATATAAACTTGGAGCCACGATCAACTTGTTTATCCAGCTCAGAATTATGTGTGGATGGAACGAGCCGTCTGGTTTTGGAACCAGAAAAGGATGGTTGTAGAAACCTGGAAATTCCTGGATTTCTACGATCTCTATCACGATCATTCCAGAAGAGACTGGACTTCTGATGGAAGCGAGCCTCTTTCCTGCTGACTTGACGGAAGCCGAGTCCATCTTGGACTCCGAGTTAACAGAGGTTTTCGTTTGAAGGACAATTTAGTCCTTCCGAAAACACACCTCGAATCCAAGGGAGGTCCGTAATCTACCCCCAATTAATTGAGAAACTCGACAGTCTTCTGCTCACTAGTACATGATAGAGGTTAATACCATTACCTCCTGGTCCTGCGAGGCTTGCGGAAGGAGAAGCCATGTCCTTCACGGCCCACACCTCGCCCCATCGACCTAGGGGCGTCTGACCGGATGTCTCGGGCAGAATTACGGCCCCTACCTGAGTCGCATAGGAACCTCTATAGGAACTTCCCTTGGACGTATTCATCCCAGAAGCGCCTGTCCTACTCTTCTCTGCTGAATCCGACTATATGGAAGCAGATTAGAATAGCAGAGAGTCTGAAGCTTTCTTAGTTATCTGATCATGGACTGCGGTAAGCTTGCCGTTGAAGAAAACTCTCCGGAGACCGGAGGCGACTTTGAGAGTTTTTCACCTCACTATCTACACGCGTGGATGTAGCCAGGGCCGCGTCACGTCTACCAACTCCATATTGCCACTAAAAGGGCGGAGTTTTACGTGAGGCCCTTGAAAGAACTGAAAAAGGAGGTTGTACATCCTAGAATTCTTTTTCCTTTGAGACGTAATGATAATGTTCTGGTAAATTGATCTGCGTACGATGATGCATCTAAGCTGACCCTGCTAGACGATATTGTCGTTTCCAACATCGTGGTTGGAACTGACAGAGACGACGGTATAAACAATCCTTGGTCCTGACCTGGTCGTCTAGAGGCAGAGAACTCTCAGAATGCTCTGTCCTGCCATTGCAAAATATTCCATAAATTGATGAAAGGCAGATGTAGAGCATTTGCCGATAAGAAACCTGACCTGCCCATTTAGGTAGCAAGTTATATAAATATAGCGTCATTCAACAGATCAAATGTCCGTGAGACATATCTGGACTATGTCGGAAACTGAGGGATGATGTCCCTAAACCGATAAGAATTCTGAGTCCAGCGGCGCTATCAGTCTCTTATCCGGCAACGCAGCAATTTTTGGTCCGGAGGAACAACGTCAGAAGATAATGCCAGATGCATTCTACTGAAATTATGTTGTTCCAAAAGGGAAAATACAACTCATCTGTATCCCTTTCGCCATCCTGTCGGACCACTTGTAATTCTTGGTCGTGCGTACTTGAAGCAGCAGTGGAATGTACCAACCCAGCTTTCTCAGATAATTCTTAATCCGACAGAGTTACTGTCGGGTGCTGGGATACTGCGATAATTTGTGCTATCTGCGATAGCACGTCCGTAACGAAGGCTTATGGAGCTGCGGTCTTACAGAATTAGCCGCTAGAAGCTCCTTGGACGTTGATTCCTGCCAATTTCTATTATGCAAACGTCCGGAGTATGAAGGCCTCATATCCTTGGCTACTGGATGGCGTGACCTGGTCGCCATAGAATCCCTGGTTGGCGATGTTGGTTGAATATGACTGGTCACGTAGCCAAGGTGCGGTCACGTGTGCTGCCGTGAGGATGAGGAAGCCGAAAGAGCAGTCTCTCTGGACTGTCTATATAATGGAGCGTTAGACGTATGCCCCGACTGAGGAACGTTTTGTACCACAACATCTGTGCCCAGATGTTGTAGTACAAGAGAGGGACCTCTCTCGCTCGCAACCCGGATGGACCTGGACGAGCTAGGAACCAGACTAATAAGCTTCCTCCATACCATCCTCATATCCGTCATCACTAGGTGTGCACATTGTATTTTATAGTGCTCGCATCACCCAAATTTCCTTTCTGGACCGCAACGGACGAACCCGGGAGCTGAGCCATTCGGTGAATGGTCGCGACACTGAGTGAGCTAGCGGATGTCAAACCCTTCAATCGAACTAGTGAACTCCCGGGTAAGTGACGTATCTGCATGAGCACTTTTGCCGCTAGCTCTTCCTTTGCCTGTGACGACTGAAGCACACTTTACGAAGACATCACGCTTACAAAACCTTGTTCATGTTACTCTATAAGACCTATGGAGCCGCGGTCCTACGTAAATAATCCGCTGTAAGCTCCCGGGACATTCATTCCTGCATTTATATAATATGCGAACGTCCCAACTGGAAAGGTCTCGTATCCCTGGCTAGCAGCTGGAGTGACCTGGTCGACGTGTATTCCTTGGTCGGCAAAGCAGGAGCACCAGAGACGTTCAATCCTGCATTTATATAATATGCGAACGTCCCCTGGAAATCTGTGGTCACATAGCCAAGGTGCGGTCGTGTGTGTTGATGAGGATGAGGAAGCCAATATAACAGCCGCGTCGGACTGGCATGCGACAGAGAGTTCCGAGCAGGAGGAGTGGACGTAAGCTCCGACTAAGCGAACAAACATACAACAACATCGCGGCGCAGATGTTGAAGCAAGAGAGAGGGGGCCTCTCTCGCTCGCGGTCCAGGTGGACCTGGACGAGCTAGCTACCGGACTGACAGGCTTCCTCCGTACTATCCTCGGATCCGTTGTTGCTGGGTGTGCACATCTGATGTTTTATAGTGCTCGCATCACCCAATCTGCTTCCTTGGACCGCGACGGACGAACCCGGGTGCTGTACCATTCTTTTCTGGTGAATGGTCGCGACACTGGGCGGACTAGTGGGCGATCAATGCCTTCGATCGAACTAGCGAACTCCCGGCAATTGTCGTATTACCTTGAGCACTTCCCGCTAGCCCTAATATTGCAACAATGGAGACACACTTGTTGAAGACATCACGGAACCATCACTCTGAATTCTGAAAAAGAAACTGATAATATAGAGTGACCCTACGGAGAGAGGACCGTAATGGACCCCTCACCGCTAACAAAATGCTGTGACACACGTCTCCAACGTTGTCATAACAATCAACACACACAGAGCAAGAATTAGTGCGACTACATTGACTATAAGAAACACAAAGAACCTATGAATTAGAGGAAGATATCCTCGCATAACAATTGAAGAATATTTTTTCAACATGAAAAAATATACACAGTCACATTACTCACACTAACCCTTGAAATAAATATACATAATATATTATAATCCATTATAACATTTCAAAAGAAAATAATTTCCCCAAAAAAAAATTTTGAAAAATTTTTTATAAGAGCGCAAGTTCCCAATGGGAAACAATGAGCCCAAATGGATCCCAAAAAAGCCTAAGTGTGGACAAAAATTTTAAAATCATTTCAAAAAATTAATGTAACACTTACGGACAATATTAATGTATCTTGCTATGAACTGAACTAAGCAGGGGACAAGTAATCACTATAAGAAGTAACCGTTGTCAACATAGACAAAAAGTGTAAACAAACCGGAAACATGACTCCAGGCACTGACAAACATGGCCCGAAATCAGTTACCAATTTAAACACTATCTGATGCAAAACAGAGACTTCCAGAGAAGAAACTGCAGAACATCAGATGGTAGATGCAGACCAAAATGCCTAACTACCCAAGGGTGAGGATGTAAACATGGGGAAAAAACAGAAAATAATTCTGTTTCCAAGCCAAAACTCCAAAGAAATTTTAGTAATAAACATTACAAAAAATAAGCCAAAAGCATGGGAGAATAGCTAGGGGGAATAAAGGAAAGGGAGAGAGGAAACACTGATTAAACAATGGAACATTCATAGCAAGAATGACCACAACAAAGTCGTACCCCGAAAATAGGTAACATGAATAATTTCATAAAATAATTATAAGTTACAGCCCTGAACATTTGTTTCCACAGTTTTTTCCTCTCCTCCTTCTATCCACCATTTCTCTCATAATTATGTGTCTGGCATCCGTAAAACTGAGATTTACAAGCACAAATAACAGTGAAGTGTAACTGTATTGAGGGCCAAACAAAGAATGATAATTGCGCCAATTTCGAGACCTCCTTGACACTGCGCATGCGCAGTGGAGTAAAAGTATGGAGGACCATATTGGACATGTAATTTTCGGTTTTAGATGCAAATTTTGGGGATTGGGGGTAAAATTTGCGTTTGGCCCTAGATATTTTAGAGTTAGCACCAGCTAAGTCTGGGTCATTGGTACAGTATAAAAATATAGAAATTCTGGGCGGGGCAAAAATTCTTGCCCCTCCCATAACGATAGCAAATATAGCCCCTGGAAATTTTCTTGAACAAATCTGAGTCTACACCTCAAAAGGAAGCTGCACACCTAATATCAAGTTTCTGCTACTGCTGGTTCATGAGAAGAAGATTTTGTAAGATTTGGGCTCACTTTTTGGGCGTGGCCCTACCAAGAGGTGGGCCAACTTGATTTGAACAAACTTGAATTGACATATGATAGGGAACATGCACAGCAAATTTTGTTGAATTTGGTCCAGCAGTTCGTGAGAAGTCGATAATGTAAAGTTAATGACGGACGACGGACGGAAAGTGATCAGTAAAGCTCCCCTTGAGCTTCGCTCAGGTGAGCTAAAAAATACCTGCTCTATATCCAGCAAACCTCTTATATGTACACCACTTAAGGAAGAAATCCCTCAAAATAGAACATAAAAACTCCTCTTTTTCTTTACTTTGTGAGAAGAATTTATAAACATTTTTTCTATGGAACTAAAACACAGGGGTGTAAGTTCCAGAAAGTCAAAAATCTGGAATATTCATAACAGGGGTAAGTAATATAAGTCGAAACAGATCAAAAAGCCTAAATGGTCACACCTGATGTGATCATAACTTGTGAGACTCAGCCTAACCCCAGGCCAATCTGGGCTCATTTGAGCCCAGATCGGCCTGAGGTGAGGTTGAATCTTGCAAAGACTAGCACACATGTTGGCTTCACCTGTAACACAACAGCTGAGTTAGCTAAAACAGCCAAGTTCACCACTAAATTCAGTGGCAAAGAATGAAACACTTCGGATGTATAATAAAAATCATAGTAAAAATCGGAGTACAAATAACTCTACAGTCCTGGTAATTCACTCTTGTTTCCTCAACCAAAAAACTGCTGTGGAAAACTGGTGCTTCTACGGCAAATGCTGTTGAGCCTGTTTGATTGTGTAAAAATCATCAGGGGGCTGGGCAGAATCTCAATTGCCATGTACATGTAGTATGCAGTGACGTGAAAACTTTCAAGTAACTTTAACATGTGAAAGTAGTTTGAGATACATGTGTATATAATCACAATCAATGTGCAGAATCTTTCACTCAATTAGATCATGCCAATATCATGAACCTTGTAAATAAGGAGAAAAAATCTTAAGTAAGTAGGCGACTTGCTCAATATGTAGAGTATGAGTGAAAATAAGATGCAGCATAACCACAAACTAAGTATCTCACTGCTTCTATGTTGATAATACCAGAATCTGACATCAGTTTCTGGAAAGCTCTGTAAGAGCTTTCCAGAAACTGATGTCAGATTCTGGTGTTATCAACATAGAAGAAGCAGAACACACAGTTTCTAGTAATTATGCTGCATCTTGTACTGTAAATTGTAAGATTAGCAATACAGCGTAGTGCAACCCAAATGGTTTGATTTCTGCCACCACAAGGCTTTCTGAAGAAGCCATCCTCGGCAGTATTTTTGCTGTGGATATTTTTCGTTTCCTCGGCATTTTCCTTAGCACTGCTAATTGCCGATGGTGAATTACCAGGGCTGACTCTGCTACATGAATATTCATGTCCCTGAGCATAGACTAGGAACGATGGAAAACAGTAATAAAAAATACAGCAAGAGGATCACAGATCCATAAGTCGGGTTTTGACATTCAATTCTGAAAAAAATAAGCTATTTATAGTAACAGTGATCTTGACCTTGGAGTCCCAGGCTCCGAAATCAATAGGTGTCTTCCCTTCCTACAAGGTAACATCTGGTATGAGTTTGGTAAAGGTGCGTCAAATAGAACTAAAGTTATTGCCTGGAAACCAATTTGTCACAAAATATTTTATTGATGGTAACAGTGACCTTGACCTTGGGGCCCCGGACTCCGAAATCGATAGATGTCTTCCCTTCCTATAGGGTAACCTGTGGTATACGTTTGGTGACGATACACGGAATAGAACTCAAGTTATTGCCCAGAAACCAATTTGTCACAAAATATTCTATTTATAGCAAGTGACCTTGACCTTGGAGTCCCAGACTCTGAAATCAATAGATGTCTTCCCTTCCCATATGGTAACCTCTGGTATAAGTCTGGTAAAGGTGTGTCAAATAGAACTAAAGTTATTGTCCGGAAACCAATTTGTCAAAAAAATATTCTATTTATAGTAAGTGACCTTGACCTTGGAGTCCCACATTCTGAAATCAATAGGTGTCTTCCCTTCCTATAGGGTAACCTCTGGTATAAGTTTGGTAAAGGTGCGTCAAATAGAACTAAAGTTATTTCCCGGAAACCAATTTGTCAAAAAAAATATTTTATTTATAGTAACAGTGACCTTGACCTTGGAGTCCCAGACTCCAAAATCGCTAGGTGTCTTCCTTTCCTATAGGATAACCTCTGGTATAATTTTGGTAAAGGTGCATCATATAGAACCAAAGTTATTGCCCGGAAACCAATTTGTCATAAAATATTCTATTTACAGTAACAGTGACCTTGGTGTCCCAGACTCCGAAATAAATAGGTGTCTTCCCGTCCTATAGGGTAACCTCTGGTATAAGTTTGGTAAAGGTGCATCAAATAGAACTAAAGTTATTGCCCGGAAACCAATTTGTCACAAAATATTTTATTTATAGTAACTGTGACCTTGATCTTGGGGCACGAGACTCAGAAATTGATAGGTGTCTTCCTTTCCTACAGGGTAACCTCTGGTATAATTTTGGTAAAGGTGCATCAAATAGAACTAAAGTTATTGCCCGAAAACCAATTGTTTACGCCCGCCGGTCATTTCATCAAACTATAAGGCGAGTTTGACTTCGTCAAAACTCGACTAAAAACCTACAATTCTATAAAAAGCCAGAAAACTTACATCCCTGCAAAGAAGAGGACCCAGGGGGCCTGAAACACTCACATGACAAACATAATTGATACTTTAGAGATTGGAATTTAAATCACCATAACTACCGTAAATATGAACCTGTGTATCATTCAAACATTATCACAGAAATAATGCCTGTATTTCCAGAAATGTTGATAAAGTGACATTTTTCCAGGAACTGGAATTTTAAACCTCTACTTTCCAGGGTAATTTAAACCTCTCCTTTCCAGGGTAAAGCAGCAAAACCTGTTCAAGCTTCTATGTGTCATATTTTTAATCAAGAGGGGGCCCTCATGTGGCTTGGTGTGCCACATTTGAACAAATTTTACTCTTATCCATCCACATATGCATCTGACAAAATTCAGCCACACTCAAGTCCATCAATCATTTGAACAAATGAACTGTAAATTCTGCATTAAGTTCTATGTTAGGAGGGCGGTGGCTCAGTGGTAGACTGTTGGACTTCTATGCTAAAGGTCCCGAGTTCGATCCCCATCCAGGACGACCCGCATTGTGTCCTTAGGCAAGGCACTTTATCCCGGATGCCTACATGGGGGCATGATGACGGCATGTACTAAGGCGTACTGCACGTCAATGGTGTGCATGTCTTCAACCACTGTAACCCTGCTTGAACGGAGTTTGAACAGAGTTAGAATGTTGAGGAGCTGAGAGTTGCTTGTCGATGCTTGGTGGTTCTCTCTGGGTACTCCGGCTTCCTCCGCCCATAAAACTGTCACGGTCATGATTAGCCATTGTGCATAAGTATGTGACCTTAAACACCAATAAATAAATAAATAGGTTCTATGTTAAATTCCAAACTCCTCTGGTGTCTCCCAAAATCAGTCGTGCATAATGCCGTGAAGAAACTCTAAACTTGGAGTCATAGTAATGCTATCACCAAATATCAAAATATTCTGCCTGGTGGATCTGAAGAAGACCTTTGAAAAATATTCCTCCTGTTGTACAAAGTTAAAATCTGGGATCTCACATGAGAGTTCAAACATGAATCCTGGGACTTGATTTTAACAAACTTGAATCTGTCTCCCCCTGTAACATGATTGTATACCAAATATTAAACAAGTCTCCTTGGTAGATATGAAGAAGATGACTTTTAACCTTTTACCTAATGAAACAGCTGCATCTGCACCAAGGCTGGAAATAAGCGGACTGTCATTTGCAAAATGAGGTCCTCAGAGGGGGAATTTGGTGATGCTACCCTGCACAGCAGGGTAGCATCATTAAATTTACCCTCCAAGAACCTCAATCTGAATCAAGGTCTCAAGCCTAAACAGTAAGAGGTACTCAGAGGATAAATTGGCCCACTCTATGGGATAGCATCAGCAAATTCACCCTCTGAGGACCTCAATCGGCAAATGACAGATTGCTTATTTCCAGGCTTGATCTGCACATGTAATATGGAAATTCAGCTTCAATCTTCAATAAGGCTGAACTTCGCAATTCTGAAATGTCCCTAAATTAAGCCAATCTAAAGGCCTAAAATGACAGTACTGTAGAGACTGCTATGATACTTACCCGTTGCTCTAAAATAAGTAAATCACTGAGCCGTTTTATTTCATTTGGTTTTGACAACAGGTTTGCTTGTCTGGCTTGATGTTCTCTTCTCACTGCTCTTTGTTTCTTCATGAAGATAGTGTTAGCTTTGGTATTCTTTTCATGGATGCTGAAATACAATTTATCATATGACTTGTCCGTTTTGTTCACTTTAAAAATTTGATATTTTGTTTTCATATTAATCAGTGATAAATAAAGCCTTCCGTCAATTTCATTGGTCAATTTTCAAAACTAGACAATTTGACTGGCTGAATAAAATACAACTGGGCCACATTTTCATAATTTGCATAATTAGAGTTGGGAGCTTTCATTGGTCAATTTCAAAACTGGACAATTTGATTGGCTAAACAAAATACAACTAGGTGTCATTTGCATAATTTCAGTAGGGAGAATTTACGCTATCTGTCCTATCTAGGGTCGGTTATATTGTATTAATCTTTTACCTACAAGAAAAACGCCATTCATTTTTTTTTTTTACATTTTCACTTTTTGCTTCCAAAACATAGGTTATGACCTCTCATTGGAGCTCGTTCAACGAGCTTGTTCCAATGAGGGGTCATAACCTATGTTTTGGAAGCAAAAAATGAAAATTTTTAGTTATACAATGTTTTTGTCTGCAACTCAAGTTAGGTGATGGGTTAAAAAGTCATACTAAGTGGCTAATTTGTGCGTGTGTGTGTGTGTGTGTGTGTGTGTGTCATATGATAAATAGAATATGAAATGAGTGTTTTTCTAATATAATATTTATGAAATTCGGCCGAATTTTCCATTTGGGCTCGCCAGCGGCTCACCCAAACGGACAATTCTTAGACTCGTTTCATCAATATTATATGAGAAAAACACTCATTCCATATGCTCTATTTATCACATAATCATCATCGAATAGCTCATTATGGAAATATTCAATCTAGGGCTGTCACGATTAATCAATCAATCGATTGTCGATCAGTCATGCCAAAATCGATTAGTATTTTTGGTTGTCGAAGAATTGGTAAATTTTTCCCCGGTTCAGACGTTTAATAATTAAAAGAAAAAAATAATAAAAAAACTATTGTTTCTAAAGGTAAAAGGTCAAGAACATCGATGTTAAACCTCAAGAAGCCGTTAGAAGCAATTGTCTTTTAGGTACATTCAAAGCTTTGATGTTCTGAACTTTTGAACCGTCAGTGTAATAATCAAGACCGGTTGTCAGTTGCGAAGTTCGTAAATGACGACCAGTCTTGATTATTACACTGACGCTTCAAAAGTTCAGAACATCAAAGCTTTGAATGTACCTAAAAGAGGATTGTCTTTGTTGTTTACTTGAGGTAGATCAACTGACTTGAACTTCATTTTTAACGACTTCAAAGAGAGGGAGAGGGGAGTCATCTTGGCACGATTAATCGATTATTATCAATTATTTGCGACAATTAATCTATTCCTAAATTATAAAATCATGACAGCCCTAATTCAATAACAAAACGTTTAATAAATGTATGATGTCAAAAGTCAACATCAATGCCACAACATTGTGAGTTGGTTTTGAAATTAGAATTGAATTATCTTCTCCTCAGTGGCAGCTGGACAATGGTAGGGGCTGAGGCCATAACACATTAGGGGCCCCAAGATGCACCCGGCCAACCAATTTTGAAAAATCGTGACATCGACGCCGTAGCTGCGACGGGTGGTGCAATTTCACAAAATTCTGAGTCCATCAAGGGCCATAACTCCAAGAAAAATATTTGGAACAACACATGCATTGAACAGTGGCTAGACATCAATAAGATACACGTACATGCCAAATATAAAGTCATTCCATCAAGTATTTCAAAAGTTATTGAGTTTTGAAACTCGTTGGTCACAGACAGACCGACCGACCGACCGACCGACAGACAGACCGACATTGCCACTTACAGAGCTGCTAGTCACAGCTAAAAATTGCATATGAAAAGGAGCAGAATCATTGACTCTGAGAGACGATGAACTGAGGAATTACAAGTAGATCAAGTGCACCACCAGGCGGTGGATCAATATACGGCCACCTATGAAGAAATTGTGCTGATGCTGGTCATCGAAAGGAACCATCCTCTAGTCATGACTAATCAACCATAAAAAAAACAGTATCTGTTGGATTAACACATGGACAATCAAAAGTCTCTGAAAATCTGAGATGGCTGCCATGGTGGCCATATTGGATATGCCAGAATGCTGGTTATCAAAAGGAACCAACCTCTATTCATGAGTAATCAACCATAAAGAAACAGTATCTGTTGGATGTATTGTTTTCAAGTTATCGCATGGACAAATAATAGTTAATGGATGGATGGGCAGATGGACAGACAGACAGACAGATGGACAGACGAATATTGCCATACCATAATACGGCCCGCTCATATGAGCAGTAAAAAAAAAAATTAGCGATTCGACATCGCTTTTGTACAACTTCAATTTGAAGTCTTACAAATTTGCGTCCAAACCAGCCTTTAACAAAGATCTCTAAACAGAACTGACACATGAAAGTTTCACTATGAAAACGGGAGAAGAGATCTCAGTTGGCGATTTACGAGACACAAATTCAAATTCCTACAAATTCACACAGACATCCTTTCTGTCTCTTCTATGAGCTTGTGCAGCCCCTTTTGATCTTGTAGGCCCCATGTTGAGTCATGTGGGCCCCCCACCCCCCCTTGAGGTTGAGGGCCTGTCATTGGTCACCGTGGCCCATAGGACTAGCTACATCTGCTTTTTCTTGTACAGTGGAACCCTGTTAATTGAATAACCACTTTGCCAATGAAACTTAATTAACAGGAGTATTCAATTAACAATAATTGTGTCACTTTCCTGCATTCTAGAGATAAACTTAGCATTTATTCTATTTTATCTTGTTTGACAGAACTCTATGACCTCTGTCAAAAAAGATATAATAGATTAAATGCCCGTATCGGATGTACTGAGGCCAAATAGATCTATAAACAAAGGAAAACTGGGTTGAGTTGGTAATTTCTCAAACAGGTTAGGCCTAAAAAAATAAAAAAGTTAAAAAATTTATAGTAATTTATATATTTTTTATACTTACCAATGACCCAGACATAGCTGGTGCTAACTCTTAAAATATAGGGCCAAACACAAATTTTGCCCCCCAATCCCCAAAATTTGCATCTAAAACTAAAGAAAACATGTCCTGAAAGGCCCTCCACACCTCGCCCCCACTGCGCATGCGCAGTGTCCAGGACGTTCCGAAATTGGCGCCATTTATCATTCTAATAACCAGTGCCTGGTAAGCGCTATGTACTCAGCAGGGAGGCAAGAGTTCCCAACTCCTGGGAGGGCCATCCCCGTCTGGGTCATTGGTAAGTATAAAAAATATATAAATTACTATAAATTTTTTAACATTTTTATACTGTACCAATGACCCAGACATAGCTGAATAGTAAAAAGGCTGGAGGGCCAAGGACATAGAGCAAAATGGAATACGCTCAATAAAATAAAATAGAGTCATCCCCTGTAGGGAAAAGAAGTAATAGGCCTTACATGTATCTTTCTTATTTATGATAAATTAGAAAGATACAACACCTTCCAAAAATTGAGCTTCATACATCCATGTACTCTATTAATATCCAATAATCCTTATACTAATAATTTTTAAAGTAAGCCAATAATAAAGTAAGTCTAGAGAATAGAGACTCTTATACTCCTAAAAGTGTGTGAGAATTGCATAATCATGTCCGTTGACATATGCAATATTCAAAAGCTATACTTTAAAAACTAAGACTTGAATGAATTTTATAAACTTAAACTTCTCACTAAACAACCATCCCAATAACAGCTCAGAATTACTAACTCCGGAGGAGGTATCCCCTTGTTTTCATAGTAAAAACAGGTGACCCAAGGGAACACCCTCCCCCCCCCCTTTTTCTTGCCCTGGGTCAAATAGCCCAGAGCGAAGAGGGCAGCCGAACGGAGACACTGCCGAAACAGACAGCCTACCTAGCTATAGTAGCAACTGTTAAGTGAATGACATTCTGAGCAGTAGATAATAGACCTAACAATAGAGGCCTCCAGAAATGGACTCGATATTTCTGAGATAAAATTCATGAATGGATGGCTGAGCGCAATGAGCAGCCTTCAAAAATCTATAATAGCAACACTATTAATGTAAGCCCAAGAAGTAGAAGAACTCTTACTTCAAGAGCCGAAATCTTAAGCACAACTGCTAAGCCAATGATATACCATAAGCAGTACGCTAGTTAATAGAATCGATTAACAATAAAATGGAGCGTAACGTCCTTCTACTAGACATCAAAGACAGAAGAAGCTTACGCCCTTGTAATAAACAGATATCTGTTTATAAATACATAAACTGTACCCGGAAAGAGTAAAGGCCTATGCCCATACGAAGACGGAAGGACCTTAAAATAATAGGTTCCGGATAATAGGAGCCTAACTCTTATGCAACAATCCAACCTAAATAGTAACGGAAGTATTGATTCCGAAACTATGAAAGTGAAAATCATCCATCGATAGTGCATGAAACTCACTGACTCTACAGTAAAAGAGAAACCAACAGAATTACTGTCTAAAAGGTCAGAATTTGAAAACTACTGTTTCCAGAGGCTCAAATGATTACTTAGCTAAATAAGAACCGAAGTTAAAATCCGTATAGGAATTTAATCTAAAGATTCTAAGTCTATTTATCAAAAAGTTACTAACTGACTTAGATAAAGAGACAAAAGACTCAATTGTAAACTATCGTAGAGTGCATAGGTATGAGGTAACATAAACCTATAACCTAAATAACAACAGGCTGCAGTAGATCTTGTGAAACAAGTATACTAAAAACTAGCAATGCGTAGTATGGAGGGATCAACCATATGAACATAATGATCCCTACACCACGACGGAAGAGCCACCACTTTAGTCGCATAGAATAGCGAAGAAGAGGATCTCCTATAGTAAGAAATCGCGTCCAAAGCTCGTCCAGTACAGTGCTTACAATGCAATACGGACCACACAACGGAATACATGAAGGTTGCGACCTTGCTGGTTGTGATAAAGATGACACGATTTACCCAGTGAAAAAAGATCCTCACATAGAGGAAGATTTCACGTTAAGATCCACAGTAGACAAGAGAGTAAATTACTCATGATCTCTGTGAAGATAGAGATGCTATCAACAGAAATGTATTGTGGTTGTTTATCTTAGCAATACCTGCTAAAACAACAGCGCCGGAGGATACGCGTATCCTATCATTGCGTCCTATAGATCAATAGAGCGTTAACAGTATTAGCTCAGAGATCTGGACAAGCCAACACACACGTCTGCAATTGATTAGCAAGCTGTGTCATAATAAAACATCATTGGGCGCTCCCATAGATAGCAAATCTGATTAAATACTTGTTTGTTAAGAGTCCATTCTGACAGCAACAAGCGACCCGTAAGAGAACGGGAGTGCGATAAAACAATCAGACGACCCCGAATATGACGGACCAAAACTGAACTTGGTGTACTATAACCAACAGACGGATTCTTTCCATTAAATTGAATAACGGAAACGAAAGAGTGCCTCCCTGGTTCCGGAGATACGCCACTACTGTCGAATTAAAGGACAGGAATTTGGGCATGCATTTCTGAATAATGTTCATGCAATGACATAAAGCAAGCCTAAAAAACATTATTCCGCGGAAGTTAAACTGATAGCTAAAAGACTGCGGAACCCAAAGACCCTGGCACTTCGAATCCGTAGGGATCAGTATATATCCCAATCTGTTTGACTGGCAACCGTCATAACAGCCACACTAGGGTCCGGCAACTGCGGCGGCACTCTCTGAGTCAACCACCGAATGTTTGCCCCAGTCTGAATCTCTTGTAACAGTAGATAGACAAGAGAATGTATAAACCAAGCAATTCATGGATTGCCGGAAAGTTGCCGTCGAAGAGAAGCTCCTCCGAGAACGAAGCGACTCTGAGAGAGTTCTTAACCTACTATCCACGCGTGGATGTAGCTAGGGCTGCATCACGTCTAAACACTCCAATCAGCCACTGAAGGGCGGAGTTATACGTGAACAAAATACTGCCCTCAAAAGAAATTACATTGAGAATAATATCCCGTAAATCTTTTCTTGAAGACGTAATGATAACGCCTCAGTAAGGCGGATTACGTATAATAAAGCGTCTAAGTTAAGTCTACTATACATAATGTCGTTCCCAATATTGAAATTGGAAAAGACATAAACGGCGAAAAAGAATATATGCAGTCTTTAATCACACCGTCTAGACGCATATGAACTCTCGGTTTGCCCTGCTCTGCCAAAATAAACTATATGTAAAAAAGATAAAATGGCAGAAATGAGCCACGCGGACAAGAAACTAAACTATCATGCTTAGTAGCAGGCTTGTATATATATATATAATATATAGCGTCGAAAAATAAAACACATGTTGTAATGACAATATTGGACTGCGTCGGTAAGTCAGGGACAAAGTCCCTGTACCGATCGAAAAATCCGAGTCCAATGACGCTATAAGTCTCTTATCCAAGATCGCAGCAATGAAGTCCGAAAAATAATCACTGGAAGAAATGCCAGAAGATATGAAAGGCATCTTCCGATACTACTAAAGGGAAAACTCGAAATCTTTCGAATCCCTTTCGCCATCCTGTCGGACCCTATAAAGCGTTCGGTCGTCCGTAGCTTGATGCAACCGCGGACCGCACCGACCCAGCGCCGTCGGATAATTCCTGATTCGACCGAGAAACCGTCAATTGCTGGGATGCTGCGAAACAACTGTGCTAACTCGGATAGCACGTCCGTCACCGAGGCCTGAGGAGCAGCGGTCTTACGATGCATTGCCGCAGGAAGCTCCGAGATCGTTACCCCGTGCATACTTCCAATATGCGAGCGAACGGAGTGTATAGGCCTCGTGTCCCTTGGCTACCGGATGGCGCGACCTATTCGCTGTGGAATCACTGAATGCCGAAACTGATCGGATACTCGAGGTCACGTAGCCAATGTGCGGTCGTGTGCCCTGCTGTGAGGATGAGGAAGCATTAAAGACAGTCTCTCGGACTGTCAATATAACGGAGCGTCCCGAGCAACGGACATATGCTCCGAATGTAAAATATCTGAACCACAACATGCGGTCCCCTATGTTGTTGGCTTCCTCCGATCTGTCCTCAATCTGCCGTCACTGGGTGAGTACTAAAGTAATTAAAGTGCTCGCATCACCCAAATCTCCTTCCTAGACCGCAACGGACGAACCCGGCAGCCGAACCATTCGATGAATGTATGCTACACCGGGTGAGCTAGCGAATGTCATTCCGTAAGCGATAGACATATTCCATGAGCACTTATTGCCGCTAACTCTTCATTAACTATGACGACAGAGGCACACTTTTGAAAGACATCTCCATAACTCTTCGAACAAGAAACCAGAAATGCTTGGATAGCAAGCATAAAATAATAATATATATAGCGTCGTTCAATAATTCGAAAGTTTGTGTGACATTATTGGATTATGTCGGAACTGAGGGACGATGTCCCTGAACCGAACCAAAAATTTCTAAGTCCACCGACGCTATCAGTTTCTTATCCGGCATCGCAGCATATGTTGTTCCGAAAGGGAAAGCTTGAAATCCACCGAATCCCTTTCGGTATCCCGTCGGACCGGATGAAACTTTCGGACGTCCGTACCCGCTTCCGCGGAGCGTCCCGACCCAGCATCGTCGGATAAAATATATGCGACAGATTCAGTTGATGCTGGGATGCTGCGATAACTGTGCTATTAAGGAAAGCACGTCCGTTCCCGAGGCCTGTGCCGTAGCGGACTTACGATGCATTGCCGCTGGAAGCTCCGTGTACGTTGACTCCCGCACACTTCCTATGCGAACGTCCGGAGTCTGCAGGCCTCGAGTCCCCGGCTACCGACCCAGCGCTGTCGGATAATTCTCGATCCGACACCGTTTCTGTCGGCTGCTGGGATGCTGCGATAAGCTGTGCTATGTGCACAAGAATGTCCGGCGTCGAGACCTGCGGAGGCGCAGTCTATCGGTGCTTCGCCGAGGGCAGCTCCGCATCAAATGGCTCCCGCATACTTCCTATGCGAACGTCCGGAGTCCATCGGTCTCGAATCCCTGGCTGCCGGATGGTGTGACCTGGTCGCCGAAGAATCCTTGATCGGCGAAGCTGGTAATATATCGGCGGTCACGCAGCCAAGGTGCGGTCGTGTGCGCTGATGAGAAGAGGAAGCCTTAGCAGTCTCAGCGGACTGCCTATACAACGGAGCGTCCCGAGCGACGGACGTATGCTCCGCTAACAACACATTTGTACCACAACATCTGGGGCCAGATGTTGTTGAACGAGAGAGGGGCCTCTCTCGCTTGCCGTCCGGATGGACCGGAACGAGCTATGAACCGGACTAAAAGGCTTCCTCCGTTCTCCCTCCGATCCGCCGTCACTGGGTGTGCATTAAATTAATTTTATAGTGCTCGCATCACCCCAAAATTCCTTCTAGACCGCAACGGACGAACCCGGCTGCCGAACCATTCGGTGAATGGACGCTACACCGGGCGAGCTAGCGGACGTCAAAGGCCGTCGAACCTACTAGGGTCCTCTTAGGCAATTGGCGTATTACATGAGCACTTTTCCGCTAGCCCTTCATTAATTGTGACGACGGAGGCACACTGTTGGAAGACATCACAGATACATCACCCTAATCTTGATCGTCTGAAATAGAAATTGATAAAGTAGAGTGACCCTGCGGGGAAAGGACCGGAGTGTCCAAATCCCCAACAACATACCGTGACATACGCTTCCCATATTGTCATCGAAATCATACGATACAGAACAGGAGTTAATGCGAGTACACTGACCACATATAGAATGATAATAAGGTCAGAGGAAGACTTCCTCCTAAAACAATTGATCAATATCCTTTCAATGAGAAAAGAAAACAAGTCCTGGTACTCGCACTAACCCCTGGCAATCAAATACATAATAATAATATGATCCATTAATATAGAAAAAATAATTGAAATCAAAATATTTTGAAAAAATATTTTTTCAGAACAGCCCAAGTTTCTGAAAAGTAACGTTGAGCCCCAATGGATCCCAAGCCTAAGTGTGGACAAAAATTTTAAAAATATTTTAAACAATTTATTCAACACTTACGAACAATAATAATGTATCTAGTTATGATTAAAATAACATAAAGATATTATTATTTAGAAATCCCCCCCTCACACAGAGGGCTGTTGTAAATGTAAACAATGAGTGTAAAAACACTAAAATAAGACTCCAGGCACCCAGGCCCGAAATCAGTTACCAAAAATACACCATCTGATGCAAAACAGAGACTTCCAGGGAAGAAACTGCAGAACATCAGATGGTAGATGCAGAACACAACGCCTAACCACCCGTAGGTGAAGACGTAAACATGGGGAAAGAACAGAATTCATTCTGTTATTAAGCTAAAACTCCCAAGAAATTTTAGTAATAATAATTACAGAAACTATGCCAAAAGCATGGGAGAATAGCAAGGGGGAACTTAAAGGACAGGGAGAGAGGAAAAACACTTGAAAAAACAGTGTAACTAAATAATCAGAATGACAACAAAATGGCTGCTGCCTTGAAAATAGGTAACTTAACATAATTTCATTAAAAAATTTTAAGTTACAGCCCTGATAATATTCTGTCACACATTCTTTTCCTCTCCTCCTTTTCTATCCTCCTTAGAATCACCATTTCACTAATATTTATGTGTCTGGCATCATTTAAACTGAGATTTAAAAGCACAAAGATCAGTCAGATGTTAACTGATGAAGGGCCAAACTTAGAATGATAAATGGCGCCAATTTCGGAACGTCCTGGACACTGCGCATGCGCAGTGGGGGCGAGGTGTGGAGGGCCTTTCAGGACATGTTTTCTTTAGTTTTAGATGCAAATTTTGGGGATTGGGGGGCAAAATTTGTGTTTGGCCCTATATTTTAAGAGTTAGCACCAGCTATGTCTGGGTCATTGGTACAGTATAAAAATATCTGTTTCTCAGGCCCTCCCGCATGGTCCTTTTGGCTGCCGCATGCTCTCTTTTTATAACCAATTTAAACTTGAAAAAAATA
Organism: Pictodentalium vernedei; assembly: GCA_031216915.1. NCBI lineage: Eukaryota > Metazoa > Mollusca > Scaphopoda > Dentaliida > Dentaliidae > Pictodentalium > Pictodentalium vernedei. The sequence continues at coordinate 90,928,666 of CM062297.1, read as the reverse complement.
AAAATTAAATGGTTTATGTCTGATATTTTACCCAAGTTAAAAAAATTGATGAATTTGTCCCTTGAGTGCAAGAAGGCTTTGCAATGCTTTAGCATTCCAAAGTCTTCTTGCACTCAAGGGATGAAATACACCACCACCCATGCTATTTTTGTAGATTATGAGGCCTAAAACTTGAACCAAGAACATGAACTTTTGATGGCAAAAAAGCAATTACTGAAATAAAAAATAAAATAAAAAAACGCTCGCCCGCATGCAATTTCACAAATAATGGACTGGGAAACAGAAGATCTACTTTGTGTGGCCTTACAAGATTTTTTATTCAATTAACAGGAGTTTACTTTATAACCTATATTCAATTAACAGGTCAAATTTGTACTGGAGGTATGGTAAATGGTTTTGTGTTGGGATATTATATTCAATTAACAGGGTTATTCAGTTAAGAGATATCCAATTAAGTGGGCTCCACTGTATATATTTCAACAACTGTTCCTCAAATATAAATTGCTGATATTTGCAAAAAACATTTCCTGTATAACTAAAAATTATCATTTTCTGCCATGAACAAAAAATAACTGATGACACCTCAGTGGAATGAGGTTCTTCCACTGAGGTGTCATAAGCTATGTTTTCATAGCCAAAATTAAAAGAATAATAAAATTTGTTTGGCGATTTATGCAATTTATGTGAATAGTGCTGGGCAGTTTGGTTTTGGGCTGTTATGTTAAGTTTTTTTTAATAATATTTTATTTCTGTGTTGAGAAAAAGGTTTGGCAATCAGGCTAGGCCTATCCTAACGCCTTACCTATACATGACAGTGCTGTTAAGTTAATAGTTAAATTACAAAATACAGTAGAACCTGTCTTGAGAGACCGCCCTTTGGTCCACACAAAAGTGGTCTCTCAAGACAGGTGGTCTCTCATAACAGGTTTCAGGTTTTCTCAAGTCAGTGAATAACCAACCACAAAATTCAGAATGGAGAAGAATGGATTTTTGTAATTACTTTATAGTTGTTCTTTTTTATGAAGTTTTTGTAACAAATTGAAATGGACTGTTATAAAAATAGGCCGATGAAATCGTCAGATGTGTACCCATACGCACAACTAGTAGAAAGCTGTATGACGGAGGGCCACCACGGATGCCGACATTATGTACACCATACAAGGTATGGGTACATATAGAAATGGATTGGAGGAGTGTCTAATTTGATGGATAAAGGGTTAATATCTCCGGATCAAATTATCAGATTTACATAAAAAACTATACAGCACAGCACATCAGTAACCTGAATAAATATATAAAGTAACATGACAATCGGATTGATATTTTTTGAGTTATCTCAAGCCAAAGGGATTGGATGAATTTTCAATTTGAAGGATAAAGGATTAATATCTCCGGATCAAATTATCAGATTAACACCAAAAACTATACAGCTCAGCACATCAGTAACCTGAACACAATTATAAAGTAGCTTGACAATCCAAGCAATATTTTTCAAGTTATCAAATGCCAAAGGGACTGGAGGAATTTTCAATTTGAAGGATAAAGGGTTAATATTTCAGGATTAAAATAACAGATTTACACCAAAAACTATACAGCTCGGTACATCAGTAACCTGAACATAAATATAAAGTAACTTGACAATCCAAGCAATATTTTTCAAGTTATTGAATGCCAAAGGGATTGGAGGAATTTTCAATTTGAAGGATAAAGGGTTAATATCTCAGGATTAAATTATCAGATTTACACCCAAAACTATACAGCTTGGCACATCAGTAACCAGAACACAAATATAAAGTAACTTGACAATCCAAGCAATATTTTTCAAGTTATCGAATGCCAAAGGGATTGGAGAAATTTTCAAATCGAAGGATAAAGGGTTAATATCTCAGGATCAAAATAACAGATTTACACCAAAAACTATACAGCTCGGCACATCAGTAACCTGAACACAAATATAAAGTAACTTGACAATCCAAGCAATATTTTTCAAGTTATCGAATGCCAAAGGGATTGGAGGAATTTTCAATTTGAAGGATAAAGGGTTAATATCTCGGGATCAAATCATCAGATTTACACCAAAAACTATACAGCTCAGCAAATCAGTAACCTGAACACAAATGTAAAGCAACTTGACAATCCAAGCAATATTTTTCAAGTTATCGAATGCCAAAGAAATGGATACGGACGCCGGATGGACAGACGGTACACCAAAAACTATACAGCTCGGCACATCAGTAACCTGAACACAAATATAAAGTAACTTGACAATCCAAGTAATATTTTTCAAGTTATCGAATGCCAAAGGGATTGGAGGAATATTCAATTTGAAGGATAAAGGGTTAATATCTCGGGATCAAATCATCAGATTTACACCAAAAACTATACAGCACGGTACATCAGTAACCTGAACACAAATATAAAGTAACTAGACAATCCAAGCAATATTTTTCAAGTTATCGAATGCAAAAGGGATTGGAGGATTTTCAATTTGAAGGATAAAGGGTTAATATCCCAGGATCAAATTATCCGATTTACACCAAAAACTATACAGCTCGGTACATCAGTAACCTGAACACAAATATAAAGTAACTTGACAATCCAAGCAATATTTTTCAAGTTATCGAAGGCCAAAGGGATTGGAGGAATTTTCAATTTGAAGGATAAAGGGTTAATATCTCAGGATTAAATTATCAGATTTACACCAAAAACTATACAACTCGGCACATCAGTAAGCTGAACACAAATATAAAGTAACTTGACAATCCAAGCAATATATAAGCATGGACAATCAGGATTAAGTGCCTTGCCCAAGGACACAACGTGGTTGCAGCAAGTGGGATCCGAACAGAGGACCTCTTGGCTTGCAGCCTGCATCTCTACCTACTAAGCCACTGCATTCCCAACAGTCAGTACTAAAGCCAAGCTAGATTAGCATTGGTTTTAGGTAAGTGCACCACTGATGTGCAGTATGCCTTAGTACACCACACCACCATGCCCTCACTTGGCTTGCATCTCTACCTACTAAGCCACTGCACTCCCAACAGTCAGTACTAAAGCCAAGCTAGATTAGCATTGGTTTTAGGTAAGTGCACCACTGATGTACATTATGCCTTAGTACACCACACCACCATGCCCCCACTTGGGCCATCAGGATTAAGTGCCCCACCCACGGACACATCTCAGTTACCACTAGACGGGATTGAACTGTGGGCCTTTTGGTTTGAAATCCAATACCCTAACCAATTAGCCACTGCATGCCCTTCTCCTGCAGTAAGGCTATTATTAAAAAAATTCTCATTTATCAGGCACCACCCTTGTTATTGAAACTTTTCCAGGACTAAGAATTTGACCAACTGTATCTTGTTTAACAGAGCTCGACCAACTATATCTTGTTTGACAGAGCTGTTCACTGCTGAAAAAAAATGTTTTTCCCCACATAATAGAGAAAGGAATTAAATATCTAATTCTAACTAATTTCAGGCATGTTTTGTGGATTAATAGAAAAAAAACCAAACCCTCCCTCATTATGAAATTGAGGAAAATTGCAGAGAAACGAGAAAGATACTTTTTTACAAGCCTATATTGTACAATGTGGAGACAACTACTGAAGTGGAACATATACTGTTGATATAGGATACTTACGCCTGAAAATTTGTTGCTATATTTCTGACATTTTTAAATGATTCTTTGATCACATCTCTATATGTTGGGGCCTCTAATGTATACAGAGTTAAGGATTTTATGTGTAAATCAAACAAAAGTAGCAAAGATTGTTTTTTGTGTTGATAGAACCTTCAGGGTTCATACAAAAATTTGCTCACCAAGGTCAAGGGTGTTTCAAGGGTTTTTCAAGGGCTTCTTTTTTTTTCAATGGCTACATATACTATTCAGCTTGTTGTATGAGCACTAAAAATCTAAGATTCATGTGACACGGATCTGACTTTGGAAGTCAGGAAGTACTGGTACCCAAAGTGTGATCTGTGTTACAGTAATCTTGGTAAAACGTTCCATACTTTTTTATGTTTTTTTTTAACTGAGCGACACGAGTGCAACAAACAAGTAAAAGGCGAGTACACATGTATTTACAATGCCCAGGAAATAGCTTGGTATTCAAGGGTTTTTCAAGAGATTTCTGAATGGTCAAGGGTTTCTCAAGGGCTAATTTCAAATTCCAGGGTTTTTCAAGAAAAAACTGTATGAACCCTGACCTTACTTCCCATGCGTTTTCTTTTTCCAGTCTGCAGTGAGTACTGTAAATCAATAAACTGTCAAATTATCTTAAAATTTATTTAACCCTTTACCTAACGAATTGGCCGAGTCTGCCCACGTAATATGCAAATTCAGCAGTTGAAAAAATATTAATTTTCAGAAAATAACAACAAAACTATGACATGTGACCCCTCATTGGAACGAGCTCTTTGCGCTCGTTCCAATGAGGGGTCACATGATATGGTTTTGTTGAAATATTTTGAAAAAAAAATATTTAAAATCATAAATTTTGGTATTGTCTGCATTGGGTAAAGGGTTAACACGTAAGGGCCTGGGGAGTTTTTATATTATTTTTCTACATTTTGACACTCTGTTCCTGTGGCTTCCCACTAGTTTCTAGGCAAATCTTGGCTGCTTATGTAGGCAACCAGCACTACCATAGAAACAACTGCCATGGTACTTACAATGTAACACACTAGTTTCCTCAGAGCCGGCATGAAGGGGCAAAAAAGCAATCAAAATCAGAATTGAGCCCTTAAGGGTTAAGTTTTGTTGACTTTTTTTTAACCCTCTGCCCAATGTAATGGCCTAAACAGACCAGGATGCTATTCACAAAAATTATCATTCAAAATTGATTGTACTTTCAATTTGTTGTCTCGAAAAGTTAAAAAATTTATAGTAATTTATATATTTTTTATACTTACCAATGACCCAGACATAGCTGGTGCTAACTCTTAAAATATAGGGCCAAACACAAATTTTGCCCCCCAATCCCCAAAATTTGCATCTAAAACTAAAGAAAACATGTCCTGAAAGGCCCTCCACACCTCGCCCCCACTGCGCATGCGCAGTGTCCAGGACGTTCCGAAATTGGCGCCATTTATCATTCTAATAACCAGTGCCTGGTAAGCGCTATGTACTCAGCGGGGAGGCAAGAGTTCCCAACTCCTGGGAGGGCCATCCCCGTCTGGGTCATTGGTAAGTATAAAAAATATATAAATTACTATAAATTTTTTAACATTTTTATACTGTACCAATGACCCAGACATAGCTGAATAGTAAAAAGGCTGGAGGGCCAAGGACATAGAGCAAAATGGAATACGCTCAATAAAATAAAATAGAGTCATCCCCTGTAGGGAAAAGAAGTAATAGGCCTTACATGTATCTTTCTTATTTATGATAAATTAGAAAGATACAACACCTTCCAAAAATTGAGCTTCATACATCCATGTACTCTATTAATATCCAATAATCCTTATACTAATAATTTTTAAAGTAAGCCAATAATAAAGTAAGTCTAGAGAATAGAGACTCTTATACTCCTAAAAGTGTGTGAGAATTGCATAATCATGTCCGTTGACATATGCAATATTCAAAAGCTATACTTTAAAAACTAAGACTTGAATGAATTTTATAAACTTAAACTTCTCACTAAACAACCATCCCAATAACAGCTCAGAATTACTAACTCCGGAGGAGGTATCCCCTTGTTTTCATAGTAAAAACAGGTGACCCAAGGGAACACCCTCCCCCCCCCCTTTTTCTTGCCCTGGGTCAAATAGCCCAGAGCGAAGAGGGCAGCCGAACGGAGACACTGCCGAAACAGACAGCCTACCTAGCTATAGTAGCAACTGTTAAGTGAATGACATTCTGAGCAGTAGATAATAGACCTAACAATAGAGGCCTCCAGAAATGGACTCGATATTTCTGAGATAAAATTCATGAATGGATGGCTGAGCGCAATGAGCAGCCTTCAAAAATCTATAATAGCAACACTATTAATGTAAGCCCAAGAAGTAGAAGAACTCTTACTTCAAGAGCCGAAATCTTAAGCACAACTGCTAAGCCAATGATATACCATAAGCAGTACGCTAGTTAATAGAATCGATTAACAATAAAATGGAGCGTAACGTCCTTCTACTAGACATCAAAGACAGAAGAAGCTTACGCCCTTGTAATAAACAGATATCTGTTTATAAATACATAAACTGTACCCGGAAAGAGTAAAGGCCTATGCCCATACGAAGACGGAAGGACCTTAAAATAATAGGTTCCGGATAATAGGAGCCTAACTCTTATGCAACAATCCAACCTAAATAGTAACGGAAGTATTGATTCCGAAACTATGAAAGTGAAAATCATCCATCGATAGTGCATGAAACTCACTGACTCTACAGTAAAAGAGAAACCAACAGAATTACTGTCTAAAAGGTCAGAATTTGAAAACTACTGTTTCCAGAGGCTCAAATGATTACTTAGCTAAATAAGAACCGAAGTTAAAATCCGTATAGGAATTTAATCTAAAGATTCTAAGTCTATTTATCAAAAAGTTACTAACTGACTTAGATAAAGAGACAAAAGACTCAATTGTAAACTATCGTAGAGTGCATAGGTATGAGGTAACATAAACCTATAACCTAAATAACAACAGGCTGCAGTAGATCTTGTGAAACAAGTATACTAAAAACTAGCAATGCGTAGTATGGAGGGATCAACCATATGAACATAATGATCCCTACACCACGACGGAAGAGCCACCACTTTAGTCGCATAGAATAGCGAAGAAGAGGATCTCCTATAGTAAGAAATCGCGTCCAAAGCTCGTCCAGTACAGTGCTTACAATGCAATACGGACCACACAACGGAATACATGAAGGTTGCGACCTTGCTGGTTGTGATAAAGATGACACGATTTACCCAGTGAAAAAAGATCCTCACATAGAGGAAGATTTCACGTTAAGATCCACAGTAGACAAGAGAGTAAATTACTCATGATCTCTGTGAAGATAGAGATGCTATCAACAGAAATGTATTGTGGTTGTTTATCTTAGCAATACCTGCTAAAACAACAGCGCCGGAGGATACGCGTATCCTATCATTGCGTCCTATAGATCAATAGAGCGTTAACAGTATTAGCTCAGAGATCTGGACAAGCCAACACACACGTCTGCAATTGATTAGCAAGCTGTGTCATAATAAAACATCATTGGGCGCTCCCATAGATAGCAAATCTGATTAAATACTTGTTTGTTAAGAGTCCATTCTGACAGCAACAAGCGACCCGTAAGAGAACGGGAGTGCGATAAAACAATCAGACGACCCCGAATATGACGGACCAAAACTGAACTTGGTGTACTATAACCAACAGACGGATTCTTTCCATTAAATTGAATAACGGAAACGAAAGAGTGCCTCCCTGGTTCCGGAGATACGCCACTACTGTCGAATTAAAGGACAGGAATTTGGGCATGCATTTCTGAATAATGTTCATGCAATGACATAAAGCAAGCCTAAAAAACATTATTCCGCGGAAGTTAAACTGATAGCTAAAAGACTGCGGAACCCAAAGACCCTGGCACTTCGAATCCGTAGGGATCAGTATATATCCCAATCTGTTTGACTGGCAACCGTCATAACAGCCACACTAGGGTCCGGCAACTGCGGCGGCACTCTCTGAGTCAACCACCGAATGTTTGCCCCAGTCTGAATCTCTTGTAACAGTAGATAGACAAGAGAATGTATAAACCAAGCAATTCATGGATTGCCGGAAAGTTGCCGTCGAAGAGAAGCTCCTCCGAGAACGAAGCGACTCTGAGAGAGTTCTTAACCTACTATCCACGCGTGGATGTAGCTAGGGCTGCATCACGTCTAAATACTCCAATCAGCCACTGAAGGGCGGAGTTATACGTGAACAAAATACTGCCCTCAAAAGAAATTACATTGAGAATAATATCCCGTAAATCTTTTCTTGAAGACGTAATGATAACGCCTCAGTAAGGCGGATTACGTATAATAAAGCGTCTAAGTTAAGTCTACTATACATAATGTCGTTCCCAATATTGAAATTGGAAAAGACATAAACGGCGAAAAAGAATATATGCAGTCTTTAATCACACCGTCTAGACGCATATGAACTCTCGGTTTGCCCTGCTCTGCCAAAATAAACTATATGTAAAAAAGATAAAATGGCAGAAATGAGCCACGCGGACAAGAAACTAAACTATCATGCTTAGTAGCAGGCTTGTATATATATATATAATATATAGCGTCGAAAAATAAAACACATGTTGTAATGACAATATTGGACTGCGTCGGTAAGTCAGGGACAAAGTCCCTGTACCGATCGAAAAATCCGAGTCCAATGACGCTATAAGTCTCTTATCCAAGATCGCAGCAATGAAGTCCGAAAAATAATCACTGGAAGAAATGCCAGAAGATATGAAAGGCATCTTCCGATACTACTAAAGGGAAAACTCGAAATCTTTCGAATCCCTTTCGCCATCCTGTCGGACCCTATAAAGCGTTCGGTCGTCCGTAGCTTGATGCAACCGCGGACCGCACCGACCCAGCGCCGTCGGATAATTCCTGATTCGACCGAGAAACCGTCAATTGCTGGGATGCTGCGAAACAACTGTGCTAACTCGGATAGCACGTCCGTCACCGAGGCCTGAGGAGCAGCGGTCTTACGATGCATTGCCGCAGGAAGCTCCGAGATCGTTACCCCGTGCATACTTCCAATATGCGAGCGAACGGAGTGTATAGGCCTCGTGTCCCTTGGCTACCGGATGGCGCGACCTATTCGCTGTGGAATCACTGAATGCCGAAACTGATCGGATACTCGAGGTCACGTAGCCAATGTGCGGTCGTGTGCCCTGCTGTGAGGATGAGGAAGCATTAAAGACAGTCTCTCGGACTGTCAATATAACGGAGCGTCCCGAGCAACGGACATATGCTCCGAATGTAAAATATCTGAACCACAACATGCGGTCCCCTATGTTGTTGGCTTCCTCCGATCTGTCCTCAATCTGCCGTCACTGGGTGAGTACTAAAGTAATTAAAGTGCTCGCATCACCCAAATCTCCTTCCTAGACCGCAACGGACGAACCCGGCAGCCGAACCATTCGATGAATGTATGCTACACCGGGTGAGCTAGCGAATGTCATTCCGTAAGCGATAGACATATTCCATGAGCACTTATTGCCGCTAACTCTTCATTAACTATGACGACAGAGGCACACTTTTGAAAGACATCTCCATAACTCTTCGAACAAGAAACCAGAAATGCTTGGATAGCAAGCATAAAATAATAATATATATAGCGTCGTTCAATAATTCGAAAGTTTGTGTGACATTATTGGATTATGTCGGAACTGAGGGACGATGTCCCTGAACCGAACCAAAAATTTCTAAGTCCACCGACGCTATCAGTTTCTTATCCGGCATCGCAGCATATGTTGTTCCGAAAGGGAAAGCTTGAAATCCACCGAATCCCTTTCGGTATCCCGTCGGACCGGATGAAACTTTCGGACGTCCGTACCCGCTTCCGCGGAGCGTCCCGACCCAGCATCGTCGGATAAAATATATGCGACAGATTCAGTTGATGCTGGGATGCTGCGATAACTGTGCTATTAAGGAAAGCACGTCCGTTCCCGAGGCCTGTGCCGTAGCGGACTTACGATGCATTGCCGCTGGAAGCTCCGTGTACGTTGACTCCCGCACACTTCCTATGCGAACGTCCGGAGTCTGCAGGCCTCGAGTCCCCGGCTACCGACCCAGCGCTGTCGGATAATTCTCGATCCGACACCGTTTCTGTCGGCTGCTGGGATGCTGCGATAAGCTGTGCTATGTGCACAAGAATGTCCGGCGTCGAGACCTGCGGAGGCGCAGTCTATCGGTGCTTCGCCGAGGGCAGCTCCGCATCAAATGGCTCCCGCATACTTCCTATGCGAACGTCCGGAGTCCATCGGTCTCGAATCCCTGGCTGCCGGATGGTGTGACCTGGTCGCCGAAGAATCCTTGATCGGCGAAGCTGGTAATATATCGGCGGTCACGCAGCCAAGGTGCGGTCGTGTGCGCTGATGAGAAGAGGAAGCCTTAGCAGTCTCAGCGGACTGCCTATACAACGGAGCGTCCCGAGCGACGGACGTATGCTCCGCTAACAACACATTTGTACCACAACATCTGGGGCCAGATGTTGTTGAACGAGAGAGGGGCCTCTCTCGCTTGCCGTCCGGATGGACCGGAACGAGCTATGAACCGGACTAAAAGGCTTCCTCCGTTCTCCCTCCGATCCGCCGTCACTGGGTGTGCATTAAGTTAATTTTATAGTGCTCGCATCACCCCAAAATTCCTTCTAGACCGCAACGGACGAACCCGGCTGCCGAACCATTCGGTGAATGGACGCTACACCGGGCGAGCTAGCGGACGTCAAAGGCCGTCGAACCTACTAGGGTCCTCTTAGGCAATTGGCGTATTACATGAGCACTTTTCCGCTAGCCCTTCATTAATTGTGACGACGGAGGCACACTGTTGGAAGACATCACAGATACATCACCCTAATCTTGATCGTCTGAAATAGAAATTGATAAAGTAGAGTGACCCTGCGGGGAAAGGACCGGAGTGTCCAAATCCCCAACAACATACCGTGACATACGCTTCCCATATTGTCATCGAAATCATACGATACAGAACAGGAGTTAATGCGAGTACACTGACCACATATAGAATGATAATAAGGTCAGAGGAAGACTTCCTCCTAAAACAATTGATCAATATCCTTTCAATGAGAAAAGAAAACAAGTCCTGGTACTCGCACTAACCCCTGGCAATCAAATACATAATAATAATATGATCCATTAATATAGAAAAAATAATTGAAATCAAAATATTTTGAAAAAATATTTTTTCAGAACAGCCCAAGTTTCTGAAAAGTAACGTTGAGCCCCAATGGATCCCAAGCCTAAGTGTGGACAAAAATTTTAAAAATATTTTAAACAATTTATTCAACACTTACGAACAATAATAATGTATCTAGTTATGATTAAAATAACATAAAGATATTATTATTTAGAAATCCCCCCCTCACACAGAGGGCTGTTGTAAATGTAAACAATGAGTGTAAAAACACTAAAATAAGACTCCAGGCACCCAGGCCCGAAATCAGTTACCAAAAATACACCATCTGATGCAAAACAGAGACTTCCAGGGAAGAAACTGCAGAACATCAGATGGTAGATGCAGAACACAACGCCTAACCACCCGTAGGTGAAGACGTAAACATGGGGAAAGAACAGAATTCATTCTGTTATTAAGCTAAAACTCCCAAGAAATTTTAGTAATAATAATTACAGAAACTATGCCAAAAGCATGGGAGAATAGCAAGGGGGAACTTAAAGGACAGGGAGAGAGGAAAAACACTTGAAAAAACAGTGTAACTAAATAATCAGAATGACAACAAAATGGCTGCTGCCTTGAAAATAGGTAACTTAACATAATTTCATTAAAAAATTTTAAGTTACAGCCCTGATAATATTCTGTCACACATTCTTTTCCTCTCCTCCTTTTCTATCCTCCTTAGAATCACCATTTCACTAATATTTATGTGTCTGGCATCATTTAAACTGAGATTTAAAAGCACAAAGATCAGTCAGATGTTAACTGATGAAGGGCCAAACTTAGAATGATAAATGGCGCCAATTTCGGAACGTCCTGGACACTGCGCATGCGCAGTGGGGGCGAGGTGTGGAGGGCCTTTCAGGACATGTTTTCTTTAGTTTTAGATGCAAATTTTGGGGATTGGGGGGCAAAATTTGTGTTTGGCCCTATATTTTAAGAGTTAGCACCAGCTATGTCTGGGTCATTGGTACAGTATAAAAATTTGTGAGTTCACACCTCAGGTGCGACAGATGGTAAAAATGAAACAAATTCCAAATTTATAATGGGCAATGGCCATGAAAAATAACAACTGTATTTAACATGGGGTGAGACATCTAAAAGATACCTTTGCTTACCATGTATGATGTCAATCCACCAAGTATTTTAAAAATTATTGATGACAAAAATACTCTGAATAACAACTGCATTGAACGTAGGGCAGCACCTCAACGAGTTACACTTCCATACCAAATATGATGCTATTCCACAAGGTATTTTAAAAGTTATTGAGTTTAAAATTTGTTGGTCACAGACCGACAGTCTGACCAATATTGCCACATATACTGCTGCCTGTTGCAGCAATAGAAAATCCTCATTTGAATGAACATGTCACATCAGTACCAATTTGATCTATTAATTACAAATAGTTTTCTTTGAAAAATGTCCAAGGTATGTACATTGGCAAATGGTTCTAGACAAGTCTTGCCTATCTATATGTCTTGTCTATACACAACTTCAAAGTCATAGAACACAGTGTAGGAAAAATATATGAAAAATTTGAAATTTAAAATAATTTCTATATTTATCACCCCTATTACTGGCCCAAACTAGCTAGCTAGATCAATTCAAAGAATGAGGCCTAGGGCTGAACAATATTCGGATTTCAATACCAGTAACGGTATTTTAAAAAATATCGAGATATACCGGTATATCGTCAAGTTCTAAACATGTAAAATTCTCACCCAAATTGTCCCAATATTTTTTGACATTCGAAGTCAAATAATTACGTTTTAAAAGCATTGAAATAATAAGCCTAACTTGTCTTAATTCATTCTTGTATAAATATTTGGAAATAAACTTCATGATGGCACAATAAATATCGTTTATTTTGAATCGATAATTTCAAATAAATATATACTATTTAATCCATCACTTTACAAAATAACTAGAGGGGGGTATCAGTACCCCATGGCTCACCAACAGGTGGCCAATGTAAAGGGGTGGCTGGAGTAAAAAAAAAAGTTCAAAACCTGCACACAAAAGTTCAAAATTAAAGAAAATAAGCAGCTAAAGGGTTAAATAATATAATAATAACCCCTAAGAAGCATGGAGATATGCTGCAAGGTAAATCTCCACTTGGGAGAAAGGAAAAAAAAACATCAAAACCTGCACGCAAACATCAAAATAAGTCTAAAATTTGATTCAAAGGGTTAAAATTAAGACAAAATACCCTGGAAAAGAGTTAAATGTTATAGTGAACCACCATAGCAATATGCAGAAACTCTACACTTGGAAGAAAGGAAAAAAAAAAACCCATGAAAACCTGCACGCAAATGTCAAAATAAGTCTAAAAGTTAAAAAATTTATAGTAATTTATATATTTTTTATACTTACCAATGACCCAGACTTAGCTGGTGCTAACTCTAACAAAACCAGGGCCAAACACAAATTTTGCCCCCCAATCCCCAAAATTTGCATCCAAAACAAAAAGAAATCATGTCCTAAAGGACCTCCATAGTACGCCTCTACTGCGCATGCGCAGTGACGCAGTCGTCCCGAAATTGGCGCCAATTATCATTCTTACTGGCAGTGCCTGGTCAGCGCTATGTACTCAGCGGGGAGGCAAGAGTTCCCAACTCCAGGGAGGGCCATCCCCGTCTGGGTCATTGGTAAGTATAAAAAATATATAAATTACTATAAATTTTTTAACATTTTTATACTGTACCAATGACCCAGACTTAGCTGAATAGTAAACAGGCTGGAGGGCCTAGGACATAGAGGAAAATCCAATAAGCTCAACTATACAGTAAAGAGGTAACCCCTTAAGGAGAAAAGGAGTATTAGGCTTTACATGTATCTTTCTTATTTAATATTAAATTAGAAAGATACACTACCCTTAATAATTGAGCACAATAACATTCATGTTCTCTATTAACATCCAGTATAACCCTTATACTAATTATTTTTAAAGCAAGCCAATAAATAAAGTAGTCCAGAGAATTGAGACTCTTTATAATAATTTAAAAGTGTCCGAGTATTGTATATTAAAGCCCGTTTGACACTTGACATATACAAATGCTTCACACCGAGCTACACTTTAAAAATAAGACATGAATGAAATTAAACATTAATATTACTCTTTAAAACCATCCCGGAAGCGACTCAGAAATACTGACTTGGAGGAGGCATTCCCTTGCTTTTCACTATAAAGCAGGTGACCTAAGGGAACACCCGCCCCCCCCCCCCCCCCCCCCCCCCTTCCCCTTGCCCTGGGTCAAATAGCCCAGAGCGAAGAGGGCAGCCGGACGGAGTCACTGCCGGAACAGAAAGCCTGCATAACTATAGTTGCAACTGTTTAGTGGACGACATTCTGAGCAACAGATAACGGACCTAAACAATGCAGGTCTCCAGAAATGGACTCAATATTTCTGAGATAAAAATTCGTAAATGTGGATGGCTGAGACCAATAAGCAGCCTTCATTAAATCTGTAATAGCAACACTATTAGCATAAGCCCAGGAAGTAGAAAGAGCTCTTACTTCATGAGCAGAAATCTTAAGCACAGACTGCTGAGAAGAAGATAAATCTTCATAAGCAGTACGGATAGTTAACTGAATCCATCTAGCAATAGAATGGACTGAAATGTCCTTTCTATTAGGCATCAAAGACAGAAAGAAACGTTTCCGTCCCTTTCTGATGAACTGAGATCTCTGTTTATAGATACGTAGTGCTCTAACAGGACAGAGTAAAGGCCTACGCCCGTCTGAAGACGGAAGAGCCTTAATAACAATAGGTTCCGGATATTTATTAGGAGCCTGATTCTTAGCTAAAAAACCCACATTAGTAGTGAAGGTGATAGTGTTCCCAACACTACGATAATGAGAATCATCCACCGATAGTGCATGAAGCTCACTGACTCTTCTGGCAGAAGAGAAAGCTAAGAGAAAAGCTGTCTTATAAGATAAGAATTTGAAATCTACTGTCCCAAGAGGTTCAAATGGCTTTTCCTTCAATTTAAGGAGAACCCAAGCTAAATTCCACTTAGGAATTAATCTAAGAGTTCTGGGTCTATTTATCGAAAAGTTTCTAACCAATTTCAATAAAGAGACATTAGATCCAATTTGTAAACTATCATGATGTGCATAGGTATCAGATAACATAGATCTATAACCCTTTATAGTAACAGGCTGCAGTTTGATTTCGTCAAACAAGTATACTAGAAAGTTTGCAATGTCTGGTATAGAGGGATCAAATATATCTACAGAATGATCCCTACACCAACGACGAAAAACCTTCCACTTAGCCGCATAGTTTAGCGAAGAGGAGGTCCTCCTACAGTTAGAAATCGCGTCCACTGCTCGTCCTGTAAAGTGCTTGCCATGCAAGAAGGACCGCACAACGGAAAAACGTGAAGGTTGAGACCTTGCGGGTTGTGATGGAGTTGGCGCGATTTCCCCTGCGAAAGAAGATCCTCTCGTGGAGGAAGCTTCCGCGGTAGGTCCCACAACAGACACCTGAGTAGATTTATCCACGGTCTCTGTGGCGACAGAGATGCTACCAACAGAATCTTGCATTGAGATTGTTTTATCTTTAGCAATACTTGTTGAATTAACGGCGCTGGAGGATACGCATATCCTATCATTCCGTCCCAAGGGATCGACAGAGCGTCTACTGCAAATGCTCTTGGATCCGGACACGGGGACACATACGTCTGCAACTGATTGTTGAGATGTGTCGCAAATAAGTCTATCATTGGCCGTTCCCATTGGTAGCAAATCTGATTGAATACTTGTTTGTTGAGAGTCCACTCCGACGGCAACAAGCGACCCTTTCGTGAAAGGGAGTCTGCTAGCACATTCAGACGACCCGGTATGTGACGGACCGAAAGAAGAACGTGATGTTCTAACGCAAACAGAAGGATTCTTTCCGTTAGATTGAACAACGGAACTGAATGAGTGCCTCCCTGATTCCGTATATACGCCACTACTGTCGTATTGTCGGATAGGATTTGGACATGAGCATCGTGAATAATGTCCATCCAGTGACGTAACGCAAGCCAAATTGACATCATTTCCTTGATGTTTATGTGCTTGCACAGGAATTGCGGATCCCAAAGACCCTGGCATCTCGAATCCGTTGGGATTAATGATGCACCCCAACCTGTTTGACTGGCATCCGTCATAATGGTAAAACTCGGATCCGGCAACTGCAGCGGAACTCCTTGAGTTAACCACTGAATGTTTGCCCAAGTCTGAATCTCTTGTTTCACTTGATCTGATAAGAGAACGTCTACATCGAGCGAATGAATTTTCACACTCCAATTCTGAGTCAGGAAAATTTGAAGAGGACGTGTGCGTAGCCGCCCCATCGGAATGAGATCCGCGGCGGCTCCGCACAGACCTATCAGTCTCATAAATTCTCTCGCCGTGACTTTGTCTGCGTGCAGACAATAGCGAGCGTAACAACTGACTAATTTCGCTCTGGTTAACGGCAGACGAACGAGATTGTTGTGCGTCTCGAAGCTCATTCCCAGATGAGTGAATGACTTGGACGGCACCAGATCCGACTTCTCCTCGTTTACTATGAAACCGAGACGTCGGAGCAATAGAAGAAGATTCTGAACATCGTTCTGAAGCGTTAACTCGTTGCCGTACCTCTGAAGAATGTCGTCCAGGTAGGCCGACGTTACCGCAGACGAATGAGCTCGGAAGTAGATCATTACCGAGTTCATTACCCGAGTGAAAGCCCAGGGTGCTAGATTCAATCCGAAGCACATGGCCCGGAACTGATACACCACTCCTAGGACTGCGAAGCGTAGATACTTTCGGAATGTCGGATGTACCATGACGTGAAAGTACGCATCTTTGAGATCTATGCTCGTTGCATAATCGTTCACCCGAATACTCGCTCTGACCGATCGAATCGTCTCCATATAAAACTTCGGAGCGACGATCAGCTTGTTTATCCAGCTCAAATCTATGACTGGACGGAACGAGCCGTCTGGTTTCGGAACCAGAAACAGATGGCTGTAGAATCCCAGAGATTCCTGGTTTTCTACGACCTCTACCGCGTTCTTCATTAAAAGAGACTGCACCTCTGATAACAGAGCGTCTCTTTTCTGTGGATTTGACGGAAGATGAGTCCACTTTGGACTTCGAGTTAATGGAGGCTTTCGTTTGAAGGATATCTTTAGACCTTCCGAAGTCACTCCTCTCACCCACGGGTCGTCCGTAATCGACGCCCACTCTTGTGAAAAACTCGACAACCTTCCGCCAACCGGAACGCAATAGAGGTTTAAGCCATCACCTCCTGGACCTGCGAGGCCTGCGGTAGGAGAAACCACGTCTTCCACGACCCGCACCTCGCCTCGTCGACCTCGGGGCGTCCGACCGATTGTCCCGGCCTGAAGGACGTCCTGAACGAGAGTCGCTATCCTGACGGTCTCTCGAATAAGACCAAGAGGACGCACCAGAACCTCTATAGGAACCTCTCTTGGGCGCATTAGACCCAGAAGTGCCTGTCTTATTCGTGTCTGCTGTGTCCGACTTTTTAGGAGCGGATCTGAACAACAGAGAATCATTAGCTTTCTTTTTAATTTTATCATAAATAGCGGAAAGCTTGCCGTCAAAGAGAAGTTCTCCTGAGACCGAAGAGACTCTAAGAGAGTTCTTCACCTTAGAATCCACTAGTGTGGATGTAGCTAGGGCTGCGTCACGTCTAACCAACTCCAGATTTGCCACTGAAAGGGCGGAGTTACACGTGGAATAAGCTACTGCCCTTGAAAGAAGTCTTAAAGAGGATTGTATATCCTGAAACTCTTCCCCTTGAAGGCGCAGTGATAACGCCTTAGTAAGGTGATCTGCGTAAGATAAGGCATCTAAATTGGCTCTGATAGACGCAATAGCTGTTTCCAACACCGCGGTTGGAATAGAAGCTGACGACGGTAATGATAGCTCTAAGTCTTCCGCCTCGTCGTCCATATGCAGAGGAACTCTCGGTATACCCTGTCCTGCCGTGTCGAATTTATTCCTTGCATTAATGAAAGGCAGGTTAAGAGTATTAGCGGACAAGAAACCTGCTTTCCCCGTCCTGGAAGCAAGTTTAAATATAGCGTCGTTCAATAATTCAAATGTTCTTGCAACATTATTGGACTGCGACGGAAACTCGGGAGCGATGTCCCTGAACCGCTCAAAAAATTCAGAGTCCAATGACGCTATAATTCTCTTGTCCGGAAGCGCAGCAGTCTGGCCCGACGGAACAACTTGAGGGAGAAAGTGCCGGATGAAGTCCACGGCAGCTTTATGTTGTTCCGAAAGGGATAGCTCCAATTCATCCGTATCCCTTTCACCATCCGGTCGGACCTCCCGATGTTCCCGGTCGTCCGCCCCCGATGCTTCGGCGGAGCGTACCGACCCAGCGCCGTCGGATAATTCTCGATCCGACACCGTTTCTGTCGGCTGCTGGGATGCTGCGATAAGCTGTGCTATCTGCCCAAGAATGTCCGACGTCGAGACCTGCGGAGGCGCAGTCTTTCGCTGCTTCGCCGAGGGCAGCTCCGCATCAGATGGCTCCCGCATACTTTTCCTATGCGAACGTCCGGAGTCCATCGGTCTCGAATCCCTGGCTGCCGGATGGTGTGACCTGGTCGCCGAAGAATCCTTCCTCGGCGAAGCTGGCAAAATATCGGAGGTCACGCAGCCAAGGTGCGGTCGTGTGCGCTGACGAGAAGAGGAAGCCTTAACAGTCTCTGCGGACTGCTTATACAACGGAGCGTCCCGAGCGACGGACGTATGCTCCGCTAAAGACACATTTTGTACCACAACATCTGGTCCCAGATGTTGTTGTACGAGAGAGGGACCTCTCTCGCTCGCGGCCCGGCTGGACCTGGACGAGCTAGGAACCGGACTAAAAGGCTTCCTCCGTTCTCGTTTACTATCCGCCGTCACTGGGTGTGCATCTATTATGTTTATAGTGCTCGCATCACCCAAAATTTCATCTTGGACCGCATCGGACGAACCCGGCTGCCGAACCATTCGGTGAATGGACGCTACACCGGGCGAGCTAGCGGACGACATTTGTCTAATCTCCATGAGCACTTTTGCCGCTAGCTCTGAATTCATTTGTGACGACGGACGCACACTTGAAGAAGATAACATGGAAACATCACCCTGTTCTGGTTCCTCTGAAATAGAAACTGAGAGAGTAGAGTGACCTTGTGGAGAAAGAGCCGGCATCGCTCTTTCTCCAGAAACAACATATCGTGACACACGTTTCCAATGTTTCTCATCCCAATGTTCACATATAGGACAGGGATTAATGCGAGAACACTGACTACAATTAATACAATGATCATGAAAGTCAGAGGAAGATTTCTTCCTATTACAATTTGAACAATGTCCCTTCATTGTGAAAGAACAACAATAAGTCCTAGTTACTCGCAACAAACCCCTGACACAAAGATACATAATAACATGATCCATTAATAAATGAAAAAACAATTGCAAAACAAAATAATTTTGAAAAAATATTTTTTCAGAGAAGCCCAAGTTGCTGAAAAGTAATGTTGAGCCCCGATGGATCCGATGGCAAAGTGTGGTCAAAAATTTTAAATTTATATAAAATAATTAATGAGACACTTTCGGATAATATAAATGTATCTTATAATGAGATAAACTACCACAAAGGCAAACAGCCCCCCTCAAAAAAGGCTGTTGCCAATGAAAACAAACAGTGTAAACACACTAGAAAACATGACTCCAGGCACTGAAAAAACTGACCCGGAATCAGTCATCAATTACACTCTATCTGATGCAAAACAGAGACTCCCAGGGGAGAATCTGTAGAACATCAGATGGAAGATGCAGAACACAAACGTTATACACCCATGGGTGAAAACGTAACTATGGGGAAAATAACAGAAAACATTCTGTAACCAAGCAACTCTCCCAGGAAATTTTAGAAATGAAACTTCTCAAAAATATGCCAAAAGCATGGGAGAATTGCCAGGGGGGACTTTAGAAGGCTAGGGGAGAGGAAACACTGAATAAGCAGTGCAACAATTAGCAAGAATGACAACAAGAGGCCCATGCCTCGAAAATAGGCAACTTAACATAATTTCATCAAAAAATTTTAAGTACAGCCCTGATTATTTTTTGCCACTTCTTTTTCCTCTCCTCCTTCTATCCTCCTTAGAATCACATTTTCTCCAAAAATTACGTGTCTGGCATCCTTTAAACTGAGATTTACAAGCACAAAGATCAGTGAGATGTTGACTGATGAAGGGCCAAACAGAGAATGATAATTGGCGCCAATTTCGGGACGACTGCGTCACTGCGCATGCGCAGTAGAGGCGTACTATGGAGGTCCTTTAGGACATGATTTCTTTTTGTTTTGGATGCAAATTTTGGGGATTGGGGGGCAAAATTTGTGTTTGGCCCTGGTTTTGTTGGAGTTAGCACCAGCTAAGTCTGGGTCATTGGTACAGTATAAAAATATATATTCAAAGGGTTAACATTTTTTTAAAAATGCACTGGAAAGATATCAATGTTATAATAACCACCACTGCAATATGCAGTGAGGTCAACCTCACTTGAAATTGTTTTTTTTATCACAACCTGTACATAAAAGTAAGAAACTGTAAGCCTAAGTCCAAAAGCTGTACATAAAAGTCCAAAATTGAAGTAATTCAGCAGGAAAAGGGTTAAATAATACAAACATAGCCCTAAGATGCATGTTTACATACAACAGAAAGCATGGACATATGTTGCAAGGTAAATCTCCACTTGGAAGAAAGGAAAAAAAAACATCAAAACCTGCACGCAAACATCAAAATAAGTCTAAAATTTGATTCAAAGGGTTAAAATTAAGACAAAATATCCTGGAAAAGAGTTAAATGTTATAGTGAACCACCATAGCAATATGCAGAAACTCTACACTTGGAAGGAAGGAAAAAAAAAAAACCCATGAAAACCTGCACACAAACGTCAAAATAAGTCTAAAAAATCTATTCATAGGGTTAAAAAAATTTTAAAAATGCACTGGAAAGATATCAGTGTTATAATAACCACCACTGCAATATGCAGTGAGGTCTACATCACTTGAAATTGTTTTTTTTTATCACAACCTGTACATAAAAGTAAGAAGCTGTAAGCCTAAGTCCAAAAGCTGTACATAAAAGTCCAAAATTGAAGTAATTCAGCAGGAAAAGGGTTAAATAATACAAACACAGCCCTAAGATGCATGTATACATACAATAGAAAGCATGGACATATGCTGCAAGGTAAATCTCCACTTGGAAGAAAGGAAAACTAGAGGGGGGTATCAGTACCCCGTGGCTCACCAACAGGTGGCCAATGTAAAGGGGTGGCTAGAGTAAAAAAAAAAAAGTTCAAAACTTGCACACAAAAGTCCAAAATTAAAGAAAATAAGCAGCTAAAGGGTTAAATAATATAATAATAACCCCTAAGAAGCATGCTAACATAAAATAGGAACCATGGCAATATGCTACAAGGTAAGTCTCCACTTTGAAAAAAAGAAAGACAAACCTCAAAACCTGCACATAAAAGTAAAAAAAGTATCACATTTGTTTCAAAGGGTTAAAATTTAGAAAAATACCCTAAAAATATTACAATAACCAGCGTGGCAATATGCCAGTGAGATAAAACTCCACTTAAAAAAAATATCAAAACCTGCACACAAAAGTACAAAACCTGCAAAGAAAAGAACAAAATTAAAGTAAATAAGCAGCTAAAGGGTTAAATAATATAAAAATAGCCCAAGAAGCATCCTAACATAAAATAGGAACCATGGCAATATGCTACAAGGTAAGTCACCACTTGGAAGAAAAGAAAGACAAACCTCAAAACCTGCACATAAAAGTAAAGAAAAGTATCACATTTGTTTCAAGGGGTTAAAATTGAGAAAAATACCCTGTCACAGTAACCACAACGGCAACATGCCAGTAAGGTGAAAGTCTACTTGAAAAATATCCACTTGGAAGAAAAGAAAGACAAACCTCAAAACCTGCACATAAAAGTTTCACATTTGTTCCCAAGGGTTAAAATTTAGAAAAATACCCTGAAAGTTAAAAAATTTATAGTAATTTATATATTTTTTATACTTACCAATGACCCAGACTTAGCTGGTGCTAACTCTAACAAAACCAGGGCCAAACACAAATTTTGCCCCCCAATCCCCAAAATTTGCATCCAAAACAAAAAGAAATCATGTCCTAAAGGACCTCCATACTACGCCTCCACTGCGCATGCGCAGTGACGCAGTCGTCCCGAAATTGGCGCCAATTATCATTCTTACTGGCAGTGCCTGGTCAGCGCTATGTACTCAGCGGGGAGGCAAGAGTTCCCAACTCCAGGGAGGGCCATCCCCGTCTGGGTCATTGGTAAGTATAAAAAATATATAAATTACTATAAATTTTTCAACATTTTTATACAGTACCAATGACCCAGACTTAGCTGAATAGTAAACAGGCTGGAGGGCCTAGGACATAGAGGAAAACCCAATAAGCTCAACTATATAGTAAAGAGGTAACCCCTTAAGGAGAAAAGGAGTATTAGGCTTTACATGTATCTTTCTTATTTAATATTAAATTAGAAAGATACACTACCCTTAATAATTGAGCACAATAACATTCATGTTCTCTATTAACATCCAGTATAACCCTTATACTAATTATTTTTAAAGCAAGCCAATAAATAAAGTAGTCCAGAGAATTGAGACTCTTTATAGTCATTTAAAAGTGTCCGAGTATTGTATATTAAAGCCTGTTTGACACTTGACATATACAAATGCTTCACACCGAGCTACACTTTAAAAATAAGACATGAATGAATTTAAACATTAATATTACACTTTAAAACCATCCCGGAAGCGACTCAGAAATACTGACTTGGAGGAGGCATTCCCTTGCTTTTCACTATAAAGCAGGTGACCTAAGGGAACACCCGCCCCCCCCCTTCCCCTTGCCCTGGGTCAAATAGCCCAGAGCGAAGAGGGCAGCCGGACGGAGTCACTGCCGGAACAGAAAGCCTGCATAACTATAGTTGCAACTGTTTAGTGGACGACATTCTGAGCAACAGATAACGGACCTAAACAATGCAGGTCGCCAGAAATGGACTCAATATTTCTGAGATAAAAATTTGTAAATGTGGATGGCTGAGACCAATAAGCAGCCTTCATTAAATCTGTAATAGCAACACTATTAGCATAAGCCCAGGAAGTAGAAAGAGCTCTTACTTCATGAGCAGAAATCTTAAGCACAGACTGCTGAGAAGAAGATAAATCTTCATAAGCAGTACGGATAGTTAACTGAATCCATCTAGCAATAGAATGGACTGAAATGTCCTTTCTATTAGGCATCAAAGACAGAAAGAAACGTTTCCGTCCCTTTCTGATAAACTGAGATCTCTGTTTATAGATACGTAGTGCTCTAACAGGACAGAGTAAAGGCCTACGCCCGTCTGAAGACGGAAGAGCCTTAATAACAATAGGTTCCGGATATTTATTAGGAGCCTGATTCTTAGCTAAAAACCCACATTAGTAGTGAAGGTGATAGTGTTCCCAACACTACGATAATGAGAATCATCCACCGATAGTGCATGAAGCTCACTGACTCTTCTGGCAGAAGAGAAAGCTAAGAGAAAAGCTGTCTTATAAGATAAGAATTTGAAATCTACTGTCCCAAGAGGTTCAAATGGCTTTTCCTTCAATTTAAGGAGAACCCAAGCTAAATTCCACTTAGGAATTAATCTAAGAGTTCTGGGTCTATTTATCGAAAAGTTTCTAACCAACTTCGATAAAGAGACATTAGATCCAATTTGTAAACTATCATGATGTGCATAGGTATCAGATAACATAGATCTATAACCCTTTATAGTAACAGGCTGCAGTTTGATTTCGTCAAACAAGTATACTAGAAAGTTTGCAATGTCTGGTATAGAGGGATCAAATATATCTACAGAATGATCCCTACACCAACGACGAAAAACCTTCCACTTAGCCGCATAGTTTAGCGAAGAGGAGGTCCTCCTACAGTTAGAAATCGCGTCCACTGCTCGTCCTTGCGGGTTGTGATGGAGTTGGCGCGATTTCCCCTGCGAAAGGAGATCCTCTCGTGGAGGAAGCTTCCGCGGTAGGTCCCACAACAGACACCTGAGTAGATTTATCCATGGTCTCTGTGGCGACAGAGATGCTACCAACAGAATCTTGCATTGAGATTGTTTTATCTTTAGCAATACTTGTTGAGTTAACGGCGCTGGAGGATACGCATATCCTATCATTCCGTCCCAAGGGATCGACAGAGCGTCTACTGCAAATGCTCTTGGATCCGGACACGGAGACACATACGTCTGCAACTGATTGTTGAGATGTGTCGCAAATAAGTCTATCATTGGCCGTTCCCATTGGTAGCAAATCTGATTGAATACTTGTTTGTTGAGAGTCCACTCAGACGGCAACAAACGACCCTTTCGTGAAAGGGAGTCTGCTAGCACATTCAAACGACCCGGTATGTGACGGACCGAAAGAAGAACGTGATGTTCTAATGCAAACAAGATTCTTTCCGCTAGATTGAACAACGGAACTGAATGAGTGCCTCCCTGATTCCGTATATTCGCCACTACTGTCGTATTGTCGGATAGGATTTGGACATGAGCATCGTGAATAATGTCCATCCAGTGACGTAACGCAAGCCAAATTGACATCATTTCCTTGATGTTTATGTGCTTGCACAGGAATTGCGGATCCAAAAGACCCTGGCATCTCGAATCCGTTGGGATTAATGATGCACCCCAACCTGTTTGACTGGCATCCGTCATAACGGTAAAACTCGGATCCGGCAACTGCAGCGGAACTCCTTGAGTTAACCACTGAATGTTTGCCCAAGTCTGAATCTCTTGTTTCACTTGATCTGACAAGAGAACGTCTACATCGAGCGAATGAATTTTCACACTCCAATTCTGAGTCAGGAAAATTTGAAGAGGACGTGTGCGTAGCCGCCCCATCGGAATGAGATCCGCGGCGGCTCCGCACAGACCTATCAGTCTCATAAATTCTCTCGCCGTGACTTTGTCTGCGTGCAGACAATAGCGAGCGTAACAACTGACTAATTTCGCTCTGGTTAACGGCAGACGAATGAGATTGTTGTGCGTCTCGAAGCTCATTCCCAGATGAGTGAATGACTTGGACGGCACCAGATCCGACTTCTCCTCGTTTACTATAAAACCGAGACGTCGGAGCAATAGAAGAACATTCTGAACATCGTTCTGAAGCGTTAACTCATTGCCGTACCTCTGAAGAATGTCGTCCAGGTAGGCCGACGTTACCGCAGACGAATGAGCTCGGAAGTAGATCATTACCGAGTTCATTACCCGAGTGAAAGCCCAGGGTGCTAGATTCAATCCGAAGCACATCGCCCGGAATTGATACACCACTCCAAGGACTGCGAAGCGTAGATACTTTCGGAATGTCGGATGTACCATGACGTGAAAGTACGCATCTTTGAGATCTATGCTCGTTGCATAATCGTTCACCCGAATACTCGCTCTGACCGATCGAATCGTCTCCATATAAAACTTCGGAGCGACGGTCAGCTTGTTTATCCAGCTCAAATCTATGACTGGACGGAACGAGCCGTCTGGTTTCGGAACCAGAAACAGATGGCTGTAGAATCCCAGAGATTCCTGGTTTTCTACGACCTCTACCGCGTTCTTCATTAAAAGAGACTGCACCTCTGATAACAGAGCGTCTCTTTTCTGTGGATTTGACGGAAGATGAGTCCACTTTGGACTTCGAGTTAATGGAGGCTTTCGTTTGAAGGATATCTTCAGACCTTCCGAAGTCACTCCTCTCACCCAAGGGTCGTCCGTAATCGACGCCCACTCTTGTGAAAAACTCGACAACCTTCCGCCAACCGGAACGCGATAGAGGTTTAAGCCATCACCTCCTGGACCTGCGAGGCCTGCGGTAGGAGAAAACACGTCTTCCACGACCCGCACCTCGCCTCGTCGACCTCGGGGCGTCCGACCGATTGTCCCGGCCTGAAGGACGTCCCGAACGAGAGTCGCTATCCTGACGGTCTCTCGAATAAGACCAAGAGGACGCACTGGAACCTCTATAGGAACCTCTCTTGGGCGCATTAGACCCAGAAGTGCCTGTCTTATTCGTGTCTGCTGTATCCGACTTCTTAGGAGCCAATCTGAACAACAGGGAATCATTAGCTTTCTTTTTAATTTTATCATAAATAGCGGAAAGCTTGCCGTCAAAGAGAAGTTCTCCTGAGACAGAAGCGACTCTAAGAGAGTTCTTCACCTTAGAATCCACTAGTGTGGATGTAGCTAGGGCTGCGTCACGTCTAACCAACTCCAGATTTGCCACTGAAAGGGCGGAGTTACACGTGGAATAAGCTACTGCCCTTGAAAGAAGTCTTAAAGAGGATTGTATATCCTGAAACTCTTCCCCTTGAAGGCGCAGTGATAACGCCTTAGTAAAGTGATCTGCGTAAGATAAGGCATCTAAATTGGCTCTGTTAGACGCAATAGCTGTTTCCAACACCGCGGTTGGAATAGAAGCTGACGACGGTAATGATAGCTCTAAGTCTTCCGCCTCGTCGTCCATACGCAGAGGAACTCTTGGTATACCCTGTCCTGCCGTATCAAATTTATTCCTTGCATTAATGAAAGGCAGGTTGAGAGTATTAGCGGACAAGAAACCTGCTTTCCCCGTCCTGGAAGCAAGTTTAAATATAGCGTCGTTCAATAATTCAAATGTTCTAGCAACATTATTGGACTGCGACGGAAACTCGGGAGCGATGTCCCTGAACCGCTCAAAAAATTCCGAGTCCAATGACGCTATAATTCTCTTGTCCGGAAGCGCAGCAGTCTGGCCCGACGGAACAACTTGAGGGAGAAAGTGCCGGATGAAGTCCACGGCAGCTTTATGTTGTTCCGAAAGGGATAGCTCCAAGTCATCTGTATCCCTTTCACCATCCGGTCGGACCTCATGATGTTCCCGGTCGTCCGCCCCCGATGCTTCGGCGGAGCGTACCGACCCAGCGCCGTCGGATAATTCTCGATCCGACACCGTTTCTGTCGGCTGCTGGGATGCTGCGATAAGCTGTGCTATCTGCACAAGAATGTCCGGCGTCGAGACCTGCGGAGGCGCAGTCTTTCACTGCTTCGCCGAGGGCAGCTCCGCATCAGATGGCTCCCGCATACTTTTCCTATGCGAACGTCCAGAGTCCATCGGTCTCGAATCCCTGGCTGCCGGATGGTGTGACCTGGTCGCCGAAGAATCCTTCATCGGCGAAGCTGGTAATATATCGGCGGTCACGCAGCCAAGGTGCGGTCGTGTGCGCTGACGAGAAGAGGAAGCCTTAATAGTCTCTGCGGACTGCTTATACAACGGAGCGTCCCGAGCGACGGACGTATGCTCCGCTAAAGACACATTTTGTACCACAACATCTGGTCCCAGATGTTGTTGTACGAGAGAGGGACCTCTCTCGCTCGCGGCCCGGCTGGACCTGGACGAGCTAGGAACCGGACTAAAAGGCTTCCTCCGTTCTCGCTTACTATCCGCCGTCACTGGGTGTGCATCTATTATGTTTATAGTGCTCGCATCACCCAAAATTTCCTCTTGGACCGCATCGGACGAACCCGGCTGCCGAACCATTCGGTGAATGGACGCTACACCGGGCGAGCTAGCGGACGACATTTGTCTAATCTCCATGAGCACTTTTGCCGCTAGCTCTGAATTCATTTGTGACGACGGACGCACACTTGAAGAAGATAACATGGAAACATCACCCTGTTCTGGTTCCTCTGAAATAGAAACTGAGAGAGGAGAGTGAACTTGCGGAGAAAGAGCCGGCATCGCTCTTTCTCCAGAAACAACATATCGTGACACACGTTTCCAATGTTTCTCATCCCAATGTTCACATAGAGGACAGGGATTAATGCGAGAACACTGACTACAATTAATACAATGATCATGAAAGTCAGAGGAAGATTTCTTCCTATTACAATTTGAACAACGTCCCTTCATTGTGAAAGAACAACAATAAGTCCTAGTTACTCGCAAAAACCCCTGACACAAAGATACATAATAACATGATCCATTAATAAATGAAAAAACAATTGCAAAACAAAATAATTTTGAAAAAATATTTTTTCAGCGAAGCCCAAGTTGCTGAAAAGTAACGTTGAGCCCCGATGGATCCGATGGCAAAGTGTGGTCAAAAATTTTAAATTTATATAAAATAATTAATGAGACACTTTCGGATAATATAAATGTATCTTATAATGAGATAAACTACAACAAAGGCAAACAGCCCCCCTCAAAAAAGGCTGTTGCCAATGAAAACAAACAGTGTAAACACACTAGAAAACATGACTCCAGGCACTGAAAAAACTGGCCCGGAATCAGTCATCAATTACACTCTATCTGATGCAAAACAGAGACTCCCAGGGGAGAATCTGTAGAACATCAGATGGAAGATGCAGAACACAAACGTTATACACCCATGGGTGAAAACGTAACTATGGGGAAAATAACAGAAAACATTCTGTAACCAAGCAACTCTCCCAGGAAATTTTAGAAATGAAATTTCTCAAAAATATGCCAAAACCATGGGAGAATTGCAAGGGGGGACTTTAGAAGGCTAGGGGAGAGGAAACACTGAATAAGCAGTGCAACAATTAGCAAGAATGACAACAAGAGGCCCATGCCTCGAAAATAGGCAACTTAACATAATTTCATCAAAAAATTTTAAGTACAGCCCTGATTATTTTTTGCCACTTCTTTTTCCTCTCCTCCTTCTATCCTCCTTAGAATCACATTTTCTCCAAAAATTACGTGTCTGGCATCCTTTAAACTGAGATTTACAAGCACAAAGATCAGTGAGATGTTGATTGATGAAGGGCCAAACAGAGAATGATAATTGGCGCCAATTTCGGGACGACTGCGTCACTGCGCATGCGCAGTGGAGGCGTAGTATGGAGGTCCTTTAGGACATGATTTCTTTTTGTTTTGGATGCAAATTTTGGGGATTGGGGGGCAAAATTTGTGTTTGGCCCTGGTTTTGTTAGAGTTAGCACCAGCTAAGTCTGGGTCATTGGTACAGTATAAAAATATGTTACAGTAACCACCATGGTAATATGCCAGTGAGGTAAAACTCTACTTAAAAAAAAATATCAAAACCTGCACACAAAAGTACAAAACCTGCACACAAAAGTCCAAAATTAAAGTAAATAAGCAGCTAAAGGGTTAAATAATATAATAATAACCCCAAGAAGCATCCTAACATAAAATAGGAACCATGGCAATATGCTACAAGGTAAGTTGCCACTTGGAAGAGAAGAAAGACAAACCTCAAAACCTGCACATGAAAGTAAACAAAAACATCAAAACCTGCACACAAACATCAAAATAAGTCCAAAATTTGATTCAAAGGGTTAAAATTAAGACGAAATACCCTGGAAAAGAGTTAAATGTTATCGTGAACCCCCACAGCAATATGCAAAGAAGAAAAATTTTTTTTTAAAAGCACAAAAATCCAAACCTGTAAACAAAAGAAGTCCAAAATTGAAGTAATTAAGCAGGGAAAGGGTTAAAGAATACAACGTAGCCCTAAGATGCATGTTTATATACAATAGAAAGCATGGACATATGCTACAAGGTAAATCTACACTTGGAAGAAAGGAAAAAAAAACCCCATGAAAACCTGCACGCAAACGTCAAAATAAGTCTAAAATACTATTCAAAGGGTTAAAAAAATTTTAAAAATGCACTGGAAAGATATCAATGTTATAATAACCACCACTGCAATATGCAATGAAGTCAACCTCACTTGAAATTGTTTTTTTTATCGCAACCTGTACATAAAAGTAAGAAACTGTAAGCCTAAGTCCAAAAGCTGTACATAAAAGTCCAAAAATGAAGTAATTCAGCAGGAAAAGGGTTAAATAATACAAACATAGCCCTAAGATGCATGTTTACATACAATAGAAAGCATGGACATATGCTGCAAGGTAAATCTCCACTTGGAAGAAAGGAAAAAAAAAACATCAAAACCTGCACGCAAACATCAAAATAAGTCTAAAATTTGATTCAAAGGGTTAAAATGAAGACAAAATACCCTGGAAAAGAGTTAAATGTTATAGTGAACCACCATAGCAATATGCAGAAACTCTACACTTGGAAGAAAGGAACAAAAAAAACCCCATGAAAACCTGCACGCAAACGTCAAAATAAGTCTAAAAATCTATTGAAGGGGTTAAAAACTTTTAAAAATGTACTGGAAAGATATCAATGTTATAATAACCACCACTGCAATATGCAGTGAGGTCAACCTCACTTGAAATTGTTTTTTTTTATCACAAACTGTACATAAAAGTAAGAAGCTGTAAACCTAAGTCCAAAAGCTGTACATAAAAGTCCAAAATTGAAGTAATTCAGCAGGAAAAGGGTTAAATAATACAAACATAGCCCTAAGATGCATGTTTACATACAATAGAAAGCATGGACATATGCTTCAAGGTAAATCTCCACTTGAAAGAAAGGAAAAAAAACCCATCAAAACCTGCACGCAAACATCAAAATAAGTCTAAAATTTGATTCAAAGGGTTAAAATTACGACAAAATACCCTGGAAAAGAGTTAAATGTTATAGTGAACCACTATAGCAATATGCTGAAACTAAAAAAAAATTTGAAAAGCCAAAAAATCAAAACCTGTACACAAAAGTTCAAAATATTTGAGAGCGGACGCCGACGCCGACGCCGACATGAGGGCTATGCCATAGGCTCACACAACTAACGTTGGTGAGCCCAAAACGCTTAACCTGCATTTGTCGTGTACATGTGAATAGATCACCACCACTAGCGGGCGTTTGCCATGTACTGGTTAAGCAGGAGGGCTAAGAGTTTGTACACTTTCCACAAATGAAAGCAGACAGTTTTGTCATGTGGCATCACAAACAGCTGAAACGCACATGCTCGATAGGCACATTTTGATCTGCCGGTAAATGCTGTGGGTGAATGCTGGCGATGTATAAATACTATTTCAATATTAAATCACTCTTAACAAAGTGAAAATAAACAATATTATTCCCTTTATATTTTATTAGTGTTTTGGTGACTATCTGTCTAATTTTTAAGATGTGGCATACAAGTCAGATCAAAACGTTCACCTACTTTCCAAAACATTAACACGTGCGAACTGATGTTGACAAATATGAATATTCATTACTGCTGCTCTTGGAATTGTGGGTTCATTAATATGTATGTGATTTGTTCATATTGAAAAGCACATTCCAAGTGTGCCGGTAATAAAATAATATTTATTACTGCCATGCTTGGAATTGCGAGAACAAGTGTAATGAAGTGGGAGGAACTATTAGTATTAAACAAGAAATTTCCTGGTTCAACAAAAGCCATTATTAATGGAAATACGGTAATCATTCTTCACGGTTTACGTTCGAAGCCATACTGTTTGAGGAAAATCTGTACTTACCCGTGTCATCGGAGAAACAATGAAAGTGTCAATGACACTGTAGCTCAACTTGTCAAGACAAAGACATGTACATGTATAGTATGTGACACAGCAATGACAAACATCTAGGTAATGACCTGATAACAAAGGTACATATAAAGTATTTTAACGGTCTGTACATAAATACTGACCGTTGCCTGTAACAAATGTATAGGTAAAGTATTGTAAAGGTGGGTGACAGACAGATGCTAAACTAGAAAAAAATCTTTGAGTCCCAGAGTGGGTCTGACTGAACCCCAAAATATTTGTTCTCATAGCACAGTGATAAGAAAGGCACCCCAAAACACACTCGTTCCTGTCCCAAGGTGAAAACAAAGGTACCCAATAAGTTTTGTGAAGATCAGTTCATAAATACGAGCTGCATAGAACTTGTGACAAAAAACTGATTGGACATAATTTAGGTACAAAATGGCCACTGGCAGCCATCTTGAATTTTGGACTGTACCCAGAAACACTCATTCTCGTCCCAAGGTGATAACAAAGGTACCCAAGAAGATTTGTGAAGATCGGTTCATAAATACTGAGCCTGAGCTGTATTGACATGTGTGCTAACATTGTGTAAGAAGCACTGAATAAATCAAAGTTCATCTAATTTGCATAATTTCTGCACGAAAAAAACCCCTTACAATATGTGATGTATTCCATGTTACTAAAGATTCATACAAAAATTTATTCAAATCAGAACTTTCATACAGAAGTTCTGTACAAAAGACTGATTGCACTAATTTTGGTACAAAATGGCTGCTGGTGGCCATCTTGAATTTCGGACCACACCCCAAAACACTCGCTCTCATCCCACGGTGATAACAAAGTACCCAAGAAGTTTCGTAAAGATTGGTTCATAAATATGGCCTCTAGTCTGAGCTGTATAGAAGTTGTGTACAAAAAACTGATTAGACCTAATTTTGGTACAAAATGGCCACTGGCAGCCATCTTGAATTTTAGACCGCACCCAGAAACACTCGTTCTCGTCCCAAGGTGATAACAAAGGTACCCAAGACATTTTGTGAAGATCAGTTCATACATACAGACTCTAGTCTGAGCCGTATTGACATGTGTACTTACTTTGTGTAAGTCGCACTGAAAAAATCAAAGTTCATCTAATTTGCATAATTTCAGCACGACAAAAAAACCCTGTATTATATGTGATGTATCCCATGGTACTAAACATTCACACAAAAAATTATTCAAATCAGCGCTTTCATATGGAAGTTCTGTGCAAAAATCTGATTGCACCTGATTTTGTACAAAATGGCTGCAATCGGCCATCTTGAATTTCGGACTGGACCCCAAAACACTCGTTCTCGTCCCATGGTGATACCAAAGGTACCCAAGAAGTTTCGTAAAGATCGGTTCATAAATGCGGCCTCTAGCCCGAGCCGTATTGGCATTTGCACTTACAGTGCAGAAAGTAACACCAAAAAACATCAAAATTAGTCAAATTTGCACAATTTACGCACGAGAAAAAAACCTGTATTATATGTGATGTATCCCATGGTACTAAACATTCATACAAAAAATTATTCAAATCAGAGCTTTCATATGGAAGTTCTGTACAAAAAATAGATTTCTGCATCGTCGGTACAAAATGGTGGCTGGCAGCCATCTTGAATTTCGGACTGCACCCAAAAACACTCGTTCTCGTCCCTCGGTCATAACAAAGGTACCCAAGAAGTTTCGTAAAGATCGGTTCATAAATACGGCTTCTAGCCCGAGCCGTATCCAATTGTTGACGTACGGACAGATGGACAGATGGACGACGGGCCATGACAAAAGCTCAAATTTGGCTTCGCCAAAGTTGAGCTAAAAATAAAACAGCTTATAGGAGAATATTTCACTAGTACCAGGACATGAAGTGTATTGATAATAACAAGCAAATTGCTTTCACAGTATACTTCTGTTTATATACACATTTTTCAATCAGCTGTGAGATTAAATAGAATTTTTACGGAAAATGTCTGTCACTAATAAGTCTAAAATTTATATCGTGGCTCGAAATGAATATCGTCACAGATGATATACCAGTATTAAAAATGAAAGTGTCAATGACACTGTAGCTCAACTTGTCAAGACAAAGACATGTACATGTATAGTATGTGACACAGCAATGACAAACCTCTAGGTAATGACCTGATAACAAAGGTACATATAAAGTATCGTAACGGTCTGTACATAAATACTGACCGTTGCCTGTAACAAATGTATAGGTCAAGTATTGTAAAGGTGGGTGACAGTCAGATGCTAAACTAGAAAAAATTCTTTGAGTCCCAGAGTGGGTCTGACTGAACCCCAAAATATTAGTTCTCATAGCACAGTGATAACAAAGGCACCCCAAAACACACTCATTCCTGTCCCAAGGTGAAAACAAAGGTACCCAAGAAGTTTCGTGAAGATCAGTTCACAAATATGAGCTGTGTAGAAGTTGTGACAAAAAACTGATTGGACCTAATTTCGGTACAAAATGGCCACTGGCAGCCATCTTGAATTCTGGACTCCACCCAGAAACACTCGTTCTTGTCCCAAGGAGATAACAAAGGTACCCAAGAAGTTTTGTGAAGATCGGTTCATAAATACAGCCTCTAGCCCGAGCCGTATTGACATGTGCACTTACAGTGTATAAGTAGCACTGAATAAATCGAAGTTCATCTAATTTGCATAATTTCTGCACGAGAAAAAAACCTGTACTATATGTGATGTATTCCATGTTACTAAACATTCATACAAAAATATATTCAAATCAGAACTTTCATACAGAAGTTCTGCACAAAAGACTGATTGCACTAATTTTGGTACAAAATGGCTGCTGGTGGCCATCTTGAATTTTGGACCACACCCAAAAACACTCGTTCTCATCCCACGGTGATAACAAAGGTACCCAAGAAGTTTCGTAAAGATCGGTTCATAAATACGGCCTCTAGCCTGAGCCGTATATAGAAGTTGTGTACAAAAAACTGATTAGACCTAATTTCGGTACAAAATGGCCACTGGCAGCCATCTTGAATTTTGGACAGCACCCAGAAACACTCGTTCTCGTCTCAAGGTGATAACAAAGGTACCCAAGACGTTTCGTGAAGATCGGTTCATAAATACAGACTCGAGCCCGAGCCGTATTGACATGTGTACTTACTGTGTGTAAGTAGCACTGAAAAAATCAAAGTTCATCTAATTTCCATAATTTCTGCACGAGAAAAAAACCCGTATTATATGTGACGTATCCCATGGTACTAAACATTCACACAAAAAATTATTCAAATCAGCGCTTTCATATGGAAGTTCTGTGCAAAAATCTGATTGCACCAAATTTTGTACAAAATGGCTGCCATCGGCCATCTTGAATTTTGGACATGACCCCAAAACACTCGTTCTCGTCCCATGGTGATAACAAAGGTACCCAAGGAATTTTGTAAACTTCGGTTCATAAATAAGGCTTCTAGCTCGAGCCGTATTGGCATTTGCACTTACAGTGCTGAAAGTAACACCAAAAAACATCAAAGTTAGTCTAATTTGCATAATTTACGCACGAGAAAAAAACCCGTATTATATGTGATGTATCCCATGGTACTAAACATTCATACAAAAAATTATTCAAATCATAGCTTTCATATGGAAGTTCTGTACAAAAAACAGATTTCTGCATCGTCGGTACAAAATGGCGGCTGGAAGCCATCTTGAATTTCGGACCAAACCCCAAAACACTCGTTCTCGTCCCACGGTCATAACAAAGGTACCCAAGAAGTTTCGTAAAGATCGGTTCATAAATACGGCCTCTAGCCCGAGCCATAGCAGCTTGGCACTTACAGCTCTGAAAGTAACACTAAATAAATCAAAGTCAGTCTAATTTGCATAATTTACGCACGAGAAAAAAACCCGTATTATATGTGATGTATCCCATGGTACTAAACATTTATACAAAACTTTATTCAAATCAGAACTTTCATACAGAAGTTCTGTACAAAAAACTGATTTTTGCATCATTGGTACAAAATGGCCGCTGGCAGCCATCTTGAATTTCGGACCACACCTAAAAACACTCGTTCCCGTTCCAGGGTCATAACAAAGGTACACAAGAAGTTTCGTAAAGATCGGTTCATAAATACGACCTCTAGCCCGAGCCATAGCCAATTGTTGACGTACGGACAGACGGACAGACGGACGACGGGCCATGACAATAGCTCAAATTTGACTTCGTCAAAGTTGAGCTAAAAATGGACAATATTTAACTGGTTAAGATTTCAATACCGGTATTACCGGAATATCGAAATACCGTGCAGCCCTAATCAGGCCATACACTTAATTTTTACCCCCAACCCCCAGCATAACTGGTTGGAAAAGCTGTCAACCGGATAAATAGATAAATAGTATTTGGCCGCGAGACGTTAGAATTCTTTTGCTGATGCAAGCATTGTCAAAGCTGCCAAACATTTGTTGATTTACAAAGATGCGTACTTGATGTAACATGAAAGGGTTAAGGTGTTGGAATGTTCAATGAACAGTTATTTTGGTTGCTTGTAACAAACTGCCAACAGTCGAGTGCACTGCAGGTTGTTTTCTGTGGGCAGCAGTGAGCATGTGCCTGTCAATGAAACATGATCTTCTACAGACAAATTTGACTTTCTTCTCTTTGTTGAGGTGTTGTTAATTGCAGATGATAATGCTTGAAAAATCCCCCAGTGCAAGTAATGGTGCTTCCAAAATAAATTGACTGTTTGGTACTTTACCAACATGTTTCAGAAAAAACATGTTTTTGATTTTATTGAACTGTTTAAAAGAATGAACAAGGCATGTCAACAGGTACCTGTACCAGTACCACCGGTTCCCTCATGCTCCAACTGGTACTGGTACTGACGTTTTTTGTCCCGCCGCTACCGGTGTCCCACAGCATCTTCCCCTCTGTGTATCTTTCTTCCTCCACACTACACTAGTGTACCTCCCCCCCAACCCTGGGTATCCCCCCCCCCTCTAATTTTTGTTCAACATGGATTTCAGTACTCTAACCACATTTATTATTTTTATGACATTCAGTGGAAGATGCAGAGTGTGGGGTGGGGGGAGGGGGAGGAAGATACCCTAGTGCATCCCCCCAGGAGAGAAGATACCTAGGGGGGAGGATATCCTGTTACAATGGTATCTTCCCCCTGTGTATATTCCCCCTCCCTCCCACCCTGGCTATCTTACCCCCTCTAATCTTTTTTCAACATGGATAGCATCAGGCATGTGTTAATATAGGGTGCTGAGGGGGAATTCCTAGATTTGAGTACCCTAACCACATTTATTATTTTTTATGATATTCAGTGGAAGTTACACAGAGTGGGGGGGGGGGGGGGTGGAGACCCTAGTGCATCTTCCCCCCTCCCCCCCCCCCCCCCAGGGGGGAATATACCCAACATGGATAACATCAGGCTGTTGATATAAAGCACATTCAATGGAAGATACACAAAGTGGAGGGGAAGATACTCCAGAGCATCTTTATGACATCCAGTGGTAGCAGTTGTGGGGAAGATACCCTAGTGCATCTTTATGACATTCCAGTGGTAGCACTTATAACTTGAAGAGGTTTTTTGATGGAAATGTTTTTCAATTCAGATCTTTATTGGCAGCAAACATTTTTATTTTCTTTCTTCCATTCAGAGCTCCCTGCTTATACCAAGTAGTTACTATTTGACTGAATAAAGTTAACCACATGAATAATGCTTTTCAGCTTTAAAAAAAATGTTAAGTTGGTCTGTGTTGTGTGTGGATGGGGGTGTGGGGGGGGAAGATACACAGGGTGGAGGGGAAGATAACCTAGTGCATCTTCCCCCCAGGGGGAAGATACCCAGACAGGAAAAAACCCTGTTACACCGGTACAAAGTTAAAAAATTTATAGTAATTTATATATTTGTTATACTTACCAATGACCCAGACTTAGCTGGTGCTAACTCTAACAAAACCAGGGCCAAACACAAATTTTGCCCCCCAATCCCCAAAATTTGCATCCAAAACAAAAAGAAATCATGTCCTAAAGGACCTCCATACTACGCCTCTACTGCGCATGCGCAGTGACGCAGTCGTCCCGAAATTGGCGCCAAATATCATTCTTACTGGCAGTGCCTGGTCAGCGCTATGTACTCAGCGGGGAGGCAAGAGTTCCCAACTCCAGGGAGGGCCATCCCCGTCTGGGTCATTGGTAAGTATAAAAAATATATAAATTACTATAAATTTTTTAACATTTTTATACTGTACCAATGACCCAGACTTAGCTGAATAGTAAACAGGCTGGAGGGCCTAGGACATAGAGGAAAATCCAATAAGCTCAACTATATAGTAAAGAGGTAACCCCTTAAGGAGAAAAGGAGTATTAGGCTTTACATGTATCTTTCTTATTTAATATTAAATTAGAAAGATACACTACCCTTAATAATTGAGCACAATAACATTCATGTTCTCTATTAACATCCAATATAACCCTTATCTAATTATTTTTAAAGCAAGCCAATAAATAAAGTAGTCCAGAGAATTGAGACTCTTTATAGTCATTTAAAAGTGTCCGAGTATTGTATATTAAAGCCCGTTTGACACTTGACATATACAAATGCTTCACACCGAGCTACACTTTAAAAATAAGACATGAATGAATTTAAACATTAATATTACACTTTAAAACCATCCCGGAAGCGACTCAGAAATACTGACTTGGAGGAGGCATTCCCTTGCTTTTCACTATAAAGCAGGTGACCTAAGGGAACACCCGCCCCCCCCCCCCCCCCCCCTTCCCCTTGCCCTGGGTCAAATAGCCCAGAGCGAAGAGGGCAGCCGGACGGAGTCACTGCCGGAACAGAAAGCCTGCATAACTATAGTTGCAACTGTTTAGTGGACGACATTCTGAGCAACAGATAACGGACCTAAACAATGCAGGTCTCCAGAAATGGACTCAATATTTCTGAGATAAAAATTCGTAAATGTGGATGGCTGAGACCAATAAGCAGCCTTCATTAAATCTGTAATAGCAACACTATTAGCATAAGCCCAGGAAGTAGAAAGAGCTCTTACTTCATGAGCAGAAATCTTAAGCACAGACTGCTGAGAAGAAGATAAATCTTCATAAGCAGTACGGATAGTTAACTGAATCCATCTAGCAATAGAATGGACTGAAATGTCCTTTCTATTAGGCATCAAAGACAGAAAGAAACGTTTCCGTCCCTTTCTGATAAACTGAGATCTCTGTTTATAGATACGTAGTGCTCTAACAGGACAGAGTAAAGGCCTACGCCCGTCTGAAGACGGAAGAGCCTTAATAACAATAGGTTCCGGATATTTATTAGGAGCCTGATTCTTAGCTAAAAAACCCACATTAGTAGTGAAGGTGATAGTGTTCCCAACACTACGATAATGAGAATCATCCACCGATAGTGCATGAAGCTCACTGACTCTTCTGGCAGAAGAGAAAGCTAAGAGAAAAGCTGTCTTATAAGATAAGAATTTGAAATCTACTGTCCCAAGAGGTTCAAATGGCTTTTCCTTCAATTTAAGGAGAACCCAAGCTAAATTCCACTTAGGAATTAATCTAAGAGTTCTGGGTCTATTTATCGAAAAGTTTTTAACCAACTTCGATAAAGAGACATTAGATCCAATTTCCAATGATGTGCATAGGTATCAGATAACATAGATCTATAACCCTTTATAGTAACAGGCTGCAGTTTGATTTTGTCAAACAAGTATACTAAAAAGTTTGCAATGTCTGGTATAGAGGGATCAAATATATCTACAGAATGATCCCTACACCAACGACGAAAAACCTTCCACTTAGCCGCATAGTTTAGCGAAGAGGAGGTCCTCCTACAGTTAGAAATCGCGTCCACTGCTCGTCCTGTAAAGTGCTTGCCATGCAAGAAGGACCGCACAACGGAAAAACGTGAAGGTTGAGACCTTGCGGGTTGTGATGGAGTTGGCGCGATTTCCCCTGCGAAAGAAGATCCTCTCGTGGAGGAAGCTTCCGCGGTAGGTCCCACAACAGACACCTGAGTAGATTTATCCACGGTCTCTGTGGCGACAGAGATGCTACCAACAGAATCTTGCATTGAGATTGTTTTATCTTTAGCAATACTTGTTGAATTAACGGCGCTGGAGGATACACATATCCTATCATTCCGTCCCAAGGGATCGACAGAGCGTCTACTGCAAATGCTCTTGGATCCGGACACGGAGACACGTACGTCTGCAACTGATTGTTGAGATGTGTCGCAAATAAGTCTATCATTGGCCGTTCCCATTGGTAGCAAATCTGATTGAATACTTGTTTGTTGAGAGTCCACTCCGACGGCAACAAGCGACCCTTTCGTGAAAGGGAGTCTGCTAGCACATTCAGACGACCCGGTATGTGACGGACCGAAAGAAGAACGTGATGTTCTAACGCAAACAGAAGGATTCTTTCCGTTAGATTGAACAACGGAACTGAATGAGTGCCTCCCTGATTCCGTATATACGCCACTACTGTCGTATTGTCGGATAGGATTTGGACATGAGCATCGTGAATAATGTCCATCCAGTGACGTAACGCAAGCCAAATTGACATCATTTCCTTGATGTTTATGTGCTTGCACAGGAATTGCGGATCCCAAAGACCCTGGCATCTCGAATCCGTTGGGATTAATGATGCACCCCAACCTGTTTGACTGGCATCCGTCATAACGGTAAAACTCGGATCCGGCAACTGCAGCGGAACTCCTTGAGTTAACCACTGAATGTTTGCCCAAGTCTGAATCTCTTGTTTCACTTGATCTGACAAGAGAACGTCTACATCGAGCGAATGAATTTTCACACTCCAATTCTGAGTCAGGAAAATTTGAAGAGGACGTGTGCGTAGCCGCCCCATCGGAATGAGATCCGCGGCGGCTCCGCACAGACCTATCAGTCTCATAAATTCTCTCGCCGTGACTTTGTATGCGTGCAGACAATAGCGAGCGTAACAACTGACTAATTTCACTCTGGTTAACGGCAGACGAACGAGATTGTTGTGCGTCTCGAAGCTCATTCCCAGATGAGTGAATGACTTGGACGGCACCAGATCCGACTTCTCCTCGTTTACTATAAAACCGAGACGTCGGAGCAATAGAAGAACATTCTGAACATCGTTCTGAAGCGTTAACTCGTTGCCGTACCTCTGAAGAATGTCGTCCAGGTAGGCCGACGTTACCACAGACGAATGAGCTCGGAAGTAGATCATTACCGAGTTCATTACCCGAGTGAAAGCCCAGGGTGCTAGATTCAATCCGAAGCACATCGCCCGGAATTGATACACCACTCCAAGGACTGCGAAGCGTAGATACTTTCGGAATGTCGGATGTACCATGACGTGAAAGTACGTATCTTTGAGATCTAT
The DNA here is from genome assembly GCA_031216915.1 of Pictodentalium vernedei. Lineage (NCBI taxonomy): Eukaryota > Metazoa > Mollusca > Scaphopoda > Dentaliida > Dentaliidae > Pictodentalium > Pictodentalium vernedei. Next base: position 90,887,885 of record CM062297.1, on the reverse strand, counting down.
GCTCGTTGCATAATCGTTCACCCGAATACTCGCTCTGACCGATCGAATCGTCTCCATATAAAACTTCGGAGCGACGATCAGCTTGTTTATCCAGCTCAAATCTTTGACTGGACGGAACGAGCCGTCTGGTTTCGGAACCAGAAACAGATGGCTGTAGAATCCCAGAGATTCCTGGTTTTCTACGACCTCTACCGCGTTCTTCATTAAAAGAGACTGCACCTCTGATAACAGAGCGTCTCTTTTCTGTGGATTTGACGGAAGATGAGTCCACTTTGGACTTCGAGTTAATGGAGGCTTTCGTTTGAAGGATATCTTCAGACCTTCCAAAGTCACTCCTCTCACCCAAGGGTCGTCCGTAATCGACGCCCACTCTTGTGAAGAACTCGACAACCTTCCGCCAACCGGAATGCGATAGAGGTTTAAGCCATCACCTCCTGGACCTGCGAGGCCTGCGGTAGGAGAAACCACGTCTTCCACGACCCGCACCTCGCCTCGTCGACCTCGGGGCGTCCGACCGATTGTCCCGGCCTGAAGGACGTCCCGAACGAGAGTCGCTATCCTGACGGTCTCTCGAATAAGACCAAGAGGACGCACCGGAACCTCTATAGGAACCTCTCTTGGGCGCATTAGACCCAGAAGTGCCTGTCTTATTCGTGTCTGCTGTATCCGACTTCTTAGGAGCCGATCTGAACAACAGAGAATCATTAGCTTTCTTTTTAATTTTATCATAAATAGCGGAAAGCTTGCCGTCAAAGAGAAGTTCTCCTGAGACCGAAGCGACTCTAAGAGAGTTCTTCACCTTAGAATCCACTAGTGTGGATGTAGCTAGGGCTGCGTCACGTCTAACCAACTCCAGATTTGCCACTGAAAGGGCGGAGTTACACGTGGAATAAGCTACTGCCCTTGAAAGAAGTCTTAAAGAGGATTGTATATCCTGAAACTCTTCCCCTTGAAGGCGCAGTGATAACGCCTTAGTAAGGTGATCTGCGTAAGATAAGGCATCTATATTGGCTCTGTTAGACGCAATAGCTGTTTCCAACACCGCGGTTGGAATAGAAGCTGACGACGGTAATGATAGCTCTAAGTCTTCCGCCTCGTCGTCCATACGCAGAGGAACTCTTGGTATACCCTGTCCTGCCGTATCGAATTTATTCCTTGCATTAATGAAAGGCAGGTTGAGAGTATTAGCGGACAAGAAACCTGCTTTCCCCGTCCTGGAAGCAAGTTTAAATATAGCGTCGTTCAATAATTCAAATGTTCTAGCAACATTATTGGACTGCGACGGAAACTCGGGAGCGATGTCCCTGAACCGCTCAAAAAATTCAGAGTCCAATGACGCTATAATCCTCTTGTCCGGAACCGCAGCAGTCTGGCCCGACGGAACAACTTGAGGGAGAAAGTGCCGGATGAAGTCCACGGCAGCTTTATGTTGTTCCGAAAGGGATAGCTCCAAGTCATCCGTATCCCTTTCACCATCCGGTCGGACCTCATGATGTTCCCGGTCGTCCGCCCCCGATGCTTCGGCGGAGCGTACCGACCCAGCGCCGTCGGATAATTCTCGATCCGACACCGTTTCTGTCGGCTGCTGGGATGCTGCGATAAGCTGTGCTATCTGCACAAAAATGTCCGGCGTCGAGACCTGCGGAGGCGCAGTCTTTCGCTGCTTCGCCGAGGGCAGCTCCGCATCAGATGGCTCCCGCATACTTTTCCTATGCGAACGTCCAGAGTCCATCGGTCTCGAATCCCTGGCTGCCGGATGGTGTGACCTGGTCGCCGAAGAATCCTTCATCGGCGAAGCTGGTAATATATCGGCGGTCACGCAGCCAAGGTGCGGTCGTGTGCGCTGACGAGAAGAGGAAGCCTTAACAGTCTCTGCGGACTGCTTATACAACGGAGCGTCCCGAGCGACGGACGTATGCTCCGCTAAAGACACATTTTGTACCACAACATCTGGTCCCAGATGTTGTTGTACGAGAGAGGGACCTCTCTCACTCGCGGCCCGGCTGGACCTGGACGAGCTAGGAACCGGACTAAAAGGCTTCCTCCATTCTCGCTTACTATCCGCCGTCACTGGGTGTGCATCTATTATGTTTATAGTGCTCGCATCACCCAAAATTTCCTCTTGGACCGCATCGGACGAACCCGGCTGCCGAACCATTCGGTGAATGGACGCTACACCGGGCGAGCTAGCGGACGACATTTGTCTAATCTCCATGAGCACTTTTGCCGCTAGCTCTGAATTCATTTGTGACGACGGACGCACACTTGAAGAAGATAACATGGAAACATCACCCTGTTCTGGTTCCTCTGAAATAGAAACTGAGAGAGTAGAGTGACCTTGCGGAGAAAGAGCCGGCATCGCTCTTTCTCTAGAAGCAACATATCGTGACACACGTTTCCAATGTTTCTCATCCCAATGTTCACATATAGGACAGGGATTAATGCGAGAACACTGACTACAATTAATACAATGATCATGAAAGTCAGAGGAAGATTTCTTCCTATTACAATTTGAACAACGTCCCTTCATTGTGAAAGAACAACAATAAGTCCTAGTTACTCGCAAAAACCCGTGACACAAAGATACATAATAACATGATCCATTAATAAATGAAAAAACAATTGCAAAACAAAATAATTTTGAAAAAATATTTTTTCAGCAAAGCGCAAGTTGCTGAAAAGTAACGTTGAGCCCCGATGGATCCGATGGCAAAGTGTGGTCAAAAATTTTAAATTTATATAAAATAATTAATGAGACACTTTCGGATAATATAAATGTATCTTATAATGAGATAAACTACAACAAAGGCAAACAGCCCCCCTCAAAAAAGGCTGTTGCCAATGAAAACAAACAGTGTAAACACACTAGAAAACATGACTCCAGGCACTGAAAAAACTGGCCCGGAATCAGTCATCAATTACACTCTATCTGATGCAAAACAGAGACTCCCAGGGGAGAATCTGTAGAACATCAGATGGAAGATGCAGAACACAAACGTTATACACCCATGGGTGAAAACGTAACTATGGGGAAAATAACAGAAAACATTCTGTAACCAAGCAACTCTCCCAGGAAATTTTAGAAATGAAATTTCTCAAAAATATGCCAAAAGCATGGGAGAATTGCAAGGAGGGACTTTAGAAGGCTAGGGGAGAGGAAACACTGAATAAGCAGTGCAACAATTAGCAAGAATGACAACAAGAGGCCCATGACTCGAAAATAGGCAACTTAACATAATTTCATCAAAAAATTTTAAGTACAGCCCTGATTATTTTTTGCCACTTCTTTTTCCTCTCCTCCTTCTATCCTCCTTAGAATCACATTTTCTCCAAAAATTATGTGTCTGGCATCCTTTAAACTGAGATTTACAAGCACAAAGATCAGTGAGATGTTGACTGATGAAGGGCCAAAAAGAGAATGATATTTGGCGCCAATTTCGGGACGACTGCGTCACTGCGCATGCGCAGTAGAGGCGTAGTATGGAGGTCCTTTAGGACATGATTTCTTTTTGTTTTGGATGCAAATTTTGGGGATTGGGGGGCAAAATTTGTGTTTGGCCCTGGTTTTGTTAGAGTTAGCACCAGCTAAGTCTGGGTCATTGGTACAGTATAAAAATATTATTTTAACAGGAAATTCCTAATTGAATGACGGTAAACAGGCTGATAATCGTGTATGGCACACTTGCATGACTTACTTTTAACTTATTCGTGAATTAACTTATTCGTGATATAACACTCTACAGGTGCATGTTCTGTCTGTACCATGACCATGATGAGGCCAACCATTTTGACTTTTCAAATGTCACATTAAAGACACCGAAAGCGCTGTCAGTCATCGGCTACTTCAAAGAAATTATTCTGTGGTGACATCAACGTAATCATAAAGGATGATTATGATGCTTTATGATTACTTTGATTTCGCCACAGATTAAATGTCACGGTGCTATCAGAGTTATGCCTCATACAGAGCCCCCAAGGAACGTGGCCATTTCATTTGAACAAATACGAATTGCCATATAGTAATGAATATCCACATGAAGTTTCGTGAAAATCGGACAAGTGGTTTCAGAGGAGAAGTCGTTTGAAAAAAGTTCACAACGACGGACGGCAAGTGATAAGTTGAGCTCTCTTCGGTGAGCTAAAAATTGCTCATATTGACTAAGTTATAATTCGGGCTCCCACAGGGAGCCCAAATGTGGACCCAGGGACTTGGCTTTAACAATCTTGAACCTCATCCCCCCTAAGCATGATACATGCCACATATCAAAACACTCTGACTCCTGGATCTGAAGAAGAAGATTTTTTAAGAAAATTCCTCATTTTGAACTAAGTTACAATTCAAGCTCCCACAGTGAACCCAAATATGGACCTAGGGACATGCTTGAACAAACTTGAATCTGACCCCCCTAAGGATGCTGCTTACCAAATATCAAAACATTCCGACTGCTGGATCTGAAGATGAAGATTTTTAAAGAAAATTCCTCATTTTGAACTAAGTTATCATTCGATCTCCCACAGTGAGCCCAAATATGGACCTAGGGACATGGCTTGAACAAACTTGAATCTCACCCCCCTAAGGATGCTACATACCAAATATCAAAACATTCCGACTGCTGGATCTGAAGATTTTTAAAGAAAATATCTCATTTTGAACTAAGTTATAATTCGGGCTACCACAGTGAGCCCAAATATGAACCCAGGGACTTGGCTTGAACAAATTTGAATCTCACCCCCCTAAGCATGCTGCATACCCAATATCAAAAAATTCTGCCTGCTGGATCTTGAGAAGAAGATTTTTAAAGAAATTTTGCCTGAAATGCACTAAGCTCAAATTGGGCTCCTATACTGAGCCTAAATATGAACCCAGGGGGCCGATTTGAACAAACTTGAATCAGATCTACCCCACAATGTTGAATACCAATATCAAAAGATTCTGTCTGCTGGATCTGGAGAAGAAGATTTTTTAAGAAATTTACCTGAAATGCACTAAGTTCGAATTTGGGCTTCTATAGTGAACCCAAATATGAATCCAGGGGGCCGATTTGAACAAACTTGAATCAGACCCATACCAAGATGCTACATACCAAGTATCAAAAGCTTCTGCCCACTGGTTCTGGAGAAGAAGATTTTTTAATAATTTTTCTATAATTCATATGGTGCTATCAGAGTTATGCCCCATACAGAGCCCCCAAGGGACGTGGCCATTTCATTTGACCAAACATGAATTGCCATATAGTAATGAACATCCACATGAAGTTTCGTGAAAATCGGACCAATGGTTTCAGAGAAGAAGTCGTTTGAAAAATGTTCACCACCACGACGATGGACGACGACGATGGACGGCAAGTGATAAGTTAAGCTCCCTTCGGTGAGCTAAAAATTAGGAGTACAAATTCGCCCTATGATCACATCAAATTCAAGCCACTCAAGGTAAGAGGCTCTTTGCTAATACAGTTAACTATGCCTAACTACAATTTACAAACTGGTTGGAAAATTCGTACTTAATATCAATGACAATCATTCCCTCACCTCAAATGCATGCCCATGGGAGCAAATCACATATGCAAACTTTGTTTCAGATGTGCGGCATGGCGTGTGTCTGTGATTTTCAAATGGCAAGCCTGGTTTTGTGACCGGGCAGTGCAGGGTGACCACAGTCATGATGTATCATCACTATTATGTGGGACCATTGCAGTCATATAAATTGTTAACAATTGTTTGATCGGCAATTTCCGTTGGCACTTGATGGTGTTCATTTATTTATGTTTTGTGGAAGTCAAGTGGCAGTGTTGTTTTTGACTGTTTTCTCTGCATTCCTTACTGATTTTGCGTCATAGATAATGTAATAATACCAGCAGTTGAATTAACAGATATCCGGTTGAAATCAAGTTATGCCTGATGGTTAGCCAATTACAAAAATGGGCCAACCGTTTCAGCACTAGTCCGTGAACAATTCATGGGAGGGCACTTTCTATATGGGCCAGTGGTAGGTATGATAAATAAAGAAATTAATTTCTAATATTTATCCATTACCACTGGCCACAACTAGCTGAATAAATAAGAGGAAGGAGAGACATACAGGACTAAGGACAGTAGTTAAAACAGGCTGCCTAATTAACTGTTTGGGTGCTGAAAGCCCATATTTGGGCTTTATTCTGAAGTGTGGGTACTGCAACCTAAAGGCTAAATACGTGAGTTCTAAGTTGAAAAGGGACGTAACTCATGTAAAAATAATTGGACAGAACCCATATTCAAACTTGATCAGTATTATCAGCTGCAAAAAACACATACCAACTTTGCTTGAGATCAAATAATCCAAACTGGAGGTATTGGTCAGATAAAAAAATGTTAATAGACAGTTGAATTCTAAGTCGAAAAAGGGTTGTAACTCATTTAAAAATAAATTGACAGGAACCCGCAATCGAACTGGGCCTGTATTACTAGCTGGGTAAAACACATACCAACTTTGGTTGAGATCAAACAATCCAAACTGGAGTTATCGGTCAGAAACCTAAAATGTTGATAGACTGTCGAATTCTAAGTAAAAAAAAATGCCATAACTCATGTTTAAACAAGAGCAATGCCTAGCGGGGCATTATACGCCGTTTGTTTTTTTTTTGAGAGGAGGTGTATTTTTTACCGATTTCTAAGTATGAAAAGGGCAATAACTCCTATGGAAATCGATAAACATGACCCAAATTTGCACTTGTGTGAGATACCATGCTCATGAAGCCGCATATTAAATTTCAAAAGAATCCGATTAAGTTCACGGACTGTAGAGCACAGAAAGCATAATTTGACTGATTTCTAAGTATTAAAGGGAAATAACTCCTACGGAAATAGACAAACATGACCCAAATTTGCACTTCTGTGAGATACCATGCTCATGAAGCCACTTATTAAATTTCAAAAGAATCCGATTAAGTTCACAGTTTGTAGAGCATGGAGAGCATAATTTGCCTGATTTCTAAGTATTAAAGGGCAATAACTCCTATGGCAAGCGACAAACATGACCCAAATTTGCACTTGTATGAGATACCATGCTCATGAAGCTGCATATTAAATTTCAAAAGAATCCGATTAAATTCACGGACTGTAGAGCACAGAAACCATAATTTGACTGATTTCTAAGTATGAAAAGGGCAATAACTCCTAAGAAAACAACCGAACACGACCCAAATGTTAAAAAATTTATAGTAATTTATATATTTTTTATACTTACCAATGACCCAGACATAGCTGGTGCTAACTCTTAAAATATAGGGCCAAACACAAATTTTGCCCCCCAATCCCCAAAATTTGCATCTAAAACCAAAGAAATCATGTCCTGAATGGCCCTCCACACTTCACCTCTACTGCGCATGTGCAGTGTCAAGGACGTTCCAAAATTGGCGCCATTAATCATTCTTATAACCAGTGCCTGGTAAGCGCTATGTACTCAGCGGGGAGGTATGAGTTCCCAACTCCTGGGAGGGCCATCCCCGTCTGGGTCATTGGTAAGTATAAAAAATATATAAATTACTATAAATTTTTTAACATTTTTATACTGTACCAATGACCCAGACATAGCTGAATAGTAAAAAGGCTGGAGGGCCAAGGACATAGAGCAAGTTGGAGTACGCTCAATTATATAAAATAGAGTCATCCCCTCTAGGGAAAAAGAAGTATTAGGCCTTACATGTATCTTTCTTATTTATGATAAATTAGAAAGATACAACACCTTCCAAAATTGAGCATCATACATCCTTGTACTCTATTAATATCTAGTATAATCCTTATACTAATAATTTTTCAAGTAAGCCAATAAATTAAGTAAGTCTAGAGAATAGAGACTCTTTATACTCCTTAAAAGTGTCTGAGGATTGTATAATAACGTCCGCTGACACGTGCTATATTCAAAAGCTATACTTTAAAAACTAAGACCTGAATGAATTTTTAAAACATAAACTTCTCACTAAACAACCATCCCAATAACAGCTCAGAATTACTAACTCCGGAGGAGGTATCCCCTTGTTTTCATAGTAAAACAGGTGACCCAAGGGAACACCCCCCCCCCCCCCCTTTTTCTTGCCCTGGGTCAAATAGCCCAGAGCAAAGAGGGCAGCAGAACGGAGTCACTGCCGAAACAGACAGCCTACCTAGCTATAGTAGCAACTGTTAAGTGAATGACATTCTGAGCAGTAGATAATAGACCTAACAATAGAGGGCTCCAGAAATGGACTCGATATTTCTGAGATAAAAATTTATGAATGTGGATGGCTGAGCGCAATGAGCAGCCTTCAAAAATCTATAATAGCGACACTATTAATGTAAGCCCAAGATGTAGAAGAACTCTTACTTCATGAGCCGAAATCTCAAGCACAACTGCTAAGTCGATGATATAGCATAAGCAGTATCGATAGTTAATTGAATCCATTAGCAATAGAGTGGAGCGTAACGTCCTTCTATTAGGCATCAAAGACAGAAGAAGCTTACGCCCGTAGTAATAAACAGATATCTGTTTATAAATACGTAAACTCTAACCGGACAGAGTAAAGGCCTATGCCCGTACGAAGACGGAAGGACCTTAATAACAATAGGTTCCGGATATTTATTAGGAGCCTGACTCTTATGCAAAAATCCAACCTAAATAGTAAAGGAAGTAGTGATTCCGAAACTACGAAAGTGAGAATCATCCATCGATAGTGCCTGAAGCTCACTGACTCTTCAGAAAAAGAGAAGCCAACAGAATTACTGTCTAAAAGGTCAAAATTTGAAAACTACTGTTTCCAGAGGCTCAAATGATTACTTAGCTAAATAAGAACCGAAGTTAAATTCCGTATAGAAATTTAATCTAATGCTTCTAAGTCTATTTATCGAAAAGTTACTAACTGACTTAGATAAAGAGACATAAGACTCAATTGTAAACTATCATAGAGTGCATAGGTATGAGATAACATAAACCTATAATCTTAATAGTAACAGGCTGCAGTAGATCTTGTCAAACAAGTATACTAGAAAGTTGCAATGACTAGTATGGAGGGATCAACAATATCAGCATAGTGATCCCTACACCAACGACGGAAGAGCCTCCACTTTAGCCGCATAGTATAGCGAAGAAGAGGTTCTCCTACAGTAAGAAATCGCGTCCAAAGCTCGTCCAGTACAATGCTTACAATGCAATAAGGACCACACAACGGAATACGTGAAGGTTGAGAACTTGCGGGTTGTGATGAAAATGACACGATTTTACCCAGCGAAAAAAGATCCTCTCATGGAGGAAGTTTTCGCGTTAAGTCCCACAGTAGACATCAGAGTAAATTTACCCACGGTCTCTGTGAAGACAGAGATGCTATCAACAGAAATGTATTGTGGTTGTTTATCTTAGCAATACTTGCTGAAACAACAGCGCAAGAGGATACGCATATCCTAACATTCCGTCCTATTAGATCAATAGAGCGTTAACAACATAAGCTCAGAGATCCGGACATGTAAACACATACGTCTGCAATTGATTAGCAAGTTGTGTCGTAAATAAATTATCATTGGGCGCTCCCATTGATAGCAAATCTGATTGAATACTTGTTTGTTGAGAGTCCATTCTGACGGCAACAAGCGACCCATAAGTGAAAGGGAGTCCAGTAATACAATCAGACGACCCGGAATATGACGGACCGAAGCAGAACTTGGTATACTATAACAAACAGAAGGATTCTTTCCATTAAATTGAATAACGGAAACGAATGAGTGCCTCCCTGGTTCCGGAGATACGCCACTACTGTCGTATTATCGGACAGGATTTGGACATGCGTTTCTGAATAATGTTCATCCAATGACATAAAGCAAGCCTAAAAAACATCATTCCGTGGAAGATAAGTGCTTGCCTAGAGACTGCGGAACCCAAAGACCCTGGCACTTCGAATCCGTTGGGATCAATATTGTATCCCAACCTGTTTGACTGGCAACCGTCATAATTATAAAACTCGGATCCGGCAACTGCAGTGGCACTCTCTGAGTCAACCACTGAATGTTTGCCCCAGTCTGAATCTCTTGCTACACTAGATAGACAAGAGAACGTGTAATCAAGCAATTCATGGATTGCTGAAAAGTTGCCGTCGAAGAGAAGCTTCTCCGAGAACAAAGCGACTCTGAGAGAGTTCTTCACCTTACTGTCCACGCGCGTGGATGTAGCTAGGGCTGCGTCACGTCTAACCAACTCCAATCAGCCACTGAAGGGCGGAGTTATACGTGAACAAACTACTGCCCTCAAAAGAAATCACACTGAGGATCATATCCCAGAATTCTTTCTCTTGAAGACGTAATGATAACGCCTCAGTAAGGTGGATTACGTATGATAAAGCGTCTTAAGTTAAGTCTATTAGACATCATTGTCGTTTCCAACATTGTGGTTGGAAAAGACATAGACGGCGAAAAAGATTATTTTCAGTCTTTAACCACGCCGTCTAGACGCATATGAACTCTCGGTATGCCCTGTTCTGTCAAAATAAATTATTCCTAAAAATGATAAAAGGCAGAATTGAGCATTGCAGACAAGAAACTAAACTATCATGCTTGGTAGCAGGCTTATATATATAGCGTCGATAAATAATACACGTGTTCTAATGACATTATTGGACTGTGTCGGTAAGTCAGGGACAATGTCCCTGAACCGATCCAAAATTCTGTGTCCAATGACGCTATAAGTCTCTTATCCAACATCGCAGCAATGTAGTCCGAAGGAACAACCACTGGAAGATAATGCCGGAAGAAATGTATGGCAGCTTCTGATGTTACGAAAGGGAAAACTCGAAATCGTCCGAATCCCTTTCGCCATCCTGTCGGACCCTATAAAGCGTTCGGTCGTCCGAACCTGATGCAACCGCGGACCGCACCAACCCACCGATCCTGATCCGACCGAGAAACTGTCGATTGCTGGGATGCTGCGAAAAACTGTGCTAACTTGGATAGCACGTCCGTCACTGAGGCCTGTGGAGAAGCGGTCTTACGATGCATTGCCGCTGGAAGCTCCGTGATCGTTACCCCGTGCATACTACTATTATGCGAGTGAACGGAGTGTATAGGCCTTGTGTCCCTTGGCTACCGGATGGCGTGACCTGTTCGCCGTGGAATCACTGAATGACGAAACTGGTCGGATACTCGAGGTCTCGTAGCCAATGTGCGGTCGTGTGCACTGCTGTGAGGATGAGGAAGCATTATCGACAGTCTCTCGGACTGTCAATATAACGGAGCGTCCCGAGCGGCGGACATATGCTCCGAATGTAAAATATCTGAACCACAACATGCGGTCCCCTATGTTGTTGGACGAGAGAGGGACCTCTCTCGCTCACAGCCCGGACGGACCTGGACGAGCCAGGAACCGGACTAACAGGCTTCCTCCGATCTGTCCTCAATCCGCCGTCACTGGGTGAGTACTAAAGTTATTATAGTGCTCGCATCACCCAAATCTCCTTCCTAGACCGCAACGGACGAACCCGGCGCCCGAACCATTCGATGAATGTACGCTACACCGGCTGAGCTAGCGAATGTCACTCCGTCGATCCTACAAGGGACCTCTTAGGCGATAGACATATTCCATGAGCACTAATTGCCGCTAGCTCTTCATTAACTATGACGACAGAGGCACACTTTTGAAAGACATCTCCGTAATTTTGGAAACAAGAAACCAGAAATGCTTGGTAATAGCAAGCATATAATAATAAATATATAGCGTCGTTCAATAATTCGAAAGTTTGTGTGACATTATTGGACTATGTCGGAACTGAGGGACGATGTCCCTGAACCGAACCAAAAATTTCTAAGTCCACCGACGCTATTAGTTTCTTATCCGGCATCGCAGCATTCTGGTCCAAAGAAAGAACCTGTAGAAGATCAAGTCAGATGACATACACAACAGCAACAACATATGTTGTTCCAAAATCCTCCGAATCCCTTTCGGTATCCCGTCGGACCGGATGAAATTTTCGGACGTCCGTACCCGCTTCCGCGGAGCGTCCCGACCCAGCATCGTCGGATAATACATTATGCGACAGATTCAGTTGTTGCTGGGATGCTGCGATAAGCTGTGCTATTTGGGATAGCACGTCCGTCCCCGAGGCCTGTGCAGTAGTGGTCTTATGATGCATTGCCGCCGGAAGCTCCGTGCACGTTGACTCCCGCACACTTTCTTATGCGAACGTCCGGAGTCTGCAGGCCTCGTGTCCCTGGCTACCGGATGGTGTGACCTGGTTGCCGATGATTCTCTGACTGGCGAAGCTGACTGGATATCCGAGGTCACGTAGCCAAGAGCGGTCGTGTGCGCTACCATGAGAATGAGGAAGCCTTATTGACAGTCTCTTCGGACTGACTATATGTCGGAGCGTCCTGAGCGGCGGACGTATGCTCCGAATGCGAAACATTTTGTACCACAACATCTGGGGCCAGATGTTGTTGTACGAGGGAGGGGTCTCTCTCGTTCGCCGTCCGGATGGACCTGAACGAGCTAGGAACCGGACTAAAAGGCTTCCTCCGTTCTCCCTCTAATCCGCCGTCACTGGGTGTGCATTTGGTTGATTTATAGTGCTCGCATCACCCCAAAACTCCTTCTAGACCGCAGCGGATGAACCCGGCTGCCGAACCATTCGATGAATGGATGCTACACCGGGCGAGCTAGCGGACGTCAAAGGCCGTCGAACCTACTAGGGTCCTCTTAGGAAATTGGCGTATTTACATGAGCACTTTTCCGCGAGCTCTTCATTAATTGTGACGACGGAGGCACACTGTTGGAAGACATCACGGATACATCACCCTAATCTTGATCGTCTGAAATAGAAATTGATAAAGTAGAGTGACCCTGCGGGGAAAGGATCGTAATGTCCAATTCCCCACTAACATACCGTGACATACGCTTCACATGTTGTCATCGAAATCATCACATACAGAACAGGAGTTAGTGCGAGTACACTGACTACATATAGAATGATTATAAAAGTCAGAGGAAGATTTCCTCTTATTACAATTGATCAAAATCCTTTCAATGTGAAAAGAAAACAAAGTCCTAGTACTCGCACCAACCCCTGACAATCAAAATACATAATAATATGATCCATTAACATAGAAAAAATTATTGAAATCAAAATATTTTGAAAAAAAAAAATTTTTTTCAGAACAGCCCAAGTTTCTGAAAAGTAACGTTGAGCCCCAATGGATCCCAAGCCTAAGTGTGGACAAAAATTCTAAAAATATTTTAAACAATTTATGCAACACTTACGAACAATAATAATGTATCTAGTTATGATTAAATTAACATCAAGATATTATTTACAAGAAATCCCCCCTCACACAGAGGGCTGTTGTAAATGTAAACAATAAGTGTAAAAACACTAAAATAAGACTCCAGGCACCCAGGCCCGAAATCAGTTACCAATAATACACTATCTGATGCAAAACAGAGACTTCCAGGGAAGAAACTGCAGAACATCAGATGGTAGATGCAGAACACAATGCCTAACCACCCATAGGTGAAGACGTAAACATGGGGAAAAGAACAGAAATCATTCTGTTATTCAGCTAAAACTCCCAAGAAATTTTAGTAATAATAATTACAGAAAATATGCCAAAAGCATGGGAGAATAGCAGGAGGGGACTTAAAGGAAAGGGAGAGAGGAAAACACTGAACAATCAGTGTAACTTGATAACAAGAATGACAACAAAATGGCTGCTGCCTCGAAAATAGGTAACTTAACATAATTTCATTAAAAAATTTTAAGTTACAGCCCTGATAATTTTCTGTCACACATTTTTCCTCTCCTCCTTCTATATCCTCCTTAGAATCACCATTTCACTAATATTTATGTGTCTGGCGTCATTTAAACTGAGATTTACAAGCACAAAGATCAGTCAGATGTTAACTGATGAAGGGCCAAACTAAGAATGATTAATGGCGCCAATTTCGGAACGTCCTTGACACTGCACATGCGCAGTAGAGGTGAAGTGTGGAGGGCCACTCAGGACATGTTTTCTTTGGTTTTAGATGCAAATTTTGGGGATTGGGGGGCAAAATTTGTGTTTGGCCCTATATTTTAAGAGTTAGCACCAGCTATGTCTGGGTCATTGGTACAGTATAAAAATATGAACTTGTGCGAGATATTATGGCCATGAAGCTGCATATTAAATCTGAAAAGAATCTGATTAAGTTGACAGTCTGTAGAGCACAGAAAGCATAATTTGCTCGATTTCTAAGTATTAAAGGGGGAATAACTACTAGGAAAACTGTCGAACATAACCCAAATTCGAACTTGCTTGAGATCTTATTCTGGTTGTGCAGAATATCAAATATTTTTTACACGCTCTGTAGAGCATATAATACAACTGTCCCCGGACGGACAGACGGACGGATGGACAGCAGACAGCGCCATAACATAATAAGTCCGTTTTTCAAACGGGCGTATAATAATTGGACGGAATCCATATTCGAACTTGGCCTGTATTACTAGCTGAGTAAAACACATACCAACTTTGGTTGAGATCAAATAATGTAAACTGGAGTTATCGGTCAGAAACCAATTGTTTACGGATGGACAGATGGATGGACAGAGAGACCATTTACATAATACAACAATTTTTACATATGGGCGTATAAAAAACTGAACCCAAGCCAATGTTTTTTTCTTGAAACCAAATCAAAACTGAATCTGAAAAATCAAAACCTCTCAGCTGTAAAAAAGGATATGATGGGAGGTTTTCCAGCTCTGTTCTCTTTACTCTGATGGACATTCCTGACTCTGGTGTGAGCTTCTTCATTCTCATAAAATGTGCCACCAGTGGACTTTGACCATGCACGTCAAATACCGTCCTCACAAAATCAGCCCCTTTACATGCTGGATGTGACTGAAACATAAAAAACAACCAGATAAATATTTATCTTACAAAAGAACATTTTTCCCCCAGTGCAAGTAAAAATGTCAAGATGAAATACAAATCTATATTGAGGGTAGCAATTGCATGTACGATCATTCGATTCAGAAAGAGAACACGTTTTACCTGCACTCATCAAAAACAGAATACATGTCAAGACCATTGTTTTTGATTTATATATTTATTTATTGGTGTTTAAGATCACATATTTTTGCACTTAAATGTCCACTGCAGTGATGGACCGATGAAGTATAAATGAATTAAAAACAAGTGAGACCAAAAAATCATGAAAAACTGACAAAGTAAGAACCGTAACTCTGGAGAAAAATACGCAGACAACATTTTTATAATGTGAACAGCAGTGACTTGTCACAAGGATCCGTTGTACCAAATTTCATTGAAATCCATCCAATTACTGTTGAGATATAAATCAGTTATTGTGAGAACACATTTAAAACTTTTGTGTTTTCCTGTCCCTGGCACCAGACTTTCATGGTGTGTGAATGGATGGGCTCACCAGCAAGGTGACAGTAAAGTGAAGAAAAACACCATAAAGCAAGAGCTTTTGCTGAAGGCAATTATACTCCCACTGCAGTGCTGGACCGATGAAGCACAAATGAATTAAAAACAAAGTAAGGACACAAAAATCATGAAAAATTGACAAAGTAAGGACCATAACTCTGGAAAACAATATACAGGCAACTTTTTTATAAAGTGTACAGCAGCAGCTTGTCACAAGGATCTGTTGTACCAAATTTTATTGAAATCCATCCACTTAATGCTGAGAAATCGTTGCAGATGGATGAATGCACAGACACACATCTGGATGGATGGATGGACGGATGGATGGACAAAGGTAATCCAGTATACCCCCATTCTCTTCAAGAGTGAGGCTATAAAAACGCTCTTATTACTGCAAGATGATGCCAATTGGGAAGGTAAACAACTGTTCTCATTATGACTAGAGCTGTAGGTTAACCGAAACCGAACCGAGGTTTTTAGTTTTTTAAAAAAACTTAAACCGAAACCGTCAACATCCCGTAATCTAAGGTTTTTCGTTTTTTATTAAATACTCTCTTGCTGCAGAAATTCACAGAATGTAGCCATCCCAGAGTAGTGAGAGTACCCAGACACTGCCAATGGCAGTGTCTGGGTACTCTCACTACTCTGGGAAGGCTACATTCTGTGAATTTCCGACATTTCAGTTTAGTTGTGTTTGCAGCTTTCCTCAAATTGCGTGTAGGTGTCAGACCTCGAAAAATGGCCAAGCACAATAAAAAATAAAAGTTCTGTATATTTAGGTAATTATTATATTGGCCTTCCTGATTCTTCATGTATTATAGCTTATTTCGGGCATTCATTGAGTTTCACTCAATTTCACTACCATTCAGTTATGACTCTGGACATAAGAATGAGTTTTATTGAATTTTACTTGGCCTCGTGAACAAACCGAAAACCGAACCGAACCGAGGTTTTTCTCCACCTGAAAAAACCAAAACCGAAACCGAACAAGAAATTTAAAAACCTACAGCTCTAATTATGACCCAAATAATATGAACAAATCCTACCTCAACAGGTTTCTTTTGAAGTAAAAGCCTACTCTGGTTTGCCAGTGCAGCATTTGAATACTTTTGATAATAGTCGTCATCATCCTCTCCCAGTTCTCTGATTGGTGTAAGTGCTTCAGTTAGCTTACGAGGATCCACCGTCTTTCCATCTCCTGATGATGCTTTAGCTGTTGACGATTTCTGTGCATCAGCAACTGTGTCTATCAACTGTGGATCTGCAACTGGTGATGATGGAATTTTCTGGGGAGATGATGTTTTATGAAGATGTCTTCTACTTGGGTTCTTATAAGGTCGTCCGCCTCGTATACTACCAACTGATGATTTCGAACATGACTGATTCAATGACTGTTGGGATGTGTACTGACTAGTATTACTTGAAATTAGTGAATCCAGAAAATCAAAATTCACTGCTATTGAGGCTGTAAGTGAAAAGAAATGTTATTAAGGCCTAAAAAAAATAAAAATCTGTTTCTCAGGCCCTCCCACATGTTCCTTTTGGCTGCCGCATGCTCTCTTTTTATAACCAATCCAAACTTAAAAAAATCAAAATCGAATGGATTATGTCATTCGATTTTACCCAAGTTAATAAAATTGTCCCTTGAGTGCAAGAAGGCTTTGCAATGCTTTAGCATTGCAAAGCCTTCTTGCACTCAAGGGAGGTAATACACCACCACTACCCATGCTATTCTGTAGATTATGGGGCCTAAAACATAAAACAAACCAAGAACATGAACTTTTTAATGGCAAAGAAATAATTACAAAAATAAAAAATAAAATAAAAAACCGCCCGCACGCATTCAATTTTACCAAAAATGACCTGAGAAACAGAGGATCTATTTTGTGAGGCCTAAATTATCCAACATATGTAGATGTGTAGAGTCATATTTACAGATATTGTTACTTTTAACCCTTTTGGCCTAAAAAAAATTAAAAATCTCTTCTCAGGCCCTCTCGCATAGGGTCCAGCAAATATTCGATTCGATATCGATACCATGCGTATGCTTCGAGATCGATCCCGAATCAGTCTCAGAATTCGATTTTTTCGAATCTCTCGTACTAACTTTAATTTGTTACATTTCCAACAAAAGTTAAAAAATTTATAGTAATTTATATATTTTTTATACTTACCAATGACCCAGACTTAGCTGGTGCTAACTCCACAGAAAACCAGGGCCAAACACAAATTTTGCCCCCCAATCCCCAAAATTTGCATCCAAAACAAAAAGAAATCATGTCCTAAAGGACCTCCATAGTACGACTCTACTGCGCATGCGCAGTGACGCAGTCGTCCCGAAATTGGCGCCAAATATCATTCTTACTGGCAGTGCCTGGTCAGCGCTATGTACTCAGCGGGGAGGCAAGAGTTCCCAACTCAGGGAGGGCCATCCCCGTCTGGGTCATTGGTAAGTATAAAAAATATATAAATTACTATAAATTTTTTAACATTTTTATACTGTACCAATGACCCAGACTTAGCTGAATAGTAAACAGGCTGGAGGGCCTAGGACATAGAGGAAAATCCAATAAGCTCAATTATAAAATAAAGAGGTAACCCCTTAAGGAGAAAAGGAGTATTAGGCTTTACATGTATCTTTCTTATTTAATATTTAAATTAGAAAGATACACTACCCTTAATAATTGAGCACAATAACATTCATGTTCTCTATTAACATCCAGTATAACCTTTATACTAATTATTTTTAAAGCAAGCCAATAAATAAAGTAGTCCAGAGAATTGAGACTCTTTATAATCATTTAAAAGTGTCCGAGTATTGTATATTAAAGCCCGTTTGACACTTGACATATACAAATGCTTCACACCGAGCTACACTTTAAAAATAAGACATGAATGAAATTAAACATTAATATTACACTTTAAAACCATCCCGGAAGCGACTCAGAAATACTGTCTTGGAGGAGGCATTCCCTTGCTTTTCACTATAAAGCAGGTGACCTAAGGGAACACCCGCCCCCTCCCTTCCCCTTGCCCTGGGTCAAATAGCCCAGAGCGAAGAGGGCAGCCGGACGGAGTCACTGCCGGAACAGAAAGCCTGCATAACTATAGTTGCAACTGTTTAGTGGACGACATTCTGAGCAACAGATAACGGACCTAAACAATGCAGGTCTCCAGAAATGGACTCAATATTTCTGAGATAAAAATTAGTAAATGTGGATGGCTGAGACCAATAAGCAGCCTTCATTAAATCTGTAATAGCAACACTATTAGCATAAGCCCAGGAAGTAGAAAGAGCTCTTACTTCATGAGCAGAAATCTTAAGCACAGACTGCTGAGAAGAAGATAAATCTTCATACGCAGTACGGATAGTTAACTGAATCCATCTAGCAATAGAATGGACTGAAATGTCCTTTCTATTAGGCATCAAAGACAGAAAGAAACGTTTCCGTCCCTTTCTGATGAACTGAGATCTCTGTTTATAGATACGTAGTGCTCTAACAGGACAGAGTAAAGGCCTACGCCCGTCTGAAGACGGAAGAGCCTTAATAACAATAGGTTCCGGATATTTATTAGGAGCCTGATTCTTAGCTAAAAAACCGACATTAGTAGTGAAGGTGATAGTGTTCCCAACACTACGATAATGAGAATCATCCACCGATAGTGCATGAAGCTCACTGACTCTTCTGGCAGAAGAGAAAGCTAAGAGAAAAGCTGTCTTATAAGATAAGAATTTGAAATCTACTGTCCCAAGAGGTTCAAATGGCTTTTCCTTCAATTTAAGGAGAACCCAAGCTAAATTCCACTTAGGAATTAATCTAAGAGTTCTGGGTCTATTTATCGAAAAGTTTCTAACCAATTTCGATAAAGAGACATTAGATCCAATTTGTAAACTATCATGATGTGCATAGGTATCAGATAACATAGATCTATAACCCTTTATAGTAACAGGTTGCAGTTTGATTTCGTCAAACAAGTATACTAGAAAGTTAGCAATGTCTGGTATAGAGGGATCAAATATATCAACAGAATGATCCCTACACCAACGACGGAAAACCTTCCACTTAGCCGCATAGTTTAGCGAAGAGGAGGTCCTCCTACAGTTAGAAATCGCGTCCACTGCTCGTCCTGTAAAGTGCTTGTCATGCAAGAAGGACCGCACAACGGAAAAACGTGAAGGTTGAGACCTTGCGGGTTGTGATGTAGTTGGCGCGATTTCCCCTGCCAAAGAAGATCCTCTCGTGGAGGGAGCTTCCGCGGTAGGTCCCACAACAGACACCTGAGTAGATTTATCCACGGTCTCTGTGGCGACAGAGATGCTACCAACAGAATCTTGCATTGAGATTGTTTTATCTTTAGCAATACTTGTTGAATTAACGGCGCTGGAGGATACGCATATCCTATCATTCCGTCCCAAGGGATCGATAGAGCGTCTACTGCAAATGCTCTTGGATCCGGACACGGGGACACATACGTCTGCAACTGATTGTTGAGATGTGTCGCAAATAAGTCTATCATTGGCCGTTCCCATTGGTAGCAAATCTGATTGAATACTTGTTTGTTGAGAGTCCACTCCGACGGCAACAAGCGACCCTTTCGTGAAAGGGAGTCTGCTAGCACATTCAGACGACCCGGTATGTGACGGACCGAAAGAAGAACGTGATGTTCCAACGCAAACAGAAGGATTCTTTCCGTTAGATTGAACAACGGAACTGAATGAGTGCCTCCCTGATTCCGTATATACGCCACTACTGTCGTATTGTCGGATAGGATTTGGACATGAGCATCGTGAATAATGTCCATCCAGTGACGTAACGCAAGCCAAATTGACATCATTTCCTTGATGTTTATGTGCTTGCACAGGAATTGCGGATCCCAAAGACCCTGGCATCTCGAATCCGTTGGGATTAATGATGCACCCCAACCTGTTTGACTGGCATCCGTCATAATGGTAAAACTCGGATCCGGCAACTGGAGCGGAACTCCTTGAGTTAACCACTGAATGTTTGCCCAAGTCTGAATCTCTTGTTTCACTTGATCTGACAAGAGAACGTCTACATCGAGCGAATGAATTTTCACACTCCAATTCTGAGTCAGGAAAATTTGAAGAGGCCGTGTGCGTAGCCGTCCCATCGGAATGAGATCCGCGGCGGCTCCGCACAGAACTATCAGTCTCATAAATTCTCTCGCCGTGACTTTGTCTGTATTCAGACAATAGCGAGCGTAACAACTGACTAATTTCGCTCTGGTTAACGGCAGACGAACGAGATTGTTGTGCGTCTCGAAGCTCATTCCCAGATGAGTGAATGACTTGGACGGCACCAGATCCGACTTCTCCTCGTTTACTATGAAACCGAGACGTCGGAGCAATAGAAGAAGATTCTGAACATCGTTCTGAAGCGTTAACTCGTTGCCGTACCTCTGAAGAATGTCGTCCAGGTAGGCCGACGTTACCGCAGACGAATGAGCTCGGAAGTAGATCATTACCGAGTTCATTACCCGAGTGAAAGCCCAGGGTGCTAGATTCAATCCGAAGCACATGGCCCGGAACTGATACACCACTCCTAGGACTGCGAAGCGTAGATACTTTCGGAATGTCGGATGTACCATGACGTGAAAGTACGCATCTTTGAGATCTATGCTCGTTGCATAATCGTTCACCCGAATACTCGCTCTGACCGATCGAATCGTCTCCATATAAAACTTCGGAGCGACGATCAGCTTGTTTATCCAGCTCAAATCTATGACTGGACGGAACGAGCCGTCTGGTTTCGGAACCAGAAACAGATGGCTGTAGAATCCCAGCGATTCCTGGTTTTCTACGACCTCTACCGCGTTCTTCATTAAAAGAGACTGCACCTCTGATAGCAGAGCGTCTCTTTTCTGAGGGTTTGACGGAAGATGAGTCCACTTTGGACTTCGAGTTAATGGAGGCTTTCGTTTGAAGGATATCTTTAGACCTTCCGAAGTCACTCCTCTCACCCACGGGTCGTCCGTAATCGACGCCCACTCTTGAGAAAAACTCGACAACCTTCCGCCAACCGGAACGCGATAGAGGATTGAGCCATCACCTCCTGGATCTGCGAGGCCTGCGGTAGGAGAAACCACGTCTTCCACGACCCGCACCTCGCCTCGTCGACCTCGGGGCGTCCGACCGATTGTCCCGGCCTGAAGGACGTCCCGAACGAGAGTCGCTATCCTGACGGTCTCTCGAATAAGAGCTAGAGGACGCACCGGAACCTCTATAGGAACCTCTCTTGGGCGGATAAGACCCAGAAGTGCCCGCCTTATTCGTGTCTGCTGTATCCGACCTTTTAGGAGCGGATCTAAACAACAGAGAATCACTAGCTTTCTTTTTAATATTATCATAAATAGCGGAAAGCTTGCCGTCAAAGAGAAGATCTCCTGAGACCGAAGCGACTCTAAGAGAGTTCTTCACCTTAGAATCCACTAGTGTGGATGTAGACAGGGCTGCGTCACGTCTAACCAACTCCAGATTTGCCACTGAAAGGGCGGAGTTACACGTGGAATAAGCTACTGCCCTTGAAAGAAGTCTTAAGGAGGATTGTATATCCTGAAACTCTTCCCCTTGAAGACGCAGTGATAACGCCTTCGTAAGGTGATCTGCGTAAGATAAGGCATCTAAATTGGCTCTGTTAGACGCAATAGCTGTTTCCAACACTGCGGTTGGAATAGAAGCTGACGACGGTAATGATAGCTCTAAGTCTTCCGCCTCGTCGTCCATACGCAGAGGAACTCTCGGTATACCCTGACCTGCCGTGTCGAATTTATTCCTTGCATTAATGAAAGGCAGGTTGAGAGTATTTGCGGACAAGAAGCCTGCTTTCCCCGTCCTGGAAGCAAGTTTAAAAATAGCGTCGTTCAATAATTCAAATGTTCTTGCAACATTATTGGACTGCGACGGAAACTCGGGAGCGATGTCCCTGAACCGCTCGAAAAAATCAGAGTCCAATGACGCTATAATTCTCCTGTCCGGAAGCGCAGCAGTCTGGCCCGACGGAACAACTTGAGGAAGAAAGTGCCGGATGAAGTCCACGGCAGCTTTGTGTTGTTCCGAAAGGGATAGCTCCAATTCATCCGTATCCCTTTCACCATCCGGTCGGACCTCCCGATGTTCCCGGTCGTCCGCCCCCGATGCTTCGGCGGAGCGTACCGACCCAGCGCCGTCGGATAATTCTCGATCCGACACCGTCTCAGATTTTAATTTTGGATGCAAATCTGTCGGCTGCTGGGATGCTGCGATAAGCTGTGCTATCTGCACTAGAATGTCCGACGTCGAGACCTGCGGAGGAGCGGTCTTTCGCTGCTTTGCCGAGGGCAGCTCCGCATCAGATGGCTCCCGCATACTTTTCCTATGCGAACGTCCGGAGTCCATCGGTCTCGAATCCCTGGCTGTCGGATGGTGTGACCTGGTCGCTGAAGAATCCTTCATCGGCGAAGCTGGCAAAATATCGGAGGTCACGCAGCCAAGGTGCGGTCGTGTGCGCCGGCGAGAAGAGGAAGCCTTAACAGTCTCTGCGGACTGCTTATACAACGGAGCGTCCCGAGCGACGGACGTATGCTCCGCTAAAGACACATTTTGTACCACAACATCTGGTCCCAGATGTTGTTGTACGAGAGAGGGGCCTCTCTCGCTCGCGGCCCGGCTGGACCTGGACGAGCTAGGAACCGGACTAAAAGGCTTCCTCCGTTCTCGTTCACTATCCGCCGTCACTGGGTGTGCATCTATTATTTTTATAGTGCTCGCATCACCCAAAATTTCCTCTTGGACCGCATGGGACGAACCCGGCTGCCGAACCATTCGGTGAATGGACGCTACACCGGGCGAGCTAGCGGACGACATTTGTCTAATCTCCATGAGCACTTTTGCCGCTAGCTCTGTATTTATTTGTGACGACGGACGCACACTTGAAGAAGATAACATGGAAACATCACCCTGTTCTGGTTCCTCTGAAATAGAAACTGAGAGAGTAGAGTGACCTTGTGGAGAAAGAGCCGGCATCGCTCTTTCTCCAGAAACAACATATCGTGACACACGTTTCCAATGTTTCTCATCCCAATGTTCACATACAGGACAGGGATTAATGCGAGAACACTGACTACAATTAATGCAATAATCATGAAAGTCAGAGGAAGATTTCTTCCTATTACAATTTGAACAAGTTCCCTTCATTGTGAAAGAACAACAATAAGTCCTAGTTACTCGCAAAAACCCGTGACACAAAGATACATAATAACATGATCCATTAATAAATGAAAAAACAATTGCAAAACAAAATAATTTTGAAAAAATATTTTTTCAGAGAAGCCCAAGTTGCTGAAAAGTAACGTTGAGCCCCGATGGATCCGATGGCAAAGTGTGGTCAAAAATTTTAAAATTATATAAAATAATTAATGAGACACTTTCGGATAATATAAATGTATCTTATAATGAGATAAACTACCTCAAAGGCAAACAGCCCCCCTCAAAAAAGGCTGTTGCCAATGAAAACAAACAGTGTAAACACAGAAGAAAACATGACTCCAGGCACTGAAAAAACTGGCCCGGAATCAGTCATCAATTACACTCTATCTGATGCAAAACAGAGACTCCCAGGGGAGAATCTGCAGAACATCAGATGGAAGATGCAGAACACAAACGTTATACACCCATGGGTGAAAACATAACTATGGGGAAAATAACAGAAAACATTCTGTAACCAAGCAACTCTCCCAGGGAATTTTTAGAAATGAAACTTCTCAAAAATATGCCAAAAGCATGGGAGAATTGCAAGGGGGGACTTTAGAAGGTTAGGGGAGAGGAAACACTGAATAAGCAGTGCAACAGTTAGCAAGAATGTCAACAAGAGTCGTTTGCCTCGAAAATAGGCAACTTAACATAATTTCAACAAAAAATTTTAAGTACAGCCCTGATTATTTTTTGCCACTTCTTTTTTCCTCTCCTCCTTCTATCCTCCTTAGAATCACATTTTCTCCAAGAATTACGTGTCTGGCATCCTTTAAACTGAGATTTACAAGCACAAAGATCAGTGAGATGTTGACTGATGAAGGGCCAAACAGAGAATGATATTTGGCGCCAATTTCGGGACGACTGCGTCACTGCGCATGCGCAGTAGAGTCGTACTATGGAGGTCCTTTAGGACATGATTTCTTTTTGTTTTGGATGCAAATTTTGGGGATTGGGGGGCAAAATTTGTGTTTGGCCCTGGTTTTTTGTGGAGTTAGCACCAGCTAAGTCTGGGTCATTGGTACAGTATAAAAATATAGGATAAAACTGTCATTAGAAAATTCATTCATGCAGGCTCAATTCCTATTTATTTGAGTAACTGACAATATTTAATTGTTAGGTAAGGTGTGAATTTGGCCCAGAACATGATCCATAGTTTTGTTTTTTGAAGGCTTAACTTGTTACTATTCACGTTCTTAAGAACATGAATAGTAACAAGTTAGGCCTTCAAAAACTAAAACTATGGACAATAAGCCTAGCTTTTTCAGCGACGGTGCTACAGAGAATATTTAGTTATTGGTGTTTAAGGTGTTCACTCCGTCGCGTAAGGGTCATCACAGTGTTCCGTAACTTCCGTTTGATGCAATATGAAATAACTTGTCTTTGAAGATTTGTTTCGGGATTCGATTCAATGTCGATATCAGAGACACGATTCGATTCGAGATTCGATTCGAAAAGAAATTTGTGATTCGCAGTTCCCTACTCCCGCATGGTCCTTTTGGCTACCACATGCTCTCTTTTTATAACCAATGTAAACTTAAAAAAAATAAAAATTAAATGGCTGATGTCTGATATTTTACCCAAATTAAAAAAACTGAGAAATTTGTCCCTTGAGTGCAAGAAGGCTTTTCAATGCTTTTGCATTGCAAGCCTTCTTGCACTCAAGGGATGAAATACACCGCCAGCCATGCTATTCCATAGATTATGAGGACTAAAACATAAAACAAGAACATGAACTTTTGATGGCAAAGAAATAATTACAGAAATAAAAAAATAACTCGCCAGGACGCAATTTTACAAATAATGGCCTGAGAAACAAAAGATCTACTTTTTGTGGCCTTACCCAATACACATGATATGAAAATTTATTATTTTACATATTATTTTTCCAGATTTTTAAAAAAAATATCAACAAAGCCATATCATTGACCCCCTCACAGGAATGAGCTTGACAAATTCATTCCAATGAGGGGGTCACCACATGATATGGTTTTGTTGAAATTTTGCTGAAAAATATTTTTTCAACTGCGTAATTTTGAAATTACATGGGTGGATGTGGCAGATTCGTTAGGTAAAGGGTTAAGAACATTTATTGAAATGAAATGCACAGCCAAGTGTAACTACATTTGCTGAAATGAAATTATCTGAAATTTTATTGATGTGGGAACATTTGTGAAAAGTTAAAAAATTTATAGTAATTTATATATTTTTTATACTTACCAATGACCCAGACATAGCTGGTGCTAACTCTTAAAAATCTAGGGCCAAACACAAATTTTGCCCCCCAATCCCCAAAATTTGCATCTAAAACCAAAGAAATCATGTCCTGAATGGCCCTCCATACTTCGCCTCTACTGCGCATGCACAGTGTCAAGGAGGTCCCGAAATTGGCACCATTCTTACAATCAGTGCCTGGTCAGCGCTATGTACTCAGCGGGGAGGTATGAGTTCCCAACTCCTGGAAGGGCCATCCCCGTCTAGGTCATTGGTAAGTATAAAAAATATATAAATTACTATAAATTTTTTAACATTTTTATACTGTACCAATGACCCAGACATAGCTGAATAGTAAAAAGGCTGGAGGGCCTAGGACATAGAGGAAAATCCAATAAGCTCAACTATATAAAATAGAGTCATCCCCTCGAGGAGAAAAGGAGTATTAGGCTTTACATGTATCTTTCTTATTTATGATAAATTAGAAAGACACAACACCCTCCATAATTGAGCATCATAACATTCATGTTCTCTATTAACATCCAGTATAATCCTTATACTAATTATTTTTAAAGTAAGCCAATAAATAAAGTTAGTCCAGAGAATTGAGACTCTTTATACTCTTTTAAAAGTGTTCGAGGATTGTATATTAACGCCCGTTTGACACGTGACATATTCAAATGCTACACTTTAAAAATGTGACATGAATGAATTTTTTAAACATTAACTTTTCACTTAAAACCATCCCAGTAACAGCTCAGAATTACTGACTCCGGAGGAGATATCCCCTTGTTTTCATTATAAAACAGGTGACCTAAGGGAACACCCTCCCCCCCCCCCACCCCTTCCCCTTGCCCTGGGTCAAATAGCCCAGAGCGAAGAGGGCAACAAGATGGAGTCACTGCCTGAACAGAAAGCCTACATAACTATAGTTGCAACTGTTTAGTGAATGACATTCTGAGCAGCAGATAATGGACCTAAACAACGCAGGTCTCCAGAAATGGACTCAATATTTCTGAGATAAAAATTCGTGAATGTGGATGGCTGAGACCAATATGCAGCCTTCATTAAATCTGTAATAGCAACACTATTTGCAGAAGCCCAAGATGTAGAAAGAGCTATTACTTCATGAGCCGAAATCTTAAGCACAGACTGCTGAGTTAAAGATAGATTATCATAAGCAGTACAGATAGTTAATTGAATCCATCTAGCAATAGAATGGACCGTAATGTCCTTTCTATTAGGGATCAGAGACAGAAGAAGCTTTTACGTCCTTTCTGATAAACTGAGATCTTGTTTATAAATACATAAAGCTCTAACCAGACAGAGTAAAGGCCTATGCCCGTCTGAAGATGGAAGGGCCTTAATAACAATAGGTTCCGGATATTTATTAGGAGCCCGATTCTTAGCCAAAAATCCAACATTAATAGTAAAGGTAATAGTGTTCCCGATACTACGAAAGTGAGAATCGTCCACCGATAGTGCATGAAGCTCACTGACTCTTCAGCAAAAGAGAAAGCTAAGAGAAATGCTGTCTTATAAGACCAGCATTTGAAATCTACTGTCTCAAGAGGCTCAAATGGTTTTCTTTTAGTTTAAGAAGAACCCAAGCTAAATTCCATTTAGGAATTAATCTAAGGGTTCTAGGTCTATTTATCGAAAAGTTTCTAACTAATTTAGATAAAGAGACATTAGATCCAATTGTAAACTATCATGGTGTGCATAAGTATCAGATAACATAGACCTATAACCTTTAATAGTAACAGGCTGCAGTTGATCTCGTCAAACAAGTATACTAGAAAGTTTGCAATGTCTGGTATGGAGGGATCAAAAATATCAACATAATGATCCCTACACCAACGACGAAAGACCTTCCACTTTAGCCACATAGTATAGTGAAGAGGAGGTCCTCCTACAGTTAGAAATCGCGTCCACTGCTCGTCCTGTACAATGCTTGCCGTGCAAGAAGGACCGCACAACGGAATACGTGAAGGTTGAGACCTTGCGGGTTGTGATGAAGTTGACACGATTTCCCCAGCGAAAGAAGATCCTCTCGTGGAGGAAGTTTTCGCGGTAAGTCCCACAGCAGACACCTGAGAAAATTTATCCACGGTCTCTGTGGAGACAGAGATGCTACCAACAGGATTGTATTGTGATTGTTTTATCTTAGCAATATTTGCTGAATCAACGGTGCTGGAGGATACGCATATCCTATCATTCCGTCCCACGAGATCGATAGAGCGTTTACTGCATATGCTCGGGGATCCGGACATGGTGACACATATGTCTGCAATTGATTGTTGAGTTGAGTCGCAAATAAGTCTATCATTGGCCACTCCCACTGGTAGAAAATCTGACTGAATACCTGTTTGTTGAGAGTCCATTCTGATGGCAACAAGCGACCCTTCCGTGAAAGGGAGTCTGCTAATACATTCAGACGACCCAGAAAATGACGGACCGAAGCAGAACTTGGTGTTCTAGAACAAACAGAAGGATTCTTTCCGTTAAATTGAATAACGGAACAGAAAGAGTGCCTCCCTGGTTCCGGATATACGCAACTACTGTCGTATTGTCGGACAGGATTTGGACATGCACTTTCTGAATAATGTTTATCCAATGACGTAGTGCAAGCCAAATTGACATCATTTCTTGGATGTTTATGTGCTTGCCTAGAAACTGCGGAACCCAAAGACCCTGGCACTTCGAATCCGTTGGGATCAATGTTGTACCCCAACCTGTTTGACTGGCATCTGTCATAATCGTAAAACTCGGATCCGGCAACTGCAGTGGAACTCCCTGAGTCAACCACTGAATGTTTGCCCAATTCTGAATCTCTTGATACACTTGATTGACAAGAGAATGTCTATATCAAGCAATTCATAGATTGCTGAAAGGTTGCCGTCGAAGAGAAGCTTCTCCGAGACCGAAGCGACTCTGAGAGAGTTCTTCACCTTACTATCCACGCACGTGGATGTAGCTAGGGCTGCGTCACGTCTAACCAACTCCAGGTTTGCCACTGAAGGGCGGAGTTATACGTGGAAAAGCTACTGCCCTTGAAAGAAATCTCATTGAGGATCATATCCTGGAATTCTTTCCCTTGAAGACGTAATGATAACGCCTTAGTAAGGTGGTCTGTGTATGATAAAGCGTCTAAGTTAAGTCTGTTAGATATTATTGTCATTTCCAACGTCATGGTTGGAATTGACATAGACGGCGATATAGACAATTCCCAGTCTTCAGCCTTGTCGTCTAGACGCAGAGGAACTCTCGGTATGCTCTGTCCTGCCATTTCAAATTTATTCCTTGAATTGATGAAAGGCAGATTTAGAGCATTTGCGGACAAGAAACTAGACTTGCCTGTTTTGGTAGCAAGCTTATATATAGCGTCGATCAATAATTCGAATGTTCTTGTGACATTATTGGACTGTGTCGGCAACTCAGGGACGATGTCCCTGAACCGATCAAAAACTCTGTGTCCAATGACGCTATTAGTCTCTTATCCAGCATCGCAGCATTCTAGTCCAACGGAACAACCTCTGGAAGATAATGCCAGAAGAAATCTATGGCAGCTTCTGTTGTTCCGAAAGGGAAAGCTCGAAATCCTCCGAATCCCTTTTGCCATCCTGTCGGACCCTATGAAGTGCTCGGTCGTCCGTACCTGATGCTTCAGTGGAGCGAACCAACCCAGCGTCGTCGGATTATTCCTGATCCGACAGAGATTCTGTCATTTGCTTGGATGCTGCAATAAGTTGTGCTATTTTGGATAGCACGTCCATCACTGAGGCCTGTGGAGAAGCGGTCTTACGTTGCTTTGCCGCTGGAAGCTCCGTGTACGTTGCCCCGTGCATACTTCTATTATACGAGCGTCCAGAGTCTACAGGCCTCATGTCCCTTGGCTACCGGATGGCATGACCTGTTCGCCGTGGAATCCCTGATTTGCGAAGCTCGCAGGATATTCGAGGTCACGTAGACAAGGTGCGGTCGTGTGCGCTGTCCTGAGGATGAGGAAGCCTTATCGACAGTCTCTCGGACTGTCTATATAACGGAGCGTCCTGAGCGTCGGACATATGCTCCGAATGCGAAACATTTGTACCACAACATCTGGTCCCAGATGTTGTTGTACGAGAGAGGGACCTCTCTCGCTCGCAACCCGGGTGGACCTGGACGAGCTAGGAACCGGACTAATAGGCTTCCTCCGAACTCTCCTCTGATCCGTCGTCACTGGGTGTGTACTTTGTCTTATTACAGTGCTTGCATCACCCAAATCTCCTTCCTGGACCGCAACGGACGAACCAGGCTGCCAAGCCATTCGATGAATGGACGCTACACCGGGCAAGCTAGCGTATGTCAACGCCGTCGATCCTACTAGGGACCTCTTAGGCGATTGACGTATTTCCATGAGCACTTATTGCCGCTAGCTCTTCATTTAACTATGACGACAGAGGCACACTTTTGGAAGACATCACGGTAACTTTTGCGAACAAGAAACCAGACTTGCTTGTTTAATAGCAAGCATATATATAGCGTCGTTCAATAATTCGAAAGTTCCTGTGACATTATTGGACTGTGTCGGAAACTCAGGGACGATGTCCCTGAACCGATCAAAAAATTCTTGTGTCCACAGACGCTATCAGTCTCTTATCCGGCATCGCAGCATTCTGGTCTGACGAAACAACCTCTAGAAGATAAAGCCAGATGAAATGTACAGCAGCTTATGTTGTTCTGGAAGGGAAAGCTCGAAATCCTCCGAATCCCTTTCGCCATCCTGTTGGACACTATGAAGTTTTCGGACGTCCGTACCTGATGCTTCAGCGGAGCGTACCGACCCAGCGTCGTCGGATATTACCTGATCCGACAGAGATTCTGTCCTTGCTGGGATGCTGCAATAAGTTGTGCTATTTGGGATAGCATGTCCATCACTGAGGCCTGTGGAGTAGTGGTCTTATGATGCTTTGCCGCTGGAAGCTCCGTGTACGTTGACTGCTGCATACTTTTCTTATGCGAACGTCCGGAGTCTACAGGCCTCGTGTCCCTGGCTACCGGATGGTGTGACTTGGTCGCCGTGGATTCTCTGATTGGCGAAGCTGGCTGGATATCCGAGGTCACATAGCCAAGGTGCGGTCGTGTGCGCTGCCGTGAGGATGAGGAAGCCTTATTGACAGTCTCTCCGGACTGTCTATATAACAGAGCGTCCTGAGCAGCAGACGTATGCTCCGCATGCAAAACATTTTGTACCACAACATCTGGTCCCAGATGTTGTTGTACGAGAGAGGGGCCTCTCTCGCTCACAGCCCGGATGGACCTGGACGAGCTAGGAACCGGACTAGCAGGCTTCCTCCGTTCTCTCCTCTGATCCGCCGTCACTGGGTGTGCACTTAGTTGATTTATAGTGCTCGCATCACCCAAAACTCCTTTCTGGACCGCAACGGACGAACCCGGCTGCCGAACCATTCGATGAATGGACGCTACACCGGGTGAGCTAGCGGAAGTCAAAGGCTGTCGATCCTACTAGGGACCTCTTAGGCAATTGACGTATTTCCATGAGCACTTTGACGCTAGCTCTTCATTTAATTGTGATGACGGAGGCACACTTTTGGAAGACATCACGGATACATCACCCTGTTCTTGTTTGTCTGAAATAGAGATTGATAAACTAGAGTGACCCCGCGGAGAAAGGGACGGCATGCCCATTTCCCCGCTAAGATACCGTGACACACGCTTCCCATGTTGTCATCCCAATGACACATACTGAACAGGAGTTAGTGCGAGTACACTAACTACAATTAATACAATGATTATGAAAGTCAGAGGAAGATTTCCTCTTATTACAATTGAACAATATCCTTTCATTGTGAAAAGAATACAAAAAGTCCTAGTACTCGCACCAACCCCTGAAAACAAAGATACATAATAACATGATCCATTAACATAGAAAAAATAATTGAAATAAAAAAAAAAATTTTTTGAAAAAATATTTTTTCAGAAAAGCCCAAGTTTCTGAAAAGTAACGTTGAGCCCCAATGGATCCCAAGCCTAAGTGTGGACAAAAATTTTAAAACTATTTTTAAAAATTAATGCAACACTTACGAATAATAATAATGTATCTTGTTATGATTAAACTAACACAAAGACAAGAAATCCCCCTCCACAGAGACTGTTGTCAATGTAAACAAGAAGTGTAAAAATACCAGAAACATGACTCCAGGCACTGATAACCATGGCCCGAAATCAGTTACCAATAATACACTATCTGATGCAAAACAGAGGCTTCCAGGGAAGAAACTGCAGAACATCAGATGGTAGATGCAGAACACTACGCCTAAACACCCATGGGTGAGGACGTAAACATGGGGAAAAGAACAGAATTAATTCTGTTACCCAGCTAAAACTCCCAAGAAATTTTAGTAATAATATTACAGAAAATATGCCAAAAGCATGGGAGAATAGCAAGGGGGGACTTAAGGGAAAGGGAGAGAGGAAAACACTGAACAAGCAGTGTAACTTTATAGCAAGAATGACCACAACAGGCCCATGCCTCGAAAATAGGTAACTTAACATAATTTCATTGAAAAATTTTAAGTTACAGCCCTGATTATTTTCTGTCACTCATTTTTCCTCTCCTCCTTCTATTTCCTCTTTAGATCCACCATTTCTCTAATATTTATGTGTCTGGCATCATTTAAACTGAGATTTACAAGCACAAAGATCAGTCAGATGTGAACTGATGAAGGACCAAACAAAGAATGATAAATGGCGCCAATTTTGGGACCTCCTCGACACTGCGCATGCGCAGTAGAGGCGAAGTATGAAGGGCCATTCAGGACATGATTTCTTTGGTATTAGATGCAAATTTTGGGGATTGGGGGGCAAAATTTGTGTTTGGCTCTAGATTTTTAAGAGTTAGCACCAGCTATGTCTGGGTCATTGGTACAGTATAAAAATTTATGTTTTTTTGAAAACTGAAAAGGAAACAGAGTTAAATTGGATATTTTAATTCTATAAAGGCCAAGAATAGAGGACCGTGCATTTTTAAAGAAGATAAAACATTTTTTACAACTTTTTTGGAGTTTCTTATCATTCTAAGACATGTTTTACACAAAATTAGCCCAAAACACCAATACCTACCGACAAAAATCATCACTTTTAACCCTTTTTATACTCTGTTAACTTTATTCTCCAAACAATTTCAACAACAAAACCTGTGGTAAACAGGTACGTGATTCTTTGGTTTTTTCCGCTATCGTATATACTCCATTTGATCGGAGTATACGAGGGTGTAATTACAATGGGAGAACGAATTAATGTCAGTTTGGGATGGATACAGGTTAGCTAACACATACCCATCCTAAACTGACCCTAGTACGCAAAGAAGGCAATGATTAGAATACGGCAACCAATGCATCAAGGTCAGTTTAGGATGGATATGGGTTAGCTAACCAGTACCCATCCTAAACTGATCCTAGGATGCAAAGAAGGAAATGATTGCTCCCCTGTGATGTCACAACGAAACATCCACAGCTCCATTTCAGAACGCAATCAGAAATTCATTTTGTTTCAAAAACCCGTCTCAGAGAAAAGGGTTAAAAGTGATGATTTTTGAGAGTGGGTATCGGTGTTTTGGGCTAATTTAGTGTAAAACATGTCTTAGAATGATAAGAAACTCAAAAAAGTTCTGAAATGTGTTTTATTTTCTTCAAAACCGCGCGGTCCTCTATTCTTGGCCTTTACCTTTAATTCTATAAATTTACATGAAAATGGTCTGTAAGAAGTTTTCAAGTAAATTTATAGAAATAGAAATTTTATACCAAATTTTGTTTCTCAATATACTTACCAAACTAATACATGATTTAGTGCCTATCAACATTATTAATTCTCCACTGGGAATGAGGAATTTCTAATGTTCTCCAAGAGAAAAAAAACTTTGGAGAACTTAAAAAGTCAAAAATGAAAATTTTTATACAAACTGGACCAACCAGGGGTGAAAAAAGCATGCTCCCCGGTGTCTGAGGTACCATCCAGGATGGTCACCAATTGTCCAATACCCAATTCCCTATTTCCAGCCATTTTAACGCTGTGTTTTTTCAACCTCCTCCACATTCCATCAAGATCTGATACAGCTTCTCAAAGGAAATTCACGGAAACATAGTTTTGAAGCATAACAGAGATGTTATACAAATAATATTTCAGCATTTCAGCAAGAATTAGTTCAAATCAGCAAATTTGCCCTGGAAATGAGTGATTGCAACTAAATGATATATAGAGGATATGGAATGAGTATTTTTCTCATATAATATTTATGAAACGAGTCTAAGAATTTTCCGTTTTGGCGAGCCTCTGGCAAGCCCAAATGGAAAATTCGGACGAGTTTCTTAAATATTATATGATAAACACACTCATTTCATATTCTATTTATCATATGACACACACACGCACAAATTAGCCACTTAGTATGACTTTTTAACCCATCACCTAACTTGAGTTGCAGACGGCACTTGAAAAAAACATCCTCGTATAACTAAATATTTTCATTTTTTGCTTCCAAAACATAGGTTATAACCCCTCATTGGAACGAGCCCGTCGAGCTCGTTCCAATGAGGGGTCATAACCTATGTTTTGGAAGCAAAAAGTGAAAACATAAAAAAATGAATGGCGTTTTTCTTGTTGGTAAAAGATTAATACAATATAACCCACCCTAAATAGGACAGATAACGTAAATTCTCCCTACTGAAATTATGAAAATGTGGCCCAGTTGTATTTTGTTCAGCCAATCAAATTGTCTAGTT
Organism: Pictodentalium vernedei; assembly: GCA_031216915.1. Classification (NCBI taxonomy): domain Eukaryota; kingdom Metazoa; phylum Mollusca; class Scaphopoda; order Dentaliida; family Dentaliidae; genus Pictodentalium; species Pictodentalium vernedei. The sequence continues at coordinate 90,853,226 of CM062297.1, read as the reverse complement.
TTGGAACTGACCAATGAAATTGATGGAAAGCTTTATGTATCACTGATTAATATGAAAACAAAATATCAAATGTTTTAAAGTGAACACAATGGACAAGTCATATGATAAATGAGCATATACTTTATTTATTTTACTGGTTTTGTGAACTAAACAACTAAAGCAGAAAGTTTATTGACTCTTAAATATTAAGGTGATTTGATTATTTGGTGATTTGACATTTTATTTACACTGATGCAAATTAAGTTTTCCTAAGAACACCTCAGCAACCGAGTTATCACTATTCTAATATAATTTGGTTGTACGGACAAAAAAAAGTTAAAAATCTGTTTCTAAGGCCCTCCCACTTGGTAATTTTAGCTGCGGCATGCTCTCTTTTTTATAACCAATGGAAACTTAAAAAAATAAAAATTAAATAGTTTATGTCTGATATTTTGCCCAAGTTAATCAAATTGATAAATTTGTCCCTTGAGTGTAACAAGGCTTTGCAATGCTTTAGCATTGCAAAGCCTTCTTACACACGAGGGACAAACTACACCACTACCCATGCTATTCTTTAGATTATGAGGCCTAAACAAACCAAGAACATGAACTTTTGATAGCAAAGAAATAGTTATAAAAATAAAAAAAAAATGCCGTCCTCATGCAATTTTACAAAACATGGCCTGAGAAACAGATGATTTACTTTGTGGGGCCTAAACACTAATAGTTCCAAAATTCTGAACAATGCTTCATTAGAGAACATAATCAATCTAAAAATACATTATGGTACAGCATATGTTACATGCAGAATGGAACTGAACAATGCCCCTGACACCCCAGCTAAGTCTATACTGAAACTGCCAAACAGTACAGGTATACTTTGATATAGGGAGGTGGCATTTGTCAAAATTCCCCTTCCATCTGCTTTTGAAGCCATTTTTGCTTCTAAACTCTTCAGGTCTATATGATCAACTTTTTGTGTCTATTCAATGAGGTGTTTCAATTAAAAAGTGCTTCCGTATTCAGTTGCAATCTTCTTACAGATTTTACATGTGGTGTTGCCTTTTTAACTTTATTTTTCGAAGTATATTCACACAGGATCTTTATCAACATTTTTCATCTATTGAATATGGTGTTTTGACTTAAAAGTGCTTCCGTATTCTGTCACAATCTTCTTACAGATTCTATATGTGATGTATTGCCTCTTTAACTGTATTTTTTGAAGTACATCTACACAGGTTGATTATCATCCTTTCCAGCAAATTGTATTTCATCTTTAGGAGGCACAACAAAATATGGAAACTGAATGGACGTTTTTGGAAAGATGCACGGTTGTGACTTTCATTTTCTTCCGACAACCAAAACTGAGTAGATTTTACAGTTAACACTTTACTCAACATAACAGCCAAAACCGGCCAGAGTTATTCTAAAAATTGCCATTTAATTTTCATTATTTTTTTCACTTTTTGTCTCAAAAGTTAAAAAATTTATAGTAATTTATATATTTTTTATACTTACCAATGACCCAGACTTAGCTGGTGCTAACTCCACAAAAACCAGGGCCAAACACAAATTTTGCCCCCCAATCCCCAAAATTTGCATCCAAAACAAAAAGAAATCATGTCCTAAAGGACCTCCATAGTACGACTCTACTGCGCATGCGCAGTGACGCAGTCGTCCCGAAATTGGCGCCAAATATCATTCTTACTGGCAGTGCCTGGTCAGCGCTATGTACTCAGCGGGGAGGCAAGAGTTCCCAACTCAGGGAGGGCCATCCCCGTCTGGGTCATTGGTAAGTATAAAAAATATATAAATTACTATAAATTTTTTAACATTTTTATACTGTACCAATGACCCAGACTTAGCTGAATAGTAAACAGGCTGGAGGGCCTAGGACATAGAGGAAAATCCAATAAGCTCAATTATATAATAAAGAGGTAACCCCAAAAGGAGTATTAGGCTTTACATGTATCTTTCTTATTTAATATTAAATTAGAAAGATACACTACCCTTAATAATTGAGCACAATAACATTCATGTTCTCTATTAACATCCAGTATAACCCTTATACTAATTATTTTTAAAGCAAGCCAATAAATAAAGTAGTCCAGAGAATTGAGACTCTTTATAATCATTTAAAAGTGTCCGAGTATTGTATATTAAAGCCCGTTTGACACTTGACATATACAAATGCTTCACACCGAGCTACACTTTAAAAATAAGACATGAATGAAATTAAACATTAATATTACACTTTAAAACCATCCCGGAAGCGACTCAGAAATACTGTCTTGGAGGAGGCATTCCCTTGCTTTTCACTATAAAGCAGGTGACCTAAGGGAACACCCGCCCCCCCCCCCCCCCTTCCCCTTGCCCTGGGTCAAATAGCCCAGAGCGAAGAGGGCAGCCGGACGGAGTCACTGCCGGAACAGAAAGCCTGCATAACTATAGTTGCAACTGTTTAGTGGACGACATTCTGAGCAACAGATAACGGACCTAAACAATGCAGGTCTCCAGAAATGGACTCAATATTTCTGAGATAAAAATTAGTAAATGTGGAAGGCTGAGACCAATAAGCAGCCTTCATTAAATCTGTAATAGCAACACTATTAGCATAAGCCCAGGAAGTAGAAAGAGCTCTTACTTCATGAGCAGAAATCTTAAGCACAGACTGCTGAGAAGAAGATAAATCTTCATACGCAGTACGGATAGTTAACTGAATCCATCTAGCAATAGAATGGACTGAAATGTCCTTTCTATTAGGCATCAAAGACAGAAAGAAACGTTTCCGTCCCTTTCTGATGAACTGAGATCTCTGTTTATAGATACGTAGTGCTCTAACAGGACAGAGTAAAGGCCTACGCCCGTCTGAAGACGGAAGAGCCTTAATAACAATAGGTTCCGGATATTTATTAGGAGCCTGATTCTTAGCTAAAAAACCGACATTAGTAGTGAAGGTGATAGTGTTCCCAACACTACGATAATGAGAATCATCCACCGATAGTGCATGAAGCTCACTGACTCTTCTGGCAGAAGAGAAAGCTAAGAGAAAAGCTGTCTTATAAGATAAGAATTTGAAATCTACTGTCCCAAGAGGTTCAAATGGCTTTTCCTTCAATTTAAGGAGAACCCAAGCTAAATTCCACTTAGGAATTAATCTAAGAGTTCTGGGTCTATTTATCGAAAAGTTTCTAACCAATTTCGATAAAGAGACATTAGATCCAATTTGTAAACTATCATGATGTGCATAGGTATCAGATAACATAGATCTATAACCCTTTATAGTAACAGGCTGCAGTTTGATTTCGTCAAACAAGTATACTAGAAAGTTAGCAATGTCTGGTATAGAGGGATCAAATATATCTACAGAATGATCCCTACACCAACGACGGAAAACCTTCCACTTAGCCGCATAGTTTAGCGAAGAGGAGGTCCTCCTACAGTTAGAAATCGCGTCCACTGCTCGTCCTGTAAAGTGCTTGCCATGCAAGAAGGACCGCACAACGGAAAAACGTGAAGGTTGAGACCTTGCGGGTAGTGATGGAGTTGGCGCGATTTCCCCTGCGAAAGAAGATCCTCTCGTGGAGGAAGCTTCCGCGGTAGGTCCCACAACAGACACCTGAGTAGATTTATCCACGGTCTCTGTGGCGACAGAGATGCTACCAACAGAATCTTGCATTGAGATTGTTTTATCTTTAGCAATACTTGTTGAATTAACGGCGCTGGAGGATACGCATATCCTATCATTCCGTCCCAAGGGATCGACAGAGCGTCTACTGCAAATGCTCTTGGATCCGGACACGGGGGCACATACGTCTGCAACTGATTGTTGAGATGTGTCGCAAATAAGTCTATCATTGGCCGTTCCCATTGGTAGCAAATCTGATTGAATACTTGTTTGTTGAGAGTCCACTCCGACGGCAACAAGCGACCCTTTCGTGAAAGGGAGTCTGCTAGCACATTCAGACGACCCGGTATGTGACGGACCGAAAGAAGAACGTGATGTTCCAACGCAAACAGAAGGATTCTTTCCGTTAGATTGAACAACGGAACTGAATGAGTGCCTCCCTGATTCCGAATATACGCCACTACTGTCGTATTGTCGGATAGGATTTGGACATGAGCATCGTGAATAATGTCCATCCAGTGACGTAACGCAAGCCAAATTGACATCATTTCCTTGATGTTTATGTGCTTGCACAGGAATTGCGGATCCCAAAGACCCTGGCATCTCGAATCCGTTGGGATTAATGATGCACCCCAACCTGTTTGACTGGCATCCGTCATAATGGTAAAACTCGGATCCGGCAACTGCAGCGGAACTCCTTGAGTTAACCACTGAATGTTTGCCCAAGTCTGAATCTCTTGTTTCACTTGATCTGACAAGAGAACGTCTACATCGAGCGAATGAATTTTCACACACCAATTCTGAGTCAGGAAAATTTGAAGAGGCCGTGTGCGTAGCCGTCCCATCGGAATGAGATCCGCGGCGGCTCCGCACAGACCTATCAGTCTCATAAATTCTCTCGCCGTGACTTTGTCTGTATTCAGACAATAGCGAGCGTAACAACTGACTAATTTCGCTCTGGTTAACGGCAGACGATCGAGATTGTTGTGCGTCTCGAAGCTCATTCCCAGATGAGTGAATGACTTGGACGGCACCAGATCCGACTTCTCCTCGTTTACTATGAAACCGAGACGTCGGAGCAATAGAAGAAGATTCTGAACATCGTTCTGAAGCGTTAACTCGTTGCCGTACCTCTGAAGAATGTCGTCCAGGTAGGCCGACGTTACCGCAGACGAATGAGCTCGGAAGTAGATCATTACCGAGTTCATTACCCGAGTGAAAGCCCAGGGTGCTAGATTCAATCCGAAGCACATGGCCCGGAACTGATACACCACTCCTAGGACTGCGAAGCGTAGATACTTTCGGAATGTCGGATGTACCATGACGTGAAAGTACGCATCTTTGAGATCTATGCTCGTTGCATAATCGTTCACCCGAATACTCGCTCTGACCGATCGAATCGTCTCCATATAAAACTTCGGAGCGACGATCAGCTTGTTTATCCAGCTCAAATCTATGACTGGACGGAACGAGCCGTCTGGTTTCGGAACCAGAAACAGATGGCTGTAGAATCCCAGCGATTCCTGGTTTTCTACGACCTCTACCGCGTTCTTCATTAAAAGAGACTGCACCTCTGATAGCAGAGCGTCTCTTTTCTGAGGATTTGACGGAAGATGAGTCCACTTTGGACTTCGAGTTAATGGAGGCTTTCGTTTGAAGGATATCTTTAGACCTTCCGAAGTCACTCCTCTCACCCACGGGTCGTCCGTAATCGACGCCCACTCTTGAGAAAAACTCGACAACCTTCCGCCAACCGGAACGCGATAGAGGTTTAAGCCATCACCTCCTGGATCTGCGAGGCCTGCGGTAGGAGAAACCACGTCTTCCACGACCCGCACCTCGCCTCGTCGACCTCGGGGCGTCCGACCGATTGTCCCGGCCTGAAGGACGTCCCGAACGAGAGTCGCTATCCTGACGGTCTCTCGAATAAGAGCTAGAGGACGCACCGGAACCTCTATAGGAACCTCTCTTGGGCGCATAAGACCCAGAAGTGCCCGCCTTATTCGTGTCTGCTGTATCCGACCTTTTAGGAGCGGATCTGAACAACAGAGAATCACTAGCTTTCTTTTTAATATTATCATAAATAGCGGAAAGCTTGCCGTCAAAGAGAAGATCTCCTGAGACCGAAGCGACTCTAAGAGAGTTCTTCACCTTAGAATCCACTAGTGTGGATGTAGCCAGGGATGCGTCACGTCTAACCAACTCCAGATTTGCCACTGAAAGGGCGGAGTTACACGTGGAATAAGCTACTGCCCTTGAAAGAAGTCTTAAAGAGGATTGTATATCCTGAAACTCTTCCCCTTGAAGGCGCAGTGATAACGCCTTAGTAAGGTGATCTGCGTAAGATAAAGCATCTAAATTGGCTCTGTTAGACGCAATAGCTGTTTCCAACACCGCGGTTGGAATAGAAGCTGACGACGGTAATGATAGCTCTAAGTCTTCCGCCTCGTCGTCCATACGCAGAGGAACTCTCGGTATACCCTGACCTGCCGTGTCGAATTTATTCCTTGCATTAATGAAAGGCAGGTTGAGAGTATTTGCGGACAAGAAACCTGCTTTCCCCGTCCTGGAAGCAAGTTTAAAAATAGCGTCGTTCAATAATTCAAATGTTCTTGCAACATTATTGGACTGCGACGGAAACTCGGGAGCGATGTCCCTGAACCGCTCAAAAAATTCAGAGTCCAATGACACTATAATTCTCCTGTCCGGAAGCGCAGCAGTCTGGCCCGACGGAACAACTTGAGGAAGAAAGTGCCGGATGAAGTCCACGGCAGCTTTATGTTGTTCCGAAAGGGATAGCTCCAATTCATCCGTATCCCTTTCACCATCCGGTCGGACCTCCCGATGTTCCCGGTCGTCCGCCCCCGATGCTTCGGCGGAGCGTACCGACCCAGCGCCGTCGGATAATTCTCGATCCGACACCGTTTCTGTCGGCTGCTGGGATGCTGCGATAAGCTGTGCTATCTGCACTAGAATGTCCGACGTCGAGACCTGCGGAGGAGCGGTCTTTCGCTGCTTCGCCGAGGGCAGCTCCGCATCAGATGGCTCCCGCATACTTTTCCTATGCGAACGTCCGGAGTCCATTGGTCTCGAATCCCTGGCTGCCGGATGGTGTGACCTGGTCGCCGAAGAATCCTTCATCGGCGAAGCTGGCAAAATATCGGAGGTCACGCAGCCAAGGTGCGGTCGTGTGCGCCGACGAGAAGAGGAAGCCTTAACAGTCTCTGCGGACTGCTTATACAACGGAGCGTCCCGAGCGACGGACGTATGCTCCGCTAAAGACACATTTTGTACCACAACATCTGGTCCCAGATGTTGTTGTACGAGAGAGGGGCCTCTCTCGCTCGCGGCCCGGCTGGACCTGGACGAGCTAGGAACCGGACTAAAAGGCTTCCTCCGTTCTCGTTCCCTATCCGCCGTCACTGGGTGTGCATCTATTATTTTTATAGTGCTCGCATCACCCAAAATTTCCTCTTGGACTGCATCGGACGAACCCGGCTGCCGAACCATTCGGTGAATGGACGCTACACCGGGCGAGCTAGCGGACGACATTTGTCTAATCTCCATGAGCACTTTTGCCGCTAGCTCTGAATTTATTTGTGACGACGGACGCACACTTGAAGAAGATAACATGGAAACATCACCCTGTTCTGGTTCCTCTGAAATAGAAACTGAGAGAGTAGAGTGACCTTGTGGAGAAAGAGCCGGCATCGCTCTTTCTCCAGAAACAACATATCGTGACACACGTTTCCAATGTTTCTCATCCCAATGTTCACATATAGGACAGGGATTAATGCGAGAACACTGACTACAATTAATACAATGATCATGAAAGTCAGAGGAAGATTTCTTCCTATTACAATTTGAACAAAGTCCCTTCATTGTGAAAGAACAACAAAAAGTCCTAGTTACTCGCAAAAACCCCTGACACAAAGATACATAATAACATGATCCATTAATAAATGAAAAAACAATTGCAAAACAAAATAATTTTGAAAAAATATTTTTTCAGAGAAGCCCAAGTTGCTGAAAAGTAACGTTGAGCCCCGATGGATCCGATGGCAAAGTGTGGTCAAAAATTTTAAAATTATATAAAATAATTAATGAGACACTTTCGGATAATATAAATGTATCTTATAATGAGATAAACTACCACAAAGGCAAACAGCCCCCCTCAAAAAAGGCTGTTGCCAATGAAAACAAACAGTGTAAACACAGTAGAAAACATGACTCCAGGCACTGAAAAAACTGGCCCGGAATCAGTCATCAATTACACTCTATCTGATGCAAAACAGAGACTCCCAGGGGAGAATCTGCAGAACATCAGATGGAAGATGCAGAACACAAACGTTATACACCCATGGGTGAAAACGTAACTATGGGGAAAATAACAGAAAACATTCTGTAACCAAGCAACTCTCCCAGGGAATTTTAGAAATGAAACTTCTCAAAAATATGCCAAAAGCATGGGAGAATTGCAAGGGGGGACTTTAGAAGGCTAGGGGAGAGGAAACACTGAATAAGCAGTGCAACAATTAGCAAGAATGACAACAAGAGGCCCATGCCTCGAAAATAGGCAACTTAACATAATTTCAACAAAAAATTTTAAGTACAGCCCTGATTATTTTTTGCCACTTCTTTTTTCCTCTCCTCCTTCTATCCTCCTTAGAATCACATTTTCTCCAAAAATTACGTGTCTGGCATCCTTTAAACTGAGATTTACAAGCACAAAGATCAGTGAGATGTTGACTGATGAAGGGCCAAACAGAGAATGATATTTGGCGCCAATTTCGGGACGACTGCGTCACTGCGCATGCGCAGTAGAGTCGTACTATGGAGGTCCTTTAGGACATGATTTCTTTTTGTTTTGGATGCAAATTTTGGGGATTGGGGGGCAAAATTTGTGTTTGGCCCTGGTTTTTGTGGAGTTAGCACCAGCTAAGTCTGGGTCATTGGTACAGTATAAAAATATATAGGTTATGACCCCTCACTGGAACGAGCTTGATAAGCTCGTTCCAATGAGGGGTCATAACCCATTTTCTTTAGACAAAAAAACGAAAAAAGTTAGTTATTCAAGAATATTTTTTGCAAGTGTCGTGTGCTTTTCATGTTAGGTAAAGAGTTAACTCGACAGTTCTAGACATCACATTACATCAACAGTAATCTGTGTGCACACACCACAAACAGTGGGTAACAGCCTATAACACTGTCCAATCCCTTACAGAATTTAATTGGTAGCCTGGGAACTTGCCATATGGCATTTATCAAGAAGAAAAAAATGTCAATGCCTATAAGAATTATGGTTTACTGTTCTTAATCAAACTTTCCATTTAAGGTAAAATTATTTCATAATTAACGGCCGTAAGCATCAAGTTTCATTTGATGTTACAGCCATCAGTGGCTAAAGTGAAACATTTTAAGTTACAGTACAGTTGCCGTGACCTGGTCATAATTCACATGTGGGTACTGATGTCCACGCATGGATGTATAAGGTAATAAGATGTCCACACATGGGTGTACAAGGTAATAAAAAATATTATTTCCAAATGAAACAAAATACTGTGTTTTGATTGGCTGAGAGGTATGGTATAACTTGCCATCCACTGTAGCTTTTTTTTACAAAGTGGTTAACCACGGTGTAAAAACAAGAATACACAATAGCAGGCTATGTGGCTAAGAGCAAGCTATATGACTAAAAAAGTACCCATTTTTAATTATTAATTCATATCTTCTGCTTGGTTATGTTAGAACAAAAGTAAAAATACAGGAAATTTAATATGTATGTGCAATAAAATATTAGAGATATGGATGTCATTGGAACACGCTCATTGAGCCAGTTCCAATGATATCCATATTTGTCTGGTTTTATTAAGAAACTTACAAAGTACAAATTTTCTGTCTGTTTTTGCCCACAATGTAGGTTAAAGTATTAAGTACACCAAAATTCTTGGAAATAAATGTTATCCTTGTGTTTTTCAGGGTGTATGGGAGTTTAGACCGGTCTGGGAACTCATACACCCTTCAGCTTTGCCTCAGGGTGTATGAGTTTCCAAACCGGTGTAAATTCCCATACGCCCTGGAAAACACAAGGATAGCTAATAATATCACTCAAATTTTAATTAATGAAGCACCGGGTTGTACCAGTGCTTCATTAATTAAATTTTTGATGATCATTCCTATAATTAGTGTTTGGAATCTAATATTATTGCGTCCGTGGAAATGTTGCCCACTCGTGGAAAGTGACCAGTCCATGGTGGCTAGAGCTGTAGGTTTTTAAATTTCTTGTTCAGTTTCGGTTTTGGTTTTTCAGGTGGAATAAAACCTCGGTTCGGTTCGGTTCAGTTTTCGGTTTGTTCATGAGGCCAAGTAAAATTCAATAAAACTCATTCTGGCTTATGTCCGGCGTCATAACTGAATGGTAGTGAAATTGAGTGAAACTCAATGAATGCCCGAAATGAGCTATAATACATGAAGAATCAGGAAGGCCAATATAATAATTACCGAAATGTTAAATGAAAGTGTCAATGACACTGTAGCTCAACTTGACAAACTTGAACTTGGTAAGTTATAAATGAAATGGCAAAATTGAAGATCATTGGTACCAATGTTATTTTTTTTGCCAGTGGCAACATTTTTTGACAGAAACCGAAGAAAATCGATAGCTCCCATCTAGAGGCCTCCCCAAACAAGCATGCCAGGTTTCAAAGCAATCCGATCATAAATGTGCCCTGTAGGGTGTACAAAAGGGAAATATTGTGGTCTGACTAGACTAAATTCTAAGAACGTTGGCCGTGGCAACAATTTTTGACGGAAATGGAAGAAAATCAATAGCTCCCATCTAGAGGTCACCGTAAATAAGCATACCACGTTTCAAAGCAATCTAATCATAAATGAGCCCTGTAGGGTGAGCCAAAGGGAAATATTGTGGTCTGACTAAACTAAGTTCTAAGAATGTTGGCTGCGGCAACATTTTTTGATGGAAATTGAAGAAAATCGATAGCTCCCATCTAGAGGTCACCCCAAACAAGCATGCCAGGTTTCAAAGCAATCCGATCATAAGTGTACCCTGTAGGGTGTGCCAAAGGGAAATATTGAGTCTTCTGACTAAACTAAGTTCTAAGAACGTTGGCCGTGGCAACATTTTTTGACAGAAATTGAAGAAAATCGTTAGCTCCCATCTAGAGGTCTCCCCAAACAAGCATACCAGGATTCAAAGCAATCTGATCATAAATGGGCCCTGTAGGGTGTGCCAAAGGGAAATATTGCGGTCTGACTGAACAAAGTTCTACGAACGTTGGCCGTGGCAAAATTTTTTGCCAGAAATTGAAGAAAATCAATAGCTCCCATCTAGAGGTCACCCTAAATAAGCATACCAGGTTTCAAAGCAATCAAATCATAAATGTGCCCTGTAGGGTGTGCCAAAGGGAAGTATTGTGGTTTGACTAAACTAAGTTCTAAGAACGTTGGCCGCAGCAACATTTTTTGACGGAAATTGAAGAAAATCGATAGCTCCCATCTAGAGGTCACCCCAAACAAGCATGCCAGGTTTCAAAGCAATTCGATCATAAATGTACCCTGTAGGGTGTGCCAAAGGGAAATATTGAGTCTTCTGACTAAACTAAGTTCTAAGAACGTTGGCCGCGGCAACATTTTTTGACAGAAATTGAAGAAAATCGATAGCTCCCATTTAGAGGTCTTCCCAAACAAGCATACCAGGTTTCAAAGCAATCTGATCATAAATGTGCCCTGTAGGGTGTGCCGAAGGGAAATATTGAAGTCTGACTAAACTAAGTTTTATGAACGTTGGCCGTGGCAACATTTTTTGCCGGAAATTGAAGAAAGTTAAAAAATTTATAGTAATTTATATATTTTTTATACTTACCAATGACCCAGACTTAGCTGGTGCTAACTCCAACAAAACCAGGGCCAAACACAAATTTTGCCCCCCAATCCCCAAAATTTGCATCCAAAACAAAAAGAAATCATGTCCTAAAGGACCTCCATACTACGCCTCTACTGCGCATGCGCAGTGACGCAGTCGTCCCGAAATTGGCGCCAATTATCATTCTTACTGGCAGTGCCTGGTCAGCGCTATGTACTCAGCGGGGAGGCAAGAGTTCCCAACTCCAGGGAGGGCCATCCCCGTCTGGGTCATTGGTAAGTATAAAAAATATATAAATTACTATAAATTTTTTAACATTTTTATACTGTACCAATGACCCAGACTTAGCTGAATAGTAAACAGGCTGGAGGGCCTAGGACATAGAGGAAAATCCAATAAGCTCAACTATATAGTAAAGAGGTAACCCCTTAAGGAGAAAAGGAGTATTAGGCTTTACATGTATCTTTCTTATTTAATATTAAATTAGAAAGATACACTACCCTTAACAATTGAGCACAATAACATTCATGTTCTCTATTAACATCCAGTATAACCCTTATACTAATTATTTTTAAAGCAAGCCAATAAATAAAGTAGTCCAGAGAATTGAGACTCTTTATAATCATTTAAAAGTGTCCGAGTATTGTATATTAAAGCCCGTTTGACACTTGACATATACAAATGCTTCACACCGAGCTACACTTTAAAAATAAGACATGAATGAATTAAACATTAATATTACACTTTAAAACCATCCCGGAAGCGACTCAGAAATACTGACTTGGAGGAGGCATTCCCTTGCTTTTCACTATAAAGCAGGTGACCTAAGGGAACACCCGCCCCCCCCCCCCCCCCTTCCCCTTGCCCTGGGTCAAATAGCCCAGAGCGAAGAGGGCAGCCGGACGGAGTCACTGCCGGAACAGAAAGCCTGCATAACTATAGTTGCAACTGTTTAGTGGACGACATTCTGAGCAACAGATAACGGACCTAAACAATGCAGGTCTCCAGAAATGGACTCAATATTTCTGAGATAAAAATTCGTAAATGTGGATGGCTGAGACCAATAAGCAGCCTTCATTAAATCTGTATTAGCAACACTATTAGCATAAGCCCAGGAAGTAGAAAGAGCTCTTACTTCATGAGCAGAAATCTTAAGCACAGACTGCTGAGAAGAAGATAAATCTTCATAAGCAGTACGGATAGTTAACTGAATCCATCTAGCAATAGAATGGACTGAAATGTCCTTTCTATTAGGCATCAAAGACAGAAAGAAACGTTTCCGTCCCTTTCTGATAAACTGAGATCTCTGTTTATAGATACGTAGTGCTCTAACAGGACAGAGTAAAGGCCTACGCCCGTCTGAAGACTGAAGAGCCTTAATAACAATAGGTTCCGGATATTTATTAGGAGCCTGATTCTTAGCTAAAAAACCCACATTAGTAGTGAAGGTGATAGTGTTCCCAACACTACGATAATGAGAATCATCCACCGATAGTGCATGAAGCTCACTGACTCTTCTGGCAGAAGAGAACGCTAAGAGAAAAGCTGTCTTATAAGATAAGAATTTGAAATCTACTGTCCCAAGAGGTTCAAATGGCTTTTCCTTCAATTTAAGGAGAACCCAAGCTAAATTCCACTTAGGAATTAATCTAAGAGTTCTGGGTCTATTTATCGAAAAGTTTCTAACCAACTTCGATAAAGAGACATTAGATCCAATTTGTAAACTATCATGATGTGCATAGGTATCAGATAACATAGATCTATAACCCTTTATAGTAACAGGCTGCAGTTTGATTTCGTCAAACAAGTATACTAGAAAGTTTGCAATGTCTGGTATAGAGGGATCAAATATATCTACAGAATGATCCCTACACCAACGACGAAAAACCTTCCACTTAGCCGCATAGTTTAGCGAAGAGGAGGTCCTCCTACAGTTAGAAATTGCGTCCACTGCTCGTCCTGTAAAGTGCTTGCCATGCAAGAAGGACCGCACAACGGAAAAACGTGAAGGTTGAGACCTTGCGGGTTGTGATGGAGTTGGCGCGATTTCCCCTGCGAAAGAAGATCCTCTCGTGGAGGAAGCTTCCGCGGTAGGTCCCACAACAGACACCTGAGTAGATTTATCCACGGTCTCTGTGGCGACAGAGATGCTACCAACAGAATCTTGCATTGAGATTGTTTTATCTTTAGCAATACTTGTTGAATTAACGGCGCTGGAGGATACGCATATCCTATCATTCCGTCCCAAGGGATCGACAGAGCGTCTACTGCAAATGCTCTTGGATCCGGACACGGAGACACATACGTCTGCAACTGATTGTTGAGATGTGTCACAAATAAGTCTATCATTGGCCGTTCCCATTGGTAGCAAATCTGATTGAATACTTGTTTGTTGAGAGTCCACTCCGACGGCAACAAGCGACCCTTTCGTGAAAGGGAGTCTGCTAGCACATTCAGACGACCCGGTATGTGACGGACCGAAAGAAGAACGTGATGTTCTAACGCAAACAGAAGGATTCTTTCCGTTAGATTGAACAACGGAACTGAATGAGTGCCTCCCTGATTCCGTATATACGCCACTACTGTCGTATTGTCGGATAGGATTTGGACATGAGCATCGTGAATAATGTCCATCCAGTGACGTAACGCAAGCCAAATTGACATCATTTCCTTGATGTTTATGTGCTTGCACAGGAATTGCGGATCCCAAAGACCCTGGCATCTCGAATCCGTTGGGATTAATGATGCACCCCAACCTGTTTGACTGGCATCCGTCATAACGGTAAAACTCGGATCCGGCAACTGCAGCGGAACTCCTTGAGTTAACCACTGAATGTTTGCCCAAGTCTGAATCTCTTGTTTCACTTGATCTGACAAGAGAACATCTACATCGAGCGAATGAATTTTCACACTCCAATTCTGAGTCAGGAAAATTTGAAGAGGACGTGTGCGTAGCGCCCCATCGGAATGAGATCCGCGGCGGCTCCGCACAGACCTATCAGTCTCATAAATTCTCTCGCCGTGACTTTGTCTGCGTGCAGACAATAGCGAGCGTAACAACTGACTAATTTCGCTCTGGTTAACGGCAGACGAACGAGATTGTTGTGCGTCTCGAAGCTCATTCCCAGATGAGTGAATGACTTGGACGGCACCAGATCCGACTTCTCCTCGTTTACTATAAAACCGAGACGTCGGAGCAATAGAAGAAGATTCTGAACATCGTTCTGAAGCATTAACTCGTTGCCGTACCTCTGAAGAATGTCGTCCAGGTAGGCCGACGTTACCGCAGACGAATGAGCTCGGAAGTAGATCATTACCGAGTTCATTACCCGAGTGAAAGCCCAGGGTGCTAGATTCAATCCGAAGCACATCGCCCGGAATTGATACACCACTCCCAGGACTGCAAAGCGTAGATACTTTCGGAATGTCGGATGTACCATGACGTGAAAATACGCATCTTTGAGATCTATGCTCGTTGCATAATCGTTCACCCGAATACTCGCTCTGACCGATCGAATCGTCTCCATATAAAACTTCGGAGCGACGATCAACTTGTTTATCCAGCTCAAATCTATGACTGGACGGAACGAGCCGTCTGGTTTCGGAACCAGAAACAGATGGCTGTAGAATCCCAGAGATTCCTGGTTTTCTACGACCTCTACCGCGTTCTTCATTAAAAGAGACTGCACCTCTGATAACAGAGCGTCTCTTTTCTGTGGATTTGACGGAAGATGAGTCCACTTTGGACTTCGAGTTAATGGAGGCTTTCGTTTGAAGGATATCTTTAGACCTTCCGAAGTCACTCCTCTCACCCAAGGATCGTCCGTAATCGACGCCCATTCTTGTGAAAAGCTCGACAACCTTCCACCAACCGGTACGCGATAGAGGTTTAAGCCATCACCTCCTGGACCTGCGAGGCCTGCGGTAGGAGAAACCACGTCCTCCACGGCCCGCACCTCGCCCCGTCGACCTCGGGGCGTCCGACCGATTGTCCCGGCCTGAAGGACGTCCCGAACGAGAGTCGCTACCCTGACGGTCTCTCGAATAAGACCAAGAGGACGCACCGGAACCTCTATAGGAACCTCTCTTGGGCGCATTAGACCCAGAAGTGCCTGTCTTATTCTTGTCTGCTGTATCCGACTTCTTAGAAGCAGATTTGAACAACAGAGAATCCGAAGCTTTCTTTGTAATTTTATTATAAATAGCAGAAAGCTTGCCGTCAAAGAGAAGTTCTCCTGAGACCGAAGCGACTCTAAGAGAGTTCTTCACCTTAGTATCCACTAGTGTGGATGTAGTTAGGGCTGCGTCACGTCTAACCAACTCCAGATTTGCCACTGAAAGGGCGGAGTTACACGTGGAATAAGCTACTGCCATTGAAAGAAGTCTTAAAGAGGATTGTATATCCTGAAACTCTTTCCCTTGAAGGCCCAGTGATAACGCCTTAGTAAGGTGATCTGCGTAAGATAAGGCATCTAAATTGGCTCTGTTAGAAGCAATAGCTGTTTCCAACACCGCGGTTGGAATAGAAGCCGACGACGGTAATGATAGCTCTAAGTCTTCCGCCTCGTCGTCCATACGCAGAGGAACTCTTGGTATACCCTGTCTTGCCGTATCGAATTTATTCCTTGCATTAATGAAATGCAGGTTGAGAATTTTAGCGGACAAGAAACCTGCTTTCCCCGTCTTGGAAGCAAGTTTAAATATAGCGTCGTTCAATAATTCAAATGTTCTTGCAACATTATTGGACTGCGACGGAAACTCGGGAGCGATGTCCCTGAACCGCTCAAAAAATTCAGAGTCCAATGACGCTATAATCCTCTTGTCCGGAACCGCAGCAGTCTGGCCCGACGGAACAACTTGAGGGAGAAAGTGCCGGATGAAGTCCACGGCAGCTTTATGTTGTTCCGAAAGGGATAGCTCCAAGTCATCCGTATCCCTTTCACCATCCGGTCGGACCTCATGATGTTCCCGGTCGTCCGCCCCCGATGCTTCGGCGGAGCGTACCGACCCAGCGCCGTCGGATAATTCTCGATCCGACACCGTTTCTGTCGGCTGCTGGGATGCTGCGATAAGCTGTGCTATCTGCACAAGAATGTCCGGCGTCGAGACCTGCGGAGGCGCAGTCTTCCACTGTTTCGCCGAGGACAGCTCTGCATCAGATGGCTCCCGCATACTTTTCCTATGCGAACGTCCGGAGTCCATCGGTCTCGAATCCCTGGCTGCCGGATGGTGTGACCTGGTCGCCGAAGAATCCTTCATCGGCGAAGCTGGTAATATATCGGCGGTCACGCAGCCAAGGTGCGGTCGTGTGCGCTGACGAGAAGAGGAAGCCTTAACAGTCTCCGCGGACTGCTTATACAACGGAGTGTCCCGAGCAAAGACACATTTTGTACCACAACATCTGGTCCCAGATGTTGTTGTACGAGAGAGGGGCCTCTCTCGCTCGCGGCCCAGCTGGACCTGGACGAGCTAGGAACTGGACTCAAAGGCTTCCTCCGTTCTCGCTTACTATCCGCCGTCACTGGGTGTGCATCTATTATGTTTATAGTGCTCGCATCACCCAAAATTTCCTCCTGGACCGCATCGGACGAACCCGGCTGCCGAACCATTCGGTGAATGGACGCTACACCGGGCGAGCTAGCGGACGACATTTGTCTAATCTCCATGAGCACTTTTGCCGCTAGCTCTGAATTCATTTGTGACGACGGACGCACACTTGTAGAAGATAACATGGAAACATCACCCTGTTCTTGTTCCTCTGAAATAGAAACTGAGAGAGTAGAGTGACCTTGCGGAGAAAGAGCCGGCATAGCCCTTTCTCCAGAAACAACATATCGTGACACACGTTTCCAATGTTTCTCATCCCAATATTCACATATAGGACAGGGATTAATGCGAGAACACTGACTACAATTAATACAATGATCATGAAAGTCAGAGGAAGATTTCTTCCTATTACAATTTGAACAAAGTCCCTTCATTGTGAAAGAACAACAACAAGTCCTAGTTACTCGCAAAAACCCCTGACACAAAGATACATAATAACATGATCCATTAATAAATGAAAAAACAATTACATATCAAAAAAAATTTTGAAAAAATATTTTTTCAGCGAAGCCCAAGTTGCTGAAAAGTAACGTTGAGCCCCGATGGATCCGATGGCAAAGTGTGGTCAAAAATTTTAAATTTATATTAAATAATTAAGGAGACACTTACGGATAATATAAATGTATCTTATAATGAGATAAACTACAGCAAAGGCAAACAGCCCCCCTCAAAAAAGGCTGTTGCCAATGAAAACAAACAGTGTAAAACACCAGAAAACATGACTCCAGGCACTGAAAAAACTGGCCCGGAATCAGTCATCAAATTACACTCTATCCGATGCAAAACAGAGACTCCCAGGGGAGAATCTGCAGAACATCAGATGGAAGATGCAGAACACAAACGTTATACACCCATGGGTGAAAACGTAACTATGGGGAAAACAACAGAAAACATTCTGTAACCAAGCAACTCTCCCAGGAAATTTTAGAAATGAACTTTCTCAAAAATATGCCAAAAGCATGGGAGAATTGCAAGGGGGGGACCTTAGAAGGCTAGGAGAGAGGAAACACTGAATAAGCAGTGCAACATTTAGCAAGAATGACAACAAGAGGCCCATGCCTCAAAAATAGGCAACTTAACATAATTTCATCAAAAAATTTTAAGTACAGCCCTGATTATTTTTTTTTTTGTCACTTCTTTTTCCCCTCCTCCTTCTATCCTCCTTAGAATCACATTTTCTCCAAAAATTACGTGTCTGGCATCCTTTAAACTGAGATTTACAGGCACAAAGATGAGTGAGATGTTGACTGATGAAGGGCCAAACAGAGAATGATAATTGGCGCCAATTTCGGGACGTCTGCGTCACTGCGCATGCGCAGTAGAGGCGTAGTATGGAGGTCCTTTAGGACATGATTTCTTTTTGTTTTGGATGCAAATTTTGGGGATTGGGGGGGCAAAATTTGTGTTTGGCCCTGGTTTTGTTAGAGTTAGCACCAGCTAAGTCTGGGTCATTGGTACAGTATAAAAATATACAGAACTTTTATTGTGCTTGACCATTTTTCGAGGACTGACACCTGCACGCAACTTGAGGAAAGCTGCAAACACAACTAAACTGAAATGTCGGAAATGCACAGAATGTAGCCTTCCCAGAGTAGTGAGAGTACCCAGACACTGCCATTGGCAGTGTCTGGGTACTCTCACTATTCTGGGATGGCTACATTCTGTGAATTTCTGCAGCAAGTATTTAAAAAAAACGAAAAACCTCAGATTACGGGATGTCAACAGTTTCGGTTTTTTAAAAAAACGAAAAACCTCGGTTCGGTTTCGGTTAACCTACAGCTCTAACGGTGGCTGTACTGCATTGTAAACAAACTTCCCTTCAGAGGACACTATTGAAATTGATATTATATGAAGAGAAAGAGAATATTCCTGGATTTCTTGAGATACGTACACTTTTTCTTCTTTTGTTTGAGAATTTCCTCTCGGATTTTAATATTTGGAGGCTCTAACTCATCAAAATTCCAAGACATCCAAAAACGAGGGGCAACACGTATGCCTGGAAATATAAATAAATTTTAGCTTTTAAAAATGACTGTGGTCATAACAACAGGATCAAATGTTTTAAACTATGTTGTGGTGCAAGTAATATTTGCTGCACCACACATGTACTCTTTGCCCTTCACCTTTGTGTGAAGTTTCAGGAAAGTTAAAAAATTTATAGTAATTTATATATTTTTTATACTTACCAATGACCCAGACTTAGCTGGTGCTAACTCCACAAAAACCAGGGCCAAACACAAATTTTGCCCCCCAATCCCCAAAATTTGCATCCAAAACAAAAAGAAATCATGTCCTAAAGGACCTCCATAGTACGACTCTACTGCGCATGCGCAGTGACGCAGTCGTCCCGAAATTGGCGCCAAATATCAGTCTTACTGGCAGTGCCTGGTCAGCGCTATGTACTCAGCGGGGAGGCAAGAGTTCCCAACTCCAGGGAGGGCCATCCCCGTCTGGGTCATTGGTAAGTATAAAAAATATATAAATTACTATAAATTTTTTAACATTTTTATACTGTACCAATGACCCAGACTTAGCTGAATAGTAAACAGGCTGGAGGGCCTAGGACATAGAGGAAAATCCAATAAGCTCAATTATAAAATAAAGAGGTAACCCCTTAAGGAGAAAAGGAGTATTAGGCTTTACATGTATCTTTCTTATTTAATATTTAAATTAGAAAGATACACTACCCTTAATAATTGAGCACAATAACATTCATGTTCTCTATTAACATCCAGTATAACCCTTATACTAATTATTTTTAAAGCAAGCCAATAAATAAAGTAGTCCAGAGAATTGAGACTCTTTATAATCATTTAAAAGTGTCCGAGTATTGTATATTAAAGCCCGTTTGACACTTGACATATACAAATGCTTCACACCGAGCTACACTTTAAAAATAAGACATGAATGAAATTAAACATTAATATTACACTTTAAAACCATCCCGGAAGCGACTCAGAAATACTGTCTTGGAGGAGGCATTCCCTTGCTTTTCACTATAAAGCAGGTGACCTAAGGGAACACCCGCCCCCCCCCCCCCTTCCCCTTGCCCTGGGTCAAATAGCCCAGAGCGAAGAGGGCAGCCGGACGAAGTCACTGCCGGAACAGAAAGCCTGCATAACTATAGTTGCAACTGTTTAGTGGACGACATTCTGAGCAACAGATAACGGACCTAAACAATGCAGGTCTCCAGAAATGGACTCAATATTTCTGAGATAAAAATTAGTAAATGTGGATGGCTGAGACCAATAAGCAGCCTTCATTAAATCTGTAATAGCAACACTATTAGCATAAGCCCAGGAAGTAGAAAGAGCTCTTACTTCATGAGCAGAAATCTTAAGCACAGACTGCTGAGAAGAAGATAAATCTTCATACGCAGTACGGATAGTTAACTGAATCCATCTAGCAATAGAATGGACTGAAATGTCCTTTCTATTAGGCAACAAAGACAGAAAGAAACGTTTCCGTCCCTTTCTGATGAACTGAGATCTCTGTTTATAGATACGTAGTGCTCTAACAGGACAGAGTAAAGGCCTACGCCCGTCTGAAGACGGAAGAGCCTTAATAACAATAGGTTCCGGATATTTATTAGGAGCCTGATTCTTAGCTAAAAAACCGACATTAGTAGTGAAGGTGATAGTGTTCCCAACACTACGATAATGAGAATCATCCACCGATAGTGCATGAAGCTCACTGACTCTTCTGGCAGAAGAGAAAGCTAAGAGAAAAGCTGTCTTATAAGATAAGAATTTGAAATCTACTGTCCCAAGAGGTTCAAATGGCTTTTCCTTCAATTTAAGGAGAACCCAAGCTAAATTCCACTTAGGAATTAATCTAAGAGTTCTGGGTCTATTTATCGAAAAGTTTCTAACCAATTTCGATAAAGAGACATTAGATCCAATTTGTAAACTATCATGATGTGCATAGGTATCAGATAACATAGATCTATAACCCTTTATAGTAAGAGGTTGCAGTTTGATTTCGTCAAACAAGTATACTAGAAAGTTAGCAATGTCTGGTATAGAGGGATCAAATATATCAACAGAATGATCCCTACACCAACGACGGAAAACCTTCCACTTAGCCGCATAGTTTAGCGAAGAGGAGGTCCTCCTACAGTTAGAAATCGCGTCCACTGCTCGTCCTGTAAAGTGCTTGCCATGCAAGAAGGACCGCACAACGGAAAAACGTGAAGGTTGAGACCTTGCGGGTTGTGATGTAGTTGGCGCGATTTCCCCTGCCAAAGAAGATCCTCTCGTGGAGGGAGCTTCCGCGGTAGGTCCCACAACAGACACCTGAGTAGATTTATCCACGGTCTCTGTGGCGACAGAGATGCTACCAACAGAATCTTGCATTGAGATTGTTTTATCTTTAGCAATACTTGTTGAATTAACGGCGCTGGAGGATACGCATATCCTATCATTCCGTCCCAAGGGATCGATAGAGCGTCTACTGCAAATGCTCTTGGATCCGGACACGGGGACACATACGTCTGCAACTGATTGTTGAGATGTGTCGCAAATAAGTCTATCATTGGCCGTTCCCATTGGTAGCAAATCTGATTGAATACTTGTTTGTTGAGAGTCCACTCCGACGGCAACAAGCGACCCTTTCGTGAAAGGGAGTCTGCTAGCACATTCAGACGACCCGGTATGTGACGGACCGAAAGAAGAACGTGATGTTCCAACGCAAACAGAAGGATTCTTTCCGTTAGATTGAACAACGGAACTGAATGAGTGCCTCCCTGGTTCCGTATATACGCCACTACTGTCGTATTGTCGGATAGGATTTGGACATGAGCATCGTGAATAATGTCCATCCAGTGACGTAACGCAAGCCAAATTGACATCATTTCCTTGATGTTTATGTGCTTGCACAGGAATTGCGGATCCCAAAGACCCTGGCATCTCGAATCCGTTGGGATTAATGATGCACCCCAACCTGTTTGACTGGCATCCGTCATAATGGTAAAACTCGGATCCGGCAACTGCAGCGGAACTCCTTGAGTTAACCACTGAATGTTTGCCCAAGTCTGAATCTCTTGTTTCACTTGATCTGACAAGAGAACGTCTACATCGAGCGAATGAATTTTCACACTCCAATTCTGAGTCAGGAAAATTTGAAGAGGCCGTGTGCGTAGCCGTCCCATCGGAATGAGATCCGCGGCGGCTCCGCACAGACCTATCAGTCTCATAAATTCTCTTGCCGTGACTTTGTCTGTATTCAGACAATAGCGAGCGTAACAACTGACTAATTTCGCTCTGGTTAACGGCAGACGAACGAGATTGTTGTGCGTCTCGAAGCTCATTCCCAGATGAGTGAATGACTTGGACGGCACCAGATCCGACTTCTCCTCGTTTACTATGAAACCGAGACGTCGGAGCAATAGAAGAAGATTCTGAACATCGTTCTGAAGCGTTAACTCGTTGCCGTACCTCTGAAGAATGTCGTCCAGGTAGGCCGACGTTACCGCAGACGAATGAGCTCGGAAGTAGATCATTACCGAGTTCATTACCCGAGTGAAAGCCCAGGGTGCTAGATTCAATCCGAAGCACATGGCCCGGAACTGATACACCACTCCTAGGACTGCGAAGCGTAGATACTTTCGGAATGTCGGATGTACCATGACGTGAAAGTACGCATCTTTGAGATCTATGCTCGTTGCATAATCGTTCACACGAATACTCGCTCTGACCGATCGAATCGTCTCCATATAAAACTTCGAAGCGACGATCAGCTTGTTTATCCAGCTCAAATCTATGACTGGACGGAACGAGCCGTCTGGTTTCGGAACCAGAAACAGATGGCTGTAGAATCCCAGCGATTCCTGGTTTTCTACGACCTCTACCGCGTTCTTCATTAAAAGAGACTGCACCTCTGATAGCAGAGCGTCTCTTTTCTGAGGGTTTGACGGAAGATGAGTCCACTTTGGACTTCGAGTTAATGGAGGCTTTCGTTTGAAGGATATCTTTAGACCTTCCGAAGTCACTCCTCTCACCCACGGGTCGTCCGTAATCGACGCCCACTCTTGAGAAAAACTCGACAACCTTCCGCCAACCGGAACGCGATAGAGGTTTGAGCCATCACCTCCTGGATCTGCGAGGCCTGCGGTAGGAGAAACCACGTCTTCCACGACCCGCACCTCACCTCGTCGACCTCGGGGCGTCCGACCGATTGTCCCGGCCTGAAGGACGTCCCGAACGAGAGTCACTATCCTGACGGTCTCTCGAATAAGAGCTAGAGGACGCACCGGAACCTCTCTTGGGCGGATAAGACCCAGAAGTGCCCGCCTTATTCGTGTCTGCTGTATCCGACCTTTTAGGAGCGGATCTAAACAACAGAGAATCACTAGCTTTCTTTTTAATATTATCATAAATAGCGGAAAGCTTGCCGTCAAAGAGAAGATCTCCTGAGACCGAAGCGACTCTAAGAGAGTTCTTCACCTTAGAATCCACTAGTGTGGATGTAGACAGGGCTGCGTCACGTCTAACCAACTCCAGATTTGCCACTGAAAGGGCGGAGTTACACGTGGAATAAGCTACTGCCCTTGAAAGAAGTCTTAAGGAGGATTGTATATCCTGAAACTCTTCCCCTTGAAGACGCAGTGATAACGCCTTAGTAAGGTGATCTGCGTAAGATAAGGCATCTAAATTGGCTCTGTTAGACGCAATAGCTGTTTCCAACACTGCGGTTGGAATAGAAGCTGACGACGGTAATGATAGCTCTAAGTCTTCCGCCTCGTCGTCCATACGCAGAGGAACTCTCGGTATACCCTGACCTGCCGTGTCGAATTTATTCCTTGCATTAATGAAAGGCAGGTTGAGAGTATTTGCGGACAAGAAGCCTGCTTTCCCCGTCCTGGAAGCAAGTTTAAAAATAGCGTCGTTCAATAATTCAAATGTTCTTGCAACATTATTGGACTGCGACGGAAACTCGGGAGCGATGTGCCTGAACCGCTCGAAAAAATCAGAGTCCAATGACGCTATAATTCTCCTGTCCGGAAGCGCAGCAGTCTGGCCCGACGGAACAACTTGAGGAAGAAAGTGCCGGATGAAGTCCACGGCAGCTTTGTGTTGTTCCGAAAGGGATAGCTCCAATTCATCCGTATCCCTTTTACCATCCGGTCGGGCCTCCCGATGTTCCCGGTCGTCCGCCCCCGATGCTTCGGCGGAGCGTACCGACCCAGCGCCGTCGGATAATTCTCGATCCGACACCGTTTCTGTCGGCTGCTGGGATGCTGCGATAAGCTGTGCTATCTGCACTAGAATGTCCGACGTCGAGACCTGCGGAGGAGCGGTCTTTCGCTGCTTCGCCGAGGGCAGCTCCGCATCAGATGGCTCCCGCATACTTTTCCTATGCGAACGTCCGGAGTCCATCGGTCTCGAATCCCTGGCTGCCGGATGGTGTGACCTGGTCGCCGAAGAATCCTTCATCGGCGAAGCTGGCAAAATATCGGAGGTCACGCAGCCAAGGTGCGGTCGTGTGCGCCGACGAGAAGAGGAAGCCTTAACAGTCTCTGCGGACTGCTTATACAACGGAGCGTCCCGAGCGACGGACGTATGCTCCGCTAAAGACACATTTTGTACCACAACATCTGGTCCCAGATGTTGTTGTACGAGAGAGGGGCCTCTCTCGCTCGCGGCCCGGCTGGACCTGGACGAGCTAGGAACCGGACTAAAAGGCTTCCTCCGTTCTCGTTCACTATCCGCCGTCACTGGGTGTGCATCTATTATTTTTATAGCGCTCGCATCACCCAAAATTTCCTCTTGGACCGCATCGGACGAACCCGGCTGCCGAACCATTCGGTGAATGGACGCTACACCGGGCGAGCTAGCGGACGACATTTGTCTAATCTCCATGAGCACTTTTGCCGCTAGCTCTGTATTTAATTGTGACGACGGACGCACACTTGAAGAAGATAACATGGAAACATCACCCTGTTCTGGTTCCTCTGAAATAGAAACTGAGAGAGTAGAGTGACCTTGTGGAGAAAGAGCCGGCATCGCTCTTTCTCCAGAAACAACATATCGTGACACACGTTTCCAATGTTTCTCATCCCAATGTTCACATACAGGACAGGGATTAATGCGAGAACACTGACTACAATTAATGCAATAATCATGAAAGTCAGAGGAAGATTTCTTCCTATTACAATTTGAACAAGTTCCCTTCATTGTGAAAGAACAACAATAAGTCCTAGTTACTCGCAAAAACCCCTGACACAAAGATACATAATAACATGATCCATTAATAAATGAAAAAACAATTGCAAAACAAAATAATTTTGAAAAAATATTTTTTCAGAGAAGCCCAAGTTGCTGAAAAGTAACGTTGAGCCCCGATGGATCCGATGGCAAAGTGTGGTCAAAAATTTTAAAATTATATAAAATAATTAATGAGACACTTTCGGATAATATAAATGTATCTTATAATGAGATAAACTACCTCAAAGGCAAACAGCCCCCCTCAAAAAAGGCTGTTGCCAATGAAAACAAACAGTGTAAACACAGAAGAAAACATGACTCCAGGCACTGAAAAAACTGGCCCGGAATCAGTCATCAATTACACTCTATCTGATGCAAAACAGAGACTCCCAGGGGAGAATCTGCAGAACATCAGATGGAAGATGCAGAACACAAACGTTATACACCCATGGGTGAAAACGTAACTATGGGGAAAATAACAGAAAACATTCTGTAACCAAGCAACTCTCCCAGGGAATTTTTAGAAATAAAACTTCTCAAAAATATGCCAAAAGCATGGGAGAATTGCAAGGGGGGACTTTAGAAGGCTAGGGGAGAGGAAACACTGAATAAGCAGTGCAACAATTAGCAAGAATGACAACAAGAGGCGTTTGCCTCGAAAATAGGCAACTTAACATAATTTCAACAAAAAATTTTAAGTACAGCCCTGATTATTTTTTGCCACTTCTTTTTTCCTCTCCTCCTTCTATCCTCCTTAGAATCACATTTTCTCCAAGAATTACATGTCTGGCATCCTTTAAACTGAGATTTACAAGCACAAAGATCAGTGAGATGTTGACTGATGAAGGGCCAAACAGAGAATGATATTTGGCGCCAATTTCGGGACGACTGCGTCACTGCGCATGCACAGTAGAGTCGTACTATGGAGGTCCTTTAGGACATGATTTCTTTTTGTTTTGGATGCAAATTTTGGGGATTGGGGGGCAAAATTTGTGTTTGGCCCTGGTTTTTGTGGAGTTAGCACCAGCTAAGTCTGGGTCATTGGTACAGTATAAAAATATCATTATAGAGGTATGACTAAGACACAATTTTCAAGATGGGAAAAAAGACAAATAGATGAACAGAAGGACAGACATACAGTCAGCTGAATGGACCAGGTGATGACACCAGGCACATCCTTTATCCTTTTGTGACATTCCACAGATATTCACCCAGTTCTTAGTTAAGGCTGATATAAAACAAATTTTTCTGAGATTTGAGTTTTCGTAATCATGTAACCTTGATCTTTGTCATTTGGACTTGGTGGCACTGCACATCACACTTTTCCATGTCTTTTAACCTTGTGTGGAGTTTCATGAAAAAAACACTCAACCTTTACAGAATTAGATTGAGGATGCACGTTTCTGGATGAACAGACAAAAATATCTAAAGCGATTTGAGTTTTCATAATAGTGTGGCCTTAACCTGTCATTTGGACCTGGAGGTGCTGCACAACACACCTTCCCTTTGTCCTTTAACTGGTAGAGTGCTAAATTATTTTTGGTCATCCAAATTTGTCCACGTCTCTTTGTCTTGTTACAATTTATGGGAGAGTGCCACTTGGCAAGAGATTGTCATTCGGAAGTGACTATGCCTCCGATGTGGCAATTACCTTGATCTGTCACCTTAACCTCCATCAAACAAAGAAATATTTGTGCGGCACATCGTCTCCCCATAAGCAACAAGTATGCCAAGTTTGAACAAAATCGAATGAAGCATTTCAGAGTGATGAAGCGGACATAAAAATCTTCCTGATGGACAGCTGACCTTGATATGTGACCTTGACATCCATAGAACAAAAAAATGTTTGTGTGCGATACATTGTTTTCCCATAAGCAACATGCATGCCAAGTTTCAACAAAATCCAACGAAGCATCTCAGAGCTATGGAGAGGACACGAAAGCCTTCCTGATGGACAGTTGACCATGATCTGTGACCTTGACTCCATGGAACAATAAAAAAATCATCTACTGGGACGAAACTCAAACTTAATTTGTAGGAACAGTCAAACCTGTCTTGAGAGACCACTGAGAGACCACCTGTCTTGAGAGACCACATCTACCAGGCACCAATTGGTTTTTACTCTATAATGGACCTGACCTGGTACCAACTTGTATTTTTATGCTATAATAGACCTGTCTTGAGAGACCGCCCCTTTGAAGACTGAAAACATGACAAAAACTTTTTACCTGTTCTGGAATTGGAAAATCCATTGTGGTTTTACTAACATAATTAAAAGTATTATAAGCTCTTAATTGGGGTTCAATTGCTAATTCATTAACTGGTAAAGTGCTGGAAGCCCATATTTGAGCTTTATTCTGAAGTGCAGGTAAAAGCTTCAAATTCAGTCTGTTATGATTTGCCTTGTTACAATTTATAGGAGAGAGCCCACAGGAACTCTCCTATAAATTGTAACAAGGCAAAAACATATGAACAAATTTTGTTGGCCAAATAAAATTTAGCACTCTACCAGTTAAAGATTGAGATGTTTTTATAAGACCCCTGTGAAAAGATTAGGATTATTGCTGAATAAACAATTTCATGCAAATCTGAAATGTGACAGATAGGAATAAAAATAAATTTGTGTTGACAATCTTTTTGTAACAAACTGAAATGGACTGTTATAAAAATAATAAAAATAAATTAGTGTTGAAAATCTTCAATGAAGATTTTCAACACCAATTTATTTTTATAATTTTTATAACAGTCCATTTCAATTTGTTACAAAAACTTCATAAAAAAGAACAACTACAAAGCAATTACAAAAATCCATTCTTCTCCATTTCTGAATTTTGTGGTTGGTTATTCACTGACTTGAGAAAACCTGAAACCTGTTATGGGAGATCACCTGTCTTGAGAGACCACTTTTGTCTGGCCCAAAGGGCAGTCTCTCAAGACAGGTTCTACTGTACCCATGAAAAAGCCACATACCAGAAATTAGCCAATTATATGAACGAAAAGCACAAAAAAATTTGGAAAACTGATTCTCTGAATTTTCATGTCATAAACAAAGTTCAATGTCAATAACTACATGAAAAATTATCTGGCTGGGACCAAAATTGAACTCGATTTGTAGGTACTCTTGAAAAAGCCACATACCAGAAATCAGCCAAATTATCCCAATGTATGGAGAAAAAAGGTCAAAAATCTCTTACCGTATTTACTCTATATATTGGGACACTCTATAATTTGGGACACACATTTTTTCCAAAAAAATATTTTTTTTTTATGCTCCAATGTTTGGGACACTCAGGAGACTTGTTTCCAGTTGGCCCAGTCACCTGAAGATGGTGCAAAATGCGCAATATTAAAGCTAAGTTTGTGTTTAATTTTCCTTTTTAAACAATAAATGAAAGTGACAATGACACTGTAGCTCAACTTGTCAAGACATGTACATGTATAGTATGTGACACAGCAATGACAAACATCTAGGTAATGACCTGATAATAAAGGTACATATAAAGTATTGTAACAAATGTATAGGTAAAGTATTGGAAAGGTGGGTGACAGTCAGATGCTAAACTAGAAAAGAAATCTTTGAGTCCCAGAGTGGGTCTGACTGAACCCCAAAATATTTGTTCTCATAGCACAGTGATAACAAAGGCACCCCAAAACACACTCACTCCTGTCCCAAGGTGAAAACAAAGGTACCCAAGAAGTTTCGTGAAGATCAGTTCATAAATACAAGCTGTAT
This sequence comes from Pictodentalium vernedei, assembly GCA_031216915.1. NCBI lineage: Eukaryota > Metazoa > Mollusca > Scaphopoda > Dentaliida > Dentaliidae > Pictodentalium > Pictodentalium vernedei. Next base: position 90,824,193 of record CM062297.1, on the reverse strand, counting down.
AGAAGTTGTGACAAAAACTGATTGGACCTAATTTCGGTACAAAATGGCCACTGGCAGCCATCTTGAATTTTGGACCGCACTCAAAAACACTCGTTCTCGTCCCAAGGTGATAACAAAGGTACCCAAGAAGTTTCGTGAAGATCGGTTGATAAATACAGCCTCTAGCCCGAGCCGTATTGACATGTGCACTTACAGTATATAAGTAGCACTAAATAAATCAAAATTCATCTAATTTGCATAATCTCTGCACGAGAAAAAAACCTGTACTGCATGTGATGTATTCCATTTTACTAAACATTCATACAAAAATTTATTCAAATCAGAACTTTCATACAGAAGTTCTGTACAAAAGACTGATTGCACTAATTTTGGTACAAAATGGCTGCTGGTGGCCATCTTGAATTTCGAACCACACCCAAAAACACCCGTTCTCATCCCACGGTGATAACAAAGGTACCCAAGAAGTTTCGTGAAGATCGATTCATAAATAAGGCCTCTAGCCTGAGCCGTATAGAAGTTGTGTACAAAAAACTGATTAGACCTAATTTTGGTACAAAATGGCCACTGGCAGCCATCTTGAATTTTGGACCGCACTCAGAAACACTCGTTCTCGTCCCAAGGTGATAACAGAGGTACCCATGAAGTTTCGTGAAGATCGGTTGATAAATACAGCCTCTAGCCCGAGCCGTATTCACATGTGTACTTACTGTGTGTAAGTAGCACTGAAAAAATCAAAGTTCATCTAATTTGCATAATTTCTGCACGAGAAAAAAACCCGTATTATATGTGATGTATCCCATGGTACTAAACATTCACACAAAAAATTTTTCAAATCAGCGCTTTCATATGGAAGTTCTGTGCAAAAATCTGATTGCACCTAATTTTGTACAAAATGGCTGCCATCGGCCATCTTGAATTTTGGACTGCACCCAAAAACACTCGTTCTCATCCCCAGGTTAGACCAAAGGTACCCAAGAAGTTTCGTAAAGATCGGTTTATAAATATGGCCTCTAGCCCGAGCCATATTGGCAATTACACTTACAGTGCTGAAAGTAACACTAAATACATCAAAGTTAGTCTAATTTGCATAATTTACGGACGAGAAAAGAACCCGTATTATATGTGATGTATCCCATGGTACTAAACATTCATACAAAAAATTATTCAAATCAGCGCTTTCATATGGAAGGTCTGCGCAAAAATCTGATTTCACCTAAGTCTGTACAAAATGGCCGCCCGGCCAACTTGAATTTCGGATCGGACCCCAAAACACTCGTTCTTGTCCCATGGTCATAACAAAGGTACCCAAGAAGTTTCGTAAAGATCGGTTCATAAATACGGCCTCTAGCCCGAGCCGTATTGAATTGCTGAAGGCCAATCAGACACTCCAACATTTCGGGTTTATGGGCTACCAAAAAAAACATTTTGTATGTCCAAAACCTTATTTTACCCAGAACCCCACCCCCTCCACCCTAGAACTTATATTTAACCCTAACCCCACCCCATCCACCCCAAAACCACACCCTAACCCTAACCTTACACCACCCTGACCCTAAACCCTATAAGCCCACCCCAGAGCCTAACCCCCACCCACCCCCGGGGCCTAACCCCCAATCTTAAGACCTACTCTGGGGCTACCCCCTAACCCCACCCCAGACCCAATCCCACCCTAGCCAAACCAATAGGATTAGGAGCTATTTTTCGGTTTAGGGGCTACTAAAACTAAAACCCCACCCCTGACCCCAACCCTACCCCCCCAGGACCTAACTCTCCCCAACCTTAAGCCCTACTCTGGGGCTACCCCTAACCCCACCCAACTCCTAACCCTAACACTACCTTCATTTGGAGGTAGCCCCTAATAATAATATCCCCTAAACTCCCAATGTTGGCCCAGACAGACGGACGACTGGCCATGGCATAAGCTCAAATTTGGCTTTGCCAAAGTTGAGCTAAAAATTGATAATACATACTGATTTGTGTTGTTTTTATTTAAATCTGTTCCTAAGTTTTAATATTTACAGTCCGGACTGACATGAGGAAGACTTTAATATGACATTGTGACAGTCTTCAACCCTTTACCGAACGCTAGTGGCAGATGACACTCATAAAAAGAATTCTTGTGTAACTAAAAATTTAGATTTTTTGCTTCCAACAGATTGCTTATGACCTCTCATTAGAAGGAGCACAATGCACTCGTTCCAATGAGGAGCATAAGCTATGTTTTGGAAGCAAAAAATAAAAATCTAAAAAAAAATTGGATGCCAATTTTCGTATATAGTGATGGAAATCGAATCACACACAACTTGCTTCAGCATCAAAACAAGACCAGGTTGTGTTTTTTCCCATTTTCTAAGATGTGGGACATCTGTGAAAATATTTATTTTTAGCTGTCCCAATACATAGAGTAAGTACAGTATTTCAGAATGATGGAAAGACAGAATAATGGAAAAAGAGAATGAATGACAGAATGACAGTTGGACAAGGTTAACACTATATGCCACGGACATTTCATGGTGGGGGCATAAACAAATTGACAGATAAACAGAAGATCAACTTGGCAGTTTGGTGATACAGTGGAACCCTGTTAACTGAATAGCCACTTTGCCAATGAACATTATTCAATTAATAGGAGTATTCAATTAACAGGGATTGTGTCACTTTCCCGTATTCTAGGGATAAACTTAGCATTTATTCTATTATATCTTATTTGACAGAGCCTCAAGAGCTCTGTCAAACAAAATATAATAGGTTAAATGTCTGTATTGAATGTACTGAGGCCAAATAGGTCTATAAACAAAGGAAAACTGGAGAGGGTTAGGGTAATTTGTTACAGGTTACACAATTTTTTATTCAATTAACAGGAGTTTACTCTATATTCAATTAATAGGTCAAATTTGTACTGGAGGTATGGTAAATGGTTTTGTGTTGGGAAATTATATTCAATTAACAAGGTTATTCAGTTAAGAGATATCCAATTAAGTGGGCTCCATTGTACAGTATAACTTATTTAGTCATGTTGATCTGACAGAATGTGAGAGTTACCTACCTTAATGAGTTTGTGCCAATGAGTTGTCATAACCTAAGTTTGAGAGGCAAAAACAGAGATCATAATAGAACAGAATGTTGATTTTAGTGACTGACATTGCTGGTGTGGCTGTGACAATAGGTAAGGGATACAAAACGTTGGATAAGAGTACTTATTTCCAAATGAAACAAAATACTGCATTTTGATTGGCTGAGAGGTATGGTGTAACTTGCAACCCGCAGTGGCTTTTTTTTACACCGTGTTTAACCACGGTGTAAAAACAAGAATATACAAGAGCAAGCTATATGGCTAAAAAAAAGTACCCATTTTTAATTATTAATTCATACCTTTTGCTCGGTTATGTTAGAACAAAAATAAAAATACAGGAAATTTAATACTTATGTGCAATAAAATATTACAGGTACGGATGTCATTGGAACTGGCTCATTGAGCCAGTTCCAGTGACATCCACATTTGTCTGGTTTTATTTAAGAAACTTGCAAAGTACAAATTTTCTGTCAGTTTTTGCCTACAATGTAGGTTAAAGTATTAAGTACACCAAAATTCTTGGAAATATATCCGTTATCCTTGTGTTTTCCAGAGTGTATGGGAATTTACACCGGTCTGGGAGCTCATACAGCCTTTGGCTTCACCTCAGGGTGTATGAGTTCCCAAACTGGTGTAAATTCCCATATGCAAGAGCAAGCAAATTGCCATATACAAGAGGCTTTGCCTCAGAGTGTATGAGTTCCCAAACCGGTGTAAATTCCCATACACCCTGGAGAACACAAGGATAACTAATATTTTTCAACACATTATAGGACTTGCTCATAATTTAATTTCCATAATAAATATTAAGTTATTTATTTATTCTCTATGTTATATATCTCCAAATTACCTGACATCCATTCATAGACCAAAGCCACTAAATCATCTTTGAACTGTTCTCCAAACTGCCTATAGGAATCAGGAAATGAGAAGCAATATGCAGTATATAAGGCTTGTGACATCAAATTTGGATAATCCTGAAAAAGAAACACAATGGGAATTTTAAATACAAGTTACTATAAACAGTATATATCCATTCTGTAACTCAGTAAGATAACCATTCTGTAACTCAATAAAATTACAATTACCCACACTACGGTAGTGAGATTCATCAACAGATAAAGCATGAAGTTCACAGACTCTTCTAGCAGATGCAAAGGCTAAGAGAAACGCCATTTTATAGGTTAAGAATTTGAACCCTACGACGTCCAACGGCTCATAAGGAGCTTCTTTGAGCTTCAACAAAACCCAAGCCAAATTCCACTTAGGAATTAATCTGAGGGTTGTAGGTCTATTGATAGAGAAATTTCTAACCAGCTTGGATAATGAAGTATTTGATCCAATAGCCAAGTTATCATGATGAACGTAAGTATCTGATAACATAGACCTATAGCCCTTAATAGTGACAGGCTGCAGTTTGAGATCATCAAACAAGTAGACAAAGAAATCAGCAATATTTGGTATGGACGGATAGTATAAGTCTATCGACCGATCCTTACACTAACGGAAGAAAACCCTCCACTTCGCTGCGAGGTTCAACAAAGAAGAGGACCTGCAGTTAGAAATTGTCTCCACTGCTCGTCCTGCAAAATGTTTTCCGTGCAAGGACCGCACAACCGAAATACGTGAAGGTTGAGACCTTCCGGGTTGTGATGCAGTGTGCGGAACTTCCCCTGATAAAGAAGGTCCTCTTGTGGAGGAAGCTTCTGGGGAACGTCCCATAACAGAGACCTGAGAAGACTGATCCAAGGTTTCTGTGATGACAAAGGTGATACTAGAAGAATTTTGCAACGGACTGTTTGATCTTTAACAGAATCTGCTGAATCAACGGAGTTGGAGGATATGCATATCCTATCATTCAGTCCCATGAGATCAATAGAGCATTTACTGCGTATGCTCAATCATCTGGGCATGGCGACACAAACATCTGCAGCTGACTGTTCAGATGTGTCGCAAAAAGATCTATCATGGGACGATCCCACTGATAGCAAATCTGTCTGAATATTCGCTTGTTGAGAGTCCATTCCGATGGTAACAAGAGACCTTTCCGAGAGAGTGAGTCTGCTAGTACGTTCAGACAACCCAGTATATGACAGACAAAGAGATGAACGCCATGATTCATGACGTATAGGAGAATCCTCTCTCTTAATTCGCATAATGGAATTGAATGAGTGCTGCCTTGGTTCCTGATGTAAGCAACTACTGTCGAATTGTCCAACAGCATTTGAATGTGGATGATCGCTATTAGGCGAATCCAATGTTGAAGCGCTAGCCATATTGACATCATCTTTTTGTTGTTTATGTACTTCTCTAGGAATCGAGAGTCCCAAAGACCCTGACACTTCAAGTCTTTGGGACTTAAGGTCACGCCCCAGCCCATCTGACTCCCTGAGTTAACCACTGAAGATCTGCCCAAATCAGAACCTTTAGTTTCACTAGATTCCTTAAAACAATATTGGTTTTGAGCAAATGCGTCTTCACACTCCAGTTCTGAGTAAAGAATATCTGGAGGGGATGTGTACGCAGACAGCCCATCAGAATAAGATCCACAGCCGCTCCGCACAGCCCTATCAGTCGCATGAATTCCCTTGCTGTTAATGCATCTGAGTGTAGACAAAAGCAAGCATAACAACTGACTAATTCCGCTCTGGGTAACGGCAGATGAACCAGATTGTTGTGAGTCTCGAAGCTCATTGCCATGTGAGTGAACAACTTGGATGGAGCTAGATCTGACTACTTCTCATGTACGATGAAACTGAGACAACGGAGTAATAGAAGTAGACTCTGAACATCATTCTGAAGTATAATTCTGTTGCCGTATCTCTGCAGATGTCGTCAAAGTAAGCCAACGTTACCGCAGATAAATGAGCTTGGAAGTATGACATTACCGAGTTCATTATTCGAGTGAATGCCCAGGGAGCCAGGTTAAGATAAAAGCACATTGCTCTGAACTGATAAACCTTCTCTTGTACGGCGAACTGCAGGTACTTTCTGAATGCCAGATGTACGATGACATGAAAGTAAGCATCCTTTAGATCTATGCTTGCCACATAGTCGTCCACTTGAATGCTCGCTCTTACTGACCGAATGGTCTCCATATAGAACTTTGGAGCCACAATAAGCTTGTTCATCCAGCTCAAGTCTATTACCGGTCGGAATGAGCTGTCTGGCTTCAGTACAAGGAACAGGTGACTGTAAAAAACGGGAGAATTTTGATTCTCGGCGACCTCTATTGCTTCCTTTAATACGAAAGCCTGTACCTTCACTAGGAGAGACTCTCTTTTGGAAGGATCTGCTGGAAGATTTGTCCAATGCAGACATCTTGTTAGTGGGGGTTTCGCTCAGAATGATAGCTGTAATCTTCTGTGACTGCTATCCAGTTTCTCGCGAAGTTTGATAACCTTCCGCCAACTGGCAAACAACAGAGGGCTTGAACATCACCTGTAGGATTTGCGAGGCTTACGGGAGAAACTACGTCCTCCTTGCGAAGATTCTTGCCCCGTAGGCTTAGGGGTGTCTGACCGATAGTCACGATCAGACTTAGTGATGATGACCCAAGGGCAGCATCACGTCTAATGAACTCCACATTAGCCAGTGTCAGGGCGGAGTTATACGTGGTATACATGATTGCCCTGGAAAGAACTCTGAGAGCGGTACGAACATCCTCAAATTCCTTTCCATTGAGACGTTGCACCATAGCTCTGGTAAAGTGATCTGCATAGGACATTGCATCCAAATTCGCTCTATTTGATGAAATTGCAGTTTCCATTACATCTGTGCGAATACTGAATGATGCAGGTAAGGATATATATCTAAATCCACGGCCTGCTCATCCAAATGCAGTAGAGCTCTCTGTACATCTTCTCCAACTGTTTTAAATGAACATGGTCCAAGGAACCAATGTAGATGTAGACAAGAAACCAATGTATGGAAGATGTAGACAAGAAACCACCTTTTTTCCTTGCACTCGAGAGGTTAAACATGGTGTTGTCTACATGGCCGAAGGCCTGTGACACCTACCTAGACTGGACCGGGAAAGAAAAAACTTCTTCCTTCCTCTGTATAAAGTCTGCGTCCAGAGACGCAAGTGGTTTCTCTCGTTTTCGCAGCACGCTGATTCGGTGGAACAAATTTAGGTTAGTATTAATGGATGAAATCCATCGCAACCATGTGTTGTTCCGAAAGGGAAGGGTATCCTCTTCCATATCCCTTTCACCATCAGAGTGAATCAGTTGCGAATCTCAGTCCATTGCATCTGCATAGACAGACGACTCGACCAACCCAGCACCGTCCGACAGCTCAGGTTCTGAGACTGATGGAGGCTGCTCCTGCACTTGATGGGTGGGATGCTGCAATCTGCTGCACAATCTGCGACAGCAAGTCCGTCATCGGGGCCTGAGGACCAGCGGTCTTCTGTTTCTGAGCCGCTTGCTGCTCCTGGGATGGCGTTCTGGAGATGGATCTCTTCTCCGAATGTCCCGATGATCAAGGCCTCGACTCTCTAGCTACTGGATGGTCTGACTTCATGAGCGACGAGTGGTCCCTTCTTCGCGCAGCAGGCTGGATATCCAAAGTCGGGTAGCTAGGATGTGGTCGTGTATGCATTATGATTGTAGCGAAAGAAGCCATGAGTGTAGATGAGGCCAGCTGCAGTCTAGACGGAGCATACCAAGTGGCAGGTGTGGACGTATGCTCCTGCCCACGCAATTTTTTCATAACATCTGGCCCCAGATGTTGCTTGGTTAGAGAGGGACCACTCCCGCTCTCGGTCCTTTCAGACCTCGCCGAGACTCCCAACAAAAAACTTGCTGGCTTCTTCCCTAGTTCCGTCGTCGCTGGGTGAGCTTGTTTTGTTTTTAAGGTGCTCGTTCTACCCACTACACTTCCTTCGACTGCAACGGACCTGGTGTTACGGCTACCACAAACGGAGTAACCATTTCACCGGTCGAGCTAGCTACTGGCAAAGGATTAAAACCACCACTGCCCAGTGGCTTTATCCCTTGCCTAATATTCAAGAGCACCTTAGCAGCTAGCTCTGTTTGCTCATCAGAGTGCGACGATGGTAGCACACTTTTGGTAGGTGTCAGATAACCATCACCATCTTCTTGTTCCTCTGAAAAACTTTAATGACCTTGTGGCAAGAGTACCGGCATTGGCCACTCACTGCTAACAACGTACCGTGACATATTTGTCATCCCAGTCAACACATGTAGGACAAGAATTCATAGAAGTGCATCGACTACAGGCAAGGCAACATGTATGTAAATCTGAAGAAGACTTCCTCGCCTTGCATTTTGAGCAATAAGCTTTCATGATTAATCAAAACTAAGTCGATCGAACTCCCATAAACTCCACAATAAATATATGATAAAGATACATAATAATCAACAATCAAAATTAAAATAAAAAAATTAAATTGAAAAAAAAATTTTCGAAAAAATTTGGACAAAAGCCCAAGTTCCCAAAGGGAACATGAAGAGCCCAAGGGTATCCCGAAAGAGCTAAAGTGTGGACAAAACTAAAAAAAATTGTGGACAAAATTAAAATAAATGTATCTTACAACAATCCTACAGTAATAATAACTAAATACTACATATATTAAAGGACGTTGCCAATGTAAACAACGTCAAGGAAAAAAATGGAAACAAGACATCAGGCACAGAACAAAAAGGCCCAAACTAAGTAACAGATTTTAAAGCTAACAGATGTAAAGCAAGATTTTCAAATGAAGAAAAAACGGTACATCGGATAGAAGATGCATGACCCAAACGATCCAACACCGGTCGTTTGGGTCATGCATTTTCTATCCGATGTATTGTTGGGTCGTTTGGGTCATGCATCTTCTATCCGATGTATCGTTTTTATTATACCCATTGTTACGGTGAGGACATAACAATGGTATAAACAGAATAAACATTCTGTACAAAACGTTAAACTCCCAAGAAATTTAATGAAAGTGTCAATGACACTGTAGCTCAACTTGACAAACTTGAACTTGGTAACATTTTTTAACGGAAATCGAAGTTTCAAACTGATCTGAACATAAATGTGCCCTGTAGGGCATGCCAAAGGAATATATTGATGCCTGATTAAACTAAGTTCAAAGATCTTTGCCAGCGGAGACATTTTTTGACAGACGGAAATGGAAGAAAATCAATAGCTCCCATCTAGAGGTCACCCCAAACAAGCATGCCAGGTTTCAAAGCAATCTGATCATAAATGTGCCTTGTAGGGTGTGCCAAAGGGAAATATTGAGGTCTAACTAAACTAAGTTCTAAGAACGTTGCCCATGGCAACATTTTTTGATGGAAATAGAAGAAAATCGATAACTCCCATCTAGAGGTCACCCTAAACAAGAATGCCAGGTTTCAAAGCAATCCAATAATAAATGTGCCCTGTAGAGTGTGCCAAAGGGAAATATTGAAGTCTGACTAAACTAAGTTCTAAGAACATTTTTTGACCGAAATTGAAGAAAATCGATAGCTCCCATCTAGAGGTCACCCCAAACAAGCATACCAAGTTTCAAAGTGATCTGATCATAAATGAGACCTGTGAGGTGTGCCAAAGGAAACTGTGGACATACGTATGTACGCACTAACGTACATACGTACATATGTATGTACTAATGTACATATGTATGTACGTACGCCGACGGACGAGAAGTGATGGCAATAGCTCAGCTTGACTTTGTGTAGTTGAGCTAATAAAAAATTGTGATAAAAACAAGCCAAAAAGCTTGGGAGTTTTACAGGAGGGCTTCAAGGAAGGATAGTGAAGGAACACTTAACAAACAGTGAATAAATCATTAGTAAGAACGATGATGACAGGTCCATGTCACAAAATTGGGAAACATGAAATAATTTTGATAAAAATTATAAAGTTACAGCCCTGAACGTTCCAAACCATGGTAGTTCACTTCCATCATCCATTTATGTCCTTGGATCCACCAATTTTACCATTGATTTGTCTCTGGCATCCTCAAAAATGAGATTTAAAAGCACAGATGTCAGTTGAATGTTGCTGACTTTGGGGCCAAACAAAGAATGATGGTGATGGTTAGCGCCAATTTCGGTTCTTTCCTGAAAACTGCACATGCACAGATCTAAAAAGTATGGAGGACCAGATAGGACTTGATTTTTTTTGGTTTTGCATGCAAATTTGGGGGACTGGGGGGCAAATTTTGTTTGGCCCTGGATTAATTTTTGAGTTAGCACCAGCTAGTCTGGGCCATTGGTTGTTGTATAAAAATATTAGTAAAATTTTAATAGGTGCTGGGATTTGTTCACATGTATATTTTGGAATGCAGACAGGGCTCACACAACAGGAAATATTACTGTCTTACAGGGCTATAAAAATGGGAACTTGATTGGCTTTCTTCCATACAGCCACAAGAATTTGGTTTTATCAATTCAAATCATGTTCTGATTATTTCGTTATCAGCAAAATGGTGCCCATTTCTGTAAAAAAAAAATCCAATAAATTCAACTGCTGCAACCGACTTCCAACTTTGCAGAAATTATTGTCCTTGAACAAAAACCCTAGTCTGCAGAATTTTAACCCTTTACCTAACATGAAAAGCAGACGACACTTGCAAAAACAATTCTTGAATAACTAATTTTTTGTCTCAAAAACATAGGTTATGACCCCTCGTTGGAACGAGCTCAACGAGCTCATTCCAACGAGGGGTCATAACCTATGTTTTTGAGACAAAAAATGAAAAACTAATGAAAATTAATTGGCGATATTTGAGAATAGCGCTGGCTGGTTTTGGCCGTTACGTTGGGTAAAGTGTTAAACCTGCAGGTAACAGCGATTACTTCTAACCAGCTATTACACAGCTAGTACTTTTCCTCCAGTTCCATATTTACAAATCTGTATGGACCACTAATTCCATACGGATTTCCGTAGATGGACTATTTTTCCACCTGACGTCATAAATCCATCAAAAGAACTAAGGCCTAAAAAAATAAAAAATCTGTTTCTCAGGCCCTCCTGCATGGTCCTTTTGGCTGTCGCATGCTCTCTTTTTATAACCAATTTAAACTTAAAAAAAAATAAAATTAAATGGTTTATGTCTGATATTTTACCCAAGTTAAAAAAATTGATGAATTTGTCCCTTGAGTGCAAGAAGGCTTTGCAATGCTTTAGCATTGCAAAGCCTTCTTGCACTCAAGGGATGAAATACTCCACCACCCATGCTATTCTGTATATTATGAGGCCTAAAACTTGAACCAAGAACATGAACTTTTGATGGCAAAGAAGTAATTACTGAAATAAAAAATAAAATAAAAAACCGCTCGCCCGCATGCAATTTCACAAATAATGGCCCAAGAAACAGAAGATCTACTTTGTTTGGCCTAAACTGCACCCATTTTCATAACCAGCCAATCAAAACATTGCATTCTAACCAAGATCCATTCAGAAACAGAGGTGACAGCTGTTCAAATCTACCAAAATTAATGAAAACCTAATGGCGTGTGATTTTATAACACTCAAGTTTTAACTTTGAAGCAAATAGTTTACACATCAATCTGTCACCCAATGACAACTGAGTTTTGTTTTGCTTTCAAGCAGACGTAAGAACTATCTACAAATGAGACCAAATTTTTCACAATGAATTTAGAAAATGATAATTGTCATAGAGAGGCATGTAATAAACACAGAAGTTAAAAAAATTATAGTAATTTATATTTTTTTTATACTTACCAATGACCCAGACTTAGCTGGTGCTAACTCTTAAATTCTAGGGCCAAACATAAATTTTGCCCCCCAATCCCCAAAATATGCATCAAAATCCAAAAAATATATGTCCTATGTGGTCCTCCATACTTTTATCCACTGAGCATGCTCAGAGTCAAGGAAGTTCAAAATTGGAGTCAAATCCTCATTCTTACCACCAGTGCCTGGTAAGCATTATGTAATCAGCGGGGAGGTATGAGTTCCCAACTCATGGGAGGACCATCCCCGTCTGGGTCATTGGTAAGTATAAAAAAATATAAATTACTATAAATTTTTTTAACATTTTTATACTGTACCAATGACCCAGACTTAGCTGAATAGAAAAAAAGGCTGGAGGGCCTTTCTTGTTTGTATCAAAAAAGAAAGACACAATACCATTCCGTAATTGAGCACAATAACATCAATGATCTCTATTAACATCCAGTATAACCCATTATACTAATTTTTTTAAAGGAAAGCCAATAAATAAAGATAGGCCACAGAATGAGACTCTTTATACTCATTTAAAAGTGTTCGAGGATTGTATATTAGCACTCGTATGACACGTGACATATACAAATGTTTCACACCGAGCTATACTTTAAAAATATTACATACATGAGATAGACATTAGCTTTACACTTTAAAACTATCCCGGCACCGACTCGGAATTACTGACTCCAGAGGAGGTATTCCCTTGCTTTTCACTATAAAGCAGGTGATATAAGGGAACATCATCCCCCCCTTCCCCTTGCTCTGGGTCAAGTACCCGAGAACGTGGAGGGCAGCAAGACAGAGTCACTACCGGAAAGCCTGCATAACTATAGTTGCAACTGTTTGGTGGACGACATTCTGAGCAACAGATAACGGACCTAAACATCGAAGGTCGCCAGAAATTGACTCGATATTTCTAAGATAAAAATTTGTGAACGTGGAAGGCTGAGACCAATATGCAGCCTTCATCAAATCGGTAATAGCAACACTATTAGCATAAGCCCAAGATGTAGACAGCACTCTTACTTAATGCGCCGAAATCTTAAGCACAGACTGCTGAGTTGAAGATAATTTTTCATAAGCAGTACGGATAGATAATTGAATCCATCTTGCAAGAGAATGGACTGTAATGTCCTTTCTATTATGCAGTAGAGACAGCAAGAAACGCTTACGTCTCTTTTTGATAAACTCAGATCTACATTTGTAAATACGCATGGCTCTAACTGGACAGAGCAAAAGCCTATGACCGTCTGAAGATGGCAGAGCCTTAATAACAATAGGTTCAGGATACTTATTAGGAGCCTGATTCTTAGCCAAAAAACCAACATTAGTAGTTAAAGTAATAGTATTACCAACACTACGATAGTGAGAATCATCAACTGATAGTGCATGAAGCTCACTAAGTCTTCTGGCAGAAGAGAAGGCTAAGAGAAAAGCTGTCTTATAAGATAAGAATTTGAAGACCACTGTATCAAGAGGCTCAAACAGCGCTTCTTTTAGCTTCAGAAGAACCCAAGCTAAATTCCACTTAGGAATTAACCTAAGGGTTCTAGGTCTAATATCAAAAAGTTTTTTACTAACTTAGGTAAAGAGACATTAGATCCAATCTGTAACCTATCATGATGAGCATAGGTATCCGATAGCATAGACCTATAACCCTTAATGGTTATTGGCTGCAGTTTGATCTCGTCAAACAAGTAGACCAGAAAATTAGGAATGTCTGGAATGGAGGGATCATAAATATCATAGAATGATCTCTACACCACCTAGAAAACCTTCCACTTAGCAGCATAATTTAGCGAAGAGGAGGTCCTCCTACAGTTAGAAATTGCGTCCACTGCCAGTCCTGTAAAATGCTTGCCGTGCAAGAAGGACTGCACAATGGGAATATGTGAAGGTTGAGACCTTGCAGGTTGTGATGCAGTGTGCGCGATTTCCCCTGCGAAAGAAGGTCCTCCTGTGGAGGAAGCTTCCGCGGAATGTCCCAGAACAGACACCTGAGTAGATTTATCCATGGTCTCTGGGGTGACAGAGATGCTACCAACAGAATCTTGCAGTGAGATTGCTTGATTTTTAGCAATATCTGCTGAATAAACGGAGCTGGAGGATACGCGTATCCTATCATTCCGTCCCAAGAGATCGAGACAGCGTCTACTGCAAACGCTCGAGGATCTGGGTATGGCGACACATACATCTACAACTGATTGCTGCAAATAAGTCTATCACTGGACGACCCCATTGGTAGCAAATCTGAGTGAATACTCGTTTGTTGAGAGTCCATTTTGACGGCAACATGCAACCTTTCCGAGAAAGGAAGTCTGCTAGAACATTCAGACGACCTGGTATATGTCGGACCGATAGAAGAACTTGATGCTCTAGGACAAACAGAAGGATCCTTTCCCTTAAAATGAATAACGGAATGGAATGAGTGCCTCCCTGATTCCGAATGTACGCTACTACTGTCGAATTGTCAGACAGAATTTGAACATGCGAATTCTGAAGAATGTTCATTCATTGACGTAGTGCAAGCCATATTGACATCATCTCTTGATGTTTATGTACTTGTTTAGGAACTGCGGATCCCAAAGACCCTGGCACCTCGAATCCGTTGGGCTCAGAGTTGCACCCCAACCTGTTTGACTCGCATCCGTCATTATCGTAAAACTCGGATCCAGCAGTTGCAGTGGTACTCCTCGAGTTAACCACTGAATATCTGCCCAAGTCTGAATCTCTTGTTTCACTTGATTCGACAAGATGATGTTCACTTCGAGTGAATGAGTCTTCACACTCCAGTTCTGAGATAAAATATATGTGGAGTGGACGAGTGCGTAGCCGCTCCATCAGAATAAGATCTGCAGCAGGTCCGCACAAACCTGTCAGTCTCATGAATTATCTCGCTGTTACTACATCTGAGTGAAGACAAAAGCGAGCGAATGACAAATGACTAATATCGCTCTGGTTAGCGACAGATGAACGAGTTTGTTGTGCGTGGGTGAATGATCTGGACGGCACTAGATCTGACTTCTTTTCGTTTACTATGAAACCGAGATGTCAGAGCAATTGATGCAGACTCTGAACACCGTTCTGAAGCGTTAACTTGCTGCCGTAACCCTGAAGAATGTCGTCCAAGTAAGCCGATGTTAGCACAGACGAATGAGCTCAAAAATGAGTCATTACTGAGATCATTATTCAAGTGAAGGCCCAGGGTGCTAGGTTCAGACCAGAGCATCATTGCTTGGAACTGAAAACAACTCCTGGGACAGAGAAGCGAAGGTACTTTCTAAACGCCGGTTGTACCATGACGTAAAAGTACGCATCCTTGAGATCTATGCTCACAGCATAATCGTTCACTCGAGTGCTAGCTCTGACCGATCGGATGGTCTCCATATAAAAATTTGGAGCCACGATCAGCTTGTTTATCCAGCTTAGATCTATAACTGGACAAAACGAGCCGTCTGATCTTGGAACCAGGAACAGGTGACTGCAGAAAACTGGAGATTCCTGGTTTTCTACGGCATCTATAGCGTTCTTGTCCAGATGAGATTGAACTTATGATAGAAGCGAATCTCTCTTCTGAATGTTTAACGGAAGCTGAGACCAGCGTGGACTTCGAGTTAACGGAGGTTTTTCCTTGAAGGACAGTTTAGACCTTTGGAAATAACCCCTTGCACCCATGGGTTGTCCGTAATTGACAACCAATTGGTTAAGAATCTTGACAGCCTTCCACCCACTGGAACTCAATAGAGGTTTAGACCATCACCTCCTGGCCCTGCAAGGATTGCGGAAGGAGAAACCACGTCCTCCACGACCCGCACCTCGCCCAGTCGACCTAGGGGAATCTGACCAGATATCTCGGCCAGCATTACAAACCCTATGTGAGTCGCTACTCTGACGGTCTCTGGAGTAAGACATAGAGGCTTTCTAAGATCCTCTACAGGAACTTCCTTTGGACGTATTCGCCCCTGAAGTACCTGCCTTACTCCTCCCTGCTGAGTCCGACTTTTTCAAAGCAGAATAAAAGCAGAGAATCTGGAGCTTTCTTAGTAATCTGATTATAGATTGTAGAAAGCTTAATGTTGAACAAAAGCTCTCCCGAGACCAGAGCGACTGGAAGAGTTTTTTCACCTTACTATCCACTCTTGTGGATGCAGCCAGGGCAGCATCAGGTCTGACTAACTCCCTATTGCCACTGAAAGGGCCACTGAAAGGGCGGAGTTATATGCAGAATATGCTATAGCCCTTGAAAGAACTCTTAAGAAAGTTTGAACATCCTGGAATTTTTTCCCTTCGAGACATAGTGATAAGGCTCTGGTAAGATGATCTGCGTGAGATAATGCTTCTAAATTAATTCTATTAGACGAGATTGTCGTCTCCAGTATACTGGAGTTAATAGACATGGACGCCGGCAATGACAATTCCAGGTCTTCAGCCTAGTCGTCCAAATGCAGAGGAACTCTCGGCATGCCTTGTCCTGCTGTTTCAAATCTAATTTAGCTGCAGAAAGCTCCAGGGACGTTAATTCCTGCATACTTCTGATATGCGAACGTCCCAACTGGAACGGCCTTGTGTCCTTGGCTTGCGTATGGCATGACCTGGTCGACGTGGACTCCCTGGTTGGCAAAGCAAGCTGGATATGTGCGGTCACATAGCCAAGGTGCGGTCGTGTGTGCTGACGTGAGGATGAGGAAGCCAATAGACAAGCCGCGTCGGACTGTCTATGCGACAGAGCGTCCCGAGCAGGAGGAGTGGACGTATGCTCCGACTAACAAATGTTACATACAACAACATCTTGGCACAGATGTTTAATTTTAATTAAAAGTTAAAAAATTTATAGTAATTTATATATTTTTTATACTTACCAATGACCCAGACTTAGCTGGTGCTAACTCTAACAAAACCAGGGCTAAACACAAATTTTGCCCCCCAATCCCCAAAATTTACATCCAAAACAAAAAGAAATCATGTCCTAAAGGACCTCCATACTACGCCTCTACTGCGCATGCGCAGTGACGCAGACGTCCCGAAATTGGCGCCAATTATCATTCTTACTGGCAGTGCCTGGTCAGCACTATGTACTCAGCGGGGAGGCAAGAGTTCCCAACTCCAGGGAGGGCCATCCCCGTCTGGGTCATTGGTAAGTATAAAAAATATATAAATTACTATAAATTTTTTAACATTTTTATACTGTACCAATGACCCAGACTTAGCTGAATAGTAAACAGGCTGGAGGGCCTAGGACATAGAGGAAAATCCAATAAGCTCAACTATATAGTAAAGAGGTAACCCCTTAAGGAGAAAAGGAGTATTAGGCTTTACATGTATCTTTCTTATTTAATATTAAATTAGAAAGATACACTACCCTTAATAATTGAGCACAATAACATTCATGTTCTCTATTAACATCCAGTATAACCCTTATACTAATTATTTTTAAAGCAAGCCAATAAATAAAGTAGTCCAGAGAATTGAGACTCTTTATAGTCATTTAAAAGTGTCCGAGTATTGTATATTAAAGCCCGTTTGACACTTGACATATACAAATGCTTCACACCGAGCTACACTTTAAAAATAAGACATGAATGAATTTAAACATTAATATTACACTTTAAAACCATCCCGGAAGCGACTCAGAAATATTGACTTGGACGAGGCATTCCCTTGCTTTTCACTATAAAGCAGGTGACCTAAGGGAACACCCGCCCCCCCCCCCCCCCCTTCCCCTTGCCCTGGGTCAAATAGCCCAGAGCGAAGAGGGCAGCTGGACGGAGTCACTGCCGGAACAGAAAGCCTGCATAACTATAGTTGCAACTGTTTAGTGGACGACATTCTGAGCAACAGATAACGGACCTAAACAATGCAGGTCTCCAGAAATGGACTCAATATTTCTGAGATAAAAATTCGTAAATGTGGATGGCTGAGACCAATAAGCAGCCTTCATTAAATCTGTAATAGCAACACTATTAGCATAAGCCCAGGAAGTAGAAAGAGCTCTTACTTCATGAGCAGAAATCTTAAGCACAGACTGCTGAGAAGAAGATAAATCTTCATAAGCAGTACGGATAGTTAACTGAATCCATCTAACAATAGAATGGACTGAAATGTCCTTTCTATTAGGCATCAAAGACAGAAAGAAACGTTTCCGTCCCTTTCTGATAAACTGAGATCTCTGTTTATAGATACGTAGTGCTCTAACAGGACAGAGTAAAGGCCTACGCCCGTCTGAAGACGGAAGAGCCTTAATAACCATAGGTTCCGGATATTTATTAGGAGCCTGATTCTTAGCTAAAAAACCCACATTAGTAGTGAAGGTGATAGTGTTCCCAACACTACGATAATGAGAATCATCCACCGATAGTGCATGAAGCTCACTGACTCTTCTAGCAGAAGAGAAAGCTAAGAGAAAAGCTGTCTTATAAGATAAGAATTTGAAATCTACTGTCCCAAGAGGTTCAAATGGCTTTTCCTTCAATTTAAGGAGAACCCAAGCTAAATTCCACTTAGGAATTAATCTAAGAGTTCTGGGTCTATTTATCGAAAAGTTTCTAACCAACTTCGATAAAGAGACATTAGATCCAATTTGTAAACTATCATGATGTGCATAGGTATCAGATAACATAGATCTATAACCCTTTATAGTAACAGGCTGCAGTTTGATTTCGTCAAACAAGTATACTAGAAAGTTTGCAATGTCTGGTATAGAGGGATCGAATATATCTACAGAATGATCCCTACACCAACGACGAAAAACCTTCCACTTAGCCGCATAGTTTAGCGAAGAGGAGGTCCTCCTACAGTTAGAAATCGCGTCCACTGCTCGTCCTGTAAAGTGCTTGCCATGCAAGAAGGACTGCACAACGGAAAAACGTGAAGGTTGAGACCTTGCGGGTTGTGATGGAGTTGGCGCGATTTCCCCTGCGAAAGAAGATCCTCCCGTGGAGGAAGCTTCCGCGGTAGGTCCCACAACAGACACCTGAGTAGATTTATCCACAGTCTCTGTGGCGACAGAGATGCTACCAACAGAATCTTGCATTGAGATTGTTTTATCTTTAGCAATACTTGTTGAATTAACGGCGCTGGAGGATACGCATATCCTATCATTCCGTTCCAAGGGATCGACAGAGCGTCTACTGCAAATGCTCTTGGATCCGGACACGGAGACACATATACGTCTGCAACTGATTGTTGAGATGTGTCGCAAATAAGTCTATCATTGGCCGTTCCCATTGGTAGCAAATCTGATTGAATACTTGTTTGTTGAGAGTCCACTCCGACGGCAACAAGCGACCCTTTTGTGAAAGGGAGTCTGCTAGCACATTCAGACGACCCGGTATGTGACGGACCGAAAGACGAACGTGATGTTCTAACGCAAACAGAAGGATTCTTTCCGTTAGATTGAACAACGGAACTGAATGAGTGCTTCCCTGATTCCGTATATACGCCACTACTGTCGTATTGTCGGATAGGATTTGGACATGAGCATCGTGAATAATGTCCATCCAGTGACGTAACGCAAGCCAAATTGACATCATTTCCTTGATGTTTATGTGCTTGCACAGGAATTGCGGATCCCAAAGACCCTGGCATCTCGAATCCGTTGGGATTAATGATGCACCCCAACCTGTTTGACTGGCATCCGTCATAACGGTAAAACTCGGATCCGGCAACTGCAGCGGAACTCCTTGAGTTAACCACTGAATGTTTGCCCAAGTCTGAATCTGAATCCTGGACCTGCGAGGCCTGCGGTAGGAGAAACCACGTCTTCCACGACCCGCACCTCGCCTCGTCGACCTCGGGGCGTCCGACCGATTGTCCCGGCCTGAAGGACGTCCCGAACGAGAGTCGCTATCCTGACGGTCTCTTGAATAAGACCAAGAGGACGCACCGGAACCTCTATAGGAACCTCTCTTGGGTGCATTAGACCCAGAAGTGCCTGTCTTATTCGTGTCTGCTGTATCCGACTTCTTAGGAGCAGATCTGAACAACAGAGAATCATTAGCTTTCTTTTTAATTTTATCATAAATAGCGGAAAGCTTGCCGTCAAAGAGAAGTTCTCCTGAGACCGAAGCGACTCTAAGAGAGTTCTTCACCTTAGAATCCACTAGTGTGGATGTAGCTAGGGCTGCGTCACGTCTAACCAACTCCAGATTTGCCACTGAAAGGGCGGAGTTACAAGTGGAATAAGCTACTGCCCTTGAAAGAAGTCTTAAAGAGGATTGTATATTCTGAAACTCTTTCCCCTGAAGGCGCAGTGATAACGCCTTAGTAAGGTGATCTGCGTAAGATAAGGCATCTAAATTGGCTCTGTTAGACGCAATAGCTGTTTCCAACACCGCGGTTGGAATAGAAGCTGACGACGGTAATGATAGCTCTAAGTCTTCCGCCTCGTCGTCCATACGCAGAGGAACTCTCGGTATACCCTGTCCTGCCGTATCGAATTTATTCCTTGCATTAATGAAAGGCAGGTTGAGAGTATTAGCAGACAAGAAACCTGCTTTCCCCGTCCTGGAAGCAAGTTTAAATATAGCGTCGTTCAATAATTCAAATGTTCTTGCAACATTATTGGACTGCGACGGAAACTCGGGAGCGATGTCCCTGAACCGCTCAAAAAATTCAGAGTCCAATGACGCTATAATTCTCTTGTCCGGAAGCGCAGCAGTCTGGCCCGACGGAACAACTTGAGGGAGAAAGTGCCGGATGAAGTCCACGGCAGCTTTATGTTGTTCCGAAAGGGATAGCTCCAAGTCATCCGTATCCCTTTCACCATCTGGTCGGACCTCATGATGTTCCCGGTCGTCCGCCCCCGATGCTTCGGCGGAGCGTACCGACCCAGCGCCGTCGGATAATTCTCGATCCGACACCGTTTCTGTCGGCTGCTGGGATGCTGCGATAAGCTGTGCTATCTGCACAAGAATGTCCGGCGTCGAGACCTGCGGAGGCGCAGTCTTTCGCTGCTTCGCCGAGGGCAGCTCCGCATCAGATGGCTCCCGCATACTTTTCCTATGCGAACGTCCAGAGTCCATCGGTCTCGAATCCCTGGCTGCCGGATGGTGTGACCTGGTCGCCGAAGAATCCTTCATCGGCGAAGCTGGTAATATATCGGCGGTCACGCAGCCAAGGTGCGGTCATGTGCGCTGACGAGAAGAGGAAGCCTTAACAGTCTCTGCGGACTGCTTATAAAACGGAGCGTCCCGAGCGACGGACGTATGCTCCGCTAAAGACACATTTTGTACCACAACATCTGGTCCCAGATGTTGTTGTACGAGAGAGGGGCCTCTCTCGCTCGCGGCCCGGCTGGACCTGGACGAGCTAGGAACCAGACTCAAAGGCTTCCTCCGTTCTCGCTTACTATCCGCCGTCACTGGGTGTGCATCTATTATGTTTATAGTGCTCGCATCACCCAAAATTTCCTCTTGGACCGCATCGGACGAACCCGGCTGCCGAACCATTCGGTGAATGGACGCTACACCGGGCGAGCTAGCGGACGACATTTGTCTAATCTCCATGAGCACTTTTGCCGCTATCTCTGAATTCATTTGTGACGACGGACGCCCACTTGAAGAAGATAACATGGAAACATCACCCTGTTCTGGTTCCTCTGAAATAGAAACTGAGAGAGTAGAGTGACCTTGCGGAGAAAGAGCCGGAATCGCTCTTTCTCCAGAAACAACATATCGTGACACACGTTTCCAATGTTTCTCATCCCAATGTTCACATATAGGACAGGGATTAATGCGAGAACACTGACTACAATTAATACAATGATCATGAAAGTCAGAGGAAGATTTCTTCCTATTACAATTTGAACAACGTCCCTTCATTGTGAAAGAACAACAATAAGTCCTAGTTACTCGCAAAAACCCCTGACACAAAGATACATAATAACATGATCCATTAATAAATGAAAAAACAATTGCAAAACAAAATAATTTTGAAAAAATATTTTTTCAGTGAAGCCCAAGTTGCTGAAAAGTAACGTTGAGCCCCGATGGATCCGATGGCAAAGTGTGGTCAAAAATTTTAAATTTATATTAAATAATTAATGAGACACTTTCGGATAATATAAATGTATCTTATAGTGAGATAAACTACAGCAAAGGCAAACAGCCCCCCTCAAAAAAGGCTGTTGCCAATGAAAACAAACAGTGTAAAAACACCAGAAAACATGACTCCAGGCACTGAAAAAACTGGCCCGGAATCAGTCATCAATTACACTCTATCTGATGCAAAACAGAGACTCCCAGGGGAGAATCTGTAGAACATCAGATGGAAGATGCAGAACACAAATGTTATACACCCATGGGTGAAAACGTAACTATGGGGAAAATAACAGAAAACATTCTGTAACCAAGCAACTCTCCCAGGAAATTTTAGAAATGAAATTTCTCAAAAATATGCCAAAAGCATGGGAGAATTGCAAGGGGGGACTTTAGAAGGCTAGGGGAGAGGAAACACTGAATAAGCAGTACAACAATTAGCAAGAATGACAACAAGAGGCCGATGCCTCGAAAATAGGCAACTTAACATAATTTCATCAAAAAATTTTAAGTACAGCCCTGATTATTTTTTGTCACTTCTTTTTCCTCTCCTCCTTCTATCCTCCTTAGAATCACATTTTCTCCAAAAATTACGAGTCTGGCATCCTTTAAACTGAGATTTACAAGCACAAAGATCAGTGAGATGTTGACTGATGAAGGGCCAAACAGAGAATGATAATTGGCGCCAATTTCGGGACGTCTGCGTCACTGCGCGTGCGCAGTAGAGGTGTAGTATGGAGGTCCTTTAGGACATGATTTCTTTTTGTTTTGGATGCAAATTTTGGGGATTGGGGGGCAAAATTTGTGTTTGGCCCTGGTTTTGTTAGAGTTAGCACCAGCTAAGTCTGGGTCATTGGTACAGTATAAAAATATTGTAAGTTACAGCCCTGAACACATCCTTCCACTGTTTCTTCCTCTCATCCTCTTATTTCATCCTTAGATCCACCATTTCTTTCATAATTTTGTGTCTGGCATCATTTTTACTGAGATTTATACGCACAAATATCAGTGAGATGTTAATGATTTCAGGGTCAAACAAAGAATGAGGATTTGTCTCCAATTCTGAAATTCCTTGACACTGAGCATGCTCAGTGGATAAAAGTATGGAGGACCACATAGGACATATATTTTTTGGATTTTGATGCAAATTTGGGGGATTGGGGTGGGGGGTCAAAATTTGTGTTTGGCCCTTGAATTTAAGAATTAGCACCAGCTAAGTCTGGGTCATTGGTACAGTATAAAAATATCCACAATGTGTGCTGAATGTGCTTGTCAATATGGCATGCATGTCATCACGGAAGGATAGATCTTGAGGCTACACCTCTCATTCTATACTTCTGCACTGGAACTCGTGCCATACTGATGAACATTTTCATACATGGTGATGTTCTGTGTATGTCTTGGCTGCTATGGTACAAGTTTATATGATTCTACATTGAGAAATCTCTCTTTCAAACTTTCTTCAAATCTTCGTGGTTATCCACGAAGCTGATTCTGGATGTTAATTGGGAATTAAAATTTTAAACATTTGGAATATACAGACCTGGAAATAAAGAGCTTGCATCGTAACCTGCTAACAAGTTACGCTACATGTATATAACATGGTGGTAACCTATAGGCAAAAAAGTCTTATGTTTTTCTGCTTGCTCTGTTTTTACTATGCAAATCATGTTGACAGATTTTCCAACAAAATAAATAGCAACAACTAACGCGTGATTCCGCTTTTCACTTTGACTGAAATTCTGTTAACCCTTTACCCAATGTAACGACCAAAACTGGCCAGTGCTATTCTCAAAAATCGCCAATTAATTTTCATTATTTTTTCATTTTTTGTGTCAAAAACATGGGTTAGGCTTAATAAAATTAAAAATCTGTTTCTCAGGCCCTCACGCATGGTTCTTTTGGCTGCCGCATGCTCTCTTTTTATAACCAATGCAAACTTGAAAAAATAAAAATTAAATGGTTTATGTCTGATATTTTACACAAGTTAATAAAATTGATAAATTTGTCCCTTGAGTGGAACAAGGCTTTGCAATGCTTTAGCATTGCAAAGCCTTATTGCACCCAAGGGACGAAATACACCACCACCCTTGCTATTATGTTGATTATGAGGCCAAAATCCTAAAAAAACCCAAGAATGTTAAAAAATTTATAGTAATTTATATATTTTTTATACTTACCAATGACCCAGACATAGCTGGTGCTAACTCTTAAAATATAGGGCCAAACACAAATTTTGCCCCCCAATCCCCAAAATTTGCATCTAAAACTAAAGAAAACATGTCCTGAGAGGCCCTCCACACTTCGCCCCTACTGCGCATGCGCAGT
Source organism: Pictodentalium vernedei (assembly GCA_031216915.1). Taxonomy (NCBI): domain Eukaryota; kingdom Metazoa; phylum Mollusca; class Scaphopoda; order Dentaliida; family Dentaliidae; genus Pictodentalium; species Pictodentalium vernedei. Next base: position 90,800,046 of record CM062297.1, on the reverse strand, counting down.
GTCAAGGACGTTCCGAAATTGGCGCCATTTATCATTCTAATAACCAGTGCCTGGTAAGCGCTATGTACTCAGCGGGGAGGCAAGAGTTCCCAACTCCTGGGAGGGCCATCCCCGTCTGGGTCATTGGTAAGTATAAAAAATATATAAATTACTATAAATTTTTTAACATTTTTATACTGTACCAATGACCCAGACATAGCTGAATAGTAAAAAGGCTGGAGGGCCAAGGACATAGAGCAAAATGGAATACGCTCAATAAAATAAAATAGAGTCATCCCCTGTAGGGAAAAGAAGTAATAGGCCTTACATGTATCTTTCTTATTTATGATAAATTAGAAAGATACAACACCTTCTAAAAATTGAGCTTCATACATCCATGTACTCTATTAATATCCAATAATCCTTATACTAATAATTTTTAAAGTAAGCCAATAATAAAGTAAGTCTATAGAATAGAGACTCTTATACTCCTAAAAGTGTGTGAGAATTGCATAATCATGTCCGTTGACATATGCAATATTCAAAAGCTATACTTTAAAAACTAAGACTTGAATGAATTTTATAAACTTAAACTTCTCACTAAACAACCATCCCAATAACAGCTCAGAATTACTAACTCCGGAGGAGGTATCCCCTTGTTTTCATAGTAAAAACAGGTGACCCAAGGGAACACCCTCCCCCCCCCCCCCCCCTTTTTCTTGCCCTGGGTCAAATAGCCCAGAGCGAAGAGGGCAGCCGAACGGAGACATTGCCGAAACAGACAGCCTACCTAGCTATAGTAGCAACTGTTAAGTGAATGACATTCTGAGCAGTAGATAATAGACCTAACAATAGAGGCCTCCAGAAATGGACTCGATATTTCTGAGATAAAATTCATGAATGGATGGCTGAGCGCAATGAGCAGCCTTCAAAAATCTATAATAGCAACACTATTAATGTAAGCCCAAGAAGTAGAAGAACTCTTACTTCATGAGCCGAAATCTTAAGCACAACTGCTAAGCCAATGATATACCACAAGCAGTACGCTAGTTAATAGAATCCATTAACAATAAAATGGAGCGTAACGTCCTTCTACTAGACATCAAAGACAGAAGAAGCTTACGCCCTTGTAATAAACAGGTATCTGTTTATAAATACATAAACTGTACCCGGAAAGAGTAAAGGCCTATGCCCATACGAAGACGGAAGGACCTTAAAATAATAGGTTCCGGATAATAGGAGCCTAACTCTTATGCAACAATCCAACCTAAATAGTAACGGAAGTATTGATTCCGAAACTATGAAAGTGAAAATCATCCATCGATAGTGCATGAAACTCACTGACTCTACAGTAAAAGAGAAACCAACAGAATTACTGTCTAAAAGGTCAGAATTTGAAAACTACTGTTTCCAGAGGCTCAAATGATTACTTAGCTAAATAAGAACCTGAAGTTAAAATCCGTATAGGAATTTAATCTAAAGATTCTAAGTCTATTTATCAAAAAGTTACTAACTGACTTAGATAAAGAGACAAAAGACTCAATTGTAAACTACCGTAGAGTGCATAGGTATGAGGTAACATAAACCTATAACCTAAATAACAACAGGCTGCAGTAGATCTTGTGAAACAAGTATACTAAAAAATAGCAATGAGTAGTATGGAGGGATCAACCATATGAACATAATGATCCCTACACCACGACGGAAGAGCCTCCACTTTAGTCGCATAGAATAGCGAAGAAGAGGATCTCCTATAGTAAGAAATCGCGTCCAAAGCTCGTCCAGTACAGTGCTTACAAAGCAATACGGACCACACAACAGAATACATGAAGGTTGCGACCTTGCTGGTTGTGATAAAGATGACACGATTTACCCAGTGAAAAAAGATCCTCACATAGAGGAAGATTTCACGTTAAGATCCACAGTAGACAAGAGAGTAAATTACTCATGATCTCTGTGAAGATAGAGATGCTATCAACAGAAATGTATTGTGGTTGTTTATCCTAGCAATACCTGCTAAAAACAACAGCGCCGGAGGATACGCGTATCCTATCATTCCGTCCTATAGATCAATAGAGCGTTAACAGTATTAGCTCAGAGATCTGGACAAGCCAACACATACGTCTGCAATTGATTAGCAAGCTGTGTCATAAATAAAACATCATTGGGCGCTCCCATAGATAGCAAATCTGATTGAATACTTGTTTGTTGAGAGTCCATTCTGACAGCAACAAGCGACCCGTAAGAGAACGGGAGTGCGATAAAACAATCAGACGACCCTGAATATGACGGACCAAAACTGAACTTGGTGTACTATAACCAACAGACGGATTCTTTCCATTAAATTGAATAACGGAAACGAAAGAGTGCCTCCCTGGTTCCGGAGATACGCCACTACTGTCGAATTAAAGGACAGGAATTTGGGCATGCGTTTCTGAATAATGTTCATGCAATGACATAAAGCAAGCCTAAAAAACATTATTCCGCGGAAGTTAACTGATAGCTAAAAGACTGCGGAACCCAAAGACCCTGGCACTTCGAATCCGTAGGGATCAGTATATATCCCAATCTGTTTGACTGGCAACCGTCATAACAGCCACACTCGGGTCCGGCAACTGCGGCGGCACTCTCTGAGTCAACCACCGAATGTTTGCCCCAGTCTGAATCTCTTGTAACACTAGATAGACAAGAGAATGTATAAATCAAGCAATTCATGGATTGCCGGAAAGTTGCCGTCGAAGAGAAGCTCCTCCGAGAACGAAGCGACTCTGAGAGAGTTCTTAACCTACTATCCACGCGTGGATGTAGCTAGGGCTGCATCACGTCTAACCAACTCCAATCAGCCACTGAAGGGCGGAGTTATACGTGAACAAACTACTGCCCTCAAAAGAAATTACATTGAGAATAATATCCCGTAAATCTTTTCTTGAAGACGTAATGATAACGCCTCAGTAAGGCGGATTACGTATAATAAAGCGTCTAAGTTAAGTCTACTATACATAATGTCGTTCCCAACATTGAAATTGGAAAAGACATAAACGGTGAAAAAGAATATATGCAGTCTTTAATCACACCGTCTAGACGCATATGAACTCTCGGTATGCCCTGCTCTGCCAAAATAAACTATATGTAAAAAAGATAAAATGGCAGAAATGAGCCACGCGGACAAGAAACTAAACTATCATGCTTAGTAGCAGGCTTGTATATATATATAAATATATAGCGTCGAAAAATAAAACACATGTTGTAATGACAATATTGGACTGCGTCGGTAAGTCAGGGACAAAGTCCCTGTACCGATCGAAAAATCCGAGTCCAATGACGCTATAAGTCTCTTATCCAAGATCGCAGCAATGAAGTCCGAAAAATAATCACTGGAAGAAATGCCAGAAGATATGAAAGGCATCTTCCCATACTACTAAAGGGAAAACTCGAAATCTTTCGAATCCCTTTCGCCATCCTGTCGGACCCTATAAAGCGTTCGGTCGTCCGTAGCTTGATGCAACCGCGGACCGCACCGACCCAGCGCCGTCGGATAATTCCTGATTCGACCGAGAAACCGTCAATTGCTGGGATGCTGCGAAACAACTGTGCTAACTCGGATAGCACGTCCGTCACTGAGGCCTGAGGAGCAGCGGTCTTACGATGCATTGCCGCAGGAAGCTCCGAGATCGTTACCCCGTGCATACTTCCAATATGCGAGCGAACGGAGTGTATAGGCCTCGTGTCCCTTGGCTACCGGATGGCACGACCTATTCGCTGTGGAATCACTGAATGCCGAAACTGATCGGATACTCGAGGTCACGTAGCCAATGTGCGGTCGTGTGCCCTGCTGTGAGGATGAGGAAGCATTAAAGACAGTCTCTCGGACTGTCAATATAACGGAGCGTCCCGAGCAACGGACATATGCTCCGAATGTAAAATATCTGAACCACAACATGCGGTCCCCTATGTTGTTGGCTTCCTCCGATCTGTCCTCAATCTGCCGTCACTGGGTGAGTACTTAAGTAATTAAAGTGCTCGCATCACCCAAATCTCCTTCCTAGACCGCAACGGACGAACCCGGCAGCCGAACCATTCGATGAATGTACGCTACACCGGGTGAGCTAGCGAATGTCACTCCGTAAGCGATAGACATATTCCATGAGCACTTATTGCCGCTAACTCTTCATTAACTATGACGACAGAGGCACACTTTTGAAAGACATCTCCATAACTCTTCGAACAAGAAACCAGAAATGCTTGGATAGCAAGCATAAAATAATAATATATATAGCGTCGTTCAATAATTCGAAAGTTTGTGTGACATTATTGGACTATGTCGGAACAGAGGGACGATGTCCCTGAACCGAACCAAAAATTTCTAAGTCCACTGACGCTATCAGTTTCTTATCCGGCATCGCAGCATATGTTGTTCCGAAAGGGAAAGCTTGAAATCCACCGAATCCCTTTCGGTATCCCGTCGGACCGGATGAAATTTTCGGACGTCCGTACCCGCTTCCGCGGAGCGTCCCGACCCAGCATCGTCGGATAAAATATATGCGACAGATTCAGTTGATGCTGGGATGCTGCGATAAACTGTGCTATTAAGGAAAGCACGTCCGTTCCCGAGGCCTGTGCAGTAGCGGACTTACGATGCATTGCCGCTGGAAGCTCCGTGTACGTTGACTCCCGCATACTTCCTATGCGAACGTCCGGAGTCTGCAGGCCTCGAGTCCCCGGCTACCGACCCAGCGCTGTCGGATAATTCTCGATCCGACACCGTTTCTGTCGGCTGGTGGGATGCTGCGATAAGCTGTGCTATGTGCACAAGAATGTCCGGCGTCGAGACCTGCGGAGGCGCAGTCTATCGCTGCTTCGCCGAGGGCAGCTCCGCATCAGATGGCTCCCGCATACTTTTCCTATGCGAACGTCCGGAGTCCATCGGTCTCGAATCCCTGGCTGCCGGATGGTGTGACCTGGTCGCCGAAGAATCCTTGATCGGCGAAGCTGGTAATATATCGGCGGTCACGCAGCCAAGGTGCGGTCGTGTGCTCTGACGAGAAGAGGAAGCCTTAGCAGTCTCAGCGGACTGCCTATACAACGGAGCGTCCCGAGCGACGGACGTATGCTCCGCTAACGACACATTTGTACCACAACATCTGGGGCCAGATGTTGTTGAACGAGAGAGGGGCCTCTCTCGCTTGCCGTCCGGATGGACCGGAACGAGCTATGAACCGGACTAAAAGGCTTCCTCCGTTCTCCCTCCGATCCGCCGTCACTGGGTGTGCATTAAGTTAATTTTATAGTGCTCGCATCACCCCAAAATTCCTTCTAGACCGCAACGGACGAACCCGGCTGCCGAACCATTCGGTGAATGGACGCTACACCGGGCGAGCTAGCGGACGTCAAAGGCCGTCGAACCTACTAGGGTCCTCTTAGGCAATTGGCGTATTACATGAGCACTTTTCCGCTAGCCCTTCATTAATTGTGACGACGGAGGCACACTGTTGGAAGACATCACAGATACATCACCCTAATCTTGATCGTCTGAAATAGAAATTGATAAAGTAGAGTGACCCTGCGGGGAAAGGACCGGAGTGTCCAAATCCCCAACAACATACCGTGACATACGCTTCCCATATTGTCATCGAAATCATACGATACAGAACCGGAGTTAATGCGAGTACACTGACCACATATAGAATGATAATAAGGTCAGAGGAAGACTTCCTCTTAAAACAATTGATCAATATCCTTTCAATGTGAAAAGAAAACAAGTCCTGGTACTCGCACTAACCCCTGGCAATCAAAATACATAATAATAATATGATCCATTAATATAGAAAAAATAATTGAAATCAAAATATTTTGAAAAAATATTTTTTCAGAACAGCCCAAGTTTCTGAAAAGTAACGTTGAGCCCCAATGGATCCCAAGCCTAAGTGTGGACAAAAATTTTAAAAATATTTTAAACAATTTATTCAACACTTACGAACAATAATAATGTATCTAGTTATGATTGAAATAACATAAAGATATTATTATTTAGAAATCCCCCCCTCACACAGAGGGCTGTTGTAAATGTAAACAATGAGTGTAAAAACACTAAAATAAGACTCCAGGCACCCAGGCCCGAAATCAGTTACCAAAAATACACCATCTGATGCAAAACAGAGACTTCCAGGGAAGAAACTGCAGAACATCAGATGGTAGATGCAGAACACAACGCCTAACCACCCGTAGGTGAAGACGTAAACATGGGGAAAGAACAGAATTCATTCTGTTATTCAGCTAAACTCCCAAGAAATTTTAGTAATAATAATTACAGAAATTATGCCAAAAGCATGGGAGAATAGCAGGGGGGAACTTAAAGGACAGGGAGAGAGGAAAAACACTTGAAAAAACAGTGTAACTAAATAATCAGAATGACAACAAAATGGCTGCTGCCTTGAAAATAGGTAACTTAACATAATTTCATTAAAAAATTTTAAGTTACAGCCCTGATAATATTCTGTCACACATTCTTTTCCTCTCCTCCTTTTCTATCCTCCTTAGAATCACCATTTCACTAATATTTATGTGTCTGGCATCATTTAAACTGAGATTTAAAAGCACAAAGATCAGTCAGATGTTAACTGATGAAGGGCCAAACTTAGAATGATAAATGGCGCCAATTTCGGAACGTCCTTGACACTGCGCATGCGCAGTAGGGGCGAAGTGTGGAGGGCCTCTCAGGACATGTTTTCTTTAGTTTTAGATGCAAATTTTGGGGATTGGGGGGCAAAATTTGTGTTTGGCCCTATATTTTAAGAGTTAGCACCAGCTATGTCTGGGTCATTGGTACAGTATAAAAATATGAATTTCTGATGGCAAAGAAATAATTACAAAAATAAAAAATCGCCCACCCGCATGCAATTTTACAAAACTTGGCCTGAGAAACAGAACATCTACTTTGTGTGGCCTTATGACCACCCGTTGGAAAGAGCTTTTCAAGCTCGTTCCAATGAGGGGTCATAACCTATGTTTCTGAGACAAAAGAATGAAAAAAATTAGTTATTGAAGAATTTTTTTGGCAAGTGTCGTCTGCTTTTCATGTTAGGTAAGGGGTTAAGATGTAAATGGTATGCCACTCTGGTCATATGGAGATACAATGTGCAACCTTTGAGTTGAGTTTGTTTCAAAAGAATGTCATATCTGACTGGCAAAACATGCAGGACTAGGAAGTTAACCCTTTACCCAACGTAACGGCCAAAACCGGCCAGCGCTATTCTCAAAAATCGCCAATTAATTTTCATTATTTTTTTCATTTTTTGTCTCAAAAACATAGGTTATGACCCCTCGATGGAACGAGCTCGTCGAGCTCGTTCCAACGAGGGGTCATAACCTATGTTTTTGGGACAAAAAGTTAAAAAAATTAGTTATTCAAGAATTATTTTTGCAAGTGTCGTCTGCTTTTCATGTTAGGTAAAGGGTTAATTTAATTGTTGTTTTATAGTACATGTAATCTGTACTTCGTTCACGCAGTTCACGTGTTATTTTCAGGCTTGAGAATACAAAAACCTTATTGGGAACAGGACCCATATTCAGCTCTTGCCAACAATTAAAAAACAATTCCCGAGGGGTGTATACCCAGTCCATCTCTGCCTGAACATGCCGCTGTAATGATATAAACTTACCTTAAAAAAGACATCTTTAAACATCTGATTTTTAGGGAACATCATCAGCTTAACAAAATTATGTGCAACTCTGTTGAATAGTTTGACCTGCGATGTTTTGGAGCTCTGGAATTTTTCAAGGAATATGTACCAGAACATATCCTGCAATGTACAAATACCAACATTTTTAACTGTTACCGCTAAATTATTTTTAATGGGTGTAAGGCTAAATAAAAAAAATGAATTGATTCTCAGGCAATTTTTTTTTCAAATCAGTGAGGGAGGGAGGGAGGGAGGATTTTATTTTTATTTTTTTTTTTTATTTTTTTTTTTTCGTGTAAATGGTTGAGTATACTCAGTAAATCTTTTTGCTGTCTTTCCACTTGAAAAAGAGAAAAGGTTGTATTTTAGTGTAATTATAGTATACCTTTTATAACTAACATCCGTAACAACAGCTAAAAGGATTTGTATTTTATTGTTCTTTTTAATGGTATAGATCTGTCAAACATCATGATCCATTAGAATAGGCCCCAGTAACCAATGCTTGGGGGTAGGAGTCCTTTAAAATGGGAAACATGGCTCTAAATGATTAGTTAAACTTGCGTTTATAAGGGTGTTGCAGCCATTATTAGCCATTGTGCAGAAATATATGACCTTAAACACCAGCAAATAAATAAATATTTAAATCATGATCCAGTATATCAGAATTTGCCTTGTTACAGTTTATGGGAGAGTGCCTCTGGGCACTCTCCCATAAACTGCAACAAGAAAAACCAATTTACTGCAAACACAGCTAAATAATTATATGTCGAGAAATGTGAAAAAATGTGCAGTTTTTTTTTATTTTAAAGATACCATGCTACCAGCAAGAGGAATCTTTGTTTAGTAAGATTTCATTTCCCCATTTTGTTACAATTTATTGAAGGGTGCTAACTACAATCTCCAATAAATTGTTACAAATCAGTTGTATATAAGGCCTAAAAAAATAAAAAATCTGTTTCTCAGGCCCTCCCGCATGGTCCTTTTGGCTGCCGCATGCTCTCTTTTTATAACCAATTTAAACTTAAAAAAATAAAAATTAAATGGTTTATGTCTGATATTTTACCCAAGTTAAAAAGACTGATGAATTTGTCCCTTGAGTGCAAGAAGGCTTTGCAATGCTTTAGCATTGCAAAGCCTTCTTGCACTCAAGGGTTGAAATACACCACCACCCATGCTATTCTGTAGATTATGAGGCCTAAAACTTGGACCAAGAACATGAACTTTTGATGGCGAAGAAGTAATTACTGAAATAAAAAATAAAATAAAAAACCGCTCGCCCGCATGCAATTTCACAAATAATGGCCTGAGAAACAGAATATCTACTTTGTGTGGCCTAAGTTATATACATGTATAACAAACAAATGTAAAGTGTAAAGCCACAAAAGTGGCTTTCAGCACTTCACAATTGAGCCATAATAGTGGCGACTAGCACTCAACCAATCAACATACAACAAGGCATGTGAAGTAAAGTGGTCATGACTGGCTATTGTGCAGAAAGATGTGACATTAAACACCAATCAATAAATAATAATCTGAGGCAAAGTCTTTATCCAAAACAGGACGGAGATGATGAAAATGGTATTTTGTTCTTTAAAATGAAAAAATTTAATATACAGTAGAACCTGTCTTGAGAGACCACCCTTTGGGCCACACAAAAGTGGTCTCTCAAGACAGGTATTCTCTCATAACAGGTTTCAGCTTTTCTCAAGTCAGTGAATAACCAACCACAAAATTCGGAAATGGAGAAGAATGGATTTTTGTAATTACTTTGTAGTTGTTCTTTTTTATGAAGTTTTTGTAACAAATTGAAGTGGACTGTTATAAAAATTATAAAAATAAATTAGTGTTGAAAATCTTCATTGAAGATTTTCAACATTAATTTATTTTTATAATTTTTATAACAGTCCATTTCAATTTGTTACAAAAAGATTTTCAACACAAATTTATTTTTATTCCTATCTGCCACATTCAGGTATGTATGAAATTGTTTATTCAGCAATAATCTTAATCTTTTCACAGGGGTCTTATAAAAACATCTCAATCTTTAATGAGTTAGCAATTGAAACCCAATTAAGAGCTTTTAATACTTTTAATTATGTTAGTATAACCACAATGGATTTTCGAATTACACAACAGGTAAAAAGTTTTGGTCATGGTTTCAGTCTTCAAAGGGGCCGTCTCACAAACAGGTCTATTATGGCATAAAAATACAAGTTGGTACCAAGTCACAGTGGTCTCTCAAGACAGGTGGTCTCTCAAGACAGGTGGTCTCCCATAGCAGGTCCATTATAGAGTAAAACCAATCGGTGCCTGGTCGATGTGGTCTCTCAAGACAGGTGGTCTCTCAAGACAGTGGTCTCTCAAGACAGGTTTTACTGTAATCCTTGAGGGCCTAATTCTGACTTTGATAACTTTTTAATGCAAAGAAACAGGTGTCTCAACATGTACTGTTTGGGTGAACACAAAACTTGTTTTCTAAGCACCTTGTCAGTTGTTTCTAGGCAAGTCTTGGCTGCCGAGGCAAGACCTGACCAGAAACAACTGCAAAGACACAGGAGGTAGACTTTCAGAGTATAGAGAAAATGCATAAAAATCTCTAGAACCTTAAGGATTAATTAAACCAAATTATGACTTAAAGGCCCTTACTGGAAAAATGAGCTCCTTCCAATCAAGGATTTAGAAGTAATGAAGGACCCATCATAATAATTCAAAGTAAAATACGCATAGTGCACAATTTGTGAAGCTCTCAAACATAAGAGTGTAGCTAGTGTTTTTGAGGGGGGGGGGGGGGGGGGGGGTTGTTTGTTTACTGGGGTTAGTGACTCTTTCAACAACAAGGGACACATAATGTCAGAGTTTTTTGGGTACAGTACAGAGAGGGAACCATGAACAGTGGCAAGCAACTGTGAGACTGTCCAATTTTTTAACCTGACACAAGCAGAGTTAGGAGAGGTTAAAGACAAGTGCATCATCGATGTGCAGTATGCTTTAGTACACAGTTCCAGCGTAACCACATGTGGTCAATCAGGATTAATTCTTTACATGCTGCTGGCAGATTTTCCTGCCCAGCACAGGGTTTTTCCTTTTTTCTTGTCACTGAAATAAGTATAATTTTGGCTCATGTAATCAAAGTGCCTAGAAAAGCTTCCCAGATCAATATGCACCACTTATTTGAAGGAAAAAAAATTTCAAGACATGGAAAAAATGCATTTTCAGAGCCACTGACCTACCCACTCACCCCTGCCTTGTGTCCTGAAAAAATCTGATTTTCCCTAAGAAAATAACCATGTTTTGGAAATAGCACCATTTAAATTTTTTCAAAAGGAATTTACTTCATGCTGGAAGCCCCCAACCCTGCCTCTGTCTAATTCTCTTCAAATATATACATTCAGTATACAGCACACCTCCCATTTTTAAAATTGAAAGACTGTACAAAAACAGTGAAAACAAGTGAGGTTAATTGTTATGTCTGAAGTAAGTACCATGGAGTTCTAGCAGTAAATTGTTGAATGTTAAAAAATTTATAGTAATTTATATATTTTTTATACTTACCAATGACCCAGACATAGCTGGTGCTAACTCTTAAAAATCTAGGGCCAAACACAAATTTTGACGCCCAATCCCCAAAATTTGCATCTAAAACTCAAAGAAATCATGTCCTGAAGGACCTCCATACTTTGCCCTTACTGCGCATGCGCAGTGTCAAGGACGTTCCGAAATTGGCGCCAATTATCATTCTTACAAGCAGTGCCTGGTCAGCGCTATGTACTCAGCGGGGAGGTATGAGTTCCCAACTCCTGGGAGGGCCATCCCCGTCTGGGTCATTGGTAAGTATAAAAAATATATAAATTACTATAAATTTTTTAACATTTTTATACTGTACCAATGACCCAGACATAGCTGAATAGTAAAAAGGCTGGAGGGCCTAGGACATAGAGGAAAATCCAATAAGCTCAACTATATAATATAGAGTCAACCCCTCAAGGAGAAAAGGAGTATTAGGCTTTACATGTATCTTTCTTATTTTATGTTAAATTAGAAAGATACAATACCCTTCATAATTGAGCACAATAACATTAATGTTCTCTACTAACATCCAGTATAACCCTTTATACTAATTATTTTTAAAGTAAGCCAATAAATAAAGGTAGTCCAGAGAATTGAGACTCTTTATATCCTTTAAAAGTGTCCGAGGATTGTATATTAACGCCCGTTTGACACTTGACATATACAAATGCTTCACACCGAGCTACACTTTAAAAATATGACATGAATGAATTTTAACATTAATATTACACTTTAAAACCATCCCGGAAACGACTCAGAAATACTGACTTCGGAGGAGGCATTCCCTTGCTTTTCACTATAAAGCAGGTGACCTAAGGGAACACCTGCCCCCCCCCCCCTTCCCCTTGCCCTGGGTCAAATAGCCCAGAGCGAAGAGGGCAGCCGGACGGAGTCACTGCCGGAACAGAAAGCCTGCATAACTATAGTTGCAACTGTTTAGTGGACGACATTCTGAGCAACAGATAACGGACCTAAACAATGCAGGTCTCCAGAAATGGACTCAATATTTCTGAGATAAAAATTCGTGAATGTGGATGGCTGAGACCAATAAGCAGCCTTCATTAAATCTGTAATAGTAATACTATTAGCGTAAGCCCAAGAAGTAGAAAGAGATCTTACTTCATGAGCCGAAATCTTAAGCACAGACTGCTGAGAGGAAGATAAATTTTCATTGAATCCATCTAGCAATAGAATGGACCGAAATGTCCTTTCTATTACGCATCAGAGACAGAAAGAAACGTTTTTGTCCCTTTCTGATAAACTGAGATCTCTGTTTTATAGATACGTAACGCTCTAACAGGACAGAGTAAAGGCCTACGCCCGTCTGAAGACGGAAGAGCCTTAATAACAATAGGTTCCAGATATTTATTAGGAGCCTGATTCTTAGCTAAAAATCCCACATTAGTAGTGAAGGTGATAGTGTTCCCGACACTACGATAGTGAGAATCATCCACCGACAGTGCATGAAGCTCACTGACTCTTCTAGCAGAAGAGAAAGCTAAGAGAAAAGCTGTCTTATAAGACAAGAATTTGAAATCTACTGTCCCAAGAGGTTCAAATGGCTTTTCCTTCAGTTTAAGAAGAACCCAAGCTAAATTCCACTTAGGAATTAACCTAAGAGTTCTGGGTCTATTTATCGAGAAGTTTCTAACTAACTTAGATAAAGAGACATTAGATCCAATTTGTAAACTATCATGATGTGCATGGGTATCAGATAACATAGACCTATAACCCTTAATAGTAACAGGCTGCAGTTTGATTTCGTCAAACAAGTATACTAGAAAGTTTGCAATGTCTGGTATGGAGGGATAAAAAATATCAACAGAATGATCCCTACACCAACGACGAAAAACCTTCCACTTAGCCGCATAGTTTAGCGAAGAGGAGGTCCTCCTACAGTTAGAAATCGCGTCCACTTCTCGTCCTGTAAAGCGCTTGCCATGCAAGAAGGACCGCACAACAGAAAAACGTGAAGGTTGAGACCTTGCGGATTGTGATGGAGTTGACGCGATTTCCCCTGCAAAAGAAGATCCTCCCGTGGAGGAAGCTTTCGCGGTAGGTCCCACAACAGACACCTGAGTAGATTTATCCACGGTCTCTGTGGAGACAGAGATGCTACCAACAGAATCTTGCATTGAGATTGTTTTATCTTTAGCAATACTTGCTGAATTAACGGCGCTGGAGGATACGCATATCCTATCATTCCGTCCCAATTGATCGACAGAGCGTCTACTGCAAATGCTCTTGGATCCAGACACGGAGACACATACGTCTGCAACTGATTGTTGAGATGTGTCGCAAATAAGTCTATCATTGGCCGTTCCCATTGGTAGCAAATCTGATTGAATACTTGTTTGTTGAGAGTCCACTCCGACGGCAACAAGCGACCCTTTCGTGAAAGGGAGTCTGCTAGTACGTTCAGACGACCCGGTATATTTATTTATTTATTTATTTATTGTTGTTTAAGGTCACAGATTTCTGCACAATGGCTAACCATGACCGGGACAGTTTTACGGGTGGAGGAAGCCGGAGCACCCGGAGAGAACCACCGAGCAACGGCGAGCAACTGTCAGCTCCCCAACATACCAACTCCACACAAGCAGGGTTAGCATTGGTTGAAGACAGGTGCACCATCGACGTGCAGTACGCCTTAGTACACAACGTCACCGTGCCCCCACGTGGGCAATGGGGGTAAAGTGTCTTGCCCAAGGACACAACGCGGTTGCCGCATGTGGGATTCGAACCGAGGACCGACCCGGTATATGACGGACCGAAAGAACATGATGTTCTAGAGCAAACAGAAGGATTCTTTCCGTTAGATTGAACAACGGAATTGAATGAGTGCCTCCCTGATTCCATATATACGCCACTACTGTCGTATTGTCATACAGGATTTGGACATGAGCATTGTGAATAGTGTCCATCCAATGACGTAACGCAAGCCAAATTGACATCATTTCCTTGATGTTTATGTGCTTGCCCAGGAATTGCGGATCCCAAAGACCCTGGCATCTCGAATCCGTTGGGATCAATGATGCACCCCAACCTGTTTGACTGGCATCCGTCATAATGGTAAAACTCGGATCCGGCAACTGCAGCGGCACTCCCTGAGTTAACCACTGAATGTTTGCCCAAGTCTGAATCTCTCGTTTCACTTGATCTGACAAGAGAACGTCTACGTCGAGCGAATGAATTTTCACACTCCAATTCTGAGTCAAGAAAATTTGGAGAGGACGCGTGCGTAACCGCCCCATCGGAATGAGATCCGCAGCGGCTCCGCACAGACCTATCAGTCTCATGAACTCCCTCGCTGTGACTTTGTCTGCGTGCAGACAATAGCGAGTGTAACAACTGACTAATTTCGCTCTGGTTAACGGCAGACGAACGAGATTGTTGTGCGTCTCGAAGCTCATTCCCAGATGTGTGAATGACTTGGACGGCATCAGATCCGACTTCTCCTCGTTTATTATAAAACCGAGACGTCGGAGCAATAGAAGCAGATTCTGCACATCGTTCTGAAGCGTTAACTCGTTGCCGTACCTCTGAAGAATGTCGTCCAGGTAGGCCGACGTTACCGCAGACGAATGAACTCGGAAATACATCATTACCGAGTTCATTACCCGAGTGAAAGCCCAGGGTGCTAGATTCAATCCGAAGCACATCGCCCGGAATTGATACACCACCCCTAGGACTGCAAAGCGTAGATACTTTCTGAATGTCGGATGTACCATGACATGAAAGTACGCATCTTTGAGAGCTATGCTTGTTGCATAATCGTTCACCCGAATACTCGCTCTGACCGATCGAATCGTCTCCATATAAAACTTCGGAGCGACGATCAGCTTGTTTATCCAGCTCAAATCTATGACTGGACGGAACGAGCCGTCTGGTTTCGGAACCAGAAACAGATGGCTGTAGAATCCCGGTGTCTCCTGGTTTTCTACGACCTCTACCGCATTCTTCATTAAAAGAGACTGCACCTCTGATAACAGAGCGTCTCTTTTCTGCGGATTTGACGGAAGTTGAGTCCATTTTGGACTTCGAGTTAATGGAGGCTTTCGTTTGAAGGATATCTTTAGACCTTCCGAAATCACCCCTCTCACCCAAGGGTCGTTCGTAATCGACGCCCACTCTTGTGAAAAACTCGACAACCTTCCGCCAACCGGCACGCGATAGAGGTTGAAGCCATCACCTCCTGGACCTGCGAGGCCTGCGGTAGGAGAAACCACGTCCTCCGCGACCCGCACCTCGTCCCGTCGACCTCGGGGCGTCCGACCGATTGTCCCGGCCCGAAGGACGTCCCGCACGTGAGTCGCTGCCTTGACGGTCTCTTGAATAAGACCAAGAGGACGCACCGGAACCTCTATAGGAACCTCTCTTGGGCGCATTAGACCCAGAAGTGCCAGTCTTACTCTTGTCTGCCATGTCCGACTTCTTAGAAGCAGATTTGAACAGCAGAGAATCTGCAGCTTTCTTGGTAATTTTATCGTAAAT
Organism: Pictodentalium vernedei; assembly: GCA_031216915.1. NCBI lineage: Eukaryota > Metazoa > Mollusca > Scaphopoda > Dentaliida > Dentaliidae > Pictodentalium > Pictodentalium vernedei. Next base: position 90,784,327 of record CM062297.1, on the reverse strand, counting down.
AGCAAAAAGCTTGCCGTCGAAGAGAAGTTCTCCGGAGACCGAAGCGACTCTGAGAGAGTTCTTCACCTTACTATCCACGAGTGTGGATGTAGCTAGGGCTGCGTCACGTCTAACCAACTCCAGGTTTGCCACTGAAAGGGCGGAGTTACACGTGGAATAAGCTACTGCCCTTGAAAGAAGTCTTAAAGAGGATTGAATATCCTGGAATTCTTTCCCTTGAAGACGCAGTGATAACGCCTTAGTAAGGTGGTCTGCGTAAGATAAAGCATCTAAACTGGCTCTGTTAGACGAAATAGTCGTCTCCAACACCGCGGTTGGAATAGACGCAGACGACGGTAATGATAAATCTAAGTCTTCCGCCTCGTCGTCCATACGCAGAGGAACTCTCGGGATACCCTGTCCTGCCGTATCGAATTTATTCCTTGCATTAATGAAAGGCAGGTTGAGAGTATTGGCGGACAAGAAACCCGCTTTTCCTGTTTTGGAAGCAAGTTTGAATATAGCGTCGTTCAATAATTCAAATGTTCTTGCGACATTATTGGACTGAGATGGAAACTCGGGAGCGATGTCCCTGAACCGCTCAAAGAAATCATAGTCCAATGACGCTATAATTCTCTTGTCCGGAACCGCAGCAGTCTGGCCTGACGGAACAACTTGAGGAAGAAAGTGCCGGATGAAGTCCACGGCAGCTTTATGTTGTTCCGAAAAGGATAGCTCCAAGTCATCCGTATCCCTTTCACCATCCGGTCGGACCTCATGATGCTCACGGTCGTCCGCACCCGATGCTTCGGCGGAGCGTACCGACCCAGCGCCGTCGGATAATTCCCGATCCGACACCGTTTATGTCGGTTGCTGGGATGCTGCGATAAGTTGTGCTATTTGAACAAGCACGTCCGACATCGAGGCCTGCGGAGGCGCAGTCTTTCGCTGCTTCGCCGAGGGCAGCTCCGCATCTGGTGACTCCCGCATACTCTTCCTATGTGAACGTCCGGAGTCCACCGGCCTCGTGTCCCTGGCTACCGGATGGCGTGACCTGGTTGCCGAAGAATCCCTGATCGGCGAAGCTGGTAAAATATCGGCGGTCACGTAGCCAAGGTGCGGTCGTGTGCGCTGGTGAGAGGAAGAAGCCTGAGCAGTCTCAGCGGACTGCCTATACAATGGAGCGTCCCGAGCGACGGACGTGTGCTCCGCTTGCGACACATTTTGTACCACAACATCTGGTCCCAGATGTGTTGTACGAGAGAGGGACCTGGACGAGCTAGGAACCGGACTCGAAGGCTTCCTCCGATCTCTCCTATTATCCGCCGTCACTGGGTGTGCACGTTGAATGTTTATAGTGCTTGCATCACCCAACATTTCCTCCTGGACCGCATCGGACGAACCCGGCTGCCGAACCATTTGGTGAATGGACGCTACACCGGGCGAGCTAGCGGACGACATTTGTCTTATCTCCATGAGCACTTTTGCCGCTAGCTCTGTATTCATTTGTGACGACGGAAGCGTACTTGCGGAAGATAACATGGAAACATCACCCTGTTCTTGTTCCTCTGAAATACAAACTGATAGATTAGAGTGACCCTGTGGAGAAAGAGCCGGCATAGCCCTTTCTCCAATAACAACATATCGTGACACACGTTTCCAATGTTTGTCATCCCAATATTGACATATAGAACAGGGATTAGTGCGAGAACACTGACTACAATTAATACAATGCTCATGAAAGTCAGAGGAAGATTTCTTCCTATTACAATTTGAACAATATCCTTTCATTGTGAAAAGTCAACAACAAGTCCTAGTACTCGCACAAACCCCTAAACACAAAGATACATAATAACATGATCCATTAATATTGAAAAAACAAATGAAAATCAAAATAATTTTTGAAAAATATTTTTTCAGCGAAGCCCAAGTTTCTGAAAAGTAACGTTGAGCCCCAATGGATCCCAAGGCTAAGTGAGGTCAAAAATTTTAAAATTATATTAAATAATTAATGCAACACTTACGGATAATAATAATGTATCTTATAGTGAGATAAACTACTCCAAAGGCAAACAGCCCCCCTCAAAAGAGACTGTTGCCAATGTAAACAAACTGTAAAAACACCAGAAAACATGACTCCAGGCACTGACAATACTGGCCCGAAATCAGTCATCAAAATTACACTCTATCTGATGCAAGACAGAGACTCCCAGGGGAGAATCTGCAGAACATCAGATGGAAGATGCAGAACACAACGTTTATACACCCATGGGTGAAAACGTAACTATGGGGAAAATAACAGAATTCATTCTGTAACCAAGCTAATTCTCCCAAGAGAATTTAGAAATGATCTTTCTCAAAAATATGCCAAAAGCATGGGAGAATAGCAAGGGGGAACTTAGAAGACCAGGGGAGAGGAAACACTGAATAAGCAGTGCAACTTTATAGCAAGAATGACAACAACAGGCCCATGCCTCGAAAATAGGCAACTTAACATAATTTAATAAAAAATTTTAAGTACAGCCCTGATTATTTTTTGTCACTCCTTTTTCCTCTCCTCCTTCTATATCCTCCTTAGAATCACCATTTCTCCAATAATTACGTGTCTGGCATCCTTTAAACTGAGATTTACAAGCACAAAGATCAGTGAGATGTTGACTGATGAAGGGCCAAACAGAGAATGATAATTGGCGCCAATTTCGGAACGTCCTTGACACTGCGCATGCGCAGTAAGGGCAAAGTATGGAGGTCCTTCAGGACATGATTTCTTTTGGTTTTAGATGCAAATTTTGGGGATTGGGGGGCAAAATTTGTGTTTGGCCCTAGATTTTTAAGAGTTAGCACCAGCTATGTCTGGGTCATTGGTACAGTATAAAAATTTTAATGGTTTTGTGAATTGGTCTTAAATTCTTATGACAAAACCAAATTAACACTTAACCCATTAGAATATTTATTAAATATTTTTCATCAAAGCTAATCAAGGCTGCTATGTAGCAGCCATGACTAGATTTGATAAAAAATTCATTAAACTTTGACTCGAGTAATCGCTGGTCAAAAAGATTGTACAATTTGTAAGTGGCAATTTGGTTGGGTTCTGCTCCACAGTTTTCCAGGCATTTTAAAAAGTTAAAAAATTTATAGTAATTTATATATTTTTTATACTTACCAATGACCCAGACATAGCTGGTGCTAACTCTTAAAATATAGGGCCAAACACAAATTTTGCCCCCCAATCCCCAAAATTTGCATCTAAAACTAAAGAAAACATGTCCAGAGAGGCCCTCCACACCTCGCCCCCACTGCGCATGCGCAGTGTCAAGGACGTTCCGAAATTGGCGCCATTTATCATTCTAATAACCAGTGCCTGGTAAGCGCTATGTACTCAGCGGGGAGGCAAGAGTTCCCAACTCCTGGGAGGGCCATCCCCGTCTGGGTCATTGGTAAGTATAAAAAATATATAAATTACTATAAATTTTTTAACATTTTTATACTGTACCAATGACCCAGACATAGCTGAATAGTAAAAAGGCTGGAGGGCCAAGGACATAGAGCAAAATGGAATACGCTCAATAAAATAAAATAGAGTCATCCCCTGTAGGGAAAAGAAGTAATAGGCCTTACATGTATCTTTCTTATTTATGATAAATTAGAAAGATACAACACCTTCCAAAAATTGAGCTTCATACATCCATGTACTCTATTAATATCCAATAATCCTTATACTAATAATTTTTAAAGTAAGCCAATAATAAAGTAAGTCTAGAGAATAGAGACTCTTATACTCCTAAAAGTGTGTGAGAATTGCATAATCATGTCCGTTGACATATGCAATATTCAAAAGCTATACTTTAAAAACTAAGACTTGAATGAATTTTATAAACTTAAACTTCTCACTAAACAACCATCCTAAAAACAGCTCAGAATTACTAACTCCGGAGGAGGTATCCCCTTGTTTTTATAGTAAAAACAGGTGACCCAAGGGAACACCCTCCCCCCCCCCTTTTTCTTGCCCTGGGTCAAATAGCCCAGAGCGAAGAGGGCAGCCGAACGGAGACACTGCCGAAACAGACAGCCTACCTAGCTATAGTAGCAACTGTTAAGTGAATGACATTCTGAGCAGTAGATAATAGACCTAACAATAGAGGCCTCCAGAAATGGACTCGATATTTCTGAGATAAAATTCATGAATGGATGGCTGAGCGCAATGAGCAGCCTTCAAAAATCTATAATAGAACACTATTAATGTAAGCCCAAGAAGTAGAAGAACTCTTACTTCATGAGCCGAAATCTTAAGCACAACTGCTAAGCCAATGATATACCATAAGCAGTACGCTAGTTAATAGAATCCATTAACAATAAAATGGAGCGTAACGTCCTTCTACTAGACATCAAAGACAGAAGAAGCTTACGCCCTTGTAATAAACAGATATCTGTTTATAAATACATAAACTGTACCCGGAAAGAGTAAAGGCCTATGCCCATACGAAGACGGAAGGACCTTAAAATAATAGGTTCCGGATAATAGGAGCCTAACTCTTATGCAACAATCCAACCTAAATAGTAACGGAAGTATTGATTCCGAAACTATGAAAGTGAAAATCATCCATCGATAGTGCATGAAACTCACTGACTCTACAGTAAAAGAGAAACCAACAGAATTACTGTCTAAAAGGTCAGAATTTGAAAACTACTGTTTCCAGAGGCTCAAATGATTACTTAGCTAAATAAGAACCTGAAGTTAAAATCCGTATAGGAATTTAATCTAAAGATTCTAAGTCTATTTATCAAAAAGTTACTAACTGACTTAGATAAAGAGACAAAAGACTCAATTGTAAACTATCGTAGAGTGCATAGGTATGAGGTAACATAAACCTATAACCTAAATAACAACAGGCTGCAGTAGATCTTGTGAAACAAGTATACTAAAAAATAGCAATGAGTAGTATGGAGGGATCAACCATATGAACATAATGATCCCTACACCACGACGGAAGAGCCTCCACTTTAGTCGCATAGAATAGCGAAGAAGAGGATCTCCTATAGTAAGAAATCGCGTCCAAAGCTCGTCCAGTACAGTGCTTACAATGCAATATGGACCACACAACGGAAAACATGAAGGTTGCGACCTTGCTGGTTGTGATAAAAATGACACGATTTACCCAGTGAAAAAAGATCCTCACATAGAGGAAGATTTCACGTTAAGATCCACAGTAGACAAGAGAGTAAATTACTCATGATCTCTGTGAAGATAGAGATGCTATCAACAGAAATATATTGTGGTTGTTTATCTTAGCAATACCTGCTAAAAACAACAGCGCCGGAGGATACGCGTATCCTATCATTCTGTCCTATAGATCAATAGAGCGTTAACAGTATTAGCTCAGAGATCTGGACAAGCCAACACATACGTCTGCAATTGATTAGCCAACTGTGTCATAAATAAAACATCATTGGGCGCTCCCATAGATAGCAAATCTGATTGAATACTTGTTTGTTGAGAGTCCATTCTGACAGCAACAAGCGACCCGTAAGAGAACGGGAGTGCGATAAAACAATCAGACAACCCAGAATATGACGGACCAAAACTGAACTTGGTGTACTATAACCAACAGACGGATTCTTTCCATTAAATTGAATAACGGAAACGAAAGAGTGCCTCCCTGGTTCCGGAGATACGCCACTACTGTCGAATTAAAGGACAGGAATTTGGGCATGCGTTTCTGAATAATGTTCATGCAATGACATAAAGCAAGCCTAAAAAACATTATTCCGCGGAAGTTAACTGATAGCTAAAAGACTGCGGAACCCAAAGACCCTGGCACTTCGAATCCGTAGGGATAAGTATATATCCCAATCTGTTTGACTGGCAACCGTCATAACAGCCACACTCGGGTCCGGCAACTGCGGCGGCACTCTCTGAGTCAACCACCGAATGTTTGCCCCAGTCTGAATCTCTTGTAACACTAGATAGACAAGAGAATGTATAAATCAAGCAATTCATGGATTGCCGGAAAGTTGCCGTCGAAGAGAAGCTCCTCCGAGAACGAAGCGACTCTGAGAGAGTTCTTAACCTACTATCCACGCGTGGATGTAGCTAGGGCTGCCTCACGTCTAACCAACTCCAATCAGCCACTGAAGGGCGGAGTTATACGTGAACAAACTACTGCCCTCAAAAGAAATTACATTGAGAATAATATCCCGTAAATCTTTTCTTGAAGACGTAATGATAACGCCTCAGTAAGGCGGATTACGTATAATAAAGCGTCTAAGTTAAGTCTAATATACATAATGTCGTTCCCAACATTGAAATTGGAAAAGACATAAACGGTGAAAAAGAATATATGCAGTCTTTAATCACACCGTCTAGACGCATATGAACTCTCGGTATGCCCTGCTCTGCCAAAATAAACTATATGTAAAAAAGATAAAATGGCAGAAATGAGCCACGCGGACAAGAAACTAAACTATCATGCTTAGTAGCCGTCTTGTATATATATAAATATATAGCGTCGAAAAATAAAACACATGTTGTAATGACAATATTGGACTGCGTCGGTAAGTCAGGGACAAAGTCCCTGTACCGATCGAAAAATCCGAGTCCAATGACGCTATAAGTCTCTTATCCAAGATCGCAGCAATGAAGTCCGAAAAATAATCACTGGAAGAAATGCCAGAAGATATGAAAGGCATCTTCCGATACTACTAAAGGGAAAACTCGAAATCTTTCGAATCCCTTTCGCCATCCTGTCGGACCCTATAAAGCGTTCGGTCGTCCGTAGCTTGATGCAACCGCGGACCGCACCGACCCAGCGCCGTCGGATAATTCCTGATTCGACCGAGAAACCGTCAATTGCTGGGATGCTGCGAAACAACTGTGCTAACTCGGATAGCACGTCCGTCACTGAGGCCTGAGGAGCAGCGGTCTTACGATGCATTGCCGCAGGAAGCTCCGAGATCGTTACCCCGTGCATACTTCCAATATGCGAGCGAACGGAGTGTATAGGCCTCGTGTCCCTTGGCTACCGGATGGCGCGACCTATTCGCTGTGGAATCACTGAATGCCGAAACTGATCGGATACTCGAGGTCACGTAGCCAATGTGCGGTCGTGTGCCCTGCTGTGAGGATGAGGAAGCATTAAAGACAGTCTCTCGGACTGTCAATATAACGGAGCGTCCCGAGCAACGGACATATGCTCCGAATGTAAAATATCTGAACCACAACATGCGGTCCCCTATGTTGTTGGCTTCCTCCGATCTGTCCTCAATCTGCCGTCACTGGGTGAGTACTAAAGTAATTAAAGTGCTCGCATCACCCAAATCTCCTTCCTAGACCGCAACGGACGAACCCGGCAGCCGAACCATTCGATGAATGTACGCTACACCGGGTGAGCTAGCGAATGTCACTCCGTAAGCGATAGACATATTCCATGAGCACTTATTGCCGCTAACTCTTCATTAACTATGACGACAGAGGCACACTTTTGAAAGACATCTCCATAACTCTTCGAACAAGAAACCAGAAATGCTTGGATAGCAAGCATAAAATAATAATATATATAGCGTCGTTCAATAATTCGAAAGTTTGTGTGACATTATTGGACTATGTCGGAACTGAGGGACGATGTCCCTGAACCGAACCAAAAATTTCTAAGTCCACCGACGCTATCAGTTTCTTATCCGGCATCGCAGCATATGTTGTTCCGAAAGGGAAAGCTTGAAATCCACCGAATCCCTTTCGGTATCCCGTCGGACCGGATGAAACTTTCGGACGTCCGTACCCGCTTACGCGGAGCGTCCCGACCCAGCATCGTCGGATAAAATATATGCGACAGATTCAGTTGATGCTGGGATGCTGCGATAAACTGTGCTATTAAGGAAAGCACGTTCGTTCCCGAGGCCTGTGCAGTAGCGGACTTACGATGCATTGCCGCTGGAAGCTCCGTGTACGTTAACTCCCGCATACTTCCTATGCGAACATCCGGAGTCTGCAGACCTCGAGTCCCCGGCTACCGACCCAGCGCTGTCGGATAATTCTCGATCCGACACCGTTTCTGTCGGCTGCTGGGATGCTGCGATAAGCTGTGCTATGTGCACAAGAATGTCCGGCGTCGAGACCTGCGGAGGCGCAGTCTATCGCTGCTTCGCCGAGGGCAGCTCCGCATCAGATGGCTCCCGCATACTTTTCCTATGCGAACGTCCGGAGTCCATCGGTCTCGAATCCCTGGCTGCCGGATGGTGTGACCTGGTCGCCGAAGAATCCTTGATCGGCGAAGCTGGTAATATATCGGCGGTCACGCAGCCAAGGTGCGGTCGTGTGCGCTGACGAGAAGAGGAAGCCTTAGCAGTCTCAGCGGACTGCCTATACAACGGAGCGTCCCGAGCGACGGACGTATGCTCCGCTAACGACACATTTGTACCACAACATCTGGGGCCAGATGTTGTTGAACGAGAGAGGGGCCTCTCTCGCTTGCCGTCCGGATGGACCGGAACGAGCTATGAACCGGACTAAAAGGCTTCCTCCGTTCTCCCTCCGATCCGCCGTCACTGGGTGTGCATTAAGTTAATTTTATAGTGCTCGCATCACCCCAAAATTCCTTCTAGACCGCAACGGACGAACCCGGCTGCCGAACCATTCGGTGAATGGACGCTACACCGGGCGAGCTAGCGGACGTCAAAGGCCGTCGAACCTACTAGGGTCCTCTTAGGCAATTGGCGTATTACATGAGCACTTTTCCGCTAGCCCTTCATTAATTGTGACGACGGAGGCACACTGTTGGAAGACATCACAGATACATCACCCTAATCTTGATCGTCTGAAATAGAAATTGATAAAGTAGAGTGACCCTGCGGGGAAAGGACCGGAGTGTCCAAATCCCCAACAACATACCGTGACATACGCTTCCCATATTGTCATCGAAATCATACGATACAGAACCGGAGTTAATGCGAGTACACTGACCACATATAGAATGATAATAAGGTCAGAGGAAGACTTCCTCTTAAAACAATAGATCAATATCCTTTCAATGTGAAAAGAAAACAAGTCCTGGTACTCGCACTAACCCCTGGCAATCAAAATACATAATAATAATATGATCCATTAATATAGAAAAAATAATTGAAATCAAAATATTTTGAAAAAATATTTTTTCAGAACAGCCCAAGTTTCTGAAAAGTAACGTTGAGCCCCAATGGATCCCAAGCCTAAGTGTGGACAAAAATTTTAAAAATATTTTAAACAATTTATTCAACACTTACGAACAATAATAATGTATCTAGTTATGATTGAAATAACATAAAGATATTATTATTTAGAAATCCCCCCCTCACACAGAGGGCTGTTGTAAATGTAAACAATGAGTGTAAAAACACTAAAATAAGACTCCAGGCACCCAGGCCCGAAATCAGTTACCAAAAATACACCATCTGATGCAAAACAGAGACTTCCAGGGAAGAAACTGCAGAACATCAGATGGTAGATGCAGAACACAACGCCTAACCACCCGTAGGTGAAGACGTAAACATGGGGAAAGAACAGAATTCATTCTGTTATTCAGCTAAACTCCCAAGAAATTTTAGTAATAATAATTACAGAAATTATGCCAAAAGCATGGGAGAATAGCAAGGGGGAACTTAAAGGACAGGGAGAGAGGAAAAACACTTGTAAAAACAGTGTAACTAAATAATCAGAATGACAACAAAATGGCTGCTGCCTTGAAAATAGGTAACTTAACATAATTTCATTAAAAAATTTTAAGTTACAGCCCTGATAATATTCTGTCACACATTCTTTTCCTCTCCTCCTTTTCTATCCTCCTTAGAATCACCATTTCACTAATATTTATTTGTCTGGCATCATTTAAACTGAGATTTAAAAGCACAAAGATCAGTCAGATGTTAACTGATGAAGGGCCAAACTTAGAATGATAAATGGCGCCAATTTCGGAACGTCCTTGACACTGCGCATGCGCAGTGGGGGCGAGGTGTGGAGGGCCTCTCTGGACATGTTTTCTTTAGTTTTAGATGCAAATTTTGGGGATTGGGGGGCAAAATTTGTGTTTGGCCCTATATTTTAAGAGTTAGCACCAGCTATGTCTGGGTCATTGGTACAGTATAAAAATATGACATGCCATACACTCCCTTCAAATGCAAATATTCTGTAACTTAGTTATCTAACCCATAACATGTATTACATTTCCCAAATCCACAAAAAACTTATAACACTCTCTAAGTAGAAATAAACAATCTGAATGTGGGTGGAATAATTTATTGTCAAAGGCAAGACTTCAACCTGCAAAATTGCATGAAAAAATGCCGAAATCAGTCATTTTCAGCCACCCTGCAGCCTCAAAAGCAGAATTTTCCCACCAAACCCACCTACCTACCTACCCCTGGAGCATAGCATCCCCTGTTTCTAAAATGCAAAAAAATTTTTTATATGTTTCCATTTCATTTTTTAGTTACATGTCTGATAACAAACCCGTGTAAAAATTACATTTTACAAAATAGCCAATTTTTCGAAGCCACTGTTTCCCATAATTCATCTGGTAATTTACCCCTATGTATCAGACTCCAACTTTGGGACCAAAACTTCAAATTCTCTTGTCCAACAAATAGCCTACTGTAATTTACATGGCATTAGTTTCAACATATGCCCTGTGTTTAGAATTTCACTGTGCAATAGTGCGAAACTGTAGAGCGTAACCTTATTTAACATTCAATGGTTCCGCTCTACAAGGACCTCTCAGCTTGCAGCCTATACCTCTACCTACTGAGCCACTGGGCTCCCCCCCCCCCCCCCCATGTTGTTACTTAAAATTTCAGTATTTTGACATCAGTGGGCTGAGGGTTAATATATTGTTATAGCTTAGGGGAATATTTATGCTGCTAAGTTTGCTACTTTTCTTTAAATTCTCTATCCTCTGGTTAACCCTTTACCCAACGTAGACGATTTCAAAATTAATTATTTGAAATATCATTTTTTTAATTTTTTCAAAAAGTTAAAAAATTTATAGTAATTTATATATTTTTTATACTTACCAATGACCCAGACTTAGCTGGTGCTAACTCTAACAAAACCAGGGCCAAACACAATTTTTGCCCCCCAATCCCCAAAATTTGCATCCAAAACAAAAAGAAATCATGTCCTAAAGGACCTCCATACTACGCCTCTACTGCGCATGCGGAGTGACGCAGACGTCCCGAAATTGGCGCCAATTATCATTCTTACTGGCAGTGCCTGGTCAGCGCTATGTACTCAGCGGGGAGGCAAGAGTTCCCAACTCCAGGGAGGGCCATCCCCGTCTGGGTCATTGGTAAGTATAAAAAATATATAAATTACTATAAATTTTTTAACATTTTTATACTGTACCAATGACCCAGACTTAGCTGAATAGTAAGCAGGCTGGAGGGCCTAGGACATAGAGGAAAATCCAATAAGCTCAACTATATAGTAAAGAGGTAACCCCTTAAGGAGAAAAGGAGTATTAGGCTTTACATGTATCTTTCTTATTTAATATTAAATTAGAAAGATACACTACCCTTAATAATTGAGCACAATAACATTCATGTTCTCTATTAACATCCAGTATATCCCTTATACTAATTATTTTTAAAGTAAGCCAATAAATAAAGTAGTCCAGAGAATTGAGACTCTTTATAGTCATTTAAAAGTGTCCGAGTATTGTATATTAAAGCCCGTTTGACACTTGACATCTACAAATGCTTCACACCGAGCTACACTTTAAAAATAAGACATGAATGAATTTTAACATTAATATTACACTCTAAAACCATCCCAGAAGCGACTCAGAAATACTGACTTGGAGGAGGCATTCCCTTGCTTTTCACTATAAAGCAGGTGACCTAAGGGAACACCCCCCCCCCCCCCCCTTCCCCTTGCCCTGGGTCAAATAGTCCAGAGTGAAGAGGGCAGCCGGACGGAGTCACTGCCGGAACAGAAAGCCTGCATAACTATAGTTGCAACTGTTTAGTGGACGACATTCTGAGCAACAGATAACGGACCTAAACAATGCAGGTCTCCAGAAATGGACTCAATATTTCTGAGATAAAAATTCGTAAATGTGGATGGCTGAGACCAATAAGCAGCCTTCATTAAATCTGTAATAGCAACACTATTAGCATAAGCCCAGGAAGTAGAAAGAGCTCTTACCTCATGAGCGGAAATCTTAAGCACAGACTGCTGAGAAGAAGATAAACTCTCATAAGCAGTACGGATAGCTAATTGAATCCATCTAGCAATAGAATGGACTGAAATGTCCCTTCTATTAGGCATCAAAGACAGAAAGAAACGTTTCCGTCCCTTTCTGATAAACTGAGATCTCTGTTTATAGATACGTAACGCTCTAACAGGACAGAGTAAAGGCCTACGCCCGTCTGAAGACGGAAGAGCCTTAATAACAATAAGTTCCGGATATTTATTAGGAGCCTGATTCTTAGCTAAAAAACCCACATTAGTAGTGAAGGTGATAGTGTTCCCGACACTACGATAGTGAGAATCATCCACCGACAGTGCATGAAGCTCACTGACTCTTCTAGCAGAAGAGAAAGCTAAGAGAAAAGCTGTCTTATAAGATAAGAATTTGAAATCTACTGTCCCAAGAGGTTCAAATGGCTTTTCCTTCAATTTAAGAAGAACCCAAGCTAAATTCCACTTAGGAATTAATCTAAGAGTTCTGGGTCTATTTATCGAAAAGTTTCTAACCAACTTAGATAAAGAGACATTAGATCCAATTTGTAAACTATCATGATGTGCATAGGTATCAGATAACATAGACCTATAACCCTTTATAGTAACAGGCTGCAGTTTGATTTCGTCAAACAAGTATACTAGAAAGTTTGCAATGTCTGGTATAGAGGGATCGAATATATCTACAGAATGATCCCTACACCAACGACGAAAAACCTTCCACTTAGCCGCATAGTTTAGCGAAGAGGAGGTCCTCCTACAGTTAGAAATCGCGTCCACTGCTCGTCCTGTAAAGTGTTTGCCATGCAAGAAGGACCGCACAACGGAAAAACATGAAGGTTGAGACCTTGCGGGTTGTGATGGAGTTGGCGCGATTTCCCCTGCAAAAGAAGATCCTCCCGTGGAGGAAGCTTTCACGGTAGGTCCCACAACAGACACCTGAGTATATTTGTCCACGGTCTCTGTGGCGACAGAGATGCTACCAACAGAATCTTGCATTGAGATTGTTTTATCTTTAGCAATACTTGTTGAATTAACGGCGCTGGAGGATACGCATATCCTATCATTCCGTCCCAAGGGATCGACAGAGCGTCTACTGCAAATGCTCTTGGATCCGGACACGGAGACACATACGTCTGCAACTGATTGTTGAGATGTGTCGCAAATAAGTCTATCATTGGTCGTTCCCATTGGTAGCAAATCTGATTGAATACTTGTTTGTTGAGAGTCCATTCCGACGGCAACAAGCGACCCTTTCGTGAAAGGGAGTCTGCTAGCACATTCACACGACCCGGTATGTGACGGACCGAAAGAAGAACGTGATGTTCTAGCGCAAACAGAAGGATTCTTTCCGTTAGATTGAACAACGGAACTGAATGAGTGCCTCCCTGATTCCGTATATACGCCACTACTGTCATATTGTCGGATAGGATTTGGACATGAGCATCGTGAATAATGTCCATCCAGTGACGTAACGCAAGCCAAATTGACATCATTTCCTTGATGTTTATGTGCTTGCACAGGAATTGCGGATCCCAAAGACCCTGGCATCTCGAATCCGTTGGGATTAATGATGCACCCCAACCTGTTTGACTGGCATCCGTCATAATGGTAAAACTCGGATCCGGCAACTGCAGCGGAACTCCCTGAGTTAACCACTGAATGTTTGCCCAAGTCTGAATCTCTTGTTTCACTTGATCTGACAAGAGAACGTCTACGTCGAGCGAATGAATTTTCACACTCCAATTCTGAGTCAAGAAAATTTGAAGAGGACGTGTGCGTAACCGCCCCATCAGAATGAGATCCGCAGCGGCTCCGCACAGACCTATCAGTCTCATAAATTCTCTCGCTGTGACTTTGTCTGCGTGCAGACAATAGTGAGCGTAACAACTGACTAATTTCGCTCTGGTTAACGGCAGACGGACGAGATTGTTGTGCATCTCGAAGCTCATTCCCAGATGAGTGAATGACTTGGATGGCACCAGATCCGACTTCTCCTCGTTTACTATAAAACCGAGACGTCGGAGCAAAAGAAGAAGATTCTGAACATCGTTCTGAAGCGTTAACTCGTTGCCGTACCTCTGAAGAATGTCGTCCAGGTAGGCCGACGTTACCGCAGACGAATGAGCTCGGAAATAGATCATTACCGAGTTCATTACCCGAGTGAAAGCCCAGGGTGCTAGATTCAATCCGAAGCACATCGCCCGGAATTGATACACCACTCCTAGGACTGCGAAGCGTAGGTACTTTCGGAATGTCAGATGTACCATGACGTGAAAGTACGCATCTTTGAGATCTATGCTTGATGCATAATCGTTCACCCCGAATACTCGCTCTGACCGACCGAATCGTCTCCATATAAAACTTCGGAGCAACGATCAGCTTGTTTATCCAGCTCAAATCTATGACTGGACGGAACGAGCCGTCTGGTTTCGGAACCAGAAACAGATGGCTGTAGAATCCCGGAGATTCCTGGTTTTCTACGACCTCTACCGCGTTCTTCATTAAAAGAGACTGCACCTCTGATAACAGAGCGTCTCTTTTCTGCGGATTTGACGGAAGATGAGTCCACTTTGGACTTCGAGTTAATGGAGGCTTTCGTTTGAAGGATATCTTTAGACCTTCCGAAGTCACTCCTCTCACCCAAGGGTCGTCCGTAATCGACGCCCATTCTTGTGAAAAGCTTGACAACCTTCCGCCAACCGGTACGTGATAGAGGTTTAAGCCATCACCTCCTGGACCTGCGAGGCCTGCGGTAGGAGAAACCACGTCCTCCACGACCCGCACCTCGCCCCGTCGACCTCGGGGCGTCCGACCGATTGTCCCGGCCCGAAGGACGTCCCGAACGAGAGTCGCTACCCTGACGGTCTCTCGAATAAGACCAAGAGGACGCACCGGAACCTCTATAGGAACCTCTCTTGGGCGCATTAGACCCAGAAGTGCCTGTCTTATTCTTGTCTGCTGTATCCGACTTCTTAGAAGCAGATTTGAACAACAGAGAATCCGAAGCTTTCTTTGTAATTTTATCATAAATAGCAGAAAGCTTGCCGTCAAAGAGAAGTTCTCCGGAGACCGAAGCGACTCTAAGAGAGTTCTTCACCTTAGTATCCACTAGTGTGGATGTAGCTAGGGCTGCGTCACGTCTAACCAACTCCAGATTTGCCACTGAAAGGGCGGAGTTACACGTGGAATAAGCTACTGCCCTTGAAAGAAGTCTTAAAGAGGATTGTATATCCTGAAACTCTTTCCCTTGAAGGTGCAGTGATAACGCCTTAGTAAGGTGATCTGCGTAAGATAAGGCATCTAAATTGGCTCTGTTAAGACGCAATAGCTGTTTCCAACACCGCGGTTGGAATAGAAGCCGACAACGGTAATGATAGCTCTAAGTCTTCCGCCTCGTCGTCCATACGCAGAGGAACGCTCGGGATACCCTGTCCTGCTGTATCGAATTTATTCCTTGCATTAATGAAAGGCAGGTTGAGAGTATTAGCGGACAAGAAACCTGCTTTCCCCGTCTTGGAAGCAAGTTTGAAAATAGCGTCGTTCAATAATTCAAATGTTCTTGCAACATTATTGGACTGCGACGGAAACTCGGGAGCGATGTCCCTGAACCGCTCAAAAAATTCAGAGTCCAATGACGCTATAATCCTCTTGTCCGGAACCGCAGCAGTCTGTCCCGACGGAACAACTTGAGGGAGAAAGTGCCGGATGAAGTCCACGGCAGCTTTATGTTGTTCCGAAAGGGATAGCTCCAAATCATCCATATCCCTTTCACTATCCGGTCGGACCTCATGATGTTCCCGGTCGTCCGCCCCCGATGCTTCGGCGGAGCGTACCGACCCAGCGCCGTCGGATAATTCTTGATCCGACACCATTTCTGTCGGCTGCTGGGATGCTGCAATAAGCTGTGCTATCTGCACAAGAATGTCCGGCGTCGAGACCTGCGGAGGCGCAGTCTTTCGCTGCTTTGCCGAGGGCAGCTCCGCATCAGATGGCTCCCGCATACTTTTCCTATGCGAACGTCCGTAGTCCATCGGTCTCGAATCCCTGGCTGCCGGATGGTGTGACCTGGTCGCCGAAGAATCCTTCATCGGCGAAGCTGGTAATATATCGGCGGTCACGCAGCCAAGGTGCGGTCGTGTGCGCTGACGAGAAGAGGAAGCCTTAGCAGTCTCCGCGGACTGCCTATACAATGGAGCGTCCCGAGCGACGGACGTATGCTCCGCTAACGACACATTTTGTACCACAACATCTGGTCCCAGATGTTGTTGTACGAGAGAGGGGCCTCTCTCGCTCGCGGCCCGGCTGGACCTGGACGAGCTAGGAACCAGACTCAAAGGCTTCCCCCGTTCTCGCTTACTATCCGCTGTCACTGGGTGTGCATCTATTATTTTTATAGTGCTCGCATCACCCAAAATTTCCTCTTGGACCGCATCGGACGAACCCGGCTGCCGAACCATTCGGTGAATGGACGCTACACCGGGCGAGCTAGCGGACGACATTTGTCTAATCTCCATGAGCACTTTTGCCGCTAGCTCTGAATTCATTTGTGACGACGGACGCACACTTGTAGAAGATAACATGGAAACATCACCCTGTTCTTGTTCCTCTGAAATAGAAACTGAGAGAGTAGAGTGACCTTGCGGAGAAAGAGCCGGCATAGCCCTTTCTCCAGAAACAACATATCGTGACACACGTTTCCAATGTTTCTCATCCCAATATTCACATATAGGACAGGGATTAATGCGAGAACACTGACTACAATTAATACAATGATCATGAAAGTCAGAGGAAGATTTCTTCCTATTACAATTTGAACAATGTCCCTTCATTGTGAAAGAACAACAACAAGTCCTAGTTACTCGCAAAAACCCCTGACACAAAGATACATAATAACATGATCCATTAATAAATGAAAAAACAATTGCATATCAAAATAATTTTGAAAAAATATTTTTTCAGCAAAGCCCAAGTTGCTGAAAAGTAACGTTGAGCCCCGATGGATCCGATGGCAAAGTGTGGTCAAAAATTTTAAATTTATATTAAATAATTAATGAGACACTTACGGATAATATAAATGTATCTTATAGTGAGATAAACTACAGCAAAGGCAAACAGCCCCCCTCAAAAAAGGCTGTTGCCAATGTAAACAAACAGAGTAAAACACCAGAAAACATGACTCCAGGCACTGAAAAAACTGGCCCGGAATCAGTCATCAAAATTACACTCTATCTGATGCAAAACAGAGACTCCCAGGGGAGAATCTGCAGAACATCAGATGGAAGATGCAGAACACAAACGTTATACACCCATGGGTGAAAACGTAACTATGGGGAAAATAACAGAAAACATTCTGTAACCAAGCAACTCCTTCAGGAAATTTTAGAAATGAACTTTCTCAAAAATATGCCAAAAGCATGGGAGAATTGCAAGGGGGGACTTTAGAAGGCTAGGGGAGAGGAAACACTGAATAAGCAGTGCAACATTTAGCAAGAATGACAACAAGAGGCCCATGCCTCGAAAATAGGCAACTTAACATAATTTCATCAAAAAATTTTAAGTACAGCCCTGATTATTTTTTGTCACTTCTTTTTCCTCCCCTCCTTCTATCCTCCTTAGAATCACATTTTCTCCAAAAATTACGTGTCTGGCATCCTTTAAACTGAGATTTACAAGCACAAAGATCAGTGAGATGTTGACTGATGAAGGGCCAAACAGAGAATGATAATTGGCGCCAATTTCGGGACGTCTGCGTCACTGCACATGCGCAGTAGAGGCGTAGTATGGAGGTCCTTTAGGACATGATTTCTTTTTGTTTTGGATGCAAATTTTGGGGATTGGGG
This sequence comes from Pictodentalium vernedei, assembly GCA_031216915.1. NCBI lineage: Eukaryota > Metazoa > Mollusca > Scaphopoda > Dentaliida > Dentaliidae > Pictodentalium > Pictodentalium vernedei. The sequence goes on along the minus strand of CM062297.1, from coordinate 90,766,297 downwards.
GGCAAAATTTGTGTTTGGCCCTGGTTTTGTTAGAGTTAGCACCAGCTAAGTCTGGGTCATTGGTACAGTATAAAAATATTTCAACAAAACCATATCATGTGATCCCTCTTTGGAACGAGCTCAACGACGGATAAAGGGGTTAAACTATAAACAGTTCTGGCATCGAATAAATAAGATGGCCTCTGCCGGCCATGTTTTTCAACACAATTCAGAACCATTTGATAGCTTCCATCCAGACTTCACACCAAAGCTACATATGAAATTTGAAAAAGATCGGGTGAGATATGCGGCCTGTTGGGTGTGCTAATGGAATTGTGTTAACAATTTATATGCCATATCCAAGATGGCCACTGCTGGCCATGTTTATCAATGAAACTCAGAACAATTCGATAGCTCCCATCTAGACATCACACAAAAGCTACAAATAAAATTTGGGAAACATCGGGTGAGAGCGGCCTGTAAGGTGTGCGAATAAAATTGTTGACAATTTATAAGCCAAATCTATGATGGCCCAGGCGGCCATGTTTTTCAACGAAATTTGGAAAAATTTGATAGCTCCCATCTAGATATTACCCCAAAGCCACTTATGAAATTTGAAACTGACCATGTGAGAGATGCAGCCTGTAGGGTGTGCTAAAGGAATTGTGGACAGAGGTATGGAGGTATGGACAGATGGGGGAAGAAAGATTGCAAATCATCCCTATAGCTAACACTTGATATTGGCAAGTTGAACTAATAAAATGATGAAAAATGAATTGGTTTGTACAAACCTGTAATATTGACTGGGATAAATCAGAATAGAACAGTCTCTTGAATTCATTCTGGTATGTTGGCTAAAATAAATAAATAATATACATCATCATTATGTAAATGTACAAATTAGAAACAATGATCTTCAAATAGGGCTGCACGGTATATCGATAAACCGATATATACCGGTATTGAAACCAATATCGATTGAATACCGGTGCAATTACAAAAATATCGGTTTATCATCATTATTTGTTTACTTACAATTTAATTTTCAAGATGTCAGCAGCTGAAAAAAATAATTTTCAAAATTTCAACCAAACTATATCATGTGACCCCTCATTGGAACAAGCTCATTGAGCTCGTTCCAATGAGGTGTCACATGATATAGTTTAGTTGAAATCTTGGGGGAAAATCTGATAAACTAATTTTTAAAGTATTAAATTTTGATATCGTCTGTGTTGGGTAAAGATTTTTCGAACCGCATCATCAAGGCATGCTAATTCGTTTTGACTGTGATGCCTCGAGTCTCAATTGTGGTACTTGTGTTCATATATCTGAACAGTTTTCGATATACCGGTATACAGCGGTATTTTTTTGAATACCGATACTAGTATTCAGTTTTGAATATAGTGCAGCCCTATCTTCAAATTTACCATGTCAAGTTGAGTTACAATGTTATTGACACTTTCATTTCTTGAAAGCGACTGGAAATGGCCTAATAGGCCATGTCGCCTCCTGAAGATGCTAATAACTATCTGTATCCTACTGTATTCATTATACTTGTACATAACCACTTTCTTCACATAAAGTTCTGTTCTGATCTGCATGACAAACAAGAAATGCCGATCAAATTTTGGTTTTTAGCTCACCAACGAAGTTGTGTGAGCATATGTCATGATCCAAGGTGCTTCGGCGTCGGTATCAACACATTTGTTAAAGTTATTGTACCAGTCCACTTTGACTCTCAGCCCTGTTGCTATGCACCTCACACTGTGTTTCTATGGTTTACAATTACCCACAGACCCTTAACCAGTGATATTTTATTGATTTTTAGTGTTTTTGCAATGTTAGACTTTTTTGTCAGTGTGGACTTAGAACATTTCTGACGTGTTCTGCTGTATATGAGTGGAGGCTAGTACCGGTATGCTATGGCTCTCATATTTCATATATGTGTTAAATGCATCAATATATAGAGATTATTACCATTATGTGGATGTACAAAATATGTATCCGAGTCAAGCTCCGGGTTCTAAGGGCAGATCACAAGTCGAAGACGAGTCGTAATCTACCCTTAGAACCCGGAGCGAGACTCGGATACATATTTTGTTCGTCCACATAATGGTAATAATCATTTTATCTTACAATATATTGGGGATAAGTCAAGAATGTAGATGAATATATAACAAACTATTTATTCGTACGGATGAACAAAAAGAAAAATGAAAGTGTCAATGACACTGTAGCTCAACTTGTTAAGCTTCGAGTCCCAGAGTGGGTCTGACTGAACCCCAAAATGTTTGTTCCATAGCACAGTGATAACAAAGGCACCCCAAAACCCACTCGTTCCTGTCCCAAGGTGAAAACAAAGGTACCCAAGAAGTTTCGTGAAGATCAGTTCATAAATATGAACTGTATAGAAGTTGTGACAAAAAACTGATTGGACCTAATTTTGGTACAAAATGGCCACTGGCAGCCATCTTAAATTTTGCACCAAACCCAGAAACACTCATTCTCGTCCCAAGGTGATAACAAAGGTACCCAAGAAGTTTTGTGAAGATCGGATGATAAATACAGCCTCTAGCCTGAGCCGTATTGACATGTGCACTTACAGTGTATAAGTAGCACTGAATAAATCAAAGTTCATCTAATTTGCATAATTTCTGCACGAGAAAAAAACCCGTACTATATGTGATGTATTCCATGTTACTAAACATTCATACAAAAATTTATTCAAATCAGAACTTTCATACAGAAGTTCTGTACAAAAGACTGATTGCACTAATTTTGGTACAAAATGGCTGCTGGTGGCCATCTTGAATTTCGGACCACGCCCCAAAACACTCGTTCTCATCCCACGGTGATAACAAAGGTACCCAAGAAGTTTCAAAAAGATCAGTTCATAAATACGGCCTCTAGCCTGAGCCGTATAGAAGTTGTGTACAAAAAACTGGTTAGACCTAATTTTGGTACAAAATGGCCACTGGTAGCCATCTTGAATTTTGGACTGCATCCAGAAACACTCGTTCTCATCCCAAGGTGATAAAAAAGGTAACCCAAGACGTTTCGTGAAGATCGGTTCATAAATACAGACTCTAGCCCGAGCCGTATTGACATGTGTACTTACTGTGTGTAAGTAGCACTGAAAAAATCAAAGTTCATCTAATTTGCATAATTTCTGCACGAGAAAAAAACATGTATTATATGGGTGATGTATCCCATGGTACTAAACATTCACACAAAAAATTATTCAAATCAGCACTTTCATATGGAAGTTCTGTGCAAAAATCTGCTTGCAGCTAATTTTGTACAAAATGGCTCCCATCGGACATCTTCAATTTTGGACTGGACCTAAAAACACTCATTCTCATACCACGGTGATACCAAAGGTACCCAAGAAGTTTCAAAAAGATCGGGTTTATAAATACGGCCTCTAGCCCGTGCCATATTGGCATTTGCACTTACAGTGCTGAAAGTAACACTAAGGCCATACAAAGTTGATTGTCTGTTTCTCAGGCCATTTTTTCCAAAAAAGCATGCGGGCGGGCGTTTTTTTTTTTTTGTTTTATTTTCTCCCCGAGAGGTTGTTTGTGGTAATTTGACCCCCACCCAAACGCCTGGTGGACCACGCAAAATTTCACAAATATATTGGTTATTCACCATAGGGGTGTTGGGTCGTAAATGAAGTGGGGTTTCAATGTTTGTTTTTTCAGTGAAACGTGAAAATTATAACACAGGACGAAAGTCACGAAACGCCTTGTGGGTGAAACGTCTCGGGTTGAAACGTCTCTGGGACAAATCAAATGTCGAAGTGCCAACTTTCAGAGATTTATTTTACCAAAAAAAAAAATCCTTTCACAACCTGCCTAGGACTAATAAAATCGTGAATCACAATTTTTCCCCATTATATTCAATATTATCACAACCCATTTGAACGGGCAGTTCATCCATAAATCATATTTTTTTTAAATCTGAAAATGAAATACAGAACAAATGTTTGCGTGTTTTTATTAACCAATTCGACCGCACATACCTGCCTATATGTGATTTATTTTCAACTATGACTGTTACTTTCATATCAAGCAACAGTTACTATCAGTTATCCAATTATCCTGCATCTCAAATGCATTTATTTAAATTAACTGGGAAACTCGTAATGGTTTCAAATAACAGTACACAAATTCCCAATGACGGCCATTTACAATACAAATGTTACTAGAAATAAATGCCAGGAGACTGTGTTCCATTCAACATAGCACCTGACTTGGCAGACTTTCTGAGGGTTGGTGCGAATCAAACGTGGTGCGAATCGACCATTCCCCTTTGTGACTGTTTGTTGTCAGACTGAAAGACACCTTCCTTCTTGCTCTCACTATGACTTACCTTTTACAGAATAAAACACTTTCTGTTGTGAATATTGCTAAAACCCACCCACTTTATTAAGGTATGATGTAGAAAAAGCTTGAAGTGTGTTAATTTAAAATTTGCGAACGCATCGATATCAATTTACCGAAATGAGCACAATATCTCAAATTTTTCTTGATGATTTTTTGGTGTCATAAAAAGGTTGCATGCGCACCAAAAATGACCATGCGCGCAAGCTTGAGAAACAGAGGTTCTTTTTTTTATGGCCTAAATACATTAAAGTTAGTCTAATTTGCAAAATTTACGCATGAGAAAAAAACCTGTATTATATGTGGTGTATCCCATGGTACTAAACATTCATACAAAAAATTATTCAAATTAGCGCTTTCATATGGAAGTTCTGCGCAAAAATGTGATTGCACCTAATTTTGTACAAAATGGCTGCTAGCGGCCAACTTGAATTTCGGATCGGACCCCAAAACACTCGTTCTCATCCCACGGTGATAACAAAGGTACCCAAGAAGTTTCGCAAAGATCAGTTCATAAATACGGCCTCTATCCCGAGCTGTATTGAATTGTTGACGGACAGATGTGCAGATGGACAGATGGACGACTGGTCATGGCATAAGCTCAACTTTGGCTTTGCCAAAGTTGAGCTAAAAATGAGTATGTGAATTCATATTCAATGATGAACTCAATTCTGATATAATCTATTTATCTAAACATCAAATTCATTTTGGCTTAAAAACCATGAGAAATGGCACGTATCATATAATGTGTTCCGATTCCATATCATATAGATGACTCATTCTGATTGCGTATCATACAGACGACTCATTTCCGGGAATGCAATGGGCTACCATAACAGGTGCATGAATACATTCTATGTGCATTTTGGTGATCGACTCAGCTGATAGCTTACAAAACGAAACAAAATTCCTTACAATTAGCGACAGAATTATTAATAGCAAATGACCCCTCCCCCCCCCCCCCCCCCCCCCACAATAAACAGAAACTACACAATTAAATATTGCACACTTGCAAATTCAAGCGTATCATCACAGGAAGTAACAGTGAGAGTGAATAATTTTACGACACAATTTTGAAAATTTGAGGTGGCCACGTTACAAATGTTTGTTAAAGAGAACAACAATATTGTTCCATAAAATATAGGTTTTAAAACTTTTTCTTCTGGCCCAACATTATGTCCTAAAATTTATGTGACAGAATTGTTAGTTAAATGAATTGTCATGATAATGTGCATGTCCTGTGATTTGCATCAGATTCTCTGTATGTTCTATGTATGTTCTAACCTTTTTGTTTAGGTTCATTTGTGCAGCTGCTGCCTTCTGTAACATGTCTACTGCTGGAATATCATCAGGCAAGGGAGTTAATTCTTGAGGATCAAAACCTGGATATTGATGAAGCTGAAAATACAAGTGTAGTTTCAAAAATTAATTTCGCTCTAGCTCTGGAGTATTTAGCAAGATTATCTCAGTATAAAGAGCCATATGAATATTGGCTTCACAGTTACTGTAGTCAAGTGTATCTGATGTGCACAGCATGTTGTCAATGGGCTTCCTCAATGACATATCTCAAATTTTCCAAACTTTTGGGGAGTGACAAAAAACTGAATAACTCCAAAAATGGGGAACATAGGACAGAGTGACTGTGGCTCCTCAAAGAGAAATCCACAATCACTGTTACAGATAACATTTAGAGTCGATCAGATGTGTTTTCAATAAGAATCACTTTTAGGTGGTGATACGACATTTTGAGAGATAACTTGCTGTACAGTAGAACCTGTCTTGAGAGACTGCCCTTTGGGCCACACAAAAGTGGTCTCTCAAGACAGGTGGTCTCTTATAACAGGTTTCAGCTTTTCTCAAGTCAGTGAATAACCAACCAAAAAATTCAGAAATAGAGAAGAATGGATTTTTGTAATTACTTTGTAGTTGTTCTTTTTTATGAAGTTTTTGTAACAAATTGAAATGAACTGTTATAAAAATTATAAAAATAAATTAGTGTTGAAAATCTTCATTAAAGATTTTCAACACTAATTTATTTTTATAATTTTTATAACAGTCCATTTCAATTTGTTACAAAAAGATTTTCAACAAAAATTTATTTTTATTCCTATCTGTCACATTTCAGGTATGTATGAAATTGTTTATTCAGCAATAATCCTAATCTTTTCACAGGGGTCTTATAAGAACATCTCAATCTTTAATGAGTTAGCAATTGAAACCCGATTAAGAGCTTTTAATACTTTTAATTATGTTAGTATAACCACAATAGATTTTCCAATTCCAGAACAGGTAAAAAGCTTTTGTCATGGTTTCAGTCTTCAAAGGGGCGGTCTCTCAAGACACGTCCATTATGGCATAAAAATACAAGTTGGTACCAGGTCACAGTGGTCCCTCAAGACAGGTGGTCTCTCAAGACAGGTGGTCTCCCATAGCAGGTTCGTTATAGAGTAAAACCAATCGGTGCCTGGCAGATGTGGTCTCTCAAGACAGGTGGTCTCTAAAGACAGTGGTCTCTCAAGACAGGTTTTGCTGTAATATAAATTATACATATTTGATATGACTATATCTCTGTCATTCTGTGACCAGTGCCATTCACACCATGAGTAATTAGTAAAGGCTTCCAACCCATATCATTTCACCTATCAGAAACAAGCTGATTGCCTCGACAGGAATTTTGAGATATGACATTTTACAATCTGCACTCCGTTTTTTTATTTATTTATTTATTTATTGGTGTTTAAGGTCACATATTTCTGCACAAGGGCTAATCATGACCACTACAGTTTTACGGGTGTGGGAAGCTGGAGTACCCCGAGAGAACCACCGAGCAACAGCGAGCAACTGTCAGCTCCCCAACATACCAACACCATCGATGTGCAGTATGCCTTAGTACACAGTGTCACCGTGCCCCCACATGGGCAATGAGGGGGGGGGGGGGGGAGTGTCTTGCCCAAGGACACAACGCAGTTGCCGCAGGTAGGATTCGAACCGAGGACCTCTCAACTTGCAGCCTGCACCTCTACCAACTGAGCCACCGCGCCCCCACTCCGTTTTTTTAAAAATGCTTTGAAAATATGACATTCAAGAATTACAAGTGAATATTTATTTATTTATTTATTGATGTTTAAGGTCACATATTTATGCACAATGGCTAATCATGACCGTGACAGTTTTACGGGTGGAGGAAGCCGGAGTACCCGGAGAGAACCACCGAGCAACGACAAGTAGCTGCCAGCTCCCCAACATCGTAACTCCGCACTGCAACACAGGCAGGGTTAGATTGGTTGAAGACATGCATACCATCGGCGTGCAGTACGCCTTAGTACACGGCGTCATCGTGCTCCCACGCAGGCAATGGAGATGAAGTGCCTTGCCCAAGGACACAACGCGGGGTGCCGCAGGTGGGATTCGAACCAAGGACCTCTCAGCTTGCAGCCTATTGCCACCACGCTCCCCAAATTACAAGTGAACATTTCTGGATTTTTAACCACAAACTTTAACCAAAACTGTAAAAAAGCATTTATGACGAAAGAAAAAAAAAGTGCCTAATTGGCCCCCCTTGGGAGGAGGGGGGGGTACATAAGTTTAAAAAAAGGTTCTGCATGTAGTGACTATAAATACTTCAAAATGCATATTGGAGAAAGGAAGAAAAAAACAAGAGCACCGCTGGGCATTGCATCATACGCCTGTGAACTGTTCAAATTGTACCATTTTCACACATTTGCAATTTTTTTAGAGTGCGAGAAATTTATACTGGCATATATATATATGTTACGGTCAGACTTTGAAATCAGTGATTTTGTGAAATGACTAAATTTTTCAGTCATTTGAGAAAAAGACTAACAAGTTTGAAGCCAATCGAAAAACAAATACAAAAGTTATCATCCGGAAACCAAATATTTGACGAAGAATTCTAAGTCCAACAGGGGCCATAATTCAGACAAAAATTGTTCAGACCGACCCCATATTCGAACTTGACCTGTATTTTGTTGTGATTAAACCACATACCAAGTTTGGAGCCGGTCGGAAAACAAATACTAAAGTTATCATCCAGAAACCAAATATTTGACGAATTCTAAGTCCAACAGGGGCCATAATTCAGGCAAAAATTGTTCAGACCGACCCCATATTCGAACCTGACCTGTATTTTGTTGTGATTAAACCACATACCAAATTTGGAGCCGATCGGAAAACAAATACTAAAGTTATCATCCGGAAACCAAATATTTGACGAATTCGAAGTCCAACTGGGGCCATAATTCAGGCGAAAAATGTTCGGACTGACCCCATATTTGAACTTGACCTGTATTTTGTTGTGATTAAACCACATACCAAATTTGGAGCCGGTCGGAAAACAAATACTAAAGTTATCATCCGGAAACCAAATATTTGACGAATTCTAAGTCCAACTGGGGCCATAATTCAGGCGAAAAATGTTCGGACCGACCCCATATTCGAACTTGACCTGTATTTTGTTGTGATTAAACCACATACCACATTTGGAGCCGATCGGAAAACAAATACTAAAGTTATTGTTCGGAAACCAAACGGACGGACGGACGGACGGACGGACGGACGGACGGACGGACGGACGGACGGACGGACGGACGGACAGACGGATGGACAACGCCATACTATAATACATCCCGTTTTTCAAGCAGGCGTATAAAAATTGGGGGTGGGGGTGATGGGGGGGGGGGGGGGGGGTAGGGAGTGGTGGTGTTTGTCTGGGTTTTTAACCACAAACTTTAACCAAAACTGTAAAAAAAGCACTTTTGATGAAAGAAAAAAAAAGTGCCTAATTGCACACCCCCCCACCCTGAAACGCATTGTGAAAAGGGTTAAATTAATGCCATTAATTATTTGAAACCACTGTGTGTATAGCTTCAGTAGACCTTGCCCAAAATGAAAAAAAAGAAATGACGTTGTAACAGAGTGTTTAGAGAATGAAAGGTAGAACCTTAAAAAGCAGAATTTTAAAACGAAACTTTAACCCTTTACCCAATGCGGACGATATCAAAATTTATTATTTTAAATATTACTTTTTTTAATTTTTCCAAACATTTCAACAAAACCATATCATGTGACCCCTCGTTGGAATGAGCTCGATGAGCTTGTTCCAACGAGGGGTCACATGATATGGTTTTGTTGACATTTTTTGTAAAATAACATTTTTTCTACTTTTGAAATTGCACATTACGCGGGCAGATGCAGCCGATTCGTTGGGTAAAGGGTTAAGCTGGGAATACTAAGTAAAATTGATTGGCAAAAAAGGGTTAAATATTTCCTAAAACCGATAAAAGAAATATTTTAGGGACATTTAGGTGGCTAACCTAAAACACATGTCCAACATAACAAAACCAGTTTTTGGGGGGAAAATTTTTGGGGAGTTAGCTAACCCTAACCCTACCCTTTACTGACCCTAACCCTACCCACCCCTAACCCTAACCCTAGCCACATAACTCTAACACCCCTTCACTGACCCCCACCCCACCCCAGAATGCCCTAACCCTAATCTACATTTATCCAAACCCCCACCCCACCAACCACACCCCCCCCCCCCCCTACAATAAGAGATTCTGTTACGTAGCCACATAACAGACTTTAACCACATAAGTATCCTGTTTTACTGACTCATAGCCACATAAGTAGTCATTGGTGTGTGTGGATGGATGGACTGATGGACGGACTGATGGATGGACTGACAGATAGACGGATGGAGGGGATAAAAAGTAATATAGTATGTGGTAGAAGCCTAATTTGAAATTCAGAGAAACTAAGTTCGAAAAGCATTGTGGAAAGGGTTAAATTAATGCCAATATTATTTGAAACCACTGCGTACAGCTTCAGTAGACCTTGCCTGAAATGAAAAAAAGAAATGACGTGTTTGGAGAATGAAAGGCAGAACTTTAATCTGAAACTTTAAGCTGGGAATACTAAGTATAATTGATTGGCAAAAAAGAGTTAAATATTTCCTAAAACCGATAAAAGAAATCATTGATGTGAACGGAATCATTAAGTTGTATTGACCATGCACGAATTAGAGTAAGAAAGTATGCGGCAAAGTCTAATTTCAAATACAAAGAATGAAAATCACTGTAGAAATGTTCAGTAGATAGTCGACATTGTCCCAAATAAGAAACAGTGACATTCCACTAAACTGTTTGAAGAAATAAAGGTGTAATTTTAAAACATCCCTCCCCCTCAAAAAAAAAAAAACATTAACCAAAAACTTTAACCTGGAAGTTGAAAATTAAATTGCCATATAAACTAGAGTGATGTCACGCATGCAGCCCGACTGTCCCAGGAATGGCAATGCTTAGACGCAAAATAGTCGGCGCCATTTTTTGTTAAGAGTTTACCTAACGAATCTGCCATAACTGCACTCGTGATGTACAAAATTTGCTATTCAAATTTTATTTTTTCATTTCCCTACTTCAAAACATACCTCATGACCTATTAATGGAACAAACTTGATGAGCTTGTTCCAATAAGGAGTAATAAGCCATAGTTAGAAGTAAAAAATAAAAAATGAAAAAATCTGATGTTTCAGAAAAATAATTTGTACTGTTGGCTCCAACTTGTGTCAGGTAAAGGACTAAAGATTCAGTACATAAAGCAATGTTGGGCTATATGAGTCAAATTTTCTTTTTTGCAAGTAATAACTCCCAATCCTTCAAAATGCATTTTGGAAATAAGTAACACGTTTGTGTGTGTGGGGGGGGGAGGGGGGTGGAGGGGGGGGGGTCAGGTGTGGGGGGGGGGGGGGTTAGTTGAGGAACCTATATTGAAACCTGGCCTGTATTACTAGCTGGAAAATACACATATCAAGTTTGGTTGAAATCAAATAATCCAAACTGGAGTTAGTCGGAAACCAATTGTTTACAGATAGATGGATGGACCGACAGATGGAAAGACGACACTCATGACTATAGCCCTGACTATGATATTTATTTATTTATTTATTGATGTTTAAGGTCACATATTTATGCACAATGGCTAATCATGACCGTGGCAGTTTTACTGGTGGAGGAAGCCGGAGTACCCGGAGAGAACCACCGAGCAGCTGCCAGCTCCCCAACATCGTAACTCCACACTACAGCAAGCCCTGACTATAAACAATCAGGCTAAAAGTGCATTTTGTACCTAAAAAAAAACATTGCATGAATGGCCCTGGGTGAGGAGGAGGTGGGGTGGGGGGTGGGATACGTAAGTTTAAAAAAAGGTTCCGCATGTAGTGACTGTAAATAGTTCAAAATGCATATTGGAGAAAAGAAGAAAAAAAAGCCTAATTGGGAGGGGGGGGGGGGGGGGGGGTAGGGGTGGTGGTGTTTGTCTGGGTTTTTAACCACAAACTTGGAGTCATCCTACCAAGCTATAATGAAATCCCTTCATAATTATGGCCTGTGGAATATTCTAAAGGTTTTTGGGCTTCGGGCCTCTGTTGCCATCACAGTTGCCCAAAAGGGGATGTTCTCATCTAGACATTATATGAAGTCAACCTATCAAGTTACAATGAAATCCCTCCATAAATGACGTGTAGACTGTGCTAAAGGTTTTCGGGCTCGGGCAGCCATCATGGTTGAATGATCACAACCAAAAGGGGACATTCTCATCTGGACATCATGTGGATTGATTGTTTGAAGTTACAATGAAATCCCTTCATAAATATGACCTGTAGACTGTGCTGAAGGTTTTTGGGCTTCAGGCACCTGTAGCCGTCACAGTTGCCCAATCACGTCCAAAAGGGGACTTTCTCATGTAGACATTATATGAAGTCAACCTATCAAGTTACAATGAAATCCTTTCATTAATATATGACCTGTAGACTGTGCTAAAGGTTTTCAGGTTTTGGGCTCGGGCAGTCGTGGCGGTTGATAGATCATGCCCAAATGGGGAAATTCTTGTGTAGGCATCATACGGAGTCATCGTATCAAGTAACAATGAAATCCATCCATATTAAACATGACCTGCAGACTGTGCTAAAAGTTTTGGGGTTTTGGGCTTGGGCAGCCATCACGGTTGACAGATCATGCCCAAATGGGGACGTTCTCATCTAGGCATTATACAGAGACATTCTATGAAGTTGCAATGAAATCCCTTCATAAATACGACCTGTAGACTGTGCTAATGGTTTTGGGGTTTTGGGCTCGGGCAGCCATACCGGTTGACTGATCACAACAAAAAGGGGACATTCTCATGTAGACATGACCTAAAACCTGCATATGAAATTTCGTGATGATCAGACAAGAGCTACTGGGTATAGCCTGTACTTGAAGGTTGAATAAAATACTTTAACCACAAACTTTAACCAAAACTCCAAATGTCAACTAAACAGGAATAAGAAAAAAAAACAAAAAAAAAAAACTACCTGAACCTTCAGTAAAACACTTTAACCAAAAACTTTAACCAAAACTCTAAATGTTAACAGAAAAAGACAGACAGACAGACACAGACAGACAGACAGACAGACAGACGGACGGACGGACGGATGGACGGACGGATGGACAGATGGATGGACGGACGGACGGACAGATGGATGGATGGACGGACGGATGGACGGATGGACAGACAGACGGACGGACAAAAGTCATTACTATAGCCCTCACTGTAAACAGTCGGGCTAACAAACAAAAAACTTTAAGGTTGACTAAAAAACTTTAACCACAAACTTTAACCAGAACTCCAAATGTTAACAGACAGAAGAAAGTCATGACTAAACAGGAAAAAAAACACTTGAACCTTCAGTAAAAAACTTTAACCGCAAACTTTAACCAAAACTCTAAATGTTAACAGATGGACAGAGACGGACAGATGGACAAAAGTCATGACTATAGACCTCACTGTAAACAGTCGGGCTAAAAAATTAAAAAATAATAATAAAAACTGAAAGGTGATCTTTGTGAACAGTACTGGCAAGTTTTGGCCATTACATTGGGAAAGAGTTAATACCTTACCACAGTATTGTGAATGGTGACCATGTTTTCTTTGTATATCTTGGGGTCAAGATTCAGTTAAATTACACAATAACATCAGTGGCTGCACTACCAAGATTAGATCTTACCCTTAAGAGCCTAATTCTGACTTTGACTGCTTTTACTGCAACAAAACAGGTGCTCCAACATGCTGTCTCTGGGTCTCTAACAACTCGAAGTGAAAAGGACCTTGGCAGTTGCTTTTAGGCAAATCTTGGCTGTCTGTATATAGGCAGCCACAGCCTTTCTAAAAACACCTGCAAGCCACAGGATCTAGAATGTCAAAGTCTAGCAAAAATGTATGAAAATCTCCAGGGACTTGAGGGTTAAGCGAAATAGTAAATACCATCCAGAATCTCTACTCCCCTAAAGAACTTTGTATGTTTGTATTCAAGTTGGTAAGTCAGGCTGGGGCATAGTTGGTGCTGCATTTGTGCACTTCCATTGATGTTCACATCATGAGGCTTAGCTTTATATGTGGAGAAAACCAGAATATCCCCTCGTCAGACTCTCCAGGATACTAACCATGCAAAAGCTAGGAAAGCATTGGTGGAAGGTAACTGCATCATCAGATTGCTTTACGCTTTAGAACATTATTTATTTATTATTTATTTATTGGTGTTTAAGGTCACATATTTCTGCACAATGGCTAATCGTGACCGTGACAGTTTTACGGGTGGAGGAAGCCGGAGTACCCGGAGAGAACCACCGAGCAACGACGAGCAGCTGTCAGCTCTCCAACATCGTAACTCTGAACTCTGCACCGCAGCACAGGCAGGGTGAGATTGGTTGAAGACATGCGCACCATCGACGTGCAGTACGCCTCAGTACACAGTGTCATCGTGCCCCCATGTAGGCAATTGGGGTGAAGTGTCTTACCCAAGGACACAACGCGGTTGCCGCAGGTGGGATTCGAATCGAGGACCTCTCGGCTTGCAGCCTGCACCTCTACCAACTGAGCCACCGCGCCCCCGCTTTAGAACATAACCTCACCATGCTTCCACTTGAGTGATAGGATGTAAGTGTTTTGTCTTAGGAAACAATGCCAATGATGAAGGTCTGGATTTAATCGCAATTTAATAACTCTTTTGATCTGAAGTTGGGTACGCTAACCAATGAGCAACCACACTCTCACTTTAACCCTTTACCCAACGTAACGGCCAAAATCGGAAAATGCATTCTCAAAAATCACCACTGAATTTTCATTATTTTTTTCATTTTTTGTCTCAAAAACATGGGTTATGACCCCTCATTGGAACGAGCTCATCGAGCTCGTTCCAATGAGGGGTCATAACCCATGTTTTTGAGACAAAAAAATGAAAAAATTAGTTATTCAAGATTTTTTTTTGCAAGTGTTGTCTGCTTTTCATGTTAGGTAAAGGGTTATAGCATTTAAATATTGAAAGCATTACCTCAACAAACTTGGGTTTTCCAGAATCTTTCTTTGTGACTTGCTGAAAAATAAACGAACACATTTATAACAATCACCACCAAATAGCTCATTATCAAAAATGTCATTCACAACATGTTTAATATGGGAATCACATCAGAAGTCAACATTGAAGTGGTAACGTTGGGTGTTGGTTTCAGAAATAGAACTGAATTAATCTTCTCTTTATTTTTCATTAAGTGACAAATAGCAGATGACATAAGAAGAAAACATTTCCTGCGTAACTGGATATTTTCATTTTCTTGTATCGAAAACAAAGCTTAAGAACACTCAATGGAACGAGCTCAAAGTTCTGTGTTTTAAGCAAACATTTTTAAAAAATGTGAACATTTGGATGGTGATTTTTGTGAACAGTCAGCCAAGCTTTAGTCATGATGTTTGCTAAAATGTAGTCACACATTATGTGATAAAAAGAATATCAAATTCATCATGATATAACATGAAATTTCTGAACCTCGTTCACTAAAATCGATTTAAACCCAGATTTTAGTGAACTCAGTACAGAAATTTCATACAGGTATTCTTCTGCCCTCTTTGGGAAAGGGTCCAGGCCTGGCATTCTTAATAATACATGAGGGCTAAAAATCGCTCTCCTCACATGGCCTAGGGAAGCGATTAACTCTCCTCAAGGTTACAGAAGCTAAAAGTGGCAAATTGAAATTGTACTATTATCAATTTTGCCTAGTGGGTTTTGTACATACATTTTATTTGGTGCTGCCAACCAGATAGTCTCTGTGAGATGACAACATTGCCACTCCCACACCTCTGGGCCTTGGTAAGGCCAGGCGGTGTGGGAGTGGCAGTGTAGCCATATTGCAGAGACCACCAACATAGCAGATATCTGAAAACCTGTGGGTTTTACGAATAGGCTGCTGTGGTAATCATTATTTTCTAAGGCTAAGAGGGCTATTTTTCACCCTCCTCAATTTTTTAAGGCGAGCAGTAGGCGAGCGAATAAATCGCTCTCCTGAAAACGCCAGGCCTGAAAGGGTCTGAGGCTCATGCCATTGGGAAAATTTGTATCTTGGGGGCTCCAAATGGAAATTTGTTTTGGAGGGGAAAAACATACAAAGATTTAGAAATTTTACATTGGAATTGAGCAGAGAACATTAAGACCAGTACTTATGTTTTATAATAAACAGTCACATGGAATCATGTTCACACAGTCTCTATTGTCTCTATTAAAGTGTTCTTGTACTACTAAAGAAGAACCTGTCATTTGCCTTTGAGTTAAGAGACTTCATTAGTCAAGCAATTTAAACTTAATGTTCAATTGGTGTCCTGAACTTGGTGATCATAAGGCCTCAGAAAACCAATTTTTTTTTTAGGCCATATGACAACCCAATTCAGAGCACCAGTTGAGAATAAAATTATTATTTGGGTGGGAACTGAGAGTGGGAAATTTAGGGTTAAGATTGGGAAAAAACATGCCCAAATGTCATTGAGAAAGAGTCCAACACATCCCCCGAAGATACCCCAAAGAATCCCTGTCATATGAACTCATGACTCGTTAAGAGATTCTCAATTTCTACAACATATGTGGCATAGAGCTGTAGGTTTTTAAATTTCTTGTTCGGTTTCGGTTTTGGTTTTTCAGGTGGAGTAAAACCTCGGTTCGGTTCGGTTTTCGGTTTGTTCATGAGGCCAAATAAAATTCAATAAAACTCATTCTTATGTCAGGAGTCATAACTGAATGGCAGTGAAATTGAGTGACACTCAATGAATGCCCGAAAGAAGCTATAATACATGAAGAATCAGGAAGGCCAATATAATAATTACTTAAATATACAGAATTTTTATTGTGCTTGGCCATTTTCGAGGTCTGACACCTACACGCAACTTGAGGAAAGCTGCAAACACAACTAAACTGAAATGTCGGAAATTCACAGAATGTAGCCTTCCCCGAGTAGTGAGAGTACCCAGACACTGCCATTGGCAGTGTCTGGGTACTCTCACTACTCTGGGATGGCTGCATTCTGTGAATTTCTGCAACAAGAGAGTATTTAATAAAAAACGAAAAACCTTAGATTACGGGATGTCGACGGTTTCGGTTTTGGTTTTTAAAAAAAACTAAAAACCTCGGTTCGGTTTCGGTTAACTTACAGCTCTAATGTGGCATATGAAATTCAGCAAAATTGCAAAACATTGAATTTCTATAAACCCTTTACATGATGTACATAGAAGACGATACTTGCCAAAACAATTCTTGAATACAGTACAGCCACCATGGACTGGTCGTAATCCACGTGTCGGCAGTGATGTCCACACATGCATTTACCAGGTAATGTACCCAGTGCTTCATTAATTAAACTTTTGATGATTATTTGCTTAATTAGTGTTTGGAAGCTAATATTATTGCATCCACAGAAATATTGCCCACCCATGAAAAAGTGACCAGTCCATGGTGAAGGTACTGTAAGTAAGGCCTAAAAAAAAATAAAAAATCTGTTTCTCAGGCCCTCCCGCATGGTCCTTTTGGCTGTCGCATGCTCTCTTTTTATAACCAATTTAAACTTAAAAAAATAAAAATTAATAGGTTTATGTCTGATATTTTACCCAAGTTAAAAAAATTGATGAATTTGACCCTTGAGTGCAACAAGGCTTTGCAATGCTTTAGCATTGCAAAGCCTTCTTGCACTCAAGGGATGAAATACACCACCACCCATGCTATTCTGTAGGTTATGAGACCTAAAACATAAACCAAGAACATGAACTTTTGATGGCAAAGAAGAAATTACTGAAATAAAAAATAAAATAAAAAACCGCTCGCCCGCATGCAATTTCACAAATAATGGCCTGAGAAACAGAAGATCTACTTTGTGTGGCCTAAAAGAATTTTCATTTTGTGCACCAATAAAATGACCTTCACAAGCTTGTTTCAATGATACCTCATAAGCCGTTTTTGAGACAGAAATTGAAAACAAATGATAGAAAACTGAAAAACAGGGCGGGGGGGGGGGGGGGGGGGGGGGGGGTCTCAGCTGCTGAATAACGTGAAAAAAGTGAACACTGTTTATTAACATGCTTAATAAATGTGGCAATTTTCTTAAAATTTATATATATCTGAAAAAACGTTTTATTGTTTTAGATGAATTTAGTACAATTTTAATTTTGTTATCAGAATAAAATTTGTCTCTTGAAAACTTAAATGAACCAACTACAATGCTTAACTCTTTACTCGCAGAGCATTTAAAGAATATTTTTGGGCCACACAAAAGTGGTCTCTCAAGACAGGTGGTCTCTCATAACAGATTTAGGGTTTTCTCAAGTCAGTGAATAACCAACTACAATGCTTAACTCTTTACTCGCAGAGCATTTAAAGAATATTTTTATCAAATCTGGTCATGGCCTCTTTGTAGCAGCCATGACTAGATTTGATGAAAAAATCATGAGACTTAATAACCAACCACAAAATTCAGAAATGGAGAAGAATAGATTTTTGTAATTACTTTGTAGTTGTTCCTTTTTATGAAGTTTTTGTAACAAATTGAAATGGACTGTTATAAAAATTATAAAAATAAATTAGTGTTGAAAATCTTCATTGAAGATTTTCAACACTAATTTATTTTTATAATTTTTATAACACTACATTTCAATTTGTAACAAAAAGATTTTCAACACAAATTTATTTTATACCTATCTGTCACATTTCAGGTATGTATGAAATTGTTTATTCAGCAATAATCCTAATCTTTTCACAGGGGTCTTATAAAAACATCTCAGTCTGTAATGAGTTAGCAATTGAAACCCAATTAAGAGCATTTAATACTTTTAATTATGTTAGTATAACCACAATGGATTTTCCAATTCCAGAACAGGTAAAAAGTTTGGTCATGGTTTCAGTCTTCAAAGGGGCAGTCTCTCAATACAGGTCCATTATGACATAAAAATACAAGTTGGTACCAGGTCACAGTGGTCTTTCAGACAGGTGGTCTCTCAAGACAGGTGGTCTCCCATAGCAGGTCCATTATAGAGTAAAACCAATCGGTGCCTGGTAGATGTGGTCTCTCAAGACAGGTGGTCTCTCAAGACAGTGGTCTCTCAAGACAGGTTTTACTGTACTTCTAAAGCATGATGCCTACAATTATTTGAGCAACATATTTTTTCAGCCCTAAAAATACATATAAGGCCTACAAAAATTAAAAATCTGTTTCTCAGTCCCTCCTGCATAGTCCTTTTGGCTGCTCTCTTTTTATAACCAATGAAAACTTAAAAAAATAAAAATTCAATGGTTTATGACTGATATTGATAAATTTGTCCCTTGAGTGCAAGAAGGCTTTGCAATGCTTTAGTACTGCAAAGCTTTCTTGCTTTCAAAGGACGAAATACACCACCACCCATGCTATTCCATAGATTATGAGGCCTAAAATATAAACCAAGAACATGAACTTTTGATGGCAAAGAAATAATTACAAAAATAAGGCCACACAAAGTAGATCTTCTGTTTCTCAGGCCATTATTTGTGAAATTGCATGCGGGCGAGCGAGCGGTTTTTTATTTTATTTTTTATTTCAGTAATTACTTTTTTGCCATCAAAAGTTCATGTTCTTGGTTCAAGTTTTAGGCCTCATAATCTACAGAATAGGGTGGTGGTGTATTTCATCCCTAAAGCATTGCAAAGCCTTCTTGCACTCAAGGGACAAATTCATCAGTTTTTTTAACTTGGGTAAAATATCAGACATAAACCATTTAATTTTTATTTTTTTTAAATTGGTTATAAAAAGAGAGCATGCGGCAGCGAAAAGGACCATGCGGGAGGGCCTGACAAACAGATTTTTTTATTTTTTTAGGCCTAAAAAAATAAATTAAAAGAATGCTCACCCGCATGCAATTTTACAAATAATGGCCTGAGAAACAGGAGATCTACTTTATGGGTCCTAATCTTGATACACCAACATAATGTTTGCTTTCCTCCAAAGAAACCTCCAGTTTATTGATACCAAATAATGGCCCGAGAAACAGAAGATCTACTTTGTGTGGCCTTAAATATCATTTTTTTTAATTTTTCAAAAAATTCCAACCAAACCATATCATGGGACCCCTCAATGGAACGAGCTTGATAAGCTCGTTCCAAAGAGGGGTCAAATGATATGGGTTTGTTAAAAAATTTTCAAACATAATAATTTTTCAGCAGCTGAATTTGCATATTATGAGGACGGGTGTGGCCGATTCATTGGGTAAAGGGTTAATAAAATCTAAATCTGTGGAAAGCTGAAAATAAACTTCCCGGTAAAGTGTGGGTGCAATCATTATTGCTTTATAACTAGTCTTTCAATTCTGAGAGGAGCTATCGTACTTGCATGCCAGAGCACCTGCAATTTTTACATTTTGCAATTAGACAACAGTGTACCTTGGTTCCGCCTAGTGAGCAAATACCTCTTACCTGATGAATCAACTGCATCTGCCATGTAAAATTGTGCAGTAGAAAAAACTGAACAAAACAATATCACGTGACCCCCTCAATGGAACAAGCGACTGAAGCTTGTTCCAATGAGGGGGTCGCATGATATGTTTTTGTTGAAGTTTTGTTAAGAATTGGGGAAGAAAATTAAAATAACAAATTGATATCATGTGTTTCAGTAAGGCCTAAAAAAATTAAAAATCTGTTTCACAGGCCCTCCCACACAGTCCTTGTGGCTGCTGCATGCTCTCTTTTTATAACCAATGTAAACGTTAAAAAAAGAAAAAATTAAATGGTTCATGTTTGATATTTTACCCATTTTAAAAAAATTGATAAATTTGTCCCTTGAGTGCAAGAAGGATTTGCAATGCTTTAGCAAGGGACGAAATACACCGCCACCACCCATGCTATTCCGTAGATTATGATACCTAAAACATAAACCAAGAACATTTTGATGGCACAGAAATAATTAGAGAAATAAAAAATAAAATAAAAAGCCGCTCGCCTGCATGCAATTTTACAAATAATGATCTACTTTGTGTGGCTGAAAGGTTTAATATTCTATTCATGGGAAATGTGTAAAATAATACAAATGCAGGCACAAAAAGTTGAACAATACACCATTAATTATAAGCTCTAGCATTCCAATTTATTTATTGGTGTTTAAGGTCACATACTTTTGCACAATGGCTAATAGTGACCATGACAGTTTTATGGGTGGAGGAAGCCTGAGTACCCAGAGAGAACCACCGTGAATCGAAGAGCAACTGTCAGCTCCTCAACATTCTAACTCTGTTCAAGCTCCGCTCAAGCCATGTGAACCATCGACGTGCAGTACACCAGGGACCGGCCTGGGCATGCGCCAGTGCGTATTTGGTTCTGAAACATCAGGACCTGGCTCTTAAATCTCAGAAATAGGCTTCTCAGTTGGCGCGTAACTTCTCAAGATCATATTTTGATATTCTTTTTCGATGGATAATCGAGAGAGATACTCTTACAAGCATTAGATATATGATTATCATTTATCATTGTTGTAGAGTGCTTAAGTTAATACTTCAAGTCTTAATTACCAAGCATTAATCTTCACTGTGGTTTCTGATCAAGTCTTGGCTACCTAAATAGGCAGCCAAGACTTGATCAGAAACCACAGTGAAGATTAATGTTTGCTATAGTTTACTAAATGAAAATGATGAGAGCTATTACATACTTGCAGTGTGTGTTACAAACAGCAGTGTGACTCCGTAAATTGAAAGCTGGTGCATGAATTGAAAAAATAGGCTCCGAGGCTAGAGCGTATTTTAAATAGTCCTGATCGGTCCCTGGTACACCTTAGTACATGGCGTCATCATGCTCCCATGTAAGCAACCAGGATAAAGTCCCTTGCCCAAGGACACAACGTGGGTCATCCTGGACAGTGTTTGAACTCAGGACCTCTAGCATAGAAGTCCAACAGTCTACCACTGAGCCACCGCGCTCTCCTCTAGCATAGAAGTCCAACAGTCTACCACTGAGCCACCGTGCTCCCCTCTAGCATAGAAGTCCAACAGTCTACCACTGAGCCACCGTGCTCCCCTCTAGCATAGAAGTCCAACAGTCTACCACTGAGCCACCGTGCTCCCCTCTAGCATAGAAGTCCAACAGTCTACCACTGAGCCACCGTGCTCCCTGTAGCATTCCAAGACTTCAAACTAATCAAACTTCACTTTCAAAGAATTGGTATGTAAACAACCAATTAGACAAACTTCATAGGTCAGTAATGCGACTCACGGTCTTTTCACTCATGCATTCCATGGAGAATCATCTTGATTGACTTACGACTGCTCCATTGAAGTTGCATTTCATGTACAGTGAAAACTAGAAGTCCTGTCACGAATTGTGCGCTTATCTAGGCTTAATCGTGCGTAGGAATTGCGCGCAATTGCCATATCGAATGGCATCCAAAGCATGGCAGGTTCTTCTGGTTACTCATAGCAAACACTGGCAATGTTTCAGCCAATGGACCTCCGGGTTACCCGGAGGTCCATTGGCTGATACATTGCTTGTGCACAGGCCATTATGTACAAAATTTGATGGCCTTACTATGGTCATAACGCGTAGATTAACGCACAGATCGCTGTGCTATTTGCGCGCATTTCAGGACTTCTAGTTTTAACTGTATTATACCGAACTCAAATAAGTTTGATTATCGCTGAGAAAACCTAATTCAAAAGATTGGTTAACCCTTTACCTAACGCGAAAAGCAGACGACACTTGCAAAAATAATTCTGGAATAACTTCTTTTTTTTTTTTTTGTCTCAAAAACATAGGTTATGACCCCTCATTGGAATGAGCTCGTTCCAATGAGGGGCCATAACCTATGTTTTTGAGACAAAAAATAATGAAAATTAATTGGCGACTTTTGGGAATAGCGCTGGCCGGTTTTGGCCGTTATGTTGGGTAAAGGGTTAATATTTTTGTCATCCCCACTTACTGTGCACCAATGGAGTGAATGGTGTGCAGATGTTCGTTGATGTTTTTTTTAAAAATATTTTCTCCACGCTGGACTCAACAATCATGGGATTCACTTCAAATGGTTGTGAGCAGTATATACAGTGGACCTCCCATTTTCATAATCAAACTGTTTGAAACAGAGCATCACACCATAGACTGGTGCAAAAACTTCACTTGCCACTACTATATTATCACATCTGTACTTACATTTACTGTCTTGCTTGGCTGCATGCTAATTTTGGATATGTTCCGTGCTCTTTCACTCAGGCCAGGAACAAATGCTAAAAACCAAAATGGATAAAATACTTAAAAATTCAACTCTCTATGGAATTTCAGTGATAGTAGTAATAAAACACTACAATTGTATATCAAATGGGGTACCACTTACAACGACAAGCCTGGATAGAGGAAACCACAGGGCTTAAAATTCGTCTGGCATCACGCGAATCTAACATGATTCTCGCGAAATATTTTCATGCGAATCCATTTAAACCATGATATGAAATCCCCCGTGGGAACCCGGAGAGTAAAGCCAATGATTGAGGTGGAAATCCTCTAAAATGTGCAACATGGGGTATAAATGATTGACAACCCTTGACTTTATATCCATGTTGCGGTCATGATTAGCCATTGTGCATAATTATGTGACCTTAAATAAATAAATAAATAAATAAATAAATAAATAAATAAATAAATAATGATATGAAATTCTGCAAAAACTAGCTGAATGTTGCTGGTGAGATCACGAAATAAGTTGTCAAAATTTCCACCCATGATTTAGCACATGCTTCACATTTTCTTGAGTCTGGTATCAAATCAAGTCATGGCTGCTACAGCAGCCATGACTCGATTTGATACCAAACTCAAGAAATGTGAATAGACAGTTTTTCATAATTATATATTTTATGATAACCCAGGTCAGAACTTCATCATGAATCAACGACATCATACATAAAGTGAATCCAAGCAGAAAAATTGACGCGAATCCACTTGGATTCGCGCCAGTGTAGTTTGCCAGAATCATTACGAGAATCGATTCGCGGATTCGCGTGTAATTGTAAACCCTGAAACCAACACCCAGGGGTCAATTTAATTTATATAAAATTAATAGCAGTTTTCTAACTTAGATAAATTTGGATTAGCATTTCCTATTATTTACATAATTTTTCATTTGAAATTGATTAGTTATAGTTGGAAATTGATTCAAAAACTGCTACATGAATCCAGTTAAATCAAGCCCTGCCAACTCCTAAACTGAAGCGTCCTTGAAACCAGGACTTATTTGTCTCAACTGTCAAGAAGGAAGATATAACATACAAGAACAAATAATAGTGAAAACAATGCAAATAAATATATAGACAAGAGAAAAATTCAGTGCATTTAATTTTAAATGTTTTTCATTTCATGATGGATGCTCCTCCTTGAGTCATAAGAAGTCATTGTGTGAAGTATGAACAACACTGGTCCATTGAATAATTTTTTTTTGGTGCCAGACAAAGTTAGAAAGGAGGAACAAACAAACTAATGGTCTCTGACCTTGACCTCTTGAGGCTTGACCTTGGTTCAAGGACATAAGACACTTTGAGTCATAAGCAATCATTATGTGAAGTATGAGCAAGATCAGTCAACTGAATAATTTTTTTATGAATTGGACAATGTTAGAATTGACAAACAGACAAATGAACAGAAAGACGGATGGACAGGTGGCTACTATTATATGCCCCCCCGAACATTTTTGGGGAGCATAATAAATGTTTAATGTTCAAAATGACTATATTTCACTCACTTGATTTCAATGTGTAGATCCCAGCAAATTTGTTGACATCTTTTGTTTCCCGAACTGAAAATAAATACAAATAATTGACATTACAAACAAAGAGACACATATTTCATGGCATCATCTAACATTATCTTGCGTTCCCAACAATTTTTATTTTTTGTGTGTGTTGGGAGTGGGGGAAATATTCTCTCTCTTTATGACTATCATTGTGACAAATAATTATTTCCTATCTAGTGTGTGCCCTCAAGTATTTTCACTACAGTTATTAAATGACTAACCCATGCTTAACTTATGGAGTGCTAGAAGACACTATCAGGGCTTTCAAAATGAAAGTGTCAATGACACTGTAGCTTAACTTGTATGTGTGTTGTGTTTGATGAAAAGGATAATGTTCAATGTTTATGAAAGGATATGAAAGGATTATGAAATAAGACAAGAAATGTGATAATTGGGAATATGTTAATTTCTGTTCCCTGTATGCTATGTTTTCAATAAAAACAATATGAGGTGTAGACTGCACTCAAGAATTGAGGGGTGGGTTAATGTGGCCCTCACAGTTAATGTATGTGGCCCTCACAGTTAATGTATGTCAACAAAAGTTACCATGTTACAGTGAAATTATTCCAAAATGAGTCATCCTATCAAGTTACAATGAAATCCCTTCATAAATACGGCCTGTAGACAGTGCTAAAGGTTTTTGGGCTTTGGGCCAGTGTAGCCATCACTGTTGACCGATCGCAACCAAAAGAGAATGTCCTCATCTAGACATTATACTGTAGTCTGTGCTAAAGTTTTTCGTGTTTTGGGCTTGGGTAGCCATCATGGTTGAATGATCGTGACCAAAAGGTGACGTTCTCATCTGGACATTAGCTGGAGGCATCCTACCAAGTTACAATGAAATCCCTTCATAAATATGACCTGAAGACTGTGCTAAAGGTTTTCGGGCTTCGGGCCCCTGTAACCATCATAGTTGACCAATCATGACCAAAAGGGGACGTTATCATCTAGACATTATATGGAGTCAACCTACCAAGCTACAATGAAATCCCTCCATAAATCTGACCTATAGGCTGCTAACGGTTTTCGGGTTTTGGGCTTGGGTAGCCGTCACTGCTGAATGATTGAGACCAAAAGGGGACATTCTCATCTAGACATTATCTGGAGTTATCTTTTACCAAGTTACAAAGAAATCCCATCATAAATATGACCTGTAGACTGTGCTAAAGATTTTCGGGCTTCGAGCCGCTGTAGCCGTCACAATTTCGACCAAAAGGGGATGTTCTCATCTAGACATTATATTAAGTCAACCTAACAAGTTACAATGAAATCCCTCCATAAATATGACCTGTCGTCTGTGCTAAACGTTTCGAGTTTTGGGCTCGGGGCAGTCATCACGGTTGACAGATCACGACTAAATGGGGAAGTTCTCATCCAGACATTATACAGAGTCATCCTACCAAGTTACAATGAAATCCCTCCATATTAAATATGACCTGCAGACTGTGCTAAACGTTTTTGGGTTTTGGGCATGGGCAGCCATCATGGTTGACAGATCATGACAGATCATGACCAAAAGGGGACGTTCTTATCTAGATATTAAACAAAAGGGGACGTTCTTATCTAGATATTAAACAGAGGCATCCTATCAAGTTACAATGAAATCCCTTCATAAATACAATCTGTAGACTGTGCTAAAGGTTTTCAGGTTTTGGGCTTGAGCAGCTATCACGAACTACGAGGTGTAGCCTGTGCTAAAGGAAAATGTGAACAGACTAACAGACTTCCGCACGCGTGATGGCAATAGCTTATCTTGACTTTGTCAAGTTAAGCTAAAACTGAGGGTACAAGTGGAAAAACATTTTCCTTGCTCATTTTTCATATTCAGTCAATCGCAAATAATATTTTGTTTATATAAATTTTTTTTATCACAAATTATTGAAGAGTGCCTATGGGCACTCTTCAATAATTTGTTATAAAACAGATTTTAATGAAAAAATTCAAACCACCAAAAAAATGTAGCCTTCAAACAGTAAAATATCATTGTTTGGATCAAATATTACCATAATAAATATGTATCACCATATACAACAAACGGGGAGCCATATTCCACCCCCCCCCCCCACCACCCACTTGAATGGGGAGTCCACTCAAGGAGTTTCTAAGACATTTCTGGTATATTTTCAAGGGCTTCATTGAGAAAGATATGAGAAATTCAAGGCCTTTCATGAAAGTTTTGTTGCAAAGATAAGGATCTCTCCTCTGCCTAGTTATATGTACATGTAAGCTGAGGCAGTTTGTACCCACTGCTGCCAATTTTAATGTTATGGGCATATCACAATCAAAACCACAATCTAATGCATGGTTCTCATTCTACAGTGAAGACCACTGTTATTGCAGGTTCCCAATTCTCTGAAGTGCTTCTATTTTGGACAAGTAAAAAGTTGGCACAGCCAACAGTGATCCCTTTTATGAAGATTGATGAAAACAACGTAGAGTTTTTCAAATGCAGAACTGTGAAATGGTTTAAGCCATATAAAAAAAAAATACAAAAACATGTGGAATGACAAATAGCCCAAGAACATTAGGTTTCACTAGGGAAAAAAATCGGAGAAAGCTGATTTTTTCAGGGAATGTCGAGTACATGTCACTGAACGATTAGACAAAAGTCCCCTAAAATCCCAGTTGAGCTTTTTTTTCTACAGCCTTTTTTCGAAAACGCGTTTGAAAAAAATAAAAAAAAATCACACGAACTTTGTAACCTCGAATTGATCCAACTGTATTTTTTGTTTACGCGTATTTCGAGCTACATAATGTCTAATATACGTTTACCTAGAGGAAAATGTGCATTCTGTGACAATTTCTGTGAAAAATTATTGAAAATTCACAAAAAAGTATCGGATTTACGCAAAAAATGACGATTTTTCCTAACGGATTTGCCCAAAGGGTCGTAGTACAGAACGGGATGTTAGTTGGACAGACGATAAAAAATCCACCACCATTTGAAGACTTTTATCATTGCTTACAAAATAGACATTATGGAAGACCCCCTCTGCTTCTGGCCGAGTTCCCCTTTTGGCATAAAATTCGTCAGCATGAGAACTCAACTATTTTCGGGCTTGGGACCGAACAGACACGTCTGTGTCTGGCAGCATTAGATCAATAAATAATATTTACAGAATGTACAAAAATCAATAAATAATATTTACAGAATGTACAAATCAATCAACATGGATTAAGTTACATTGACTATTATCAACGCTATATACAGAAATGACATGACCTATATACATATTACTCATCGAACTCAGAAATTTCCGACAGGACAGTGTTTCTGTGGTTGTTACAAGAATCCGAACTGCAATTACACAAACCTGAGCAAGAGAGTCCTGCCTTCTTACACCCACACCTTTTTGTACAAGCACTCTTGCAACCACAACTGATCAGATTCAGTAGGTTATCGGGGGCACATGGCTTTGTGGCTGCAGTCGGTACAAGAAGTCCATTGTCTAGCGACCACCCCCAATCCGTCGGAGGAAGCGAAGTGCCCAGCCATTGTTGGACCTGGAGATAACATCTGTAGACATGTTGTTGTGCAGCATCACTGCTTGGTGGGAGTGAGGCTAGGTCGATGGGTTTATTCAGTTTAGATTTTGCTACATAACGCTTGTAAGTGACATATCTATATTGGTCGAGAGAGGAAACAGTTTTACTCCCGTATAAGATCAGGAGAAGTTGTTCCCCGGCAGTGGCTACTGCACTTGGTGTACTGTCATCCGCCAAAATTGTGTTGACATACTGTTGTGAGTCGCTAGTAACATCGGAGACAATTGTACTGAATACTTTCTTCTTACCAACTCGAAACAGTGCAGAAGTAGTGTCACAACCACTTATAGAATGTGCTACAAGGAGGTTGCTTCTATGGTCACCCATTTTGGTTGCTATTTCACTAACTGAAACTAGTAAGTTTGGGGTAATGGAATACATCATGTGAATATTACATCCCGGTTGAACTCGAGAGGTAAGAATGACTAACAAGTCTGTGTCTGTTCCCACAACGACAACATTGTTGTCATCTTGAACGATGTCAAGTGCAGTTTCGGCTATCAGTACATCAGCATCAGCCTCGGCCTGCTTGGACTGAATATTGATAGCAGATAGCTCCTGCATTAGAAGATCGATCAGTTGGGTTTTGTTCTTGGCATTTGCAAGGAAATCGGATTGGGGTGTGGTGGCTGGTAACTCGGGTGAGATATTGATATCAATGGAATACCTGTCTTTAGATCTACGGGCTTGTTCCATGCCCTTTGTCGACATTGTACAAGCATAACCATCAAAAACAACCACGACGTTCGCCCCAAAATGTCTCACTAGATAATTGGAATATGATGTACATATGTCCTTATATGACAACTGTTTAGGCCATACAACTGCCCTCAATAAAAATCCACCATCTACAACAAACAGAGAATGTTCTGGGATTTTAGTTTGCTCGGAACCGTATGTTTTGAGGATCTTACCGAGTGTGCTTTTCTGTGTCTTCCTCATTCCAGCAGAATCAAACAATGCTGGTGGTTTTGGGGCGAGTTCATATTTGAGATACTCTTCCATCTCTGCTTGTGACTGGATAACACATGTGATGCGGTTGAACAGAATTGTGGGGTCAATCACTACCTTACTTCCACGGACTTTGATGCTATTTGCCATCGATGCGAAAGACTTCACAGTGTCAACACGTCGTAGTTTGATGCTGTTGAACGTTTTGCTTACAACATTCGATACGCAACATTCACCAATTTTGCGAACTTGGTCACAGTTCACAGTTTCGTCGGCCACAAGCCCGGTTGCTATAGAGACTAATTGTAGTGGATCTCTATTCTGAAAGGGGGAATGCACTCTGAGCCAGTTCAATAATTTGGTGATATCATTGGCATCAGTCAATTGTGAACTTTGACGGAGATCCCGATGTTGTTCGCCATGACCTGTGTGAACATGAACAAAATTTTCGAGAGCATTACATATCGGAAGGCAAAGAGGTAGTCCATGTACCCATTTCGCAACAGTGCTATCGGTTATTCCCCTGCCATGTGTGAGACCACCAGGGAGCTTGAACATTCACATTAAACACTGCTCTATGGTCTGATCAGAATATATCCCGTCCCAGAATTTATCTGAGCGCCTTATGGTAAAGTAATCTTTCTCAGTGAACAACTTCAAATCATCCTGTTGCATTATTTCTGTTAGCTCATTCATCTGCTGCAAATAGAGATGAGAACTTTTTGCGTATGCAAAATGACCACCTGCGTGAAATACTGGAATCATATTGCGAACACAATATGTGTGGAGTTCCCAGTTGCCTGTGCGCTCTGCTCTCAAGAACAACTGGAGAAGACCTATTTGCTCGTAGTATTGTACCCAAAGCTTTCCTGTGCATCCTACGGACGCATTCTGGAGCAGTTCGTGTAATTTTGACAGTAGATGGTTGACATTTTCTTGATTGACAGCGCCAGCTGTTGTACAGTCACCTCTGGCAAGTCCACAGAATATTTCATTGACTTCTGTGCAGTCTATGTTATCTAGTGTTCGGCTTTCTTCAAACACAAGTTTTGTAATGGCAATTTGTGTTAGCAAATGGGCACGAACTGCTCTTGAATATGCATGACCACTGATCAAATGATGGATTGACCCACCAGCATAAACAGTCCCCCAAAGTTCATCCAAGCCGCTACCAGCCATGATCGAACCAATTGCCCCTAAATATGACGTAATCATATGGAAGCCGCCGAGTCTAACGAAAACTTTTGTCAACTTATCTGACGAAGACACAATCTCCACTGCTTTGATATAAAGTGGTTGGTCAAACGTCACTGGACAAACGTTCAGTCCCTGTTTCTCACATTCAGTTTGTGCAAACAATGATGCTATAATACGGTATTTGAATGAGAAAAGTCGATGCCGTTTGAATTTGAGTTTAGGGGGTATGGTTAATATTTCACATGTTTCACCAGTTCATTATGGAATAAATGACTATTGTTATATATCATTATAAAGCCACTGCTTTTCTGCAATTTTTGATATATAATTTAACTCCCAAAGTAGTCGTAGATTTGATTTAATGGACATTGTGTACCGTTGTGTGTATGAAAACAATAAATTTTTTTTCGTAATTTTGTACATTTTCGTGAATATTTCACCATTGAGTGTGAGGATTGGTACAAAGTTGGCATTTTCTGTTGGGGATATGTATTCTCAATATAATTCAGCACGATATTTATGATTCTCACCCTACTAAGGCGAATAAGAATGAGAAATATGGAGCTGGGTCGAATTTTTTTTTTAATTTTTTAAAAAAAATTTTTTTTCATCAAAAAAACGCTATAACTAAAAAAAGCTCAACTCGGATTCGCGGGGACTTTTCACACTTTATCCGCAATGTGTGTCCCGGAAACATATAAAAAAATCAGCTTTCTCCGATTTTTTTCCTTACTTTCTCATTTTTATGTCTAATGTGCCTGGACTAAAAGGTAACAGTACACAGTAAACCTGTATTAAAAGCTCCTTGGGAAGGAGATTAAACTGGCATCTGTGGGGTGAATGTATAAGCAAGTTTTATTATACATGCCCTGGGCATTTAATGAAGACACCATAAAAAATGTTTTATCACTTTACCATTTTGCCACATTTCAAGGGGCATAACTCTGGAATGGTAAATGTCATAATGGTGAAAATTGAACTTGACCTACATTTCCTGGTTGGTAGTAATGTTGCAAAACTATAAGGCCATACATCAAAGTGAACTAGAGTCATCATCCGGAAGCCATAGACTTTAACATTTTGCATCTTTCAAGGGGCATAACTCTGGAATGGTAAGTGCCATACCAATGACAATCAAACTTAAAAGGACATATATATCAAAGCAAACTAGAGTTATTCTCCAGAAACCATTGATTTTACCATTTTCTTACTTTTCAAGAGGCATAACTCTGGAACAGTAAATGTCATAATCGTGAAAATTGAACATGACCTGCAAAAGTTGCAAAATTATAAGGTCGCAAGCCTGACAATAAGCAATCTGTCATTTGCAGAATGAGGTCCCCAGAGGGTGAATTTTCTGATGCTATCCTACACAGTATGCCAATTTATCCTCTGGGTACCTCTTTCTGTTTAGGTTTGAAACCTTGATTCGAATAGAGGTTCACAGAGGGTAAATTTGGTGATGCTACCCTCTGTGGACCTCATTTTGCAGATGTCAGTCTGCTGATTTTCTGGCTTGAAAGGTCATAAATCAAAGCAAATTAGAGTTATCATCTGGAAATCATTTGTTTTAGATGCATGGACAGACAGATTGATGAATAGACAGGCAGAGGACCAGACAGATAGGTGGACAGACGGACAGACCGGCAACTGTATGCTCCCCCAACAGGCCTGAAAATAAGCAGTCTGACATCTGCAGGATAAGGTCCCCAGAGGGTGAATTTGATTATGCTATCCCATACAGTGAGCCAGTTTACCCTCTGGGGGGTGCCTCTTTCTGTTTAGTTATGCGACCCTGATTAGGATTGAGGTTTACAGAGTGTAAATTTAGTGATGCTACCCTGCTGTGCAGGGTAGCATCACCAAATTCACCCTCTGGGGTCCTCATTCTGAAGATGACAGTCTGCTTATTTTCAGGCGTGACTGATTGCATCAGCCCGAATGGAATGTCGAGTATCACAATCTCAACACATAACTCCCGTTTTGATGGATCTTCACTGGCTGCCAATAATGTACAAAATAATTTTCAAAACTTTAGTAGCATCACTAAATTCACCCTTTGGGGGCCTCATTTTGTAAATGTCAGTCTGCTTATTTTCTGGCTTGTCCCCCAAAAGTTTTCTGTGAGCGTAAAAATATGGGTTTAACTTGTGCAGCTTGGCACTTTTGGGATTTGCATGAGATTTAATTTTTTTTTTTACAATGCCTGCCTCTAGTAGCAATATACATGTAAGGACTGTTAGGACAAATATTAGTGCACACCCACGCAGTGGCGTGGGCGCACATAGATAACCCAGGTACGTATCCATGATTTCATAATTTTTCTATATACCATGCAACAGAGTTTGGGGTGCCATCTGGCGGGGGTCTGGACTATTTGACGAGAAGACTATTCAACGAGATAGACTATTCGACGAGAAGACTATTCGATGAGAAGACTATTCGACGAGATTTTTCAAAAAAGGTCGATTCGACGAAATTTTTTTTAGAAAAAAAAAAAATATACACTAAATTATCCTTGTTTCTTTTCTCTTTGTTTGTTTTATTGGTGGTTTATTGAAGTTTTAACAGGACTGAGCGGTGAAAGGACCGTTTGATCCGCCGAAAAAGAACATCTGCTACTCTGCACATAACAAGCTTGGCTGGCTTGTTGATGTTGCCGACAGACAATTTCACTGCAGAGTCGCTGGGTATATGTTTTTATAACAATGTTCAAAATAGTATATACGTCGGGAAATTTTGAGATCTTCATCAGGCCCGGGTCGCAAGGGATTTGTAAACCCGGGTCGCAAGGGATTTGTAAACCCGGGTCACAAGGGATTTGTAAATGCCACATCGTCCCTGCGCGCCTTCGGCGCGCTAGAACCTTTTATTCATTCATTCATTCATCTTCATCAGGGTGGAGGCTCTGGAGGCAGCCGCCAGTTCCCCTCCTAGTCCCACTGGTACACCCAATCAACTGCCGGCTCCTGAACCGGTACAGTTGGATGAGGAACATCCAGTGGAGACTGAGGAGGAACTGGAAGTTGTTTTTTCACCGCCTCCCACCCCTCACTCCCCTCTTCCTTTGCTTCCGGACAGCCCGGGCAAGGGAGACTCTGCCAACCAACCAACACTGGCCGCACTGATAACAGAAGCAAGGGAACTGAGGGCGCAGTGTAATAAGCTCCAGGAAAAGTGCAAAGATGGTGATAAGCGCTCGGATGAAATCTCCAGAATGGCCAAAGATCTCATTAACAAAAGAAACCAGCAAGACCCAACAAACTCATCTCCACCACAACCACCACAAGATTCTACAAACTCTTCTCCATCACAACCACCTCCAAAGAAGAAGTCCAGCAAAAAACATAGAAGAGGATAAGCTGCTTCCTTCTACATTCCTCCTTTGCCACGCCCAGACAATCAAAATCATCTACAGTCACCGAGGGTCGAAAGGGGCTTGTTCCCCATATCGTCCCTGTGCACCTTCAGCGCGCAAAACCATTCCTTTCGATCTTCATCATTCAACCATGGAAACTGATAGCGGTGATGCAGATTGTCTGACCTGCCAGAAGTTAGTGAACGCAAGAAGCAATGCAATAGCTTGCGACAAGTGCCAGAGGTGGAACCACATACGTTGTGGCACTGGTATCACATACTACAACTACAAGAAAGCCCTAAAAGGTAAATATATAAAATGTCTGTGAATGTGGGGAATAATAACATTATATAAATGTGTGTGAGATTGGCAGATTGGTACAAACTTGAAGTTTAATGACCTGAGTGTTACTGATTTAGTAAAGCATTTACATGTAATTAATTCAATGTCCAATTATCTGAATGTAAGTGTCAAATGAAGCCTGCTATTATTCATATTTCACTTTATGTAACCTTAATATGATACTACTGTCTGTTGTACTAGTTAATAATCAACTAATCTGAAATAAAAGCATTAGGATTAATCGTTTGTTTTATTTTTTTATTACCAGAGAGATTAACTACAAATAATCCCATAAGTACATCAATTGAGCTGAAAACAATGTAATGAGATAACAAAATTGTGAGTCCCCTCTCCGCTACTTGTTCTCCTTCCGACCTTTAATTTAAATTTAAACATATATATATCTGCCACTGGAATCGGCTCAAAGAGGCGGTTCCAGTAGCAGTATGCCCCCCTCTCCCAGAAATGGAACCCCCTCTCCGCTCCTTGTTCTCATTCCGACCTTCAATGTAAATTTCATCTATATATAGATGCCACTGGAATCGACTCAAAGAGGCGGTTCCAGAAGCAGTATGCCCCCCCCCCCCTCTTCCCAGAATTGGAATCCCCTTTCCGTCTCATCGTTCTTGCACCGACATTCAATTTAAACATAGGTACAGTTGCCTTGCAACAGACTCGTGATGGGGGTTGGGGGGGGGGGGGGGTAGTTCCAGTAGCAGTATGACGTCCCACCCCCACCCCCAATTCGAATCCCCGCACTCCCCCTCGTTCTTCTTTCTCCGACATGTAATTGAACATAGATGCCATTGAAATCAGCTCAACGAGGCGATTCCAAAGGCAATATGGCATACCCCCCCAACCCCCAATTTGAAAAAAAAACCCACGTATTTTGTTGAAAAGTCTTTCGTAGAATGTGTTCTAAAGTTTCGTCGAACTGTCCAAACTTTCGTCGAATCGTCCAAAATCTCGTCGAATCGTCCAAACTCTCGTCGAACTTGCACGGATTTCTCGTCGAATCGTCCAAACTCTCGTCGAATCGTCCAAAAAAAATCTCGTAGAATAGTCCATAACCCATCTGGCGGTGTGGCTCTCCCACTGGCAAAAAATCCAAAATCATTGTAACGGATATTTAATTGTTTTTGGCTTCTCAAAGGACATTATGTAAAATATATTGTCGCAGAATGTTGGAAACTATGAGAAATAATTAAGTAATGAAGTGACTTTCGAAGATAGGTAGTTGTTGGCGAGTTAAATATTGTTTGAAAGTTCGAAGTGCCAATGTCATCCGTTGCCGGTTTCGTCAGATTCAAAGCCCAGTTTCAGTTTTAATTGAGAACGTACACTTCACAAATTGTTGACAACAAATAAAAAAATAAAACAAGTAATTTATTGATACTTTTAGTGGGCCTTTTTCATTTGTGGGGAACTTAGCGCGATTTCCTTAGAAACAGCCGGTGTTCGGATGAATTCAAGTTATGTTGATGTACGGTCTGGGGAAATCTTTGTTCTCAAAACAGGGGCATGCAGTCTTGTAGTAAAATTTTACAGAAACAGACATGCACGCGAACAGCGATATTCATTTATTTCCTAGATTTTTCTTCACAAGTTCACTGGCTCCAGTCTTTGAACTATTTTTACCAGTGATACAATACAATGTCAGTTTAAGGCTGCCAGAATTACAGTGTAGCGGCAAGCCAATTTTGTGATCCGACGTGTTCTCCTGAAGGCTAAATACCAGAACCACTCAGAACTCCCATTTAAATTACACTTCCTCGGTGTTTTGGTAAACAATGTTTTAATTCCTGGATGCTTTAGGCTTTGCAGCCAGAATAGAACTGAATTCATCTTCAAGTCAATGTCGCCCACCTCGCCTGACCAACATCTGGAGGTGGGGATTCTGATATTTAGTATGTTTCTCCAAAAATGACAAAAAGGCCTAAATACCAACCTCCCCAGAACCGACCTCTAGTCTAAATAACATTTGCACACTGATAATGATTCCAGAGAAAATATTTCATTTCTACTAATTCTAGTTTGTTTTAGCATTCAAAAGGAAACTGAAATTGAATTTATTACAAAATGTGTGATTGCATAAATTCTGTCTGTCCATCCATCCATCCATCCATCCCTACATCAGTGAGTTGGACAACTCATAGCCTGGAGGATTCGTACCTCTGGCAATTGGTACCTTTTGGTGGACAATTTGTACCTCCTTCTGGACGATTCGTACCCCTCCTCTGGGCAGTATCCAACAGTTTGTACCCCCTCTGGACAATTTGTATCCTCTTCTGCAAATTCATACCCTGCTTCATTAACCCTCTCTGAAAAAATATACATGGAGATGGGGTTGGGAGAGGATTATAAACTTGGAGAAAGGATAAAAAAAAGGTGATGTCATTTCTTTTATTTTAAAAAGACACAGAATATCAAATTTCATGACTTAAAGTTAAAGTAAAAAGTAAGTAGACACTTAAAATATTCAACGTCACAACAGTAAAAAGAAAATGCTCTATTGAGGGAGCTCAGAATTAAATTATTAAGGCGACACGCTCTTTAACTTATTATTTGGGGCATCATGAAATTATTTATTGTTAGATCTTCATCAATTTAAAGAATTATTGTGGCTTCATTAAAAAAATAGTGTTTTAACTGTAAAACTACATCCATTACTGTCTACTATAAATTTTCTTTTACCATGTTCGAACCCGAAGTGATAATACTAGAGATCACTTTTTCACTTGAGCTGTTAAGCGATGGTTCACCCATTGAAGTGTAATTTCTATGCATAAATCTTGTTTTGATTGGTTGTTTCATGCATATGTTTACTTACTTGAGACA
This sequence comes from Pictodentalium vernedei, assembly GCA_031216915.1. Lineage (NCBI taxonomy): Eukaryota > Metazoa > Mollusca > Scaphopoda > Dentaliida > Dentaliidae > Pictodentalium > Pictodentalium vernedei. The sequence goes on along the minus strand of CM062297.1, from coordinate 90,729,548 downwards.
ACTTGTACCAAAAAGGAGACAATTCATACCTTTTACTGGGACAATTCGTAGATTTTGTATAGACAATGTGTTCCTCATTGTCAAGACAATTTGTACCCCCTAATTGTGGTATGAATCGTCCAGGGTGCAAGTAGTCCAAGAACCATCCATCAAAGACAGCGATTCTTTGCTTTTCATTTTCCCTGTTGTGCATGTACATTTTCAGTAACTGGCTTTTGACTATTTTTCACACTGTAACCCCCTCCACCTTACACACATACACAAATATATTAAACATTAAAGAGCACTATCTTTTTGAACCAAATATCTGGTTCGTCCTCTCTGGAAAACATACATGTACATTGTATTTTCCTTAATTTTACTCCTTTTATCAAAATGGGTCATGAGTGTCTGTAGGGATTAAATCCAAGGTTGTAAAAGTGCCTTTATGGGTACTTGCAGCATAAGCACCGCACTACAGAATCAATATTTGATGGTTTTAGGCATTTTAATGGTGCTATGCGATACCACATGAGCTGTACTGTCATGCTGATGGAGAAAATCAATGTTTAATGTATTGTCAGAGACATACCAATGACTCTTGGTGCCTTAATTAAGAAATCTGAGGATTTTTAAAAAAAAATTTTTTTTACAAAAGTTGCAAAATATTCATCAAACACAATGTGAAATATCTTCAGAAGCCAGAATGTGATCTAAAAACTATCACAAATGGGCAATTTAATATCATAAGAGGTTTGTTTTGTGTCAACATCAATTAATTTATGAATTTTATCATCATGAAAGTGGGTATGCTGGGGGTCTAGGGGACACATTCAGGGCTATATTTTACCACATCAATATGTAGAAGAAAATTTGACATCATTTGTAAGGATAAAATGGCACAGTCTATTGATATTGGTGATTTATATAGCTGCAACCCCAGTTTTTAAAACAAAATTGACATTCATTTGTTTTGTGTGGTGGGGGAGTGGGGGGGGGGGGGGTTGTTGAGCACCACTCTTTCTCTTGCAGTATGGTTAAATGAGACAGATTTTTCCCCAAACTATTGTCTGCTGATGTAGATTTTAGTTTTATTTTGGGATTGAGGTAGTTTTTAAGAAAGCAGTGAATTCTCATGCATAAATGACTCTTTTATCAAATGAAAGAGGTGAAATGTATCTTTGGAAGGATTAGAATGTAGGTTAAAATCCCCCCCCCCCCCCCCCCCACCTCAATTTTTGAAGGGTAGTACCACAATCTCCGACATTATTTTAAGAGCAGTACAAAAATCCCCCTCTGGCCTTTTACACCAAAAGGTTAAAAGGCAGTCCAAGAGGATTTAAAAACTTATGTATTTAATTTGTAAATTACATAAACACTCATCACTGTTTACAAGAAAACATGTCTCAATAACTATTTATCAAGACAATTATTTATTTATTTATTGGAGTTTAAGGACACTTTCAACAGCCAGTGTCACCTCATGTTGGACAGTTTTATGGGTGGAGGAAGCTAAAGTGCACTGAGAGAACCACTGGGCAACAGTGCTAACTCCACACAAGCAAGGTTAGCATTGATTGAAGCAACAAGTGCTCGGCTTCGAGTGGTAAAAAGCTTTGGGCATTTTTTGTATGGCTTTAAATATACTTCTAACAAATTATGGGGGGGGGGGGGGGGGGGGGGATTTTTGTTCACCAGAATTATGGAGGGAGGAATTTCTGTTCACCTGAAAAAAACATTGGGGGGGGGGGGAGTTGTGCATTGTGTGAAAATGATTGGAAGGGGGGGGATTTTTGTTAGGGAAAAGTTTTGTAGGTTACCCTTTGGAAGGTTTAGGGTTGATTATAGGAAATACATACATGTAAATGTACATGTATTTTTGGCTTCCAACACTGATTAATTATATTTTTTTGGATATTACACATATTTCACATTTAAATGTTCATTCGAGAACCACACTACTGTTTTATTTTTTGAAAAGTTATATTTTTGTCACAGTCAGCAATAAAGGCCATATATTGCCAAAAATAATGCAGTTAAATGCATCTTGAGCAAGTGTGGCATCCAGAACTGAGAAGCACACTATAACCTCTGGCAAATGCCAAATACACACGTAACCACCTATTTTACCCTATTAACACATTTAATTAAACCATGGTTTCCCCTCATTGTATTTGTGATAGAGGGGATTCCAATTATATTCCAGTCCTCTCCCAAATCACCATCCAAACACTTAGCCAGAAAACCCATATTTCACTTGTCTTCACTGGTATAATAGAAGTTTTCTCCATATTATGATAACCCTTTAGCTTACATGAAAAGATACGACTTTTGAATAACTAATTTCTTTTCATTTTTTGCGCCAAAAACATAGCTATGAACTCCCTCCCCAACTGGATAGAGCTGAATGAGCTCATTCCAATGAGGGTTCATAAGATATGTTTTTGACGCAAAAAAAAATGGAAAAATAATTAACATTGAATGGCAATTTTGGTCAATGGTGTTAGCCTGTTTTGGCCATTACAATGAGTGAGTGAGTAAATATGTTAAAAAAAAAACACAATTTCTTCATTCACAGAGTGTTTAGGAAGATAAATTTTGGGAAAGGGGGTTGGGGGGGGGGGGGTTACAGTGGGAAAAGTAACAAAGTTGCAAATGTGATTGAATGGCTTTTGTGCACAGCTACCAATATAGTAGTCTAATACTAGTGTTGTCAGGTTCCCCATGTTATAGCACAAAACTACATTAACAATTGTCCCTCTACCATCCATACTGAACCCCTCAGCTGATGAGAAATTTAACAGCACACACTCTCAGTTTCCAATGATTTGCTTTAGTACTGCAGCACTCAGGTCCATTAAGTTTTTTTTTCTGTTTGACAATCCTGTCCTGGGCTCTTCTCGCTATATTTTTCATTGTATGTCAGTCAGTATTCCTATGTACATGTAGACTGTCACTTTCAAAATAGAAATGGTACTGTCTATTGATATTGGTGAATTAAATAGCTGCTACCCCAATTTTTGAATCATATTGTTTCATGGGGTTGGAACACCACTGTTTGTCTTGCTGTATGGTTAAAATGAGACAAATTTTTCCTCAAAGTATTGCATGCTGATGCAGATTTTAGTTTTATTTTGGGTATTAGTTTAGGTTTCAAAAAAAGTTACATGAATTCCTTACCTCTCAGCTTACTCATTAGGTAACAGAGTCGAAAAATGTACTGGAGGCAACAGCAGTTTTTAAGCCATTTGACACAGTTTTCTTTAAAAGAACAAATTTCCCATGTTTTTAACTCAGTGGAAGCCAAAAGTTGAATTCTCATGCAGAAATGACTCTTTTGTCACATGAAAGTGGTAAAATGTATCTTTGATAGGATTGGGGTTGATTAAGGAAATACATAATTTGGCTTCCGAACCTGAATTAATTTTTATTTTGAGAGATTATTTCACATTTAAAAATTAATTTGGGTACCACACACTTTTGAAAAGTATGTTTTTGTCATTGTCAGCAATAAGGGCTATATATTGCAAGCAAATTCACATCTTGAGCAAGTGTAGCCTCCAGGGGCACACTACAGCCTCCAGCAAATGCCAAATAACAACCTATTTTACCCTACATGTACACATGTATTAACAAATGTAATTAAACCATGGTTCCCCATCATAGTACTAGGGGCAGAGGGGGATTCCAATCTTCCAACCCCCTTCCAATCAACATTCAAACCCACAGCCAGAAAACCCATATTGCACTTTTATTTACTGGTATTTAGATGTTTGTCTGAATTATGCTGTTAACCCTTTGCTTGACATGAAAAGCTGATTACCCTTGCCCACAAACTTATTGACTTACTAATTTTTTGTGTCGAAGACATGACTTTTTACACCATTGGAATGACCTCATTCAAATGAGGGGTCATAAGCTATGTTTTTGACACAAAAACAAGAAAATAATGAACATGGAATGGCAATACTTGTGAATAGCACCAGCAGCTTTTGACCGTTATATTTGGTAAAGGGTTAAAAACTGTTAGAAAATAATTTCTTCATTGAAAGATTATTTTGGAACACAAATTTGGGGGTGGGGGAACAGTGGAAAAAATAACACAATAAAGTTGCAAATGTGAGTGAATGGCATTTGTGCACAGCCACCAATAAAGTAGTCTAGTACTAATAAAGTAGTCTAGTACTAAATTTTCCCTCTTATTTGATGCACGACCCCTTGTTTTGGGGTCGGAAAAAGTTCTCTGAAGGGATATACTTGACAAAGATATTTGAATCCCAAAATTAAAGTGATGCGATCAAATTTTCTTTAGCTCGAGCATTGTTCTCATGGTTCCCATGTTACAGCACAAAACTACAGTAACAACTGTGAAATATTGTTCTCTCCATGAATCAAGTCCCCACCCACCCACCCATACTGAAGCCTCATTTGATGAGAAACAATTGGAAAGACTGTACAGTATGTTTTTGGAAACTAAAGAAAATCTCATATACTCTCAGTATCCTATGATTTGCTTTGGTACTGCAGCACTCAGGGTCCATTGAGGGTTTTTTTTCTGTTTGACAATCTTGTCCTGGCTCTTCTAACAAAATTGCATTGTATGTCAGTTTTTATTCTGTGTAGACTTTAAATTTGTGTGACTGCATGTCTGTCTGTCTGTCCATCAGACAAAGTGTTTCTTTGCTTTTCATTTGCCTGGTTGTACATTTTCAGTAACTGGTAGCTGACTATTTTTCACACTCTACCCTCCCACCCCCCCCCCCCCCCCCTATTCACAGACAAATATATTAACCACTAAAAAAACCCAAATTTTTTAAGCAAATATCTCATTGATCCTCCTTGGAGACATATTTTCCACAATTTCACTCTTTTCATCAGAGTGGGTGTTTGTGGGGGAGTAAATCCAAGGTTGTGAAAGTGCCCAAATGGATACTTGCTGCTCAAGCACAGCACCACAATATCAATATTGGATGCATGCTTTTTGGCATTTTAACAGTGCTATGAGATACCACATGAGCAGTACTGGTCATACTGTTGAAAAAAGCAGTGTTTTATGTTTTGTCAGTGCCATACCAATGACTCTAGGTGCCTTAACTGAGAAAACTGGCTTTTTTTTTAACAAAAATTGCAAATGATTCACCAAACAAATTGTCTTCAGAAGCCTGAATGTGATTTAAAAACAATCACAAGTAGGATATTTAATGTCACAAGTTGTTTGTTTTGTGTCAACATTAATTAATTTACGAATTATATCATGTTTTTGATGAAGAGGGGTATACTGTGGGGGGGGGGGGGGGGGGGGGGGGCACATTTATTGAGGGCTATTTTTTTTTAAATTTTACCACATCAGTATAAATTTCCCATTTGTGATAGTTTTGTTGCAAGATGTTTTTTGTTTTGTGTCAACATCAATTAATTTATGAATTATACCATAGTTTTTGATGAAAAAGGGTATGGGGGGGGGGGGGGGGGAGGGGGGGGGGCACATTCATTGAGGGCTATTTTTTACCACATGAGTATGTGGAAGAAACTTTGACATGAGTTGTCAGGATAAATGGCACTTAAAATGGCAATGTCTGTATTGGTGAATGATATAGCTGCAACCCCAATTTTAGAAACAAAATTCACGTTTGTTTCGTGGGGTGGGGAGGGGGGAGTGGAACACAATTTCTCTAATCTATTGGAGCAAAGGACACAAAACCTTTATTTAAGGACGTGTGAAAGGCATCAATAATTAGGCCACATTGAAACTCTTTTTTTCAAATTTATTTCCCCTTCACCTAGTGTGAGGACAATAATAATCTATGTGAATCATTGAATTATGATCAATCACGACACGAACGTTAACTCAACAACTCTATTTATATAAATGGTCTGCATCGCCTATGCGGGGTTGTGTTTTCGTGGCTAACACAACGGTGGATAACTGCGAACCAAAAAGCACGAGAGGACCTTTTTCAAAATAACTGATTTGAACAAAATGACTACGTCAACTCAATAATTCTGCTGTTATATATCCGACCGAACATTTTAGAACTTGGTCGAGACAATTATCCTGGAAACCCATACAATAAAAAAAGAATCAAATAGGTTAACATTTGTTCAAGTTATGGCGCTATCATTGACATTGGTATCAAGCACAAAATTTGCAAAAAATGACAAAGTCAGCCCATTAATTCTTCAGCAGTACATTCGAACTCGACCATGACATTGTTCCTTGAAACCCATGTGCCAAACATCCGTCAAATCGGTTGATGTTTGTTGAAATAGGCCTATCGCACTTTCAAGCACAAAATTAGTTTATTTTAACAAAGGGCCATAACTCTCGTGGACATACCCTATTTTGCATCATCGGGTGTTGCACATGCAAATCAAGCCACATACCAAATATCAAAATCCGTCAAGATATTAATAACTAAGTTTTTTAGCAAAAAGGGCCGCCTGCCCGGCGACCGGACCTCGCCATACCAGTAGTCAAGGTTTTTTTTGTTTTTTTTTAAAATTCGACTAAAAAGAGGAAACTAAATGAATAGAATTAAATAAGTATGCCTAATGATATCACACAAAATAAAGACAAATAACCGGTTTATGCTTTTTAAAACTGGCAGCAATTGCTTATCAAATAATATTATTACCACTCAATCTATAAGTTACTAGTCGATTAACATAAGTTTGGGGGCCCGTTAAAACTCCATAATTTCAGTGACGTCATTCGACGGTGCCGCGCCACGGACGACAATGGTATAAATTGCCATTAGCGGCCCGGCTATTTTTAGATTCCAGGGTCTAATGAATTACTCCTAGTCGGATGACGTCCCTTTGTATTTCTGAACTGAAGTCGAACGCACGATCGAAACAGAAATATCGAACTGACTTTTGTGATTATTTCTCCCAGCAATTCCCTCGTGTGGTTAGCTGTAACAGGGAGTGGTAATAATAGTAATAACATGATTGTTGTCAGGCATCATGATTCATTAGCGGCCCTGCAGCAATGATGAACAGTCCTTGGGCTTATTAACTTAATTAATAAACCCTCGGGCTGTTCATCATTGCTGCAGGGCCGCTAATGAACCATAATGCCCTCCAAAATCATGTTATTGTTATATTACCGTCTTACTTTTGTTAACGATTCCTTCATTTTCCTTTCGCACGAAGAGATTCATCAATTTTAAATAGCGAACCCGGACCAGAAGTAACAAATAAATTACCAAATAACGGCGACGTTATTTCGTAAAACCGGCGACGGAACACCGGCGACGTTTTTTTTTTCTCGAGTCTGGCAAATAATTGACAACATTGGTGTCATTAAATTGAGATAGGTCGGATATCACACATACATCTGCTATTTCGCACCCCCCCCTTATTTCTTGCCTGATGTTCCCTATATGGGTTAACTTGAAGGGGGGGGGGGGGGGTGACTGATTTGTAGCTCACCGAAGGGAGCTTAACTTGCCGTCCGTTGTCGTCCGTCGTGAACTTTACATTTTCGACTTCTCCCAAACTACTGGACCAAATTGAACCAAATCAAATTTGGTGTGCATAAAAATCTTATCCAGAACCATCATTTTGAATCTTATGATATTTGGTATATAACATCTCTGGGGGGGGGGGGGGGGGGTGTGGTCAGTCAGATTCAAGTTTGTTCAAATCACGTCCATGGGTTAATAATTGGGCTCCCTGTAGGAGCCGGAATTTTAACTTATTGAAATATGAGGAAATTTATTTAAAAATCTTTCATATTTGGTATGAATGCTTTCATATTTGGTATACAACATCTCTGGGGGGGGGGGGGGGGGGGGGGGGGGGGGGTCAGATTCAGGTTTGTACAAATCGGGTCCCTGGGTTCATATTTGGGCTGCCTATGGGATCCTGAATTTTAACTTAGTGCAATATGAGGGGATTTCTATAAAAATCTTTTCTTCAGATTCACCAGTCAGAATCCTTTCATATTTGGTATGCAACATCTTGAGGTGGGTCAGTTTCAGGTTTGTTCAAATTGGTTACCTGGGTAAATGTTTTGGCTCCTGTTTGAGCCCAAAGTTTAACGTAATGCAATGTGAGGACATTTCTTTAAAAACCTCCTTCTTTCATATCCAGCAGTCAGAATTCTTTCATATTTGGTATATAACATCTCAAGGGGGATCAGGTTCAAGTTTGTTCAATTTGAGTCCCTGGCTTATTATTTGGGCTCTCTATGGGCAGGGGTGGGGGTGGCATGGGGAGCATGTTAGGTTCAGGTTTGTTCAAATCGATTCCTTAGTGTTTTTCCATAAAATTTGCCTTTCATGACTTCATTCCTTTGTAGTGTTGATGAACCATGCATAACTGAATGTGACCCCAAATACTTCTTTGAACCACTTTGGCAGGTGAGCGATTAAAGCCTGGCCTCTTGTTTAGTCAAGTTTTGACGAAGTCAAGCTCGACTTACAGCTTAGTAAATGGCGGGCGGGCGTAAACAAATGGTTTCCGGACGATAACTTGATTCGACCCACGTTCATGAAACCTATTGGCACCGGTGAGTGGAAGAACCCTATTTATTTTGGACTTGCTTGGTCAAAGGTCAAGGTCACAGTGACCATGAACATAATAAATTGTAAACAATTGGTTTCCGGATGATAACTTGTCTATGGTTGAACTCACATTCATGAAACTTCATATGTAGGTTGGCTTTCATGAGAGGAAGAAGCCTATTTATTTCGGGTGCACTAGGACAAAGGCCAAGGTCACAGTGACCCTGAACATAGTAAATCAAAAGAATTGGTTTCCGGATGATAACTTGATAATGGTTCGACCCACGTTCATGAAACTTCATAGGTAGGTTGGCATCACTGAGAGGAAGAACCCTATTTATTTTGGACTCGCTAGGCGAAAGGTCAAGATCACAGTGACCTTCAACATAGTAAATCGTAAACAATTGGTTTCCGGATGCTAACTTGACTACGGTTGACCCCACATTCATGAAACTTCATAGGTAGGTTGGCATAGGTGAGTGGAAGACCCCTATTTATCTTGGACTCGCTAGGTCAAAGGTCAAGATCACAGTGACCTTGAACATAATAAATCGTAAACAATTGGTTTCCAGATGAAAATTTGACAATGGTTCCACCGCCGTTCACGAAACTTCATAGGTAGGTTGGCATTATTGCAAGAAAGAGCCCTATATATTTTGGAATCAGTAGGTCTAAGGTCAAGGTCACAGTGACCCTTCACATAGTAAATTGTAAACAATTGGTTTTCCGGACGATAAGTTGATAATGATTAAACCCACTTTTGTGCTATCACAACTCGACATTGGATCGGTGATCCTATCGGAATTATTTTTTTTTTTGGGGGGGGGGGATGTGCCCCCAGAACGCCCCCATGGCTGCGCCACTGTGCCCCCACTTGGGCAATCGTGATTAAGTGCCTTGCCCAATGACACAACACAGTTACCCCTGCTGGGGATCTAACCGTGGATCTCTCGGCTTGGTGTTAGTAGTAGATCATGTACCCGATCGACCAACATTGGCCGGATCTCATGTGACGTCATAGGCACATGGCCCAATAAATAATCCAAAACTACTGAGACAGATTTAGCAAACCCCAATCTAGGGCTTATAATAGTAGCACGTAGTGCTAAATGAATTATGAGATGTTTCATGTGGATAAATTCAAGTGAACTAGAATACATCGAATTACCACAAATATCCAGACAATCCTTCTGAACCATCAAAGCAACTTTATTTGGCACGGATTTCTCAATTTTGGGCTTAAAAGGGTAGCATACAGTGCTTTAAGGTGCGTTTCCTGGTATGAGTAATTGTATTTGTTCGAATACTTTGTAAAATTACCCAACTAAACCCAACAGTTCTTTTACTAGTGCAGATTTCCCACTAAATATTCGGTTTCTGTCTGTTGTCCCCGAGAATTCTTTTTGCCCAACAATAGACGAAGGATCTTGGGAACTAACAATGTGATATAATAACCTTAGTTATTGAAATTGATATACAATCCCGCTCATAATATAGCCTTGGTTTTTGGAAGTGTTGTTAAACCTCTAATGAACCAATTTGCCATTGAATTATGATCTTTTGTCAGTTTACAAAAAAAAATGAAGGTTTGTTTTACTATAGCTTATCTCAAGTTTTATCCTTCCGCAATCTTTCAAAATTTCTCGATTGCCATATTTGTCGCCACATTAACATATGACCATACATGTGTGGTTCTGTGTTTTTGCATGTCGCTGTACAACACGTTTTGGCAAATTGTTATATTTCACATAACCGCTGCTATTTCTGCGATATACACCATATCTTTCCTGCAAAATCTTTCTTGGGGCCTGCAATATTTACCGAAATTAACAATATTGGGTGTGCACCATTACGTGTCACGTATTTTCATATTATGAGACCATGTACAGCATATTTTTAAGTAAACAACACAATGGAATGACAGCATTAAAACGTTTAACAAACAGAAACACATTCTGATAATTCAAGGTCACATGGTATCTGAGCAATGAGTTGATGCCCCATCTGAGACAGGGCGCAACAATCCCTTTTTGTACATCTGTCCTCTTGAGAGCCAAATAATGAAACATGTATAATTATTCTAAACAAAATTTCTGCCTGTATTATCATTATTTGGCCCTGTATGACTATTAATTTTCAGCAGTAGAATGAGCAGACCAGTCCTCGATCATTCTCTCAAGAAATTTAAGTTCACTTAGCTCAGCTATTCCATCATTCATATATCTCTTCAGAGGAACAAGGGGTTATCTCAGGCTTGGCAATTTCAGGAGAGCGATTTTTTAGCACTCCTTACTGCCCTCCTGAAAGAATTAAGGAGAGCGAAAAATTGCCCTCCTAAATATTTTGGTCTGGGATGATTGAGATTACATTTGTACATGTATTATGCTCACATTAAATTTTTGTTGTAAAGCAAAAATGTAATTTAACTTCGAAGTCACAAAACATCACGTAATTTCATTTTGAAAGTGGTTTAGTGGTAAAAGGTAATGGCTGCAACTGTGTTTGGGTATGTACTTTGTACATACCTAAACACAGTTGCAATCATTTGAAGCAAAATGGGTCACAGCAATATTTTTCAACAACTGACATCACAGTTTGAAGGGTAATTCTTCAAGTAATATTGACACTATAATATACTACCATTACTGCTATCCTGTCACTTGAAGCATGTGCACCAGGATGTGACTGTAGATTTAAGCAGACCTGTTGTCCAAGAAAGTCATACACCTACTGTTACCACCTTCACCCACCCCCCCCCCCCACCCCCTAACTTGGGCACACACACAGGTCTTGTGAAGTGTGTGTTTGGTTGTTGAGTGAGACATCTAGATGTCTAAGAGATTTCGCTTTACCTTAGTAAAGTTAATAAAATCTCTGATGTAATAGTCTGTTGGTTTCAGTTTCAATGAGTTCGTTCAACTGGATACTTAAAATTCTGTGTAAAGCTAATTGCTCTCCTAAGCTGATTGAGGAGAGCGAATTTTTGCCCTCCTGCATTTTTCAGAATGCCAGGGCTGTTATCTGCAATGCTAAAGCATTACAGATAACACCTTGTTTCACTTAAGGGATGATATGGGATCTCTAGCACATGGACAAAAACCATTCTAATAAAGCACAAGCAAACACAGAATGTAATGTAGGGCTGCATGGTATTTTGATAAACCGATACATACCGGTATTCAAACCAATATCGATTGAATACCGGTGTAATTACAAAATATTGGTTTATCGTCATTATTTATTTACCCACAATTTAATTTTCAAGATGTCTTTGAGTTTTTTAACTGTAGCTCAGAATGAATAATATTATCGCTTTACCAAAGGAATCGTCCGCATGTGCCCACGTAATATACAAATTCAGCAGTGGAAAAATATTTTTTTTAAATTTCAACAAAACTATATCATGTGACCCCTCACTGGTACGAGCTCAACGAGCTCGTTCCAATCAGGGGTCAGATGATATTGTTTTGTAGAAATTTTTGGAAAAATTTGATTTAAAATAATAAATTTTGATATCGTCTGCGTTGTGTAAAGGTTTTTCGAACTGCATCAAGGCATACTGATTCGTTCCGACTGTGATGCAGCAAGTCTTGATTGTGGTACTTATGTTCAGATGTCTGAACAGTTTTCGATATACCGGTATACCGCGATATTTTTTTGAATACCGATACCGGTATTCTGTTTTGAATATCGTGCAGCCCTAATGTAATGTAATAAGGCCTGCAAATAAGCAGACTGTCATCAACAGAATGAGGTCCCCAGAAGGTGAATTTGTTGATGCTACCCTGAAAAGCAGGGTAGCATCACTAAATTTACCCTCTGTGAACCTCAACATGAATCATGGTCTCAAGCCTAAACATAAAGAGGTAATTAGAGGATAACTTGGCCACTGTATGGGATAGCATCAGCAAATTCACCCTATAGAGGCCTCATTCTGCAAATGACAAATTGCTAATTTCCAGGCTTGAATGCAATTATTAAAAAGCAGAATAAAATGTATGCCTGTGATCATACAAACTGGTTCAAATCTTAGAATTTTCTACCCTATACTATCATTTCACCCTGTATTATTAGTTAATTTTCAGAGATAGCCCCTCTATACTATTATTCTGCCCTGTACTATTCAGGCCTGGCATTCTTTAGGAGCGCAGGAGTGCTGCTGCTGCTGCTGCATGCCTACTACATGCCAAGAAAAAATTGAGGGGGGCAGGGGGACAATTTTTTGCACCCCTTGATTTTCTGGAATGTCAGACCTGTTTGGGACTGCCTTTAAAATCTATTATCATTTCGTCCCCTGAGTTCCAATGTGTTCTCTGTGCCAACTGGCACAGAGAGCACACTGGAACTCAGGGGACGATTTGTCAATGTTGTATTGATTCGCAATAATTCATAACCCATTCTGTGTTGCATTTTGATACATTTTGAGTGCAGAAGACAGTTAAATAAGAATTGAATGCAACATTTTTAATAATGAGAAGATGCGTGTGCCAATTTTCCGCCATGCAGCTGAATATAGTACAATTTTTCAGTCACAATATTAATACCTTGAAGTGAATATAACCAAGATAGCATACAAGTTTTTGCATTGAAAATTTCAGGTGCAATTGCACTCCCAAGCAATCTGAGGAGGGCGATTGTTTTGCATGCCTTGATTTTCTAGATTGCCTGGCTGGACTAGTATTAGGCACTCAAGAGTAATGTCACTGTCAGACACGTCCAAAATATTCACTGCACCACTGACTTTACCTGGCAGAAATATGAGGCAAGACAATACACAGTTTAAGATTAGTTGATGCTGCCAAAGGAAAGTGCCATGCTTCAACCAGATTGCACAATGCACATGTGTAATAATGACATTCAAGTGAAGAGCCAATTGTTTCTTTGCGGTTTTTCATAAACATTTTAACCAACCTGATGCTCCATTGCACTGTGCTTGAAAAAAAAGGTTTTATGGGGGACAAAACTGGAGAGGATTTTCACCCGATTGAGATCCAATGGTAGTTAGATGAACGTGGTGTTATAGTGGTTTGCACACCATTCCTGCATTTTTGGCACTGCATGCTAGCAAGTTGCAAGCTTGCAGATAAGCATGTCATTTTGGTTTGAGATGTCTGGTGACTTCAGACTTTTACTACATGTACTTTATATCAAAGTGATGTCAATCAATTTGGTAACTTTAGACCAAAAAAGTGAATTTGGACTAGGTGATTTCAAACTCAACCAAAATATACTAAACAAAAAAAGAAACACAACACTACATTTTTCAGAATAATTTGGGGCTGATCAGGAATACAACAAAAGAAACTTGACTGCTCATTGTTTGGGTAATTACCCGAGATGAATCATAGCAAATGTACCCAGTTTGGCCACTACATCACACTCTAGTGATTGAATTGTGAAAATCCATGCAACATGACCTCAGGAGGTCACATTTCGGGTTTGGAATTACAAGAGTCATCCACAGAGACTTTGTTTAACAAAATCCAATATTCACTTTTTTACATCAATGCAATTGCGCCCTGCCTCAGCTACGTTAAAATGAATGGGGCGAAGCAGTAACCATGCTTATGCGGAAAGATTCGCATTCTGAGGTTGCACATTTCGGAGTGCACAGGGCAACGATCATCCGTCTCTATACACGTCTAGCTACAACAGGAAGGACCCAGGATCACCCCTGGAGTGGACGTCCACGAGTGACATCACAAAAACTACACAGTCACATCAGATTGTCGCACCTTTGCGACAGATTTCTATCACCTGTTTTAACAGATGCCAACACAACAGGTCGCCACAACAATTGGATCAACTCACAAACTGTGAGAATTGACTTTGTTCCTTTGGACTGCATGCCAGTACGTTGGTCCGACACTCACAGCCCCAAGACAAGAGCGAAGGATGGCATGGTTGAATGCACATGACCCAAGAGTATGGACTTGGCAACGATGGAGACAAATTTTGTTTACCGACGAATCTCGATTCCTCTTATACCGCTCAGACAGACATCAAAGGGTATATGACGTAAGGGAGAACGTTACACTGATAACTGTGTGGTGGAGCATGATCGATTTGGAGGTGGTGGTGTAATGGTGTGGGGAGGTATCTCTCATGGCCGGAAGACACCTCTCATGCTTGTGGAAGGAAATCTCACAGCTACCAGGTATCGTGAAATCATCTTGATACCACATTGTATACCGATGGAACAATGGCATGATCTTACATTCCAGCAGGACAATGCTAGGTGTCACGTGGCAAGAGTAAATATCGATTTCTTAGCAGAGAATGGCACTGATGTTCTTCCGTGGGCAGCTTACAGCCCAGATTTATCACATATTGAACATTTATGGGACTATCATGACAGAAAAGTTAGGGGTCGTAATCCTGCTCCTGCAACTTTTCAGACAAAAACTACGAGAAGAGTGGGAGAACATTCCACTTGGAGTTGTCAACAGACTGATTTCCTCTATGACAAAACATGTCCAAGCAGTGATCAATGCCAGAGGAGGGCACACCCGTTATTGAACTGGTAAAAAGAACGACCACATTTTTGAACCCCCTCAGGACTTCTGTGCTAAATAAGCATGGACATAGACCATAATTTTGACAATTAATGATATCACATTTTTCCTGAATAAATAAGAGGTACCAGACTTTTGATTTTGAGGCAAGCAACTGCCTTTGCACCCATAATGCATCTTTGAAAAGCAATGCACAAAAAAGTGAGTGCCTCATGATTTTTCGCAAGTAGCTTTCATTTTAATATGGCAGATGGAAATGTCACTGCATCAGTAGTGTTAGCAGCTAGTTGCAGAGATACCCTCTTCAACTAGTCAGTGAGCACAATGTTACAGACAACATAAAAGATACTTTGTCATCGAAGACAGCCTTGTTATTCAATTGCAGCATCACCACTTACTGTGCATGTGCGACTCGCAGCAAACTGTTAGGCAGGGACCGACCTGGGCATGCGCCAGTGCGTATTTGGTTCTGAAACATCAGGACCTGGCTCTTAAATCTCAGAAATAGGCTTCTCAGTTGGTGCGTAACTTCTCAGATCATATTTTGATATTCTTTTGATGGATAATCGAGAGAGGCACTCTTACATGTATTATATATATGATTATCATTTATCATTGTTGTAGAGTGCTTAAGTTAATACTTCAAGTCTTAATTACCAAGCATTAATCTTCACTGTGGTTTCTGATCAAGTCTTGGCTGCCTAAATAGGCAGCCAAGACTTGATCAGAAACCACAGTGAAGATTAATGTTTGCTATAGTGTACTAAATGAAAATGATGAGAGCTATTACATACTTGCAGTGTGTGTTACAAACAGCAGTGTGACTCCGCAAATTGAAATCTGGCGCATGAATTGAAAAATAGGCTCCGAGGCTAGAGCGTATTTTAAATAGTCCTGATCGGTCCCTGGTTAGGGCTCAATCTTCCTGATTTTTGGTGATTATTATTAATTTGATATCCAGCCACCAAAGCTACGTTTTCTATCATGAGCATGACTCAGTCAGGCTCACGATAAAAAGTGTAGCCTACTAGCCTTGTGGCTGAATTCTTGGGTACAATTGGAAAATTTGTGAGTGGAAAATTACCCCTCAAATTATGTCAGCAAGATCTTTCCACAGTATACTTACTACGTTTGAGATACTGAGCACTGCATCCTGACCTTTCTGCACTTTCTGGAAATATATTTGGATTTTCTTCTACATCGGATGCCCGACTTTCACAAATCAGTTCTGTGTATCCTTGAAGTTTCTTGTCTAACCTGCTGACTCTTTTATTCACTTCATTGATTGAACCAATCAAAAATGCTTAAATCACATCAAGGTATTAATTATATCTATGATATATGCATCAGAGGTATAACCATGGGAGAATGGGGGTGAGAGCTCATCCCCCACCCCCACCCCACTTTTCCACAACATTCATTTCTCAAATACTCACAACTGGTTCTTGTACTCTCACTGTGATATTTCTTGGGTCATTTTGCCATAGTTATTGTAAGGTCGTCGTGGACTGGTCACTTCTCACAGGTGGGCATTACTGAGCAATATATCCACGGACACAATGATATTCAATTCCAAACACTAATTATAGAAATAATCATCAAAACTTTAATCATTATCAATGAAGCACCAGGTACAACCAGGTACACCGTTGGTTCCTGCTGTTAAATCGGTGAGATGTTTGCATATATTTATCATGTTCTATACATCACAACTTTCATTTTGATGTATAATTTGTGTATATTTAATTTGAATATATGAAATATCCGAGGTTGGAATTTCAAAGTAAATAAATTTCTCTTACTTATATAGCACCTCAAGTCACCTATTTTTTCTTCTTCTTTAGTAAATGGACCATGCGGCTAAATTGAAATGAAAAAAATGTGGATTTTGGTCAAATATTTATAATAAAGGACTCTTTTTATTAAATATAATTCATTTGAATGCATATTTGTGTTTCATTCGTTACGATCAGAGTTTCAAAGGTCTATGATTTGACACTGAAGTCTGGAAATAGAAAACCTTTCGACTGTACAATGTTCCAGGATTTTTATCCGAAACCTTCAGGATTTTCCTGAACATTTCAGGAGAGTTAACATGTCTGTTTAGATTTATTGGCAATTGCATCCAGGTTACCTCTGACCGAAGAATCAAACATGGTGGTACTGACTAAGCAAAAGTGAGTATTATTGATGGTTGGTTCAGGAACAGATCGTAAATTCCACATTTGCAGATGTATTGTGCTCTCGCTGTTCTGATCCCATTTCACTGGGGAATAAGAGGAATCACTTGCTGAAAAACACTCCCTTCAGACGCAACTTACATGGGGTAAAGGCACCCCCTACCCATTCAATTGAAGCCCTAGTCATATCTCCACAGGACCCATCAAGAATTACAACTACAGTTAAAACTAGAAGTCCTGTCATGAAATGCGCACAAATAGCACGTCGATCTGCGTGTTAATCTGCGCGTTATGACCATAGTTAGGCTATCAAATTAGGAAAATATGGCCTGTGCACAAGCAGTGTTTCAGCCAATGGACCTCCGGGTAAACCGGAGGTCCATTGGCAGAAACATTGCCTGTGTTTTCTACGAGTAACCAGGAGAACCTGCCGTGCTTTGGATGCCATTCGATATGGAAATTGCGCGCTGTTCCTACGCGAAATTAAGCCTAGATAAGCGCACAGTTCGTGACAGGACTTCTAGTTTTAACTGTACACTTCAGAGTTGGGCTGTCACAATTTTTTGAATTTAGGAAAAGATTAATCGTCACAAATAATCAATAATAATCGATCAACTGTACCTAGATGACCCCCTTTCCTCTCTTTGAAGTTGTTAAATACAAAGTTCAAGTCAGCTGACGTACCCCAATTAAACAACGAAGACAATCCTCTTTTAGGTACATTCAAAGCTTTGATGTTCTGAACTTTTGAACCGTCAGTGCAATAATCAAGACCGGTCGTCAGTTGCGGACTTCGCAACTGCCGAACGGTCTTGATTATTACATGTACACTGATGGTTCAAAAGTTAACCCTTTAACTAACACAGTGGAAACAAATTAACCAATAGAACCTTTAACTAACACAGCGGCAACAAATTAACCAATAGAAGGCTAACATGACCCGAAATATACTGACACTTTGTCAATAAAACCTTACAAATATGGCTGTCATTGGAACTGGCTCATTGAGCCGGTTCAAACGTCAGCCATATTTGTAAGATGTTATTGGTAAATATTGTTCATTTAATTATTTTATCATTTATTTATTATTTATTGTTTAAAAATTATCAAACTTATTTTTAAAAATTAAAAAAGTGTGTTGGGTAAAAGGTTAACATGTGTTATCAGTATACAACAGTGGCTGAACCTTAGTGGCGTCATGGGATCCTGGGACACTCATAGTAGGTATGGATTCTCGCAACCGTTTTCACAAGAATCCAAATGGATTCTCACAAATTTAGACGAAATATAAACCCTGATTTAATCAAACTTTCCCCCTGTAAACTGAATGAATTTCTTTAGAAAAGACTTCTTGAGTTAAATTTCGATAAATGGTTCATCAACTCCAGTCATGGCTGCCACACAGCAACCAAGACTAGATTTGATGAAAAATATCTTTAAAATACTCACCGAGTTAAGAGTTAAGTATATTTGCACAATTATGGTGATGTTACCAATCCAGGATAGCATAGCAGCATGCATTACTCAAATTTTGCTTGTAGATTGGTTTACAGTCACTTGTTTGTGAATTAAAAGTTTATCGATCAGGCTAGGGCCCTGCAAAGCTTTGAGATTCGACTTGATTTTGAATCTTAAGTAGATATTCAGTTCCATTCGAAATTGGCTGCCCGATTCATTTCCTCTTAAATTTTTTTCAAAGGAATATAGTTTGGTATCAGTCATCTTCATTGATTCGCAAAACTTATAGTTCAGAAGCAAATCGTACATAAATAATGTTGAAAATTCTGATACATTAACCCTTTACCCAATGCAGGCGATATCAAAATTTATTTTAAATACCAGTTTTTCAAATACATTAATATAAATAACATCTTCATTCATGCTACCAGCCATGCTTATTCCAATATCACTAGTCCCTACCACTGTTAAATACTAATTTAAGGTTTCCAAGCAATGTCGACGATGAACTATAATCCTTACAGGGTAATATACCAACTACATTATCAAGGCATGCCTTCAACGAAGGCATGCCTTGATGATGTAGTTGGATTATTTTATCAGCCCTCACAGTCAGAACAAAGCAGGTTTATAGTACCCAACCTCCATTGGTCACCTTCAAGACGCCAATGATTCAATTCGATTTTGAATAATAGACCAGATTCGATTTGAGATTTGATTTGAATCGAAAATGTGTGATTCGCAGGGCAGTAGATCAGGATTCATTTTTTTTTAACCCTTTACCCAATGCAGATGATATCAAAATTTATTATTTTAAATATAATTTTTTCAAATTTTTCAAAAAATTTGAACAAAACCATATCATGTGACCCCTCGTTGGAACGAGCATGACAAGCTCATTCCAATGAGGGTTCACATGATATGGCTTCGTTCAATTTTTTTGAAAAGTTAAAAAATTTATAGTAATTTATATATTTTTTATACTTACCAATGACCCAGACTTAGCTGGTGCTAACTCCACAAAAACCAGGGCCAAACACAAATTTTGCCCCCCAATCCCCAAAATTTGCATCCAAAACAAAAAGAAATCATGTCCTAAAGGACCTCCATAGTACGACTCTACTGCGCATGCGCAGTGACGCAGTCGTCCCGAAATTGGCGCCAAATATCATTCTTACTGGCAGTGCCTGGTCAGCGCTATGTACTCAGCGGGGAGGCAAGAGTTCCCAACTCAGGGAGGGCCATCCCCGTCTGGGTCATTGGTAAGTATAAAAAGTTAAAAAATTTATAGTAATTTATATATTTTTTATACTTACCAATGACCCAGACATAGCTGGTGCTAACTCTTAAAATATAGGGCCAAACACAAATTTTGCCCCCCAATCCCCAAAATTTGCATCTAAAACTAAAGAAAACATGTCCTGAAAGGCCCTCCACACCTCGCCCCCACTGCGCATGCGCAGTGTCAAGGACGTTCCGAAATTGGCGCCATTTATCATTCTAATAACCAGTGCCTGGTAAGCGCTATGTACTCAGCGGGGAGGCAAGAGTTCCCAACTCCTGGGAGGGCCATCCCCGTCTGGGTCATTGGTAAGTATAAAAAATATATAAATTACTATAAATTTTTTAACATTTTTATACTGTACCAATGACCCAGACATAGCTGAATAGTAAAAAGGCTGGAGGGCCAAGGACATAGAGCAAAATGGAATACGCTCAATAAAATAAAATAGAGTCATCCCCTGTAGGGAAAAGAAGTAATAGGCCTTACATGTATCTTTCTTATTTATGATAAATTAGAAAGATACAACACCTTCCAAAAATTGAGCTTCATACATCCATGTACTCTATTAATATCCAATAATCCTTATACTAATAATTTTTAAAGTAAGCCAATAATAAAGTAAGTCTAGAGAATAGAGACTCTTATACTCCTAAAAGTGAGTGAGAATTGCATAATCATGTCCGTTGACATATGCAATATTCAAAAGCTATACTTTAAAAACTAAGACTTGAATGAATTTTATAAACTTAAACTTCTCACTAAACAACCATCCCAATAACAGCTCAGAATTACTAACTCCGGAGGAGGTATCCCCTTGTTTTCATAGTAAAAACAGGTGACCCAAGGGAACACCCTCCCCCCCCCTTTTTCTTGCCCTGGGTCAAATAGCCCAGAGCGAAGAGGGCAGCCGAACGGAGACACTGCCGAAACAGACAGCCTACCTAGCTATAGTAGCAACTGTTAAGTGAATGACATTCTGAGCAGTAGATAATAGACCTAACAATAGAGGCCTCCAGAAATGGACTCGATATTTCTGAGATAAAATTCATGAATGGATGGCTGAGCGCAATGAGCAGCCTTCAAAAATCTATAATAGCAACACTATTAATGTAAGCCCAAGAAGTAGAAGAACTCTTACTTCATGAGCCGAAATCTTAAGCACAACTGCTAAGCCAATGATATACCATAAGCAGTACGCTAGTTAATAGAATCGATTAACAATAAAATGGAGCGTAACGTCCTTCTACTAGACATCAAAGACAGAAGAAGCTTACGCCCTTGTAATGAACAGATATCTGTTTATAAATACATAAACTGTACCCGGAAAGAGTAAAGGCCTATGCCCATACGAAGACGGAAGGACCTTAAAATAATAGGTTCCGGATAATAGGAGCCTAACTCTTATGCAACAATCCAACCTAAATAGTAACGGAAGTATTGATTCCGAAACTATGAAAGTGAAAATCCATCGATAGTGCATGAAACTCACTGACTCTACAGTAAAAGAGAAACCAACAGAATTACTGTCTAAAAGGTCAGAATTTGAAAACTACTGTTTCCAGAGGCTCAAATGATTACTTGGCTAAATAAGAACCGAAGTTAAAATCCGTATAGGAATTTAATCTAAAGATTCTAAGTCTATTTATCAAAAAGTTACTAACTGACTTAGATAAAGAGACAAAAGACTCAATTGTAAACTATCGTAGAGTGCATAGGTATGAGGTAACATAAACCTATAACCTAAATAACAACAGGCTGCAGTAGATCTTGTGAAACAAGTATACTAAAAACTAGCAATGCGTAGTATGGAGGGATCAACCATATGAACATAATGATCCCTACACCACGACGGAAGAGCCTCCACTTTAGTCGCATAGAATAGCGAAGAAGAGGATCTCCTATAGTAAGAAATCGCGTCCAAAGCTCGTCCAGTACAGTGCTTACAATGCAATACGGACCACACAACGGAATACATGAAGGTTGCGACCTTGCTGGTTGTGATAAAGATGACACGATTTACCCAGTGATTTACCCAGTGAAAAAAGATCCTCACATAGAGGAAGATTTCACGTTAAGATCCACAGTAGACAAGAGAGTAAATTACTCATGATCTCTGTGAAGATAGAGATGCTATCAACAGAAATGTATTGTGGTTGTTTATCTTAGCAATACCTGCTAAAACAACAGCGCCGGAGGATACGCGTATCCTATCATTGCGTCCTATAGATCAATAGAGCGTTAACAGTATTAGCTCAGAGATCTGGACAAGCCAACACATACTTCTGCAATTGATTAGCAAGCTGTGTCATAATAAAACATCATTGGGCGCTCCCATAGATAGCAAATCTGATTAAATACTTGTTTGTTGAGAGTCCATTCTGACAGCAACAAGCGACCCGTAAGAGAACGGGAGTGCGATAAAACAATCAGACGACCCAGAATATGACGGACCAAAACTGAACTTGGTGTACTATAACCAACAGACAGATTCTTTCCATTAAATTGAATAACGGAAACGAAAGAGTGCCACTACTGTCGAATTAAAGGACAGGAATTTGGGCATGCGTTTCTGAATAATGTTCATGCAATGACATAAAGCAAGCCTAAAAAACATTATTCCGCGGAAGTTAAACTAATAGCTAAAAGACAGCGGAACCCAAAGACCCTGGCACTTCGAATCCGTAGGGATCAGTATATATCCCAATCTGTTTGACTGGCAACCGTCATAACAGCCACACTAGGGTCCGGCAACTGCGGCGGCACTCTCTGAGTCAACCACCGAATGTTTGCCCCAGTCTGAATCTCTTGTAACACTAGATAGACAAGAGAATGTAAAAATCAAGCAATTCATGGATTGCCGGAAAGTTGCCGTCGAAGAGAAGCTCCTCCGAGAACGAAGCGACTCTGAGAGAGTTCTTAGCCTACTATCCACGCGTGGATGTAGCTAGGGCTGCATCACGTCTAACCAACTCCAATCAGCCACTGAAGGGCGGAGTTATACGTGAACAAACTACTGCCCTCAAAAGAAATGACATTGAGAATAATATCCCGTAAATCTTTTCTTGAAGACGTAATGATAACGCCTCAGTAAGGCGGATTACGTATAATAAAGCGTCTAAGTTAAGTCTACTATACATAATGTCGTTCCCAACATTGAAATTGGAAAAGACATAAACGGCGAAAAAGAATATATGCAGTCTTTAATCACACCGTCTAGACGCATATGAACTCTAGGTATGCCCTGCTCTGCCAAAATAAACTATATGTAAAAAAGATAAAATGGCAGAAAAGAGCCACGCGGACAAGAAACTAAACTATCATGCTTAGTAGCAGGCTTGTATATATATATAATATATAGCGTCGAAAAATAAAACACATGTTGTAATGACAATATTGGACTGCGTCGGTAAGTCAGGGACAAAGTCCCTGTACCGATCGAAAAATCCGAGTCCAATGACGCTATAAGTCTCTTATCCAAGATCGCAGCAATGAAGTCCGAAAAATAATCACTGGAAGAAATGCCAGAAGATATGAAAGGCATCTTCCGATACTACTAAAGGGAAAACTCGAAATCTTTCGAATCCCTTTCGCCATCCTGTCGGACCCTATAAAGCGTTCGGTCGTCCGTAGCTTGATGCAACCGCGGACCGCACCGACCCAGCGCCGTCGGATAATTCCTGATTCGACCGAGAAACCGTCAATTGCTGGGGTGCTGCGAAACAACTGTGCTAACTCGGATAGCACGTCCGTCACTGAGGCCTGAGGAGAAGCGGTCTTACGATGCATTGCCGCAGGAAGCTCCGAGATCGTTACCCCGTGCATACTTCCAATATGCGAGCGAACGGAGTGTATAGGCCTCGTGTCCCTTGGCTACCGGATGGCGCGACCTATTCGCTGTGGAATCACTGAATGCCGAAACTGATCGGATACTCGAGGTCACGTAGCCAATGTGCGGTCGTGTGCCCTGCTGTGAGGATGAGGAAGCATTAAAGACAGTCTCTCGGACTGTCAATATAACGGAGCGTCCCGAGCAACGGACATATGCTGCGAATGTAAAATATCTGAACCACAACATGCGGTCCCCTATGTTGTTTGCTTCCTCCGATCTGTCCTCAATCTGCCGTCACTGGGTGAGTACTAAAGTAATTAAAGTGCTCGCATCACCCAAATCTCCTTCCTAGACCGCAACGGACGAACCCGGCAGCCGAACCATTCGATGAATGTACGCTACACCGGGTGAGCTAGCGAATGTCATTCCGTAAGCGATAGACATATTCCATGAGCACTTATTGCCGCTAACTCTTCATTAACTATGACGACAGAGGCACACTTTTGAAAGACATCTCCATAACTCTTCGAACAAGAAACCAGAAATGCTTGGATAGCAAGCAAAAAATAATAATATATATAGCGTCGTTCAATAATTCGAAAGTTGTGTGACATTATTGGACTATGTCGGAACTGAGGGACGATGTCCCTGAACCGAACCAAAAATTTCTAAGTCCACCGACGCTATCAGTTTCTTATCCGGCATCGCAGCATATGTTGTTCCGAAAGGGAAAGCTTGAAATCCACCGAATCCCTTTCGGTATCCCGTCGGACCGGATGAAACTTTCGGACGTCCGTACCCGCTTCCGCGGAGCGTCCCGACCCAGCATCGTCGGATAAAATATATGCGACAGATTCAGTTGATGCTGGGATGCTGCGATAAACTGTGCTATTAAGGAAAGCACGTCCGTTCCCGAGGCCTGTGCAGTAGCGGACTTACGATGCATTGCCGCTGGAAGCTCCGTGTACGTTGACTCCCGCACACTTCCTATGCGAACGTCCGGAGTCTGCAGGCCTCGAGTCCCCGGCTACCGACCCAGCGCTGTCGGATAATTCTCGATCCGACACCGTTTCTGTCGGCTGCTGGGATGCTGCGAAAAGCTGTGCTATGTGCACAAGAATGTCCGGCGTCGAGACCTGCGGAGGCGCAGTCTATCGGTGCTTCGCCGAGGGCAGCTCCGCATCAGATGGCTCCCGCATACTTCCTATGCGAACGTCCGGAGTCCATCGGTCTCGAATCCCTGGCTGCCGGATGGTGTGACCTGGTCGCCGAAGAATCCTTGATCGGCGAAGCTGGTAATATATCGGCGGTCACGCAGCCAAGGTGCGGTCGTGTGCGCTGACGAGAAGAGGAAGCCTTAGCAGTCTCAGCGGACTGCCTATACAACGGAGCGTCCCGAGCGACGGACGTATGCTCCGCTAACAACACATTTGTACCACAACATCTGGGGCCAGATGTTGTTGAACGAGAGAGGGGCCTCTCTCGCTTGCCGTCCGGATGGACCGGAACGAGCTATGAACCGGACTAAAAGGCTTCCTCCGTTCTCCCTCCGATCCGCCGTCACTGGGTGTGCATTAAGTTAATTTTATAGTGCTCGCATCACCCCAAAATTCCTTCTAGACCGCAACGGACGAACCCGGCTGCCGAACCATTCGGTGAATGGACGCTACACCGGGCGAGCTAGCGGACGTCAAAGGCCGTCGAACCTACTAGGGTCCTCTTAGGCAATTGGCGTATTACATGAGCACTTTTCCGCTAGCCCTTCATTAATTGTGACGACGGAGGCACACTGTTGGAAGACATCACAGATACATCACCCTAATCTTGATCGTCTGAAATAGAAATTGATAAAGTAGAGTGACCCTGCGGGGAAAGGACCGGAGTGTCCAAATCCCCAACAACATACCGTGACATACGCTTCCCATATTGTCATCGAAATCATACGATACAGAACAGGAGTTAATGCGAGTACACTGACCACATATAGAATGATAATAAGGTCAGAGGAAGACTTCCTCCTAAAACAATTGATCAATATCCTTTCAATGTGAAAAGAAAACAAGTCCTGGTACTCGCACTAACCCCTGGCAATCAAAATACATAACAATAATATGATCCATTAATATAGAAAAAATAATTGAAATCAAAATATTTTGAAAAAATATTTTTTCAGAACAGCCCAAGTTTCTGAAAAGTAACGTTGAGCCCCAATGGATCCCAAGCCTAAGTGTGGACAAAAATTTTAAAAATATTTTAAACAATTTATTCAACACTTACGAACAATAATAATGTACTTAGTTATGATTAAAATAACATAAAGATATTATTATTTAGAAATCCCCCCCTCACACAGAGGGCTGTTGTAAATGTAAACAATGAGTGTAAAAACACTAAAATAGACTCCAGGCACCCAGGCCCGAAATCAGTTACCAAAAATACACCATCTGATGCAAAACAGAGACTTCCAGGGAAGAAACTGCAGAACATCAGATGGTAGATGCAGAACACAACGCCTAACCACCCGTAGGTGAAGACGTAAACATGGGGAAAGAACAGAATTCATTCTGTTATTAAGCTAAAACTCCCAAGAAATTTTAGTAATAATAATTACAGAAACTATGCCAAAAGCATGGGAGAATAGCAAGGGGGAACTTAAAGGACAGGGAGAGAGGAAAAACACTTGAAAAAACAGTGTAACTAAATAATCAGAATGACAACAAAATGGCTGCTGCCTTGAAAATAGGTAACTTAACATAATTTCATTAAAAAATTTTAAGTTACAGCCCTGATAATATTCTGTCACACATTCTTTTCCTCTCCTCCTTTTCTATCCTCCTTAGAATCACCATTTCACTAATATTTATGTGTCTGGCATCATTTAAACTGAGATTTAAAAGCACAAAGATCAGTCAGATGTTAACTGATGAAGGGCCAAACTTAGAATGATAAATGGCGCCAATTTCGGAACGTCCTTGACACTGCGCATGCGCAGTGGGGGCGAGGTGTGGAGGGCCTTTCAGGACATGTTTTCTTTAGTTTTAGATGCAAATTTTGGGGATTGGGGGGCAAAATTTGTGTTTGGCCCTATATTTTAAGAGTTAGCACCAGCTATGTCTGGGTCATTGGTACAGTATAAAAATATATATAAATTACTATAAATTTTTTAACATTTTTATACTGTACCAATGACCCAGACTTAGCTGAATAGTAAACAGGCTGGAGGGCCTAGGACATAGAGGAAAATCCAATAAGCTCAATTATAAAATAAAGAGATAACCCCTTAAGGAGAAAAGGAGTATTAGGCTTTACATGTATCTTTCTTATTTAATATTTAAATTAGAAAGATACACTACCCTTAATAATTGAGCACAATAACATTCATGTTCTCTATTAATATCCAGTATAACCTTTATACTAATTAATATTAAAACAAGCCAATAAATAAAGTAGTCCAGAGAATTGAGACTCTTTATAATCATTTAAAAGTGTCCGAGTATTGTATATTAAAGCCCGTTTGACACTTGACATATACAAATGCTTCACACCGAGCTACACTTTAAAAATAAGACATGAATGAAATTAAACATTAATATTACACTTTAAAACCATCCCGGAAGCGACTCAGAAATACTGTCTTGGAGGAGGCATTCCCTTGCTTTTCACTATAAAGCAGGTGACCTAAGGGAACACCCGCCCCCCCCCCCCCCTTCCCCTTGCCCTGGGTCAAATAGCCCAGAGCGAAGAGGGCAGCCGGACGGAGTCACTGCCGGAACAGAAAGCCTGCATAACTATAGTTGCAACTGTTTAGTGGACGACATTCTGAGCAACAGATAACGGACCTAAACAATGCAGGTCTCCAGAAATGGACTCAATATTTCTGAGATAAAAATTAGTAAATGTGGATGGCTGAGACCAATAAGCAGCCTTCATTAAATCTGTAATAGCAACACTATTAGCATAAGCCCAGGAAGTAGAAAGAGCTCTTACTTCATGAGCAGAAATCTTAAGCACAGACTGCTGAGAAGAAGATAAATCTTCATACGCAGTACGGATAGTTAACTGAATCCATCTAGCAATAGAATGGACTGAAATGTCCTTTCTATTAGGCATCAAAGACAGAAAGAAACGTTTCCGTCCCTTTCTGATGAACTGAGATCTCTGTTTATAGATACGTAGTGCTCTAACAGGACAGAGTAAAGGCCTACGCCCGTCTGAAGACGGAAGAGCCTTAATAACAATAGGTTCCGGATATTTATTAGGAGCCTGATTCTTAGCTAAAAAACCGACGTTAGTAGTGAAGGTGATAGTGTTCCCAACACTACGATAATGAGAATCATCCACCGATAGTGCATGAAGCTCACTGACTCTTCTGGCAGAAGAGAAAGCTAAGAGAAAAGCTGTCTTATAAGATAAGAATTTGAAATCTACTGTCCCAAGAGGTTCAAATGGCTTTTCCTTCAATTTAAGGAGAACCCAAGCTAAATTCCACTTAGGAATTAATCTAAGAGTTCTGGGTCTATTTATCGAAAAGTTTCTAACCAATTTCGATAAAGAGACATTAGATCCAATTTGTAAACTATCATGATGTGCATAGGTATCAGATAACATAGATCTATAACCCTTTATAGTAACCGGTTGCAGTTTGATTTCGTCAAACAAGTATACTAGAAAGTTAGCAATGTCTGGTATAGAGGGATCAAATATATCAACAGAATGATCCCTACACCAACGACGGAAAACCTTCCACTTAGCCGCATAGTTTAGCGAAGAGGAGGTCCTCCTACAGTTAGAAATCGCGTCCACTGCTCGTCCTGTAAAGTGCTTGCCATGCAAGAAGGACCGCACAACAGAAAAACGTGAAGGTTGAGACCTTGCGGGTTGTGATGCAGTTGGCGCGATTTCCCCTGCCAAAGAAGATCCTCTCGTGGAGGGAGCTTCCGCGGTAGGTCCCACAACAGACACCTGAGTAGATTTATCCACGGTCTCTGTGGCGACAGAGATGCTACCAACAGAATCTTGCATTGAGATTGTTTTATCTTTAGCAATACTTGTTGAATTAACGGCGCTGGAGGATACGCATATCCTATCATTCCGTCCCAAGGGATCGATAGAGCGTCTACAGCAAATGCTCTTGGATCCGGACACGGGGACACATACGTCTGCAACTGATTGTTGAGATGTGTCGCAAATAAGTCTATCATTGGCCGTTCCCATTGATAGCAAATCTGATTGAATACTTGTTTGTTGAGAGTCCACTCTGACGGCAACAAGCGACCCTTTCGAGAAAGGGAGTCTGCTAGCACATTCAGACGACCCGGTATGTGACGGACCGAAAGAAGAACGTGATGTTCCAACGCAAACAGAAGGATTCTTTCCGTTAGATTGAACAACGGAACTGAATGAGTGCCTCCCTGATTCCGTATATACGCCACTACTGTCGTATTGTCGGATAGGATTTGGACATGAGCATCGTGAATAATGTCCATCCAGTGACGTAACGCAAGCCAAATTGACATCATTTCCTTGATGTTTATGTGCTTGCACAGGAATTGCGGATCCCAAAGACCCTGGCATCTCGAATCCGTTGGGATTAATGATGCACCCCAACCTGTTTGACTGGCATCCGTCATAATGGTAAAACTCGGATCCGGCAACTGCAGCGGAACTCCTTGAGTTAACCACTGAATGTTTGCCCAAGTCTGAATCTCTTGTTTCACTTGATCTGACAAGAGAACGTCTACATCGAGCGAATGAATTTTCACACTCCAATTCTGAGTCAAGAAAATTTGAAGAGGCCGTGTGCGTAGCCGTCCCATCGGAATGAGATCCGCAGCGGCTCCGCACAGACCTATCAGTCTCATAAATTCTCTCGCTGTGACTTTGTCTGTATTTAGACAATAGCGAGCGTAACAACTGACTAATTTCGCTCTGGTTAACGGCAGACGAACGAGATTGTTGTGCGTCTCGAAGCTCATTCCCAGATGAGTGAATGACTTGGACGGCACCAGATCCGACTTCTCCTCGTTTACTATGAAACCGAGACGTCGGAGCAATAGAAGAAGATTCTGAACATCGTTCTGAAGCGTTAACTCGTTGCCGTACCTCTGAAGAATGTCGTCCAGGTAGGCCGACGTTACCGCAGACGAATGAGCTCGGAAGTAAATCATTACCGAGTTCATTACTCGAGTGAAAGCCCAGGGTGCTAGATTCAATCCGAAGCACATGGCCCGGAACTGATACACCACTCCTAGGACTGCGAAGCGTAGATACTTTCGGAATGTCGGATGTACCATGACGTGAAAGTACGCATCTTTGAGATCTATGCTCGTTGCATAATCGTTCACCCGAATACTCGCTCTGACCGATCGAATCGTCTCCATATAAAACTTCGGAGCGATGATCAGCTTGTTTATCCAGCTCAAATCTATGACTGGACGGAACGAGCCGTCTGGTTTCGGAACCAGAAACAGATGGCTGTAGAATCCCAGCGATTCCTGGTTTTCTACGACCTCTACCGCGTTCTTCATTAAAAGAGACTGCACCTCTGATAGCAGAGCGTCTCTTTTCTGAGGGTTTGACGGAAGATGAGTCCACTTTGGACTTCGAGTTAATGGAGGCTTTCGTTTGAAGGATATCTTTAGACCTTCCGAAGTCACTCCTCTCACCCAAGGGTCGTCCGTAATCGACGCCCACTCTTGAGAAAAACTCGACAACCTTCCGCCAACCGGAACGCGATAGAGGTTTGAGCCATCACCTCCTGGATCTGCGAGGCCTGCGGTAGGAGAAACCACGTCTTCCACGACCCGCACCTCGCCTCGTCGACCTCGGGGCGTCCGACCGATTGTCCCGGCCTGAAGGACGTCCCGAACGAGAGTCGCTATCCTGACGGTCTCTCGAATAAGAGCTAGAGGACGCACCGGAACCTCTATAGGAACCTCTCTTGGGCGGATAAGACCCAGAAGTGCCCGCCTTATTCGTGTCTGCTGAATCCGACCTTTTAGGAGCGGATCTAAACAACAGAGAATCACTAGCTTTCTTTTTAATATTATCATAAATAGCGGAAAGCTTGCCGTCAAAGAGAAGATCTCCTGAGACCGAAGCGACTCTAAGAGAGTTCTTCACCTTAGAATCCACTAGTGTGGATGTAGACAGGGCTGCGTCACGTCTAACCAACTCCAGATTAGCCACTGAAAGGGCGGAGTTACACGTGGAATAAGCTACTGCCCTTGAAAGAAGTCTTAAGGAGGATTGTATATCCTGAAACTCTTCCCCTTGAAGACGCAGTGATAACGCCTTCGTAAGGTGATCTGCGTAAGATAAGGCATCTAAATTGGCTCTGTTAGACGCAATAGCTGTTTCCAACACTGCGGTTGGAATAGAAGCTGACGACGGTAATGATAGCTCTAAGTCTTCCGCCTCGTCGTCCATACGCAGAGGAACTCTCGGTATACCCTGACCTGCCGTGTCAAATTTATTCCTTGCATTAATGAAAGGCAGGTTGAGAGTATTTGCGGACAAGAAGCCTGCTTTCCCTGTCCTGGAAGCAAGTTTAAAAATAGCGTCGTTCAATAATTCAAATGTTCTTGCAACATTATTGGACTGCGACGGAAACTCGGGAGCGATGTCCCTGAACCGCTCGAAAAAATCAGAGTCCAATGACGCTATAATTCTCCTGTCCGGAAGCGCAGCAGTCTGGCCCGACGGAACAACTTGAGGAAGAAAGTGCCGGATGAAGTCTACGGCAGCTTTGTGTTGTTCCGAAAGGGATAGCTCCAATTCATCCGTATCCCTTTCACCATCCGGTCGGACCTCCCGATGTTCCCGGTCGTCCGCCCCCGATGCTTCGGCGGAGCGTACCGACCCAGCGCCGTCGGATAATTCTCGATCCGACACCGTCTCTGTCGGCTGCTGGGATGCTGCGATAAGCTGTGCTATCTGCACTAGAATGTCCGACGTCGAGACCTGCGGAGGAGCGGTCTTTCGCTGCTTTGCCGAGGGCAGCTCCGCATCGGATGGCTCCCGCATACTTTTCCTATGCGAACGTCCGGAGTCCATCGGTCTCGAGTCCCTGGCTGCCGGATGGTGTGACCTGGTCGCCGAATAATCCTTCCTCGGCGAAGCTGGCAAGATATCGGAGGTCACGCAGCCAAGGTGCGGTCGTGTGCGCCGGCGAGAAGAGGAAGCCTTAACAGTCTCTGCGGACTGCTTATACAACGGAGCGTCCCGAGCGACGGACGTATGCTCCGCTAAAGACACATTTTGTACCACAACATCTGGTCCCAGATGTTGTTGTACGAGAGAGGGGCCTCTCTCGCTCGCGGCCCGGCTGGACCTGGACGAGCTAGGAACCGGACTAAAAGGCTTCCTCCGTTCTCGTTCACTATCCGCCGTCACTGGGTGTGCATCTATTATTTTTATAGTGCTCGCATCACCCAAAATTTCCTCTTGGACCGCATCGGACGAACCCGGCTGCCGAACCATTCGGTGAATGGACGCTACACCGGGCGAGCTAGCGGACGACATTTGTCTAATCTCCATGAGCACTTTTGCCGCTAGCTCTGTATTTAATTGTGACGACGGACGCACACTTGAAGAAGATAACATGGAAACATCACCCTGTTCTGGTTCCTCTGAAATAGAAACTGAGAGAGTAGAGTGACCTTGTGGAGAAAGAGCCGGCATCGCTCTTTCTCCAGAAACAACATATCGTGACACACGTTTCCAATGTTTCTCATCCCAATGTTCACATACAGGACAGGGATTAATGCGAGAACACTGACTACAATTTATGCAATAATCATGAAAGTCAGAGGAAGATTTCTTCCTATTACAATTTGAACAAGTTCCTTTCATTGTGAAGGAACAACAATAAGTCCTAGTTACTCGCAAAAACCCCTGACACAAAGATACATAATAACATGATCCATTAATAAATGAAAAAACAATTGCAAAACAAAATAATTTTGAAAAAATATTTTTTCAGAGAAGCCCAAGTTGCTGAAAAGTAACGTTGAGCCCCGATGGATCCGATGGCAAAGTGTGGTCAAAAATTTTAAAATTATATAAAATAATTAATGAGACACTTTCGGATAATATAAATGTATCCTATAATGAGATAAACTACCTCAAAGACAAACAGCCCCCCTCAAAAAAGGCTGTTGCCAATGAAAACAAACAGTGTAAACACAGAAGAAAACATGACTCCAGGCACTGAAAAAACTGGCCCGGAATCAGTCCTCAATTACACTCTATCTGATGCAAAACAGAGACTCCCAGGGGAGAATCTGCAGAACATCAGATGGAAGATGCAGAACACAAACGTTATACACCCATGGGTGAAAACGTAACTATGGGGAAAATAACAGAAAACATTCTGTAACCAAGCAACTCTCCCAGGGAAATTTTAGAAATGAAACTTCTCAAAAATATGCCAAAAGCATGGGAGAATTGCAAGGGGGGACTTTAGAAGGTTAGGGGAGAGGAAACACTGAATAAGCAGTGCAACAATTAGCAAGAATGACAACAAGAGGCGTTTGCCTCGAAAATAGGCAACTTAACATAATTTTAACAAAAAATTTTAAGTACAGCCCTGATTATTTTTTGCCACTTCTTTTTTCCTCTCCTCCTTCTATCCTCCTTAGAATCACATTTTCTCCAAGAATTACGTGTCTGGCATCCTTTAAACTGAGATTTACAAGCACAAAGATCAGTGAGATGTTGACTGATGAAGGGCCAAACAGAGAATGATATTTGGCGCCAATTTCGGGACGACTGCGTCACTGCGCATGCGCAGTAGAGTCGTACTATGGAGGTCCTTTAGGACATGATTTCTTTTTGTTTTGGATGCAAATTTTGGGGATTGGGGGGCAAAATTTGTGTTTGGCCCTGGTTTTTGTGGAGTTAGCACCAGCTAAGTCTGGGTCATTGGTACAGTATAAAAATATAATATTTTTTCAACTGCTGAATTTGCATATTACGCGGGTGGATGTGTCGATTCATTGGGTAAAGGGTTAAATAATCTGAAGAACAGGATATTTTAGCGTAACTCCATGTAATATAGCTTAACTTCTTGCATGCTGCTGGTGATCCAATGAAATAAGTATAATGTTGTTACAGTAGAATACTCTTAATTCAATATCCATTTTACCAGTGAAAATTATTCAATTAACAGGAGTATACAGTTAACAGGGATTTGGTGAGTTTCCTGTGTTCTGGAGGTAAACTGAGCATTTATTCTATTATATCTTGTTTGACAGAGCTCATTGAGCTCTGTCAAACAAGATATAATAGAATAAATGCCTGTATTGGATGTAGTGAGGCCAAAAAGGTTGATAAATAAGGGGAATTTGGTGCGTGCCACAGTAATTTTTTTCGACATATTACAAAAATTTATATACAATTAACAGGAGTTTACTCTACAACCCATATACAATTAACAGATCAAATTTGTACTGAAGGTATGGTAAATGGTTTTGTGTTTGAAAATTATATTCAATTAACAGGGATATACAATTAAGAGATATCCAATTAAGTGGGCTCCACTGTATATTTAATCAAATGTGCCCCTTGTACAGGGCTCGATTTAACTGGATTCGCATAGTGATTTTCAAATCAATTTTCAACTATAGCTAATCAATTTCACATGCCAAAAACATAAATAATAGGAAATGCTAATCATAATTTATCCAACTTTGTAAACTCAGGGACCGACCTGGGCATAAGCCAGTGCGATTTGGTTCTGAAACATCAGGACCTGGCTCTTAAATCTCAGAAATAGGCTTCTCAGTTGGCGCATAACTTCTCAGATCATATTTTGATATTCTTTTGATGGATAATCGAGAGAGACACTCTTACATGTATTATATATATGATTATCATTTATCATTGTTGTAGAGTGCTTAAGTTAATACTTCAAGTCTTAATTACCAAGCATTAATCTTCACTGTGGTTTCTGATCAAGTCTTGGCTGCCTAAATAGGCAGCCAAGACTTGATCAGAAACCACAGTGAAGATTAATGTTTGTTATAGTGTACTAAATGAAAATGATGAGAGCTATTACATACTTGCAGTGTGTGTTACAAACAGCAGTGTAACTCTGTAAATTGAAATCTGGCACATGAGTTGAACAAATAGGCTCCAAGGCTAGAGCGTATTTTAAATAGTCATGATCGGTCCCTAAAACTGCTATACAATTTTTAAAAATTAAATCAACCTCCGCCCTTGTAGTTGCATGGATTTTTTACCAGTGATTTCTTGTATTAAATTTAGATGAATTTTTCATCAAATCTGGTCATGGCTGCCCCGCAGCAGCCATGACTAGATTTGACAACAAAAAAATATTGAAAATACTAAGTGGGTTAAAGTGGGAGTTAAGTTATTTATTGTTTGGATTGTGTGTCATAAACGAGTTCTCAAACATGTGAACAAAGTATAGTTAGAAGACCTATTCTTGACATATTGGACTTTAACTCTGTGGTGGCAGATATTAGTACTGAAATGGTTAATTGGATAATCGGTTTGAAAAAAACGGCAACCGTTTATCCAAAATATCGATAGTGATCGTCATTCCACGGTTAAAATGTAAGAAATCTGCCGCTTCTCCTTAGGGATAGATTACACTTTGAAGCAGTGCTGTATATATTGAGAAATAATTGACTTTGGATTCAAGACTTCATTGATGATCAGCAATTTCCCTGATTACCGATTAACCACAGAAACTATTCCGTAGTATGTATACAAACGAACGTTGTCGAGTATTCGACAACGTTCGTTTGTATACACACTATGGAATGGTTTCTGATAATACTGCTTTCCAATTCCTACAATTTTGATCCCAGATTCGGTGAAATAATGGCTACGGATAACCGGATATTAACCGGTTATAGCTCTCGGTTAGTCGGTTGTGAAAATGAGCCAACCGTTTCAGCCCCAGCAGATATTCCTACAAGAACAGGATTTCTCTTGCCATTGAGATAAGTATAATTTTGGCACATTTAAACAAATGTCGCCCTTGTAAACTGAATGGGCTTTTTGCCCCACAGCAGCCAATACTAGATAGGACAGAAAATATCTTGAAAATTTATGCAATAACAGAGGTGGGAATTTCAAAGTAAACAAATTTCCCTTACTTAGTTAGCACCTTACAGTTAAGAGACAGTCTCTCTCTCCGCTTTGCTAATCTTAAATGTAAAGATAAGACTAAACGCATATTCGCCAATTATTATAAACCTCCAAATTTAAATGAATTTGGCAAAATTAGTGGTGTAGTGTCATTGAACTAGGCTAGTGTCAGCTCAGTCCGTAATATTTTATGACTGACTTCTTCAATTAAGGTGCTATATAAGTAAAGTAAATTTGTTTACTTTGAAATTCCCACCTCTTATATTCCATAAATTCAAAATAAACATACACAAATGATATACAGTACGTGGAGAGTGTATTATCACTAAATCACCCGCAGAGTGGGGATTCCACCCGAGCAATAACTGCAGATTTGTTGCAAAGCATAACCATCACCAGAAAAGTTTTAGCCAATGGACCTCCGGGTTAAACCCGGAGGTCCATTGGCTGAAACATTGATTGTGTTTTTTGTCGATATGTAAAAAATTTGAAAGTTATAGCTTGGGTGATAACTCCACTCCGCGGGTGTTTTAATTACAATCCACTCTCCACGTACTGTACATCAAAATGAGGGTTGTGATGGATAGAACATGGAAAATATATGTAATCAACTCACAGAGTTGAATGCATCGTCTGCATAGTGTTTACGCAATTTCAAATCTAAGCGAACAGATGACCGGTCAGCCAAAACAAAGGTTGCATCTTGAATGGTGAAGTCTGAGTAACTTAACTGGTTAAGTACTAATTTTTTTCTCAGCCTCAACATTTGTTCACATATTTTTGTCTTAAGTTATAATTCATGGGTGAGTACCTTTAGCCACTCTCCCATAAATTTTAACAATGCAAATCGATAGAGATGAAGTCATTTTACTTCCAAGATAATAAGAAGGACATCCACAAAATATGAACCCTTTAACTCTGGGTACCTGAAGTTCAGAATAAAGCTCAAATATGGGATTCTAGCACTCTACCAGTTAACCAGCCTTTCTTGTGTCTTTATAGATTTTGAGATTTTTGGCTATATATATTTCAGCTTCACGCAATATATGAATACTTGTTAATTTGTTAATGATAAAAAAGCAGTTTCCTAAGATTTTTTACATAGCTGACCATTCGGTTAGCCATCTCCAAACCACGTGAACAGTCAGTTGTTCAGTCATTTTTGAAATTTTGCACACAATTGCATCATAAAGTGTTTTGAATGCCTAGCTTTGTTCTTGGATATCTGAAACACATTCTGCCAAGAGTTCTTCTCCTGAAATATTATTTTATTATCAGCTCTGTATCTGTAATCTGTTTATAATTCGGCGAAGAGCCCACTTCTGGTAAAATTTGCTCTGGAACGAATACTGTGACAGACTTCCAGGAACTATTGGTGCCTGCTGTCAACTTTGTGAGTTGATTGCCTATATTTTTCGCGTTCTATACTATAGTATACATCACAACCTTCATTTTGATGCATAATTTGTGGATATTTAATTTGAATTTATGGAATATCAGAGCCAGAGGTGGGAATTTCAAAGTAAATAAATTTCCCTTTCTTAAATGAGTTTATGACCCCTTTAAAGACGAATTGAATGTCGATTTGTTACGGTTTTTTTTAATGATCCAAGAGTCGGCCACCTGTCATCGTGAAAATGTTGTGTGCTTTTGTGTGATTACACAGAATGGATCCATCATTCAATGGCGTTCGTAGCAACCAGATTAGAACGTGTAAAATATTACTTCTATTCGTTATTAATGTTAAAAAGATACGAGATCGTGTTCGCTGTTTCAATAATAGCTTCTTTTTCTTTTGTGCAACGATATCACGGGTTTCTTCAAGATTTTCTTTACAAATATCCATAGGAGACCCGACTCTATTTATAGCCGCCATGTTTATGACGGACATGCACTTTTAAACGGAACTTCCCAACTGCGTCGAGGAAAAACTGCAGATTTCTATTCAAGTGACGAATGATCAAATCTACATTCAACTGGCGATCGAACAATTTTAAAACGCTGTGACGTAAAACATAGGAAATATATGTAAACATATATAATTTGTACTGTCAATAGATTCGTGGGCGGATGACTTTACTCCACCCGGGAGCGCCGGGTCCTACTAAATACCGAGGGATACCGAGGTATATCGAGGGGAAGCAACCAAACCGTCCCCAAGCCGAACTGTCCCCACACTATTTTACCCAAACCGTCCCCAACTAATTTACCCAAACCGTCCCCTGGGTCAGTTATTCCAGTTGGCCGACGTAACCCGAACCGTCCCCACTCTTTTACCCAAACCGTCCCCACTATTTTACCCAAACCGTCCCCAGTTGAATGCATGGCGAAGTTACTGTATTTAGGTCTACTCGTAATTAATGACTAACAAGACTGAACTTTATGATTTATTTCAATTCAAAATTAAAAATAATAAACATTAAAAACATTGATCATTTTACATTAAATAGTACTAGCATATTTCACATAATAACATTAATTAAATTTAGAAATTAATTTTGCACATTTTAAACGTGTCTGTCTTGGTGTAATCGATCTTTCTTCATCATATGCTTTCCAAAGGGAACGGGACAACTCGCCGTCGGGACAACTCGCCGTACCCGAGGTGGGACGAGTCGCCGTCGGGACAAGTCGCCGTCGGAACAAGTCGCCGTGGAGTAGTAGTTGAGAAGTAATACGCGCCATAGGATTAAATTATCTTTATTAATACTCATGACTCGTGGGGTTGTAAGTGACAAGTAACTAGAGGCATATATTTAATTATCTTTATTATTTAATTATATATATTCTTCACAACAAAGACACGTAACAATAGGTAACAATAATGATTTAACACATACAATAGTTACTATAATATAACAGGGTTTTTTTTAAATCACAGAGTTATACATGATACATTTAAGGAAAGACAATTATTTAACATAAACGGAGGAACATTTTTTCAAAAAGGCTGACGTTGATAGTGATGGAGGGTCTGACATATATTCGTCCCAATACTTCTGGGACATTTTTGTGTATTTGGAGCGCGCGTCCGTCTCCAAATCCGATGCCTGGACTCTTAATTCGACATTTTCTGCTTCTGTCTGTAGAGCCGGTACCAATTTGTAAAAACTCAATCTGGTCCCAAGTGTGTTCAGACGCTCCAACGATCTGAAATTGAAATTAAATATTTAAATTTCATTCCGCGAGAAGCAAACGAGCGACATAGCGACAGTGAAAACACTATATGTCTTGCCGTTTCCAGTTTTATGTCTGCTACCAGAAAGGTGTCCAGGTGTAGGAAATCACTGTCTATGGTAAATTGGATGTCAGCTGGTGGAGGCGGACGCTTTTTCTCTCTGTGTCTGTTTACGTATCTTTTTGTTGCAGTGGACAGTTTAGTTCAAGGTGGGACTTTCATAACACGTGGATTTAATTGGATTTAATTCTGTTCATTTCTTTCAATTCATGGAGGTCGGATTTATTGGTGAAAATACTCTATAGGTTAGTAAGTGATAAATGTAACAATATTTCACCCCCAAAAAAAAAATAATAAAAAAATAAATGAAAAAAAAAAAACGGGACAAGTCGCCGTAAAAATCGGGACAACTCGCCGTCCGACGGCGAGTTGTCCCGACGGCGACTTGTCCCGTACCCCTTTCCAAATTTCCTCAACCTGATCATTACAATTTTTGGTTTTATTTACCTGTCGTCGTCGCATCTGCCCTAACTGTACATATTGGATAATATGGGGTAAAAACTATGCTTCTTGGTGGAGCAAACCTACCAGCAAAAACAAATTTAAATTTCTTTTTCCCGCTTTACTGTTGATTCGCCTGTGCCATCCTGTAACAGAAATCAGTAACTAGATATAAAATGCTTTAAGTGTAGGATAGTGATAACATTATTATTATGATAACATAGTTCCCACCCATAAGTACCTCATTTTATTAGTCCGTTGACGCTCGAAGAATAAGAGTGAAAAAGTTACCAACTACCCATTTTTTGTTACTTGACTATCCAAATGGTGAAATAAGTAGAAAAATAACAAATGTTGACTCATTTATAAATGGTTGAAAATGTACTAGTTGTCCATTAGCGGACATGGCTTTTTGTCCTTTAATCGCTATTAAAGAATAAGGCTAATAGTTTTTTTTTTCTAAATCATCGCTTGTAAAATTAAGAAATACATACCCTCACAATCATTCTTGGTTCTGACGGCCAGGCAAAAAACAGACCAGCTATAAGCTTTTTGAGGATACTTTTTAGAGGATACTTATCGGAAGATCTCTATCTGAAGATGTTTTATGTTCCTAGTGTCTGTTCAGTTCCTTGTATCTAGACCTCCCCCCCCCTCCACCCCCAATCCTCCATGGCCTTCGCTACTGCTGACTTCTTCAATATTGCCATCGTCTGTCCTATGATTAGCTTCTATATAGTCATGCAATCCTATCCTCTCCCAGCTTTGTTTCATTACTACTGACTTGTATCACTACTACAGGCATGTTAATTATGTCAGATTACTCGAACGCCTAGAATCCCATCGAGCAAACAGGCCATCGGGTAAATGCTCGAACGAGTGACTCCTCTTACATCTCTTATCCTCATCTCGATATTGGAGGAAAGTCGGAATACTTATGATATGGTGATGTACTATTTGAGGATACCTTCGGAGGATACCTGTTGAGGATACCTGAAAGTAGTTCTAGTTCCTGGTACTTGGTCGGCTTTGGTTTTATAGCTCTTAGACCACGACTGTTGACTTACCCATATTCACCATCATATGTCCTATCATTAGCTTCTACAACAGTCACCCAAATACTATAGTCTTCTACCACGGAATCCCACTTTACGGAATCGGCTTGGAATCCCACTTAGAGAATTCCTTCCAAGGCATGTTTATATCTATATATTATATACAAGGGATTTGAACTCTGTATAAAATTGTACATTGAGGCTGGGGGTGGGATGAAGCAATCTTATTGAACCTGTTAAAGGCTTGGCTGAGCGTAGAGTCAAGACATAGATAGTCAGCATGCCTGTAGTAGTGCTACATGTTAGACGTAATGGTTCAAGGCTGCAATGGTTGTAGAAGACTATAATATTGGGAGACTGCCGTAGAAGCTAATGATAGGACAGATGATAGTGAATATGGGTAAGTCAACATTAGTGGTCTTAGAGCTATAAAAAACATAAGGCGACCAGGTACCAGGAACTATAACTCTCTCCAGGTAAGTATCCTCTAAACGGTATCCTCAAAAGGTATCCTCCAAAGGTATCCTCCAGTATTACATCGCCATGTCATAAGTATTCTCCAATACTGAGATGTGGATAAGAGGAGTCACTCGTTCGAGCAATTACTCGATGGCTTATTTGCTCGATGGAATTCTAGTCGTTCGAGCAATTTGAGATAGTTAGCAAGTCTGCAGTAGTGCTACATGTCAGTAGTAATGGTAAAAGACTGGAAGAGGACCATGAGATTGGGTGACTACAGTATAAGATAATCACAGGACA
This sequence comes from Pictodentalium vernedei, assembly GCA_031216915.1. Taxonomy (NCBI): domain Eukaryota; kingdom Metazoa; phylum Mollusca; class Scaphopoda; order Dentaliida; family Dentaliidae; genus Pictodentalium; species Pictodentalium vernedei. The sequence goes on along the minus strand of CM062297.1, from coordinate 90,688,179 downwards.
GACGATGGCGATATTGGACAAGTCAGCAGTAGCGGTCTTGGAACTATAAAGGCCACGGGGAGGTCTAGATGCAAGGAACTGAGCAGACACTATGAACCATAACTGTCTTCAGATAGATATCTTCTGATAAGTATCCTCTAAACGGTATCATCGAAGGGTATCTTCCCAAGGTATCTTCCAGTACTACATCACCACGTCATAGGTGTCCTCCAATACCCAGATGAGGATAAGAGTCGTAAGAGGAGTCACTCGTTCGAGTAAATACTCTATGTCTCATTTTCGCTATTAGTTTCGAGCCATTCGAGCAATGCCTGTTCCAGTCGCTACTCGATAGCTTATTCGCTGGATAAGATTCGAGCCATTCGAGCAATATCTGTTCCTGCTCGATTGCCACTTGGTCTTGGGAATCATATAGGACTTCGTTATACACAGGGGGATAACTCTGCATGAATATACACATATGGGAAATGAAGCAATCTGACTGGAGATTATAAGACTTGGTTGAGGTCAGAGGCTGGGGCAGAGACAGCTGAGACTAGGTAGGCAGCTAATATAGTCAGAATGGGGTCATTTACAGACAAAACAGATAGAAACCGAGGATTCCAAAGGAATCCGAACTAGATAAATAGGGAGTATCCGAGCCAGCAAACTACTCCAATTCGATCGAACTTACCCCCAGGTGATCTCTCGGTCCTATAGCACACCGTGCTACTATTATATTATAAGCCCAAAATGGGGAAATCTAAACAAAATAAAGTCCGTTTCGGTAATTTGGGATGGTTCGGAGGGATTGTCGGGTTGTTTGTGGTAATTAGATTTACTTCTATTCAATCTAACACACCCTCCAAATATACCCCTGTCCTATCGTAGTGTTTTGGGTCACATAGCAACCACATGCTGCCATTGAAACCATGATGGCGGCCTCCATTATAACAAATGGACGACTGAAACACGTGTTACCCTAACAACATGCGCTGCTTATGCGCACTAAGATCACGTACACGTACTGTATCACAAGATGGCCGCCCACGCGGGCTACCAGGACAACCAAACATGACGTAACTGCGTCACGTGACATGCATGACGTCACTTCCTAGATCCACCACTAAGTCCATCCGGTCGGGTACATGATCTACTACTGATTCTCTTCAATTTCGAGGCATTTTTTTCTGACGGCCATCTTGGATATTCACTGACTAAATTGGTTTTATCAAACGCAGAAAAAAGTGTCAAAAATACTATAAGTTTATTCCTGTGCCCTGTATTAAACATTTTTTCCGCAACCATCGTACAACTTAAGATAGTGTAAACTTGTCCATTACAAAAACGGGACGGTCGCACTGGCGGCCATCTTGTTTTCCACATCGGCTTTCGATGGTGCATGCTCGCGCTGGGTATTATCGGAGAATAATTTGCGACCAACTTAACATCTAAAAGTTTACAGTTTTCTAATTTTTTTATCATGATTGTATAAGTTTTTTACAAAAAAAGTGTGGAAAAACTCGATTTCCGTCTATTTTGAGGCATATTTTGGCGGCCATCTTGGATTTTCACTTACTTGATTGATGTTATTATACGGTGAATGGTATCAGAAATACGAATGAGTTAATTCCCGTTCCTTATCTCGTATAGTCTTTTCGTAATCGAGAAAAAGTAGTGATGTGTGAAATCGCGAAATTGACCCACCCCTATGTGCGCTATCTTAGATTACGTCATATCCGGCCAGGATGATTTCTTGTTAACACCTGAAAATCTGCTCTCGAGATGTCCAGATACCTGAAAAAACCGGCCTCGTTCGGTCCTGGGGGGTCCCGTAGGGGGTGTGCCTAGCTGCCCGACTATACCTTATGGCCACCCCCAACCCACCTGTACCTCAACACACATAGATGCACACACACTGCCCACAACTATCAACTAGATTCTTACAAAAATGTATTCTGACTTGAGGTGACCCTGGCTGTCGAAAGTGTCGCTAAACCCCAAATAAAATAAATATATATATATACTTCTTATCTTGATCTGTTTAAAAGAATAAAACAAAGAATATATAAATTTGACCTCATTTATTTACTGGACTAATTCTTGACTGCACAATGGAATCTATTGCCACCATACTTCAGATTGATGGAAATCGTTTACATGAAAATGAGCGTTGGAGCAGACAATATGTTGGTCGACTTCACCACATCCACTCTGCCTCTATAAATTGGGAATAATTAGTTGTTAGGGAGCATTAGTTCATTTAACATTTAACTTTTAATATCAAATTTAATTTGAAATTTCCATCCAATCAATGTTTGAAATTCAAGTGAATCATTGTAGACAGACATTTCAATTTACATATCTACTCTGGACATTCAGAGGTGCTGCGAAAAATAAGCGCGCAGGGATATCAATGAAGAAGAAGATACAAATATCAAATTGAAAGAATTCATCAGTCAAGATTCTGTTGATTTTCTCGATATAAACGGTGCATAAAGCTAAACAATTCCCGGCATTCGATCATTTAGATTATAAGATGTATTTTTTAACCAACTGATTCACATCATTTGTTACATACAAAATCATTTCATCCACCACATACAAGGTTTCATCAAATCACAACTCATTCGTTTCCTCCGCAATTCGAAATTTCAAAGAGGCTTGTTCTATCCTATTTGAATCGAGGGGGTACTCACTGCCCTTTTTTGTGAAGCCCGAAATCTCAAACTCTGAAAAAAATGAAAACTCCTTCGGAAATTACTGATTTCGAACCACTGAAAATTGAACACAAAATACCGTTGCATAGTTACAGTGGCGCGTTGTTGAATTGTAAAAGTGCCTCATTGTTGATTGCATACTTTATGCCTGATCTCAAAATGGATTTTTCCTCTGAGCAAATGAAAAAAATCATTATCAGACCGAAACTCCCTCCATTGTGATTCACCCAACATCGTTTACCTGACACCTGTAAACGCTGTAGGAAGCAGCATGTTGGTCAAAATCCGTTCCGAATGCGTGCTTCTCGACACAAACAGGATATATAACACAATGCATGCGACCCAGTAGCATTACCTTTTAACCTTTCAGGACATTGTTTGGGTGATTTTGAAATCCACCCAGTTGAACATCCACCAATTAAAGAAACATCAGCAGAAACAGATGAATTTAGAAAAACAATTAGAAAAAATAGGAAAAATTTAGAAAAAAGAGAAGCTTTTGGATCAATAAGCTTCAAACTCTCTGGCATTTTGGTATGAACATATGAGAGGGAGAATGGGAAATGCGGTCCGTCATTCCTTTCCTTTCACTTTGAAATACAGCAGAACATCTAACAGAAAATATAGTAAAAGACGAATTTAGTTTAACCAACTCTAACTTAAAAGAACCTTTAAATCTTCGACCTGTCATTGCTTATAAGAAAAACAAAGGCTTGCGCAACATCCTTGCAGTTCTGGTAATTCATCTTGTGGAAAACTGATGCTTCTACGGCAATTGCTGTGAAGCCTGTTCGATTGCGTAAAAATCCATCAGGGAGCAGGGCATAGTCTCGATTGCCATGTACATGTATATATAGTTTGCAGTGAAGTGAAAACTTTCAAGTAACTTTAACACGTGAAAGTAGTTTGAGATACATCTTCTCTACTATATTTTAGAATGTATGTCTGTCTGTCTATCTGTCTGTCTGTCCGCTATAGAAATGAATACGGGGCCACCCCGAGTGTCCAAAATGGGTCTACTAGGAGTACTTTGTATGGCGGAGGTCATTGTCAGGTTTAAAAAAGTGTGTGGGGTGGGGGTGTAGGGGGGCACCAAAAGTTATGACCAAAATTTTGTTTACCGATATATGTCTTCAAAGGGGTCTACTAGGGTTACGTTTTTATCACGAAACTAATGGTGAGGTTTAAAAAAGTATCGGGGTAGAGGTGGGGGTGTAGAGGGGCACTAAAAGTTATGACAAAAATGTTTCTCACCGATATAGGTCTTCAAAGGGGTAATTTTTTTACCAGGAATCTAATGGTGAGGTTTAAAAAAGTGCCGGGTGGGGGTGGGGCTGTAGAGGTGCACCAACAGTTATAATACTATCCTCAGCCCGAGCAACGCCGGGTAATCCTGCTAGTGTGTATATAATCACAGTCAGTGTGCAGAATCTTTCACTCAATCATGAACCATGTGGATGCTGAGAAAAGAAAAGGAAGTAAGCAGGCGACTTGCTCAGTATGTATTGTATGAGTGAAAATAAGATGCAGCACAAACCACAAACTAAGTATCTCACTGCTTCTATGTTGATAACGCCAGAATCTGACATCAGTTTCTGGAAAGCTCTGTAAGAGCTTTCCAGAACCTGGTGTCAGATTCTGGTGTCAACTACACAGAAGAAATAGAACACATAGTTGATTGCTGAGAGTGAATTACCAGGGCTGTTCTTGTAGAGACTAATGAAGAACAACAATAATTGCCATTCAGTTTAACCAGTTCCTAAGTTCAACACTAACTGTCAGTATACTGTCTTAGTTTAAATAAAATTTGTGTATTTTTCTGTCATGTTTGAAACCCATCAAGGTTTAATACATATATATTTTTAAGAAAAAATAATTTCGGCGGCATATTACAAGAAAAAAACGTTTCAGTGGGAAATGTCTGTGCCATTGTGTATTGTTTGTACCTTAAACACACACAATGTGGCGCGCAAGTGAAAATAATCTAAGGATTACTGATTATTACTCGGTTTGCCTGAGTCTACGCCAGGTTACACTCTGGTTTTATTGTCTTTGCAGAGTATGCAAAGAATTTGAAACACCTCATAGAACAATAGACGAGGTTTTCAAGTGATGAAAAACCTCCGGCTCGGTTGGTTACTATTGAATATCAGTTCCTTATGATGTGTATCAAGGGAGTTAATTCCCATGCAATTTATGCATTGCTTGTCAACATTTTGCCCAACGAAAACTTTGCGAGTTTCTCTTCAGGCCCTTGAGCATTCGTGATTCGTCAACACACATAAAAATTGACCAAAATGACATGCCACCAAGACTTATTTCTAGTGTCCTTAATATTATTCACAAATATTCTGAACAAAATTAATTGTTTTTGTTTGCCGTGACCAATTTGGGAATCAGACAAGCTTTTGAGTCTGTTTCGTTTTTACTGATGAGACCCGACATGAGTGGAGTGTTGTCAAGTTGGCCTATGTGACTGCATGCGTGTGTGCAAAAACAAGACACCCGTCCTTACAAGAGGAATCACAGGTTTAAAGCTATTTATTTTCTTAATGGTCTATTTATTGTACAGTGTGTGGTATACAAGCAACTTCATGTTTAAAGGCACTTCACTTTATCGATGCATTGTCCCAGTGATGGCGGCAAAAAAATTAAAATATGTGAGTGTGTGTGTGGGTGTGTGTGTGTGTGGAAGGGTGTGTGTGTGGGGGGGGGGGGGGAGGGGTAGGCTGGGGACGGGAGGCACTCATTAATTTTTTCACGCAAAAAAACACGTTGCTTATGAACGAGCTCGTTCCAATGAAAGCCAGACGCAATGTTTTTTTTTTAATTTTAGGAGAATTTATGTATTTATTGGTGTTGAAGGTCACATATTTATGCACAATGGCTAATCATGACCGTGACAGTTTTACGGGTGGAGGAAGCCGGAGTACCCGGAGAGAGCCACCGAGCAACGGCGAGCGACTGTCAGCTCCCCAACATACTAACACCACACAAGCAGGGTTAGCATTGCGTCCCCTGAGTTCCAATGTGTTCTATGTGCCAGTAGGCACATAGAACACATTGGAACTCAAGGGGCGATTGGTTGAAGACAAGTGCACCATCGACGTGCAGTACGCCTTAGTACACAACGTCACCGTGCCCCCACGCGGGCAATGGAAATGAAGTGCCTTGCCCAAGGACACAACGCGGTTGCCGCAGGTGGGATTCGAACCGAGGACCTCTCGGCTTGCAGCCTGCACCTCTACCAACTGAGCCACCGCGCTTCTAATTTTAGGAGAAACAATTAAATTGTTTGGTTTTACCAGAAGTTTTTGGGCGAGTGTGGTCTGGTTTTTATGTTGAACAAAAGGGTTAAATAATTATAACGAAAAAAAGTTGATTGGAGAATCTTCATCAAAAGTTTATGGGGAGGAAAATATGTGATCTGAAAAAGTGAGGGACCATGCTCCCGCCCCTAGTTTCCAACGACATTGCGTTCAGGGCCCTGGGAATCACATATTTTCGATTCGAATATAATCTCGAATCGAACTGAGTCGATTATTCGAAAATCGAAATCGAATCGAACCTCGAATCGAAAACATGCGTCGTGAAGTCCGACTGATAAAATATTCCAACTACATCATCAAGGCATGCCTTAGTCGAAGGTATGCCTTGATGATGAAGTTGGAATATTGCCCAGTAAGGATTTTTGTTAAAAAACAGAAATGGGTGCGAGAATTCTGAACTGGACACTCCACGGGGCTAGCCGCTAGCAACCGTGAGCGCATCGTCGATATTGCTTGGGAACTTTAAATTTGTGACTAGTGAAAAGTGAAAATGGAATTAGCGTGGATGATGGCATGGTTACAGATGCTTTTTATGTTAATAGAGCGGAAATTACACCCAGTCTTTATTTTCAACATCATTTATCTACAATTTCTATCTCAGCTAAACATTTTGTGAGACGTCTAAGATGACTGACACCAACCGAAATTCCAGTAAAAATATTCGAAAGAAAGGGAGCGCGGTGGCTCAGTAGGTAGAGGTGCAGGCTGCAAGCCGAGAGGTCCTCGGTTCGAATCCCACCTGCGGCAACCGCGTTATGTCCTTGGGCAAGACACTTCATCTCCATTGCCCGCGTGGGGGCACGGTGGCGTTGTATACTAAGGCGTACTGCACGTCGATGGTGCACTTGTCTTCAATGCTAACCCTGCTTGTGTGGAGTTAGTATGTTGGGGAGCTGACAGTTGCTCGCCGTTGCTCGGTGGTTCTCTCCGGGTACTCCGGCTTCCTCCACCCGTGAAACTGTCGCGGTCATGATCAGCCACTGTGCATAAATATGTGACCCTAAAACACCAATAAATAAATAAATTCGAAAGAAAACGAATCGGGCAGCCGATTTCGAATCGAACCAAATACTAACTTAACATTCGAAATGGAATCGAATCTAGAAGTTTCGCAGGGCCTAATTGTTCGCAGGGCCTAATTGTTCGCAGCCTAATTGTTCGCAGGGCGTAATTGCGTTGTCCTACACCTTGATCAGAGCCCTCAACGACTGTACTGCTCCCTAGATACAATTATGAATCCAACATGGCATTCGTCTGCAAACATCTGTGGACAAATATTTAAAAAAAAATTAGAACCTCTGCTTGGTCTGCTTAATGTCCAACGCTAGTAGACTGGTAGTAGACTTCGACATACTGCACCAACTTCATAGATGCCAAGGTTGTCACAAACTTACCGACATATGCCTGTATCTCTCTTCTACATCTACATGTATACTATATTTTAGAATGTCTATTTGCATGCATGTATGTCTGTCTGTCCGCTATAGAAATGAATATGGGGCCACTCCGAGTATCCAAAATGGGTCAACTAGGAGTACTTTTTTATGGCGGAGGTCATCGTCAGGTTTCAAAAAGTGTGCGGGGTGGGGGATGTAGGGGGGGGGGGGGTTCCAAAAGTCATGACCAAATTTTTTTTTTACCGATATATGTCTTCAAAGGTGTCTACTATGGGTACGTTTTTATCAGGAATCTAATGGTGAGGTTTAAAAAAGTATCGGGTTGGAGTGGGGTGTAGAGGGGCACCAAAAGTTATGACAAATTTTTCTCACCGATATATGTCTTCAAATGGGTCTACTGGGGGTAATTGTTTACCAGGAATCTAATGGTGAGGTTTAAAAAGTGCCGGGGTGGGGTGGGGGTGGGGTGTAGAAGGGCACCAACAGTTATGACCAACATTTTTTCTCACCGATATAGGTCTTCAAAGGGGTCTACCAGGGGTAATTTTAATACTCTCCTCAGCCCGAGCAACGCCTGGTAACCCTGCTAGTTGACTACACTTAGACATTACAATCGTCAGACATCTGAAACTTGAATGGATGGCACTTCCCATGTGTCTAGCATTGGTGGTTCTTCCAGAATCGTCCATAATTTGATTTGCGCTTGGTGGGTACATAATTAAAAGGACACAACGCAGATGACGCGGATCAGGCTCGAGAGTTCGAGTCTGATCCGCGTCATCTGCGTTGTTTCCTTGTAAGTGTCGCGACATTACACTTGTCAAGTGGTATTATTGTACCACCTGTCAAGTTCTGGGATATCTACACTTGAACAAAGTGCTAGTTCAGCACTTAGTAAGTGTTAAATACAGCACTTCAAGTGTAGTTTTTAACGCTTTAGTTTTTAGCGTATAAAGTTGTAGATATTGCATCACCTCTTTCAACTGTAAATATTGTCAGTCTCCATTCAAGTACCGAATGCGACTCGTCTGTTTGAGCAAATCCATAAAAAGCGGAATATTCCAAAACGGAATCAACGTACTTTCGGAAGCAGGATCTCTCCTTGAACTCTTCTTCTATCATCAGGCCTCATGTAGGATTTTGAGAACATCTCGGCGATTAGTAATTTTACGAATTAACGCGACGCGTATCGAATCGCATCATCAGAACGATTTCAAATATAATCGAATCGAATCGAATTTCGAAGCTTCCCAGGACCCTACTCTATTTAATAGTTGCTTTTTTTATACAAAGTGAAAATTATATCAAAGGGATATTTCATGAATCCCAGGGGCGTAGCTAGGTTTTCCTATTGGGGGGGGGGGGGGTATACTTATTATGAATTTGTTTTTGGGAGGGGGTGGGGTGGGGGGGGGGTGCCAGGTCGATATATTCCACAGACATATCCGAAGGTGGGGTGGGTATGGTCACCAATGGGAGGAGCCATACCCACTCCACCTCAGGCCTACTGTGTCCCCCTTCCCATTGGTGGAAGTTCGGGTGGCTCCCCCGAGAAAATTTTGAGAATTCAATGCCCTGAAAGGGAATCTGGGACCCTCTGGTGCTTTAATTTTCTCATTTTGAGGGGGACTGTAATTTCTAGGGGGGTCATGGCTCCCGTAGCCCCCCACCCCACCCCGGCCACGCCACTGATGAATCCATATAATGTTTTCACCAAAGCTGCTCACAGCTCACTGGACAGAAACCTAGTCAAATTATGTAGATAAATATAATTTAAATAACATTTTACTGTACATTCCAAACTAGGATCCAAATAAAATTCACCAGCACCCTAATTAACATTTACCAAGGGGGCGCGGTGGCTCAGTAGGTAGAGGTGCAGGCTGCAAGCCGAGAGGTCCTTGGTCGGAATCCCACCTGCGGCAACTGCGTTGTGTTCTTGGGAAAGACACCCCCCACTCCTCATTGCCACGTGGGGGCACGATGGCGTTGTGTACTAATGCGTACTGCACATCGATGGTGCACTTGTCTTGTGTGGAGTTAGTATGTTGGGGAGCTGACAGTTGCTCGCCATTGCTCGGTGGTTCTCTCCGGGTACTCCAGCTTTCCTCACCCATAAAACTGTCGTGGTCATTGTGCACAAATATGTGACCTTAAACACCAATAAATAAATAAATAAAAAAAATAATAATAAAATAAATAAATAAATAAATAAATAAATAACATTTACCAATCAAAACTGATAAAATATACCAGGCTGACAAGCAGAATTTATTCACACATTAGTATAATTTTATAATTTTTTAATCTGACTAGTAAAGTTCACAAATCATAGAGTACCCCCCGCAGATACGACAAATACTACAATACATTCCAAAATATCGATTTAACTAATATTTAGGCAATAATTTATCATCAAAATGCAACTGAATGTGGCGAAAATACAGAGTTGTATCACCTCTTTTCAGCATAATTTTTAGTGACATCTCCAGTCTTGGCTCAGTTGACATAGCCTAAAAAAACAACCAAACACATTCATCTAAATAAAGATGTTCAATTAATTTGGGTAGATAATTAAAAACAAACAATTTATAAGAAACCTAGTGGTACGTGTGATTTGATAAATTACATTACTCCCTTCGACGTGATAAGATTAAAACGATTCGCCCTCACAACTTTGTGTGCATCGTTATCCATTGGTGAACGCTGTCTGTTATACACACGCATCAAAATAATTGACTTAAATTCTCAAAACCGAGTTATCGACTACCCCTGATAAAGGTGGGGTACGGAAAAACCCAAAATGTAAAAACCCTATAGGAAAAAACCTTATAGAAAACACCCTATGGTAAACACCCCAAACAAAATTCGCATGGGAAGGAAGAAAAACTATTGTTTCCACTTTTCAAAGAAAACATGGTTGATGGATTTCATCCAGTGAGCAAAAGAGCCATGAGAATGATTGCTCCAGTTAAAAAAATGAAGGGTGTGTGTGTGGGGGGGGGGGGGGATCCTCACGTAAGGAATCCTAAAAATGTATCCTCAGGTAGTACATCATTATGTCATAACAGGGACGGCGGAACGGTTTTCAAAGTGTGTGTGTGGGGGTGGGGGTGGGGGTGGGGGTGAGGGGCTGGATCGGGCGATGGATGGTGGTCGGTATGAAATTTTAAATTCCAGGGTCCCAAAACCCCCATTTCCATGCATCTGAGTGGATATTTTGAGATTTTTCAGGAGATGTATTTGAAAGATTTCACACTTTGAGAGCCGTTAAAAAACGTCGATAAAGCATACAGGTGAGGTCTGTTTAGCAGCTTTGGTCGTTATGCTTTACCAGACGTTTACAGCAATTATACTGTCTGTATATTATCTTGTCTGGGGTGGATTTGGTACTTGTATGTCTGTAAGATTACGATCTACTTCAGTTAACCGATATATTAACAGACTGTATACATTTTTGCGTTTGCTGCCACTTACTGCAAAAATGATCCGAAATCCATCGAAACGGAACCAGTACGAGAGAAACATAGCTGGCGAAAATATGGGGGAGGCTCTGGATCTGCCCCTTGTTTCACCAGTCATCGGTTGTGTTAAAACTATATGCATACAAAAAAACATGGCCCGGCAAAACAAGTGGAGGGGCTGAAGGTCCCACAGCCCCCACCCCCCCACCCGCGGTTCCGCAGCCCCTGCATAAGATTCCTCATTGGTATCCTCAAATATCGAGATGAGTATGCATGTGGAGTCTCTCATTCGAGCAATTACCCTATCGCTCATTTCCTCGATGGGATTCGAGTCGTCCGAACGATGCCTGTTCGAGTTGCTACTCGATGGCTTATTCGTTCGATAAGATTCGACTTGTTTAATTAATATCTATCCCTGCTCGATTGTCTTCTGTTTTGAGGATCATAGAGGCCTTCGTTATACACAAGGAAGATAACTCTGTAAGGGTGAGTACAGATTACGGGAAATCAGGCAAACTGACTGGTGAAGACTTGGACGAGGGCAGAGGTCGTAACAGGGGATGTCAAGGACAGGGGGAGGTGTGTGTGTGTGTGTGTGGGTGGGGGGGGGGGGGGGTCTCCCCCACCCCCCCATCTAGGAGTATTTTTTCTATAGTTGGAAATTCCGAGGTCAAAAATCAAATAGTTGCAAATTCAATAAATTAACATTGTCATGAAAAATATTAAAATTCCAACTAATGATGAGAAATTTTGATCTTTTATTTCCAACTGGAAACTTGAGTTTCAAATTTCCTACTCTAAAATTGACATGGCCTCAAAATTTCGACTCTGTCATCAATCCGGTAAATTTTCTGACCCAGACACATTATAAATGATGATTTTTCCGTTTCAGGAGTAGTGAAAATTTTCAGAAGGGTTCATTACCCTTTACTCAACGCAGACGATTTCAAAATTCATTATTTTAAATATTATTTTTTAAAATTTTTTGACAAAATTTCAACAAAACCATATCATGTGACCCCCTCTTTGGAACGAGCTCGTTCCAAAGAGGGGTCACATGATATCGTTTTGTTGAAATTTTTCGAAAAATAATATTGTTTAAGAACTGTATTTGCATTTTACGTGGGCGGATGCGGGCGATTCTTTGGGTAAAGGTTAAAAGATATCACCCAGCGCTGCAGTGCAACCACCTATCGAAACCACTCACAGTTGGAATTTACACGGTGGCACCCCCCCCCCCCCCCCCCCAGCTGAAACCCTCTAGCCACATCCCTGAGGATTAGATAAACTACTAGAGTTACAGTAGCCAGAATAGCGTCTTTAATAGGTAGAAAACGAGACTTATGGAGGAATCCGCTCCAGTAAAGATACTCTTATATAAATGAACAACACCCACTCAGTCCAAAAGGCTCTATCGATAAATAGGTTATCTCCACCTGATTCCATTATGTCTTCTACGGTGTGGAGACTAATATGACTTCCTTCCGGTTGGTATACAAATTCTTTATTTCTGAGTGTTCGTTTGTGTACATTGTGATTTAATTAAATAACGTTGTCAAAACTGCGTTCATATTAACCCTTTACCCAACGTAACGGTTAAAACCGGTCAGCGCTATTCTAAAAAATCTTCAATTAATTTTCATTATTTATCATTTTTTTTCTCAAAAACATAGGTTATGAACCCTCGTTGGAACGAGCTCGTCGAGCTCGTTCCAACGAGGGGTCATAACCTATGTTTTTGAGACAAAAAATGAAAAAAATTAGTTATTCAAAAAATTTTTTTTGCAAGTGTCGTCTGCTTTTCATGTTAGGTAAAGTGTTAATGGAAAAAGTCTACCGCGTAATTGTGTGTCATAATTATAGTGCAGTCGCCGTGGACTGGTCGTAATCCACGCGTGGGCAGTGATGTCCACGCGTGCGTTTGCCAGGTAATAAAAGTCATCACCAGCAAAACTTTAAATAATGAAGCACTGTCGGAAACCGGGGCTTTGTCGCTTCTGGGGGAAATAGATTCACGCCGCGTATTCAACCAAAACTCAAGAAGTGTCGCCTGAATCCATGCGTGAAGGTATGTCTCGCCGTAACGAACCCGCCCGTTTCACTGTTGTTGGGGTGGTTCTTATCATGAAGGGGTCAATAACGTTTCCTCGAAAAGCATAAATCAACAGGGGTTCACTGAAAACAACATTTTTAATACATATACATATAAATAAATTTGGTAATTTGTGACTTACATTGAATCCAATGAATATGATAAACAAAACGTCAGTCACCCCTACCCACACAGTTTTTGAGTCACTTGCGTGCCCGCATACTCTGCTGTCGCTGGTTTTTCCTCCTTCTCGCTGGTGGTCGTCCTTTGGTCGCCTCTTCACCTCGCCCTTTCACGGCCATCGCACGGCCACTAACTTATTGTCACTTTACTTGTCGCTTTTCACTCAAGCAGTCGCCACCATGGGGTTAAACTCTTCCCTGCGTTTATCTCAGAATAATTTTCATACCAGGCAAAGCCTACCCTGCCTATGGCTTGCCTTCTAAAACAGCAAACAGCTCCCTGAGCTCGTACTTCGTGTTTCTGATCCTATTCTCATATGAGTCTAAATATGAGCTCTGTGTGCCACCTACATCACAACGTGCCTATACTTTCGCACCGATGCGGCACCTCCCCTAAACTATAGCATAGGACACCCCCATCTACTCGCCACGACCCACAGTCTTACACACCTTCAGACTGGAATGAAATTTTCGAGAAACCCCCCCCCCCCCCCCCCGATTTTTATTTCGATGGCCAGAACATTAATTCTCAGTTTATTTGCTTCTCTTGAACTTGGCCGCTTAGATCTAAAGTTCCTTTGAAAGACTCACATTACGGCATACCCTGTCATTTCGGTGACAGGCTAAATGTGTAATATGGGTGTGTGTCAGAACATGCGTGATGTAATGTTTTCACCACAATTACCTATTAACTGGCCATAATTACACAGATAATGACTACAGGAGAGCAGTGGCTTCCATTGCGTTAAATCGCTTACCACATATCCCATTATAGCGTTAAACAAAAACGCGGTAATGGGCATAAAAATTTCATGCTTAATTAGCAGCGCTTGAATTAATGCTGGTCTGTTTAAGTGACAAATTGGTTTTCGGGGTCCGTCATATACCTATCTTTACGCTTTACATTTACCCCGAGTGAGAAAGATTATCGAAAATATATATACACTTTTAAAACATCAAAATCGAAAATCCAAACTATCACCTTGGCAAGCACGTGGCTGTATACCCGGTTTCTTCATTAATTAAATGTTTGATGATTATTCCTATAAATAGTGTTTGGAATCTAACATTATTGCGTCCGTGGAAATACTGCCCACTCCGTTGAAAGTGACCAGTCTACGATGGCCGTACTGTACAACGACAATGTATTCAACGGTCATGTCGTTGATTTGTGTGATGTGCAGAGTACGAGCCGATGTTGATTGTGATGTCATATTGATTGTCAAGCACATATTTCCTAGGGGAGAACACCTCGGGACCACACTCCACCAACCCATTCCCAACTGGGGTAAATTGATGTCGGGGGTCCCAAGGTATTCTGTGGTGTTCGCCCCTAGGCGAAATTTGACTATGGGCTATCAATCCGAGTCGTAATGTTTACAATACCGCAAATACCAACCGGTAGCAGTTTGCCCAAGAACGACAACTTACTTTCCGATAGACGCTATAACAACATGTGCACTGTTTTAGTCCCAGATTGGGGGGGGGGGGGTGGGGGGGGGGGCTTCTCCAATCCCATTTCGTTGGGTTTAGTCAGTATTTGGCGATTTGGGATGCTTGTCGAGTCTATGTGAGTAATTCTGTTAAATAAACGAGAATGTGGGAAAATCTGAACCAGAAAACTACTCCCGTTGAATTGAACACACCCACCGAACACACTTCGTCATATTAGAGGTTTTTAGGTCCTACAGCAACCACATGCCACCATAGAGAACCAAGATGGCGGACCCAGCGTACAAAATGGGTGACGGAAACACGTGTCACCCTAACAACACGCGCTGCGCATGCACACTGACACAACGAATCACTTTGGTTGTCATGACAACTCAACGTGGCGCCACTGGGTCACATGACATGATTTCACTTGCGTAGTCATCCACCGAGGTCATCCAAATATGGCATGAAATGTGCGAGACATACCACTATCACACTCATCAAGATATGAAAAGTTAAAGAAGTGGCGCTTATGTGAATCAACCTTTCAAGACCATGACTGATTCGGTGCAGCTTACCCCCCCCCCCCCCCCCCCCACACACACACACACACGCGCGCATGCACTTTCATTGTTTCCGCCCCCTCCGCGATCTCCCCATTATTTTTTACAGATACTACACCTGCTATGCCAGGTGAAGGAATAATTTATTTTTATCCTCCCATCCCAAAGCACCTGTTTATGATAATAGCTGTGTATTCATCCTTTATTCGTATACAACAAGTATATATACCATGATTACCTATTCTACTATATATGAAAAGCCTATGACATAAATTTTAGCTTTACACACCAACCGTGATGAACACGCCAGCAATGGGATTTCAATAGTAAAAATTTACAGCTACAGTAGAACTACATCCCCGTTGACCTTTGGTGACGTCGTCAACCTGAATGCAAACTTGTCTGAATTTATCGCACGTCGCCTCCAGAAGAGTGAAATGAAAGTGGCAATTATTTATTACGTTTTACCTCATAAGATATCAAACATTAACAAACATGCATTGTCTCATGTTAATAAAGTATGCATAACTCGAAATAGTATGTTATTATGTTATTAAAACGAAAAAGGCTCAGTTTCTTTTTTTCATTTCGTTCCGGCGATAAAATTGACAACGGAAGTACCGGCCACCGATCCTCGTGTATACAAAATCAGATTCGCTCGTATGTACGTCTGGTGCTCAGTAAAATCGAGAAAAAAATAATATTTATTGTTTATTTATTGGTGTTTTTAAGGTCACATATTTCTGCACAATGGCTAACCATGACCCTGACAGTTTTACGGGTGGAGGAAGCCATAATATACCCGGAGAGAACCACCGAGCAACGGCGAGCAACTGTCAGCTCCCCAACATACCAACTCCACACAAGCAGGGTTAGCATTGGTTGAAGACAGGTGCACCATCGAAGCGCAGTACGCCTTAGTCCACAACGTCACCGTTCCCCCACGTGGGAAATGGGGGTGAAGTGTCTTGCCCAAGGACACAACGCGGATGCCGCAGGTGGGATTCGAACCGAGGACCTCTCGCCTTGCAGCCTGCGCCTCTACCAACTGAGCCACCGCGCCCCAGAAAAAATAATAGCGACTCTTAATAATCTGACGATCATGGTATAAATAAAATATACTCAAAGTAGCTTGGTGTACCAAATGTTCACCATTCGTGGTAAAATGGTGTTAACCGCGCGCCGAAGGCTCGCGGTTAACACCAATTCACCTCTCGTGGTGAATATTTGGTACATCAAGCTACTATGGGTATATTCTATATATATTCAGATTCTCATAGGCGAAATATGCAAAAACGTCGTGAATGACTAAAAATTATTTATTTTTGCTTCGAAACCATAGCGAGCGGTCAAAAGCTATATTCTCGAGGTGAACACCGAAAAATTATTAAATTTGAATACCGAATAGCTCTTGGCAGGTATACAAGGTTCTCAAAGGGTTAATTAATAAGTTTAAGAGTTTTATTGAATGAAAGCTGTTACAACAAGATCGATAGTATTATGAAACTACAGGCGTTATACAGATTTAGTCAAGTAGTAATGCTAATTCCATTATAACACGTGTGTGGTAACCTTTCAGTACACATCAGTGTTTATTGAGAAAACCTTATATCAGTCAGTGTGATCGTGGAGGGTTTGTTGGGCGTGTATGGTTGTGGGCATGGGCTTATAGGTTTATGTGTAAGGTGGTGTGTGTGTGTGGGGGGGGGGGGGGGGCGGGATGGGGGGGGGGGGGGGCTGGATGTGCGAGGATGAGTTTGTGTGGGTTGTGAGGATGGAGATGTCTCTGTGTGTTGTTAGGGTGGTGTTAGCACCTCAGAAAAAGTCAGTGCTGACAAGCTGCAGCAAGCCGTGTCGACTCAAATCATCCGGATTTTTTAAAAACTTTAATGTCTGAAAATAGATTTCAGGTAACTTGTTGAAATTACTTTTAAATTAAAATTCAGAATCAGAAAGAATTCTTTTAACAGAGGAATATCAGCAGTTATATACAAACTGATTTTTGCCTCCTCCTCCACCTGTATCTATTCTGGCAAAGGCTGTGGTGGGGGGGGGGGGGGGGGTGGGGGTGATATTCACGACTGTGGTAATTAAGAGGATATAACTTTGACCTGAAAATTAATTAAGCCCCACCCGTTTTCAAAACTGTCAAAACGTGTTCATCTTCCCGTGGAAATTGTGTAATAGAGCCTCTCGACAAATTTTGTTTTCTGTATAGAGAGCCTTGAGAAAATTCACATCAAAGAGAGTCCCACAACAATGCTTTCTTTTTAATTGTTGAGATTAGCATGTACAAACACCAGGAATTTCCCTAAAAACAAAAGGCTTCACCCATATGTACCTGTCACCACACTGACAGGATTACAAGTGTGTGAGGGCATTTGTGTGGTGTGTGGTTGGAAGGAGTACCACAAATTTTCAAAACCCACCGGATCTATCATGGTTCGGTCTAGTGTGGCCAAAGAATGGACAAATGGATCCACAAAAAAATGTATTTTCTTGAATCCCTGCTCTTGGTGAATGCGAAGGAAGCCCTTAAAAGGTGTGTTGATCTATGTGGACTGAGCGTGGGAGTGGGGGAATTAATCATCAATTAATATATGTTCGAAGCAGATGACAACGCCCTTTCGTGTTACGTATCCTATTATAATCCTCTCTCAACAAATGTGCAAACTGTGGTCACTCTTTTTGGGTGTATATTATTGTGGTGCGGTAACAGTATGAAGGCTGGTCTTCGATCCGGTAGATTGTTAAAAAGAAGAAAGAATAGTATAACATGTTACACGTACGCCGGATTTGCAGCGCAGCACCCTATCCCAAATCTTCCGTGTTAAACTCCCATAGGTGTAGAGGCTGGTGTAGCAGTTGTTGTCACCGCTGTTGTGTTTGGTGGGGGTTACAGCTAGCTGCAGTGGTTGGTGTTGCCCCTGTTAGCATTGACGATACTGTGTTGCAGTTACAGTGGGATTTTTATTATAGTATTTGTAGTGGTTCGTGTAGTTGTTGTGCAGTAGTTGTACTGGTTGGTGCAGTGGTTTAGTTGAGTGGTGTAGTAGTTGTAGTGATTGGTGTAGTAATTTGGGTTCTTGGTGTCATAGTAGTTGGTGTTATAGTTGTTCACTTCTAAGGGGAGCACGGTGGTTCAGTGGTAGACTGTTGGACTTCTATGCTAGAGGTCCCGAGTTCAGGACGACCCGCGTTTGTGTCTTGGGCAAGGCACTTTATCCCGGTTGCCTACATGGGGGCACGATGACGCCGTGTACTAAGGCGTGCTGCACGTCGATGGTGCACATATCTTCAACCTCTGAACCCTGCTTGAGAGGAGCTTGAGCAGAGTTAGATTGTTGAGGAGCTGACAGTTGCTCGTCGATGCTCGGTGGTTCTCTCCGGGTACTCCGGCTTCCTCCACCCGTAAAACTGTCACGGCCACGATTAGCCATTGTGCATAAGTATGTGACCTTAAACACCAATAAATAAATAAATATAAATATGTTGACTTCTAAGTCAACCAATATGGCACACAACAGGTTGCTGTTGTGTGCCATATTGGTTGACTTAGAAGTCGCTGTGGTAGTGTGCTGTAGTGGTTGGTGTAATAGTTGTAATGGTACGTACTGTAGTGATTAGTTGTAGTTGTTGTTGGTTAGGTAGTTGGAGTAGTAAATGTTATAGTTCTGGTTGGTATAGGAGTTTCGTGTTTGGCGTTATAGTTGTAGTGTTGATGTAGTAAAGACCGGCGCAGTACTTACTTATATACTTATTAAGGTTTAACGACAGTTTAACAGCCAATGTCATATCGTGTCGGTGACAGTTTTACAGGTGGATGAAGCCAGAGTACCCGGAGAGAACCACCGAGCAACGACGAGCAGCTACCAGCTCCCCAACCTCGTAACTCCGCACTGCAGCACAGGCAGGGTTAGATTGGTTGAAGACATGCGCACCATCGACGTGCAGTACGCCTTAGTACATGGCACCATTGTGCCCCCGCGTGGACATTCGAGGTTAAGTGCCTTGCCCAAGAACACAACGCGGGAGTCCGAATCGATCGCCCAGACTGTCACCCATTCAAGGGTTAACCGGGCTCGACGTTGCTTAACTTCGGTGATCTGACGAGAACCGGTTAACGCAACACCACCGCGCCCTGCGACCGGCGCAGTAGTTATCGTGTAATAGTTGTAGTGATTTGTGTTGTAGTTGTGGTTGGGTTAGTAGCTGTAGTGTTTATTGATATGGTTAATTTAGTCATTGTAGTGATTATTGTTGAAGTGGTTGATGTTGTAATTGTTCGTGTAATACATACACAGTGACTGTATTGTATATAAACTGGTGCTCGAGATGTAATGGTTGGTCTTATGGTTACCACTAGAATGACCACACCAACAAATACTAAGCAGGTTACTACAGTACTGACATCTAGAACACTGACAGCGGCAATACTAAGCACCTATACTTCAACAATCACAGGGACCGATCAGGACTATTTAAAATACGCTCTAGCCTCGGAGCCCATTTTTTCAATTCATGCGCCAGATTTCAATTTACGGAGTCACACTGCTGTTTGTAACACACACTGCAAGTATGTAATAGCGCTCATCATTTTCATTCAGTACACTATAGCAAACATTAATCTTCACTGTGGTTTCTGATCAAGTCTTGGCTGCCTATTTAGGCAGCCAAGACTTGATCAGAAACCACAGTGAAGATTAATGCTTGGTAATTAAGACTTGAAGTATTAACTTAAGCACTCTACAACAATGATAAATGATAATCATATATATAATACATGTAAGAGAGTCTCTCTCGATTATCCATCGAAAGAATATCAAAATATGATTTGAGAAGTTACGCGCCAACTGAGAAGCCTATTTCTGAGATTTAAGAGCCAGGTCCTGATGTTTCAGAACCGAATACGCACTGGCGCATGCCCAGGTCGGTCCCTGAATCACAGCAACTACTACTCCAACAACAACTGCTACACCAACTTATACAAACAACTGCTATATATTAATCATGACAACTGCTTCACAAAAACAACTATTACACTATCTTTTACTACACAATCGAGCACAACCGCAACAACAACTACTACTCTACCCAAACAACCACAACTACTACACTAACTGTTTTATCAACCACTGTGAGCAGCAACCACTATAACTACTGTAAACAACTACTACTATACCCAAACAACCACAACTACTACACTAACTGTTTTATCAACCACTGTGAGCGGCAACCACTATAACTACTGTAAACAACTACTACTATACCCAAACAACCACAACTACTACACTAACTGTTTTATCAACCACTGTGAGCGGCAAACACTATAACTACTGTAAACAACTACTACTATACCCAAACAACCACAACTACTACACTAACTGTTTTATCAACCACTGTGAGCGGCAACCACTATAACTACTGTAAACAACTACTACTATACCCAAACAACCACAACTACTACACTAACTGTTTTATCAACCACTGTGAGCGGCAACCACTATAACTACTGTAAACAACTACTACTATACCCAAACAACCACAACTACTACACTAACTGTTTTATCAACCACTGTGAGCGGCAATCACTATAACTATTGTAAACAACTACTACTATACCCAAACAGCCACAACTACTATACTAACTGTTTTATCAACCACTGTAGCGGCAACCACTATAACTATTGTAAACAACTACTACTATACCCAAACAACCACAACTACTACACTAACTGTTTTATCAACCACTAAAGCGGCAACCACTATAACTACCGTCAGTTTATAAATTCATAAGTGGTATATTTGTTAATCAGATTGTCATCGCGTCGTGACTCACTTACACACCATGGATAGAGATTTCATTAAAAAAGAATATTTCGAAGTTAAGACCGATTAAGAAACCCAAAACAAACAAAATTAGCATCTCAGCCTCAGGTTCAATGTTCTTGTTTTTCTTTTCCGACGGGTGGGAATTCTATAGTGCTGTGACTGTCAGGCCTTTCGATTTGAGGCGAACGACCGTTTGGGTCGCATGGAGATTAGCTAAAATGAAAAACACGTGAACGAAAAACGGGTCACGCCAAATTGTCGTCGGGTCACGCGATATTTTCGTGAAGTTGAATGATCTACCACGAATGAATGCTGGAATGATGTTGAGCATCAACCAGTCATCAGCTGCCCGGGTGTTTGCATCTGCCTGAAGTACAGCTGCTCTGTTGGCCAATTATTGGCCAACAGAGCAGCCATACTTCAGGCAGATGCAAACACCTATGCTGATGATTTGTTGATGCTCAACTTCATTTTAAATTGTTGATCATCTTAAGATGTAGCAAAGATACACAATCAGGAAATGGCAATAATTCATGTCTCTGGCACAAATAGTGATTATGGATGCCATACTCTTCGACGGCTAGGCTATAATTGCAACTAATTTGTATATGAATTGCTGCAACACAGCCTCATTATTGTTCCTGGGGATTCATCTTTATTCACCAGGATATTGCACACATAGAAGCAAGAACTTTGTTATGATACAACAGTTCATAAATCGGTATAGCTGCGATACATATATATTTAGATTACTTAATGGGTTACCTTAATCAAGTACAGGGGAACGAATGGTAAGTTACCAAAGCTCAGACAAGGTGAACGATTAATGGATTACGCAAAATTTTGCGTAATCCATTAATCTGGCTGTGTGGAGACAAGCGAACTCTCAGTTCTCGTTTGTGTCCACAATACTGAACATTCACGTTCCTTGCCCACCAGGCCGGGTGTTCGATCTTCACTTCGGCCCCGAGTACAAAATATCGCATCCTCACCAGGGCTGGGTGCAGTTAACGTTTCAAAAGTTAACGTGTTAAATTATTTTAACAACGTTGAAAATTTTTAACTGAGTTAATAACGTTTAACTTTGAAGATTATAATTGTACAATATGTTGTATTGCGCTGTTATCTTGTGTTATCCAAACCGAATCGCACGTCGAATTTTGCGCCCTTTGACGAAATTGAAGAACACGAATAACTTAGATGTCCGTAGCCCTCTTACCAACGTTGACGAAGTTGGCACGCCGATATTTGACGATACAGCAATATCAGCTTCATCCGAACGCCTATTTCCCATGTAAGGACTGGTATTCGAGCAACGGTGGGTGTCTCTTTCAAAGGATACGACCGCCGCGATTGTATTCTTAAATGAAAACATCGCTGAATGTTAGAATTTACGATAACCTTAGAGAACTGTCTTAACTACTCGTCCCCTGAGTTCCAATGTGTTCTATATGCCAGTAGGCTGCCAGTAGGCACATAGAACACACTGGAACTCAAGAGACGAACTGTGCGTATAAGTTCAATTATATTCAAATTCAAATCAATAAAAATGGCCGAAGTTATTAAAATTTTGTTCATTTTAACATTTAACGTCATTTACCTCGTTAACGCAGAATTATTTAACACGTTAACTCCTCCCAGCCCTGATCCTTACGTAAGTGGGACGACAGCCATCATCATGTTGATGGACTCTAATCTGATAGGACTTTCAATCAATAATTCCTCAGTACGCTCTTGAGGCTTTGACTGCGAACAAAAAGGGGTTAACGTGTTATCCCTTCAAGGCATAAATAGCACTTGTCGATTTCAATATGACAGTAGTCAATTGGACAAGTCTATCTAATATATTCCTTTAACATCCCGCGGCAGGCTATATAATTTGATCTTCACGTGTTATCTCGACAGTTAATACACATATCCACGTGTTTTCTAAATGTAAAAGTGAATGCTTTCAGCAATTTCTTTCGTCGCTTATCTAGCGGTAAGGAAATACTGTATTGCTGTTCGTCAATCCACAAAGATACACAGCTGCAGCTCTACCTTACAATTCATGGTCAGAAGTAGCGTAAACTCAATGAAAGTGTTTGTGTGTGTGGGGGGGGGGGGGGGGGGGGGGAGTAGAGGCGGCGTGGTAGAGGAGGTTAGCCGAGACACACGGGAACCAAAGCCGTAACTAACATTTTTTTTTGGGGGGGGGGGTGGGGTTGTGGGGCGGGGGGGGGGGACGTCGGCGCAGAACGGAAAGATCACATCGCCCACTATTTGGAACATACCTTATTGCTTTTATCAGAGACTTATACGCAGCAAATATACTTTTCATTGATAAAATACTTACCTGGCATGGAGTTTTTATGATAGTGCTGTCAAATTACACACCAGCTTGGTAGATATGTCTGACCATCTAGGTGCTTTCAACAGCTCATGATCATAGAAATATTTTTTTATTAGTTATTCTCTCCCTGGATGTGGACTTCTACCGATAGAGTGAGTCGAGCATTCATTGCACTTTCTAATTTGTGTATATTTTTGTCAGACAAGCAAGAGGGTTTGCCCGACTGAGTACTCCAAAGCGTTTGTATATTTTCATCGGGTAAGCATGGACGTCTGCTCAACTTGGTATTTCATAATTTCTTGCCCAACCTCTGCCCTACGAAACATACAATTTGCGACCCTGATGTGAACTACTGTGGTGCTACCTAATGGGAAAAAAGTGATCCACTGGGAATATTTTTGCACACACTTCTAACTTCGAAATGAAAGATAAAGAATTCTTAATAAACTCCAAACCGTAACTATTCGAGACAACACATTTATCCAAACGCTATAGTCGACGGTATTTTATATAAGGGGTCGCGCCCACCCCCCTCCAAACCCATTATGTGGGGTCCCGAAATGATGAAATGAGGTATTTAATAATCCAGTCTGGTGTAGCAAATAACCCCTCCCTCTCAAGTGCGATAACTGGGTGTGGTACTGGAAACCAAGTAAGATTGTAGGACGCGCCCCTATATAAAACTGAACTCAAGTCAGGACTCTTCGAACTACAGATTCGAGAGTCAAGGCTCGGGTGTTAACAGATCGTCCCCTGAGTTCCAATGTGTTCTATGTGCCAGTAGGCACATAGAACATATTGGAACTCAGGGGACGAGATGTTTTCAAAATAAATTCACGTCCAGTTTGCTCTGTGTTCCTGTAGCGTTTACAAGTGATAAGGTCAATGAGATTGGAAGAATCACAATGAAGAGTGTTACGAGGTCAATATCTTCATTCTTCATACTCCACCCATCTTTCATTCCAAAGGTTGACTTTCGGGTTTGAAGATGGCTTAAGCATCGTTCCACAAGGGACGTAAATATAAATCTCAGATATCAACAAATCGCGATATTTATATATATATATATAGGAAGCTTTAGAACTTACCTAGCCGATTGTTTTGCTTCTGTGTCTGGTGATTATCGATTATCGACCAGCCTCCGTCATTTCTGGCACACGTAAAGTACGTGTGAAACGAATACTCGAGAATATTTAGCAGTTACAGAACAATCTTTTTAATTGGTGCACTTCTTGTGAAAAAGGGCACTCTCTGACCTCTTCCCACCTAGTCTCAGGGCAAGGGGCAGATACCCCACTGCGACCAGCGCTCTTACCACTGAGCCCCCCCCCCCCCCCCCCCCCCCAGGTCTCGATGCCTATGTGCATGAAACACCAAGGAGTAATGAATAAGATAAGGCCAAAATCTTATATGGTACTCTAAGCTCTCTTTTCGCTCCCCAGTATGATCCCGAATGGATCGCGGTGGCTCAGTAGGTAGAGATGCAAGCCGAGGGGTCCTCGGTTCGAATCCCACAGGCGGCAACCGCGTTGTGTACTTGGCTAAGACACTTAATCCCAATTGCTCACGTGGGGGCACGGTGATTTGTACTAAGGCGTACAGCACGTCGATGATGTAATTGTCTTCAGTCAATGCTAACCCTGCTTGTATGGAGTTGGTGTGTTGAGGAGTCTGACAGTTGCTCGCCGTTGCTCAGTGGTTCTCTGCGGGTACTCCGACTTCCTTCACTCGTAAAACTGCCAGACACGAGGTGACCCTGGCTGTTGAAAGTGTCGTTGAACCCCAATAAATAAATAAATAAATAAATAAATAAATAAATAAATAAATAAATAAATAAATAAATAAATGTTCATGTATGGGGCGTGGTTTCCATCTTGGTTTAAATGAATCATTGCTGATTCCAGACTCAACCGAAAATTCTAAATTCGATTTGACTCGAAATCGTCTTGATGACTGGATTCGAACTCAAGACTTCTTGGAAATTTATTTTTGGATATATAAAATATACATGCAGTAATCGTGTCATCGATATCGTTTCGATATTCCGTATCGCCAACCCCCTGTTTCTATGATCGAATGTGTGTGTTACGTACGTCCTGGTAGAAGATCTATAGTCTTGTATTAAAAACTTTTACTGACGTCATTCGTCGGTGTATAGTTTGACTATCGCATGCTTAATAGTTGAATAGTTGTATATCCAACAGCTAACTGGGGGCGTGGTAGCTCAGTAGTTAGAGGTGCAGGCTGCAGGCCGAGAGGTCCCCGGTTCGAATCCCACCTGCGGCAACCGCGTTGTGTACTTGGGCGAGACACTTCACCCCCATTGCCCACGTGTGAGCACGGTGGCGCTATGTACTAAGGCGTACTGCACGTCGACGATGTACATGTCTTCAACCAATGCTAACCCTGCTTGTGTGGAGTTAGTATGTTGGGGAGCTGACAGTTGCTCGGTGGTTCTCTCCGGGTACTCCCGCTTCCTCCACCCGTAAAACTGTCATGGTCATGATTAGCCATTGTGCAGAAGTATGTTACCTTAAACGCCAATAAATAAATAAATAACAGCTAACTGTTGGATATTTTATATCTATTGAACTATACAAAAAAAAGTATTTAACCCTTCACCTCACACGAAAAGCAGGCGACACTTGCAAACAGAATTCTTGAATAACTAATTTTTTTCATTGTTTGCGTCAAAAACATAAGGTTATGGTCCCTCATTGGAACGAGTTCGTTCCAACGAGGGGTTATAACCTATGTTTTTGAGACAGAAAAATGAAAAAATAATGAAAATTAATTGACGATTTTTTGAGAATAGCACTAACCGGTTTTGACCGTTACGTTCGGTAAAGGGTTAAAAAGGATAAATAACCCGTTGATGTTAGATAGGCGAGACAAACCACCCTGTCTCGGGCCTAAGGGCCATCCACTGGGGAGCTTTCTCTCGCCTTCCAACATCAACTCTTTATCCTCTACAGAAAGTTCATGGTTACTTAATATCTAAGAATCCAATCGAGATGGAAATATTTTGATTGCAAACATTTTAAAGTCTAAAACTGAAATATTGTTCATAACACATTTTTTCGATTGTTGCTGTAACTGACATATGTCTTCAATACACCATCATAAACCTATCAAAATACAAGGTCGAATAAGATAAACACGGACAATAAAAGAGCTCTGAATTGTCGAAACATGCTGCCCACTAACGCCACAGGTGAAAAATATTCAACTTAATGCCAACAATTCACAACATTAACACAGTTACTACTGGTCAAGCACTTCAAACGAATCGAGTTGCTGATAAAAAATGTTTTATTACCGGTCGAACACTTCAAACAAATGTATTTCCCCACACACCAATAAATGTTTTTCGGTGCTATTCAAACACTTCAACGGCGATGTTCCTCAAAACTTCAAAAGCCAGTTTAATAGATCACGCCTTGAGGGCACACACTCTCTCTCACTTCTACTTAATTTTTGTCCTCACACCCCATGTGGCTTATTTTAGATTTTATCTCTTCCCTCGCTCAGCCTGTATGTTTTATATATACTGCAGCAGTGCTATCGGGAGGGGTGGAGACATTAGCTCCCCACACACACACATTAATCTGCCAACCCATCCGAGAATAAAAGTCGCCTTTGCTCTCCAAATGAAAAAATCCCCCCCCCCCCCCGACAAAAATACTCCCCCACAATTATTTTCACACAGTGAGCAAAAGTCCCCCCCCCCCGTTTTTTCAGGCCAGCGGAAATCCCTCCCACCATAATTTCAGGTGAACAAAAATCCCCCTCCACTCAAAATTTGATAGATTTTAAAACCATACAAAAATCCTCCAAATTAGTGAACAATTGCAATTATCAGTTCCAGAGATTTCCTTTGATTCTTAAAGGACAACTTGTTTATAGAGGTTTCCCTTGTTTACAGTTTATGTAATTAATACATTTTACCGTTTAAAAAAACATGTAAGCGATATGTTAGCTGTAGTTCCAGATATGCACTGCATTAGCTCCAGGGGCGTAGGAACGAAAAAATATTGGGGGGGGGGGGGTATAGGGTCGTGTGGCGCTGGTTGGGCAGATGCCGCAGATGCCGAAGGCATCTGCCGCGAGTGCCGCAGGCACGAGCTTGATGAGGGGGGTTTGGGGGGGGGGGGGTTCTCCCCCCAAGAAAATTTTCCAATTGAGGTATCAAATGGTGCATTCTGGTGGCCACTGGGGTGTAATTTTCCCTATTTTTTTATTTGAAAAAGTGGGATTTCTTAACAGGGTGTTGTAATTTTGGCAAAATGTTGAACCGTGTGACCCGATAATATACCCCAAGTCCTTACGTATGTATGAAAAGAAAAATCGATATGTATTAATTGCATTATTTCCGTGCATTTCACCCGTCTGTTTTTGAGACTACTTCACGGTTAGGTAAATAGTTAGGCACGCTTCAAAAAAAATTCTGACATGTTATTTTGTAGTGTTCTCGCCGATTCCCGTTACCTTACGGAAAACACAACCAATCCGGTTTGTTTACTCGCAAAAATGTCCAAACGTCAATTTTTTTTTTGGGGGGGGGGGGGGGGGGGTAAATACCCCCCTTACCCCCCCCCCCCCGGTTCCTACGCCACTGATTAGCTCCCCTTCACTGATAAGGGTCGAAAGGGGCTTGCGGCAAAGCATCTACGCGAGCCTTCGGCGCGCGAAACCATTCATTCACGGACACTGCATTTTCAAAAATGAATTTTATTGTGAGTAATAAGGGTTCTAAAAAAACTTTTGCCTTGAGTGTATCAGAATACATTAAATGATCATAAATGAACATAACTGTCTTGATAAACATCTATTGAAGCGTGTTTTCTTGTAAAAAGTGATGAGTGTTTATGTGATTTACAAATTATATACGTGAATTTTTAACCCTTTACCCAATGGAGACGATTTCAAAATTTTAAAAAATTTCAACAAAACCATATCATGTGACCCCTCGTTGGAACGAGCTCGACGAGCTCGTTCCAACGAGGGGTCACTTGATATGGTTTTGTTGGAATTTTTCGAAAAATAGTATTTTTTCAACTGCTGAATTTGCATATTACGCGGGCGGATGAGGCCGATTCGTTGGGTAAAGGGTTAAATCCTCTTTTATAATTAACTTTGTACTGCCTTCTAACCTTTTGGTGTAAGAGACTGGGGCGGGGGGGGGGGGGTGTTCTGCTCTTAGAACAATGGGGGGTGGGGGGGGGGCTACCTCTAGAAACTGTGGGGGGGGGGGTTGCTAAGTGTGTAAAAATATTGGGAGGATTTTTGTATGGGGGGATTTTAAACTACATTCATCGATAATAACTGACTGAAATGAATCATTAGCGCTTCAAAAGACGTAGTCTAGCGGCCAACTTCCCCAAAGAGGAATATGGCGTAAAACGGCGCTTGAACTGTGTTTTAACCCTTTACCCAACGTAACGGCCAAAACCGGCCAGCGCTATTCTCAAAAATCGCCAATTAATTTTCATTATATTTTCATTTTTTGTCTCAAAAACATAGGTTATGACCCCTCGTTGGAACGAGCTCGTCGAGTTCGTTCCAACGAGGGGTCATAACCTATGTTTTTGAGACAAAAAATGAAAAAAATAGTTTTTCAAGAAATTTTTTTGCAAGTGTCGTCTGCTTTCCATGTTAGGTAAAGGGTTAAAATACGTTTTATAAAAAATTGACCACTAGCACTCAAAAACAACACCCGGATTCTTAAACAGCATGTCATAGTCTGCAAAGAAATATGATTGGGTTTTTTTTCTAGGAGGGGGGTGCAACTGAATTTTCAGACAGAATTTTTGGCCGCTAGACTAACGTAGCAATTTAGCGAAAGGTAAATTACTGCTTTTTTGAGACGCTAATGAATTATCTCAGTGATTTATATTCACAGGTAGAAAATACAATTCTGAAAAATACAATTGTAAAAGTTTCATTGTATTGGCCCCGTCAACTTCCGGAGACTTAAAAAGTAAGATAAACCATAAGATCTCTGGTGTTGTGGAGCTATCAAAAAACCCGACTATCAATAGAGTGGCCAGGCTATATAAATTGTGTATATGTGTGTGTGCTTGGGAGAGGGGGGGGGGGGGGGGTATTTCCCGGTGCCATTGACAGCAGCCTATAGTGGGGTGAGTATCTGAACGAGATATCCATGTAAGTGGCTGGGGAAGTCTCCTGAGGAAATTTTGAAGTTGACATTTAAGTAGGGCACCATGAGAAATTTTCTAATACTTTTGTATACAGAAGGTGATGAAGTAACCATAGTAATGTGACGTGCAGCGTACTTACAGTACGTGGAGAGTGTATTATCACTAAATCACCCACAGAGTGGAAATTCCACCCAAGGAATAATTGCAAATTTGTTGCAAAGCATAACCAGCACCAGCAAAGTTTCAGCCAGTGGACCTCCGGGTTAAACCCGGAGGTCCATTGGCTGAAACATTGCTTGTATTTTTTGTCCATATGCACAAAATTTGAAAGTTATAGCTTGGGTGTTAACTCCACTCTGCGGGTGATTTAGTTACAATCCAATCTCCACTTACTGTATACCAGTGCCAGGTGTCAGAGATTTGGGACATGGAAGGCATAATGTATACAAAGATACAGAAGCGGACTGGCCATATGGTTTACCTGGAAAATTCCCGGTGACCCCCTATTGAAGGTCCCCCTGGGACCCTCAATTGATGTAACACAAAATGTGTTGGTGCATAAAATTTTGTGAAAGTGATCAACAGGCGAAACGGATCTGGTAATTCTGATTGCATAGACTGAGGGTATCCCGAAATGCTTTCCATGTGGATTGCCATCATTGTCAGTCCACATAGACACATTTCGATATACCAGCAGTCGTATCCAGATTTGATCGCTCAGATGCAAGAAAACAGTGTTTTGTCAGTTTGAAAAAATCAAAATTTTCTCTCATTGGGTCGAACTATGATCGGATCGATGGGTCCACCCCCAGGTGCAACCATTTTTTTCGAATGAGCGACGAAGATGATAAATATGCCATCGAAATGTCCTCTATATGGACTACAATTGGTCGCTCAGATGTATAGGGAAGCAGCGTTCATTCAGTTCGAAAAATCAAAACTTTCTTCAGGTCCCCCCCCCCCCCCCCTCCCCGGAGCATTTCACGGCAAATCTTCATGGGCCAGCCCGCCTCTGCAACGATAATTTTCTTAAATACGTGTGTGTATGGGGGGGGGGGGGGGCACCCTCAATCGCCCCCCCCCCTCCCAGCCGCGCCGCTCTGACATGTGACTTCATTACATAACATTTAAGAACGTTCTAATCCCCAAGTCCAGCTAGAAAAGATCTGGAGGATGAAAGGAATAAAATATTTCGCCTATTTGTCCTGTGATGATGATTCCAGAATTTACATTGATTCTTGGAAAGCTCTCACTGAGAACCCCCCAAT
The DNA here is from genome assembly GCA_031216915.1 of Pictodentalium vernedei. Taxonomy (NCBI): domain Eukaryota; kingdom Metazoa; phylum Mollusca; class Scaphopoda; order Dentaliida; family Dentaliidae; genus Pictodentalium; species Pictodentalium vernedei. Next base: position 90,657,426 of record CM062297.1, on the reverse strand, counting down.
ACCAATGTCAGCAGCTGGTGTCGTCAATGAAGAAAATAAATAAATGAAAAAGAAAAAAAAATCTTGCAATTCTCCAACCAAACATTTAGGCTTAGTGTAGTTGAACTATAACAGGGTGTCAATTCGTCCCCTGAGTTCAAGTGTGTTCTATGTGCCAGTAGGCACATTGGAACTCAGAGGACGAATTGTTCAAACTGAGTACTTGACGAGAATTACTATCTAGGGTTTGTATTATAATTTAATAAAAATAAACAAGACAAACATTTTCTTATGAATGTGTTTTAAAAAAATAAAAAAATGTAAAAAATTTGATAGAAATAAATTGTTGTGGAATTAAAAAAAATCTAAAAAATTAAAAAAACACGAATGCATTTTCTTGTTAATTTTTTTTTCTCAGCAACAGACTTCGTCCTCACCATGATTACCACAGACACGAAATTCTCTCTTGTTACTGTAGAGAAAGAGTGGTGTACAGTCATTTCAAAATAAAGATACTCGAGTACAACAGGTTTGTTTGTACATGGTCGAATCATATGCACGATCATGTACGATCATACAACTGGGATCGTGTTTGTACAGCTCTGTATGCATCACCAAATGGAAAAGGGGAGTGGAAATATAAGTAGGTTGATTTGAAAATCGGAAGGACGAAATGAAACCGCTGATATCTTTGAAACGGGCTAATAAGATGTTTAACCCTCTACCTAACATAAGGCCCTGCAATTCTAAAATTTAGGGTCGAATAGAAGGAAAATTATTTCGAATTGATTCGAATCTCGTCGCTTTACAAATATCGCACCTGCTCGCATCCGTGAAACCAGGGACGCAGAAAGCACGGGGGCAGAGACCCTCCCTGCCTTCGGGCAACGGAGGAGAGAGGGAGGGGGCAGACAGTGCCTTTGCCAGGTTCGTGACTCATTTTTTCAATTATTTACTCTCGAAGTAAAGTTAAAATACAGCCCAAATCCGTTCTTGAAGCTTTCAAAATTCAGTGGGTAATTTCGGGGAGTTTGGGAGGAGGTGCCCCCTCCTGATGAGGCGAGAAACATATTTACTCGTTTGCGTGTAAGTAACCACAAACTTATGATAGAAAAGGGTGGGCATATGCAACCACCCATCCCCGTAAGTGAACGCTCATGCGCGGCTCAGGTGCAGTGGAAACGGAATGGCACTTCGTTATAGAGTGCAGTGAATAAACATCTCTCAGAGATCGCAGTGGCGTAGATAGCTTTTCGCTGGCGGAGGGGCAAGCCCAAAATTTTCCGACAGACCGAAACTTTTCCGACAGTGTAACAACAACAAAAACCCAAACAAACAGAAAGAATCTGTTGTTTACTGCAAATGTACTGAAAATTGGTCTTTTTTACCCAAAATGGCATGTTTTTATCCCAAAGCCAGCATTTTAATGTTATTAGGCATAAATTCGCCTAAAAATGGTTCCAAACAATTTCCGACAAAACTCCCCCCCCCCCCCTTTATCTACGCATTAATAAATCTTATCTTATCTTATCTCAAACTCCCCCATTTCGGGCCTTCGATCCTCGAGACATGCATGCTTCGGCATGTCGTGGTGGGGCTGCTAGTGTGAGAGTAAATGCCCTTTTCCCGGGGTATGATCCCCTGTGCCCTGAAGTGCTCACTACTTCAGAAGCATAGATTAGAAGCCCTCATTGGAACGAGCTAAACGAGATCGTTCTTATGAGGGGTCATAAGCTATGTTTTTGAGGCAAAATTTGAAAAAAGTAATAAAAATTAAACAGGCACTGGTCGGTTATTATATAAATAAAGGGTTGACAGGAAACTGTACGTGTCAATTGATAACTGTAACACAGGTGCAGTTGGATAATCTGTGAACTCATAACTTAGTCATACGTTCAGGAATCTGCCACTTGACAAATTGTCGAGATATAAACACAAGCCGATAGGGGTGAAATATATATCGTAAATCTACAAAAAAATATTCATTAAAATAATGCACCCAAATACATCAATCTTTTAAACTTTGACAAATCAGACAACCCGTATTAAAATGGATCGCTTTATTTTTACCAATGACAGATGTTCTAACATTCAACGATCGGATGTTCGTCCTTCAATGTGACGGAATTAATTGAGCCTCAGGTATTTAACGATCCAGCAGAAACGCACTTCCTGTCTTTACTTTTGCATCTTAATTGACATACGGAAAAAAGTGTTTACGTGGGGAGTGGGGGCTGAAGTGTATGCGGGGGTTCTGGACCCCTCTCCAACAAAATTAGGTGAAAACAATGTGACCTAAGAAGTAATGTGAGCAATTTTGGGGATTTAGTTGACCGACCGGTGCTGGGATTCAACTAATTCCCTAAAACCGCACAATAGGCCTACATTGGATACTCTGACACACCAGGTCAAAGCAGAGAGTAGAGACTAACCATTCCGTCGCCGACTCAGATACTGATAACCGACGACTTAAAAGTAAGTTATTTGGTATTAAGGAAGGCAAGTAGAATAACAAGTCGTTAAGCTCATTTTGTTTACTATTTTCAAATAATTTGAGCATTATTACATAAAAAAATTAGCCCCCCCACCCCAGTCCGGCCGCCTCCGGGGGAGTGTAGTAATCAGGAGTGGGAAGAAAATCACTTCAAAACTGAATGGGTTCGGGACAACACGTTAACATTTTTGTATTTCGGACTCGTTTGCATTCTCCATGCATGCGAAGTGCTGCGAATACATGCGCAAGAATATCGTCCGACGAATTTTCTGCTACTATTAATCATTCGTAATGTTTAATCAGCCGCCGTTCATTATGCGAAAGATGCCTGTTAACCCTTTACCTAACATGAAAAGCAGACGACACTTGCAAAAAAAATTTTTGAATAATTATTTTTTTTCATTTTTTGTCTCAAAAACATAGGTTATGACCCCTCGTTGGAACGAGCTCGACGAGCTCGTTCCAACGAGGGGTCATAACCTATGTTTTTGAGACAAAAAATGAAAATATATTGAAAATTAATAGGCGATTTTTGAGAATAGCGCTGGCCGGTTTTGGCCGTTACGTTGGGTAAAGGGTTAATATTGTCTTCAGCGAAATATGGGAATCCATTTTGTATTTTTATTTGTGTTTGTGTGTATGTGTGTGTGGATGGGGGGGGGGGGGGGGGGGTAAAACATTACTGAACCCCCTTTCCAATTTATTGTGCACTGTATTGTTTTCTCCCTCAAGGAGGTTTCCTTTTACGCAAAGATTATGCATCCTGTATTGGCAGAGTTAATCAATTTAACATTTTTAACCCTTTACCCAACGAATCGGCCACATCCGCTCGCGTAATATGCAAATTCAGCAGCTGAAAAATGGGATTCAATGTCACATACTTATGCACAATTGCTAATCGTGACCGTGACAGTTTTACGGGTGGAGGAAGCCGAGGTACCCGGAGAGAACCACCGAGCAACGACGAGCAACTGTCAGCTCCTCAACATACTAACTCCGTCCAAGCTCCGCTCAAGCACCATCGACGTGCAGTACGCTTTAGTACACGGCGTCATCATGCCCCCATGTAGGTAACCGGGATAAAGTGCCTTGCCCAAGGACACAACGCGGGTCGTCCCGCACGGGGATCGAACTCGGGACCTCTAGCACAGAAGTCCAACAGTCTACCAATCAGCCACCGCACCTCCCGAACAGGATATGATGTGGGAACAAGATATGTTTTATTATGGAGACAAGATATTAGGTTGTGAGAACAAGATGTTATGTTGCGGGAACCAGATATTTTTTTTTCTCGGGGAGACAAGATCATGTTAGGTTGTGAGAATAATATATTATATCGCGGAAACAAGATATTATGATGTGAACAAGATATTTGTTCTTGTGGGAACAAGATATCATGTTATGGGAACAAGATACTATGTTGTGGGAACAAGATAGTTTTCTTGTGGGAACGAGATATTATGTTAAAGGGACAAGATATTATGCCGTGTGAATAACGTATAATGCTGTGGAAACACCGTTGAGGGATAAGATATTATGTTGTGGGAACAGGATAATTTTCAAAAACATAGAAATATCTGTATCTCAAAATCTACTTTCGACCTCCCAGTCAGAGGCGTTGGAGTAGGATGGCATGAAGGAAGGGGGGGGGGGGGGAGGGGTAGGACTACGAACCCCCTGCTCTATGTCTGAGAGTCCAAAGGCACTCTTTCGATTATTCTTGGGGAAAAGTTCGAAGAGGCAAGGCTATCAATACACTCATCATTAGATTTTTTATGAAATCCTTTGCGCCGAATCACAGTCCAAATAATAATTATATACTACACACCCCAATGACATGACAGTTCTTATGTAAACGACATGATACCGTTAGATATCTCTCATTGTCGAGTCTATCTACCAGAAGATCCCTCTCAAAAGTTGCCTTTCTTTGCTTCCAGTGCCCACATACAAATCAATCAATCAATATCTCCGTTTGAATAATTATTTACGCAAAAGATCAATTTTACATGTGGAACCTCATTGGGGGGCAACTTGGCCAGTTTGGTCGTCTTCCTAGTGCTCCCCCTTTGCGGGAGGTATTTAAACACAAAAATAAAACTACAAATACAAGTAAATTACCATGTTGTCATTGTCTTGTAATCTATCTGATTGCACAGATTACACGTACAAAAACGTATTGCCTTCAGAATGTTCTTAAAAGTGCTGTGACACAGGAAGTACTTTTACAAGGCTAGGAATTAGTAACCATAACTTGGCGATTGAAAAGGGGAGATATTCACAGCCACCTATTCCTGTAGAAAATGGGATTTGTAACACTTTTAACATTTGTAGGGACGCCAGCGAGGTGGAATTTGAAATGTGTTTTGTCATGGACTGCCGAGCACATACATTTATTAGAAGTTAGTTCTTTGCCCTCCCCGACTATCAGATATATTGCTTCGCAGTATAGTATCTTTTTTTCTCATTTCTAAATCCGCAAGCTCAAAGGGCTCGCTTTACTAGAGTCTAACAAACTGATGTCTCGATAGAGTTATTAATTTATTAATTAGTTTTTAGGGTAACTTTCAGCATCTTTGGCTATCACATGACAGAAGCATAGTGATAAAGTCAAGTTACCCAATGGTTTGTACCCACCAGTCTCTTTTTTGATGAGCATATCACTGTCTACTCATGGTTCGGTCTATTTTTTTCTACTCTAGCCATCTAAGAAGATGAATGGAGTATAAGAAACAAGCCGCTCCGGCAGAAGATGACATTTTTAGACAAATGCGACAAAATTTATTTACACGTTCAGATAATATATTAAAGGAATGGCAGGGAGGGCGGTTGCTCAATGATAACGGTATTGGACTTCAAACTGAAAGGTCCACGGTTCGATCCCTGCCAGGGCATTTAATCCCGATTGCCCATGTGGAGGCACAGTGGCGCTGTGTACTAAGGCGTAGTGCACGTCGATGGTGAACTTGTCTTCAACAAATGCTAAACCTGCTGTCTTGGAGTTAGTACGTTCGGGAGTCATACAGTTGCTGGACGTTGCTCGGTGGTTCTCTTCGGGTACTCCGACTTCCCCCACCCGTAAAACTGTCCGACACGATTTTGATTTTTTGGCGTATAAAAGAAAGTTCGCCTCCGCGAGAACCTCAGGAAGTGAAGCAGTGTTTGTTTACTGTAGTAAACATACTCGCTTTTACTGGTGCAATAGGGCCCAGTCACCAAATGCTTGGGGTGGAAGTCTTCTAAAATGGGTATCAAAGATTAATCCTTTACCTAACACGAAAAGCAGACGACACTTGCAAATAAAATTCTTGAAGCACTAATCTTTTTGATTTTTTGCCTCAAAAACATAGCTTATCAACCCTCTTTGAAACGAGCTCGTTGAGCTCGTTCCAATGAGGGTCATAAGCTATGCTTTTGTGACAAAATATGAAAAATTAATAAAAATTGAATGGTGAATTTTGTGAATAGCGCTGGCCGGTTTTTAACCTTTAGTTTAAACAATATTTATTCATAAAGCAGTGTTACGCGTATACATTACATAATAATAAAACCACAGAACGGCAAACATTTTTCATGGTTGTACACGGTATAACAGAAACAGAAGTAATCGGGATTGTAAGTAGACGAGGATTCGACAGGAAGCCATAGGCTTATATGAGTCGTCTCCTTTTTAACCTTTACGTTGGGTAAAGGGTTAACTGACTATATTTTATCTTCATGTTAATTGCGATCACGTTAGTCGATTAGCCATTGTGCAGAAAAAAATTATACATGTAAGGTAAAGGGTTTTATTGAGTAGGTCTCTGTACGTGCTTGATGAATGAAAGAAGGAATATTGGTTCACCAACAAACACATCACGGTGAACGTACGGTCGTTAATTACGACAACTCAGTCCCGCACCTGCTAACAATGGTACGCTTGCAGTTTCAAAGAAACGAGATAAACGGCTGTATATATATAGCATTGTAATGTATAAAATAATAGACGAGCGTGACTGGACAATATTTCATTGAGCTCAGACTCGTTGATAAATGGATTTTGTGATGACTGCAACTGAACAGCCAGTCTAAGTTTATTTGGATAGCTTTATCGCAATCAGTACATCCGTCAAATTGGCACATAACATTACTGACTCAGCTCGATGTTACGCTCCTCAATTTTTACGAACGAATCCTCGATGAAAGGACAAGACGGGGCGAACTGGACCAAAGCAATCTGAGCGATCAATGTGGTCCACATAGAAGGCATTTCGGTGAAACATCTCATTTTGCAAAAATGGTTGCACCAAAGAGGGCCCCGGACTCATCGCGTCGATCATAGCTCGGTCCAGTGGAAGCAAATTTTGATTTTTCGAACCGAAAGAACGCTGTTTCCTTGCATGTGACCAACCAATGACAGACTAGACTGCTGGTATATCGAACTATCCTATATGTGAACTGCCAATGACAGTCCACATAAGGGCATTTCGAAAAACCGAAGTCCATGCAATCAGACCCACTTCGCATTTTAGTCATTTTTACTAAATTTCATGCATCAACAGATGTTGTGCTGTATCAGTTTTGGGGGCCCTGGGGGCTCCGAAAAGTGGGACCCACCAGAAAATTTCCCAGGGGACAATACGGCCACCCCGCCTCTGGGACAGAACCATGGGCGACTCGAGAGGGCGGGAGGCGCACGCGGCATGCAGCCCTCCTATTTTTTTTGATACTCAATATTTTTCACAAGCACCGATACCAGGGATACGGTATTATCCGAAATTAGTGGATACCGTTGTGGGTAATACCGTACCCCGTACACAGCTACAGCTGTCCGGAAGTGGATGTCCATGTGTTATCGCAGAATTGTACCCCATACAAACATATAACTCCTGTGCGGAACTCCAGTGAATCGTTATAAATTGACCTCTATATTATTCAAAATTTGAATGAGTCAGTATAAAATTGTAAGGGAATTTTGGTTGGAAAACATTGCAGTTATGTTCACAGAAGTCAAGGCACGGCCATAGTGATCTCCCAGCCTTTATTTGATTTTTTAATTTCAAGGTGATATTTTTCTTTAAAAATATCAGATTCGTCTACTTAAAGTGTGTAATCGTAGCATACATCAGAATACAACCCGTGTACGGTGAACAGGAGTCAACCACCCTAGTAGTATAGGATGGTCCAGACGTCCCCTATTACCGGTTCTATAGTGGAGTCGCCAGTGTTAAATTTCCAGAGAAACTGGAACACGAGACGTGTTTTACGCTCTATCCAGATAGATCCGACAAGTGGTACACATACTGCATATTTATTTATTGGGGTTTAACGACACTTTCGACAGCCAGGATCACCTCGTGTCGGACGGTTTTTAAGGGTGGAGGAAGCCGGAACACTCTGAGAGAACCACCGAGCAACGGCGAGCAACCACCAGACTCCCCAACAAACTAACTCCACACAAGCATGCAGGGTTGGTATTGGTTGAAACCGAGTGCACCATCAACATCCAGTACGCCTTGGTACACAGCGCCTCCACGTGGACAGTCGGGATTAAGTGACTTGGCCAAGGACACAGCGCAGTTGCCCCTGGTGGAGATTGAAAGGTGGACCTTTCGGTTTGAGGTCCAATGCAGTAACCACTGAGCCACTGCGCTCCCACATACTGCATATATAGTATCCTATTGGTTATACAATAATATATGTACATACATGGTTCTGGGTATATAGTATGGGTATGTGATGCAAGATTGATGAGAAAGGGGAGTTTTCTTTGAAAGTTTTCATCGCGAAACCGTTGACGTAGCCATTGACATCGTGATGTCATTGTACGCCCCTGTACGTTGACCGCTGTTAATGTCCACTGTACATATAGAATATATACCCATGGTAGCTTGGTGTACCAAATGTTCACCACTCGTGGTGAAGTGCTTTTAACCGCTCGCCTACACCACTTCACCACGAGTGGTGAACATTTGGTACACCAAGCTACTTTAGGTTTATTTTATTTATACCATGATCGTCAGGTTATTAAGATTCGCTATTATTTTTTCTCGATTTCACTGAGCAGCAGCCGTACATGAGAGCGTGTGTTTTTGTTAATATGAGCATCAGTGGGCGGTACTTCCGCTGTCAATTTTATCACCGAAACGAACCAGAAAAGTTCGCATTCAGATCGACGTCACCGAAGATCAACATGGATGTAGTTCCACTGTAGGTGTAAATTTTAACTATTGAAATCCCATTGCTGGCGTGTTCACCGCGGTTGATGTGAAAAGCTAAAATTTATGTCATAGGCTTTTCATATATTGTAAAATAGGTAACCAAGGTATAAAATTCGATATGACGTTGTTTGAGTCGGGGTTTGTCGGGCTACTTGTACAGAAGTGATAGGGTAGTATCAGCTTCATCATTGTGATCACCACCATCCTTATCTGGACTTGGCTGCCTTCTCTCCTCAAACGCGAAGCAAAGGACCAGAAGCTGAATATTATAAGTTATTCTGTTTGTTGACAGGGGACATGGTCTCACGTTCCCTGCATGAAATTTATATTCAACCGAGGCGTCAGCCGAGGTTGAATATATGTTTCATGCAGAGAACGTGAGACCATGTGCCCTGTCAACAAACAGAATAACGTATATGTCCCGTTCTTACACAAGTAAAATTGAATTGGTTAAAAAAATGATAAAAGTTAACACCTTACCGAAACAACGTCTGCTTTCTAATATTCGCTGTACAATGATTAGAATGAAGCGATTTCAGTTTGTTACAGTAAATTAATGAAATAAGACCTTATAATCTAATCGGTTTCATAAATAATTACCCATGTTTACATAACTAATCTTTTTGAACGTAATAACGGTACTTTTGTGTGTATTTTACTTCAGTTAAATGTATTTGTCTCAGTTGATTTCAAGTGAAACAAGTGTTTGACCACCGAGGTGGTATTAGTCCCTTACGGTGCTTTTGTGACATAAGGTGTTTTTGTCACAGAAGGCACTGGAGTACATAAGCATCTTGGATTTTGAAAAAAAATATTGAGCATGCATAATCCCCTCACAACCCTTTATCCGTGTACCATATATGAAAGGCGTAGCTTGAACCATGTTAGAGGGAGAGGTGGTAAAATAAAATAGAGAAAAAAGCTTAAAAAACACAACAAAAATGGCTGCCATTCTACCATCTTGGATTTTGAAAAATAATTATTGACCGAGCATCATCCCCTCAGAACCATTTATCCATGTACCAAATATGAAAGGTGTAGCTTGAAGCATATTAGAGGGAGAGGTGGTAACATAAAAACAGACAGACAGACAGACAGACAGACAGACAGACAGACAGACAGACAGACAGACAGACAGACAGACAGAGACAGACAGACAGACAGACAGACAGACGTTACATTTTGAAAAAAAATATTGAGCGTGCAACATTTCATTACAACCCTCTATCCATGTGCCAGATATAAAAAGTGTAGCTTGAACCATGTTGGAATGAGGGGTGGTAACATAAAATAGAGAAAAAAGCTTAAAAAACACAACAAAAATGGCCGCCATGGCGCCATCTTGAATTTTTGAAAAAAAAATATTGAACGTGTAACATCCCATTACAACCCTCTATCCATGTGACAGATATAAAAAGTGTAGCTTGAACCATGTTGGAGTGAGGGGTGGTAACATAAAATAGAGAAAAAAGCTTAAAAACACAACAAAAATGGCCGCCATGCCGCCTTCTTGGATTTTGAAAAAAAAATATTGAACGTGCATCACCCCCCCCCCCCCGCCCCAACCCTCTATCCATGTGCCAAATATGCAAAGTGTAGCTTGAACCATGTTGGTGGGAGGGGTGGTAACATGAAAATAGAGAAAAAAAGCTTAAAAAAACACAACAAAAATGGCCGCCATTCCGCCATCTTGGATTTTGAAAATAAAATTTTGAGCGTGCATCATCCCCTCAAAACCATTTATCCATGTACCAAATTTGAAAGGTGTAGCATGTTGTAGGGAGAGGTGGTAACATAAAAAAAACAGACAGACAGACGAACGGACGGACGGACGGACGGACGGACGGACGGACGGACGGACGGACGGACGGACGGACGGACGGACGGAGTGCAATCCTATAGTCCCCTTACGGTTCCTGTAGGGGACTAAAAAAAGACATTGCGATGAACCGTTGCTCATGCCAACGAGACGCTTTCCTTGACAGTGGACATAAGAATCGCTGACAGTAGACATATGCGCGTGCCCGGCGACATAAAATAACACCAACGAGGCATTGACCAATCACTGCAAAGTATTGCGGTTGGTAATCGGGGCATACTTCCCTACAAGTAAAGATAAGTCTCAGACTATACTTACTGAAGTTACTAGTTCCATTCGTTGCGTCAGACAATCAATGAACACCACAAACAGGGGCGAAAGGCGTGGAATCGTCTCACAACGTCCAGTGCGCCTTCAGCGCACCGAAACCATTCTTCATCGTATTCGAAGCTTAAGACACAAGTCCTTTTGCCCCGCAAAACAGTGACACAATTTTATCCAATTTAAAGATATGCTATATAGATATGCTATACATTTGCTAGAATTTTTATTTGAATTGTCAAGTTTGTACATTGATTGAAGCGGTAGGAAGATTTGTGTGACTGTTGTTAACCGTTTACCTCAGACAAAAAGCAGACGACACTTACAACAACAAAAAAATTCAGGATTTGCGACAAATACATAGCTTATGAGCCCTCATTGGAACGAGCCCCACGAACTCGTTCCAATGAGGGATCATAAACTATGTTTTGAGACAGAAAAAAAATGAAAAAAATAATGAAAATTGAATGGTAATTTTTGTGAATAGCGCTGGTCGATTTTTGCCGTTGTGTTGGGTAAAATGGTGCTTAATAAGCATCGACACGCGAATTTACTTTGAAAATCCGAGGTCTGAAATTTAAAAAACTCAACTAAATATACACAAATTATACACCAAAATAAAGATTGTGGTGTATGGAGAAAGGCAAAGTACGTACGTTTGACTCACAAAGTTTATGGAAGGCATGAATGGCTCGCGCAAGCCTACTACCGCATTTGTACTAGAAATGATACCCCCCCCCCCCCCACACCCAATATTTCCCCAGAACAACACATGACCAACTTTGCTTCGAATTGTGAATAGATGAAAAGTCAGTTGGAGAAATCATTGTGAGATTACTGCAAAGAAACTCTCATATTTGCCCCTAAAATGGAATAATTTGCATCAGAACCACAAACTACGAAGCGTATTCGGGACATGGTAAGAAAAAAAACCTCTCAGAATTCTGACTTTAGAACTCAGAATTCTGATTTTGTAATCTCAGATATTTCACTTGGGAACTCAGAATTCTGACTTTAGGACTCAGAATTCTGACTTTAGAACCCAGAATTCTAACTTTGTAATCTCAGAATTCTGATTTTAGAACTCAGAATTATGACTTTGTAATCTCAGATTTTTCACTTGGGAACTTTGTAATCTCAGAATTCCGACTTGGGAACTCAGAATTCTGACTTGTAATCTTAGAAGTCTGACTTGATGCTCCAAGGTACGGAAGTAAGAATCTTATTGGCTAATAAATTCCGAATTTTGAGTTCAAAAGTCCGAATTCTGAGTGCTAAAGGCAGAATTCTGAGTTATAAAGCCAGAATTCTAAGATAAGAAACTCAGAATTATGAGATCTAAAGTGAGAATTTTGAGATTCCAAACTCAGAGTTCTGAGTCCCCAAGTCAGAATTCTGAATTCTTAAGTCAAAATTCTGAGTTTATTTTATTTTTTCTTACCCCGAATACGCTTCCGTAAGAAACGGAATGAATGGTATTCGGCGACTGAACAGGACTGAATAAATACAGTGCTATAGACAGAGACTTTTAGAGATGGGTTGTAATGGAATGATAAGTTCGGTATCGGTTTCAGTATTTTTACGGGGACATACTACGGTATTTGTTCGGTATTTGATATCTGACTTGACTAAGATTTGCTGATAGTACCAGGAAAATATAGAATAAATTGTCCTTGTTTTACCATTCTACCACAGCGCCACAAATACCACTGTCAATGAATTCAACACTGACATTGTTTTATCAACAGAACTCATACATCTTCGGTAATTTTGTGACTTGTTCCAAGCAACCTTAACCCTTTACCCAACGTAACGGCAAAAACCGGCCAGTGCTATTCTCAAAAATCGCCAAATAATTTTCATTATTTTGTCCATTTTTTGTCTCAAAAACATAGGTTATGACCCTCATCGTCGAGCTCGTTCCAATGAGGGGTCATAACCTATGTTTTTGAGACAAAAAATGAAACAAATTAGTTATTCAAGAATTTATTTTGCAGGTGTCGTCTGCTTTTCGTGTTAGGTAAAGGGTTAACCCTCAAATGCCTATGTCGGGCTTCTGCGTTCTCAGAACATGTGCCATTAATATGCTATCATTATGAGGTTCTCCTGACAACAGCCAAATCATGATCACTGATTTCTGGTCAAGTCTTGGCTGCCTCTTCATGCATTCTGGACATGTATATGTTGTAGTGTGGTAGAAATTCAGGATCATTTTCCTCTGCCCTTAAGGGTCAGGAAAACGGAAAAAAGCAGTCACTTTTTTCATAAAAATGAACCCTTTAACCCTTTACCTATCATGAAAAGCAGACGACACTTGCAAACAAAATTTTTGAATAAGTATTTTTTTCATTTTTTGCCTCAAAAACATAGGCTATGACCACTCATTTGAACGAGCTCGTTCCAAAGAAGCCTGAGAGAGAGAAGCCTGAAAAAAGGCATTGCAAGTAGCGAATGTAGGAAAATATGAAAATTCAGACAGTTTCGGTATTCAATGATAAGTTCGGTTCTGTACCCCATTATGTCGGTATCGATTCGATGTTTCGGTATATTGCCGATCAATGAAGACTTTATAACCCTGCATTACACCGACAAGGGAAAAAAACTAGAACAGTAGAAAGAAATGACTGACTGACTGACTGACTGAATGACATGTCTATCGAACTACCATCTGAATATAAATATTAAATTAATCTTTATTCAGATGATAAAAAGCAAAGACTTTGAATCAATAAATACCCGAGTGAAAAAATACTTAAATCTGGCAGGTCAGCAATTATCAATTTTCGGTTCCGCCCATATAATCGGTCCATCGGGAAATGAACTTTTCCGGCTCATGTAAGAAAAAAAATCTGATTTTCTGTTCTGCTTGACAGGGCGGCGCTGATATTTTTTAACAACTCAAACCACCAAACAAATGTCGAGTTTTATTGATTCTGATATTTTTTAATCAACTTTATTTAAGATCACCCGGTCTGACCCTGGGTGTTTGGTACTCGGCGATTAGGTTTGTGATTAATACACTCACTGGCACAGGGATTGTTCTGCCGTCCTTGAAAAAGAATCCGGGACCCACGCCATTGGGAAAATTTGCGTCATCGGGGCTCCAATTGAGAATTCCTTTTGGAGGCGAAAACATACAAAGATTAAAAAGTTTTACATTCGAATTGAGCAAAAGAACATTAAAACCGATACCTAAGTATTTATTTATTTATTTATTTATTGGTGTTTAAGGTCACATATTTCTGCACAATGGCTAATCATGACCGCGACAGTTTTATGGGTGGAGGAAGCCGGAATACCCGGAGAGACCCACCGAGCAACGGCGAGCAACTGTCAGCTCCCCAACATACTGACCCCACACAAGCAGGGTTAGCATTGGTTGAAGACAGGTGCACCATTGACTTGCAGTACGTCTTAGTACACAACGCCACCGTGCCCCCACGTGGGCAATGTGGGTGAAGTGTCTTGCCCAAGGACACAACGCGGTTGCCGCAGGTGGGATTCGAACCGAGGGCCTCTCGGCTTGCAGCCTGCTCCCCTACCAACTGAGCCACCGCGCCCCCGATACCTAAGTAACTACATAAATACTACAAGTAAGTTTTATGACAAAAGGTCACATGGTATCATGTTCATACAGTCTCTATAGTCTCTATTAAACTTTCTTATACTATTAACCCTTTACTTAACGAATCGCCCGCATCCGCCCACGTTATATGGCAAATTGAGCAGTTGAAAAAAATAAATTTTTCAAAAAATTTCAACAAAACCATATCATGTGACACCTCATTGGAACGAGCTCATTGAGCTCGTTCCAATGAGGGGTCACATGATATGGTTTTGTTGACATTTTTTGAAAAATTTAAAACAATGATATTTAAAATAATAAATTTTGATATCCTCTGCGTTGGGTAAAGGGTTAAAGAAGAACTTGCCATTTGCCTTTGAGTGAAGAGACTTCGTCAGCAAGCTATTTAAATGTAATGGGGGCGCGGTGGCTCAGTTGGTGGAGGTGCAGGCTGCAAGCCGAGAGGTCCTCGGTTCGAATCCCACCTGCGGCAACCGCGTTGTGTCCTTGGGCAAGACACTTCACCCCGATTGCCTACATGGGGGCACGATGACGCTGTGTGCTGAGGCGTACTGCACGTCGATGATGCGCATGTCTTCAACCAATCTAACCCTGCCTGTGCTGCGGTGCAGCGTTCAGAGTTACGATGTTGGGGAGCTGACAGCTGCTCGTCGTTGCTCGGTGGTTCTCTCCGGGTACTCCGGCTTCCTCCACCCGTAAAACTGTCACGGTCACGATTAGTCATTGTGCATAAATATGTGACCTTAAACACCAATAAATATAAATATATAAATATTTAAATGTAATGTACAATTGGTATCCTGAACTGGGTGGTCATAATGCCCCAGAAAACCAATGGTGTCTGAGGGTTTATGACTACCCAGTTCCGGGCACCTGTTATGCATTAAATTATTGTTTGAGTGTGAACTGAGGCTGGAAAATTTGGGGTTAAGAATTGGAAAAATCATTCCCAAATCACGGAAATTCGGAAAGCGTCCCGTAAACGGAAATAGTATGTTATGTGGTTTTCGTCCCCCATCACCAGGATCTCATGCAGCATCTCATGTAGCGTCATTGTCACGCGACCCAGAAACGCCATGGTGGGTTATCATGGTAGGCCGATGAGTGGCCATATTGTGGCATCATTCCCATAGTGATACGTGTAGTAAGTGCGCATGCACAACGCGTGTTGTTAGGGTGGTACGTGTTTCCGTCGTCCTTTTTTATATACTGGGGCCGCCATCTTGGTTTCTATGGTGGCACGTGATTGCTATGTAACCTAAAACGCTCTCATAGGACAGGTGTGTGTCCGAAGGGTGTTAGATTCAATAGGAGAGGTTTTCTGGTTCGGATTTCCTCAAATTCTCAGTTACGTCCTAACATTGCTAAAACAACCGGACAAATGTTTTACTAGTTCGGAATCCCCGTATATCAGAGCTTGCAGCAGATAAACGACACTGTAATTTGATGACTGCCTGTTAGCCATTCTGCATCAATGTATCAATAATTCCCCACTTGTGTTCTGTGGGGTTGATGCCAGGGCAGCGATGGGAGCTGTGGTGTCTTGGAGGCGACCGCCCCGAGCGGCATGTCACAATGTATCAAAACTATGTCCACAAAGCAATGAAATTCAGATATCTATATGAAAGCAACAGCAAAAAATACTTGCGGCATCGTAGGTCGGCCCGGATGGCAATCCACGCCTATTCGACACTGTGTCAGGGCTCTTTGTATGTTATACAGTCTTGGTCCATGAAGTCACTAATTATCCTTGCTGTGTGAGACTTGGCATTGAGGTCCAAGTAATAAAGGTGTGTGTTAATCAGGGCTCAAAATAAGCGTCGCTTTTTGCTATACAAAACTTGCAAAAAGCTACACAATATTCAATTATGTGTAGCATTTTGCGATACAAGATAATCAACTGCAGCCTATTAGGCTGCAGTTGATTATCTTGTGTCGCAAAATGTAAATGAAAATTTGCGAATAAATTTGAAAACTAGTTCACTGATGCTTTACTTCTGATTGTGAAACATTCCAGGCATAACTCAGATTAACTCTCCATCAAGCATCATTAACAACTTCATATGTAAGATGAAGTCTAGTGGTTAAAATTCTTCCTGTTTTTACAACATTTCGTATAAAATGTCCATTAAAAATAACTTCAAGCCCATCAAATTAAAAATCCCAACTTCCATTTTGAGAACTCTATTAAACAACCAAGACGCCATTTGAAAATTTCCAAGTCCATGCAACCCTTAAAGGCAGTTCAGTTAAAAAAAACATAGTTAATGTTTCATGTGTTGCAGATCATTTGGAAATGTCCAGAAATGGATGGAAACTATTCTATCTACTTAGAAGAATTCAATACAAAACAGCATAACATAACTCTGGTATACAAAAACCGCTATGTAATTTTTATAAAATGCTATTCATGTTTTGGAAATGTGTAGCATTTTGCTACGTAAAGTAAAAAAAGTTATTTTGAGCACTGGTGGTAATCAACTTCGTCAGATTATAAACATACGTTTACTTGCCTACAGTACGTGGAGAGTGTATTATCACTAAATCACCCGCAGAGTGGAGATTCCACACAAGCAAGCAATAATTGCAAATTTGTTGCAAAGCATAACCAGTACTAACAAAGTTTTAGCCAGTGGACCTCCGGGTTAAACCCGGAGGTCCATTGGCTGAAACATTGCTTATGTTTCTTGTCGATATGTACAAAATTTGAATGTTATAGCTTGGGTGATAACCCCACTCCGCGGGTGATTTAGTTACAATCCACTCTCCGCGTACTGTTCATGCTACAAGTCTGAAATGGGGGCTGGGGAGTCTTGAGGCGAAACCTTTTTTTACCTTCACGAATAGTCATCGGGTTAACCGGATCCGGATATTGTAAGCCGAGGTTCTGTGGGGTGTGTGTGTGGTTGATGGGGAGTGGGAGGGGATGGGGTTAGGTGGTTATTTGGTCAAGTCCATCACGAAATCATCGAGGTGTCCCAAGCCCCGAAGTTGGTGAATTCTGCCAGCCTCTCAAAGGAAAATGTCATGGTATACATCAATATTGTCCCAAATATATTATAGTATACCAGGCTAGAAGCCTGGAATATTGTAACTTGGGTCAGTTTATGATTTGTTCTGTTATTCCTTTATACGGGGCTCCCACCTGCAAGCGCGGCCATTTCCGCGCAGATAGGGTTACGGGCATTATTGAGCATTAATGAGTATGGGACTAGCGGGGGCCATACTTTAAAGGAGACTAGGCGACGGGATTGCCTGGTTGAGTTCGCCACTGTGTGTTCATGAATTGCATATTTGTTTGTTGGGTAATCTATAACAAATATTTGAGTTCGTTCAACCACTTTGCCACTTTTATACTGACCCCTTCAACCACAGTTACAGCTGGGAGGTTTTGATTTTTCAGAATCGATTTCGGTTCGGTTTTAGGTTTTGGCTAAGTTTTTCTATGTGCCAAGAACATTTTGTAAATAACACTTCAGGCTCCTAACCTTAACTGGTAGAGTGCTGAATTATTTTTGATCATCAAAATTTGTTTACATATCTTTACCTTGTTACAATTTATGGGAGAGTGCCTACAGGCACACCAAGATACAAGCCAATAGGCACTCTCCCATAACTTGTAACAAGATAAATCCTCACAGACTAAATGATTTCACTTCAAAGGTGATATGGAGAACATCCACTGGATATGAAGCCTTTAAGTTGTGGTACCGACACTTCAGAATAAAGCCCAAATATGGGCTTCCAGCACTCTACCAGTTAACTTGAAAAAAACACACGCAATAGTTTGAACGACACCTCTCACCACAAAGGCCCTGTATGTAAGTATCTCCATTGAGTTCAGCGGTACTTTTCTTTTTCATTCTTTTGATCATTCTTAGGCATTCTGGGGATCAGTTCAGTTAGACCCCCCCTCCCCAACGAAATTAGATTAACAAATGAATAAAGTTCATCTAATCGATGTTGTGTTGGCATTGTCACAGTTCTCCCTTATTTACTCGTCCGGTGTACGAGTCGACAAGGGAGATGTGACGCGAGAACACGACGTATTCGCCTCTTTGTAGGATAGCCTATATGATGAGCGGTGAGGCCTCTTTGTAGGATAGCCTATATGATGAGCGGTGAGGCCTCTTTGTAGGATAGACTATATGATGAGCGGTGAGGCCTCTTTGTAGGATAGCCTATATGATGAGCGGTGAGGCGTCACTATAATCCATTTCAGATAATTTGATCAGTTTATGCACAAACACAGTGAAACCGTTCGGCCGGTTTTTGCTGGGTCTTGTGGTTCGGTTTTCCGGTTTGCCGAAAAAACCGGAACCGAACTGGAAAACCGAAGCACCGCCCAGCTCTACCGAAGGCTTTCACTAGCATTCTACACTATATCAAGCGCAATGCCAGGATATGCGGGCGCCATTGTGTGTGTGTGTTGGGGGTGGGGGGGGGGGGGGTTAGACCGAATCCCTTATTCTTAACTAGGACCCTCCGGTTACGTTACTCCTTTGAAAGGAAATGGGAGGATGGGATAACAGCCCGAGCGTCCTAGTTTTGACAACGCCCCCCCCCCCCCCGAAAAGTTGTCAAATTTCAGTGCTGTAAGAGCGAATCTAGAGCAGTTATAGAGAGTGCAGTCCTATATTGGAGACCATTTTAGAACTAAGTTATGTGAAAGTTGCATTGGGCAAATGTTGTTTTGGGGGCAGCGAAAATTTTTGAGTAAGACCCCCTCAGCTTCACCACTGCACTATACTGTCGTCAGGGAAATTGGTCAGTCTACCTATTTACAGGGCTGCTCAATAATAATGTAATCATACAACCCTATTACAGCCCTATTACAGCCCTATAGGACTGTAGAATTAAGTTATTACTGATCCTCAATCACAATTTGGCAATTACTTTCTTAGCTGTTCATAGGAGGCTAACCCTTTTTTATTAAGAAAATTACGCATAACGGGTCGAGAGGGTTAATACATCAATTAACCAACACAATCGTGACTAGTATCACCAGGAATATCCTACAAGCGGAAGTAAACGGGTTTTATTCCGTTTTTGTACACCTTTGTTCTTTCAACAATAACCCTAAACAAATGAGTGGATTTCAGTCGTCTATAGCTTTTCCTTTGTCTTTTAGTTCATTTTCTTTTGATGGTCTTGGAATCTGCCGCAATGAGACTATCGATTATGATGTTGGATCAATACCAGCTTTCTTCTAGAGATGTTTTAGATTTTACTCTCGCGTTTCATGAGACAGGGAGCGACCTGGGCATGCGCCAGTGCGTATTTGGTTCTGAAACATCAGGACCTGGCTCTTAAATCTCAGAAATAGGCTTCTCAGATGGCGCGTAACTTCTCAGATCATATTTTGATATTCTTTCGATGGATAATCGAGAGAGACATTCTTACATGTATTATATATATGATTATCATTTATCATTGTTGTAGAGTGCTTAAGTTAATACTTCAAGTCTTAATTACCAAGCATTAATCTTCACTGTGGTTTCTGATCAAGTCTTGGCTGCCTACATAGGCAGCCAAGACTTGATCAGAAACCACAGTGAAGATTAATGTTTGCTATAGTGTACTAAATGAAAATGATGAGAACTATTACATACTTGCAGGGCGTGTTACAAACAGCAGTGTGACTCCGTAAATTGAAATCTGACGCATGAATTGAAAAAATAGGCTCCGATGCTAGAGCGTATTTTAAATGGTCCTGATCGGTCCCTGTGAGAATATATTCAAAATTCCATTCTATGGCGGCTATCTTAAATGCCAAGATGAAACCGCAAAATGGGGCTACACTGCAAAAAATATAGGTTCTCTTTAGAAACAAAACTGATTCTAATCTTGTCCCTGAGATGGAACCAGTTCTGTTTAAACAGTATTTATTTCAAATCAAATAAATTTATAAAGATTAACATTAAATATTAACAGAATTAAACATAAATTGAGGGGGTTTCAGTCGTAAGTTTAGAGCTTATACGAGATTGTCTCAAATCATTATTAAGCAAAGGAGATATGAACAGTTGGCATATCGAACCAGTTCTATACAGAACCCAAACTGGTTCGATATGCCAACTGTTCATATCTCCTTTGTTTCAAAATGTTTGGCGACTGCGTTGAATAAGCTCCAAGTTTACTGCTGAATCTACTTCAGTTCATGTAATATTCTGTTAAAATTGAATGCTAATCTTGGTAAATTTAATTTAATTTGAAATAAATACTGTTCAAACAGAACACTTCCATCTCAGGGACAAAATTAGAACCAGTTTTGGTTCTAAAGAGAACCTACATTTCTTTGCAGTGCAATGGGTGACGTGTGGGCGACAGTGGTTGACTATTAGATTTAGATTTTGGTGGGCCTTTATGATATCCATTTTCTAAAAAAACAATTCATCAAAATGAGCCTAATGACTAGAGGCGGTGCAGCCTGGGGGCACAGGAGGCATGTGCCCCTCCACTTTTTCCACAGATATGTTTCGCAGTTACACAATGAGTTAAAATGGGCGTATGCAAGGTGTCAATATACAGGCATTCCTGTAACATTATTTGCAAATCCAAACAATATTTAGCCAATGAACCCCACTTTCGACCGCTTCGGTCCGTTTCTTCTACTTCAACTATCTTCCAACCCGAAGGCTGGCCTTCGGGTTGGAAGATGGCTGAAGTAGAAGAAACGGACAGGATAGTGACCACACAGCGGCATATTCATCTAAACGAGAGATTATAGCGTACGATTGTAACCTTTCTCACACTGGGATGAATCATGATAGCATGCATTGGAAATTTGTGCCCCTCCACTTTTATCGAGCTTCCGCCGCCCCTGTTAATGGTTGAGGATGTAGGCATGCGTTGGCCAATTTTGATTTTGGTGTTTTTTGCCAAGGGTTTAAGACATCCATTTTCCAAAAATATTTCCACCTAGGGCGGTGTGTGGGTAGGTGGTTGGTCACCCCCTCCAGTAAACCAATATGACGTGGCGAGACTATAAATTACCCGACAAAAATTAGCGATTTTTTCTATCGAAACTGTTATGAGCCCCGAACCCACCTCCCAACCCACCTGTCCAGCAGAAAAAAAGTTTTGCGAGAACGATGAAGATTTCACTTCCAGATGGCCCGGTGGTCGAACGAACAAGGCGTAGAGTTTTTGTTTCCTCATTTTTCTTCAATATATGAAAAACCAGCTTTGAGAAAAGCGGTTAATTGGGAATCGGCTCCCACTTCCGCACATATTCCATACACATGGCGTCTCAAGCTCACACGTTGTATCCGTTCATTCTTTGAAAGCATAAATGATCCATCTGCACCTCTTTGCTCCCAAGGGATGAATTATACACTGGTGTATGAAAGTAGAATGGTTGGGGGGGGGGGGGGGGGGGGGAGTGGAGGTTGCTGGCATTTAGGTTTTAGATGGAGCTGTGCTACGATGGAGGGCCTCCCATGCAGGAGAACAATCTCCAAACAGTAGAGTTTTATTTATAATTTTACAACAGAGAGGACCGGGAAGAAGTGGTGGGACTGAACAAGAGCCGAGACACACGTCTTCCTCTTCGTAATTTCTCGCTAGTAATTTTTTTTTTGGTGGGGGGGGGGGGGGGGGGGAGGTTGCTGACATTTAGGTTTTAGATGGAGCTGTGAACGATGTAGGGCCTCCCATGCAGGAGGACAATCTCCAAATAGTAGAGTTTTACGAAACACACGTCTTCCTCTTCGTAATTTCTCGCTAGTAGTTTTTTGGTTAAGCCTTCGATCAGTCGCGTAGCCAGGATTCTATAATATGGGGGACTAGCCAGTCTGTGGCGGGGGCAAAGATGATATTTGAAAGGCCGTTGTTTGGGGGTTTTTGGGTGCTCCCCTAGTCCTAACTAGGTCCGCCCGATCGCTTCTCTCCTTCCACTTCTCTGAAAGGAAGTGAGAGGGGGAGCAAGGACCGGATGGTCACTGTTAGAATTAGCCCCGCCCCTGCCAACACACACACAGAGACAATTTTGCAAAATTTAAAATTTAGTGCTCTAAGAGCGAATCGGAGGCATTTTCAGCGTATGTAGCCTCTCTATTGGAAACCATTTTGGCGTTCTGTGTTGTGTGAAACTTGCATTGTTTGTGGTGGGGGGGGGGGGGGGGCAGCGACATTTTAGGGGGATGGCGAGGCCACCAGCCCATCCTCCCGTTGCTACGTCACTACCTCCGATTCAATGTTTTAAACAATAAAAGCACTTGTGTGGCAGACGGCAAGAGCTGTATAGGATTATGTTTTGGTTCGGAAACCCCACCCACCAATTACGTTCTTGTTTCATAAACCCTATATGTAAAGGTTGCTCAGATGTGAAAATATGGTCTAGAGAACTTCAGCATTTTATATACACCACGTTGCGAGCATAAATGCCTGACTAACCCTCTGCACTCTGATGTCAAAAATGGCAAAGTTTTCAGTAGAAAATATTTCCCATAATGCAGTTTGATATTTAACCAGATACACCTTGTTTGGCAGAGCTCAATGTGCTCTGTCAAACAAGATATAATTGGTTAAATTAATGGGTTCACCAGGGGGAGGCCACCAAAAATTGCAAGACGTGACGTGGGGGTGGGTGGGTCTCTTGAATGCGCCAAAAATGTGCATTTCCAACTTGTACAATTTTTTGAATTTTTTAAAAATATATCAATATATCAGCTAATATATACCATCATTTGTGTTTCAAACCTTAAAGATGATGTTGTACATCACACTCTTAACATAAATACAACATCAGGAGGCTTTATATGTGAGAATATTGGGCTTAATCTGGGAAAATGTCACACGTTAGTAGGGGGTGGGTGTCTTGTTCGAAATGCAGAAAATGTGCAGACAATATTTTGGGAACAATGCAAATGAAAATTTGTTCCCGTATATGTACACCTGCTCTGGCCAAGCCTGACAATGAACAGCTTGTCATTTGTAGATTGGGGCCCACAGCAGCCCACAGCAGCCCACAGAGGTTTAAATTAGTGGTACCAGTTTAACCCTCTACCTAACATGAAAAGCAGACGACACTTGCTAAAAAATGATTGAATAACTAATTTTTTTCATTTTTTGTCTCAAAAACATAGGTTATGATCCCTCATTGGAACGGGCTCGACGAGCTCGTTCCAATAAGGGGTCATAACCTATGTTTTTGAGACAAAAAATGAAAAAAATAATAAAAATTAATTGGCGATTTTTGAGAATAGCGCTGGCCGGTTTTGGCCGTTACGTTGGGTAAAGGGTTAAGAACATTATGAAAACCCCCTAAAGACAGCTGTGCCTACTAAGTTTATAAGCTTATTTTGGATTTTAATGAGAGAGTGGGGGTGGGTGTCTAAGAACGGTAGTAGAAAATTTGCACGTAGTGGGTGGGTGGGTGTAAAAAGCAGCCGAATAAAAAATAGGACGTCACGTCTTGCAAATTTTTAGTGCCCCCCCCCCCCCCCCCCCCCGGTTCACGAGAGGAAAACAGAGTGATTGGAGAAAATTATGTTGCACTACTAGTGTGTTGGTGGTTAATTTTTCTTCCTTTCGATATTCAGTTGAACGAAACCCGTGAGACAGCAAGTCAATCGAAATTAAGTTTGATTGCCAGTCTGGGAATTTAAATGCCAGCTAAAACAGTATAAAGTAAAGCAGACGTTCAATTAAATTAATGAACAAAAATGGCTCTTATCGTGGAGAATTTTAATAACTTTCGTTGGATTTTTTTATACGGTATGACTCAATTGAGAGGAAAGTCTTTTTTGATGGTGTTGGTGATGTTCAAGGAAAGATGCGTCGAAAGTGGAAATCAGGCGGATGTAGGCCAGGCGCACTTCTTTGTTCAAATTTTCATTTATTTATTTATTTATTTATTTATTTATTTATTTATTTATTTATTGGAGTTTAAAGACACTTTCGACAGCCAGGGTAACCTCGTGTTGGACAGTTTTGCGGGTCGAGGAAGCCGAGCACCCGGAGAGAACCATCAGTTTTTTTTAAATAAAATAATGAAATTGTAAAAAAAAATCACTCTATAAATAGACAGAACGCGATGTGTGTTTGTTTATTACACATCCCATGCATTAAAATTCATTTAAATAAACAAATTTTAATTCCGATGTTTAATCCCAAAGATGAAGAGTCCGTTTGTTTTGTTTGAAGCTGTATTGGTCAAACGGATCGATAAGCAATCAATCTTTTGGGAACCAGTGTAAATTACACCTGTTCTAAGTATTGGGCGTGTTGGTTGAAATTCGTATCGCTGTTTCTCGTCGGCTGGTATCCATTCACACCTTACCATTTGGTGGCTATTACTGTTAGTAAAAATATAAGTACAAATTTGCAAAACAGCTGGGAGAAACTTTTTTAAAACAAGTTTGAAGTATGTCGGGATGTCCTAAGATTTACAAAATAAAGCTGACCAATTTACATATATAGAGGATATTCACGAAAATTTGATGAATACCGAAAATATCTCGTGAGTGGCTACAAAGAAATATGAGGATCTTCACGAGAGACGCAGTCGCGAGTGAAGATCCTCATATTTCTTGTAGCCACGAACGAGATATTTTCGGTATTCATCAAATTTTCGTGAATTTTCTTTTTATTTAATGCTCTACGACTACAAACTCTCCAATTTGTGGCCTTTATTTGCCATTAAGGCGCAAAATTTATGTGCCGAACCGGCGTCCATACAAAAATTACAACAACCAAACTCCAACCATTGGAATGTGTGAATATCCGCACAAAAAGTAGTCCCGTCTTATTTCTCCCCTAACTTTACGATTTACCAAGGCTGGCGAATTGAAATAATCGCAATGTGTTTCGAAGAAATAGAACAATAACAAAAAACACCACTTTCTTATTTTCAATAACAAGACACGTCATTTTATTTTTTTTGAACTCAATGCACTGAGTCTGAAGACGTGTGAAGTTGAACTGAAGAAATTTGAAAGTGATTTCGGCTTTTCGCTGGAAGGTGAATGAGAAAGTCAAACTTTGAAACCGCTGATTTAATGAATTGATTTAGTCACTGTCACTATCAATTATTCGAATTCGTTTGTATTTGGGACTCTGGAATTCATTACTGATGTGCTGACTCGTTTAAAGTACATGTGATTCGTCATCCGAACCTACGATGAAATATCGATTTCTAAATATCATTTTGATATTTCGTTTTGCCGACCGACAGGGGAATATGACTTAATTTTTCAGCGTGAATTGATGCCTGAGCATTAAATAAAACGGGATCCGCAGACGAGACGGCCACGGGGCTGTGTTAATATTGTGGTTTTTCATTAATATTATCTCATTTTTGGTTAACTAATTTTTTTATGAACCAACTTTATTTTGCTTTGGACGTTTTCAGTTTCATCGTATAATGAAATTTGGAAACTTTTCGAAGCGTAACTAATAACTCGATGGGAAAGGAACTAGTATAAACGGTGCTGGGAAAAAAGTTCTGGCTTGAACATCACCTGTTGAATACAGAAACATTTATGTCGTAGCGGCGATTCCGTTAAATACAAGGGTTTAATGTTTAATGGATGTGTAATAAATTGCATAAAGAAGCTAAAGAAAACTTTAAAGAATGAAAAGATATACACAACCCAATACACTAGATAAAATACAAGTCATTCAACCCCAAAATACCAGAGAATAGAAGTATTAATGTATTTTTATAATCACATTCTTCAATTGTTTTAGCAGGATACTGTCAAAAATATTTAGTGGTACACTACCTAGGAAACCTGGTTAGTACATTGGTCTATTTTGGTATCACACAGTCCATGTTTGTTGGCATGATACAAGCTAGGGCTGCACGGTATTTCGATAAACCGATATATACCGGTATTCAAACCAATATCGATTGAATACAGGTGTAATTACAAAAATATCGGTTTATCGTCATTATTTATTTACGCACAATTTAATTTTCAAGATGTCTTTTTAGCTCAGAATGAATAATATATCGCTTTACCCAAGGAATCGTCCTCAAGTGCCCACGTAATATACAAATTCAGCAGTTGAAAAAAATAATTTTCAAAAATTTCAACAAAACTATATCATGTGACCCCTCATTGGAACGAGCTCAACGAGCTCGTTCCAATGAGTGGTCACATGATATTGTTTTGTAGAAATTTTTGGAAAAATTTGATTTAAAATAATAAATTTTGATCTCGTCTGCGTTGTGTGAAGGTTTTTCGAACCGCATCATCAAGGCATGCTTATTCGTCCCGACTGTGATGTCTCAAGTCTCGATTTTGGTACTTATGTTCAGATATCTGAACAGTTTTTCGATATACCGGTATACCGCGGCATTTTATTGAATACTGATATTCTATTTTAAATATCGTGCAGCCCTAATACAAACAGAGAATTCTATGTTCAATTCTGGAAGTTAGGATTGGTTAAAAAAAATCGTTTTTCAACATCTGATGAAGTGTCATCATTTGACTATAACCTTGCCCATACTCCAAACTGTAATCCTCAATACCACAAAGATATGAGTATGTTGACCACAAATTTGCATAAAACTCACCATATTTTGTACACATTTTTCAGAACAAAATGATCATCAACTTCCTGTGAAGACTGTGGACAAGTAATACTGGAGAAAATGATGGAGATATAGAGACCACACCTGACAACATTTTTAAACTGTAATGAATACTGAGTAGGACCGTGACCACCAATCAAAGGGGGTGGGGTGTCAGAAACTGGTTGGAAAAAACTGTCGAAAATGGGAAAACAATTGGGAAAAGGGTGGGTGGGTGGTCTAACATGTCAAAACTTAAAATTCACCATACAGTACGTGGCTAGTGGATTACAACTAAATCACCCGTAGAGTGGAGTTATCACACAAACTATCACTTTCAAATTCTGCACACATGGACAAAAAAAAAAACTACAAGCAATATCCAGCCAATGGAGCCCTTATGCTTTGCAACAAATTTGCAATTATTACTGGACCCCTTATGCTTTGCAACAAATTTGCAATTATTACTTGGGTGGAATCTCCATTCTACTGGTGATTCAGTGACAATATATTCTCCATGTACTGTATGTTCCTGGAGATTTTTTCTGACCCCACCCCTCCCTGATTCTGGCAGAAATTAAACAGTGATCTATGTTTATTTATTTATTTATTAAGGTTGAACGACACTTTAACAGCGATGCTCATATCGTGTCGCTGGCAGTTTTACGGGCGGAGGAAGCCGGAGTACCCGGAGAGAACCACCGCGCAACGACAAGCAGCTGCCAGCTCCCCAACATCGTAACTCCGCACTGCAGCACAGGCAGGGTTAGATTGGTTGAAGACATGCGCACCATCGACGTGCAGTACGCCTTAGTATACGGCGTCATCGTCCCTCCGTGTGGACAATCGGGGTTAACCCTTTACCTAACGAATCGCCCGCATCCGCCCGCCTAATATGCAAATTGACCAGTTGAAAAAATTACATTTTTCAAAATATTTCAACAAAACCATATCATGTGACCCCCTCATTGGAACGAGCTCATTGAGCTCGTTCTAATGAGGGGTCACATGATATGGTTTTGGTGAAATGTTTTGAAAAATTGAAAAAAAAAATTGTATTTAAAATAAAAACTTTTGATATCGTCTGCGTTGGGTAAAGGGTTAGGTGCCTTACCCAAGGATACAACGTGGGCGTCCGAATTGATCGCTCAGGCGGTCACCCATCCGAGGATTAACCGGGCTCGAAGTTGCTTACCTTCGGTGATCTGACGAGAACCGGTTACCGCAACGCGCACCGCGCCCCCAGTTTTCTTATTTCTAAATGTGTTTCAAATGAGAATAAAAGTCAAACTTTCAAACTGATTGGGGAACGATTGTAAAACTCCAGCTTCTGTATTTTTATACTACTCTACAGAAAATTGCCTTAAGTTTGGACAGCTTTAGAAAATTTAGAGGAACTTTCCTGTAAAACTCTTCCAATGGTGAAAATTGTCAACCATGCGGACAAACATTTTTCTCAAATAACTAAGAATTTTCATCTTTTTCGCTTAAAAAATATGGTATACGACACTTCATTGGAACGAGCACGTTCCAATGAGGGGTCATAAGCTAAAATCTGAAGACGAGAAAATACTATATTCAAATGGTTATTCTCGCGAATAACATTTGCTGCTTATGGTGGTTGTATTGGCTAAAGTACTAATGTTTCAAGTCAAGAAGATGCGACCATTTTTACTTTCACATAAACGTCAAAATAATCACCTATGTGTATAGGGACCTGCACATTTTCGATTCGAATCGAATCACGTCTGTTATTCGAATCGAACCTCGAATTGAATCAGTGGCGTCTTGAAAATGACCGATCGAGAGTGGCTTGCTAGAAACCTAATTTGTTCTGACTGTGATAGCCAAGCCTGAAAATAAGCAGACTTTCATCTGCAAAATTAGGTCCCTAGAGGGTGAATTTGGTGATGCTACCCTGCACAGCAGGGTAGCATCACAAAATTTACCCTCTGTGAACCTCAGTCTGAATCAGGATCTCAAGCCAAAACAGAAAGATGTACCTAGAGGATAAATTGGCCCACTGTATGGGATAGCATCAGCAAATTCGCCCTCTGGGGACCCCATTTTGCAAATGACAGGTTGCTTATATTCAGGCTTGGTGATAGCTCAAGTCCCGAATGATAAAATAATCCAACTACATTATCAAGGCATGCCTTTGTAGAAGGCAAGCACTGATGATGTAGTTGAAATATTATCCTATAAGGATTATAGTTCATCGTCGACATTGCCTGGAAACTTTAAATTTTCATTTAACAGTGGTAGGAACTAGTGAAAATGAAATTGGCCTGCGTAGCGGAAAATCTTGTGCCCCCCCCCCCCCCCCGCCCGCCCCGCGAGATAGAGACGGGGGCCCTTTCATAATGGTGGTTGCCTTTAAAACGGGAGCAAATTTAGTGTTGTTACCGTGCACAGCATATAGGATTTCACGTAGTACATACGCCATAAATTATCGATTCTAAAAGTACGACTCTGTAGATTTTTTCATTACATGTTTTAAGTTTCACCCCCACTATCCAACGAAACACACATGCACGCCCAGCATGTGTGACTTCAGAGGCACTATGTATGTATATTGTTCATTTCTCACCTCTATCAGTTGCAATGATGTACCGTTCACTTAACCCTTTACCTAACCTGAAAAGCAGACGACACTTGCAAAAATAATTCCTGAAAAACTAATTTTTTTCATTTTTTGTCTCAAAAACATAGGTTATGACCCCTCGTTGGAACGAGCTCGACGAGCTCGTTCCAACGAGGGGTCATAACCTATGATTTTGAGACAAAAAATGAAAAAAATAATGAAAATTAATTTTATGAAGAACGCTGGCCGATTTTGGCCGTTACGTTAGGTAAGGGGATAAAAGAATAATACATAGACTACAAAGAGTACGTCGTGTGGAAGTGAGAGTTTGAAATTATGTGTATTTGGTACACAGTCTCGCTCTCCCTCTCCCTTTCCCTCTTTCTTCCAACGTTGGGACGTCCTTCAAGACGGGGCCCCCATTTCTAGCCGGGGCCGCCGCAATGCCCATCCCCTACGCCACTGCTGGTGGCATGAATTCAATTATAATGTTAATGTAGCTGACTGCCACCAAGCTATATTCCTTCGAAAAAGCTTCGAGAGGAAACGAATCGTGCAACCGATTTCGAATCGAAACGAAAATCAACTTAAGATTCGAAATCGAATCGAATCTCGAAACTTCGAAGAACCCCTCCTGTGTGAAAATATTTTGCAATCTCTTATGATATCTTGATTATTTCCTTCGGAGAGAGAGATAAAGTGCTATCTGTCAAAATTGATTGATTATGATAAGACAGACTTATTTTAAAGGGATCTTCTTTAGCTTACTTAAAACTATGACTACACTTTGGCCTAAAGGGCAAATTATAAACAAGTCAGGGAATGTTGACAAGGTTACACCAATAATTTGTTTCTACATTTTTGGTGACTTACATCTTGGGGCTATGAATTAAATATACACAACAATCTATTTATATTATTCAATTAGAAATTAATTTAATGTGCTTGACAGAGTTGACTTACGTCAGTGACCATGTACCTTAGCTACACACCCACTGAAAGCTATCACCAACGATTTTAACCCTTTACCCAACGTAACGGCCAAAACCGGCCAGCGCTATTCTCAAAAATCGCCAATTAATTTTCAAAATATTTTCATTTTTTGTCTCAAAAACATAGGTTATGACCCCTCGTTGGAACGAGCTCGTCGAGCTCGTTCCAACGAGGGGTCATAACCTATGTTTTTGAGACAAAAAATGAAAAAAATTAGTTATTCAAGAATTTTGTTTGCAAGTGTCGTCTGCTTTTCATGTTAGGTAAAGAGTTAAATAAGTTAAAAAAATAAGTTAATGTGCTTGACAGAGCTGACTAACGTTAGTGACCGAGTACCTTAGCCACACACCCACGGAAAGCTATCATCAACGATTTTAAATAAGTTAAAAAAATAATTTAATGTACTTGACAGAGTTGACTTACGTCAGTGACCGAGTACCTTAGCCACATACCCACTGAAAGCTATCACTAACGATTTCAAATAAGTTAAAAAAATAATTTAATGTGCTTGACAGAGCTGACTTACGTCAGTGACCGAGTACCTTAGCCACACACCCACGGAAAGCTATCATCAACGATTTTAAATAAGTTAAAAAAATAAGTTAATGTGCTTGACAGAGCTGACTTACGTCAGTGACCGAGTACCTTAGCCACACACCCACGGAAAGCTATCATCAACGATTTTAAATAAGTTAAAAAAATAATTTAATGTGCTTGACAGAGTTGACTTACGTCAGTGACCGAGTACCTTAGCCACACACCCACTGAAAGCTATCATCAACGATTTTAAATAAGTTAAAAAAATAATTTAATGTGCTTGACAGAGTTGACTTACGTCAGTGACCGAGTACCTTAGCCACACACCCACTGAAAGCTATCATCAACGATTTTAAATAAGTTAAAAAAATAATTTAATGTGCTTGACAGAGCTGACTTACGCCAGTGACCGAGTACCATAGCCACACACCCACTGAAAGCTATCATCAACGATTTCAAATAGGTTAAAAAAATAATTTAATGTGCTTGATAGCTGACTTAAGTCACGTTACCGAGTACCTTAGCTACACACCCACTGAAAGCTATCGCTATTCAAAAACCATTTCAAATAAGTTAAAAAAAAGTGACAAAGAGAGCGGGACTTTGACCTTTTACCCAGGGGCGTAGCTAGTTTTTCGCCGTTTCATTGTGGGGTGGGGTGGGAGGACAGCCTCAAATTTGCCGACAGACCAATGAACTTGGGCAACCAAACGGGTTAGTTATCGCACATTCAGTCTGAACACATATCGTCGCCTGAGTGCTAGAATGTCCTATGTCCCATAGGGGAAATAGGACATTCTAGCACTCAGGCAACGATATGTTTTAGACAAAATATTAATAATTTTCCTTCCATTTACAAAAATGTTACCAACGAAAAGCATCACATTTTTCCGACGAAATGTATAGATTCCGATACTTTTTTGGAGGGAATGATGGTCGCTAAAGCATTGTCACCTTGATGCAATCGAACAAAGTAATGAAATCACTTACCGAAACTGCACCTCCTCTTCTTTTGTGATATGCACATAAGGCAAGCAGCCCAGTCGGAATATTCCTCTAGTTAGGGTGAGGACATTCGTATTGATGCTCTGTATTAAAATTCAACAGGCACACTTGTCCTTGGTTACCCCATGTTTGACGTCATGGATAAAAAAATGTCATGGTGCATTACGACAAACTCCTTTTTAGCTCTGGTTTACAGTTAAAACTAGAAGTCCTGAGTAGTAGGACAGGGTCTAGACGGGCCCTATCTTATGGTTCTCATTTTATGGTTCTCATGTGACGTCATACCGCAATGTATTATGGGTATCACGTGGTTGTCATGGTAACCCATGTGGGCGGCCATGTTGTGACGTACTTGTCATGGTGATGGGTGATGTGAGTGCGCATGCGCAGCTCGTGTTGTTAGGGTGATACGTGTTTCCGTCGTCCATTATGTATGAAGGGAGCCGCCATCTTTGTTTCTATGGTGGCACGTAGTTGCTATGTGATCCAAAAGCTTCTTATAGGGCTAAGAGGTCTGTAACAGGAATGTTCGATTGACTGGGAGTAATTTCTGGAACGACTTCCCTGGATAATTACCCAAATGAGCCCGAGAATGGGCGTAAATCACCGGAAACGACTTTATTTGATTTGGATTCCCCCGCAGAATCCCGGTATTTACCGAAATGGACTTGTTTAGAGTAGCACGTAGTGCTATAGATTTTTTAAAAAGTCGTGTTCGATTGAATGGGAGTATTTATGGCTCTACATAATTACCCAAATGAGCCCGAAAATCTCTCCAAATCACCAAAATCCACCCCAAACTACCGAAATGGACTTGGTAAAGCCTCATTTTGTTTTATGAAGGCTCGAATTTTGTTATTCCGGGTCAAAATCATCGTGTTGCCTCTGTTACGGGTCTATCAGCACATGCAGCACATCAGCACATGCAAAATGTGCCAATATGCGCATGAGTGCAAGTGCACAATGTGCGCACAAAACATGCAGCACATGAGCACATACGGGTATTTGAGGGCCAGTGGGGACCAGTGGTTGAGGACCAGTGCTTGGGGACCAGTGTTTTGGGACTATTGGGGAACAGGCTTTGAGGACTAGTGGGTACCAATGTTTGGGGACCAGTGTCAGAAATATTGTCTAACCACCGTCTCTTAACTCAGTACTAAAGTTTCTGCTACCAATTGTGTTACCGTTTGCAACCAAGATCTTGGCTTATTCCTCCGTTCCTCTATATCCACCCCAAACTACCGTGAGACGTGATTGTACACAATGTGCAAATAGCACATGCAAAATGTGCCAATATGTGCCTGTGTGCAAGTGCACAATGTGCGCACAAAACATGCAGCACATGCGCACATACGGGTATTTGAGGAACAGTGGGGACCAGGATTTGGAGACCAAGACTTGATGGACCAGTGTTTGGGGCCCAGTTGTGGATGTTGGGGGCACTAGTTAACAAATAACAAAAGAATACATGATATCCAATTCATTTTATTTCACTATTCTCAGTTGCATTTTGCATATTAGCACATGACAGTTCAAACTGTACAAAGTCAATCCTCCGGGAAATCCTTATCGCCAAAGGCGTCTTTGAATGGTGTGTAGTTCGTTGATGTTCGATCCTTTCTTCCCGAAATGGTGGATAACCATCTACTAAATGGCGGTGTCTTTGTTTTAGGTGGTTTTGAAACATCTTCAACTTTGCTGTTTTCTTTGACTGCCAAGTGAGGTTTTTTTCGGAGTGTGCTCTCCCGTTTTATTTGTTCGATGCTTAGTAGCAGGCTGCTTGGCCTTTGAAACCGGCAATGCGACTTCGTTGGGGGCGACATGACCCATCTCGTGACTTTCAATATCCATTTGATCTTGATTCAGAATTTCAGTCTTCGTTTGGTTCAATGTTTGAGTTGAAGTTGCACTCTTTGTTTTGTCTGAAAGCTGTCCGGTACATAAGCCTTTGCCCTCTAGTGTAGCATGACCTTCGCACGGTTTGGTGGGCTTTGTGATTTGGTTCGTTGACTTGTCAGCCAGCTTAGCTGGATTTTCGTTACTGACTAGTTGGTTACGTCTTAGTCTCTTTGTTGCAACTACAGCTTCATCTGATTCAAGCGTCTTCCGTTTAACCCTTTCCACTGTTTTATGCAACAGTTCTACATCCTTAGATGTGAATTTTATTCCAGCAGAATTCTTGAAAACTTGTATTTGAATGTCATTGTTATATCTGAATATGACTGCGCACAATTTGTCAGACATCTTCACTCTTCGATGGCTGGAACACAAATGATTTTTCTTTCGTATCGACTCTCTTATATATGTTTTGTCACACAAGCGCTACCTGTCGGTACATTTTTTGCTGCAAAATTCACACTGATGTTCACCCAAGGTAAGTCAAAAGTCTAGTAGTTAAGTTTCGGAAAACACCCCCTTATATACTCTCCTTCTTACGACTCGCATTACGACGTGTATTGATCCAAAATGGGATCGAACAAAAACTTTCTCTTTTCCAGAGCATACTTCTGGGATTCAATAAGGTCGTAGTCTTCATTCTCTCTTAGGTGTTTTGCTGTTTCTTGTATTTTTTTTATAAATGGGATCTCGTCGAAAATATTTCATAAACACGAGTGTGTCAAGATATCCCGCGCTGACTGCTTCTCTAACTCTACTTCTGAGACATGCAGCTGCTTCTTCGGCCGCCTCATCTTTATCCATTCCATCTTTTATGTAACAACTAAGGAGTTTCTCGAAATCCTCCCGATACTCATCATAAGCACCTCTAACGATACACGCCATCGGATTAGCGAAATCGTCTTCCTCCATTAATTCTTCTTCAGATTCTGTATCTCCTTCTTCGCTTTAAAAATTTTCTGACACCTCACTGGAATCATCTGTTGATGGAGGGTCACGTTCGGAAGGAGCATGGCAGTATTGCATTGTGTCTTCACTCTACGGCGACCGGGGCACAAATGAGCACATTGTCATGTGCGCGTCCCTTTTATAGAACTTTTGCAAGGATTGTTGGTAGCCCACGGACTACTGGTTTGAGCAACTTTCCTACAAATCCACCGTTTTGTATGATTCGTCTTGCTTTCCGTCCAGGTAATATTTTGGCTATTTTCCTTATTTCGAACTTGTGTGGAATGAGAAAAGCTCCCTCAGATTTAGTCATTGGCACATTATGGTCCAAAAGGTTGAAGGCACAATCACATATACATCGAATTAAGTCATTACTGGCCGTCCGCATCGTAGTTTTCACTTCATGACTGTCAGCGTGGGCAAAATATCGCAGGATATCTAGGTTTCTTTTCAGTCTCTCGATCCCTGCGTTTTTGAATTCTTCATTCCTTTCGTGTCTCTCGTGGCAATAACCATCTTCGTGTCTTTTGCGAGTGAATCTTCTGGAAAATTGCTTCCCACAACTACAGCAGTGACTAGGCATGTCTTTTACTCATTGAAGGCCGGGGGTCGAATGAGATCTGGATGATGTGCACATGTCTTTTGTACTTTTTCAAGTGATTCGTTCAGTGTTTCCTGGAGGACTGACTTTGTACAATTTGAAATGTCATGTGCTAATTTGCAAAATGCAACTGAGAATAGTGAAATAAAATGAAATGGATAGCATGTATTCTTTTGTTATTTGTTAACTAGTCCCCCCCCCCCACCCCAACATCCACAACTGGCCCCCAAACACTGGTCCATCAATTCTTGGTCTCCAAATCCTGGTCCCCATTAGTCCTCAAATACTCGTATGTGCGCATGTGCTGCATGTTTTGTGAGCACATTGTGCACTTGCACACAGGCACATATTGGCACATTTTGCATGTGCTACATGTGCTATTTGCACATTGTGTACAATCACATCTCCCGGTAGTTTGGGGTGGATATAGAGGAGCGGAGGAATAAGCCAAGATCTTGGTTGCAAACGGTAACACAGTTGGTAGCAGAAACTTTAATACTGAGTTAAGAGACGGTGGTTAGACAATATTTCTGACACTGGTCCCCAAACATTGGTACCCAATAGTCCTCAAAGCCTGCTCTCCAACAGTCCCCAAACACTGGTCCCCAAGCACTGGTCCTCAACCACTGGTCCTCACTGGTCCTCAAATACCCGTATGTGCGCATGTGCTGCATGTTTTGTTCGCACATTGTGTACTTGCACACGGGCACATATTGGCACATTTTGCATGTGCTGATTTGCTGCATGTGCTGATAGACCCGTAACAGAGGTAAAACGAGGATTTTGACCCGGAACAACAAAATTCGAGCCTTCATAAAACGAAATGAGACTTTACCAAGTCCATTTCGGTAGATTGGGGTGGATTTTTGTGGTAATTATGTAGAGCCATAAATACTCCCATTCAATCGAACACGACTTTTTAAAAACATCTATAGCACTACGTGCTGCTCCAAACAAGTCCATTTCGGTTAAAAGCAAGATTCTACGGGGAATCCATATCAAATAAAATCGTTTCCGATGATTTACGCCCATTCTCGGGCTCATTTGGGTAATTATACAGGGAAGTCGTTCCAGAAAATACTCCCAGTCAATCGAACATATCTGTTACAGACCTCTTAGTCCTATAAGAAACCTTTGGGTAACATAGCAACCACGTGCCACCAAAGAAACAAAGATGGCGGCCCCCTTCATACAAAATGGACGACGGAAACACGTATCACCCTAACAACACGAGCTGCGCATGCGCACTCACATCACCCATCACGAGGACAATGTCGTCACAACATGGCCGCTCATACGGGTTACCATGACAACCACGTGATCCCCATAATACATTGCGGTATGACGTCACATGAGAACCATAAAATGAGAACCATAAGATGGGGCCCGTCTAGACCCTGTCCTACTACTGTCCTGTCATGAAATGCGCACAAATAGCACGTTGGTTTGCACGTTAATCTATGAGTTATGACCATAGTAAGGCTATCAAATTCTGTACATATGGTCTGTGCACAGGCAATGTTTCAGCCAATGGACCTCCTGGTAACCCGGAGGTCCATTGGCAGAAACATTGCTTGTGTTTGCTATGAGTAACCAGGAGAACCTGTCGTGCTTTGGATGCCATTCAATATGGCAATTGCGCGCAATTCCTATGCGCAATTCCTACGCGCAATTAAATTCCGATAAGCACACAGTTCGTGACAGGACTCCTAGTTATAAGTGTAGCTGTACCTTTTTATGAACATTCATTTCAGTTCGCATGTATTCTAGATATCACGTCAGAACGTCTAATTATTGAGTTTTATGCCGACTTCCGACAGTAGTTTCAGGCAGGATTCTATAATATTCTGTAATAGGGGGTGTCCAAGCCAGTTTAATTTGGAGGAGGGGGACAAACATGATACACTGAAGGCCGTTGTTTGGGCGGGGAGGCAGCGAGATATCCTTTCATTTTAACTAGGACCCTCCGATCGTTACCCCTTCTCCCACTTCCCTGAAAGGAAGTGGGAGAAGGGGGTAACGGCCGGAAGGTCCTAGTTAAGATTAGCCGCTCCCCGAGAAAATTTTGCAGCATTGAGTGTATCAAGTGCGAAACTGAGGCAGGAGAAGGAGAGCGATGAAACGTGCCTCATTGGATGGACCCCGCAGTGGACCCCGGAAGAGACGCCAGAGTCACGTCATCCAGTTACGTCAGGTTTTGTTGTCATGGTGGCCTGGGTTAGTCGTCATCTTGTGACGTCATCCTCATAGTAATATGTGGTCAGAGTGCCCATGCACAGCGCCTGTTGTTAGGGTGACACGTGTTTCTGTCGTCCATGTTGTTTACTGGAGGTCGCCATCTTCGTTTCCATGGCTGCACGCGGCTGCAGTGTGACCCAAAGGCTTACAATAGGATGGGTGTATGTTTTGAGGATGATTCGACTGAATAGGAGTCAATCCAATTACCCAAACAGACCCGACAATTTTCCCGACGCACCAAAAACATTCGAAATTACTTTATTCGGTACGGATTCCCCCAGACTCCTCCTTACAATAGTAGCACGTAGTGCTATAAGGCGTGTTTCTTTGTATAAGAGTAACTTTATTGCTTCGGATTCCAACAGAATCCTCGTTTTTCTGCCTATCCACAATCGATTCTGTGGCTTTCCTTCTATGTCCCGACCTGCTTTGCCTATTACTGACCCTATTCTGGCTATCCTAACAGTCTATCTAGTCTTAGATTCTCTTTCGCCTATCTCTGGACCTATCCTAACCACTGCCTTCGTCCAAGTCTTTTAATCACCAGTCAGATTGCTTCATTTTTCGTAATCTGTAAATACAGTTATTTCCCCTGTGTTTAACAAAGTCCTACATTATTCCTTTGGCCATGAGTCAACCGAGCAGGGACAAATATTGCTCGAACGACTCAAATCTTGTCGAGCAAATATCGAGCAAATAAGCCACCGTGTAATTACTCGAACGAGTGAATCCTCTTACGACTCTTATCCTCATCTGGGTATTCAAAGACCACGTTCAATGGCTTCCACCATCACTAACTAACGAACAACTGTCCTTCGGTACCCTTTTTTGTCGCACGAGGTCATGAAAACCATGAGGCAATCGCTCGATGAGGCCCTAACCACTGTTATCCTCATCTGGGGTATTGGACGATACCTATGATATGGTAATGTACTATTGGAGGATACCTAATGGATGATAGTTGTCGTAGAAACCTTAGGCTTTTACGCCCGGGTACTTTACGCTACGTTCGGGTACTTCAGTGGGAAACGAATAAAAAAGAGAGCTCGCTCGAAAATTAGTTAATTTGTGTCCTGACCGCCGTAGAGTGAAGACATGGGGAAATGCTCGGCTCTGCAGTTATTGTGCCATGATGTTTTCCCGATCATATAATAGGAAGAGACATGAAGACCATTACTTTCCACGAAGATCGGAGCTCATTCATTAAGACCATTCACGGAGAGATACTAAAGACCTGCTCCCGTTGATAAAGTGAAATACAGAAGCCTTAGAGTTTTCGTGTGATACGAACAAAGAAGGGATAGATGCCGTTCTACAAGCAGCTTGTGAAGATTTGATAATCTGTTTAACCCTTTAACCAACGTAACGTCAAAACCGGCCAGCGCTATTCTCAAAAATCGCCAATTAATTTTCATTATTTTTTTCATTTTTTGTCTCAAAAACATAGGTTATGACCCCTCGTTGGAACGAGCTCGTTCCAACGAGGGGTCATAACCTATGTTTTTGAGACAAAAAATGAAAAAAATTAGTTATTCAAGAATTATTTTTGCAAGTGTCGTCTGCTTTTCAGGTTAGGTAAAGGGTTATGCACATGTGTAGTCAACATCATCGAAGACAGGATGCCAATGAATGCAACGGAATTCGGTGACCTGCGAGAACTCGATAGGGTATTAAAGCTGCTGACATATGATGGAATGTCTACCGACATAAAAAAGAAGTTT
This sequence comes from Pictodentalium vernedei, assembly GCA_031216915.1. Lineage (NCBI taxonomy): Eukaryota > Metazoa > Mollusca > Scaphopoda > Dentaliida > Dentaliidae > Pictodentalium > Pictodentalium vernedei. The sequence continues at coordinate 90,617,978 of CM062297.1, read as the reverse complement.
GTTACGGAAATGTGTTTTTCTCTCATCGCCCCAGTTCTACCCCTAAGAATGTATAAAAAGGATGTACACGATACCAAATGGTCGTTTGTACCCCGACCATCGTTGAGTGTAGACATGAATGTCCATTGCTGCGAGTGCTGTGGAAAGTTCAATATGAAGAAGCACGAGGAACAAGTCTGATCGAGAAGGGACAAGGCGAGAGAAAAGGAAATACACAGAACGACATACGCGTGTGACTGGGTTAATCGATAGGGCATGAGTGCCAGCGCGGAAGGATAAAACGATATACCGCAGGCAAGTGTGCCATCGCGGAACGATAAAACTCGAGGCCTGCAACCTCTAGTTCTATCCTTCCGCATTGGTATTCATGCCATATCGATTAACCCATTCACACGCGTGTGTCGTTTTGTGTATGTTCGACCCATAAAAGGGGCGTGCTCGTAACAAAATAGTCATTTGTGATCTGAACATCGAAGAGAGCGAACGCAATGTAATCCTATCGTCATTGTTCATCAAGAAACTATTTGCAATGAAAAATTCGGAATCCGATGAGTGATCGGAACTATCTCAAGAAGAATCTGAAGTAGATGAACCTTGTAGACGATTCAATGGGAAGTATCGTTAGAAGTGCCTACAATGATTACCAAAAAGAATTTGAAAACCTCATGAATAGGTATATCGAGGACGGAAAGGATAAATAAGATGCTTTTGAAGAAGCAGCCACATCCTTTGAAAGTTTTGTCAGATAAGCCATCGGCGTAAAATACATCAATACCTTAGTTCAAATTACGAATTTTTCAAAAAATTCAAGAGACCGTTTAACGTCTACGTGGAGAATAGAAATATGACTGTAGAGTCCCAGGAATACAGAAAAACAGAACATTTCTCTTTGACGACCTCTTGGCAAAATATTCATTAACCCTATACCCAACATAACGGCCAAAATCGGCCAGGGCTATTCACAAAAATCCCATTCAATTTTCATTATGTTTTCATTTTTTTGCGTCAAAAGCACAGATTATGATCCCTCGTTGGAACGAGCTAGTTGAGGTCGTTCCAATGAGGGGTCATAAGCTATGTTTTTGACGTAAAAAATGAAAAAAATTAGGTATTCAATAATTTTGCTTGAAAGTGTCGTCTGCTTTTCATGTTAGGTAAAGGGTTAAAGTCGAAGGTAGTAATAATAAGAAAGAAGATTAGGAGCCAATGAGAAAATGGACTCGTCGTTTCAGAAAAAGGCAGAAAAGGACCGTTTGTATGAAAATATAAACATTTGTCTTCTGATCGTCTAAGAAGTCTGTGTCCACGTCAGTGCTCAGATTAAAAGATGACTTACATACCGTCGACATTCAGTCAAACATGTGTGTTTCTTTCTGGCATTGCCCATCACGGACCATTGTTTTTCAGGCTTGGATCGACGACTTCTTACAGGCGTTAAAAACTAAATCATCAAACTTTCTCTTTGAGAAACTAATGGAAAAAATGGGATGAAAACATCAGGAATTATTATAGTTAGGGAGATCGAGAAAGCGACATTTGGGGAATTATGAAGCAGTTTGGGACTGAATGCAGGGTGATTTGGAAGGAGAGCAGAGAAGGAAAAATCCGGCGGGAGACTGGGTTGATGTAGGCCTCCTTGTTAGAGGAGCGCGACAAATCAGCGAAAGGCCAAAGAATTATTATTTTATACCATGCTCGCCTATGTTACTACCTGTGAAAAGCCCGTATGTTAAATTTTAGTTTTAACCCAACTACCAGTGTGAAGCGTCTACTGGGGTTAACAAAAAATTACACCCACAGTAGGAAGTTCATCCATGACGTGACATGACGTAATTTATGGTGTACCATTTGGGTCGAAAGTCTTTTTTCATCGCGATGAGATTGAAATATACGTCCGATGTTTTTATCATTGCACCTGGAATTTATGGTTGCAACACTATTTTTGAATATAGTTGCAACTGTAAAAAATAGCACTGCACCTGGAAGATAATCCACGTCCAATGTGCAATTTATACGTCCAACTTGAATTTTATACGTCCGACGTATAAAGGCACGTTGGACGTGTATTTTTCATCGCGATGAGATTTCTCATGAAAGGAAAATAGCAATGCACCTATACATTTTACAGGTGCACCTACATTCAAAAATAGTGTTGCAACCATAAATTCCAGGTGCAACGATAAAAATGCACGTCGGACGTATATTTTGGCTAAAATATATGTTGGACTTATATTTTTACTTAAAAATGCGCGTCCACCGTACATTTTTCATCGCGATGAGACTGAAATATACGTTCGACGTGTATGTTTTATCGATGCACCTGGAATGTATGGTTGCAACGCTATTTTTGAATGTAGGTGCACCTGTAAAAAATACGGTTGCAATGCTATTTTCTCATTAAAGAAACTCATCGTGATGAAAAATATACGTCCAACGTGCATTTATACGTCGGACGTATAAAATACAAGTCGGACGTATAAATTGCACGTTGGGCGTGGATTATTTTCCAGGTGCAATGCTATTTTTTACAGTTGCAGCCACATTCAAAAATAGCGTTACAACCATAAATTCCAGGTGCATCGATACAAAATGCGCGTCTGACGTATATTTCAATCTCATCGCGATGAAAATAGACTTCCGACCCAAAGGGTACAGCAGAGTAATTTCATCCCCTGTGTTCCAGTGTATTCTATGTGCCAGTAGGCATTCATATAAAACACATTGGAACTCATGGAACGATTTGCCAACTTCGATACATTTACACTTCGCGCTGTTTCATTCCAACATACGATGGCTTGCGGTACTATCTACTACATGCAATGACTTATTAAGTTGAAAATACTTACAATTAAATACTTAAAATAAAATTTTAGAATTGTTCATAAGAATTTGATTGAAAAAGCAAGATAAATTCAATCAACTCTTGCGATGTGTCTAGCTGTCAATCAAGCATTCACATGCGGTCGGCAGTTGTGCCTGCCGGCGCAGAGGTGAACAAAACAAACCGTGCATGTGTTTGCGATAGAAGGTGTCGTTTTTTCCCCTTTTTAGGTGACAAAGTCGATTATTTATAGGAACATGGTATAAATAAAACAAAAGGTACTAGGGCCGGTAATCAGATTTAAACCACTCGAAGATTAAGGGTTTTAACCACTCGGCCAGCCGAGCGGTTAAAACCCTTATCCTACTCGTAGTTTAAATCTGATTACCGACCCAGTACCCATTTATTCTACATTATTATTATTATTATTATTATTATTATTATTATCAGATTTAAACCACTCGAAGATTAAGGGTTTTAACCACTCGGCAAGCCGAGCGGTTAAAACCCTTATCCAACTCGTGGTTTAAATCTGATTACCGGCCCCAGTACCCATTTATTCTATATTATTATTATTATTATTATTATTATTATTATTATTATTATTATTATTATTATTATTATTATTATCAGATTTAAACCACTCGAAGATTAAGGGTTTTAACCACTCGGCAAGCCGAGCGGTTAAAACCCTTATCCTATTCGTGGTTTAAATCTGATTACCGGTCCAGTACCCATTTATTCTATATTATTATTATTATTATTATTATTATTATTATTATTATTATTATTATTATTATTATCAGATTTAAACCACTCGAAGATTAAGGGTTTTAACCACTCGGCAAGCCGAGCGGTTAAAACCCTTGCCTACTCGTGGTTTAAATCTGATTACCGGTCCAGTAGTAGTAGTAGTAGTAGTATTGAGTGCCACGCCCCTCGCTCCACCCTTCTTGTGCTTTCTCTCGCCAGTTTCCTCGCCTATTCTGTGTTGACACTGTTCTCATCAAATCCATATCGGAAGTCCGTATTCGTCAACGGCAATTTGTTAGTATTACTCATACCGAAACAAATGATACTTCACCGATTTGTTGACTTATGTCAAATCTGGAAATTTTCCAGACAAAATCTACACCACTTGATACAGTGTTTTTTCGTTAGTCATTAAATCTCCGAGACATAAATACCTGCTATTTGAAAACTTACAAATGAGCTCAAATTTTAGTACAGCCATATTAATGACAAAATAATAACATGCATGTTACAAAGGCCTATAAATTTACGAAGGATAGGTACTTATAATTTTAAAATAGGACGAAAAAGTCATGGAAAGTAAATAAAATTCAAATTAATCTTTATTAACTCAAGATGAGATTTCTGTATTTTTATTATAGACATAAACATATTATTACAACAGTGAATTAATATCGGTCGGCGTCTTTCGTTACTTGGAGCAAGTTGGATTAGCAGCTCAAACGAGACACAGGTGGCATCTCTTTTGATCCCCTGATTCGATGACTTTGCTTAAGCTTAACCCTTTGAACACGTAAGCACGATTGTTCGGTCCACGGCATAATTTCGTCCCATTTTTGTTTTATTGTAGGAGGTCAATACACGGAGCATTGATGATAAAATAATAACTGCAGTCTGCAGCCAGACGGCTGCAGACTGCAGTTATTATTTTATCCTCCCTGTATATCAGTGGCGGATACAGGAATTCTCAAAGGGGGGGGGGGGGGGCGAATCTTGCAGATGCCAAAGGCATCTGCCGCGAGTGCCGAAGGCACGAGCTTTTGTAGGGGGTTCGGGGGGGGGGGGGTTCTCCCCCCAGAAATTTTTTGGAAATGAGCGACCAAATGGGGCATTCTGGTGGCTTCTGTGTGGAAATCCTCTTGAATTTTTGAACGGCTAATTAACACTTTTTAAACAGCATGTTTCAGAATTTCAAATTCTGTCATACGCTCAAGACAGAATTAGAAAATTTGAAATATGCTCTTCAGATCCGTTTACCATAATATTGTGTTTTGGACACACTGTTTACAGTCATAACCGACTTAACCTCAGGAGAACATTGCGATCTGCCAGCGTTTGAAAGTTTTCAGTAGTCAGCCCTCTAGGCTTAGGTACCCCATGACTATGCCAGTTAAGATCCTGACCCATAATTGGTATAGCCATGGGGTACCTGAGGCTAGGGGCATGTAACACCTCAAAATCATGCTGTGTCGGTGACGCTATAAATGAAGGCGATCAGTAGATATATTTGCATAATTTCAACGGTATATTTATTTTCCATAGCGAATGGTGATGGAGGAAAAAAATGTCGTTGTATGTTTTTACTTCAATTCATGTATTGTCCCCAAATGAAAATCCTGGCTACGCCCTACATGCGAGACAAACACGAGCTAAAGGGGGGGGGGGGGGGGGCGACCGCCCCACCGCCCCCCCCCCCCCCCCTCTATATCCGCCATTGCTGTATATTGATACTGGACTGACCCATCCCACTGCAAGCGTACACAAGGACGATACCATTCCAGGAAACAAGGATTCAAAGGATTAAATTACCCAACGAATCGGCAGCATTCTCCCACGTAATATGCAAATTGAGTAGTTGAAAATATATTATTTTAAAAAAAAATCGACAAAACCATATCATGTGAACCCCATTAGAACGAGCTCGTCGAGTTCGTTTCGATGAGGGGTCACATGATATGGTTTTGTTGAAAGTTTTTGAAAAAGTTGAAAAATGATACATTTTGATATCGTATGCGTTGGGTAAAGGGTTAAAACGGATCGTAATAATACGTTTATTATTATTGGCGTAAACAGTCTGGCATGGATACTTTTGGTAAAATACTGCGTCTTTCGCAGTAAAAGTATCGGGCGGGGAGAGGGTGGGAGCAGGGACCGATCAGGACTATTTAAAATACGCTCTAGCCTAGAAGCCGATTTTTCCAATTCAATGCGCCAGATTTCAATTTACGGAGTCACACTGCTGTTTGTAACACACACTGCAAGTATGTAATAGCTCTCATCATTTTCATTTAGTACACTATAGCAAACATTAATCTTCACTGTGGTTTCTGATCAAGTCTTGGCTGCCTATTTAGGCAGCCAAGACTTGATCAGAAACCACAGTGAAGATTAATGCTTGGTAATTAAGACTTGAAGTATTAACTTAAGCACTCTACAACAATGATAAATGATTACTGCGTTGAAAACTCTGACAGTTGTTACAGCTCGGTGGTTTTCTCCGAGGGTTCCGGATTCTTCCACCCGCCAGACTGTCTGCCTACGGACCAAAATGCCACCAACTGGAGCTATAAAGGGTGTAACCCTAAAAGAAAAAAAACACGAAGAACTCTTACCATGAGATGTTTTTCATCGATCATGGCCGACAATTTTTGTCAATGGAAGTGTGATGTACAGGAAAATTAGCTCGCCTTAATTTCCCAAAGATGTTAGAACATTTATCACAAGGGGTATGAGAGTAGTGGTGTATGTACCCGGACAGGGATCATTTAGGGGATCTCATTGGGGGATGTTATGCATGACGTCATCAATACGGATCCAGACTGGCCCGAGTGATGCCATGTTTGGTTGTTGTGATAGCCCACATGAGCGGCCATGTTGTGACATCTGTTCCATAGTGATATGCTGTGTCAGTGCATGCGCGGCACGTGTTGTGAAGTTGATGCGTGTTTCTGTCGTCCATTTTGTATACTAGAGCTGGAATGCCGCCACTTTGGCTTCAGTGGTGGCATATATTTGCTGTGCGATCCAAAACACTATAACAAGAACGGTGAGTGTTCAAAGAGTGTTTTATAATTACCACAAACAACCCGATAATTTCCCCCAAACTCCATAATCCTCGAATTCTTCCAGAATCATCTTTATAAGACTAGCAAGTAGTACTATAGGACCCTAAATAGCGTAGTGTGTGATCTAAGGATGCGTTCGATTGTATAGTAGTTCTTTTGGTGGTTCGGGACCCCTATCTTCTCCAAGGGGCCCCCCCCAATTCCATCCGGCCGCTACTGGGCGGACCATTGAATTTTCGTAAAGATGAGTTGCTAAATGTAAACAAATGTACACAAATACACACAAAACATCACATTTGGGTTTGTTTTAACCCCTCCCCCACCAGTCTTCGGACGAGGATAACAACGAACTCTTTCTGATAATTCAGCAATATTAATTTGACATTGGACGATTCATTGATCGTTGGCGGTGAGTGGGAGTGACCGGTATCTATTCATATAACCCGCCAGCGTTTGCTGACTCTCAGATGTCACTTCTCGACAAATACTTGGCGATTACCCTTTGCGAAACAGGCAGTCTTATTCATGCTTTGCACATGTTTGAAAATCTCGTCAGACGCTACATACACAGAACGACACACGCGTGTGAATGGGTTAATCGATATGGCACGAGTGCCAGCCGCAGGCCTCAAGTTTTATCCATCCGCGATAGCACAAGTGCCATATCGATTAACCCATTCACACGCGCGTGCCGTTCTGTGTTTATTACACGCCTTCACGTCTATAAAACAATTATTAGAAGGACACTCGGCAATTCATTTGACAACTATCAACACAGACAACACATTTTATCGTCAACCAAATTTGCGAGGGGAACCCGTGTTAATATTTCGTCCCCTGAGTTGCAATGTGTTCTATGTGCCTACTGGCACATAGAACACATTGGAACTCAGGGGACTATTTTCAGCTATCGCTTGCGACTCAAATTGTAATTGCGTTGCACGATTTGTAGAAAATTCCAGTAAAATTTCGCTTCCATTTAAAAATTGTCCGTCAACGATTTCCGTTCCGCACATGTGTGTGGAATGGATTTTTATTTTCCGCACGGTTTAGTGTTGCTGTAGATGGGGATTTCACAGAACATGCGTGTAATAAAGTGTCGGTCTGTCAACGCACAAATAGATGATAGAGTCAGTTTCTGCCTAAACGTTTTTATAATTGTCCAAGGGATATGGTTTCACATTTGTGCTGTTGTCTCATCATTTTAGAGTATACCAACTTGAAATATTATTTTTCAATCTTCGTGTACTTCACATGTTCACCCCTTACCAACTCGTGCGCCCGTCCAAATGTTTTGTGTAAGAATTGAATAGTTTTGTAGGGAGGATGGGAGGTGGTGCTATAATTTAAGCTTAGCCTGTTCGCCAAATCCTATTCATCTTGAAAGAAATAAAATGACTGTTTGCAAAGAGTGCGTAAACCCCGCCTGATGCCATTGTTTGCAACAATACATGCTTTAACGTTTGCTTCAGTTGACCAAGATTAGGTTTATTTATGGTCACATGTTATTTGCACACCAGTGTACAGACAACACCGATTGGGCTGACAGCCCGGGACCGGTAGAATTAAAAATAAATATACCGACCAGGGGCAGAAATGCCCCAGAACGCTACGAAAAACACATTTGGATGTATCTAAATATTTACGGTCTTTGGCGTTGAAGAGTCTGAACTTCGCACACCTTATCAAACCTTATTTCGGCTCGGAGTGGGAAACTTTGGGAAATCAACCACGTAATATGCAAAATTATTGCATATCTGAGGTTTACAGAGACTCCGTCGGTTGCACTTGGTTCAAACTCGAATAGTAAGGCTATACAAGGTAATTGTTTTCTGTGGTACACTTGGTGTAATATCGCTTAACTTGGCGTTGATAGATGAAAACAGAGCGCTGATGACGGCGAAAGCCATCGGACTCTCGAGTATTTCCAAAATCAAAATGCTGCTGCATTTTTCACGCGAAGCAAAAAAAAAAAAAAAAAAAAAAAAGAAATACATTTGTTTCTTGGGCAGTTAATTTTTCAAATCATTGAGGGAGGGAGGCTTTTAATTTTAATTTTTATTTACTTTTTTGTTTGATAACTGGTAGAGTGGTACATTATTTTTGGTCGGAAACATTTATTCACATTTTCCTGCTTTGTTAAAATTTTTGGGAGGGTGCCTATAGGCGCTCTTTCATAAATTGTAACAAGGCAAATTCATACAGTCTAAATAATTTAATTCCACAAACAATATGAAGCATACCCACAGAATTGTGTTCAGTTATATTTATGCACATTTTCAAAAAATATATAATGTCATCTTCATAATATTTGAGTTGTTTTCTACAAAATAGAACAAACTGGATGTTTACAGAACAAAAATTATAAAGACACTGTATTTTAATTATGCTTTGTTGAAAACAGGTGAAAATATAGAATATACCCATAATAGCTTGGTGTATCAAACGTTCACCACAAATGGTGAAGCGATGTTAACCGCGAGCCTTTGGCGCGCGGTTAACACCACTTCACCACAAGAGGTGAACATTTGGTACACCAAGCTTCTTTGGGTATATTTTATTTATACCATGATCGTCAGATTATTAAGAGTCGTTATTATTTTTTCTTGATTTTACTGAGCAGCAGACGTACATACGTGCGAATCTGTTTTTGTTTACATGAGCATCGGTGGGCAGTACTTCCGCTGTCAATTTTATCTCCGAAACGATATGGAAAACGAAACGGGGCCTTTTTCGTTTTAATAACATACTATTTCGAGTTATGGATGCTTTATTAAAATGAGACAATGCATGTTTGTTAATTTTTGGCATCTTATGAGGTAAACCCATTTAAAAACGTAATAAATATTTTTTACTAATGAAATCCCATTACTGACGTGTTCACCACGGTTGGTGTGTGAAGCTAAAATTTATGTCATAGGCTTTTCATATATTGTAGAAAAGGTAATCATGGTATAAATAAAATATACACTGATAAAAAAATGTAATATTTTGGAAAAAACTGCAAGCCAATCAAAATGTTCAATGGGGAATTTTGGAAACAAAACTGCAAGTCAATAAAATTGTTCAGTGATAAGGTTCAATTTCAGTTAGGGATTATCTGAGAACCAAAACCATTTTTTTTCCTTAGCCTAAAAACTGAAGACACGCAACAGCTCTATTTACGTGTAAAAATACTATAACCGTGCGAAATCACAACCCGCATCTGTTGTGTAATTCTGGTGTTCATCTGATAACTCGGAGACAAATTAAAGACGACAACAAAGTAGTAGCGAATCTGGTATTCCAAATGTCGTAGAGAGTAATCATTTGACTGGACTGGTTACGTAAAATAATTCATGAGAGGTGAGGGACGTTGTACAAACACGCGTGCGCGAATGCGCACGAGTATTTTACAATATAGTCCCTCGCCTCGAATGAATTATTTCACGTAACCACTCCAGTCAAGCGATTACTCTGTTTATTACTTTTCATTATCAACAATAATTATATTATTTAACCCTTTACCTAACGTAACGGCAAAAACCGGCCAGCGCTATTCTCAAAAATCGCCAGTTAATTTTCATTATTATAAAACATAGGTTATGACCCCTCATTGGAACGAGCTCGTGGAGCTCGTTCCAATGGGGGGTCATACCGTATGTGTTTGAAACAAAAAATGAAAATAATAGTTATTCAAAAATTATTTTTTGCAAGTGTCGTCTGCTTTTCATGTTAGTTAAAGGGTTAAAAAAAACAAACAAACCCAAAACAATGAAGTTCCCAATACACCCACGGCAAAGCGTCTTCGCTTGCTCGCACGGATACATGGCACAATTGTTGATTGCATAATTCACTTGTTAAGTTATCGTTTACAATCAAACCGAGAAATCCCAGTAAATCACACTTTGGAAAGTAATAACATAGCAATAAACATTTCATAACTGGACTTGTTGTACATCCAAACAATATTACAGTAATAGCTCGTGGGATCAGGGGGTGGGTGTGTGTGTGTGTGGGGGGAGGGGGGGTCAGGCAAAAAATTACGGATATAAGGTGGAAATTTTTACATTTTCAATTTTTGGGACCTACCACCCCCGGAATGCAAATTTCTACCAGTCATGTCTTGGACACCCACAGCTCCCGCACAGTTTTTCCTCAAAGACAATTGGGGACCCACCCCCAATTTATCAAATCTGTTTAACGAAGTATTCAAATTACCTAAATCAAAAAAATAAAAATAAATAAATACTTTTCCCAAACATAAAAGGTGCCGCAAACCAACTTGTCCGATATCCCAGCCCAGCTCTTGGGCATCCAAGGCATCCCTAGCCGCAGATGACCCCAAAACAATCTCTCTGCATATAAAGCCACAACGGAAAAGCAGCATCAGACTCCCAGGTAACCACTGGAACCCGCCTCCATCAACTGAATTGCAGATATACATCCATTCATGTTCCAAGCAGCACAACCCTTATCCCGATGTACAACATGTCTATACTGTTCAGACACCAGTCGAATCCCACCACCAAGAAGCCCTGCCCAAAATATATTGTTCCCACCTGGATATCTTCAACTGTCCACAAGAAATAGTTGTTTTTCATTTCATTACTTTTAGGTTAAATGTTTAGTTTGTACAGATGGTCTGAGAGAGACCTAATACTGAAGTTCTTTGGCCAATGCCAGGGTGGCTTGTCTGAGATGAATAGCCTCTTATTTATTTTTTTATGTTAGTGTCACTAGAATTATATTTACCTTGAAATTATACACGTTTTCCACAATGAAGATTTTTATTCTATCAATATTTCCAATTATTCCATACCTGGAAGCACATAAGACCAATGGCATGAGGCACCCTGAGGCTTACAGAAGAATCAAATAATAGGAGCTGCAAAGCACTAATAAGAGGCAAGACTGCCTCAGTAGAAATATAAAGGAGTGAAAATCATGACCAAATAGCTGGGAATCACTTTTTGTTTTACAAATTTTTGCCAGACCCAGAATAGGATCCACCCTCTAATGAAGTGTAAAACATGGGGAACAAATTCTAACATGGAGCCCCCAATACATTATCAATGCTCTATTCTGTTCCAAGTTATGAATCTAAGCACTTGAATTCACATTGGTTGTAATTACTTGTCTGTAAAATGATATTTGGCCAAAAATTGCATGACACCGGCAAAAACTGCACTTTGGGGCTCGGAAACCCACCCACCCACCCAATAACCCACCCACCCACCCACCCACCCGGACTTTGTAACCTGGCATTTTTTTTGCGACCTGCCCGCCCCTCCCCCCCCCCCCCGGTGTGATTTCCTAATAATATGAAGCAGAGTCACGCTTGGAAATCCAAACTGTAATTGAACTCTTACTCAACGTTATATATATATAATACAAAAAATGAGTCATGCCACACTACAAGTTTACTTGATATGAAGAATAAAGTAAACTTTTACCTAGTCTTAAATCAGACGCCTTACTAGCTTATAGAATATAGCTTAAAGAAACGACGGGGGGGGGGGGGGGGGGGGGCAGTGAGTTGGGGCAAGTTATTAACAACTGCTGTGAGAGAGGCAAACTGTAATAAGGAATAAAGGAACATGATAAGTTTGAACCAATTGAAATTAAATTGGACACAATGCGAATAGTATAGTTTGCCAATGCAATATAAGAACAGAACATTAGTCTTCTGTATCCAAAGTCTATCCTGTTCTGAACATGCCCTGGTGATGTAACACTCGAGCCTCATTTCCAGACGTAAGCATGCATGTCTCCTTCCGTCTTGCAGAAGGCAGCACTGGGAGCCACATGAGCCTTCCAAGATAGAATTCAGTGGAAATATTCCGATAGCACACATAGATCAGGTAGCTTCTGGTACCGAGACTGGCAGTGGTACCTATTACGAACCCTATCAAAGTCAAAGAGAACTACTGGCGCATGACCGGAGTATTTTGTTGGGGAGGTGCGCAAATATATTGACGACCACCGGAGTAAATTGTGAAAAATGAGTATCAACTGGAACTCTCTGGTAAGATCTGGGAAAATATTATGTGAAATTTAGGATCTAAAATATAAAACACCTACATGTGTAATTCTGTTATTATGTGATTCTGGTGGAACTTAAGCAGCGATAAACTCGGTGAAACACACAGAGATCGTAACACCAGGTCCCAGCAACTAAGTGCCTTACAACGTGCAGGCACTTTGATACTTTTTATAGCCATGGCAGAAACTACTTGCAATGGAGAACATTCATGTTTTAATTTTAAAACAACTTACCCCGATATATCGTACACTATGTGGCTATGCCACATAGTGTACGATATATCAGGGTAAGTGAGGTCGTCCCATTTTATCAAAATTTGCAAAGTACACGTGGGAGATATTCCTGCAAATGGAACTATATTTTGTAGGGGTGTGCGTTCGCACCCGTCGCACCTTCTCTTGCTACGCGTCTGAAATAATTTAGTGTGGTAAGTTTGCGGTTTTACGCCACCATCCTTTCTGTTTGAACTCATCGACAATTCTGAAACTTAAACGTCTTCCCGCCAACTAATTCCCAGGTGTTTTTCTTCGCCATGTTTAACAAGTGAACAAATAGAAAACAATACTGGGCAAATAAAGAAGACATACCTGACCAACACCTTTAACAGAGTGCTTGTTTATTCACTAAGTCCCGTCGTTTAAAAAGACAATTAATTCTTCGCTGTAGGTTTTTTCACTCCTTAGCTCTGATACATTTTTTTGTCACAAAATCTTGTACCCACAGAATTTGAGTCAGTGTGCCACTGGTCATTAGGTACTGGGATACTCCGAGAGAATTAGGTTTAAAAACAAGAAATGTGATACTGTTTAAAAATGGAGAATCCGTAGCAGCCTTCAGATTATAGACCGCCATGTTACACGAGGAGGAGGAGGAGGAGGGGACGGTATCAAATCTTCTGCGATTAGAGGATTGTTGTTGGTACGACCGTACGGTTTCACCGTAACAATGTTCGGAGTAGTAAAGTATCCGCATATACGTGCAGGCCCTACTCGCAACCATATAAACTCGCTGTTGCGGTGTGGAAATATTAATATTGGTAACAGAAAGAAATCTGAGAATCAGCAACAATAACTATGAATTTAACTATTCTGAAATTTAATTTAAAAAAAAATTAATATAAAAAAAAATGATACAAAGATCTTTTACACTAATTGGTTTACAGAAAATAAAAACAGTGGTACTTATCAATTATTGAATTAGTCCAAAGTTCAGTTTGACAGAATCCAGTAATCCAGTGGTGAAGAATCTTGTGAAGAAAGTTACCAGCTGGTACATGTAGTATTAAATCCAAGAATGTCTCTTCAGAAACAGTATTCCGTAGATTTGTAAAAACATTTTCACTTTGAAATTTCAGCTGTCTCCAATAAAATATAATAAAATGCTCCGCAAAATTCAAATGGAGTAAAAATCCAATTAGTATTGGCGCCACAGGTAATTTCCAAATAATCCAGTAGAATCCTGGCTTTTCACAAAATATTATTATTCTGTTTCACAGAAAGTATAAATTTTCTTTTCCAAGACGAATAGATTCTCTTCAAAATTCTCTTTTGGAATCAATGTTCCAAAATCACAAAGAAGCACTGCTTCTATAATAAATGTACTGTTCTGAAACAATAATAATCTCCAATGGAAACAACTGAAGTGAGTCTTTCTGAAATGCTTTCTAAAAATGAGTTTTTAAATTCTGTTGACAAACCTTTATATAGTAACCAGATAGAATGTCCCAGAAGAGGAAGTTTCTGCAATGTTCTATTAGTTTCTAGGGGATACTGTTAAAGTTCAAGTAAACAAGGTCATTGACCTACTTAAACAATTAAACAATCAACAGCTATATGTACAATATATCAGCGTAACAAAGATATAAACAAGGTCACTGAGTGCAAATGAGTCAGACCAGTCAGAAAATGCAGAAATAAAAAAATATCTTTCTCATATAATTATCTACTAAGGATATATCAATCACAATATAATATGGGGGCTATAACACTCGCCCGTCGGAAAACTGCAGTCGGGGAAATTTATAATAGACGTATCTAGCTTAATGGGCAAAGAAAATGTTGAATTTCTTCTTTCAAACAACCTGAAAATCGGTCCTCACTCATCCGAAACGAACAGTCATGGGAAGGTTTATGTGAACATTCGAGCAGTGATTTGGTTAATAGTAACTGAAAGTGTGAGATTATCAAGAAAAGCCGTAGAGTGGTTGAGGTTTTTCGTTGGGGGAACATTAGTTGGCTTGGTGAATTTCCTGTCACAATGCACTCGTAGTCCCATGCATGAAAATACGCACCTATCTGGAAAAAAACTTGGTTCCAAGCAAGGTTGCAGACAGTCTGTTAGTTGGTACAAAAATTACTGGGCCTCTTGTTTCGAACAACGTCGTAAATGGAACGTATAACACCAGCGCAGTAGATTGAGTAGAGGTGGTGGAAAGTCGACAAAAGTGGAGGGGCACAAATTTTCAAGGCTGTATTGTTCGGCACAATGGGATAAATATTACAACCTTATATCGGTAAATGTACCACGACACACTATAGTCTGTCATTTAGATGAGTATGCTGTGGTGTGGTCACTGTTCTGTACATTTCTTCTACTTCAATCATCGTAAAACCAGGTCCCCGCAACTAGTTGCCTTACAACGTGCAGGCACTTATGATACTTTTTTATAGACATGGCAGAAACTACATGCAAGCGAGACCATTATTTATTTATTTATTAAATATTTATTGGTGGTTAAGGTCACATATCTCTGTACAATGGCAAATCATGACCACGACAGTTTTGCGGGCGAAGGAAGCTGGAGTACCCGGAGAAAACCACCGAGCAACCGTTAGCAACTGTCAGCTCCCCAACATACTAACTCCACACAAGCAGGGTTAGCATTGGTTGAAGACAAGTGCACCATCCACGAGCAGTACGCCTTAGTACACAACGCCACCGTGCCCCCCCCCCCCCCCACATGGGCAACCGGGGTGAAGCGTCTTGCCCAATGACACAACGAGGTTGCCGCAGGTTGAAGTAGAAGAAACGGGCCGAACAGACCGTAGGTGGGATTTTTTGGCCAAATGTTGTTTGGATTTCCAAATTATATTACAGGAATGCCTGTATATTGACAAGTTTGCACGCGCCTATTTTAATTCATTGTGTAACCGGTGAACATGTCTGTGGAAAAAGTGGTGGGGCACGATGTTCCCCTGGTTTCGCCACCTCAGGGATTGGCTTGTGACAATTTTACCGCAACACTTCTACCTGTGTTTACAAATTATCATCACCTTAACTCGTTCAACGGCAAGACCACGAATGGTTTAGTCTGAAATATACTACAAAAGAAAGGTGGGGGGGGGGGGGGGGGTAATAATTTAATCAAACAAACCCACAGGCTTTAGGATTTAACTATTGCTCCATTGTGCAGTGTTCTCATTGGGCCGAAACAATGTGGTGCAAAAAGTTTAGTCATTCTGGATATTTTAGTGCCAAACAAAGTATTTCGGTTTAAACAGAATTTATTTCAATGCAGAAACAGAAGAAAAGAACAGAAAATAAAACATTGAGCACATTTGTCATAAAGAATATACATGAAAGTGGAGAAAAGGTGATGGCTTGTTTCACGTTCGCCACAGCTACAAAGCGGTGAACTGGTCAGAGGAATGTTAAAGAAATGATCGTTGAGGTTGCTGCAACCCAGACGCAGACGTTGTGATGTATTTGAGAAAAACGTATCATGTGACCCCTCCTTGGAACGAGCGCGTCGAGCTCGTAACAAAGAAGGGTCACATGATATGGTTTTGTTGAAATTTTTTGAAAAGTTTAAAAAAATGATATTTAAAAAATAAATTTTGATATCGTCTGTGTTGGGTAAAGGGTTAATCAACTTATTACTGTTAATCCTCTAGGCTTAGCGGGTCGCGAGTCTTTACAAAAGGCAGTATTTAATTAGATAAATACTTCATATCGTCGCGAGTCTCTCGCGACGGCATGAAGTAATATATCTTATTAAACTCAGCCTTTTGTAAAGTTTATAAACTGCAATGCTTTACTAAAGAACAAACAATGCCTTAATGACAGTTACCCCGCCCGGGACGACCCGCCTTGTGTCCGTGGGCAAGGCACTTTATCCCGGTAGCTTACATGGGGCACGATGATGGCGCCGTGTACTAAGACGTATTGCACGTCGATGTCGCACATGTCTTCAACCGCTGTAACCTTGCTTGAGCGGAGCTTGAACAGCGTTAGAATGTTGAGGAGCTGACAGCTGCTCGTCGATTCTCGGTGGTTCTCTCTGGGTATTTCGGCTTCCTCCACCCTTAAAACTGTCATGGTCACGATTAGCCAGCATGTGACCTTAAACACCAATAAATAAATAAATAAATAAATAAATAAATAAATAAATAAATAAATAAATAAATAAATAAATAAATTGACAGTTAACGTTGAAAGTTTGTCCAAACATAATAGGTATTAGTGTTGGGCGTCGGGTCCAATAATCCGAATCCGATCCGATCCGAATCCGAACGGATTCGGATCGGATTTTCAATTGTGTTTCGGATTCGGGATCGGGATCGGGTCGGATTCATGATAGGCAATCGGATTCTGGCTCGGATTGGATTTTTCAACACGTCGGATCCGAACAAATCCGACTCCAATCCGACTGCTGATAAACAATTAAACATTCAAAATTGCAAATCACACTCGACCACGACGACCAGCACTTATCGCAATATCCCCCCCCCCCCCCACCCCGCCCTCCTAATAGAACAAGATCACACAGGCACACACACACATGCGTAGTCGCGTACATATCCAAGAAATGTGAATAGGTTAGGTTAGGCCACGAAGTTGCAGACGCCTTCGCCGCCTTAATTTTATGAAAGTTAATGGCTGATTTTGTTAAATCCCTCTCAGTTATAGGGTAAGTCGATCTCAAAATTACTCACACCATGGCGCTTCGCACGTGGGGCGCCCCTTCTATTCAGAAACCCTGGAACCACCCTTGTTGGTCGATGGTCATTATCGCTTATTCAACATTCTACCCGTCTCTTCATCACTTTTCAGAAAATTTATAGTACGCTATAGCCCAAGGCTCCAAGTAATACAGGTTATTTTCCAACCTTCCCATCGGAGAATGGATGGTCTGCCCCCCCCTCCCACCCAACTATTCTCCGTCAAAGATTGTACAAAACTGATCGATGCCATATGATATATTCTATGAGGTGAGTGTTACTGCCAACTGCCAAAGTTACTAAATTTGATATTATTCTTGGAACGTAAATTACGTAATACGGTTATGAATCTATGTTACGTGCAGTCGTGCATGTGTTCAATGTATTGTCGCAAAACCGTTGGGTAATGGGTAATTGTATAAAATACTATAAATGAACAAACTTAATGGAAGGTTCCTTCACAAATGAAAGATGCAGGTATAAACGAATGGCTAAACTTGACTTTATATCCATGTTGCGCTGACGATTAGCCATTGTGCAGAATTATATATAATCTTAAAACACCAATAAATGAATGAAATTGTCCAAACACAATTTCCAACACCTCATTGACAAAAGAAGTAATAACATATTTTTGTTTCGTTTGTTCCTTCATCGATAGCGCTCTTCGCTGCCGCAATGGTTTTCCTTCACAAGTTAAGAAACCTTTTTGGTGCCAAAATTCCAGCCAATGAAGATGTTTTTGTTGCCAAATCAATTTTGTTAGTGCAGTTGGCTAAATTGATACCGACAGCGTGAACTCTGCCAGGCAAGGTGATATATGAGAAAGGAAAAACAATTTACTTTTAAATTCCCGTGTCTGAAACTCCATAAATTTCAAATAGATACACACAAATTATACATTCAAATGATGGTATGGGTTTATAAAACACGAAAATAGTTGATAACGTTGATCAAAATAGTTAAACGGTTTCTGAAAGTCTTCTACTTGCATTCGTACCAAAACTGATAATTAAATAGTATTTGATGAGAACATCCTGCACTGCAAAAAATATAAGTTCTCTTTAGAACCAAAACTGTTTCTAATCTTGTCCCTGAGATGGAACCAGTTCTGTTTAAACAGTATTTATTTCAAATCAAATAAATTTACCAAGATTAGCATTCAATTTTAACAGAATATTACATGAACTGAAGTAGGTTCAGCTTATTCAACGCAGTCGCCAAACATTTTGAAATAAAGGAGATATGAACAGTTGGCATTTCGAACCAGTTTTGGTTCTGTATAGAACCAAAACTGGTTCGATATGCCAACTGTTCATATCTCCTTTGCTTTATAATGATTTGAGACAACTTCGTATAATCTCTAAACTTACGACTGAAACCCCCTCAATTTATGTTTAATTCTGTTAATATTTAATGTTAATCTTTATAAATTTATTTGATTTGAAATAAATACTGTTTAAACAGAACTGGTTCCATCTCAGGGACAAGATTAGAACCAGTTTTGGTTCTAAAGAGAACCTATATTTTTTGCAGTGTGTGGCCAAATATGCTTCAGAATACCAAAAACAAAGCTATGAATTCAAAATACTTCAAGTTTCTGCGACAGTGCTGAATGCTGAAAAATCGGAAGAGTTCTTCGTGAAAAAGCAGGCATGGTAGTCTAGAAAATCAAGGAGTGCAAAACAATTGCCCTCTTCAGATTGCTTGGGCGTACAATGACTGTGAATGATGGATTTAACTCAGGATCACGATTTTACATGATGTGATTTTCTTGAAGTGCATTTCGAGGATTTTCTTTTATTGCTATAAGTAAACATACTATAGAAATCTCGTACCGAATGACATCATGCATACTTATGAAGCTCGATGTTACGTACACTGTATTGTTGTAAGTAGTAACAGTCAGAAAGTTTGCCGAGTTGGAATTTTTGGAAGTAAAGGAGACATCAGCATCACCAAAGCATCTCTAAAATCCAGATAGATGGAATTACCAACTTCTGATGAGTTGTCCTCCGAATTTCCAAATATAGGAGATTTTGGCCAGAATTGGGGAGGGGGGGGGGGGGAGGGGGTCGCCACGTCCTTGCGGGTCCTGACTTTCATCCCTTAAGAGGCCATTTAAGATATATTAGACACTTCAAACGGAGCTTGTTCGCGCGCGCAAGCCTTCTCCCAGCTTCAATGTTTCAATGGCCATACCATTCTAATTGATATATAAGGTCCTCCAGACAACCAGTTTGTTCCAAACCGCGTCTCGTAACACGTTGTTTCGTCCATCAAGGAGAAAATTAATTATTACCCTAAACTATTCAACTATTCTAAACCCACTGTGAGAAAATACTACTGAATTGTATCCACTGGTATTTCTTCACTCGATAGTTTCATGCTTGATGAGTTTTATTTGATGACGGCGTGGGGTGTTATAAATAGCGAACACCCTAATGTACAAATTGCCGATCATTCGTCTGATAATACCCACATAATGAAATATTAATTTCTAATAACTGGAGAAGAATAATGTCTAAGCAAGAAAAATGGTCGGCTCGATCATAAGTAACAAAAGACTCGGTGTATTATAACGGCCCACGTAGAGATAATGACGGTGACCCTTGCATTACTAACGTTCTCGCAATATTCCATTCCCAAACCAAAACCACATCATAGTTAAATATAATGACATCAGAACAAATAAAGAGCAAAACATTTCACACAAATTCATGTCACAATGCGGTACACCGCATTGTGACATGAATTGGTGTAAATTCGGTCGTTGGGCGCCACTGCGTACAAAAGATAACAAAACCTCCCACTCAAGAAGGGTTGAATAATGCCTGCAGCGATAATGACGTTTTTTCGTTCTAATATATTTATGCTGGGACTCGATTTGTATTCGGGGACAGTGTTTACTTATTTGTGTGCAAAAATATTTGATGTAAAGATGTTATGAACCACAAAATCATTAATCTATCATAATTTGACACTTTACATGTATTTTACACCCCGTTTACAATAAACGTTATACGTATTTACCAAGTACATTCAGGCATATGATACCACTGAGTCATAGAGTTATTTTCGCACCAGCTATAAAGTAGAACTATGTTGAGAAGAGAGCTTTTGAAGGCGCGTGAAAATCTAAGGTCTCTGTACACAAAATATTAAGTTTCTGTTTCATTCCGAATAACACGGTAAAATTTAGACTTAACCGAAAGAGATTCTGAGGAAAACAGCATCGGTCCACCTTCGTTATATGACACGATAAATCCCGCGACAAAATGCACTAGTGTGCATCAAAGACACCCCTATCTGAAATACATGATTACAAGCAACACAGTTTATTCTTTGGTTCGGGAGTTAAAGGTGTACTGGGCCGTATGTTTGAAACAGTATGGATACATGTATCTAGACTTGCCCCAACGTAACGGCCAAAACCGGCCAGCGCTATTCTCAAAAATCACCAATTAATTTTCAAAATATTTTCATTTTTTGTCTCAAAAACATAGGTTATGACCCCTCGTTGGAACGAGCTCGTCGAGCTCGTTCCAACGAGGGGTCATAACCTATGTTTTTGAGACAAAACATGAAAAAATTTAGTTATTCAAGAATTTTTTTTTGCAAGTGTCGTCTGCTTTGGATTGATTGATCTAAAGTCAAACCTCAAAGCAGTGGGTGTTGTATCAAGCTTCTATTTTAGGCAGGCGGGTACTTGTCATTGTCGAGTATGTGGGTGTTGAGGTTGGGACAAGTACCCGCCTGCCTAAAACAGAAGCATGGGGGATAAGCGGTCTGTGGCAATGTGTCCAGAGAAAAATCCAGGAAATCTAAGACTGTCTCTCGTTGTATCTAAACACAAACAATTTGAGTTGTCAATTTATTTGTATTTATTTATTTATTGGGGTTAAGGACACATTCGACAGCCAGGGTCACCTCGTGTCGAACAGTTTTACGGATGGAGGAAGGCGCAGTTCCCGGAGAGAACCACCGGGCAACGGCGAGCAACTGTCAAACTCTTCAGCATACTAACTCCACACAAGCAGGGTTAGCAGTGATTGAAGACAAGTGCGTCATCGATGTGCAGTACGCCTTAGTACACAACGCCACCGTGCCCCCACGTGGGCAGTTGGGATTAGGTATCTTACTCAAGGACACAACACGGTTGCCGCAGGTGGGATTCGAACCGAGGACCACTAGCCTTGCAGCCTGCATCTCTACTCACTGAGTCACAGCGTTCCGTTAAGTTGTCAATGCATTTGTGATTAATAAAACTCAACACCTTAAATTAAACTGAACAGCGAACCCCCCCCCCCCCCCCCCCCCCACACACACACACACATGTGCGATTTTGCTTATCAATAGATTTTCTCAGCATTTCTCAAACTGATGACGTATAACCCCCCCCCCCCCCCCCCACGTGACCTTTATTTTCAGAACAATAAATAAAACGAAACGGAGAGACAACGATGAGGGTGAGTGTGAATTGCGTAATATTTCACCCATTTACTGACATATAAATCAACTATGCAAACTCCTAAATCCTCCTATTGACAATGCTTTATTTATATCAATGCATAAAGATGGTAGACTTTCGTAATGGTAGTTCATAGTTTTGCTTTGCAAAGCAACGAAAATACACAACTTGATTCAAACTATACGCGGTGACATTGCAATGTGTTCCGTTTTCAACTTTTACTCACTAAATGGTTTTCCTTGTGCATTCTGCGGCTAGTGACTGCCTTTTTATATTCTTGGAAACTCTGCGATTACATTTTATTTAGACAATAGAGGACAATAGAGGACATTATCCATCTTGACGGCGTGTGCCCCTTCCTCGTGCGACCTTTCCTTCCAAAACAAATCATACGCGGAACATTAGCCGTGCGAAATTCTTGTGGGAAATGGTTTACTGCGACTTGGCTCAAAGTTAAATAAGCAATCCCCGACGTAGCATTTCTCCCGCTGACAATAATTGCTCTCAGAGATGAGTAGTATGTAATGTTGTAAACAGCCCTGATTGGGGGACGTCGGAAGTGACGTCATATGGCGATGCATTGAGGATGTCACGTGGGTTGTCGTAGTAGCGCGAGTCATTGGAGACCTTGTGATGTCATTTCCACAGTAAGACGTGGTATCAGTGAGCTTGGTTTTAGGATGACGTGTGTTTCTGTTGTCCATTTTGTTTTCGGTAGATTCCATTTTGCTATCTTGATATGCGGTTGCTTTAAACCTGTAAGGTTTCCGCCAGTACGGGATGTGTTCGGTGGGTATGTACGATTGAATGGGAGTATAACCAATTACTGATATAGATCAGACAGTACATAAAAGTAGCGAAACGTACCCGACCTCTTGGATGGCACATGAATATTAAGCGACCCAAAATTCCTGAAGTATAGCGGGGGTGTTCGATTGTATGGGAGTATTCGAACGACCCGACATTACCGGAAACGATCACGAAACCTCTTTATCTGGTTCAGAAGAAGAAGAATCCTCGTCCCGATTTCTCGACCATCTACGACACATTCTTAAGCCATTCTACCTACTATGAACTCTGTCTGGTATTCTTAGCTTTCTCAGATCCTGACCCGGCCTCTCTCCTCGACCAAGTCTTAGTAGATTCAACCACACTGCTCAGTTACCATTAACCAGTATCTGTCTATACAGTCCCTTCCCTGCCCGTGGCGACCAAGTGAAGGCGAGATATATATTAGATGCGCTTGTGTTGGTACACTGTGCGCATACCACATGCGACACATGGGCATACAGTTAAAACTAGAAGTCCTGTCATGAAATGCGCACAAATAGCACGTTGATATGCGCGTTAATATATGGCGTTATGGCCATAGTAAAGCTATCAAATTCTGTACATATGGCCTGTGCACAAGCAATGTTTCAGCCAATGGACCTCCGGGTAACCCGGAGGTCCATTGGCAGAAACATTGCATGTGTTTGCTATGAGTAATCAGGAGAGTCTGCCGTGATTTGGATGCCATTAGATATGGCAATCGCGCGCAATTCCAACGCATAATTAAGTCTAGATAAACGCACTATTCGTCACAGGACTTCTGGTTTTAACTGTACACTGGATTTGCCGAGATATGCATGTTTGGCAGTGCACAAAGTGCGCACCACACATGCAGCACATGGGTGCCGTTCTCGGCAGTACCCGGAGCACAGAAGGATCTTATGTTTGGACATTATCGGGAGGGCATAAACAACTGTCTCCAGCGCCTGTCCATGCGAACAGTTCCGAGTGTACAAATATAAGTATTATTGGGAATGCAAATGTTTGATTTTCCACATTTAGCAAATCATCATTATAAAGACTCAACTATTCGTTTGCACGCCTGCCCAAGGTCCCTAACCAGTGTAATTGTGTAAAGAAAACGACACCATCGTGTCCTGGAACCAGTCTAGTCCTAAAATAGACCATCGCCCATTTTTGGATTCAAACTAGGGCTGTCACCATTTTTCGATTAATCGATTGCTGATCGATCACGCCGAAATCGATTAGTATTTTTCGTTGTCGAAGAATCGGTAAATTTTACCCCGTTTTAGACGTTTAATAATTAAAAAAAAAAAAAATGAAAAAACTATTGTTTCTTTAGGTAAAGGGTCAAGAACGTCAACGTTAAATCTCAAGAAGCCGTTAGAAGCATTTGCCTTTTAGGAACATTCAAAGCTTTGATGTTCTGAACTTTTGAACCGTCAGTGTAATAATCAAGACCGGTCGGCAGTTGCGAACTTGCGAAGTTCGTAACTGACGACCGGTCTTGATTATTACACTGACGGTTCAAAAGTTCAGAACATCAAACCTTTGAATGTACCTAAAAGAGGATCGTCTTCGTTGTTTACTTGATGAAGGTCAACTGACTTGAACTTCATTTTTAACAACTTAGAGAGAGGGAAATGTGGGGACGGGGTCATCTATGTACAATTAATCGATTATAATCGATTATTTGCGACGATTAATCGATTCCTAAATTAAAAAATCGTGACAGCCCTAATTCAAACAGCTGAAATATTTCATTTGGTCGAAAAAGCGAACCTACTGTTCGCTTTTTCGACCCACTGATATAATCCACCCGATTGAATGTGAAAAAAAACATTAATATTCTTTGAAGAACCGCAACAAATGTGTCTCAACCCAGACTTGGTTTGAACGACTCTTTTGAATGAAAACGTTTCACAGCTGTCATTTTAGGATTATGCTACCTAGTTCGACTAATCATGATAATACCTTGGTGTTTTCAAGTTGATTTAAATACTTATTCTTTGCTGCATCTATATTTGGAGCCCGAAAGAATATTTAGTTTGTCTTTGTGAGCAAATGTATATGCATCACATTTTATCAACGGTTGTCTACACGGAAACTCTTCGTAAGATGGGCGAACAAATAGCCCATAAGAGCGTTAAATTCCGAATAGAATTAGAATGGTGGACCGAGAGAGTGATGTCTATCCAAGCTCTCGGACCCCCAGTCTAAATCCCTTTTGGAATTCGACGCTGTTGCGAGCTTTCTCTTTCCCACTCTTCGTGTAGTTGCGCGTGGACTACCTTCGGTGAAATATGATGTTCTTTTCGTGTTCTAGTCGTAGATATTCCCCAATCTTTAGGTATTTATAATTCACCTAGAAAACCTCGAGATATTAACACAATAGGTGGAACTACACGACGTATTCACTAGACTAATGTTGTGACAAGTTCTCATTCATTGGGCCAAGAAAAGTTACAGGGAAATGGGGGGGGGGGGGGGGGGGGGATCCGGAAAAAAATTTGATTTTCCGAGCTGCTGCTTCCCTGCATCTGAGCGATCAGTTGTTGTCCCTAGAGAGGACATTTCGATTGCATATTTATGTCATCTTCGCCGATCATTCTGAGAAATGATTGCACGTGGAAGGGAGGGGAAGGGGGGGGGGGGGGGGGGCATCGAGCCGACCATAATTCGACCCATTGAGAGAAAATAGTGACTTTCAAACTGACAGAACGCTGCTTCCTTGTATCTAAGCGATCAAATGCAGACAAGACTGCTGGTAAATTGAACTGTCGCCATGGGGGCGCGGTGGCTTAGTAGGTAGAGGTGCAGGCTGCAAGCCGAGAGGTTGTCGGTTCGAATCCCACCTGCGGCAACCGCGTTGTGTCCTTGGGCAAGACACTTCACACCCATTGCCTGCGTCGGGGCACGATGACGTTGTGTACTAAGGCGTACTGCACGTCGATGGTGCACCTATCTTCAACCAATGCTAACCCTGCTTGTGTGGAGTTAGTATGTTGGGGAGCCTGACAGTTGCTCGCCGCTGCTCGGTGGTTCCCTCCGGGTACTCCGGCTTCCTCCACCCATAAAACTGTCGCGGTCATGATTAGCCATTGTGCAGAAATATGTGACCTTAAACACCAATAAATATAAATAACTGTCGCCATGTGGACTGCCAATGACAGGCCCATCTCGCCTGTTGATCATTTTCACAAAATCCACGCAACAACACGCATGTTGAGCTGCATCAATTTGGGGGCCCAGGTGGTGTACCCACAAGGGAATCACCGGGAATTTTCCCAGTAGACCATATAGCCAGGCCGTCTCTGCTCATTCATAATTGTTTAACTGGTAGAGCGCTAAATTTAATTTGGCCACCAAAATTTTTTCACATGTCTTTGCCTTGTTACAATTTATAGGAGAGTGCCCACAGGCACTCTCTTATAAATTGTAACAAGGCAAATCTTAACAGACTAAATAATATCACTTCAAAGATAATATGATGCACAACCGCTGAATTTGAAGCCTTTAAGTTGCAGTACCCGCACTTCAGAATAAAGCCCAAATATGGGCTTCCAGGACTCTACCAGTTAATAAACAAACATGTTTGATATGGTATTGGTGTAGTCATTTAAGGTTCTGTCAAAACAAGTCTCAGACACCGATTTCTTGCATTGATTCAATGAAAATGAATGTTTGTGTTATCTTTAAGATACAAGCGTCTGGAATGTTACAGATGGTCGGAATTATTCCAGACGAGTTAATCAAAACATAGACGGCGGACTACTGTTTGTTTGTTTATTGGTGCTTAACGCCACATCAGCAACTAAGGCTATATCATGGCGAGAAAACGTTCAAATGTAAAACGTGATTCTGTCATATATGAAGTAAAAGGTTTTAATAAAATTGGAAATAACTACATACGACATAAAAAACAAGAGTTATTGGACAGCAAAAAACCTTATAAATCAACCTAATGAAGTCTCTAGATAAAATGAATAATTACAATTTAAAATTTAGTAAAAAGGTTGATTACTTTCAGAAATGACACAACTTTATGTGGATTTGTATTGTAAAATAAGTCTCGAAGAGACACAACATTAAAATACTGTCGTCCAACAAGATCAAAATCAGTACAATGAAAAAGAATGTGCTCCACTGACAGCACCTGCTGGCCAGGAACACACTCCGGTCGCATATTATCCTCCAACAAAAAGGAATGTGTTAGTCTTGTGTGACCAACATGGCATCGTGTCAGAATAACATGATCTTTTCTACTAAGGTTATTGGATGGGTAGTGATCAAAGACATTTGGTTGAAAGCGATGGAGCTTGTTATTTGTCGCTCCATCCCAGTCAGACTGCCACATAGACTTGATATTTTACCCAACGCAGACGATATCAAAAGTTATTATTTTAAATATCATTTTTTAAAATTTTTCAAAATATTTCAATAAAACCATATCATGTGGGTCCCTCATTGGAGCGAGCTCAATGTGCTCGTTCTAATGAGGGGTCACTTGATATGGTTTTGTTGAAATATTTTGAAAAATTTATATTTTTCAACTGCTCAATTTGCATATTACGCGGGAGCCTGGAGGATGCGGGCGATTCGTTAGGTAAAGGGTTAAAGGATAGACAGGCTCCAGGCTGGGGCCTTGCGAAGTTTCGAGATTCGATTCGACTTCGAATCATAAGTTGATATTCGATTCGAAATCAGTTGCCCGATTAGTTTCCTTTCGAATCTTTACGCGGGAATATAGATTGGTATCAGTCAACGTCATCGTCCCAGAAAACGTATATGGAATGTGTACATAAATAATACTGAAAATAAAAGCAGAGTGTAATTTCATCTATACTAACATAAATTTATTTATTTATTTATTAGTGTTTAAGGTCACATACTTATGCACAATGGTTAATCATGACCGTGACAGTTTTACGGGTGGAGGAAGCCGGAGTACCCGGATAGAACCACCGAGCATCGACGAGCAACTGTCAGCTCCTCAACATACTGACCCCACACAAGCAGGGTTAGCATTGGTTGAAGACAGGTGCACCATCAACGTGTAGCACGCCTTAGTGAACGGCGTCATCGTGCCCCCATGTAGGCAACCGGGACTAACATAAATAACATCTGACCCATGCCACTGGTCATGCTAATTCCAGTCCATTATAGTCTCTAACACTCTTGAAAACAAAATTAAAGTTTCCAAACAATGTTGACGATGAGCTATTCCTAGCGGCTAGTCCTGTGCAGGGCTTAGTTATGGTAAGTCTCGCATCCATTCCTGGGTAATATTCCAACTATATTATCAAGGCATGCCTTCCAGGAAGGCATGCCTTGATGATGTAGCTGGAAAGTTTGATCAGTCGAGACTTGAGCCGTCACAGTCGGAACAATCAGATGTGCAGACCCCTCTCCCCCTTATCGGTCATTTCGAACAATAGACCCGATTCGAATCGAAAAATGTGCGATCCGCAGAGCACTACTCCAGGCCATACAGCGTCGAATTCCTAACAGAGTATGACCGTTGGCCTGATAGCTCGATGCGTACCTCGTTTAATGTGTTAAAATATTAATACCAAACTCTCACGAAGGCATGGTTACATTAAAACAACGGACCAAGTGGAATTTATGACACTTAACATCTCGTCGATCCGTCTGTTTAGTGTGTTACGACATTCAGTTATTGAAATATTGCAGAGATGCTACTTAACGAACTGGCGAACACATGTTCTGCGTTGTAATTCCCTTTCAATTAATATACTCAAGTGTTGTGGCATTTGTCTATAAAAAATTGATTTATTTCCCAGGACAGCTGTAACGGCTGGGAACAGCATAATAAAATTTTATCTTGAAATATCGAACACTAACAAACTAATTGTGTACGTTCCACGTGGCTAGGTAGTCCTAAGCGTACCAGCTTGACGTGCATCAGCATTTTAAATAAAGTTCGTTCTAGAAATGCTTCCACATCTGATTGCTTTGACATCCATTGAACTTGAAAAAATACTCTCATTCTCCAAACGGAGACATGTGTTTGAATTGGTTCAATCCATGTTTTCTTTGGGGGAACCTATGGCGTAGCTGCGGGGGTTGGGGGTTTGGCCCTCTTACATTTTCGCTGGCCCATTGCAAGTTCACGCAAAATAGAACCCCAAAATGGTGTCCAATATAAGGGCTGCATACGCTACATATGCCTCCGATTCGGTCCTAGAGCACTAAAGTTTGCAAGATGATTTTCTCGTGTTCGTGTGTGTGGGTGTGGTGTGGGGGTAGTCCTAACTAGGACCCTCCGATCATTGTTCCCCTCCTCCCACTTCCCTCAAGGGAAGTGGGAGGAGGGGAACAATGACCGGAGGATCCTAGTTAGAAATAGGGGAGGCTCCCGAAACCCTACACGACGGCCTTTCAAATATCATCTTACCCCCCCCCCCCCTCCACCAACCCCCCCCCCCCCCCCGTCTCATTTTTTAGTTACATGCCTAGTAACAAATCCGTGCAAAAATGACATTTAAAAAATAGCAAGTTTTTCGAAGCCACCGTTTGTTATAATTCCTCTGGTAATTTACCCCTATGCAGCAGACACCAATTCGGTGACCAAAACTTCAATTTCTCTTGTCCAATAAAAAGCTTGATGTAATCATATATCTGATACTAAACATATATCTACAATTTACATGGCATTAGTTATATGCCCAATGTTTAGAATTTGACCCATGTGCAACAGTGCGAAACTGAAGAGTGGAACCTTACAGGAAGCAGTTTCTTGGTGCATTTGGGAATCTTTTATTGGACCTTGGAAGTTGGATCAAATAGAACCTCCAACTTTTATAGTGCAGTTTGCGAACTCGTTTAAGAAATTAGGCTTTAGCCTTGACAGAGACTCGTTCCAGGCCTAATTTACTAACTCATTTCGTGAATGTCACTAGAAACAAAAGACACTTTTTGGGATCCTCTACATGAATTCCGCAACTCAATTAAAAATACTCACCGCTGATAAGGGGGCGCGGTAACTCAGTGATTAGAGCATTAACCCTTTACCTAACGTAACGGCCAAAACCGGCCAGCGCTTTTCTCAAAAAACGCCAATTAATTTTCCTTATTTTTTTCATTTTTTGTCTCAAAAACATAGGTTATGACACCTCGTTGGAACGAGCTCGCCGAGCTCGTTCCAACGAGGGGTCATAACCTATGTTTTTGAGACAAAAAATGAAAAAAATTAGTTATTCAAGAATTATTTTTGCACGTGTCGTCTGCTTTTCAGGTTAGGTAAAGGGTTAAACTTTAAATTGCGTGGTAGATCTAGGAGGTTTTGATTTTTCAGATTCGATTTCGGTTCAGTTTCAGGAAAAAAACTTCGGTTTCTGTTCAGTTTCTCTGTGTGTTTAGAACAGATTGTAAATAGCAGTTCGGGCTCCTTAACGTGGGGAAAAAATCCATAAACACGCAGAACGATACGCGCGTGTCGTTCTGTGTTTATTACACGCCTTCACATCTCTAAAAGCAATTATTATAGAAGAACACTCAGCAATTCATTTGACAACTATCATCAAAAAGAACACATTTTATCCTCAACCAAAATTGCGAGGAGAACCCGTGTTACTATTTCGTCCCCTGAGTTCCAATGTGTTCTATGTGCCAACTGGCACATAGAACACATTGGAACTCAGGGGACGATTTTTAGCTATCGTTAGCGATTCAAATTATAATTGCGGTGCACGATTTGTACAAAATGCTAGTGAAATTTCGTTTGTTTATAAAAATAGTCCGTCAACGATTTTCGTTCCGCACATATGTGCAGAACAAAATTTTATTTTTCGCATAGTTTAGTGTTGCTGTAGACGGTTATTTCATAGAACAGGTGTGTAATAATGGTTTGTACGACATCACTCATAACAAAAGCTCTGTCTGTAACTATCCCCATTGGGCGCAGCCTAACTTCCCTTTGATAATTCTTAGGGTTTCTAGGGAGGCAGTTGCTAAGCCCAACCCGGTCAGAAAATACCCCATAACTCAGGGTAACAAATGAATAAAGTTCATCCCATCTATGTTATTTTCTCATTGTCACATTTTTCACCCTCACTGACTCGTCCCCAGGCGAGTCAATGAGAGAGAAAAATGTGACAATCAGAACACGACGTATTCGCCCCTTTGTCTGACAGACTACGTGACAAGAGTCCATAGGGGCTAATAGACCAGTTACCTCCCAATAAGATAATTTGATCATGCACAAACACAGTGAAACCGTTCGACCGGTTTGTGCTGAGTCTTGCGGTTAGGTTTTCCGGTTTGCCGGAAAAAACCGGAGCCGGACCGAAAAACCGCCCAGCCCACCGTTGATAAGGAAGCACGGTGGCTCGATCATTAGTGCATTGAACTTTAAATAGAAAGGTCAGCAGTTCGATCATAATCAGCACTAATTGTGTTGTGTACTTGGGCAAGACACTTAATCTCGATTTTACACGTGGGGACACAGAGACGCTGTGTTCTCAACCGGGCCTTTCAACACTGGCGCCCTCGAATTTATCATTTCAGTTAATACTGTCAACTGGGATATGAGCGAAACGATCCTGGTTTGTTGAGGGGTTCAGGAATAATTTAATCGAACTGTTGGATTAAATTATTACCGAGCCTCGCTTCAGATTTTTTGCTCTTTGTATCGTCTGCTCGTCCACTAGCAATTTTTTCCTCACGCACAAATTTATGCTCACCGGGTTGAAAGGGTTAAGTGTAATGCACATCGATGATGCATACCTTTAACCTGCTAAATCTGCAGAATTGCTGAGTTGGAGAGTTTGACAGTTCATCTGAAGTTCCAATGTGTTCTATGCGCCTACTGGCACATAGAACACATTGGAACTCAGGGGACGAGTTGCACACCGCTGTTCGGTAGTTCTCCCTGACTTCGCCCACTCGTAAAACTATCCAACGCGATGTGACCCTGGCTATTGAAAGTGTCACTAAATCTCAATAAAACAAACAAACTCACCGCCGATAAAAACCTTTTGCCTATCAGTCGTAGATGTCAGCCCTCAATACTCATTATAGAGTGAAACTGATTGGGCTTTGGTCTAAAAAAGGGGTAACCTCCGGCTGGAATTTGCATGGGATGGGGGTGGGGGTGGGGATGGGGGTGGTGGTGTCCAATTTTCAATACAACGGTGCCGGATTACAACAAGGGAAAGGGGAAGGGTGATTTCTTTCCGTCCAAAACGTAAGCTGATGTCCTGGTTTTATGCATGGGAGATGGCATGGAATTAGAGGAGGGTTGAGATACCGGCTTAGGCATAAATCACTGAAGTATTATTGAAAGGTTATGCGCGCTGTGTGCGTGAATATGAGGGGAAGTTGAATAGAAAATAGTGCTACATTTTGTAATACGACCTCAGTCCGAAAAACATGCATGGGGGATGAGCCACGTGATCAAATTGGAGGAGGAGGCGAGTCCCCACCACAAGGGGTTGTACATCTGGTCGCTAAAATGGAGAGAGAGAGAGAGAGAGAGATGAACACCATTTAGCACTCTGCGACCCGAAATTTCTTTACCTGGAATCAGAACGAATACGGAGACTAAGAATAAAGGCAAACGATGCTGAAAGTTTTTGAGCGTGTTAATGAAGACGTTTTGAGATAGTGTGATTTTTATGGCTAAACTGTGAGCGTGTGTCAGTGACAAGCCCGTGTCAGTCTAATGACATGTAACAGGTATATAACATTACATTGGTACTCTCCGATACCAGATTGAACATTTGGTCTGGGCGTCGTTCTCTCTTTTCCAGTTCGAAAGAATTAAACGCCGAGATCCTGCACATGCAGACATTCATTTGTTTTAAACTTGGCACGGAGTAGTTACGACTCTGACCCTTTTCTCAACATGCCAACATGAATAGCAGACGACACACGTCAACCCCACCACCCCCCCCCCCCCCAAAAAAAATCTTGAATAATTACATTGAAATCGGTTTTTTGTCTTAGAAATTTAAAAAAAAACAATATTTAAAATAATAAAATTTGATATCGTCTGCGTTGGTGAAGGGCTAACACTTAGCTACCGAAAGCGACTATTGTACCCTACTTCACGGTGATTATCTGCACGTTCTGATGTGCGCAGATCAAACCTAACATCTGATTAATTGTTGGAACGAGCCCAGAGAGCCCTTTCCAACAATTAATCAGATGATAGAGTTTTAAGTATGTCATAAATTTTATTAAACATCCTGGGGGCGCGGTGGCTCAGTTGGTAGAGGTGCAGGCTGCAAGCCGAGAGGTCCTCGCTTGGAATCCCACCTGCGGCAACCACGTTGTGTCCTTCGGCAAGACACTTCACCCCCATTGCCCACGTGGGAGCACGGTGACGCTGTGTACTAAGGCATACTGTACGTCGATGGTGCACCTGTCTTCAACCAATGCTAACCCTGCTTGTGTGGAATTGGTATGTTGGGGAGCTGACAGTTGCTCGCCGTTGCTCGGTGGTTATCTCCGGGTACTCCGGCTTCCTCCACCCGTAAAGCTGTCGCGGTCATGGTTAGCCATTGTGTAGAAATATGTGACCTTAAACACCAATAAATAAATAAATTAAACTTCCTCCCATACAGGCAAACATAGAGGTCCTCCATATATGGCTGAAGTGGGTGTGGCAGTAAAATAGTTAATATTCATTGTTTTCTTCATCTGGCCCGTACCATTTAGTTGGTGAACGCACCCTTTAATATCTTTTCTGTTAAATAATGATCCCCATCGAAATCGTTGCAATGGGAGGCCCACAAACTATATTTTTTCGGCAAGAAAGATGAAACTTAGTTATTCAAGCACGTGTCGTCTGCTGGTCGCGTTTTTTGCATGTGTCGTTTGCTATTCAGTGACGAAATCCATGTAGACAGGGACGTGAAATCTTGAAATTATTTTCCTACGTTGCCCTTGTAAAAAGTACCGTGGTATACTGTGTTTTGTAGGGAAACGTATTTGTGACCTGTTGAATTTTTTTCAAAAAGTCGAAATTTTGACTTTTTGTAACGAAATTTCGAGATTAAATCTCCGGTCCCAAAGTTTTGGCACACAACTTGCTATGTTCTAGGACACAGGCGGGTTCAGTACAAACATTCTAATCGACATAGTATCCTCCGAGTCGTGACGACGAGAGTAGTTTGTCGTGCACGTTTGAGATATAGGTTGCAGGACCTCGGTGCAGGACCTCGGAAGTAACGTCATGTCACGTGACCCAGTGGCGCAATATTGTGTTGTCATGGCAACCCGCGTGAGCGGCCATATTGCGGCGTCATCCCCATGGTGATACGCGGTGTTAGTGCGCGTGTTGTTAGGGTGATACGTGTTTCCGTTGTCCATTTTGTATACTGGAGGCCGCCATCTTGGTTTATATGGTAGCACGTGGTTGCTATGTGACCTAAAACCTTCTTATAGGACAGGGTATGCTCGGATTGAATAGGAGTAAATCTAATTACCACACACAACCGGACAACCCCTCCAAATCACCAAAATCCACTTTTATTTACTATTTAGGACCGCCGTACCTTTGATTTTAATAGTGGGACGTAGTGTTATAGGGCTCGTTCGATGGAATCGGAATATACTCCAGAAGAGTAGAAGAGCCTATCAGCTGGAACAGTTTTGTTACCTGCCAGAGGTAACTGCGTTGTGTCCTTCATCCCGATTGCCCACATGGGGGCACGATGGCGCCGTGTACTAAGACGTACTGCACGTCGATGGTGCACTTGTCTTCAACCAATTCTAACCCTGCTTGTTTTGAGTCAGTACGTTGGAGAGTCTGGTAGTCGCTCATCGTTGCTCGATGGTTCTTTACGCGTACTCTGGCTTCCTGTTCCAAACAAGGTGGCTATCTAAAGTGTCGTTAAATCGCAATAAATAAATGTGATGACGTTTCCATAAGAACTGTACCTGAAAAAGATTGAGTAGCAATTTTTCACTTTTTCATTGATGGCAGATAAAATTTAATAAAGCTTAATTATAAGATTAAAGCCGCAAATTTTTATGTTTTGTATTTATAAAATCTGTTATTTAGTGCCGGTGTAAAAGGAATGGAAGTCCGTAGGAACGTTAGTCCCTCTGAACTATTATTCCGCGGAATTATAGTCCTAGGTCTAACATTTCTAGGAATAGTAGTCCGGCGGACTACTATTCCTAGAAATGTTAGACCTAGGTCTATAATTCCGCGGAATAATAGTCCAGGGGGACTAATGTTCCTACGGTCTTCCATTCCTGTCACACCGGCCCTTCGGAAGCGTTGAGGCGCCAGTTGAGTTTTATGTCTATCGTGCACGTGCAAGTTAGCTATCGTGCACCTGCAAGTTACTATCTTTCATGTGCAAGTTACTATCTTGCACGTGCAGGTTACCTATCTTGCACGTTCTGGTTAGCCATCTTGCACCTGCAAGTTACTATCTTGCACGTGCAGGTTAGCTATCTTGCACCTGCAAGTTACTATCTTGCACGTGCAGGTTAGCTATCTTGCACCTGCAGGTTAACTATATTGCACCTGCAGGTTACTATCTTGTACGTGCAATTTAGTTATCTTACACGTGCAAGTTAATTATATTTGAGGAACATCATTATAGTCATATTTGAAGTCGGGTTCATCAAAAGTAGTATATAAGGGTCCAATCTAGCCCCATCTGCCGGACCTTGGTCCGGATTTGCCAGCCCACACCCCCCCCCCACCCCCCAAACTACCGAACGTCCCGTCGCTCAGACATCCACTGCAGGCTCACTGGCCCTCTCTCGCCGTCTGGCTATGTACGGTTCGCATCACTTGCATCGCAGGCTAGTTGTGGATGTTTTTTGCGGGTGTGTGTGTGAATGGGAAAAGTCAGGCATAAAAAGTGAAAAACGGTTAGAGCCACAATGACATCGGTGACGTCATGGTGAGCGCGCGACGTCATGACGACGTTGGCCGCTGTCGATGTCAACAGAGGACCGTAACTGGACGTCCTTAGGGTCGTTGAATAGCCGATGTCGCTCTACAGGTGATAGTGACGTTGAGTAGCTCCTGTCGGGCCGGTTTTCAATGCCCAATAACAGGAACAGGGATATCCCTCTGCAGGCTTTCGACCTATCTTCACCTGATCGGTACTGTCCTATCCTGTCAAGCAGAGGAGACTGGTGATGGCAGTGAAGAGGGAGTTGATGCCGGGAGGAAGTGGTGATAAAACAGCGATTCTGAAAATGAAGACGAGTTGGAAGTGGATTTGGGTTTTCACACTTCTCTTGGGAAAAGAAACTTTTCCGTATGGGGGGGGGGGGGGGGGGGGGAGTGGCAGATTGCCAGTAAAATATGTTCATTTTCTCGAAAATAAAAGTGGAATATATTAAACACCAGCCCTAAATATTGCAATGTCTCCACTCCAGTGTTGTATTCAACGGCGTCTCGTCTGTGTAAGCAAGTTAACGAAAAAAGCTGAATATTCAGAACAGAAGTAGTTTCGGAAGCGAATTTATTTATTTATTTATTGGGGTTTAACGACACTTTCGACAGCCAGGATCATCTCGTGTCGGGCAGTTTTACAGGTGGAGGAAGTCGGAGAACTCGGGGAGAACCACCGAACAACGGCGAGCAACTGTCAGACACCCTAACGTACTAACTCCACTCAAGCAGGGTTTTCATTGGCTGAAGACAGTTTCGGAAGCGTAACCTCCTTGTATCCTGTGCAGGAGACCCGGTGTAAAAGGAATGGAAGTCCGTAGGAACGTTAGTCCCTCTGGACTATTATTCCGGGGAATTATAGTCCTAGGTCTAACATTTCTAGGAATAGTAGTCCGCCGGACAAGTTCATAAGGAGATACTCGCTATGTTGGAAAACTTTCAAATCAACGTCACTCGAATCGAATCGAATCATCAGGACGATTTCGAAGCAGACTGATTTTTCGAAGCTTTATCGACCCTTATTGTTATGAATCCTGGACGCCGTTCCCCTAACTGTTCTTTTCAAACAGCCGAATGGCTCCAGAGGATAACAAAGCTTCCTGTGCACTGGTCGTCCGTCCCTCGTGTTCCAATATGTTCTATGTGCCAGTAGGCACATAGAACACATTGGAACTTAGGGGACGCGGTGTCAATCTTTATTTAGTAATTACTATTCCATGCGTATTCAAAACAATATTCACCCCGATAAGGCTAGGGTTACACTACAGTCCGACAAATTTTAGCAATTCTGCCGCATGCGTATTTTTATGCGATTCGTGTAGTTGTGTGGTCACACTTATGCACGCTTCCACAGCGTCAAAGCTGTCCGCACGGAGCACTACCAAAAAAGAATATTCATTGATATGTGTGTGAGAAGGCAAGGTCTGTGTGCAAACTTGTCGTAGTTTGAGCCACTAGTACAACCAGCTTGTGATGGACCACGTGCGCATTCAAATTTCCTGGCTCCAGAGGAGCTGTTTGAGACAGAAGATGATTTGCAGGTGCTTCTGGACATAGGGGAAATGATAGGCGAATCCCTCTTACGGAAGCGTAGAGAGGTTTGGATTTCTTTATTTGAGTTTCCAGGAATGACCAAAACAATTGATATACATGTACTGCACTGCGACCACTGGGGACGTAATACATGAAGCAATCATCTTCCACTTCTTTCTGATTGGCTACAGCTGATCTTCTTGTTGAGAAAAGCGTGTACGACCTGATTACGGTCCGTGCAAAAATGAAACATTTTTCATTTTATTCGGACGGGCAGGACCCACGCATACGAAAAATTGAACGCACACGTAGATGTGACCACACCAATGAAAATTTATTGGGGTCAATCCAATCCGTTGATGCATACGACAGACGGACCAAATATCGGGTACTATAGTCGGACTGTAGTTTAACCCTAGCCTAAGACGGCAGTCACACTATCGTATGTCAAACATTTAATGTTTCATACGACAGTCGCAAACGTCATCGGATTGAAATGAAAACTGTAGCTTTGGGGTGGCCACACCTCCGTGTACTATGAAAGTTTCGTATACATCGCTCCTGTCCGTCCGAATAAAATGGAACATGCTCCATTTTTGGACGGACTGAACAGACTGAATACGATTTTTTCAATAGTTTAAAGGTCAAGATCAAATCAAAGTATCAAAAACCACATAATTATGAATGCACTACGTCATTTTTTTGTGATTCCTGGAAGTGCTGTGTGGAAGGTAGGTGTGTATCTTTGTTTTTTTTATTTTCTCCAGTACGGTAGTGAACTTATAAATATTTTGCAGATGATTTATTTTCAAGTATTTTAACGTCTGCGTAACTGCCGCCCCAATGTTTTGATTTTTTTTCAAAATTTTTATTGAAAATTAAGATAATTTGATAAAATCATAAGCTCAATATAGCGGTTCAGTCATGACTTGGTCCCATTTTCATGATATTTTAATTTACACGTACTCCTTACGGAGAGCTTTGACGCCGTGGAAACGTACATATACTGTGACTACGTTACGAAGCGAATCGCAGAGAAATACGTGCACGATAGACGGACTAGAAAATCGAATGCGATGGTGTGACCGCCGCCTAACCAGATATGTCGAGTACAGGCCAACAGCTCCAGAAGCTTCGAGGACAACAAGTTAGAAGGTTGCCTGTTTATACGATTTTAACCCTTTACCTAACCTGAAAAGCAGACGACACTTGCAAAAATAATTCTTGAAGAACTAATTTTTTTAATTTTTTGTCTCAAAAACATAGGTTATGACCCCTCGTTGGAACGAGCTCTACGAGCTCGTTCCAACGAGGGGGACATAACCTATGTTTTTGAGACAAAAAATTAAAAAAATAATGAAAATTAATTGGCGATTTTTGAGAATAGCGCTGGCCGGTTTTGGCCGTTATGTTAGGTAAAGGGTTAAAGGGCATGGACTACAAAATTTCTGTACCGCATGGAAGTGGTGTTATTTCTTAACCCTTTAACCTAACTTGAAAAGCAGACGACACTTGCAAACAAAATTATTGAATAACTATTTTTTTTAAATTTTTGGCGTGAAAAACATAGCTTATGACCCTCATTGGAACGAGCTCGTTGAACTCGTTCCAATGAGGGGTCATAAGTTATGTTTTTGAGGCAAAAAATGAAACAAATAATGAAAATTGAATGGCAATTTTTGTGAATAGCGCTGGCCGGGTTTTACCGTTACGTTGGATAAAGGGTTAACACATGCATACGCTAAGTTGCAGGTGAAAACTGATATCTTGCGTGAGAATTCGCTGCATGTTTCAAACTTTACAATTTTTTACCGCAACTGAAGTTGTTCTCTGGGCATCCCCTCTCGACAGAATACGCATGCTATGATTTTGAGTTTTAACAAGTAAATGGTCCAGTGGCGTCATGCCAACGGTGCATGGGGGGGGGGGGGGGGGGGGGGGGGGGCGCTCCCGGGCCTCACAAATATTTTTGGTGAATGCCTGGAAAGTGCCATTTCCGGCAATCTGGGAGGCATTTTTGCCAAAATTTTGGGGCATGCTACAAGCCAACCGATCATGGCGCTCTGCTTAGATGGTATTACCGATCCAGGCCCCCCAGATTTTTCCCTAGCATGACGCCCCTGAAATAGTCCTGAATCTAATGCTTCATCCTTCTGAATTGGGAGATTGCTACAGTGAATAGAAAGCAGCTAGGTATGCGGTGAAATGCATACGAACGTAGCGGAGTCAGGTTCGAAACTATTAAAATCAAAATTTCAATGATCCGAAAGCAGTGGAGAATATAATTTAAAAGATCGAATATTTTGATGTACCATTTGCGACCCTAACACTATATATATAACTGTGGTGGGTAACACTATATATATAACTGTGATGGGTAACACTATATATATAACTGTGGTGGGTGATGTTGCCATTGCGACAAGATAGCCCAAGATGAGTAAAAAAACATCATATATGGAATATCTATATTCCATTCTGCTACTTTCCGATCCCAAGAATTCTACGGTGTCCCTCTGTTAAGCGACTTGTCTTATCACATTAAGAAAAGTACAGACATGGCCACTCAAATACTGGTTGCAAATATATTGTTCTGTGACAGTAACGCGAAATTGCTGCAGATAATTCCCCAGCCTCTTTGCTATGATCGAGTAAACACCACGATTGACTCAAATTTCCCATGGAGAACGGCATTATGTTTCGCTGACGAAAAACAAAGTAAACTTTTGCAGAAAAAAATGATTGCAGCTATTCAGTCCGAACATCGTCTTCAACGATAATTTCGAAGGATGGGCATGAAAATAGTGCGATGTATAGATCGCTGTACTCACACGGTGCTACTTTGTGCTTTAGCGCGGTTGCTCCCAAGTCGACGGATCCACCGCAGCATTCGGATCACAGGTTATCGGGGGTGATATTTGTCTTGAGGATAAGACTGCAACGATTCATCACGATTTCAATGCATCGCGATACATTTGTACACGATACGCATATCGTATCATTTCATGTGTATCACGATACAAACGATACACTTCCAGAAGGTTGGCATGATGTAGTCATAAGTTGCATTTTCAGGCCTAATAAGTCTATTTTGTGCTTTTCCAACTTATAATTCCACCACAGGAGTCTGGAATTCCATCAGTATAGCTATAATTCACTTTCAACGTGATATTTACGTTCCCAACGTAATCCCCTTCTGAAGGGGATTACGTTGGGAACGTAAATATCACGTTGAAAGTGAATTATAGCTATACTGATAGAATTTCAGACTCCTGTGATTCCACTTGTTCATTTGTATTTCAGTAAAATATCAACTCTGTCTAAATTATAAGCATAGTTTGAGGCAACAGACCTCTCACCTCTGAGTTGACCCCCGACTCTCAGAGGTCCATTGGCTGAAACTTGCTTGTCTTTCTCAAGCACTAAAAAGGAAATTGGATGTTTCTGGTGAAATGAAAGTTGGACTCTGTGCAGTTTGGGGGGCATTTTATTACTGATAATTCACTCTCAACGTATTACATGTAATGTATCGTGAAAAAATCGTATCGTGAAAAAAAAATCGCGATACATATTGTATCATGAGTGAGACGTCTCGTTGCAGCCCTACTTGAAGAGGCGGAAAACGGGTGAAAATTTAGCTACTCATACCCTGGGTGGGTGGGGGAGGGTAATGTGTCCCACGACCCACGTACACATTGCACTATACTTCCTCTGCTGAGAACCAACCACTTTGTACCTGTTCAAGCAGGTTGGAGTAAAACTTAAATCCTAAATAAATCACAGGTGGCGCGTGTAACAACACACAAAGCCATTAGATGGTCTCTCATTCATAGAGAGATTCCCTTTCTGCAAACATATCAAAGCATTCAAATGATGGTGGGAAAAGTCCCTATTTATTACAAAAATATGGACTTAATAAGATTCGCGTGCATTTCGCGCATATCACTACATTCATTCTCCCACGTGGATGTTATTCTATATGGAAAATTAAGCGTTAACAGATGGAGAAATTTTAAAATGAAAAATCAATGCTCATTTAATGCAATGCATATTGGTGGATTCTCAGGCAGTGGGAAAATGCAAATACACTATTGATCAGACGTGTAGCCCGTAATCTTATTGAGGATGTGCGCTTAGTAGCGATCTGCAATCACCGAGCAAAATTCCGAAAAATGACTATCAAATGGAGGGAGCTCTGTGGTAGCATTAGGTAAATGTTATGTGAAATTTAGGACCTAAAATACAAGCACTGGTGCACTATTGTATGTGAAACATTACCAACAAAATAGACCGATTTTTATCCTTGAGTGGGGCTCGTAGAGGATTATTTCACGAAGCATTAGCCGAGAGAAATAATCCGCGCGGCTCACGAGAGGATAAAATCGAACTCGAATCCGAGCGGCGAACTTTTGTATTTATTTTAGGGCTGTCACGATTAATCGATTGTCGATCG
Source organism: Pictodentalium vernedei (assembly GCA_031216915.1). Classification (NCBI taxonomy): domain Eukaryota; kingdom Metazoa; phylum Mollusca; class Scaphopoda; order Dentaliida; family Dentaliidae; genus Pictodentalium; species Pictodentalium vernedei. The sequence continues at coordinate 90,576,236 of CM062297.1, read as the reverse complement.
GTCACGCCGAAATCGATTAATATTTTTCGTTGTCGACGAATCGCTAAATTTTTTCTCCGTTTTAGACGTTTAATAATTAAAAAAAAAATTGTATGAAAAAAACAATTGTAAAGGTAAAAGATCAAGAAAGTCGACGTTAAACCTCAAGAAGCCGTTAGAAGCATTTGTCTTTCAGGTAGACCAAAGCTTTGATGTTCTGAACTTTTGAACCGTCAGTGTAATAATCAAGACCGGTCGGCAGTTGCGAACTTGCGAAGTTCGCAACTGACGACAGGTCTTGATTATTACACTGACTGTTCAAAAGTTCAGAACATCAAAGCTTTGAATGTACCTAAAAGAGGATCGTCTTCGTTGTTTACTTGAGGTTGGTCAGATAACTTGAACTTTATTTTTAACGACTTCAAAGAGAGTGAGAGGGGGACGGTCATCTAGGTACGATTAATCGATTATTATCGATTATTTGCGACGATTAATCGACGCCTAAATTAAAAAATCGTGACAGCCCTAATTTATTTTGTTTCCTCCTTATTTGTTTTCCAAAACAGCCTTTTATAATTGATTCAATAAAACTATACTAAAAAGTCCGTCGTCGCCGAGAGTGGAATACGATGCTGGAAGTGGAATACCATTTTCGGCGAGTAGGAGTGGGAACACGATTTGTTTTTGGGGAAGAAAAACGAATGAAAATAAAATATATAGAGGATATGGAATGAGTGTTTTTCTCGTATAATATTTATGAAACGAGTCTAAGAATTTTCCGTTTTGGCGAGCCTAGGCATTACTCAGAAAGTACAAGCAATCGAAAACATTTATGTTTTAAAACAACTTACCTAGGGTTAACCGTAGCCATTATTTCACAGAATCTGGGATCAAAACTATAGGAATGGGAAAGCAGTATTCTCAAAAACTATTCCGTAGTGTGTATACAAAAGAACGTTGTCGAGTACCTGACAACGTTCGTTTGTATACATACTACGGAATAGTTTCTGAGGTTACTCAGTACTCACGGAAATTGCCGATCATTAACAAAGTCTTGAACGCCAAAGTCGATTATTTCTCAATATTTACAACACTGCTTCGAGGTGTAATCTATCCCAAAGGCGAAGCGGCAGATTTACTACGTTTTAACGTTTTTGCTACGATCACTATCGATATTTCGGATAAGCGGTTGACGTTTTTTTTTAATCGGTTAGGTAGGTAACCGGTTTCAAACCGGTTATCCGGTTAACCATTTCAGTACTAAACTTACCCCGATATATCGTACTGTCTGTGGCTAAGCCACAGAGAGTACGATGTATCGTTGTAAGCGAGGTCGCCCCAGTTTATAAAAAAATTCAAATCAAAAATGAGAGATAGTCCCTCAATTGTGACTCCAATTTTGTCGGGATGCTAAACGCCTGTAAGGGGCGCGGTGCCGTCGCGGTAACCGGTTCTTGTCAGATCACCGAAGTTAAGCAACGTCGAGCGCGGTTAGTAGTTGGATGGGTGACCATTTCAGCGACTAATTCGCGTTCCTGCGTTGTGTCCTTGGGCAAGGCACTTAACCCCGATTGCCTATATGGGGGCACGATGACGCTGTGTTCTAAGGCGTACTGCACGTCGGTGGTGCGCATGTCTTCAACCAATCTAACCCTGCCTGTGCCGCGGTGCAGAGTTCAGAGTTACGATGTTGGAGAGCTGACAGCTGCTCGTCGTTGCTCGGTGGTTCTCTCCGGGTACTCCGGCTTCCTCCACCCGTAAAACTGTCACCGACATGATATGACCTTGGCTGTTAATGTGTCGTTAAACCCTAATAAAAAAAAAACGCCTGTAAATAGCTTAACTGAAGTACACTGTAAAACATTAGAGTAATTCTACGGTTAACTACTGCCAGAGGACTATCAAATACAACGGTCTCGCGGCCGTAAATTAATTTTACCGGTGTTGCCGTAGACCCCCCCCCCCCCCCCCCCCGAATTTGATCCAATGAACGTATTTCTCCCGTAATACTGTCCAATTACGTCGCACGGCGGTAAAAATGCTGAATTATGGGATCGGCCTTGCCATTTGCCACTCTGGAAGTCGCCATTTCAAGAAGGACGCCCGATGCTTTTGAAGACGAACACCAACGTATTACTATCAATTTGTAAGTTTGTGGCCAAGTGAATCATGTTCATTGCAGTCTTCGACATGAAAATCAAATAACGTCAATTTTTTATGCATATAATTGTTTCGGTAATCATGCAGAATAGCAGACTGTTCGTACTGCGTCACCAATATTCGATGGATGTTACGGCTTGTGGCCACGGGCCTCCGCTGAGGCCGGCATACCCAGGGATTTGTTTACCCTTTTTGGTAAAATGCGGTTAATGATGGCTGGAATTAAATTATGGTTTTCAGTTGATTAAGGGCCATATGGCTGGAACTCTGCCTCCGGTCAGTTTGTCCGTAATTATTTTGATGGTAATTTAAACTAATTTTGACGGGAAAATAAGGCAACTGATGGTTGAAAATTTTTACGGTCATATGACCGGCAGCTAGTTTCCAGGCATATGACCGTACAAATAACGGCAAACCGTGAAAAAACATTACGGGAATATATGGCAAATTGTTTGCCGTAATGCTTACGGTCATATTCTTGGAAACTAGCTAATTTTTTACAGTGTAGTTGTTGAGCTGTTATTTGTGCTGTTGTCATGTCTGGTATATCTTCTGGTCTAGAATGCTCCCATTGAGTACGAGAGTAAAAGAGACAACTACTAAGTTACACTGTGTCGTCCTTCTGGAGCAATCCTTTCAAATATGTCTTCCGAGACTCGAAAACCCTTGCCGTCTTTTTTCTGCGAAACTGCTCGTGACCATGTGGTGTCAAAATATCATTATGGAACCTTTACCTAATGTCAGTGTTGGAGCCAGGATTCTGTGTTGTGTGGGAGGGCTGGAATTTTATCATGGTTTAGTTGCGAAACATCACCCGACGCGCGTAACGAGATTGAGAACTAGACCACAATGTTTTACAGGAAGAGGAAGCCGGAGTACCCGGAGAGAACCACCGACCAACGGCGAGCAACTGTCAGCTCCCCAACATACTTACTCCACACATGCAGGGTTAGCATTGGTGGAAGACAAGTACACCATTGACGTGCAGTACGCCTTAGTACACAACGCCAACATGCCCCCACGTGGACAATGCTGATGAAGTGTCTTGGCTAAGGACACAACGTGGTTGCCGCAGGTGGGATTTGAACCGAGGACCTCTCGAGTTGCAACCTGCATCTCTGCTTACTGAGTCACCGCGCACCCCCTATTCCATTAATGGTGTTGTTGGAATGTTTTTTTCAGGTCAGAGGGGATTAAAGTTCGAAAATCCCGGAAATGTATTTGCTGATTTAAATACATGCAGTAGTTGTGACGCGTGGGCTTCTTAGCTTCTTATTTAATTCGTCCGCACGCCCGTACCGGACTCAAAATTAGTCATGCTGGGATCCCAACAGACCGAATCGGGTACCACAAATCTCTGTGTACTTGAGACCGACACGTCGTCCACTGAGTTCCAATGTGTTCTATGTGCCAGTAGGTACATAAAACACATTGAAACTCAGGGGACGACGTGTGTGACAGAAATCCGAAAAGAAAATCGACCTCTTACGAAAATACATGCAGGCCTACTAGTAAGAGGAAATCAATAGCTAAAACTACACCCCAGAATAAAATGTCCCGACTGGAGGGGGTGGGGCGGTACACCCCCTAATGGCCCCTGTACCTCCCCAATAGTCACGCCCTTTATTCAATCAGTCTGCATATAAATAATTCAATAAATAAAAGCTGAAAGCACCGCTTCGACAGCTTTTATCCAGTTAATAACTTTATAACAAAAATCTTTAAGCAGACAGCAGTGGCTGTCGAAAACATTGCCTCTTGAAGACTTTTATTATAAAGTTATTAACTGGATAAAAGCTGAAAGGTTGACTATATTTTTTTCTGAATTCCTTTCTGTTTATCGTGATGTCATCACTGCTATATCAGTTGATGTTGGGCAAATTTGATCTCCGTGAAAAAAAAAAAACTGTAACACTGCAGTTGGAATAGCTTATCAGTCGAGATTTGAGTCGTGACAGTCGGGACAAAATTGGGTTACCCCAAGACCCCCCACCCCCTCCCCTCCCCACCACCACCACCCCACCACATTCACCGCCACCAATCGGCCATTTTCGCGACGGCCCTTGTAATAATTGCATACAAACTCGGCTGTTTCGTCTTTCAGCGATGCAACACAGGAAGACATAAACAGCAATGAAGGACGAAACGGTCGAAACAAATTAAGAACGTACAGGCAATTTAACCCTGTACCTAACATGAAAAGCAGACGACACTGGCAAAAAAAATTTGTCCATTTTTATGTCTCAAAAACATAGGTTATGACCCCTCATTGGAACGAGCTCGTTCCAATGATGGGTCATAACCTATGTTTTAGAGACAAAAAATGAAAAAATAATGAAAATTATTTAGCAATTTTTGAGAATAGCGCTGGCCGGTTTTTGCCGTTACGTTAGGTAAAGGGTTAAAAAGAAATTTGAACTTGAACCCTGCCTCAAAAAGTGCCAAATTCTGAAACACTGCCAGGCCCTAACAAAATTCCGCTCAAGCTGCCACAATTTGGGAATCGAGAGAGGCAGATATTATCGCATCCCAGAAGCGCAGCGTCTATGTCAACATTGTGGGGTGGTAGACGATGAGACACACTTCCTCCTACACTGCACAATGTTGACAGAAGATCGCGAACGCCTACTACAAAACATCCGAAACAACAATGACTGATACAGCAAAAGTCAAATATATCTGAAAAAAGTGACAACACAGAACACCAAAACAACGTTGCACATTTTGTTTCTCACGGCCTGCAAAAAGCGTGTGTGTGTGGCAGTCCCAAGTCAATAACAGAACGTTAAGTTAAGCTGAAAGTGTTTTGTACCACCTTATGTAAAAATACGATTTTGCTTTTTATGACCAATTTAATGTAATATTAATCTTGATGTACATTTGACCATAATGGTGTAGCATTACAGAAATTCGTGTGGTCTGTGCTTGATTCACGGTCAGCTTGCATTCCTCTTTTGGGGTTCATAGGTAAGCTCAAGAGGTCGGTGACTGGATACTATTGATGCCAACCTCTCCGGGTGCCTCTCTCGCCCCTCTCCCGTGTGTATTATCATCATCATCAAACATGCTGACATACCCAGGGACGTGGCTAGAGATTTCCGAATTGGGGGGGTGGGGGTGGTAAGGTTGTGAATTTTCAACTAGGGAAGTGACCGGAAGGGGAAACCCTCCCGGTCCCACCCCCTTGTTGGAAATTCACCACCGAGAAAATTTTTGAAAATGAAGCCATGAAAGGAGGCATAAAATTGATTCTAATAACTGAAATGCCAATACATTTATGATAGAATTATCAGGTTATTATTATTTGGTATTATTCTGGGAATTGAAAATGTGCTAAACAAATGCTCAAGCTGAGAACTTTGAGCAATTCACATTGTCCTAACATTAAATCAGATCTTATGCAAGAATGATAAATTTTCGATGTTTCATCATTTTGTAACTGTGAATGATGGAATTAACTCAGGATAACGATTTTACATGATGCGATTTTCTGGAAGTGCATTTCGAGGATTTTTTTATAACAAGTAAACGTACTATAAAAAACTCGTACCGATTGACATCATGCATACTTATGAAGTTCGATATTGCGTACACTGTAGTTGTAAATAGTAGCAGTAGGAATTTTTGCCGATTTGAAACCGAGTTGGAAGTAAAGGAGACATCAGCACCACCAAAGAAGCTCTAAAATCCAGATAGATGGAATTTCCAACTACTCATGACTTGCCCTCCGAATTTCCAACTATAGGAAATTTTGGCCAGGATTGGGGGGGGGGGGCACCCCCATCCCCCTCCCCTGTCGCCACGTCCCTGGGCACACCTCGCCAATCCGATCGATCAATTACAAAAGGATGTATTAACTTTTGATCTTTCAGTGACGAGAATAAAAATACAAATAATCTCAAATAAATACATCGCGCGGCCCATTTACTCCAGATACATGACCGGATTGTGCGGTGTGACACGTGTGATCGTTGACAGATCGTCAAAGTGCACGTCCGTCAACAATTTATAGTGACATGAAGATTGGTCGTTTTTCTATCTGAGGAATGTGAAATGTCGATGATGTTCAATGGCTCGGGGTAATATAAATGATATGTCGGTGAGAATTGGAGGAAATTAGTTTTATGACACGATCATACATACTGTCAATGCCCGTAGGAAATAATCGTGATTTGATCCATGACCACCTTGAAGATATCCGCGATCACTCTTCAAGCGTTCCAACAACGCCCAAAATGCGTAGAGAATACTATCAACCCTTTAGCTAACGCAACCGTTATATCCGTCTTGAGCTATTCAAAAAATAATTTAAGTGTTTTATTTTCTTCCATGTTTGCCTCCAAAAACATAGCTTATGACCCCTCAATGGAACGAGCTCATCGAGCTCGTCCCATTGAGGTTCATAAGCTATGTTTTCGAGACAAATAATTTTTTTTTTGCAAATGGCACAACGGAGATTCGAACCTACACGGAGAAAGTTTTCTTTGGAACCAACCGCCTAGCGAAACTATTCTAAACCATTTTATACCACTGGGCCACCGACATACCCTAAAAGGGAATGCCAGTTAACCAAGGACATACGGGGCCAATACAGAACATACGCAATACTCAATTTTAATATTATACATCATGTTTATTGTGTCTTCTTGTTTGTTATTTTTGTATTGTGCAACTGCCATTATGGTGTAATACATTAAACTATTGGATATTAAATATATTGCTATACAGTTCATGGAAATTATTAACAAGGAGACTCTTTTTTCAAATTCCCGAGTGTCATACAATCAAGAAAGGACGCTGGCTATATTACAAATGGCAGAGCGGAGGGGTGGGGGGGGGGGGGGGGGGGGGGGGGCAGACGCACGCGGAGGGTTTCCTTAGGCACCAACCACCTAACGAAACTATATACTAAACCACGCATACCACTGGGCCACCAAAAGACCAAAAAGAAATGCTAGTTAATCAAGGATATACGGGGCCAGTACAGACACGGAAAAGTACGCTGGAAATTTGAAAAAGAGATGTTCTCGATTATTTCCATGAAGTGTAGTATGTCGAATTAGGTGAAGCAATCTGAAAATTTTTAGTTATTCAATCAAAATTTTATTTTATTTTTTTTTGGGGGGGGGGGGGAGGGGGTGGACTCCATGTCGCGTTGGGTAAGAGTTAAAATGAATAATGCGCGATAAAGCTTGAAAGAACCACCCATAAAAAATACAGTTGAAATACGAAATGGGATCCGGCTCAAGATTATTATAGAGTATAGACAGGGGTGGCGGAACGATTTTCAAAGTGTGTGTGTGTATGTGGTGCGGGGGGGGGGGGGGGGGGGGGGGGGGGGCTGGATCGGGCGATGGATGGTCGTCGGTATAAAAATTTTAAATTCCAGGGTTCCAAAACCCCCGTTTCCATGCATCTGAGTAGATCTTTTGAGATTTTTCAGGAGATGTATTTGAAAGATTTCACACTTATAGAGCCGTTAAAAAACGTCGGTAAAGCATACAGATGAGGTCTATTTATCAGCTTTGGCAAACAGACCTCAACTGTATGCTTTATACCAGACGTTTACTGCAATTATACTGTCTGTGGATTATCTTGTCTGGGGTGGATTTGGAACTTGTATGTCTGTAAGATTACGATCTACTTCAGTTAACCGATTTTTAACAGAGTGTATACATTTTAACGTTTGCTGCCACTTACTGCAAAAAATTATCCGAAATTATCCGAAATCCATCGAAACTGAACCAGTACGAGAGAAACATAGCTGGCGAAAATATGGGGGAGGCTCTGGATCGGCCCATTGTTTCACTAGTCATTGGTTGTGTTAAAATATATGCATACAAAAAAATGGCCCGGCAAAAAAGTGGAGGTGCTGAAGCCCCCCCCCCCCCCCCACCCCTGGTTCCGCCGCCCCTGATAGATGTGTAGAGTCACTCTGAACAAAAAGTCCCTTCAAAGTAGGAGGAAAGTCCACCATCAATGCACATGGGAAATTCAAGTTCTATAACAATGCCTATTATTAAATCCGGAAATATATATTTTTTCCACAGAAGTTATGTTTCTCTACAGAAGAAGTTGAGCGCATCACGCTGCACGTTGAGATCGATATATCAGGTCACGTTCTCGGCCATTGAGTGTTTTAATTCCAATTAGAACATTTTTAATTGGAATTAAAAGATCGCAACGAATATAATAAAAGAAAATATCTACAGCATTTGTACGGAGCGAGGACATTCGCACTCTTGATTTCAGAGATTGAGGACGTGCAATTAGTCAGGGGCGGCGGAACGATTTTCGAAGTGGGGGGAGGGGGGGGGGGGGGTCGGATCGGGCGATGGATGGTCGTTAGTATGAAAATTCCAGGGTCCCGAAACCCTCATTTCTATTCATCTGAATGGATATTTTGAGATGTTTCAGGAGATGTATTTGAAAGATTTCACACTTTGAGAGCCGTTAAAAATCGTCGGTAAAGCATACGGGTGAGGTCTATTTATCAGCTTTGGTCGTAACGACCAAAGCTGATAAATAGACCTCACCTATATGCTTTACCAAACGTTTACAGCAATTATACTGTGTGTGGATTATCTTGTCTGGGGGTGGATTTGGTACTTGTGTGTCTGTAAGATTACGATCTACTTCAGTTAACCGATTTATTAACAGACTGTATACATTTTAGCGTTTGCAGCCACTTACTGCAAAAAATGATCCGAAATCCATCGAAACTGAACCAGTACGAGAGAAACATAGCTGGCGAAAATATGGGGGAGGCTCTGGATCTGCCCCTTGTTTCACAGTCATTGGTTGTTTTAAAATATCTGCATACAAAAAAAAGCATGGCCCTGCGAAAAAAGTGGAGGGGCTGAAGCCCCCCCCCCACCCCCCCAGCCCCTCCCCCCCGGTTCCGCCGACCCTGTTAGTGCTATAATGGAATTTTCATCGTAGATCACCAAACCTCTCCTGCATGTTGGAGCGCTATCAAAGCAATTACATGGAGTATACAGGTGTGTGATATTGGTGTCCGTCTGTAGTAATGAACTTTGAGAGAACCTCACCTTCATCATCTTCGAGGAGGGCGGACCGCAGCCGCTTGTCGTATTAGCAGCATTTCATATATTAAGTGAAATATGCTCCAATAAGTCGCCCTCTGATTGGACGAGTACTCGCTTAGTTTTTTCTATGTTTACGCTCCTGTGGCATTGGGTGCCGTCTTACGTCACCGAATGAAATATTTGAAAAGACGATAACAATGGGAGGAGAATCAAAGTGCATACTGGCTATAAAATCGTATTTTTGAGACCAGTGAACATTCTGTGAATGTTTTCTCACAACAGAACTTCTTCATAATTGGAACTGAGTGGGTTCTTTTTGGAACATATACATTACTGTGATGAATTGACTGTAACATGGTCTGAGGTCTGCGAAGCATCTCGGCTGAACATAAGCCCCGAGACGCAAATCTCAGTTCATGTTACCGACAATCCATCCCAATAACTTATAATATACACCTGAAACTTAATTAGCGTACCCCAAACACATTCCCTCGTCCACGTGAAGCATGCTTACCGCGAATGTCATAAAAAACACTATCATTCACATGCAATATTTGCATATAAAACAAGAAAATTTGTCACTTCGTTTACCAACAATGTTGACATGGCAAGGAGGAGACCGTCAGAGGCGCTAAGATGGCAATTCATTGGCAGCCATGCAACAGGCATGTCACCCAAAGTTATTGGAAGGCAACTTGGCTATAGTCATTCTGTCATCAGCAGAGTTGTCCGAAAACATCAAAAAACCAACGATGTTAAGGTCGACCAAAGCTTGGACAACCCCAAAAGACCTCTCCTCAGGAAGATCGGCGTGTGGCACGCATCGTTAGGCGTGAACCCTTTGCTTCAAGTGGGGTTTTGAAACGCCCCCCCCCCCCCCCAACAGGCGTTTGAGCAGCATAACTGTCCGAAGCCGTCTCAAAGCACTCGGTATGAGTTCCAGAAGGGTCATCAAGCGTCCAGCTCTGCCCGATCAGCATCAAAGACGACGTTTGGAGTGGGAATCTCAATTAATGGTCATCGGTACACCCGGGACATTCTCAAGTCGGTTGTCGTGCCTCATTTTGACAACTACCCGTTGGCTACTCGCCCTGTATTCATGGGCGACAATGAAAGGCCACATCGTCCCCATGCTGTGAGAGCATTCATTCAGAACAACAATGAACCCCGATTTGAATCCCTTAAAACACATCTGGGCGTTGTGTTCATGCAATGGATCCGCCTGTACAAAATTTGGCTGATTTGGAAGCTGCAGTGCATGAGGAGTGGCAGCAGTTGCCTCTGGACGGTATCAGAAAGCTTAATGGTAGAATTAGGAGAAGGGTTCAGGCTGTCATCCGGGCACGCAAACAATCCCTTTTGGCCATCTGAAAGATCGCAAGAAAGTAATGACAGTTTCTATTAACACCACTGCGAAAAAACAGGAGGTGCTTAATTAAGTTCCAGGTGTATAATTTATACTATGAGTACTAAAAAAAATACGTGGTTTAGTGGAGGAGTCAGGATCTGCAAGGAAGCCTAAGAAGAAAAGGAGGGAGTGGGGGGGGGGGGGGGGGGGGGGCTTCTCAACTGAATGCCGGGTTTGTCTAGTGGGTGAAAACATAGCTCTGAAGAAGATGAACCCACACCAAGAAAGTGAAGGTGAAAGAGGAAGAGGATAACGGTTAACCCTTAACCCTTTAGCTAACACGAAAAGCAGACGACATTTGCCAAAAAAATTCTTGAATAACTAATTTTTTTCATTTTTTGTCGCAAAACTCAAAAACATAGGTTATGACCCGTCGTTGGAACAAGCTCGTTCCAACGAGGGGTCATAACCTATGTTTTTGAGACAAAAAATGAAAAGATAATGAAAATTAATTGTCATTTTTGAGAATAGCGCTGGCCGGTTTTGGCCGTTATGTTGGGTAAAGGTTTATACGGCGGCGTGGAAGCGACACTCTATGTTTTCCTACTATCTTGTTTAAATGAGTTAGCTAAGTGGTTTAAACGAGATAGCTAAGTCGTTTAAACGAGATAGCTAAGTCGGTTAAACGAGATGGCTAAGGTGTTTAAACGAGATAGCTAAGTCGTTTAAACGAGATAGCTAAGTCGTTTAAACGAGATAGCTAAGTCGTTTAAACGAGATAGCTAAGTCGTTTAAACGAGATAGCTAAGTTGTTTAAACGAGATAGCTAAGTCGTTTAAACGAGATAGCTAAGTCGTTTAAACGAGATAGCTAACTTGTTTAAACGAGATAGCTAACTTGTTTAAACGAGATAGCTAAGTCGTTTAAACGAGATAGCTAAGTCGTTTAAACGAGATAGCTAAGTTGTTTGAACGAGATAGCTAAGTCGTTTAAAAGAGATAGCTAAGTTGTTTACACGAGATAGCTATTGACTAATCAAATTAATTTTGACACGGGCACAACTTGTGAACTGACGAACGACAGCAGTGTTGAGTCAACTACAAGAAAAAAAAAGTACATCCGTCCGTGGAAGGTGAATTTAATGTACACTTAGGGAAAATGAACGGCGGCACCATGTGCAAATTAATTTTCACCATGTGATAGTTGTGGGGGCATAGTAGCCGCTAGGTTCACCCTCAGTCTTCGAATGCGGTCATCAAACAGCGGTGCGAGATGGGGAGGGCCATGGTAGCCCATCCCTATAAACCCTGCCCCGGGTGGGGCGTTGTTGCTTGGTGATATGATCTGGATTTGAAGGTTAAGGGCCCAGGATTGGAAATATAGCCTGCTGCGTTGCGCATGGGTGCGGTATCCACATATGAAGGCAGTGAGTAAGTATAGGTATCACTGTTTCTAATATTATGGGTTGCACTGAAAAGGGCCGTTAATTAGCGTAGTGTAGGGTCTATAGCCAGGATTCTTCCTTGTTGGTGGACGTGGATTCATTCGGTTTGTCCATCGTCTGTGGGTCAGTAGGTGCTGCTTGCAGGAGTTATTTGGCTACGAGCAGTGAAATCTTGGCAGCCATGTCCGCAATATTCTGATCGTCACTACTGCCAGTGTGTAGGTTAACAGGGTCTTTGACTAGGCCATTACGCTCATATCAGTGATGTTCACTCTTTTACATCTTACCGTAGACCTAAGCAAAGCTGCCGCGCGCGCAAATTCCAAGTGGCTTCTCGTGTCAAACATAACCAGAATCAGCGTACACGACGTCGGATGGAACGACATTGCACACTAACTAGCAAACACATCACTAATCTATCGAATTACACCCTCAGAAGATTGTACTGGGCAAGGGCCTTAAATTTATACCAACGTCTCCAAAACCTATCAAATCTTTCTTCAATGAGGATATCCAATTGCTTCATAATCGAATGCGACTGAGAGTTATGCATGCTGACCAACAGGGGCTTCATTAACCCCTTCCACAAGAGGACCAATACCGCTCCAACCACTTGTCACAATGTTGCAGTGGAAACATACCTATCTAAGACGAAAATAGAACTCCTACGGTGTCTTAACCCCTCGCGCCTTCGTATCTGCCGCAATAAATAAGGCGGAGCGAATTGCGATAAATAGCCTCCGGCGGAACCGCGACATTGACATCAAACAGTCGGATAAAGGCAAATCAACTGTTCTAATCAACCGCACCACCCATGTAGCTGAGGGCCTTCGTCAACTTACCTCGACCCTCCACTATAAACCGTTCCCGCATGATATAACGGCACGTACCACACTCGACGTCCGGAATCACTTGGAACGTATGTACAGTTACCACGAGATTGATAATAGAATGCATACATTGCTTCAACCTAGCTAAATTGGACACGACCAAACAGCCTGTCCTCTACCGTCTACCAAAGATACACAAGGACCCGCCTACAACGGGTAGACCGATCATTGCGGGTTGCAGCAGCCCCACTACCTCTATATCCGGTCTACTCGATTTTTTTCCTGGCTCCCATTGTGAAGAAACAACATACGTATATACGGGACACTGCCCACTCCATCCAACTCATTGAGGAGGCACATATCCCTCCTGATTCCATCCTCGTTTTTGCCGACATTGCCAATATGTACACCAACATATCGCACGAGGAACCTATGGCATCTGTCGAACGAGTTCTGATTGAGAACCATAATTTACCAGATCTCATACCCAGACCATCGACTACTACGCTCCTTAAGCTTATACTTGAGCGCAACTGCTTCCAGTTTGATGCACAGTCCTATATCCAAACATTGGGGGCTGCCATGGGCAGTAAGGCCAGTCCTGAAATAGCCGATATCACGGCCCATACCTGGGAGATCACACTACTTTCAATGGGCCAGAGCAAAATCCACAAATGGCTCCGATATCGTGATAATACCTTTATCATCTGGACGAGATCCGAAGCGGACCTGCATAGCTTCATGGAAATAGCTAACCAATCACACCCGACATTTCGCTTTGTTTATGAAGCCTCGGCCACGTTCCTTGATACCGAGATTTGATAAGGTGATCGGTTCCAAGCCACCGGCGTTCTGGATGTGCGTTTCCACATCAAACCAACGGAGACATTCCAATACCTCCACCGCCAATCCGCTCATCCCCCTGCCACTTTCAAAGGTTTCATCAAGGTTGAACTGGCGCGCTTTATACGCAACAACTCATCTGAAACACGCTATACACACCACAAAGAACAGTTTGTGAATAAACGCCTACCACGGGGTTACACCATGCAGGAAATTGAACCTGTACTCACCACTGTCAACTTCACGGATCGACCCACGCTGCTTACAAACACGAATCGGGGTTGGACAAATAAAGCTTATATGGAACCACCTCTGGTCTTCACTACGACATTCAACCCGTACTTTTCTAACATCAAGAAGGCACTCCTAAAATATTGGGAACTCATATCCAGCAGTACCACACTGCGGAGAATATTCCCGGAGCCTCCAATTCTGGCTTTCAAACGCGGCACAAACCTTAATGACACCCTAGTATGTGCCCAATTACCGCCTACAAGGCATAGTGTCGGAGAGACCCACCCACCGACCATCCGGTCTCCCAATGGCAGTACAACTCACCACAATTAACCGGTACCAACCTACGGTCTACTCCCCCCCCCCCCCCACACACACACACATGGGGTTGTGGCTCGATGAGCACATTTATTACAGGCAATTAAATATCTGAACGCATGATCATACGAGCTGCTACCCACCACATGCATCCTCCTACGAGGATAGAGCGTCTTGAATGAGCATCTACCCATCTCCGTGTCCTCTGACCTTGACACCAATACCTATAGCGGCGCTATTTCTATTAGGTCCGCCACGCACTGATTTATACCTGGTTCAACCGAACGGCTTTCGTAACTACTTCTGCTTTCAACCATGCGACCAATTAGAACAACTCGTAGATCGAACAACCAGCACAGAACGTAGTGGCTACTATGCCTCCCCCCCCCCCCCCAACACCACCCATATCAAGTCGGACCTCTTCACGAGGAGATAAGGTGATGGAAATTGCCGATCCGGACACTGGACCTCCCATCAGTCTTGACTAATCTGGCTTTAACACTTGTCCGAGTCCTGGGCACAGGTTTGGATGGGGGTAATGCACCTGGCTTCTTCATCGATGGATTGATTGCCAGATCATCGAGAAATGTGGAGAACTGAGAATCTACGGCACAGGTACCTTTGCCGCTGTCAGACATGGCTTTAAATTCAAATGTCAAAACCGTAACAGAGTATCGAAAGGCGCACTGAAACCATTCTTTCGTTGTCCATCGTCATGTTGTGTAATTGTCCGGACTGTTTCATTGGTAACTGCAAGGAAAAGTAGGTTCTGACGACCGGCACAACAAGTTGTACAAACAGGTGTGATGCAAAAAATTTTAGCACGAGATTCTCTGCGCTCATGCAAGATACACAGGGCACAAAGAGGTGATACAGGAGGGTATAAAGTATTTACATGACATTTGAGAGTACAGCTGTTAAGATAATAGTATCAGCAGTATAGTGGTATGAACTGGGCCCCGTAGCGGGATTAATGTACTAAGGACCAGGGATGTGGCGACAGGGAGTGGGGTGGGGGTGGAGGGGTTTGTCTCAACCCCCCCCCCCCCCCCCCCAGCTAGGAGTATTTTTTTTCAATAGTTGGAAATTCCGAGGTCAAAAATTAAGTAGTTGGAAATTCAATAAATTAACATTGTTCATGAAAAATATTAAAATTCCAACTAATGATGAGAAATTTTGATCTTTTATTTCCAACTGGAAACTTGAGTTTCAAATTTCCTTCTCTAAAATTGACATGGCCTCAAAATTTCGACTCTGACGTCAATCCGGTAAATTTTCTGACCCAGACACATTATAAATGATGCCTTTTCCGTTTCAGGACTAGTGAAAATTTTCAGAATGGTTCATAACCCTTTACCCAACGCAGACGATTTCAAAATTCATTATTTTAAATATCATTTTTTTAAATTTAAAAAAAAAAATCAACAAAACCAGATCATGTGACCCCCTCTTTGGAACGAGCTCGACGAGCTCATTCCAAAGAGGGGTCACGTGATATGGTTTTGTTGAAATTTTTCGAAAATAATATTTTTTCAGCAGCTGTGTTTGCATATTACGTGAGCGGATGCGGGCGATTCGTTGGTTAAAGGGTTAAAATATATCACCCAGCGCTGCAGTGCAACCACCTATCGAAACAGTTGGAATTTACACCGGTGCCACCCCCAGCTGAAACCCACTAGCCACATCCCTGCTAAGGACCCTAGAAATGCCACAAGTTGGAAATGTTTGAGACACAGGACATGATAGTAGTAACCAATAGTAGTGGTACAAGACATTAATGATACAAGACTGTAAGACTGATAGAACACCATACTAAAGGTGTCTACAGTACCGGTTGATCATAGGAGAGATAGTTCAAGACAAGATGGAAGCCAATGGTAAGACTACCAGGAGCTGTACAGGAGCTAGGAGCTATAACGGTCTTCATATAAATATCATGCAAAAGGTCAATCTCCACACAACGGTTTCTCCCTTGCAGCGCCTTGCAGCGGATACACCTCTGCCAGAAGATACTGAACTTTTTTACGTCTAAATTTAGATTCACGGTTTCCCCCCAATCCAAAACAAAACAGGAGACGCAGACGTTCAGTTCATAAACATGGCACCACAAACACCAACAAAATCGTCGCCGGCGAAGTGTTTCTCGTGCTTGCGGACGAGTATAGCTACTATTTTTAAGTTAAGTAACCTACGGTGCAGAAAAGAAAATGTTCAAATGAAGCTCAAGTTACTTAGTTTAACAATTGCACGCTATGTTGCAGTGCTTCATCAAACTCCATGCCGATTGTCGTCTGAGAATTAGATGACACGTGCGTTTATTTGTTTACAAATATCACGTGATTGTCAGTGTATTCTTACTCGGACTAAATTTATTTCACTTTCCCCAATTTCTCATTGATTCAAACAGTATTTTTGAAAATTCCTTCTCAGGTAATAAAACCTGTTTAATTAAAAATCGGACTGATTTGAATTTATGAACCTGTACAGCATGATGCCCAATCTGCAAGATTCTTGTAGATTCGGTAACTTCTGGCAGAGATGTATCCGCTGAAAGGGAGAAATCATTGCGTGGAGATTGGCAAAAGGTGCCCTCAAAAGGTATCCTCAAACAGTACAATACCATGTCACAGGTATCATCAAATACCGAGATGTGTCGTAGAGCAGTATGTGGAGTCACTCGTCCGTGCACTGGGTGTTCGAGTTACTGCTTAACTGACTTATTCTTAGGAATCCTTGTATTAGGGAACGATGTGACTGCGGGTGGAGGTTAGATAAATGGACTGATCTAATTGGTTAGTTAGTTAGTTACAGTGCACTGAACTGATTGTATGATCTGGATAAATGAAACATATGCAAGAGTACACGGAATAGGGTTAAAACTAGCCTGAACAGAATAGAAAAGATAAATACAGTAGCAATAAGTAAAACAAACGTATTGAGGTGAATAGGCAGGAAGTATAGCATAGCTTATAGTTTCATGGATAAAAGTAGAGCAGAGGATTCCGAAGGAATCCGAGCCAAATAAACAGTTACCGAGTTGTCGGGTTGTTTGTGGTAATTCTAACCAAGGATTCTGGGTAATTAGATTGACTCTTATACAAAGGAACGCGCCTTATAGCACTACGTGTTACTCTTATAAACACAAAATGGTGGAGCTTATCGCTGTTTAATTTCTGCCAGAATCATATATATTAGGTATAATATATATCTGGAAAATAAAATATGTCTATTAACGTTATCGATCTATTTTGTATGTAATTTTTCACGTACAATAGTGTATATATTTTACATCCTAAATTTCACATAATACTTCCCCAGATGTTACTACTTAGCTCTATTTGATGCTCATGTATCAACACTTTTACCGCCGGGCGTCAATCATGGTCGTCCCAACGGAGCCGCCGTGATCATCGATCGCCCCTTAGCGTACCCCCCCCCCCCCCCCAACAAAATTACTGGTTACACGCCTAGGTCAATCACCTAAAAAAGTCTCAAGAAAAGACAAGATTGCGTTACTCATCATGTACAGAAAACATGGCGCCTGTATTAGAATGGAAATAGAAATATATAAATCATTCAACAATTTCTTTTATTTCATCTATTTATTTATTTACTGGGGTTTAACGACACTTTCCACAACCAGGATCACCGCGTGTTGGACAGTTTTACGGGTGGAGTAGGCCGGAGTACCAGGAGAGTACCGCCGAGCAACGGCGAGCAACTATTAGTCTCCCCAGCGTACTAACTCTACACAAGCAGGGTTAGCATTGGTTGAAGCCAAGTGCACCATCGACGTGCAGTACGCCTTAGTACACAGCGCCACTGTGTCCCCACGTGAGCAATCGGGATTAAGTGCCTTGCCCAAGGACACAATGCAGTTACCCCTGGTGGGGATCGAACCGTGGACCTTTTGGCTTGAATTTCAATGCCGTAATCACTGAGCCACCGCGCTTCCATTTATTTCATCTATACTAATTTTTTTCTGCTCAGTTTTATTTGGTCTTGATTGAGCGGGTATTAAGAAAAAGCTCTCAGTCAATTATTCCAAACTAGCAGGGTTACCCGGCGTTGCTCGGGCTGAGGAGAGTATTAAAATTACCCCTAGTAACACCCTTTGAAGACCTATATCGGTGAGAAAAATTTTGGTTATAACTGTTGGTGCCCGTCTACAATCTCACCCCACCCCACCCCGGCATTTTTTTTAAACCTACCATTAGATTCCTGGTAAAAAATTACCCCTAGTAGACCCCTTTGAAGACCTATATCGGTAAAGAAAATTTTGGTCATAACTACACCCCCATCCCCACCCACACACTTTTTGAAAACTGACAATGACCTCCGCCATAAAAAAAGTACTCCTGTAGACCCATTTTGGACACTTGGGGTGGCCCCATATTCATTTCTATAGCGGACAGACTGACATACATGCATACAGGCATTCTAAAATATAGTATAGATATAGGGTATAGGGGGGGGGGGGGGGGGGAGAGAGAGAAGTGGAAAGTATGTTTATGGACATTATGTCCATGTACATCTTGTCCGGGATGCCATTGAAATGCATGTCAACTGAACAATTTGTTTCACTAATCTCTTTACACATCCTTCACAATGATCAAAGAAAATAATCTAATAAATCTCATTAGGATTAATGAGCAATCTACTTTCAATTTATCGCAAGGGAACTGTTCCACTGTGTGGAATAATGACCCATTGAAAAACGTTTCCCCAAAAGGTTTATGTCTGTATGGTATTAATACAGACTGGCTAATGTTTGGGACTTTATTGAATCTAACCCTTTGGACTCTGATGGTATATTCCATGCAAGTTCAGAGCCATCGACTGGAAGAGTCTATATTCGTCACTTGGGGGAGGACCAATCAAAATTTTCAACGTGCAGCCTTGGGGCTGCACGTTGAAAATCTTGATTGGTCTCCACATAAATTCACTGAGCAACTATCTACTTTATGAATTCAGTTCGTATCACGATCCTGGGCCTGAAAAACGGTCTTTCTGGTCCAGGGGCTTTATCCCACAACTCTTTGGGAAATGGTCGTAGTCAAGTCAAATTTCCAGAAGGTAAGAATTGATGTTCCCAATCCCTGTTAGAACTGAGATCAAATTTCTCTGGCGTCTAGAAGGTAACACAATGAAAACTGGTTGATGAGGAATTGTCTATTGCAAACTTTATGGTCACAATTCCCCATATTAAGAGAGATTGTAACCCCTCTTTTCGGAATTATAAAAAAAAGTTTCTAAAAAGTACGAATTTCATTAGTTCTTATTTATTTATTTATTTACTGGGGGTTAACGACACTTTTCGATAGCCAGGGTCACCTCGTGTCAGACGATTGTACGGGTGGGGGAGCCAGAATGCCCGGAGAGAACCACTGAGCAAGGGCGTGTAACTGCCAGACCCCCCTACCCCGCACAAGCAGGGTTAGAATTGGTTGAAGACAAGTGCACCGTTGACGTGCAATACGCCCTAGTACACTGCGCCACTGTGCTCCCATATGGGCAATCGGGATAAAGTGACTTGCCCAAGGACACAACGCAGTAATTCCTGGAGGGGATCGAACCTTGGACCTTTCGATTTTAAGTCCAGGCCGTAACCACTGAGCCACCGCGATCCGAGTTGGTTCTTTTGAAGATAGGTGGAGGGTTGTTATCTTGAAAAGCCTGTCCTGTCAAATGAAAACTCCAACAGAACTATCAATTTCCGGCAAAATCCTTGGTTCAGCCACATCCACCACTGTTCTGTGTAATAATTCACATGATGTATAGGACTTAAGACGATGTTTATGTCCGGGCGTTTCGGACTAAAGCGTTTACTGCTTGGACGCTAAGGACATAGACTTCAGTGTCCAAAGTTTCTAAGCGTACTTTTCGGCCCATTCCGTTTAAAATATACCTTTTAACCCTTTACCCAACGTAACGGCCATGTGACCTTCAACACCAATAAATAAATAAATAAATAAATAAATAAATAAATAAATAAATAAATAAATAAATAAATAAATAAATAACGTAACGGCCAAAACCGACCAACGCTATTCACAAAAATCGCCTACAATTTTCATTATTTTTTTCATTTTTTGTCTCAAAAACATAGGTTATGACCCCTCTTTGGAACGAACTCGTTCCAAAGAGGGATCACAACCTATGCTTTTGAGACAAAAAATAAAAAAATTAGTTATTCAAGAATTTTGTTTGCAAGTGTCCTCTGCTTTTCAGGTTAGGTAAAGGGTTAAAAGACGAAATTTATATTTGCTAACAAAATCAAAGCAGTCAGAAATTTGACGACAACAATTTTCAAAGAAAAACATGGAATAATAAGGTGGATGTGAATAAAACAATGCAAATAGAATAGTGAATTTAATCACACTATTGACGATATAAATAAATAAATAAATAAATAAATAAATAAATAAATAAATAAATAAATAAATAAATAAATAAGCACCTGATAATACTTGAGGTGTGTTTACAGCTCCAGCTTAATCAAAACTCCCAAAGCCCTAGCGCTTCCACTTAATGAAATGAATAAAAAAGGAACTGCCGGGTACACAATTTATTATGTACAGTCATGACAGCAATAATGGTGGGGATTTATGTTAAGTTTATTTAAAACGTTTACTAACAATAATAAAATAGTATCAGTTTTCTAAAATATTAGTTTGTTAACGTTTTGACTGTACCTAAGATATCCGTTTAGCAGTACATCTGTATCAACAAAGTCAATTATCTGGCCCAAGGTGTGGGTACTCTTGTCTAAAAAGGAGGCAGTGTAATAATAGAAGTCAGTTGCTTCCCTAGCACCACAAAGAGGGGATAAACGAAGATGGTTTTGGAAGAGGTGGTCGCGGCGATAACTCGTCCACTGAGTTCCAATGTGTTCTATGTGCCTATTGGCACATAGAACACATTGGAACTCAAGGGACGAACTGCAGGATAAACGTAATCAGCAGTGGTGGAGTATTTTGCTGAGCACGATTTGTCGTGGAACAAGAAACTGGGAACAAGTATTTTGTTTCGGTTTAGATTGCTCGAGAACACCGGTCACAAGTAACTGTTGTTGTTTCGGGCGTGTTGAGGCAGATTATTCCTGAGGCGTGCAATGTAGTCTACTCGTTGATAACCACTTTTCTCTTTTCATAAACTATTTGAGAGGGTTGAAAGCATTAAGGGATTCTCATCCATAAAGATTAATAAGAACGACACATGTATGTTAATGAGGCCCATTGTAGTTTGGCGTGACAGATTTTGACACGACTGATAACAATAACTTGTGGCTTAACTAGTGCCATTACTTTTAAGTGTATTCATTAAATTGTAATCCCTCATGTAAATATGCGCACATTGTAGATGAATGGAGTTTCAATCCTGACAAAATCCGGTCAGAGATTCATGTACTAAAAATCAATAAAAGTGTACATTTTGAACAGAGCCCCCCCCCCCCCCCCACCCCCCCGCGCTCTCAACGCCATTCAGCTCATTCGCACCTCTGACTTCAGAGTGTGTAGACGTGTCAACTAGTCACTCGCTTACTATGGAGAACTTGGCAATCCCAATTCAACTTAAGAAAGCCCTGTCAGCTTTGGACATCACTTGTCCTGTCAACTGGATTATCCAGATGAAAGGCGAGAATGTCCATATGACCCTGGAGTTTGAGACAGAGAGCACACCCCTCCTTCCTCGGGGAGAGGTAGTACCTTTGGTGAGACGCTCCCCTCTCACACTGGTCCTCACCCAAGGGAGGCCATGAAAAGATAAAGAAAAGAAGAGTCCATCAACCAAGCGAAGGGACGCCCGGCGCTTGGAAGCCTGGCTTGAGAAGAGAAAAGCAGAGACAGAGAAACAGGAAGAGGAGAAAGTGTCAATCATCAAATCCCCACCACCCCCTCCGACGCCAACCCCACCTCTTCACCGAAGAGGTCGGAAGGCGGGAGACGGAGGAGGAGATGGGGTCACCCAATCCAAACCTGTATCCCCTATCTGCTTGGACCAATCAAGCCAGGGCCCCAAAGAAATAGAATAGGATACTCTTGAGCAGCTGGAAGCAATGTGGGCGAGGTGGGGGAGGAACAGAGGAAAAGGAGAATGAACGAGTTCTGGCGGGAACACAATGAAGACAAGAGGAAAATAGAAGAAATGATAAAAAGCATTCAGAGAAATCTTTTGCAAAGGGTACAAAATCAAAATCACCACCTGGAGCACCACCAAGGAAAAAGAAGAAAAAGGACACCGTAACTAGGGTCAAAAGGGGTTGAACAACCACATACCGTCCCTGCGTGCCCTCGTTATTTAAAACCATTTCATTCGCCCCCTCCTCCGCCCTGAACACATAGAAGAAGAGAAATTACTGGGGTCTGCTTTTCAGAAGAGGCACGTTGGGGCCCAGTATTATGTCGCCCCTGAAGTGAAACAAGGTGTCGTAGCATTGCAGACGACACCTTTTTCCACTCAAGGGACGATGTTTTCGTAGCTTCTAAGGGTCCCCATTATTTATTTATTGGTGTTTAAGGTCACATACGTATGCACAATGGCTAATCGTGACCGTGACAGTTTTATGGATGGAGGAAGCCGGAGTACCCGGAGAGAACCACCGAGCATCGACGAGCAACTGTCAGCTCCCCAGCATTCTAACTCTGTTCAAGCTCCGTTCAAGCAGGGTTACAGAGATTGAAGACATGTGCACCGTCGACGTGCAGTGCGCCTTAGTACAAGGCATCATCGTGGCCCCATGTAGGCAACCGGGATAAAGTGTCTTGCCCCAAAACACAACGCGGGCCGTTTCGGACGGGAATCGAACTCGGGACCTCTAGCACAGAAGTCCAACAGTTTACCACTGAGCCACCGCGCTCCCAAATTACACCATGACTGCATAACCTCGTCGACCATTAACCCTTTACCTAACTAACATGAAAAGCAGACGACACTTGCAAAAAAAAAAATTCTTGGATAACTCTTTTTCATTTTTTGTCTCAAAAACACATGACCCCTCATTGGAACGAGGTCGATGAGCCTGTTCCAACGAGGGTCATAACATGTTTTTGAGACAAAAAAATGAAAAATAATGAAAGTTAATTGGTGATTTTTCAGAATAGCGCTGGCCGGTTTGCGCCGTTACGTTGGGTAAAGGATTAACTAGTATGTTCTGAGGTGGGGTTTGAAGTCGGTAAATAAAAAAATAAGAAGGCAATATTGATACATACTCAAAATAGTGGAGTATTCCAAAGGGGCATCCTGACAAAATGTTCAAGAACGAGACATTTACCCGGATTCTGCCAAAAGCGATCGGGAAAATGCACCGGAAGCGGGAGGTACGGGGTGGAGCAGAATTGCTTTAGCATTGCAGATGGCACCCTGCTCCACTCAAGGTGGGTATATAGTGTTAATATGATTGAGTGTCCATTACTATTTATGATATATTGTAAACTCCCAGTTTTAACTCATACCCGGGATCGAGTGCCCCTTTTGATTCCCCAGCCCTCCGATGCTTCCAACGTCCTTGCGAGCATGTGTGAAAGTAGTGTAACATCCACTGACAGTTTCAGTAAAAATGTTTATCATATGACTCGTCCGTTTTGTTCAGTTTAAAACATTTGATATTTTGTTTTCATATTACTCAGTGATAAATAAAGTCTTCCGTCAATTTAATTGGTCAATTTCTAAACTAGACAATTTGATTGGCTGAACAAAATAAAACTGGGCCACATTTTCATAATTTCCATAATTAGAGTTGGGGGCTTTCATTGGTCAATTTTAAAACTGGACAATTTGATTGGCTAAACAAAATACAACTGGGTGACATTTGCATAACTTCAGTAGGGAGAATTTACGTTATCTGTCCTATTTAGGGTGGGTTATATTGTATTAATCTTTTACCAACAAGAAAAACACCATTCATTCTTTTTAATATTTTCACTTTTTGCTTCCAAAACATAGGTTATGACCCCTCATTGGAACGAGCTCGACGAGCTCGTTCCAATGAGGGGTCATAACCTATGCTTTGGAAGCAAAAATGATTTTTTTTAGTTATACGAGGATGTTTTTTCCAAGTCCAAGTGCCGTCTGCAATTCAAGTTAGGTGATGGGTTAAAAAGTCATACTAAGTGGCTAATTTGTGCGTGTGTGTGTCATATGATAAATAGAATATGAAATGAGTGTTTTTCTCATATAATATTTATGAAACTCGTCAGAATTTTCCATTTGGGCTCGCCAGAGGCTCGCCAAAACGGAAAATTCAAAGACTCGTTTCATAAATATTATATGAGAAAAACACTCATTCAATATCCTCTATCTATTTCTGTCACAATTTTGATTTGAGATCAGTATGCGAAGCTTTGAGAGTCAATTCGATTATATTTTGTGAGGATTCTAATCTCTTCAGTTTACGTAGATTCGACTTTGTCAAATCTTTGGGTGGTGGTGTGGGGAGTCACTGTGAATCAGTTCAGTGTGGGTAATTTTGGCTGTCACAAATATTCACTACACCAATACACGGAGACCAACAGATGTGAAAACTGAAGCACACACAGTGGTGGATCTAGGATTTGTATAACCCTTTACCCAACGCAGACGATATCAAAATTTATTATTTTAAATACAATTTTTTGAAAATTTTCAAAAAATTTCAACAAAACCATATCATGTGACCCCTCGTTGGAACGAGCTCGACCAGCTCATTCCAACGAGGGGTCACATGATAAGGTTTTGTTGAAATTTTTTGAAAAGTAATATTTTTTCAACTGCTGAATTTGCATATTACGCGGGCGGATGCGGTCGATTTGTTGGGTAAAGGGTTAAGGGGGTGGCTACCATTCACGGGTTCGGGGACATGCTCTCCCAGGGATATTTTGAAAAATTGAAACGATTTGAGCGCCCCTGGTGTGTATTTCCAACGTTATTTTGCCTCTCTTTTCGTTCGAAATTCATTGTATTCTGTGCATCGAAACTTGAGTTTGCATTCAACAACACGATCAATAAATGAAAGTGACGGTTCAAACGGACACACAACAAGCCATACGCGGCAAGTGCTGCAATTTTCCATTCGTTTCTCTAAGTTATATTTGCGTGTATATGTAGTGACTTTTCAAATCATTATTCATGTGATTTTGATATGCTCTGTGTGCCTCGTTGTGTATCCGTTTCAATCGACCACAAAGAGAAAAATTCATGAAATTTGAACACTCAATTATTCGATGATGCTCCGATTATTATACGAATGAAACAAACGAACTTGGCATGCATCAATACGTTGGGCTTCTATTCACAAAGAACAGAAGCAGACTGCATAATTCGCGGATATGTAGATACAAATTTTTCAAGAACTATAGTTTCTTGTCAACGTGAATGTTGAATCCATGCGTAGCAAGAACGGCTAAGTCAGACAACCTTTCAGATGTCATTGTCGTGTGGAGCCAAGTGTGAATCCTCCTGAAACATGAGAACGAACTCTCTGCCTCTGTACTTCCTATTGGCAGCACTGCCAGAATAACCAAGAGTTCTCTAACGTTGGCAGGCCTGGTATTTTCAGGAGAGCGATGTATTCGATCGCCTACTGCTCGCCTTAAAAAAATGAGGAGAGCGAAAAATAGCCTCCCTAGCCTTAGAAAATAATGATTACCACAACAGCCTATTCCTAAAACCCACAGGTTTTCAGATCTCTGCTATGTTAGTGGTCTCTGCAAGATGGCCACACTGCCCCTCTCACAACTCCGGGCCTTGTCAAGGCCCGGAGGTGTGGGGGGGGGGGGGGGCGGTGTAGTCGTCTCAGACTACCTTGTTAGCAGCACCAAATATAATGTACAAAACCCACTAGGCAGAATTCACTCTGCCATTGATAGTACAACTTCATTTTGCCACTTTTAACTTTTGTAGGCTTGAGGAGAGCTAATCGCTTCCCTAGGCCATGTGAGGCGAGCGATTTTTAGCCCTCCTGCATTTTTAAGAATGCCAGGCCTGCGTTGGGAAAAATATGCACCAGCATGCTCAGCCAAAATGAAGGTGACCGATATATTAGGGTCTTTAATGTCTCGCTTGCAATAGTTTTTCCATCTCAAAAGTTCACTCTCAAATGAAGGGGGTGGCGGTTAGACGTGCTCCCACTTCAACAAGAGTTCATTCGCGAGGGAAACAATCATCGTTGCTGCCAACCAAGATTTCCGGAAGAATCGCGCACAAGTAATAAAGCGCCCGCTTTTCTCTCCTGAATCGTTCGCGCATCTCATGACATACAATGTCAAGAAAATGTATTGTAGCTGTTCTTTTCCTGTACTGCGCTGCTGAGTCAGACTCCGTGTTAGCTCTGTGAGTTTGACGGCCACACACACGCGCGGTTGCTTCTCCGATGCTCCGACGAGTGTAGAAAGGTGAAGAACTCTCTCATACATACCATCAAACCAAGAGTCGATATCGCAGTGAATGTCGGCATATGCATCAGCTATCAAATCAATTTTTTAACAAAAAAAACCCCTCTCCACTTCATCTTGACGATCTTGAAGACACTTTACAGTGGGTAGCACTGGCTCTAGCATTTCTTTGGCACAAATGAAACAGAAGATGTGACCAAAATTCCTTAACGTGTGCCTGAGATCATTTGCCTTAGCTTTCGTCCCAACTCCAAGACTCGTTATTTGGGTACAAGTCGTCGTTGCCATGGGTGGGCTCACATATCTCATTCAAAGTTATTACTTTAAATTCATACAGCTCATAGATTGTTTCAAAAGCACTATGCCTTTCTATCCAACGCGTTTTGCACATATTTTTCAACTTATTTTCTTTGTTTCTGGCGCGCGTGATTTGATGATCAACTCGAGAAACCTTTGCCGCTTTGCCGAATTATCAAAGAAGCTGTATAATTCTCTACATGAGACCATCATGTTTTCGATCGGCGATATCTTGCACGCGTGGCAGATTACAAGATTCAGGAAATGTAGACAACAACCCTGGTACTGGGAATCTGGTGCATGTTTCAGTATTTCCGCGTTAACTCCTTTAGAGTTAGAACTCATAGAAGCTGTCGTGTCGTATTCTTGACCGCGGCCATTTTTAATGTTGATCTTGTTGGTCTCCAGGGATTTCAGTATCTTTTTGGCAATTGCTGCTCCAGTTGATATCTCTAGTGGGTACATTTCAATCATCGATCTTCCGAATATATTTGACGACGAGTGTGAGGCCATTGATCTAAATGGTCGCAAGGTTCACTGTCTGATGTATGCGGATGATCTTGTTTTGGTGTCCACCAGTAAAGATGGCCTTCAGAGGAAATTACTAGGAACTTACCTCGACTCATGGCTATTAAAACTTAACTCAGAAAAAAGATACTAGTATTTAAAAAGGTTGGAAGGAAAATAAACATGGATTTTAATTATAAAAATTAGATTATTAACTCATGTTGTCAATACAAATATCTTAGCGAATATTTCAAGGGTTCCGGACATTTTCCCCTAGGACATTTTTCCCTAAAAAACGTGTCACCTAGGACATTTTCCCCTAACTTCAAATGAGATGGTGGACATTTTCCCCTAGTTAGGAAGAAAAGAGTGGACATTTTCCCCAAACTAAATAAAATTGAATTTCAAGATTTTATTATAAGAAAAAGAAAGAATTTGAAACAGAGAGGGGTGGGAGAAATAGAGAGGGGTTGGGCACAATGATAATATATGGATGCAGTTCGTAATGTAATTTTATGGGTTTGTACTTCCTTCATGCATGGAGGCTATACAAATCCATAAAATTATATTACGGACTTGCACCAAGGGTGTTCTCATCTAAGTCGTCTTGTAAATTCATTCTTAGCTGTATTATCGTTGTTTGATTTATCATAGTTTTATTTGTTCTACTTGCTATATGTATATTATTATCTTGTGCTAGCTATTTTAAAAAGAATAAACTATTACATGAAACCTTAATTACATTTTTATTTTTATTCTTCCAATTTTTTTCTATTTTATTCCATGAGAAATTAAAAAAAAAATCTATGGGAACATGTCCTGGGTGAAAAATCTAGGCGTAATCAGTCTAGGGGAAAAGTCCGGGGATGAATAATTAGGGGAAAATGTCCCAGGGGAAAATGCCCTAGGGGATAATGCCCTAGGGGGAAATGTCCTAGGGCAAAATGCCCCAGGGGAAAATGTCCTGGACCTATATTTCAAGCCGTCGGGCAAAATCGACGTCGACGTATTGGCCAATAAAGCACAAAAAGCCATTTACTTACTCCGACAAAAAATACCCCTCAGCGAAATTAATGCCCATACGAGTAAGACAGTGGCGTAGCGGAAAATCTTGTGCCCCCCCCCCCCCCCCCGCGAGATAGAGACGGGGGCCCTTTCATAATGGTGGTTGCCTTTAAAACGGGAGCAAATTTAGTGTTGTTGCCGTGCACAGCATACAGGATTTCACGTAATACGTACGCCATAAATTAAATGAAGGTATAGCCTATAGGATCGATTCTAAAAGTACGACTCTGTAGATTTTTTCATTACATGTTTTAAGTTTCACCCCCCCCCCCCCCCATCATCCAACAATGCACACATGCACGCCCAAAATGTGTGACTTGAGAGGCACCATGTATGTATATTGTTCATTTCTCATCCCTATCAGTTACAATGATGTAGCGTTCACTTAACCCTTTACCTAACCTGCAAAGCATACGACACTTGCAAAAATAATTCTTGAATAACCAGGGGGGGGTCGGAAAAAATTTTCAGACACGTATGCCTGTTTTTACTTTCGCAACCCTTTTGGGACCCACCCACCCCTACCGTCAAATTTTTTTCCGCTCACGGAAGTTTTTTTCGCAGAATTTTAGACACCCACCCCCCCTTTAACAGAAAAACCTGATAAAAACTTGGAAAAACCCTTCAAATACTGTCCAATGTGTATTCACTCAAAAGAACTCTTCAAAATGAGAATGATGGATAAGTTTCTTCATTAATTAGTAGACTTTCATGGGAATGAAGTATGCACACTGTAGGAACACATTATTGTCACATTCAGAAAGAGTCAAAAACTAAAAAAACCAGTAAAATACACCATATGAGTGACTTGAGCCCACCTCTTTCATCTCAAGTATTTATTGGGGATAGAGTTGTCTATCCTGGATCCAAGACTAACAAATAATTTGTCACTCTAAAATACAACATTTAGATGCCAAAGAAAATGTGGGGTACTGCTTCACTGGGTGCTTGATAGCTTTTGTCCCTGTCCATGAAAATGTTTGTTAATTGGTCAGTTATGTGTGCATGATTCATTCTTGGTATTAACTAAATGCATTCACTCATTCACAGCTCCATTGTTCAGTGTACCAAATGGTTGAATTTATTGATTCTTTATAGATTTAAGACTGGTCTTGTGAACACTTTGCAGTGAATGTTATTACTTAACTTGTAGGATTCCAGTCATGTGGCATCAATCCAATATCATTCTGTCACACTTGGTGAATTTGACCAATCGTTCTGAATCGTTATGAATTTATTTACAGAAATTGATGTTGAGAACTTATATGAGGGGACACTCTTCTTGTCATGTATAGAAAGCCTTATTACCCCTGTAGAGCCCAGTATAGTGTCTGTTAATAGTTTATATACCTTAAATTACTTGAAACCACTGATTAACCCTGATTAACCATGAAAAAACATCAAAATAACATTGAGGAAATTTTTTTTTTCAGTTGCGGAAAAAATTTCTTTTCGAGGTGGCTGACCACCCACCCACCCCGGCATACGTGTCGGAAAAAATTTTTCCGACCCCCCCCCTGGAATAACTATTTTTTTCATTTTTTGTCTCAAAAACATAGGTTAAGACCCCTCGTTGGAACGAGCTCGACGAGCTCGTTCCAACGAGGGGTCATAACCTATGTTTTTGAAACAAAAAATGAAAATTAATTGGCGATTTTTGAGAGTAGCGCTGGC
This sequence comes from Pictodentalium vernedei, assembly GCA_031216915.1. Taxonomy (NCBI): domain Eukaryota; kingdom Metazoa; phylum Mollusca; class Scaphopoda; order Dentaliida; family Dentaliidae; genus Pictodentalium; species Pictodentalium vernedei. The sequence continues at coordinate 90,546,117 of CM062297.1, read as the reverse complement.
CGGTTTTGGCCGTTACGTTAGGTAAAGGGTTAAAAGAATAATACATAGACTACAAAGAGTACGTCGTGTGGAAGTGAGAGTTTGAAATTATGTGTATTTGGTACACAGTCTCGCTCTCTCTCTCTCTCTCTTTCCCTCTTTCTTCCAGCGTTGGGACGTCCTTCAAGACGGGGGCCCCCTTTCTAGCCGCCCCCCTCCCACAATGCGGGCCCTGCGGGCCCATCCCCTACGCCACTGGAGTAAGAAGCTTTTCAACAGTCTCATACGTCCCATCCTAACTTACGGGTGCGAAGTGTGGGGCGTTGAGAAGCTAATCCTTTCTCAGATGAGCATTAATCAAGATGTAAGTAAAAATATGACAAAGGCAAATATGATCAAATCCAGACTAAATTTTATAAAAAAATATTAGGTGTAACAAAGTACACCAGCACTTCAGCTGTGAGAGGTGAATTAGGGATATACCCCATTGATATTTTTATCATTAAACAGATTGTTATAGTTACTGGCTTCGCCAACACGATATGCCATGCGAGTCTCTGACAGTCGCATGCCTCAGTGAGGCTTACCAGTCCGAAACTAATTCCTGGATAAATGCGGTTAAAAACATTTTGCTTAGCCTCAATTTCGATCATGTGTGGCATAATCAAGCTACTTTGACACCAAGATACTGCTATTTTCCTTGGAGAAGACTCTGGAAGAAAAATATGTAACTTAGTGATCGTTGAATTTACCAAATTCTTCTCAATTCTCTTTCTATAGAACGGTGAAGGATTCTTTTACAATGGAAGAATATCTTTTGACGGAAAAGGACATTGCGACCAAACAGTCCCTTTCGAAACTAAGGATAAGCGCACATAGATTAGCGCTTGAGACTGGTAGGCATACTAGACCAGCTATTCCACCCGAAGACAGATTTTGCCCGTTTTGCAATAATACGGTAGAGGACGAGTTCCATTTTCTGTTTGAGTGCTCTCTCTACTCTGGCGACAGGGAAGCACTCCTACAGGAAATTAAACCCATTCTACCCGGCGTTAATGGCATGAGTCACAAGGATCCAGCAAAGGCGTTAATCGGATCTTTTGATTCTGACATAACACCTAAAGTCATGCGGTATATCCATAATTCGTTCCAAAAAGGCGTGGATGCCCAGAAAACTGAAAAAAGTTAAAAACAAGAAAAAAAAAACAAAACCCAACAACAACAAAATAAAAGAAGACTCAAGATATTGCTAGTACCGGGTACATATATTCCCATTTTAAAATATTTATTGTAGACTGCATATAAAACCATATACTGCCTGTCAACATCAATATAGGTTGACAGCTATGGGTAATCTCCCCTCTGTTCATTGATTATTCAAAATGGCGGCAGCCGATAAACGCTTCAAGTTGAAAGATTGAGCGTTGGAAGCCCATATTTGGTCTGAAGTGCAGGTTAGGCAACTTAAAAGGCTTCATATTCTGTGGATGTGTGTCATGTTACCTTCGAAATGAAACTGTTTGGTATGTATGAATTTGCCTTGTTATAATTTATGCGAGAGTGTAGGCACCCTCCCATAAATTGTAACAAGGCAAAGACACGTGAACACATTGTGAGAATTCTCTCATTTAATTAATTAATTTAATCGATGCAGCAGCCGGTAAGATACATTCGTGACACAGTTTGTTGGTGGCCTAGTATGGTATATATGGTGTCAGTTAATTTCATATTGGACGAGAGCTTCGGTTTTTTATTTTATTTTTTATTTTTGTAATTATTTCTTTGCCATCAAAAGTTCATGATCTTGGTGTGGTTTATGTTTGAGGCCTCACAATCTACCGAATAGCATGGGTGGTAGTGTATTTTGTACTTTGTTGCACTCAAGGGACAAATTTATCAATTTTATTAACTTGGGTAAAATATAGGACATGAATCATTTAATTTTTATACCTAAGTGATCGAATGGTTCGGTTTTCGTATTTATCTCAAGGGGCGAAGGACGTTAAAAATTAAAACCCTTGCACAAATAACAGCTTTACAACATATCTTTCTCCTCATCCCCTCCACCCAACACTATCTGCAGACACCAAAACAAACAAATAATCTTAACATAAAATTGCCATATTTAACAGCGCTTAGACTTCTCATTGCAAAGGATAAATTTGTTCCAATGAGGGGGTCACAGAGGCGGGCTGACTATATATGTCTCTCGAAAATTTCCCAGTGGGTTTTCACCCTTGGTGAGGACCCTTGAGGATCTAGGGCCACAGATCAACAACGAGAAGGCAGTATAGTTCTTTCTACACACTCAACGTGGCTGATGGTCAGCAGGCGGGTGGGCATAATTGCCCCATTTATGTGTATTTACAATCACCGAGTTTTAATATTGACGAACCTTATCAAATTATGAAGGCCAGCCATTAGTCTTGGGCTGGATTATAATAGATCATTGTGAGTGGATTCTATGGTATTCTTGGGTATCATGTGTCCCTCTGTGAACCTCATTATTAAGGCAGCTCAACAATTAATTTATTTCCTTAAGAATTTATGTACATTGATAAAACCATAAGGTGGCTCAATGGATCTGTGAGATGCAAGAATATCGAGGATGAAATAACAGATTTCTAACCCCAGCCGCACCCTGGTCGGTCCGGTGGGTCTTTCCCAGGACTCACCAGACTGGCCATAGTTCGGTCCTAGGGGATATTTTAAGATTTCAGGACCGAAACATGTTATTAAGGGCCCAATCTGCCGTGTTTACCGGTGTAGTTTTTTTCGGGCCAGTCCCCGTGTTTTAGTCTTTCTCTATGTCTGAATAAACTAAGGAACCGTAGGCTACAAATGCTTGGGACAAGGAATTACACGTACCGAGCTTCAGTTTATTCAATGACGTCTTGGATGACGTAACTGGTCAAGTAACTCCTCTCGTCACTGATCACGTGATAAATCAATAGCAACGACATTGAACTATTTCTATTTTGGTATCTCATAGTCCATGTTTGTTTAACATGGATACGGGCAGACACAATTCTATGTTCAATTCTAGAAGTTAGGATTTGTGAAAATAAAATCGTTTTTCAACATCTGATCAGCAGTCATCATTTGATTTCCCTTGACCATTATCCAAACTGTAAATCTTCAATACTGTGAGGATATGAGTATGCAGACTACAAATTTGCAGACATTTTTCAATTCAACATGCTCATCAACTTCCTGTGAAGACTGTATACAAATAATATTGGAAGAAATTATATATCATTAGAGGCCACCCCGTAAACATTTTTAAACTGTAGTGAACACCGAGTAGGACTGTGAATAGCCACCAAATGGTGTGCGTGTGTGTGTGGGGGGGGGGGGGGGGGGGGGGGGAGAAATTGGTCAGAAAAAACTGTCGAAAATGGAAAAATTGTGGAAAGGGTGTGGGTGTGTGGTCTAACATTAAAAATCATCATGTGTTCTTGGAGATTTTTTCCGCCCCCCCCCCCACCCTTCCCGCCTCATTAAACGTTTTTAAAGGCTCGCTGAGCCTTCCACCAAAATCAGTATGAAATCGCGAGACTTCAAATTTTTTACCTTTTTTGATTGATGTATATTTATTTGATGTTTTTGCACCGGAATATGATGAAAATACAGCAGAGACGGTGGAAGTTCGATGAAAGGTGTGTGTGTGTGGGGGGGGGGGGGGGGGGGTGGGGGGGGGGTGATTGCTGTATATTTATTTGCATGTGTTTTCACCGGAATATGATGAAAACACAGCAGAGACGGCGGAAGTTCGATGAAAGTGTGTGTGTGTGTGTGTGTGTGTGTGTGGGGGGGGGGGGGGTACGGTGCAAATATTTCAAGGCCACCATGGTTCGGCTCAGTGAGAGAAAAAGTTACAATCGTATATCGGTAAATGTAGCGTGATACACTATAGTCTCTCGTTTAGATGAGCATGCCGTGTTGCAATCACTGTTCTGTCCACCTTTTCTACTGCAAGCATCCTCCAACCCGAAGGCTAGCCTTCGGGTTGGAAGATGGGTGAAGTAGAAGAAATAGACCGAAGCTACAGCGACCGAAAGTGGGATTCCTTGGCCAAATATTGTTTGGATTTGCAAATAATATATTCCTTGGCCAAATGTTGTTTGGATTTGCAAATAATATATTACCGGAATGCCTGTATGTTGGCACGTTTGCATGCGCCCATTTTAATTCATTGTGCAATCACGCAACTGTGGAAGAAAGTGGAGGGGCACGTGTCCCCCGTGCCCCCTGGTTCTGCCGCCTCTGAAAAACAGTGTCTGTTCGTTATAATTGTTTTGTAAATGTTCAGTCTGCTATGTTCTGCAGAAAATAACTCATATATTATTTGGACGATATTTATTTTTCGAAAAAGGTGCATAATAAATACAACTGAGCACAGCTTTGTTATTTCTTTATTAATTTTTCTTGGTTGTCAAGATTTGTTCACAAGTTTTTGACTTGTTACAATTTATGGGATAGTGCCCACAGGCACAATCCCATAAATGGAAAGAAGATAACTCCATATAACTGAAATAAATTCACTTGACAGATAATGTGACCCACATCCACAGAATATGAAACCTTTAAGTTCTGATCCCTGTCCTTAAGAATGGGGCCAAAATATGGAATTCGAGCACTCAACCACTAAACAAAACAAAAAAAATAAATAAAATAAAATTAAATAAATAAATAAATAAATAAATAAATAAATAAATAAATAAATAAATAATAAAAATAATAAAATAAAAGGCTCTTTTCCTCCTTGATTTGAAAAACTAATTGCTCGAGAACCAAATGTATTTTTTATTTGGCCTTGAGGATTAATTTTAAACATTTCGCTTCCCTGGTCAAAGCAGGGCACTCCCCCTTCCCGTCCACCCCACCAATCCGGGCATTTACCACCCCATCCCGTTATCAGTGATTACAACAATGGCAGAATTCCAAAAGGTCAAATGTCATAGTCTCTGTCTGACAATTGTTTTTTCAGACAAATTATTTTTATAAGATTTTCCGTCAAACCACGTCTCCTTTACAGCAGCCATGAAATGCTAAAATATGATTCGCACCGAGAATGATGGGTCAACTGAGTCATTGACCTACAGTTACGGATAAAGTGCACCTGTGTTCAATAGCTTGCCGCATCTCTATTATCACCTGTCAAGATAGACTCTCATTAAATAAACATGTATCCATTAGGAGCTTAATTGTGTCTTAATTATCGCTAAATAATAAATTCTTGGAATAATTAACATTACTTCACAACATTGCTTCACACGACACATCTCTTTAAATCTATCTCTTCTTGCACGGAAGTTATCTGTAGTTTACAGTTATGTAACAGCCCACGGCTATATCGGTATAGTAGGGATAAAAGCATTTTATTAACCATCTGCACACTGATGTCACAATATCAAAGTTTTCAGCAGCAAAGTTTTCCCACAATGCATCTAAGAATTTAAAAAATTATATCTTGTTTGACAGAGCTCATTGAGCTCTGTCAACACAATAATAATTTGTCAATATGGAGTCAGTGACGAGAAATAATAATAATAATAATAATAATAATAATAATAATAATAATAATAATAATAATAATAATAATAATAATAATAATAATAATAAACTTTTATATAGATTAAAAAGCACAAGTGTGCTTTAAAAGGGTCTAATGGCCACCATATTAGTTTGAAACATTATGAATTAAGTGGCCATCGGTAACACTTCTCTGCTTGTGGGGTGTTAGAGGAGATCAAATTTGAAAATCTATTTTTTCCCCAATATACTCCAGAATTTACTAAAAAACAGTCTTATAAACATCCATCCTAGGCTAATGTAGGGTTATCCGATTTCAATCATGCCTTTAAGTGCTGGTAAAGAATTTCAAAGTCTTGGTCCCGCAAACGAAAAAGATCTATTATTCACATGCGTTGGCCTGGAGAAGGATATGACCAGCTTAATTTGTTTAGATGAGCGTAAGTCCCTATTGGACTTTTTAACTGTCAATAGTTCTTGTAAATACACGTGTATTGAACCATTATTGCACTTAAAGACCAAAACCAAATCAAACTAATTTGCTGCTTTGTATGTAGCCAGTACAGTTTTTTCAGTAGTGGGGTATGTGATCTTGGCGTTGGGAACCTGTGATGATACAACGTGCAGTCGTGTTCTGGATGTTCTGAAGATTTGATATATTGAAGTGAATTGGAAAGATCTAAGTGAGTTGAAAAAAACGCATGAACCAAACAAATTTTCCATTGATGTAGGATAAAGGTAACGTCGAAGATGGCTCAGATTTATAAACTGTATAAAGCAACGCTTGCAGATTGTATTGATATTTTCCTCCACTGATAGACAAGCGTCAAATATCACTCCAATGTTGCGAGCACTGTTCGATGCAGTTTGTATAGAATGTCCAATAGTACGTAACTTGATCTGTAAATTTGGTGGAATCCTTGTACGTGACAGAACTATATATTACCTCAGTCTTGTCATCATTCATTTTAACCATTTGAACCCTCGTTTCCTGTGATGACGTTGCGGTAACCGTTTCTCGTCAGATCACCGAAGTTTAGAAACGTCGAGCCCGGTTAATCGTTGGATGGGTGACCGTCTGAGCGATCAATTCGGACTCCCGCGTTGTGTCCTTGGGCAAGGCACCTAACCCCGATTGTCCACATGGGGGCACGATGACGCCGTGTACTAAGGCGTACTGCACGTCGATGGTGCGCATGTCTTCAACCAATCTAACCCTGCCTGTGCTGCAGTGCGGAGTTACGATGTTGGGGAGCTGGCAGCTGCTCGTCGTTGCTCGGTGGTTCTCTCCGGGTACTCCGGCTTCCCCACCCGTAAAACTGTCACGGTCATGATTAACCATTGTGCTTAAGTATATGACCTTAAACACCAATAAATAAATAAATAAATAAATAAATAAATAAATAAATAAATAAATAAATAAATAAATAAATCGCCTTTGTGAACACTTACACTGAGATGTGTCAGTCCAGTATCAATAATGAGGCAGGATAAAATAATAACTGAAGTCTGCAGCCATTTGGCTGCAGACTTCAGTTATTATTTTATCATCAATGCTTCTTGTATAGACCTCTTATAATAAGATAAAAATGGGACGAAATAATGCTTTGGACCCAAAAGTCGGTCTTACGAGTTCAAAGGGTTAAGTCGATGACAGGGGATTTGATATACTACCAGACTACTTGGAGTTAACATAACATCGTAATTAGAGGTTTGAAATTCCAATATACCTAACAGATCAACCACAAGTCCAAGGACGGGGAGGGGTATCAAGGCTGAACGTCTTCACACAGTGCCAGGGATGTGGCGGCAGAGAGTTGTGGCGTTTCTCATCACACCGCCTTGAATCATGGCTACACTTCTCAATAATTAGAAATTACATGCCTTAACCCTTTACCCAACGAATCGCCCACATCCGTCCACGTCATATGCAAATTCAGCAGCTGAAAAAATATTATTTTCGAAAAATTTCAACAAAACCAAATCATGTGACCCCTCTTTGGAACGAGCTCGTTCCAAAGATGGGTCACATGATATGGTTTTGTTGAAATGTTTTGAAAAAATGATATTTAAAATAATAAATTTTGAAATCGTCTGCGTTGGGTAAAGGGTTAAACCACCAAAACTGGAATTTCTAAACCACCTGGTAGTGAATTTCGTGACATTTTATCTGCGACCATTTCTAACAAAATTTTAGTAATTTTAAACTAAATTCATGGATTTTCAAACTGGCGTCCGCCTTTCCAACTCAAGAACCCAAAGGTAGAGTTTGGCGATATTGAAATTTCAAGTTCGGTTTCAATATCAGTATTTAAGAATGATTTACCTCGGCATCGAAACGATATTTATTTATTGGTGTTTAAGGTCACAAACTTCTGCACAATGGCTAATCGTGACCGCATATATACGTTATTCGGTGTCAACAACATGCATGTACTCAAATCGATACCACTATCAAATGGTATTTTTTGGTATAGTGCTCAGCTACAGTTTGCCGTTTTACAAGAGATAAAGCCACTGAAGTGTCAGTATGTTGGAAGCAATACGGGCACTTGCTATCGGTCATTTGTTGTAACAAGAAAGCTGAGAGAAGGTAGAGGCGGCGGAATCAGGGGTCACAGGGGACACGTTCCCTCCATTTTATTCCACAGATATGTTGCGCAGTTACGCAATGATTTAAAATAGGCGCACGCAAAAGTGTCAATATTGCAGGCATTCCTGTAACATATTATTTGAAAATCCAAGCAACGTTTGGCAAAAGACTCCCACCTTCGGTCGCTTCGGTTCGTTTCTTCTACTTCACCCATCATCCAACCCGAAGGCTAGCCTTCGGGTTGGAAGATGGTTGAAGTAGAAGAAATGGACAGGAAAGTGACAACACAACATGCTCATCCTCATCGAAACGAGAGCCTATAGTATGTCAGTGTACATTTACTCATATACGATTGTAACTTTTCTCCCACTGGGCCCAGTCGCGTGGCCGGGGGTGGGGGTGGACCCCCCCCCCCCCCACTTTCCCTCAAAGTTGGTCCTCGAAATATGTCCAAAATGGCATAAAATCGTATGGGTTAAGTCCATGAGGGTTAGGTTGTAGATTGCTTGTCCTAATATCTGTGTCGGTGAAAAGGTAGACAATCGTCAGTACACGAAAAACCTCAAAATATCCGCTCAGATGCAAGGAGATGGGGGTTTTTGAACCCTGGAATTCAAAATTTTTCGACCACGGGCCCAGACATGGTCGGCCCGTCGTATCGACGACCCTTGGCCGACCCATATCAGACACATTTATTTCCCTCTAGTGGAAACCCTGATTATGTTTACCTTGGTTACCTAGCTCAAACTTTAGGGACGTACACCCCCACCCTATTAAAATGGAACTAAGCCAGGCTCAGCGAGTTTGCCTCCCCCCCCCCCCCACACACACACACTTGCTTTGGGCTGGCTACGCCACTGACTGAGCCGAACTGTGGTAGTTTTGAAAAGTTGTTCTCCTCCACTTTTATTGAGCGTCCGCTGCCTCTGAGAGAAAATACCCCCAGAGAAATCGGTATTAACTCGATGCCGATACTGAACGACATGCACGGTTTACCTCCCTTCTCTACCCAAATGCCATAGCGTCGTCTGAGTGCTAGAATGTTCTATGTCCCCTATGGGACATAGAACATTCTAGCAATCAGCCGACGAATTATATCGAACACATGGAGAGAGTGAAAATTCGAATTTCCGGGAATTTCACAGTCAGCAGTTGGAAATTTCTCGCTCAAAGAGAAGGGTTTAGACTGTGCAAATGATTTCTCAAAAGTTGTGTTATCTCGCTCCAAGAGGTCGACAGCAGACAAGACAATAAATAAAGTCAGTGAATACTATAAGTATCAATTGTAACTGATAGAAGATTCGCATCCAGCCCACGTTTGACCTTGACGAATTTTCTTGTAGAACACGGTATTGGTGAGAGATATTATTGTCTGTACGCACACAGTGAATAAACGCATCTGTTCAACATCGTGTATCTCTTGTTTGATCTGTACACCAATATGTAATTCAAACTGACAAAAAACAATACAACAATCGTCTGCAACATAATCCTTTATTTCAACAGTCTAATCTGTATTGGGAGTGTTGGGCATAAGTTAACCCATTACCCAACGTAACGACCAAAAACCGACCAGCGCTATTCTCAAAAATCGCCAATTAATTTTAATTATTTTTTCATTTTGTGTCTCAAAAACATAGTTTATGACCACTCGTTGGAACGAGCTCGTTGCAGCGAGGGGTCATAACCTATGTGTTTGAGAGAAGAAATGAAAAAAAATTAGTTATTCAAGAATTATTTTAGCAAGTGTCGTCTGCTTTTCATGTTAGGTAAAGGGTTAATACAGTAAGTATTTCTTTATTACTGTGACATGTGCTAAGAGAAAGAAAATAAAACGTGTACCATATTTCACAAGCACCCGGCCCACTGGACCTATATTTCACAACTAAGAGAGATACTGATTGCATGCTTAGTTAACAAGCACTCCCATTTCCACTCCCACCCACCCATAGGCGCGCACTCATTTACACACGCACACTGACGCCCACACACCAGCACGCATACGCCGTCTCGCACACTCTCAAATACACCCACACAACGTTGCTGTGTATGAATAGTTTTTATTATATATATATTACTCAAAGTTTGCTAAGCACCACGTATATCCAACTACTTTTTATACGTTTTAGTTTAAATATTGCTATGAAAAGTGTATATACTCTGTATTTAATTATACCTTTAATGATTTAAGTACAAAAATTAAAATTTTATTTGTGTTTGACATTATTTTTTTAGCTTTTGAATATGATAACCATGGAAAATGGATATTATTGATAAAAGAGGAATTTTTTTAAATTTGCCAAAAAGTTGACGGAGCGAACTGGTATGGGTTCAATATTGAGTATGAGACCCATTACTGTTAATTACAGCTTGACGACGCCTTTTTATGCTCCCAATCAGGTTCCTGATGTTGTTCCATTCTTGGACTAGCATGGCACCAAGCTCCTGGACACTTCTTGACTGGACTGGTCAGGCTGAAATTGCAAGCTGAAACTCATTCCAGAAATGTTCGATTGGATTGAGGTCAATGGATCTTGCTGGCCAGTTCATACGCTCAATCCTCTCCCTGCCAGTACTCCCGGACAGCATGGGCAACATGAGGACAGGCATTATCGTCCATCAGAATGAATCTATCACCCAGTGCACCTGCATACAATCTGACGTAGGCACCCAACATCTCACCAATATAACGCTGTGCAGTCAATGTACCACGGTCAAGGACATAGAGCTTTGTACGTCCATTTCGACTGATGCCGCCGCACAACGTTATTGATCCTCCTCCACAGCGGTCATGCTCAACAGTGTTGGCTGCATGGAATTGCTCCCCTGGTCTTCTCAATATCCTAAAACGCCTAACTCTGTAGTCCAGGCAGTACCTTCACTTATCTCATAATCTGTAATAGGGACAAGTCGCCAATTTCCTCTGGTCCATCCTACATGGTCCATGGCCCATTCATATAGTGCTTGGCGGTGGTTCTGGGACAGCGGAATGCGAATACATGGTCTTCTCGATCGGAGACCACCTTCGTGCAACCTTACCCAGATCGTCAGCGTCGAAACATTTACCCCGATGCATTCTGAAGGTCACTACGAAGCTGGGCTGCTGTAGCAAAGCGGTTCCTACAGGCCTGAATGATCAAAAACCGGTCTTCAGCTGCAGATGTTGCCCTGTCTCTGCCACCACCATGCCGTCTTACTGGTGTACCATACTGCTGAAATCTTGTCCAGGCTCTGGTGATCACAGTATGGTGCACGCCAAGGGCTTCGCCAACATGGTGGTGGGTAGCCCCTTGCTCCACCACCCATACAGCCCGCCACATTTCTGCTTCAGACAAATGTCTCTTTATCTTTGCATTCGCCATATTCAGTCATTAAATCATAAGGCTTTGTGTTGAAATGAAGATTGAATACCCTACACATGTCATGTTCATGTAGACAGTACTCGCAAACATCATGAAAATCAAGGGGTACATGCTTTCCACGACTGTCACGAAAAGTCTGCCTCTGTCAAGAGAGCTAATGTAAACACCGGGGACCATCTCAATACATTCCTCAATCATATCCACCAAAAATATCGCAAATATGTCGCAAACAAATTTCACAATGATGCGTCAAATATTTGGTGCTCAGCAAACTTTGAGTAGTACAGTGGAGCCCACTTAATTGGATATCTCTTAATTGTATATCCCTGTTAATTCAATATCATTTTCAAACAGAAAACCATTTACCATACCTTCATTACAAATTTGATCTGTTAATTGCATATGGGTTGTAGAGTAAACTCCTGTTAATTGTATATAAATTTTTGTAATGTGTCGAAAAAGTTACTGTGACACGCTCCAAATTTCCCTCATTTATCAACCTTTTTGGCCTCACTACATTCAATACAGGCATGTATTCTATTATATCTTGTTTGACAGAGGAAACTGACCAAATCCCTGTTAATTGTTAATTGTATACTCCTGGTAATTGAATAAATTTCACTGGCAAAATGGATATCCAATTACGAGGATTCTACTGTATATATAAACATGACAAGGTACACAACTCCCTTTTTCAAAACAAACCGGCCGACCATCTTGCTATTCATCTCAATTTTGTACCTATTGGAGTACCTTGATGGCATCTTTGGGGGGGGGGGGGGGGGGGGTCACTGTTATTCAAGCTGAGGTCGCGGTCCCTGGAGCTGAGGGGAAAAAGTGGGGAAAAACAGTGAAAAGGAGTGCCAGATGTGTAATTTGGGCATGGTGGAGACCTTGGAACACTTTCTTCTAGAATGCCCAAAGAAGTACCAGTCCAACAGAATAAGATTCACTGGGAGTATATTGGGGGTGTGGGATGGGAGAATGAAGGACATGTGGTTAGGGGGAGACTCAAAGGAGAGGGTTAATATGCTAATCGGAGAGATTGGGAAGAATGGGGCAAGGGATGTCATCAAGCAGTTCGTCTCAGAGTGTTGGGAGGGGAGGAGAAGCGTGGGAATAGACAGGCAGTTGGGAGTTCAGGGGTAACCAAGGCCTTCTCGTCAGAGAACCGCGACAAATTAGCGGCTGGCCAAAGTGTTATTATTATTATTATGAATATAAGAATATCCGATGTCAAGTGAAAAGGGGGAGAAGAAGCATGATAAGGCTTACACTGACATACAACTTGACTGTTGGGCGTTCTTTGATGATTCGTAATTACCAAGAATATTGGAAGGAAATAACGATCTAAGAACGGGTTTTTATAACGGGTATTTATATAGCTAATTAGCCTTTACCCGACGCAGACGATCTCAAAATTTATTATTTGAAATATTGTTTAAAATTTTAAAAATTTCAACAAAATCATATCATGTGACCCCTCATTGGAACGAGTTCGTTCCAATGAGGGGTCACATGATATGATTTTGTTGAAATTTGTTGAAAAATAATATTTGTTCAACTGTTGAATTTGCATATTACAAGGGCGGGTGCGGTCGATTAGTTTGGTAAAGTGATAAGGAGACGAAGAGGATCGACCAACGAATCGGTAAAATATTCTTCCTACTTCCCAGCTTGTGTCGAGTACGGTGTCTTCCCACTAGACCAATTCCCACCAGACTATTTCCCTTTAGGCCAATTCCCGGGGGCGCGGTGGCTCAGTTGGTAGAGGTGCAGGCTGCAAGCCGAGAGGTCCTCGGTTCGAATCCCACCTGCGGCAACCGGTTTGTGTCCTTGGGCAAGACACTTCACCCCGATTGCCTACATGGGGGCACGATGACGCTGTGTACTGAGGCGTACTGCACGTCGATGGAGCGCATGTCTTCAACCAATCTAACCCTGCCTGTGCTGCGGTGCAGAGTTCAGAGTTACGATGTTGGAGAGCTGACAGCTGCTCGTCGTTGTTCGGTGGTTCTCTCCGCGTACTCCGGCTTCCTCCACCCGTAAAACTGTCACGGTCACGATTAGCCATTGTGCATAAGTATGTGACCTTAAACACCAATAAAATAAATAAATAAATAGGCCAATTCCCAAAAGACCAATTCCCCTAAGACAAACTACATACTGTTATTCATACTGTTATTGATTGAGGGTTGAATAAGGATAATTAAGAAAACATTTATTTATTGATAAGCACTTTATTTGATTAAAAAAATAATAAAAAGAATCACAGCCTTTGAAAGTGTGTGATTGCTATAACAATTGTTATGAAAAATCTGCCCAACATCTATAAAATATCACCAAGCCAGAAAATAAGCAGACGATCATCTGAAAAATGAGGTCCTCAGAGGGTGAAGTTGGTGATGCTACCCTGCACAGCAGGGTAGCATCCTAAATTTACCCTATGTGAACCTCAACCTGAATCAAGGTCTCAAGCATAAACAGAAAGAGTACGCAGATGATAAACTGGCCCACTGTATGGGATAGCATCAGCAAATTCACCCTCTGGGTACCTCATTCTGCAAATGACAGACTGCTTATGTTCAGGCTTGAATATCAATAACATCAAATACATTTATAAATATTTATAAACATATCAAATTATTGATATAGAATTATTTTAAAAGTAGAACACATCAGTTGGTCTAAGGGGTATTGGTCTTTTGGGAATTGGCCTCGTGGGATTGGTCTAAAGGGAATTGGTCTAGTGGGAATGAAACGTCGAGTACCCGTGATCCCGATTTATATTCGACGAAGTCATGCCTTGATGATGTAATTTAAATATTTTATGAGCCGGGGTTTGAGCCATCACAGTCGGGCTAAATCAGGCTCACACCGACCACAATTCATTATCTTCGAGGTTCCGCTGTTCCTTAGATAAGTTTGCAAAACTGTTGTAAAATTGTCAAAAAGGTAATGTACCCTGACCAGTGAGGCAGTGTGAGTTTTCAGACCAGTTGATTTCACCACAAGTGCTCAGTTCAAACTGTAAATTGTGACTAAACGTCTTTTTTCAGCATGTGTCGAGCCACAGTGATTACAGAATTGGGCGTGTTGTTTTTGGAAAGTTGATAGATATGTTTCATGTGTGTAATTGATCGTCAAAACGGCTATTCCAAGTTTAAAACTTATTTATCAAACACAAAATTATTCCCTGCAAGGCGATTTTATCTAAATATCAGATGGTTTTATCCCTTTACCAAACGTAACAACGCACTATTAAAAATGACTATTCACATTTTTCATTTTTACCGCAAAAAGATAGCGTATGACTCCACTTTGGGACAATCTCGCTGCATCAAAGAATCAAAAGCTATTATATGCTGGCCTGTGAATTATCGCAGATTATTTAAAAGATATTTCTCGATATCCATCGACTCGATAGATATCAAGAAATATCCCCCAGTAGCTTTCTAAATGACGCCACGCTACGCCGCATCATGTCGCATTGAAGAAACGATCAGCTGATCTTTGTTATTGTTTTGAAACGTACGCATTTGGGGTCGAATTGGGCTGAATATTGTGCAACAAAATATCTTGTGGCATATAATAAAAAAAGAAAATCTACTCCATTTTAGTCAGTATTTGGTATTATCTTATGAGTGTGGGTGGACCTGAAAGTTTTATTTTTCACGAGCGCTTGCGCGAGTGAAAAATAATATTTTCAGGTCCACACGATGAATTTTTTTCAGTAGCTTCCTAAATGACGTTACGCTTCGGCGCATGACGTCGCATTGAAGGAACGATCAGCAGCTTTTTGTTATTGTCCTGAAACTATTTGTAGATGAGTAGTATAGCTCGCACGTTTGGGGCCCTATTGGCAGGACCTCGGTGCAGGACCTCGGAAGTGACGTCATGTCACGTGACGTAGTGGCGCCATGTTGTGTTGTCATTGTAACCCGCGTGAGCGGCCATCTTGTGACGTCATCTCCATAGTGATACGTGGTGTGAGTGCGCATGCGCAGCGCGTGTTGTTAGGGTGATAGTGTTTCCGTCGTCCATTTTGTATACTGGAGGCCGCCATCTTGGTTTCTACGGTAGCACGTGATTGCTATGTTACCTAAGGCCTACAATAGGACAGGGGTATGTTCGGAGGGTATGTTCGATTGTAGAAGAGTATTTTCTGGAACGACTTCCTTGGATAATTACCACAAACAACCCGACAACTTGTATTATTTCGAATTCTTCCAGAATGCTCTGCTTCTATCTATATATGCAATAGTTATCGTTTATTTGGCCATGTTCCGTTATTCTGGAGTATACTCCAGTAGCGTAGAAGAGCCTATCAACTATTATTGCTATATTTAGCAATTTCTGGTCTATTCTTGTTAGTTCTGACCCTATTCTAAGTACTCTTGATGTTTCGTTTATCTAGATTATAACTAACCAATCAGATTGCTTTATTTCCCATAATCTGTATGCAGAGTTATCTCCCCTTATTACAACGAAGCCGTATCCGATTCTCATCACCTCTATATCCAGTGGCCATATCCCATGGAATCCCATTTTTGGGAAACACCCGTAGCTATGGAATCCCTTTTTTGTCGTATGAGGCCATGAGGGCTATGTAAAAGCCCTCAGTGAGTCCTCATTTATTATCCCTCATAGCCTCATTGAAGTCTGAGGTTATGAGGACCATGAATGCCAGGCCATAGGTATCCTCAAATACTGAAATAAGGCTAAGAGTCGTAGTAAATTATACCTCATTGAGGGATTTTTAATGGTCCTCATAACCTCAAAATTCAATGAGGCTATGAGGGATAATAAATGAGGACCCATTGAGGGCTTTTACATAGCCCTCATGGCCTCATACGACAAAAAAGGGATTCTCCTAAAGGTATCCTCAATAGGTATCCTCGAATAATACAATGCCAGGCCATAGGTATCCTCAAATACTGAAATGAGGCCAAGAGTCATAGTAAATTATACCTCATTGAGGGATTTTTAATGGTCCTCATAACCTCAAAATTCAATGAGGCTATGAGGGATAATAAATGAGGACTCACTGAGGGCTTTTACATAGCCCTCATGGCCTCATACGACAAAAAAGGGATTCTCCTAAAGGTATCCTCAATAGGTATCCTCGAATAATACAATGCCAGGCCATAGGTATCCTCAAATACTGAAATGAGGCTAAGAGTCGTAGTAAATTATACCTCATTGAGGGATTTTTCATGGTCCTCATAACCTCAGAATTCAATGAGGCTATGAGGGATAATAAATGAGGACTCATTGAGGGCTTTTACATAGCCCTCATGGCCTCATACGACAAAAAGGGATTCCATAGCCACGAGTGTTTCCCAGAAATGGGATTCCATGGGATATGGCCATTGGATGTAGAGGTGATGAGAATCGGATACAAAATGGACGACGGAAACACGTGTCACCCTAACAACACGCGCTGCGCCTGCGCACTCACACCACGTATCACTATGGAGATGACGTCACAAGATGGCCGCTCACGCGAGTTGCCATGACAACACAACATGGCGCCACTAGGTCACGTGACATGACGTCACTTCCGAGGTCCTGCACCGAGGTCCTGCCAATAGGGCCCCAAACGTGCGAGCTATACTACTTAGATGATATTTGAAAGGCCGTTGTGTGGGATTTCGCGGGCCTCCCCAAGTCGTAACTGGGACTCCTTGTCGTTTCATCCTCTTCCCACTCCGAATCGAAGTGGGAGGAGAGCACAATGACCAGGGAGTTCTTGTTAGGACTAGCCTTCCCCCATCCCCGAGAAAATTGTGCAAAATATAGTGCCCTAAGAGCGAATATGAGGCATTTGTAGCTTGTGTAGCCCCTATATTGAAGACCATATTGTGGGTTC
The DNA here is from genome assembly GCA_031216915.1 of Pictodentalium vernedei. Lineage (NCBI taxonomy): Eukaryota > Metazoa > Mollusca > Scaphopoda > Dentaliida > Dentaliidae > Pictodentalium > Pictodentalium vernedei. The sequence continues at coordinate 90,528,776 of CM062297.1, read as the reverse complement.
ATGTTGTGAGAAAGTTGCATTTGGCCAATGTTTTGTGGCAGCAACAATTTTAGGGGTGTGGGAGACCATGAACTCCACTACCTATTCCTTTGGTGTCCTAAATGTATTGACAGCCATGAAACATGTTGAGAAAATATATTATTATACCGAAAACTAATTAAGCGAACGAAGTGGCAATAGTTTAATTATTACTCAGTTGTTCATTCAAGCTGACTTTTATAGTCTTTTATCTGAGTACGGTACTTAATTATCTAGTCCCGGGTACGCATGCAACTGGTGTCACACTCCAACAAGACGAATCCCCACAAGACGAACTGTTAAACTATCCCAACAAGACGATCGCAACAAGACGAAAACATTTTTTCTCATCAAATGTGGGGAAAATTTACATTAAAAAGAACGTGTACATTACAATGTATGGTATTTGAAGTAATTTAGGGTTTTATTTTATGCATGTGTTTGGGAGTTTTATTGATAAGATACAAAAAAAAAAAAAACTGTAGCAAATAGCGTCTTGTAACAAAACGTGGCGCCTCGGTTAACTAGTCGCGTGCAAAGTGTTTTTTTGATTGTCAATATTTTGTTCACATATTATTGCTTTGTTACAATTATCGGTACTTTCCCATTAATTGCAACAGGGGCATATCCGCCCAGACTTAATAATATTACATCAAAAATTAACTGAAGTACATCCACACTCCACAGAATATGAAGCCTTTTAGCTCTGGTACCCACACTTCAGGATAAAGTCCCAAAATGGGCTTCCAGCACTCAACCAGTTAATTGAAATCTCTTTGTCCAGAAGTAAGCGGTGTTTGCAGGTTATGGTGGAAAACCTCAAATTAAATGGGTTATATAGTCATTTTAATTAAATTCGTCTTCTTGGGATTCGTCTTGTTGGAAATAAACCATGTAACTGCCCTCATTCATTACATAGAGTAACTGAGGCACATTACATTGAAATGTAATGCACTCCACTACCTGTTTCTTTCATTTAAGCTGACTTTTATAGACTTATTGCTGAGTACGATACTTAATTATCTACTCCCGGGTGGGTACCCATGTAACTACCCTCATTCATTACATACAATAGTAGAGGAACATTACATTGAAATGTAATGCTGTTTACTTGGAACAATAAAAAAAATCAATAAGTTCAAGGCAATATAAAATTCGACTTTATCAACACACTGGAAAGCCATTTGTTCAATGATACGACGGATCAAAGGAAATTCACAACCAACAATTATCAAACAAATGAAAAGATCGCCGAAGCTTGAACATCAGTAACTAGTATGTAATTATAGGTAGATAAATAGGTCATTAGGTAAAGCGACCTTTTCATTTGAAAAGCACTGAAAAACAGTTTGAGATATATTTTCTTCTTCTTCTGAAACGGGCGGCAAACAGGCAGGGATGTGGCGACAGGGAGGGGGGGGGGGGGGGCAGCTAGGAGTATTTTTTTCAATACTTGGAAATTCCGAGGTCAAAAATCAAATAGTTGGAAATTCAATAAACTAACATTGTTCATGAAAAATATTAAAATTCCAACTAATGATGAGAAATTTTGATCTTTTACTTCCAACTGGAAACTTGAGTTTCAAATTTGCTACTCTAAAATTGCTCTGACATCAATCCTGCAAATTTTCTGACCCAGACATATTTTCATGATGCTTTTTCCGTTTCATGACTAGCGAAGATTTTCAGAAGGGTTCATAAGCATGTCAACAAAACCATATCATGTGACCCCTCTTCGGAACGAGCTCGACGAGCTCGTTCCAAAGAAGGGTCACATGATATGGTTTTGTTGAAATTTTTCGAAAAATAATATTTTTTCAGCAGGTGTATTTGCATATAACGCGGGCGGGTGCGGACAATTCGTCGGGTAAAGGTTAAAAGATATCAACCAGAGCTTCAGTGCAACCACCTATCGAAACCACTCACACCGGTGCCCCCCCCCCCCCTTCCCCAGCTGAAACCCCCTAGCCACATCCCTGCAAACAGGCCCCTACTTTACAAGTGTGTGAAGGGATATATGATATGTAAAATATATTACAGTCGAAACCAATTAGTAGAATACCCCGTGGGTGTGAAATTTTGCATTTTTGGATGCTTCGGGGTGTTTCGTGGGATTGTATGATAAAATCCCCTTGGAACAATCGCCTCAAAAAAGGTCACCTTTGGACTAAATCCACACAAAGCATGGCCAAGAGGCCCTAACCTACCCCAATCGATCCAAACCCTCACCCATCAATGACCCTACCCCAGAAGCCCTAGCCTTCCTACTTGGTCACGTGATCTACCCACATGGGTATAGTACTTCTTCGGTAAAATAAAGAAACGGACCGGAAGCTCTCGAAAAGCCTTCAGAATGGGGAATTCAGCTCTACTAGAGAAAAGTCTGATCTTGTTGTGCTCCAGAACATACAACAATCGAACACACCCAACAGAACACGTCCATACCCACACGAAATCCATCCAGTATCACAGGAACCACGTGCCACCCCTAGCAACCAAGATGACGGCGCCCATATAACTAGAGTACTATGCTACAGTGCAGTGTAGATTACTATGTAGAGTACAGAAACAGGTACTGCGCATGCGCAGTGAGGCCATGTGTCACGATGGAAATGACGTAACAAGATGGCTACTCACGTGGGCTAGCATGGCAGACGCCCACAAGGCCCCTTCCGGTCACGTGACTGATGAGTTCAGATGAGAACCTGCATGAGAACGCGCTAAAAGGGCAAGAGGTGACTCTGACATACTACTTAACTCAGTCATTTGTGTGCAGATTTTAATATCCCTTAGTATGGCGAGAGACTAGCGTGGAGAAGAAGACACCCACATATTGCTGGTTCTGTCCATGCATAAAGTTCAGAGCTATTGCCCCTGTAATGATGCACTTACAGTACGTGGAGAGTGTATTATCACTAAATCACCTGCAGAGTGGAGATCCCACCCAAGCAATAATTGTGAATTTGTTGGAAAGCACAACCAGCACCAGCAATGTTTCAGCCAATGGACCTCCGGTTAAACCCGGAGGTCCATTGGCTGAAACATTGCTTGTGTTTTTGTGTCGATATGAACAAAGTTTGAAAGTTATAGCTAGGGTGATAACCCCACTCCGCGGGTGATTTACTTACAATCCACTCTCCACGTACTGTATAACACTTTCCATATCAACGTTTTGCATTATAACTCTGGCATGGGATGTTGGATTTTGGTGTCCTTTAGTGTGGTGATAGATCAGTCTGAGGGAAAAGGCATTCACACATTGCAGGAGGGGGACATATGCAATGCTTCTCATTGCACTATTTTCTTGTTATCGTATATTCCACAGTTATCACTCGGACTTGTGAGCACTAACACATAAGTGGTACAGAATGCGGTTTTAAGCCCCCTGTTTAGGGATCTCATCAATTGTTTTAACAAGTTATTAAATTGTTTTAACAAGATAAATAAATTGTTTTAATAAGAAAAATAAATTGTTTTGACAAGGTATCAAATTGTTTTAACAAGATAAATAAATTGTTTTAACAAGATATTACATTGTTTTAACAAGATGATAAGTTAAGTCAGTGTGGCGGTTCTACCCTGTCGTATAATACCCTTAGTAATCTAAATTTTAGTTTAAACAATATTTATTTCCAACTTTCAGAACATACATGAAACAGTATAATGATGTATGTGGATTCGACAAAAAGCTGATAGCTTATACAAGGTCGTTTCCGCTCGTATTGCAATTACACATAAATAGATACGAGATGACGGTCATACAGCTGTGATAATCCAAAATTTCGATTCAAACTTTTAACATATGTACACATTGTTGAGGTCAATAAATTATCAATAAACAGCTGAGTATAAGCATAAGTTGAAAACAGATTTATGTGAATGGAGCTCAATATATAAGAGAAAGAAGAATGGGTAAATGGAGAAACTTATGACCTTGACTTAGCGAGCCCTCCGCATTACCCCGACCGGAAATCGGACCAACAACGGAGTGATCTCTACGGCTAGTACTTTCAATCATTTTCCAATCTTCCACCTTTTTCTGATTTATGATTGTGCAGAGGGAGGTCGCTGGGCCGAAATTCCCGCTGAGGGAATGCGGCAGGCCCCAATTTCTAAATGAGAGACCTTCACAGACAACATTATAAGTGTTGGTTCAGAACTGCCACAATTTGACTGGAATGATCACTGTAATCTTGAGGTGTAGATAGATAGATAGATAGATATATATATATATATATATAGAGAGAGAGAGAGAGAGAGAGAGAGATTTGGTCATGTTTGGTTTATTAAGGGTACTTTTGATGCCAAAAAAACTTATATGTTCATTATCAAAACAACTCGAAGAAAAATATCGCAACTGGTGACTCTTTAACATGAATAAATCACCAAAATTCGAGTTTTATAGAAGTTTCAAAGAGGACTTCATTGCAAAAAAGCACGGTACCTCTCACTTGCAATAGACTGTACTAACAGACATGCGTTCATCAAGATCAGAATAAGTGTACATAGACTAGCAATTAAAACTGTGAGACAAAAACGGCCACCTATTCCGAGGGAGCAAAGAATGTGCCCGGACTGCAAAGACAGTGTTGAAAACGAAATACTATTTCTTCTTGAATATCCGCTATTTCGAAGTGAACGGCGACACGAACAGCCAGGAATTGGCAAAAATATTAACTCCCTTCACACTGATGTCAAAATATCCAAATTTCAAGTAGCAATTTTTCGCATAATACAACTGGGAATTTAACCAGTTCAATCTTTTTTGACAGAGCTCAATGAGCTCTGTCAAAAAAGATTGAATTGGTTAAATTTCCAATTGCATTATGGGAAAAATTTGCTCTCTGAACTTTGGATATTTTGGCCTCAGTGTGCAGGGGGTTAATAGGTTCTTGCGATCATGACATAACTCCTAGAGTTATGCGCTACATAAAATATATTTATTTAGATTTAGACGCTAGCAACTTTTACCGTGAACCGAAGCTTGACTGTTTTTTCCAATAATATTTTTTTATTACAATTCTCAAGATGTTGTCCTACTGACTGGTAGAGGGCTGGAAGCCCACATTTGGGCTTTATTCTGATGTACAGGTGCCCCAACTTAAAGCCTTCATATTATGTGGACGTGCTTCATATTGTCTTTAGAATGAAATTATCAAGCCTGCGCAGTGCCGTATTAACACATGGCCGGGCCCCTAGGCTTTAGGTGCTTCGGGGCCTACACCGGCACTTCAATCTTCACCCCACTATAGGTGACAGTCTGACACTGGTACGGTAGGCACTATGCCGCAGTGCATAGCCCTATATCCATTTTGCGGGGCTCCCGAAGAATTCTACTCACAACTTGACATATTATTTAAATAAGCATTAAAATAATGTACTGTATATAAATATATATATAGTATACTTATAAGAGTATATATATGGATAATTATATATGTACATGTATCGCTACGGCGCATATTGTAAAGTGCCTTTAACCATTGGAGCCTTAAGGCGCTGGTAAATTACGCGCCCCCTGTCCCTGCTGGCCCCTAGGCTTCAACCTAGTCAGCCTTATGAATAATACGGCCCCAGGTCATCGTGGATTTGCCTTGTCAAAATTTATGGGAGAGTATTTAACAAGTGCGCAAACTTTGATGACCAAAAATAATTCAACAATCTATCATTTGATCGTTTTTCTATTCTGTTTGTATAGTGATGTTTGTGTTTTTCTTGTGTGTTTTGTCTTGCACCCTTGTTTTGGGAATAAATAAATAAATAAATAAATAAATAAATAGATAAAAAAATAAATAAATAAATAAACTGCTCACGTGACCGGAATCTTCCAAATGCACTTGATGTCCAAAGGAAGAAATGAAAACATGAGGATACGGGGTTTATGTTTTCATTCAATCTGTATCAGGGTATAATGTGGTTCGATAAGAGGAAATTCTTGCATAAATTTTCTTATCTTTCCCTTTCCGTTTTATAAACAGTTCAAGGAAATCACAAAAAGAAATTGCATTTTCCTTATATAAATACACGATCGACAAGTTTGAAAACATGCAAGGTCATTTCGTCTTTTTCCCTTAAAACGTTTTGTATGTTGTTGTATGTTGTGTTACCGGGACTGTCGAAAGTGGAAATGTTTTTTTATTCTACTGAAATTATGATATTAGTACCTTTGGAGAACTGAATGCGGTCGCAGGACAAACTGCACACGGACATAATGCAATTAGGACATAATGCCCTTGAACAAAATGTCATTAGGAATTTATGATAAAATGCCCTTAGGATAAAATGCTCTCAATGAAAATGTACGAGTAGAGAAATTCTCTTAGAACAAAATCCACTCACTTCTGTTGTGAAGGTGAAAGAAATGCAACCACAAAATGCTGCTGTCTAATTAATGGAAGGCTTGATATTTAACACCCACCCACCCACACCCCAGCACATCTATAGCAACTACGTATTCTTGCCACCTCCATCAGCGTCAGAGGCCCGTACCAAAAGCATCCCCATGAATTTCAGATATGACGTATCGATAGGACAACCTACACTTTTTAAAGCACCAAAATTCCTGGGCCCCTAATGGGCCCAGGGTCAGCCCCCCCCCCCCTCCGCAGCTAATGCCAACGGTTAAACAAATTTTTAAAACGCAACATAATTTGGATACAATTACATTTTTTGGGCACAGTGTTTACTGTCACTATTTGGAGGAATTTAAAGGTCTGCCTCCTTCTTGCCAATTCTCGCTAAAATTCCAATGGGAAAACCCAAACGAGAAGACAGATTTCAGGTGATTGCATTCGAGTCGTAAAGGATCCCTGTGTAAGAAATTGAGAGAGAAGTGCGGGAAACGAGGCACTCGAAAGTAAGTAATCTCTGACAAGAGGATTTGCGACTTCAGCATCCGTACAAATAACTTGGACGGTGAGACCGTACGGTTATTTTTTGGTGTGGTGCGCCGTTATGATCTGAATGAAATGACATTTACATAGGGCTATGCGAATCACACATTTTCGATTCGAATCGAATCTCGAATCGAATCACAGTTTATTATTCGAAATCAAACCGAACCGAATCAGAAGCGTCTTGAAGGTGCCCAGTGGGGGTTGGGGTACTGTAAACGTCATTTGTTCGGAATGTGATGGCTCAAGTCTCGATAATAATCCAACTACATCATCAAGGCATGCCTTCGTCGAAGGCATGCCTTGATGATGTAGTTGGAATATTACCTGTAAGGATTATAGTTCATCGTCGACATTGCTTGGCAACCTTAAATTTGTATTTATCGGTGGTGGGGACTAGTTATATTGGAATTAGCATTGCTGGTGGTCATTATTGATGTCCGGTTTCCATCTGAACCATACGTTTGGGGTGGCGTTGCAGTAACCGGCTCTCGTCAGATCACCAAAGTTAAGCAACGTCGAGCCCGGTTAGTCCATGGATGGGTGACCGTCTGAGAGATCGATTCGGACTCCCGCGTTGTGTCATTGGGCAAGGCACTTAACCTCGATTGTCCACATGGTGGCACGATGACGCCGTGTACTAAGGCGTTTTCCACGCCGACGATGCGCATGTGTTCAACCAATCTAACCCTGCCTGTGCCGCAGAGCGGTGTTACGATGCTGGGGAGCTGGCAGCTACTCGTCGTTGCTCGGTGGTTCTCTCCGGGTACTCCGGCTTCCTCCACCCGTAAAACTGTCACCGACACGATATGACCCTGGCTGTTAAAGTGTCGTTAAACCCTAATAAATAAATAAATAAATAACTATACGTTTTTGTGAGACGATGAAGATGACGGATACCAGGGTATATTCCTATGAAAAAGATTCGAGAGGAAACGAATCGGGCAGCCGATTTCGAATCGAACCGAATATCTACTTAAGATTCGAAATCGAATATCGCAGGGCCCTTCATTTACAATTCCCAAACTCAGTCTATTTCCAGAGAAGGTTTTGACTTCAGCTGTAATCTGTTCAGGAAATTTCGACAATCAGCAAGTCTGGAAGAGAACCTGTCAAGACAACATTTAAATCTTGACGTAACCCACAGTTGTTGTTCTTCAATCTTACGTGAAATGAGAACAATTAACAGGGCACGTGTTACATCTGGCATACTCGTATTATTATCACACCTCCCACTTGCCTGAATATGAACACGAATATACGTTGGTGGATTAAACATTCGTTAAAAGCTGACAGCCTGTAAGAGGGTGGCCACATATGGCTCTCCAAAGGATATTTCGTTATGGAAGTGTGAACAGATAAACTTGTAAAAAGAGTCGTGGCTTGGTTTCAAACAATAGAGTGACGTTATACATGGGTCACGGGAACACCTACCGTTTCTGTCGAAACAAATAGAATAGGTTGACCTTAGAACTGTTATCTTATTCGGTATATCTGCAACCAGAACAGGCCTAGATAACCAGTACCCACCCCTCCCCTCCCCAAAGTAGGATCCTGCGAAGCTTCGAGATTCGATTCGATTTCGAACTTGAGTTGGTATTCGGTTCGATTCGAAATCGGCTGTTCAATTCATTTTCCTTCGAATCTCTTCACTGGAATTTCGCCTGGTGTCGGTCATCTCAGTCGTCGCACAAAACGTGCAGCTGAGATAGAAATTGTACTTAACACTTTGAACGCTAGTGGTATCTCCCATGCCAGTTCAATGGCAGCAATTAGACGAGTCCATATTCATTATTTGGGGTAGACCAATCAATATTTTCAACGTGCAGCCTCGGGGCTGCACGTTGAAAATACTGATTGGTCTATCCCACACATTTACCGAACAACCATTCTATTTAATGACGTATCATGTTGCTGAATGGAAAAACGGCCGCTAGGGTTCAAAGGGTTAAATACGGTTGAAAATAAAGACTGAGTATAATTTCCGTTATATTAACCCTTTACCTAACATGAAAAGCAGACGACACTTGCCAAAAAAATTCTTGAATAACTATTTTTTTTCATTTTTTGTCTCAAAAACATGGGTTATGACCCCTCATTGGAACGAGCTCGACGAGCTCGTTCCAATGAGGGGTCATAACCTATGTTTTTGAGACAAAAAATGAAAAAATAATTAAAATCAATAGGCGATTTTTGAGAATAGCGCTGGCCGGTTTTGACCGTTACGTTGGGTAAAGGGTTAACATGAAAAAGCATCTGTACCCATGCCACCATACATGCTAATTCTAGTTTCACTAGTCACTGCCACTGCTGAAAACAAATCTAAAGTTCTCAAGCAACATTGACAGTGAGTTCACGGTTGCTAGCAGCTTGGCCCGTGCAGTGTCCGCTACCGAAATTTCACACTCGCTTCTGTTTTTGAATAAAAATCCTGACTGGATAAGATACAATAGACTCGATTCGACTCAAGAATCGATTCAAATCGAAAATATGCGATTCGCAGGGCCCTACCCCAAATACTGATCTCTGAAAAACTCTCACAGGTCGCTTTACATAATCGTTAACAATAGGGACGATGGAACGGGAAGTCGTGTCTAATCCCTTGAATCACGGCCGAAATCTTAAATATTTGGAATTTTTAATCGTCAAACAAATTGCAGTGACTGCTGGGAAGAGAATGCAGACGAGTGAACAGTCACTTACCAAATCTACCCTTCACCTAACACGAAAGGCAGACGACACTTGCAAATAAAATTCTTGAATAACTAATTTGTTTTCATTTTTGCGCGAAAAACATAGTATATGACCCCTCATTGGGACGGGCTCGTTGAGCTTGTTCCAATGAGGGGTCATAAACTATGTTTTTGAGACAAAAAGTGAAAAAAAATAATGAAAATTGGATGGTGATTTTTCGTGAATAGCGCTGGTCGGTTTTGGTCGTTGCTTTGGGTAAAGGGTTAAGATTTTACAAAACTGAAAAATTCAGGAGAGCGATTTTAACCCAAACAGACCAGCACAAAAGACACGAAAAAGATCAATTTTTTTTATTTTTGCTTCAAAAACATAGCTTATGACCCCTTAGATCCCGAACAAACCACTAACAGTTGGATATTACGATTTCGTGGCCTTTTATCTGTGTTTGTGGTCGTTTCTAACAGACATTTAGTGAGTTTTGAACCATATTTCTGTGGATTTTTCAACCTAAGTGACTATTTCGTCCCTTCAATGAATGTAACTAGACGGCATCTGCAGTGTCAATGCAATGTTGCACGCAAAAGTCGATTTCCAATTCTTGAACCCCCAAGGTCATATAATTCAGATAAATAGATATTATCATAACAGTGTGTTGATCCGTGTCGTCGCATCACGTCTCGTTGAGGTGGCCAGATTTTCGGATCATACGAGCTGCCGCAATGATATGTTTATCATATGACATTGTTTCGATGTTAAATTCACCCAAATTTGCCATTTTAATTAATATGCGGTGAAAAGCCGGTTACAAAATAGCAGACGAAACAACGACTTCCCTAGTTACGAAAACTATTCACGGAAACTCTCGGATATTTCCGTGGGAGTGTGATATGGATTTTTGATTTCCGTAAGAGCGTGATATGGACTTTTGATCCCGAAAAATCTCACCCGGTGTGATACAACAGTTTGGAAAACATCGTCAAACAGTAGTGATATTTAGGGTAAAAATGTCATAGTCATATGATAAAAGATAAGAGGGTACATTCAGATTTCTGCACTTCAAAATTCACAGTTAGCACTTGGAAAATTCTCACGAAACGAATGGAAAGAAGTGTAAATGGTTTTCTCAAAAATTGGATGTCCTGCAACCCGGGGTGGGGTGGGTGCAGTTGGAAGTTCAGAGGGGCACACGCCCTGAACCAAGGCCATCTAGCCACACCCCTAGATGCAAAGACCAGGAACACGTCCCAGTCGAAATAAACAGTATAGCTTGACCATAGAATCGTTTTCTTTTTCAGTGTATCTGTCACCATTATAGGTCTGAAATCAACCCTCGACCCAAGACTGATCCCTGAAAAGCTCTCATATTTAAGCGTTACCAACACCCTTACCCACACACCAAAAGATCCAGACTGATTCCTACAAAGCCCTCATTGAAAGGTTTCCACGAATCACAGTCAAGGAGGGATTATTTATTTATTTACTTATATATTTATTTATTTATTTGTGTTTAATGTCACATATTTCTGCACAATGACTAATCGTGACCGCAACATGGATATAAAGTCAAGTCAAGTCAATTGTTTCTACCCATGTCATCCATTTTACAGGACTTCCACCCCGGGCATTGGTGACCGGGCTCCTTTATACCAGTAAAACAGAGCTTGTGCACCACAGTAAACCAGCACTATTTGGATTTACTCACACTTTTAAAAGCCGTATCACGATCCTGGGGCCCAAAAATCGACCTTCTGGGTTCAAAAGGTTAATGGAGAACGTAAGTGACGCTGACTTGTTCTTCAGTAATTGTTGCCTATTTGGAGCCAGGGCTATAATTCCCCGTAAAAAGTCCCCAGTACGAAAAGATTCCGCACAAATATTTCCCTGGATAACGGCAGCCACCCAAATTTCTTCATTTCAATGGTATGGACACAATTACCCAATGAATCGCCCGCATCCGCCCGCGTAATATGCAAATTCAGCAGCTGAAAAAATATTATTTTTCGATATTTTTCGAAAAATTCCAACAGAACCATATCATGTGACCCCTCTTTGGAACGAGCTCGTTCCAAAGAGGGGTCACATGATATAGTTTTTGTTGAAATTTTTTGAAAAAATTTAAAAAATGATATTTAAAATAATAAATTTTGAAATCGTCTGCGTTGGGTAAATTTACCTTTAACTCTGGTACACCACGTCCTCCATTTTCGTTGGGAGAAATCAAATAAAAAATAATACAAAATCGGAGAATTACAAATAAAACTCTTTATCACGGTGGATAAGCGGACGCTTCAATTAACCGGAAGTTTCGGAACGCAAGGCGGTGAAATTTTATTTTAACACACAAGGTTGGCTGAGCGCAGTTTTTAAATCCCAAGTTCTGATAGAAATCACCGACAGACGGAACGGTTTATCTTCTTCACCTGTAACTTGTTGTAAGTATATAATGCTAGACATGATTGTTGATCGTAGCAGGCCAGAAGTGGCCAGTATTTGTGATTAAGTGGCAGAAAACGCCCTCTGATCCTCGGTGAAATTCCAATCTTGACCACCGATCGTGGCTTCAAATGTAATTTTTATACTTTTCTGATGTTAGCCACACATCATTCTCTGCACTGAAATGTAGCTATCTATTGTGGCAATCGATTAGCATTCACGTCAGCTTCCACAAATAACGACAACGGCTGAACAGCACCAACAAATAGCCACACCATCAGTCATTCCAATGTCCGCATAGTTGTGACCTCCCCTAATTCCTAGTTGCCCTAACGGCCAGTTATGCTTCACACATTTTTTTTTCAATCTGCAGCTGCCATGGGCCCACGTGGTATCATGGTTCAATATTCCATGGATTTAAACTATCAACATTGGCCAAGAGTCGCATTAAGATGAAGTTTTATGTCGTAATAGTCTGATATTTTAGACATAATGAGTACTAGACATAGGCGTATTGGCCAATTTTGGGGGGCCGGGGCTGGAAATGTTCTCGAAAAGTGATTCCGCGGCATCTTCGCGTGGAGTTTGTGGCGTTACGCCGAGGCGGTTGTGCGAGAATGTGCACCCTCCCCCTGATGGGTCCAACAGGCCTCCCCAGTAAAACTTTGAAAATGTGATGGTCTGAGACCGATTCTAGAGCTTCACTCACTACAGCTGCTTTTCAGACATTGTCATTGATGAGGAAATCGATCACTTAAATTGTGGGATGTAGCCAGGTGTAGCTGGCTGAATTTGGTCATGATGTTTCATAAGGATTGTAAAAATCAAATTTTTGGGGCAGTATTCATAATTCTTTCATCAAACTTGCCCAACAGCCAGAAGGCGGGGGGGGGGGGGGGGGGGGAGGGGCGAATCAATGGCTTTTTGGGCCTTATATTCGAATCGTGTGTGTATGATGGTGGTGGTGGTGGTGTGTGTGGGGGGGGGGGGGAGAGGGGGGGGGGGTCAGTGAGCCCTGAGTCGAATTTCTGTACAATGTTTTTACATAGCTCCGGAAAAAAGGGGGGGGGGGGCATCGGAACCGTCCCTATTTCTGCCGGAGCTATGGCAACACATGGTACAGAAATTCGACTTCGGACCCTTCCGAACGATTACGCATTTACGCATGCTCGAACGAAAACGAATTGACGTCAGGCTAAGATGCAGAGTCTGCATCCCTTGATTTTATTTATGGTCACATCCAACGTCAATCAATCAATCAATGACGCTTTTATTAACATGGCTGGGTCATGTGGTTGAAATCTTGGAAATTATACATCCAACAGCCTGGTGACTCACAAAACGAAAATGAGCATTGTGGGGGTAGCAACAACGTTCTGAGAGTGCCCCCCCCCCCCCCCCACACACACACCTCCTGACCAGAATATGTCTACGAAACGTTCTTCCTCACTACATCCCAATAAGAGTGCTGTCATCGGAACCCAAGGAGATTACCCCCTCCTCACCAGAAGATGTCTGGGAATCGTCCTTCATCACTGAACCCCAATGCTAGGAGTGTGATCGGAACCCAAAGCAGTTACCTCTCTTCACCAGATGATGTCTACGACGAAACGTGCATTGTTTTATTTATACGAAATGACCAGTAGATGTCTACGGAATGGTAATTTTTGGGAAATGACTTGTCTACGAAACGTCTTGTACGAAATGTGTTTTTTTACGAAATGCTCCAAAATCTCAATATGCCAATTTGTGTACAATGTTCTGAGCTGATATTAAACGCCGGCATTTATCATTTATATAGATTTCAATATAATTAATTAGTCCCCCTTTAATTCGTCTGAGGTCAGAGGCGCCTATCCCATGATACTCATGATATCCCATGATGGCTTAAAAGCCTATTCCGGGTCGACGTGGGATGACCATCATTATGGCGATATTTATCCCGACTGACAACTATGCGGACAGACAATTAGCAACTATGGAATAAAAAAAATTACAACTGTGCGGACATTGGAATGACTGGTGGTGTGGCTATTTGTTGGTGCTGTTCAGCCGTTGTCGTTATTTGTGGAAGCTGAAGTGAATGCTAATCAATTGCCACAATAAACAGCTACAGTTCAGCGCAGAAAATGATGTGTGGCTAACATCGGAAAAGTATAAAAATGATATTTAAAACCAGGATCGGTGGTAAAGATTGGAATTTCATCGAGGATCAGAGCGTTTTCTGCCACTTAATCATAAATACTGGCCACTTCTGGCCCGCTGCGATCAACAATCATGTCTAGCATTATATACTTACATGTGAAGAAGATAACCTGTTCCTTCTGGCGGCGCTTTCTGTCAAAACTTGGGATTTAAAAACTGCGTTCAGCCAACCTTGTGTGTTAAAATAAAATTTCACCGCCTCGCGTTCCGAAACTTCCGGTAAATTGAAGCGTCCGCTTATCCACTGTGTTTATGTAGTGGACACGTTGCGAGCGACGCGATCAAATAATATCTAATCATTTTTCGCCGCAGTTTGGAATTCCTACTCAGTGTGATGCTTCTAATTTGGGCTTCACTGTCGAACAAAGACAATACCTCGTTAAAACAGAGTCCAGTGTCGAATATATTATTTATTGATGTTTAAGGTCACATACTTATGCACAATGGCTAATCGTGACCGTGACAGTTTTACGGGTGGAGGAAGCCGGAGTACCCGGAGAGAACCACCGAGCAACGACGAGCAGCTGCCAGCTCCCCAACATCCTAACTCCGCACTGCAGCACAGGCAGGGTTAGACTGGTTGAAGATATGCGTGCCATCGACGTGCAGTACGCCTTAGTACACGGTGTCATCGTGCCCCCACGCGGGCAATGCAGATAAAGTGTCTTGCCCAAGGACACAACGCGGTTGCCGCAGGTGGGATTCGAACCGAGGACCCCTCGGCTTGCAGCCTGCACCTCAACCTACTGAGCCACCGCGCTCCCGTCCAGTGTCGAAAGAGAATCTTACAGTAACAATCACTGAAAATAAATTTGACGCGATTAGTGTTCGGTATTCGTCGAATTTTGATATTCGAATATTCGCCGGTCTCAACGAACGAATATTCGAATATCTGGGCGAAACTTAAAAAGAGTATAAAGTCGGGTTTTAAAACGAAATTCTTCGAAATAAACCCGTTTCATCGTTACTGCCCCGCCTTTAAGGTACTAATTGGAAGAACTATTTCAAGAATAAGCATTTATTAACTCATTCAAATGACAAAAATCCATGGGACTTGTTATATCAGTGAGTTAGATGTTTTTATTCAGGAAGTGGAGCATCCTAACTGTTTCTGGCTTCAAGCGATTCCGTTTCTCAGTAACCAGAAGACCAGCAGTGGAGAATGCGCGTTCCGACGATACACTGGTGGCCGGGAT
Organism: Pictodentalium vernedei; assembly: GCA_031216915.1. Classification (NCBI taxonomy): domain Eukaryota; kingdom Metazoa; phylum Mollusca; class Scaphopoda; order Dentaliida; family Dentaliidae; genus Pictodentalium; species Pictodentalium vernedei. The sequence continues at coordinate 90,513,337 of CM062297.1, read as the reverse complement.
CCCAAGGTAGAACTTCGCCAGTCCGGCAACTTCGGGATGCTTTGCCTCGTTAACTCTCCACCATTCCAGGGGATCTTCATCGAGACCGATGGATTCTGCCGCCAACTATGCATCGAGTGCACGCTTACCACTGACTTCAGGAGTACTTGCCTTTCTCTTTGGTTTCGATGGCCCATAGCACGCGAAGGAAGTGGAACCATATAGCGCAGTAAGGCGTTTTTCTTTCATTGCGCGTATTTTCATCTCTTTCGTGAGATTCGGGTCATTCGCTGACTCCAAAACGACACATTCTTCTTCGTGGGAGGTTGTTTCGGACGAACTAGGCTTATCGCTTGCAATTACTTTATCGAGTTCGTTGCGCACAATCCCATATGCTTCTTTTTTGAAGTCATCAGTGACGAATGGCAGTATTTTCATCCTTGGGTCGAGAACGGCTGCTGCCTGCATTGTGACACGAATGTCGTCGTCTCCCAGTCGTTCTTCCATGTAAGCCGAGAAAGCTATTTTAGCACTCTGTATAAAATGCAGGTCGTCCTTTTTCGGCTTCATAACGTAAGTCAATAAGTTCATTACTACCGCATAAACAGATGATACTGTACACGATTTCTCCGCGCCCATCTCACTTGATATAACTTTCAATGTTTCCAACATTTCGAGGAGAGCAGTAGCTTCGACCCCAAAACTCGGCAACGGTATAAGATCTCGTATTTCAGTCTTCTTGTGGTCCATAAGCACGTTGGTTACCGGTTTTTTCATTGCTATGAGCCGCTCGAGCATATCGTAAGTGCTTCCCCACCTAGTTGGACATTCTTGTTTCAATTTACGATAGGATAAGTTGTCACCACTATGCTTCTCCACTTCAACCTTCAACTTCTCCGTTTCTAATGGCGAATGGTGAAAGTGTGCAACTATTTTCTTCGCCGTTTTCAGTATTCCGACAGCAGTATCCTGTGCAAGGGCTTTCAGAATTGCACACTGTAATATATGGTCAAAGCAGCTTAGATTCAAACGGAAACTCATCTCTGTTGTGGCTTTTTTAATGTTAGCTCCGCTGTCGCGTACAATTGCGATATCTGACTCTATTAGTCCCCAGTCCTTCTCAAGCTCGCGAAGGTATGTCTTGAGGTTCTCGGCGGTATGGGATCCAGGACACGACCTCACTTCCAAACATATCGATGTCAACTTCCATTTCTCATCAATAACCGATGCAGTCAGACTGATGTAGGAATCATTTGCATCTGATGTCCAAATATCCGAGGTTACCCCGCATACTCGAACCCCCGGCAGACGGAGCATGTCGCGTATCTCTGAACATTTATCATTATAGGTTTTACTCATGATTCCTTTAATGGTTTTCGAAGATGGAATGTTGTATGAGGGGTTCAAGGTTGAAACAAGTTCCCTAAAATGTACACCCTCGACTAGGCTGAAGGGTTCATAGTTCTTCACCAGGAACTTCTGCATACGTAATGTTATTTGTTTTTGCTTATCAGAATCGTGGTCGTACTTTGTCGCCCCTGTCCGGACAACTTCAGACGGAAAGAAGCCAGTTTTTTTGGTCGAAGAAGCCTCAGTTTTACTCTTCTGTTCGATGCCATGTTTAGTTTTTAGATGGTTCCACAGATTCGTTGTGGTGCCGCAATACGTCAGTACATGTTCGTGGTTAACATTACATGTACCTTTTTTCTTCTTCTCATCAAGCGTGAAGTGAGACCAGATATCCGATTTTTTAGCCCTTGAAGCCATTCTAGAATAACACACAGTTCGATCACTGGGTCGAATTATGGAAAGTTATGCACGCGGCATTTTTAAAACAACATCCGGTTGTAGCTGTTCAATACGCGGATTGGGAAACGGACACTTTTGATAGTTTATTTCCTGACGTCGTTATCCAGAACACATGCCTGAGTAGTATCATCGAATATTCGAATAGTGGATTGATTATTCGAATATTCGAATATAATTATTCGTGAAAGAATATTCGAATATTCGGACCGAACACTAGACGCGACAAGTCGCGTCAAATTTATTTTCAGTGATATCGTGTTTCAAGTTGCATTCGTTTCTTACAAAGAATATTTTTCTTTGTTTTACAATAAGGCACACATTGTGGCACACTGTCAAAATTGAAAATTAAGAATATTTATTTATAGGTGCTCAATGTCACTTTCTGTCCATGCAGCTATATGATGACCGCAAAACGAGTATACAGCCAAGTTCAGCCAATCGTTTCTGCCTGGGTTGTTCACTTTATCGGACATTTCTTCTCTTCTGTGGGTTCCAACAGGGGTACAACCTGAGTAGAAAAATAGTTATTTATTGTTTTATCGCATAGTACACGCCACTCGTATCGAGTCCAGTGTGTAGAGCTATGAGGTGTGCTGGTCCAAGTATGTTTCCGGACAGTATTTAGTTCACGGATGGTATCTCCAGATTTATTTATTTTCTGGCGTTGAAGGTCAATTTCAGACTCTATCTCATTACAGCAACACGCGAAGTCAAGTTCAGCCAATCGTTTCTGAATCCCACATCAGAGGACTTCCACCCCAGGCGTTGGTTACCGGGTCCTGTTTTATCAGGAGAGCAAAACTTGTTCACCACAGTGAATAACATTGCTCCACTTGACGGGGTTCCCACAGAAGCATCCCCAGATATCATTCTTGGAAAACTCTTACGGGTATCCTCTTCTTGTACCACAAGAATCGATATAAAGCAAATGTCACACTTGCCCTCCTAAACATTGGCTCAATGCAACTTTCACATAACATTAAGCCCTACTAAAATTATCTACAACATCGCGCTGCACAGGCTACAAATTCCAAAGATTCGCCCTTAGAACACTAATTTGCAAAATTTTCTCGGGGGTGGGGTTGGGGGCTAGTCCTAAATAGAACCCTCCGCTCGTTACCTCTGAAGGGAAGTGGGGGAGGGGAGGGACCGTAGGGTCCTATTGAGGACTAGGAAACCCACCGCCCCAAACGGCTTTCCAAATATCACGTTTGTCCCCACCCCACCCACCTCCAAAAAACGAAGAAAAAGGCCCCTCCCCCCACACCTTATTCGAACTTGACTTGTATTTTATGTTGATACACCTACATACTAGTTTTCATTGATTTGGCCAACTAAAACTGAAGTTATCATCAGGAAACCCAAAAAAAAAATGAATTTTTGAAGTCAAAAAGGGGCATAACTCTGGCCAATATTGTCGGACATCACCCCGATTCGAACTTGACTTGAATTTTATGTTTATACAGCTATATATCAAATTTCATTTGATTTGGCCAACTATAACTAAAGTTATCATCGGTAAATCAAAGTGGGACGGACGCACGCACGACACACGGACGGACACCGGCTATTTTAATAGTCCCCCGGGACAAAAACTGGCTTGGGAAGCCCCAATTATAGAATCTTGGCTACGCGCCTCAAACGACATGAGAATTAAATCGAATATTCTCTCTGTATAAATACAGACATGTACGTCAACTGCAGATGGAATACAAGACGTTTTTTCATCCACCAAAGATATTAGATACTAAATTATCTTCCACTTTTAAATTTAGATGCCAGAAACAGACAAACTGAAAGACTGGTGTTTTAGTTAGATTATCGTTTTTACCAGAGGCCACATTCCTTGTAAATATGAACATACATATAACATTCACGTTTTCAACTTTTCTGTGAAAATAATATCTGTTTATTCTTCATGTGGGGTCTTTTGAACTTGAATCACTTGAAAAAGCTTTTGGACTCCAATGTCAAGTTTATAAATCTCGAAACTCTTTCATCTCAGTTTGAATGGCAAGTGAATCCCAAGAGTGCACTCCAGATATTCTCCAGGGAGGGTCTCTCTCGCTTCTAGTTATGTAATGTTAGCTGTTGGCGTACTCTTATCTTCACACTGTCTCGAGTCCAATCGGAATACATTGAAAGACAAAACAAATCACGAAGTACAGTACATTTCCACGGACGCCAATTATAGGAATAATCATTAAAAAATTGATCAATAATTTGGTGAACTAAGGTTTGAGGCAAGCTCCTTTCGACCTTTCTCTCTCATAGGTATTTAAATGAATTTCTTCACTGGTTCCGACCACGAAATGAAGAATGTAGGACACCCCCCCCCTCCCGACACCAAATTTAAGCTAGAACATATCTCCCGGATTCCCCCCTCCTAGGACATACCCTCCCCCACACTCCAAATTTCAGCTTGGACATATTCCCCCTCCAATTGGTATAAAAAATAAATTTTATAATATAAATCTGTTTGTAAATATTATTAAACACAAACAATATTTCAAATCATTGTCTTGATGCCTTTTAGCTATAATCAATTAGCATTTAAGATATAATCTCTGCTTGAATCCATCTCACATTCAGTCACCATTTCTTTGGAATTAATAAACAAACAATGATGATGCTAAGGTTTAAATATGACCCAGAGCCTCCTTTCACCATCATTCAAAATGGAATTAATCAAAACGAGTAGAGGTGGAATTAAAATTTGTCACGATGGTTATGTGTATACGAAGAAAGCACAAAAACCAAATAGAATTAGATGGGAGTGTCATCAAAGGAAAACCAGAGAATGTTTAGGAGCTATTATCACAGAACTGAACAATGGTGATGTACATGCTGCCCGTATTCACAATCATGAAGCTGATCCATGTGCAGTACATTTTGAAAAGATGAAAACTGGAATCAGAGATAAATCTCCCCTGAGTTCCAATGTGTTCTATGTGCCTACTGGCACATAGAACACATTGGAACTCAGGGGACGAAATGTCAAACTTCAAAAGAGAGATCAGCCCAGATCTTGACCACTGCAATTGTGAGAGCCCGCACTGGTAGAGCAGAATAGACAGCATGAAACGGACCATTCGTCGCCAGGGGCGTTTGATTGATTGACTGATTTTTTTTTTGTACCAAGTGAACCATCAACTGTTCAAGAACTTTTGATACCAGAGGAGTGGAAGACATCAGGTACCCAAGACCCACAACCATTCCTAATTTATGATAGTGGATCTGACCGACGATCCCACCGTGTTGTTATATTTGCTGCTAATTCAGCGTTGAAACAGTTAGCAAGCACTGACAAGTGGTTTATGGATGGCAATTTCTCTATGGCACCCAAGATATTTTCACAGCTGTATGTCATCCGCGCGCCCCTGGTTGACACGATAGAACCAATAATCTATGTGAAAGCTGGAATCTTGGTTTCCCAAATATAGTTGGCCATGCACATCCCTCTGTGTGGACACTTACTGAGAGTTTAAGAAAGGACTTTGCATTAGTGTCCACTGCTCCCATCCAGGATTCACTGGGGGAGAGACAGCATAAAAGAGTTAAAAAAAACACAAAACGACTACAGGAAAAACTGAACAAGGTCGGTGTTGACCGCAAAAATGGCCTGAAAACCACAGAAGAGACACTACAAGCTGTAGCGCACTGTATACGGTGGAAAAGTACTTAATCAGTTAAGGCCTCAAAAAAATAAAAATATGTTTCTCTGGCCCTCGCGCGTGGTCCTTTTGGCTGCCGCATGCTCTCTTTTTATAACCAATTTAAACTTAAAAAAAAAACCAAAAAGTAAATGGTTAATGTCTGATATTTTACCGAAGTTAAAAAAATTTGATAAATTTGTCCCTTGAGTGCAAGATGGCTTTGCAATGCTTTGCAAATCCTTCTTGCTCTCAAGGGATGAAATACACCACCACCCATGCTATTCTGTAGATTATGAGGCCTGAAACATAAACCAAGAATATGAACTTTTGATGGTAAAGAAATAATTACAGAAATAAAAAATAAAATAAAAAACCGCTCGCCCGCATGCAGTTTTACAAATAATGTCCTAAGAAACAGAAGATCCACTCTGTGGGGCCTAATATTATAATATTTCCTGCTTTATTTTATGCTTTTTTATGTTGTGCTTCGGTTTATTAATAGGGATAGTTCATAATAATTATTTATTACAATTTATTGGAGAGTGCCCATTGGTACTTTCCAATCAATTGTAATAAACAATTAAGGTATTTATTGAGTTTGCAAATACTATGAAATAAATTGTGAAAATTTTTTGCTAAAATTATGTAAAACGTTAACATTATGTCTTTTATTGAGTTTGTAAAAAGTATGAAATGAATTGTGAAAAGTTTTGCTAAAATTATGTAAAATGTTATATAACAATGGTAACTTTATGACAAAATAAAAAAAAAACAAAAGAACATGAAGACTGTTGTACTTTTTTCAAGTGTCCTGGGGGGGGGGGGGGGGGGGGTATATATCAATGGGGGAATATGTCATAGTGGGAAATATTGGGGGGTATGTCCTGGGAGAAATATCCGGGGGGGGGGGGAGGTATACCCTAGATGAAATCAGGTGGGGTGGGATGTCCGGGGGAGGGGGGGGGTAACCGTACCCCGAAATGAAGCAATAGAGGTGGAAAGGCCAAGGGAGGAGGCTATGGTGCTCTTCGTGGGGGTCTGGGTAAAGGTGTTACCCTCCCTCAGCTGAGGACCATGTGAGAGGAGGGCCTCTCGACAAACGTGCTACCTCTCCCCGAGGGTGATATTGTGACTTTTTCGGACAAATATAGTAGGGCTGTCACGATTAATCGATCGATCACACCGAAATCGATAAGTATTTTTCGTTGTCGAAGAATCGGTAAATTTTACCCCATTTTAGACGTTTAATAATTAAAAAAATTGATGAAAAAACTATTGTTTCTAAAGGTTAAAAAAAGGTCAAGAACGTCGACGTTAAACCTCAATAAGCCGTTAGAAGCATTTGTCTTTCAGGTACGTTCAAAGCTTTGATGTTCTGAACTTTTGAATCGCCAGTGTAATAATCAAGACCAGTCGGCAGTTGCGAACTTGCGAAGTTCGCAACTGACGATCGGCCTTGATTATTACACTGACGGTTCAAAAGTTCAGAACATCAAAGCTTCGAATGTACCTAAAAGAGGGTCGTCTTCGTTGTTTACTTGAGGTAGGTCTATTGACTTGAAGTTCATTTTAACGACTTAAAAAAGAGGGAGAGGGAGAAGGAGGTCATCTTCACTTCCTGGGGTTCCCGGTAGGGCCACTCTGTGGTATAAACGGTATTAAACCAATTACCGGGTTAGAGTTTGTTAAAGATATGTGTAGGTCTAAATTTCAAATCTATTGAATAATGGCGTGTGAGATAGACCAATAATATTCGCCTTCGCCTGTGCTCCGAATTTAATAATAAATTCGGAGCACAGGCGAAGGCTAATATTATTGGACAACGTGTGAGAGGGCGAGTATTTATTGGTGTGATTGTGTGTGAAGGTGTGTGTGTGTGTGTGTGGTGTGTGTGTGTGGTTATGTATGTGTGGGGTGGAGGGGGGGGGGCAAAGGGATTGGTGAAAGTTTACATTAAGACGATAAATGCCCACCCATGTACCTACCTTAATGGTAAACAAACCGGATACTAAATTCACCCAGTGTTGAAATTCACATGAATTACATCAACAAAATGCAAGACCAGAATACCTGTGTGTGGGAGGAGCACTTTAAAAAAAACAAAACAAATGGACATCAATTTTTCATCCTTGACAAAAAACATTTTGTCATTTATTTCCCAAGAAATATGAAAAATAAAATATTTATAATAAAATTGAGATAAATATGCATTTATCATTTACATATGTACAAACGAGTAACTGATCCCAAAATAAAAAAGTCTGAATTGTTGACCCAAGTTCACAGCTGAGTATTAAAAAAACAAAACTAATTCTCAAGTTGTGATTAAAAATTAAAAAGTTCACATAAAGCTGTTGACATAAACAGGTAGCAGCATAAAATTTCTATCCTATTTTTCCAAAAAAGGATGATGGCATGTTAACGAACATACAATTATGGGTGCAATAGTTAAGTTTGTTTAAGTGGATGAGTGGTAGAAGCCACTATCATGGCAGGCAGGCCTTTAAATTCTTCCCAACTAACGACGGTAAACGCTGTGCCCAAATAAGATAATTGCGCCCAAATTATGCGGAGTTAGAAACTTTTTCTAAAGTTTTGCAGTGTTTTGGCAATGAATAGTTTGGCCAAGTTTCCCTGATGCTTGTAACATAGCTTAGAGCTAACCTTCGAATCAAACAATGCAACAGATAAATAACTTTTTAAAAAACTCACAGAGTTCGCCACAGAAAAGCAATCGTCGTCAACAGTGTCGTCGTCGGCGATTGCTTTTCTGTGGCGAATTCTGTCTGACCATGCACTTGAAGCTCGAAATCAATTATATTCATGTTTGTGGCATTTCTCAGTAAACGCCATGCGTAATTTAGCCTACGTGTACATTCAAACAGGCCTTTGTCTCGGCATTAGAAAACTAAGAAGCTTTCTCGAGTTAGTCCTTTTAAACTTACATCAAAGGGTGGTGGAAACCAGTGATAATGGTGAAGACCTATAATGGGGGGTTTAAGACGTGGACAAAAAACCTGAAGCAGACGCCAAGAAGAAGGAAACACCGGTGCTTTTTCTCCTATCATAGAGACCACATCCATATTTGCCGTTGTGTCCAAATTACACTGATCTAGAGGTCTGATCATGGTGCTATTGAGAAGTGTTGGAATCCACTTTTGTGGCATTTTTTTTTATATATAATGTTATTTTGTCACCATTTATTGGAGAGTGCCAACAAGCATAAATGGTGACAAAACAAATATATTATGAACAATATCTTGCTCAACTGAGGCAGTTCTTTAAATTCATTTATCTTGGGGACACCGTTTTGCACAAATTTGGGCACATTAAAACCAAAAATAACAATTTTATCCTGTCATATTTAATTATCATGCCTTTCTTTGTGTTTATATGGTAATATTAAGATGAAAGTTATTCTAAAATGCAGAACATTTTTCTTGACGTCTTCACACCTTCTCTAATTTGGGGACACCTGTAAAAGGTGTGAAGCTGGGTAATCTAAGTTGGGTAATCTAAAGGCCTTACTGAGGCTCCCTTGGTGATACCTTGGTAAATTTGAAAGAAAACTCCTCATTTTTACAAATTACTATTGAAATAAAATTTAGCACTATACCAGTGAAAAAAAAACACACCTGCAAATTAGAATGGGTATGAAAAAAGAAGAACTGAACCTAAAAATTTTGAAGGTTTAACTTTTTTTTTGCATTCAGGCCTTAGATGAGCACAGGTGGATTGGGTACGCAACCGCTTCACCAACTCTTTACCATTTACCAAATCAGGGTATTTTGGGTTTTTAAAAATTTGATTAACAGTTTCCATCTTGGTTTCAAAAAGTGATGATAAATAGTGAATATAGGGCCAATGTGAAAGAAAAATGGTTAGCATTTGGACATTTTTTAATAGAAGTTTGCAATGCGAATCCAGTCATCAAATACCCTGCAAATGTAATTGTTACAATCGGTCAGTATTCTACACAAAAATAAAAATTTTAGATAATATTTTTTCAATTCCTATCTTCAAGCTTGTAACCTATCCGTAGAATTACAGTATGTGGAGGGCAGATTGTAACTAAATCACCCATGGAGTGGAATTATCACCAAAAGTATCAATTTCAAATATTGTACATATGAACAAAATACACAAGCAATGTTTTAGCCAATGGACCTCCAGGTTTAACCCGTTGATCTATTAGCTGGAACTTTGCTTGTGCCTGTTATGCTTTGCGACAAAACTGCAATTATTTCATGGGTGGAATCTCCACTCAGCAGGTGATTTAGTTATAATCATTCCATGTCCTGTAATAGAGCTGGGAGGTTTCAAGTTTTCATATTCAGTTTCGATTTGGTTCAGTTTCAGGAAAAAACTTTGGTTGCAGTTTTGAGCTGTAGGTTAAACGAAACCGAACCGAGGTTTTTAGTTTTTTTTAAAAACCGAAACCATCGACATCCTGTACATGTAATCTAAGGTTTTTCGTTTTTTATTAAATACTCTCTTGTTGCAGAAATTCACAGAATGTAGCCATCCCAAAGTGGTGAGAGTACCCAGATACTGCCAATGGCAGTGTCTGGGTACTCTCACTACTCTGGGATGGCTAAATTCTGTGAATTTTCGACATTTCAGTTTAGTTGTGTTTGCAGCTTTCCTCAAGTTGCGTGTAGGTGTCAGACCTCGAAAATGGCCAAGCACAATAAAAGTTCTGTATATTTAGGTAATTATTATATTGGCCTTCCTGATTCTTCATGTATTATAGCTTATTTCGGGCATTCATTGAGTTTCACTCAGTTTCACTGCCATTCAGTTATGACTCGGGACATAAGAATGAGTTTTATTGAATTTTATTTGGCCTCATGAACAAACCGAAAACCGAACCGAACCGAGGTTTTACTCCACCTGAAAAACCAAAACCAAAACCGAACAAGAAATTTAAAAACCTACAGCTCTATTGCAGTTAATTTTTTTCTTTGTGTTAATTTGGTTCAGTTTTTCTATGTGTTAAGAACACATAATAAATAACACTTTAGGCTCCTTAACTTAAAAAAATATCCCCAATATTTTATATGACACCACTCGCTATGAAAAGTTCTGCCTGGAAGTATCTCCATTGGGTTCAGCAGGGACCAATCAGGACTATTTAAAATACGCTCTAGCCTCGGAGCCTATTTTTTCAATTCATGCGCCAGATTTCAATTTACGGAGTCACACTGCTGTTTGTAACACACACTGCAAGTATGTAATAGCTCTCATCATTTTCATTTAGTACACTATAGCAAACATTAATCTTCACTGTGGTTTCTGATCAAGCCTTGGCTGCCTATTTAGGCAGCCAAGACTTGATCAGAAACCACAGTGAAGATTAATGCTTGGTAATTAAGACTTGAAGTATTAACTTAAGCACTCTACAACAATGATAAATGATAATCATATATATAATACATGTAAGAGTGTCTCTCTCGATTATCCATCGAAAGAATATCAAAATATGATATGAGAAGTTACGTGCCAACTGAGAAGCCTATTGAGATTTAAGAGCCAGGTCCTGATGTTTCAGAAACAAATACGCACTGGCGCATGCCCAGGTCGGTCCCTGGTTCAGCCTAACTTCCCTTTGACCATTCTTCGGGATTCTAGGGGATCAGTTGCAGGAATATATTGAGTTGGAAATGTTGCAATATTGAGGTTGAACTAGATTCAATGAATTTAATCCTATTCAAGTGCAGGCTGTATAAATTAGAAATTAAGACACCCGGAAAAGACAATGCTTTAACTTTTCTCAGGTAACCTATTGTTTATGAGGTAAACATTCTTCAGATTTCAAACTCAAAATTCTCAATACCACCCATCTCTAAAAGAGTGGAATTCCAATGCATACAATTACTGTCAATTCTTCCCATCTTGCAAACGAATGCCAAGCAAAGTGTCAGCCAATGGACCTCTGGGTTAAACCCAGAGGTTCAATGACTGAAACTTTGCTTGTCGTTCATATATGAACTTTGCTTGTCGTTCATATGTACATATATGTTTCTTCATGGAAAGGGAATTATTGTACACCTGGAAACTCCACTCCATGGGTGTTTCAGTGATAATCCACTCAATATTCTGTGCACACAAGGTTCCGCTCTACAGTTTCGCACTATTACACAGGGGTGATATTCAAAACCTATGTTGAAACTAATGCCATGTAAATTGGAGATCTATATATTTTAACTGTCACATAATGATTACATTAGGCTATTTGTTGGACAAGAGAATTTGACGTTTTGGTCCTAAAGTTGGAGTCTGATGCATAGGGGTAAGTTACCAGATGAACTGTAGGAAACAGTAGCTCCAAAAAATCGGCTATTTTTTAAAATGTCATTTTTACAGGGGCTTGTTACCGGGCATGTAACTAAAAATGAGATGGAAACATGGAATTGTTTTCTCCACATTTTAGAAACAGTGCGTTCGTTATATGCTCCAAGGTTAGGTGAGTAGGATAGTGAGAAAATTCTGCTTTTGAGTCTGCTGGGTGGCTGAAAATGACTAGTACATGTAATTGTATATCCCTGTTAATTGAATATAATTTCCCAACACAAAACCATTTACCATACCTCCAGTACAAATTTGACCTGTTAATCGAATATAGGTTATAGAGTAAACTCCTCTTAATTGAATAAAATATCTTGTAACATGTCGAGAAATTACCCTGACTCTCCCCAGTTTTCCTTCTTTTATAGACCTATTTGGCCTCAGAGCATCCAAAACAGGCACTTAATCTATTATATCTTGTTTGACAGAGCTCATAGAGCTCTGTCAAACAAGATATAATAGAATAAATGCTAAGTTTATCGCTAGAATACAGGAAAGTGACACACTCCCTGTTAATTGAATAATTTCCATTGTCAAAGTGGCTATTCAATTAACAGGGTTCCACTGTATCAGCATTTTGTCATGCAAATTTGCGGTTGAAGTCTTGCCTTTGACAATAAATTATTTCACCCACATTCATATTATTTATTTCTACTTAGTCAAATAGTGTTATATGTTTTTAGTGGATTTGGGAAATGTAATACATGTTATAGGTTAGAGAAGTAAGTTACAATGTATGACCTGTTCTTTTAGGAAATGCCTGGAAAACTGTGGAGCGGAAACTAATGGTACAGGAGAATATTCATTACTTGGGTGGACAAATACTGATGATGTCATTCATGACACTCACATTGTTAATACATGTACCATTACAACTAGAAGTTCAGTCACGAACTGTGTGCTTATCTAGGCTTAACTGTGCGTAGGAATTGCATGCAGTTGTCATATCGAATGGCATCCAAAGCACGGCAGGTTCTCCTGGTTACTCATAGCAAACACAGGCAATGTTTCCGCCAATGGACCTCCGGGTTACCCGGAGGTCCACTGGCTGAAACATTTGTTGTGCTCAGGGCATATGTACAGAATTTGATAGCCTTACTATGGTCATATGATAACACATAGATTAACGCGCAGATCGACGTGCTATTTGTGCGCATTTCATGACAGGACTTCTAGTTTTAACTGTACTTTTATATCAGCTCTCAATGTAATTCCTTGACAACTCTAAGAATCATTTTAGGAGGTACATGTAATATCACAGGCTGATACAGGTACACACGTACATGTACATGTCATATCCACGAGGAAAAAATATAGATAGAAACTTTTGCCAAGTACCTCTACAACTTATTTTGTTTGGCCAGTTCTATTCATTATTTCAACCTACTGTCATTCTGATTCCACAACCAATAAATTTCTGATGGACAAAAAAATCTTGCCATTTATTTTGAAACATGTATAAAAAAATAAAATTTAAAAAATCGTCAGAAATGTTAATTTCTCAGTTCTGATGTATAGATGGATGATTATATATATAAAACGAGTGTTAAAATTCAACTCCGGAAAAGATTGACACAGGTGAGCAATAAAAACCAGATATCCATTAGCATGTACCAGTAGTAAGAACAATAATACAGATTATCATATACAAGATGGAACTAGAAGCATAAATTGTCAGAAGAAAACAGTTTCTATGTGAAATACTCAGAAATAGTCAACATGTAAAAGGTCCTTCCGAAAAATTGTCCTAACAATTCTCCAGTTTCAGTCAGTGCAAATCAGAGGCGGACTGGCCGTATGTTCCACTGAGAAACTTTTCGGTGGGTCCCTGTAAGCCTGTGGCAATGCAGCCCCCAACACCTGTTCCTACATGAAATTTTTTGAAAATGACCAAATGGCAAAATGGATCTGATTGAATAGGGTAGCTGTAGCCCACAATATACAGTACAGTCGCCGTGGACTGGTCGTAATCCACGTGTGGGCAGTGATGTCCACGTATGCATTTACCAGGTACATGTTATAAAAACCTGGTGCTTCATTGATCAAATTGTTGATGTTTATTCCTATAAATAGTGTTTATTGCGTGCGTGGAAATATTGTACTGTCTATGCGCATTTCATGACAAGACTTCTTTTTTTAACTGTAAAACTAGAAATCCTGTCATGAAATGCACACAAATAGAATGTTGATCTGCGCGTTAATCAACACGTTACGACCATAGTAAGGTTATCAAATTCTGCACATATGGCCTGTGCACAAGCAATGTTTCTGCCAATGGACCTCCGGATAACCCGGAGGTCCATTGGCAGAAACATTGCCTGTGTTTGCTATGAGTAACCAGGAGAACCTGCTGTGCTTTCGATGCCATTCGATATGGCAATTGTGCACAATTCCTATGCGCAATTAAGCCTAGATAAGCGCACAGTTCGTGACAGGACTTCTAGTTTTAACTGTACTTTCTGTGAAATGCCAAAGCACCACTTGGATAAATTTTCATAGCCTTTTTTTATAAAAAAAAGTACCAGAGAGTCTAGGCATTTCACATAAACTAGTTTCATGATCCTGGTGTTACAGGTCTTATACATATACATGTATATTATGTTACACTGAGCTTATCGCTGATTAGTTTTTGGTCTTTAAGGTCACTCACATACGTGTACACAGCCCTGGTAATTCACCCTCAGCAATCAGCATTGCCGAGGAAAATGTCGAGGAAAGGAAAACTATCCACAGCAAAAATACTGCCGAGAATGGCTTCTTCAGAAAGCCTTGTTTGTAGTGATGGAAATTTCACAACTTCCAGATTATTTACAAGGAACCAAACCATGTGTGTTGCACTACGCTGTATTGCTAATCTTACAACGTACAGTACAAGTTGCAACATAACCACTTGAAACTTTATGTTCTGCTTCTTCTATGTTCATAACACCAGAATCTGACATCATTTTCTGAAAAGCTCTTGTAGAGCTTTCCAGAAACTGATGTCAGATTCTGGTGTTATCAGCCATGGGTGATTTAGTGATAATACACTCTACATGTACTGTACATGTATTATGATAATATTAAAACAAATCGTCCCCTGAGTTCCAATGTGTTCTATGTGCCAGTAGGCACATAGAACATTGGAACTCGGGTGACGAAATCAAAAATAATCTGTGGATACTTCTGGATTCACTGTGTACAGTAGTTTGAAATACATGTACATGTACCATGTATGTAAATAAGTCTGACTGATAACCAACAGATAAAGATTAGCCCTGCCACTATATGTGTATGTAAACCTACATACATGTATAACATTAGTCACAATAAAGAGGGGGTTCAATAGAGGGATTAAGGACTGCCATTTGAAAACCAAGTGGGAAGATTTTCTGTCCAAGAATTATTATATACATGTATGGGTACATTACATGGAGTGGAGTTTTCACGCATACATGTATAGAACATAGGGATCAAAATACCTTTTTTTTAATTTGCATAACAAAATGCTATATATTTTCAAAAAATGTACATGTTTATAGCATTTTCTGAAAATTGTGTAGCATTTTTATGCTTCAAATTTAATCTACAATAATGAGTGCTTTTTGTTCCCTAGAAAGCGTTTGACACTTACATGTACATGTAGTTACATATACATGTAGTACATATTAGTGGTTGGCCTATTTGAAAAACAAAAAAAATACAAAGAAATTTTTCAGTCGGGTGATGCTGCTATTAACTTGCAGTAGCAGCATTACCTGGCCCTGTAAATTTCTGTAGTGCCGCCTGATACCAACCGTTGTGGAATCTTGAACTACTGTAGCTTTCATAGTTTTAAGTGGTTTCATCCATGCATTACCGGTACATACATGTATGGTATGGACATACTGATTTGGTACTCTGCCAGCATGTGAGTGGGCTTCTATCCCCAATTAACTTTTTTACTCGTATGGATACTTGAGGACTTGGAGGCAAATTGGCAGTTCATGGACCACCAGGTGTTCGACCCGGTGGTCCATGAGCTGCCGATTTGCCATTGAACCATAATGTTTCTACCAGAAAAGCAGTTACAAGTTAGGACTAATTGCCCATTTGTCCACCATGATATACATGTACATGTAGAACTTGAGAATGTGCATCACATTTCGCTATGCATATTTAATGATCGCATACATGTAGTTTTTCCTGAATTTTGCATAGCGAAATCACCAAAATGCAATTTAATACCGCTTTTGATCCCTGATAGAACACTTTATTCCTCTGATAAAGCATAACAATGCTGAGCAAATTTTCAGCTAATGGACCTCTGGGTTGAACCTGGAGGTCCACTGGCTGAAACTTTGCTTGGCATCCTTATGCTTTTCAGACTAAAAGTTATATGTATTGTCCGGTTGGAAACTCCACTCCATGGGTGTTTTATAATCAATCCACTCCCAACATTCTGTAGACATATTCCCAAGGGGAAATACTGATCTTCCATTTCCCACAACTGGTTACATAATTGCAAGTCTGAAATGTAGACTTTATGAGGCAGTCTACATGTACACACAGGCTTAAAATCCATGAGAGAAGCAGAATCTTGGGCTTACATTTCATCTAAATTTAGGAGGATCCATTTGGATTCTCGCAAAAATGGTTGGCTGTGAGAATCGGAATCCATTCCTGCAGGCTGTTAAAAGTGTCCCAGGATCCCATGAGGCTACCATGGTTGAACCCCTGTTGTACATGTATACAGATAAAACATGTTAACCCTTTACCCAACACAGCCTTTTAATTTTTAAAACATAAATTGAATTTGATAATTTTAAAAAAAATTAACAATATTTATCAGTAAAACCTAACAAATATGGATGTCATTGGTACCAGCTCCTGTCATTGAGCCGGTTCCAATGACAGCCATATTTGTACGATTCTACATGTATTGCCAAAGTGTCAGGATATTTCAGGTCATGTTAGTCTTGTACTTATTGGTTAATTTGTTGCTGATATGTTACAGTACATGTAAGTGGACAGTGTATTATCACTAAATCACCCATAGAGTGGAAATTCCACCCAAGTAATAATGGCAAATATGTTGCAAAGCTTAACAAGCACAAGCAATGCTTTAATCCAGAGGTCCATTGGCTGAAACTTTGCTTGTGTTTTTTGTCATGTACAGAATTTGAAAGTGATACTTTGAGAGGGATAACTCCACTCCACGGGTGATTTAGTTAAAATACACTCTCCACGTACTGTAGGTGTACATGTAGGTAGAGAGTTAAATTGACAACATTCTGTTCATGTGAATCCCAGCAGAGTGCAGCGAGACTCTACATGTACATGTACAGTTAAAACTAGAAGTCCTGTCATGAAATGCACACAAATAGCATGTTGAGCTGCGTGTTAATCTATGCGTTATGACCATAGTGTGGCTATTAAAATCTGTACATATGGCCTGTGCACAAGCAATGTTTCAGCCAATGGACCTCCGGGTACCCCGGAGGTCCATTGGCAGAAACATTGCCCATGTTTGTTATGAGTAACCAGGAGAACCTGCCGTGCTTTGGATGCCATTCGATATGGCAACTGCGCACAATTCCTACGTGCAATTATGCCTAGATAAGTGCACAGTTCGTGATAGGACTTCTAGTTTTAACTGTACATGGATTCCTGCTGGTTTTGTTAAGCAAATCAGTAGGCGCATCGATTCTCTGAGAAATATAAGCCCTGGAATCGATTGCCATAAATGGTTTTCACAAGGAAAACGATGAGAATCAACTTTGATTTTTGCAAAATGTCAGGCCTGGCATTCTGAAAAATGCAGGAGGGCAAAAAATCGCTCTCCTCAATCAGCTTAGGAGAGCAATTAGCTTTACACAGCATTTTAAGTATCCAGTTAAACGAACTCATTGAAACTGAAACCAACAGACTACATCAGTGATTTTATTAACTTTACTAAGGTAAAGCGAAATCTCTTAAGACATCTAGATGTCTCACTCAACAACCAAACACACACTTGACAAGACATGTGTGTGTACCCAGACCTTTTGTCCAAGAAAGTCATACGCCTACCACTACCACCTTCAACCCCCCAAGGGGGTTGAAGTTGGTAGTGGTAGACGTATGACTTTCTTGGACAACAGGTCTGCTTGA
The DNA here is from genome assembly GCA_031216915.1 of Pictodentalium vernedei. Taxonomy (NCBI): domain Eukaryota; kingdom Metazoa; phylum Mollusca; class Scaphopoda; order Dentaliida; family Dentaliidae; genus Pictodentalium; species Pictodentalium vernedei. The sequence goes on along the minus strand of CM062297.1, from coordinate 90,495,434 downwards.
ATCTACAGTCACATCCTGGTGCAAGTGTTTCAAGTGACAGGATAGTAGTAATGGTAGTATATTATAGTGTCAATATTCCTTGAATAATTACCCCTCAAACTGTGATGTCAGTTGTTGAACTTGAAACTGACAGAAAAAAAAATATTGCTGTGACCCATTTTGCTTCAAATGATTGCAACTGTGTTTGGGTATGGTTGCAGCCATTACCTTTTACCACTAAACCACTTTCAAAATGAAATTAAGTGATGTTATGTGACTTCGAAGTTAAATTACATTTTTGCTTTACAACAAAAATTTAATGTGAGCATAATACATGTAATCTCGATCATCCCAGACCAAAATATTTAGGAGGGCAATTTTTCGCTCTCCTTAATTCTTTCAGGAGGGCAGAAAGGAGAGCTAAAAAATCACTCTCCTGAAATTGTCAAGCCTGTGTACATGTATTCTGAAAGTGTCTTTAAAGGCCTGGAGAAATCTACTTATTTTTTGTTCCTTCACGTTAACACTTCGACTGAGCAGTGGTTGGTAGTCATGTCTTGGCTGCCTATACATGTACAACAGACAGCCAAGACTTCACTAGAAATTACTGCCAAGGTCATGGGAGTCATCAGGATTTTTCAAAAGGAGTTTGACTTTGATGAAATGGGTAAGCAGTGGTACATCTGACAGATGCTGAGGGTATCTGCCGTTGAGTGCCAAAGACAGGGCATACTAGGGGGATACGTTTAGATCGGTGAACTACTGTTGAATTGAAAACCATCTGGGTAGATTTGTCGATTGTGCAGAATTCTGCCAAGAGATTTCCGAGTGCAGGACAAAAAGAAAGAAATTATACAAGAACAATGAATTTGAGATGCTACAGTACATGTAGATTCGCCATGGACTGGTCATAATCCATGTGTGGATAGTGATGTCCACGCATGTGTTTATCAGGTAATAAAAATCATTAATTAAATTTTTGATGATCAGTTAGAACTATAATTAGTGTTTGGAATCTAATAAGACTAAGATAATTCCATCGAAGGAAATATTGCCATCATGTGGAAAGTGACCAGTCCATGGGGGCCAGACTATATTTTCAGTTGGTTTTCTTTTGAAAGGTCTCGCATTCACAATATTTTATTGATGAAATCTCAAGTCATTACTACTGTAATCAGATCGCATAATTTTAGGTGTGGGTTTATGTAGGGCTGTCACGATTTTTAAATTTAGGAATTGATTAATTGTCGCAAATAATCGATAATAATCAATTAATCGTACCTAGATGCCCCCTCCCCCTCTTTTTGAAGTCGTTAAAACTGAAGTTCAAGTCAGTTGACCTGTCTCAACTACATGTAAACAACAAAGATGATCCTCTTTTAGGTATATTCAAAGCTTCGATGTTCTGAACTTTTGAACCATCAGTGTAATAATCAAAACCGGTCGCCAGTTGCAAAGTTCGCAACTGACGACCGGTTTTGATTATTACACTGACGGTTCAAAAGTTCAGAACATCAAAGCTTTGAATGTACCTTAAAGACAAATGCTTCTAACGGCTTCTTGAGGTTTAATGTCGACGTTCTTGACCTTTTACCTTTAGAAACAATAGTTTTTTCATCAATTTTTTTTAATTATTAAACGTCTAAAAAGGGCTAAAATTTACCGATTCTCCGTCAATGAAAAATACTAATCGATTTGGCCATGACAGATCGACAATCGAATGATTGTGACAGCCCTAGTTTTATGATCACAGAAGATGCAGAACTGTCACTAATTCTTCATGTTTTACTTTTCTCTCACCACTGAAAATATGAAAACAAACATTTTAGTTTGAACATGAGAAATATGTAGGTCTTAATCAATGACAATCATCTCTTCTTTTTCGACTTTTTACGTTTCACTAACAATTCAAACATTTTATCAATTGCCTCATCCAGTCCCTCCCCGGTTATCCCACACACAGGAATCACATGCCACAACTGACCCTGTGGAAGTTCATGCAAAGATAACAGTTTCTCAACTTCTGAAACATCTAATGCCTCATAAAGGTCCTGTTTATTTGCTAAGATTAACAAAGGTAGTCCTGAATTTTCAGAACATCTTGTTAATTTTAAGAGTTCCATTTTGGCCTCCTCGATTCTTTCTTTATCACAGCTATCAATAACAAATATAATTCCTTCAGAAGACTTCATATATGACACCCATAATGGTCTTGTTTTATCATGTCCACCAATATCCCAGATATTGAAGGTGATACCCTTAGCTTTTCCACTAACGGTTTTTATTTTTTCACAATTAAATCCTATTGTAGGAACAGCGTTTGTATACTGATTGAATTTGAGTCTGTATAGTATGGTTGTCTTGCCTGACTGGTCTAACCCCAGCATGACTAGAGATACACTTGAACCTCCATTAATTGAATTGCTTCCTCCCATCTCAGTAATTACATTGTATCACGTCAATTCACGTGCATGTTTGTCTCACAGCATCAATCGTTCACAAAATATTCATTCACATTTTGAATTTCCTCCTTTCAAAATATCGAAATCAGAGAAATTTTATTTCAAGTGAAAAGAAAACCTCGAAAAATATCCATTGCTGCTCTTTTTTTCAGTAATCAAGTGATCAGCTTTATTTGTCATCTCCCACAATGCGAGCTAGAGAAATTAACGATCCTCTTGATGTCATTTTGTTTTTCAATCTTGAAAAAAAGAGCATTCAAATGAAACATAAAATGTTTTATATTATAAAAATAAAACGAATTGCAAGTTGTAACACATACAAAATATCCTCCAGGTAAAATCCGAAAAAGTAAAAGGGTGCAAGAAAAATATTGCTGTCCTCACGGCTGTTTTTGCAATATTTAGATCATCTGCGCGTCATTTGAGATTGTTTATAATCTGTAGGATTGGTAAGACACCAGTCTCTCCCAAACACACTCCACTTCCTCTATCTTCGTGTGTGGAATGTTGCGAATGAATGGATTTGATTTTAGGAGCGAACCACTGAGTTTCTCCAAATGCTATTTCTATCTCATCATCAACACAGCAGTGGCGTTTAGTAATTTTCTCTCACAGTCACTTGGAGAAAAACACAATTCAAACAGCCTTCCGAGTTTATTTTGAACTTTCTCAGTGAACTAACGTTCGTTTCCTATCGACCTAATTAACGTTCTATATAAGGATATTGAAGATACAATGGCCACCTGCTTTGTCACCTTTAAGGGAGATAACCACGAGAAACATTTTCTCACGTCTTGTGGACTTCGCGCTGAAAAAAAACAAGAAATTGTGAACATCAAAATTGTTGACATCGCTTTGTGACCATACTGGGATGGGGATTTGGCAAGGAGCAGTGGCGGTAACCGGTTCTCGTCAGATCACCGGTTCGTCCTCCGATGGGTGACCGTCTAAGCGATGGGTTCGGACTCCCGCGTTGTGTCCTTGAGCAAGGCACTTAACCCCGTTGTCCACATAGGATCACGATGACGCCGTGTACTAAGGCGTACTGCACGTCGATGGTGCGCATGTCTTCAACCAATCTAACCCTGTCTGTGCTGCAGTGCGGAGTTACGATGTTGGAGAGCTGCCAGCTGCTCGTCGTTGCTCTGTGGTTCTCTCCGGGTACTCCGGCTTCCTCCACTCGTAAAACTGCCACGGCCATGATTAGCCATTGTACATAAGTATGTGTATCTAACATGAAAAGCAGACGACACTTGCAAATAAAATTCTTGAATAACTAATGTTTTTTCAGTTTGTGTCTCAAAAACATAGGTTATGACCCCTTAGTGGAACGAGCTCCGCGAGCTCGTTCCAAAGAGGGGTCATAATCTATGTTTTTCAGACTAAAAATGAAATATAATGATTATTAATTGGCGGTTTTTGAGAGTGGCGCTGGCCGGTTTTGCTGGTTGCGTTGGGTAATGGATTAAACGACTAGATCTAATGCATAGACTTGGGTCGCACACAGTGTCGATCAGGGGCTGACTGGACCAAAGCAAAACGAAAAAACAGTTACCGGAAAGTGAACCAAGGTTGGGGATGGGGGGGGGGGGGGGGGGGGGTGCGGAGAAAATTTGGATTTTTCGGGCTGAAAGAACGCTGCTTCCCTGCACCCAAATGATCAATTATAGTCCACATGGAGGACATTTCAATGGCATATTTATGTCACCCTCGTCGCGCTTTCGGAAAAAATGTTTGGGAAAAAAACATAGTTCAATCCAATGGGAGAAACATTTTGATTTTTCAAACTGTCAGAACGCTGATTCCTTGCAACTGAGCAATCAAATGCAGACCAGACTGTTGGTATATCGAAATGTCTCCATGTGGACTGCCATTTCGGTACACCGGCAATCTCTGCAGTCAGACCCATTTCGTCTGTTGGTCATTTTCCAAAAAATCCATGCACCAACACGCGTTTGGCTCAAATTTTGGAACCACAGGAGGACCATCAATAGAGGGGCCCATCGGGTTTTTTTCTCGATGAACCATATGGCCAGTCCGCCTATGGAGTAGTAGGTCATACAAATGGAGGGCTGTGATTCCCGATTTTGGGCTACTGGGGGCCCAGCATGATCAGTTTGGAGTACTACTGGCACGAAACGTATTAACATCTTATCTTATATACTGCTGGCGGTTTTTCCTGCCAGGACAGGAAATCGCTTGCCATTTATATTTATTTATTTATTTATTTATTTATTTATTTATTTATTGGTGTTTAAGATCACATACTTATGCACAATGGCCAATCGTGACCGCGACAGTTTTATGGGTGGTGGAAGCCGGAGTACCCGGAGAGAACCACCGAGCATCGACGAGCAACTGTCAGCTCCTCAAGATTCTAACTCTGTTCAAGCTCCGCTCAAGCAGGGTTACAGCGGTTGAAGACATGTGCACCATCGACGTGCAGTACGCCTTAGTACACGGCGTCATCGCGCCCCCATGTAGGCAACCGGGATAAAGTGCCTTGCCCAAGGACACAACGCGGGTCGTCTCGGACGGACGGGGATCGAACTCGAGACCTCTGGCATAGAAGTCCAACAGTCTACCACTGAGCCACCGCGCTCCCAATCGCTTGCCATTAAAATACGTAAAATTTGAGCACACGTTACCAAATTTTCAACTACAAATTGTGTCGACTTTTCGACCAGCGTTTTCTTGACCAAAACTTATTAATTATTTTTCATGAAATCTAGTCATGGCTGCTTCATAGCAGCCATGACTAGATTTCATGAAAAATATTTAAAAAAATACTCAGCAGGTTAAGAGTTAATTAAGGAGTTGCGTCGCGACTGCAAGATGTACATTTTATTTATGCAATAATAAATTTCCAAGAAATCTTGATTTTTTAAAACCTATAATCCCGACTGATTAATATTCCAACAATATTATCAAGGCATGCCTTCAACCAAGGTACCGATATGCCTTCGTCATGTATAGGTGGATTATTTGTCCGACGGGACTTGAGTCATCACAGCCGCAGATTAAAATATTTATTCCCCGATATTCAAAACAATAATACTAAGTTAATACGAATTTTAATATATTTTTATCATTTTGAAAACATATTGAAAAAACAACCAATAATTCCTTTAAATTTAAAAAAAAATGTTTCCGTAATGGTAAAAAGTAAAAACTGAATTACTGCAGATTGTAAAACTTTCGTCCTATAAAAAATCATTGAGTCACTAATGAGCTAAGAAATTATTGCTGTGAGTTAATTACTATTAACATGTCTTTCATAAAACGATTAGTATGAACAGTTACGAGAACCCACTAATTGCAATTGGGTTTTGTGACTACCGTTCTATTACGTAATTTAAAGTGATTAACATAAGTGTCGGTTAAGATTAATTGCCGTACGAACTGACTGTTTATCTGATATAGTTTCACCAAATTAGAAGTGGTAGTAGGTTGATGAGGCGGATGCAATAGCTTTATAACTAACTAACTAACTATTATAACTAACTAACTAACTAACTAACTAACTAACTAACTAACTAACTAACTAACTAACTAACTAACTAAATAAATAAATAAATAAATTGTGAGATTTAAGGACGCTTTCAACCAACGGAGTCACAGAGTGTCCACAATTTTCTTGAGTGATGGGATAGTGTCTCAATGCGAATCACAAAAACTGTCAAACCTTTTCAACCAATTCCCAGGGGAGTACGATCTCTACTCCCATTGGTTCTATCATGCATGTGTACCAACAACAAGCCATAAATACAAACAACAACGTGTCATACGTCTTGATATGTTTTGCCATGGCAACGGAGTAAATGTGGCTAGATTCGAACTCACAAACTCGACTTGATTTGATATTCGACGTGTTCACACTCGAGCCAGTGCGCCTCACGATGGTAGTTGTGCTAAGCAGTAGCAGAATTCTACCTCAGCATCAGCAGCAATAGTATACTAGAATCGTATGTAGCAGTAATAATAGCACCATCAACATCAGTAGTAGTAGTACTGAAATTGTTAACCGGATAACCGGTTTGAAACCGGTTACCTACCTAACCGATTAGAAAAACGTCAACCGGTTATCCGAAATATCGATAGTGATCGTGATTCCACGGTTAAAACGTAGTAAATCTGCCGCTTCTCCTTTGGGATAGATTACACCTCAAAGCAGCTCTATTTTTATTGAGAAATAATCGACTTTGGCGTTCAAGAATTTCCGTGAGTACCGAGTAACCGCATAAACTATTCCGTAGTATGTATACAAACGAACGTTGTCGAGTACTCGACAACGTTCGTTGCAATACCACGGGTACAAGCGCGTGTAGCCAGGAATCCAGATTAGAGAGAGTACATAGATCTTTCGGAGGAGACCAGGCATTTTAAGCCTATCACGAAGATCGAAATCTTTGAGTTGGGGAAAGGTATCAAGGTGGCATCCCACTGGTGTTCGTCGGACTGAGCGTGAGGGAGTCATAGTTTTCAAAATTTGCAAAACTATCCCCCAAATGGTGTTATCTGGTGGCGTCAGAACGTCAAGCGTGGTATGTTATCTGTAATTCCAGTAGGTGATACCCCATGTATATAGTTGAATTCAAGATTTTAAGGGGATGGGGGAGGTTGGGATGGAGGTGGGGGGGGGGGGGGGGGGCACACTCAGTCGTCTGTCATGGCTACATCACTGCCCCGGTAGGATATACTGCACAAAATTACATGTGTAATTAACTACATGTGCAATACTTGAAATGTGAGCGCAGCCCACTATCTGGGTTTTTCGCCATGCTCACTTCATTGGTAGCTAAAATCCAAAATGAGGTTCAGACATATATTGGGCTATCGAAATACATGAGCACTGAGTGACCACAGTAATATAAATCCGAACTTGAACCCCCAACGAATTTCGACTTATTTGGTGTTGGTCCCAAGGTGATATTAAACACCAAGGGTGAATTTTGAGTTACGGCCATTATAGTGATCACGAAAATAAATAAAAATGAGATTAAGGAAAGTATTAGGGGTCTCGATAGGCCTAGTCGACATCCACAATTTAAAAAAAAATGCACTGAATGACCCCCGAATGATCCAAATGACCATGACCCATATTTTGAACCCCTAATTATTTCAAACTTATTTGGTTTGCGTCCCAAGTCAATATATCATACCAAGTGTGAGTTATAAGCCTGGCGCACATTTGTTATTCTTAACCCTTTACCTAACATGAAAAGCAGACGACACTTGCAAAAAAGATTCTTGAATAACCATTATTTTCATTTTTTGTCTGGAAAACATAGGTTATGACCCCTCATTGGAACGAGCTCGACGAGCTCGTTCCAATGAGGGGTCATAACATATGTTTTAGAGACAAAAAATGAAAAAATAATGAAAATTAATTGGCGATTTTTGAGAATAGCGCTGACCGGTTTTGACCGTTACGTTAGGTAAAGGGTTAAAGCGTCGTTTTTGAAGTCACTTCAGCTATCAGTGCTGACATTTCTCACAGGTAACTAATTGTGAAAAAAACCCAAAGTCTTCTCAAAGAAAAACGTGTGAGATAGGCAGTATTTAACAAATTAATGATGGTTTAAAGATAGACAATTTAAAAAAAAACAAATGAACACACAGGCAGACCAACTGGGTTGAACTCCCATCGCTCACTCATCCGAAGGGATGTCCATAGAAACAGTTTTCTATGTCTAACAAATACATAACTCTGGTAAGTATGCGTGGAGGAACTCGAAAGATGTGGATATACTTTTTCGCCGTACTGGTCGCGAACCAGAGCAAACGACATCAAGAGCTGGAGATGAATGCCATTTTCACAAAACTCAAAATACAACCAAACGTTGTCTCCCTTGATATTTATCAAAATGTTTCCTCGTAAAACCAAAAATTATATTTCGTCGTCCATGTGTGTTCTATGTCCTTGGATTTCTTTTTTTTGTTGCCGGGGAAATGCGCACGCAAATGGACTGATGAAATTACTGAACCTCGTAGCTCGCTAAAAATGTAACAATACCCGAGCGGGCGTTTTTCCGGCCAGGAACATGATACGTCATAACGTCATTATATAAGACAGCTGTTCAGTAAATGTGTGGAGTAGACCACTCAGTATTTACAACGAGCAGCCCCAAGGCTGCACTTTGAAAATATTGATTGGTCTACCCCAAATAATGAATATGGACTCTTCTAATTGCTGCTATTGAACTGGCATGGAAGATATCACTAGAGTTCAAAGGGTTAAACCATCCTAGTTTATTTATTTTACCCGCATTTTTGAAAAAGTGGGTATATTGTTGTGATCTCCGTCCACCCCGTCCGTTCGTCCGAACTTCATATCACCAAGAGTATGCAATTCGAAACATTTAAACTATGCCGGGAAGCGCGGTGGACCGAAAAGTCCACGGTTTGATCCCCACCAGAGGTAATTGCGTGGTGTCCTTGGACAAGGAGCTTCAGCCCGATTGCCCACGTGGGGGCACGGAGATGTTGTGTACTAAGGCGTACTGCACGTCGATGGTGCACTTGTCTTCAACCAATACTAACCCTGCTTGTGTGGAGTTAGTACGGTACGCTAGGGAGACTGGCTCACCGTTGCTCGGTAGATCTCTCCTGGTACTCCGGTTTCCTTCACCCATAAAACTGACCGACACGAGTTGATCCTTGCTGTCAAAATGTCATTAAACCTCAATAAATGAAAAAAAAATATGTCTGTCTGTCTGTCTGTCTGTCTGTCTGTCTGTCTGTCTGTCCTCCCCCTCTCTCTCTCCCGTTCATGAGTTCATAGATCATATTTTTTGTGTGTACATTGATTTGTTTGGAATTTTCTCTCTCCTTCTCTCTCTGAAGAGAGAGAGAGAGAGAGAGAGAGAGAGAGAGAGAGAGAGAGAGAGAGAGAGAGAGTGAGAGAGAGAGAGAGAGGGGGAGGGAGAGAGAGAGAGAGAGACGTAGAATTAATGAGATAGACAGAAACGTTGAAAGAGAAAAAAGGGCTCGAATCGGCTGTGGTGACAGAGATAGGGTTAAGGCATCACATTGTCTAAGTCTCCAAACGTTTGGCGCTGTGAACAATGCTCTTCCATTCTGCTTATTCCATTTTACTATTTCAAACTGAATTATATATTTCTGAGAAAAATAATGAATATGACCAATAATTAAAACCTCGTCAAACAACCCCCTCACCCAGCAAAACAATGTCGATAGTAGTATAGCATGTACCCGGACTTTCCAATCTTACTGATCTCATTTTCTGAATCTAAGATTTGACGTCATACCGCTTGGCTTTGTGGGCATCACGTGCTTCACTGCTTGTCGTTATAACCCATGGGAAAGGTCATGTTGTGACGTCATTGACATGGTCATGACAGATGTGAGTGCGCAAGCTCAGCTCGTGTTGTTAATTTAACACGCGCTTCCGTCGTTTATCTTGTATGATGGAGGCGGCCATCTTGGCTTCTATGGTGGCAGATGGTTGCTATGAGCTTGGAAGGCTTTCAACAGGATGGGGATATGTTCTGGAATTACCGAAAGCGACCAGACAAGTATCACAAATTACCCAAATGAACCTGACAGCCACCTAAAACGACACAAAAAAATTCCACATCCAGTATCTTGGGTAACTCGTGGCGCGATGCGGCTGGGCAGTATCCGGAAGGTGTGTTCCTGTTCTTCTTGGGATTCCCGGATTCCCCACTTCTTGGATTTATAAAGTGACACGTAGTGCTACTGCACCTTTAAATGTCTTTTGCATTCAATGTGCGTATGAGCTCTCTCCAACCCTTAGCTTTAACAAAGGAGACCCACCCCAAGGCCCTTCCTCAACTCACTCTCCTTCACCTAAACCACATATGATCTATTTCTCTGCCAAGGGCTCAAGATCTCCCTTTTAATCGTTTTCCATGGGCACTACGTAACGGTGTAAATAGGTGATATGATTTTTCTTTTTGTTTATTGGGCTCGAACGCTCACATCATGGCAACAATGATTTACCCCGTACTATTTTATCTACCACGAAGGCTATTTTATCCGATTATTTGATAAGATTTCGCGTTTAAAATCACGTAGGGCATGTTGAGTTATGAAAATAATAATTATGTTTAACCCTTTAGCCAACATAACGGCCAAAACCGGCCAGCGCTATTCTCAAAAACCGGAATTTAATTTTCATTATTTTTTTCATTTTTTGTCTCAAACAGAGGTTATCACCCCTCATTGGAACGAGCTCATCGAGCTCGTTCCAATGAGGGTCATAACCTATGTTTTTAAGAAAAAAATGAAAAAAGTAGTTATTCAAGAATTTGTCATGTTAGGTAAAGGGTTAACAACAAAAGAAGATTATATCTAAACATTTCGCTCTATTGCCGCTACGGGTCCAAGTTAATACCGCTATCATACTTGGTTTCTAGCCCTTCCAGTAGTCGAATGTAATCGGCTTGTTATTACGACTTTCTCGTACTTATTTCAAGTAGTGGTTGGAAAATTGTTCGAATGACTAGAATCTCCTCATCGAACAAATAAGCTATTGAGTAACTGCCCGAACGAGTGACTCCACATACGACTTTTATATCGGAAAAAAGGGATTCTATAACCACAGACTTTCCCCAAAGGGTTTCCATAAGTGGGATTCCGTAAGTGGGATTTCAAGCTGCTATACAGCTCCTAGTAGTCTTTGCAACGGCTTCCACCATGTCTTCAACTATTTCTCCTATGATCAGCTTCCACTATAGTTACCCAATACTAGAGTCTTCCACTGCACACGATTTGCATGATAAATATCCCCAGATGTTCCATGGTCAGCCCACCGTGGTTATAGAATCCTCTTTTCCATTAAGAGAATTCCTTTTGGGAAAACATCTGTGGTTATAGGATCTCTTTTAGGGCTGAAACGGTTGGCTCATTTTCGTAACCGACTAACCGAGGGCTATAACCGGATAATATCCGGTTATCCGTGACCATTATTTCACCGAATATGGGATCAAAACTATAGGAATTGGAAAGCAGTATTCTCAAACTATTCCGTAGTGTGTATACACACGAACGTTGTAGAGTACTCGACAACGTTCGTTTGTATACACACTACGGAATAGTTTCTGCGATTTCTCATTACCCATTACTCACGGAAACTGCCGATCATTAACGAAGTCTTGAACGCCTAAGTCGATTATTTCTCAATATATACAACGTGGCTTCGAGTTCGAGGTGTAATCTATCACAAAGGAGAAGCGGCAGATTTACTACGTTTTAAACATGGAATGACGATCACTATCGATATTTCGGATAAACGGTTGACGGTTTTTCTAATCGGTTAGGTAGCTAACTGGTTTCAAACCGATTATCCGAAGTCTTGAACGCCGCCAAAGTCGATTATTTCTCAATATATACAACGCGGCTTCAAGATGTAACCTATCACAAAGGAGAAGCGGCAGAATTACTACGTTTTAAACACGGAATGACGATCACTATCGATATTTCGGATAACCGGTTGCCGGTTTTTCTAATCGGTTAGGTAGCTAACTGGTTTCAAACCGATTATTCGGTTAACCATTTCAGCACTAATCTCTTTTCCGAGATGAAGATAAGAGTGGTGTGAGTTGAGCGCGCATTGTGCGTTTTCAGAAAGTCACACATCGGTCTTTCAAATGTGTTTTCAAACGTGTTGTGCTTACATTGTTACGTGCTGTGACCTAGCGCACACCCTCAACCAAGAAAGTCACAATAGGCAGACACATCTTAGAATTCATAACATTGGCAGAACAGCGAATGGAGAGAATAAGGACTGGAATGGGCAGAAAACGAGGATTCTGGCGAGGAATCCAAACCAGCAAAAGCACACTAGTTCAAACGAACATAACCTCCAAACAACCCCGCTTTATTTAGGGCCTTATAACACTATGCGATACTCTAATAAAAGGAATCTGGAAGAATCCAAGGATTCTGGAGTTTTGAGGACATTGCCGCCTTTACCGGGTACATTTGGGTAATTAGATATACTTCCATTCAATCGACACAGCCCCAGAACACACCACTGTCATATTGGAAACCTTCCAGAGAATCAGGATGGCGGGTAACTGAAGCCACCCTTAACTTGTATTTGTTTTTTGGGTTTCCGACATTGTCATTTTATTGGAGATTAGCGGGAAGGTGTACAGACTGTTTACTCTTAACTGGTAGAGGGCTGGAAGCTCATATTTGGGCTTTCCTCTGACGTGCAGGGACCGTAATGTAAAGGCCTCATGTTCAGTGGATATGCTTCATATTATCTTTGAAGTGAAATTATTCAGTCTGTATAGATTTGCCTTGTTACAATTTATGGGAGAGTGCCTTTAGGCACTCTCCCATAAATTGTAACAAGGCAAAGACATGTGAACAAATTTTGATGGTCAAAAATAATTTATTTCTCTACCAGGTAAGATGTGACTGAAGATTCTCTCGTAGTATGGCTTATCTTTTCTACGGTATTTAAATTGGGAAAAGTCACATTTTTCGCACCATCTGTAACAAAAAATGTGCATTATTCTCAAAATAGAGATGTGTTTTGTTTTGTGAATGTATTGTATTCCTACAATATCATTAAACACAGGGGCCAACACTGATCTATATCAGTTTGTAAGTGTCCGTCAGTGACCCACCACCCCCATCATGTTCGAACTTCCTACGTGCGTGGTTTCCCCAGAAAATCACTCTGCCTGTACTGTGGGTGATGTCAAACCAGTCGCATTCAGGGCCATATTTGCACAACGACAGGTCAGGAAAAACGCGTACACGCCATGTTTTGATCAAGTACAAAATACGAATTTCAAGAGTATCCCTTCTCTCGGGGATGCTAACCATTTCTGATGCCAATGCCATACTTGATAGCAAAAATAGGACGCTGCCAAGATTCGATTCGATTTCGAATCTTAAGTTGGCATTCAGTTCGATTCGAAATCGACTGTCTGATTCGGTTTCCTTCGAATCTTTTCACTGGAATTTCCCTTGGTATCAGTCATCTCATATATTTATTTATTGGGGGTTAAGGTCACATATTTTTGCACAATGGCTAATCATGACCATGACAGTTTTACGGGTGGAGGAAGCCGGAGTACCCGGAGAGAATCACCGAGCAACGTCGAGCAACTGTCAGCATTGGTTGAAGACAAGTGCACCATCGACGTGCAGTACGCGTTAGTACACGACGTCACCGTGCCCCCACATGGGCAATGGGGGTGAAGTGTCTTGCCCAAGGATTCAACGCGGTTGCCGAAGGTGGGATTCGAACCGAGGACCTCTCGGCATGCAGCCTGCAACTCTACCTACTGAGCCACCGCGCCCCCATCAGTCATCTTAGCCGTCTCACAAAATGTATTGCTGAGATAGAAATTGTACGTAAACAATGTTGAAAATAAAGACGGAGTATACTTTCCGCTGTATTAACAACTCTGTACAGTCTTGGAAATCATTAACCCCCTGCACACTGATGTCAAAATATCTAAATTTCAGGCAGAAAAAAATTCCCATAATGCAACTAGAAATTTAACCAATTCAATCTCGTTTGACAGAGCTCATTGAGCTCTGTCAAACGAGATTGAATTGGTTAAATTTCCAGATGCATTATGGGAAAAAACAGCCTCCTGAAATTTTGGTATTTTGACATCAGTGTGCAGGGGTTAATGATTTCCAAAATGCACACTGATGTCAAAATATCTAAATTTCAGGCAGAAAAGATTTCCATAATGCAACTAGAAATTTAACCAATTCAAGCTCATTGAGCTCTGTCAAACGAGATTGAATTGGTTTAATTTCCAGATGCACTATGGGAAAAAACAGCTTCCTGAAATTTTGGTATTTTGACATCAGAGTGAGAGGGGGTTAAGAGAGTTAACAGTTTCTTTTGTTTTAACCCATCTGTCCTCCATCCGAATGTTGTACAGATATTGTCGGCTTTTTATCTCGACGATGTTTTGTCATTTCATCAGACCCTTTCCGTGCACATTTTTCCCGCTAATAGAGAAAAGAGAAATACAAGGACATAGTTCGCTCAAGGACATCGAAATACACAAGCGTTATGAAGAAACACGTTGATAAATATCAAGGGAAACTACTTTTGGTTGTATATTGCATTTTGTGAAAATGGAATTCAACACGAAAACACGTCTTGTGACTTGATGGAATGGTTATGTCGAGTAAACAATGCCTTTTTATGCTCCCCACAAAAATTTCGGGAAAACATATAGTCGCAGCCCTGTCCGTCTGTCTGTCAATCCGGGCCAACATTGGAGGTTTAGGGGATATTATTATTAGGGGCTACCTCCAAGTTAAGGTAGTGTTAGGGTTAGGAGTGGGGTGGGGTTAGGGTTAGGGGTAGCCCCAGAGTAGGGCTTAAGGTGGGGAAGGGTTAGGTCCGGGGGGGGGGTAAGGTTGGGGTCAGGGGTGGGGTTTTAGTTTTAGTAGCCCCTAAACCGAAAAATAGCTCCTAATCCTATTGGTTTGGCTAGGGTGGGGGTTGGGTCAGGGGTGGGGTGGGGATTAGGGTTAGGGGTAGCCCCAGAGTAGGGCTTAAGGTTGGGGAGTTAGGTCCCGGGGTGGGTGGGGTTAGGGTCTGGGGTGTGCTTTTAGGGTTTAGGGTCAAGGTGGGTAGGGTTAGGGTGTGGTTTTTGGGTGGAGGGGTGGGGTTAGGGTTAAATATAAGTTCTAGGGTGGAGGGGTGGGGTTCTGGGTAAAATAAGGTTTTGGACATACAAAATGTTTTTTTGGTAGCCCATTAACCCGAAATGTTGGAGCATCCGTCCGTCCGTCCGTCCGTCCGTCCGTCCATTCATTCATCTGTCCATTTGTACATCTGACGCCTGTCCATCCGAATGAAAGGCAGGTCGAGTTCGATTTTCACCATTATGACATTTTGGAAAGTCGCAAAATGGTAAAATCAATGGTTTCTGGGTGATAACTCCAGTTTGCTTTGATACGTGATTTTATAATTTTGGAAAATTACTACCTACGTGAAATACAGGACAAGTTAGATATGCCCCTTGAAATTTCACAAAATGGTAAAATCAATGGTTTTCGGATGGTAACTCTAATTTCCTTTGATGTACGACCTTGTAAATTTGCAACCTTACTACCTACCATGAAATGTAGGTCAAGTTCGATTTTTGCCGTTATGTCATTTACCGTTCCAGAGTTATGCCCCTTGAAAAGTCGGAAAATGGTAAAATCAACGGTTTCTGGCTGATAACTCCAGTTTGATTTGATATGCGGCAAAATAGTAAGGTGATAAAACTTTTCTTGTGGTATCTTATTAAATGACCAGGACATGTATAATCAAACCTGCTTATTAACCCTTGATGAGCTCCTTCCAATGAGGGGGTCACATGATATGGTTTTGTTGAAATATTTTTGAAACATTTATATTTTTCAACTGCCCAATTTGCAAATTACGCAGGCGGATGTGGGCGATTCGCTTGCTTAGGGCCGGCTCGTTGAGATCCAATTCTGAACACCACCGAGAATCTGATATAAATCACAGGACATGCACATTATCATGATAATCTGTATTTATCACTTAAGTCTTCCATGTGTGCATCTTCTAATTGTATAAGACAGTGAGGCATTACACTTGATTATCATTTGAAAAAATATTAAAAAATATAAAAAATAATGTTCAACCGATGATCGGAATCGGCCACCCCAATCGACCTATTGTGGGCAATCGGATGACAACAGCAACGGCTCCTGGAACATCGGTTCAACCGATTGTTGCCAAGCAATTTTTTTTCTGATGATTCATTAACCACATTTTATTATCTTCTGCAATTGTTAATGTAAAATGATGTCAATGATACCATTCAATAAAGCTGGGAAACAACCACACCGTGTATTCTTTATTTCTCTGGGCACCCCTTTACGGAATATACAAGTTAAACGACATGTAAAGCTTACAGTTGAGCGTACTTGCGGCAATCGCCAGTTCATACCGGAAAAAGTGAAGGTTGCACTCCATTGCCTCAGATCTCAATGAAATGACCAATGGCGCATATTTGGGCGGTACACGTGGCTCTGAGAGTCACGTTGCCGCCCAAGTGTGTGCGTCTGGTCATTTTACTGCGACCTGAATCAACGACGTTTAACACTGTAAAATATGTTCAATTAAATGCAGTTCTTTCAAGCCTCGACTCGTCTAGTAGTTCACATTATTACAATCGGAATCGGCATCGGAATCGGCCGAGTTTGAGCTCAAATAATCGGTCAGCGGCCATTTTTGGTAATCGGTTGAACACTATTGAAAAACGAACAAATATTTCAGTAAAATGGTATAACTTTAACAAACAGATTACATGTATTACGAATTTTAGCCTACAATACCTAAGGTATGTACAGTTATGGCATTAAGGGGTCACGATATTATAGGAAATTAGAATAGATTTCAAGGGCTGTATTTTAAAACGTCGAAAAAATGAAAATCTGTACCTGCGTGTTTACACAACAGAACAAATAGCTTAAGGCTATAGTCTATATCTAAATAGGATCTGGTATTTTGTGGGAAGAGTCTGTAACCGTGGTGAATAAAAATGGATGTAATAACACTTTGGCCGGCCGCTGATTTGTCGCGGTTCTCGGATGAGAAGATGTCTGTTGTGTAATTCTCAAATACGTTTGAATGATTTGTAAAGCTTGAGAAGCGCGTGTTTGTTTGCTTTCCAAATTTAACCTCTGATAATCTTCAGAAAATTGACACGGACACCAAAGACTTGTTCGTATATACTGTAGGTGAGGAGTGTATTATCACTAAATCACCTGCAGAGTAGCGATTCCACCCAAGCAATAATTGCAAATTTGTTGCAAAGCATAACAAGCACAAGCAAACAAAATTTCAGCCAATGGACCTCCGGGTTTAACCCAGAGGTCCATTGGATGAAACATTGCTTGTATTTTTTTGGGAACATGTACAGAATTTGTAAGTGATACGTTGAGTGATCACTCCCGGGTGATTTAGTTACAATCCACTCTCCACGTACTGTATATATCTTACACAATAAAGACACTAGTCGCCAAAGCATCAGCACATGCAAAATGTTCCAATATGTGCCTGTGTGCAAGTGCGCAATGTGCTCACAAAACATTCAGCAGATGCGTACATACTGGTATTTGAGAACCAGTGTTTGAGGACTATTGAGGACCGGGCTTTGGGGACCAAGGCGTGGGAACCAAAGTTTGAGGACCAGTGTCAGAGCGAGTGCACAATGTGCGCACAAAACATGCAGCACACAGTATATTTGAGGACCAGTGTTTGGGGGACTAGTGATTAACAGGCTTTGGGGACTAGTGGGACCAATGTTTGGGGACCTGTGATGTATGTTGGGGAGGGGGGGGGGGGGGACTAGTAAACAAATAACATTGGCTCCTAGCTCCTGTGTGGCTCCTATACAGCTCCTGCACAGGTAGTCTTTCCAACAGCTTACATCTTGGGAATGCCTTTTTAAGAATCCCTTTTGGAAAACACCTGTGGCTATAGAATCCCTTTTTGGTCGTATGTGCCTATGTGCTAGGGCACATTGTGTCACAATGTGCCTTTTCACATATGCACATATCGGCACATAAAGCATGTGCTTATGTGCTAGGGCACATTATGACACATTGTGCTTTTTCACACAATGCACATATGACAACACAGGGGTTCTCCAGAAGGTATTCTATAAAGGTATCCTCAAATAATACAATGCCAGGCCATAGGTATCCTCAAATACCCGTATGTGCCTATGTGCTAGGGCACATTGTGTCTTTTCACATAAGCACATATCGGCACATAAAGCATGTGCCTATGTGCTAGGGCACATTGTGTCACATTGTGCCTTTTCACATAAGCACATATGACAAAAAGGGGTGCCGAAGGCCATATGTTTTCCAAAAAGGGGTGCCAGGGGATATGGTCCAGGTGATGAGAAACGGATACGACTTCGTTAAATAAGGGGGGATAACTCTATACGATTAAGGACAGGTTATGGGAAATCAAGCAATCTGATTGGTTAATTATAATTTATATAAATGATCTAGATAAATGAAACAACAAGAGTACTTGAAATAGGGTCAGAACTAACAAGAATAGACCATAATAGCTAAATACAGTAATAATAAGCAAAAGCTGTTCCAACTAATAGGCGCTTCTACGCTACTGGAGTATACTCTAGAACAAAGGAACATGGCCAGATAGACGAAAACTGTTGCATATATAGATAGAAGCAGAGAATTCTGAAAGAATTCGAAATAGTAAAACTTGTCGGGATTATTTGGGTAATTATCTTCGGAAGTCCTTCCAAAAAATACTCCCATTCAATCGAACACGACCTTTTAAAAATCTATAGCACTATGTGCTACTCTAAACAAGTCTATTTCGGTTAAAAGCAGGATTCTGCGGGGAATCCATATTAAATAAAGTCGTTTCCGGTGATTTACGCCCATTCTCGGGCTCATTTGGGTAATTATACAGGCAAGTCCTTCCAAAAAATACTCCCAGTCAATCGAACATACCTGTTACAGACCTCTTGGCCCTATAAGAAGCCTTTGGGTAACATAGCAACCATGTGCTACCATAGAAACAAAGATGGCGCCACCTTCATACAAAATAGACGACGGAAACACGTATCACCCCAACAACACGAGCTGCACATGCGCACTCACATCACCCATCACCATGACAATTACGTCACAACATGGCCGCCTACATGGGTTACCATGACAACCACGCGATACCCATAATACATTGCGATATGACGTCACATGAGAACCATAAAATGAGAACCATAAGATAGGGGACGTCTGGACCCTGTCCTACTACTTATAACGTAAGTTAAAGTATCAGTAATTGGAGGAAAGGGCTGTTTATTAGAGCTGTCCTAGTAGCAAGAACTCACATGACAGAGCACGGATCCATGAGTCTCCATACTGAGTATCTTGAAGTATTTCAACTTGGGCGGTTCGTGGCACACACAACTGATATACTTAGTCCAACGTATAACCGTTACACCCATGACAAACCATCACTAGAGGTACGGCCATTAACCTTCCCTATGTCACAGACAGTGATTGCTAGCATTTTATCTCTAAATAGTAAAAAAATGGTACATATCTCTCAATATTAATCAGAAGTGCCACCCAACGGTAGCCATAGATAAACTACCTGTTTTTTCTTACAATACAATCATGGACGTCGCGACAGGGGAAGAGGTGGGGGGGGGGGGGGGCTGGGGTGTCTCACCCCCCCCCCCCGCCCCCCCATTTGTCAAAACCTGAATAGTTGGAAATTCGGAGGGCAAAAATATCAACAGTTAGAAATTTAAAAACTACTGAATACACGGTATAATTCACTAACAAACCTATTTTTCCGATTGGAGGACCATAATAAGGAAATATTCCGACTATCGGGACTTTCGGGTGAAAATCGGGTCAAAGAATTCCGTCTCAACGGGGCCTGCAGTCTGAATGACATCAATTAGAAGAGTCCATAATCACTTTTTGGGGTAGACCAATCCATATTCTCAACGTGCAGCCTTTGGGCTGCACGCTGAAAATATCGATTGGTCTACCCTACAAATTCACTGAGCAGCCATTCTACTTTTTAAATGTATGGTGTGTCATGATCCTGGACCGGAAAAGCGGTCTTACGAGTTCAAAGGGTTAACAAAAAAAGTACTTGTTGTCATGTCAAGTGCCTGTGAAATGCTCTAGAAACACAAAACTCCCACTTTCCCAAAGGCGATATTTCAAATTTGTCCGTCAGACAGGAGGCGTACGAGCCACTGGGGACAATTCGGACAAAGCAAGATATTGAAAATTTGTATCCAACTCGAATTAAAAATGTTTCCCTACGAAAAAATTACTGAATTTGGAACTGAAAATTAGCCTTATAACTATTACCAGAACCCACGAAAACGCATCTGAGCACATCAATTTTTCAAAATTTTCTAGGGGAGGAACCCAGACTCCCTGCTAAAGATTCGCGCCTTTGGCGCTCGCAGTTTCGCGCCTACCATCCTACGGTGGTCATGTGTCGGGATTCCCAGTTAGAATTTCAAAGGGTCTAACCCCCCATTAAAAGGCCTCTAGCTACGTCCCTGAATACAATGGCTGGTCCAACTTTAACCACAAACAGCAACTTTACAACAGAAACAGAACACTTGTGTATATTTAATCATTACTACATTAGTATCAAATGTTCTAACTCTTAGAAGGAAAAAGTGCAAAAATCTATTATATTTTGAAGATTTTCTTTTACAGACAAAAGGTGTAAAAGCTCGATTAACCCTTTACCTAACATGAAAAGCAGACGACACTTGCAAACTAAATTCTTGAATAACTCATTTTTTTCATTTTTTCTCTCAAAAACATAGGTTATGACCCCTCATTGGAACGAGCTCGTTCCAAAGAGAGAGAGGGGTCATAACATATGTTTTTGAGACAATATCTGATATATGACCCAGAGGCGAGATCGAGACTTCCAATACACCATCTCGGACACCCCCCTTGGTTGTAATAACCAATCTATCTTACAATATTCCCCCTTTCTTGACTTGTTTGCAGATATTTTGACCATCATTCAGCGTCTATGAATTGCTTTTTATGAATGAAGATCACGACGATATATTGCCCTGTTGACCTGTGTATGACGTAATCCTCATTCATTATTCCACCTGTACTATAATATATAGTTTATAGTAGTATTTCAACTGTATGTTTCTTTGTTTTATTTTTCAGGTTTAATGCATGGTAGGTCTCTATAAAAATATTATCCTGGCAAAAATAGTCTAATTGATTTCGTTGAGTTGGTGATCTATTTATCACTTAATTATCGTTATCAAAAATATTGGCCTCAACAGTCGACATGAGTAATGAGGGATGTGGCGACAGGGGGGTGGGGTGGGGGGTGGGGGTGGGGGTCTCATCCCCCAGCAAGGAGTATTTTTTTCAATAGTTGGAAATTCCGAGGTCAAAAATCAAATAGTTGGAAATTCAATAAATTAACATTGTTCATGAAAAATATTAAAATTCCAACTAATGATGAGAAATTTTGATCTTTTATTTCCAACTGAAAACTTGAGTTTCAAATTTCCTACTCTAAAATTGACATGGCCTCAAAATTTCGACTCTGACATCAATCCGGTTAATTTTCTGACCCAGATACATTATAAATGATGTTTTTTCTGTTTCAGGACTAGTGAAAATTTTCAGAAGGGTTCATAACCCTTTACCCAACGCAGACGATTTCAAAATTCATTATTTTAAATATCATTTTTTTTAAATTTTAAAAAAAAATTTCAACAAAACCATATCATGTGACCCCTCTTTGGAACGAGCTCGACGAGCTCGTTCCAAAGAGGGGTCACATGGTATGGTTTTGTTGAAATTGTTCGAAAAATAATATTTTTTCAGCAGCTGTATTTGCATATTACGTGGGCGGATGCGTTCGATTCGTTGGGTAAAGGGTTAAAAGATATCACACAGCGCTGCAGTGCAACCACCCATCGAAACCACTCACAGTTGGAATTTACACCGGTGACCCCCCCCCCCCCCGCCCCCAGCTGAAACCCTCTAGCCACATCCCTGTAAGTAATCAATTTATTTTCGATGAGTGCAGTAAAAAAAACGTCCTCATTCTGAATCGAAATTGGACGCTTTTACTGGAGAAAATACGTTTTTGTTGTAATATAATCTTTTTTTATTTTCCCGCACATATGGTCAAAATGTCACCAATACACTGACATTAAAATACAGATAAATCAGCCCTGACGGCATTGTTTCTTCAGAAATACAATTTTATGCCTCCACCTCTTTTCACTCTGAAGAATCACATCTTAAAAACCCAAGTGTAGTGCGTCTAATGCAGAATTATTAAGAGAGGATGGGAGAACAGAATTATGAACTTGAACACTCAGTACATCGTGTTGTTTAAAAACCCATGTCATAAACTACAAATTAGAACAGTGGCCGAACAAAAGTATCCAAATAAACGCAGAAATTGTTTGATGCCCATCTGAAAGCCATAAAAACTATGTGGATATTGAGATATTGATTTGAAACAGATCACAACTTATACTTAAGGGAACGCGGTGGCTCAGTAGGTAGAGGTGCAGGCTGCAAGCCGAGAGGTCCTCGGTTCGAACCCCACCTGCGGCAACCGCGTTGTGTCCTTGAGCAAGACACTTCATCTCCATTGCCCGCGTGGGGGCACGGTGGCGTTGTGTACTAAGGCGTACTGCACGTCGATGGTGCACTTGTCTTCAACCAATGCTAACCCTGCTTGTGTGGAGTTAGTATGTTGGGGAGCTGAAAGGTGCTCGCCGTTGTTCGGTGATTCTCTCCGGGTACTCCGGCTTCCTCCAGCCGTAAAACTGTCACGGTCATGATTAGCCATTGTGAATAAATATGTGACCTTAAAACACCAATAAATAAATAAATAATAATTTATGCTTAAAGACTGTGCACTGGTATTTTCTCCTTTGATTTTTATAAGACAGAGGCTGAACATC
This sequence comes from Pictodentalium vernedei, assembly GCA_031216915.1. NCBI lineage: Eukaryota > Metazoa > Mollusca > Scaphopoda > Dentaliida > Dentaliidae > Pictodentalium > Pictodentalium vernedei. The sequence continues at coordinate 90,472,501 of CM062297.1, read as the reverse complement.
ATTTCAACATCTCACAAGATATTTCAGTTCTGTTTATAAGACAGAGGCTGAACATCATTTCAACATCTCACAAGATATTTCAGTTCTGGGAATTATTTAGCAAAAACTTATCGCCACGTCAACCACGTCTACCACCCATCGGTGGGTGTCACGTACATACCTTCGTACCTGCATTAAAATAATATGCACACCCTACCATAATTTGACTGCAAAGAACCTGTGGGGAAGCAGACGAGAACAACACTATCTTGCAGTTACTGTGGGATTGTGTTCGCCACATCATATGATTTGCAGCGCCACACAAAACGTGACTGCTGATTGGACGAATGATGGAACCCAATCAGAGGGAGGCTGGAAAAGTGATGATGATGATGGAATCTGTGTCAATTAAAAAATCAGTTTTCTTTTATGAAGACCACAAGGAGCGGCTATTACAAAAGGAAGAGAAACAGCTTGTAACAGGTGCGTAGCCAGAATACTATTTATTTTTTAATAGGGGTGTCGTAGCCAGTTTTGGGGAGGGGGCAATGATGATATTTGATAGGCCCTTCTGTGGGGTTTCGCTGGCCCCCTAGTTAGGACTTGGTCGTTCCCTTCCTTCCATTTCGCCGAAGGGATGTGGGATGAGCGGCAACGACCTCAAGGTCCTTGTTAGAACTAGCCATTCTCACACACCCTCGAGAAATGTTTTGGAAAATTTAGTGCTCTTAGAGCGAATCTGGGGCATTTGTAGCCTCTATATTGAAGACCATTTTGGGGCTCTATGTTGTGTGACACTTGCATTAAGCCAATGTTTATTTTCGGGGGGGGGGGGGGGCGACAATTTCATGGGGGAGGGGAGCCACTGGCTCGTAGATGATGGTAGTATATTCGAAAAAAACAAGCTCACGAGGAAGCAAAGGGACTCATGGTATCCGTAGACAGAACATTATTAGTTATCCTTGTGTTTTTCAGGGTGTATGGGAATTTACACCGGTTTGGGAACCCATACACCCTGAGGCAAAGCCTCTTGTATATGGGAATTTACACCGGTTTGGGAACCCATACACCCTGAGGCAAAGCCTCTTGTATATGGGAATTTGCTTGCTCTTGTATATGGGAATTTACACCGGTTTGGGAACCCATACACCCTGAGGCAAAGCCTCTTGTATATGGGAATTTGCTTGCTCTTGTATATGGGAATTTATACCGGTTTGGGAACCCATACACCCTGAGGCAAAGCCTCTTGTATATGGGAATTTGCTTGCTCTTGTATATGGGAATTTATACCGGTTTGGGAACCCATACACCCTGCGGCAAAGCCTCTTGTATATGGGAATTTGCTTGCTCTTGTATATGGGAATTTATACCGGTTTGGGAACTCCTACACCCTGAGGCGAAGCCTCTTGTATATGGGAATTTGCTTGCTCTTGTATATGGGAATTTATACCGGTTTGGGAACTCCTACACCCTGAGGCGAAGCCTCTTGTATATGGGAATTTGCTTGCTCTTGTATATGGGAATTTACACCGGTTTGGGAACTCATACACCCTGAGGCGAATTATTCCCAAGAATTTTGGTGTACTTAATACATTAACCTACATTGTGGGCAGAAACTGACAGAAAATTTATACTTTGTAAGTTTCTTAATAAATAAAACCAGACAAATATGGATGTCATTGGAACTGGCTCAACGAGCCAGTTCCAATGACATCCATATCTGTAATATTTTATTGTACACACATATTAAATTTTCTGTATTTTGATTTTTGTTCTAACATAATCGAGCAGAAGGTATGAATGAACAATTAAAAATGGGTGCTGCGTTTTTAGCCATATATAGAGGATATGAAATGAGTGTTTTTCTCATATAATATTTATGAAACGAGTCTAAGAATTTTCCGTTTGGGCGAGACTCTGGCGAGCCCAAACGGAAAATTCGGACGAGTTTCATAAATATTATATGAGAAAACACTTATTTAATATTCTATTTATCATATGACACACACGCACAAATTAGCCACTTAGTATGACTTTTTAACCCATCACCTATCTTGAGTTGCAGACGGCACTTAGAAAAAACATCCTCGTATAACTAAAAATTTTCATTTTTTGCTTCCAAAACATAGGTTATGACCCCTCATTGGAACGAGCGTGACACGCTAGTTCCAATGAGGGATCATAACCTATGTTTTGGAAGCCAAAAGTGAAAATATAAAAAAAATGAATGGCGTTTTTCTTGTAGGTAAAAGATTAATACAATATAACCCACCCTAAATAGGACAGATGACGTAAATTCTCCCTACTGAAATTATGCAAATATGACCCAGTTGTATTTTGTTTGACCAATCAAATTGTCCAGTTTTGAAAATGACCAATGAAAGCTCCCAACTCTAATTATGCAAATTATGAAAATGTGGCTCAGTTGTATTTTGTTCAGCCAATAAAATTGTCTAGTTTTGAAATTGACCAATGAATTTGACGGAAGGCTTTATTTATCACTGATTAATATGAAAGCAAAATATCAAATGTTTTAAAGTGAACAAAACGGAAGAGTCATATGATAAAACCTGCTACTGCATATTCTTGCTTTTACACCGTGGTTAACTACGGTGTAAAAAAGCTACTGTGGATTGCAAGTTACACCGTACCTCTCAGCCAATCAAAATGCAGTATTTTGTTTCATTTGGAAATAATATTTTTTTGTAGACACCCAAAGTGTTATGTTTAATGTATCACGTGAATAAATTTCATCTCCACCGTGAGATCAAACTGGCTATGAATACCTCTGTGACAAAACGATCGATAGATATATACAAGGCTATTTATGAGTCGACTTCTCAACAAACAGGGGAGCCGGGTGATGCAAAAATACCAACATCTGTAAGACTTCCTGGTGTGAACTACCTTTTTAGAGAAAGAGAAAAAGAAACGTTTAGTACATTCGTACCATTTCGCAGTGAAACAAGGACAATTTAAGTTGCGTTAGATTTCGAGAGATCAGAACCTGAGACAACCGACACTGACTCGCTTTTCCTGTCTTTTCTCGCTTCTTCTGCACGTTACATCTCAGACGAAAACGAGCAGCTATTTTCATTACCAGTTGGGCCTACAGTTTTGGCTGGATTTCCATTTTTCACATGGCATTTGCGGAAGGTCGATTCGGACCTATACAGGGAATGACGAATATATAGAGGATATCTGGTGTTTTTGAGTGGATATCGGAAATTATCTCACTCGTGACAGAGACAAATGGTTATTTTCGCTCGCGGTTGCAAAAACACTAGATTTTCTTCTTATAAAACGCGTTTTATCAGAATCTGATCATTCCTATCGACATTTCCACTCGTTTCAACCTTGAATTGATGCATGAAACTAAACTGCTGATCGTTGCCTATAATAGTCCGGGCTCCGTCGTGCAATGTTTCGCGGAAGTGATTTGATTGCGATCTGATTCAGCTGGCGTGTTTCATGCATCAATTCAAGGTGAATATGTGTAGAATTATTGCTGGAAATGATCGGTATCCACTCAAAAACAATAGATTTTCTTTTTATTATACGTTTTTAGAACAAATTGATCATTTCCGGTGACATTTTCACCCGTATTCACATTGAAGTGATGCTTTGAAAGCCGTCATTTTGATTGAACCCATGAAAGTGAAAATTTCTAAATCTTCACAGTGGGGGATACGATTTCTGCATTTTTTCGATAATCTATCGTATTATAAAATAGAACATCCACCAAAAGAAAAGTCGAGGTGAGAAAAACACAGAGAAGCCAGATTCGGAGCTGAACATCGAATGGGTGATAAATTTAGTGGTAGCTGAGGAGAGCGTTAAAGAGGAACTGAAAAGAATAGATAAATTAAAACAGTGAAAAAAACAGCAAAATGTAATTTGAGAGATAGGGCGCAAGCAAGAAAATTGATGGGCTCCTGCTCATTAACGATGGCGTAACGAGGTGTGCAGAAAGAGATGTAGACATAAAAGTGGGTTTTTGAAGAAACAATTCTGTCAATTTTCGAAAAAAATGTCAACAAAACCATTTCATCTGATACCCCTCCCCTTCACTGGAACAAACTCGTCGAAATCATTCCAATGAGGGGCCATATGGCATGGTTTTGTTGACTAAAATTGTAAAAATTATATTTAAAATAATAAATATTGATATCGTCTGCGTTGGGTGAAGGGTTAACAAATTAACTTCAACAATATGGAAAAGTTTCAGTAGAGATTACGTTTGACGCAACCATTTTCTTTGATAAAGGATTCGGAAATTATAGGAAATATGCTTTGATTTTCTGAAGTGGTTCTCTAACGACCTTATATCCATAGAAACATAAATGAGATTTTCCGTTATGACATCACACCTTGGAGTAATAGATATACAACAACATATGGCTTTGTTTGTGGGCTATTCTGACTTTATTGGGCATTGTGTTGTGTTGGATCACCAAACAGGAAATACACAACGACATGTGTGTGGAGGTATTGACAATCTACCTGTTCAGGCCTTCTTTTATTTAACCTTTCACTTGACAAGTTAATCGATAAGCTGTACAGAGAGATTCAGTTGGGTGTCTATCAGGGATGTGGTGGCGACAGGGGTGGGGTGGGGGTTGGGGGAGGGGGCTTTGGTGGTGGTTTTAGGAGTATTTTTTTCAATAGTTGGAAATTCCGAGGTCAAAAATCAAATAGTTGGAAATTCAATAAATTAACATTGTTCATGAAAAATATTAAAATTCCAATTAATGATTTTGATCTTTTATTTCCAACTGGAAACTTGAGTTTCAAATTTCCTACTCTAAAATTGACATGGCCTCAAAATTTCGACTCTGACATCAATCCGGTAACTTTTCTGACCCCGACACATTATAAATGATGGTTTTTCCGTTTCAGGACTATTGAAATTTTTTTAGAAGGGTTCATAACCCTTTACCCAAGGCAGACGATTTCAAAATTCATTATTTTAAATATCATTTTTTAAAATTTAAAAAAAAATTTCAACAAAACCATATCATGTAACCCTTCTTTGGAACGAGCTCGACGAGCTCGTTCCAAAGAGGGGTCACATGATATGGTTTTATTGAAATTTTTCGAAAAATAATATTTTTTCAGCAGCTGTATTTGCATATTACGCGGGCGGATGCGGGCGATTCGTTGGGTAAAGGGTTAGAAGATATCACCCAGCGCTGCAGTGCAACCACCTATCGAAACCACTCACAGTTGGAATGTACACCGGTGGCACCCCCCCCCCCCCCCCAGCTGAAACCCTCTAGCCACATCCCTGGTGTCTATAGGGGCAGAATATGGACCCTTTCCCAACATCATTTGGAATGATTTTTCCTAATTCAATCCCAATATTTCCCCTAATTCAAACCCAAGATTTCCCAATCTCATTCCTCATTGAAATAAAAAATTAATTCTTCTTTAACTCTTGAAGACTTATTTTTTTTGTTTAGTCTCTTTTTACTGCAACAGAACATGTATCTCAACTGACAGTTTTTAGATACATTTGCAAGTTACATCCCAAGAATCTTATCAGTTGTTTCTAGGCAAGTCTTGGCTGTCTGTACAGGCAGCCAAGACTTGCTTAGACAGAACTGCAAGACTGTTAAAGTGTAGGAAAATGCATAAACATCTTCATCATTAAATAATATAACAAATTATTTAACATTTTACCTAACATGAAAAGCAGACGACACTTGCAAACAAATTTCTTGAACAACTAATTTTTTTCATTTTATGTCTCAAAAACATAGGTTGTGACCCCTCATTGGAACGAGCTCGACGAGCTCGTTCCAAAGAGGGGTCATAACCTACGTTCTTGAGACAAAAAATGAAAAAAATAATGAAATTAATTGGCGATTTTTGTAAATAGCGCTGGCCAGTTTTGGCCGTCACGTTGGGTAATGGGTTAATAGAGATTACAAAGACTGATCACTGTTACATGCGACTGTTTTGTATAAAACGTACAAGTACTATATGCAATATCCCCTTCTGTATTAGTGTTCTCAGTTCAATGTGAAGGCAACATTTCTTATTACGTGTGTTTACTCCTCCCAAACAAATTCCCAATTGGAGCCTTCATGACGCAATTTTTTCCAATTGCATGGGCCCCGGACCCTTTCCCAAAGAGGGCAAAAGAATCCCCGGTAGAAGACGTTTCTATTCAAACATCGAGGCCACCAGCCAAATTCTATAAGGACTCGACAGTGTTATGCACCGTTTGTTCATTCACTCTTCTTGGAATTTGTTACCTATAATGTGATGGGATGCCCCTTTACTCACAAAGATACACACGTACATGTACACGCTAAAAACTAAAGTGTTAAAAACTACACTTGAAGTGCTGTATTTAACTCTTACTAAGTGCTGAACTAGCACTTTGTTCAAGTGTAGATATCCCAGAACTTGACAATAATACCACTTGACAAGTATAATGTTGTGACACTTAAAAGGAAACAACGCAGATGACGCGGGTCAGGCTCGAACTCTCGAGCCTGATCCGCGTCATCTGCGTTGTGTCCTTTTAATTATGTACCCACCAAGCGCAAATCAAATTCTGGACGATTCTGGAAGAACCACCAATGCTAGACACATGGGAAGTTCCATCCTTTCAAGTTTCAGATGTCTGACGATTGTAATGTCTAAGTGCTTAAAGCATTGCACTTTGAGTGTTAAAATCAAACCCTGAGAGTGAGAATGGGTTTAACACCTTGAAAGTGTCAGTTTTAACACTTTAGTTTTTAGTGTGTACATGTATACTTTTTTCCAATATCTAATATCTACCTGCACCAATACGTAGATAAGAAATCATTTCCCCCTTTTTTGTATGTAAAGCCAAAGAGCACATTTTGTGGATTTTAGGCTGAAAATTATTATTATTATTACCTCACCGACATACCCATTTCAAAATATAAAAAGAAGCTCTGAAATGAAAACGGAAGTATTTAGAGTCTGTATGCAATTTAATGAAAAGTGGGCAAACCTTCCAAACCGAGGCAAAGAATGCCTCCGATGAAACGAAGCATTCACATGGATGAATTGTAATTTAGTTCTTTCACAATTATGACATCTGCCATTTCCTGGACATTGGTATCCCCGTGTACATTCACAAGCTGTTTCAATTTTTCTTCAAAACTTCGCTCAGTCATCATCCTTTCGGGATCCCCTAAATCATCTTGAAGCTTCCCCGTTTCTCGCTGTGCAGTCTTCAGAAAATAATAGTGTGTAGTATGGAGGCGATCTTTCTCATTATTTATTACATGCCCATGCATTCTCTCTTATGTAATACGGCGTGCAATACGGCTGTGCAATACGGAATTCCGTATTGCACACCAACCTGTTCCAACCGGGACTTTTTTTATGCAATGCGACTGCATAAAGTGCATGGTGTTTACCACCGTTGATAGAAAAGAAAATTAGGTCAGTAGGTGCTTGGGTCATGTAATAAATACAAAACCACATGTATGTTTCAATGAGTCGTTTTGTATTCAATTCGTCAGATGTGCGTAGAAAGAAAACGCCTCGACCTTCGGTCTCGACGTTTTCTTCCTACGCACATCTGACTCATTGAATACAAAACGACTCATTGAAACATACATGTAGTTTTGTCTATTTATTGTCAGTTTTGGTACGAATCACAGGTGTTCGACATGTGTCAGAGATCATGAAAAATGGCGTATTGGCAGTTTTTTGACAAATTATGTATTTTCCCATGATGAAGTATTAAAAGAGAGACAAGGTAACGAACTCGGGCACGGCTGCAGACAGCGAGTTGACTTCCCATTGGCTGCTATATTTGTCACAGGAAAATACCAGAATCGCTTTTGTTTCAAAACAGTTTTATTTTCAACTATCTACCTTCGCAATGGTGAGGGCAAATTCGTTGCGTTGTCGTATATACAAGTATGGCGACAGAAGGGAATTTCGATTTGTACTTGAGAGAATTGGAAATACAAATTTTCAGTTTTATAACGTTCAAGAGGTTCTGAAGCCCCACAGTTTGTGCTGTATGATTAGAGTGGTGAAGTTTGGAGAGAGTGACAATCGTCAGCCGTTTCCGAGATATATTCGTTCCGTTTTAGCGTTAAAAAGTTTTTAAATAGGCAAGTGGTATGGCATCACGTAATGGTATAACGTTTAATGTCTTAACTGTCGGATGACATCAACATCTCGATCAGAAATTCCGGCGTTTTTTTTTTCTGTGAGTTTGAATAAGGCAGGAAGATATCTTCCAAGCCAGCGAGAGTTCATTACCTTGTTTCCCTTTTAATACTTAATCATGAGAAATACATAATTTGTAAAATGAAAAAACACTTCAAATACCCCACTTTTCATGATCTTTGACACATGTTGAACGCCTGCATGTGGTACGAATACGGTAGCAGACTTCCAGGAACGATTGGCGCCTGCTGTCAACTCCGCGAGTTGATTGCATATATTTTTTCGTGTTCTATACACCAAAACCATCATTTTGACTTATAATTTGTGAATATTAAATTTGAATTTATGGAATATCGGAGGAGGGAATTTCAAAATAAACAAATTTCCCTTCTTAGCACCTTAACCCTTTATCCAACATGAAAAGCAGACGACACTCGCAAAAATAATTCTTGAACGACTAATTTTTTTCATTTTTTTGTCCCCAAAACATAGGTTAGGACCCCTCATTGGAACGAGCTCGTCGAGCTCGTTCCAATGAGGGGTCATAACCTATGTTTTTGAGGCAAAAAATGGAAATATAATGAAAATTAACTGGCGATTTTTGAGAATAGCGCTGGCCGGTTTTGGTTTTGTTACGTTGAGTAAAGGGTTAAAACAGGAAACGGAATTGTCACTCTGAGCGATTCTATTGACATGAAGGGGGAGAGCATACAATGTCGTACTTCGCGATTTTCAAAGGCAGAAGTGGATTGGTGTCAGAAACGTGAGTAAACAAATATGCAAACGAGGGTGAGTGGGGCCCCAAAATGTCAAAACCCAAAACCAAAAATTCCATCTTGTGTCTGCAACTTCTCCCCAGCTCAGCTCCCCCCGCCTAGTTTGCAAATTTTCCAAAATGTCGTCGCTGCCACCCTCCCTGTAGCTACGACCCTGGCTTCAGAAGATACTCGTCCTCTCCAAAAAACATCGCACTGATCGTCCCACAATCTCAAAATATGGAAAAAGCCAGCACGACAACAACCTCCATCCACCCCGTCCTCCAGATTTGATTCTGCCCTTTGAAAGAGTCACCAAAAAAACATTTTCTGAAAACGCCAGGAATAGTTGCTTTGTCGTCTCTAAACATTGACATGATATCTCTTCCAATGTGGAAAAAGCCAGCACAACAACACCCTCCACCCACCCCGTCCTCCAATTTTGATTCTGCCCTTTGAAAAGAGCCACAAAAAAAAACAAAACTTTTCTGAAAACGCCAGGAATATTTGCTTTGCATTCTCTAAACATTGACATGAATTGAAAACAGTGCCGAGTTATATGTGCCGTGCGCATAAGTGCAATTAAAAGTGAACTGTGGGCTTATGTTGGGGGGGGGGGGGTGCAGGGTCCAAGTAGACCCCTTCTTGACAGAAAACGCCAGTAATTTTCATTTCTTAAGAAGTATTTTCGAAATGTCTGAACATAGAGCTAATGTCACATCAAGTTGCATGGCCGTACGCAGAGGTATAATTGAAGGTAAAAAAACGGGCCTGGGAAAGGGGAGGGGGAGGGGACATGAACGACCTCTTATCTGAAAATGTCAGGAAAAAAAAAATCGTTTCTCAAGTTACGTTTTTGTGATCAGTAAACATCAGAGAACGTTCGGTGGCGCGGCGGCGTTGCGGTAACCGGTTCTCGTCAGATCACCGAAGTTAAACAAGGTCGAGCCCGATGAGTCCTTGGATGGGTGAACGTTTGAGCGATAGATTCGGACTCCCGCGTTGTGTCCTTGGGCAAGGCATTTCACCCCGATTGTCCACATGGGGGCACGATGACGCCGTGTACTACAGCATACTGCACGTCGATGGTGCGCAAATCTTCAACCAATCTAACCCTGCCTGTGCTGCAGTGCGGAGTTACAATATTGAGGAGCTGGCAGCTGCTCATCGTTGCTCGGTGGTTCTCTCCGGGGCTCAGGCTTCCGCCACCCGAAAAAACTGTCATCGACACGACATGACCTTGCTGTTAATATTTCGTTAAACCCTAATAAATAAATAAATAAATAAATAAATAAATAAATAAATAAATAAATAAATAAATAAATCAGAGAACGTTCGAGCTAAAAATCACGGACGTGTGTGAAAGTGTAATTAAGGCTAAAGAAAGTTAATCTTTTGATTCTCAGGCACCGGCGAATTCGTTGTTTCGGCCCATGCTCGTCATATTTATTTTGGAAGCAAAATTCAAAATGTATAAAACTATCATAAGGTGTGCTTCTGGCGGCATCACATCGCGATTTACGATGCAATATGTCGTATACATTGATACAGTATTGTTATTCTCGTCGCGAAATTGGACACGATTCTCATATGTATGTACAGAATAAATATTTATTTAACTGGTTGAAGGCTAGATTATTTTTGATGGTCTTAATTTGTTCATCAAAATTGTTTTATTACAAATTATTGGAGAGTGCCAACAGGCACTCTCCAATAATTTGTAATGGAACAAATTATATAAACAAGCTATTATATACATTTCATTGAATACGAAACGTGGGCGAGGAAAATGTTGGCTTTTGCACTGGTATCCTCATTTTTTTTTGAAGGGCCTGATTGCGGCTTCTATCACTCAACCAGTTAAAAACTCCTTGTTATTTTTTATCTCCAATTTTGTTATTCTATATTGGTTTTGTGTTGTATGATCACTATTACAAAAAAAAAAAAAACTATCAGGGAAATCAATTTGGAAGCTCCAATATTTAAGTTTGGGCTCTCACAACTGGATTTTGGGCATCGGCGACCATTCCATCTGAAATAAAACATAAAAATTAAAACCGCCCTCCCTCATTCGTTTCAAAAATAAATTGCCTGAGAATCAATTATTTAATTTTGTTTGACTTAAAAGTGATTTTTGGGTGTGTGTGTGTGGGGGGGGGGGGGGGGGGTGGGGGGAGGAGGGGGGGGGGGCGAGGGTCGCCAACGTCAGGAATACGAAACCTAAATGGTTTTTGTCAGTGGTTTAACGGTACTAACAACGCGAGAGCATCAAACGTTCCGTACGCGATAGTGTAATTACAAGACCCCGTGCTCTTCAAATTGTGTTGCATGAAAGGTAAAACCAAAACCAAATCCGATAAGTTTGCTTTTTTCGTCAAAATACAAATGTGACTGACTGCGCACGGTTCGAGAAGCGAGGCCGGTTCTCGTAAGATCACCGAAGTTAAGCAACGTCGATCCCGGTTAATCCTTGGATGGGTGACCATTCGGCGATTGATTCGGATGCTTTCCGAAGCAGTGGCTGGTGTGCGATCAAGTTTGAATGTGTGATTCTGCGACGTTGCATCACATGCCAGCTGTGAACGTTGGGAATGTTCACCAATACAATATAATCCCCACCATACCTAGGTGTAAAATAGGGACCCCTTGAGGTGCTTGTCTTGTGTGCCGGTGTGACAGGAATGGAAGTCCGTAGGAAAATTAGTCCCTCTGGACTATTATTCCGCGGAATTGTAGTCCTAGGTCTAACATTTCTAGGAATAGTAGTCCGCCGGACTACTATTCCTAGAAATGTTAGACCTAGGACTATAATTCCGCGGAATAATAGTCCAGAGGGACTAACGTTCCTACGGACTTCCATTCCTTTTACACCGGTCTGTGGAGCACCGGCAGTATGCTCCGTTGAGTTGAGCTGAGAATGTCATAGAATGAACAAAGTGTGTGGACACCTGTTATACGGAGTAATAATATAAGTCAGAGAGCACTGCGGTGTATTCTAGACGTTAACATTGCATTATTATTAATATAATATGTGCAGGACTCTCGCTACCGTAAGAATGTCAATAACATCTTGGACACATTTTGTTGACAAATAAGAATGAAAGAAAGGCCTAGTGGAGACGCCCGTAACCCCACATAACGGCCTTTTATATATCTTTGGACGTCACCAGAAAAAAATGGGTAGGGCACATCCTATTAGCCGACAGAATCTGAATGCGCGCTTGATTGTTTACCGCACATAATTGGAAGGGTTAAATAATTGCGATTCCAGGTTTGTTCATCACCTGTTCTTTCGTCATAGAAACCTGAAGCACTGTGAGCAGAAATTACAATTAACACTGATCTATAAGCCCTTTCCAAACAAAACTCATAAATAAAGCGTGTATTGATGTGACGAACGGAAAATAAACCAATAATTACCTGCAATTACAGGCAAAAGACGCTGTGTGGAAACAATCGCGCAGAAAAGATTTCGCATTTCATGACGGAAGACGATAATTTCAGAATTCGCTTTTCGGAAAAGAATTTAAAAACAGTCCACTGTCTTGAACGTTAACGTGGGAATCCACATGATGAAACACGACGACCCAACTTATTTGGTTTTCTAACACCGGTTAATTTCACGTTCCATCGAGGTTAATACCTTCTGGTATTCCAAAATGGTAATGACGAACTCAACCAATGTTTCATTTACTTCAACGAATGGCTCGTCCATTGATGGACCAGGAACCGGAGGTGAATTTGTAATCATCGAGGCTGATACAATACCAGAGTCGTTACCAAGTGAAATAGTTTTAACTTTTGTAATCCTTTATGTGTTGATCATCGCATCAGCGATTGTCGGTAACCTTGTGGTGATTATCGTTATCGGTATGGGTAGACTGTTGCATACTGTAACAGATATGTTCATTCTTTCATTGGCTGTAAGCGATCTGTCCATCGCTGTGCTGAACATGCCATTTCAGCTTTATTCTGTAGTAATGGACGAGTGGACTATAGGAGAGACTTTGTGTAAGCTGCACTACTACGTACAGGGCGTGACGATAGTTGCCAGCATCCTGACGCTGACGACCATAGCATTGGACAGGTAAGTTGGGATTATGGAGTTATTTGTAAGCAGTGATAGTGCAGAATCTCCCCAACGGAGGTGTGTGTGTGTGTGTGTGTGTGTGTGTGTGGGGGGGGGGGGGGGGGTTCTCTCCGACGGAGGGGGAAGGGGGGCAGGGCATGCTTTGCCACGCACGCACTGAAGGGGCAGTTTTTCGAATGAGGGAAGTACCCCCTCCCTGGTCCCCCTTGTGCTACCCTTGTTTTGTGAGCATCACTGATCTGTATACAACTCGATTACTGGAACGCTCATTGCCACATATAGGAAGGTGTGTCACATACCGCCATCTTTGGGGGGGGGGGGGGGGGGGGGGGGGGGAGGTGGTTGGCAAATCTTGCGATAAATAATATAGTCTCAAATCCAAACAAAATTCTCGAAGGTTTTAAATTTTCCCGACGCGTCGCAATCTTCTATCGCTTTTTAAAGAATATAATTTGATGTCTGTGAAAAATGGATACGTTGTAACAGTGATCATACAACACAAAATCAATATAGAACAACTTAAATGGAGATACAATAATAATGAGTTTTCTTTAACTGACTGAGTGCAAGAGGCAACAATCAGGCCCTTCAAAAAAAAAAGTGAGGGTACCAGTGCAAAAGCCAACATTTTCCTTTCCCGTGTTTCGTATTTATTATTTATTATTATTTATTTATTGATGTTTAAGGTCACATATTTATGCACAATGGCTAACCATGACCGTGACAGTTTTACGGGTGGAGGAAGCCGGACTACCCGGAGAGAACCACCGAGCAACAACGAGCAGCTGCCAGCTCCCCAACATCGTAACATGTTTCGTATTCAATCAAAACATATCTAATGGTTTGTTTATACAATTTGTGCTATAACAAATTATTGGAGAGTGCCTGTTGGCACTCCCCAATAATTTATAATGAATATTCTTTGGGTGAACAAATTAAGACCACCAAAAATAATCTAGCCCTGAACCAGTTAAAAAAATATTTATTTTGTATATACATGTGAGAATCGTGTCGCATTTCGCGACGAGAATGACAATACTGTATCAATGTATATGACATATTGCATCGTAAATCGCGATATGATACCGCTAAAATCACACACCCTATGATAGTTTCATATATTTTGAATTTTGCCTCCGAAATAAATATGACAAACGCGGGCCGAAAAAAAAACGAATGCGCCCGTACCTGAGAATCCAAAGATTAATATTTCGTTTCAATGATGCAATGTAGCCAGGGTCACCTCTTGTCGGACAGCTTTACGGGTGGAGAAAGCCGGGGTACCTGGAGAGAACCACCGAGCAACTGTCGGTCTCCCCAACATACCAATACCACACAAGAAGGGTTAGCATTGATTGAAAACAAGTAAACCATCGACGTGCATTACGCCTTACTATACAACGTCACCGTGCTCCCACGTGGGCATTGGGGGTGAAGTGTCTTGCCCAAGGACACAATGCGGTTACTGCAGGTGGGATTCTAATCGAGGCCCTCTCAGCTTGCACCCTGCAACTCTACCCACTGACCACCCCTCCCCCCCCCCCCCCCCCCCCATCGCCTAATTATTGTCGCTGCTGATACGACTGTTTGCTATTACGTTTTAGGCAATTTTTTTGTTTTGGTACATGACAGATAATATTATTTATTTATTGGAGCTTAACGACACCATGATGGTAATGTCCTCGTAGATTCGTTTATGTCAAGTCTGGAGTTCAGTTCGTGCGTTCATCCAATGAAAATGAGTGTTCATCGAATTTTACAATCAATAGGAAGGAATGTTTCAGTTGGTCGGAAAAGCGAACTGTAGTTCACTTCTCAAATTCTCAAATACTCCAGTCGATTGAATCTAAACGAAGGCTATGGACTATTTCATGGCTAGACTGGTTCCTTACATAATTAAACTGGCGGTTTGAGAGCTTGATAGGTTACGAAAATTCTTTTTGTCTGGCCGTTTGTTAAGTTGGACTTCTGATCGATCATATTTCTGGTTTTCAACCAAGATCTCAAATTGTTGCTGGTAGCAATGCATGATTTGACAACAAAGGATTCTCGTTTATCATTTGGACCCGAGAAGCTGTTTTTTCAGCCCAAGAACACGATGCGTCACAGTTTCATTAAATATGATAGCTGCCAAATGAATGTGTGGGAGACCAATCAATCAGCCTTGGGGCTGCACGTTGAAAATATTAATTGGTCTTCCCCCATATAATGAATATGGACCCTTCCTATTGTTGGCATTGAACTGACATGGAAGATACCATCAGTGTTCAAAGGGTTAAACTGAAACAGATCAGTCTTCACGTTGCCAGATGCCAATTCAGTCAATTGCACTAAATTGATTTGGCACGAAAAAAATCCGTTGGCTAAAACTTTGGCACCAAAACATTTCCTTTCACGTGTGAAGAAAAGCCATTGCAGTAGTGACGAACGCGATCAATTACGAATGAAACAACAACAACAACAAAAAAAAAACAACAAAACAAACGTTTTTACTAATAGCACAATGAATCATTAGCTCGCAATGAAGATGGAATCAATAACTAAATTTCAAGGTACAAACTAAATTCCAGTAACTATGTTAAGAAGGTGTAAAAAAAGAGTGTTTGGACAAACTTTATTTGGCCGCTGCTTCATAGACAAAAACTGTAAGTGACTGGTGGCGAGGCTTTGTTTTTTTCTTCAATAAAACATTATTATCATTTTCAGAAAAATCCAACAGTTAATTAGAAAAATACTCCATAAGTCGACTCGCTAAGCCAAGTGGGTTAACGGTAATTAGTTAATTCAGCTGTTATTATCGAAGTCCAAAAACAGGTGTAGTTGTATCATTCTGCTTTACTATTTATTGAATCAGTGGTATATAATTACATATATTATATCTCACGTGACTTCCTTGCATTCTGATTGGCTGAACGATGATACCCTATTTCGTGTAGTTTGCATCCACAGAACTGACCAGGCACTACACCCAGGCACTACACGTTTTCTATTTTTAGCACACTACTATTTCAGTTTTCTTTTCATACTGGGCGAATACATGGAATAAAACTGATCAGGCTAAATTTAAAAATCTATTCACAGATGCACAACATCCACAAAACGACCCGGAAAGAAATCATTGTGGAAAAATGTATCGCTTTTCCATTGTTGAAGTCACATTTTCCGAGGCGTTCATTTTAGTCCTTGAGAAGATGATCCATATCTCGTTTCGAAGAGAATGATCCATACCTGGGTACAACATTCATGAGAACGCGTCCGGGTATGAAAAATCGTTTGTTTCGCTGCTCATATTATTTCACTATTTAATTATATGTTCTGGGCAGTAAACGAATAAATAATGGAATTCATTTGAATCTTCGGAGGTTTGTATCCCCGTACTGACCCATTCGATAATGTATATGTGTGACAAATGTGTGGAAATTATCAAACTGCGTTGTCAAATTTCGAAAATTTTAGTTTTCATTCGCGAGTTGCGCGATTCTAGAATACACAGTTCCGTTTGGGGGAAATGTTTTGTTTACCCTTGCCGACCGATTTTTTTTTTTTTTTTAACTTGGGTTTAACGACACATTAACAGCCAGGGTCATATCATGTCGGTGACAGTTTTACGGGTGGAGGAAGCCGGAGTACCCGGAGAGAACCACCGAGCAACGACGAGCAGCTGTCAGCTCCCCAACATCGTAACTCTGAACTCTGCACCGCGGCACAGGCATGGTTAGATTGGTTGAAGACATGTGCACCATCGACGTGCAGTACGCCTTAGTACACAGCATCATTGTCCCCCCATGTAGGCAAGCGGGGTGAAGTGTCTTGCCCAAGGACACAACGCGGTTGCCGCAGGTGGGATTCGAACTGAGGACCTCTCGGCTTGCAGCCTGCACCTCTACCTACTGAGCCACCGCGCCCCCGAAGCCGACCGATTCAAAATCTGTCTTCTGCTCATATCAATAATCCAAGTTAGCCGTGTTTTGGAAGAAGAAAATGTTTTTTAAAAACTACATGGTATTTTTTCTATATAACGCTGGTTAGTAGGGCTGCTACTTTGGTAATAGATTAACAAATCGGACAGATGTTTTTCTTGATGGTTGTTCGATATAATATAAGGATTAGTGCATATCTTGTCGTTTACTACGCCCATATAGTGCCCAGTGAGGTGGTGTAGTTCCCTCCGCTTCGCGGCGGGAACTACACCACATCACTGGGCACTATATGGGCGTAGTCAACTCCAAGCCATGCACTATTCCTTAAGTATATAAGGTAACTGATCGTTCCCTTCTCCTACCAAGGATTTCGTCCATACTTTAGAGTTCTGTCGGATTTTCTCCGTTCGTTTTTTAAATAATTACCAGTAACTATTATTTGTCAGTTAAAATTAAGGAGATGGCGACTTATGGGTATTCATGTAGAGAAAAGTTATTAAGTTAACCGAGAAGACATCCTATCATAAGATGGGGTTCAAGGCCTCCAAATTGCCTACACAAATTTGTCCTTTACGTGCTTCTAAATCTTGAATGTAAAAACACTCACAATCTCTGAAGGCTCGGGAGGATTTAAGTCTATAGAACCCATCTACATCATTAGCAATCGGCCTCAGAAAGAACACAAGCTAAATTTGGTGACGAGAGCTGTGAAACCCAGATAAGCGACCAATTTCATCCGATCAGAGAGTGAAAACTCACATCCTTCTCAACCTACCCTACCATCTGCCTTGTGGCAGAAAAATACATTGTTGGGCACTAAAATATTCAGAATGGCTACAAATTTTGCACAAGACTGTTTCAAATCAGCATGGACACTGAAACAAACAAAACCCCAAGAGTATAATCAATACTTATTCATTAACTCATATAATTAACAAGCAGATACAATGACACGATGTATTCTGACAATAGACCAACGTTGTTGTGAGTCATTTTTACAGGGCGTGGGAGCGCGGCGACTCAGTTGTTACAACTTATAACTTTAAACCGAAATGTCCACAGTTAGATACCCGCCAGGGGTAACTGCGTTGTGTCCTTAGACAAGGCACTTAATTTCGATTGCCCACGTGGGGGGAGGGGGGGGGGGGGGCAAAGTGACGCAATGTACTAAGGCACACTGCACGTTGATGGTGCACGTATCTTGGACCAATGATAATCCTGCTTCATGGAAGGACTGGGCCAAGAGCAATTACCCGGAAAATCACCAAATTTCGAACTGAAAAAAAGCTGCTTCCCTGTATCTCAGTGATCAATCAGTCAACATAGAGGGCATTTCGATGGCATATTTATATTATCTTCGTCGCTCATTCGTCTGTACGTCCGTACATCCGTTTTTTTATCTATCATTTTGAAACTTGCCATACTTATTAAGCATGGAATAGAGATGACGAAATAGGTTTAGTTTGATTGTTTGTCACCAGGCGGTGCCAGTGGCGCTACTTAAATACTGAGCTAAAATACTGCTTTCCGATGAAAGACTCCTTTGTCATCAGGTGGTGCCAGTGGCGCTACTTAACGACTGAGCTAAATACCAGGGACCGAACTGGGCATGCGCCAGTGGGTATTTGGTTCTGAAACATCAGGACCTGGCTCTTAAATCTCAGAAATAGGCTTCTCAGTTGGCGCGTAACTTCTCAGATCATATTTTGATATTCTTTCGACGGATAATCGAGAGAGACACTCTTACATTTATTATATATATGATTATCATTTATCATTGTTGTAGAGTGCTTAAGTTAATACTTCAAGTCTTAATTACCAAGCATTAATCTTCACTGTGGTTTCTGATCAATTCTTGGCTGCCTAAATAGGCAGCCAAGACTTGATCAGAAACCACAGTGAAGATTAATGTTTGCTATAGTGTACTAAATGAAAATGATGAGAGCTATTACATACTTGCAGTGTGTGTTACAAACAGCAGTGTGACTCCGTAAATTGAAATCTTGCGCATGAATTGAAAAAATAGGCTCCGAGGCTAGAGCGTATTTTAAATAGTCCTGATCGGTCCCTGAAATACTGCTTTCCGATGAAAGACTCCTAGGATAAGTAATTTTGATTGTTGAAAGTGTGGTGTTCCTATGTTCCGGTAGGGTGTCTAGATGTGCATAGAGGTTTCAGATTTTTGATTCGGCCCCATGTGGCGCCCGAAGCGCCACTTTTGTCGTTAGAGAATCGGTTTCCGGCGAAACGCTCCAAGGGGTTTTAATTTGAAACGTTGGATGTGTGTTCTTATGTTCAAGTGGGGTCTCTTGGATGTGCATAAAGGTTTAAGATTTTTGATTCGGCCATATGTGGCGCCCGTAACACCACGTTTGTCGTTAGAAAATCGGTTTCCGGCGAAAGGACCCTTGTGGTTTCAATTCGAAACGTTGAAAGTGTGTTAATATGTTCAGGTAGGATCTCCAGATGTGCATTTTTGTTTCGGCCTCATGTAGCGCCCATAGCGCCACTTTAGTGATCTATAGGAAAGTTAGCTCCCCTTAATTGTCTTGAGCTACCAGTAAATCTGACAGTAAGGGTATGGCAGGGACCGACCTGGGCATGCGCCAGTGCGTATTTGGTTCTGAAACATCAGGACCTGGCTCTTAAATCTCAGAAATAGGCTTCTCAGTTGGCGCGTAACTTCTCAGATCATATTTTGATATTCTTTCGATGGATAATCGAGAGAGACACTCTTACATGTATTATATATATGATTATCATTTATCATTGTTGCAGAGTGCTTAAGTTAATACTTCAAGTCTTAATTACCAAGCATTAATCTTCACTGTGGTTTCTGATCAAGTCTTGGCTGCCTAAATAGGCAGCCAAGACTTGATCAGAAACCACAGTGAAGATTAATGTTTGTTATAGTGTACTAAATGAAAATGATGAGAGCTGTTACATACTTGCAGTGTGTGTTACAAACAGCAGTGAGACTCCGTAAATTGAAATCTGGCGCATGAATTGAAAAATAGGCTCCGAGGCTAGAGCGTATTTTAAATAGTGCTGATCGGTCCCTGTAAGGGTAATGCATATAAAACTGAAATTTTATCTAATTTGTATAATCGATGTGCGCATCATTTCACAAACTTCAGGAATTTTTCTGTGTAGTAGTATAAAAATACAGTATCTGGCCTTTTACAATTTTTTCCCCAATCAGTTCCAATGTCACATCGCCCAATCGATTCCACGCTGTGACGTGCAACCCGACGCTATGCCGTTGTGTTCGGGCGCTGTGACGTGCAAATTGACATCTGTATCAACAAGAAAGCTCTGACAACGATTATTTAAAAGAAAATGGAAAGATAAGCTGAGTTATTATAACTATCAGTTAGACAGATATTAACCAGTCCCACCCCATTTAATTCCATGATGCAGATAAACTCCAGATCCAAAAGATAAGGTGCACAAAATGCATGGGTACAACTTTTGAGCTTCCCTGGTTGACTCAAACTGCCCGATTAACACGATACATTTATGCTGTGACACCTAGAAATGATCTGTTTTAACAGACAAATATTCACCCAACCCAAGCAAATCACCCAGATAGCTACTTAATCCAAAATAGTCTCAGAAACATCCGTCAAAGTAGAACACTGGGTTAAAAAATGAAGATGATGACAACCATGTTGTGATGTGGCGTATTTTCTCAGCTGACTGGATCTTCACATTTAACTTTTTTTTCGAGCGAGTTTTTCAGTTTTTAGCTCACCTGACTGGAAGTCAGGCTGAGCTTTTCTGATCACTTTTTGTCCGTCGTCCGTTGTACGTCGTGAAGGCGGTGTTTGGGTCATTTTCTCCCAAGCCACTGGCTGCAGTTCAATGAAAATTCACATGAGTAGCGGTTATATAGGGGCATTTGGGTTTTTCTTCAAATTGGGTTTCTGCTCATATTGAGGAGGGGTTGGGGCTAAAATGCACAAAATTTTAAAAAATCTTTTCTCATGAACCAGCCGTAGCAGAGACTTGATATTTGGTATGCAGCTTCCATTTGTGGTGTAGACTCGAGTTTGTTTAAGAGAAGTATGACGCGCAATATTTGCCGTTGTTCTGGGAGGGGCAAGAATTTTTGCCCCGCCCAGAATTTTCTGAACCGAGAGGCCAATTTGAACCAAATTTAATATGAGGTATTATTGGGTTATTAGTACTTGATTTATGCAAAACATTTTTTACCTGTAGCCCCGTGGGAACCACAGGAGCCAAAAATAAAAAAAAAAAAAAAACGAAAACGTCCATATCTCCAAAACTGCACGACACTGAGAATTTTTATATAGTGTGAGACTTCCTTGGGACCAGCAGAAAGGAATGGTAAAAAAAAAAATTGCCATCGGTTTTGTCATTAGGTACTTTTTCGGGACTTTGAATCATTTTTTAACACTGCGGGCAATGGGAAAAAATTAAAGAATCGGTTGCTTCCAGACCACTGCTCCAAAAGCTTTCATATTTTACATATAACATCTTTGGAAGATTGTTTCACATGTTTATTGAAATCAATTCCCTGAGTCCATATTTGAGCTCTCTATGGGAGCCCAAATGTTTAAATTAGTGCAGTATGAGGAATATTCTTTAAAAATCTTCTTCAGATCTACCAATAAGAATCTTTTGATATTTGGTGTGCAGCATGCTTAAGGAGGTGAGATTCAAGTTTGTTCAAGCCAAATCCCTGGGTTCATACTTATAAAATTTTGGACCAAAATCCGGAAATTAGTTTTTTGTTTTTTTATGCGTTTTGGTCAATTTTAAGAAGAAAAACAAATTTTAGTCTGAAAATATTTTGTTTGGGACTTCGAAAATTTCCGAACGAAAATAAAAAAAAAAATCTGTTTTTTATGCGTTTATCTCAATTTTGGAACGTAAAAGTGCAGGAACTGAAAATAGAAGGAAAATCCTGTGTATTGTGTGGGCACAATCGCGTCATCTAGTTGGTATATGCTTTTTTTAGGAGGGGCGTATGCAGCTTATTCAAGTCAAGTCCCTGGTTTGATATTTATACTACGATGTCAGGTGAGGGCCCTCAGGCCCCCTGGGACCTCTGTTTATCGGTCTGACTGGAACTTTATATTTTGCCATAGCATTAATTGCCATTTTCCTTCGATGACATATATGACCACTCACAACATCATCCCTTTTAGTCAGCTATACGTTTCCGTATACTTCCATCGTTTTGTTTGAGGCTTTATTATTTATGGGCGTGGTGTCGCTCTAGACACAGGAAACAGTCAGTACAGTTACTACGGCATTATAGTTGTATCAAACGGAAGTTACGGAACACTGTGATGACCCTTACGCGACGGAGTGAACACCTTAAACACCAATAACTAAATATTCTCTGTAGCACCGTCGCTGAAACAGCTAGGCCTATTGTCCATAGTTTTAGTTTTTGAAGGCCTAACTTGTTACTATTCACGTTCTTAAGAACGTGAATAGTAACAAGTTAAGCCTTCAAAAACCAAAACTGTGGATAATGTTCTGGACCAAATTCACACCTTACCCAACAATTGAACATTGTCAGTTACTCAAATAAATAGGAATTGAGCCTACATGAATGAATTTTCTAATGACAGTTTTATCCTATTTTTGTTGGAAATGTAACAAACTGAAGTTAGTACGAGAGATTCGAAAAACTCGAATCCTGAGACTGATTCGGGATCGATCTCGAAGCATACGTATGGTATCGATATCGAATGGAATATCGAATATTCGCAGGACCGTATGTTAAGGCCACTTGGGTGTGATTTCATTGACCGTCAATATGAGCCACAGTTTTCTAAAAATAAACAAAAACTAGTAGAGCCGAAAAATTACCAAAAGAAGTTCCAACATTTCAAAATATACATTATGTCGGAATATGTTCGTTTACATTACTATTCCGCGGTCGGGACCATGCAAGTGATTTGTGAATTCAGCAGTTTGTCTGTCCTCTGAAACCTTAACGAAAGGCTACCTTGGGTTTTTTTTCGGGGCTCATCCCATATCCAATTTGTACGGTGGTAGCCACGCCACTCAAAAAGAGTGGCGAGTAAAAAACCCCATTTCACTAACCATATGGTCCTGAACCAGGCGCATCCGATTCAAAATAAGTCGACGGGCAGAAATTAAAAGTCATTGCTTCCATTACTGGAGGATCGAAAAATAGAATTCTGCATATGCGATATGGACCCATGCATTCAGTATCTGGTAGTGTTGCTAATATTAACCGATGTACTTCCACGATGTTAATTTATCCGGTTAAATTAATGTCGTATAGTGTCTCCTCTCTTGTTATAACAAGGTCAATGCTGACACGAAATAAACAGGGTCTTAGCGATAGGGACGGGGTCCTCACCCCATCCCCCCAATTTTTGAAAATCAATAATTGTGGCTCGGGGGGCAAACATTCAAGAACATGAAATTTAACACCAAACTGCACCATACATTTTTTATTTTATTGGATAAATTGACCTGAAGTTCTCTAATTGTGAGAAGGTTAATGTATGTAATGTGAATTTCTAACTACTGAGACGCGCAGTTACAAATTTTGACTGAAAATTTCCTTCTATTTAGGAATATTGCGAAATTTAGTCGACGGATTGTCTGTGAAGAAGTTACTTTTAATTAGCTTGCCATGAAAGCCAAATTTCCTTTTGTTACTTTTTAATAAACGAAAACAACAGACAGCTCCGAGAGCTGTCTGTTGTTTTCGTTTATTAAAAGTCACAAAAGGAAACTTGGCTATATATTTCTATTGATATCATATGCCTTTTCTCAACATGTACAGGGACCGATCAGGACTATTTAAAATACGCTCTAGTCTCGGAGCCTATGTTTTCAATTCATGCGCCAGATTTCAGTTTACGGAGTCACACTGCTGTTTGTAACACACAGTGCAAGTATGTAATAGCTCTCATCATTTTCATTTAGTACACTATAGCAAACATTAATCTTCACTGTGGTTTCTGATCAAGTCTTGGCTGCCTATTTAGGCAGCCAAGACTTGATCAGAAACCACAGTGAAGATTAATGCTTGGTAATTAAGACTTGAAGTATTAACTTAAGCACTCTACAACAATGATAAATGATAATCATATATATAATACATGTAAGAGTGTCTCTCTCGATTATCCATCGAAAGAATATCAAAATATGATCTGAGAAGTTACGCGCCAACTGAGAAGCCTATTTCTGAGATTTAAGGGTCAGGTCCTGATGTTTCAGAACCAAATACGCACTGGCGCATGCCCAGGTCGGTCCCTGCATGTATCTGCTTCTTAATTGGACCTTCCTCGCCCATCAAATAATTTCAAGGGAGATAACTTTATTGAAAGTCAATTTTCATGACGCTTTAAGTCAGGGATAGATTACGATTAACATCATTTTATTTTATTGCTTCAAATGTTTGCAGATTTAATTTTTTAGCTGGACAAAATGTTCATCGACATTGTTGTCCATGGACGTTAAATCCGCAGATATTTTGTCTTGCTATTAGTGGAAATGCATCTTTATATTTTTACGAGTGAAGATACAATTTTACTCTCACTAATGTTACCCAATTTCGTGGTTTTTCATGAGTAATGTGGTCAATTTTACGTTTTTTCAGATTTATTGTCATTTGTCACCAAAGACTATCTAGAAAACTACACAAGAAGAAGATTGCATTTGTAGCGTTACTTTTTATATGGTCCGTTGCCCTTCTGATCCTCATCCCACATGTTCTTTACCAGAGACTGGATTGGCGTATCAAGGTCAACCGACAGGAAAAGCTCATCGAGGGTTTCGGTTACTTGTGTGGAGAATTTTTTCCGAATGGAAGACACGACAGTCGTATTTTTACAGTAGTTATTTACATCTTCATTTATCTAATTCCTTTAGTGATAATGATTTTCAGCTACGGGGCTATAGCATACAGACTGTGGATACGAATCCCAATAGGAGACATCCTGGAGAATCCTTTACAATACGAGCGAAGAGCCGCGGAGAGGAAGAAAGTCATCAAAATGTTGGTGACATTGTTTGTAGCATTTACCGTTCTATGGTTTCCGTTCTTCACCGCGACCCTGTATAAAGAATTTACTGAGGAATACTTTAACTTTCGGACCGAGATGGCCGTGTTCCAGCTAATAGGGTACACGAACTGTTGTGTTAATCCTATTATCTACACCTTTCTTAACAGGAACTTTCAAGTACAATTTGTCAAAATGTGCTGCAGGAAGAACAACACCGTTGCGGTGGTGGTTACTGCTGATCAGCCTGAAAATCGGCCCAGTGGTCCAACTTGTATAGATGTACAATCCGCAAATAGACCTAATGGTATTCGAAATACAGTTTTCCCGACATAATAACGTTCTACACATTGGGTACATCCAGTTTATGAATGAGAGTTCTAGGGTCGGGCGAATATTCGATATTAGGAAAACTACCATCCCTGATTTATGTTGTCATGAAAATCGACTTTTGATAAAGTTATCTCCCTTGAAATTAGTCGACGAGCGGGGAAGATCCAATTAAGAAGCAAATAATTGTTGCGAAAACCCTCTACGGCATCAGTAAAAAATAAAATCACGTTTTCTTTTATAACTTTTAATGAAGGAAAACAACAGCTCTCAGAGCTGTCTATTGACATCGTTTATTAAAACAACAAAGGGAAACTTGGCTTTTTATGGTAAACTTATTAGAAGCAACTGGTTCATAGACAATCCATCATTAAGAATATCTATCAGGATTACACCTACCGACACCAAGGGCGAAAATCCACCCCCCCCCCCCAAAAAAAAAAAAAGAAAAAAGAAATTATAATCTCCCGATCATCGGTTTCGTCGGGCAGAGGTTGGGCAAGAAATTATGAAATACCAATTTGGGCAGATGCCCTTACTTGCCCGACGAAAATATACACACGCTTTGGGATGCTCCGTTGGGCAAAATCTCATAGATTAGAAAGTGCAATAAATGCCCTACTCAGTATATCGGTAGAATTCCACATCCAGGGAAAGAGTAACTGATAACAAAAGATGTTTATGGCCATGACCTGTTGAAAGCATCCAGATGGTCGGGCACCTGTACCTATGTGGTGTGTAATTGTGTATGTTTAAACTGCAGTATTTTATCAACGGAAGTATATCAATAGAGTATAAGTCTTTGATAAAAACAATTAGGTCTGTTCCAAATAGTTGGACGATATGACCGAGACGCCGGGTACCGACAACCTACACCACACCAGAAAGTTTTGTTATGACCTTGACCAACACTAAAGTGTACACTTTTGCTCCTTGATAGCGAATGTGTTTTTACAGTAATTTATATTGAGGATGTTTTGTGTTTTTGAGTGGATACCAAAAATGATCTCACTCGTCACCGAGATAAAATATTATTTTCGCTCGCGCTTCCACTCCAAATCACTAGATTTTCTTTTTATTATACGCTTTTTATAAGAATCTGATAATTCCTGTCGATAATTCCACTCGTTTCAACCTTGAATTGATGCATGAAAGTAAACAGCGCATTGATACGCGGAAGTGGTTTGATCGATATTCGGATCAGATAGGTCTTGCGATCTGATTCAGCTGGCGCGTTTCATGCACCAATTCAAGGTGAATACGTGTTGAATTATTGCCTGATGATCTATCGTTTAGCGTATAATAAAAGTTTTTATTCTTCCCAGGAAAAACATTATCAAATCTTCCCTTCTAGACTTTTATATTAATGGAAAGCACAGTGTCTGTATTATATGTCACGACACACACACACTGTGATATATCGAACAAAAAAAGGTTACAGAACACTAAATGATGGTGGAAACGCGGTCTCTTATTTTTAAATCGGTTTTAACAGACAATAATAGTGAAACGTTCAAATTGATTGGGAAAAAATGTAAAATAACAACTTCTGTATTTTTATACTACAGTTAAAACTAGAAGTCCTGTCATGAAATGCGCACAAATAGCACGTTGATATGCGCGTTAATGTGCGCGTTATGACCCAATTAAAGCTATCATATTCTGTACATATGGCCTGGCACAGGCAATGTTTCAGCCAATGGACCTCCGGGAAACCCGGAGGTCCATTGGCAGAAACATTGCCTGTGTTTGCTATGAGTAACTAGGAGAACCTGGCATGCTTTGGATGCCATTGGACATGGCAATTGCACGCAATTTCTACGCGCAATTAAGCCTAGATAAGCGCACAGTTCGTGACAGGACTTCTAGTTTTAACTGTACTCATCAGCAAAATGCCTTAAATTTGTGAATAATGCGAACATCGATGATATAAATTCTAAATTCGCTAACATCGGTTTTTTAATAAAATTCCCATAGTCTTAGTGATAAAATTTATTTATTTGTTGGGTTTAACGACACTTTCGACAGCCAGGATCACAGCGAGCAACTGCCAGGCTCCCCAACACCAATTCCACCCAAGCAGATTAGCATTGGTTGAAGACAACTGCACCATCGACTTGCAGTACGCCTAAGCACACGACGCCACCGTGCTCCCACGTGGGCAATGGGGGCCTTTCCCAAGGACACAACGCGGTTACCACTGGTGGGATTCGAACCGAGGACCTCTCGACTTGCACCTCTACCTACTGAGCCACCGTGCCCCAACTATTAAACACACAGATGAAGGAATTAAGGGCTCTAACTTTCCCGTAAATCTCTTCCAATAACAAAAACTGTCAGTGTCAATTTTTTTTTTATTTATTGGGGTTTAAATAAAATTCCCATACTCTTAGTGATAAAATTTATTTATTTATTGGGGTTTAACGACACTTTCCACAGCAGGATCACATCGTGTCGAACAGTTTTACGGGAGGAGGAAGTCGGAGTACCCAGAGAGAACAACCGAGCAACGGCGAGTAACTGTCAGGCTCCCCAACATACTAACTCCACATAAGCAGATTAGCATTGGTTGAAGACAAGTGCACCATCGACTTGCAGTACGCCGTAGTACACAACGCCATCGTGCCCCAAGTGGACAAAGGGGGTAAAGTGCCTTTCCCAAGGACACAACGCGGCTACCACAGGTGGGATTCGAACCGAGAACCTCTCGGCTTGCAGCCTGCACCTCTGCCCACTGGGCCACCGTGCCTCCACTATTAAAATTACACACTGATGAAGGAATAAACCTTCTCCCTCCTTCCTTTTCCTCCTTTGCCACGCCTCGACATCAAAATTATACAGCCACCGAGGGTCGAAAGGGGCTTGTCCCCCATATCGTCCCTGCGCGCCTTCGGCGCGCGAAATCATTTCATTTCTTCTTCTGCTATGGCATAAGTTAGAGACCAGATTTTATACAATAAAATACCTTAAATTTACCGAATAGTTAAAATTCTTCAATCCTTCTAATACAGACTCGGAGAAATCTTTTTATCATTCTTGCAAGGAACAGACCGCAAGACGAACTGTAACTTAGGATGTCTAAATTTCAAAAGGGCTGCCATTTGTCTTGTGTTTGTTTACCTTTTATGAAGTTCACCAAGGGTCAGTGGCGGCGCCAGAAATTTTTTTGTGGGGGGGGGGGGGGGGGCAACTAGGGGGGCAGACTCCCATGAAGGGGGGCAAATACGTAAAGGATCATATCATTACTTTGTTATGAGGTAGTCGAAACTTGGACCCAAAGTCCGTAATATACTTTTTTGGTTTGGTACGTCCTGTGGACGTACCAAACCAAAAAATTATATTACGGACTTTGGGTCCAAGTTTCGACTAAATGTAATGGTAATTAGCGGTCCTCCTTTCAAAAAATTCTGGATCCGCGTCTGGTGGGTCTGTGCGAGAGAGAGAGAGAGAGAGAGAGAGAGAGAGAGAGAGAGAGAGAGAGAGACTCATAATGCCCGTCTGTCATAATGCGAAATCCATGATTTTTTTTAGACAAGGGATATGGATAGACATGCCTTTGTTGGCTCATAACTTAATTATAACTTATAAGTATCTGCATCCGAGTCTTTAAATCTCTACTGCCTGGATGTGTTCATCAGCTAGCTTGAGGCTTTGGGCTAAGTGTGTATGGGAAATTATTGGGAATAAAAAAAGAGAGGGGTGTGTGTGTGTGTGAGAGAGAGAGTGACTGAATGTGTTTGTGTGTGAGGGTGGATGGAAATGCATGCGAGATGGTTGGGGGGGGGGGGGGGGGGGGGCGGCAACTGGGGGGGGAGGGGCAAAGCCTTCGTTTTGGGGGGATGCTCCCTCCCCATCCCCCCCCCCCCCCCCCCCCCCCCCCCCCCACCGTAGCGCCGCCACTGCCAAGGGTTAAATCCACACAGTTCATAAGAACAAGTATGGAGTCATGAGAGAGTGCATCAATGTAAAATGAAAAATGTCCAGTGTGGCTTTAATGACCTTACCCCCTGCAATTCTGTGCCAGATTGCATGAGATCTGTGTCAAATTGGTAAAAGAAGATGATTTTTATTTGGTATTATCTGTTTCCATTTCTAGGGTGCATGAGCAATGTTAGCCGCCAAGAGTGCCATTTGAATGCAGAAGTGTGGCCAAAGCAACAAAAATGACCTGCTGTGCGTGCAGAATACTTACATGAATCGGCTTGGTCAAGTTAGAAAACATGGCTTCTAATTCATTTGTAGACATGGTTTGGTGTGCTTCGTTTGGTTTGAAACTATCGCCCATCTGTAGTTGTTGTTTGGGGAGGCTCGAGGGCTGTTTCGCGTGAGATTTTAGAACATTAATAACTGATCTGCTTACCAGTACTAATTTTATAGGCAGTGAGTTACCGGCCTGAGCGATATCGGAATTATATTGGCTGGTATATTCATTTATCTAAAAACTTATCAGACGTTGTGGTCTCATTTCGGTAATTCGTGTGATTTTTGTCCGCCGGGCGGTGTCCTTCTATTTCTGTCCACAGATTGTCAACACACATAGATTTTCACAACCTTTTGGTGCCAATAGCGATCAAAATCGACGTTGATTCATCTTACAAACAATGAGGTTGTGCGAAAAAGACATTTAAATTTACGGTGGTACTGCATTTCGCTATATTTGGTGAACAGGAAAACACCTTTTTGAAAATTCTCCTTGACATTGGTCCTCTTTTTGCCTGGCAGACTTCACCAAGCCTTCCCTACGTCACTAATATAGTTCGGCGACAGGAAAAGTATTTTTTCGTAAATACACAATTGTGAGGATTGCAAAGTATTTTGATGTGAATATATTTTTGTTTTCAGGTATAATTTTCAACTTCTATGTTTTGATTATCGATACCTACCAAATAATAGGAGTTTGAATCGGTGACGTATTAATCTCTTGCTGACACTTGCCTCATATTTTACAATTTCGGAACTCAACAGCGCTAATAAGGAATGTATCTCGGAATTATGACATTGTCAGTTGAACAATTTCCTCTGAATATATCGTGTGTTGTACATTACATCGCGTCTCAGGTTCGAGTGAAATGTTAGAAAATTTCAGATCTTGGGGAATCAAATCCTTTCCTAGCTTTGCCCGAAAACTAGGGCTGTCGCGATTATTCGATTAGTCGACTAACCGTCGACTATTGAAGTAGTCGACGTTTTTTATTTTTAGTCGATCGTCGTTCATTTTCAAGGTGGTACACGTCTACTACACGTCGGGGCTAAATTGCATTGTTTTGTGAGATGAATGATCAATGAAGGTGAATAACATTAAATATCTAACCACATTTAACATGCATATCCGGAAGACTGTACGACTGTCACTGACTGTGTAAGAAAGAACACTCACAGTTACTCGAGAAGAATAGATCCTTCTGAATTTCTCCAGTCTTGTACACACGAATGCACCCATTGGAAAACCCAAAGCGCGGAAGTGACAAAATTATGACGAAAGTCAGAACGTCAGATCACTTCTCAAAGTTCGGAACTTCAGACTAAGATCCAATTTTAACAACTGACGAGGGAATGCATAGATCTCAATGTTCAAAATTTCGAGAAACTTATTGCAGAAAGGAAACATATGCAGGAACGTTCTTTGGTAAATTCATTTTAATTCATCGGCTTCAATCTAGTTCAAACTTGGATCCGCAGTCAGTAATATTATTTTTGGGGTTGGTACGTCCTACAGGACGTACCAACCCCAAAAATTATATTACGGACTGTGGGTCCAAGATTGGACTACACGTAGCTTCAGTCAGGACCGATTTGTTGTTCCCACAACCCCACTTCGTCTGAACACACTGGTGCCATTGTCATTTTCAGAGTTTTACGAACAGAAGAATGATTTGCTAAAAAATCATGGGAAGCGACTATTAATCGACTAACCGTCGATTACTGGTCACGATTAGTCGATTACAAAAAATGATAGTCGCGACAGCCCTACCGAAAACCACGTGATCATAACAAACATGTCATCCAAACACAATCTATAGTATGTGATAATCCATTTTCCTCTGAGCGTTCTCACCACGCTGGTGATGAAATGAAAAATATGCTTTCTCCGAGTATATGGAGTGTGGAGTCTTTTATTTACAACTCGGACATTGGACTTACCGATCCATTCCTTGTTAATCCTGTTGGTTACTTATGCGGATGGTAATTTCTTTGTCATCAAATGCAAAAAAAAATAAAAAATAAAAATAAAAACATTTTTTGAAAAGGTGGATAAATTCAGGTTTTGTGTACTTTTGTCACCAGTTTGGTACATAATACGTCGTTATTCACCGCTTTAATTCGTATTTAGGCATTGTGGAAATTTAAAAAAAAATGTCCATATTAATATTGGACGACCCTTCAAGTTTTTTTGAGCTATCATCCCGACTTACTAATATTGCAACTACACCGCCGAGGCATGCCTTGGACGAAGGCATGCCTTGGTGATGGAGTTGGAATATTTTATCAGTCGAATCTAGAGGTCACGGCCGGTTTACACCCCACCACATCTTCGCGACGTGCCTTGCCTCAAAATGCATAATGGATCACGAATAAAAAATGTGATATTGTTCATATTCGATTTCGAAACTAGTGGAGTAGTGGATGCATTATTCGATTCGATATTCGGCTCGAGTGAAAATGTCACATCCACAGTACCTTAGACAGTTCCGCATAGAATATGGTACGATCGTTGAGAGAAGGATTACCAACCTATGATTAACTGGGTTTTTTTGATTGATGTATGCCACTGGAATCTGAATTGAATACCCATAGACTAAGGCCCTGCGAAGCTTCGAGATTCGATTCGATTTCGAATCTGAAGTTGCTATTCGGTTCGATTCGAAATCTGCTGCCCGATTCGTTACCATTCGAATCTTTTCACTGGAATATACTTTGGTATCAGTCATTTTCGTCGTCTCAGGAAACATATAGTTCTGATGGAAATTATACATAAATAATATTGAAAATAAAGACTGAGTGTAATTTCCGCTACAGTAACATGGACAGCACCAGCACCCTATGTCACCAACCTAATTCACGTCTTACTAGTCGCTACTACAGTTGAAAGCAAATTTAAAGTTTCCAGACAATATCAACGATGAGCTGTTGCTAGCGGCTAGCTCTGTGCAATGTCTTGTACCGATAATTCTCTCACCGTCTTTGTTTTTGTCCTTGAATTCTTATTGGGTTATATTTCAGCTTCATCACCAAGGCATGCCTTCGCCCCTGGTTTATCACACAGTATTCGAAGGTTTAAATGATTAAGATTCCAGGTATGTTCATCAACTGTTATTTCGTCACAAAAACCTGAAGCACTGTGAGCGAAAATTACAATTAACCCTTTACCTAACCTGAAAAGCAGACGACACTTGCAAAAATAATTCTCCAACGAGGGGTCATAACCTATGTTTTTGAGACAAAAAATGAAAAAAATGATGAAAATTAATTGGCGAATTTTGAGAATAGCGCTGGCCGGTTTTGGCCGTTACGTTAGGTAAAGGGTTAACACTAATCTTTAAGTCTTTTCCAAGCAAAACTCGTAAATAAAGCGTTTATTATATGACAAACCGATAATAAAGCGATAACTGCCTGAAATTATAGGCAAAAGCCGTTCTGTAGAGACAATTGCGCAGAAAACATTTCGCATTTCATGTCGGAAGACCAGGGACCGACCTGGGCATGCGCCGGTGCGTATTTGGTTCTGAAACATCAGGACCTGGCTCTTAAATCTCAGAAATAGGCTTCTCAGTTGGCGCGTAACTTCTCAGATCATATTTTGATATTCTTTCGATGGATAATCGAGAGAGACACTCTTACATGTATTATATATATGATTATCATTTATCATTGTTGTAGAGTGCTTAAGTTAATACTTCAAGTCTTAATTACCAAGCATTAATCTTCACTGTGGTTTCTGATCAAGTCTTGGCTGCCTAAATAGGCAGCCAAGACTTGATCAGAAACCACAGTGAAGATTAATGTTTGCTATACTGTACTAAATGAAAATGATGAGAGCTATTACATACTTGCAGTGTGTGTTACAAACAGCAGAGTGACTCCGTAAATTGAAATCTGGCGCATGAATTGAAAAAATAGGCCCCGAGGCTAGAGCGTATTCTAAATAGTCCTGATCGGTCTCTGGAAGACGATAATTTCAGAATTTCGCTTTTCGGAAAAAGAATTTGAAAAACAGGCCTCTGTCTTGAACGTTAACCGCAGGAATCCACATGATGGAACACATTACATTCAGACAGGCAAGTGTATCCAATATTGTATACAGGGAGCGTGGTGGCTTAGTGGTTAGAGTATTGAAGTCCAAACATGATCAGCGGGTAACGGCATTGTGTCCTTGGATAAGACACTTAACCCTAACTATCCGCGTGGGGGTTCGGTGGCGCTATATGCTAAGGCGTGCTACACGTCAATGGTGAGCTTGTTCTTCAACTGCTGTAAATTCTGCTTGTGCAGATTTAGTACGTAGGGGTGTCTGACAGGTGTTCGCCGCTGCTCTGTGATTCTCTCCGGGTACGCTGGCTGAACCCGTAAAACTGTCGGCACAATATGGTGACCCTGGCTGCCGAAAGTGTCGTTAAATCCCAATAAACAAACGACGCGCAAACAGTTGGATGTACTGTAAGATATTCTTAACCCTTTGAACCCTGGTGGTATATTCCATGTCAGTTCAATGGTAGCGATTGGAAGAGTCCATATTCATTCAAATCTGCAAGTAGCCTGTGAGAATCATAGCATTGCATTCGATACCGTAGACACCTGCGCAAGTTTCTAAGGCAAGAGCAATCATGAGGGTGGGGTGGTCCCAGGGATGTGGCTAGAGGGTTTCAGTTGGGTGGGGGGGGGGGGGGGGGTGCCACTGGTGTAAATTCCAATTGTGAGTGGTTTCGGAAAGGTGGTATGCACTGCAGCGCTGGGTGATATCTTTTAACCCCTTACCCAACGAATCGCCCGTATCCGTCCACGTAATATGCAAATTCAGGTGCTGAAAAAATATTATTTTCCGAAAAATTTTAACAAAACCATATCATGTGACCCCTCTTTGGAACGAGCTCGTATGAACCCTTCCGAAAATTTTCACTAGTCCTGAAACGGAAAAAGCATAATTTATAATGTGTCTGGGTCCTGGGTCAGAAAAATTTACCGGATTGATGTCAGAGTCGAAATTTTGAGGCCATGTCAATTTTAGAGTAGGAAATTTGAAACTCAAGTTTCCAGTTGGAAATAAAAGATTAAAATTTCTCATCATTAGTCGGAATTTTAATATTTTTCATGAACAATGTTGATTTACTGAATTTCCAACTATTTGATTTTTGACCTCGGAATTTCCAACTATTGAAAAAAAAAATACTCCTAGCTGGGAGGGGGGGGGGTGACCCCCCCCCCCCCCACACACACACACCCTGTCGCCACATCCCTGGGTGGTCCGGGAGTGGCGGGGCTGCCTCCCAATAACATTTGAATTCTTTCAAATTTAGCCTCCTTGTCTCCACATTTCTGGGACGTCGGATATGAAGAAACATGAGTACTATCGCGTAACTTCCCATTGAATATCTGCTTGAAAGCACGAAGCTCAGCAAAAATTCAAGTTGGTTCAGTGGTCTATTTTCAAGGTATTTGAACGTACATGGCTCACAATTATTTATCTATCTCCATACTTGTAAAACATTACTGGATGTGTTCATCTGCTGTATGCGTATGGAATGAAGAAAACAGAAACAGTGTGAGGGTGGATGATTGGGTTTAGCGGGGGGGGGGGGGGGGGGGGGGGGGGCAAATTGGGTAAAAATCTACGTTTACAGGGAAATTTCCCATATTCCCTCCCCGCCCCGTAGAGCCGCCACTGATATGTACGACACAACGAGAGAGAGAGAGAGAGAGAGAGAGAGAGAGAGAGAGAGAGAGGGGGGGGGGGGGGTGGCAATTTGTTTGAGTTTGACATTTCCCCAGTACATAAGTGCGGTTCAAATTATCTGGACATCGCCTTTTCCAACCACAGATTTGTGCATAGTTTTGAAAACGTTCCATCAACGAACGGATAAAAATTGCGCGTTACTACCAACTAAAATTAATTAATTGATTCTCAGGCAATTTATTTTTTAAACGAATAAGGGAGGACGGTTTTTATTTTTATTTCATATTCCTGCTGGAATGGTTGCCGATACCCAAAATCCAGTTGTGAGAGTCTGGACTTTAACCCTTTACTTAACGCAACGGCCAAAACCGGCCAGCGTTATTCTCAAAAATCGCCAGTTAATTTTCATTATTTTTTTCATTTTTTGTCTCAAAAACATAAGTTATGATCCCTCGTTGGAACGAGCTCGTTCCAACGAGGATCATAACCTATGTTTTTGAGACAAAAAATGAAAAAAATAGTTATTCAAGAATTATTTTTGCAAGTGTCGTCTGCTTTTCAGGTTAGGTAAAGGGTTAATATTGGAGAGAGCTTCCAAATTAATTTCACTAATAGTTTTTTTTTGTAACAGTGATCATACAACACAAAAACAATACAGAACAACTAAAATGGAGATAAAATAATAAGGAGTTTTCTTTAACTGACTGAGTGCAAGAGGCCACAATCAGGCCCTCCAAAAAAAAAAAAAAAAAAAGTGAGGGTACCAGTGCAAAGCCAACATTTTCCTTTCCCATGTTTCGTATTCAACCAAATGTTTATAATAGTTTGTTTATACAATTTGTTCCATTACAAATTATTGGTGAGCGCCTGTTGTAATAAATTTTTTTGGATGAACAAATTAAGACCACCAAAAATAATCTAGCCCTGAACCAGTTAAAAAATATTTATTTTGTATATACATATGAGAATCGTGTCGCATTTCGCGAAGAGAATAACAATACTGTATCAATGTATACGACATATTGCATCGTAAATCGCGATGTGATACCGATAAAATCACACCTCCCTTTGATTTATTTATTTATTTATTGGTGTTTAAGGTCACATACTTATGCACAATGGCTAATCGTGACCGTGCCAGTTTCACGGGTGGAGGAAGCCGGAGTACCCGGAGAGAACCACGAGCAACGACGAGCAGCTGTCAGCTCTCCAACATCGTAACTCTGAACTCTGCACCGCAGCACAGGCAGGGTTAGATTGGTTGAAGACATGCGCACCATCGACGTGCAGTACGCCTCAGTACACAGCGTCATCGTGCCCCCATGTAGGCAATTGGGGTGAAGTGTCTTGCCCAAGGACACAACGCGGTTGCCGCAGGTGAGATTCGAACCGAGGACCTCTCGGCTTGCAGCCTGCACCTCTACCAACTGAGCCACCGCGCCCCCACCCCTTTGATAGTTTTATATATTTTGAATTTTGTCTCCGAAAATAAATATGAAGAACGCGAGCCGAAAAACACGGTTGCACCCCTGCCTGAGAATCAAAAGATTAAAATTCTTTAGCCTATCGATTTCGTTTGAATGATGTAATGTAGCTATGGTCAATTCGTGTCGGAAAGCTTTACGGGTGGAGGAAGCCGGAGTACCCGGAGAGAACCACAGGAGCAACTGTCGAGCTCCCCAACATCCTAATGTCACATAAGAAGGGTTAGCATTGGCTGAAAACATGTGCACCAACGACGTGCAGTACGCCTTACTACACAACGCCACCGCGCTCCCGCGTAGGCAGTGAGGGCGAAGTGTCTTGCCCAAGGACACAACGGGGTTGCTGCAGGTTGGATTCGAACCGAGGAAGTCTCGGCGTGCAGCCAGCAACTCTACCTACTGAGACCCTCCACCCCATTGTATTGTCGCTACCGATACTGTCGTTTGCGATTGCGTTTTAGGTTAATTTTTTGGTGCATGATAGATAATATTATGTATTTATTTATTGGGGCTTAACGACACCATAATGGTAATGTCCTCAAAGATTCGTTCATATCACGTCTGGAGTTCAGTTCGTGCGTTCATCCAAGGAAAATGAGTGTTTATAGACTTTTACAATCAATAGGATGGAATATTTCAGTTGGTCGGAAAAGCGAACCGTAGTTCACCTCTGAAATACTCCAGACGATTGAATCTAAACGAAGGCGATGGACTATTTCATGGCTAGGCTGGTTCCTTACATAATTAAACTGGTGGTTTGAAAGCTTGATAGGTTACGAGAATTCTATATGGCTGACCGTTTGTCAAGTTGGCCTTCTGATCGATCATATGTCTGGTTTTCAACCAAGATCAAATTGTTGCATGATTTCACAACAAAGAATTCCCTTTAATCCT
The DNA here is from genome assembly GCA_031216915.1 of Pictodentalium vernedei. Taxonomy (NCBI): domain Eukaryota; kingdom Metazoa; phylum Mollusca; class Scaphopoda; order Dentaliida; family Dentaliidae; genus Pictodentalium; species Pictodentalium vernedei. The sequence goes on along the minus strand of CM062297.1, from coordinate 90,434,970 downwards.
TTGAACACGAGAAGCTGCTTTTGCAGTCCAAGAACACGATGCGTCACAATTTCATTAACCCTTTACCTAACCTGAAAAGCAGACGACACTTGCAAAAATAATTCTTGAATAACCAATTTTTTTCATTTTTTTGTCTCAAAAACATAGGTTATGGCCCCTCGTTCGAGCTCGTTCCAACGAGGGGTCATAACCTATGTCTTTGAGACAAAAAATGAAAAAAATAATGAAAATTAATTGGGGATTTTTGAGAATAGCGCTGGCCGGTTTTGGCCGTTAAGTTGGGTAAAGGGTTAAGTATGATGGCTGCCAAATGAATGTGTGAGGAGACCAATCAATATTTTCAACCTGCAGCCTTGAGGCTGCAGGTTGAAAATATTGATGGGTCTTCCCCCATATAATGAATATGGACCCTTCCTATTGTTGGCATTGAACTGACATGGAAGATACCATTAGTGTTCAAAGGGTTAAACGGAAACAGATCAGTCTTCACGTTGCCAGATGCCAATTCAGCCAATTGCACTGAATTGATTTGGCACGAAAAAAAATTGTGTTGGCCTAAATTTTGGCACCAAAAAATTTCTTTTCACCTGTTCACCTGTGAAGGAAAGGCATTGTAGTAGTGGCATACGCGATCGATTACGAATGAAACAGCAACAAAAATCCCTTTTTACTAAAAGCACAATGAATCATTAGCTCGCAATGAAGGTGGAATCAATAACTAAATTTCAAGGTTCAAACTAAGTTCCAGTAACTATGTTAAGAAGGTGTAATAAAGGGTGTTTGGACAAGTTTTACTTGGCCGCTCCCTCATCGACAAAAACTGTAAGTGTCTGGTGGCGAGGCTTTATTTTTTTCTTCAATAAAACATTATTATCATTTTCAGAAAAATCTAACAGGTGTAAGTTATAGAAAAAATACTCCATAAGTCGACTCGCTAATTCAAGTGGGTTAACGGTAATTAGTTAATTAATCGGCTATTATTGAAGTCCAAAAACAGGTGTATTTGTATCATTCTGGTTTACCATTTATTGAATTAGTGACATATGTAGATATTATATAAGGTAATTAATTGATCGTTCCCTTCTCCTACCAAGGATTTCGTCCATACTTTAGAGTTCTGTCGGATTTTCTCCATGATTATCCGTTCGTTTTTGAAATAATTACCAGTAACTATTATTTGTCAGTTAAAATTAAGGAGATGGCGCCTTCTGGGTATTCATTTTGAGAAAAGTTATTAAGTTAACCAAGGAGACACCCTACCATAAGACTGGGTTCAAGGCCTCCAAATTTCCAACACAAATTTGTCTTTTACGTGCTTCTAAATCTTGAATGTAAAAACACTCACAATCTCTGATGGCACAGGAGGCCTCAAGTCAATAGAACCCATCTAAAATCCTTAGGAATCGGCCTCAGGAAGAACACAAGCTAAATTTGGGGACGAGAGCATTGAAACCCAGATGAGCGACTACTTTCATCGGATCAGAGAGTAAAAACTCACACCGTCCTCAACCTACCCTCCCATCTGCCTTGTGGCAGAAAAATACTTTATTGGGCACTAAAATATTCAGAATGGCTTCAACTTTTGCACCAGGTGGTTTCAGATCAGCATGAATAGTGAAACAAACAAAACCCCAAGAGTATAATCAATACTTATTCATTAACTCATATAATTAACAAGCAGATACAATGACACGATCTATTCTGAAAAGAGACAAACGTTGTTGTGAGCCATTTCTACAGGGCGTGAGAGCGCGGTGGCTCAGTGTTACGATTTAAAACTTTAAACCGAAATGTCCATGGTTCGATAGCCGCCAGGAGTAACTGCGTCGTGTCCTTAGGTAAGGCACTTAAACCCGATTGCCAACGTGGAGGTGACGCAATGTACTAAGGTACACTGCACGTTGATGGTACACGTATCTTGGACCAATGATAACCCTGCTCCAGGGGCGGACTGGGCCAAGAACAGTTACCCGGAAAATCACCAGTTTTGAACTGAAAGAAAGCTGGTTCCCTGCATTTAAGTGATCGATTGCAATCAACACAGGGGGCATTTCGATGGCATATTTATATTATCTTCGTCGCTCATTCGCAAAAATGGTTGCAGAGGGGAGATTGGATCCATCGAGCAGACCAGAGTTCGACCCATTGGGAGAGAATTTCAGGGCTTATATTTCGTCTAAATTTGTGAGAATCCATTTGGATTCTCGTGAAAATGGTTGCGAGAATCCATACCTATACTATGAGTGTCCCAGGATTCCATGAGGCCACCAGGTTTGAACCACTGTTGTATACTGATAACACATGTTAACCTTTTTCCCAACACACCTTTTTAATTTTTAAAACTAAATTTGATAATTTTTAAACAATAAATAATAAATAAATGATAAAATAATTAAATGAACAATATTTACCAATAAAATCTTACAAATATGGCTGTCGTTGGAACCGGCTCTATGAGCCGGTTCCAATGACAGCCATATTTGTGAGATTTTATTGACAAAGTGTCAGGATATTTCAGGTCATGTTAGCCTTCTATTGGTTAAATTGTTGCCGCTGTGTTGTTAGTTAAAGGGTTAAATTGACTTAATTATTTTCACGCGAATCCTAGCTGAGGTACAGCAAGAATCTACATGGATTCTCGCCGGTTTTATTTCGCAAATCTTTGTGCGAATCTATTCTCTGATTCTCGTCGAAATATAAGCCCTGGAATTTTGAAAGCTGTTTCCTTGCATCAGAGTAATCAGATGCCTACCAGACTGCTGGTATGTGCGGAGTTAGCACGTTGGGGAGCTTGACAGTGGTTCTCTCCGGATACACCGGCTTCCTCCACCCGTAAAACTGTCCGCCACGAGGTGAGCCTGGCTGTTTAAACTGTCGTTAAACCCCAATAAATAAATAAATTTATACAGCGAGGGGAAATCTATTATTTGACACAATATTGAAGCCCAAGTGGAGCACAGTGTGTTAAGGTGTGATACACGTCGATTGTGCACTTGCCTTCAAGCACGGCTAACTGTGCTTGTGCTGTGGAAATCCGAATGTTGGTAGATCTTTCAGTCGGTTGACCGTTCGTCAGAATTTTGTTTCTAGTAGCTTTCACGTCAACGGAACGAGAGTTCTCGTGAAATTTTGGGTGCTCCACATTAGCTTGTTGCAAAAAGCATTAAAAGAAAAAAGGAAAAAAAGTGAAAAAAAAGAAAAGAAAAAATCCCAACTAAGGCCTAAAAAAATAAAAAAAAATGTTTCTCAGCCCCCCCCCCCCCCCCCCCCCCCCGCATGGTCCTTTTGGCAGCCGCGTGATCTCTTTTTATAACCAATCCAAACTTAAAAAAATCAAAATCAATTTGCTATTCTGTAGATTATGGGGCCTAAAACATAAAACAAACCAAGAACCGCCCGCCCGCATGGGATTTTACAAAAATGGCCTGGCAAAACAAAAAATCTTCTTTGTTAGGCCTAACAGCAAGTGTGATTTTTTAGCTCTGAAAAACAGGTAGGTGGTCGTCGTGTTACATACTTCTAATCTAGTGAAGAAATGGTCCGTTTCATGTAACCTGAAGGGTACTCTTCCTGTTTAACCCTTTACCTAACATGAAAAGCAGACGTCACTTGCAAACACAATTCTTGAACAACTAGTTGTTTTCAATTTTTTCTCAAAAACATAGGTTATGACCCCTCATTGGAACGAGTTCGTTCCAAAGAGGGGTCATAACCTATGTTTCTGAGACAAAAAATGAAAATTAATTGGCGATTTTTGAAAATAGCGCTGGCCAGTTTTTTTGCCCTTACGTTGGGTAAAGGGTTAATAATATAAAAATAATAATATAATTATTATATATAAATAATATCCAATAATGTCGGCCAAAGTGTTAGTATCGCCGCTCTTTCAAATATGCGAGGATGTAGTGATGATCTACGACCGTATGTCTGTACGTCCGTACATCCACACATCCGTTTTTAGCTATAATTTTGAATCTTACCATGCTTATATAAGCATGGAAAAGAAATGACAAAATAACTTTAGTTTGAATGTTTGTCACCTGGTGGTGTCAGTGGTGGTACTTAAAGAATGAGATAAAATACTGCTTTTCGATGAAAGACTCCAAGGATAAGTAATTTCGATTGTTGAAAGTGTGGTGTTCCTATGTTCCGGTAGGGTGTCTAAATGTGCATAAATGTTTAGGATTTTCGATTCGGCCCCATGTGGCGCCCGTAGCGCCACTTTTGTCGGCAGAAAATCGGTTTCGGCGAAAGCCTCCAATGGGTTTTAATTTGAAGCGTTGGATGTGTGTTCTTATATTCAATTAGTATTTCTAGATGCTCAGGGTCTGAATGGTTTTTATTCTTTGGCGAAGTGAGTTCCACACAGAGGGAGCAGCCACAGAGAATGCTCTGTCGCCTGCAATCTTCAGTTTTGCCCTTGCCCGTGAAAGCAAAATTTCATTACTGGACCTTAGGGTTCTGGCAGGTTCATACCGATTCAGAGGTTCAGAGGTTCAGAGAGGTGAGATGGTGCAAGGCCATGACAGAACTTGAAGAATAGCAGACACAGTTTGTATTGGATTCTCTGGCATATTGGCAGCCGCCTATGTAATTCGTAAAGGACGGGGGTCGTGTGGCAGGTATTTCTTTTTTTGCTCCTTGTGACCACTCGGGTTGTACAATTCTGTATGTGTTGTAGTTTTACAACGTTGGTGTTTGTTAATCCAAATAACAGTGAGTTACAGTAATCAAGCCGAGTTGTCACAAAGGCATGTACAAGTGCTCAGCTGTTTTATTGTCTATTAAGTTCCTAATTGTGCTTATGTTCCCCAAATAAAAATATGCCACCTGGCAGATATGCTTAACATGTGTGTCGAGTAATAGGTTTTCATATAAGAAGACACCTAGGTTACGAACTGACTGGAATGATGAGATACAAAAATCCTGCATATTTAAATCAACATTGGCATGGCGGGGGTTCGAACCACGCCGAGAGAGTTTCCTTCGGCACCAACCGCCTAGCGAAACTATACTGAACCACGCACACCACTCGGCCACCGACAGCACCAACCGCCTAGCGAAACTATACTGAACCACGCACACCACTCGGCCACCGACAGGGTCTGTCGGTGGCCGAGTGGTGTGCGTGGTTCAGTATAGTTTCGACCCTGTCGGTGGCCGAGTGGTGTGCGTGGTTCAGTATAGTTTCGCTAGGCGGTTGGTGCCGAAGGAAACTCTCTCGGCGTGGGTTCGAACCCTCGCCATGCCAATGTAAATAAAAACCAGCGTCCTTTTTTAATTCTATGGCATCCGAGAAATTTGAAAAAGACAAGTACTGTCGCTGATTTCTTCTGAGGTGCAGTTCGTTTAATTAAGTGCTTAGATTCTGATGAATATTTAAATCAAGTTTGGGCAATTTACTTAATTACTGTGGCGTCCCAAAGTAGATAATTTCTGTTTTGCCATGGTTCAATTTCAGAAAGTTAATAGTCATCCACGATTTTATTTCCAGAATGCACTGTTCAAGCTGCTGCATAGAGCAGGCTGCACTATCTTAATCGAATTGGATATATACCTGTGTGTTATCAGCGTAGCAGTGATAATTTAGTACATGCTTTTTTATTATGTCACCCGGAGGCAGGACAAAGATGGTGTAAAGAATCGGTCCTCGAACCGACACCTGAGGAACGCCATATAAGAGAAGGAGTTTTGCAGGGCGCTCACCATCGATAACAACACACTGAGTTCGACCTTGTAAATATGAGCGAAACCACTGAGGTGCTATGCCTTTGATGCCAATTTTATTTTCTAGGCGCATAGTGAGGGTCGTATGGCCAAAAGTGTCGACGACAGCACAGATCCATAAGCACAAGCCATGAAAGCAACGGCTTATCAATTGCTAACAGTAAATCGTTTTGGACTCTCAAGAGTGCAGTCACAGTGTTACAACATGGTTTGTGAGCTGACTGAAATGCTTCACAAAGACTGCTAGATTTCAATTGAGATCGGAGCTGATCTGTTACAAGCCTCTCCACAACCTTTGACAGAAAAGAAAGATTCAACACTTCACCTAATCTTAATAGTAGACGACACTTGCTGAAAACTTTCTCGGAACACTAAAAGTTTTCTTCTTCTTTTGCTTCAAAAACATAGCTTATGGTTCCTCATTGGAACGAGCTTGTCGATCTCGTTCCAGTGAGGGGTCATAATCTATGTTTTTGAAGCAAAAGAGAAAATATTAAAAAAAATTGAATGTCAGTTTTCGTGTATCGCTCTTGGAGGTTTTTATCGTTACGGTGGGTAAAGGGTTAATGTTGATCCCCCACTCCCCCATCCCCACCCGCAAAATATGAATAACAAAAATTTGTTGATTTTGTAGCCTTTCTCTAGCCCTATCTGCAGAGTTTTCATATGTGCAATAGTTGTTTTTTCTGTGTTACAGAGCTAATAACCAAAACCAATTCTAAAAAAAAACACTTCTGTGATTAAATGGAAAAAGGAAAGAAATAAGGTGGGGAAACATACGCAGGATGGAAGTGGGTTGGGAATTACCCGCAACCCCCCCCCCCCCCAACCCCTTCCGAAGAAGACATGCATGTGGGGGTGATAAACGGTTACACACTAGAAAACAAAATACCGCGAAAGCAATGAACCGTTATTTTCTGACCGCACTACGAATAACGGCGAGTATTATGTGATGTGGTTGTCGACCCTTCTCGTATGGACCTCGGTGGTGGATCTCGGAAGTGACGTCATGTCACTTGACCCTGTGGAGCCATGTACAGTTGTAATGGTAGCCCGCATGAGCGGCCATATTGTGACGTCATTACGGTAGTGATACGTGGTCTTAGCGTACAAGCGCATTAAAGAGACACGGAACGAATCCAACTTTACATTTTCAAGTATGATCCTTTTGTTGATGTAAATCACAAGTAACACTGATAAACTTATTCTTAACCCTTTCAACTCTAGTGGTATCTTCCATGTCAGTTCAATGGCATCAATTAGAAGAGTCCATATTCATTATTTGGGGTAGACCAATCAATATTTTCAACGTGCAACCTTGGGGTTGCACGTTGAAAATATTAATTGGTCTAACCCCACACATTTACTGAACAGCCATCGTATTTAATGACGTATAGGTCTCGTTTCCTATTAAAAGGTCATTTCCGAGGTTATTGGATATCCTCAGCCAAATGACTATTTTGAGCTATAGTATTAGTTTATGGTGGTGTGGATTTAGTAAATAATTCTCTTTAATCGTGATATGGCCAAAATAATCTGTTGATGGTCTTGATTCAAACTGTGTATTGTCAAGTGCATTTCAATTTGGGGTCAAAGTCACATGGAAGTGCTAAATGACAAACCCAGACCTGTTTGGGACCTGACAATTTGCAGTTTACAAATGGGACAATTTTTGAGTAAATTTGCTTTGAGAAAGCCTTCTGAAAAAATGAGTAAGAAACCCATATGTTTTTTATTTGTCAGAATGATCATGTTATGCTGTAAAATCCTCAGTGGAGGAATGAGGAATTCCTATAACACAATTTTATCACTATCGATGCACGAAAATTGGAGATTTATCCCCAAAATGAGAAAATTTTGACCATTTTGAGCCATTTTTTAGCCATCAACTGTGTCATTCGGCTGAGTGTATTTGAGTGATATTGTAAGATTTTTGTTGTGTACAGTTGTCTCTAGAAAGGGCCATATTCAGAGCTTCCAGAAACTATATACATTGTGAGTATTGTGAATAGGGGAGGTACTTTAAATGCGAAATATCCTCGGCCGTGTTGATCAGAAGCTGAACATTTCTTGAAAAGCTGACATTTTCACCTGAATAACTGTAACGAGACCTTAATATTGATGGCCGAAAAAAAACGGCCGCAAGGGTTCAAAGGGTTAAATTTATTTCATTCACCACTTCTATAAGTAATGGAAACCGCCTAATCTGATTTTCACGAGCCGCAATTTTTCAATCGACCACAGTCTGCTGAACAAGCATGTTTCCTGTGCAGTTTGCTTCTGAACAAACCGATACCATCAGTCGTGAAATTTATTATTCCTTGGAGGCATGCTTCAAGCGTTTGTAGACATAACTGTGGGCATAACAAAATTACCAAGACAATATTAATTGAGAGATGTGTATGAAAAAACACATCATGTCAATATTGAGTGATAAATATGAGAAACAGAATTTTCACATCAGATGATATAATTTTGGAAAACGAAAAATTTAACTTTCAAAAATCGAATGATTGTTGCAGATAGTGACCCCCTTTGATGGGGTATTAAGGGCCTATATAAGTAATAGAATTTTGTTTATTTTGAAATTCCCACCTCTGATATTCCTTAAATTCAGATTAAATATACACCAATTATACATCAAAATGAAGGTTGGGATGTATAGAACACGAAACACATATGTAATCAACTCATAGAGTCGACTGTAGGCACCACTGGTTCCTGGAAGTCTGCTACCGTATTCGCACCAGAACTGATAATAAAATAATATTTCATCAGAACAACTTGTGGCCAAATGTGCTTCATATATCCAAGAACAAAGCTAGGCATTCAAAACACTTTCGAATACAGCGATAGGTCTGCATTTTGAAAAAGGACAACACTGTCTGCATTTTTTATTGAAGATGGTTTCCATGCTCGACAGACATGCGCAAATCACTCGTTACCACGAATTTCCATCAAAAAACAAAATCGTAATTCTAAGAAATATCAACAGGTATCATGATACCTTGCATTGAATATGGCAACTGTGCAATCTCTATCTAATAACAGTATACTGTATGAAGGCGATCTTTTTCATCATTTGATTTTACACGGCGTTGTTTTTACATGCTTTTTCTGTCCGATGACGTCGACCGGAAATCAAAAGTAGACTCATACGTAAACAAAAGCAAAGGCTTTGGAATTTTTCCCAATGCAGCTCTGTCGCCGTGTTTTGAAGACTTTTTATCCCCTAGCTTTGCTCTTGGATATATGAAGCACATTTGGCCACAAGTTGTTCTGATGAAATATTATCGCCATACGGAATAGTTATAAGTCCGCATTCCATATTGTCCAGTTGTAGTTCCGTATTTGAATGTAACCGTTTTTGTCTCTTTCTCATGTTTTCTTTTGTTCTATTGTTTGTGTGTAACAGCCTGTCTTTTTCTTGAATTGTGATTGTCAAGTCATACTGATTAAACGTCTTAACTTAGAAGTTTGACATTTGTATTCATCAATCGGAACACAATATTTCCTAGTTGTGGCGTATGTTATTATCAGTTCTGGTGCGAATACGGCAGCAGACTTCCAGGAACCAGTGGTGCCTACAGTCGACTCTATGAGTTGATTGCATATGTGTTTCGTGTTCTATAAATCCCAACCTTCATTTTGATGTACATTTTGTGTATATTTCATTTGAATTGAAGGAATATCAGAGGTGAGAATTTTCAAAATAAACAAAATTTCATCACTTATATAGGCCCTTAATTTGCCATGGTGTTCAAAAAATCTGTAACAGTATTATTTTAGTCACAGTAATTTCACGTTGGGTAATACTTCATCCACGGTGGTGTATTTTTCATTCAAAGATTATATTCTGTTCAGAAAAAAGCAACAAATATTCGTAAATTCCCAGCTCGTGGACCATGAGTTGCACCTGATATTTATTTATTTATTTATTGGGGGTTAATGTCACATACTTATGCATAATGGCTAATCGTGACCGTGACAGTTTTACGGGTGGATGAAGCCCGAGTACCCTGAGAGAACCACCGAGCATCGACGTGCAGCTGTCATTTCCTCAACATTCTAACTCTGTTCAAGCTCCGTTCAAGCAGGGTTAGAGCGGTTGAAGACATGTGCACCATCGACGTGAAGTACGCCTTAGTACACGGCGTCATCGTGTCCCCATGTAGGCAACCGGGATAAAGTGTCTAGCCCAAGGACACAACGCGGATCGTTCCGGACGGGGATCGAACTCGGGACCTCTAGCATAGAAGTCCAACAGTCTACCACTGAGCCACCGCGCTCCCGAGTTGCACCTGGTGGACAATGACTTCATTTTTTTTTCAAAAAATGTAGTCAGTGAGATGAAATTGGAAAGGGCTTATTGTGTTTTGTCCCCAAAAATTGTAAATGATCATCAGGGGAAAAAATCTTCCCAACCTTAACCCTTTACCGAACATAACGGCCAAAACCGGTCAGCGCTATTCTCAAGAATTTTCATTATATTTTCATTTTTTGTCTCAAAAACATAGGTTATAGCCCCTCGTTGGAACAAGCTCGTCGAGCTTGTTCCAACGAGGGGTCATAACCTATGTTTTTGAGACAAAAAATGAAAAAAATGAGTTATTCAAGAATTTTTTTTGCAAGTGCCGTCTGCGTTTCATGTTAGGTAAAGGGTTAATGACTACAGAAAATAGCATTTTGTTCTGATTTTTCTCAAAATGTGGATGCTGAAAACTGATGTTAACAATTGTTCCAGTTTTACAAATCTGCCCTTTTTAAAACAATTTATACAACGCTTATATGATGTGGTATATTTTAAGCTAAAAAACCCAAAAGGTATTTTTGAACAACTTTTTCCGAGACTATTTTCATTCCTAAAGATACATTAATTACATATCGGCAACCATTAACTGGTAGAGTGCTGAAAGCCCAAAATTGGGCTTTAGTTGGATATTTTTCACTGCAAATTACTGGATCGGGAGTCTTAATTTATGTTTGTAACAGGGTTAAGATTAAAACTATTTAGTCTGCATAAATTTGCCTTGTTGCAATATAAGGGAGAGTGCCCATAGGCACTCTCCCTTATATTGCAACAAGGCAAATTTAGCCTATCCTTCTCAGACAGCCAAAAAAAATTCAGCACTCTACCAGTTAATAAAAGACTATAATTAAGTGCAAATTGTCGAGAAACTGTGATGTTCACCCATTAAATTAAACTGTCATGGCGTCGCAGTTCGTTTGATGTTTTCACGTATTTTTGCGTGTCGAGTACTGGCAAACCGTTGGGTAACAAACATAGTAGTTTCTCGACAACTTGCACTCTGCCATACCCTATATTGATGTATACAAGGGTGTATCCTTTCGCCATTTATGTTTCTTTTTTTCATTGTACATCAAAGATTTAGGAGATAATCTCCTGCATAGCGACGAGGGGGTAGCAGTAGGGGACTTGAAGATCCTAGGGTTATTTTAAGCAGACGACATGATGCTACCGTCCAAAAGCGAAGAGACGCTAGCGAAAATGCTGGCAATTGTTGGGAGATATGGGAACAAATGGTGACTTGAATTAAATGAAAACAAAAGCAACGCTCTACTCGTGGACCGTAAAGCGGATCCTACTCGAAGGTGGTGAGTGGGGGAGTTCTGTATTCCAGAAGATAGCACCAATTTTTTTAGTGTGGGAGAGACAGGTGACTGCGAGCATTTTGGGGTAAATATAAACGTCATGGGAAGAGGTATCTACCGAAACCACACGAACAAACTGATTGCGAAGGGGAGGCGGATCCTTAAACAAATGACACTTGTATGGAGAAACGGTTTCAATAAGGTTTTCGGTAGGAATACATTTTGGAAAATAGTGGGCCTACCAAGTATTACATAATTATGGTACGGAAGTGGTACCTCTAAACCAAACGGCTTAAAAGAGCCTGGAAATTCCGCAGAACGATGCAGACCGATGGATAACGAGGTCGAGTAACTCCGAAGCAATACACGCTAAAAACTAAAGTGTTAAAAACTACACTTGAAGTGCCGTATTTAACACTTACTAAGTGCTGAACTAGCACTTTGTTCAAGTGTAGTCATTCCAGAACTTGACAGGTGTTACAATAATACCACTTGACAAGTGCAATGTCGCGATACTCAAAAAGAAACAACGCAGATGACGCGGATCAGGCTCGAACTCTCGAGCCTGATCCGCGTCATCTGCGTTGTGTCCTTTTAATTATATACCCACCAAGCGTAAATCAAATTATGGACGATTCTGGAAGAACCACTAATGCTAGACACATGGGAAGTGCCATCCATTCAAGTTTCAGATGTCTGACGATTGTAATGTCTAAGTGCTTAAAGCATTACACTTGGAGTGTTAAAATCAAACCCTAAGAGTTAGAATGGGTTAACACCTTGAAAGTGTTAGTTTTAACACTTTAGTTTTTAGTGTGTAGAAGCAATCAGGGAGATCTTGAGTGGGGTGGGTGAGGATCAAGGACGGGGTCGACTTATTGAAACTCTGTTATCTCAACTATTTGGCAAATCTCCCCGAAAGCCGATGGTATAAAGTAATGTTCTAGAATATTTGGAATTCAAATAAAAGACAGGGTGCTTGGTTCAAGTGAGAGAGTTAATTGAGAACTGTGACAGTGGTATTTATTACATACAGTACGTGGAGAGTGTATTATCACTGAATCACCCGCAGAGTGGACATTCCACCCAAGGAATAATTGCAAATTTATTGCAAAGCATAACCAGCACAAGCAAAGTTTCAGCCAATGGACCTCCGGGTTAAACCCGGAGGTCCATTGGCTAAAACAATGCATGTGTTTTTTGTCGATATGTAATATTTTTTTAAAGTTATAGCTTGAGTGATAACTCCACTCTGCGGGTGATTTAGTTACAATCCACTCTCCACGTACTGTAGATATATACATGAACATAAATATTTATTACATAATGATTATTCTATTTTAATTTATGTCTATTAACAAGACTGCATGATGCATGGTGACTAACTTACACCGGTACTAATACAGTAAGAGCGTATGTGCCCCTGTCCATGCATTGCGATTTGTTGTCGCCGTTTATCGATCTGTTGTCACACGGGCTTCGATTTTCCCCGCCATTTCTATTGTTATCTGACACAGTTATTTCCCTTCTATTGTGAGTCGTTCAGATCTGGTTTTCAGGAGATACATTTTCATCAGTGGTTGTTCGATCAGTTATTCTTCAATTAGTTTTTATATTCATCATGATCTATTTGTCCTGACCGAAATCGCATTGACTTGGTGAGGTATTTATAATATATGTCTTCATAAATTATCAGATGAAATTATGTATATATTTATTCACTTCATATGATGTTTTATTTAGCCCCATTTCGTTGGTTGTCCATTCATGACTCCACACTGTTTCCGTTGGCTTTGGTAAAAAGTTCATTATATTTATAAACTCTGTAATTCTCTCATTTTTCACATATATATTGGTTGATGGGTCACACACGATCAATTGGCCATTGCCATGAAAATCAATTGCTGTGTGAACCATTAGATAATATATTTATTATGACAATCGGGATTATTTATCCTGTCTTGGAAAGGGCCTCACCTTTTTCCTGTTCTATTATTTATGCCGTTTGTAATTGTATATTACAGGGTCTACTTATTATGTGTCGAAGACCATGGATGTAAATTTGGAATAATGTGATCAGAATAAATGTACAGAAACTTAAGTATGTATTGAACTTTATAATTTACATCCCGACGATGATATAAACTTATTAGAAAGTGTGCTTGTGCTCTAGTAAAGCCCCGTTTCAGAACTACTCACTAGAGATCTCGTACTTGGAAGTTGGACAACCCAGGGGTAAAAAAATCGCCAGAGAAAGAGTCATTGGGGATGATAACTTCAGTTGGCGAAGGGGATTAAATCAAAGAGGGCTTTGGAAGGCCCGTCTGATACAGAGAAGCCAGGTTTTGAAGAGTACATTGATGGCATCTTTGGAGGAGAACAATGTTATTGAAGCTGGGGTCGCGGTCCCTGGTGCTGATGGGGAAAATTTGGGAAAACAATGAAAAGGAGTGTCATATGTGTAATTGAGGCGTTGTGAAGACTGGAGACCCTGGAAGACTTTATACTAGAATGCCCAAAATACCAGTCTAACAGAATAAGATTTACTAGGAGTATAATGGGGAAATGGGATTGGAGGTTGAAGGACATGTGGTTAGTGAAACAAAGGGGAAGGTTAATATGCTTATCTGAGAGATTGGGAGAATGCGGCACGGGATGTCATCAAGCTGTTCGTCTCCGAGTGTTGGGAGGAGAGAAGTGTGGGAATAGGAAAGGAGTTGAGAGCATTTGGGTAACCAAGGCCTTGTCACATCGTCGCCTGAGTGCTAGAATGACCTATGTCTCCTATGGGACATAGGACAGTCTAGCACTCCTGCGACGATATGAGAACTGCGACAAATCAGCGGCCGGCCAAACTGTTATTAATATGATGATTGGCGATTGTAATGAACTGCATATTGCTGTATTTTCATGACTTTATGAATGATAATAGGCTCAGGGAAACTTGTTCAAAAACCTCTTTCTGTCTTTCAGCCTCAGAAATACTATGATATCCTTTCAGTGCTCCTCTACAAATTGTTTATGAAAGTGTTGATTTGTAAAACTAGAATCATGCTTAATCTCAGTTTCCGGCATCAAAATTTTGAGAAAAATCAGAAAAAAATCCTTCTTACTACAGTCCTTAACCCTTTACCTAACGTAACGACCAAAACCGGCCAGCGCTATTCTCAAAAATCGTCAGTGAATTTTCCTTACTTTTTCATTTTTTTGTCTCAAAAACCTAGGTTATGACCCCTCATTGGAACGAGCTCGTCGAGCTCGTTCCAATGAGGGGTCATAACCTATGTTTTTGAGACAAAAAATGAAAAAAATTAGTTGTTCAAGATTTTTTTTTGCAAGTGTCGTCTGCTTTTCACGTTAGGTAAAGGGTTAATAAGCCTCAAACTTATTTCAGTTTAAGGTACATCAGATGTCTTGCCAGTCTGGTTACCGTCATCACAAGCTTTTAATTCGTGCGAAAAGTTGCTTTCCCTGGATTTCTTTTTTAGTGTGTGTGTGTGTGTGTGGGGGGGGGGGGGGGGGTGGTAAGAAAATAAAGTAGTAATTTTTTCAGTCCATAGACCACTTTTCACGTCAAGTGGTGAAATAGATAAATAACACACTTTAGTATGATTACTGTGGTTGCGAGAGAGAGGTCAGTGTGTGGATGATATAAAAAAGGCCCTTCAGAAGAAATATTTTCAAAACGAATTTGGGATTCATGCATAATTTTACTGTACCATTCACAGGGAAGAAAAAGAACAAGATATAAAATACCAACAACAACCCCCCCCCCCAAAAAAAAAAAACAAAAAAAAAAACAAAAAAAAAACTCAAAAATATCTGGTCCGTGCCCATGCTTACTCTTTGCAAAACACTGAAACGTCCACCATTCCACGATGAGTTTTTTTTAATTTTCCTCTCTGTTCCATGGACAATGATTTTCAGATTTATAAAATGATTGCCGTTCACACTTTTCGCCATCTTGACTGTGGAGTTGATAAAATTTCCCGCACTGTGGAGCATGTCATTCAAAAATTACCGACGGCAGAAAAAGCGTGGTGCCACGTCGGTAGAGATCGTTACCGATTCTCGCCTACGCGTACCAACGGTGACCATTTGCATGAGACCGAACGCATCCTTTACTAAAACGTTACCAATGGCAAGAAAAGTACGATGAATTCGGTACCGATCGGAACTGATTCTCGTCATCGGTCACCATTTGTAGGAGGGGTATCCAGCGTTTTACCTCCCAGAGATTTCGCCACCCGGCGATTTCGCCACTCGGCGATTTCGCCACTCAGCCTTTTCGCCACCGAAAGTTTTTTTTTCGCCCCAAGTAATATTCCTTGCATTTAATAAATTATGAATGATGAACGAAATGACTTATAAATAGAGGATATGGAATGAGTGTTTTTCTCATATAATATTTATAAAATGAGTCTAAGAATTTTCCGTTTTGGCGAGCCCAAACGGAAAATTCGGACGAGTTTCATAAATATAACATGAGAAAAATACTCATTTCATATTCTATTTATCATATGACACACACACGCACAAATTAGCCACTTAGTATGACTTTTTAACCCATCACCTAACTTGAGTTGCAGACGGCACTTGGAAAAAACATCCTCGTACAACTAAAAATTTTTATTTTTTGCTTTCAAAACATAGAGTATGACCTTTCATTGGAACGAGCTCGTCGAGCTCGTTCCAATGAGGGGTCATAACCTATGTTTTGAAAACAAAAGTGAAAATGTAAAAAAAATATGAATAGCGTTTTTCTTATAGGAAAAAGATTAATACAATAAAACCCACCATAAATAGGACAGATAACGTAAATTCTCCCTACTGAAATTATGCAAATGTCACTCAGTTGTATTTTGTTCAGCCAATCAAACTGTCCAGTTTTGAAATTGATCAATGAAAGCTCTCTACTCTAATTATGCAAATTATGAAAATGTGGCCCAGTTTTATTTTGTTCAGCCAATCAAATTGTCTAGTTTTGAAATTGACCAATGAAATTGACGGAAGGCTTTATTTATCACTGATTAATATGAAAACAAGATATCAAATGTTTTAAAGTGGACAAAACGGACGAGTCATATGATAAATTATTATATATTATAATTACACCCATAGTGTATTAAACTCTGCGGCATGTTCAGAAGATCTAATCACTGATTGATATTCATTCATTGTAATAACATAAGCCAATTTCGAAACTGCCATCTTTGGACTTTAATCTATGCAAGGTCACAGGTCGCGAGGTGAAAACAGTGCGATTTCATTGCTAACAAAGCGTTTTCTTGGAATGTTTATACCTCGCGACCTGTGACCTTGCATAGATTAAAAGCCAAGATGGCAGTTTCGAAATTGGCTTATTGCGGTTTGCATCATAAAGAACTATTCACTGAATCAACTTTTAAAAGACTCTGCAACAAAACCCGTTCCGATCCGAGGCCTGCAGAAACGAACGACCTTGATTTTGAGGTAAGGAAAATATTTTGATACCTTTGTCAAAGACACGTCGCAGAGTTTAATACACTACATGTATGTACACTATATGAGTGGAAGTTATGTTAATTTATATATTGGATGTTTAAGTAAATAATTTATTTATTACTTTTTATTCAAATTAATGCATTTCTGAAATTTTCATTTAAAACGCGGGCGGAGGATGTGGGCATCGGGGCGGGGGGGGGGGGGCATGTAGGGACACCTCCCCAACCTGGACACAATCCCATCATTTTTCCATCCAGAATCATTTTATCCTCCCCCTCCCCCCCCAAGTGACTAAAGTTCACTAATTTGTATACATCTTGCCAAACACATGTGCGCCGGGCCGACCATGGTTCGGCCCGGCATGGAAAAAATTTAAAATTTGGCATTAAAAGGAGCAATTGCCTGTCTTCTGAAGGATCAATTCCCACTTCAACATACCCCAAAAAGTTTCATTTTTTCTGCTCAAATAACAAGATTCATTATTTGATTTTTTTTTATTTCTGCTCACTAACTCTTGAATTACCATCCTGAATCATTTCACCCCCCCCCCCCCCTCATAGTGACTAAGCTCCACTAATTCGGATACACCGTGCCAAGCACATGTGCGCCGGGTCGACCATAGTTCGACCCGGCATGGGAATTTTTTTTAATTTGGCATTAAAAGGAGCAATTTCCTGTCTTCTGAAGGATCAATTCCTATATTTTTTCTGCTCAAATAACAAGATTCATTATTTGATTTTTTTTTATTTCTGCCCACTAGCTTTGAATAACCATCCTGAATCATTTCACTCCCCCCCCCCCCCCCCCACACTCCCTCATAGTGACTAAGTTCCACTAATTTGAATACACCGTGCCAAGCACGTGTGCCGGGTCGACCATACCGGCATGGGAACAAATTTTTAATTTGGCATTAAAAGGAGTAATTTCCTGTCTTCTGAAGGATCAATTCCTACTTCAACATACCCCAACATTTTGCATTAAATGGTGCAATTTCGTGTCTTCCGAAGGATCAATTCCTACTTCAACATACCCCAAAAAGTTATATTTTTTCTGCTCAAATAACAAGATTCATTATTTGATTTTTTTTTTACTTCTGCCCACTAGCTTTGAATTACCACCCTGAAACATTTCACGGCCCCCCCCCCCCCCCCCCCATCCCTCATAGTGACTAAGTTCCAGTAATTTGAATACACCGTGCCAAGCACATGTGCGCCGGGTCGACCATACCGGCATGGGAAAAATTTTTTAATTTGTATGGAGCCCGGGAAGTGACAGGCTTCTCTCTTTTTTTATTTCGATTTAACGAAATATTATTTCGTTTTAACGAAATATTATTTCGAAATAACGAAATAATATTTCGAAATAACGAAATAATTATTTCGTTTTAACGAAATATTATTTCGAAATAACGAAATAATATTTCGAAATAACGAAATATTATTTCGTTTAAACGAAATAATATTTCGAAATAACGAAATAATATTTCGTTTTAACGAAATAATTATTTCGTTTTAACGAAATAATTATTTCGTTTTAACGAAATAAGTATCTGTAGCGGTGGGCTGGGCCAGATTACACGGCCTCGCTACTTTTTTTTGCAAATTCTGCATACTTAGCTAGTAACACGGTTATGTCTTCTAGAAAAATATGAATTTTACTCATTAAAATAAATGACTTCACTTTATTGTTGAATAAATTTAGTCGTATTCACTTGAAACACTCGCCAATCAATTAACGTTTTTAGCGTTATGTGTATGAAGGAATATTCCCAGTGTTTTTTTTTGTTTTGCGCTATTCTGTATATCAAATAGTGGTTTATCGGTACAAAAAAACCTGAAGTGGCGGAATGTCATAGGGTGCCCCCCCCCCCCCCCCCCCCCGCCCTCATGGCTTGTCGTCAGAAGTATGTCTCGGGCTTTTCAACCCCCATTTGGGGGATCTCATCGGGGGATCTCGGAAGTGACGTCATGTCACGGGACGTAGTGGTGCCATGTTTGGTTGTCATGGTAACCCGCGTGAACGGCCATGTTGTGACGTCATCTCCATAGTGATACGTGGTGTGAGTGCGCATGCGCAGCGCGTGTTGTTAGGGTGATGCGTGTTTCCGTCGTCCATTTTGTATACTGGAGGCCGCCATCTTGGTTTCTATGGTAGCACGTGGTTGCTATGTTACCCAATGGCTTCTAACAAGACAGGGGTATGTTCGGGGGTGTGTTCCTTTGTAGAAAAGTAAATCTGATTACCACAAACAACCCGACAATCCCTCCAAATCACCAAAATCCACCCAAAATAACCGAAATTGACATTATTTCCCCAATTTATCGGCTTAGCACGTAGTGCCATAGTACTAAGGGGGTATAAGGGGTGCGTGGGTGTGTTCGATTGAACAGGAGTAATGTTCTGGCTTAGAATTCTCCCAGAATCCCTTTTTGGATCCCTATCCCATGACGTTTTTCCCATTAAAAGATACGTTCCTTTGGTCATTACCCAGAATTCTCTGCTTCTATCTATATATGCAATAGTTTACGTCTACCTGGCCATGTTCCTTTGTTCTAGAGTATATTCCAGTAACGTAGAAGAACCTATTAGTTGGAACAGCTTTGCTTATTATTACTATATTTAGCAATTTCTGGTCTATTCTTCTGACCCTATTCCAAGTACTTTTGTTGTTTCATATATCTAAATTATAATTAACCAATCAGATTGCTTGATTTCCCCGAATCTGTATACAGAGTTATCTCCCTTCTGTATAATAAAAGACTATATCCAATGGCCATATCCCATGGAATCCCTTTTTTGAAAACACCTGTGGCTATGGAATCCCTTTTTTGTCATATGTGCTTATGTGACACAATGTGCCCTAGCACAAAGGCACATGCTTTATGTGCCGATATGTGCTTATGTGAAAAGGCACAATGTGACACAATGTGCCCTATCACATAGGCACATACGGGTATTTGAGGATACCTATGGCCTAGTATTGTATTATTTGAGGATACCTATAGGGGATACCTACTAGAGAATCCCTTTTTGTCATATGTGCTTATGTGAAAAGTCATAATGTGACACAATATGCCCTATCACATAGGCACATACGGGTATTTGAGGATACCTATGGCCTGGTATTGTATTATTTGAGGATACCTATCGAGGATACCTACTGGAGAATCCCTTTTTGTCATATGTGCTTATGTGAAAAGGTACAATGTGACACAATATGCCCTATCACATAGGCACATACGGGTATTTGAGGATACCTATGGCCTGGTATTGTATTATTTGAGGATACCTATCGAGGATACCTACTGGAGAATCCCTTTTTGTCATATGTGCTTGTGTGAAAAGTCACAATGTGACACAATATGCCCTATCACATAGACACATACGGGTATTTGAGGATACCTATGGCCTGGTATTGTATTATTCGAGGATACCTATCGAGGATACCTACTGGAGAATCCCTTTTTGTCATATGTGCTTATGTGAAAAGTCACAATGTGACACAATATGCCTTATCACATAGACACATACGGGTATTTGAGGATACCTATGGCCTGGTATTGTATTATTTGAGGATACCTATTGAGGATACCTATCGAGGATAACTTTTGGAGAATCCCTTTTTTGTCGCATTAGGCTATGTAAAAGCCCTCAATGGGTCTAATGTGGTCTTACCAACCGCTTCCATCTTGTCGCCAAAGCTCCAAGGTCATTACAGGGCTATTGTCTATCTGTCCTATCATTAGCTTCTACAACAGTCTTGTTCCATTGCGGCCTTGTACCAGTACTATTGGCTTCTGTTATTCTGCCCCATATCTCATCCATTACTTCCTAGCTATACCTGTCTCAGTCTCGACTATAACATTGATCAAGGTTGAATCAGATTTCCCCTGTATACATATAAGGCATTCCGTTATTGAGATTCCTAGCCGAGTCCGTAAAATTTGGATTCCGTGTTTTAACATCGTCCACTCGAGGGTATTCCCCTTCCCTATTGGAAGACTTCAGTTCACCCGGTGATAATACCTTCATTGGGATTATAGTTCAACAATTCAGATCACCTTTCGTTATATTTTCATTAAGTTTAAAAATTCAGTCAGTTCAAAAAGGTGTTAATATTTATTTATATTATATATGGTTCATTCAGTTCAAAAGGTGTTAATTATATATACCTTCATTAGGGTTATAGTTCATTCATTCAGTTCAAAGGGGTTTTAATTATATAAAGTTCATTCAGTAGAAAACTTTGTTCAGTTCAAAGGGTTCATTCAGGTTTGTTCAATTTAAGGGGTTAACATTGGGTTATATTTAGGGATTATAGTTCATTCAGGTGAAAACTTTGTTATGTTCACTTCGATCTTGGTTCTGTTGGATCTTCGTTCTGTACCTTTATTGCTTTGTAATGGTTGGTTATCTCTGTTCAGGTTCTTGTAGTCATTGTTGAATTGGGGGTTATTAATCCTTTTCCATACCCTCGCGTGGACGATGTTAAAACACGGAATCCAAATTTTACGGACTCGGCTAGAAATCTCAATAACGGAATGCCTTATATGTATACAGGGGAAATCTGATTCAACCTTGATCAATGTTATAGTCGAGACTGAGATAGGTATAGCTAGGAAGTAATGGATGAGATATGGGGCAGAATAACAGAAGCCAATAGTACTGTACAAGGCCGCAATGGAACAAGACTGTTGTAGAAGCTAATGATAGGACAGATAGACCATAGCCCTGCAATGGCCTTGGAGCTTTGGCGACAAGATGAAAGCGGTTGGTAAGACCACATTAGACCCATTGAGGGCTTTTACATAGCCTAATGCGACAAAAAAGGGATTCTCCAAAAGGTATCCTCGATAGGTATCCTCAATAGGTATCCTCAAATAATAATTGTGCTAGGGCACATTGTGTCACATTGTGCTTTTTCACATAAGCACATATGACAAAAAAAGGGATTCCATAGCCACGGGTGTTTTCAAAAAAGGGATTCCAATATGGCCATTGGATATAGTATTTGATAAATACAGAAGGGAGATAACTCTGTATACAGATTATGGGAAATCAAGCAATCTGATTGGTTAATTATAATTTAGATATATGAAACAACAAGAGTACTTGGAATAGGGTCAGAAGAATAGACCAGAAATTGCTAAATATAGTAATAATAAGCAAAGCTGTTCCAACTAATAGGTTCTTCTACGTTACTGGAGTATACTCTAGAACAAAGGAACATGGCCAGATAGGCGTAAACTATTGCATATATAGATAAAAGCAGAGAATTCTGGGTAATGACCTAAGGAATGTATCTTTTAATGGGAAAAACGTCATGGGATAGGGATCCAAAAAGGGATCCTGGGAGAATTCTAAGCCAGAACATTACTCCTGTTCAATCGAACACACCCCTTATACCCCCTTAGTACTATGGCACTACGTGCTAAGCCGATAAATTGGGGAAATAAAGTCAATTTCGGTTATTTTGGGTGGATTTTGGTGATTTGGAGGGATTGTCGGGTTGTTTGTGGTAATCAGATTTACTCTTCTACAAAGGAACACACCCCCGAACATACCCCTGTCTTGTTAGAAGCCATTGGGTAACATAGCAACCACGTGCTACCATAGAAACCAAGATGGCGGCCTCCAGTATACAAAATGGACGACGGAAACAGGTATCGCCCTAACAACACGCGCTGCGCATGCGCACCCACACCACGTATCACTATGGAGATGACGTCACAACATGGCCGCTCACGCGGGTTACCATGACAACTAAACATGGCGCCACTACGTCACGTGACATGACGTCACTTCCGAGATCCCCCGATGAGATCCCCCAAATGGGGGGGGGGGGCGAAAAGCCCGAGACATACTACTGTCGTCCATACTCTCGTCAAAACATTCTGATTACAGGCCCGATACCGATAGACTATAAATGGCCGGCAAAAGTAGAAATGGAAAACAGAGAACGACACTATAAGATGCATACGTATACGGCCATGGGGGCTCGGGGTGGGGGTGGGGTGGTTGTGATGTCGGGGAAAATCATTTTTTTCTGGCAGTTTTCATTATATTTTGGGCCAAGCTTCATTGACCTTCCTGTAGTTCCAAACACCCAGTCTAATGTCTTCATATAAGGAACACCGCCCTATAAGACCAAACTTGGAACCAAAGTCCGTAATATATTTGTTTTTGGCTTTGTACGTCTCACAGGGCGTGCCACACCAAAAAATTATATTACGGACTTTGGGTGCTAGTTTGGACTTCAGTCTTATCAGAGTGAAAACGCGTCTGATGACTTTGGATACACGGGCGTAACAGTTTATTTCAAAACATTTCCCGGGAGAGCATGCATGCCTCCATGCTATTTGGGGTGCGGGAGGTGGGGGGGGGGGGGGGCGAACCACCGCCGCCGCTGCCTATAAACATTTCTGTCGGAAAATAATTGCTGAACTTGTATGAGTCGAAAGCAAACAACTTCAGATTTTGAGATGTCAAAAATTATATTGTTAAAGTTGTTGACTAAAATCAGCAGCTGGATAAGTCACAACTCAGGTACCCGGAGACTCAATAGAATTGTTCTCAGAGCCTCAGATTTAAAACAATTTATCTGGGGAGGCTCCCGATCCCCATCAACGGGAGGGTGACACCCCTTACCATACACTCCCCTCCCCCACCTCTGTGTTGGATACCTCAGGTATGCCTTCGGCACACAAACGTCCGCCCGCCCCCACCCTCTCCTCTATGTTGGATTGTTAAATACGGCTGGCTTCGGGCCGCCAGTCCCCGGTCTTCCACTTCGTTTCCACGTCCCTCAATGATGCCGGAAAAAATCTTCCAGCCCCTTCTAAAATAATTGCCCCTACGACTATGATAAAATGACGGTTCCCCCTAAATGGTTGGAAAAAAATTCAAAACGTTTGTTTAAACGGCCTAATTTTCCAGAGTCTGATTGTAAGTAATGAAAGTAAACAATTATTCATGGGGAAAAATCGACAGAATATAGCATTTTCTGACATGTTTGCATTCTCCATCACCCCATGAACTAACTTATTTATTTCGTTTTTATGAAATGATTATTTCGTTTTAACGGAGTACAATTGCAGCTCACTAAGAGTATTTTCTGTACACTATAAAACTGATTTTAGTGCCACCCGCCGCCCCGAAATCTTCCCTACCCCCGCCGTCCCTACCAATACTGCGGACTCGATGCAACACTAAATTGAAAAGATTCACAACTTCACGACGGTTAGAAGGTATTTCGATTCGATGATATTTAATACATTACGTGGGGACGCGATGTCTCAGAGGTAACGGCTTGGAATTTAAACCGAAAGGTCTACGGTTCGATCCCCGCCAGGGGTTAATACGTTGTGTCCTAGGGCAAGGCAGTACATCCCGATTGCCCATGTGGGGGCACGGTGGTGCCGTGTACGTCGATTGCGCACTTGTCTTCAACCAGTGCTAACCCTGCTTGTATGGAGTTAGTACGTTGGGGAGTCTGGCAGTTGCTCGCCGTTGCTCGGTGATTCTCTCCGCGTACTCTGGCTTCCTCCACCCATAAAACTGTCCGACGCGAGGTGACCATAGCTGTCGAAAGTGTCGAAATGAATATACACTACGCCCTGAGTCAGCTGAGAAATGTTGGCGCGCCTTTCAAAATATATGTCTCTGCAACAACTACTTTCTACCAATCTGCCTGTCGCCAAAACTTTCGAATGCAGGAAAATCAAGTGTTAACTACACCCTCCCGACATGCCGTGAGTCATCATCGAGATGCTTCATATCAGGTAAAAAAAACCTACCGACGTTTGGCTATGATTGTCACAGAGTTATAAAAACAACCTGCCAGAAATCACAAAACGGGGCCGATAATGGAAGCTCTCGAGAAAGGATGGACTGTAAATTTTCTTCGATACACATATCGCGAAAACTGGAAACATTGTAACGTCAAATGATCTGCGAGTGTTTCAAGAGAATATGACTTAATTTATTGCACAATAAAGTGAAGTCATCAATTTTAATCACTAAAATTCATATTTTTTGGCATATGTAACTTTGTTACTAAGCTAAACAAGCAGCATTTACAATAAAAAAATAGCGAGGCGCTTTAAGTTAAAGCTGCAAAACACCACAAACGGCTGCAGATATTTATTTCGTTTAAACGAAATATTATTTCGTTTTAACGAAATAATATTTCGTTTAAACGAAATTATTTCGTTAAAACGAAATAATATTTCGTTTTAACGAAATAATATTTCGTTAAAACGAAATATTTCGTTAAAACGAAATAAATAAGTTAGAGCATGGGGAGATGGAGGATGCAAACATGTCAGAAAATGCCGTGTTCGGCAAATTTTTCTCCATGAATCTATGGAGCCCGGGAAGTGACAGGCTTCTCTCTTTTTTTTTATTTCGTTTTAACGAAATATTATTTCGTTTTAACGAAATATTATTTCGAAATAACGAAATAATATTTCGAAATAACGAAATAATTATTTCGTTTTAACGAAATATTATTTCGAAATAATATTTCGAAATAACGAAATGTTATTTCGTTTAAACGAAATAATATTTCGAAATAACGAAATGATATTTCGAAATAACGAAATAATAAAATAATAATTCGTTTTAACGAAATAATTGCTTTAGTCGGTGGTCTAGGGGAATCCACTAAGCACCCTACCCCAACTGTTCAACGTCTTGGGTACCCATGAGTGCTACAATGTATTTTATTAAAACAAGTTAAAAAATGGAATTCAATAAGATTATTAAGCGGATGTTCAGCCCCGGAAGCCCCGGGGAAGTAAAGCAATGCTTGTTTACTGCGGTAACGAAATCCTCTTCCAGTAATAATTACCTGAGGTAGAAGTCCTCCAAGAATGCCAAATGCTAAAAATATGGGCATGGTTGAATAAATAAATAAATAAATAAATAAATAAATAAATAAATAAAGAAAATAAAGAAAATAAAGAAAATCAATAAAATAAATAAAATAAAATAAACAAATAAATAAATAAATAAATAAATAAATAAATAAATAAATAGTTCAACCCTTCCCCACTTTAAATTTTGGTCCGCGCCGTTAGGTGTAGAGGTAAGATTTTTGGACTCGAGATCTGGCCCCACGGGCAGTGTCAACACCTCGTCATCTACTGAAGTAAACCCATGTAAACTCTTTAAACTTTGCAATTTCACCTTCAGAGCTTTGAAACAAGCTCGCGAAAATAGCGTCGCCCCTCCTTCCATGTATAAGAATCTACTCAGTGTAGGCCTTCAAAATTATATTTCATAAAACTGGTTGGCTCGGACTCTCTATTCCATTACGACGACCCTGTGTTGGCCTATCCCAAATTCTACTTCCAACGTTTTACCTATATCTGCGCCTGCCAGACAAAAACAAAGGTAACGGTGTCACTTTTCGCATGGACCCGCGCTCCTTTGGGGAGTACAGTTTGGGAAAACTCCAAACCCCGTCTCCCTGTATATTTCACTGGGAGTCTTCCAAAATATTATTTTATTGAGTCACACAATTACTGTTGGGCATGGTAAGCAAGCCTGAAGCCCACACCAACCAATCATTCTCTCACACACTACCTATAAGGAAAAGTTCAAATGCCCTTCGGGTCCACAAATTTGATATATTGACGTTATTCGTTACGCTACCCCCCCCCCCCCTCCGTTTTGTCAAATATCTAACATACAAAGTCTACGAAAACTACAAATTTACAAACACATTAAAATCAGCTTTATCACTTTCTTGTAGTCGTTATCCTACCACCACAGTAAACCCACACCAATCCCCCTGTAATTTTCTATCAACAGAACTCCCTGTGCTCAACTCATACGACTCACGAAACAAAACTCACAAATTCCCTTCCCGTATCCCCCCCCCCCCCACACCCCGAATCACAATACCCAAAGATATGGGACGCCATCTGCGGTTCCCAATCACACTCACTGGTATGTCAGTTGTTCTAACTTGAGCCACCCAAACACAAGCACCGTGTCCTCTGCCTCATTGCGTGGTAACATGGACAATTTAACTTAGCTACAAATGCACAGCACAAAGTCCCTACCTGGGTTTGCAGTCTAAATAAAAAAAAACTACTAAAAAAGACTGCCTGGGCACATTCCAGAGGGAATTTCAGACACTACCTCCCCCCCCCCCCCCCCCCCCAGTTGCAGGATGCCCTGTCAACTAACTATAAGTAGGAAAACGTTAGACTACGGGTGGCGAGTAATATTATTCCCAATGCCAATTTCAAGGACTTCTACCTCGGCAATAATTGCTGGAACAGGGTTCCAGAGTTTGTTACAATGGTAAACTAGCACTGTTTAACTTCCCAGGGATCCCACTGCCCACCGGGCGTGTAGGGTCTAACATCCACTTGATTAGCATGTTTCACTTCAATCGTTTTGTTAACTTGTTTCTTAATACACATTATCGCACAGTTTGGCACCAAAGAAATTAAACTTTTAGGGACTGGGGGTGCACAGTTGACCACCCTAGCTCACAGACTACAAGTAATTATTTCGTTAAAACGAAATAATTATTTCATTATTTCGAAATATTATTTCGTTATATCGAAATAATTATTTTGTTAAAACGAAATAATTATTTCGTTAAAACGAAATAATTATTTCGTTATTTCGAAATATTATTTCGTTATTTCGAAATATTATTTCGTTTAAACGAAATAATATTTCGTTATTTTGAAATATTATTTCGTTATTTAGAAATAATATTTCGTTAAAACGAATTAATTATTTCGTTATTTCGAAATATTATTTCGTTATTTCGAAATAATATTTCGTTAAAACGAAATAATATTTCGTTAAAACGAAATAAAAAAAGAGAGAAGCCTGTCACTTCCCGGGCTCCATATGAATCAGCATGTATAATTGTTCACTTCCATTATTTGAGAGAGAAAAATAATTGTGAACAATCAGACTCAGGAAAATGACGCCTTTTAAATAACCGTTTTGAATTGTTTCCCCAACTTTATGGGGGAACGTCACTTAATCATAAGCATACGGGCATTTTTTTAGAAGCGCTGAAGATTTTGACCGAAAAGTGATGCTGCAGGCATTATTGCGGCATGTGGAACCGAGGTGGGTGAGTGAGGGATGGCGGCCCTCTCCCGCAAGTCCGAAGCGAGCCGTATTTAAAAATCCGACATGGGGGGGGGGGGGGGGGGGGGGGGGCATGGAAGGACTTTTATGTGTGCCGAAGGCATTCCGAGGTGTCCAATTCCGATGTGCGAGAGTGTATGGTAGGGATGTCCCCCTCCCATTGGTGGGGATGGGGTGGGGTGGGGTGGGGGGGGGGGGCTCCCTAGAGAAATTGTTTTAAGTCAGAGGCTCTGAGAACAATTCTAGAGCCTCCGGGTGTCTCAGTTGTGACTTGTCCAGTTGCTAATTTTAGTCAATAACTTTAACAATATATTGTTTGACATTTCAAACTCTGAAGTTGTTTGCTGTCGATCCATACAAATTCATCAATTATTTTCCGACAGAAATGTTTATAGGCGGCGTAACCCCCTCCCCACACTCCCAACAGCATGGGCATGCTCTCTCGGGTATTTTTTTTAAACTGTTAGGCCGGTGTATCCAAAGTCATCAGACGCGTTATCCTGATAAGACTGTAGTCCAAACTAGCACACAAGTCCGTAATATCATTTTTTTGGTGTGGCACGTCCTGTGAGACGAACCGTGCCAAAAAAATATATAATAAAATATTACGGACTATTGTTCCAAGTTTGGTCTTATGGGGCGGTATCCCTTATTTAAAAACAATAGATTGAATATTTGACACTACAGGTATGTCAGTGAAGCTTTCCCTCCCCCCGCCCCAAAATTATGAAAACTGCATGAAAAAGATGATTTTCCCCGACTTCGCAGCCCCCCCCCCCCCCCTTCCCATCGAGTCACCTTGGTCTGTACGTCTATGCATCTTATAATGCCATTTTCTATGTGTGTGTGGGAGGGGGGGGGGGGGGGGGGAGTACCCTTGGACTTTCCGCCGCTTCACTTTCCTTCTGCACCGATAAACGACGCTATGATATACGGAACAACACAAAAAAAAACAAACTCTGGTAATACACATATCGCGAAAAACGGAGAGATCGTAACGTTAATTGATCGGAGAGTGCTTCAAGTGAATACCACTAAATTTATTCCACAATAAAGTGAAGTCATTAATTTTAATGAGTCAAATTCATATTTTGCTAGAATACTTAGCTAAGTAAGCAGAATTTGCAATCGAAAAGTAGTGAGGCGGTGTAATCTGGCCCTGCTTGCCGTTACAGATACTTATTTCGTTAAAACGAATTATTATTTCGTTAAAACGAAATAATTATTTCGTTAAAACGAAATAATATTTCGTTATTTCGAAATATTATTTCGTTAAAACGAAATAATTATTTCGTTATTTCGAAATATCATTTCGTTATTCCGAAATATTATTTCGTTTAAACGAAATATTATTTCGTTATTTCGAAATAATATTTCGTTAAAACGAAATAATTATTTCGTTATTTCGAAATATTATTTCGTTATTTCGAAATAATATTTCGTTAAAACGAAATAATATTTCGTTATTTCGAAATATTATTTCGTTTAAACGAAATAATATTTCGTTATTTCGAAATATTATTTCGTTATTTCGAAATAATATTTCGTTAAAACGAAATAATTATTTCGTTATTTCGAAATATTATTTCGTTATTTCGAAATATTATTTCGTTATTTCGAAATAATATTTCGTTAAAACGAAATAATATTTCGTTAAAACGAAATAAAAAAAGAGAGAAGCCTGTCACTTCCCGGGCTCCATAAATTTGGCATTAAAAGGAGCAATTTCCTGTCTTCTGAAGGATCAATTCCTACTCCAACATACCCCAAAATTTTGCATTAAAAGGTGCAATTTCCTGTCTTCCGAAGGATCAGTTCCTACCTCAACATACCCCAAAAAGTTTTATTTTTTTCTGCACAAGTAACAAGATTAATTATTTGATTTTTTTTATTTCCGTCCACTAACTTTTGAACGACCATCCAGAATCATTTTAACCCCCCCCCCCCAAACCCCCTCCACAATAGTGACTAAATTCCACTAATTTGGATACACCGTGCCAGTCACATGTGTGCCGGGTCGACCATGGTTCAACCCGGCATGGAAATTGTTTTAAATACACTACATGTATGTACACTGTATGAGTGGAAGTTATGTTAATTTATAAATTGGATGTTTAAATAACATTAGGCACTTATTGCGCACTCATTATGAGTTTTGTGGGAACGATGGCTCCAGATAGAATCATGTCAAAAGACGAGAGTCCTTAAACCAGACACATTAAAAATTTAGGGTTAGACCTGGGAGGTTAACCGAAAACCGAGTTGTTTTATGTTATTAAAACTAGAAACCGAAATCGAACCGAATACTATTTCAATAACCGAAATTTCAGGTTATTAATGTGGATGTGCAGACAACATGTGGAAGAGAATCAATCAAGTACTAGTACATGGCAAAACTTGAGAATTGAAGAATTTGTTTTTCCATCTGACATGTTATTTCTTCACGAAACACTAAAAAAAATACTAGAATTTCACATCTTTACCAACTAATTTAAATATTTTCTAAAAAACTCATACACATATGCAGATCATTAGAACCAGCTCATTGAGCTGGTTCTAACGATATCCATATTTGTATGTTTTAATTAAAATCTGAGTAGTAACTATATAATGATCGATGCTAATTAAAATCTGAATAGTAACTATATAACGATACAGAGAAGGCTTATACATGTGAGAGGTTGTTCAAACAGAATCAGAATATTGATTTTTTCCTACATGATAACCGAAACCGTAACCGTAAACCGAATCGGAATCCTTTAATCAAAACCGAGTTGCAAACAAAACCGAAGCAAAATTTCATAACCTCCCAGCTCTATTGATGGTACCCATCAAAGTGTATCCACCAGGAGCAAAAAAAGGACCGAGACTGGAAGCCGCAGGGAAGCAATTTTTCCAAGATGTCCCTTAGTAATACTCAAAATACTTCTGCTATACTCCCGACTCCTTTCCCTAATCCTCTGACATCTTTTCCTTCTATACCTCTCTTTAATTCCAAGGAAGTCCTAATCTAGCATTCTACATATCTGCACCAACACAGTTTACTGTATTAAAAGGTTATATAAGAAATGGAATTTTGTTTATTTTGAAGTTTTCACCTCTCATATTCCTAAGCTTCAAATTAAATATACGCAAATTATACATCAAAATGTCGTAAGTCATAAGTCATAACTCGTAAGTCGTAAGTTGATTTCCCTTCCGGCTTGTAACTCGTAAGTCATAAGTCGTAAGTCATAACTCGTAAGTCGTAAGTTGATTTCCCTTCCGGCTTGCCGTAGCTTAACACAGATTACCTGAATGGCCAAATTGAGGAGGTATTTTTCCATAACGATGGTTTCAGTAAGACACACCCCTTAGTCTTATCTTCAATAAGGAATTTTGCCTAAGTAGTCCAAACTTGGACCCAAAGTCTGTAATATAATTTTTTGGTGTGGTGCATCCCACAGGACGTACCGCACCAAAAGTTATTTTACAGACTTTGGGTCCAAGTTTGGACTACCGTCTCAGCAGATTGATAATGTGTCTAATGGCTAGGGACACACAGGCGTAACAGTTTATTACAGATGATTCCTGAAAAATTAAATTTGGTAATGATTTTTGTAGATATAGAATACAAATATCGTTATCAAAAGTCATTTTCATGCCGAGTACCCGTGTTTATGAATGGTGCAAATCGACTCTACTATGATGCAAATCGACCGAACCAGTGGTGCAAATTGACCGAACCAAGGTGCAAATCGACTTTTCCGATGGAGCAAATCGACTTTTCCGATGGTGCAAATCGACTTTTTCGATGGTGCAATTCGACCGTCCGATGGTGCAAATCGACCGTGGTGCAAAGACCGTTCCCCGTCTAAGGGGAAATTGCGAAGACGGCAGAGGAAAGAAACTAGAGAAAGTCATGGGAGACTAATGCAGCTATGGGCCGACTATATCCAGCGGTTGCTTTCAACAAGTGCATTCCTGCGTGAATGTGCAAAGACTTATGCTCCAAAAGCACTCTTGCCAAATGACACTTAAAATTGTATTCAAATGTTCCTAAAATGTATCATGAAGTTTGTTGTTATGGTTCTCCAGTGTAAATAAAATTTGAAATATATAATTATGTATATGCAATTTAAAAAAAAAAAATTATCTAAAATTATGTTAACCACTGTTAATGTTTGTTTCTATTGTATCTCCCCTTCTCTTTTAATACATCACAGGTGGCAGAAAAGGCTCGGTGGTGAATCGCTCGTTGATGAAAAGGCCGGGTGTCGAAAAATGCCGACATTCAGTAGGAGATCGAACGCACCCTAAGAATGGGAAATTCCCGTTATTCTAAAGGTAACTCTGAGTGGGCCAAATATAAAACTTCCGCTATTTCAGTTTTTCGGGAAATACAACATTTTCCGACAAATATTATATTACTAAGAAGTATCGGTTTCAGTTTTGTTTCCAGAGAATGGTTTGTATACTTTGCATTCCGTGAAATGTTAAGACTGAACCCTAATTCAAACCGTTTAACTGCAGTTAGTGTGACTATAACGGGTGCTGGTCAATTCGTGTTCAACTTCAAGTCAATTCGTGATCAGCCTCAGGGATTTTCTAGTCAATTATTAACAAGTTTTTTATTGGGTACGAATCGACCATGGGAGTACATGGTTGCTGGTCAATTCGTAATCAAGTCAATTCGTACTCAGGGATTTTCTAGTCCGTTCGAAATCAGTTTTCATTGGGTACGAATCGACCATGGCATGGGAGTACGTGGTCGATTCGTAACCAAGTCAGTAATAACTGAGTACGAATTTACCGGACATGACAATTAAGGGCCTATATAAGTAATGGAATTTTGTTTATTTTGAAATTCTCACCTCTCATATTCCTTAAATTCACATTAAATATACACAAAGTATACATCAAAATGAAGGTTGGGATGTGTGACAAGTCATGTTTTGGGGGGCCTTTATACAGCCATGTCATTTTGTTCACATACAGTTGAGGACCGTTCAGCCTCTGTAAGGTTATTTATTTGAAGTTTTGGCCTGTGTGGTATCAGTATTTTAAATTCACCCAGAGTTATTTAAGTCTATTTCGGTGTTTAGAGAAAATCTGTACTGTGATTTGGATGTTCACAGCTTAACATGAATTTAGGGTTGTAAACCAAACGTAGTTCATTTTTCAATTGTCCATACATCGTTTTGGGAAGTCTACATACTCTGATTTAAAGCATAGATTCCTTCAATGTGCTTTATTCAGTCATTAAATATTTAATATTTTCCATTTTTCGTGTATTCAAACTGAAATTTTTAGTTCTCGCCATTTTGTTATTCATGCCTAGTTTTGATGCGAGGAGCACTCTGATTGGTTGAATTATTTCCCAGGTTGCTTGTCGCGACTCGGGCTAAGATTGCGATGCATGATTGGCTGGGTGTGTGACATGTGACCTCGGGTAACCAATTGGGGGATTCTACGTATCATTGCTGCCTATATAAGCGCTGTTTTTCTCAGTTACGATGTTCAGTTGGAAAGATTTGACTGGGTAGATAATTCGCCCAAACAATGAGTCTTGCTTGAACCATTGCGACTTTTCTTAAACTTTGGCTTCAGTTTCAAAATGAATTACTTTATCTCAGGAAATTTCTTGAGTAGTATAATACTTGCCCAATTGACCCCTTTTTGGTGAAACTTCATAGAAAAACATGTTAAATATTGACCCACAACTGCTTCAGTTTCAAAATGAATTACTTTATCTCAGGAAATTTCTCAAGTAGTATATTACTTGCTCATTGACCCTTTTTGGTGAAACTTCATACAGATATTTGAAATAGTGCTCTACAGTACATATAACCATTGATGAAGGTTGAAAGAGTTTTCAGAATGTAGAAAAGTTCTTGAGTAGTATAGTACTTGCTTTATTGACCTTTTTGGGGGGAACTTTATGAAAACTTTTGATATAGTGTTTTGTTTTTTTTTGTTATGAATATATTTATTGTTAAAAGAAAACAAATAAATGAGAAAAAATAATGAAACTCAAATAATGTGTTTTTCAATATCCATTATCAAGCACCCTAGGGCCAATCAGCAGTAAGCTAAGCGCACTAAACTGTCACAGATGTATGGAACACGAAACACATATGTAATCAACTCATAGAGTCGACTGTAGTCACCACTGGTTCCTGGAAGTCTTCTACCGTATTCGCACCAGAACTGATAATAAAATATTTCATCAGAACAACTTGTGGCCAAATGTGATTCATATATCCAAGAACAAAGCTAGGCATTCAAAACACTTTCGAATACAGCGATGGGACTGCATTTTGGAAAAGGACAACACTGTCTGCATTTTTTATTGAAGATGGTTTCCATGCTCGACAGACATGCGCAAATCACTTGTTACCACGAATTTCCATCGAAAAACAAAATCGTAATTCTAAGAAATTTCAGCAGGTATCATGATACCTTGCATTGAATATGGCAAATATGCAATCTCTATCTAATAACCGTATACTGTATGAAGGCGATCTTTTTCATTACTTGATTTTAGACGGCGTTGTTTTTGCATGCTTTTTCTGTCCGATGACGTCGACCGGAAATGGAAAGTATACTCATACGTAAACAAAAGCAAAGGCTTTGGAATTTTCCGCAATGCAGCTCACTCGCCGTGTTTTGAAGAATTTTTACCCCCAAGTTTTATTCTTGGATATGTAAAGCACATTTGGCCACAAGTTGTTTTCGTGAAGTATTATTAAATTATCAGTTCTGGTGCGAATATGCCAGCAGACTTCCAGGAACCATTAGTGCCTACAGTCGACTGTATGAGTTGATTACACATCTGTTTCGTGTTCTATACATCCCAACCTTCATTTTGATGTACATTTTGTGTATATTTAATTTGAATTGAAGGAATATCAGAGGTGTGAATTTTCAAAATAAACAAAATTTCATTACTTATATAGGCCCTTAATATGTATAAGGAAAGATATGGGATAACTTGGGTGAGAGTAATAATAACAAAGAAATCGTACCAAGAAATATTTTTATCTACACCAAAATAACAATCATAAATAAATAAATAAACAATCATAAAACATATTATGTTCATGCTATGCACTAGCAACAACAAAATAGGAGATATATAGATACACATATATACAAAAGTTATTGATCATCTGTTGGTGGTGAATATAGGAGAGAACAAGCTCGTAGCATCCACGTTGGGTTCATTCGTCCATTTGTATATTCTCTGTACAGCTGTATGTATTATCTCACTCTCTTTCTTGTTCTGGGATTTTCTCTGACTTTTCTTCAGTTTCATCTCACTAATCAATTTACACTGGACTGTCAGAAGCTGAGATTCCTCGTAGAGTCTGGCAATAAGGACGTAGAAAGGTGATATTCCAAAGACTCTATAATTAAGGCATCTATGCCAGTCTGTAATGATAAAAATATATTAAGAGCCTATATAAGTAATGAAATTTTGTTTATTTTGAATATTCTCACCTCTGATATTCCTTCAGTTCAAATTAAATATACACAAAGTGTACATCAAAATGAAGGTTGGGATGTATAGAACACGAAACACATGTGTAATCAACTCATAAAGTCGACTGTAGGCACCACTGATTCCTGGAAGTCTGCTGCCGTATTCGCATCAGAACTGATAATTTAATAATATTTCACGAAAACAACTTGTGGCCAAATGTACTTTACATATCCAAGAACAAAGCTAGGGGATAAAACTTCTTCATAACACGGCGACACAGCTGCATTGGGGGAAATTCCAAAGCCTTTGCTTTTGTTTATGTTTGAGTATACTTTCGATTTCCGGTCGACGTCATCGGACAGAAAAAGCATGTAAAAACAACGCCGTCTAAAATCAAATAATGAAAAAGATCGCCTTCATACAGGATACTGTTATTAGATAGAGATTGCACAGTTGCCATATTCAATGCAAGGTATCCTGATAACTGTTGAAATTTCTTAGAATTACGATTTTGTTTTTTGATGGATATTTTTATACTGTACCAATGACCCAGACTTAGCTGGTGCTAACTCCACAAAAACCAGGGCCAAACACAAATTTTGCCCCCCAATCCCCAAAATTTGCATCCAAAACAAAAAGAAATCATGTCCTAAAGGACCTCCATAGTACGACTCTACTGCGCATGCGCAGTGACGCAGTCGTCCCGAAATTGGCGCCAAATATCATTCTCTGTTTGGCCCTTCATCAGTCAACATCTCACTGATCTTTGTGCTTGTAAATCTCAGTTTAAAGGATGCCAGACACGTAATTCTTGGAGAAAATGTGATTCTAAGGAGGATAGAAGGAGGAGAGGAAAAAAGAAGTGGCAAAAAATAATCAGGGCTGTACTTAAAATTTTTTGTTGAAATTATGTTAAGTTGCCTATTTTCGAGGCAAACGCCCCTTGTTGTCATTCTTGCTAATTGTTGCACTGCTTATTCAGTGTTTCCTCTCCCCTAACCTTCTAAAGTCCCCCCTTGCAATTCTCCCATGCTTTTGGCATATTTTTGAGAAGTCTCATTTCTAAAAATTCCCTGGGAGAGTTGCTTGGTTACAGAATGTTTTCTGTTATTTTCCCCATAGTTACGTTTTCACCCATGGGTGTATAACGTTTGTGTTCTGCATCTTCCATCTGATGTTCTGCAGATTCTCCCCTGGGAGTCTCTGTTTTGCATCAGATAGAGTGTAATTGATGACTGATTCCGGGCCAGTTTTTTCAGTGCCTGGAGTCATGTTTTCTTCTGTGTTTACACTGTTTGTTTTCATTGGCAACAGCCTTTTTTGAGGGGGGCTGTTTGCCTTTGAGGTAGTTTATCTCATTATAAGATACATTTATATTATCCGAAAGTGTCTCATTAATTATTTTATATAATTTTAAAATTTTTGACCACACTTTGCCATCGGATCCATCGGGGCTCAACGTTACTTTTCAGCAACTTGGGCTTCTCTGAAAAAATATTTTTTCAAAATTATTTTGTTTTGCAATTGTTTTTTCATTTATTAATGGATCATGTTATTATGTATCTTTGTGTCAGGGGTTTTTGCGAGTAACTAGGACTTATTGTTGTTCTTTCACAATGAAGGGAACTTGTTCAAATTGTAATAGGAAGAAATCTTCCTCTGACTTTCATGATTATTGCATTAATTGTAGTCAGTGTTCTCGCATTAATCCCTGTCCTGTATGTGAACATTGGGATGAGAAACATTGGAAACGTGTGTCACGATATGTTGTTTCTGGAGAAAGAGCGATGCCGGCTCTTTCTCCACAAGGTCACTCTACTCTCTCAGTTTTTATTTCAGAGGAACCAGAACAGGGTGATGTTTCCATGTTATCTTCTTCAAGTGTGCGTCCGTCGTCACAATTAAATACAGAGCTAGCGGCAAAAGTGCTCATGGAGATTAGACAAATGTCGTCCGCTAGCTCGCCCGGTGTAGCGTCCATTCACCGAATGGTTCGGCAGCCGGGTTCGTCCGATGCGGTCCAAGAGGAAATTTTGGGTGATGCGAGCACTATAAAAATAATAGATGCACACCCAGTGACGGCGGATAGTGAACGAGAACGGAGGAAGCCTTTTAGTCCGGTTCCTAGCTCGTCCAGGTCCAGCCGGGCCGCGAGCGAGAGAGGCCCCTCTCTCGTACAACAACATCTGGGACCAGATGTTGTGGTACAAAATGTGTCTTTAGCGGAGCATACGTCCGTCGCTCGGGACGCTCCGTTGTATAAGCAGTCCGCAGAGACTGTTAAGGCTTCCTCTTCTCGCCGGCGCACACGACCGCACCTTGGCTGCGTGACCTCCGATATTTTGCCAGCTTCGCCGATGAAGGATTCTTCGGCGACCAGGTCACACCATCCGGCAGCCAGGGATTCGAGACCGATGGACTCCGGACGTTCGCATAGGAAAAGTATGCGGGAGCCATCTGATGCGGAGCTGCCCTCGGCAAAGCAGCGAAAGACCGCTCCTCCGCAGGTCTCGACGTCGGACATTCTAGTGCAGATAGCACAGCTTATCGCAGCATCCCAGCAGCCGACAGAGACGGTGTCGGATCGAGAATTATCCAACGGCGCTGGGTCGGTACGCTCCGCCGAAGCATCGGGGACGGACGACCGGGAACATCGGGAGGTCCGACCGGATGGTGAAAGGGATACGGATGAATTGGAGCTATCCCTTTCGGAACAACACAAAGCTGCCATGGACTTCATCCGGCACTTTCTTCCTCAAGTTGTTCCGTCGGGCCAGACTGCTGCGCTTCCGGACAGGAGAATTATAGCGTCATTGGACTCTGATTTTTTCGAGCGGTTCAGGGACATCGCTCCCGAGTTTCCGTCGCAGTCCAATAATGTTGCAAGAACATTTGAATTATTGAACGACGCTATTTTTAAACTTGCTTCCAGGACGGGGAAAGCAGGCTTCTTGTCCGCAAATACTCTCAACCTGCCTTTCATTAATGCAAGAAATAAATTCGACACGGCAGGTCAGGGTATACCGAGAGTTCCTCTGCGTATGGACGACGAGGCGGAAGACTTAGAGCTATCATTACCGTCGTCAGCTTCTATTCCAACCGCAGTGTTGGAAACAGCTATTGCGTCTAACAGAGCCAATTTAGATGCCTTATCTTACGCAGATCACCTTACGAAGGCGTTATCATTGCGTCTTCAAGGGGAAGAGTTTCAGGATATACAATCCTCCTTAAGACTTCTTTCAAGGGCAGTAGCTTATTCCACGTGTAACTCCGCCCTTTCAGTGGCAAATCTGGAGTTGGTTAGACGTGACGCAGCCCTGTCTACATCCACACTAGTGGATTCTAAGGTGAAGAACTCTCTTAGAGTCGCTTCGGTCTCAGGAGATCTTCTCTTTGACGGCAAGCTTTCCGCTATTTATGATAATATTAAAAAGAAAGCTAGTGATTCTCTGTTGTTTAGATCCGCTCCTAAAAGGTCGGATACAGCAGACACGAATAAGGCGGGCACTTCTGGGTCTTATCCGCCCAAGAGAGGTTCCTATAGAGGTTCCGGTGCGTCCTCTAGCTCTTATTCGAGAGACCGTCAGGATAGCGACTCTCGTTCGGGACGTCCTTCAGGCCGGGACAATCGGTCGGACGCCCCAAGGTCGACGAGGTGAGGTGCGGGTCGTGGAAGACGTGGTTTCTCCTACCGCAGGCCTCGCAGATCCAGGAGGTGATGGCTCAAACCTCTATCGCGTTCCGGTTGGCGGAAGGTTGTCGAGTTTTTCTCAAGAGTGGGCGTCGATTACGGACGACCCGTGGGTGAGAGGAGTGACTTCGGAAGGTCTAAAGATATCCTTCAAACGAAAGCCTCCATTAACTCGAAGTCCAAAGTGGACTCATCTTCCGTCAAACCCTCAGAAAAGAGACGCTCTGCTATCAGAGGTGCAGTCTCTTTTAATGAAGAACGCGGTAGAGGTCGTAGAAAACCAGGAATCGCTGGGATTCTACAGCCATCTGTTTCTGGTTCCGAAACCAGACGGCTCGTTCCGTCCAGTCATAGATTTGAGCTGGATAAACAAGCTGATCGTCGCTCCGAAGTTTTATATGGAGACGATTCGATCGGTCAGAGCGAGTATTCGGGTGAACGATTATGCAACGAGCATAGATCTCAAAGATGCGTACTTTCACGTCATGGTACATCCGACATTCCGAAAGTATCTACGCTTCGCAGTCCTAGGAGTGGTGTATCAGTTCCGGGCCATGTGCTTCGGATTGAATCTAGCACCCTGGGCTTTCACTCGGGTAATGAACTCGGTAATGATCTACTTCCGAGCTCATTCGTCTGCGGTAACGTCGGCCTACCTGGACGACATTCTTCAGAGGTACGGCAACGAGTTAACGCTTCAGAACGATGTTCAGAATCTTCTTCTATTGCTCCGACGTCTCGGTTTCATAGTAAACGAGGAGAAGTCGGATCTGGTGCCGTCCAAGTCATTCACTCATCTGGGAATGAGCTTCGAGACGCACAACAATCTCGTTCGTCTGCCGTTAACCAGAGCGAAATTAGTCAGTTGTTACGCTCGCTATTGTCTAAATACAGACAAAGTCACAGCGAGAGAATTTATGAGACTGATAGGTCTGTGCGGAGCCGCCGCGGATCTCATTCCGATGGGACGGCTACGCACACGGCCTCTTCAAATTTTCCTGACTCAGAATTGGAGTGTGAAAATTCATTCGCTCGATGTAGACGTTCTCTTGTCAGATCAAGTGAAACAAGAGATTCAGACTTGGGCAAACATTCAGTGGTTAACTCAAGGAGTTCCGCTGCAGTTGCCGGATCCGAGTTTTACCATTATGACGGATGCCAGTCAAACAGGTTGGGGTGCATCATTAATCCCAACGGATTCGAGATGCCAGGGTCTTTGGGATCCGCAATTCCTGTGCAAGCACATAAACATCAAGGAAATGATGTCAATTTGGCTTGCGTTACGTCACTGGATGGACATTATTCACGATGCTCATGTCCAAATCCTATCCGACAATACGACAGTAGTGGCGTATATACGGAATCAGGGAGGCACTCATTCAGTTCCGTTGTTCAATCTAACGGAAAGAATCCTTCTGTTTGCGTTGGAACATCACGTTCTTCTTTCGGTCCGTCACATACCGGGTCGTCTGAATGTGCTAGCAGACTCCCTTTCACGAAAGGGTCGCTTGTTGCCGTCGGAGTGGACTCTCAACAAACAAGTATTCAATCAGATTTGCTACCAATGGGAACGGCCAATGATAGACTTATTTGCGACACATCTCAACAATCAGTTGCAGACGTATGTGTCCCCGTGTCCGGATCCAAGAGCATTTGCAGTAGACGCTCTATCGATCCCTTGGGACGGAATGATAGGATATGCGTATCCTCCAGCGCCGTTAATTCAACAAGTATTGCTAAAGATAAAACAATCTCAATGCAAGATTCTGTTGGTAGCATCTCTGTCGCCACAGAGACCGTGGATAAATCTACTCAGGTGTCTGTTGTGGGACCTACCGCGGAAGCTCCCTCCACGAGAGGATCTTCTTTGGCAGGGGAAATCGCGCCAACTACATCACAACCCGCAAGGTCTCAACCTTCACGTTTTTCCGTTGTGCGGTCCTTCTTGCATGGCTAGCACTTTACAGGACGAGCAGTGGACGCGATTTCTAACTGTAGGAGGACCTCCTCTTCGCTAAACTATGCGGCTAAGTGGAAGGTTTTCCGTCGTTGGTGTAGGGATCATTCTGTTGATATATTTGATCCCTCTATACCGGACATTGCTAACTTTCTAGTATACTTGTTTGACGAAATCAAACTGCAACCTGTTACTATAAAGGGTTATAGATCTATGTTATCTGATACCTATGCACATCATGATAGTTTACAAATTGGATCTAATGTCTCTTTATCGAAATTGGTTAGAAACTTTTCGATAAATAGACCCAGAACTCTTAGATTAATTCCTAAGTGGAATTTAGCTTGGGTTCTCCTTAAATTGAAGGAAAAGCCATTTGAACCGCTTGGGACAGTAGATTTCAAATTCTTATCTTATAAGACAGCTTTTCTCTTAGCTTTCTCTTCTGCCAGAAGAGTCAGTGAGCTTCATGCACTATCGGTGGATGATTCTCATTATCGTAGTGTTGGGAACACTATCACCTTCACTACTAATGTCGGTTTTTTAGCTAAGAATCAGGCTCCTAATAAATATCCGGAACCTATTGTTATTAAGGCTCTTCCGTCTTCAGACGGGCGTAGGCCTTTACTCTGTCCTGTTAGAGCACTACGTATCTATAAACAGAGATCTCAGTTCATCAGAAAGGGACGGAAACGTTTCTTTCTGTCTTTGATGCCTAATAGAAAGGACATTTCAGTCCATTCTATTGCTAGATGGATTCAGTTAACTATCCGTACTGCGTATGAAGATTTATCTTCTTCTCAGCAGTCTGTGCTTAAGATTTCTGCTCATGAAGTAAGAGCTCTTTCTACTTCCTGGGCTTAT
The DNA here is from genome assembly GCA_031216915.1 of Pictodentalium vernedei. Taxonomy (NCBI): domain Eukaryota; kingdom Metazoa; phylum Mollusca; class Scaphopoda; order Dentaliida; family Dentaliidae; genus Pictodentalium; species Pictodentalium vernedei. The sequence goes on along the minus strand of CM062297.1, from coordinate 90,393,042 downwards.
GCTAATAATGTTGCTATTACAGATTTAATGAAGGCTGCTTATTGGTCTCAGCCATCCACATTTACTAATTTTTATCTCAGAAATATTGAGTCCATTTCTGGAGACCTGCATTGTTTAGGTCCGTTATCTGTTGCTCAGAATGTCGTCCACTAAACAGTTGCAACTATAGTTATGCAGGCTTTCTGTTCCGGCAGTGACTCCGTCCGGCTGCCCTTTTCGCTCTGGGCTATTTGACCCAGGGCAAGGGGAAGGGGGGGGGGGGGGCGGGTGTTCCCTTAGGTCACCTGCTTTATAGTGAAAAGCAAGGGAATGCCTCCTCCAAGACAGTATTTCTGAGTCGCTTCCGGGATGGTTTTAAAGTGTAATATTAATGTTTAATTTCATTCATGTCTTATTTTTAAAGTGTAGCTCGGTGTGAAGCATTTGTATATGTCAAGTGTCAAACGGGCTTTAATATACAATACTCGGACACTTTTAAATGATTATAAAGAGTCTCAATTCTCTGGACTACTTTATTTATTGGCTTGCTTTATAAATAATTAGTATAAAGGTTATACTGGATGTTAATAGAGAACATGAATGTTATTGTGCTCAATTATTAAGGGTAGTGTATCTTTCTAATTTAAATATTAAATAAGAAAGATACATGTAAAGCCTAATACTCCTTTTCTCCTTAAGGGGTTACCTCTTTATTTTATAATTGAGCTTATTGGATTTTCCTCTATGTCCTAGGCCCTCCAGCCTGTTTACTATTCAGCTAAGTCTGGGTCATTGGTACAGTATAAAAATGTTAAAAAATTTATAGTAATTTATATATTTTTTATACTTACCAATGACCCAGACGGGGATGGCCCTCCCTGAGTTGGGAACTCTTGCCTCCCCGCTGAGTACATAGCGCTGACCAGGCACTGCCAGTAAGAATGATATTTGGCGCCAATTTCGGGACGACTGCGTCACTGCGCATGCGCAGTAGAGTCGTACTATGGAGGTCCTTTAGGACATGATTTCTTTTTGTTTTGGATGCAAATTTTGGGGATTGGGGGGCAAAATTTGTGTTTGGCCCTGGTTTTTGTGGAGTTAGCACCAGCTAAGTCTGGGTCATTGGTAAGTATAAAAAATATATAAATTACTATAAATTTTTTAACATTCGTGGTAACGAGTGATTTGCGCATGTCTGTCGAGCATGGAAACTATCTTCAATAAAAAAATGCAGACAGTGTTGTCCTTTTCCAAAATGCAGACCTATCGCTGTATTCCAAAGTGTTTTGAATGCCTAGCTTTGTTCTTGGATATATGAAGCACATTTGGCCACAAGTTGTTATGATGAAATATTATTTTATTATCAGTTCTGGTGCGAATACGATAGCAGACTTATAGGAACCAGTGGTGCCTACAGTTGACTCTCTGAGTTGATTACATATGTGTTTCGTGTTCTATACATCCCAACCTTCATTTTGATGTATAATTTATGTATATTTAATTTGAATTGAAGGAATATCAGAAGTGAGAATTTCAAAATAAACAAAATTCCATTACTTATATAGGCCCTTAACCATTTACACAATAAACTTCCAAAAAAAAATGGTAATTTACTCGGAATCTACATTTTGAATTGTTTTTCGGGGAATAAAAGGACTTCGTCGTTACACTTATGAAAAAAATCTACATGTATTAGTACAGTGGAGCCCACTTAATTGGATATCTCTTAATTCTATATCCCTGTTAAATGAATATAATTTTCAAACGCAAAACCATTTACCACACCTTCAGTACAAATTTGATCTGTTAATTGCATATGGGTTGTAGAGTAAACTCCTGTTAATTGTATATAAATTTTTGTAATATGTCGAAAAAAATACTGTGACACACACCAAATTCCCCTTATTTATCAACCATTTTGGCCTCACTACATCCAATACAGGCATTTATTCTATTATATCTTGTTTGACAGAGCTCTATGAGCTCTGTCAAACAAGATATAATAGAATAAATGCTCAGTTTACCCCCAGAACACAGGAAACTGACCAAATCCCTGTTAATTGTATACTCCTGTTAACTGAATAATTTTCACTGGCAAAAAGGATATTCAATTAAGAGGGTTCTACTGTATTTGATTTTTTAGGTATGAAAAGACTTACCCTCTACGTCATTATTAGTACGTATGGACGGACCAAATAAAAAATAACTTCATACTTAATTTTGTCACATGTTCTGTAGCTCCAAAGTACACAGATGGAAAGGGCTTTTCTAGTTCAGAACTCTGATTAAAAATCAGTTTGGATGCTGAATAGTCAAGTCTGTGTTTGTTTAACTGATCACTAATATTATCATCAATGTGTATTTCCTGTAACAGATTAATCACTATAAGTTTAGAAATCTGTTTAAAAAATCGGTTCGGATGTGGAACAGTCACGTCTCTGTATGTTTAACTGATCACTAATCATCCATATTTGTGTATTTTGAAACATAACAGGCTAATCTGTACTGTATATGATTGTGTTTGTATAACCAGGGTTTCCACATGGAATACATCACATATAATACAGGTTTTTTTTCGTGCAGAAATTATGCAATTTAGATGAACTTTGATTTGTTAGTGCTACTTATACACAGTAAGTGCACATGTCAATACGGCTCGGGCTAGAGTCTGTATTTATGAACTGATCTTCACGGAACTTCTTGGGGAACCTTTGTTATCACCTTGTGACAGGAACAAGTGTTTTTGGGTGCCTTTGTTATCACTGTGTTATGAGAACAAATATTTTTGGGTTCAGTCAGACCCACTCTGGGATTCAAAGATTTCTTTTCTAGTTTAGCATCTAACTGTCTCCCTCCTTTACAATACTTTACCTACACATTTGTTACAGGCTACGGTAAGCATTTATGTACAGACCGTTACAATACTTTATATGTACCTTTGTTATCAGGTCATTACCTAGATGTTTGTCATTGCTGTGTCACATACTATACATGTACATGTCTTAAACAAGTTGAGCTACAGTGTCATTGACACTTTCATTTGTCTTGTTACAGTTGATGGGAGAGTACCTATAGGCACCCTCCCATAAATTGTAACAAGCCAAATCCACACTTATGATATAATTGAACTTGAAGCCTTCAAGTTGCAGCACCAGCATACATGTAAAGCCCAAACTTGAGCTTCATTACTTATCCAGTTAACTGTAGTGCAGTCATATTTCTTATCATAATCAACCCACCTTACAATTCTTTACTACAGGCTTGCACTACAATGGAAGTCCCTAACTTTGAAAGTATACTCTCTATTTTCATCTTTCCCAAGCAATTTGGGAAAGAAAAGTGGTGCAAAAGCACCAAGAAAAAATAAGCCAAAACTGGGTCAAGTGCTGCTGGTGCACACCCAGTGGTGGGCGCTCTTTTCCTAGTACAGATCCGCGGCTTCCGGTACCAGTGCGCAGAGGTGTAACCAATGACTCATTCTTTTTTCTTCCGCCATCTTACAGTTAAAACTAGAAGTCTTGTCATGAAATGCGCACAAATAGCACGTCGATCTGTGCGTTAATCTACGTGTTATGGCCATAGTAAGGCTATCAAATTCTGTACATATGGCCTGTGCACAAGCAATGTTTCAGCCAATGGACCTCCGGGTTACCCGGAGGTCCATTGGCAGAAACATTGCCTGTGTTTTCAATGAGTAACTAGGAGAATCTGCCGTGCTTTGGATGCCAGTTAATATGGCAATTGCGTGCAATTCCTACGCGTAATTAAACCTAGATAAGTGCACAATTCATGACATGACTTCTAGTCTTAACTGTAGGAAAATGTGCCTTCATTTGCGTTAAAAAACAGTGATAATTCAACTCGTTGATAATGGCTCCTGTGACTAGAATTATGGATCTGATGATTGTATAATAACAGGGCTGTGTTTTATATATTCTCGTTATTATATTCAACCACATTTTAATTATATTTTTTATATTCTCCGTGTCCATGCGTGACTTTCGCGTAATGTGCAGATCAGACATTATTGTTTGTTTGACAATTTATGTTGCCCTTTTTGACATTCTTATTGGGAGTTAGGTGTCCGTGGGGGCTATATGGGCAGGATTTCTCCCCTCCGTTGAGGGTGAAATTTCTGTTTTCTGAGTCCCTGTTGGCCGTGGGGTTCTTTTGTGTTCACACCGGTCCTTTAATTTCTGCCACCTTCCTCTCGTAGTTGGGTGTGTTCTACTTCTTTCTAGATCTGTTGAGTTCACCTTTTCTTCTACTGCTCTCACCTCTGTTATGCCCAGGACTGTTCCTTATGGGCAATGCCTTTTGCCCAAGCATGTGGACGATTCCCATGCTTCTTGTTCACTTGTAATGGGTGTTCGTCTGATCGACCCTGTTGGCTCTGTGGGTCTTGGTCATCCACCTTTTGGGCTTCTGTGAACTGTGTGGTGCATTCTCGTGGCCATTCCTCCCTCCCCTGCAGGAAAGGGGAACGCTGTCGTTCGGGGTCTCCCAACACAACCATGTCTCATGAGAGTTATACCCCCTCTGTTGGGGATGTGCAGTCTTTTCCTGTTGTGGATACTACAGGAGCTGTTGAGTTGTCTGATGAAGAGATACCTGGTTCCGGGACTGTTATCCCTCTCCAGTCGACATCTGAGGCAGTCACTGGGGTTGTGACTCCTCCTTTGGAGCCGAGCTTGGTTCCTCTCTCCACGTTTTCACCGGTTTCAACAGCTCCCGACATACAGTTAACAGTAGAAGTCCTGTCCCGAACTGTGCGCTTATCTAGGCTTAATTGCGCGTAGGAATTTCGCGCAATTGCCATATCGGATGGCATCCAAAGCACGGCAAGTTCTCCTGGTTACTCTTAGCAAACACAGGCAATGTTTCTGTCAGTGGACCTCCGGGTTACCCTGAAGTCCATTGGGCTGAACCATTGCGTGTGCACAGGCCATATGCAGAGAATTTGATAGCCTTACTATGGTCAAACGCGTAGATTAACGCATAGATCGCCATGCTATTTGTGCGCATTTCATGACAGGACTTCTAGTTTTAACTGTATCTGCGGCTACTGCTGTTCGGTCTGCAATCTCTTCGGTCACCGTTTCAGCCGGTCTCGGCTTATCCCAGCAGAGGTTTGCAGAGATGTCTAGTAGTGTGGATGTGGAATATCGGCCTCAGCCTTCCCTGACTTCAATTCAGCGAAGTCGAAAGGGGCTGCCAGCTGAACACTCTGCTGTGGTCTCTCAACCGTCGAGCCCAGCAGCTTTTTCATTGGATTCAGATGTTCATGGTGGGGTCACCAGGGACTCTGTTGCGTTTCCGTCCACGCACATTGGTCCTATGGCCAGTTTTTTGGGACCGACACATTTTGTGCTGCCTGGTCCTTCTGTCCCTCAGAGGTCCACGGCGACTCTCCTGAGTTCCCACACTTCAGATCCTCGGGATGTTTCATACCCCTATAAGTATCTGCTTCTGTTGTACTAGAGGATCGTGATCCTTCGATGATTAAAAGGGTCAGGAGGGAAGCCACTTCGCTGGGTCGTTCCCATGTTGAACAGGCTGATACAGAAGGCCCTCTCCTTGCTTATGCCAGTTCTTTCCAAGAGCCTTCCCATTGCCTGCAGCGAGGCTAAGTGTACTTGTGATTTCCAGCCCCCCCCCCCCCACACACACATACATCGCTGCCTCCTGGGATTGGAAGCAGGCCGCTTTCTGATACCCCTGGTGTGCCTACACCATGGGAGGCATTGGCTGGTTTGCTTGTGATGGGTTACGTGTCTTCCCACTCAGAGGCTGGGTCAGACATACCTGACATCGAGAGCCAACAGTCTTCTGGCTTGGGAGAAGCTCCTGACTTTGTGTTTGAGTTCCTTCTGGATCTCAAATCATCAGACCAGCCAGTGGTGTCAGCCAGGCCGTGATCATCGGTCGTGTGTCTTCAGCCTGTTGAGCAACCCGCTTCTGGGCACCTTCGGCCGTACCAGTGGTACAGGTGGTCGAAGCATTTGCAGCTTTGGACTCTTAAGCTGAGTTCCAAGGCTATGAAGACTTTGTTCTTCAACATGGCCGATACCTTTTTGCCTCCAGTGCATTATCGTTCCTACGATTTTGCTAATATGTCAGCCTGCCAGACTTTGTCGGTCTTGGATCAGGACTCCTCCTCCCTGGGGCTTTCCAAGCCCAAGTCGGCTGTTATTCCTATGACAACTCTGGAGTCCCTGTTGGGCTTATCGAGAGAGATGCTGGGCATGTTTTCTCTCTCAGATCACGTCGTCTCTGCTTTGGCTGCTTATCTGCCTCCAGATATGTTTGACGTCGTACTGGTTCCTTTGAGTGTGATTTCCAGGGCGCTCATGTATCTTACTCATGCGCATGCCTGTAACATGGCTAACTTGGAATTAGTTCCGAGGGACGCTGTATTCGACACAAGCAGTTCCCTTCCAGAGAGGCAGCGCGCTGCTCTTTGATCAGCTTCTTTGACGGGTCCACGACTGTTCCGTGGTGATGGTCCGGGATGATGTCCTGCATCATTCCAAAGATCAGCTGCTGCTTCACTAGCTTGATCAGCCTTCTGTTGGCGGCCGGGGCCTTTCTAAGCCTAACAAATGCCCTTCTGCTTTCTCTCTGGAGCCAAGGGCTGATCCTCCTGCCACTGCTTCTACTTCTTACGTAGTAAGGGTAAGTGTTGGCAGACCAGAGAAAGGACTCAGGATCCTTCATCAGCAGAAGAGGTGGTTTATCCTCCCATGGGCCTCGCCGGGGCTCGAAATGAAGGTCCTCACCTCGATTCGTCCAAGGTTGGAGGAAGGATATCAGAGTTCACAAACTGTTGGGCCACGATCACATCCGATCCTTGGGTGTTAGATGTTGTTCGGTCTGGGCTGCGAATATCCTTCTGGATGCACCCCACTCTGTCGAGAGTGCCTCTTCCAACCCAAATTCCTTCAGATGTTTCATGACTTTCATGTTGGGAATTTTTGATCGCAGAGACAGACAATCTCCTGTCAAAGGGGGCGATCGATGTCGTCAAGAACATTCATTCAGTGGGATTTTGTTCCTGTCTGTTCTTGGTGTCGAAGAAGGACAGCCGACTCCGACTGGTTATCAATCTGAGTATCCTGAACCAGTCTATCATTGCTCCAAAGTTCAGCATGGAGACTTTCAGGTCAGTTTGCCGCTCCATTCACCAGGAAGATTTCGCTTGCAGCATCGACCTGCGGGACGCTTACTTTCATGTTCTGATTCATCGGACATTGCAAAAGTATTTCAGGTTCGCTTTTCTGGGCCAAGTTTACCAGTTCAAGGCCATGCTTTACGGCCTCAACCTGGCTCCTTGGGCCTTCACCTGACTGATATTGAATGTGATAGCCTTCCATTGCACATAGTCCAGGATGACTACTTTGGAGTATCTGGACGATATCCTCCAGAGGCACTCCAATGCTGCTCTTCTGGAGTCAGATGTCGACACACTGTTGAGCCTGCTCATGTCGCTATGGTTGAGAGTCAATGAGAAGTTGGACCTGGTCCCTTATCAGTCGTTTGTCATCTGGGGATGGACTTCTGTACTCAGCAGAATCCGGTGGTGGTTCCCCGGGCGAGGACTGTGATTGTCTCGGTTTTAGCCCTGACTCTGTCCCAGTCCACGTCCTCGACAGTTTGGAGTATTCTCTGATTGCTCGGTCTCTGTGGTTCGGTGACAGATCTCATTCATCTAGGCCGGCTGCTTGTCAGACCTCTCCAACACTTTCTGCTCAATCGTTGGATTGTCGATCCTCTGGATCAGCTGGTGCTTCAGTTACCAGACTCTCTTCATTGTCACCTTCTCCCCTGGATGGATGTTCAGTGGATTATGCAGGGAGTTCCGTTGGACTTGCTTATGTCCGATCATGTTCTGGCTCCAGAAGTCAGCGATCTCTGATGGGGTGCGACATTGGGTCCTCTTGGTCTTTCCCTTCACAGGGTATGGGACCAGAATCCAGCAGCTCTTCACATCAACCAGAAGGAGCTTCTTGCTCTTCTGAGTTTCTGGTAGTGGATACCCCATTTTTCAAATCGTCAGGTCCTGCTGTTGTCCGACAATTCGACAGTGGTTGCTTAAATTTGGAACCAGGGTGGCACGAATTGGCTCGGGATCTTCTACTGCTAGCTCAGGATGTCATCATGTTGGAGTATTGGGTCGTCTCATTCCTGGTCATCTGAACGTCCTAGCAGACTCCTTGTCCCGACGGGGCAGGGTCGTTTCCACCGAGTGGATGCTTCACAGGACAGTGTTCCATTCACTTTGCGATCTTTGGGGTCATCCCACATCGATCTTTTTGCGACTTGTTGGAACCATCAGGTGGACACTTTCGTGTCCCCGTGTCCAGATCCTCTTGCTTTCACCATGGATACTCTGTCACTCAATTGGAATGGTCTAGTCAGCTATGCCTTCCCGTCGGTTTCGATTCTGCCTCAGGTTCAAGCCAAGATACGAACCTGCAGTTGTCGAATCATTCTGATAGCTTCTCTGTCGCCACAGTGGGTGTGGATCATTCAGGTCTCTGTTGGCAGCGGTTTCAGCATGTCTCCCTCTACATCTTGACCTTCTTTGCCAAGGTCACCTGAGGAGGTTTCACATCGACCCGACTTCATTGTGCCTTCACGCATATCTTGTGACAGGTCCTGTCTCCTCCATAGAGGTTTCTCGAGACGAGCAGTGGAGTGCATTTCTTCAAGGTGGCACTCCACTGGTTTAGTCTCTGCGGCTAAGTGGAAGGTCTTCTGTTGATGGTGTGCTGATCACTCTGTTGATTATGCCGGTCCACCGATAACACAGATTGCAGAGTTTCTGGTATATCTGTTTGATTCTCTGGGTCTCCAGTCTGTTAACATCAAAGGGTACAGGTCCATGCTTTCGGAGACCTTTTTGTATGCGGGAAAGCATTGTATCTGCACTAATCCATACCTCTCCAAGCTTATTCTTTGAAAAGGCCTAGGATTTTGCAGCTTACCCCAAGATGGAATCTTTCTTGGGTGCTGCTTTGCTTGGGAGGGGGGGAGGGGTGCGCCGATCGAACCTTTATCCCAGGTGGATTTCTCACATACAAGATGGCTTTTCCCTCAGCCAGAAGGGTTTAGTGAGCTTCTTGCCCTCTCGTTTGATCCAGCCTTTTTCAGGAGCTCTGCCAACTGTGTTACTTTTACCACTGATTGCTCTTTTCTGGTCAATAATCAGATAATAGAAACAACACCACCTTCTATCTGTATCGGGGCTCTTCTTTCTGCTGAGGGTAATCGCCCTTTGCTCTGTCCGGTTTATGCACTTCGCATTTATCTCAACCAGATGCAGTTCATTAGGAAAGGCAGGAAACTATTCTTTCTGTCTCTTATTCCTGGTCAACAGAAGATCTCTCCTCAAGCCATTTCTCAGTGGATTTGTCTTGCTATTCGCGTGACTTACTCTCGTCAAGCGACTGAGGGGTGGGGGAGGGGGGGGGGGGGGACATAAATACAAATTTTTGTCCTACACAGTTGTTTCGATTCTGCCTCATGTTCTAGCCAAGATCATTTCCACCGAGTCACCGAGTCACGCGAATAGCAAGACATAAATTTGTATTACCAGTCGTATTTCTGCCCACGAGGTAAGTGCCTTGTCTACCTCCTGGACTTATGCTAACTCTGCCAAGTTGTGGGATGTTATGCAGACAGCCTACTGGAGAAATGCTTCTACTTTCTCCACCTTCTACCTGCGTTAGTTGCAGGAGCAGTCTGAGGACCTTTTTTCTTTGGGCCCTCTTTCTTCTGCTCAGGCTGTTGTCTACCCTAGCCATTAGGCTTCTCACAAGGTCAGTTCCAGCCCTGTGCTGTTTTACTGTCCTTTCTGTTTGTGCATCACACAGAGCCATACGCCTCATCTCTCATTGTCTTTTACTAATGTTTGTGATGCTATGGTTTGATAGGCCCAGGGAACCATTCTTCTGTCCACGGTTCCAGTGCAGTCGGGTTATGTGGGGGTTGGTTATGTGATTCCCTCCATTCTATTGTCTATTCAGCATGTAGTAAACAATTTTAAGGTAGGTTGATAAGAAATTTAAATTTAAAGTAAATTTCCTTTCTTATTATACCTACATGTACCACAATTGTTTACATGGAGTCCCCCCCCCCCCCCCCCCCCCCCCCCCTTCCTCCCCGCTGATCACATAATGCCAATATTGGCGGATTCGAAAGAATGATCCTTTGTTTACACGTCTGTGCACTGGTACCGGAAGCTGTAGATCTGTACTGGGAGAAGAGCGTCCCCCACTGGGTGTGCACCGATAGCACTCGACCCAGTTTTGGCTTATTTTTTCTTGCTGCTTTTGCACCATTTTTCTTTCCCAAATCTCTTGGGAAAGATCAAAATAGAGAGTATACTTTCCAAGTTAGGGACTTCCACTGTAGTGCAAGCCTGTAGTAAACAATTGTGGTAGGTACATGTATAATAAGAAAGGAAATTTACTATAAAATTTAAATTAACAATCTTCTTGTTCAAAGCTTTCAGCTGTGTAGGACATAAATTTGTACATTTAATTACATTCTTCTTTGGCACAATTAAAGTTGTTTCTCAAATGACTGAAAAATATTTTTATCACACCTCAATAACCATTAGCTCCTCAAGTGACCAATGTAGGAAATGGGGTCTTTTGGTTACAAGCGAACTTAGAATCCTAAATTTAAAATTCAGGAGCCAAATCAGAATTATAGGGGTAAAACTCAAGCTGGCTACTTACATGTACTACATGTAGGTCTGTCCCTGGGACTTCTTGATAAAAAATGATAATGTTTTAATCCCCCCCCCCCCCAAGGCTTGAAAGACTTTATTTTCACCAGCATGGTACATTCTAATTCTTTGATCTAAATGTTGAGGCTTCCAGGCAGTAGCAGAGCCTTAACCCTTTACCCAACGCAGACGATATTAAAATTTATTATTTTAAATATAATTTTTTGAAATTTTTCAAAATATTTCTACAAACCCATATCATGTGACCCCTTGTTGGAATGAGCTTGACGAGCTCGTTTTAACGAGGGGTCACATGATATGGTTTTTGCTGAATTTACACATTACGCCGGTGGATGTTGGCGATTCGTTGGGTAAAGGGTTAAATCAGGCAAAATTGCATAAAAAGCTATTTTTCTTTTTATTTTAATAAATGGAAACAACATACAGCTCCAAGAGCTGAAATACTGGAATTTTGGTGTTTTGAAATTCCCTCAGAATGATAAATCAGTACTCTCGAGTGCCTAATAATAGTACAGGGCAAAATAATAGGACAGGGTGGAAAATTTCCTGAAAATTAATAATAGTGCAGGGTCGAATAATAGTATAGGGGGGAAAATTCCAAGATGTCAGCCAACCTCTATGCTCTGAACCGTTTTCAGACTCCTGATGTGGTGAAAGGCTAAAGTACTTTCGGTTATCATAAGTAGCTCAACTTTGACGTAAGTCAAATTTGAGCTTATGCCATGGCCAGTTGTCAATCTGTCCGTCTGGCCGTCAACAATTCAATATGGCTCGGGCTACAGGCCGTATTTATGAACCGATCTTTACGAAACTTCTTGGGTGCCGTTGTTATCACCGTGGAACAAGAACGAGTGTTTTGGGTCCGGTCCGAAATTCAAGACGGCCGCTGGCAGCCATTTTGTACAAAATTAGGTACAATCAGATTTTTGCGCAGAACTTCCATATGAAAGCTCTGATTTGAATAATTGTATGTATGAATGTTTAGTACCATGGGATACATCACATATAATACAGGTTTTTTTCTCATGCGTAAATTATGCAAATTAGACTAACTTTGATTTATTTAGTGTTACTTTCAGCACTGTAAGTGCAAATGCCAATATGGATCAGGCTAGATGCCATATTTATGAACCGATCTTTACGAAACTTCTTGGGTACCTTTGTTATCACCATGGGATGAGTACGAGTGTTTTGGAGTCCGGTCTGAAATTCAAGATGGCCGCAGGCAGCCATTTTGTACAAAATTAGGTGCAATCAGATGTTTGCACAGAACTTCCACATGAAAGTGCTGATTTGAATAATTTTTTGTGTGAATGTTTAGTAACATGTAATACATCACATATAATACAGGTTTTTTTCTCGTGCAGAAATTATGCAAATTAGATGAACTTTGATTTATTCAGTGCTACTTATACACTGCAAGTGCACATGTCAATACGGCTAGGGCTGGAGGCTGTATTTATGAACCGATCTTTATGAAACTTCTTTGGTACCTTTGTTATCACCGTGGGATGAGAATGAGTGTTTTTGGGTGCGGTCCGAAATTAAGATGGCTGCCAGCAGCCATTTTGTACCAAAATTAGTGCAATCAGTTTTTTGTACAGAACTTCTGTATGAAAGTTCTGATTTGAATAAATTTTTGTATGAATGTTTAGTAACATGGAATACATCACATATAATACGTTTTTTTTCTTCGAGTAGAAATTATGCAAATTAGATGAACTTTGATTTGTTCAGTGCTACTTATACACAGTAAGTGCACATGTCAATACGGCTCGGTCTAGGGGCTGTATTTATGAACTGATCTTCACGAAACTTCTTGGGGTACCTTTGTTATCACCTTGTGACAGGAATGAGTGTTTTTGGGTGCCTTTGTTATCACTGTGCTGTGAGAACAAATATTTTTGGGTTCAGTCAGACCCACTCTGGGACTCAAAGATTTCTTTTCTAGTTTAGCATCTAACTGTCATCCCCCCTTTACAATCCTTTACCTATATATTTGTTACAGGCTACGGCCACAAGTTGAACTACAGTGTCATTGACTCTTTCATTTTTACATGGTTTTGACTTGTTGCAATTTATGGGAGAGTGCCTACAGACACTTTTCCATAAATTGCACCAAGGCAAAACCTTATAGACTAATTAATTCTGTTTCAGTGACGGTATGAAGAACATCCACTGGGTACAAGGTCTTAAAGTTATGGTAGCTGTACTTCAGAATAAAGCTTCTAGCTCTCTACCCATTATACAGTTAAAACTAGAAGTCCTGTCACGAATAGTGCGCTTATCTAGGCTTAATTATGCGTTGGAATTACGTGCAATTGCCATATCGAATGGCATCCAAAGCACGGCAGGTTCTCTTGGTTACTCATAGCAAACACATGCAATGTTTCTGCCAATGGACCTTAACCCGGAGGTCCATTGGCTGAAACATTGCTTGTGCACAGGCCATATGTACATAATTTGATAGCTTTACTTGGGCCATAACGCATACATTAACGTGCATATCAACATGCTATTTGTGCACATTTCGTGACAGGACTTCTAGTTTTAACTGTATATGCTTCTAGCTCTCTACCCATTAACATTTCCATTGCATCCTGTGTTTGCTTGTACATGTACCTTACTAGTTTTTTTGCTGAACTTCTTGAGTTAAGTGGCCACTCTGCACATTCAATTGCTGAAAATTAATAATCATACAGGGTCAAATAAGGATCATACTGGTGGGAATTTTTTGTTTGAAAAAGAATAATCATACATGTACGATTATTAGGCACTCAAGAGCAGTGGCTCCATACTGATACCAAACAGTATTTATGGTTTACCGCCCCAGGCCATAAAATTTAAGAAGAACAATTTTATCATTCCTCTGATGGTTATCTAAACGAAGAAACAGACAATTGAAAAGTTGTTCGTCTGGAACTACAGTTAAAACTAGAAGTCCTGTCACGAACTGTGCGCTTATCTAGGCTTAATTGCGCGTAGGAATTGCACGCAATTGCCATATCGAATGGCAACCAAAGCATGGCAGGTTCTCCTTGTTACTCATAGCAAACACAGGCATTGTTTCTGCCAATGGACCTCCAGGTCCATTGGCTGAAACATTGCTTGTGCACAGGCCATTATGTACAGAATTTGATAGCCTTACCATGGTCATAACGCGTAGATTGACACGCAGATTGACATGCTATTTGTGCGCTTTTCATGACAGGACTTCTAGTTTTAACTGTACAAACAGTTCATCAAAATGTTGTGTCTTATCACCTTACATGTACATGTATTTGATTGCGCTTTTTTAAAATGTTCCTGTGGGAAGACCGTTCTCTTCAGTGCTCAAACTCCCCAAGACAGCTGATGCTTCATCTGCTTGACGCAGGTGCTTTCGAAATCTGTGAACTGTCATACAGTAGGGCCATCATGGATGGGCAAAATCCATTTGTTGTCATTTTTTCCATGCATACAATTCAGAGATAATCTGCTGTGATAGACAGCAAAATCTCCACCAATGAAGCACCAGGATAAACCTGGTGCTTCATTGGTGGAAATTTTGCAATGTCAAATAGTAGTTGTACTGTAATCGGTCCTCTTTATTATAACCAAATAAATAATAAATAGGTTATCTCAAAATGGTTCCTTCCCACTTGACCAATTCCCTTTAGACCAACTCCCACTAGGCCAATTCCCATTAGACCAACTTCCCTTGGACCAACTGATGTGTTCTACTTTCAAAATAATTTTATATCAATAATTTGAGTCGAGTGCTAGAAACCACTATTGGTGCTTTCAAAAACAAAGGGATGTTGGAGCAAAATCCAGCATTTTCTTTTCTTAAGTACATGGAGAGTGTATTGTCACTAAATCACCTGCAGAGTGGAGATTCCACCCAAGTAATAATTGCAAATTTGTTGCAAAGCATAACCAGTGCAAGCAAAGTTTCAGCCAATGGACCTCCGGTTTAAACCCGGAGGTCCATTGGCTGAAGCATTGCTTCTGTTTTTTGTTGATATGTACAAAATTTGAAAGTTATGGCTTGGGTGATAACTCCACCCCACAGGTGATTTAGTCACAATCCACTCTCCACGTACTGTATGTTTCACCTTCGGTCAAATGCAAATAATATTTTGTTTTTATAAATTTGTTTTATTACAAATTATTGGAGAGTGCTTGTGGGCACTCTCCAATAATTTGTAAATAATACAAATTTCATTAACAAAATTAGACCACCAAAATATTCTAGCCCTCAACCAGTTAATAACAGTAAATATTTGATGTCACGTGACTTTCCCACGTTCTGATTGGTTGAACAGAAACACCCTATTTTCCGATAGTTTGTCAGCGAAATCACACAGACCTACTATCATTTTTGAAAAAAGAATAGTGCACGGTAATAGTGAACGGTTATAAATAGTAACATTCGAATTCGCTTAGAAAATTCCATTGAAGCGTAAATACTTTACAAGACATCCCGTCCCATATACATTATTACATTTAGTTTGGAGAAATAAAAATATGTGTATCGTATCTTTCGGCAAAGGTTTTATTTTTACCGTAGCCGGATTTCGGGTAGAATTAATGGGGGGGTTAATGGAATAATGGTATTGTGTTTCTTGGGGTTTTGGTTCTCTACCTCTCTATCCCAGAACTATGAGTGGCAGAATTAACTTAGTTTACCTGTTTAAACCCTGAACCATTTTCTTTTCTCTTTGGCTGTGAATAAGAATATTATCTTGCATATATGACCGATGAAGACCCCCCCCCACACACACACACACACACACACACACACACACACACATCTAATATAATAAATATAGCATGACTTTTCGTTGACTGTGCCAAAATAGTGGTCCTCGAGGAGAGAATGGTCGAAGGGAATTCTCACGGTAAAAATTGAAGAAAATTAAGAAAATTTTTTGTATTTGGGAAATTGTGAAATTGAAGTAAATGAGTTGAGAAATTGAAGTAAAATGTTATATGTATTGAGTTGTGCTGAAATGTTATAAACTAATATTTGTTATATGTTATGCATATAAATACGTTTTTATTAAATAAAGTGCTTTCAATAAATAAATATTTTCCTAATTGTCCTTAATCAGTAACAGTCAATAGTTCGTCTAAGGGGAATTGGTCTTTTGGGAATTGGCCTAGTGGGAGTTGGTCTAAAGGGAATTGGTTTAGTGGGAAGACACCCTTATATTTCGAGATTTTATTCTCTGCCACCCATCAGAGTAAATAGTTGATCCTGTTTTCGATTTTGTAGATAACTGTGTAATTACAAATTATCCTGTAACTCAAGTGAATTTTCTAATATTTTAAGTTTTCGAGTAGATGTGTCTAATTCACAAGCTTGGCATTGTGTGCACTTACAGTGCGTGGAGAGTGGAGTGTAACTAAATAATAATAATAATAATATACATTTATATAGCGCAAACATCTCACAATATTAAAAAAGTTCCATGGCGCTTTACAACACTGCTCATAATCAAAAATATGACCAACATAGGATTTAAAAATATTTGTTAAATAAATGGGATTTCAGTCTAGATTTAAATGCTGTCAAAGAAGGGGCTGTTTTAACAAATTCTGGTAGCATGTTGAACAGTCTAGGAGCATTATAGCTAAAAGAACGTCCACTGTAGCTAGCGAGAACATAGGATTTCTCTTCTAAAAGATTTTGGTTTGTGGAACGGAGGGGGCGTTTCGGTATATATGGTTTTACTAGATTAGCAATGTAAGCTGGGGACTGCTCACCCATGGAGTGGAGTTATCACCCAAACTATAACTTTCAACTTGTGTACATATCGACAAAAACACAAGCAATGTTTCAGCCCATGGACCTCCGGGTTTAACCCGGAGGTCCATTGGCTGAAACTTTGCTGGTGCTGGTTATACTTTGCAACAAATTTGCAATTATTGCTCAGGTGGAATCTCCACCCTGCGCGTGATTTAGTGATAATACACTCTCCACATACTGTAAACTATCCATCTGTTCTGTAGATGAGAGACAGAATAGATGAAAAAAGACGAAAGCACTACAGAAAAAATTTTATCAAGTTCTATGAAAAACTGGATCCACTGCAGCTTATGCCATTTTTGGAATGTCTGTCAGAAGTAGACAAGGTAAGAACTGATCAGTTGATGTCTGTATGTATAGATTACCCCCGTTTGTACCAGGTAAGTACTTAGTTCATGCCAAAAAAAAAATAAACTCCCATCGGAACCCCAGGAGCTGAAACTGGAAATGTATTCTAATGCCCATATTTCCAAAACCACATGGAATAGAGAACTATTATTTGGTATGAAGCATTCTTAGGACCAGTAGAATGGAGTGGTAAAAAAATGCCATATTTAGGCTCAGTACAGGAGCCTGAATCTTAACTCAGGGCAATATGGGGAACAAGCTTTAAAAATTGTCTTCTTCAGAACCACAAGTTAGAATCTTTTAATATTTGGTATACATCATTGTTATGAGTGTCAGATTCAGTTTCTTTCAAATTAAGTCCCTCAGTTAATATGTGGGCTTCCTATGGGGGTCCAAATTTTAAGTTTTAACTTAGTCCAATATGGAAAATAATCTTTAATCTTTAAAAATCTTTTTCAGATCCACTGGTCAGAATCCTAGAGATTTTGGTATAAGTTGGTTCAAGTTTGTTCAAATCGCATTGAGGGCATCCCTTTATGATGTAGCTGAAATATTACCAGTAAGGGTTATAGTTTAAAAACAACGGAGGGTGTGAGAATTACTGTTATTACTACTAGGCAGACACAAGGCAAGCTGTTAGCATCAGCTCATCGTCTACCAGGGTTTGCATTTTGAAAAATGGTCAGAGCCTAAAATAAGTCCACGAGATTTGAGGGTCAGGGCCTACTCAGGGCTGATTTTAAACATACCTTAATAGTTTAGTTTTGTTTGAAATTTTTGTCGGGGCTGTAAAATCGGCCCCCAGCAACAGCACTTTCAGGGCTGAGCTCAGGGCCTGTGCTGATTAGCCCCGATAAAATGTAAACCCTGTCGTCAACATTGTTTTGAAACTTCAGGCTGGCAGTCTAGAAAATCAAGGAGTGCAAAACAATTGCCCTCCTCAGATTGTTTGGGAGTGCAATTGCACCTGGAATGTTCAGTGCATATGCTTGTATGCTATTTTGGTTACCGGTACATTCACTTCAAGGTACATGTATTACTGTTGTAACTGAAAAATTGTACTACATTCAGATACACAGTGGAAAAGTTGGCACACACATCTTCTCTTTATTCAAAAATGTTGCATTCAATTCTTATGTGACTGTCTTCTGTACTCAAAATGTGTTGAAATGTGACACAGAATGGGTCAGGAATTATTGCTAATGAATGCAACATTGACAAATCGTCCACTGAGTTCCAATGTGTTCTATGTGCCTACTGGCACATAGAACACATTGGAACTCCGGAGACAAAATGATAACAGATTTTAAAGGCAGTCCCAAACATGTCTGGCATTCCAGAAAATTGGGGTGCAAAAATATTGCCCTCCTCAATTTTTTATAGGCGTGCAGCACTCTTGCACTCCTAAAGAATGCCAGGCCTGAAACTTCATATCTGCGTTCAACAGTGATAGTGACAAGATATACTGAACTGAAATTAGATTGAGTTGTGGCATGGGGGCAGGTGGAATTTATGTCAGTGTAGTGGAAAGTGCACTCAGTCTTTATTTTCAGCATTATTTGAGTACATTTCTTATCTGAACTGTACATATGGAGAGGCAATGTTGATGGCTGATACCAAGCTACATGTACATGTACCTGTGAAATCATTTGAAAAGAGCGAATCTGGTTGCCAATTTTGAATCGAACTGAATAGCAACTTGAGATTGAAATTCAAATCGAATCTTGAAGTTTCGCAGGGCTCTAGTCCATCTGGCAGGCAGTGTTGTATTGGAAACTCAAATGTAAAAGTGGCGGCTTCTTAGCCTAGGCAGTACAGGGGTAGCGGACCGATTTTCAAAGTGAGGGGGTGCTGGATCAAGCGATGGATGGGCGTCGGTTTGACGGGCCGACCATGGTTCGGCCTGTGATGGGAAAATTTTAAATTCCAGAGTCCCAAAAACCCCATTTCCATGCATCTGAGCGAATAATTTGAGGTTTTTTCAGAAGATGTATTTGAAAGATTTCACACTTTGTGAGCCATTAAAAAAATGTTGGTAAAGCATACAGGTGAGGTCTATTTATCAGCTTTGGTGGTAACGACCCAAGCTGATAAATAGACCTCACCTGTATGCTTTACCAGACGTCAACAGCAATTATACTGGAGGGGTTGCGCGATGGGAAAATTTTTGGGTCCGGTATTGGAAAGAAAATAAAATGCAGACGCCGAAGGCGTCTGTTGCACGTGCCGAAGGCACGTTCAAATATAGGGGGGTTTGGGGGGGTTCTCCCCCCAAGAAAATTTTGATTTCTAGGTGCTCTCTGGTGGCCTCTGGGAGCATTTTTCTCGCAAAAATGCTGAATAATTGAAGATGAAAACATGTATTTTTTTCCTCTGCAATACTCAAAATTTTTACAGAACATACAATACTACGACATTTGGTCCAATTTTTCATAAAAATACAAACGCAAAACAACACGAATCCACGAATTCTGACAGTGACGGCGCCACAGCGACTGCGACCTTGACTTCTTTTTTTACGCAACCCAATATGCTCCAACGTATATAATTGAAAATGCAGAACGAAACAAAATTTGTTTTCGTTTTAAAAGTTTAGTCAAACGAGCATTTTTTTTTCTAAATCGACCCTACTTTGTTGGGGAAAAGTCGTTTGGCAACAAGGTCGTATGGCACCACAGTCTATTCGCCCCATCGGTACTGGATTTGCAGCATCGGTGGTCGTTTCGGACCAGTATGATCATCTCATCATTATCAGTCAAACAGTTCGCTACCCGAATTCCGAATTGTCCTGTTGGACATCCTTTAATAATGTCGCTTAGGACCATACGGAATTCAGATTGCGAGTTGACAAACCATATCACTAGAGAGCGATTTTCAATCTATGAACCTTTTGGTTTGTATAAACGCGGAATCTACCTCTCCTCCTTTCAATTCTATCCACAAAACGTTCAAACATACCAACAGTAAACAGTTCACTGTTGATACGTTTGAAAGCTTTGTGGATAGAAAAGAGAATGGACACCACTGAGTTAACATCATCGAAACAGTTTGAAAATAAAGACTCCTAAGAGAACAGATCATATCGCTGGGCAGTGAGCGAGACTGCCTGCTCCCAGCAAAAGAAATTTAGCTGGTATGTCCCCACCCGTGGGCGACAAACGTAGAAAAATACTCCAGTTTAGTTTTAAACACCCATGAAACGTCCCAGTGATGGTAACCTTTAACAGCAAGGAGATGACTTCAACAGAAAGACTGGAGAGAATAGAACAGAACTCATTATAGGTAGCCCGCGAGACCGCGGCTATCCACCAAACTGTAAACGGAATGTTTTTCACTTACCAGTGGCGGATCTATAATTTCAGTTTAGTGGGGGCCCAGAGAACAAGGAATTCCGCCATTTTCCCGCGAACTACTAGTTCGTGGGAAAATGGCAGAATTCCTCGTTCTCTGGGCCCCCCTCCCCCCTAAACTGAAATTAGCCCAGCTCGAGTAGGGTAGGGATGGTGTAGCCACTGTATGACTGTGGTTATGGCAGGCGCATAGCCAGGAAAAAATTGGGGGGGGGGGGGGGGGCGAGTTATATATGGGGGCATAGCTAACAGATGCCGCAGGCCTCTGTTCCGAGCACCGAAGGCACGAGGATTAAACGGGGGTCGGGAGGGGGTTCACCCCCAGGAAAATTTTAAAATTCTAGACTCCAATGGCGCGTTCTGGTGGGTTTTGAAAGTGAATATTTGTCTATTTCCCTCTTTCTCTCTTTCTACTGGTCAAAACATTTTTTTCGTGAAAATTCAGCAACAGGCGTAGTTTCGACAGCTTTAAATTGATTATCTTGAATGGAGGACGGATGTTTAAAAACATCATGGATTTTGTGCGACCCTTTAGCATCTGTCGATTTTAATTTCTTCACATAATGCCCCTCCTTATGTGACATATTAGTAATTTTCAACCGTACTGATCTGCCAAAGTAAAATACATTCACACACGCCGCAGGAAATGTCTTCAGGAGATATAAATAAAAAGAGCACCGATTGGCTGATATATTCGTCTATGGTGATGTGAGGTCACCACGATTTTGCCGAACTTTGGGAATATCTTGCGTTCTATAAATACCGGTAGTCGAAGTTACGATCCCGGCAAATAATAAACACATCCCTCTGCTTCTTTGAGGATTCAATAATAATGCTGATACTAGCCTAGAGAATGACTTTTGTATACGATTTCAACTTTATTGAATACATTTAAGAAAAACGTATAGAGGAAAAAACTCAACTTCTGGGGGAAAAATTGCTGCTTGATTTTGGGGGAATGGGTCCGTTTACCGGACCGAAAAACTGCCCGGCGGAATGCCTGTTAACTGTCTGTGGATTATCTTGTCTTGGGGTGGATTAGGCACTTGTATGTCTGTAAGATTACAATCAATTTCAGTTAACTGATTTTTTGACAGACTGCATACATTTTAGCGTGTGCTGCCACTTACTGCAAAAGATGATCTGAAAACCATCGAAACTGAACCAGTACGAGAGAAACATAGCTGGCAAAAATATAAGGAAGGCTCTGGAACCGCCCCTTGTTTCACCGGTCATTGGTTGTGATAAAATATATGCATACATGTACAAAAAAACATGGCCTGGCAAAAAAGTGGTGGGGCTGAAGCCCCCCCAGACCAACCACCCCCAGAACCCCCCACCCCAGTTCCACCGTCCCTGCAGCAAAAGACATTGTCAAGATCCTAGATTATCTTTAGTTTCTATCCCCTCAAAATCCTCTTTGCTAAACTTGACATGAGTTGTGTAAGATATACGGAGAGCGGATTGTAATTAAATCACACGGGGAGTAGAGATGTAGCGGTTGAGGTGTAAAGGCCATTTACCAACCTGTCTGGTTGGTCTGGATCTCTTAGTCTTGTGGTAAATCGATTGCTTTATGTGCTAGAGGTCGACGGTTTGAACCCCGGCTCCTGCACTTATCTTTCCTCCTGTTACATTTGCGGGCTCGTCCTATCCTCAGCAGTAGGTGGCACTCTGGGTGTTAGACCGCTCTGAGGGAGGAACCTTGTGAGATTCACATGTGGTGAATCTAAAAGAAGGGGAGAGTAGTGTAGCGGTGAGGTATAAAGGCCATTTACCAACCTGCCTGGTTGGTCCAGATCTCTTAGTCTTGTGGTAAATCGGTCGTCTTGTGTGCTAGAGGTCGACGGTTCGAACCCCGGCTCCTGCACTTACCTCTCCTCCCGTTACAGAGATATCACTCAAAGTATTACTTTCAAATTCTGTACATGTGGACAAAAACTGCAAGCAATATTTCAGCCAGTGGACCTCCGGGTATAACCCGGAGGTCCATTGGCTGGAACTTTGCTTGTGCTTGTTATGTTTTGTAACAAATTTGCAGTTATTGCTTGGGTGGAATTCGTCACTCTGCATGTGATTTAGTGATAATTAGGGTTGTCACGATTAATCGATAAATCGATTGTCGATCGGTCATGCCGAAATCGATTAGAATTTTTCATTGTCGAAGAATCGGTAAATTTTACCCCATTTTAGATGTTTAATAATCAAAAAAATTAATGAAAAAAACTATTGTTTCTAAAGGTAAAAGGTCAAGAACGTCGACGTTAAACCCCAAGAAGCCGTTAGAAACCATTGTATTTTAGGTACATTCAAAGCTTTGATGTTCTGAACTTTTGAACTGTCAGACTCAGTGTAATAATCAAGACCGGTCATCAGTTGCGAAGTTCGCAGCTGACGACCAGTCTTGATTATTACACTGACGGCTCAAAAGTTCAAACCATCAAAGCTTTGAATGTACCTAAAAGAGGATCGTCTTCGTTGTTTACTTGAGGTAGGTCAACTGACTTGAACTTCCTTTGTAACGACTTCAAACAGAGGGAGAAGGGGGTCATCTAGGTACGATTAATCAATTATTATCGATTATTTGCAGCAATTAATCGATTCCTAAATTCAAAAATCGTGACAGCCCTAGTGATAATGCACTTCCTACATACTGTACAAGTCATTGGTATCCATATCAATTTTCTGAAGATAATTGGAGTGAAAATTGGAAAACAAACAAAGATACGCTTCTCAAGCTTTACAAATTATTCAAACGTCAATGAGAATTACACAACAGACACCCCATGGTTATTCCTTATGGTTATAGACCCTTCCCACAAAATGCCCAATCCTAATTAGATATACACTATAGCTGTAAGCCTATTCTCTTGTGTAAACACACCGGTACAGATTTTCATGTTTTCGATGTTTTGAGATACAGCCAAATTAAATGGTGAATTCAGCTGTTTCTTTAAATGTGGGTCCTGAACATTGTTGACAAGGGCTTTGGATGGGGGTGTGGGGTATGTGTTCACCTCTAGATTTTCAATTCCACCCCCTGCTCCCACCCTCCTGGTACTGGTAGGCCAGTTGACAAGGGCTTTGGATGGGGGTGTGGGGTATGTGTTCACCTCTAGATTTCCAATTCCACCCCCTGCTCCCACCCTCCTGGTACTGGTAGGCAAAATTCTGACAACTATTTCATAATACACTTTGGAAATTCCATTAGTTTCTAACTACTGGCTTTAACTGGTTCAGTGCTGGAAGCCACTTTCATGGCTTTAAAGAAAAGTGAGGGTACCATGCTAAAGTCTTCATATTCTTTACTCAAGGTTCATATTTAGTCACAAGCAAATACAGTTGTGTTCATATAGATTTCTTTTATTAAAAATTATTGGAGAGTGCCCTTGGGCACTCTCCAATAATTTTTAATAAAACAAATATATATGAACAAATTCCGACTTTCAAAAATAATCTACCACTCAACCAGTTAAGATTTCATTTGTACACCACCTGTTAGACTGTGAATTATCAAACTGAGGCTCTGTTAGTCACAAATTCCAAATACAAATCAATATTTGCAGTGATTTTGACTGTTTTTATACACCCATTTGAAAAGCGGTTGTATTCTGTAATCAGTCTGTCTGTCCAGCCATCCGTTAACATTTTTGGTTTCCAACCAGTATCGGATAACTCCAATTTGAAATATTTAATCTCAATCAAAGTTGGTATGTGTATTACCTAGCCAGTAATACAGTCCAAGTTCTAATATTGGCTCTGCCCAATTATTTTTACATGAGTTACAGCCCTTTTCAACTTAATTTTGCCATCTATTAACATTTTAGTTTTCCGACTGATAACTCCAATTTGAATTATTTGATCTAACCAAAGTTGGTATGTGTATTACCCAGCTAGTAATACAGGCCAAGTTCAAATAATGGTTCTGTCCAATTATTTTTTCATGAGTTACGGCCCTTTTTCGACTTAATTTTGCCGTCTATTAACATCTTTGATTTCCGACCGATAACTCCAGTTTGGATTATTTGATCTCATCTAAAGTTGGTATGTGTATTACCCAGCTAGTAATACAGTCCAAGTTCTAATATTGGGCTCTGCCCAATTATTTTTACATGAGTTACAGCCCTTTTCAACTTAATTTTGCCATCTATTAACATTTTAGTTTTCCGACTGATAACTCCAATTTGAATTATTTGATCTCAACCAAAGTTGGTATGTGTATTACCCAGCTAGTAATACAGGCCAAGTTCAAATAATGGTTCTGTCCAATTATTTTTTCATGAGTTACGGCCCTTTTTCGACTTAATTTTGCTGTCTATTAACATTCTTGTTTTCCGACCGATAACTCCAGTTTGGATTATTTGATATCATCCAAAGTTGGTATGTGTATTACCCAGCTAGTAATACAGGTCAAATTCGAATATTGGTTCTGTCCAATTATTTTTCCATGAGTTACGGCCCTTTTTCGACTTAATTTTGCCATCTATTAACATCTTTGATTTCCGACCAATAACTCCAGTTTGGATTATTTGATCTCATCTAAAGTTGGTATGCGTATTACCCAGCTAGTAATACAGGTCAAGTTTGAATATTGGTTCTGTCCAATTATTAGCTCAACTTGACAAAGTCAAGCTGAGCTATTGCCATCACTTTTCGTCCGTCGGCTTTGGCACACCTCACAGGTCACATTTATGATCAGATCGCTTTGAAACTTGGTATGCTTGTTTGGGGTAACCTCTAGATGGGAGCTATCCATTTTCTTTAATTTCCGTCAAAAAATGTTGCCGCGGCCAACATTCTTAGAACTTAGTTTAGTCAGACCTCAATATTTCCCTTTGGCACACCTTACAGGGCACATTTATGGTCGGATTTCTTTGAAACCTGGCATGCTTATTTGGGGTGACCTCTGGATGGGAGCTATCGATTTTCTTCCATTTCTGTCAAAAGATGTTGCTGCGGCCAACATTTTTAGAACTTAGTTTAGTCAGACCTCAATATTTTCTTTTGGCACACCCTACAGGGCACATTTATGATCAGATTGCTTTGAAACCTGGCATGCTTGTTTAGGGTGACTCTAGATGGGAGCTATTGATTTTCCTCCATTTCCGTCCGTCAAAAAATGTTGCCGCTGGCAACGCTCTTTGAACTTAGTTTAGCCAAGCATCAATATACTCCTTTGGCATGCCATACAGAGCACATTTTTGATCAGATCGGTTTGAAACCTGGTGTGCTTATTCGGGGTTACCTCTAGATGGGAGCTGTCAATTTTCTTCTATATCTGCCAATAAATGTTGCCGCTGGCAACGACCTTTGATGAACTTAGTGCAGTTATGCATCAAAATTTCCCCTTGGCACACCCTGCGGGGCACATTTATTATTGGATCACATTGAAACTTGGTATGTTTGTTTGGAGTGACCTCTAGATGGGAGCTATCGATTTTCTTTCATTTCCGTCAAAAAATGTTACCGTTGGTAACTTAGAACTTAGTTTAGTCAGACCTCAATATTTCCCTTTGTCACACCCTACAGGGCACATTTATGATCGGATTGCTTTGAAATCTGTCATGCTTGTTTGGAGTGGCCTCTAGATGGGAGCTATTGATTTTCTTCCATTTCCATTAAAACATGTTGCCGCTGGCAACGACCTTTGAACTTAGTTTAGTCAGGTATCAATATATTCCTTTGGCATGCTCTACAAGGCACATTTATGATCAGATCGGTTTGAGTCTTTGTATGCTTGTTTGGGGTTACCTCTACATGGGAGCTATCGATTTTCTTTGATTTCCGTCAAAAAATATTGCCACTGGCAATGACCTTAGATGAACTTAGTGCAGTTATGCATCAATATTTTGTTTTTGACACACCCTGCAGTGCACAGTTTTGACCAGATCACTTTGAAACTTGATATGCTTGTTTGGGGTGAGCTCTAGATGGGAGGTATCAATTTTCTTCCATTTCCATCAAAAAATGTTGCCGTTGGCAACATTCTTAGAACTTAGTTTAGTCAAACCTCAATATTTCCCTTTGTCACACCCTACAGGGCACATTTATGATCGAGTTGTTTTGAAACCTGGCATGCTTGTTTGGGGTGACCTCTACATGGCAGCTATTGATTTTCTTCCATTTTCCGCCAAAAAATGTTGCCACTGGCAATGACCTTCGAACTTAGTTTAGTCGGGGATCAACATATTCCTTTGGCACGCCCTACAGGGCACATTTATGATCAGGATGGTTTGAAACTTGGTATGTTTGTTTGGGGTAACTTCTAGATAGGGGCTATAGATTTTCTTCCATTTCCGTCCAAAACAATTGCCATTGGCAACAACCTGTGATGAACTTAGTGAAAACTTAGTGCAGTTAAGCATCAATGGTTCTCTCTGACACACCCTGCAGGGCACATTTATGATTTGATCTCTTGCAAACTTGGTGTGCTTGTGTGGGTGTGACATCTGTATAGGAGCTGTCAATTTTCTTCCATTTCTGGTAAAAAATGTTGCCGCTGACCTTTGAACTTAGTTTAGTCAGACCTCAATATTTCCCTTTAACACGCCCTTCAGGGCATATTTATGATCGGATCACTTTGAAACTTGGTATGTGTGTTTGGGGTGACCTCTAGATGTGAGCTATTGCTTTTTTTCATTTCCATAAAAAATTATTGTCGTTATCACCAGCCTTTGAACTTACTGCATTTGTGCATCAACTTATCCCTTTTGCACTCTCTGCAGGGTATATTTGTGAATTTCCATACAACCCCCCCCAAAAAACATTGCCACAAGCAATGACCTTCTGCTTAGTGCATTTGTGCATTAACATCTTCCTTTGGCATGCCTCAGAGGGTACATTCATTATCAGGTTGTTCTGAAACTTTGTATGCTTATGCAGGTGACAAAGATAGGAGCTGTTGATTTTCGTTTCATTTCATTTCCATCAAAAACTGTTGCTGTTAGCAACAATCTTGAATTTATTGCATTTGTGCATCAACATTCTTCTTTGACATGGCCTACAGGCCACATTTATCATAGGATTGGTTCACATCATTCGCACCTTGGACTGCGAGGTGCTAACAACTTGACAATGGAGCTCCCACTTGTAATCCAAGAGACACTTATCAGAGTGAAGCCTACCCTTGCCACCACCTGGAGTATCCAGGTGCTCTAGGGTAAAATTCACCTGACAGTGGATTTTGATAAAGAATCGGAACCGCCGTCCTCGGAGAGATGTAGTACCTTTCCTAAGGGATTTCCCCTCACACTGGTCATCCTCCTAGTGACACGGAAAAGCTGGATGAAGGCCGCCGGAGTAATACAGCCACAGCCACCACCAAGAAGAAGAGAATAAGAAAGAAGGGACCCTCCGCCAGACGACGAGATGCCCGCCGAATGTCGGAGTTCCTGGAGAAGAAGAAGAAGGAAAAGGAAGAGAGGGAGGCAAGTGAGGATGTTAAAGGGACAACACCTGTCACTCCTGAACAACCCTTGTCCAGCTCGGCACCCATCTCCCAGGAGGGGGTCCGGAGGACCAGGGGTCATCAGGTGACAGTTCTTTCTCTAAACCATCAGACTCTTCATCTGAAGAGGAGATGGAGGAGGAAAAACTGTCAATGGTACAGGAAGTTGTCTCAGACAACGCACCTTCCACCCCTCCATCTCTTGCTTCTCCGGCTTCTTCGGACCAGGAGGGGAGCTTCCCGGAGTCCGCAGAGGCCTTCTTTGGGGAGGAGATTGAGGACGACAAGACTTGAGCCACAGTCCAAGACAACTACAACTTCTTTGTATCAAAAAAATTCCCAGCACACTCTATCAGGACAATCCTCACAATCAATATAAAAAAATCTAAAGAAGAAACAGCTGCCAGGATCAGGCCATTCATTTCCAAAGTACAGACTGCTACTCCTCCAGACCCACACAACGCCACCAACTACTATCTCTCCAACACATCCTCCTCCTCCAAAGAAAAACTGCAGGAGACACAGGCGCCGCTGATTACCTTAACTCTTCCTACATTGCCACGGTCAGACAAGCCAAGCCAAAAGCCAAAATCACATACAACTAAATACAACTCCCCATACTGTCCCTGCGCACCTTCCGTGCGTGAAACCATTCCGTTCATTCTTCTTTGACATGGCCTACAGGCCACATTTATCATAGAATTGTTTTTGAATTTGGTGTGCTCATTAGGCAAGACCTTTACATAAGAGCTATTGATTAGCATTTATTTCTGTGAAAAAAGTTGCCATTTACAATAACCTCTGAACATACTGAATTTGTGTATCAACATTCTTCCTCTAGCCAGTCTTACAGTTTACATTTAAAAATGCATGGATTACTCTGACGTTGTGCACACACAATGCTGTTATGTTGAAATTTCATCAAATAACATTGGTACCAATGATCTTCAATTTTGCCATTTCATTTATAACTTACCAAGTTCAAGTTTGTCAAGTTGAACTACAGTGTCATTGACACTTTCATTTTTATATAAGTTATGGCTTTTCTTACCTTAGAATTTGACTGACTATTAATCCTTTTCCCAACGCAGACGATATCAAATTTTATTATTTTAAATATGATTTTTTGCAAATTTTTCAAAAAATTTCAACAAAACCATATCATGTGACCCCTAGTTGGAATGAGCTCGACGAGCTCGTTCCAACGAGGGGTCACATGATATGGTTTTGTTGAAATTTTTGAAAAATAATATTTTTTCAACAGCTGAATTTGCATATTACGCGGGCGGATGCAGGCAATTCGTTGGGTAAAGGGTTAACATTTTTAGTTTCTGACCGATAACCCCAGTCTGAATCATTTGATCTCATCCAAAGTTGGTACAATTGAAAATGGTTAACTGATGTATTTAGCCATTCCCATGTGTTAATCTTCTTAATATTTGGTGAACTTTCATAACTTTTCAGTCTAAAAACTCAAGATTATGGCCAAATTCTCGACGTTGTTTGAGAAAATTTCACTAGCGCCTAGTCTTTTTTTCCAATTTAGAGTTTGAATTTCCAGCTCTATTGTAAATTTTATGAATGCCGATGGGGGCTGCAGAGGTCTAGGCACTTTATCCCGGTTGCCTACAAGGGGTACGTACGATGATGCTGTGTACTGCACGTTGATGGTGTACATGTCTTCAACTGCTGTAACCCTGCTTGAGTGGAGCTTGAACAGAGTTAGAATGTTGAGGAGCCGACTGTTGCTCGTCGATGCTCGGTGGTTCTCTCTGGGTACTCTGGCTTCCTCCACCCTTAAAATGGTCATGATTAGCCATTGTGCATAAGTATGTGACCTTAAACATCAATAAATAAATATCAAATTTTTCTAAAAATTTTAGTGAAACAATATCACATGACCCATCATTTGATATACCATGCAGCCCTAGGTCTGAAATGTTACTTACTACATATTAACTAGGGACCTGCGAATTGCCAATTTTGATGGAATCAAATTGGTAAAAACAAATCAAATTTTGATTTCGATTTGGATACGTCATCAAAAAAAGTTTTTTTTCTGTAATAATAACCCAGATTATGAAAAGACATACAGAGTGATGAAGAGTGCATTTTTTGCCTCACCACTTCCCACACTATAAATTGAGATATACTGAGTCAAAAAAGAAAGTATAATAAACTTTGAGGAGCAATTTTTTTAGTATTTTCAACTTTAATCCCAAACAAATTACGGTAGAACCTGTCTTGAGAGACCGCCCTTTGGGCCACACAAAGGTGGTCTCTCAAGACAGGTGGTCTCTCATAACAGGTTTCAGGTTTTCTCAAGTCAGTGAATAACCAACCACAAAATTCAGAAATGGAGAAGAATGGATTTTTGTAATTACTTTGTGGTTGTTCTTTTTTTATGAAGTTTTTGTAACAAATTGAAATGGACTGTTATAAAAATTATAAAAATGAATTAGTGTTGAAAATCTTCATTGAATTCCCACTCAGCCAACCTTCCTAAAATACCAGTTAATAGGTGTGAATTACAGAAAGGTGTTAGGTTGGCTGAACGCAACTTTTGCAGTAGAGGATTAGGCTATAGTCTGTATCGTCTTACCTACATAATCAAACAACATCATATCAAAATACATCTCAAATTTATAATAAAATCTATAAGTACCTTCACATTATTTCAATTTTAGTAATTTACTTGCTTCGTCACCAAATTCAAAAACGTCCAGATTGCCACTATTGAGTCTGTTCTTCGGTGTTTTCAAATGATTGTCTATCATTCTGTAACGCTTTCGTCTTTTTGGTGCGAGACCTCCAGATTCAAGTTGAATCATTTTTGCTTCGATGGTTGCCTGCAATTTCTTTAGCAACACAAGGAAAGAGTATATGTTTGGGTGAGCAGCTCTGCACATTTTTATACCACCCACTTGAAAAGTGGGCGGTATATAGCATTCATGGTGTCCGTACCTCCGTACTTACGTACGTCCGTACGTCCGTACTTCCGTACGTCCGTACGTCCGTGACGCTTTGGGGGTACACATCTGCTATCCGCTACTCCTCTTAAACCAGTGGGTGGATTTCATTCAAACTTACAGGCATTCTTTTCTATACATTATAGATGTGCACCTCCTATTTTGCTTTCAGGTATTTTTATTTTTTACTCTTTCCCAAAGGGCGAAATGAACTTAGCCAAATTGTTGTGATGCTTTAGGGGGGTACACTCCTGCTATCCGCTACTCCTCTTATACCAGTGGGCGAATTTCATTGAAACTCTCAGACATTCTTTTATATACATTATAGATGTGCACCTTCTATTCTGCTTTCAGGTATTTTTATTATTTTTTTTTTTTGGGGTGGGGGGGGGGGGGGGTTGTCAGTGTTTGTGCTCTCTACATTAAACACACTTTTACTGTTGTAAAATGTTTCTTGGTGGGAGTGGGTGGTATCATTTAGTGAGCAGTGCTCACAGTTTTTCTAGTTTTTATTTTGCTGTGCCAACCTTCCGCATTGTTGGTTGTTCTTGCGCCGTCGTTGTGATGGTTCCATTTGCTGATGGGAACACCCTCTACCCATTGTTCGGTAACATAGTCAGTAAATGCGGTGACATCCACGGAAATGTCCTCAGCTGATTCTAAAGCATTTAGCCAGAAATCTTCAACATGTTGGACGGGAATAAGTGGAAGAACAGCAGCCCTCCGGACAAGAAGTTTGACGTCATCATCTTGATTGTAATGTCTCACTAAACCAACGGATTGAGTCTTCCTCCAGATACACTGTGTAAAGTGGAAAAAACAACCTTTAACCACCACGGAAGTAAACATGCACTCCAAAACGTTCATCACCGCCGTCTCGAAGTCTATCATGAATGTATCTGGTGCAAACGTTAAGTTTCGTTGAAGAATCTCATCCTTCAGAATGTTGAAAAATATTGAGTAAGTTGATTGAGTTTTATTTGGCAGAAGCGCGAACACCAAGGGGAAAACTTTACGGTCAACCATTCCATGAATACAATACAGCTGATAAAACAACTCGGGACACGAATAGAATGTTCCGTCTGCAAAAATAATGTCAGAATTGCACAATCGTCGCAAATTGTCGTCAGTGCTAAAAACTAAGATTCGTCGGTTCTGTTCATCTACTATGTCACGCAATAGAAACCGTTCTCCAGCAAACGTTTTTGTCCATTCATCACCAAGTTCAATTTGGTTTTGCTCTCGTGGCAACTTTGGAAGAACTTTTAATCGATTCCTGTATAAAGACGACTTACAGCTCTCAAATGTGGGAATTTTTTTGATAACTTCATGAACTTCATGTGAATCTGTATTTCGCAAGCTTCCAAGTTCTTCATCATAAATGCTCGGGATTGGTCCGACTTCTTTGCGACATCGCTTCTTAACTTTCGACAAGAATGCACTTGAAGCAATACTCTCAATATCAGAAGTATGATTATGTCCATTACCGAACTTAACAAGAATACTTTCTTTTGTCACCACTGTAGCCGGACAATTCCGATCAACGCACCTCCAATAGCAACGTCCATGATTTCGTGTTCTGATAGAGAATTTAAATCCACCATGAATCAAGAAAAAACCACCTCTACCATTATCAAGAAAATCAATGTCAACTTGTCCGGAAGCCATGATTACTGACAATTCATGCTGAGAAGATCCATATATATATAATATGGGACTGTGTTTTGAAAACATAAAATAATAGATGAGACAAACACCGTGATTGTTGTTCACTTCAAAGGCACAATTAGTGAATCTAAGAAATATCAAACACCGTGTAAACAAGACAGCGGCAGAATATTTTATTTTTTCAAAACAAGACATCAAAAACAATGATAACATGATTACTGACAATTCATGCTGAGAAGATCCATATATATATAATATGGGATTGTGTTTTGAAAACATAAAATAATAGATGAGACAAACACCGTGATTGTTGTTCACTTCAAAGGCACAATTAGTGAATCTAAGAAATATCAAACACCGTGTAAACAAGACAGCGGCAGAATATTTTATTTTTGCAAAACAAGACATCAAAAACAATGATAACATATAACAAATTAGAAAAAACAACATAACTGCAGAATATTTTAAAAATTAAGACATCAAAGATGATGATAATATATAGTAACAAACTAATTAATTGTTTTCTCAATTCAACCGACTGACAAAAAACAACAATATTTTAATTTGCAAAAATGATTTTTATTTTGCAAAAAAAAGAAAATGACAATTTATATGCTACAGACTATAACAAGGATTAAGCAAGTGTGAAAAAAAAGGTTGGCTAGACGCTACTCCTGATCATTAAAAGGTTGGCCAGACGCTACTAATGAAATTAAAAAGGTTGGCTAGGTGGGACGACACCAACACAAATTTATTTTTATAATCCTATCTGTCACATTTCAGGTATGTATGAAATTGTTTATTCAGCAATAATCCTAATCTTTTCACAGGGGTCTTATAAAAACATCTCAATCTTTAATGAGTTATGTAACTGAATAGCAATTGAAACCAAATTAAGAGCTTTTAATACTTTTAATTATGTTAGTATAACCACAATGGATTTTCCAATTCCAGAACAGGTAAAAAGTTTTTGTCATGGTTTCAGTCTTCAAAGAGGCGGTCTCTCAAGACAGGTCCATTATGGCATAAAAATACAAGATGGTACCAGGTCACAGTGGGAGGGTCGAAAGGGGCTTGTTCCCCATACTGTCCCTGTGCACCTTCGGTGCGTGAAACCATTCCATTCCAGGTCACAGTAGTCTCTCTAGACAGGTGGTCTCCCATAGCAGGTCCATTATGGAGTAAAACCAGTTGGTGCCTGGTAGATGTGGTCTCTCAAGACAGGTGGTCTCTTAAGACAGTGGTCTCTCAAAAAAGGTTTTACTGTATTGTAAATTCATATTTTGAGTCTAGCTGTATGAATTTGCATAATTTCATGTTCTTACTGTTGCCAGTGTCATGTCAGGACGTCGCAGTTCAGACATGGGCTGAAATGAAAAGTTCACACATGCAGTCAATAGCATGTATGTTTGCCGTTTGCCTCTTGGATGGCAAGACATCGACCTGATAAGTCTCTGGATGTCACCCTGTGGTACTGCGTCCACTCCTGCCTTAGAACATTATGTAAATCGCCTAACATCTGAAGATCATGAAGTCGTACCCCACAGTCCATTTGATCCCAAAGATGCTCGATTGGCAACAAATCTAGTGAAAGTGGGGGCCATGCAGGGAAGAAGTTTGATGCTCTGCTCCTCAAGAAAGTCACGACAGATATGTGCCATGTGACATCGGGCATTGTCTTGCTGGAATAACTGCAATCTGACGTTAGCGTCGAACAACTGGACAACAACAGCATTAAGAATTTCGTCCCCATATATTTATCCATTCAGATTAGCATCGATGAAGATCAACTGCATTCGATGGTGCAAAGAAATTCCTGCCCAAACTATTACACTACCCCGTCGAAACAGCGCATTCCCGCACACAAGTATCAGAAAACCATTCTCCTCGTTGGCGATACACTCTTGCCCTACCATCAGCGTGCCGTAGACAAAATCATGATTCTTTACTGAAAAGAACTGTGCACCAACAATGCTGAGGCCAGCGAACACACTGACGTACCCATCCCATTTTGATGGTACGATGACTTTGGGTATGAATTGGTCCATGGTATGGATGCCTACTGCGGATGACGTGTTCAGCGAATCTGTTGTGGACAGTTTGTGTACCGATTCTATTGTTAGTTCTATCAGGAGTAATTGCTGCTGTCCTCATCGCCGGAAGATAGCGATCCCACAAGTGAGACATACTGATGTGTCGGTCTTGTGCAGGAGTCGTAACTCTTGGTCGACCTGTACGTGGTCAGTCAGCAGTAGATCCAGTGGTTCTGTACCTTTCAATGAGATGGTAAATAGTGGCCACAGTGACTCCGAACTCAGCAACAAGCCCATCTGGAGGTATCCCAGCCTCATGCATACCAATGGCACGCAAACTCTGATTTTCGGTTAACCTTGGCACTTTTTAAAATGTTGGAAGACAAAAACTAGCATGTTTTCTCAATAACCCAGGGTCTCTAGCACAACATAACACAAAGAAAATCGCCGGTCACCCATTCAATTTGACATTCTCAGGTAGCAAGTGCTATTTTGAAATCCATATCAAAATTGTATACGGTTGGGTGGACAACAACAACATGTCATTAAACTCTTTGCATGATCTCTTGTCCACAAACATGCAACATTAGAACTATTATATTTCATCCTTTTCACATTTGTTTCTATTATACTTTCTTTTTTGATATCAACCAAAAGACTACCTATTGACTGAAACTACAGTAAAGCCCACTTAATTGGATATCTCTTAATTGTATATCCCTGTTAATTGAATATAATTTTCAAACTCAAGACCATTTACCATATCTTCAGTACAAATTTGATTTGTTAATTGCATATGGGTTGTAGAGTAAACTCCTGTTAATTGTATATAAATTTTTGCAATATATCAAAAACATTACTGTGACACGCACCAAATGTCCCTTATTTATCAACCTTTTTGGCCTCGCTACATACAATACAGGCATTTATTCTATTATATCTTGTTTGACAGAGCTCTATGAGCTCTGTCAAACAAGATATAATAGAATAAATGCTCAGTTTACCTCCAGAACACAGGAAACTGACCAAATCCCTGTTAATTGTATACTCCTGTTAATTGAATAATTTTCACTGGCAAAATGGAAATTCAATTAAGAGGATTCTACTGTATTCGAATTGTTGAATTTATAGCATCAAAACAGCAGCAATAAACATTTTTAAATAAACCTAGCTGATAGGGCTGATACCTCACTATTATCACATATTTTCTTGAGAAAAATTCTTGTTTCAAATCGGATCTACTCCTTTCAGTTGTGAAGCCTTTTGTTTTAAAGTACACATTGACTAAAACGAAATGATAATTCAGTGCAGAGTGGAGTCTATCCATTTGTGAAATGAAGCCCGCTCTACTTTTGTTAAAATAATGATAATCAGGTATTCAGGGATATTCTTTTAGAAAAACATTGCTTTTGACGATGTATCCAGTAACTGTGATTGAAAGTAACAATACTCATTATAAAATAATGTGATCATGTTGTGGAACAAATCATTTATTGAAGTTGAACAACTGAATAACTTTTCAAAGTTCAAAACTTGTTATAGATGGTCACTGGTCATAATGCATAATAAGTTGAAATGAACAGTTGCAGTGGTAATAGTAGAGCTGTAGGTTTTTAAATTTCTTGTTCGGTTTTGGTTTTTTAGGTGGAGAAAAACCTCTGTTCGGTTCGGTTTTCGGTTTGTTCATGAGGCCAAGTAAAATTCAATAAAACTCAATCTTATGTCCGGAGTCATAACTGAATGGTAGTGAAATTGAGTAAAACTCAATGAATGCCCGAAATAAGCTATAATACATGAAGAATCAGGAAGGCCAATATAATAATTACCTAAATATACAGAACTTTTATTGTGCTTGGCCATTTTTCGAGGTCTGACACCTACACTTGAGGAAAGCTGCAAACACAACTAAACTGAAATGTTGGAAATTCACAGAATGTAGCCTTCCCAGAGTAGTGAGAGTACCCAGACACTGCCATTGGCAGTGTCTGGGTACTCTCACTACTCTGGAATGGCTACATTCTGTGAATATCTGCAGCAAGAGAGTATTTAATAAAAAACGAAAAACCTTAGATTACGGGATGTCGACGGTTTCGGTTTCGGTTTTTTAAAAAAACTAAAAACCTCGGTTCGGTTTCGGTTAACCTACAGCTCTAGGTAATAGTGTTTGTAGCAATGTACATATAGCTACAACTATTGCACAGTTGTAGTTATATCACTATGAATACTGTTACCACTACAAGTCAGTTATGTTTCTACTCAACACAACACTCAATATAAAATAATGTGATCAGTTACAACTTACAATCTGTAAATATTCACGGTTTATATGGCCAAAATATATTAAAAAATATTCAAATTTCCAATTTTGAATCGAATATTGACTTTCAAATTGAATTTTAAATTTTTTCAGGAGCCTATTCTTAACACCTTAACCCATTACCCAATGAATCGCCCACATCCCCCCATGTAATATGCAAATTCAGCAGCTGAAAAAATTTATTTTTCAAAAAATTTCAACAAAACCATGTCATGTGCCCCCTCTTTGAAACGAGCATGTCGAGCTCGTTCCAAAGAGGGGTCAAATGATATAGTTTTGTTGAAATTTTTTGAAAAAATTTAAAAAATGATATTTAAAATAATAAATTTTGAAATCGTCTGCGTTGAGTAAAGGGTTAAAAACTGAACCAAAACCAGGGCTTTGTCCTGAAACCGATCTGAGACACCGAATCAGAAAAATCAAAACTGTCCACCTCTAGCACTAGACGACAAAGTGATGCCTCCATTACCTTTGTCCCACATGTGTCTTTAACCCAATGTTATAATAATATCTGCATGTTGCTGTATGATATTAATTTCACCGTTCTTGTAGTATCACTAGGAGCAAACCTATTTGTTACTATTATGGAATGAAGACTTATCGGTTGAAGAAGACTTATATTAGTACTCGAATGATTAGTCGACTATTCGATGTCGACTCTGGGCAAACCAGTAGTCGACTCTCAATTGTGCAGTCGACTGGTCTGAGGAGTTCAAGCTTTTAGGTAAATAGTATCCCTTCTTTGCCACTGTCAGACAGTTTGAACAGCAATATTGGGCAATCAATGTATACATCTATTGCCATCTAATGGGAGTGCGGTGGCTCAGTAGGTAGAGGTGCAGGCTGCAAGCCGAGAGGTCCTTGGTTCGAATCCCACCTGCAGCAACCGCGTTGTGTCCTTGGGCAAGACACTTCATCTCCATTGCCCATGTGGGGGCATGATGACACCGTGTACTCCGGCTTCCTCCACCTGTAAAACTGTCACGGTCATGATTAGCTATTGTGCATAATTATACCACCCGCAAACAAAGTTTGGGGGGGTATATAGGAATCACCCTGTCCGTCCATCTGTCCATCTGTCCATCCGTCCGTCTGTCCATCTGTCCGTCTGTCCATCCATCGTAAGCACAACTCCTCCTAAACCGTTCGAAGAATTTTCCTGAAACTTTACACAATGGAAGAACTCCATATGGCAATGTGCATGAAGCAATGTAATTCCGTTCTGACATTTCCAAGGGGAGATAATCTGTCCGTCTGACCATCCTTGTAAGCGCAACTCCTCCTAAACCGTTTGAACAATTTTCATGAAACTTTACACAATGGAAGAACTCCATATGAAGATGTGCATGAAGCAATATAATTCCGTTCTGACATTTCCAAGGGGAGATAATCTAACTTATACCATCTGTCCATACTTGTAAGCGCAACTCCTCCTAAACCGTTTGAAGAATTTTCATGAAACTTTACACAATGGAAGAACTTCATATGAAGATGTGCATGAAGCAATATAATTCCGTTCTGACATTTCCAAGGGGAGATAATCTAACTTATACCGTCTGTCCATCCTTGTAAGCGCAACTCCTCCTAAACCATTTGAAAAATTTGTTGCAATTTATGGGAGAGTGCCTATAGACACTCTCCCATAAATCGCAACAAGGGAAATTAAATAAGACTATATAATTTCACTCTTAGCATAATTAGAAGCACATTAACAGAATAATGTTCCAGTAAGTTGCTGTTTATGAATGCACAAGTGAA
The DNA here is from genome assembly GCA_031216915.1 of Pictodentalium vernedei. Classification (NCBI taxonomy): domain Eukaryota; kingdom Metazoa; phylum Mollusca; class Scaphopoda; order Dentaliida; family Dentaliidae; genus Pictodentalium; species Pictodentalium vernedei. The sequence goes on along the minus strand of CM062297.1, from coordinate 90,354,623 downwards.
GCCAAATTTGGACCTTCAGCACTCTACTGGAACACCAACACTGTTATAAGGAGATAATGACTAGTCGAAGTCGACTTGACTTTTGGGTATTGACTAGTCGACTTTGGAATTCACTAGTCGTTTGAGCACTAACTTATATATGTGTTCTAAAAGTGAAACTGTATCTGTTTTTCTGCTTGCAGCAAGAAATAAAATGTGAAGTTAGAAATTATGGACCCTGTATAGGCTACCAGAAACTGTCAGAACATCTTTTGCGGAGAGATGAATGGTATGAGCAGTTATATAATGCATTGAAGAAACTTCGTTTTGAAGGATTAGCTGACTTGTTGAGCTCTTATGGTTTGTAGTTTTAGAGTGTTTCATAATAACTACATTATTTTGTATAGTAAAACCTGTTTTGAGAGATACACATATCACTGTCGTGAGAGACCACCTGACTGAACCCTTTACCTAACGCAATGGCCAAAACCGGACAAGGCTTTCTTATCAACCTACCTTACATTTGTTTACTACAGGTTTGCACTACAGTGGAAGTCCCTAACTCGGAAAATGTACTTTCTATTTTGATCTTTCCCAAGGGATTTGGGAAAGAAAAGTGGTGAAAAAGCACCAAGAAAAAAATAAGCCAAAACTGGGTCGAGTGCTACTGGTGCACATTCAGTAGGGGATGCTCATCTCGTAGTACAGATCCATGGCTTCTGGTACCCGTGCGCAGTCAGTAACTAATGAATCATTCTTTTTTCATCTGCTTGTGTGGTGAGATGTCCATTAGCACTAAGAAACAGTGATAATTCATCTCGTTGATAATTGTTACCTGTGACTGGAATTATGGATCTGAGGATGGTATAATAACAGGACTGTGTTTTATATATTCTCGTTATTATTTTCAACCACATTTTCATTGTATTTTATATATTCTCAATGTTCATGCGCGACATTCTCGTACCGTGTGATTCAGACATAAAATTTTTGGGGTTGATAAATTTATGTTATCTCTTTGGATATTATTATTATTGGAGTTAGGTGTCAATTAGTGGCTGTATGGACAGGATTTCTCCTCTCTATTGAGGGCAGAATTTTTTTTTTTGGTCCTTGTCGGCCATCTGGGTTCAGTTGTATTCCCGCCGGTACTTTATTTTCTGCCTCCTTTCTCTCGTGGTTGGGGGTGTTCTTCTACTTTCTAGATCTGTTGAGTTCACCTTTTCTTCTACCGCTCTCACCTCTGTTATGCCCAGGACTTTTCTTTGAGGGCAATGCCTTTTGTCCAGGCATGTGGTGCGTTCTCGTGGCTGTTCCTCCCACACCTGTGGGGAGGGAGAACGCTGTCATTTGGGGCCTCTCGACACGACCTCGTCTGGTGAGAGTTATACCCCCTCTGTGGGGGATGTGCAGCCTGTAACTGTGGTGGATACTGCGGGAGCTGTTGAGTTGTCTGGTGAAGAGATGCCTGGTTCTGGGACTGTGGCCCCTCTCCAGTCGACATCTGAGGCTGTCACTAGGGTTGTGACTCCTCCTTTGGAGCCGAGCTCGGTTGCTCTCTCCACTTTTCCACCGGTTTCAACAGCTCCTGCCGTATCTGCTGCTACTGCTGTTCTGTCTACTACGTCATCGGTCACCGTTTCAGCTGGCCTCGGCTTATCCCTGCAGGGGTCTGCAGAGATGTCTGGTAGTGTGGACGTGGTGTATCGGCCTCAGCCATTTCCTGACTTCAACCCGGCGAAGTCGGAAGGGGCTGCCGACCGAATCCTCTGCTGTGGTCTCTCAGCCGTTGAGCCCAGCAGTTTTCTCCTTGGATACGGATGTTCATGGTGGGGGTCACTCTGGACTCTATTGCGTTTCCGTCCACGCACTCCCATGGCCAGTTTTGCGGTACCCACACTTTTTGTGCAGCCTGGATCTTCTGTCCCTCAGAGGTCCACGGCCACTCTCCTGAGTTCCTGCACTGTAGATCGTCGGGGTATGTCGTACCCCTATACGCATCTGCCTTCAGTTGTTTTGGCTGCCACCCGTTGCCCCGCGTCGGGTGTATTTGAGGATCGTGATGCTTCGCTTGTTAAAAAGGTCAGGAGTGAAGCCACTTTGCCGGTTCGATCCCACGTCGAACCCGCCGACTTGGGCCGTGAGCTTAGAAAGGCCCTCTCCCTGCTCACTCAGGTTCTTTCCAAGAACCTTCTTGTTTTCTCTAGCGAAGCTACTAGTGGTTTCCAGGTGCCACCGTGGCAGCATCTCCTGGTATTGGAAGCAGGCCACTTTCTGATCCCTCAGATGTACCTACACCATGGGAGGCATCGGCTGGTTTGCTCATGTCTTCCGACCCAGAGGATGTACCGGACGTCGAGAGCTAACAGTCTTCTGACTTGGGGCAGCTCTTAACTTTGTGTTTGAGTTCCTTCCAAATCTCAAACCGCCAGACCAGCCGACGATGTCAGCCAGGCCGTGATCATCGGTCACACTCCTACAACCTGTGGAGCAACCCGCCTCCGTGCACCTTCGACCGTGCCAGTCGGGTTGAAGCGTTTACAGCTTTGGACTCATAAGCTGAGTTCCAAGGCTATGGGGACTTTGTTCCTCACCAGGGCTGACACTTTTTTGCCTCCAGTGCATTATCGTTCCTACGATCCACCAATCCGTCAGTCTGCCAGACTTTGACAGTCTTGGATCAGGACTCCACCTCCCTCTGGCTTTCCAAGCCCAAGTCGGCTGTTACTCCTATGGCAACTCTGGAGTCCCTGTTGGGCTTATCGAGAGAGATGCTGGGCATGCTTTCTCTCTCAGATCACATTGACTCTGCTTTAGCTGCTTATCTGCCTCCAGATAAGTTTTGACGACATACAGGCTCCTAGCTTTGCAAGTGCTTTCCAAGGCGCTCATGCATCATACTCACATGCATGCCTGTAACACGGCTAACTTGGAATTAGTTTGCTGGGACGCTGTGTTGGACACAATGCAAGCTGTTCCCTTCCTGAGGGGCAGCACACTGCTCTTTGATCTGCTTCTTTGACGGGTCCACGACTATTCCATGGTTCCATGGTGACGGTCCAGGATGACGTTCTGCATCATTCCAAAGTTCAGCTGCTGCTTCGTCAGCTTGATCAGCCTTCTGTTGGAGGCAGGGGCTATCCAGAGCCTAACAAGCACTCTTCTGCTTCCTCTACAAAGCCAAGGGCTGATCCTCATTCCACCACTTCTACATCTTACTCATGGGGTAAGGGTAAGCATTGGCAGGCTAGAGGGAGGTCACGGGATTCTTCATATAATAGAGGAGGCGGTTTCTCCCCTCCCGGGGCTCAAAATGAAGGTCCTCACCTCGATTCGTCCCAGGTTGGAGGAAGGATATCAGAGTTTGCAGACCATTGGGCCACAATCACATCCGATCCTTGGGTGTTAGATGTTGTTCAGTCCGGGCTGCAGATATCTTTCCGGAAGCACCCCACTCTGTCGAGAATGCCTCTTCCAAGACAAGTTCCCTTAGACATTACACGTCAGGAACTTTTGATTATGGAAATAGACAATCTCCTGTCAAAGGTGGCGATCGAGGTCGTCAAGAACATTCATTCAGTGGGATTTTATTCCTGCCTGTTCTTGATACCAAAGAAGGACGGCCTACTCTGACCGGTTTTTGATCTGAGTATCCTGAAACAGTCTATCATTGCTCCGAAGTTCAGCATGGAGACTTTCAAATAAGTTCGCTGCTCCATTCACCATGGAGATTTCGCTTCCAGCATCGACCTGTGAGACGCTTACTTTCATGTTCCGATTCATTGGACATCGCAAAAGTGTCTCAGGTTCGCTTTTCTGGGACGAGTTTACCAGTTCAAGGCCATGCCCTTCGGCCTCAACCTGGTTCCTTGAGCCTTCACCCAACTGATGTCGCATGTAATAGCCTTCTATCGCACACAGTGAAGTCTGACTACTTTGGCATATCTAGACGATTCCCTCCAGAGGCATTCCAATGCTGCCTTTCTGGTGTCTGATGTCCACACACTGTTGAGCCTGCTCACGTCGCTAGGGTTCAGAGGAGAAGTCACTGGTCACTTCTCAGTCGTTTTGTCCTCTGGGGATGGACTTCCGTCAGCTGAATATGGTGGCGGTTCCCGGGCAAACTCTGTCCCAGTCCATGTCCGCAACAGCTCGGGGTAGTCTCCGGCTGCTCGGTCTCTGCGGTTCGGTGACAGATCTCATTCCTCTAGGTTGGCTGCATGTCAGACCTCTCCAACACTTTTCTGCTCAGCCAAATGTCGATCCTCTAGATCTGGTGCTTCAGTTATCAGAGTCCCTTCATTGTCACCTTCTCCCCTGGACGGATGTTCAGTGGATTATGTAGGGAGTTCTGGTGGACTTACCCACGTCTGATCGTGTTCTGACGGCAGACACCAGTAATCTCGGATGGGGTGCAATGTTGGATCCTCTAGGTCTCCTTGCTCTTCTTCTGAGTTTCTGGCAGTGGATCCCCCACCTTTCTAATCACCAGCTCCTTCTGTTGTCCAACAATTTGACAGTGGTTGCTTACATTCGGAACCAGGGCAGCACGCACTCGGTTCCCATGTATGAATTGGCTTGGTATCTTCTACTGCTCGCTCAGGATATCAATGCTGGCATGGTGATTCATCACATTCCCGATTGTCTGAACATCCTAGCCGACTCCCTGTCCTGACGGGGCAGGGTCATTTCCACCAAGTGGATACTCCACAGGGCAGTGTTCCAGTTGCTTTGTGCTCTCTGGGATTGCCCCCACATCGATCTCTTTGCGAATCGTTGGAGCCATCAGGTGGACACTTTCGTGTCCCCTGTGTCCAGATCCTCTGGCTTTTGCCATGGACGCTCTGTCACTCGATTGGAACGGTCTTGTCGGCTACGCCTTCCCACTGTTTTGCTTAGGGGAAGGCAATTTTTAGCCCTCCTGTATTTTTCATAATGCCAGGCTTGGAGGCTGCCATCACACCTTCATAGGACAGATGATGATGACTTTGGATAAGTAAGTAGTTCTGTTCTTGGACCTGTGAATGCATTGGAATGATCTAGAAATCAGAAGCTGCTCAAGCATTAGGAGCCACAACTATCCTCAGATAACTAGGGCTGCAATGATATGCTTCCCTAACAATACGATATGTATCGCGATTCAATCTGCGCGATATGATATGTATCATGATACACATGATCTCTCATGCATGCAAGTACTACTATCAAATACAGTACGTGGAGAGTGGATTGTAACTAAATCACCCGTGGAGTGGAGTTATCACCCAAACTATAACTTTCAAATTTTGTATATATCGACTAAAAACACAAGCAATGTTTCAGCCAATGGACCTCCGGGTTTAACCCGGAGGTCCATTGGCTGAAACTTTGCTTGTCCTTGTTATGCTTTGCAACAAATTTGCAATTATTGCTTGGGTGAAATCTCCACTCTGCGATTGATTTAGTGATAATACACTCTCCACGTACTGTACTTTGAACAACATGTATTCATTTCCATTGGCGTTCATTTATTTCCCGTTTAGATCGTATGACCCTTTTTCCAGTCTTTTTCCCCTCGGAATTTCAGAAAATATGTTCAAACAATTTAATCCCTCATATCTTGGTTGACAGGGCTCTCTACCACACAATCCAGTAACACTATATGTCACTCTTATAAATACTAGGAGGTGGTTCTGGGTGTTTTTTTTTTATTTGGGATGACTGTCAGTTTGTTTGCAGTAATTATACTTATTCCTTTTACAAATGAACAACACCCACACATTCCTAGTACCAGGTACTACTCTTATAAGGAGGATTCTGGGGGTGGGGGGGGGGGGGGGGAATCTAAACTGAATCAAGTCAGTTTGGGTGGTTTGGGGTTGTTTTAGTGCATTGTAATTGTTGGGTTGTTTGTGGTAATTATACTTACACTTATACAAATGAACAGTCCCCACACAGTCCTATAGCACTGCATGCTACTATTGTAAGGAGGATTGTGGGAAATCTGAACTAAATATAGTCCATTTCTGTGGTTTTTGGTGATTGTGTTGTTGATATAACTTCATAGAATGCACCTTACAGAACTACATGCTACTCTTATGAAAAGGAGGATTTGCCAGGAATTCAAACCATATAAAAACCATTTTGTTGATTTTTGTGATTTGGGATATTTCTTGGGTTGTTTGTGGTAATTAGATTCACTCTAGTTTTATAGAATGCATCTTGTAGCACATAATACATGCAACACTTATGAGGTTTTTGTTGATTTTAGATCATTGTCAGGTCAATTTGGGTAATTAGATTTGTTCGGGTTCAATCGAACATGCCTTCAGAACACACACACACACCCCCTCACACCATCCTATTGTAAGCCAGTGGGTCATGTAGCAACCACATGCCACCACAGAAACCAAAATGGTGGCTTTCAATAAACAAATTGCATGATGGAAACATGTGTCGTGACCTGTGCATGTGCTTTGACACTGCATATCTCTGTGGGGATGACGTCACAAGATGAGTGCTGATGATAACCACACATGACATAACTGGGGCACATGCCTTTGACACCACTTCCTGCATCAACTGTGGGGTTCATCAAACTAGGGACGATCTATCCCTCTTCTACTTATGGCGATAATTAATTGTGGGGAGGGGGACCACCGCTGTAATAGGGTCTGTTTTCTAAATATGGGGCCAGTTCAGATATGAGCACTCTCCCTGGCATAATGCTAGCTACCCAGTTTGTTTGTTGTATAATATGATACACATGTACACACAGTGTCATTTAATTCCTTAGTCACTAAAAAACCATAACAAATATATAGTACAGACTATGTTACAAGTAATTGCAATGATTATTAAGTCCTAAAAAGGTAAATATCTGTTTCTCAGGCCCTCCTGCATGGTCCTTTCGGCTGCCACTCTTTTCATAACCAGTGCAACTAAAGTAGGGGGCGTGGTGGCTCAGTAGGTAGAAGTACAGGCTGCAAGTCGAGAGGTCCTCAGCTCGAATCCCACCTGCGGCAACCGCGTTGTGTCCTTGGGCAAGACACTTCACACCCATTGCCCATATGGGAGCACTGTGAAGTTTTGTACTGAGGTGTACTGTACATCTATGGTGCACCTGTCTTCAACCAATGCTAACCCTGCTTGTGTGGAGTTAGTATGTTGGGGAGCTGACAGTTGCTCACCATTACGCGGTGGCTCTCTCAGGTTACTCTGGCTTCCTCCACCCATAAAACTGTCAAGGTCATGATTAGCGATTGTGCAGAAATATGTGACCTTAAACTCCAATAAATAAATAATGCAAACTTAAAAAAATGAAAGTTAAATGGTTTATGTCTAATATTTTACTCAAGTTAATAAAACTGACAAGTTTGTCCCTTGAATACAACAAGACTTTGCAATACTTTAGCATTGCAAAGCCTTCTTGCACTCAAGGGATGAAATACACCACCCCCATGCTATTCTGTAGATTATGAGGCCTAAAACAATCCAAGAACATTATCTTTGATGGCAAAGAAATAATTACAAAAATAAAAAAAATGCCCCAAAATTTTACAAAAAATAGCCTGAGAAACAGAAGATCTACTTTGTTGGGCCTAAATGATAAAATGTAAAATAGGAGTCGGTCGTCGATATTTTAAATATTATTTTTGGAAATCAAAGAATATCATATGTAATAAACACATTTTATTATCAGAGCCTTAGGGGGGGCGCGGTGGCTCAGGTAGTAGAGGTGCAGGCTGCAAGCCGAGAGGTCCTCAGTTCGAATCCCACCTGTGGCAACCGCGTTGTGTCCTTGGGCAAGATACTTCTCCACCATTGCCCGTGTGGGGGCACTGTGACGCTGTGTACTGAGGCGTACTGCACGTCGATGGTGCACCTGTCTTCAACCAATGTCAACCCTGCTTGTGTGGAGTTAGTATGTTGGGGAGCTGACAGTTGCTCACCATTGCTCGGTAGTTCTCGCCGAGTACTCTGGCTTCCTCCACACGTAAAACTGTCGTGGTCATGATTAGCCATTGTGCTGAAATATGTGACCTTAAACACCAATAATAAATCAGAGCCTTAAGGTCAAGTAACCCCCACGCACATATAATCTGAACATATAATGTGTCAAGGCAGCTTCGTAACAGAGAGGCAAATTTGTAGTTTCCTTATTTGTGACACATGGAAAGATAAAGTTAAAGATTACACTTTCAAAAAGGTTATGATGTCCTGAGTACAAACTAGATCATGTGTCAGAGAAAAGCTGATTGCAGTGTGTCATGGGTTTGTTATAATATATAGTTAAAACTAGAAGTCCTGTCACGAATAGTGCGCTTATCTAGGCTTAATTGCGCGTTGGAATTGCGCGCAAATTGCCATATCGAATGGCATCCAAAGCACGGCAGGTTCTCCTGGTTACTCATAGCAAACACATGCAGTGTTTCTGCCAATGGACCTCCGAGTAACCCGGAGGTCCATTGGCTGAAACATTGCTTGTGCACAGGCCATATGTACAGAATTTGATAGCTTTACTTGGGCTATAACGCGTACATTAACGCGCATATCAACGTGCTATTTGTGCGCATTTCATAACAGGACTTCTAGTTTTAACTGTAAGTATGAACAGAAATGAATTTTTTTTTATTTGATAGATGGTCCTCCGAGATCACAACCAACCAATAACCAATCATCAGAAAGGCTTACGAGACATGAACCATTGGAACATGAACCATTTGGTTCATCCAGTCAACACAAAACTCCATCAGCTTCAGTATCACAAACAAAATATCAGCATAAATGTAAAGCCACAACTCTCATCAGTGATCTTCGTGCTGATTTGCCATCTATTCTGAAACCGCTGGAAAGTAGTGGACCACTGAATGATTGGAAAAACTTTGCTGCACAGTTTGGTAAGTACAGTTAAAACTAGAAGTCCTGTCACGAATAGTGCGCTTACCTAGGCTTAATTGCGCGTTGGAATTGCGCGCAATTGCCATATCGAATGGCATCCAAAGCACGGCAGGTTCTCTTGGTTACTCATAGCAAACACATGCAATGTTTCTGCCAATGGACCTCCGGGTTACCCGGAGGTCCATTGGCTGAAACATTGCTTGTGCACAGGCCACATGTACATAATTTGATAGCTTTACTTGGGCCATAACGCGTACATTAACGCGCATATCAACGTGCTATTTGTGCGCATTTCATGACAGGACTTCTAGTTTTAACTGTAATTTTAAAACACAAAACTATTTACTAAACGTCCAGCCCAAATTTGCCCTGTTAATTGCATACCCTGAAAATCACCAAATTGTTTTTGCTTTATAGACCTTCCTGGCCTCTTCGCATCCAATAAGGCATTTAATCTGTTTTATTATACAGTAGCCTGTGAATTATCGCAAATTATCAAAAAGATATTTCCTGATATCCATCGACATGATGGATATCGAGGAATATCCTTCAGTGGCTTCCTAAATGAGGTCGCACTATTCCGCATCACGTCGCCTTGAAGGAACGATCAACTGATTTTTGTTATTTTTTTAAACATATGCACAAAACTGAAAAAAAATCAGTCACTTCTTTCATGAAAATGAACATCTCAACTGCTATATGTATCATGCCTCAAGCTCAACAAGGCCTTAGCGAATGTTGGAAAATTTTAAAATATGGATTGTTTTGGTATTCAGTGACCAGTTCTGTTTTGGTTTATTTTGGCACTCCCATGATATCAGCATCAGTTCCTTTTTAGCCCGACTGTTTACAGTGAGGGCTATAATCATGACTTTTGTCTGCCTGTCTGTCCATCCATCTGTCCATCCATCACACCGTCAACACGGCTTGGGCTAGAGGCCGTATTTATGAACCAATCTTTACGAAACTTCTTGGGTACCTTTGTTATCACTGTGGGATGAGAACGAGTGTTTTGGGGTCCGCTCTGAAATTCAAGATGGCTGCTGGAAGCCATTTTGTACAAAATTAGGTGCAATCAGATTTTTGTGCAGAACTTCCATATGAAAGTGCTGATTTGAATAATTTTTTGTGTGAATGTTTAGTACATTGGGATACATCACATATAATACGTGTTTTTTTCTTGTGCATAAATTATGCCAATTAGACTAACTTTGATCTATTTAATGCTACTTTCAGCACTGTAACTGCAAATGCCAATACGGCTCGGGGAAGAGGCTGTATTTATGAACCGATCTTTACGAAACTTCTTGGGTACCTTCGTTATCACCGTGGGATGAGAACGAATGGTTTTGGTGCGGTCCGAAATTCAAGATGGCCACCAGCAGCCATTTTGTACTTTAGTTAGTGCAATCAGTTTTTTGTACAGAACTTCTGTATGAAACTTCTGATTTGAATAAATTTTTGTATGAATGTTTAGTAACATGGAATACATCACATATAATACGTGTTTTTTTCTTGTGCAAAAATTATGCAAATTAGATTAACTTTGTTTTATTCAGTGCTACTTATACACAGTAAGTGCACATGTTAATACGGCTCGGGTTAGAGTCTGTATTTATGAACCGATCTTCATGAAACTTCTTGTGTACCTTTGTTATCACCTTGGGACAAGAACGAGTGTTTCTGGGTGCAGTCCAAAATTCGAGATGGCTGCCAGTGGCCATTTTGTACCGAAATTAGGTCCAATCAGTTTTTTGTACACAAATTATATGGCTCAGACTAAAGGCTGTATTTATGAACCGATCTTTACAAAACTTGTTGAGTACCTTTGTTATCACCGTGGGACGAGTGTTTTTCGGTGCAGTCCAAAATTCAAGATGGCCGCCAGCTGCCATTTTGTACCAAAATTAGTGCAATCAGTTTTTTGTACAGAACTTCTGTATGAAAGTTCTGATTTGAATAAATTTTTGTAGGAATGTTTAGTAGCATGGAATACATTAAATATAATACAGGTTTTTTTCTCGTGCAGAAATTATGCAAATTAGATGAACTTTGATTTGTTCATTGCTACTTATACGCAGTAAGTGCACATGTCAGTACAGCTCGGGCTAGAGTCTATATTTATGAACCGATCTTCACGAAACTTCTTGGGATACCTTTGTTATCACCTTGTGACAAGAACGAGTGTATCTTGGTGCCTTTGTTGTCACTGTGCTATGAGAACAAATATTTTTGGGTTCGGTCAGACCCACTCTGGGACTCAGAGATTTCTTTTCTATTTTAGCATCTAACTGTCCCCCACCTTTACAATACTTTACCTATATATTTCTTACAGGCTTACAATACTTTGCATGTACCTTTGTTATCAGGTCATTACCTAGATGTTTGTCATTGCTGTGTCACATACTATACATGTACATGTCTTAAACAAGTTGAGCTACAGTGTTATTGACACTTTCATTAAATACTTTTTGTATTGTCACGAAATGAATTGATAAGTGGGGGGGGGGGGGGGGATGAATGAACATCATCTCGTCCTCTGAGTATCTGCATTCTAATATTTAATTGCCACCTTAAGTCAGTAGGAGGTGCATCTTAATTACTGTTGTTTGCCTGTTTCAAGTACCCGTCGCATGTTACAATTCTGCAGAAATCGCAGTACACTACCGTGCATCAAATGTGATTCTCTGATGATTTGCTGCACTAACCTAATGCACTACTATTTCAAAGTAGTGCAGAGTACGGGACAGGGCTTCTAGTTTTAACTGTAAGAGTACCGTTTGAAAATTCCCAAATCAGCCAACTTCGGTTGCTTTTTCTATCATTTTGGAAAGGGTTAATTTCAAACACTTTTCATGTACGAATTCACAATTGACTACAGAGCATATTTGCTGTTGTAAGTTTGGTTGTAAAGTTTAACCCTATCCCATTCTGGTTGCATAAAAGTAGGTACCGTCCAAAAAAACTCCAATTTTTTCAGAATTTGGTAAGTTTAGCCAACGATTTACTCCATTTTTAATTGATTGAGCTCTGAATGTTTTCTATAGCTACATGCAGCAGTGAAAGTATGACAAATTTTGTTCTATATGTTATTATTAAAAGTTTATCCCTTGGCAAATTTGAGACTTCCCATAAGGGTACTGTCAGAATAATTGTTATTTTCGCCAAAATTTACATGCAGTTTCTCAGCACGGGAGCCATTTTTTCTCAAAACGTTTTCCATGAGAAGATAGGGCAGTCATCCAAGAACATTTTTGCTGTTATACCTTTTATTCCAAGTTTTAATCCTCACCCAGTTGTCAGGTCTAGAATTGGAGTACCCTCAACTGGTACATGTTCATTCAAATACCAAGATTCAAGATTCCTCCATGTCTTTTATCAGACACTCAGTCTGTGATTGATGTTCACACATTTAGAGCATAATATGATACACTAAAATCACCACACAAATATTTTAAAATAACCCCTTTTAGCCACAAATGATATGAATACAGCATTTTATCTTCGAGATTGACTAACTTCAAGTGCTAATTTCTCTAATTGCAATGTTGTTGTAACAATTATTTTTATATGCATAGATGCAACAATGCTTGCAGATGAAAGTTACTGTTTACTTTTTATACACCCGTTTTGAAAAAAAACGGTTGTATTATGGTATACCGCTGTCCATCCATCCATCCGTCTGTCCATCCACACGTCGTACAATAACTCGAAAAGGCTTCGAGCAATTTTTGTGATTTTTTGGTGTACAGGAGTATATGTTGATGGAAGGAAGCTCCCTTTCGATTTGTGTCGCTGTCCGATTTGTCATTCCAGAGTTATGGGACTTTATTCTTCAAAATATAGGCAATTTTCCACGTCGGACAATGACTTGAAAATGCTTTGAGCAATTTTCATGATTTTTTGGTGGCAAGTATATGTTGATGGAAGGAATCTCCCTTTGTATTTACCGATATGTCATTCCAGAGTTATGGGACTTTATTCATCAAAATATAAGCAATTTTCCACATGTCGAACGATAACTTGAAAATGCTTCAAGCAATTTTCATGATTTTTTGATTGTAAGTATATATTGATAGAAGGAATCTCCCTTTCGATTTGTGTCACTGTGCGATTTGTCATTCCAGTGTTATGGGACTTTATTCGTCAAAATATAGGCAATTTTTCACATGTCGGACTTTGAGCAATTTTCAGGATTTTTGGGTGGCAAGTATATGTTGATGGAAGTCTCTCCCTTTCTATTTGTGTCGCTGTCCGATATGTCATTCCAGAGTTATGGGACTTTATTCGTCTAAATATATGCAATTTTATTTTTGACATGTTGAACAATAACTTGAAAATGCTTAGAGCAATTTTCACGATTTTTTAGTTGCAAGTATATGTTGATAGAAGGAATCTCCCTTTCGATTTGTATCACTGTCTGATTTGTCATTCCAGAGTTATGGGACTTTATTCATCAAAACCTGACAAGTACACATGTGTACTCATATTATTTGCTTCCCTCTTGTAATTAATAATGGGCGTATCATGCGCTCATGGTGCAGCTGTTTATTAATCTCATCTTTAAACTCTCAAACACAATGAGGGTAAGAGTTCCATTCAAAAATGCTAAAATTAGCTAAATATGGTTACATTTTCCTGTCATATTGGAAAGGGTGAATTTTAAACACTTTGTTTGTTATAGGTAGAGATGCTTAATGAACAAATCTGCTTCTGTAAGTTATGCTTTGGGGCTTAACCCAACATTTGCTTTGGCCATGTAAAGAATAGTATTGTCCGACAAAAATTGATTTTCAGTGAATTTTGCAAACATCTGTACTCATTTCCTCTAATTGCAATGTTGTTGTAGCAATTATTTTGGTCTGGATAGATGTACAATGATTGCAGAAGAAAGTTACTGTTTACTTTTTAATCTCAAGATTTAACCCCCAACTACAATGAGGGTGAGAATAAGAGTAACATTATAGAATGCCAAATATAGCCGTCAACTTTGGATGCTTTTTTGTCTATCATTTTGGAAATGGATAATTTCAAACACTTTGCTTTGCTATATATATTCTGCATTTTCACATTGGAAAGTTGGGAAAGCCCGTATTTGTCCAACAAATTACAATTATCTAGTTTTTTTTGTCTTTTTCTTTTTTTAGCTCACCTGAGCAAAGCTCAGTGGGAGCTTTACTGATCGCTTTCTGTCCGTCGTCCATCGACCGCCGTCCATCGTCGTTTGGCGTCAACTTTACATTATCGACTTCTCCTTCAAAACCACTAGCCCAATTTTATTCAAATGTTGGGTAAATGTTTATTACCTAATGCCAATTCAGATTTGTTCAAATGAAGTTGTCGCTCCTCCTGGGTGGTGCCATGCCCCCAAGGGGCACCAAAATCTTTGAATATCTTCTTCTCCTGAACCCGCAGTAGCAGAGACTTGATATATGGTATGCAGCTTCCTTTTAAGGTGTAGACTCAGATTTGTTCAAGAGAAGTTTGATGGGCTATATTTTGCGTCGTTATGGGAGGAGCAAAATTTTTGGCCCCACCCGAAATTTCTGTTTTCCGAACCGAGAGGCTGATTTGAACCAAATTTTATGTGAGGGCTTATTGGGTCATAAGTACCTAATTTATGCCGAATGTTTTTTTCCCGTAACCCCTGGGAACCACAGGAGATGAAAATAGAAAAAAAAAAATTAAAATGCCCATATCTCCAAAACTGCACGGCCCATATCTCCAAAACTGCACGGCACTGAGAATTTTTATTTGGTGTGAAGCTTCCTTAGGACCAACAGAAAGGATTGGTAACAAAAAAATGCCATCGATTTTATCTTAGGGTACAGTTTCGGGACTTTGAAAAAGTGCCAAGTCAGCACTTTTTAACACTGAAGGCAATGGGAAAAACATTTCAAAAATCTTCTCCAGATCCAGCAGGCAGAATCTTTTGATATTTGGTATGCAACATTGTGGGGTGGATCTGATTCAAGTTTGTTCAAATTGGCCCTCTGGGTTCATATTTGGGCTCAGTATAGAAGCCCGATTTCGAACTTAATGCATTTCAGGCAAATTTCTTAAAAAATCTTCTCCAGATCCGGCAGGCAGAATCTTTTGATATTTGGTATGGAACATTGTGGGGTGGATCTGATTCAAGTTTGTTCAAGTCGGCCCCCTGGATTCATATTTATACCCCCACTTTCGAAGAAAATGGGGGTATACTGGATTACATGCGTACGTGCATCCGTCTGTCCATCCGTCCATCAGTGCATCCATCCATCCGACCGTCAGTGTATCCATCCGTCCGTCCGTCCGTCCGTCAGTGCATCCATGTGTGAGTCAGTCCGGAAGTATTCATAACTTAAGTAAATTATTATTTTTTATAATATTTGTTGGTCATAGGTATGCCCACACTAGTTATTTTTTTTTTATTATTTTTTTTTTTATTACTTGTTCACTTAGAAATTGTGTCCGTCCGAGTCAAATTTTGTCTGTTCAGCCTGTATCTCGGGTATCGAATGTTCTATTGCAATGAAATTTGCCATGAACACTGCTTATGGTATAGCCTTTAAAAAAAGGATTCAACGATATTTCTCACATTCTCCTTTTTAGAGTTATCCCCCCTTTTTTGACTTAGAAATTGTAGGAAATAGACATTATTTGTCTGTTCAGCCTGTATCTCAGGTATGGGTTATTGGATTTTGGTGAAATATGGCATGCAGTTTGCCTATGACAAAGGCTTCTGCCTCATTGCATAAAACTTCCTAACACCAAACAATGTATCATACCTTTTGACTTAGACATTGTTGAAAACTTTCGAAGAAAATGGGGGGTATACTGGATTGCGTCCATCCATCTGTTCATCCGTCCATCAGTCCGTACGAGAATATTCATAAATATTTGTTAGTCATAGGTATGCCCACACTAGGCGGTACACCACGTGGGGGTATGCACCGGACTAAAAAGTCCAGCTCTTGTTGGGCTCACTATAGAAGCTCGAATTCAAACTTAGTGCATTTCAGGCAAATTTCTTAACAAATCTTCTTCTCCAGATCGAGCAGGCAGAATTTTTTGATATTGATATGGAACATTGTGGGGTGGATCTGATTCAAGTTTGTTCAAATCGGTCCCCTGGGTTCATATTTGGGCTCAGAAAAGGAGCCCAAATTTGAACTTAGTGCATTTCAGGCAAATTTCTTTGAAAATCTTCTCAAGATCCAGCAGGCAGAATCTTTTGATATTGGATACGCAGCAAGCTTAGGGGGGTGAGATTCAAGTTTGTTCAAGCCAAGTCCCTGGGTTCATATTTGGGCTCACTGCCGTAGCCCGAATTATAACGTAGTTCAAAATGAGAATTTTCTTTAAAAATCTTCTTCAGATCCAGCAGTCAGAATGTTTTAATATTTGGTATGCAGCATCCTTAGGGTGGATATGATTAAAGTTTGTTCAAGCCATGTCCCTAAGTCCATATTTAGGCTCACTGTGGGAGCCTGAATAATAACTTAGTTCAAAATGAGGAATTTTCTTAAAAAATCTTCTTCTTCAGATCCGGCAGTCGGAATGTTTTGATATTTGGTATGCAGCATCCTTAGGGGGTGAGATTCAAGTTTGTTCAAGCCATGTCCCTAGGTCCATATTTGGGCTCACAGTGGGAGCTTGAATTGTAACTTAGTTTGAAATGAGGAATTTAAAAAAAAACTCTACTTCAGATCCAGCAGTTGGAATGTTTTGATATGTGGTGTGTAGCATCCTTGAGGGGGGGGGGGGGGGGGAGGGGGGGAGATTCAAGTTTGTTGAAGCCAAGTCCCTGGGTCCATATTTGGGCTCTCTGTGGGAGCCTGAATTATAACTTAGTCAATATGAGAAATTTTTCTTTAAACATCTTCTTCGGATTCAACAGTCGGAATGTTTTGATATTTGGCATGCAGCAACCTTAGGGGGGTGAGATTCAAGTTTGTTCAAGCCAAGTCCCTTGGTTCATATTTGGGCTCACTATGGGAGCGCGAATGACAACTTAGTTCAAATGAGGAATTTTCTTTAAAAATCTTCTTCAGATCCAGCAGATGAATGCTTTTGATATTTTGTATGCAGCATCCTTAGGAGGGTAAGATTCAAGTTTGTTCAAGCCATGTCCCTAGGTCCATATTTGGGCTCACTGTGGGAGCTCGAATTGTAACTTAGTTCAAAATGAGGAATTTTCTTTAAAAATCTTCTTCTTCAGATCCTGCAGTTGGAATGATTTGATATTTGGTGTGCAGCATCCTTAGGGGTGTGAGATTCAAGTTTGTTAAAGCCAAGGCCCTGGGTTTTTATATGGGCTCCCTGTGGGAGCCTGAATTATAACTTAGTTCAATATGAGGAATGTTCTTTAAAAATCTTCTGATCTACTGGTCAGAATCTTTGGATCTTTGGTATAAGCTTTTCTTAGGAGGAGCAGATGCAACTTGTTGAAATCAATTCTCTGGGTTGATAATTAAGCTTCCATGTCAGGTGAGTGCCTCAGGCCCCCTGGGGCCTCTTGTTTTTTTTAGTTTTTTTCTGCCGTCAATTTGTCTGTTGCACTGCGCAAAAACAAGCTGTATGATTTTAACCAAATTTGGCATACTTATGTAATGCCATAAAATATAGTGGAATGAGGTATCGGCATGTCTGTGAAAGCGCTTATTTTCAAAATATTCTGCCAAAACTATCAAAATTTCACCATTTTTCAAAAGTCGCAAAATTGTTTACAGTCATTTAGCTCAAATTTCCCACACATTTAGAGCATAACATGATACACCAAAATCACCACAGAAATATTTCAAAATTAACCCCCATTGGCCAAAAATGACACGAATATAGCTTTTTTCTTCAAAATTGACCAACTTCAAGGGCTAATGTCTGTAATTTCAAGGTTGTTCTAACAGTTGTTTTGGTAAGGTTAGATGCAACAATGATTGCGGAAGAAAGTTGCTGTTTACACTTTAATCTCAGATTAACCCGTCAAGCACAACGAGGGCGAGAATAAGTTTACCGTTTGAAAATGCCAAAATTAGCCAACTTTGGTTGCTTTTTATATCATTTTGGAACGGGTTAATTTCAAACACTTCACCTGTCCATATTCACAATTCACTACAGAGCATATTTGCTGTTGTAAGTTTGTTTGTAAAGTTGAACCCTATGCCCATTCTGGTTGCATAAAAGTAGGTCCCGTCCAAATAAAGTCCCATTTTTTCAAAATTTGGTAATTTCAAGTGGCAATTTACTCCATGTCTAATTGATTGAGCGCTGAATGTTTTCTATGGCTGCATGCAGCTGTCAAGGTATGACAACTTTTGTTTTATATGTTATTATTAAAAGTTTAACCCATGGCATTTATGAGACTTCCTAAAGGGTACCGTTGGAATAATTGTTATTTTTGCCAACTTTTATATACGATTTATCAGCACGGAAGCCATATTTTCTTAAAACACTTCCCATGAGAAGATATGACATTATTCCTAGAACAATTTTGCTGTTATATGTTTATTCAAAGTTTTAACTCTCACCCAGTTGTCGGGTCTTGATTGAATTGGAGTACCCTCAAATTGTACATGTTAATTCAAATACCAAGATTCAAGACTCCTCCTTGTCTCTTATCAGAAACTCAAGCTGTGTTTGATGACAGGTCTCTGGAAAGTGAAATGAGGTATCGTCACATTCGTGAAAGCAGTATTTTCCGAATATTCTGCCAAAACCATCAAAATTTCACCATTTTTCAAAAGTCTCAAAATTGTTTACAGGTTTTTAGCTCTGATTTTCCAAATATTTAGAGCACAATATGATGCAACAAAATGACCCCACAAATATTTCAAATTTAACCCCTATTGGCTAAAAATGACTTGAATATAGCATTTTTTCTACAAAATTGACCAACTTTAAGTCCGCATGCCAGTGTGAAAGAGTACAGTCGGTAGAGTTGTTATACAGGCCTACCTGTTTGCCTGCCTGCTTACCTGCCCGACATTAACCATTCACGCCATTGTTGTAAGAAAAATAGTCTCCCTGCCTGCTTGATTTGGTCATTTCTGGCAACTGAATTGCCCAAAATTTTCGGCTCTTTTCCAACTCCGGGGTGAGAGAGGGGGGCACAGTCCTCCCAGACACCCTTGTCCGTATGCCCATGATTCATCTGTACTTATATTTTTCCAAAGCAAAATGGACATAGCTCGTTTTGCTTTCCATGAAAATATTCAGTAATTATTGAAGAGCAAATTTTGTGTTAAATGTTTTGATGTGCTGCTTTGTTAGCTCACCAAAGGGAGCTAAACTTATCACTTGCCGTCTGTCGTCCGGCGTCGTCCATCTGGCGTTGTGAACATTTTTCAAACGACTTCTCCTCTGAAACTGCTAGATCGATTTACTCGAAACTTGGTATGGATGTTCATTACCATATATCAATTCAAGTTTGTTCAAATGAAATGGACATGCCCACTTGGGGCTCCATAAGGGGCATAACTCCGATAGCACCCTATGTATATTAGAGAAATTACTAAAAAATCTTCTTCTCCCGCACAAGTGGGCAGAATCATTTGATATTTGGTATACAGCATTATAATCATTTGATATTTGGTATACAGCATTATGGGGTGGATCTGATTCAAGTTTGTTCAATTCGGCCCCCTGGATTCATATTTGGGCTCACTATAGAAGCCCGAATTTGAACTTAGTGCATTTCAGGCAAATTTCTCAAAAAATCTTCTTCTCCAGATCCAGCAGGCAGAATCTTTTGATATTTGGTATGCAACATTGTGGGGTGGATCTGATTCAAGTTTGTTCAAATCGGCCCCTGGGTTTATATTTGGGCTCAGTATACGAGCCCAAATTTGAACTTAGTGCATTTCAGGCAAATTTCTTTGAAAATCTTCTTCTCAAGATCCAGCAGGCAGAATCTTTTGTTATTGGGTATGCACCATGCTTAGGGGGGTGAGATTCAAGTTTGTTCAAGCCAAGTCCCTGGGTTCATATTTGGGCTCACTGTGGCAGCCTGAATTATAACTTAGTTCAAAATGAGGAATTTTCTTTAAAAATCTTCTTCAGATCCAGCAGTTGGAATGTTTTGATATTTGGTATGCAAATCGGCCCCCTGAATTCACATTTGGGCTCAGTATAGAACCCCGAATTTGAACTTAGTGCATTTCAGGCAAATTTCTTAAAAAATCTTTTTCTCCAGATCCAGCAGGCAGAATCTTTTGATATTTGGTATGCAACATTGTGAGGTGGATCGGATTCAAGTTTGTTCAAATCGGCCTCCTGGATTCATATTTGGGCTCCCTATAGAAGCTCGAATTCAAACTAAGTGCATTTCAGGCAAATTTCTTAAAAATCTTCTTCTCCAGATCCAGCAGGCAGAATCTTTTGATATTTGGTATACAACATTGTGGGGTGGTTCTGATTCAAGTTTGTTTAAATCGGCCCCCTGGATTCATATTTGGGCTCACTATAGAAGCCCGAATTCGAACTTAGTACATTTCGTAAAAAATCTTCTTCAGATCCAGCAGGCAGAATCTTTTGATATTTGGTATGCAACATTGTGGGGTGGATCTGATTCAAGTTTGTTCAAACTGGCCCCTTGGGTTCCTATTTGGGCTCAGTATAGGAGCCCAAATTTGAACTTAGTGCATTTCAGGCAAGTTTCTTTGAAAATCTTCTTCTCAAGATCCAGCAGTCAGAATGTTTTGATATTTGGTATGCAGCATCCTTGGGGGGGGGGGGGGGGGGGGGGGGGGGATGGGGGGGGGGGGTGAGATTCAAGTTTGTTCATGCCATGTCCCTAGGTCCATATTTGGGCTCCCTGTGAGAGCCTGAATTATAACCTAGTCAATATGAGGAATTTTTAGCTCCCCTGACTTTCAGTCAGGAGAGCTATAGTGATCACTCACCGTCTGTCGTCCGATGTCGTCCTTAAACATGGTGTTTGCGTCTTCTCCTCCCAAACCACTGAACCAATTTAATTGATATTTGAGATAATAGTTTGTTATGACATCGCAATTTCATTTTGTTCAAATCAAGTTGCCTCGCCCCTTGATAGGGCCCTGCCCAAAAAGTGTGCTTAAATCTTAAAAGATCTTTTTCTCATGAACCAGCAGTAACAAAGACTTGATATTTGGTGTGCAGCTTCCTTTTGAGGTGTAGACTTAGATTTGTTCAAGAGAAATTTGTGGGGCTATATTTGCCGTCGTTATGGGAGGGGCAAGAATTTTTGCCCTCCCAAAATTTCTATTTTCCAAACCGAGAGGCAGATTTGGACCATATTTGATATGAGGGCTTATTGGGTCATAAGCACTTAATTTATGCCCAAATTTCTTTTCCCGTCCCCTCATGGGAATCGCAGGAGCTAAAAATAGAAAAAAATTAAAACGCCCATATCTCCAAAACTACACAGCACTGAGAATTCTTATTTGCTGTGAAGCTTCCTTAGGACCAACAGAATGGAATGGTAAAAAAAAATTGCTATCGGTTTTATCATGGGGTACTTTTCTGGGACTTTGAACAAGTGCTGAGTCAGCATTTTTTAACACTGTGGGTAATGGGAAAAACATTTAAGACTACTTTTCTCCCAAACCACTTGTCCAAAATCTTTCAAATTTCACATATGACATCTTTGGTAGATTGTTTCACATGTTTATTGAAATCAATTCCCTGGGTTCATATTTGGGCTCTCTATGGGAGCCCAAATATTTAAAGTAGTGCAGTATGAGGAATATTCATTAAAAATCTTCTTCAGATCTACCAGTAAGAATCTTTTGATATTTGGTATGCAGCATCCTTAGGGGGTGGGGGTGGGAGGGGTGGGGGGTGAGATTCAAGTTTGTTTAAGCCAAGTCCCTAGGTTCATATTTAGGCTGAAAATTTGGGGTCCTGTTCCGGACTTAGAAATTTTGGACCAAAATCCGGAATATTTTTATACTGTACCAATGACCCAGACATAGCTGGTGCTAACTCTTAAAATATAGGGCCAAACACAAATTTTGCCCCCCAATCCCCAAAATTTGCATCTAAAACCAAAGAAAACATGTCCTGAAAGGCCCTCCACACTTCGCCTCTACTGCGCATGCGCAGTGTCAAGGACGTTCCGAAATTGGCGCCATTAATCATTCTAAGTTTGGCCCTTCATCAGTTAACATCTGACTGATCTTTGTGCTTGTAAATCTCAGTTTAAATGATGCCAGACACATAAATATTAGTGAAATGGTGATTCTAAGGAGGATAGAGAAGGAGGAGAGGAAAAAAATGTGTGACAGAATATTATCAGGGCTGTAACTTAAAATTTTTTAATGAAATTATGTTAAGTTACCTATTTTCGAGGCAGCAGCCATTTTGTTGTCATTCTGATTATTTAGTTACACTATTTTTTAAATGTTTTCCTCTCTCCCTGTCCTTTAAGTCCCCCCTTGCTATTCTCCCATGCTTTTGGCATAGTTTTTAGCTCACCTGAGCGAAGCTCAAGGGGAGCTTTACTAATCACTTTCTGTCCGTCGTCCGTCGTCCGGCGTCCGGCGTCCGTCGTCGTCCGTCCGGCGTTAACTTTACATTATCGACTTCTCCTCCTAAACCACTAGCCCAATTTTATTCAAATGTTGGCTAAATGTTTATTACCTAATGCCAATTCAGATTTGTTCAAATGAAGTTGCCCCTCCTCCTGGGTGGTGCCACGCCCCCAAGGGGCACCAAAATCTTTGTAAATCTTCTTCTTATGAACCAGCAGTAGCAGAGACTTGATATTTAGTGTGCAGCTTCCTTTTGAGGTGTAGACTCAGATTTGTTCAAGAGAAGTTTGTGAGGCTATACTTGGCGTCGTTATGGGAGGGGCAAAATTTTTTGCCCCGCCCAAAATTTCTATTTTCCAAACCGAGAGGCTGATTTGAACCAAATTTTATGTGAGGGCTTATTGGGTCATGAGTACTTGATTTATGCAAAAAAAAATTTTCCTGCAGCCCCGTGGGAACCGCAGGAGCTAAAAATAGAAAAAATTTAAAACGCCCATATCTCCAAAACTGCACGGCACTGAGAATTTTTATTTGGTGTGCGGCTTCCTTAGGACCAACAGAAAGGATTGGTAAAAAAAAATTGCCATCGGTTTTATCATAGGGTACAGTTTCGGGACTTTGAAAAAGTGCTGAGTCAGCACTTTTTAACACTGTAGGCAATGGGAAAAACATTAAAAAATCTTCTTCTCCAGATCCAGCAGGCAGAATCTTTTGATATTTGGTATGCAACATTGTAGGGTGGATCTGATTCAAGTTTGTTCAAATCAGCCCCCTGGGTTCATATTTGGGCTCAGTATAGGAGCCCGATTTCGAACTTAGTGCATTTCAGGCAAATTTCTTAAAAAATCTTCTTCTCCAGATCCAGCAGGCAGAATCTTTTGATATTTGGTATGCAACATTGTGGGGTGGATCTGATTCAAGTTTGTTCAAATTGGCCCTCTGGGTTTATATTTGGGCTCAGTATAGGAGCCCAAATTTGAACTTACTGCATTTCAGGCAAATTTCTTAAAAAATCTTCTTCTCCAGATCCAGCAGGCAGAATCTTTTGATATTTGGTATGCAACATTGTGGGGTGGATCTGATTCAAGTTTGTTCAAATCGGCCCTCTGGGTTTATATTTGGGCTCAGTATAGGAGCCCAAATTTGAACTTACTGCATTTCAGGCAAATTTCTTTGAAAATCTTCTCCAGATCCAGCAGGCAGAATCTTTTGATATTTGGCATGCAACATTGTAGGGTGGATCTGATTCAAGTTTGTTCAAATCGGCTCCCTAGATTCATATTTGGGCTCACTATAGGAGCTTGAATTCGAACTTAGTGCATTTCAGGCACATTTCTTCAAAAATCTTCTTCTCCAGATCCAGCAGGCAGAATCTTTTGATATTTGGTATGCAACGTTGCGGGGTAGATCTGATTCAAGTTTGTTCAAATCGGCCCCCTGGATTCATATTTGGGCTTACTGTAGAAGCCCGAATTCGAACTTAGTGCATTTCAGGCAAATTTCTTAAAAAATCTTCTTCTCCAGATCCAGCAGGCAGAATCTTTTGATATTTGGTAAGCAACATTGTGGGGTGGATCTGATTCAAGTTTGTTCAAATCGGATCCCTGGGTTAATATTTGGGCTCAGTATAGGAGCCCAATTTCGAACTTAGTGCATTTCAGGCAAATTTCTTAAAAAATCTTCTTCTCCAGATCCAGCAGGCAGAATCTTTTTATATTTGGTATGCAACATTGTAGGGTGGATCTGATTCAAGTTTGTTCAAATCGGCCCCCTGGGTTCATATTTGGGCTCAGTATAGAAGCCCGATTTCGAACTTAGTGCATTTAGGCAAATTTCTTAAAAAATCTTCTTCTCCAGATCCAGCAGGCAGAATCTTTTGATATTTGGTATGCAACATTGTGGGGTGGATCTGATTCAAGTTTGTTCAAATCGGCTTCCTAGATTCATATTTGGGCTCACTATAGAAGCTCGAATTTGAACTTAGTGCATTTCATGCAAATTTCTTAAAAAATCTTCTTCTCCAGATCCAGCAGACAGAATCTTTTCATATTTGGTAAGCAACATTGTGGGGTGGATCTGATTCAAGTTTGTTCAAATCGGCCCCCTGGGTTTATATTTGGGCTCAGTATAGGAGCCCAAATTTGAACTTAGTGCATTTCAAGCAAATTTATTAAAAAATCTTCTTCTCCAGATCCAGAAGGTAGAATCTTTTGATATTTGGTATGCAACATTGTTTGATGGATCTGATTCAAGTTTGTTCAAATCTGCTTCCTAGATTCATATTTGGGCTCACTATAGAAGCTCGAATTTGAACTTAGTGCATTTCATGCAAATTTCTTAAAAAATCTTCTTCTCCAGATCCAGCAGGCAGAATCTTTTCATATTTGGTAAGCAACATTGTGGGGTGGATCTGATTCAAGTTTGTTCAAATCGGCCCCCTGGGTTTATATTTGGGCTCAGTATAGGAGCCCAAATTTGAACTTAGTGCATTTCAAGCAAATTTCTTAAAAAATTTTCTTCTCCAGATCCAGCAGGCAGAATCTTTTGATATTTGGTATGCAACATTGTGGGATGGATCTGATGCAAATTTGTTCAAATCGGCTCCCTAGATTCATATTTGGGCTTACTATAGAAGCTCGAATTCGAACTTAGTGCATTTCAGGCAAATTTCTTAAAAAATCATCTTCTCCAGATCCAGCAGGCAGAATCTTTTGATATTTGGTATGCAACATTGCGGGGTGGATCTGATTCAAGTTTGTTCAAATCGGCCCCCTGGATTCATATTTGGGCTCACTATAGAAGCTCGAATTCAAACTTAGTGCATTTCGGGCAAATTTCTTCAAAAATCTTCTTCTCCAGATCCAGCAGGCAGAATCTTTTGATATTTGGTATGCAACATTGCGGGGTGGATCTGATTCAAGTTTGTTCAAATCGGCCCCCTGGATTCATATTTGGGCTTAATATAGAAGCCTGAATTCGCACTTAGTGCATTTCGGGCAAATTTATTAAAAAATCTTCTTCTCCAGATCCAGCAGGCAGAATCTTTTGATATTTGGTATGCAACATTGTGGGGTGGATCTGATTCAAGTTTGTTCAAATCGGCTTCCTAGTTTCATATTTGGGCTCACTATAGAAGCTCGAATTCGAACTTAGTGCATTTCAGGCAAATTTCTTAAAAAATCTTCTTCTCCAGATCCAGCTTCAGAATCTTTTCATATTTGGTAAGCAACATTGTGGGGTGGATCTGATTCAAGTTTGTTCAAATCAGCCCCCTGGGTTTATATTTGGGCTCCGTATAGGAGCCCAAATTTTAACTTAGTGCATTTCAGGCATGTTTCTTAAAAAATCTTCTCCTCCAGATCCAGCAGGCAGAATCTTTTGATATTTGGTATGCAACATTGTGGGGTGGATCTGATTGTGATTCATGAACGTATTTATTTGTAAAGTTGATAGACTCTTAGACAAAATTTGCAGAAAAGATCTACTATGGAAGGGGTGGTATCCAGGGTGAACCGTTTACCCAAATCTAGCAGTACTAATGCATTATTCACACAAATCTCCGTTCAAATTTTATGACCCCTCATTGGAACACACGCATTCAGCTCATTCCAACAAAGGTCATATGCCATGTTTTCGAGACAAAAGAATAAAAATTTTAGTTATTCATGAAATTTTTAGGCAACTGTTGTCTGTTATTCACATTGCTTCATGAAATTTCAGTACTTTTAGAAGTTACCTCAGTAATCAAGGGTTAATTCCCCTTAATTAAATGTCGCCTCTAAAAAACAACCACTTTGCATATCTTACCTTTTTACCAGCACAACTGCCAAAACTTGTCAGCATTCTTCGCAAAAATCGCTATTCAAATTTTAATTTTTGTCTCTTAAACATACATGTACTTATCGCTTGTAAATACCCCATTGGAATGAGCTTTTTGAGCTCATTCCAATGAGAGGTCGAACACCATGCTTTTTGAGTCAAAAAAGCAATTTTTTAGTTATTCCAGAATTTCGTATGTAAAACACAGCTTTATGACTTCACATTAAAATGAGCTCTCTAAGCTTGTTCCAATCAACATTCACGCACTATGTCTTTCACACAAAAAATAAAATTTTTCATTTATTCAGGAATTTTGTTTGCAAGAACACTCTTACCCCCCCCCCCCCCCCCAATCCCCCCCCCCCCCCCCCCCCCCCCCCCCCCCACACACACACACACACACACAAACACAGACACACACATCTAAAAGTTCGGCAGCAAAAAAACAGTTACTTCAGTTTTTAAATGCATTATAGGAACAACTTGCCTAATCAAATTTAAATACTTTTGCATCATTCTGTATCTAGAACAAACCATTTACCATATCTTTACGCAAAATTCTCCAGCATCATTCACAAAAAAACACCATTATTTATATATTCACATTTCTGTCTCAAAAATATACCTGATCTTCCCATACCCCTATTGGAATAAGCTGTTTGAGCTTGTTCCAATGATGATAAAAAAACTAATATTTTGGAAAATTTGTGAAAATTTTTGTTTTCTTGCATGCAAATATGTACATGCAGCACATGGAAGATATCCACAGTTGGGGAGAGATGTCCAAGGCTATCTCTTCACATTCCTTGTTTGTGCTTCATGCTAAACCAGTTTGTCTGCAGAGATAAATTTGCTTTATTAAAAATCATTGGAGATTGTCCACACACCAATGATTTTAAATAAAACTAATTTTAGGTAACAAATGTTGAACTTCAAACAAAATCTATCACTCAACCAGTTAATGTTGATGAGGCATGACATGGTGAAGGTGACCTAAAATACTTCTTAGAGTCACTTTGTCAGGTGAGCGTTTAAGGCCACGTGGGGCCTCTTGTTGTAATTATTATTACTAAATTTTCTTGGGAGTTTTAGCTGAATAACAGAATGAATTCTTTTCTTTTCCCCATGTTTACGTCTTCACCTACGGGTGGTTAGGCGTTGTGTTCTGCATCTACCATCTGATGTTCTGCAGTTTCTTCCCTGGAAGTCTCTGTTTTGCATCAGATAGTGTGTTTTTGGTAACTGATTTCGGGCCTGGGTGCCTGGAGTCTTATTTTAGTGTTTTTACACTTATTGTTTACATTTACAACAGCCCTCTGTGTGAGGGGGGGATTTCTGGAAATTAATATCTTGATATTATTTTAATCAGAACTAGATACATTATTATTGTTCGTAAGTGTTGAATAAATTGTTTAAAATATTTTTAAAATTTTTGTCCACACTTAGGCTTGGGATCCATTGGGGCTCAACGTTACTTTTCAGAAACTTGGGCTGTTCTGAAAAAATATTTTTTCAAAATATTTTGATTTCAATTATTTTTTCTATATTAATGGATCATATTATTATTATGTATTTTGATTGCCAGGGGTTAGTGCGAGTACCAGGACTTGTTTTCTTTTCACATTGAAAGGATATTGATCAATTGTAATAAGAGGAAGTCTTCCTCTGACTTTATAATCATTCTATATGTGGTCAGTGTACTCGCATTAACTCCTGTTCTGTATCGTATGATTTCGATGACAATCTGTGAAGCGTATGTCATGGTATGTTATTGAGGAATTGGACACTCCGGTCCTTTCCCCGCAGGGTCACTCTACTTTATCAATTTCTATTTCAGACGATCAAGATTAGGGTGATGAATCTGTAATGTCTTCCAATAGTGTGCCTCCGTCGTCACAATTAATGAAGGGCTAGCGGAAAAGTGCTCATGTAAATACGCCAATTGCCTAAGAGGACCCTAGTAGGTTCGACGGCCTTTGACATCCGCTAGCTCGCCCGGTGTAGCGTCCATTCACCGAATGGTTCGGCAGCCGGGTTCGTCCGTTGCGGTCTAGAAGGAATTTTGGGGTGATGCGAGCACTATAAATCAACCTAATGCACACCCAGTGACGGCAGATCGGAGGGAGAACGGAGGAAGCCTTTTAGTCCGGTTCATAGCTCGTTCCGGTCCATCCGGACGGCAAGCGAGAGAGGCCCCTCTCTCGTTCAACAACATCTGGCCCCAGATGTTGTGGTACAAAATGTTCGCATTCGGAGCTTACGTCCGTCGCTCGGGACGCTCCGACATATAGTCAGTCCGGAGTAGACTGTCAATAAGGCTTCCTCATTCTCATAGTTGCGCACACGACCGCTCTTGGCTACGTGACCACGGATATCCAGTCAGCTTCGCCAGTCAGAGATTCATCGGCGACCAGGTCACACCATCCGGTAGCCAGGGACATGAGGCCTGCAGACTCCGGACGTTCGCATAGGAAGTGTGCGGGAGTCAACGTACACGGAGCTTCCGGCGGCAATGCATCGTAAGACCGCTACTGCACAGGCCTTGGAAACGGACGTGCTTTCCTAAATAGCACAGTTTATCGCAGCATCCCAGCATCAACTGAATCTGTCGCATATTTTTTATCCGACGATGCTGGGTCGGGACGCTCCGCGGAAGCGGGTACGGACGTCCGAAAATTTCATCCGGTCCGACGGGATACCGAAAGGGATTTGGAGGATTTCGAGCTTTCCCTTTCGGAACAATATATGCTGTTGTGTATGTCATCTGACTTGGTCTTCTACAGCTTCTTTCGTCTGACCAGAATGCTGCGATGCCGGATAAGAAACTGATAGCGTCGGTGGACTTAGAAATTTTTGGTTCGGTTCAGGAACATCGTCCCTCAGTTCCGACATAGTCCAATAATGTCACACAAACTTTCGAATTATTGAACGACGCTATATATATTATTATTTTATGCTTGCTGTAACCAAGCATTTCTGGTTTCTTGTTCGCAAAGTTACGAAGATGTCTTTCAAAAGTGTGCCTCTGTCGTCATAGTTAATGAAGAGCTAGCGGCAATAAGTGCTCATGGAATATGTCTATCGCCTACGGAGTGACATTCGCTAGCTCACCCGGTGTAGCGTACATTCATCGAATGGTTCGGCTGCCGGGTTCGTCCGTTGCGGTCTAGGAAGGAGTTTTGGGTGATGCGAGCACTTTAATTACTTTAGTACTCACCCAGTGACGGCAGATTGAGGACAGATCGGAGGAAGCCTGTTAGTCCGGTTCCTGGCTTGTCCAGGTCCGTCCGGGTTGTGAGCGAGAGAGGTCCCTCTCTCGTCCAACAACATAGGGGACCGCATGTTGTGGTTCAGATATTTTACATTCGGAGCATATGTCTGTCAGTCGGGATGCTCCGTTATATTGACAGTCCGAGAGACTGTCCTTAATGCTTCCTCATCCTCACAGCAGGGCACACGACCGCACATTGGCTACGTGACCTCGAGTATCCGATTAGTTTCGTCATTCAGTGATTCCACGGCAAATAGGTCGCGCCATCCGGTAGCCAAGGGACACGAGGCCTATACACTCCGTTCGCTCGCATATTGGTAGTATGCACGGGGTAACGATCACGGAGCTTCCAGCGGCAATGCATTGTAGGACCGCTTCTCCTCAGGCCTCAGTGACGGACGTGCTATCCGAGTTAGCACAGTTGTTTCGCAGCATCCCAGCAATTGACAGTTTCTTGATCAAATCAGGAATTATCCGATGGCGCTGGGTCGGTGCGGTCCGCGGTTGCATCAGGTACGGACGACCGAACGCTTTATAGGGTCCGACAGGATGGCGAAAGGGATTCGAAAGATTTCGAGTTTTCCCTTTAGTAGTATCGGAAGCTGCCTTTCATATCTTCTGGCATTATCTTCCAGTGATTGTTATTTCGGACTTCATTGCTGCGATCTTGGATAAGAGACTTATAGCGTCATTGGACTCGGATTTTTCGATCGGTTCAGGGACATTGTCCCTGACTTACCGACGCAGTCCAATAATGTCATTACAACATGTGTTTTATTTTTCGACGCTATATATACATACAAGCCTGCTACCAAGCATGATAGTTTAGTTTCTTGTCCGCGTTGCTCATTTCTGCCGTTTTATCATTTATACGAATAGTTTTTTTTGGCAGAGCAGGGCATACCGAGAGTTCATATGCATCTAGATGGTGTGGTTAAAGACTGGAAATATTCTTTTTCGCCGTTTATGTCTTTTCCAACTTCAGTGTTGGAAACGACATGATGTATAGTAGACTTAACTTAGACACTTTATCATACGTAATGCGCCTTACTGAGGCGTTATCATTACGTCTTTAAGTAAAGATTTACGGGATATTATTCTCAATGTAATTTCTTTTGAGGGCAGTAGTTTGTTCACGTATAACTCCGCCCTTCAGTGGCTGATTGGAGTTGGTTAGACGTGACGCAGCCCTAGCTACATCCACACGCGTGGATAGTAAGGTTAAGAACTCTCTCAGAGTCGCTTCATTCTCGGAGGAGCTTCTCTTCGACGGCAACTTTTCGGCAATCCATGAATTGCTTGATTTACACGTTCTCTTGTCTATCTAGTGTTACAAGAGATTCAGACTGGGGCAAACATTTGGAGGTTGACTCAGAGAGTGCCACCGCAGTTGCCGGACCCGAGTGTGGCTGTTATGACGGTTGCCAGTCAAACAGATTGGGATATAATACTGATCCCTACGGATTCGAAGTGTCAGGGTCTTTGGGTTCCGCAGTCTCTTAGCAACCAGTTTTCTTCCGCGGAATAATGTTTTTTTAGGCTTGCTTTATGTCATTGCATGAACATTATTCAGAAACGCATGCCCAAATCCTGTCCTTTAATTCGACAGTAGTGGCGTATCTCCGGAACCAGGGAGGCACTCTTTCATTTCCGTTATTCAATTTAATGGAAAGAATCCGTCTGTTGGTTATAGTACACCAAGTTCTGTTTTGGTCCGTCATATTCCGGGTCGTCTGATTGTTTTACCAGACTCCCGTTCACTTACGGGTCGCTTGTTGCTGTCAGAATGGACTCTCAACAAACAAGTATTCAATCAGATTTGCTATCTATGGGAGCGCCCAATGATGATTTATGTACGACACAGCTTGCTAATCAATTGCAGACGTATGTGTTGGCTTGTCCAGATTTCTGAGCTAATGTTGTTAACGCTCTATTGATCTATAGGACGGAATGATAGGATACGCGTATCCTCCGGCGCTGTTGTTTCAGCAGGTATTGCTAAGATAAACAACCACAATACATTTATGTTGATAGCATCTCTATATTCACAGAGATCATGGGTAATTTACTCTCTTGTCTACTGTGGGTCTTAACGTGAAATCTTCCTCAATGTGAGGATCTTTTTTCACTGGGTAAATCGTGTCATCTTTATCACAACCCGCAAGGTCGCAACCTTCATGTATTCCGTTGTGTGGTCCGTATTGCATTGTAAGCATTGTACTGGACGAGCTTTGGACGCGATTTCTTACTATAGGAGATCCTCTTCTTCGCTATTCTATGCGGCTAAAGTGGAGGCTCTTCCGTCGTGGTGTAGGGATCATTATGTTCATATTGTTGATCCCTCCATTCTACTCATTGCAATTTTTTAGTATACTTGTTTCACAAGATCTACTGCAGCCTGTTATTATTAAGGTTATAGGTTTATGTTACCTCATACCTATGCACTCTACGATAGTTTACAATGGAGTCTTATGTCTCTTTATCTAAGTCAGTAACTTTTTGATAAATAGACTTAGAATCTTTAGATTAAATTCCTATATGGATTTTAACTTCGGTTCTTATTTAGCTAAGTAATCATTTGAGCCTCTGGAAACAGTAGTTTTCAAATTCTGACCTTTTAGACAGTAATTCTGTTGGTTTCTCTTTTACTGTAGAGTCAGTGAGTTTCATGCACTATCGATGGATGATTTTCACTTTCGTAGTTTCGGAATCACTACTTCCGTTACTATTTAGGTTGGATTTTTGCATAAGAGTTAGGCTTCTAATATCCGGAACCTATTGTTTTTAAGGTCCTTCCATCTTCGTACGTGCATAGGCCTTTACTCTTTCCGGGTAGAGTTTATGTATTTATAAACAGATATCTGTTTATTACTATGGGCGTAAGCTTCTTCTGTCTTTGATGCCTAGTAGAAGGACGTTATGCTCCATTCTATTGTTAATGGATTCTATTAACTATCGGTACTGCTTATGGTATATCATTGACTTAGCAGTTGTGCTTAAGATTTCGGCTCCTGAAGTAAGAGTTCTTCTACATCTTGGGCTTCCTTTAATAGTGTCGCTATTATAGATTTTTGAAGGCCACTCATTGCGCTCAGCCATCCACATTCATGAATTTTTATCTCAGAAATATCGAGTCCATTTCTGGAGGCCTCTATTGTTAGGTCTATTATCTACTGCTCAGAATGTCATTCACTTAACAGTTGCTACTATAGCTAGGTAGGCTGTCTGTTTCGGCAGTGTCTCCGTTCTGCTGCCCTCTTCGCTCTGGGCTATTTGACCCAGGGCAAGAAAAAGGGGGGGGGGGGGGGGGAGGGTGTTCCCTTGTGTCACCTGTTTTACTATGAAAACAAGGGGATACCTCCTCCGGAGTTAGTAATTCTGAGTTGTTATTGGGATGATTGTTTAGTGAGAAGTTTAGGTTTTTAAAATTCATTCAAGTCGTAGTTTTTAAAGTATAGCTTTTGATTATTGCATATGTCAGCGGACATGATTATGCAATCCTCAGACACTTTTAGGAGTATAAGAGTCTCTATTCTCTAGACTTACTTTATTTATTGGCTTACTTTAAAAATTATTAGTATAAGGATTATATTGGATATTAATAGAGTACATGGATGTATGAAGCTCAATTTTGGAAGGTGTTGTATCTTTCTAATTTATCATAAATAAGAAAGATACATGTAAGGCCTATTACTTCTTTTTTCCCTACAGGGGATGACTCTATTTTATATTATTGAGCGTATTCCATTTTGCTCTATGTCCTTGGCCCTCCAGCCTTTTTACTATTCAGCTATGTCTGGGTCATTGGTACAGTATAAAAATGTTAAAAAATTTATAGTAATTTCTATATTTTTTAAACTTACCAATGACCCAGACGGGGATGGCCCTCCCAGGAGTTGGGAACTCTTGCCTCCCCGCTGAGTACATAGCGCTTACCAGGCACTGGTTTTTAGAATGATTAATGGCGCCAATTTCGGAACGTCCTTGACACTGCGCATGCGCAGTAGAGGCGAAGTGTGGAGGGCCTTTCAGGACATGTTTTCTTTGGTTTTAGATGCAAATTTTGGGGATTGGGGGGCAAAATTTGTGTTTGGCCCTATATTTTAAGAGTTAGCACCAGCTATGTCTGGGTCATTGGTAAGTATAAAAAATATAGAAATTACTATAAATTTTTTAACTTTTTGTTGTTGATTTTTTATGTGTTTTGGTCAATTTTAAGACAAAAAAAATATTTTTTTTACACTGAAAATTTGGGGTCCGGGTGGGACTTAGAAAATTTTGGACCAAAACCCGGAAATTAGTTTTTTGTTTTTTTATGCGTTTTGGTCAATTTTAAGAAGAAGAAAAAATTTTAGGCTGAAAATATTTTGTTTGGGACTTTGATAATTTCCGAACAAAAATAAAAAAAAATCTGTTTTTTATGCATTTATCTCAATTTTGGGACGTAAAAGTGCAGGAAATGAAAATAGAAGGAAAATCCTGTGTATTGTGTGGGCACAACTGCTTCATCTAGTTGGTATATGCTTTTCTTATGAGGGGTGTATGCAGCTTATTCAAGTCAAGTCCCTGGTTTGATATTTAGGCTACCATGTCAGGTGAGCGCCCTCAGGCCCCCTGGGGGCCTCTTGTCTAAATATCTGTTCTTGCTGCATAAAACCTAGTAGCATCACAAAAAACTTTGCTTCAACTATATTTTTCTATTTTCAAAACGGATCGATAGTTTTGTGTACAATACAGTTTGTTTTTACATTAAAAAGTTGGGAAAGCCCGTAATTTGTCCAACAAATTACAATTCTCTAGTTCTACTTGTGATTACCTAAATTTCTAAGGAGACTGCTTCTCAACAGCATTGAAGGGTGTGGAGGGCGGATATCAATGTTGGAAACTAAGCTGTACCTTATTAAGTTGGCAGGGAGCATAGTAGTACTCAACGATTAGTCGACTAGTCGATGTCGACTCTGGGCAAACCAGTAGTCGACTCTCAATTGTGCAGTCGTCTAGTCGGAGGAGTTCAAGCTTTTAGGTAAATAGTATCCCTTCTGTACCAATGACAGACAGTTTGAACAGCAATATTGGGCAATCAATGTATACATCTATTGCCATCTAATAGTAGTGATAGTAGTTTGTTTTAACTGGTACTAGTAGAGTGCTGAATTATTTTGGGCTATCAGGATATGTTATTAATTTGCCTTGTTGCAATTTATGGGAGAGTGCCTATAGGAACTCTCCCATAAATCGCAGCAAGGCAAATTAAATAAGACTATATAATTTCACTCTTAGCATAATTAGAAGCACATTAACAGAATAATGTTCTAGTAAGTTGCTGTATATGAATGCCCAAGTGAAGCCAAATTTGGACCGGAACACCAACACTGTTATAAGGAGACAGGTTATCACCAATGACTAGTCGAAGTCGACTTGACTTTTGGGCTTTGGAATTCACTAGTCGTTTGAGCACTAGACCATAGTGAGACAATGGTTACAGCATTGGGCGTCAAACCAAATAGTTCACAGTTTGATCCCCACCAGGAGTAAATATATTGTGTCCTAACACAAGGTATTTAGTCCTGATTGTCCAGGTAGAGGAATGGTGGCACTATGTCCTAAGTACTGGTGCACTGGCCTTCAACCAATGCTAACCCTGCTTGTGTAGAATTAGTACATTGGGAAGTCTGAAAGTTACTCACTGCTGCTTGGTGGTTCTCTCCATGTACTCCGGCTTTTTCCAACACAAGGTGGCCCTGGATGTCGACAAGCCTGAAAATAATTTTCACTGCGCTTCCAGACAAAATGTCAGACACCAAATGAATCAAGTATGTCATTTGAGAATGACATCTGACATATTACAAAATGGAGTTTGATTATTCAGAATAATGTGTTTTGGGTGTACATGGACCTTCATCTTAAAACTACTCAGAATTCATCCAACCATACCTTGTTTGGCAGGGCTCAATGAGCCCTGCCAAACAAGGTATGATTAGTTTCATTCTGAATTGGAACTGAATTACTCTTCAAACATAATTTGGATACATGTATGGCCGTGTCAAATCGTATTTCTTCACATGCTGTTAATACTGATGAGCTGTGCAGTCACTTTCTTCACACTTCCCAACTTGCCAGGATCAGAAATCACAATAATCATTAATTTTAGGCTTGCTAGTTATGTACATGATTTCCAGCATGCATGATGTTCAGATCACTGAACTTCATTAATAATTTTGGCATCAGACATTTTTGACTGATGATTTTAAACTTCAGTCAGACATTGGCCTTTTTGTACCTGACATTGTCCTTGTCTGACCACTTATTTTCTGGTATGGTTGTCGAAAGTGTCGTTAACCCTTTACCTAACGAATCGCCCGCATCCGCCCGCGTAATATGCAAATTCAGCAGTTGAAAAAATATTATTTTTCAAAAAATTTCAACAAAACCATATCATGTGACCCCTCGTTGGAACGAGCTCGTTGAGCTCGTTCCAGCAAGGGGTCACAAGATATGCTTTTGTCAAAATTTTTTGAAAAATTTAAAAAAATGATATTTAAAATAATAAATTTTGATATCGTCTGCGTTGGGTGAAGGGTTAAGGCCTAACCAAGTTAAAAATCTGTTTCTTGGGTGTAAGGCCTAAAAAAATAAAAAATCCATTTCTCAGGCCCTTTCGCATAGACCTTTTGGCTGCCACATGCTTTCTTTTTATATCCAATGCAAACTTAAAAAAGCAAAAATTAAATGGTTTATGTCTGACATTTTACCAAAGTTAATAAAATTTATAAATGTGTTCCTTGAGTGCAATTCACTGAAATACACCTACTCCCATGCTATTCTGTAGATTATGAGGCCTAAAAAATAAAACAAACCAAGAACATGAACTTTTGATGGCAAAGAAATAACTACAAAAATAACAAATAAAATAAAAAACTGGTCACCCACCCACAAGTAATTTTACAAAAAATGGCCTGAAAAACAGAAAATCCACTTTGTGGGGCCTAAGGGTAGGTTTTTAGAGCTAAGTTGTGGTGAGCTTATATGGCAAGGCCTGCGGCGTCAATGTCAGAAGCTTATATGGTAAGGCCTTTGGCATCAATGTCAGATGCTCATGTCCAGTTTTTATACGCCCGTTTAAAAAACGGTTGTATTATGTTAACAGTCTGTCTGTCTGTCTGTCCGTAAACAATTTGGTTCCCGTTCATTGAAAGTTGAACGCCTTGACGGATCGACATCAAACTTTCAGAAGTTGTTTTTAGCATTAAAATACAGGTCAAGTTCAATATTGGTGTTTCTCAGTCCATCTGCTGCAGAGTTATGGTCCTTTGAAAACACAATATTTCTAAAAAAATTGGTTTCCGTTCATTTAAAGCAGAATGCCTTGACAGATTGACACCAAATTTTTCAGATGTTGATTTTATACACCTGTTTGAAAAACTGGATGTATTATGTGAATGGTCTCTCCACCCGTCTGTCTGTCTGTCCATCCATGGACACATTTCGTTTCCGGACGATAACTTTAGTTGTAATGGTTTGAGTTAAATTTGGCATGTGGATTTAGTATGACAAAATGCAGGATGGGTTCGATTTCCGTTTCTAGAGGCCCATTTACAGTAGAGTTATGGCCCTTTATTTATGGGAATTTAGCCCTACGTTTCGTTTCCAGACGATAACTTTAGTTTGCCTTGACCGATTTATTTCAAATTTTCAGTTTTTTGTTTTTGACCACAAAATACAGCTCAAGTTCACTTTTGACCACAATCGCATATACCTTTCCAGAGTTATTCCCCTTGAATCATTGCAAATTTGTGGATTTTGTGGTTTCCGGATGATAACTTTAGTTTGCCTTGACCGAATTCAAATTCTCAGATTTTGTTTTTGACCACAAAGCACAGCTCAAGTTCACCTTTGGCCATAATCGCATGTACCGTTCCATAGTTATTCCCCTTGAATGACTGCAAATTTGTGAATTATGTGGTTTCCAGATGATAACTTTAGTTTGCCTTGACTAATTTGTTTCATATTCTCAGATTTTGTTTATGACCACAAAGCACAGCTCAAGTTCACTTTCGGCCAAAATCGCATGTGCCTTTCCAGAGTTATTCCTCTTGAATTTGTGCATCTTGTGTTTTCCGGATTATAACTTTAGTATGGCCTAACTGATTTTTTATATGCCTGTTGAAAAACCGTCGAATTATGGAATCAGTCTGTCTGTCTGTCCATTTGTCCATCCATTTGTCCATCTGTCGGTCTGTCCGTTCGTCAACATTTGGTTTCCAGATGATAAGTTTAGTATTTTTTTTGATTGACTCCTAAACTTGGTATGTGGTTTAATCAAAACAATAGACAGGTGAAGTTCGAATATGGGGTCAGTTCGAACTTCGAAGTTCCCCTGAATTATGGACCTTGTTGGACATAGAATGCATTAAATATTTGGTTTCCGGATGATAACTTTTATTATTTTATTTCCGATTGGTTCCAAACTTGGTATGTTGTTTAATCACAACAAAATACAGGTCAAGTTCGAATATGGGGTTGGTCCAAACAATTTTCACCCTCACCCCCATCCTTACCCCAACCCTTCAAAAAAGAGAAAACGGGCGTATATTGTCCCGCTACACGCTGCTCTTGTTTAAGACTTTGTTCGTCATTTTTGCTTTATATTGCATATATAGATTGTCAGGGCTTATATTTCGACGAGAATCCGAGAATCGATTCGCACAAAGATTCACGCAATAAAACCGGCGAGAATCCATATAGATTCTTGCTGCACCTCTGCTAGGATTCGCGTGAAAAAAATTAAGTCAATTTAACCCTTTAACTAACACAGTGGCAACAATTTAACCAATAGAAGGCTAACATGACCTGAAATATCCTGACACTTTTGTCAATAAAATCTTACAAATATGGCTGTCATTAGAACCGGCTCATTGAGCCGGTTCCAACGACAGCCATATTTCTAAGATTTAATTGGTAAATACTGTTCATTTAATTATTTTATCATTTATTTATTATTTATTTATTGTTTAAAAATTATCAAATTTAGTTTTAAAAAATTAAAAAGGTGTGTTGGGTAAAATGTTAACATGTGTTATCAGTATACAACAGTGGTTCAACCATGGTGGCCTCATGGGATCCTGCGACACTCATA
The DNA here is from genome assembly GCA_031216915.1 of Pictodentalium vernedei. Lineage (NCBI taxonomy): Eukaryota > Metazoa > Mollusca > Scaphopoda > Dentaliida > Dentaliidae > Pictodentalium > Pictodentalium vernedei. Next base: position 90,316,048 of record CM062297.1, on the reverse strand, counting down.
GTAGGTATGGATTCTCGCAACCATTTCCATATGGATTCTCACAAATTTAGACGAAATATAAGCCCTGGATTGTGGTGGGCTATCACAACTGTATCCATCCCTAATGATGTGACCTTTTTTTTTCAATTTCACCTAAAATTGTTAGCCCAAATTTATGCAATTTCTGGTTGTAAGAATTAGCATTTTTGTCTACTTTTGTGTATATTGTGGGGCATTAACACTTTACCTAATGAATCAGCCACATCCGTCTGCATAATATGCAAATTCAGCAGCTGAAAAATATTTTTCCAAAAATTTCAACCAAACTGAATCATGTTACCCCTCTTTGGAATGAGCTTGTCGAGCTCGTTCCAATGAGGTGTCACATGATAGGATTTGCTTGAAATTTTTTCAAAAATTAAAAAAATTATATTTAGAATAATACATCTAGATATCATCTGTGTTGGGTAAAGGGTTAACTTCTCATTTACTGTATATTTTTTTATTTGAATAACATCTTTAGATATTAACCCTGCTGTATGTGAAGATTCAACTAAATTTTTTTTCCATTCAAAAATTTCATGTTTTTCTTGGGCTTAGTCAACTTGTAAATGTTTGTGTTAATGTGAGTTTTATTCTTCTGTACATTTCAGGAATTTGATGGAGACTTTTAACCAAAATTTATTTTCTTGTAAAATTAATGTTTAGGTCAGCTTTTGGGGGCATGGTGGCTCAGTACAGGCTGCAGTCTGAGGGGGCCTCGGTTCAAATCCCAGTTACAGCACCGCATTGTGTCATTGGGCAAGACACTTCACTCCCATTGCCCACGTGGGGGGCACAGTGACGTTGTGTACTAAGGCGTACTGACCGCCCATTGTGCACCTGTCTTCAACCAATTTTAGCCCTGCTTGTGTGGAGTTTGTATATTGGGGAACTGGCAGTTGCTCGACATTGCTTGGTGGTTACCTCCAGGTACGCCAGCTTCCTCCACCTGTAAAACTGTCATGGTATATATATATAGCTATCTTTCTCAACTGGGGGTGCTGTGGCTTAGTAGGTAGAGGTGCAGGCTACAAGCCGAGAGGCCCTCGGTTCAAATCCCACCTGCGACAACCGCGTTTTTTCTTGGGCAAGACACTTCACCCCATTGCCCACGTGAGGGCACTGTGGTGTTGTGTACTAAGGCGTACTGCACGTCGATGATACACTTGTCTTCAACCAATGCTTAACAGAATTTCTGCCCAAATAAATAACAAAAACTAGAGATCACTCATTAGTTGTTGCTATGTATTGTGGTGGAATTCTGTTAACCCTTTACCTAACATGAAAAGCAGACGACAGTTGCATAGAAATTCTTCAATAACTACATTTTTTCATTTTTAGCTCAACTTTGGCGAAGCCAAATTTGAGCTTTTGTCATGGCCCGTCGTCCGTCTGTCCGTCCGTCCGTCCGTCCGTCTGTCCGTACGTCAACAATTGGATACGGCTCGGGCTAGAGGCCGTATTTATGAACCGATCTTTACGAAACTTCTTGGGTACCTTTGTTATGACCGTGGGACGAGAACGAGTGTTTTTGGGTGCGGTCCGAAATTCAAGATGGCTGCCAGCCACCATTTTGTACCGACGATGCAGAAATCTGTTTTTTTGTACAGAACTTCCATATGAAAGCTCTGATTTGAATAATTTTTTGTATGAATGTTTAGTACCATGGGATACATCACATATAATACAGGGTTTTTTCTCGTGCGTAAATTGTGCAAATTAGACTAATTTTGATGTTTTTTGGGGTTACTTTCAGCACTGTAAGTGCAAATGCCAATACGGCTCGGGCTAGAGGCCGTATTTATGAACCGATCTTTACGAAACTTCTTGGGTACCTTTGGCATCACTGTGGGACGAAAACGAGTGTTTTTGGGTCCGGTCCGAAATTCAAGATGGCCGATGGCAGCCATTTTGTACAAAATTAGGTGCAATCAGATTTTTGCACAGAACTTCCATATGAAAGCGCTGATTTGAATAATTTTTTGTGTGAATGTTTAGTACCATGGGATACATCACATATAATACGGGTTTTTTTCTCGTGCAGAAAGTATGCAAATTAGATGAACTTTGATTTTTTCAGTGCGACTTACACACACTAAGTACACATGTCAATACGGCTCAGACTAGAGTGTGTATTTATGAACTGATCTTCACGAAATGTCTTGGGTACCTTTGTTATCACCTTGGGACGAGAACGAGTGTTTCTGGGTGTGGTCTAAAATTCAAGATGGCTGCCAGTGGCCATTTTGTACCGAAATTAGGTCTAATCAGTTTTTTGTACACAACTTCTATACAGCTCAGACTAGAGGCCATATTTATGAACCAATCTTTACGAAACTTCTTGGGTACCTTTGTTATCACCGTGGGATGAGAGTGAGTGTTTTTGGGTGTGGTCTGAAATTCAAGATGGCCACCAGCAGCCATTTTGTACCAAAATTAGTGCAATCAGTCTTTTGTACAGAACTTCTGTATGAAAGTTCTGATTTGAATAAATTTTTGTATGAATGTTTAGTAACATGGAATACATCACACATTGTAAGGGTTTTTTTTTTCGTGCAGAAATTATGCAAATTAGATGAACTTTGATTTATTCAGTGCTACTTACACAATGTAAGCACACATGTCAATATGGCTCAGGGTAGAGGCTGTATTTATGAACTGATCTTCACAAAACTTCTTGGGTACCTTTGTTATCACCTTGGGACGAGAATGAGTGTTTCTGGGTACGGTACAAAATTCAAGATGGCTGCCAGTGGCCATTTTGTACCGAAATTAGGTCCAATCAGTTTTTTGTCACAAGTTCTATACAGCTCGTATTTATGAACTGATCTTCACAAAACTTCTTGGATACTTTTGTTTATCTTCACAAAACTTCTTGAGTACTTTTGTTTTCACCTTGGGACATGAACGAGTGTGTTTTGGGGTGCCTTTGTTATCACTGTGCTATGAGAACAAATATTTTGGGGTTCAGTCAGACCCACTCTGGGACTCAAAGATTTTTTTCTAGTTCAGCATCTGACTGTCACCCACCTTTACAATACTTTACCTATACATTTGTTACAGGCAACGGTCAGTATTTACAATACTTTATATGTACCTTTGTTATCAGGTCATTACCTAGATGTTTGTCATTGCTGTGTCACATACTATACATGTACATGTCTTTGTCTTGACAAGTTGAGCTACAGTGTCATTGACACTTTCATTTGTCTCAAAAACATAGGTTATGACCCCTCATTGGAACGAGCTGAACGGGCTCGTTCCAAAGAGGGGTCATAACCTATGTTTTTGAGACAAAAAAAATGAAAAAATAATGAAATGCAATTGGTGATTTTTGAGAATAACGCTGACCGGTTTTGGCCGTTACATTGGGTAAAGGGTTAAGACATAAACAGCATGGCTGGCGTAGTAAAACAGAGAAGACAGAAAAGGATCTCAACACATTATTTCGTTTAAATAATATTTATTTCCAATAAGGCCTAAAAAGTTTTAAATCTGTTTCTCAGGACCTCCCATATGGTCCCTTTAACTGCGGCATGCTCTCTTTTTTTATTACCAAATAAAACATAAAAAAATAAAAATTAAATGGTTTATCTCTGATAGTTTACCTAAGTTTTTGCCCCTTGAGTTCAGCGACGCTTTGCAATGCATTAGTATTGCAAAGCCTTCTTGCATTTAAGGGATGAAATACACCACCACCCAAGCTGTTTCTGTAGATTATGAAGCATAAAACATAGAACAAACCAAGAACAAGAAAGTTTGATGGCAAAGAAATAATTACAAAAATAAAAACCCACCCACCAGTGTGCCATTTTGCAAAAAGTGTCCCAAGAAACAGAAGATCATCTTGGTGGGGCTGAATTGAAATGTTTGTACAAAATAACAGCATATTAACAAATGTAAAGGAATTGGTTTTAGCAGCATTGCTAAAATCTTATACGTAGCTGCTTCCATAACACATTATTTCTATACAGTACGTGGAGAGTGTATTACCACTAAATCACCCACAGAGTGGAGATTCCACCCAAGCAATAATTGCAAATTTGTTGCAAAGCATAACCAGTACAAGCAAAGTTAAACCCGGAGGTCCATTGGCTTAAACATTGCTTATGTTTTTTGTCGATATGTACAAAATTCTAAAGTTATAGCTTGGGTGTTAACCTCACTCCATGGGTGATTTATATAGTTACAATTCACTCGCCACGTACTGTAGGATGCTACCATATTATTTAGCAAAACCAGCTAACAGGGTCTCAATATAAGCTCATTATTTCCAGGCCTCTTCATGAAACGACTGGTGGGGAAAATGATTCTTTGATTAATTTTTTCAGATTATACTTTAAAGGAAGTTTCTTTATTTGAACAAAAAGAGGACACGATTGGGGCTGTGATCAGTGACTTGATATCCAGAAATGAAACACTACACTCTCTGTTGAAAGCTCTGGCATCCATTTCTCGCCGAGATTTAATTGAAGAAATTTTTACGAAAATTGAATGTGAAGAAACTTTGCAGAGAGAAATAAGAGGATATAATGAGTTGCAAAATGCAACTGATCCTAATGAAGTTGATGAATCTTCTGGTTATTATGCTGGGGCGCGCGGTATGAGTAAAGGTTTACAGGAAAAAGTATTTCCAAAAGAATCCAAACCAACCATTGATATAGAAATGCAAGATGATTTGCAATTTGACATACCCACTCCAGATGATGGGAAAGTGGTGGATTTGCAGGAAAAGAGAAAAAACGAAAAGAGACAGTTCCAAATCAATGTGGATTTACCCGCAGATGTTAATGAAGATACAGAACGTTCCCCGACAAGTACAAGTATTAAGTCAGAGATTTCTTCCAGTGTGATAGCACAAGCTACTGACGACACTGATAACGAACCATTTCAGTCCAGAGGATTCTCAGTGACTAATATTAGTGAAAATAATTCAGGCAATCTCCAAGAGACAAGATCTGTTTTTGAGGCTGGAAGTTTACGACATGGAAATCTTTCTGGGAATGAAGTTCGGAGAGATTTTCGGAACAATTTGAGTGATACTAGGAATAACGAATACCCACAAAGGGAGAACATTCAGCATTTTATTGATGATTTCAAACATCGTTTGTGTCCAGCAATTCTTACTGTGATGCTAAAACTATTTTGGGATACATTTGAAATGAATATCACACACAGGTGAAACTTATTTCTTTTTAACTTCCAGTAATAAGCAGAGACATCCAGGGAAGAGGCCCTTTGTTTTGAAAGCTACAGGAGAGTGACAAACACCTTCCTACTTGTAGGAAAAGGTTCGTAATGGTGACAACCCCATGTTATAACAGTCTTTCACTATGATGGAAAATCATGTACTATGGGCTTGTGAAATGTGTAAATTGTGGGCACATTTAATCAAATTTTCCAACTGTAAATTGAATGGATTCTTTCACAAATGATTTCTTAGATTAAATTTAGTTTTAATTTTTCATCAAATCTAGTCAGTACTTCTTTATAGCAGCCATGACAAGATTTGACGAAAAATATCTCCAACCCCTTGCACTCTGTGGCATGAAAAATGTACCAAATTATATCTTGTTTGACAACGCTCAATGTGCTCTGTGAAAGAAGACATAATTTTTTACATTCTCAGTTGCATTGTGGGAAAAATTTGCTGCTGAAAATGTTGGTATTTTGACATCAGAGTGCAGAGGGTTAAATTACTCAGCGGGTTAAGAGTTACTAATAAAAAAATATCTTAAAATTACTCACCAGGTTAATACCATAGTTTGGGAGCTGTTACTGCTAAATGCCTTGATCTGACTTTAACAAAATTTATGGTCACAGAACATGTACTCCAGGTTTGTCATTGTGAGGCAGGCGATCGTCCCGGGCTGCAGTCACCCGCCTAAGTTCAAAATTCCGTGGACGGTAAACATCTGCCTAACCCCGATTTCTGCAGCCCATTAATTTAGTCGAAGGCACCTCAAAATTGGCCGCCTTAAACGGCAATTTCTTATCAACCTACCTTACAATTGTTTACTACAGGCTTGCACTACAGTGGAAGACCCTAACTCGGATAAAATACTCTCTATTTTAATCTTTCCCAAGAGATGTGGGAAAGAAAAGTGGTGTAAAAAACACCACGAAAAAATAAGCCAAAACTGGGCTGAGCGCCATCGGCGCACACCCAGTATGGGATGCGTCTTCCCTTAGTACAAATCCACGACTTCCGTTAACCAATGCACAGTGCGTCATCAATTCATCATTCTTTTTTTTTCTCTGCACACATGGAGGAAGTGTCGCCATTTTGCTCTACGAAACAGTGCTAATTCAACTCGTCGATAATGGTTTTCCTGTGACTGGATTATGGATCCGAAGATCGTATAATAACAGGACTGTGTTTTGTATATTCTCATTAATATTTTCAACCACATTCTCATTGTATATTATTTATTATTCCGTTTTCTCTAATGTTTTTTGACATCGTGTCAATGCGGTTCGACAATGAAATTTTTCGGTTGATAAATTTAAATTGTTATTGGAGTTAGGTGTCAATGAGGGACTGTCTGGATAGGATTTCTTCACTCTGTTGAGGGCTGAATTTCTGTTTTTTCGGTCCCTGTTGGCTGTCTGGGTTCTGTCGTGTTCTCACCAGTTTTTTTCTGCCACCTTCTCCGGTAGTTGAGGGTATTCTTCTACTTTCTGTATCTGTTGAGTTCACCTTTTTCTTTTACTGCTCTCACCTCTGTTATTTCCAGTTCAGTTCCTTTAGGACAATTCCGTTTGCCCTCGCCTTTGGTACGTTCTCGTGGCTGTTTCTCCCGCACTCGCGGGGTGTGTGGAATACTGTCATTTCGGGGCCTCCCGACTCGACCACGTCTGGTGAGAATTACTCCCCTTCCGTGGGGGATGTGCAGTTTTTTTTTACCGTGGTGGATACTGTGGGAGCTGTTGGATTTCTGGTGAAGAGATGCCTGGTTCCGGGACTATGCGCCCTCTCCTGTCGACATCTGAAGCTGTCACTAGGGTTGTGACTCCTCCTTTGGAGGCCAAGCTAGGTGGCTCTCTCCCCTTTTCCGTCAGTTCCAACAGCTCCCGTCATATCTGCTGCTACTGCTGTTCCATCTACAATGTCATCGGGCACTGTTTTTAGCCGCAGGGATGTCTGTAGTGTGGTTGTGGGGCATCGGCCTCAACCTCAACCTTCCCTGACTTCATCTCGGCTTGGTGTCTGGTAGTGTAGATGTGGGGATATCGGCCTCAGCCTTCCCTGACTTCAACTCGGCGAAGTTGGAAGTAGCTGCCGGCCGGACCCTCTACTGTGGTCTCTGCATCGTCGAGTACCACAGTTTTGTCATTGGCGTTTTCCGTCCACTCATTCTTGTCACATGGCCAGTTTTGCGGGACCAACGCCTCCTGTGCAGCCTGGACCTTCTGTCCCGTAGAGGTCCACGGCAACTCTCCTGAGTTCCTGCTATGTTGATCCTTGGGGTGTGTCGTACCCCTATACATGTCTGCCCTCAGATGTTTTGACTGCCGCCCGTCGCCTCGCTTCGGGTATATTGGAGGATCATGACCCTTTGCTGGTTAAGAGGGTCAGGTGTGAAGCCACTTTGCTGGTTCGTCCCCATGTCGAACCGGCTGGTACAGGCAGTGAGCTTAGGGAGGCCCTCTCCTTACTCACTCAGGTTCTGTCCAAGAGCCTTCCTGTTGCTTCCAGCGAGGCAGCGAGTGGTTTCCAGGTGCCCCCTATGGTGCCGCCTCCCGGGATTGGAAACAGGCCGCTTTCTGATCCCCCTGGTGTGTCTAAACCATGGGAGGCGTCAGCTGGTTTGCCCACGATGGGTTATGTGTCTTCCGAATCAGGGGAGGGGTCAGACATCCTTGATGTCGAGAGCCAGCAGTCTTCTGACTTGGGGGCAGCTGTTGACTTTGTGTTTGGGTTCCTTCTGGATCTCAGACCATCAAACCATCCGACAGTGTCAGCCAGGCCGCAATCATCGGTCGCGCGCCTACAGCCTGTGGAGCAACCTGCTTCTGGGCGTCTTTGACCGTGCCAATCAGTACTGGTGGTTGAAGCATTTTCAGCCTTGGACTCTAAACTGAGTTCCAAGGCTATGAAGGCTCCGTTCTTCGCCAGGATTGACACCTTTTTGCCAGGGTGCGACGTTGGATCCTCTAGGTCTTTCCCTTCACGGGATGTGGGACCAGGATCGGGCATCTGTACACATCAACCAGAAGGAGCTTCTTGCTTGTGTTCTGAGTTTCAGGGAGTGGATTCCTCACCTGTCAAATCGTCAGGTCCTTCTGTTGTTCGACAATTCGACAGTGGTTGCTTACATTCGGAACCAGGGCGGCACACACTCGGTTACAATGTACGAATTGGCTAGGGATCTTCTACTGCTCGCACAGGATGTCGATGCCGGGGTGGTTGGTCGTCACATTTTCGGTCGTCTGAACATTCTAGAAGTGTTCCAGTGATCTCTTTGTGACTCGTTGGAACCATCAGGTGGACACTTTCATGTCCCCGTGTCCAGATGCTCTGGCTTTCGCCATGGACACTCTGGCCCTCCTTTGGGACGGTCTTGCTGGCTACGCCTTCCTGCCGGTTCCGATTCCGCCTCAGGTTCTAGCCCAGATATGAACCTGCAGTCGTCAAATCTTTTCGATCACACCCCTGTCGCCTCGGTGGGTGTGGATCAATGTGCTCCGCTCTCTGTTGGCGGTGGTTCCGGCATGTCTCCCTCTACATCGCGACTTTCTTTGCCCAAGTTGCCCGAGGAGGTTTTAAGTTGACCGACTTCATTGTGCCTTTGTGCATGTCTTTTATCGGGTCCTGTCTCCTTTGTAGTGGTTTTTAGAGATAAGCAATGGAGTTGCTTTTCTTCTTCAAGGAGGCACTCACTGCACTGGTTTAGCCTCTGTGGCTAAGTAGAAGGTTCTTTTGTCAATGGTGTGCGATCACTCTGTTGCTTCTGTCACTCCTTCGATCACACTGCTTGCGGAGTTTCTGGTATATGTTTGTTTCTGGGGGTCTCCAGCAATGGGTACAAGTCCATGTTTCGGTGACCTTTTTCATATGTGGTACCGCATTGTCTCAACACTCATCATTGCCCCTCCAAGCTTGTTCAGCTCTTTTCCTTGAAAAGGGCCTAGGACTTTGCAGTTTACTCCAAGATGGACACTTTCTTGGGCGCTGCTCTGCTTGGAGGGGGTGGGGGTGGGGGTTGTTCGCATCTTTATCCTGGATGGATATGCGTTTTCTCACATGCCAGATCTCTTGCTATTCGTGCAGCTTCCACTCATCTAGCTACTGGTGATTGTATTACCAATTGTTTTTTCTGCCACGAGGTGCGTGCATTGTCTTCCTCTTTTACTAACTCTGTCATATTGTCAGATGTTATACTGGCAGCCTACTGGAGAAATGCTACCTTCTCCTTTTATCTGCGACAGTTGCAGGAGCCGACAGAGGACCTTTGTCCTACGGGCCCTCTTTCTTCGGCTCAGGCTGTTGTCTATCCCAGCCATTCAGCTTTTTTTACAGGGTCAGTTCCAGCTATGTGCTGTTACTGCCCTTTCTGTCTGTGCGTCACACTTCACCATACACATCATCTTTCATTGTCTTTTACTAATATTTGTGATGCTATGGTTTGATAGGCCAAGGGATCTCTTCTGTCCACGGTTCCAGTGCAATTGAGATGTGTGGGTTGGTTATGTGATTCCCTCCATCCTATTGTCTATTCAGCCTGTAGTAAACAATTGTAAGGTAGGTTGATAAGAAATATAAATTTTATAGTAAATTTCCTTTCTTATTATACCTACCGCAATTGTTTACATGGAGGCCCTCCCATCTTCTTATTCAGGTAAGAATCCTTCCTCCCCGCTGATCACATAACTCCTATGTTGGTGGACTCAAAAGAATGATGAATTGATGATGCACTGCCCAATGGAAGTCGTGGATTTGTACTAAGGGAAGAGCATCCCATACTGGGTGTGTGCCGATGGCGCTCGGCCCAGTCTTGGCTTATTTTTTCGTGGTGTTTTTTACACCACTTTTCTTTCCCACATCTCTTGGGAAAGATTAAAATAGAGAGTATTTTATCCGAGTTAGGGTTTTCCACTGTAGTGCAAGCCTGTAGTAAACAATTGTGGTAGGTATAATAAGGAAGGAAATTTACTATAAAATTTATATTTTCATGGATTGAAGGAGGTACATGTAACAAAAGCGCAATTTGTAAAGTTTGTAGTGTGTCGTCAATGCAGTCACCCAGAGACAGTAAGTAACTTTCCAAATATGAGTGGGAGGTCTACCAATTCCAAAGTTGTAATTAGTTACTACATTGTACATCAGACTGAAACAACACTCGTGTCACACTCGATTACGGGATGTATCATCCCCAAGCCAGTTCGACCCCTGACGATTTGTCTGGGATGTTTCGTCCCAAAATCGTCCCCCAGATCTGATTGATTCGTGCCAAGTTATTGGCATCTGGCAGTGAGCACAGTGTACTGGCTTTTACAGTCACGTAATGTATAGATACGGGCTTGGTTATTTGGATGCATGATAACTATAATGCTCATTGTTGGTGAGTGTCATGGGTAACCAGGTATCTTGCATCCAAATATTCAAGCCTGCATCTACACATTACGTGATGGCATACATCATAATTACACAAAATGTCTTAGGTACCTTTGTTATCACTTTGGGATGAGAACGAGTATTTCTGAGTGCAGTCCAAGATTCAAGACGGCTGTCAGTGGCCATTTTGTACCGAAATTAGGTCCAATCAGTTTTTTGTACACAACTTCTATACGGCTCAGGCTGGAGGCCGAATTTAAGAACCTATCATTACGAAACGTCTTGGGTACCTTTGTTACCGTGGGACGAGAACGAGTGTTTTTGGGTGCGGTCTAAAATTCAAGATGGCCACCAGCAGCCATTTTGTACCAAAATTAGTGCAATCAGTTTTTTAGCTTAATTTGACAAAGTCAAGATAAGCTGTTGCCATCACGCGTGCGGAAGTCTGTTAGTCTGTGAGTCTGTTCACATTTTCCTTCAGCATGGGCTACACCCTGCAGTTCTTGTCTGACCGTCACAAAATTTCATATGCAGGTTTGGGGTCATGTCTGGATGAGAACGTCCCCTTTTGGTCGCGATCGGTCAACCGGTATGGCAGCCCGAGCCCAAAACCCAAAAAACATTAGCACAGTCTACAGGTCATATTTATGAGGGGATTTCATTGTAACTTGGTAGGATGCCTCTGTATAATGCCTAGATAAGAATGTCCCCTTTTGGGCATGATCTGTGAACTGTGATGGCTGCCCAAGCCTGAAACTCAAAAACTTTTAGCACAGTCTGCAGGTCATGTTTAATAAGGAGGGATTTCATTGTAACTTGGTAGGATGACTCCTTATGATGTCTAGATGAGAATTTCACCATTTGGGCATGATCTACCAACCGTAACGACTCTGCCTGAGCCCAAAACCCACAAACCCTTAGCACAGTCTACAGGTCATATTTATTGAGGAATTTCATTGTAACTTGGTAGGTTGTCTTCATATAATGTCTAGATGAGAAAGTCCCCTTTTGGACGTGATTGGGCAACTGTGATGGACACATGGGCTCAAAGCCCGAAAACCTTTAGCACAGTCTACAGGTCATATTTATGAAGGGATTTCATTGTAACTTGGTAGGTTGACTTCATATAATGTCTAGATGAGAATGTCCCCTTTGGACGCAATTGGGAAACTGACGGCTACAGGGGCCCGAAGCCCGAAAACCTTTAGCACAGTCTACAGGTCATATTTATGAAGGGATTCATTGTAACTTGGTAGGTTGACTTCATATAATGTCTAGATGAGAACGTCCCCTTTGGACGCAATTGGAAAACTGACAGCTACAGGGGCCCAAAGCCCGAAAACCTTTAGCACAGTCTATAGGCCATATTTATGAAGGGATATCAGTGTAACTTGATAGGATGACTCATTTTGGAATAATTTCACCGTAACTTGGTAACTTCCGTTGATTTACGTTAACTGTGAGGGCCATATACATTAACTGTGAGGTCGTATTAACCCACCCCTCAGCTCGTTAGTACATTGTACACCTCATATTATTTTTATCAAAAACATAGCATACAGAGAACAGAAATGAACATATTCCCAATTATCACCATTCTTGTCTTATTTCATAATCCGTTCATAAACATTGAACATTATCCTTTTCATCAAACACAACACACAAGTTAAGCTACAGTGTCATTGACACTTTCATTGTACAGAACCTCTGTTTGAAAGTTCTGATTTGAATAAATTATTTTTGTATGAATGTTTAGTAACATGGAATACATCACATATAATACAGGTTTTTTTCTCATGCAGAAATTATGCAAATTAGATGAACTATGATTTATTCAGTGCTACTTATACACAGTAGGTGCACATGTCAATATGGTTTGGGCTAGAGTCTGTAGTTATGAACTGATCTTCACAAAACGTCTTGGGTACCTTTGTTATCACCTTGTGACAGGAACGAGTGTTTTGTGTACCTTTAATTTGTTATCACTGTGCTATGAGAACAAATATTTTGGGGTTCAGTCAGACCCACTCTGGGACTCAAAAGATTTCTTTCCTAGTTTAGCATCTAACTGTCACTCACCTTTACAATACTTTACCTATACATTTGTCACAGGCTACGGTCAGCATTTATGTACAGACCGTTACAATACTTTATATGTACCTCTGTTATCAGGTTATTATCTATTATGTTTGTCATTGCTGTGTCACATACTACACATGTACATGTCTTATACAAGTTGAGCTACAGTGTCATTGACACTTTTATTTTCATTTTTTGTCACCAAAACATAGGTTATGACCCCCCCAATGGAACGTGCACAACAAGCTCGTTCCATTGAAGGGTCATAACCTATGTTTTTGAGACAATAACTGAAAGAATAATGAAAATTAATTGGCAATTTTTTAGAATATGATGCTGGCAGGTTTTGGCCGTTACATTGGGTATAGGGTTAATATACAACCAAGAAGGGGTGTTGTGGACAGTTGTCAAATTACCTTGGTTGTGGTGTCTAGTCTTCACTAGAGGTAGCCAAGACTTGACTAGGAATCACTACTAAGACACTAGCAAGCCAGAAAATAAGCAGACTGTCATCTGCCAAATGAGGTCCCCAGAGGGTGATTTTAGTGATGCTACCCTGCATCGCAGGGTAGCATCACTAAATTTACCCTCTGTGAACCTCGATCTGAATCAGGGTCTCAAAACTAAACAGAACAGGGTACCCAGAGGATACAGTGGCCACTGTATGGGATAGCATCATCAACTTCACCCTCTGGCGACCTCAATCTACAAATGTCAGACTACTTATTTTCAGGCCTGGACACTATAGTCTCACAAGGTATAACCTGCTCCCTTCGTCAGTATCTAAACTACAGAATTATAACCTAAGAAATGCTGTAAACTTAAACCTACCACCGCCTCACTCTGTGTTATGTCACACGGAATTCATTTACTCACCAGACAGACTTTGGAATGACCTTCCAATTGATATCCGGCAGATACAGTTAAAACTAGAAGTTTTAACTGGTCTCCAATTTGAATTGACTTGACAATCATCCATCCACATCCGAATCTGTAGTGTATATATTCTACATTTGCCACTATGCAGGAGACGACTTTACAAAAGCTTAAAGCTTGCTGTCGAATCCTGTTCTTTTGTTGTTTACTTTTAATATTTCGTTTTGTATTTTATATTACTGTTTGTACATGATAATCAGTGTATGTAAAAGTTAGGAGTTTATTTTTCCAAATAAACATTGTTTAGACTAACAAGGTATGGTATGAAAAATAATTCTGGAAAATTCCCAAGATCCTGATGGGTTAAAACAGACTCTTTGCATGTCTACTCGAACTTTCTGTGCTAATGCGGATTTTAGAATCACCTAGTTGATCATGGTTCTCTGGGTGGGCTCTACTTATTTTCAAATCAGATGAGTTTGTAGAAGGCAAAGACGATTGCTCACCTCAAAATGACATACCTGTGGGAACAGTTAGGTCAGGTTTTAAAAAAATCTGACTTCAAGAATGATTTTCAAAGCCATCCTTTAAAGCTTCTTTTAACCCCTAAATTAGCATTTCTTTTTCCGGCTTAAAATAATTGACACCACAAGGCTTCATACCAGTCACTTCACAGATTTCCTAACTTCTCACTGTTATTCAACTGAATGCCATGATGTCTGTTCTTCATATATTGCATGAATTTGTGTTCCATGTTTAGAATGTTTGATGAGTATTTCAAACAAAAACCTCACCTGTTCCGTATCATATCCAAACCTAATCACTAGTTCATATATAAAGGATATGGAATCGGTGTTTTTCTCATATAATATTTATGAAACGAGTAAGAATTTTCCGTTTTGGTGAGCCTCTGGGGAGCCCAAACGGAAAATTCGGTCGAGTTTCATAAATATTATATGAGAAAAACACTCTTTTCATATTCTATTTATCATATGACGCACACACACATAAATTAGTCGCTTAGAATGACTTTAACTCATCACCTAACTTGAGTTGAAGACGGTACTTGGAAAAAAGATCCTGGTATAACTAAAAAAATTTCATTTTTTGCTTCCAAAACATAGGTTATGAACCCTCAATGGAACGAGCTCGTTCAGCTCGTTCCAATGAGGGGTCATAACCTATGTTTTGGAAGCAAAAAGTGAAAATATAAAAAAAAATTAATGGCATTTTTAGCTCAACTTGACAAAGTCAAGCTGAGCTATTGCCATCACTTCTCGTCCGTTGGCGTACGTACGTAAGTTAGTACGTTAGTATGTTAGTACGTTAGTACGTACGTCCACAATTTCCTTTGGCACACCTCACAGATTGCATTTATGATCAGATTACTTTGAAACTTCTTATGCTTGTTTGGTGACATCTAGATGGGAGCTATCGATTTTCTTCAATTTCCGTCAAAAAATGTTGCCGCGGCCAACGTTCTTAGAACTTAGTTTAGTCAAACCACAATATTTCCCTTTGGCACACCCTACAGGGCACATTTATGATTTGATTGCTTTGAAACCTGATACGCTTATTTAGGGTGACCTCTAGATGGGAGCTATCGATTTTCTTGAATTTCCGGCAAAAAATGTTGCCACGGCCAACGTTCGTAGAACTTAGTTTAGTCAGACCTCAATATTTCCCTTTGGCACACCCTGCAGGGTACATTTACGATCAGATTGCTTTGAAACCTGGTATGCTTGTTTGGGGAGACCTCTAGATGGGAGCTATCGATTTTCTTCAATTTCTGTCAAAAAATGTTGCCGCGGCCAACGTTCTTAGAACTTAGTTTAGTCAGAAGACTCAATATTTCCCTTTGGCACACCCTACAGGGTACATTTATGATCGGATTGCTTTGAAACCTGGCATGCTTGTTTGGGGTGACCTCTACATGGGAGCTATCGATTTTCTTCAATTTCTGTCAAAAAATGTTGCCGCGGCCAACGTTCTTAGACTTAGTTTAGTCAAACCACAATATTTCTCTTTGGCACACCCTACAGGGCACATTTATGATTTGATTGCTTTGAAACCTGGTATGCTTATTTAGGGTGACCTCTAGATGGGAGCTATCGATTTTCTTCATTTTCCGGCAAAAAATGTTGCCATGGCCAACGTTCGTAGACCTTAGATCAGTCAGACCTCAATATTTCCCTTTGGCACACCCTACAGGGCCCATTTATGATCAGATTGCTTTGAAACCTGGTATGCTTGCTTGGGGAGACCTCTAGATGGGAGCTATGGATTTTCTTCAATTTCTGTCAAAAAATGTTGCCGCGGCCAACGTTTTTAGAACTCAGTTTAGTCAGACCACAATATTTCCCTTTGGCACACCCTACAGGGCACATTTATGATTTGATTGCTTTGAAACCTGGTATGCTTATTTGGGGAGACCTCTAGATGGGAGCTCTCGATTTTCTTCAATTTCCATCAAAAAATGTTGCCGCGGCCAACGTTCTTAGAACTTGGTTTAGTCAGAAGATTCGATATTTCCCTTTGGCACACCCTACAGGGCACTTTTATGATCGGATTGCTTTGAAACCTTTCATGCTTGTTTGGGGTGACCTCTAGATGGGAGCTATCGATTTTCTTCAATTTCCATCAAAAAATGTTGCCGCAGCCAACATTCTTAGAACTTAGTTTAGTCAGACCACAATATTTCCCTTTGGCTCACCCTACAGGGCTCATTTATGATTAGATTGCTTTGAAACCTGGTATGCTTATTTACGGTGACCTCTAGATGGGAGCTATCGATTTTCTTCCATTTCCGTCAAAAAATGTTGCCACGGCCAACGTTCTTAGAATTTAGTCTAGTCAGACCACAATATTTCCCTTTTGTACACCCTACAGGGCACATTTATGATCGGATTGCTTTGAAACCTGGCATGCTTGTTTGGGGAGGCCTCTAGATGGGAGCCATCGATTTTCTTCGGTTTCTGTCAAAAAATGTTGCCACTGGCAAAAAAACTGACATTGGTCCCAATGATCTTCAATTTTGCCATTTCATTTATAACTTACCAAGTTCAAGTTTGTTAAGTTGAGCCACAGTGTCATTGACACTTTCATTCTTGTAGGTAAAAGATTAATACAATATATAACCCACCCTAAATAGGACAGATAACATAAATTCTCCCTACTGAAATTATGCAAATGTCACTCAGTTGTATTTTGTTTAGCCAATCAAATTGTCCAGTTGTGAAATTGACCAATGAAAGCTCCCAACTCTAATTATGTAAATTATGAAAATGTGGCCCAGTTTTATTTTGTTCAGCCAATCAAATTGTCTAGTTTTGAAATTGACCAATGAAATTGACGGAAGGCTTTATTTATCACTGATTAATATGAAAACAAAATATCAAATGTTTTAAAGTGAACAAAACGGACGGGTCATATGATAAAAGGCATTTCTTTCTGTGTGATGCGCAGAAAGGTCACAAATTTCTTACTGGAAAACAAACTATGAAAACATGTAAATGCCATAATCATGTTGAATGCAGACGTTATCGTTAACCAGTTTAAACCTTTCCCATGCCACTCCATTTCTCTATCCGTGTGTGTGTGGGGTGGGGGAAGGGCTGATGGAGGGGGAAGTGCTTTTGTCCTAATCCTTAAAGGTTAATGTTTACATTTGCAGATATACATTTGAAACTAGAAGTCCTGTCACAAACTTGTTTTGAAATAATGTTGTGTAGGCATTGCTCGAAATTTTCCTATTGAATGACATCCAAACCATAACAGAATCTCCTGGTCAGTAGAAAGCACAAGAGGTCCATTGACTGAAATGCTCCTTGACTTTCTGTTGATAACCAAGAGAATCTGTCGTAGCTTTGGATGCCATACAAAAGGAAAATTTTGTGCAATTCCCACATGACATTTTTTCAAAATACATATGTAGTTTGTGAAAACAGAGCTCCATTGGCTGAAACATTGATTATGCATAGGGCATATGTACACAATTTGATAGTCTTAACCCTTTACCCAACAAACTGGCCACATCTGCCCACGTAATATGCACATTCATCAGCTGAAAAAAATACTATTTTTCAGAAAATTTCAACAAAACCATATCATGTGACACCTCTTTGGAACGAGCTAAATGATATTTAAAATAATAAATTTGAGATCGTCTGCATTAGGTAAAGGGTTAATGTCATCATAGCACACAGATCCAGGAGTGAAAATAAGCAGTCTGACATTTGCAGAATGAGGTCCTCAGAGGGTGAATTTGATGATGCTATCCCTTACAGTGGGCCAATTTATCCTCTGGGCACCTCTTTCTGTTTAGTTTTGAGGCTCTGATTCAGATTGAGGTTCACAGAGGGTAAATTTAGTGATGCTACCCTGCTGTGCAGGGTAGCATCACTAAATTCACCCTCAGGGGACCTCATTTGGCAGATAAGTCTGCTTATTTTCTGGCTTGCACAGATCAATGTGCAAAGTGACATGGTATATGCTGGCAATTCATGACAGGACTTATAGTTTTAACCATATTGTGATATTTAATGCACTGAGTATTTTTAAAATATTGTCCATCAAATCTAGTCATGACTGTTATGAAGCAGCCATGACTAGATTTGATGAAATATTCATGAATAGTTGAGACTTTACAGATCAAATAATTTGATACAGTTTGCAGGGGAAAATTTGGTTAAATGTGCTCTGATTTCACTTATTTTAGTGGCTAGAGATTTTCTGTCCTGGGCAGGATTATCCGCCAGCAGCACACTAGGACATTTAAAGCTGCAGCAACAGGACTTGCCTTCAAGGTGTGGATATTTATGGTAGCATGCTTCAACTGAGACTTGATGGCTCTTCATGTGATAGTAATGGCGGAATTAATGAGTAATTGGGTACTATCAAACCTAGGCCTGGCAATCTAGAAAATCAAGGAGTGCAAAACAATTGCCCTCCTCAGATTGCTTGGGAGTGCAGATGCACCTGGAATTTTCAATGCAAAAATTGTATGTTATTTTGGTCATATTCACTTCAAGGTATTAATATTGTGAATGACAAATAGTATTACATTCAATAAAATAGTGGGAAAATTGGCACATACATTTTCTCATTATTCAAAATGTTGCATTCAATTCTTATGTGAATGTCTTCTACACTCAGAATGTATAGAAATTTGACACAGAATGGGTCATGAATTATTGTAAATCAATGCAACATTGATAAATCGTCCCCTGAGTTCTAATATGTTCTATGTGCCCATAGGCACATAGAACACGTTGGAACCCAGGGGACGAAATGATAGTAGATTTCAAACAGGTCTGGCATTCCAGAAAATCAAGGGGTGCAAAAAACTGCCCTCCTCAATTTTTTCTAGGCGTGCAGTATGCATGCAGCACTCCTGCTCTTCTAAAGAATGCCAGGCCTGCAAACCCGTGTATGCATGTACAGTTGAAACTACAAGTCATGTGACTGTATTGTGCACTATCTTCAAGTAATAGCTCTCTTAGTAAGTACACTTTTGTCCCTGTCAAACTCTACCATTAGCGTAACTCAATTCCTGCAGAAATTACATCTTGCCCAACTATGAACAATTCTATACTAACAAGAGCTCACGTATCGCTGAAGCAATACAACGTCCCCTACCGGACTAATGAGCATTAATAATTATATCAGTGTTATGACCTAGATGCGATCAACATGAATTCCGTTGAAACGTTTCCTAAAAAAAGTCCGGAAAACGGGACATACTACTTTGAGTAGCCCGAGCCCGAGCTGGGTATTTCGAGTAGCTGAGAAGAAAAAGTTCGTTTTCTCTCTTATTTATTCTTCAATTTCCCCAAATTTTTCTATGTTTATTTAATATGATAATATAATATCTATTAAGTTAGATTGAAGTTTTATTGTTACTTAATTTATGAAATATTTGATCTTTTATTTTCGAGACATACTATTTCGAGTAGCCGAGAATATCTTGTAGCCAGGATTTAAAAATCTCTTTTTCTGGTCTGGTTTGTGAATGAATGAAAGGTTTTAGCGCGCCGAAGGTGCGCAGGGACGATGTGGGATTTACAAATCCCTTGCGACCCGGTTATCCTTATTTTATTTCACTTGGATGACACAGGCCTAGCTTTCTTATTGCCTCAAATGGGGTCTGAGGGCGGTATGCACGCGGTTAGAATTCCGGCAGTTCACGTTGGAGTGTTAGATTGTCAATACTCAATCTCTCAACGCCATTAAAACTGTTAGAGAGTGGGCTCTGTTCGGTTCCAGCTCGGCGATGGTAGAGGTTTGAGTCCCACCATGGTGGCGAGCCAGAATGTAATGTTGTGCGATGGCAAATCTAAGGGAAGAAGAGAAAAGAAAACCAAACAGCAACGCCGGTTTGGTAGCGGCCTCGGTATATGACCATAGCGGTTACAAAAAAAGGAGTGGAGAAAGCTCCAACAGTTTGGTTTTGAAAAACCGGGAGTCATCCATCAAGCCTTCTGGGAGATAGGATGCCGTATGTGATTATGAGGTATCTGGTTATCCTTCGGGAATTCCAAATGACCCCCCCCCCCCCCCCAAAAAAAAAAAACAAACAAAAAAAGCAAAAAAAAAAAAAAACAGACACACACCCTCAAGCCCTTAAAAGGACTGTTAAATCTTTATTCAAATATTTATTTATATAAAACGTACACTCGTCCCCAGCCAGACAAGCTTGTTTCAATCCTTGCCTACTGTTTGGTGGTTTTGTGTGTATGTTGCAGAAAGGTAGGTTGCACCAATTCCTCCTACGTTTTATCTACCATTTCCATACGTCTTCTTTATAAGAGTGTTGCAAGAAATTTTGAGAATGCTCAATTAGAAAAGTTATAGGTAGAGAGAAAGATAGGTATCCGCTATTGTATATTGTGCCTGTTGTGTGATTGTTGCTATAGATGGGGTAAGGGGTGTGTTTCTTCGGAGCCCACTCCCCTCACGCAGAGTTGCGAGGCAATCCTCACAGACTCAATCCTAAAGATCTCAATGAGTAGCGAGGCAATCCTCACTGACTCCACGCAGTTTAATTCAATTGAGTAATTTTAATTTACTGTAGATTATTTTGTTTTTCTGTTAAGGGTTCGGTGTTCGTTCAGCTTCACCACTGATTCACTATCCTGGAGTATGTGGAGGGTTTTGTTATATAGATCTTATTAAACGCATTTCAATCGCGCTTCAGCAGAGTTGCGAGGCAGTCCTCACAGACTGTATCCTAAAGTTCTCAATGAGTAGCGAGGCAATCCTCACTGACTCCACGCGATTTAGTTATATTGTATAATTTTTACTTTATTTTTTTTTTTTTTCCGGAAACTTATTTTGTTTTTCTGTTAAGGGATCGGTGTTCGTTCAGCTCAGCAATTAATTCACTATCTTGGAGTCTGTTGAGGGTTTTGTTTTGTAGGTCTTTTAATCGCGTATCAATAGTTTCTATTTTTGCTAGCTCGTGAAGTTCCTTTATTGGTGTACATTTCGGTTTGCATAGTGCCACTCGCAGGGCATAATTTTGAACCCTCTGTAGCTTCTGAATGTTGGTTTTGCTCAGGTCACTTGTTATTATGGCACCGTTTCTAGTACCGGTCGTATAAATGTTTTGTAGAGCTTGAGAAGCACATCTTTGTTTGCTCCCCAATTTCTACCTCTGATCATCTTCAGAAAATTGATTCGTTTAGTAGCTCTAACCATAATGGAGTTTACGTGACTGTTTAGACTGGGATTGCTATCTAGGATAAATCCCAAAAATTTGGCCTCTTTGTTTGCTTCTAGTTTGTGATCGTATAACTGGAGATCGATACTGGGGACTGGTTTTTTCCTTTGCTTTTTGAAGAACGTAACTTTTTGAGTTTTGGCGGCATTGAGTTTGATGCGCCACAGGGCGCACCAGCTCTCAAGATCGCGAATGGTATCCTGTAGACGATTTTTTTAATTATGTTTCTGGACTTGCTGGCCGTCCAAAAGCCTTTGTCGTCTGAGAACTGCGATAGTTCAACACAGTTTTTCCCTACTTTTTCTATATCATTCACATATATTATGAAAAGAAGCAGACTTAGAACCGATCCTTGTGGTGTTCCCGCTTCGAGTATTACTTCCTCTGACACCTCGCGATTAACCCTCACCTTGATTTTTCGGTCAGTTAGAAATGATGATATGATCCTCAGAATTTTAGTGGGTTATCCCATTTTCGCTAGTTTATATCTCACGCCATTGTGCCATACCGAGTCGAATGCTTTTTCGACATCCAAGAAAAGCGCGGTTCCGATTTCGTTTTGACAAAATGCTGTTTTCATATAATCGACCAGTCTATATACGTGTTCGATTCCCTCTTTCTGACTCCTATACGCTCTTTGCCATTTGTTGAAAAAGTTGATTGATTCGAGATAGCTGCGAAGTCTCGTAGTGAGAATCCGCTCAAATATTTTTTCCAACACAACTAAGCAAGCTGATTGGGCGGCAGTTAGAAGGGTTGGTAAGGTCTTTGTTGGGTTTAGGTATCATGACTCCTGTGGCCACTTTCCAACATTTTGGGAAGTACCCACAGGAGAGACAGCAGTTTAGGAGTTTAGTAAGTCTGCAGTAGAAGATGTTGGGGCACTGTTTCATTATTTTGTAAGAGACTTCGTCTTCTCCTGGGGACGAAGATGCCTTGCATTTTCTGATTATACCCATGTCCTCTTCTGCGCTTATTGGTTCGGTTAATTCGTGGTCGTCTCCGTCTTCATGCCTTTGGTCGAAGTTCGGTTCATTGAAAATTGAGTTATCTTGGACAAATTTATTTACTTTTACCTTAAAATCGTTGTCATATCTGTTCCCTTCTTGTGGACGATGCGCCTTCTTTAGAAGTTCGACAAAAGCGCTGGCCTTTGCCTTGTCGTCCATGGCCATAGTTCCGTCGCTAGTCTTCAGCGCATTATTATTGGCAATTTTGCTCTTTTGGCCAGTAAGAGTTTTAAATGTATCCCAGAACCTCTTAGGTTCTCTCAGCCCATTTAGATTTTCTGTTGCTTTTTCCCATCTCACGCGATTGTCGTTAGCTATGGCCTTTTTTACTTCTCCGTGTAGGCGATTATATGCGGTTTCAAGTGCTGCTCTTTTCATTTGATCATTCTCTGATTGGTAAACCCAGAAGGCTTTTCTTTTTTGTTTGATTATTTGAAGAGTTGTTTGGGTTATTCTGTTTATTCGCGTATTTACTGTTTGCCTGGGACAAATTTCATCTAGTGTACTGTTGATAACCTCGTTAAGATGGGTGCAGGCTTTTTCTAGTTCATGATCATTTAAGGGGTCATTAGCCTTTATTTTTACTTCGATAATGTTTCTGAAGAGGTTCCAGTCACTTTTTGATAGGTTCCTCCTATTCACGGGAGGACACCTTGCGGGACCAGTATTACATTTCAAAGTGGCGTGGATCGGCAGGTGATCACTGCCTAACTCATCATCCCTACAAATATGTCTTGCAACTGGCTGGTTTGTGTTTCATTCTACTGCCTTTATATTCTACACATAGATGAAATATTTGCATGGGACACTGGATAAGGTAAAATAAATGATATACTCAACATAGTTTCAAAAACATTTGATACATTATCTCTTGGACAAACGATTTTGTGTAGCCGGCTCACAGGTGAACCCGAGCTCGGTGATGTAATTACTGTGTGTCGCGCTCACTAACAAGATGTTTTTATAATTCCCAATTATATTTGTGGTTATGATTTTATATCATCCCAGGTTGTTTTACGGTGTTTACTGGTGAGAGTTTGTTTTATGTTTTTGCCAAATGTTTTAAACAATCCCTTTATCGGATATCTATACTCTTGATATCTCATCACGATAGTAATTATTGGTTTAGTTGATTGAATAATTTCAAAGCCCCGTTGCCCTATATATTCCACCCGTCCTGCACAAATTCATCATTTGGAACTCTCGAAGGATAACCGGATACCTCATAATCACATACGGCATCCTATCTCCCAGAAGTCTTGATGGATGACTCCCGTTTTTTTAAACTAAACTGTTGGAGCTTTCCCATTCCTTTTTTTAAACCGCTATGCCGGGGCCGCTACCAAACCGGCGTTGCTGTCTCAAACCTCTACCATCGCCAAGCTAGAACCGAATAGAGCCCACTCTCTAACAGTCTTAATGGTATTGAGGGATTGATTATTGACAATCTATTATGCCAACGTAAACTGCCGGGAATTCTAACCACGTGCATACCCCCGCAGACCCCATTTGAGGCAATAGGAAAGCTAGGCCTGTGTGATCCAAGTGAAATAAAATAAGGTTAACCGGGTCGCAAGGGATTTGTAAATCCCACGTCGTCCCCGCGCGCCTTCGGCGCGCTAAAACGTTTCATTCATTCAAATTCATCATTCTTTGATTGAAATATTCAGTTCTAAGATCGAAATGGAAGTTCCAGTATACGACACCAAAGTGAAATCTATGAGCGTCAGTGACATCTACTCCATTTTTAAATATTTTTATTGTTCTCTCGATTTTAAATAATAAAAATATATACAGAATTTTCTACCCATGTTCGTTATTTATGCCCGTATAATTCACTTTTTGTTGCCCGGGCCTTATAAGTTGTCATTCAAACGCATTTTTCTATTATAATTACCAGTTCGTTTATAGCACCAAACACCGGCACATTTTCTGACTCAGAGCCCCAAGAAAAAGTTATCAGAGACTGATGTTATCAAAGAGGGAAAATGTAGATACAAAATGTTTGCGTTTAAATGACAACTTAATTCGTGTGATGCTGTAATAGAAATTAATCACTGAATATTCACCCGTCTATTGTTGACAAAGAAAACACAGTGAAGTAATCAATATCGCCGAGCCATGTTCATCCCCGAGCCGGCTTCCATGGATAATTTTTGTGATATTGCAAAAAAGGTGGCGTAAATATATATTTATTTTACCTTATCCAGTGTCCCATGCAAATAGTTCACCTATGTGAAGAATCTAAAGGCAGCAGAATGAAACACAAACCAGAAAAAGAGATTTTTTAAATCCTGGCTACAAGATATTCTCGGCTACTCGAAATAGTATGTCTCGAAAATAAAAGATCAAATATTTCATAAATTAAGTAACAATAAAACTTCAGTCTAACTTAATAGATATTATATTATCATATTAAATATATATAGAAAAATTTGGGGAAATTGAACACTAAATTAGAGAGAAAATGAACTTTTACTTCTCAGCTACACGAAATAACCGGCTCGGGCTCGGGCTACTCAAAGTAGTATGTCCCCGGAAAACTGATATTTTGGCGATTTTCCATATTTCCAAGGGCCATAACTCACACAAGAATAATGCAATCAGCATGAAACTCAAACTTGATCTGTAAGCCATCGTTCTATAGTAAGTTGCCAAGAATGAAATCATTCGGTTGAAGCATTTGCCCAAAAGTCCGGAAAACTAAAGTGTGACTGATGGACTGACTGACAGACTGATGGATGGACAGTGCAAATGAAACTTGATCTGTAAGTCATTGTTCTATAGTAGGTTACCAAAAATGAAATCATTCGGTTGAAGCATTTCCAAAACAAGGCCGGAAAACTAAAGTGCGACTGACAGACTTACGGATGGTCAGAGTGCAAACCTATAGTCCCCTCCCAGGCTTGGCAATTTCAGGAGAGCAATTTTTTAGCTCTCCTTACTGCCCTCCTGAAAGAATTTAGGAGAGCGAAAAATTGCCCTCCTAAATATTTTGGTCTGGGATGATTGAGATTACATGTATTATGCTCACATTAAATTTTTGTTGTAAAGCAAAAATGTAATTTAACTTCGAAGTCACATTACGTGTACAGTACCCATATGAGACTGGTCAATAAATACCCCAGTTATTGATGCTAAATTTAGATTAGTGCTGTCTATTTATAGAGGAACTATTTATGAGTGGGCGTGTTCAATTAATTACTTATCTTCATTGACAACAGAACAACAATAACAGGAACATTGGCTTTGATATATTTTATTTCATTCAAGTGTTTCAACTTTTAACGAACAATAAACTATAGAAACATAATACACTGCACATAGATATTAACATAAATAAGTTTGTTTTTTGCACATTGATATTTACATAAATGAGTTGTCATTTTTTAATTTTTAACTTCATTTGGTTTCTTACAACTAACATTGCAGTACGTTCAACGTAGATTGAAACAAAAACGCCGCCGCGGTGTGTTCTCCTCCGTGGAGTTCCAGTGGACCGCAGTGTTTGATCAGTGGAAGACAGTTTTCAAAACACTGACCCACCGTGGTCACGAGCGTTAACGATTAGTTTAATTGCTTTCGCATGTATTTCAGATGGCATAGTAAATAGCCTAACAGAGGCAGGGAAGGATTGTATAGGAAGGGTGAGGGTCCCAACGAGAGAGCTTGGATACAGGGTTAACGAGGGACTGAAAAAGGCTATAAAAGAAAGGAAGGTAAAATGCGCTGCTTACAGAAGGCGTAGGAAGCTTAAAGGGGTGGATAACAATGACACGAGACAAATGAAAGGAGAATATGAACTGGCACGGAAAAAGGTGAATGAGATAAAGAATAATAATAGGAAGGAGCTCAATTGCAGTCTTGCCAGAACAATAAAGAAAACGGGGGTTCGAGCTCAAACGTATTTTGGAACTGGGTAAATAAACGGGGGAAAAGTAGTGTGCAGAGTATCAAAGTGGATGGGGAAAGTACAGAAGATAAAGGCCGTATCGCTTCAGAGTTAGTCAAGCACTGGGAAAAGATAAACGATAGGCGATGGGGCAGTGGGTCCCCACCAAAAAGAAATACACTGGTGGAGGAGAACCTATCCAATCGTGTATGTAGCGAAATAACGGCAGAAGAAGTGCGGAACGTGGTCTCGAAATTAAAAAATGGTAAAGCGGGAGGGACTGATGAAATTCCGAACGAATTCCTCAAAAATGGAGGGGAGGCACTTATTGAAGTCCTGACAAACCTTTTCAACCTGGCTCTGCGAAAGCAAGAGGTCCCCAGAGAGTGGAGGGAAAGTAAGGTGTCGTTCATACACAAAAAGGGGGATAAGGAAGTTCTAGATAACTATAGGCGGATATCAGTTAGTAGTAACATCGGAAAAGTATTCTGCAAGGTCATATACGGTAGACAAAAGGAAGTTATTGAAGAGAAAGGTTTTTTAGGAGAAATTCAAAATGGTTTCAGGAAAGGACGAAGAGTCACTGATCACCTATTTACACTCACCCAACTGATAGAATCAACAAAGGCTGAAAAGAAAAAGATGTTTCTGGCATTTCTAGATGTGAAAAAAGCGTACGACCGAGTGTGGAGGGAAGGTATGTGGCGAAAGCTCGAGGGCATCGGACTGGGGGGGGGGGGGGGGGGGTTGACTTTGTGGGAATCATGAAAGCACTGTATACAGATGTGCAAAGCCAACTCAGTCTAGGGAGTATCACTACAAAACGAGTCCCTATGGTCTATGGATATAGGCCTCAAGCAGGGGTGTATCTTTTCACCGATTTTGTTTGCATTGTATGTTAAAGATTTAGGGGACGAACTAATTCAGAGTGCGGAGGGGGTAAATGTTGGAGATATAAAGATACCAGACTTATTCTTTGCGGACGACATGGTGTTAATGTCTAGAACTGAACAGGGGCTAGAGAAATTGCTGGAAATTGTTGGTAGATATGGGAACACTTGGCGGCTCGAACTAAATGAAAATAAAAGCAAGGTAATACCCGTTGGACGCAAGGTAGATATGACGAAGAGATGGAGAGTGGGGGAGTTCTCAATCCCCGAAGGGGAAAGCAAACAAATCACTGTAGGAGAAACGGGAGAGTATGAGTATCTAGGGGTAAGCATAAATATAACGGGAAGAGGGGTGTACAGAAATTACTCAGCCAAACTGATTCTGAAGGGGAAAAGAATTCTGAACCAACTAAAACTTTTAGGGAAAAATAGTTTCAACAAGGTCTTTGTGGGGAAAACACTGTGGGAGAGGGTGGGTTTACCAAGTATAACGTTTGGCACGGACGTGATTCCATTAAACCAAACCGTTATTAAGAAGTTGGAAAGTACTCAGAATGATGCCGGCAGATGGATAACAGGGTCGAGTAATGCTGCAGCTTTGGAAGCAGTAAGGGGGGAGCTTGGATGGATGAAAATCAAGGACAGGGTAGATTTGGGAAAACTGTTACTTTAACTACTTGAGAAACCTGCCTGACAACCGGTGGTGCAAATTGATGCTCGATACCATTTGGAATTCTAATATAGAAACGGGGTGGTCAAAACATGTGAGGGAACTAATGGACAATTACTCTATAGAGGTCACAAACATAGAAGTAGGAATGAAAGAAGGCAAAAGGTTTGTCAAAGAGAGAGTCATGGAAGATTGCAATCGAAACTGGCGAGCAGGGGTTAGCGTGAAAAGATCACTGCAGGGGTTACAATATAAAGAAAAGCCAGCTTTTGAGAAGTACCTAGATGGCACCTTTGGAGGGTCACTGCTGTTCAAACTGAGATCAAGATCACTGGAGCTTCGGGGAAAAATTGGGAGAGATGGGGAAAAGGGATGCCAAATGTGCCACTCTGGAGTAGTGGAGACCCTGGAACATTTTCTCTTGGAATGCCCACAGCATATACCTCAGAATAAAATTTACTGGAAGAATAATGCAGAAGTGGGTGAAAAAACAAAGGATAGATGGCTGAAGGGGGACACGAGGGAGAGGGTAGGAATGCTTATTGAAGAAATTGAAAAAGAGGAAGTGAGGGACACTATTAAGCAGTTTATATCTGAATGCTGGGAGGAGAGGAGGAGAAGAGGGGGTGGGGTGCAGGGGGAATGATGGCCTTCTCTTATGAGGACCGCGACAAATCAGCGGCTGGCCAAAGAGTTATTATTATGTCCGTTTCTCTGCTGATTAATAAATACTGTCTTGTGACGTCAACTGGCAAGACAACTGCGTTTGTTACTGGTAGTAGATAATTTATTTTAAATTAAAATTGGAATTTGGGGGAGGCAGACGGCGACTATTGCTGTGGTTTGAAATTGTAAATTGGGAATAGAACAGTCAGTTCCATTTGGTTAAGTACAAAGTCCTCGTCACTTTCGAAACTAAACTGTTGGGTTTGCGCGATCGATTTGATCGAGAAAATAAATAAACCAGACTTGAGAAAAACAACTAATATTCAGATTCGCGAAGGTCCCAATTTCACATTTTGTTTACAGCTGTAGGCCAACACGTGATGAGCCGTGTTTTTCTTGGGTGAGAAGTGGGGGCGAAAAAGCCTCCTGCGCCACGAAAGCGGCCACGGCTAATGATCGAAGTGATACCAGTTCACGACATTGAGTCAACTCGACCAGCACATCCTCTTTCCTGTCTTACTCTTGTCGGGCAACGCAATTGAAGATTCTTATAAAAATGATATAGTAAAAAGAAAATATAGAGTTTTTGAATGGATACCAAAAAGTATCTCACTCGAGACTGAATCTAATGATTATTTCACAGGAGGAGGGGGTGGACGGGAGACATTTGCGTACAGAAATAAATATCCTTCATCCAATTCTGTAGCGGTTTGTACATACTTTTATATTCTTTGCATTTGCAGATTTTTCAACGTTCCTCTACATTGTTGTTATTTGTATTATCAATTGAAATAGCTAAGCCTGTGTGTATGTAAAAATACGTGGGTGAATATAAGGGAGATGCCGAATTAAAATATCTGCGAAAGAGAGAGTACGCTTCAGTGGGAAAGAGATAGATAGAGACAGATATACGTGATGGGGGGGGGGGGGGGGGGAGAGAAAGTAAGAAAAAGTGAAAGAAAGTTAGTACACGAAAGTATACGCAAGTGCATGTGGGCGTATGTCTGCATATTACTCTCTGTGTGTTTGTGTGTGTGTGTGTGGGGGGGGGGGGGGGGGGGGTGTCCGCAAGGGTGTGTATTTTGGTGTGCGTGCATGTGTTTTGGTTTTTCGGGTTTGGGTTTTTTTTTTGTTGGTTTTTTTTTGTTTTTTATGAACTACTGTAAAAAAAGACCTACCTGTGTCTCATAAGCCTTCATAGGCTGGATTTCATATAAATATTTTGAACATACTCTATGTATATTATGCATGTGTATTGAAATGTGACACTTAAATAAAATATTATTCTGCTGCTACTACATTAAAGAAGTCGGGATTGAAGTGATTAATTAGGTACAGTAGATTAAACTACCAATTGCACAAGGTGTGAAATGACATTTGAGTGGTGCGACAAACACAGAGCTGTCCTTCAAACCAAAATCTGTGATAACACCTCTGCACATGACAAGCTTGAGAAAAATAAGAGACAAATCAATATAATAATTACTTTTTATTAATTCAGTAAGCATAATTATAACCATATGTAAATAAAATCAATAGAAAATAATATTTTTTTTATTTCCAATAATGACACGCCGATCGACAAGCCAGACCACCATACATCGTAACCCTAGCTCAAACATGCCCCGAAATTTCGTATTATAATTTTTTTTGTTTTGTCCCCCCACACGTGTCTTGAAACCCCCAAAATTAACATAGGTCTTTCAGACAGGAGATTTTAGTTCCTCTATCGGAGATTTTCTGGCGCCACCCCTGATTTTTGCGTGCAGCCAGCACATCAAAAATTTCAGTGTCTTGGCAGTGTAAGATTCAGTCATCCATACCTCTCCTAAATGGTGAAGTAAATAGCCCTCCCACTCCCCGAAACGAGGCAATTGGACCCCAGACTCCCATAAACCCACACGCACAAATAGGCCTATATCTTTGATTGCTTGCCGACTTGTCAACCCCCCCCCCCCCCATCTTGGTCAGTTTTCCTTGCTAGTACATGCAGGCGCTTCAATATATGGATTCCGAAGCGTCTTGGGCTGAAACGTCCCAGGGCCACCACAAGCATTCCTTTTTCGTTAATGTAGTTTATTTATGTTAATTCCACTCTCAACATTTACATTTTAACATTCCACTCTGAACTTAACTTTTAAAATCGTCAATCGGATTCCCTTCCTCCCCAACCCACAATTTATTCAAAATCCAATACCGGTAACATGATTCTTCTCCGTCAATAGCTACAGCTAGGTAAAAGACCGTTGGGGAAATGTCCAGATATTGTACTGGTCAAGTTATAATTTTTTCAACTCACATCCATGATTTCAGTACGGTATAATATTTATATTTTCGTAATTCCTCGAGTTCTAAATCGATTTTGATGAACAACATTACGAATCGCAATAGTTTTCAATAACCTTTTCAAATATTGAACTATCTTTTTAATATTTCATGTAAAAATTAAAGTAATATTTCACTGACTGTGAAAAAAATTGATCTAATTAAGAGCCGGTGACTGAGAGATCAAAAGATAAACCGACGTCAGCCGAACATCCCATCACACAGTTTGACATATTCATGCGATATTAGAAACACAATTCAAACTCCATATTTTGATCGTTTTTCTGCCATATTAATGCTTTTTATTATCAAAAAACATGTATGGAGCATACGTATTCAATTTATACTTAAGTGCAATACCTAACAATCACTAAACAACAATGAACTGAAACTATGTTTGGTGGAAGAATAAACCTGATTACCGCACTTGCAAAAAACACAAGTTAATTATAGATAAATTGAAGTCACGTGGTGGGGTTTTGAGACCCCACCTCGTAGTGTAATTAGTGGGGTCTCAATTTCTGTGTTCATATGGGCAGCGTACACGACATGACATAACATCACGTAATTTCATTTTGAAAGTGGTTTAGTGGTAAAAGGTAATGGCTGCAACCATACCCAAACACAGCTGCAATCATTTGAAGCAAAATGGGTCACAGTAATATTTTTTTTCTGTCAGTTTCAAGTTCAACAACTGACATCACAGTTTGAGGGGTAATTATTCAAGGAATATTGACACTATAATATACTACCATTACTACTATCCTGTGACTTGAAGCACTTGCACCAGGATGTGACTGTAGATTCACGCAGACCTGTTGTCCAAGAAAGTCATACGCCTACCACTACCACCTTCAACCCCCTTGGGGGGTTGGGGGGTTGAAGGTGGTAGTGGTAGGCGTATGACTTTCTTGGACAACAGGTCTGTGTACACACACAGGTCTTGTCAAGTGTGTGTTCGGTTGTTGAGTGAGACATCTAGATGTCTAAGAGATTTCGCTTTACCTTAGTACAGTTAATAAAATCACTGATGTAATAGTCTGTTGGTTTCAGTTTCAATGAGTTCGTTCAATTGGATACTTAAAATGCTGTGTAAAGCTAATTGCTCTCCTAAGCTGATTAAGGAGAGCGATTTTTTGCCCTCCTGCATTTTTCAGAATGCCAGGCCTGCCCTCCGGCGATGCCGGTAGGGGACTAATAATAAATAGAGATCATTAACATCATTCCTAACCTCTATCCATGTACATGTAATTACATAAATAGACATTAAAATTGGACTCCATATACAGAATGAAGAGAGTGGATTACTATTTAATTGTAGCACCATATATTTCTCCATTTGAAAAGTATTTATAATTGTCCATAACAGCACAAGAAACTCTTTCAAACTTTCCCCACATGGTCCATGTTAAGGAAGTTTGAAAGTGCTTCTTGTGTTTTGTCATCAGAAGTTGTAAATAATTATTAACTGGTAGAGTGATGGAAGTCCATATTTGGGCTTTATAAAATCCCACAGGTTGTGACAAAACTATTTATTATGTCTCAAAGTTAGTTTGTCCAATCAAAATGCTGGAATACCTTCTAAAGATTCCACCGTATCGGGTTACTCACCTGATATTAATTAATATCAGGTGAGTAGCCGCCATTACTATTTTGATGCAATTCCCCTCACTTCGAATTTTCAAAATCTGAATTAAAACAAAATAAGAGAATTTAGGTTCCGAAAATATTTTCAAGATACCGTATTTTGTGATTTAAAACATTCCGATCAAACAGAATTAACAGAAAGTCGGTGTGCGTTTCAGATTCAACTTCAAAGTTCAAGTTGCGTTATTGTTATTGTTTGCTCTACAGTAAAAAAGTGATTTTTAATGTTCAAAACTGCTTTATTAGTCCTTTTTAGGTAGTAACAACAGTAAATGTACGCAAGGGGCCTCCAGATTATGCCGAGTTGGCAAGCAGCACTGATCTCAGTGGCAAGCAGCGATTCGTTTCATTTGTAAACAAGTACGGCAATCGCCCTTCGCAAAGTGATGATTTGTTTACAATTACCATGGTTACACGTACCGGTGCCTGTTACTGTTCATGATTCTGCGCGGTGCTATCAATAGTGGTTCCTGAAAAATAAATTCCGGGCCGTTGTTTGTTTATGGAGAAAATTATTAATCGCTTGATTTACATGGACTTTCGACATAATAAATATGTTACATGGCGTGTAGCTGGCTGATACATTTCCATACAAGGCTCTGAGTGTTCAAATCAGGTTCGGCTTCGCCTCACCTGATATGAACACTCATCGCCTTGTATGGAAATGTATCAGCCAGCTACACGCCATGTAACTTATAGTACAGTCTGTTAGAGAAGATTTCATATTGACCCTGGCAAGAATCAGATTTTGTTGATACTACATTGCTCAGTTACATTTGATTGGATAGTGCCTATTGGCACTATCCAATCAAATTTAACAGAGCAATATATGATGAAAATAAATGTAGCACTCCAGTAGTTAAGTGAAAAATCATTTGCACAGTTATCTGATAGTAATCCACCCTCCTGCTATTGTCTTGTTATTTTCTTTCTGTTTGATCAGTTCAATGCATGATTACACGGGTCGTCTCACTTAGCCGGTTGGCATTGTTTCGGAGTAAGATGTGAACTCTCTCTCTAACTATAATGTTTGGATATATATACATAAAATAGTTTGATACTTACTTTGATCCCCATACACTGTATCCCCATACCCCCTCTCATCCCCGTCTCTCTCTCTCTCTCTCTCTTTCTCTCTCTCTAACTATAATGTTTGGATATATATACATAAAATAGTTTGATACTTACTTTGATCCCCATACACTACATCCCCATACCCCCTCTCATCCCCCCCTCTCTCTCTCCCTCTCTCTCTCTCTCTCTGTCTAACTATAATGTTTGGATATATATACATAAAATAGTTTGATACTTACTTTGATCCCCATACACTGCATGGGGGCGCGGTGGCTCAGTTGGTAGAGGTGCAGGCTGCAAGCCGAGAGGTCCTCGGTTCGAATCCCACCTGCGGCAACCGCGTTGTGTCCTTGGGCAAGACACTTCACCCCGATTGCCTACTTGGGGGCACGATGACGCTGTGTACTGAGGCGTACTGCACGTCGATGGTGCGCATGTCTTCAACCAATCTAACCCTGCCTGTGCTGCGGTGCAGAGTTCAGAGTTACGATGTTGGAGAGCTGACAGCTGCTCGTCGTTGCTCGGTGGTTCTCTCCGGGTACTCCGGCTTCCTCCACCCGTAAAACTGTCACGGTCACGATTAGCCATTGTGCATAAGTATGTGACCTTAAACACCAATAAATAAATAAATAACATACACTGCATCCCCATAGCCCCCTCTCACTCCCCCCCCTCTCTCTCTCTCTCTCTTTCTCTCTCTCTAACTATAATGTTTGGATATATATACATAAAATAGTTTGATACTTACTTTGATCCCCATACACTACATCCCCATACCCCCTCTCATTCCCCCCCCCTCTCTCTCTCTCTCTAACTATAATGTTTGGATATATATACATAAAATAGTTTGATACTTACTTTGATCCCCATACACTACATCCCCATAGCCCCCTCTCATTCCTCCCCCCCTCTCTCTCTCTCTAACTATAATGTTTGGATATATATACATAAAATAGTTTGATACTTACTTTGATCCCCATACACTGCATCCCCATACCCCCTCTCATCCCCCCTCTCTCTCTTTCTCTCTCTCTCTCTCTCTCTCTCTCTCTTTCTCTCTCTCTAACTATAATGTTTGGATATATATACATAAAATAGTTTGATACTTACTTTGATCCCCATACACTACATCCCCATACCCCCTCTCATTCCCCCCCCTCTCTCTCTCTCTCTCTAACTATAATGTTTGGATATATATACATAAAATAGTTTGATACTTACTTCCTATCACGTCCTGATATATGAGACTGATTTAGATTCTTTCTGTATAGTTTCTTTCATTCTGGCGAGAAACCCGTCAACTGCTATTTTTTCAATGTCTGCTGTGTGGTTGTGGCGATTGTTGTAGGATGTAACAATGTCATTCAGCGTATTGATGGTTCCAGGGCAACCACGACTTTGCTGGGAGCACCGCCAATGTACTCGCTCATTTCTTCGCGACTTTATGCTGTACTTATACCCATCAAATATGAGGTAACTAATAGTGCATTCCATTTTGCATTGCACAAGTGCAAATGCTCTTCATCATTCTACAGTAAAGAGTGTGTTAACTTATGAGTATTTTCTGCACTAATTGTGACAGGACTTCTAGTTTCAACTTTAGCTGATTATGTTTCAGGCTCCATTCTCATTCCTTGTTTCCTTTTTGAATGTTGGTACAGATTCTACACTTACAATTTTATCTTCCATGTGGTTCCAGTTTTTGCTGGTTCTCATGTAGAATGAATTAGGGCTGCACGGTATATCGATAAACCGATATATACCGGTATTCAAACCAATATTGATTGAATACCGGTGTAATAACAAACATATCGGTTTATCGTCATTATTTATTTACCCACAATTTAATTTTCAAGATGTCTTGAGTTTTTTTTTAACTGTAGCCTCGAATGAATAATATTATTCCTTTTCCCAAGGAATCGTCTGCATGTACTCACGTAATATACAATTTCAGCAGTTGAAAACATAATTTAAAAAAATTTCAACAAAACCATATCATGTGACCCCTCATTGGAACGAGCTCGTTGAGCTCGTTCCAAACGAGCTCGTTCCAATGAGGGGTCACATGATATTGTTTTGTAGAAATCTTTGGGGAAAATCCGATAAATTAATTTTTAAAATAATAAATTTTGATATCGTCTGCGTTGCGTAAAGGTTTTTTGAACTGCATCATCAAGGCATGCTGATTTGATCCGACTGTGATGCCTCGAGTATTGATTGTGGTAATTGTGTTCATATATCTGAACAGTTTTCGATATACCGGTACCGATACAGTGGAGCCCACTTAATTGGATATCTGGATATCTCTTAATTGTATATCCCTGTTAATTGAATATAATTTTCAAACACAAAACCATTTACCATAACTTCAGTACAAATTTGATCTGTTAATTGCATATGGGTTGTAGAGTAAACTCTTTGTTAATTGTATATTAATTTTTGTAATGAGTCGAAAAAATTACTGTGACACATACCAAATTCCTCTTATTTATCAACCTTTTTGGCCTCACTACATCCAATACAGGCATTTATTCTATTATATCTTGTTTGACAGAGCACTATGAGCTCTGTCAAACAAGATATAATAGAATAAATGCTCAGTTTACCTCCAGAACACAGGAAACTGACCAAATCCCTGTTAATTGTATACTCCTGTTAATTGAATAATTTTCACTGGCAAAATGGATATTCAATTAAGAGGATTCTACTGTACCGGTATTCAGTTTTGAATATCGTGCAGCCCTAGAATGCATAAGTTTCTTGACCAGTTCCCACTGGTGGAACAACAAAAGTCTTGGTGTTATTTCAAGCTGATTGATCTTAATTGTTTGTTTGTATTGCAGTCGTGGAACTTCTTGTATTTCAGACTACTTCATTCTTCTGCAGTAAAGAGTGCATTAACTAACAAGCCTTTTCCACACTACTTGTGTCTAGTTTCAACTGTAGATAGACACATTAGAACAAAAATATGTGCCACAGAGAAGGAGCATTGTCGTAATGCCACTCCTCCCTGGGGAGTGGGATATGGAGTGTACAGAATAGGACCCATCGGATGAACAGGAGTCCTGTTTATGGGTAGATACAGACTCCCTTTCAGTGTTTTGAGTCATTTCACTCGGGGGTATGTCATGAATCAAGGCCATGAGTCATGTCACTCTAGGAAAGTACAAACTAGTGAGTAACTATTGACATTATAGCTGGTCGGCCATGTACTAATAGGACGATCAATGTATGGGTGTGTATTTTTCAGTCAGTGGTGACAGAACATGGTTAGTATACATTCATGGACTGTGGGGAGGGGGGGGGGGGAGGGGTTGCCAAACACATTTGATGTACTGAAGTGTTGTGGGATGCATTATGGCTCTGCACCTGATAGTTATAACTAGGGCTGAAACGGTTGGCTCATTTTCACAACCGACTAACCGAGAGATATAACCGGATAATATCCGGTTAACCGCAGCCATTATTTCACCGAATCTGGGATCAAAACTTTTGGAATTGGAAAGCGGTATTCTCAGAAACTATTCCGTAGTGTGTATACAAACTAACGTTGTCGAGTACTCGACAACGTTCGTTTGTATACATACAACGGAATAGTTTCTGCGGTTGCTCAGAACTCACGGAAATTACCGATCATTAACGAAGTCTTGAACGCAAAAGACGATTATTTCTCAATATATACAGCGCTGCTTCGAGGCGTAATCTATCCCAAAGGAGAAGCTGCAGATTTACTACGTTTTAACCATGGAATGACGATCACTATCGATATTTCGGATAACCGGTTAACGGTTTTTTAATCGGTTAGGTAGGTAACCAGTTTCAAACCGGTTAACCATTTCAGTACTAGTTATAACAGCATTGGGTACTATCATTACTGTAGGTGGTCCATGCACTTCAAGCAGACAAGACACCTGAGAACAGAACTACATGCCATAGTAAGGTAGCCTAGTCATAGTACCACTCCTATGGGGGATATGGAGTGTACAGAATAGGACCTCATCTATAGACACAGGAGCCCTCTTCGTGGGTAGATACACAT
Organism: Pictodentalium vernedei; assembly: GCA_031216915.1. Taxonomy (NCBI): domain Eukaryota; kingdom Metazoa; phylum Mollusca; class Scaphopoda; order Dentaliida; family Dentaliidae; genus Pictodentalium; species Pictodentalium vernedei. The sequence goes on along the minus strand of CM062297.1, from coordinate 90,278,581 downwards.
TACATTGTACTGGCTAGAGGCATGGTACATTGCGAATGTAGTGAATCGAGTCCATGGGGCCTGTTAACTGGTAGAATGCTAAATTATTTTTGGTCATCCAAATTTGTCCACGTCTCTTTGCCTTGTTACAATTTATGGGAGAGAGCCTAGTGCAAATCCATAGAATATGATGCCATTAAGTTGCAGCACCTGCACTTTAGAATAAAGCCCAAATATGGGCTTCCAGCACTCTACCAGTTAAACAAACATTAGGCACTGAAGATTGTGGGTCCTGACCATCCTGTTTGATCAAAGGAGGTGTGTATGCTTTCCAGTCAATGCTAACAGAGTAGAGCTGAAGTTTAAATGAAACCGAACCGAAGTTTTTAGTTTTTTTAAAAAACCGAAACCGAAACCGTCGACATCCCGTAATCTAAGGTTTTTCGTTTTTTATCAAATACTCTCTTGCTGCAGAAATTCACAGAATGCAGCCATCCCAGAGTAGCGAGAGTACCCAGACACTGCCAATGGCAGTGTCTGGGTACTCTCACTACTCTGGGAAGGTTACATCCTGTGAATTTCCGACATTTCAGTTTAGTTGTGTTTGCAGCTTTCCTCAAGTGTAGGTGTCAGACCTCGAAAAATGTCCAAGCACAATAAAAGTTCTGTATATTTAGATAATTATTACATTGGCCTTCCTGATTCTTCATGTAATATAGCTTATTTCGGGCATTCATTGAGTTTCACTCAATTTCACTACCATTCAGTTATGACTCTGGACATAAGAATGAGTTTTATTGAATTTTACTTGGCCTCATGAACAAACCGAAAACCGAGCCGAACCGAGGTTTTTCTCCACCTGAAAAACCAAAACCGAAACCGAACAAGAAATTTAAAAACCTACAGCTCTATAACAGAGGATTGCCATGGGGCCTTGGATTCAACAAAAAGGCCTTGAATTTGACTAATGGTCATTCAAGGCCTTGAAGTCCTGGAAAATGTGCGAGAAGGCCTGATAATATTTATGAAATAAAAATGCTAACCATGACGTTGTCATTACAAGCGGGAACCCTGTGACAGAACATGTTTGCTATGCACTCATGGATTAGTTGGGAGGGTCAAACAATTAAGGTACCCAAGTGCTGTGTGATGTGAAGGGTATGTATCGAGAAGCCTAAAAGGACCTTGTTGATTTATAATTTCCAACCCTTTCCCAGTATAATAAAGACTGTGTGTAATAGTGGAGAGGTTGGAAATTTGCTTTTTCGCATGAACAGCCAATGTGGTTGTGATGAGACGTTTATTTTTCCAATTGTTGTTGTGAGTGCAGCTTTTAGATGCATTCGGTGTGCTGAAATGCACGCCAAATTCTTTTAGTGTAGCGGTGATGGCTGGGTGATTGGTAGAGCATGTCCCTTCGGCTAGTGGAAATCACCACTAGGGACATGTTCTATCAATCACCCAGCCACTGTGGTGAACAAGCACCATTTTACTGGCAAAATAATAATCATTCACCAATGCTTGGGGTGGAAGCCCTCTAAAATGTGCACTGAGAGTATAAATGGTGGACTAAACTTTACTTTATCTCTGTTATCTCTCTGTTGCAATGGGGAGGTGGGGTGGGGGGGGGGGGGGGCACAGTTTCACTGAAAAGGCGTACTGTGCGGATTCAGTTCTTAGGGGAGCTTGACAATTGCTCGCCACTGTTCAGTGGCTCTCTCCCAGTGCTACGGATTCTTCCACCTGAAAAACTGTCTAACACAGGGTGACCCAGGCTGTCGAAAATGTCATTAAATCCCATTAAAAGTAATCTCTACGTTGCAGTGATTAGCCATTATGCACAAATATGTGACCTTAAACACAATAAGCAAATAATGGTAGCTCTATCACCATGTGTGATTGTGTGTCATTCACAGTACCCAGTCGGTCTAGTCATACTTGTTTTGTTTGGAGCTTTTGAGAATGCTCTCTCAGGTACAGTTGAGAGCGAGTGCAGCTATTTACTGACGGTAAAGGTATCTTCTCCCTCTGGTTAGAAGATATCTTCTGAGGAATCCATGGCAGTCATCCATATGGATGTTGAGCATTGTACTGGCGGGAAAGGTGCCCCCCCCCCAATGGTTAGAAGGTATCTTCAGAGGGGTCCATGGTAGTCATGTTGAGCATTGTACTGGCGGTAAAGGGGGTTTCCCCGCCTGGTTAGAAGGTATTTTGTAATTTGTTCATATTAGTCATGTTGAACATTGTACTGGCGGGAAAGGTGTTTTCCTTGCCTGGTTAAAAGATATTTTGTAATTTGTCAATGGTAGTCATCCATATGTATGAGAGATGCACGTGTGAGATTAGTGGTAGGTGTATGGGATCCAGATTGTTCAGACAATACTTCCTGATAACTGGAGGGGACATAGGCAGGCCTGAAAATAAGCAGTTTGACATTTGCAGAAGGAGGTCCCCAGCGAGTGCATTTGATGATGCTATGCCATACAGTGGGCCAATTTATCCTCTAGGAACCTCTTTCTGTTTAGTTTTGAGACCCTAATTCAGATTGAGGTTCACTGAGAGTAAATTGGGTGATGCTACCCTGCTGTGCAGGGTAGCATCACTAAATTCACTCTCTGGGGACCTCATATTTGCAGATAACAGTTTGCTTGCTTATTGTCTGGCTTGGACATTGGAGAACCAAATGCTTTGCAATCAAGTGACGGTGTAATGACTACTTGCCTGCAGAGTAGATGCAGGTGCAGCCATCGGCAATTGGAAGCCAGAGAAGGGATGTAGAAGAACGTGACATGAATGGGTTGAACAATCTCTGATAATGTATTGAGAAGTTTTTTCTTCGCCATTGAACAGGGTGGATCTAAGTGTCAATACTGTTGGGGGAGTCGATATTAACTCAATTCTAATGTTTATAGTTTATAACAGATGTGGGAAAACGGTGTATTTAATGTTGAGATGGACTGACCAGACAGTGACTTGTACCCGGGGTAATTAGCTTGCATTGTGGGTGGGTGGGGGGGGGGGGGGGGGGGCTTGGTGCTAATTGTAGAAGTACAGTTGAAACTAGAAGTCATGTCACAATGAGCGCAGACAATACTCTTTAATTAGCACAATCATTTCTGCAGAAGAATGAAGTAGACTGAAATACACAAGAGCATTTGTACTGTGCAATGCCAAATGTAATGCGCTGTTAGCAAGGTCGGTAGTTAAATCACGAACACAAGCACTTGCGAGCACAACACAAGCACTTGCAAACTTTCATCTCATGGACTACTGGTTAAAAGTTTGCAAGTGTTTCTTGTGCTGTTATGAACATTATAAATACTTTTCGAGTGGTGAATATGTGGCGCTGCGATTAAGAAGTAACCTCCATTCTGTATCTGGCATCGAATTTTAAGATGACTTTACGTCATTACATGTACTTGTATCCCGGCAGAGGTTAGGAAGGACGTTAACCCTTTGAGACTTTAGGTTCCGCGCCACAGTTTTCCTGGCATTTCCAAATATGACATGCCATACACTCTCTTCAAATGCAAATATTTTGTAGCTTAGTTATCTAACTCATAACATGTATTACATTTCCCAAATCCACAAAAACATATAACACTATCTAAGTAGAAATAAACAATCTGAATGTGGGTGGAATAACTTATTCTCAAAGGCCAGACTTCAACCTGAAAAACTGCATGAAAAAATGCCGAAACCAGTCATTTTCAGCCACCTAGCAGCCTCAAAAGCAGAATTTTCCCACCAACCCCACCTACCCACCCCTGGAACAGAGCATCCCCTGTTTCTAAAATGCAATTTTTTTTTATATGTTTCCGTCTCATTTTTTAGTTACCTTTCTGGTGACAAACCCGTGTAAAAATTACATTTTAAAAAATAACCAATTTTTCGAAGCCACTGTTTCCCATAATTCATCTGGTAATTTACCCCTATGTATCAGGCTCCAATTTTGGGACCAAAACTTCAAATTCTCTCGTCCAACAAAAAACCTAATGTAATCATATATCTGATACTAAAAATATATCTCTATTTTACATGACCTTAGTTTCAACTTATGCCCTATGTTTAGAATTTCACCCCTGTGCAATAGTGCGAAACTGTGGAGCGGAACCTTAATTATCCTGACGTTCAAAAGTCAGTGGGAATTCAGTTTCTTCAACGTTTTTCAGAATGCGACGTCAAGAGTCGGTAAGTACAAATATCAAGATATTTTTCACATTAGTGATTAACTGATTGAGGGCTAGATTATTTTTGGTGGTCTGAATTTGTTATTCAAAACTTGTTTTATTACAAATTATTGGAGAGTGCCTACAGGCACTCTCCAATAATTTGTAATAAAACAAATATATATATAAACAAAATATTATTTGTGTTTGACTGAATATGAAATATTAGCAAGGAAAGTGTTGGCTTTTGCTCTGGTATCCTCATTTTTTGAAAGCCTGATAGTGGCTTCTAGCACTCAACCAGTTAAGAAGTCTTGACAACAGGATTATATAAGTATTTTAAGCTGCGATAACATTTGGCTCAACGGTTATCACTGAGCACCATTCGGGAAAAAATAGGAATTTGAGGTTAAAAATTTAAAAAATCGAAAAATAATAAGAAAACAAATGACCACAAAGTATCAACGTGCTGTTTGATTACATACGAAAAAACACATACAAAAATATCAAAGGGTTAAATTAACCCTTTACCTAACATGAAAAGCAGACGACACTTGCAAAAAAATTCTTGAATAACTAAATTTTTTCATTTTTTGTCTCAAAAACATAGGTTATGACCCCTCGTTGGAACGAGCTCGACGAGCTCGTTCCAACGAGGGGTCATAACCTATGTTTTTGAGACAAAAAATGAAAATATTTTGAAAATTAATTGGCGATTTTTGAGAATAGCGCTGGCCGGTTTTGGCCGTTACGTTGGGTAAAGGGTTTTAAACAAAAGATTTCGTACGTAATAAAACGTAGAAAAGTATCAAAGGATTAATGATCTCCATTTACTAGTATAGAATTGTACAGAGTTTGTCACGCTGTTTTATTTATTTATTTATTTATTTATTTATTTATTTATTTATTTATTTATTTATTTATTTATTAGTGTTTAAGGTCGCATACTTATGCACAATGGCTAATCGTGACCATGACAGTTTTACGAGTGAAGGAAGCCGGAGTACCCGGAGGGAACCACCGAGCCACTACAAACAGTTGTCAGCTCTCCAACATCGTAACTCTGAACTCTGCATCGCAGCACAGGCAGGGTTAGTTTGATTGACGACATGCGCACCATCGACGTGCAGTACTCCTTAGTACACAGCGTCATATGGCCCCCATGTAGGCAATCGGAGTTGAGTGCCTTGCCCAAGGATACAACGCTGGAGCACGTAACAGTCGCTGAAATGGTCACCCATCCAACTATTAACTGCGCTCGACATTGCTTTACTTCGGTGACCTGACGAGAACCGGTTACCGCGACGCCACCGCGCCCCTTCACGCTGTTTTTCTACAGGAATTAAGTAACGCTAAGGATGCAGTTTGACAGGGTCAGGGGTAGTTTTACTCAATGTGCCATTACTTCAAAATAGTACAAAATACAGTCACAGAACTTCTAGTTTCAACTGTAGAAGAGGATGACGAAGCTATGGTAATTGGGTTCTCCCAGTGAGGAGCTGACTCATGCTTTCAGGCAACCAGTCTAATTTTGTTCATAATTTGATGCTTATATTGGTCGTTTGTTTACTCAATTTTGAGGAAATCTGCTTGTAGACGTCTGTTGATACAATGTGATGTCTCTTTACTTACAAAGATATACAGGTATTCTTTCCTTCCCAAGTATAGATATTCCAATCAATAAGTGTTTAATGCTTAAGAAAATAAGATGTAATTTCTGAGACTAACCGGCGTAATCATAAAACTATGGTTGTGATGAGTCTTCAATACTAATTATAATCTCATCAAAATGTCAATCAAATCAAGTGTCAATTCAGCAGCATTTCAAACCTTGCTTCTCTGAGAAAGAATATTGAAATTTTTCAGATTCAGCCGATGGTGTAAAGAAATGTTCCAGAATATTTTCAACTCAAATATCAAGACGGTGGATGGTCCAAGTGAGGGAGCAAATAGAAAACTACTTATTGGAGATCTCGGACCTGGACGTTGGGGCAAACCAGGGTAAAAAAATCGCGAGAGAAAGGGCCATGGAGGATTGTAACCGTAATTGGCGAGAGGGTGTCAAATCAAAGAGGTCTTTGGGTGGCCTGTGTGATAAGTGATAAGGAGGTTTTGAAGAGTACCTTGATGGCACTTTTGGGGGTCACTGTTGTTCAAGCTGAGGTCGCGATCCCTGGAGCTGAGGGGAAAAAATGGGAAAGACGGTGAAAAGGAGTGCCAGATGTGTAACTTGGGCATAGTGGAGACCCTGGAACACTTTCTTCTAGAATGCCCAAAGTACCAGTCTAAAAGAATGAGATTCACTGGGAGTATAATGGGGAAGTGGGATGGGAGAATGAAGAGCATGTGTTTAGTGGGAGACTCAAAGGAGAGGGTTAATATGCTAATCGGAGAAATTGGGAAGAATCAAGAATGGGGCAAGGGATGTCTTCAAGCAGTTCGTCTCCGAGTGTTGGGGGGAGAGGAGAAGCGTGGGCATAGGGAGGCAGTTGGGAGTACAAGGGTAACCAAGGCCTTCTCGTCCGGGAACCGCGACAAATCAGCGGCTGGCCAAAGTGTTATTATATTATGTCTAGAATATATCGGTTGGTTGGAAAAGTGAACCGCAGGGTTCAGAACCAGAGAGTTAATCCCTCAGTCAAGGCTCAATGAATTAGTCCACAGAGATTAGGCTTAGTTGCTCTAAAATATTCTCTTTGGACTGGATAGTCTTAACTCTTTTGGTGCGGAATAATCTGAGAAACAGAATTCTTAGCGCCTAATATTCATATATTGGCGGCGCCAGAAATTTTTTTGTGGGGGGGGGGGGGGGGGGGGCAGACTCCCATGAAGGGGGGCAAATACGTAAAGGATCATATCATTACTTTGTTATGAGGAAGTCCAAACTTGAACCCAAAGTCCGTAATATACTTTTTTGGCTTGGTACGTCCTGTGGACGTACCAAACCAAAAAATTATATTACGGACTTTGGGTCCAAGTTTCGACTAAATGTGATGGTAATTAGCGGTCCTCCTTTCAAAAAATCCTGGATCCGCGTATGGTGGGTCTGTGCGTGAGAGAGAGAGAGAGAGAGAGAGAGAGAGAGAGAGAGAGAGAGAGAGAGAAACTTGGCTCATAACTTAATTATAACTTATAAGTATCTGCATCCGAGTCTTTAAATCTCTACTGCCTGGATATGTTCATCAGCTAACCTGAGGCTTTGGGCTAAGTGTGTATGGGAATAAAAAAAGAGAGGGGGGTGTGTGTGTGTGAGAGAGAGTGACTGAATGTGTTTGTGTGTGAGGGTGGATGGAAATGCATGCGAGATGGTTGGGGGGGGGGGGGGGGTAACTGGGGGTGGGGGAAAAGCCTTCGTTGGGGCGGGGGGGGGGGGGGCAAATGCCCCCCCCCCCGTAGCGCCGCCACTGTATTCATCAGGAGTTTTACAAAAAGTATAGGTTGTTAGACTAAAGCGTTATTATTTTAAAAGATGTTCTAATGATCTCATTGACAGTTTTTCAATTTATTTCCTGTATATATTTAAAGCTAGGGCATCAAAATTCTGGGGGGTTCCATATGGTTCCGTGGGGGCTGTCTGTGATGAGGTTCTTCGTCATTCGAAGGATCAGCCTTTGTTACGGCAACTGGACCAACCTGCTGCCGCGGGTGATGGTCGTTCCAGACCTGCCAAGTGCCCAGACTCATGGCCTCGCTGGTCATGCAGGCCGCGCCATCGGCTACATTCGCTCCTGCTCAGGAAAAGCGTCGATGGAGCCAGGCTCGTTTGCAACCTTAGGAAGGAAAGTCTCAGGACTCTGTTTCTCCCCCTCAGGGGCCTCGTCGAGGTTAAAAATGAAGGTCCTTGCCTCGATTCGCCTCCACTCGGGGAAAGGCTGTCGCTGTTTTCCGACCATTGAACAGAGATAACGTCGGGTCCTTGGGTTCTCGACGTCATCCAACCAGGCCTGCAACGTTCCTTCCGTCGGCGCCCCTGTTTATTTCAGGTGCCCTTCCCGACTCTCGTCCTTTCCGATCCTCGGCGTGGGGATCTTCTGGTGCAGGAGATCGACAATTCCCCTTCCAAACGGGCGATCAAGGTGGTCAGGAATACCCCTTTCCCCGGGGTCCTATTCGAGACTTTTAGTGCCAAAGAAAAATGGCCAGCTAAGTCCTGTCATCGATCTGAGTATCCTGAACGAGTCCATCATAGCACCTCGTTTCAACGTGGAGACTTTCTGGTCGTTTCGACGGTCGATTCATCAGGGCGTTTTTGCAGCCAGTATCGACCTGAAGAATGGCTATTTTCATGTGCTTATTCACCTGGCGTCAGACAAATACGTACGGTTCTCGTTTCGGGGTCGTGTCTTTAAGTTCAAAGCTCTCCCGTTCGGTTTGAACCTGGTTTCTTGGGCCTTCACCCGACTGATGTCACATGTGCTAGCTTTTTACCATACTCAGTCGACTGTGACTTTGTCAGCCTTCCTGGACGACGTCCTCCAACAGCACCCCACGCTGCCGTTCTGGAGTGAGATGTCCGGTGGCTGCTTGGCCTATTGGCATCATTGGGGTTCAGAGACAACTGCGATAAGTCAGATCTGATTCCTTCTCAGCAATTTCGTCATTTTGAGCATGGATTTCGACACTTTTCACAATGTGGTGTCTGTGCCCAAGACTTGGGCATTGAGTCCGCATTGACTCTGGACCTGCTCCGATCCTTCTCGATCTCTACCAGAACTTCCTTTCGTTTGCTGGGCCCTTACGGAGACGGATTTCATTCCGCTGGGTCGCTTGTTTGTCCGCCCTCTCAGCACTTCCTGTTGGATCATCGGAGTCCGAATGTGGATCCTCTGGACCTGGATCTCACTATTCCTCGGTCCTTTCATTGTCGCCTCCGCCCTTGGACAAATGTTACCTGGTTGTCTCCGGGTGTTGGATCTTCCTCTGGCCGATCGCATCCTCACAGCGGATGCCAGCGATCGGGGTTGGGGTGCGACATTAAATCCACTCGGCCTGTCTACTCAGTGCGAGTGGGACGAGGGCGGGCGGCCCTTCATGTCATCCAGAAGGAGCTCCTTGCTCTTCTGTTGAGTTTTTAACGATGGATCTCTCACCTGTCGAATCACACAGTCCTGCTTCTTTCGGACAATTCGACAGTGGTAGCCTATATCCGGAATGAAGGGTGCACACATTCGATTCCCATGTATCGGCTATATCGGGATCTTTTGTTAGCGCGAGATGTGCACATTCGGGTGGCTGTTTGGCACATCCACGTGCGTCTCCACGTCCTAGCCGACATCCTGTCCCGACGAGACAGTGTCCTTTCCACCAAATGGATGTTGTATTGTTTGTTTCAGACGATTTTCGAAAGGTTTGGTCGTCCTCTTATTGACCCTTTCGCCACTCGCTGGAATCATCGGGTAGAGACATTTGTCTCCTCTTGTCCAGATCCACTAGCCTTTGCATTGGACACCCTGTCTCTCGACTGGACAGGGTGGGTCGGCTATGCCTTCCCTCCTGCACCGAGTCTTCCTCAGGTGTTGTCAAAGATTCGTGCTTGCAGTTGTAGGGTCATCCTGATGATCGCTCCCCTGTCTCCACAGAGGGTGTGGATCAAACACCTGCATCCTCTGTTAGCAGATTGGCCAGTTCGTCTTCCTCTACGCTGCTATCTTCTTTCCCAGGGCTGGACCAGGAAGCAACACAACAACCTGACGAGCCTGTCTCTTCACGCCCGTCTTTTATCAGGATCAGTCACCGGCGTAGAGGTTTTTCGAGACAAACAGTGAAGTGCATTTCTGCATCACGATGACATTCCACTGGCATGACTTATGCTGGAAAGTTTTTTTTTTTTGTCGCTGGTGTACAGATCAAGATGTGGATTACCGAAATCCGTCAATCGCCTCTAACTGCGGTTTTTCTGGTATACCTTTTTGACTCCAAAGGCCTGGAAAATGTTAAGGTCTAGAGGTCACTTTCTCTTTTGTGGGAAAGTGGTGATCTCTTTCTCTCCAACCTAATTCGGCTCTTTTCTCTGAAGAGGCCTCGAGTTTTGCGTATTACACCCCAATGGAATTTGGCATGGGTGCTGCATTGTTTGGAGGGCGCCGTTGGAGCCTTTATCTGAGACTGATATGCGTTTGTTTCACATATGACTGCTTTCCTTCTAGCATTGGCTTCTTCCAGACATGTCAGTGAGCTTTATGCGCGTTCTGTTGATTAGTCTTTCTTCACAAATGAGACTAACAGTGTAACCTTCAATACTGATTGATCTTTTCTGGCCAAGAATCAACTTCCTGATTCTGTGCCTCCTCCCATCTGCATTCGGGCACTTCCTTCTGTCGATGACCGGAGGCCTCTTCTTTGTCATGTTGTGCAGTCAAGACATATTAATCGCACTCAGTTCATTCGGAGGGGTCGGAAGAGATTCTTTTCTGTCCCTAATTCCCGAGAGGCAGTCTATCTCTTCCTATTCTATTTCCAGGTGGATTTGTCTTTCATCATCCAAGCTGGCTTATTCCAGTTTGACTGCTCTGGATCTAGTTTCGAACCGATTTAATGCTCACGAGGTTCGTGCCGTTTCTACATCCTGTGCGTTCTCCAATTCTGTTTGGCTCAGGGACGCTATGAATGCGACTTACTGGAGGAATGCTACTACTTTCTCGTTCTTTTATCTCCGCCACCTACAACAGCAATCTGAGGCCATTTTTTCTTCAGGCCCTCTAGTTGCTGCTCAGGCAGTTGTTCACCCTCGTTAATTATGTATTTTCAGTTTTTTGTGAATTTTTATTATGCAGCTTTGTTTTTACAGATGCTTCATGCTGCATCTTCTTTTCTTTCAGGATGCTTTTCAACACGGGTGTTGTGCTTTAGTTTCTGTTCTTTTCAGCTGGTTCGGACTCTTTCTCCTTTTACAGGTTTTGCTGTCATTCCCTGCCCTCCTTGTATTTCTTTCATCTGCGGTAATGATGGCATTGGTTACGTGATTCACCTCCTCCTATTGCTTGTTCAGCCAATTGTGAGTAGGTTGAAAAGAAATTAAATTTTTTAGTGAATTTTGTTTCTTAACATACCTACCACAATTGGTTACCGAAGGCTAACCCTCCCAGGGGATATCTTTGCCTCCCCACTAAATCACAAAACTTCTCGTTGGCGGAAATTCGGAATTGAAATGACGGTAGTTGCACATGCGCTCGGTAATGCAAGACGTGTATGGAGTGCCTGTAATTTCGAGCGCCGGTATCGCTCGACCCTTTTTTGATCTCTTTATAGTGCTTTTACGCTCTTCTGCTTTTCCAAATTCGTTTGGAAAAGTTATTAGATTTATTCCGAAGTAGGGCTTGCACTTACGTTACATCTAATTGTAAACAATTGTGGTAGGTATGTTAAGAAACAAAATTTACTAAAAACGTTTAGTAGCTTTGTCAAATATAGCCCTTCAGACAGCATTTTAGTAGCCTTGCTCCAGTCTCACTTAATTCGCTTGTTGTCGCGAACAGTGAATTATCAAATCTCTGTGACTTGTTCGCCATAATGTTTGGTGTTATTTATGTCGGCTTGACCAGTCGTGGTTATTCACAAATTGTCTCTGTGCTGACGTTACTAGCGAAATAAACTCCGAACCGCACCATTTTTGCAGTTCTCTTTTGGGAAATTCTTCGGCCATTTCCGACTTCTGTCGTGAATCGCCGGCGAAGCTCGAAAAGAGCATTTTTGCTTTTCCTGTATATCACGTTCTGAAATCTTTTCGAGTCACTGAAACTTATCTGACTTTCCCACAAATGACTGTATAAAACGGCTGAATCATCAAATAATTAACTTTATCATATGACTCGTCCGTTTTGTTCACTTCAAAACATTTGATATTTTGTTTTCACATTAATGAGTGATAAATAAAGCCTTCCTTCAATTTCATTGGTCAATTTCAAAACTAGACAATTTGATTTGCTGAACAAAATACAACTGGACCACATTTTCATAATTTGCATAATTAGAGTTGGGAGCTTTCATTGGTCAATTTCAAAACTGGACAATTTGATTGGCTAAACAAAATACAACTGGGTCACATTTGAATAATTTCAGTAGGGACAATTTACGATATCTGTCCTATTTAGGGTGGATTATATTGTATTGATCTTTTACCTACAAGAAAAATGCCATTCATTCTTTTTTATATTTTCACTTTTTGCTTCCAAAACATAGGTTATGACCCCTCATTGGAACGAGTTCGACGAGCTCGTTCCAATGAGAGGTCATAACCTATGTTTTGGAAGCAAAAAATGAAAATTTTTAGTTATACGAGGATGTTTTTTCCAGGTGCCGTCTGCAACTCAAGTTAGGTGATGGGTTAAGAAGTGATACTAAGGGACTAATTTGTGCGTGTCTGTGTCTTATGATAAATAGAATATGAAATGAGTGTTTTTCTCATATAATATTTATGAAACTCGTCCGACTTTTCCGTTTGATCTCGCCAGAAGCTCGCCGAAACGGAAAATTCTTTCACTCGTTTCATAAATATTATATGAGAAAAACACTCATATCCTCCATATCCTCTATTTATGATGTGTTATTTTACTTTTTTCAAACTAATCCTGTTCTGGCAACCCGACTGTTACAGAAATAAAGTAGAGAAAACCGTAATAGAACGCTTTTCAGGACACACGGGAACTCGTACTTGACCGGCGTTCTCTACCCGTGGTCCCAGGCCATTTATTAAAAAAAAATTGAGTCTGACTTTATTCCTAAAGTTGATTCAAGTCTGATTTTTATCCAAGTTGGATATTTTGAGAAAAAAAATTAAGTTCAAATTGGCCCCAGACTCACGTCTTTGATCAAGATCTGGAGTCATCAAAACGCTTTAATGGCTTCTGCAATAAGGCGAACCGTGAATCTATTTTTGTATTAATTTTGTGGGAGGTCAGCTGAAAATTTAATCTTACAACCTTGAAGGATGTAGGGTTATTTGTGTACTAATCCACTTACGCTATGTGTTTATTATGCTGTTCGCTAACTGGCGGATGAATTTTCTATACGCAAGAAATTATGCGTACCGCTCGAGAGGGTTAGCGATATAAACCTGAAAGGCCGCTTTGTCGGCCCAGGAACATGCTACGTCATAATTTCATTACGTAAGGTGGGTGCTTAGAGAATATGTGAGGTAGGCCAATCAATATTTTTAACGTGCAACCCTAAGGCTGCACGTGGAAAATATTAATTGGTCTACCCCCAAACAATGAACAAGGACTCTTCCAATTGCTGCTAATGAACTGGCTTGGAAGATACCACCAGGGTTTAATTAACCCTTTACCCAACGTAACGGCCAAAACCGGCCAGCGCTATTCTCAAAAATCGCGAAATAATTTTCAATATTTTTTTCATTTTTTGTCTCAAAAACATAGGTTATGACCCCTCATTGGAACGAGCTCGACGAGCTCGTTCCAATGAGGGGTCATAACCTATGTTTTTGAGACAAAAAATGAAAAAAATTAGTTATTCAAGAATTTTTTTTCCAAGTGTCGTCTGCTTTTCATGTTAGGTAAAGGGTTAAAGGGTTAAGAGTCAACATAAATGTAGGAACATATCGACTTTTGTCAAGAAAAAAAATCACAAGTGGTGACAGAAACTTTGAACTCACATAGGTCTTACTTTATTTTCTGTTAAAATATCGAATTTGTGTCCAAATCTCAGCCGAATATGGCGTTGAACTTAAGTCAGGAATCTTGAGTATGAACTTTCTTTTAGAAATATAGGCACCATGGGCTGCAAATTCACTTGCTGAATCCTCAAGTTTCCACTACTATTCACCCATCGTGTGGCCAAGTCCCAAATCACAATGTACAGAGTGCATGCATGCAGGTATTCTGGGGGAGAATGCCAGCCCTCTCCCCCGCCCATGCATTGTATCGTCGGACGCCTTACTATTTTTCCGGGATTACCACGAAGTTTATCCTAGTCAGAACAGGTGGTCTCAGATCGGAAGTTAGATTTGATGGCCCTAGATACTAGTAGATAGCCATGGGAAAAAGTCCAGCTTCGCAGCGTATTTAGTAATAACGAACGACTGTGGTAACTTAGCTCAGCTTGTCTAAAGACTACAGTATAGACATAAAACTGTCACATGTAGCTGTTAATTTGGTGATCTTCTTGTAGGACAAGCCCTCAAAATTTACCATGGACTTCGGCAAATGTCGTGGAAGAAAGAGTGGCACTCGGAAACGACTTTTATCACAACACTGCCGATGGCCATGGCAAATTTTGGCGACTGTAGACCGCTTGTCTGAATAGCTTGCCAGAAGTGCTTGTGTACAGAAGACCTATCGGGTAACGTCATGGTATGGTTGGGCAAAAACCCGTCAACCAGCGCCAATATTTGAAAATAGTTACGGGCCTGACAGTATTTTTGTGGGAAGGTTTGCAATGTGAGCCTAGTGTTTTTCCGCGGACGTGACAACCGTTACTTATTCCCAGTTCCTTATTCAACATTTGTTATCAACCTATAGGTTGATAAATAAATTTCGAATAAGAAACTCGGAATAAGTAACGGTTGTCACGTGCACTGTTTTTCATTCATTGAACGACACAGTCAACAACACGAAAAGCACTTACAAAAGATTAATTGTTTATGTCAATATTTCTGTGTAAATTCTTCGCTTAATCTTCAAAAAAACATCGCCAAAAGTGGGTCATGTTAATATTCATATTGTTAATCGTTGTGGGCTTCTGGCGAAAATAATTCTGTAGCATAGTTGTTCAACTCCGATCAAGGGACGTAAATGCAAACACGCACTTGCCCGTCTCATTTTACTAGCAACAGGGACCGACCTGGTCATGCGCCAGTGCGCATTTGGTTCTGAAACATTAGGACCTGGCTCTTAAATCTCAGAAATAGGCTTCTCAGTTGGCGCGTAACTTCTCAGATCATATTTTGATATTCTTTCGATGGATAATCGAGAGAGACACTCTTACATGTATTATATATATGATTATCATTTATCATTGTTGTAGAGTGCTTAAGTTAATACTTCAAGTCTTAATTGCCAAGCATTAATCTTCACTGTGGTTTCTGATCAAGTCTTGGCTGCCTAAATAGGCAGCCAAGACTTGATCAGAAACCACAGTGAAGATTAATGTTTGCTATAGTGTACTAAATGAAAATGATGAGAGCTATTACATACTTGCAGTGTGTGTTACAAACAGCAGTGTGACTCCGTAAATTGAAATCTGGCGCATGAATTGAAAAAATAGGCTCCGAGGCTAGAGCGTATTTTAAATAGTCCTGATCGGTCCCTGCAGTAGCAGTACCAGTTTCCCAGACATGTTCAGATAATTGTAGATAAATATTTATTCACATATTGTAACCCATTACAAGACAGGGCAAGAACAAAACCAGTACTGATCAGACTCAAGTTATTTTAACCCTTTACCTAACATAATGCAGCATTAACGTTAAGATTTGACTTTCGGTTTTCCTATCTCCTTTCAAAATGTTATTTTCCACCAGTTGTGTCAGGTGATGGGTTTGACTGATCAAAATCCAGATTAAGTAAGTAAATATTTGTTTTTTGTTGTGATATGCATCTTGTCACACAACTGTTCTCAGTAAAAGCATTTACACAAACATCCGGCTTACCAAACCCATATGTCATCCATTAGGGTAAAAAAAATCGACAGAGAAAGGGTGTTGGAGGATGGTAACATTAATTGGCGAGAGGGGTCAAATCAAAGAGGTCTATGGTTGGCCTGCGTAAGAAAAAGAAGCCTGGTTTTGAAGAGAACCTTGATGGCACCTTTGGGGGTCACTTTTGTTCAAGCTGAGGCCCCGGTCCCTGGAGCTGAGGGGAAAAATTGGGAAAAACAGTGAAAAGGGGTGTGTTATTTAGGTGTGGTGGAGACCCTGGAACATTTTCTTCTAGAATGCCCCAAATACCAGTCTAAAATAATAATATTCACTGGGAGTCTAATGGGGGAAGTGGGATGGGAGAATGGAGGACATGTGATTAGTGAGTTACTCAAAGGAGAGCGTTAATATGCTAATCGGAGAGATTGAGAAGAATGGGACAAGGGATGCCATCAAGCAGTTCGTCTCCGAGTGTTGGGAGGGGAGAAGAAGCGTGGGAATAGGGAGGCAGTTGGGAACACAGGGGTAACCAAGGCCTTCTCGCCCGAGAACCGCAACAAATCAGCGGCTGGCAAAGTGTTATTATTATCAGTGTTCTCACATCTGAAAGTAACGTATTTTACTTTTCTGCATTTTATCCTGTAATCCATGTACAATAGAGATCGAAGGTGTGTCGTGCTAGACAACACATTGAATGGTGCGCGATGTTGTTTATACAGTACGTGGAGAGTGTATTATCACTAAAACACCCCCATAGTGGAGATTCCACCCAACCAATAATTGCAAAGTTGTTGCAAATCAAAACCAGCATGGCTGAAACATTGCTTGTTTTTGTCGATATGTACAAAATTTGAAAATTTGAAAGTTATAGCTTGGGTGAAACTCCACTCTGCAGGTGATTTAGTTACAATCCACTATCCATGTACTGTACATCTAATCTGATAAACCATTTTCGAAACTGCGATTTTGGCTTTTAATCTATACACGGTCACAGGTCGCGATGTGTAAACATTTCATGAAAACATGTTGTAAGCAATGGGAGAAGAGAGCGAGTGATCCGTTACATTCATTAGTGCGAATTAAAAAAAAAAAACCATTTAGCCAAGGTTACCGTTTGTTTAAGACAATGGCAATATTGTATGAGGACTTTCATTATTTCGAATTGATTTCCTTTCGACTTAAATGGTGTTTGAATGCCCCCAGTGTCATGACTCTGTGGCCACGGGCACTGTTTCGACAGCTTTCGGGAATTCGCCCAAGCCGAGAAACTCCGTTCAACGAGTGTTTCCTTGTTGCCAATCAAAACAAGTCCTCGCCTCCGTAAAAAAGTCTTTAAGCCCGCGGTATCCCATCGTTTAAATTTAAACTTGATATTTCACTGAACTAGTTGTCTTGACTGACATTGAACTCTACGCGAGAAACATGGAAATCGCTTTGTTTAGACCCCGCGACCTTGTATAGATTAAAACGAAGATGGCACTTTCGAAAAAAGCTTTATTGTGTGCTTTCTTCAATTTATCTGTCGCGCGCCAGCCCTCATTTTTGATATCACACAGAGCACAACTTGCAAACGGAAGTTGGTTATATAACCAATGACTAAGCATATCACGCTTTTCTTTCAACAGGGCTCTTTTTATTGTCTCGGCTGGCGGAACCTAGTTGTGGCCGAAAGGTGAACTGCTGAAGAAATTTTAGTTTGTCCAAGCATCAAGCATCTGTTAATTAGCATTCATTTGTCCGTACGCGACCAAATGTCAGGTACGTAATCAGTTAGCCGCAATGGAATGGTCAACCGTTCAAGAAGTAATAGTGTTTGTCCGTTCGTCATCAAACATATGTTTCTGATCATTTGTTTGTCCGTTCGTAACAATACGTGCGGTCGCAGCCTCATCTCCACTCGCAATTGCTCCAGCAACTACTATTCAAGATTAGCTATGTAAAGTATGTAAAGTATGATGCAGTACCACTAAAGAGGTGTTGAAAAAACATGGCGTATATACACAGAACTACACACGCGTGTGAATGAGTTAATCGATATGGCACGAGTGCAGGCGCGGAAGAATAAAACGACAGGCCTCTTGTTTTATCCTTATTTTGATTATCCGTGCGTTCCACCAATTTTAGAAAATTACTCACTTATTTCGTTTTCTTCACAGGAGACTTCTGCCTCTATTATCGAGTTTTTGGAAAACTCTCCGCGAATATTTCTTCCAAAAAGCAACATGATATGTGAAGACACAATAAGAAAGGTATTTTCGTCGTTCGAAACTCACAAATTTATAACAAAAAAGTTATTAATCCTATAAATCAATATGTTTGTTAGTTGATATGTGAGCTGCTATAATGACAATATTGCCTGGTCGTCAAAGCTGCACAACAAGCTCTCGGGCTACCAGTCTAATTATGTAAGAAACACGACGCTCTTATGGCATGGAACCAGTCTAGTCCTCAAATAGGACATCGTCTATGTTTAGATTCACTCGTCTATAATATTTCAGGTGGTTGGAAAGGCGAACCTACTATTCGCACTTCCGACCAACTACAGTTAAAACTAGAAGTCCTCTCATGAAATGCGCACAAATAGCACGTCGATCCGCGCGTTAATCTACACGTTATGACCACAGTAAGGCTATCAAATTCTGTACATATGGTCTGTGCACAAGCAATGTTTCAACCAATGGACCTCCGGTTAACCCGGAGGTCCATTGGCAGAAACATTGCCTGTGTTTGCTATGAGTAACCAGGAGAACCAGGCGTGCTATGGATGCCATTCGATATGACAATAGCGCGCAATTCCTACGCGCAATTAAACCTAGATAAGCGCATAGTTCGTGATAGGACTTGTAGTTTTAACTGTAATATCTTCCGGACGATTGAATCTGAAAAATTCTATAAAAAATTATTTCCTGTGAATTGAAGCTAGAAATGTTGCTCAATCGAAACCTGGTTTGGTCGACATTTTGACATTAAAATCAAAAGTGAAGATTCACCACAGCTGTAATGTAATGACTACGCCGCGTATAGTTCCACAAATTATGTTAATATCTTGATATTTTCAAGGCGAATTAAATACTCATTAGATGGAATATCTGTAACTGGAGGAGAGAATATCTATATATGGTTGTGATTTAAAGGAACATCACAGTACACTGCAGAAAATATAGGTTCTCTTTAGAACCAAAACTGGTTCTAATCTTGTCCCTGAGATGGAACCAGTTCTGTTTAAACAGTATTTATTTCAAATCAAATAAATTTATAAAGATTAACATTAAATATTAACAGAATTAAACATAAATTGAGGGGGTTTCAGCCGAAAGTTTAGAGCTTATACAAGGTTGTCTCAAATCATTATTAAGCAAAGGAGATATGAACAGTTGGCATATCGAACCAGTTTTGGTTCTGTATAGAACCAATATACCAGGTACTTATATTCGCTTTGCTTCAAAATGTTTGGCGACCACGTTGAATAAGCTTCAAGTTTACTGCTGAATCTACTTCAGTTCATGTATTATTCTGTTAAAATTGAATGCTAATCTTGGTAAATGTATTTGATTTGAAATAAATACTGTTTAAACTAAACTGGTTCCATCTCAGGGAGAAGATAGAACCAGTTTTGGTTTTAAAAAGAACCTTTATTTTTGCAGTGTACATGAACGATCGTCGCGGAAATTTCCACAAAACCGGTTAAACAAACAGCCCAAAACAGTATCGAATTTCATTCAGAATTCAACTGGTGGCCCGAGAGCTTGGCTACACAAGTTACATGATCAGTGGCGTAGGGGATGGGCCCGCATTGCGGGTGGGGGTGGGGGCTTGAAGGACGTCCCAAAGCTGGAAGAAAGAGGGAAAGGGAGAGAGAGAGAGAGAGAGAGAGAGAGTAAAACAGAGTAGAGGAAGAGAGATAAATAAACGATAGCAGGAAATGATGACAGTCTGCCAGGTTGTGTATGTATTGATATGTTTACCTGTTTGACTGTTGCACGAAAGAGGGCCGCTAATAAGCTCAAGGGCCGTTAGCCATTTCTGTTGAGCCGTTAATACACTGTAATGCCCGACAAAGTCATGTTATTTCTATTATTGCCACTTTCGTACATCGGGTACATTGCGATTAAATTATATGGGAAATACATTGTAAGATAAATAAATGATTTTTGACGTTTTCGGTTTAAAAAAAAACAGCGAAACTATCGTCTGATTCGTGACAAACAAACCGGGTAACATGACTATCGTCTGATCAGTGTACGGCGAAATTTGGAAAGTTAGATGATGAAATATATCTTCGAAATGCGAAATTGTGGCAAAGAGTTTATTCATCAAAGATGTCATCACTTACTTTGTGTGTATCGCTTCCTATATTTGATACTGTATCTATCCGTGACACAAAGGGAAACACTTGAAACATATGTGTTCATTGTGTTTACAAATTAAAAATCCGAATTGAATTTCGATCCAAATGGAAATCTGGGAAAAAAAAAATTATTGATCGGCTGAGAGATATGACGTAATTGTCTATATTTAGATGTGTTGGTCTGCTATCGACTTGTCGGGCCGTTATAGTCAATAATGGCCAAACACGTCACATGACTTGTACTTGTTGAGCATTACGAAGTTTCAATGCCCGAAAAAGCACCGTTAATGTGCTAGGAACGCCCGCAAAAGTGGTAATAATTTCAGTTCCCAGAGGAAGGAGATGTGTACCTCCGGAAAGTTACGCTCCACGTTTGCCACTATACAAGATTAAGTTGCGCCGGGTGTGTTTATCGCTAGATGAGTGGCCACATATTTTCTCCAACCACTAAGTTACTGAGATATATAAAAAGTCGTGTGGGACAGTTGGGAGATTTATGCCTGTCTCACCCCACCCACGTGACAGCTGTCTCACCCCCACCCAAGTGACCAACCTATTTGCATATTTAATTGGTACCGGAATTATTTAATCATCGCAAATCACGTCTGCACATTTATAAACAAACAAAATGGAAGGCCGGCTTGCTTCCGTAAATACGACTGACTTTATAGAACCAGAAGACTCAAAGAAAAACTTCAGCACATCTCAAATTGCTCTATCAGTTTATCGGAGAGGGATATATATGTGATATCATTGCGCCCTGCCAAACTGAAGTACAAGTTTGGAAATGACGTGTGCAGGCATGTCGATTTCATTAGAGTTCGCTTCTGTGTATTAACGCTCAACATGCGGTGATAGGCTGAGTGTTTTGAAATATGTACCTTTGGTATATACAACACTTCTCGACATGCTTTCCGAATATCTTATTGGTTTTCTTCTAGATTGAACGCACTAAAAAATATGTTTTTTCTGGAAAATATTGTATTTTCTTATTAATGACGTCGCACCCCTAAAATGGTGGAAGAAAAATCATCCCCGATGGGTATCTCGGTGGGACGGGTAAATCTCACCTCGAGGTAATATATTTGAGCCAGACACTCGGCAAGCCTCGTGTCTGGCTCGAACATCTTGCCCCTCGGGTGAGATTTCCCCATCCCACCCAGATACCCATCGAGGATAATAATATTCCCTACTATGCAAATATCTACAACCCGGTGAAATGCTTATTCGTAACAAAACGGTAGATCCAGAAAATGTGATTCAAAGGGAAGAGACGTTAACACGTTACACAACGTAACGACCAAAACCGGCCAGCGCAATTCACCATTTAATTTACATTATTTTTTTTACTTTTTTTCTCAAAACATAGATTATCACCCTCATTGGAACGAGTTATGGGTAACAGGATATGTTTTTGCATGTTGAACTATAAGTACTCCTGCAGACAGAATTTCGCGTTATCGCCCTTGATTTATCACGAATAAAGCACACGCGATCATATTTGACATGCATATAATTGTCCCCGCAGCACCAGAGACCCAAACCGCCCCCTTCAATAGTTCGCTGTTAACATTTTTAATCTTCATATTAGATGTTTTTCTCTATTATTATATCGTAATATATATTATTATGTGGGCAGTGGCGTAGCGGAAAATCTTGTGGCCCCCAGCGAGATAGAGACGGGGGCCCTTTTATAATGGAGGTTGCCTTTAAAACAGGATCAAATTTAGTGTTGTTACCGTGCATAGCGTACAGGATTTCATGTAGTACATACGCCATAAATTAAATGAAGGTATAGCCTATAGGATCGATTCTAAAAGTACGACTCTGTAGATTTTTTCATTACATGTTTTAAGTTTCACCCCCACCATCCAACGATACACACATGCACGGCCAACATGTGTGACATGAGAGGCTCCATGTACGTACATTGTTCATTTCTCACCCCTATCAGTTACAATGATGTAGCGTTCACTTAACCATTTACCTAACCTGAAAAGCAGACGACACTTGCAAAAATAATTCTTGAATAACTAATTTTTTTCATTTTTTGTCTCAAAAACATAGATTATGACCCCTTGTTGGAATGAGCTCGACGAGCTCGTTCCAACGAGGGGTCATAACCTATGTTTTTGAGACAAAAAATGAAAAAAATAATGAAAATTAATTGGCGATTATTGAGAATAGCGCTGACCGGTTTTGGCCGTTACGTTAGGTAAAGGGTTAAAAGAATAATACATAGACTACAAAGAGTAGGTCGTGTGAACGTGAGTTTGAAATTATGTGTATTTGGTACACAGTCTCGCGCTCTCTCTCCCTTTCCCTCTTTCTTCCAGCGTTGGGACGTATTTCAAGACGGAGGCCCCCTTCTAGCCGCCCCCCCCCCCCGCAATACGGGCCCTTCCCCTACGCCACTGTATGTGGGAACAAAATAGAGAAAAATGTCTGGAGAAGTACACAAATTAATAAGAATGTGAATTAGCAAATAGCTCACGTTTCTCCCCCTTCTTTCTGGACAAAAGTCTTTCAGCTTTATAAGCTGTGTCAAAAACTAAACTCCTTGAAATTGTGTGTTCAGGTCGAGGAAGTTGTTATCCTTCAGATAGCTTTATGTATGTTGATTTTAAATGAATCCCGTTTAAACGAATAATACTTCTAACGTCTCAATGAATGAAAAGTTTCAGCGCACCGAGGGCGCACAGGGGCGACGTGGGATTGGAATTCACTGCTACCCGAATAACTTTATTTGCTTTATAACTTTCTTTGTTTTATAACTTTCTTTGCTTTATAACGTTATTTGCTTTATAACTTTATTTGCTTTATAACTTTATTTGCTTTATAACTTTCTTTGCTTTATAACTTTATTTGCTTTATAACGTTATTTGCTTTATAACTTTATTTGCTTTATAACGTTATTTGCTTTATAACTTTATTTGCTTTATAACGTTATTTGCTTTATAACTTTATTTGCTTTATAACGTTATTTGCTTTATAACTTTATTTGCTTTATAACTTATTTGCTTTATAACTTTCTTTGTTTTATAACTTTCTTTGCTTTATAACGTTATTTGCTTTATAACTTTATTTGCTTTATAACTTTATTTGCTTTATAACTTTATTTGCTTTATATAAAGTTATTTGCTTTATAACTTTATTTGCTTTATAACTTTCTTTGCTTTATAACTTTCTTTGCTTTATAACTTTATTTGCTTTATAACGTTATTTGCTTTATAACTTTATTTGCTTTATAACGTTATTTGCTTTATAACTTTATCCACGAGAGTCGGAAACGAGAGCCAATAATCTTATTTGGTTTGAGTGTGCGAACTGGCCGTAGAGCTACAAGAATTGTACCCTGTGTTTGCTTAGAGACGTATGAATATTTATGGTAATACTGAAACCGCAGTTTGATCGTTGTTTTAGAAAAATGGAAAAGAAACCCAAACAGTTGCTGGTTTGGGAGCAGCCTCAGCATACTATCCATAACAGTTACAAAAAGGAAACATCCACCAATATGTATTTTTGAAGCCGGGAATCATCCATTAGTCAATAACAGGGTGATGATTATGAATGAAAAGTTTCAGCGCGCCTGAGGCGCACATGGGCGATGTGGAATTGAAATCCCTTGAGACCCAAACTTTATTTGTTTATAACTTTATTTACTTATGAATCCTCGAGAGTCGGACAGGAGAGCCGATAATCGTATTTGGCTTGAGTGGGACTTAGAACATTCTAGCAATCAGGCGACTATTTGTTTGCCCGGCATTTCCACCCACTGCTCGGTCACATAATCTGCAAACTTTAAAACATTTTCATTTACCAAGTCAACATCACTGTCACATTATAAGTTATTATGTTTGTTGACAGGGGACATGGGCTTACGTTCCCTGAATGAAATTTATATTCACCCGAGGCGTCAGCCGAGGTTGAATATATGTTTCATGCAGGGAACGTGAGACCATGTCCCCTGTCAACAAACAGAATAACGTATGTGTCCCGTTCTTACACAAGTAAAATTGAATTGGAATTTAGAAAGCAGACGTTGTTTCGGTGAGGTGTTAATTTTTATCATAACAGACTGGAGTAATTTCCCTTTATTCAATGTTTACGTACGCAATCAACAGGGCGAGATGCTCTCGATTCGTTTCAGTTTATGTTACAGTAAATTAATGAAAAGAGACCTTATTATCTAATCGGTTTCATAATTAATTACCCATGTTTACATAACTAATTTTTTTTACGTAGTAACGATACTTTTGTGTGTGTATATTACTTCAGTTAAATGTATTTGTCTCAGTTGATTTCAAGTGAAAAAGACATTGCGACGAACCGTTGCTCATGGCAACGAGACGCTTTCCTTGACAGTAGGCATAAGAATCGCTGACAGTAGACATATGCGCGTGCCCGGCGACATAAAATAAAATCAACGAGGCATTGACCAATCACTGCAAGGTATTGCGGTTGGTATCGGTACATAGTCTTATAACTGGTAGAGCAGATGCACGCCGTACAAACTGTTTTATATTGTCATCAGTGGAGAATGCCGTTTGAAGGCCACAGCGCTGCATATTTCGTTATATGCCTTGCGGATAATGAAAGAGGCACCCTTTCATGTCACACTGAAATACGTTTTGAATTGCTGATTGTGCCACTTTCTCAAAGTCAATAAAACAATCGCTGGTTTGGGAGCAGCCCCACCAATATGTGTTTTTAAAAGCTAGGTGTTATCCATCAGCCTATATGGGAGAGTGGATGGTGAGCCGTGGCCATCTGGTCTGCCTTCAGATGACGGGGTGATGGGAGAGAAAACAAAAAGAAAAGAAAAAAACGCACCACCCCCACACACACTCAGCCACACTCCCAAAAGGCCTTAAAAAGTGCTGTTATATCTTTATTCAAACGTTTATTTATTTGAAATGTACAGTGGTCCAAGCCAGGCAAGCTTGTTTCAACCCTTGCTTGGTGGTTTCGTGTGTAAAAGGAAATGAACGTTTTAAGGGTATTCCACAACTGGGCTGGAGTAGTTGCACGATTTGTGAGTACTGACTGTACGTTTGCAACATAAGCTGCCTTCGCCTTCCTGATGGCCGGGACCCCTTCGTTTCTCTTTTGTTTATATTTTTCAAAGCCCTGTGGGAGACCATTGCGTTTTATATTCCGGCTATCAGCCATTTGGACAAAACGTCTGCGACAGAGAAAAAGCTGACGTGTACAACGAATACGTTAGCTCCATCTCAGCAGTGGATGACCCTCAAGCCACTCTACCAATACTGACCACACCCGGACCCTCACTCAATAGACAGTATATCCATACAAAGCAGCGAAGTATACGAAGCGTTAAATCCCTTAGTGCATCAAAGGATGAAGGACCTGATCTTATAAGTCTCCGGTTGCTAAAGGAATGTAAAGTATCCTTATGTGAATCCCTCTCAGTAATTTTCAAAATTCCCCTGAATGATAATTACTTTCCTTTTTTGTTGAAAAAAGCTAATGTAACGCCCGTTCTAAAAAAACACCCTTCCAATTTAGTAGCCAAGTATCACCCGATATCCCTCCTCAGTTGTGTTGGCAAGGTTTTTGAAAAATGTATCTTCAAGCAGCTGTGGACGTACTTGAGTGACAACAACATCTTAAGTCAATTTCATTCAGGGTTCACTCCTAGTGACTCGACTATACTTCAACTAATTGACCTCTATGCCGAGCCCTCGACGACGGAAAAGAGGTTCGGGTGGTCTTCTGTGACGCCAGTAAAGCATTCGATAAGGTGTGCCATGTGGTTTTCATTCGCAAGCTGGAACAATTGGAGTGTCAGGTGATTTACTAGCATTTTTAAAATCGTACTTTCTGTCAGGGTCCAGCGAGTCGTAATTGCCCCCGAGACGTCATCATGGAGGCCGATAAACTCTGGAGGTCCTCGGGGGTTGATGCATTTCTCATGTATGTTAATGACATAACAGACAACCTTTTAAATAGCATTCGGCTCTTCGCTGAAGATACATCATTGTATCTCATTGTTGAAAATCCAACCCAAGCAGCAACTCTGATCAACCCGGATCTGACTACAATAGAGCATTGGGCCAAGACCCGGTTGGTTGAGTTCAATCCTAAAAAATCTGAAAGCATGCTCATATCGCGCAAGGTTACCCCTGCTTTGCAACCACCACTATTTCTTGGTAACACCCAGATATCGAAAGTTAAAAGTCATAAGCATTTGGAAGTTATCTTGAACGGTGCATGTATGTGGAATGACCACATCGAACATGTCTGCGGTAAAGCCTGGTCTCGTGTAGATTTACTGAGGGGGCAAAAGTTTACTATTGACCGCAGTGTCCTTGAAAAGATATACTTTGCCTTTATCAGGTCTCCTCTTGAATACGGTAGCACCATTTTGAACAATTGCTCGGCGAGTAATACAATCGAGCTGAAAAAAGTACAGTTGGCTTCAGAAAGGATAGTGACTGGCGCAACCATGAGTGTTAGGACTTCCGCGTTGTACAATGAAACCCGCTGGGACTCCCTTGAGGAAAGTCGACGCAAAAACAAACTGAAACAATTCTTCCGAATGTTTCAGCATATGATGCCCCCATATATTGCTAATAAAGTTCCTCTAACAGTTTCTGCTACCAGTCAATATCCCAATCTCCGAGCAAGTAATAATCTCAAAGTTCAGTTCTGCAACACCCAATTGTACCAGTCTTCATTTATACCGAGAACTACCAGTGGCGGCGCCAGAAATTTTTTTGTGGGGGGGGGGGGGGGGGGGGGGGGCAACTAGGGGGCAGACTCCCATGAAGGGGGGCAAATACGTAAAGGATCATATCATTACTTTGTTATGAGGTAGTCCAAACTTGGACCCAAAGTCCGTAATATAATTTTTTGGTTTGGTACGTCCCGTGGACGTACCAAACCAAAAAATTATATTACGGACTTTGGGTCCAAGTTTCGACTAAATGTAATGGTAATTAGAGGTCCTCCTTTCAAAAAATCCTGGATCCGCGTCTGGTGGGTCTGTGCGTGAGAGAGAGAGAGAGAGAGAGAGAGAGAGAGAGAGAGAGAGAGAATCTCTACTGCCTGGATGTGTTCATCAGCTAGCCTGAGGCTTTGGGCTAAGTGTGTATGGGAATAAAAAAGAGAGGGGTGTGTGTGTGTGTGAGAGAGAGAGAGTGACTGAATGTGCTTGTGTGTGAGGGTGGATGGAAATGCATGCGAGATGGTTGGGGGGGGGGGGCAACTGGGGGGGGGGGCAAAGCCTTTGTTTGGGGGGAATGCCCCCCCCCCCTCCCGTAGCGCCGCCACTGAGAACTACAGGCCTATGGAACGACATATCGTCGTCAATCAGAGAAAACTCACCGATGAGTAGCTTCGCAAGTTATCTTAACAGGGGCAGTCTACGACCCCGTCATTTTATGGTCATGCAAAATCACGATTTGGTCAAATCTATCACTGCAGATTGCGGTTATGTTGCAATAATCGTAGTACCCATTTATTCAATAACCATCTGTCGTCATCGCCCCTATGTCAGTGTAGCGAACATTTTCTCTTGTTCTGCCCTGTCTTTGAAGAGACACGCCAGTCAACAATAAAATCACTTCTATTCGCACCAGTTGTGACAACACTCCTTTTTGGATCCGTATTCCTTACCATTGATGAAAATTGGTCTGTATTTGAAATGGTGCAGAGTTTTATTCTACAAAGTAAGCGCTTCCAATAATTGTAACCTTACCGCTGCTCACCGTATAGTTTACAATAGTGGAATCTGGTTCAAGTCGCACCCTGGGTGATCTCTCACTACAACATCTCTTACAAATGAGCTTTTATCGTGTTATACAACTATTTTCTAAAAGAGTAGCAAGTGTCTTTTCTGTTAATGGACCACCAAACTAACCTGACGATGATCGGACGGCGGAGGGTTTGCTTGTCTGTTTTACGTGTGTTCTTAGTGAAACCCCATTTCAAATGACATAACTGCAGGGTGAGAGCCTGGTTCACTATCCGCTTCTCACACTGTTGGGGTTTTTCGTTCAGGGGGAACAGAATTCCAGGTGGTTGTTTCTGGCACTGTGTGCCGCGGGGGACTATCAATAATTTATATTTTATTGAACGATCCATTGCATGCTAATGAAATAATGCGTCTTACACTTGCGAGACATTGTATACTGTTCCTTTCCCGACGATGCATTGTGCTGGCGGGATCCGCCGGAGCCGGGTTCCGTCCTGGAATGAAAAACTTTAAAAGTGCACGCACCCCTCCCCCCGCCGCTGTCCATTAGAATATTCTCATGGCATACTAGTGTTCGGCTGCGATCTCTAAGTGAGTCAGTTCCCAAACTGTTGTTAATCAATGTTGATGTCTAGTGGATTCAAGTTGGCCTTTTCCAAATGTCATCTTTCTCTTCCACTCGTTCAACCTTCTAATTTTTTTAGTGTTTAAACAATATCCAACCAACGTAGCCGTTTTATCTGTCTAACTGAAACTGTGTAAACTTTCAGACTTGGCAGACGATTCACATAAGCTTTCAGCTTTCTTCCGAATCCCCAACTACAAGAATTTAGTTGGATACAATATGTGTTAGTTGTATTCAATGAAAGTTATGTACAAACACTCAAACCGTTTGCACTTGTTCACATGTATACAGTTAACCTGTTTTTTTTAAAAAAAATTGTTTAAACTGATATGGATGCAAAAAAATGAAAAAATTAGTTATTCAATAATTTTGTTTGCAAGTGTCGTCTGCTTTTCATGTTAGGTAAAGGGTTAAATACTGAACAAAAAGATTCGAGTGGGGTTGATGTCCTGTTTTACAGAAAACGAAAACTTACGCATAACGTGTTCAAGAATAGTTAAATTCAGATTTTAGAGGCCTTAGAAAAATTAAAACATAACAATTGAATTTACTTTTGAGTAACAGATGTTAAGGTTATTTAAGGAATGATCGTTTCTTTTTGTCTATTTCGTGAGTTATGAACCCCAAAAAACAAAGTCCAAACTGTGTAAATGGGCTACGACCATTTACACAGTTTGGACTTTGTTTTTTGGGGTTCATAACTCAAGAAATAGACAAAAGAAACGATCATTCCTTATAATTAAACGTTCGCGACCCAAATAAATAAATAGTGTTAGTCGTCCTCTACTTCAGCGAACAAACACTTAAAAACTAAAACTGGTAGACATTATTTTTCTGGCATAAAAGCGGGCGCATATTATTGAAATGCAGGTAGCAATTGACACACTTTCCAAGTCAAATGCACTTATGTCATTAAATTTTTTATTAACCAATGAATTACGTAATGCAAAGAAAACGTCATAAGCCACGCCTCCCTCAAATTTCATTCAACTGTTCACTTCACGTAAAAGTTACGTTCCGTGGTAGGTGGAAGTAGGCCATCAGTATTACATTGTATTTTGGTTTTGACCATTTCCCGAGAACTGAAAAACACAGTTTGTAAAAGTGGAGTTAGATATAAAGCCAGATGACACGAAATTAGGTGAATTCAATGTCAAAATTGCCGTATTCGTCGAGACCAGCCATTGTTTACAATCGATTTGGGTAAAACGATGAACGCAGACGATCACCCAGTGTGCGTAAAAATTGAAATGTCAAATAAATACAGTTGTGAAGGAAAAGAAAAATTGGCCCACCACGGTCATTTAAATATTTTATAAATAATTTCATGGTGATAAATTAGTAATATAAATTTATTTTTCTTTTTCACATTTAGAACGTGCCAGTGTTCTAACTTCTACTGATTTGACACCATGTTGCAACTCCGAAGACTGGTATTTTAGGGGCGTGGCTGGGGCGGACCTAATTGTGTTTTTTGAATTTCGGTTCATTGAGTTATGGAAAGAAAAAAAACAGAATCGTGTGAGCCAATCGTTTTATCTGAAAACGCATGAACCGAAAAAAGTTTAATTATATTAGTTTAAACAATATTTATTAAAAAATGGTTGGTAGTTAAATGGAACAAATATAATTTATAAGATATACATGAACAATAGAAGGTATTGTATTTTTGTATAGTTAA
The DNA here is from genome assembly GCA_031216915.1 of Pictodentalium vernedei. Lineage (NCBI taxonomy): Eukaryota > Metazoa > Mollusca > Scaphopoda > Dentaliida > Dentaliidae > Pictodentalium > Pictodentalium vernedei. The sequence continues at coordinate 90,248,466 of CM062297.1, read as the reverse complement.
CTGTAATAACAGGATTCGACATCAAGCCAAAGGCTTATGTAAGTCGTCTCCTAAAAGTGTTACAACATATTAATGCATGGTTTAGAGTGATACAATAGAGGTACATGTGTTTTCAAACTGGACAAAGAGACAGAGAAAGAAAGATTGAGAGTGAAGTAAATGAGGAAGTTGTCAATGCAAAAATGTCAATGATCAGACAGGTTGAGACTCGATCGATTGGGTGGTTACTGGTAATTCACGTCGCGATTAATCGGGAAGATCGGTCGCTGCTTGGCGATTAATTCCCTGGGTAGGTTACCCTGCTTATCTACTACTGTGGCCTCTTGTTTTATCCTTCCGCACTGGCACTCGTTCCATATCGATTAAGCCGTGCGTGTAGTTCTGTGTATGTGGTACATTTTGTGGAAGTGGATAAGTTTGTGTTTCTGGCGTCTCTGGTATATCCCACCCAGTTCCGATGTATAATCTGGATTTAGTTTAAACAATATTTATTCAAAGAAAATGCTATATACTTCAGAAATGAACAACAAAAGAAAAGTAACAGCGCAAGGCACCGCATATATATAACATACATTTAACACTGAACAAATTGCTATTTAAAAGAGGGATTTGAACGGAAGCTTGGAGCTTTTGTGAGTCATCTCCTTGAGTCATTTATAAACATTCTCAGTATGGTGGTATAAATAGACAGAACGCGATGTATGTTTGAATCGGTGGGTGTTTTACATAACGAGTTGGAATGGCGTAGTCATATTTCGCGAGAGCCGTAGGCGGATGATTACGCCATTCCAACGAGTTATATAAAACACCCACCGATTCAAACACACATCGCGTTCTGTGTTTATTACACAACCAATGCATTAAAATTCATTTAAATAAACAAATTGTAATTCCGATGTTTAAACCCAAAGGTGAAGAGTTTGTTTTGACTGAAGCTGTACTGATCAAATGGATCGATAAAAAATCAAAACAACCTTTTCGGAACCAGTGTTTGTTGAAATTCGTATCGCTGTTTACTAACAGTAATAGCCACCAAATGGTTAGGCGTGAATGGGCACCAGCCCATTCACGCCTAACCATGTGGTGTCTATAACTGTTAGTAAAAATACAAGTACAAATACGTGCAGATTTGCAAAACAGCTGGGAGAAACGTTTTTAAAAGAAGTTCGAAGCAGGTCAAGATGTACGAAGATTTACCGAAATAAAGTTGACCAATTTAGATATTATGGGATCCACAAAACGAGACTGTCACGGGACTGGGTTAATGTTCTGGTTCGAAATGATTGGGTTTTTAAAAAATATTATCTCATTTTTGGCTAATTTTTTGTGAACCGACTTTATTTTGCTTTGGACGTTTTCATTTTCACACTATGCGACAGACGATCGATGATCGTATAACGAAATTTGGAAACTTTTCGAAGCGTAACTAAACGGTGCGATAAAAAAGTTCCGGCTTGTATACCACCCGTTGAATACAGAATCATTTATATCATAGCGGCGATTCCGTTGAATACAAGGGTTTAAAGTTTAACCCTTTACCTAACATGAAAAGCAGACGACACTTGCAAAAAAAATTCTTGAATAACTAATTTTTTTCATTTTTTGTCTCAAAAACATAGGTTATGACCCCTCGTTGGAACGAGCTCGACGAGCTCGTTCCAACGAGGGGTCATAACCTATGTTTTTGAGACAAAAAATGAAAATATAATGAAAATTTATTGGCGATTTTTGAGAATAGCGCTGGCCGGTTTTGGCCGTTACGTTGGGTAAAGGGTTAATGGGTGTGTAATAAAATAGTAGATGGACTCTTATATCGCCTCTGGCCTATAAGTAAAATGATTACCATCCTCGCGGCAAGCCGGTTCATCGCATCAATACAAACGCACTGTCACACAGTAATGGCTGGCTAGAGATCATGAGAATGTCGAGCTGGGAACAGATACATGGGAGATCATCCATATTTAACTTAATAACATTGCACTCAACACACGTGGGTAACTGCGAGTGCAAAGACCAGATGCCCCGACTTGGCACATATCTGGGTATACAGTTGTTGGTAGATTTAGTCATAGGAGGATGAGCATGGGGAGTACAACCACCAGGCGACGATACTTGATATTGTTTAAACCTTGCATACATACGAATGAAAAAGAGGATGGAAAGAGAGTAAAAAGAAGAGGAGCAAAGGCGAACAAAGGAAGCCAGCATAAGGCATAATGCATTACCTTCACATTCAAGACACACACTCGTAAGTAAGCAGCATATGCTCCTTTAATTAGAAGTGAGACGGAAGCCGACTTGGTATTGGTGAACGCGAAGAAAATGGAAAACGACGTAAGATTGCAGGGGAGAATGGATGTAAATTCACCCTATAGTAGTAATCGTACGTGTTAATTGGATCCCCAGAAGTCAATGGAAACGCCCATTTAATAAAAGGAAGTCACGCACCACTTCAAAAACAAGACGATTCTCCTGATTATTCAAGAAATCTGATCCAAAAAGAAGTGTCGATATGTCTATAGTAAATGGGAGTACATGTATGTTGTATAACGAAACATTTGAGTACTATTACGAACATTTGAGTTGATTGGACAATGTTGGAAAAATGCTCTGGTGTCTCGCACATACCACACTGACAGGAGGGGTGGGGGGGGGGGGGTGGGGGGTAGGTGACAGATGATTATCGCATAAATGAGAATTAAGTCAACAACAACGCATCGCTACCTGCAATGGTATATTTGGGCTGCGCGTGATTTCACGTCACCGTAAAACACCGGTGGTCGTTGACTTCCAACATTTTGGAACGTCTTGAAATTGGTCAGAGATGAGTTCTCGCGGACTGATAAGGGCAGCTTGTTCCATTGGTATGTGACGCTGGGGATAAAAGAAGATTGATATAATTGTGTCCAACAAAAAGGAACTCTGTGGTTATGACATGACCGGAGTTTGCGTGATAGATTCGATGATGAGACGATCGTGGGAACTTTATTGGCAATATATGGTGGCAACATATCATGACACATTTTAAAGTACTAAAACAGCTTAAGTTTACGACGTCTTTCTTGTAGAGAATCCCAACATGTTTCGGAATAAAGCAACGACTTACAACAGTTGACAGTTGCCCCAGTAATGATCCTTTGGGCTGCGATCTGTATTTTCTCTAGTTCGTCGACTTTAGCAGCCGAACAATTATCCCAAACAGCATCAGCGTATTCGAGTAAAAGTCTAACGGATGCGAAGTATATTTGTTTACATTGGCATGGCGGGGGTTTGAACTCACGCCGAGAGAGTTTCCTTCGGCACCAACCGCCTAGCGAAACTATACTAAACCACGCACACCACTCGGCCACCGACAGACCCCCAAAAGGGAATGCTAGTTAACCAAGTATATACGAGACCAGTACAGAACACACGGAATACTCAATTATTTAATTATTCATCAGATAGTTGCATCTAAGCACTTAATTCTACGAACTGCACCTCAGAAGAAATCAGCGACAGTACTTGACTTTTTCGAATTTCTCGGATGCCATAGAATTACGAAAGGACGCTGGTTTTGTTTACATTGGCATGGCGGGGGTTTGAACCTACGCCGAGAGAGTTTCCTTCGGCACCAACCGCCTACCGAAACTATACTGAACCACGCACACCACTCGGCCACCGACAGACCCCAAAAAGGGAATGCTAGTTAACCAAGTATATACGAGACCAGTACAGAACACACGGAATACTCAATTATTTAATTATTCATCAGATAGTTGCATCTAAGCACTTAATTCTACGAACTGCACCTCAGAAGAAATCAGCTACAGTGCTTGTCTTTTTCAAATTTCTCGGATGCCATAGAATTAAGAAAGGGCGCTGGTTTTGTTTACATTGGCATGGCAGGGGTTTGAACCCACGCCGAGAGAGTTTCCTTCGGCACCAACCGCCTAGCGAAACTATACTGAACCACGCACACCACTCGGCCACCGACAGACCCCAAAAAGGGAATGCTAGTTAACCAAGTATATACGAGACCAGTACAGAACACACGGAATACTCAATTATTTAATTATTCATCAGATAGTTGCATCTAAGCACTTAATTCTACGAACTGCACCTCAGAAGAAATCAGCGACAGTGCTTGTCTTTTTCAAATTTCTCGGATGCCATAGAATTAAGAAAGGACGCTGGTTTTGTTTACATTGGCATGGCGGGGGTTTGAGGGGTTTGTACTGTAGCTGATTTCTTCTGAGGTGCAGTTCGTAGAATTAAGTGCTTAGATGCAACTATCTGATGAATAATTAAATAATTTAGTATTCCGTGTGTTCTGTACTGGTCTCGTATATACTTGGTTAACTAGCATTCCCTTTTTGGGGTCTGTCGGTGGCCGAGTGGTGTGCGTGGTTCAGTATAGTTTCGCTAGGCGGTTCGTGCCGAAGGAAACTCTCTCGGCGTGGGTTCAAACCCCCGCCATGCCAATGTAAACAAAACCAGCGTCCTTTCTTAATTCTATGGCATCCGAGAAATTTGAAAAAGACAAGTACTGTCGCTGATTTCTTCTGAGGTGCAGTTCGTAGAATTAAGTGCTTAGATGCAACTATCTGATGAATAATTCAATAATTGAGTATTCCGTGTGTTCTGTACTGGTCTCGTATATACTTGGTTAACTAGCAATCCCTTTTTGGGGTCTGTCGGTGGCCGAGTGGTGTGCGTGGTTCAGTATAGTTTCGCTAGGCGGTTGGTGCCGAAGGAAACTCTCTCGGCGTGGGTTCAAACCCCCGCCATGCCAATGTAAACAAAACCAGCGTCCTTTCTTAATTCTATGGCATCCGGGAAATTTGAAAAAGACAAGTACTGTCGCTGATTTCTTCTGAGGTGCAGTTCGTAGAATTAAGTGCTTAGTTCAACTATCTGATGTATATTTGTTTAGTACGCTACGATCGAGATTGAATTTGTGCTTCCTAAGCAGGCCTAAACGAGACCAAGCTTTAGAGCAGATGTAGTCGATATGGTCGTTATATTATTTATTTATTTATTTATTTATTTATTTATTTATTTATATATTTATTTATTTATTTATTTATTTATTTAGTGGAGTTTAAGGTCATATACTTATGCACAATGGCTAATCATGGCCGTGACAGTTTTGCGGGTGGAGGAAGCCGGAGTACACGGAGAGAACCACCGAGCAACGGCGAGCAGATACCAGCTCCTCCACATCGTAACTCTGCACTGCAGCACAGGCAGGATTAGATTGGTTGAAGACATGCGTACCGTCGACGTGCAGAACGCCTTAGTACACGGCGTCATCGTGCCCCCATGTGGACAATCGGGGTTAAGTGCCTTGCCCAAGGACACAACGCGGGAGTCGAATATGGTCGTTCCATGTCCAAGTGCTATTTAATAACTCCTAAATGTTTATGGTTATTGACTTCAGATATCAGTGTATCACCAAAGAATAGTGGATGGGCAATGGGATTGGTTTTGCGGATATAAGCATTCTCTCTGTTTTGAGGGGATTAAACTCAAGCAGCCACGTCTTGACCCAGTGTTCTTTTGTGGCCAAGTCTTGATTTATCAAAGTCTAAGCTAGTTCTGGATTCTCTACAATTAAATATAAGGAAGTATCACCTGCAAAGGTGCGCATGCTACCGAGTAAGTCTTCGGGTTATGTCATTAATATATATATCGGGGGGGGGGGGGGCTTAGTTGGTAGAGGTGCAGGCTGCACACCGAGAGGTCCTCGGTTCGAATCCCACCTACGGCAACCGCGTTGTGTCCTTGGGCAAGACACTTCACCCCCATTGCCCGCGTGGGAGCACGGTGACGCTGTGTACTAAGGCGCAATGCACGTCGATGGTGCACCTGTCTTCAACCAATGCTAACCCTGCTTGTGTGGAGTTAGTATGTTGGGGAGCTGACAGTTGCTCGCCGTTGCTCGGTGGTTCTCTCAGGGTACTCCGGCTTTCTCCACCCGTAAAACTTTCGTGGTCATGATTAGCCATTGTGCAGAAAAATGTGACCTTAAACACCAATAAATAAATAAATAAATAAATAAATAAATAAATAAATAAATAAATAAATAAATAAATAAATATCAGGAACAGTAAAGGGCCAAGTATCGACCATTGTAGAACACCAGCATTAATGGGTTTCCATGATGTTGCATCCGATCCTATCACAACACGTTGCGATCTATCCGTCCGAAAGATATGATTTCAAGAACAACAGTAATTCTCTGGAGACACCAATTCTCATCAGCTTTTGAATAAGACCAACGTGCCATCCTGGTCGAAGACCACCCTGACTTCTTTGCCTTCATCGAGACCTCGACTGAATTCGTCGTATATATCAGTCAGCTGAAGGACTGTTGAATCGCCGGGTACAAAGCCCGATTGGAATTGACTGAGAACATTGTTATCAGTCAGAAATTGCCACAAGCGTTTGAAACACACATTTTCCAAATGTTTTACCTACGCAGCTAATCAGTGATATCGGGCGATAATTAATAACCGAATTTGAGGGCTGTTTTTTTCAAAATTGGGGAGAAATTTGTTTTTTTCCACAGTAAAGGAATGTAGGAGTTGTTGAACAGAACATTAAATAAGATTGTAAGAGGCTCACATAAGGACAATTTACATTCTTAAAGAAGTCGTGAACTTACAAGATCGGGGCCGGACACCTTAGATACCTTAATCAACTTCATTGCTTCATATACTTCTCTACAATCTACAGTACGTGTAGAATGGATTGTAACCAAATCACCCACGGAGTGGAGTTATCACCCGAACTATAACTTTCAAATTTTGTATATATCGACTAAAAACACAAGCAATGTTTCAGCCAATGGACCTCCGGGTTTAACCCGGAGGTCCATCGGCTGAAACTTTGATTGTGCTTGTTATGATTTGCAACAAATTTGCAATTATTGCTTGGGTGGAATCTCCACTCTGTGGGTGAATTAGTGATAATACACTCTCCACATACTGTACAACGATACATTTACTGACTTGTGAAGTATGTGTGTGTGTGGGGGGGGGGGGGGGGGGGGGGGGGGGGAGAAGTCAGATAGGGAGGCTTTCGAATCGTCGACCGTTGAGATACAACTGAAGTATTCGTTGAACATTTTTGCGTCCTCATCGCTTGAGGAATACTAGTATACTTCGTTTAGATGGATAATAGCAGGGATTCCTACTGCTTTACTGCTACCAATGAACGTTAGATAGATACTTAGATATATACTTTATTTTTACGGTATACAAGCATTTTGGTTTTTCACATATCATATATACATTAATTAGATTAATACATAGCAAATATACCATAGGGAGACGACATAGCCAGATTGGCTGTCTACCTGTTGCCACCCAGAAGTATGAGACATATAAATTGTATAATATAACGGTGGAAACATGCTGTATAACATTCATTAAGATATCAGTGATTTGGTGGATCGGCAAAATATTCTAGGTCTATGTCAAATTTAGTTGCTACGTATCTGAGAGCGGGCGTGAATAGTCAAAATTGCGAGATTTCCAGACCTTATCTTGGTTATGCAATTGTCGAACACAACTTACATGCTGTGCAAGGCGAATATCACCTATCACCTACGACAGCATGGAGCTCGTGTCGCGATTTGGACACACTCCAAGTATATATTGCGGAAAGGCCTTAGATAATAATAATAATAATAATAATAATAATAATAATAATAATAAGAATAATAATAAGAATAATAATAAATAGAGTTTGGTTTTTCACAAAAGTAATAGCCAGATATGCTGAGGGTTCTATTCCTCATATAACACAGTCAGGGCAGTGAGGATTGTCACAGTAGACATTTCCTGTGTATGAGGAGAGTAATTTTAACTTGAGTTGTTTGTTGAAAACATTTCTGTCCATTACGGAACGCAATTCAATGTCGAGATCATTCCATATTCTTGGGTGAGTGTTGATTGGTAAGCTGTCAAGAAATTTAGTCCTTGTCCTGTTAACATTGAGAAGGAGGTCCGTTCGTTTACGTTTTTAGTGTCTTCCACCACTGTGAAGAGAGTTTCGTTGTTCCTCAGGATGGTCTGGATTTTAGTTACATATGTTGCTTTGGCCTTCGTAATAGCCGATACAACTTCATTCCTTTTGCGTTTATTTTGTCCCAGGCGTTCGGATGACCAGTGCTTTTGGCTATGCGATAGAACTGTTTTCTCTGTCTTATTAGGAGTCGAATTTCGTTGTGGAACCATTTCGGCTGACCTGGTCGCGAAATAATAATTTTGTTTGGGATATGTTTAGGTGCTGTGTCGAGTAATTTGTCCGTGAAGTTGGAAATGATAGTATTGAGACATAAATTATCAAAGAAAGAATTTCAGTCAACGTTCGAGAGGGCCCCGTTTAGTGCTTTATAATTGTCTTGAGGATACAGCCATACCCTTCTCTTTCAGGAGAGAGGGGAGGGTGTGGGTTCGAGAATTCGACATCAATTAATATTGGACAGTGGTACCGAATCATGTCTGGGATGATTCTAGGACTTCGCAGTCTTTCGCGTTGGCTGAGCCACTCACAGCAAAAGATCTAAGAGGGAGGCCGACGACTCAGTAAAAAGGGTTAACTCACTCACAAGCTGCCTCAAACTGAAGAGGTCTCTTATTTCTGTAAAACCGCCCCTCGAAGGAATCAGTTGGTTGTTATTAAAATTACCTGAAACAACTAAGTCAACAATTTGCGTGTCTCTGACTTTTTCGATGGATGCCGGTATGGCATCCCATGTCTCTGGGGGATTGTTGGGTGGGCGGTAGAAGACCACTAACAATAGGGATTTACTATGTTTGGTAAATATTTCAGCCCATATGTACTCAGTGTACTCAGGATTCAGTATCTCGAGGTCGGGCCGCTGTCGAAAAGAGAAATTGTCTTTAAAATAGATGGCAACCCCAACTCCCCTTGTAGATCGGCCGTGACACAACGGTTCAAGGAATCCATTGATTAGAACATCGGATGGGTGATCGTTGCTCTGCAGCCATGTCTCAGTTGAAGCCAGGATATCATGAGATGAAGATTCACGTTCAACAATATCCAATGTGGGTTTCAGGCTCTGAATGTTAAGATGCAACATTTTCAAATTTTGGGGGTTATTGTATGAGTTGATAGAGCTTGGTCCAGGGTTGGGTTCGATGTCACCGGACAGCAATAATGTCATTCCCAAAATAAATGAAGGTGGAGGTGACAGTGAAGACAAAAGCTAATTCTTTCAAAACGGATAAAATGTTTGGGTCGTAAGGATACATAGATGGTTTGTTAGCACTCTTAGTAGCTCCAGTAATAAGTCTGGTAGCCTCGACCTGAATTTTTTCTAACTCATTGCGTATTAGTACTATTGTCCCAAACTGGCGACGCATATTCTAAGACTCGTCTCTCGAAAGAAAAGTATATTTGTTCTAGAGTCTTCCTATCAAGTTTAAATTTGAACCTTCGAAGCATATTTAGGCGATTCCATCCATTTTAACTCACCTTGACAAAGTCAAGCTGAGCTAATCTCATCGCTCTCCGTCCGTCGTCCGGTGCCCGTCGTTCGTCCGTCAACACCATGTTTTAGTCTTCTCCTCCAAACCCAGTGGGCCAATTCAAGTGAAAGTTTGTGTGAATGATGGTTCCGAAGGAGCATTGCATTTTGTTGAACTCAACGTGCCCAAGGAGTGGGAGAAAATGCTCCAAAATTTTTAAAAAATCTTCTCATGAACCAGTGGGTACAATGACTTGATATTTGTTAGGGCTGAAACGGTTGGCTCATTTTCACAACCGACTAACCGAGAGCTATAACCGGTTAATATCCGGTTAACCGTGGCCATTATTTCACCGAATCTGGGATCAAAGCTATACGAATTAGAAAGCAGTATTCTCAGAAACTATTCCGTAGTGTGTATAGAAACGAACGTTGTCGAGTACTCGACAACGTTCGTTTGTATACATACTACGAAATAGTTTCGACGGTTACTCAGTATTCACGGAAATTGCCGATCATCAACGAAGTATTGAAGCCAAAGTCGATCACTTCTCAATATACACAGAGCTGCTTCGAGGTGTAGTCTATCCCAAAGGAGAAGCAGGATATTTATTACTTTTTAACCGTGGAATGACGATCACTATCGATACTTCGGATAACCGGTTGAGGTTTTTTTTCAAATCGGTCAGGTAGGTAACCGGTTTCAAACCTGTTATCTGGTTAACAATTTCAGTACTAATATTTGTTATGGAGCTTCCTTTTGAGAAGTAGAATCAAGTTTGTTCAAACGAAGTTCGTGAAGCAACATTTGGCTTTGTAATGAGTGGGGTAAGAGTTTTAGCCCCGTCCAAAATTTCTCTTGTGTGGACGGATGGTCCGATTTGAACCACATTTGATATGTGGAATTACTGGGTCATAAGTACTTGACTCGTGCAAAAAAAAAAAAAAAAAAAAAATTCCCGCATCCCCATGGAGCTAAAAATACAAACATTTTGAAACGCCCATTTTCCCAAAGCCACACGCAATGGAGAGCTGTTATTTGGTATGACGATTCCTTAGGACACGTAGAACTGAATGACAAAAATAAAGTGCCATCGCTTATGTTAGGGTGATCTGTACAGGGCATCGATAATGTAGTCAGCATATTTGCAAAAATTAAAAACAATGCTTTCTCCAGAACCAATGGTCAGAATCTTTTGATATTCGGTATACAGCATTTATAGGGGGGTCAGATACAAGTTTGTGAAAATAAAGCCCATTGGTTTATATTTGGAGTCAATACAGGAGCCCGAATTTTTAACTTGAGGCAGTATGGGGAATATTGTTTAAAAGTCTTCTTCTTCAGAACCGCCAGTCAGAATCTTTTAATGGTTGATATACATCATTGCTATGAGGATCAGATTCAAGATTGTTCAAACCAAGTCCCTAGGTTAATATTTGGGCTTCCTATGGAAGCCCAAATTTTAACTTAGTTAAATATGGAGGATAATTTTTAATAATTTTCTTCTTCAGATCGACCAGTCAGAATGCTTTCATATTTGATATACAACATCTATAGGGGTTTAGATTCAAGTTTGTTCAAACCAGGTCCCAAGGTATACATTTGGGCTCGCTATGGAAGCCAAATTTTAACTTGGTGAAGACATGTCTTTAAAAATCTTCTTCTTCAGATCCACCAGTCGGAATACTTTCACATTTGGAATATAACATCTCTGGGGGGTCAGATTCAAGTTTGTTCACTTCGAGTGCCCGGGTTAATATTTGGGCTCTACATGGGAACCTGAAATTTAGCTTAGTACAATATGAGGGAAATTCTTCAAAAATCTTCTTCTTCAGATTCGCCTGTCAGAATCCTTTCATATTTGGTTTACATCATCTCTGGGGGAGTCAGATTCAAGCTTGTTCAAATTGGTTTCCTGGGTTAATATTTGGGCTCCCTATGATAGCCCGAATTTTAACTTAGGGCATTATGAGGAAATTTCTTAAAAATCTTCTTCTTCGGATCCACTAGTCAGAGTGCTTTCATATTTGGTATACAACATCTCTAGTGGGGTCAGATTCAGTTTGTTCAAATCGAGTTCGGTTGATGTTTGGGCTCGCTATGGTAGTCCAAATTTTAATGTAGAGCAATATGAAGAAATTTCTTTAAAATGTTTCTTCTTCAGATCAAATAGCCAGAATGCTTTCATATTTGGTACACAACATCTCTAGGGAAGTCAGATACAACTTTGTTCAAATCCAGAGCCTGGGTTAGTATTTGGGCTCCCTATAGGGGGCGGAATTGGCCATGTAGTTGAAGAATTTGAAAGTTTGTATTCAGTACCCTCTAGAGGTGTGTAACTAAGAGTACTCCACATAGGCTGTATTCAATGGGCTTCACAGGGGAGCTCTACATTTTACATTATGATCAACTGATGAAAATGCATGATGCTCGGACTATTTGTGTCACTCCTGAGGGGCTCAAGGATTGACAATGTATCCAATGGAGATGGATTTCTTAATGTAGACTCATTCTTGAACTCTGTTTAAATTGTGTTCTGTTCAAGGTGAGCGCTTCAGGCCCCGTGGTGCCTCTTGTTTGACAATTACGTCCACATGATCGCTCCAAGTGCCAAAGCCGTTAAACGTTAGATCGAGATGTTTATGGGACGAAACATTTTCAATTTTCAATAGTTTCACCGAAAATTTCAAAGAATGGTGCAATGATTGACCAGTTCCCATCGACACTGTCAGTAGTTTTAACGTTTTAGATGCATAAAAAATGACTAGCCATTGCTGAGACAACTTTCCAATTTTCCTAAAATCGGCAGATATCGGATGAAATTATTCTTGCTGCCTCAGATGATTCTTCTACAATTATCGATAACGGCTATATTCTACTCACTAGGGCCCTGCGAATCGGGAAATTTATGTTCGAATCGAATCTCGAATTGAATCGGGACTGATGTCGACATCGAATCGAATCTCGAATCGAATCGGGATAAACTCGAGAAATAATTCTAACTTGCATTATCTTGTGCAGAGAAGTCCGGAAAGCACAGCGAGAAGAGATCGTTGACATAACTTGACAACTTGGCATCGTTTTAATTTTCTTTCTCGTTGAATGGCCATCCAGATGTTCACTTGGTCCGACACTAAATTCAAGACATAAATATGGACAAATTAAGGTGTTACTGCCCAGAGACATTTAAGACAAACCACTAAACTGAAACATGAGACTTGAAAGCACAAATGTAATACAAGTGGCACATTAATTCCCATGGGTTGAAGTCAGCTACAGCCGCTAACTTCAGGTACGTTAGTATGCCTAAATACATTATTGTTATGTTTGGTTGTTTTTGTATTATCAGAATTTGGGTCTTGTAGATGTCGGTCCGTTCTCAACTCAATAACACAGTATACATCAAAAGCAGCGAAGGCGTTAAACTGTGTTAGTTTCTGCATTAGTTAACTCGAATAGTGACGCAGTGCTCATTCACACAAATTGCTTTTACTTCATTCCAACTTCCAAGTACCAACTCCGAACAATGCAAAGAAACTACAGAGGTTTTCCTCCCACAGTTTTCTAACAATAATGGGAGCGCTCCAGGCGACATGTCTCCATTATTGTGTTAGAAGATTCCGGGACTGGGAGCAGGCCTTAGGCCCATAGCTGGATATTTTGGTCGTATAGATGGGCGTGAACAGGTTACAACTTGGACAGAGCCGCTGAGCAAACGGGATTCCGCGAATAACTCTCACACGAATTCCTGGAAATCTATAAATAGCGAATTTGCGGTGTGTGGTTTTCTGGGAATCTGAAACTGAAAGTGAAACGACAGAATTTTGCAATGAATTTGACTATTTTCCTGATAGAAACATTAAAACTAGAAGAGTTCGCTCCTTATTTCAACTGATGTCGACATTGTCGAACACTGATTCATTTTCCTCGAAGCTTCGTTTGACTAACGAATCGGCAAACTATTCGAGATCGATATACGAATACCAAAGCGATGTCGACATCGAATCGAATACTCGAAGCTTCGCAGGGCCCTACTACTCACTCTAACACATTTTAGGCAAATTTTATTAATTCTCACTCTCGACTAATCTTTGAAAAAACTTTTTGTTATTAACTTCTTGAGACCTTGATTTTCTCTCCCCCCCCCCCCCCCCCCACTATACGTGAAACATACGTGTGTCCCGAGTGAGATAGCAGGGAGAGACAGATGTATCCCACCCACCCACGTGTCGTTATATATTATAACGTTATTATGACGTTATGCATATCGTATCAGTTTTTTGCTACCAACTAATTCATATTGACGTCATCAGAATGCCGTGTGATCAAAGTTTGATTCTCTAAAACTTTTTAGACCCCAAGATGCCACCGTTCCTAATTGATTTCGTGGTATATACCTTTGGTATATACATAACTTTTGCATGCTCTTTCCAATGGTGTCATTAGTTTTTTCAAAACAACGAATACCAAATGAGTTGATTATATCAGCACGTGACCGCCGATTACCTCTGGCTAACGTAACCGCTGTATGGTGAGGGAGAAAAATAATCCCTGATGGGTACGGGTGTGGGATCGTAAAATCTCACCCTCGGGACAAGATTTTTGGTTCAGACACTCGGCAAGCCTCGTGTCTGGCCCAAATATCTTGCCCTCGGGTGAGATTGTCCCATCCCACACCCGTACCCATCAGGGATTATAATAATCCCGACGTTCAACGTCACTGGGAATTCAGTTTCTTCAACGTTTTGCGCAAAATGCGACGTCAAACGTCGGAAAGTGCAAATAACAAGATATTTTGCACATTAGCGATTTTCTGGTTGAGAGCTAGATTATATTTGGTAGTCTGAATTTGATATTCAAAACTTGTTTTATTACAAATTATTTGAGAGTGCCCACATGCACTCTCCAATAATTTGCAATAAAATAAATTTATATAAACAAAATATTATATTTGTGTTTGACTGAATATGAGGTATCGGGGAACTAAATATTGAAATTAGAGTGAACCGTCTTAAAATGTTGCACTCGGAAACGACGCAATCTCTAAAAATAAACAGCCTTGGGAAAATCCATTGTTTCAATAAAAGTTTGAAACATTCTATTGACATCTTGCATTATTGTTGAATATTCCTGATAAAAAAGAGGGTGATTTGATGACTTTTGGACCTAAAAAATACAATTTACTTTTTGTGTGTTTTTGTAGGGAATTCCCTGAAAAATATGTGCACGTGACCGGTACTTCCCTTTGTGTCAGTTTTTCTCTCTTATTTGTTGCATGACCCCCTGTTTTCAGATCAGAAAAAGTTGTCTGAAGAGCTATACTTGACAGAGATATTTAAATGCCAAAATTAAAGTGATGCGATCATATTTTTTTCCACCTGAACGTTATAATGGTCGCCTATGGGAAAATATTTAGTTCTGTGATACCATGAAATATAAGCAAGAAAAGTGTTGGCTTTTGCTCCGGTATCCTCATTTTGTGAAAGCTCTCATAGTGGCTGCTAGCACTCAACCAATTAAGAAGTCTTGACAGCAGGATTATGTTAGTATTTTAAGCTGCGATAACATTTGGCTCAACGGTTATCACTAAGCACTATTCGGGAGAAAATAGGAATTTGAGGTTAAACTTTAGAAAATCGAAAAATAATAACCAAACATATGACCACAAAGTATCAACGCGCTGTTTTTGATTTCGTACGTAATAACACTTACAAAAAGTATCAAAGAGTAAAATTAAACAAAGGATTTCGTACGTAATAACACGTACAAAAGTATCAAAGGGTGAAACATAAAAAATTAGGTTATGTTGCAGGGAAACTGAAAACAATGCGTGTCTATAAATAAACAGAGAGGAGCAGTTGTCAGCGATTCCGGAAGGTCAGATACCGCCTTCGTATTAGTACTATATACGGAGTCGAATTATATCAAAACCATCTGTGGTTCAAGTTGCCTGCGATATCCATGAACAAAGCCAGTAAACCGGATCGGTTGAGTTAGCAACAGCTTGCATACACGAAGACAGTATTCCAACTCTGATAGGTTTTGTTTGTTCAGCTGGTAATGCGTAGATGTGGATGTTAGCACACGTAGAACTTCACTGAGATTTTTAGCTGTGAAAGTTTTTAAATAATTTCTGTATTTGTATAGATTATCCATTTGATTAATTTCTCTGTTTGTATAGATAATCAATTTGATTAATTTTTGTGTTTGAAAAGATAATCAATTTGATTAATTTCTGTGTTTGGTATAGATAATAAATTTGATTAATTTTTGTGTTTGAAAAGATAATCAAGTTGATTAATTTCTGTGTTTGTATAGATAATCAATTTGCTTAATGTCTGTGTTGGTATAGATAATCAATTGATTAATTTTTGTGTTTGAAAAGATAAGCAAGTTGATTAATTTCTGTGTCTGTATAGATAATCAATTTGATTAATATCTGTGTTGGTATAGATAATCAATTTGATTAATTTCTGTGTTGGTATAGATAATCAATTTAGCCCGATGTAACTTCACATTAGCCAGAGACCCAGGGTTGAAGGATGGCGTGAAGTTACCGAGGGATGATATCGGGGTCGATATGAAATTAACCAAGTTAATAGTCTTTCTATTTATTAAACCCAAACATTCTCAGATTTCAGTACACACAGAGACTATTGTTTTTGTACGTTTCTTCTTCTTCTTCTTCTTCTTCTTCTTCTTCTTCTTCTTCTTCTTCTTCTTCTCTTCTTCTTCTTCTTCTTCTACGCACTTCATTGTCCGCACTTCTTCTTCTTCTCCTTCTTCTTCTTCTTCTTCTTCTTCTTCTTTCTTCTTCTTCTTCTTCTTCTTCTTGTTCTACGCATTTCATTGTCCGCACGATAACTCACTCGCAAATGAATTGTCCTATCTGATTGATTTTTGGCATACTGACAAATAGTCACAAAGCACCCTATGTTTTTCAGGTCGCTCGAGCCCTTGCGTATGGCCCAGTCGGCCACAGGGTTTTCACAGGCTCCAATTCCCTGATACAGTAAATTATTCCCAACCAATGCCATGTTATGTTATTCACACTGGACAATGTGAACATCAGAGGAGTTAGCTGTCAAACATTAAATGTTATCTTTTTATTATAATCAGATATAAATTCCTCCAACCAAGTTGAGAGAAATCCTTTGCTTTGCAAGAAAATAAAGTATAAATTATTTAGTTGAATGCCTTTAACCCTCTCAAAACTTCAATGTGGATTCCAAAGATTTTATTTCAGTGAGAATAATGTTAGCCCTTTCCATACTCACATTACTGCTCTAAACACCATTCAAATAAGTGGCAGTGTAAAAAATGTGCATTTCTGATTCCTTGATCGAACCATTTTAATACTGCGCACAAATGTGTTATTTCACGCCCTCTCCAAAATCAACCTCCATAAATTCTCTTTCTATTTTGTTTATTTCTAATGCTTTTGCCCCTTTCACACAGACTTGAATTCACTGGATGCAGTAAATTCTGTTTCTCTAGTTGTTCTCATTTTTTTTTATCAAGTCTGAAATTCTCCTTAATCAGCTATCCGAACGTCCCGGCTTGTCCAATGGGAAGCTGCAACGTTCGAAAAGCTAAACTACCTCTACGCTCACTTAGACGAATCTCCGCTCACGACTCGAAATCATAGTTTGCTTTGAATTTCGTGTTCATCTCTCTTCTTTTTCTCCCCATTCACCCAATCCTCACTTTTTGCCATCATTAATTCCCCACAATACAAAAACAACTCCCTTAAGGATTTTTTTTGCGTTCGACGAGTAACGATGGACGATTTCGAAATTGGTCATGCCTGGTATCTCAGGGCGGGGGGGTGGGGTGGGGGTGGGGGTGGATGGGGGATTGGGGGAGTTGGGAGCAACTCTAGCTTGGTTCATATCAGCCGAATGTGAAGTCAAATCAGCCGAGCTTGACACTGGGCGATTCTGGGGAAAAATATATCTAATAAGGCCTAAAAAAGTAAAAAATCTGTTTCTCGGGCCATTCCACATGATCTTTTTGGCTACCGCTCTCTTTTCATAACCATTTCAAAAGTTAAAAAATAAAAATTAAATGCTTTATGTCTGCTATTTTACTCAAGTTAATAAAATTGATAAATATGCCCCTTGAGTGCACCACCACCCACACTGTTCTGGGCTGTCAATTATGAGGCCTAAGACATAACACAACCAAGAACATGAACTTTTAATAGCAAAGAAATAATTACAAAAAATAAAAAAAATGAAATAAAAAACCGCCCGCTCGCATGCATTTTTACGAAAAATGGCCTGAGAAACAGAAAATCTACTTTATGAGGCCTAAATAATTTCAGTCTTACCAACATTTAGTAGGTATTGTGTGAATTATGGTCTACAACAACAGAGAGAGAGAGAGAGAGAGAGAGAGAGAGAGAGAGAGAGAGAGAGAGAGAGAGAGAGGACAGACAGACAGACAGACAGACAGAGGACAGAGAGATAGATAGAGAGAGAGAGAGAGAGCGAGAGAGAGAGAGAGAGAGAGAGAGAGAGAGAGAGAGAGAGAGAGACAGACAGACAGACAGACAGACAGACAGAGAGAGAGACAGACAGACAGACAGACAGACAGAGAGCGAGAGAGAGAGAGAGAGAGACAGACAGACAGACAGAGAGAGGACAGAGAGACAGATAGAGAGAGAGAGAGAGAGACAGACAGACAGACAAAGAGAGAGAGAGAGACAGACAGGCAGAGAGAGAGAGAGAGAGAGAGAGGGAGAGAGAGAGAGAGAAAAAGAGAGAGGCAGAGAGAGAGAGAGGAGAGAGAGACAGAGAGAGAGAGAGAGAGAGAGAGAGAGAGAGAGAGAGAGAGAGAGAGAGAGAGAGAGAGAGAGAGAGAGACAGACAGACAGATATACAGACAGACAGACAGACAGACAGACAGACAGACAGACAGACAGAGAGAGAGGGAGAGAGAGAGAGTAGTAAGTTGATTTTGGTATTTACCTAGTTGATACTTCAAGTCCAATGTGGGCTGTAATTAAACCATCCGCACCATTACATTAATTTACATACTTAGAATGTATTAGAATTGAAATGAATTATCTATTTCAACTAATTCCATTTTGTTTGACAGTGCTTACGGAGCATTGCCAAACAAAATATGATGGTGGAGATATCGTTTGCGTGAAATAAGTGACCTCTTGTTGATAGTTTGTTACTTTAGTTTGTAGAGCACAAAAAGTGTGAAAACGTTTTGAGAAATATACATTTTCTGCGCGGAGGTATTCTCTCATTTCGTGTCTAAAGTTTTCTTAAGTTTTACGGTCTTATCAATTTTTGGATCCAAAAAGTCTTTGCCTGTCATGTCTGTAAAATTCGTACACTCCATTATAGCCGAGTCTGGAACCTGAAACAGACAATGGTGGATAACAATAAGGCACAAGATTTCGTGCTACGAATGTAATTTCTTACTCACATGTAAACGTGTTTCTCAGAAAGCCGTAGGTATTAGACTAATGTTACGTGTACTTGAAGACAGTGCAGCTAATGTGAATCGAGACACGTATCGCTTACCGATAGGCGTACAGTTTATTTATTTACTTATTTATTTATTTATTTCATGCTAAAAATAGTTGTTATTTGGTAAATCGCAGACGCCAAGCTTACGCAGACCCGAGGGATTACGTCTTATATACATAAAACATAGTCATGAGGTGGGACAAGTTGGAGATGTGGAGATTTTATAAGTTATTTCCGTCAACATGTACGGTATATGGAGATTTAATATCTGGATGTCGGCTTTTAAACACCGAAATGAAATGGTTTTTGCGCGCCGAAGGCGCGCAGGGACGCTGTAAGGCTAGCCCTTTCGACCCTCAGTGACTGTTTGGGATCTGGTAGCTTCATGTCAAGGCGTGTTGACGGAGGAAAAGGTTCGGGTACTCGGCAGTTGTCCCTGCCTAGGGAGTCAGCGGTGTTGGGTTGACTTCATTAACTGACCCCTCGGGTGATGACCAGTGTGAGAGGTTGGGTCCTCTCACAAAGGTACTACCTTCCCCGAAGGTGCTGTGGTGTTTTATTTTTCAGGCAAGAATAGTCTGCCACTTCGGAGATGAATGAGGTTTCGATGGCGGGTCATCATTGGCATGTATAGTCTGCCTCAGGCTGTCTTGATCTGTTTTCAGGTTCTGCAGTAGCTTTTAAACTCCGAGCCGCAGGCGAAGTGTTTAAATGAGACATCCAGGTATTGAATCTCCATATGCCATACATGTTGACGGAGGTAACGTTTTTGTCCTGTTTGAAACACAATAGAAACACAGTGGAGAAAAATTTGTGGACGCGTTTCTCACGCTCCGAGTTCAGTTGGACCAAATTCGTGAATAATGGTTTTGTTTTTACAAACGCTGAAGATAACAGGTACAGTTTCATCCCTTGGGTCGTTAAAGAAACGAGTAAATAGTATTTTGTTGACATATCGTCCCATGAGTTCCAATGTGCCAGTAGGCACATAGAACACATTGGAACTGAGGGGGGGGGGGGGGGGCACAATATTTGCTCTTATTTTATTTTTCGCAAGTTGTTTCATTTAATTATTCGACAATTTAATTTACACAGCAAAATATGATCGAATTGTTGGAAATCTGATAATATTTGTGACTATTTTCGAGGTTTTTGATTCGATTTTTGTATTGAGGCGAACAAAAACGGAAAGCTCTCATTTCAACCATATACCCCCGATGTTTCGCGTGCGCTTATACCCTGGATGTTGCACGCTCTTATAATACCTTGGATGTTGCGTGCACCCTTTGCCATGGCTATTTGTCCAAGGCATTCTGACCAATATAAAGGCAGAATTTATCGGGATACAGGGACAAACAAAAATGTATGATACCGATCCACCTCCTACATCCAAGATCGCCACAACCACACTCTAAAATCAGTTGGGTTAAAATCCACCCAAATCAACTGGGTTGAGTGAATGTGAACCCAATCGGTATATATTCGCAGTAACACCATGAAACAGTTACACCAATCAAACAAAACAAACGCGTGCCTCGCTGGATAGTTCTCTACGAATGAGTATCATACAAACCCCAGTGGAATGATTACGCGATTTCTGAGGCAAAGGGTTACGCGTTCTCACAGATGGAGGTACAAATGCTTTTGAAAGTGACTCATTCGATACTAGATGCAATGTAAAATTCAATTAACTCTACAGATTTGTTGTTAACGAATTTCGAAGGCGCCTCCATGGAAGGTAAAAGGAATGACAATAAAAACGCATTCCCCACAATACAAGGAAAAACGTCAAGACAAAATACAAAACTGTACTGTGATCATTCGATTCAGAAAGAGAAGGTTTTTTACTTGCACTCATCGAAACTGATTACACGTGTCGAACCAGCAATTAAATGATAAATAAATCACCAACTCAATGAAATAAATTAGACTAGATCAGTTTTTGAACTGATGATATTTTTATATAAGCCTACCATATGATAAACCTGAAAAATAAAACTCATCTGAAACACTTCAATAAACTTCAATGGTTATGTACATGTAGAACAATGAATGGGAATTACGTCACGCAAAGCACAAGAATGCAATACCATGACATCATGATCTTTATTCATAAACAAGAGCACTGCCTAGAGGGACGTTATACACCCGTTTTGTATTTTTGAAGGGTTGGGGTAAGGTAAGGATGGGGGTGAGGGTGAAAATTGTTCTGACCAACCCCATATTCGAACTTGACTTGTATTTTGTTGTGAATAAACAACATACCAAGTTTGGAACCAATCGGACAACAAATATTAAAAGTTATCATCCGGAAACCAAATATTTGATGCATTCTATGTCCAACAAGGGCCATAATTCAGGGGAACTTCGAAGTTCGAACTGACCCCATATTCGAACTTGACCAGTATACAATTAACAGGGATTTGGTCAGTTTCATGTGTTCTGGAGGTAAACCGAACATTTATTCTATTATATCTTGTTTGACAGAGCTCATAGAGCTCTGTCAAACACGATATAATAGAATAAATGCCTGTATTGGATGTAGTGAGGCCAGAAAGGTTGATAAATAAGGGGAATTTGGTGCGTGTCACAGTAAGTTTTTCGACATATTACAAAAATTTATATAGAATTAACAGGAGTTTACTCTACAACCCATATGCAATTAACAGATCAAATTTGTACTGAAGGTATGGTAACTGGTTTTGTGTTTGAAAATTATATTTGATTAACAGGGATATACAAATAAGAGATATCTAATTAAGTGGGCTCGACTGTACTTATCTTACAGCAAGAATGTATTTCCTCCAATACAAATAAAAACATCAAGACAAAATACGAATCTGTATTGAGGGCAGCCACCACACATTCAATCATTTGCTTCAGAAAGAGAACATTTTTTACCAGCACTTATCAAAAACTGATTACACGTGTCGAACCACCCTTTTTATAACAACAATTTAATGATAAATAAATCACCAACTGTAAGAAATAAAATAGACTAGATCATTTTTCGCCATGATGTTATTTTTATATTGGCCTACCATGTGTTAAACTTCAAAAATAAAACAATGAAACACACAGCTGAAACACTACTATAAACTCCAGAGAGAACAACGAATAAGGATTACGCCATGCACAGCGCAAGAACGCAATACCATAACTTCATGATCTTCATTCACAAAACAATCAGTTCACAGACGGTGAAAGATTGCTAAAATATACTGAGTCAAAAAAGAAAGTATAATAGAAACAAATGTGAAAAATACAGTTAAAACTAGAGTCCTGTCATGAAATGCGCACAAATAGCACGTTGATATGCGCGTTAATGTACGCGTTATAGCCCACGTAAAGCTATCAAATTCTGTACATATGGCCTGTGCACAAGCAATGTTTCAGCCAATGGACCTCCGGGTAACCCGGAGGTCCATTGGCAGAAATATTGCATGTGTTTGCTATGAGTAACCAGGAGAACCTGCCATGCTTTGGATGCCATTCGATATGGCAATTGCGCGCAATTCCTACGCGCAATTAAGCCTAGATAAGCGCACTATTGGTGACAGGACTTCTAGTTTTAACTGTAGGATAAAGGATGAAATATAATAGTTCTAATGTTGCATGTTTGTGGACAAGAAGTCGTGCAACGAGTTTAATGACATGATGTTGCTGTCCACGCAACTGTACAAATTTTGCTACGGATTTCAAAATAGCACGCGCTACCCGAAAATGTCAAATTGAATGGGTGACCTCTGTGTTAGGTTGTGCAAGAGAGCCTGGGTTATTGAGAAAACACGCTAGTTTTTGTCTTCCGATATTTTAAAAAATGCCAAGGTTGACCGAAAATCAGAGGTTGCGTGCCATTGGTATGCATGAGGCTGGGGTACCTCCAGATGAGTTCGCTGCTGCGTGACCACTATTTACCCTCTCATTTGAAGGTATAGAGCCACTGGATCTACTGCCGACCGACCGCGTTCAGGTCGACAAAGAGTTACGACCCCCGCACAGGACCGACACATCAGGACGTCTCACTTGCGGGATCGCTTCCTTCGGGTGACGAAGCCAGCAGCAATTACTCCTGCTAGAACTAACAATAGAAACAGTGCACACATTTTCTGCAGCAGACTCGCTGAACACGGCATCTGCA
Source organism: Pictodentalium vernedei (assembly GCA_031216915.1). Lineage (NCBI taxonomy): Eukaryota > Metazoa > Mollusca > Scaphopoda > Dentaliida > Dentaliidae > Pictodentalium > Pictodentalium vernedei. The sequence goes on along the minus strand of CM062297.1, from coordinate 90,225,355 downwards.
GTAGGCGGCCATACCACGGACCAATCCTTACCCAACGTCATCGTACCGTCAGAATGGAATGGGTAGGTCAGCGTGTTCGCTGGACCCAGCAGCGTTGGAGCACAGTTGGTTTTCGTGATGAATCACGATTTTGTTTTCGGCGCGCTGATGGTAGGGCAAGAGTGTAGAACGAGGAGAAGGGTTTTCTGATGCTTGTATGCGGGAATGCGACCGTTTCGGTGGGAGTAGTGAAACAGTTTGGGCTGGAATTCCTTTGCACTATCGAACGCAGTTGGTAGTGATTGATGGCAATCTGAGTGGACAGCGATATGGGGACGAAATTCTTAACGCTGTTGTTGTCCCGTTTTTCAATTCTAACGTCGGATTGCAGTTATTCCAGCAAAATAATGCCCGATGTCACGTGGCGCGTATCTGTCGTGACTTTCTTGAGGAGAAGAGAATCAAACTTCTTCTCTGACCCCCACTCTCGCCAGATTTGTCGCCAATCGAGCATCTCTGGGATCAATTGGATCGTCGGTCACGACTTCATGATCTTCAGACGTTAGGCGATTTACGTAATGTTATACGGTTCTACGGCAGGAGTGGAACGCAATACCACAGGGTTACATCCAGGGACTTATGAGGTCCGTGCGTCGTCTATGTCTGCCATCAAAGAGGCAAACGGTGGACATACACGCTATTGACTGCATGTGTGAACTTTTCATTTCACCCCATGTCTGAACTGCGGCGTCCTGACGTGGCGATGGCAACAGTAAGAACATGAAATTATGCATATTCATAGAGCTAGACCCCAAATATGAATTTACAATAATTTGTTTAGCATTAGAGTCGATAGTACTAAAACAAATGCTCCTCAAAGTTTATTATACTTTCATTTTTGACTCAGTATATATGCGAACAAGTCAAGAAAGGGGGAAATATTAAAAGATAAATTGTTTTTTACCACCAAGTAAGTTTCCGAGATGGTGTATTCAAGTCTCCATCTCGCCTCTGGATCATATATCGACTCGTCCCAACGGACTCGTTAATGCACCATCTCGAAATCTCGTATGGTGGTTGATGAGTTATTCGACATGTTTACAGGTATGATGGTGGATTAAAACATGTAAATATATGACAACAGAATGGGGTAGATCTCTTCCGATCGGATGTTTCTATTTTTAACACTGAAAACAAAACATAGCAACATAAATGTAAAGCTGCAAACCATAGCGAAAACGAGAAGACGAATCGGGAAACAGAAAGCTGAATTTTACACTTTAACAGTGGTAATAACCAATATATATCAACTGATTAACAGTTTGAAACCCAACCCGTTTTCCTAACGTGTATAATTATAATGCTGGCTACTGGATGAAATTGGCCGTTTTAGTTATGGGTTTGACAGGATCAATAGTAAAAAAACAATAACATGGGTCTGGAGGGCGTTACGGTTATTAACAGCCCGAGAGGAATGAATAAGAGCCCGAAGGGAATGAATAAGAGCCCGAGGGTTTATTAACGGCCAGTCCTCGGAGGCTGTTAATAAACCGGAACGCCTGACAAAATCATGTCATTACTATTATTACCATGATCGGAAGCGGGCGGCTGGCTGTTAATAAAATTTGTTTTCATTAACGCCCGTCGTTCGCTTCCGGTTGCATGACATTGTGAATTACTGAGTTTTACCGCCCCACTAAACTCCGTTAATATACTAGAGAACGCCCTCTAAAGTGGTAATTGTACAATAACTTGATTTTCTAGGGCATTACGTTCCAGTATCGACCTCTCTAAGGAATTAGCAACTCGAACAGATATTAGTTGTTGGGCTGCTATTCCCTTATGCATGCCCGATAATGGAGCGTTACGCCCAATAAAGTCATGTTATTATTATTAGCTTAACTTGACATAGTCAAGATAAGCTATTGCCATCACGCGTGCGGAAGTCTGTTGGTCTGTGAGTCTGTTAGTCTGTGAGTCTGTGACGTCTGTTCACATTTTCCTTTAGCACAGGCTACACCCCGCAGTTCTTGTCTGATCGGCACGAAATTTCATATGCAGGTTTGGAATCATGTCTAGATGAGAACGCCCCTTTTGGTCGCGATCGGGCAACCGGTATGGCTGCCCGAGCCCAAAACCCGAAAACCATTAGCACAGTCTACAGGTCGTATTTATGAAGGGATTTCATTGTAACTTGGTAGGATGCCTCTGTATAATGCCTAGATGAGAACGTCCCCTTTTGGGCATGGTCTATCAACCGAGATGGCTGCCCAAGCCCGAAACCCAAAAACGTTTAGCACAGTCTGCAGGTCATGTTTAATGAGGAGGGATTTCGTTGTAACTTGGTAGGATGACTCCTTATGATGTCTAGATGAAAATTTCCCCATTTGGGCATGATCTGCCAACCGTGACGACTGCCCGAGCCCAAAACCCGAAAACCTTTAGCACAGTCTACAGGTCATATTTATTGAGGAATTTCATTGTAACTTGGTGGGTTGACATCATACAATGTCTAGATGAGAAAGTCCCCTTTTGGACGTGATTGGGCAACTGTGACGGCTACAGGGGCCCGAAGCCCGAAAACCTTTAGCACAGTCTAGAAGTCACATTTATGAAGGGATTTCATTGTAACTTGGTAGGATGACTCCAAAGAATGTCCAGAGAAGAACGTCCCATTTTGATCGCGATCATGCAGCCTTGATGGGTGCCCGAGGACAAAAACCTTTAGCATAGGCAAAAGGTCATATTTATGGAAGTATTTCATTGTAACCTGTTAGGTTGACTCCATATAATCCCTAGACGATGACATCCCCTTTTGGTCGTGATTGGTCAGTTGTGATGGCTACAAGTGCCCGAAGCCCGAAAACCTTGAGCACAGTCTACAGGTCATATTTATGAAGGGATTTCATTGTAACTTCTTAGGATCACTCCAGATGATGCCCAGATGAGATTGTCCCCTATGGTTGTGTCATTCAGCCATGATGGCTGCCCGAGCCCGAAGCCCGAAAAACCTTTAGCACAGTCCACAGGTCACATTTATGAAGGGATTTCATTGTAACTTGGTAGGTTAACTTCATATAAGGTCTAGATGAGAACGTCCCCTTTTCGACATGATTGGGTAATTGTGACGGCTAAAGGTGCCCGAAGCCCGAAAACCTTTAGCACAGTCTACAGGTCATATTTATGAGGGGATTTCATTGTAACTTGGTAGGATGACTCAAAATAATATCTAGATGAGAACGTCCCATTTTGATCGCGATCATTCAGCCTTGATGGGTGCCCGAGCCCAAAAACCTTTAGCATAGGTAAAATGTCATATTTATGGAAGGATTTCATTGTAACCTATTAGGTTGACTCCATATAATGCCTAGATGATGACATCCCCTTTTGGCCGTGATTGGTCAGCTGTGATGGTTACAAGTGCCCGAAGCCCGAAAACCGTGAGCACAGTCTACAGGTCATGTTTATGAAGGAATTTCATTGTAACTTCGTAGGATCACTCCAGATGATGCCCAGATGAGATTGTCCCCTTTGGTTGCGATCATTCAACCATGATGGCTGCCCGAGCCCGGAGCCCGAAAACCTTAAGCACAGTCCACACGTCATATTTATGAAGGGATTTCATTGTAACTTGGTAGGTTGACTTCATATAATGTCTAGATGAGAACGTCCCCTTTTGGACATGATTGGGCAACTTTCACGGCTAAAGGTGCCCGAAGCCCGAAAACCTTTAGCACAGTCTACAGGTCATATTTATGAAGGGATTTCATTGTAACTTGGTAGGATGACTCCAAATAATGTCTAGATGAGAACGTGCCATTTTGGTCGTGATCAATCAGCCTTGATGGGTGCCCGAGCCCAAAAATCTTTAGCATCGGCAAAAGGTTATATTTATAGAAGGATTTCATTGTAACCTGTTAGGTTGACTCCATATAATGCCTAGATGATGAAATCCCCTTTTGGTCGTGATTGGTCAACTGTGATGGCTACAGGTGCCCGAAGCCCCAAAACCTTGAGCACAGTCTACAGGTTATATTTATGAAGGGATTTCATTGTAACTTCGCAGGATCACTCCAGATGATGCCCAGATGAGATTGTCCCCTTTAGTTGCGATCATTCAACCATGATGGCTGCCCGAGCCCGAAGCCCGAAAACCTTTAGCACAGTCTACAGGTCATATTTATGAAGGGATTTCATTGTAACTTGGTAGGTTGACCTCATATAATGTCTAGATGAGAACGTCCCCTTTTAAACACGATTGGGCAACTGTGACGGCTTCAGGGGCCCAAAGCCCGACCTTTAGAACAGTCTACAGGTCATAATTATGAAGGGATGTCATTGTAGCTTGGTAGGATGGCTCCACATAGTGTCCAGATGAGAACGTCCCCTTTTGGTCACGATCATTCAGCCTTGATGGGTGCCCGAGCGCAAAAACCTTTAGCATGTCTGTAGGTCGTATTTATGGAAGAATTTCATTGTAACTTGTTAGGTTGACTCCATATAATTCCAAGATGATGACATCCCCTTTTGGTCGTGGTTGGTCAACTGTGATGGCTACAGGTACCTGAAGCCCGAATATCTTGAGCACAGTCTACGGGTCATATTAATGAAGGGATTTCATTGTAACTTCGTAAGATCACTCCAGATGATGCCCAGATGAGATTGTCCCCTTTTGGTTGCGATCATTCAACCATGATGGCTGCCCAAGCCTAAAGCCCGAAAACCTTTAGCACAGTCTTCAGATCACATTTATGAAGAGATTTCATTGTAACTTGGTAGGTTGACTTCATGTAATGTCTAGATGAGAACAGCTCCTTTTGGACACCAATAGGCAACTGTGTTGGCTACAGAGGCCCAAAGCCAGAAAATCTTTAGCACAGTCTACAGGTGATATTTATGAAGGGATTTCATTGTACCTTGGTAGGATGACTCTAAATAATGTCTAGATGAGAACATCCCCTTTTGGTCGCGATCATTCAGCCTTGATGGCTGCCCGAACCCAAAACCCCAAAACCTTTAGCATAGTCTATTGGTCATATTTATGGAAGGACTTCATTGTAACCCGTAAGTTTGACTCCATATAATGCCTAGATGATGACATCCCCTTTTGGTCGTGATTGGTCAACTGTGACGGCTTCAGGGGCCCGAAGCCCAAAAATCTTGAGTACAGTCTACAGGTCATATTTATGAAGGGATACCATTGTAACTTTGTAGGATCACTCCAGATGATGCCCAGATGAGAATGTCCCCTTTTGGTTGCGATCATTCAACCGTGATGGCTGCCAGAGCCCAAAGCCCTAAAACCTTTAGCACAGTCTACAGGTCATATTTATTAAGGGATTTCATTGTAACTTGGTAGGTTGACTTCATATAATGTCTAGATGAGAACGTCCCCTTTGGACGGAATTGGGAAACTGACGGCTACAGGGGCCCGAAGCCCGAAAACCTTTAGCGCAGTCTACAGGCCATATTCATGAAGGGATTTTAATGTAACTTGATAGGATGACTCGTTTTGGAATCATTTCACTGTAACTTGGTAACTTTTGTTGATATACGTTAACTGTGAGGGCCACATACAATAACAGTGAGGTCATATTAACCCACCCCTCAACGCTTTAGTACAGTGTACACCTCATATTATTTTTATCATAAACATAGCATACAGGGAACAGAAATGAACATATTCCCAATTATCACAATTCTTGTCTTATTTCATAATCCTTTCATAAACATTGAATATCATCCTTTTCATCAAACACAACACACAAGTTAAGCTACAGTGTCATTGACACTTTCACTATTATTATCAAGACCCACTCACAGCTGTCTGCGAAAGCCGAAAGGGAAGTAAACAAACAACAGTCAAAAGCACGTGCATCTCTCGTTTTGTTTCAAGAACCTGGATCTTTCGTTCGGTTAAAATTTCGACAATTGTTACGATTTAAGATGTTTTTCAAACAATTGATTTCTGACTGAAATTATGTTGCTTTTATAATTCGGGGACAGGCGTAAGTGCCTCGAATGTCGGGGAATCTAAATATGCATGAAGCAGAGGGACCAGGACGCTGGGCGAAATTGGCTTAAAAGGGGCCATTCGCGCCCTTCGTCCTAGTTTACTTTTTTAAAGGTAGGACTGCCATGCTGTGTAACGGTTTACGCATATTCTTTATTATGTACTAGTAGAGTATTATAAGTTGATAATAATGGAATGCTGGTATCCTGTAACTCCGTGGGACCGTAGCATTTATTTATTTATCCTTGATCTTCCAAACACATTTTTGTTTATTTATTACTTTTCAAAGTGCGATTTACTGGGACTTCCGGGTTTGATTATAAACGATAACTTCACAAGTGAATTATGCAATCAACAATTGTGTCATGTATCCGTGCGCGCAAACGAAGACGCTTTGCCGTGGGGGTAATGGGGATTTCATTGTTTTTTTTAACATGAAAAGCAGACGACACTTACAAAAAAAATTCTTGAATAACTATTATTTTCATTTCTTGTCTCAAAAGCATAGGCTATGACCCCTCATGGGAACGAGCTCGACGAGCTCGTTCCAATGAGGGGTCATAACCTATGTTTTAGAGACAAAAAATGAAAAAATAATGAAAATTAATTGGCGATTTTTGAGAATAGCGCTGACCGTTACGTTAGGTAAAGGTTAAATAATATAATTATCGTTAATAATGAAAAGTAATAAACAGAGTAATCGCTTGACTGGACTGGTTACGTGAAATAATTCATTCGAGGCGAGGGACTATATTGTAAAACAACGTACAACGTCCCTCACCTCTCATGAATTATTTCACGTAACCAGTCCAGTCAAACGATTACTCTCCATGGAAATGGCTTACTGAGGCATGAATATGGTTAAATTCATTTACATTTACCTTATGGAGTGGTGTGTACTGTGGATGGTGGTGGACATACACCGGATCGTTGCTGGCCCTGTTGTAAGAACATAAAAACGCCCATCTCCTATTAGGACTGTTGTTGACATCACTCTTGTGCACAATGTTGCTGTCAAAAAACAGGCAATCACCTGCAAAACATTTTTTCACACAGTAAGTTCCTCCCAAAAGTAATATGTGAAGTATATTAATATAAAGAAAACAAACAAACTGGATGAAATTCAGATCACAGAGGGAATTTCGAAATGTCATTCAACGAAATTCGGCCAATGACGAGTCGCCCTCTACCAACACGAAGGGGTTTTCTCGTCGGCTAAGTTATATAACGCTCACTAACCAACTAAAATGTTTTTTAGACGTTTTGCATATCACAATTAAGGTCACAAGTTCATTACGTTTCGTAAATCGGAATACGAATTAAACAATGCATAACATCCATCATTAATTTAGCAATGTGTGAAATATTATAGCGGTATCTTTAGCAGTGCCTGTGGCATGGCTGTCACAAAAAGGAATGAGATGTCATTTTCACAATGTTTAACGTCATTAGCGCTACAGGTGGCAAGGTATTGAGTAAATCACAACAAAGTACTTCAGTGAACATTTTCAGTAACACTTCTGACTGATCTTATAATGTTTGCAAGGGTATTCTGCAGTTGCTGAGGTATGATTGTTACAAACCTTGAGGATGTGTTCTTTGACGTAAATTACGTCATATCGCCTTTATTTGAAGTTGGATTTTCAATTTTTCAACTCCTTATTCAGGATGGCCACAGATAAGGTCAAATGATCAAAAATTACTGCGTTAAAAAATTAGTTTGATGCTTTTTGCTCCTTCGCTGGGTTAGATGTTGTAACGTTACTGTGCACAAGATCCATTACTGGTAGAATGGGCTGTGGAATTTTAAGGAGATATGCCTTGCGATATTTGTGGGAGGTGTGTCAAAGGAGAAAGTGGAACTCCTTTCAGTGTTTTGACGTCATTTACGGCTATGGTTTCGCGAGTGTCGAGTCAATCACAAAGAAATCGAAACTGTGCGTCTACATGGGAAGTTCAGTCGCTGTATCTTTTACAGTTATCGTGGTATTTCTGTCACAGACTTGTTTATTAAGAATTTTCCAAATGTTGGGCTATATATCGTAACGTAAGGGATGCATGATTTACATTTCTCATTTAAGTCTTATTTTCTTATTGTTCTATATGCGTCACATCAAAAATGCAAGAATGGTATGTCTTCAACCCTTAATGTGCAGTGAGAGAGCCAATTTGACAAAGTGGTCCTCGGATTCATTACTCTTGAGATGTGACAAAGGATTCCTTGGATTGATTTGTAGCGTTACACATCTATTTATCGCATCGACTATATCGCATGCGGTGCGCAAAAACCTTTTTGTAAGAGTTTGTCATACTCACCAGGATTTTGCTCCACATATATAAGGTCAAGCACTTTGGAGAGTTGAGCCACACGCTCTGAATCTGCACCTTGCTGTCCACCTTCAAATGCATGATCAATCCTGCCAGCCTTGTGGGAGCTGTCTAAAATCTGAAAGAAGACAGGATTAATTGTAAACGTCGATATCGGGAGGCTTGCACGATACTGTTGAAATCTACTCTGAAAACCACAAGAATTCACTGATAAAATACAAAGTGTGATAAGCATGAAGCTTTTCCTCCTTGGACAAAATATGACGGTTGTGCGCGATCTCATAAATAAATAATTTACTATTTTTCTCTTAACTCATTGACATTACGGAAGATTTTAACCCTTTGAACCCTGGTGGCATCTCCCATGTCAGTTCAATGGAAGAAATTGGAAGAGTCCATATTTATTATTAGGGGAGAGACTAATCAATATTTTCAACGTGCAGCCTTCGGACTGCTCATTGAAAATATTGATTGGTCTTCCCTAGGGCCCTGTGAATATTCGAGATTCGATTCGATATCGATACCACGCGTATGCTTCGAGATCGATCCCGAATCAGTCTCAGGATTCGATTTCTTCGAATCTCTCGTACTAACTTCATTTTGTTACATTTCCAACAAAAATAGGATAAAACTGTCATTAGAAAATTCATTCATGTAGGCTCAATTCCTATTTATTTGAGTAATTGACAATGTTTAATTGTTAGGTAAGGTGTGAATTTGGCCCAGAACATGATCCATAGTTTTGGTTTTTGAAGGCTTAACTTGTTACTATTCACGTTCTTAAGAACGTGAATACTAACAAGTTAGGCCTTCAAAAACTAAAACTATGGACAATAAGCCTAGCTTTTTCAGCGACGGTGCTACAGAGAATATTTAGTTATTGGTGTTTAAGGTGTTCACTCCATCGCGTAAGGGTCATCACAGTGTTCCGTAACTTCCGTTTGATGCAATATGAAATAACTTGTCTTTCAAGATTCGATTCGAAAAGAAATTTGTGATTCGCAGATCCCTAGTCTTCCCCACCCTTTACTTAGCAGGCATCCTACTTAATGAAAGTATGGTGTGCCCTGTCACTGGGCCGGTAAAGCGCCCTCTGGGGTTCAAAGAGTTAATTCATAGACCTGCAGGGGCACTTTAAAATTATTTCCAAAGACCACTTAGACAATTTTGAGAGTATTCCAAGCTGTATGCATAGAGCTTTGGGCATGACTTCTAATTACGAATACAGATGCTAAAACATTAGGCCCACAAAGGAGATCTGTTTTTCAGGCCATTTTTGTACAATGTCATGTGGGCGGGCATTTTTTTTATTTTAATATTTATTTTTGTTCTTTGTCATAAAACGTTCATATGTGTGGTTTGTTTTATGTTTTGGGCATCATAATCTACAGAATAGCATGGATGGAGGTGTATTTCGTCCCTTGAGTGCAAGAAGGTTTTTGCAATTCTTAAACACTGCAAAGCCTTGTTGCACTCAAGGGACAAATTTATCAGTTTTATTAACTTGGGTAAAATATCAGACATAAACCATTTAATTATTATTTTTTTTAAGTTAGCGTTGGTTATAAAAAGATAGAATACCACATCCAAAATTACCATGGGAGCCAGAGAAACAAATTTTTAACATTTTTAGGCCGTAACCTAGAAGTTTAAATTTGCGCATGCTCCACATCTTTGTTGTACGCCGACTCAAACTGACGTTTAATTTATGATGACCAAAAAATGTCGTTTTACCTCTGCAGTCGTTTTAGTGAAGTGTGGTGGTCTGCTTATTCAGGCAGACGACACTTCACAAAAACACTCGCTATGCCATTCATCTTAATACATTTTCATCTTCAATAAATTATCTGTTGTTTCACAAGCTTGAACGACTTAAAATTGTGAAGCATCGTTAAACATTAAGGACTTTCTAGGCTCAAGCACAAATTTCAAGTGTCAGCAGTCGAGAGATTAGCGGCGTTTAACGTAGGTGATTTTCAATAGGAGGCAGTGGCAGAGTATTAAAAACCCATTTTTCAATTTAACTTCTTGAGGGCTACATTATTTTGGGTAGTCTGAATTTTTTTATCAATATTTGTTTTATTACAAATTATTGAAGAGTGCCCACGGGCACTCTTCAATAATTTGTGAAAAAACAAATTTATACAATCAAAAATATATTATTTGTATTTGACTGAATATGAAATTCGAGAAAGAAGGATGATGACGGTTGCACTGGTATCCTCGTTTTTTTAAAATATTTATTTATTTATTTATTGGTGTTTGAGGTCACATATTTCTGCACAATGGCTAATCATGACCACGACAGTTTTACGGGTGGAGGAAGCCGGAGTACCCGGAGAGAACCACCGAGCAACGGCGGGCAACTGTCAGCTCCCCAACATACTAACTCCACACAAGCAGGGTGAGCACTGGTTGAAGACAGGTGCACCATCGACGTGCAGTACGCCTTAGTGTACAGCGTCACCGTGCCCCCACGGGTGCAATGGGGGTGAAGTGCCTTGCCCAAGGACACAAGGCGACTGCCGCATGTGGGATTCGAACCGAGGACCTCTCGGCTTGCAGCCTGCACCTCTATCTACTGAGCTACCGCGCCCCCCCCCCCCCCCTCGTTTTTTGAAAGTCCCGATAGTGGCTTATAGCACTCAAAACAGTTAAGGACTTTCAAGTATTTCAGAGACTAAAAGGAACCCTGCTAAATGCTGCGGCAACATTGTGCTTGATGATTGTACATTCAGCTCATTTTATCTCTTGATGTCTTGGTTCGATAACAAGGCACGAAGTGAAGGCATCGCAGCAACTCTAAGTCCAGATCCCAGAAGAATAATCATTAATTATTACTTAATCGCATTGCATGCATCTCTTACATCCTGGCCAGTGTGTAACAGCCTTCAATGGGAAACTTGCAAACACAAAAAGAGAATGATGTCAGAACACCATTGCAGTACAATGGTGCAACCATGTGAGTTGCTTCGGGGAAAGGAACGCAATAACCACTGAACCAAATATTTTACAAACATAGTTCAAACCCACCTATTGATTTAAAAATCCGCCACTTCTCCCATATTTCCCGTGATATGGAAAACAGTTCCAAGAACCCCAGTTTGCACGGGAATTATGTTGTATAATCTGTTATCAAGGCGCGCAAATGTGCAGTTAACTGGTATTTGACCTTCTTTTAGCATATTTTGCTAATGCCACTATTGAAATTTTCCATTTTACCATATATTATGACGTCGAACCCCCCAATTAACCATTTAACTCTTTACCCAATGAATCAACCACATCCACCCGCCAAATATGCAAATTGAGCAGCTGAAAAAATATTGTTTTTCAAAAAAATTCAACAAAACTATATCATGTGACTCCTCGTTGGAACGAACTAATCATGCTCATTCAAATGAGGTTTTCACATGATATGGTTTTGTTGGAAATTTTTGAGATATTTAAAAAAAAATGATATTTAAAATAATAAATTTGGATATCGTCTGCGTTGGGTAAAGCGTTAAACAGTGATGTCAAAATGCGAAAGTGTCAAATAGCCGATTTTGCCTACATATATCATGTCACTGGGAATTTAACCACTTCAGTCGGGTTGGACAGAGATTCTGCGTTATGGGAAAAATTCGCTTCTTGAAGTTGAAATTCTGATATTATGAGGGCAGGATGCGGTGGGTTTACGAGCTACGCTAAGTATTTCCAATTACGGGTAATATAAGATGTCTCAAAAGTGAAAACGAAAATGGCCTACAAAAAATAAACAAAAGAAACTCAACATAACTTTTTTAGAACGTTGATCTGCGCGTTAATCTACGCGTTATGGCCATATTAAGGCTATCAAATTCTGTACATATGGCCTGTACACAAACAATGTTTCAGCCAATGGACCTCCGGGTAACCCGGGTAACCCGGGTAACCCGAAACATTGGAAGAAACATTGCTTGTGTTTGCTATTAGTAACCAGGAGAACCTGCTGTGCTTTGGATACCATTCGATATTGCAATTGCGCGCAATTCCTATGCGCAATTAAGCCTAGATATGCGCACAGTTTGCGACAAGACTTCTAGTTTTAACTGTAAGCTAAGTATTTCCAATTACGGGTAAATAAAATATGTCTCAAAAGTGAAAACGAAAAAGGACAACAAAAAATAAACAAAAGACACCCAAAGTACTTTTTTTAAAAAATAATAATGCCAAATCTAAATGGGGAACAGATTAAAATAAAATGTTCTTAAGAGTGTCACCTGCTGTATGATCAGCATACGGACATTATTTTATCAAAAAACATTGCCCGACATTGTTGATACACGTTGCTACTTGAACAAGGGTGTTCGAAGTCCAGTTCATACAATAAAATATGTTTACACTTGTTCGCTATCTTCATCAAACAAATTTTTGATTATATTCACGAACAGCTTTATCATATAAACTGGTCCTCTGCAAATGTTATGGCTTCCAGTGGTATTTTCTTAACTTGCACAATAGTTAATTAATAGACATCATTTGGGAAAACGAATATTTACTCAGTCCCTGATCCTATCTCATCATGATAGGGGCACGGTGGCTCAGTGCTAGACTGTTGGACTTCTATGCGAAAGGTCCCGAGTTCGACCCCGTCCTGGACGACCCGCATTCTGTCCTTGGGCAATGCACTTTATCCCGGTTGCCTACATGGGGGCATGATGATGTACTAAAGCGTAATGCACGTCGATGGTGCACATGTCTTCAACCGCTGTGACCCAGCTTGAGCGGAGCTTTAACAGAGTTAGAATGTTGAAGATCTGACAGTTGCTCGTCGACACTCGGTGGTTCTCTCCGAGTACTCCGGCTTCCTCTACCCGTAAAACAGTCACGGTCACGATTAGCCAGTATGCATAAGTATGTGACCTTAAATACCAATAAATAAATAAATAAATAAATAATAAATAAATATCTTATCATGAAAATTGACAATCGATAGTTACCTACCTTGAAATTATTACATGGGCGAGGAAGGTCTAGTTAAGAAGCGAGTTACTGTTGCAGGAACGCCTCATCATCAGAGAAAATAAAGCCAAGTTTCCTTTTGTTACTTTTAATAAACGAAGACAACAAACAGATCTCGATGCTGTCTGTTGTTTTCATTTATTAAGATTCACAAAAGGAAAATTTGGCTTTTATGACAAGCTGATTAAAAGCAGGTAGTTCACAGAATATCCGCCATTAAGAAAATCTATCAGTATCACACCTACCAACACCGAGTGTCATCTTTGTTTAGAGAATGTATTTTTCAGTAGTCTTCAAGTTTTAACTTTTCCAGGGAAAAAAAATTAAATCTCACCTGCCAAATTTTTTTATGAACCCTTTGAACTCGTAAGACCGATTTTTCGGTCCAAAGCATAATTTCGTCCCATTTTTGTCTTATTATAAGGGGTGTATACACGGGCCATTGGTGATAAAATAATAACTGCAGTCTGCAGCCAGACGGCTGCAGACTGCAGTTATTATTTTATCCTCCATGTATATTGATATTGGACCAATCCATCTCACTGTAAGTGTACACAAAGGCGATACCATTCCAGGGAACGAGGGTTCAAAGGGTTAATGGAAAGGACAGTGTTTGTATTATGATTTACGATGCGTACACTGTTGACATAACGAACATGAAAAAGTTACAGAACATTAAAATGTGAAAAGGCCGTTTTCTTAGCTTAAAAAGGGGATTTGAACAGAGAATAATTGTCAAACGTTCAAACTGATTGAGAAAAAAACATACAAACCATCTTTTGTATTGTTATACTACTTTAGAGGAAAATGCCTGAAGTATGTGAAATTTTGTGCATGATACAAAATCTCTATTTATTTATTTATTGGTGTTTAAGGTCACATACTTATGCACATTGGCTAATAATGACCGTGACAGTTTTACGGGTGGAGGAAGCCGGAGTATCCGGAGAGAACCAACGAGCAACGACGAACAGCTGCCAGCTCCCAACATCGTAACTCCGCACTGCAGCACTGGAAGAGTTAGATTGGTTGAAGACATGCGCACCATCGACGTGTAGTACACGACGTCATCGTACCCCCATGTGGACAATCGGGGTTAAGTGCCTTGCCCAAGGACACAACGCGGGTGTCCGAATCGATCGCTCAGACGGTAACCCATCCGAGGATAAACCGGGCTCGACGTTGCTCAACTTCGGTGATCTGACGAGAATCGGTTACCGCAACGCCACCGCGCCCCTACAAACTCGCTAACATTGTCCGTTTGTTTGAACAATAAAAGCCTTGGATAAATTTTTGCTTTATTCACCTAGTAGGGTGATAAATTTTCCCCATAAGTTAAACACTGAAAGAATTTATTTCTGCAGTATAGACGGACTTGTTGACCTCTGGCCTCTACCGCGTTAGTGTAGCATAATTAATAGTTCAATTGTTGTTTTCTTTAAACCTTTTGGAAAGTATTACACATTGCCAGTAGAAAACACCACACCATGTTCATTTAATAAAGTATTTTGGCAAGTTTAGCTCAAGTTTGTAGGGGAGTTATTTTTAGACAAATATATTACTACGCCTTATTTATCTTTTGCGAATTGGACCAATGTGCTCCTCACTTCTCGGTGGGTTTTGTAGCGAGTAACAGCATGATTTCGCCGCGACTGCCCTGTAAAAGATTCATTGGATAAACAAAATAAACGTATAGTGTTTTGAAGTAAAAAAATTATTCTACTCGTCGAATTAAGAATGAAACCGACACGCCAGAGGCTCGTCGGTTTCATTCATAATCCTACTCGAAGAATAAATCTTTTGCTTGAAAACACTATACGTTTATTCTATAACACTATACGTTTAATCTACATAAATGTCATGATGCGCACACTGTTGACATAATAAACAAATAAAGAGTTACAGAACATTAAATAATAGTAAAAAGGCTGTTTTCTTATTTTTTAATGAATTGCAACACAGAATAATAGTAAAACGTTCACAATGATTGGAAAAATATTGTAAAAGGCCAGCTTCTGTATTTTTATATTACTCTACTGGAAAATGCCTGAACTTTCTGAAAAGATACGCACATGGATGATTCAAATTCGCAAACATTTCAAAATTTCAATTTTTATATGAAATTCCCATATCCTTATTGTTAAATTTACTGACAGCTTTAGGAAAATCAAAGGGCGATAACTTTCCCGTAAATCTCTACTAACAATGAAAATGGCCAGTCCTGATCATGAACAGGGACGTGGCGAAAAGGGGAGTGGGTGGATGTGTCCCCCCCCCCCCCCCCCTAATCCTGGCCAAAATTTCCTATAGTTGGAAATTCGGAGGGCAAATCATGAGTAGTTGGAAATCCCATCTATCTGGATTTTAGAGCTTCTTTAGTGATGCTGATGTCTTCTTTACTTCCCAAAATTCCAACTCGGTTTCAAATCGGCAAAAATTCTAATTGTTATTATTTACAACAACAGTGTACGCAATATCGAGCTTCACAAGTATGCATGATGTCAATCGGTACGAGATTTCTATAGTTCGTTTACTTATCGTAATAAACAAAATCCTCGAAATGCACATCGCATCATGTAAAATCGTTATCCGGATTTAATTTCATCATTCACAGTTACAAAATGATGAAACATCGAAAATTGATCATTACTGCATAAGATCTAATTTGAGTGTGAATTGCCCAAAGTTCTCAGCTTAAGCATTTATTTAGCACATATTCAATTCCCAGAATAATATCAAATAATAATAACAACCTGATAATTCTATCATAAATGTGTTGGCATTTCAGTTACTAGAATCAATTTTATGCCCCTTCATGGCTTTATTTTCAAAATTTTCTCGGTAGTGAATTTCCAACTTGGGGGGGGGGGGGGGGACCGGGAGGGGACCCCCGTCCTGGTCTCTCCTCCAGTTGGAAATTCACCACCCTACACCCCACCCCAATTGGAAACCTCTAGCCACGTCCCTGCCTATGAATAGTCGAACTTGAGTCTTAGAAATAATCCATATTCTTCTTGATCAAACAGAATAGTACCTGCATACAGCCATTGGCTTTCTCACATTTGTCAACTGCGATGTAAGCCGTCAGCAGCTGCGGAAAAAGACAACCATTTCTGTACCAGTACCTACAATAAATTTCAAATAACTAAAATCAGTATCTGTCCATGTGCCCCAATTACGATGAGTTTGTGCAGAATTCAGACGGATAGAGAATACAGACAATAGTTCACTGCTCGGATTTGAGTACGATTTTCATCCTCGAGTGCGGCGCGCTGATTATTTCACGAGGCGTTAGCAGAGTGAAATAATTCGCAAAGCCCACGAGAGGATAGAATTGTACTCGCATCCGAGCAGTGTTTTGAAAGTTTTGTATGTTTTTGTACGAGTATATGCAATAGGAGTGCATTAAGTTTCACAAAGCCTAGTTGCAATGTTTTAAGGTGGAGTTCGACATCTTATCTGGAGGTAACTGTATTGAGTTGCTTCGGACACGGGTTTCCAGAGTATTTTTTCCAAATAAGGTTTATTTTTATCTCCGGTTTTGCCTGGGCGCCTGCGTTACCAATGAAAGATTTTGCAAGCATATTCAATAGCTGCTAATAAAGTAGTTTGGTAGAATATTCTGGTATTGATATTCTTAATTGTTTTTTGTACAAATATTTAAATCATTACAATAAACTGCCTGTCTGTATTCGCAGCGCACGACATTTTGCAATGTTTTTGAGTTTCTGTTGTTTAAAAGTGTAGAAGAAGACTTTCAAAACATGTCCAAAAAATAATCCGTCGTCGCTGAGAGTGGAATACGATACAGGGGGTGGAATACCATTTTCAGCGAGTGTGAATGGGAATTCGATTTGTTTTGGGAGAAGAAAGACGAATGAAAATAAAATAAAAAGAGTTTACGCTGTATGTTCAAAAGTTTCCGAAATTCCAGTCACAATCGATATGAAGATCACCGGTTTTCAACGCAAGAAATCACATTAGTCGCAGCGTTTGTGCTGCCTTGATTGAAACGCGTTGCCGAAATATATTTAGACAAGGTGTTTGTCGTGCTGGCCGCCAAAAATCTCATATCGAGGGTTTTTTTTCTAGATGTGACATAACTTTCTGAGGCAAAACCTAAATATACTTTTTGTATGTTACTTTGCGAACTATCTGAATAGTTTTTGTTCACGTTATTGGACGTTATGTCCATTTTAGTGTTTTGAAACCTCCGATGTTAAGTTACGTCACAAGGAAAATAGGAAAGAAAAAAATAACAATAGAACAAAATGCGAACAAATCTAACAGATGTTGATGATAGATCATGGACCGATACTCTATACCTTTTATAATAACATTTCCCGAATTGTTTGTTTTTTCTGCTTACGGATATAAATGGTTGAAATTAATTGTTAGCATTTTAAAAGGGGTGACAATTCACCTGTCGGTAAATTGCCACCCCTTTCAAGATGCTAACGACTTATTTCATTCAATTTTATAGTCAGACAGAATATACAGTTCTTGAAAACAAAATTGTACAAGTTCTGTAGTACTGAACCCAAGAGCTACAGTTAAAACTAGAAGTCCTGTCACGAATAGTGCGCTTATCTAGGCTTAATTGCGCGTTGGAATTGCGCGCAATTGCCATATCGAATGACATCCAAAGCACGGCAGGTTCTCTTGGTTACTCATAGCAAACACATGCAATGTTTCTGCCAATGGACCTCCGGGTTACCCGGAGGTCCATTGGCTGAAACATTGCTTGTGCATAGGCCATATGTACATAATTTGATAGCTTTACTTGGGCCATAACGCGTACATTAATGCGCATATCAACGTG
This sequence comes from Pictodentalium vernedei, assembly GCA_031216915.1. NCBI lineage: Eukaryota > Metazoa > Mollusca > Scaphopoda > Dentaliida > Dentaliidae > Pictodentalium > Pictodentalium vernedei. Next base: position 90,207,227 of record CM062297.1, on the reverse strand, counting down.
CTATTTGTGCGCATTTCATGACAGGACTTCTAGTTTTAACTGTACACTACATCTCTGGTCTGTTGAGTGTTCAGATGAAAAAATGAGTGCATGGGAGTAATTAAGACAAAAATAGCCAGCATAATTTATTAATGAATACAAATAGTTTACCCGTAATCCTGATGCCACTCAAATTTTCCTCCAGTATGTGCCTGTTTCATTATGAGCTTTGTATGGTAGTGATACACTTCACCTCCAAGTAACTGGAATCATAAAGATAATATTATATAAACTCTTTTGACTGTTGACAGGGAACGTAATCACATATTTCTAGTTACCCGTGGATGGAGGATGTCCAACACGTTTGAACACTTTACCAAACACGGCGAGAGTTGTTGAGAAACTAAAAATGACTAAGTAGAAATTGACTAGAAATGTTTATTTTCTGTCCTCAAACCATAGCTTAAGGGAGCGCGGTGGTGCTGTGATTACAGCATCAGACTTCAAACCGAACTGTCCTCGGTTCAATTTCCACCAGGAGTAACTGCGCTGTGCCCTTGGGCAAGGCACTCAATCCCGACTGCCCACATGGAGCATGGTGGCACTGTGTACTAAGGCGTACTGTACGTTAATGGTGCCCTTATATTCAACCAATGATTGATTGATTGATTGATTTATTTGCAGCATGAAAATATACAAGATAACAATAAAACAGGTTACAGATGAATGCTCTGCAAGGAAATGGCATAGCCTGAGAGGCTGTCTTCCTGTCATTCCCTTTTGTCGAAAAGAATATTCATGACAGCAAGATTTGTGTTGATGGCTCATTAGCTTTAGTGGTGGAACCTCTTCTTGGAAAGATACTATGGGGGATAGTAAACAGTTTGTGAGAGAAACGCTACCAATGTACGAGTGGGCATATCAACCCCTCGAACACAGAATACAAAAAGCGCCGATGAGCCGCCGGTCCGCAAACCGTTGGATAAGACCAACCCCCACGGCCGAAAACCCATCGCTAGTTCCTGTGGCCTATATTCGCCAGTTATTAGAAACTTGTCGGGTGGAGAATTCACAACTGATACTTCTGTAGCGTCCCCCTCACCACTATACAAGGATGTAGACAAGGGATACGACTTTTTTATTTAGTACAATAATTAATGCAATAAGTAATACACTAAGCAACAATTCGGTGAGGGCTACAGTTTCTATCATTGGCACATTAGGTTTAGTGATAGAACCTCTTTTGGAATAATATCATGGTGGATAGTAAACGGTTTGTGAGAGAAACGCTACCAATGCACGGGAGGGCATATCAACCCCCTGAACATAGAATACAAATGGCGTCGATGAGCCGCCAGTCCGTGAACCGTTGCCGGGATAAGACAAACCCTCACGGGCCGAAAAAAAAGAAAAAAAAGTTAATCTCACATGTGCGAAGTTAGTACACTGGGAAACCTGACAGTTGCTCACCACTGCTTGGTGGATTTCGCCGGGTACGCCGGCTTCCTCCACCCTTAAAACTGTCGACGCGAGGTGACCCTGGTTGTCAAAAGTGTCGTTAAAACACCAATAAAAAAACATAGCTTATGTGTCCCCTTTGGAACGTGCTCAAACGGCTAGTTCTAATGATGAGTTACAACCTATGTTTTGGAGACAACAGCTGAAAAACTATTAAAACCCGAATGGCGATTTTTATAATTAGTTCTACACCTCAAGAGGCAGCAGAAAGTGGAAAGGGCACCCACAAAGTTCAGAGATGTAGTATAGCTCACGTGATAAAAACTACAACACTAATCTTGTAGAATTTTATTCTCAAGAACTGTATTATTCTGTCTTTGGCTATAAAATGGATTGAAATAAATCGTTAGAACTTTGAAAGAGGTATCAATTTACAGATAGGTGAATTGTCACCTCTTTCAAAAATGCTAACAATTAATTTCAACCATTTATATCCCGAAACAGAAAAAAACAAACAATGCGGGAAATATAATTAAAAAAGGTTAAAATGTGAGTCAAAAAAGAAAGTATAATAGAAACATATAGCATAAAGGATGAAATATAATAGTTCTAATGTTGCATGTTTGCGGACAAGAAGTCGTGCAAAGAGTTTAATGACATGTTGTTGTCCACCCAACCATATACAATTTTGCTACGGATTTCAAAATAGCACGTGCTACCCGAGAATGTCAAATTGAATGGGTGACCGACGATTTTCTTTGTGTTATGTTGTGCTAGAGAGCCTGAGTTATTGAGAAAACACGGTAGTTTTTGTCTTCCGACATTTTAAAAAATGCCAAGGTTAACCGAAAATCAGAGGTTGTGTGCCATTGGTATGCACGAGGTTGGGATATCTCCAGATGAGCTCGCTGCTGAGTTCGGAGTCACTGTGGCCACTATTTACCGTCTCATTGGAAGGTATAGAACCACTGGATCTACTGCCGACCGACCGCGTTCAGGACGACCAAGAGTTATGACCCTCGCACAAGACCGACACATCAGGACGTCTCACTTGTGGGATCGCTTCCTTCCTTCCGACAGCAGCAATTACTCCCGGTAGAACTAAGAATAGAATTAGTTCACAAACTGTCCGAAACAGACTCGCTGAACACGGCATCCGAAGTAGGCGTCCATACCACGGACCAATCCTTACTCAACGTCATCGTACCGTCAGAATGAAATGGGTACGTCGGCGTGTTCGCTGGACTCAGCAGCGTTGGAGCACAATTCTCTACGGCGCGCTGATGGTAGGGCAAGAGTGTATCGCCGACGAGGAGAACGGTTTTCAGATGCTTGCGTGCGGGAATGCGACCGTTTCGGCGGGAGTAGTGTATTGGTTTGGGCAGGAATTTCCTTTCACCATCAAACGCAGTTGATCTTCATCGATGGTAATCTGAATGAGCTGCGATATAGGGACGAAATTCTTAACGCTGTTTTTGTCCAGTTGTTCAACGCTATCGTCGGATTGCAGTTATTCCAGCAAGACAGTGCCCGATGTCACGTGGCGCGTATCTGTTGTGATCTTCTTGATGAGCAGAGCATCAAACATCTTCCATGGTCCCCACTTTCGCCAGATCTGTCGCCACTCGAGCATCTTTGGGATCAATTGGACCGTCGGGAACGACTTCATGATCTTCAGACGTTAGGCGATTTACGTGATGTTCTAAGGCAGGAGTGGAACGGTATACCACAGGGTGACATCCAAAGACTTATAAGGTCCATGCGCCGACGATGTCTTGCCATGCAAGAAGCACGATTACGTTGGTTAAAGGGTTAAGTCATACATGTATAATTTACTAACCTTTTCCGATGTTCCTGCAATTCTTTCGCATCTTGCAATCATACCAGTGAGATCATCTCCCGGGTGACTCCACAAACAAAGTGTGCTCTCTACGTCATCGGACGCTGGTAACTGTCAAATACACACAAAGAACGTTAACCTTAAAGTAACGTCATGCACGGATGCCAATGGACACTGTGCAACAAATTCATGTTGAAGTAAAAGAAATGAAATAAAATAAGATATTTCCATGCCCCTTCAAAGGGGAATCGTTGCGTTACATGCAAATTTCCCCGATGCAGTGAGCGTGATTACAGTACGTGGAGAGTGGATTGTAACTAAATCACCCGCGGAGTGGAGTTATCACCCGAGCTATAACTTTCAAATTGTGCGCATATCGACAAAAAACACAAGCACTGTTTCAGCCAATGGACCTCCGGGTTTAACCCGGAGGCCCATTGGCTGAAACTTTGCTTGTGCTAGTTTTGCATTGCAACAAATGTGCAATCATTTCTTGGGTGAAATCTCCACTCTGCGGGTGATTTAGTGATAATACACTCTCCACGTACTGTATGTCAGATAAACTGTTTCACCACCGAAGCTTGGCACAAGCTGAGAAGTTGACAAATGGTATTTGATATCATTTTTTGATCGATACTGTACAGAAGCTATCAAAAAATATTATCAAATATCATTTTTGCCTTGTCGGTAACAGTTCGTGCCCACAAAATGTACAAGTTCTTTTCGAAAGCAGTGAAGGAGTTTGCTGGTTAATATGTTTCACTACAACAGGTTGGCACAGACGTCAAAAATGGTGTTTGGTCTAAATTTGTTATCGATTCTGTAAAAAAAAATGACAAAAAATGTTATCAAATACATTTTATTGCTTGTCGGTTGGTATCTAGCACCTCGGATCACACAAATGGGTAAGTTATTTTCTGAAGCAGTGGCATTTACATTTGAAAGTTTCTTTTTCGGATTGGCTGTTCAACACCAAAGGCATGGCACAAGAATAGAGAAGTTAAACGGATATTTCATATTCTGGTATTGTCTTTTAACAGAATCGGCCCAAAAATGTTATCAACTGTCATTTATAACACATCGGTTCTATGAAATTCACATCCACAGCATCACTAAACCATGCGGAAACTGAAAATCCGTTCCGCACACATGTGTGGAACGGAAATCGTTGGCGGAATATTTTTAAATTGAAGCGAAATTTCACAGGACTTTTCTACAAATCGTGCACCGCAATTACAGTTTGAATCCCCAACGATAGCTAAAAATCACCCCAGTAGGACCATAGAACACATTGGAAACTCAGAGGACGAAATAGTAACACTGGTTCCCCTCAGACGATATCAAAATTTATTATTTTAAATATCATTTTTTCAAATTTTTCCAAAAATTTCAACAAAACCATATCATGTGACCCCTCGTTGGAACGAGCTCGACGAGGGGTTTTACATGCCAAGAACACCTTCTCCGCCATATAAGCAGGAAAAACTACTTAGTTATTACATCATTGCACTGCATGCGCATTGCAACTAATGTGTCTTTAATGAGTTGCGATCTTTTGTGTGGACCAGGGACGCCGAAGGCATGGGGGGGGGGGGGAGGTAACTGCCCTCCCTGAATTCGGACCACGGGGCGAGAGAGGGCAGACAATGCTCCTCCCAGATTCTGCACTCAATTTTTGTCAATAATTTATTCTCGGAGTAAACCTAAGTACACCCCAAATCCGTTCTGTGAACTTTCAAGATTCAAAGGGGGAAGTCGGGGAGTTTGGGAGTCGGTGCCCCACCTCTCGATGGGAGGGGGCACCTCCTCTCAAAATCCCCTATCTCGGGCCTTCGAGACATGCATGCTTCGGCATGCCATGGCGGTGTTGCTAGTGCAAGCAAATGCCCTTTCCCGGGTCTGAGCTCCCTGCTCTGAAGTGCTTTGGCGCCCCTGTTATTGACTATTCTGTTTTAACACTGCACAATGCATACATGTAATTTCAACTTTTTCACAGTTTTTGATCGTAATTTCACATATCTGGTATAAACAGTATACTCACTCCATAGGCATGCTTCGCTATTTCTTCGTTATTTGTTATGGCCTTGTCGATCTTTTCGATTTCTTGCTTTGTGAAGAGACCTCTGAAATATCAAAATGTCAGAGTTATAAGCTTCAGACAACGAACAAAGCCTCAACAACAGCTGTTACAAAGTGTATCAGTATCCACTTCAAGCCAAAATCATTTATTTCCTTCTGTCGGTTTTGCAACGTCGTGGTCTGATAGCGTCGATTTTAGTGGGAAAGGTAAACATTAAAATTAGGGGCATTGGAATAATGGAGTTAGTGACGTGCAGTCAGTTGCTTTGTTTATCCCTAGACAACAGCACAATAGAGGGAGTTACGCTTATTTACAAAATGGTTAAAAATGGGAGAAGCCACTTCCTAATCTTCAAAGAAAGACTAGTATGCAACATTTTGTCTATTTTGTCACTTTTTGTCATAACTGGGCGCAAACAGTGCACAAAGTAACGATTTTAGAGGTACGATACCAAGCCAGAAAATAAGCAAACTGTCATCTGCAAAATGAGGTCCCCAGAGGGTGAATTTAGTGATGCTACCCTGCACAGCAATTTACTCTCTGTGAACCTCAGTCTGAATCAGGGTCTCACAACTAAACAGAAAGAGTACCCAGAGGATAAATTTGCCCACTGTATGGGATAGCATCATCACGTTCACCCTCTGGGGACCTCTGCAAATGTCAGCCTGCTAATGTGACAACTTAGACAACTGAGGTATTATTACAAACTGCATTATAATCTTAGTTTTGGAATCTTAGATGTGTTGCTTGTACAGAAAAAAAAACGTGTACAGTATTGAATCTCTTTGACAGCTCCCGGAACACGAAGCCAAGAATGGACCTTCGAATTGTAAATCAGGGATGCGTGGGAGTCCAACCAATTCGATGAGAGGTTCGGGGCCGATATTGTTTCCCAATGCTGGAGGGTTCGGCCTGCCCTTTATAGAAAGTTAACATGGTACACACTATGGTACTTCTGTGTACTAAGGCGTACAACACGTCGATGGTACATGGCGCCACCGGGCCCCCAAGTGGGAAATCAGGATGAAGTGCCTTGCCCAAGAAAACAACGCAATTACCCCTGGTTGGAATAGAAAACCGTGGACCTTTCGATTTGAGCCACCGCGCTCCCAGTCAGTACTGGATCCAGTTTGAGCAACCTTATTGCATACTGGACAATGTGGTATTCCATTTACGTAATTTTCAAACACTTGAACGTTTTGCCTAGGTACATGTACACTTCGCCTTCTTATTGCATTTGATTTACACATGTGGTTTACGGAGCACATCCATTCAAACTGAATTTATTCCGTTGTGATCAGATGGAAATATTACGAGAGAACAACAAAATGTCTTTGCTTTGCAAAACATTTTGGCGTCAGTACTTAAAATACACAGCAGTTAATCTTTGTTTCTGACGCAATATGACAAAGCAGGCCGAAATTTCCAGTTAATTGCATATTTCTCACCAGCATGATGGCCATACTTAACTATGTCCCATTTCTATTACAAATTGTAATACCTGTATTTTCTGAATGGATCACATCCACCCAACCATAAATGTTAGATTGAATTGTTAAACTGTCCAGAAAACTAGATAGTTTTGGAGTAAGACTCCACATGCCCCAAAAACAGTCAAGCTTTAATACCTACCTGACCATGAAAAACCCTCGTTCTCTATAGTCATTTAACATCTCATCACTACATACAAAGTCTCCATCATCTGGATTATACGTGTATTCTGTAAATTTAATAACTGGGTGAACTCAATTATTTAACAAAGAAAAACAACAGATAGAATTTCCTCAAACGTTTTAACGAGGAAGCCGGTAAAATGGTTTTGCGTTACATTTATATTATTCAGTGGTCTGTCGATCTGGGTCGTCGGATTCCACCGAAACAAACAAGATGCCGTTTGATCAAGCGCATGGTTCCCACTGACATCCGGGAATCAAATTCAAGTTCTATTTAAGCACTTTTCAAGGATTCTGACCATGATATTCAATATAAGTCATCTCCGCCAACATGTATGGTATATGGAGATTTAATACCTGGATGTCGGTTTCTAGACACCGAGTCGCAGGCGAGGTGTTTAAATGAGACATCCAGGTATTAAATCTCCATATACCATACATGTTGACGGAGGTAACGTGTTTGCCCCGTTTGAAACACGAAACATTTGTGGACGCGTTTCTCACGCTCTGTAAAAGGTTAGACCAAATGCGTGAATAACTTTTGTTTTCACAAACGCAGAAGACAACAGATGGAGTTACATCCCTTGGGTCGTTAAGGAAACGAGTAAACAGTATTTTGTTTACAAGTCGCCCCCCGAGTTCCAATGTGTTCTATGTGCCTATTGGCACATAGAACACATTGGAACTGAGGCGACGATATATGCTCCTATTTTATTTTTCTCAAGTTGTTTTATTGAATTATTCGCCTATTTAATTTATAACAGCAAAATATGATCAAATTGTCGGAAATCTGATGATATTTGTGACTATTTTCATGTTTTTTTTGTTCGATTCAAGCACTATTTAAGCACTTTTCAAGGATTCTGACCATGATATTCAATATAAGTTATCTCCGCCAACATGTATGGTATATGGAGATTTTATACCTGGATGTCGGTTTCTAGACACCGAGCCGCAGGCGAGGTGTTTAAATGAGACATCCAGGTATTAAGTCTCCATATACCATACATGTTGACGGAGGTAACGTGTTTGTCCCGTTTGAAACACGAAAGAGACACAGTGGAGAAAAATCTGTGGACGCGTTTCTCACGCTCTGTAAAAGGTTAGACCAAATTCGTGAATAACTTTTGTTTTCACAAACGCAGAAGACAACAGATGGAGGAGTTACATCCCTTGGGTCGTTAAGGAAACGAGTAAACAGTATTTTGTTTATAAGTCGTCCCCCGAGTTCCAACGTGTTCTATGTGCCTATCGGCACATAGAACACATTGGAACTGAGGCGACGATATTTGCTCTTATTTTATTTTTCTCAAGTTGTTTCATTTAATTATTCGCCTATTTAATTTATAATAGCAAAATATGATCAAATTGTCGGAAATCTGATGATATTTGTGACTATTTTCAGGTTTTTTGGTTCGATTTTTATACCGAGGCGAGCGATTGCGAAAAGCTTTCATTTAAACCATGTACTCCGATGTTTTACGTACGCTTGTACCCTGGATGTTGCATGCTCTCATGTACCTCGGATGTTGGGCGCACTCTTTGCTATAACTCTTTGTCCAAGGCATTCTGGCCAATCAAAAGACAGCATTTATCGGGATATAGAGACAAGAATTATTATAATAATACTCATATGAACTTACACCACCATGAACAACACAAAAAATATCAGCCTCGAGGACCCGATTATGGAGAACCAAATGAGCTAGATATATATTGTCCCTTGAGTAAAATGAGGCACCATCTGCAATGCTTAAGCACTATAGATGGTGGCTTGCTGCACCCAAGGGGCAATGTAGACATCAACGGTATGTTACTAACCGATGTTATAGCATCATTTGTATGTGGGGGTGGGTTATCGTGAAACTACTTGCATTAGAGGTTATGATTAAACCGAAGTGAAGTACTTTTTAGAGTGGTGGAAAATCAAGTACTTTTCAAGGATAGAAACAAATTCAAGCACTTTTTCGGAAAGAGTCCAAAATTCAAGGACTTTTCATTTGAGTGTGAACCTTGTGACTGATCTGGTCTCATCAACGAGACAGAATATGACAACTAAGGTAAACTGACTGTTGTATTAATTTATTTATTATATGACAGCTATTCTTTAAAATTGAATACGACACATAAAAAGTGAACAAAAAGAAGGTATGGATGTCTTTTTACGGAGTGTTCTGCGCCACGGCACTCGAGTTTTTATTCCGCTTTTATAAAATTGTTGCTTCGAAACTCGTTTGAGACCGGTATGGAACCGATTTGGAATGAAAAGGATAATGTTCAATGTTTATGAAAGGATTATGAAATGGAATAAGAATTGTGATAATTGAGAATACGTTAATTTCAGTTCCCTACATGCTATGTTTTCACTAAGAATAATTTGAGGCCTGAGTTGATTTGGTCCTCCAGGCTGCAAGCCGAGAGGTCCTCGGTTCGAATCCCACCTGCGGCAACCGCGTTGTGTCCTTGGGCAAGACACTTCACCCCGATTGCCTACATGGGGGCACGATGACGCTGTGTACTGAGGCGTACTGCACGTCGATGGTGCGCATGTCTTCAACTAGTCTAACCCCGCCTGTGCTGCGGTGCAGAGTTCAGAGTTACGATGTTGGAGAGCTGACAGCTGCTCGTCGTTGCTCGGTGGTTCTCTCCGGCTACTCCGGCTTCCTCCACCCGTAAAACTGCCACGGTCACGATTAGCAATTGTGCATAAGTATGTGACCTTAAACACCAATAAATAATAAATATGATTTGGTCCTCACAGTTAACGTATGTCAACCAAAGTTGCCAAGTCACAGTAAAATCATTCAAAAACAAGTCATCCTACCAAGTTACAATGAAATTCCTTCATAAATATGACTCATACACTTTGTTAAAGGAATCTAGGTCACGTGACGGTCCGGCGGTCACGGTTGACCGATCGTGACCAAAATAGGACAGGCTCATCTAGATATCATGCCAAGTTATCCTACCAAGTTGCATTGAAACCCCTTCATAAAAACAACCTGCAGATAGTGCTAAGGGAATCTAGGTCCCGTGATCAGGCGGCGATAAAGGCTGACCGATTGTGACCGAAATAGGACAGTCTCATCTCGACATCATACCATGTTACAGTGAAATCGCTTCAAAAATATGAACTGTGGAGGTGCTAAACAAATCTAGTTCACGTGCCTGTGCGGCTGTCACGGTTTACCGATCGCGGCCAAAATAGGATGTTCTCAATTATACATTATACCGAGTTATCCTATCAATTTACAATGAAATCCCTTCTTCAATGCAAACTGTAGACTGTGCTAAAGGAATCTAGGCAACGTGCCCCTGCGGGCTCCACGGTTGACTGAACCCGACCAAAATAGGACGTTCGCATCTAGACTTTATACGGAGTCACCCTCCTGAGTTACAATGAAAAATCCCTTCATAAAAACGACCTGCAGACTGAGCTAATGGTTTTCGGGTTTCGGGCCAGCGCAGCCATCTCGGGCTCGAACCCCGAAAGGGAACGTTCTCATCTAAGCATGAGCATCTAGACTTTATACGGAGTCACCCTCCTGAGTTACAATGGAAAATCCCTTCATAAATACAACCTGCAGACTGAGCTAAAGGTTTTCGGGTTTCGGGCCAACGCAGCCGTCACGGGCCCGAACCCCGAAAGGGAACGTTCTCATCTTAGCATGACTGATCGGACAAGAACAACGGGGTGCAGCCAATGCTAAAGAAAATGCGAACAGACTAACAGACTAACAGACTCACAGACTTCCGCACGCGTAATGGCAATAGTTTATCTTGACTTTGTCTAGTTAAGCTAAAAAAGTACTCTCGTTTTCCTGTGAGCTAAAATTGATGGACAAATTACTGTTTTATTGAGGAGATATTCGTGGTAGTGATACAATAACATGTATTAATATTTTATACATTGCTAAACTACTGTGAAGCTCTGATCCGGTACGGTTCTATTTATATATTTATTGGGGTTTAACGACACTTTCGACAACAAGTGTTACCTCGTGTCGCAGAGCTTGACGGGTGGAGGAAGCCAGAGTACCTGGAGAGAACCACCGAGCAACGACGAGCAACTGTCAGACTCCCCAGCTTACTAACTCCACACAAACAGGGTTACTACCTACTGAGCCACCGCGCTCCCCGGTATGGTTCTGAGCATGCGACAGAAAATACTAACTAGGTACAATTGTTACACATTAAAAATAAATATTAAAACCTTTTTAACTGGACAAAGCGAGAACGAAATGTACAATTTGATTTTTCGATGATCATTTGAAAGGTAACGAACGGCATATGAACATTATTCAGTTGCTGTGTTTCGAGGCTGGAATAAGTACATCAACTCGATATTACCTTTAAGAAATGTAGCATTGACTTCAGTTCGTTGTCGGCACTGCTAGATATCCAGTCTAAACTTTCAGTTTTCACTTAAAGGTGTTATCTATGTTGGAAGGCAAATGGTCACATTCCTATAAAATCCCGGATGTGTCATTCTACAGTCGCGACTTAGCCGTCGGCTAAGGTCAGCCAAAGCACTTGCGTTGTTGTGTAACCAGTAGGTTTCACATTGGCATGTAGCAGCCATAAAAAACATCTGAACCAATTAATCATGAAAATTTCAGTTAAATACTAGTCTCGGGCCATCCGTTTTTTTCAAGATATGTGTTCATCTTTTGGTTTAGATGTTTAAATCCTAATTGAATGATTTTGTTGCCGCCTTGTCGAAGTTTCAGTTACCGACTGGGGATCAGAAACAAACGGTCAAAATTCCTTTAACTTGTAGAGTGCAAAAGTATGTTTGGGCTGTCAAAGTTTGTTCACATGTCTTTGCCCCGTTACAATGTATGGGAGAGTGCCGGAAAATAATTTCATTTCAACGATAATATGATACACATTCCATCCAGTGAATATGGAGCTTTCAAACTGGAGAACTTGCATTTCATTGTAAAGCCCAAATATGGGCTTCCAGCACTCTACCAGTTAAAAACACTATTGTGTCTTTTAAAATATACACTTACCATAGACGCACGCACGCACGCACGCACGCACGCACGCACACAAAGTGTAACACGTGTTGCCAATGACACGTGCATCAGTAGATATATACCTACTGCCAATTACTACTCGACGCCAGTGGCTTCCCACCACAAGAACCGGCGTTGCTACAACAGTTTTTTCGCACAGAATCTGCACACAACTGAAAGCAAAACAACTGAAGGTTGTAATTCCCTGGAACACGTTTCATTACTCTCGAAGAATCTAGTGAAGCCCGTGTTTGCGAAGGATCATAATAACCTTGCTTGGATTTAATATTATTTAACCCTTTGAACCCTCGTTTCCTGGAATGGTATCGCCTTTGTGTACACTTACAGTGAGATAGGTCAGTCCAATATCAATATACAGGGAGGATAAAATAATAACTGGAGTCTGGCTTTGACATCTTACAATAAGACAAAAATGGGCCGAAATTATTCATTGGACTGAAAAATCGGTCTTACGAGTTCAAAGGTTAAGGGTGATTACGATACTCCAGAAGTATTTTAACTCCAGTTAAAGCAATCACAGAAAGTAATCTGAGTTAACATACGTTTCTTGTTCGCTCTTGAATTCGGGATCAATTGCCATTAAACCTTTCGTTCTATACGTTTTGTATTTGAATGATCATAAAGCGGCCATTTCGGACACCATGGTCGAGCGAAAATCTCGAATCAAGAGAAAAATGTTTCCTTGTGGCTTTTCTGTGGGCATAATGTTCAACAAAATGCAAGATAGGACCCGTTGGTCTAAACAGGCCTGGCGAAATTGTACAAAGTCATTTGATGAAAATTTTCGAATGAAAAACCCTCATTCACTCTGCTTTGTGACGATCTGATGCCATACCTCCGGACTTCTGAGAACTGGGAGCGACCCCCCCCCCCCCTCCCCAGTGCCAGTGAACAAATATATTGCGGTTGAAGAATCCTGGGTGTCTTCTTGTGCTGGATTCCGTGCTGCCGAGAACTTGTTCGGAATATCAAAACCGACTGTTTGCAGTATTGTTCATGTCCCATGTTTATTGTTAAATAAAGAATTCAAGCTCAACCTACAGTAGGCAGCCAAGACTCACTTAGAAACAACTGCAACGTCGCCAAAACATCAAGTAAGAGGCTGTTAAATGTTGCAAGATGGTGGTGTTCAGGGATGTGGCTAGTGGTTTCCGATTGGGGGTTGTAGGGTAGTGAATTTCCGACTAGGGGGAACCGGGAGGGGAAACCCCTTCCCGGTCCCTCCCCTAGCTGGAAAATCACTACCGAGAAAATGTTTGAAAATGAAGCCATGAAAGGGGGCATAAAATTGATTCTTGTAACTGAAATGCCAACAAATTTATTATAGAATTATCAGGTTGTTTTTATTATTTGGTATTATTCTGGGAATTGAATATGTGCTAAACAAATGCTCAAGCTTAGAACTTTGAGCAATTCACACACTCGTAACATTAAATGAGATGTTATGGAGGAATGATCAATTTTCGATGTTTCATCATTTTGTAACTGTGCATGACGGAATTAACTCAGGATAACGATTTTACATGATGCGAAGTGCATTTCGAGGATTTTGTTTATTACGATAAGTAAACGTACTATAGAAACCTCCTACCGATTGACATCATGCATACTTATGAAGCTCGATATTAATTACAGTGTAGATGTAAATATTAACAGTTGGAATTTTTGCCGATTTGAAATCGAGTTGGAATTTTGGGAAATAAAGAAGACATCAGCATCACCAAAGAAGCTCTAAAATTCAGATAGATGAAATTTCCAACTACTCTTGAGTTGCCCTCCGAATTTCCAACTATAGGAGGTTTTAGCCTCACCCACCCCGCGTCGCCACGTCCCTGGTGGTATTGCACGACGTGCACACCACTAAGGAGGAAGTTGCTAAACGGCTGTGTTGCACAATGTTTTCACGTCGTGACTACAGTGTTGAGTTAGAAGTGATTGGCTTTACATACTACTCAAAAAAGTAGGGGATATTTGATAAAAGTGAGATATATGAAGAAATATAGTTATATTTTCATCAAAACGACAGTTGAGACATTGCACTGTGACATCTGGTGAATGATGTCAGCGATAGTTGGATGTCTGACAAGCACATATTTCACGCACTGAGCTGCAGAAGACATGGACGGTCAGTCTGAGAATTTACCACATTCAGTCCAAATCCTCCCCGGTTCGCGAGACAAGCGCGGATCCGCGGTGGCACACTCCTCACCAAACGTCCAATATTAGCCTCACTGATGTTATTCCATTCTTCCTGCAGTGCAGCGGCGAGTTTTTGGGGCATTAGTGGGCGTCTGTTGGCGTTGTCGTAGGCGCCTGTCAAGCATATCCCAGACGTGCTCGATTGGTGAAAGGTCTGGACTTATTGTTGGCCAAGGCAGTGTAGTGAGTGATGTACTGCTCCTGGAGGAACCCTGTGTGCTCTTGCATTGTTATCTTGGAAAATGGATCGACGGCCGTGACGTCGCGCAATTGGCACCACATGAGCTGCTAACATGTTGTAACGGTAGTACTGCCCTGTGATACGTCATTGGATGGCATGTAATGCTGTTCTGCTTGTCATGGTTATGCCTCCCCACACAATAACCGATTCACCACCTAAACGATCGTGCTGTCTAACGGTTACGTCATGGTATTCGTTCCGCCGCCGCCACACTCTGTTTCGCCTGTCGTGGTAGTCAAGAGTGAACCTCGATTCATAGGAAAACATGACGTTGCTCCACCGACGATTGTCCCAGCGCTGTCGTGCTCCACACTACTTAAGCCTTGCTGCAATCTGACCTTCCGTCAAACGTGGAATTATTCGGTGAATGATTTCAGCGATAGTTGGGTGTCTGACAAGCACGGAGTCCCATTTAAAACACGGGGTCCCATTTTACAGAGTCGGATAGGAATCCCATTTTACGGAATTCCTTTTTAAGAGTCACTTTTTGGAAAACGTTTGTGGCTATGGAATCCCTTTTGGTCGTATGCGCCTATGTGCTAGTGCACAATGTGTCACATTGTGCATTTTCACATAAGCACATATCGGCACATCCAGCATGTGCTTATGTGCTAGTGCACAATATGTCACATTGTACCTTTTCACATAAGCACATACGACAGAAAAGGGATTCTCCACAAGGTATCCTAGATTGGTTTTCTCAAGTAATACAATACCAGGTCATAGGTATCCTCAAATACCCGTATGTGCCTATGTGCTAGGGCACATTGCGTCACATTGTGCCTTTTCACATAAGCACATATCGACACATCCAGCATGTGCATATGTGCTAGTGCACGTTGCGTCACATTGTGCATTTTCACATAAGCACATGCGACAAAAAAGGGATTCTCCAGAAAGTATCCTCGATAGGTATCCCCAAATAATATAATAGGACGCCACAGGTATCCTCAAATACCCGTATGTGCTTATGTGCTAGTGTACAATGTGTCACATTATGCATTTTCACATTAGCACATATCGACACGCCCAGCATGTGCCTATGTGCTAACTGTAATGTGTACAATAGAACATAAACATGTTTAAGAAAGTCAGAATAAATAGAACAAAGAAGTCATAAAAAAGGGATTCTGGGGGAAATCCGAACCAGAAAAAACTATTCTAGTTTAATCGAACGTACCACTGGGGGCCTTCTCGGTTCTATAGCACTACGTACTACTATTAAAATCTGCGGTATGTCGGCCCTAAAAGGACCCTTGAAGAATCCGTAGTAAATATAGTCGTTTTTGGTGATTTGGAGGGATTATCGGGTTGTTTGTGGTAATTCTATGAAACGGGAAATTACTCCTGTATAATCGAACACACCCACGGAACATACCCCTATCCTATTAGAAGGTTTGAGGTCACATAGCAATCACGTGCTACCATAGAAACCAAGATGGCGGCCTCCAGTATACAAAATGGACGACGGAAACACGTATCACCCTAAGTAGTATATAAGGTACCCGATCTTGCCTTATTACCCGGACTTTTGCCGGTGCAACTAGTGTTAAATTCCCATAGGAACCGGACTTTTGCCGGTGCAACTTTTGCCGGTGCAAAATGTCGGCACTATACATCTAGATCTGGTAAATGGTGTACGTACTGTATATATAGTATGCTATGGCATGTATAGTGATATATGCATGCATGGAGCTATAGGTATATATTATGGGTAAGTGGTGGAAAGATGATGGAAAAATTGGGTTTTCTTGAAAGTTTTCCCGCGAAACGGTTGGCGTTGCTATTGACGTCGTGACGTCATGATACGCGCGCGACGTCATAGAGATGCTGACCACTGTTATTATCCAGTATACAATCTGACATAACGTTATTCGGGTCAGGGGGTGTCGGACTTCTCGTATGGGGTGGCGGCGATATGGTAGTAGTGGTATATATGCATGTAGGTCCCAAGTTAGCCCTTAGTACTATTAATCCACCTTACAGTTAAAACTAGAAGTCATGCCAGGAACAGTGCGCTTATGTAGGCTTAATTGCGCGTAGGAATTGCGCGCAATTGCCAAATCGAATGACATCCAAAGCACGGCAGGTTCTCCTGGTTACTCATCGCAAACACAGACAATGTTTCTGCCAACGGACCTCCGGCTTACCCGGAGGTCCATTGGTTGAAACATTGCTTGTGCACAGGCTATATGTACAGAATTTGATAGCCTTACTATGACCATAACGCGTAGGTTAACGCGCAGATCGACGTGCTATTTCTGCACATTTCATGACAGGACTTCTAGTTTTAACTGTATGCTTCATATTATCCTATGTCTGCTATAGCTCAGTCAAGCAGGTGGGTGGGTGGTAGTGTGGTATTGCGAGATAGTCATTGGTGGTTTAGATTGGCAGTACAGGATGAATGATCTGTTGGTCTATTACCCCCCTTAGTACTATTAACCTACCGAATTCTTTGTATTATCTTATGGCTGGTATTGGTAGTTTAGTGTTAGGCCAGGCAGTATTATGCTAGGTTGTTTAGAACGGGTGGCATAGGATGCATTGTATATACCCCTGTAGGTCCAGTCCTCGATATTATTAACCAGCCGATTGCTTTGTACTATTCAATGACTGGTATAGGGAGTACGTTATGGCAGGTCAAGTGGTATTGTGGAGTGGAGGATGGGGGTAATGCATGGCAGTATAGAACAACGGTATAGTATGGACGATATATACCTCTGTGGGCCCCTACAGGTCCTATGTTAGCCCTTAGTACTATTAATTCACCTGATGCTTCATGACAAAGTCAAGCTCAGCGAATCTCATCGCTCTCCATCCGTCGTCCTTCGTCAGTCGTCCGTCAACAACATGTTTTGGTCTTCTCTTCCAAAGCCACTGGGCCAATTCAAGTAAAAGTTTGTGTGAGTGATGGTCCCAAAGGGGCATTGCATTTTTGTTCAACTCAACAAGCCCAGCCCTATAGGGAGGGAGTGGGGAAAAATGCTCCAAAATATTTTAAAGATCTTCTTCTCAAGAACCAGTGTGTACAACGACTTGATATTTGCTATGGAGCTTCCATATAAGATGTAGAATCAAGTTTGTTCAAACGAAGTTCGTGAAGTAATATTTGGCTTTGTAATAGGAGGGGTAAGATTTTTGGCCCCGCCCAAAATTCTATTTTCTGAACCGATGGTCCGGTATGAACCAAATTTGGTTTGTGGTATTATTGGGTCATAATTACTTGACCCATGCAAAAAAAAAAAAAAAAAAAATCCCGCACCCCCATGGGAACCCTGGGGTCAGATAAAAGTTTGTTGAAATAAAGCTCATTGGTTCATATTTGGGCTCTCTACAGGAGCCCGAAGTTTTAACATAGGGTAATATGGGGAATATTCTTTAAAAATCTTCTTCAGAACCACCAGTCAGAATCTTTTAATGTTTGGTATACATTATTGTTATGAGGGTCAAATTCAAGATTTTTCAAACCGAGTCCCTAGGTTAATATTTGGGCTTCCTATGGAAGCCCAAACTTTATCTTTGTTCAATATGGAGGGTAATTTAAAACAAACTTCTTCTTCAGATCCACTAGTCAGAATGCTTTGATATTTGGTATGCAACATCTCTAAGGGGGTCAGATTCAAGTTTGTTCAAATCAGATCCCTAGGTATATATTTGGGCTCACTATGGTAGCCCAAATTTTTACTTAGTGCAATATGAGGAAATTTCTTTAAAAATCTTCTTCTTCAGATCCACCAGTCGGAATGCTTTCATATTTGGTATACAACATCTCTAGGGGGGTCAGATTCCAGTTTGTTCAATTCGAGTGTCTGGTTTAATATTTGGGCTCCATATGGGAACATGAAATTTAACTTAGTACAATATGAGGGAATTTCTTCAAAAAATCTTCTTCTTCAAATCTACTCGTCAGAATGCTTTCATGTTTGGAATACAACATCTCTGGGGGGGGGGGGGGGGGGCAGATTCAAGTTTGTTCAAATCGGATCCATGGGTTAATATTTGTGCTCGCTATGGTAGCCCAAATTTGAACTTAGTGCAAATCGAAGAAATTTCTTTACAATTTCTCTTCGTCAGATCCAACAGTCAGATTGCTTTCATATTTGGTACACAACTTCATATTTGGTACACAGCATCTCTAGTGAAGTCTGATTCAACTGTGTTCAAATCGAGAGCCTGGGTTGACATTTGGGCTCCATATGGGTGCCGGAATTGGCCATGTAGCTGAAGAATTAGAAATTTTGTATTCAGTACCCTCTAGAGGTGTGTAACCAAGATTAATACACATATGTTGTATCAAGAGGCTTCGAAGGGGAGCTCTACATTTTATTTTATGATCACCCGAAGAAAAGGCATGATGACCGGATTATTTTTGTCACTCCTGAGGGACTCAAGGATTGACAGTGTAGCCTATGGAGATGGCTTGCTTCATGTAGACTCAATCTTGGACTCTGTTTATTTTGTGTTCTGTTCAAGATGAGCGCTTCAGGCCCCGTGGGGCCTCTTGTTTAATATACTGCTCAAAGTTTGCTAAACACCGAATATTTGACACATCATTGTGGAATTTTCTTGTGACACAGTTGCGATATTTTTGGTGGATATAATTGAGGAATGCATTGAGATGGTCCCCAGTATTTACATTAGCTCTCTTGACAGGCTGACTTTTCGTGACTGTCATTGACAGCATATACCCCTTGATTTTCATGATGTTGTTGTGTACTGTCTACATGTACATGACATGTGTAGGGTATTCAATCTTCATTTCAGCACAACCCCTTGTGATTTAATGATTGAATATGGAAAATGCAAATGTAAGAAAACATTTGACTGAAGCAGAAATGTGGCGGGCTGTAGAGATGATGGAGCAAGGGGCTACCCATCGTCAGGTTGGTGAAGCCCTTGGTGTGCACCATACGATGATCACCAGAGCTTGGGCAAGATTTCAACAGTATGGCACACCCCTAAGACAGCATGGTGGTGGCAGAGACAGGGCACCATCTGCAGCTGAAGACCGGTTTTTGATCATTCAGGCCCGTAGGAACCGCTTTGCCACAGCAACCCAGCTTCGCAGTGACCTTCAGAATGCACCCGGGGTAAATGTGTCGACGCAGACTATCCGGGCAAGGTTGCAGGAAGGTGATCTCCGATCGTGAAGACCATATATTCGCATTCCACCGTCCCAGAATCACCGCCAGGCACGATATGAATGGGCAATGGACCACGTTGGATGGACCTGCGAAAATTGGCGACCTGTCCTTTTTACAGATGAGTCAAGGCACTGCCTAGACGACACCGATGGGCGGTCTAGGGTATGGAGAAGACCATGAGAGTGATTCCATGCAGCCAACATTGCTGAGCATGACCGCTGTGGTGGATGGTCAATCACTGCCCGGGGCGGCATCAGCAGGGATGGACGTACAGAGCTCAGTGTCCTTGAACTTGGTACATTGACTACTCAGCAGTATATTGATGAGATCCTGGATTTCAACGTCAGATTGTATGCAAGTGCAGTGGGATATAGATTCATTCTGATGGACGATAATGCCCGTTTTCATGTTGCCCATGCTATCGGGGTGTACCGACAGAGAGAAGGGATTGAGCGTATGGACTGGCCAGCAAGATCCCCTGACCTCAATCCAATCGAACATGTCTGGAATGAGTTGCAGCTTGCAATTTCAGCCCGTCCAGTCCAGCCAAGAAGTGTTGAGGAGCTTGGTGCCATGCTGGTCCAAGAATGGAACAACATCCCACTAAGGATCACCAGGAACCTGACTGGGTGCATGAGAAGGCGTTGTCAAGCTGTAATTAACAGTAATGGGTCTCATACGCGATATTGAACCCATACCAGTTCGCTCCGTCAACTTTTTTGGCAAATTGAAAAATTTCCTCTTTTACCAATAACATCCATTTTCCATGGTTATCGTATTCAAAACCTAAAAAATAATTTCAAACACAAATAAAATCTAAATTTCTGTACTTAAATCATTAAAGATATAATTAAATAAAAAATATATACACTTTTCATTACAATATTTCAACTAAAACGTAAAACAGGCAGTTGGATATACTTGGTGCTTAGCAAACTTTGAGTGGTATAGTATATCTATTGCCATCGTAATGAAAAAATTATCACAGCCTGAATGGAAATCCACAACTGTGCTGTCTGTCAACATTATAGCCACAAAAACGCAAAGTTTCCACAACGCTGTTACAACCCCATTGTGCTAGCTTAGGTACATACCTGGTATCGGCGCCATGATAGCAACGTTCTGTAACAATTCCAAGTTTTGCAGGCGTTTGAGTCAAGCCTCTGTTCTGAAAAAAGTCAACAACAATTATTTGGATAAATTTCTTATGAAGGTGTGCAGCACATTTCAAAGCAAATGTAATTTCTAGCAGAAAACTGGATTTCTCAGACATGCTCAAAGACGACATCATTTAACCCTTTGCCTTACTAAGAACTATAAATAACCAGATCTATTTACACTATCGCCCCTTCAGATTTGGAGGCCACACAAAATAAATTAATTGATTCTCAGGCATTTGTTTTTAAATCAGTGAGGGAGAGAGGGTTTTATTTTTAATTTTTATTTTTCTTTTGCAAAAAGTGAGCAAACATGGAGAGGATTTCGGCTTTCTTTTTACACACAGGGAAAAAAAGCGCATATTTATACAAATGAATTTATTTTTAATTTGAAAAATAAAACATTCCTCTAAAAACAAACTGTAGGTACTGCAATTCAAAGGCTTCATATTCTTTCGATGCTCTTCATATTATCTTTAAAGTAAAAGTATTTAATCCTTGGGGACTTGCCTCATTACAATTGATGGGAGAGCGCCTTTGCCCTCTCCCATAAATTGTAAAAAGGCAAACATATTGGGGACGCAACTTAATAAATATGCTTCAATCAAACAAATGTAAAAAGTTTCGGGTCTTCCCGAGTTTGTTCCAATACTGGAAGACACTGAAAGGCAATACAAATGTTCAATGAGGAGGTTCAAATTCATTTAGGGATTGCCCGAGAATCAAAACGCTTTTTTAAGCCTAATGTTTTTTTTATTATTTGTCTCAGAAATAGAGCACATGACGTTAACGCGTTCCAGTGAAGAAGCATAAGCTATGTCTTTATGGCAAAAAAGGAATTTTTTCGTCGTTTGAAGTGTCATCTGCTATTAACCCTTTGGACGCGAGAGGCAACCTTTCTGCGCCAGGCACATGATACGTCATAATTTTATAAAGTACAATGGGTGCTAACCCTTTACCTAACATGAAAAGCAGACGACACTTGCAAACAAAATTCTTGAACAACTAATTTTTTTCATTTTTTGTCTCAAAAACATAGGTTATGACCCCTCATTGGAACGAGCTCGACGAGCTCGTTCCAATGAGGGGTCATAACCTATGTTTTTGAGACAAAAAATGAAAAAATAATAAAAATTAACTGACGATTTTTGAGAATGGCGCTGGCCGGTTTTGGCCGTTACGTTGGGTAAAGGGCTAAATGAATGAGTGGGGTAGACAATCAGTATTTTCAACATGCAGCCTCAAGATCTACTCCCAAATAATGAACATGGACTCTTCCTATTACTTCCATTAAAATGACGTGGAAGATACCACCCGGGATCAAATGGTAGAAGTTAGGTATGAGGTACGAATGTATGTTTGCCAAAAAACAGCTGGTAACTCTTATTGGATCGAGCGTTTAGTTGATTCCAACGGTGTCATAAGCTATGTTTTTTTTAGATAAAAAATGAAAATTTTAAGTAGTTCAATAAAAGTTACTCAAATTGTATTTATTTTGATAACAAAGGTCTGACGAACATAATTAATATAAAAAAGTATTCATTCAGCTTTGTAGATTTAAGAAGATTCAAAATTTGTTTTCACTCAATACTTTCATTTCGTTTCGAGAAAGAGTGTTTTAACCTTTGTTTTTAGAGATAGCTTATCACTAAGAAGAAGTTATTCTGGCGTACTAGTTTTTAACTGATCATTTGGATAAGATAAAGTATAGAAACATGACAGTTGTCAAATCCAGCCACAAAATGAAATGACGTTTCTCTTTAACACGTTGGGTTCCGCCTAATTCTCATAATTCGTGATACGGAAAAAAATCAGGACACAAATGTGAAACAAGTTAATGTTTACATATTTATCGAGCTGACAGTTGTTGGCTGGATAACAATAGGCAACTGTGCTTTCCTGTGGTTATCTGGGACCACGTGTTTTGACTTCTAACACGAAAGGCAGAAGGCACTTGCAAACAAAATTCTTCAAAACATAATTTTTTTTTTATATTTTGCGTCAGAGACATAGCTTATGGCCCCCTTATTGGAACGTGCACATAGAGCTCATTCCAATGAGGGGTCATAAGTTATGCTTTTGAGACAAAATAAAACGAAAAAAAAATAACGAAAATTGAATTGTGATTTTTGTGAATAGCGCTGGCCGGTTTTCCCGTTACGTTGCGTAAAAGATTAATACAGTGTGATGTGACTGTGGGTTCACAACACTCCACAAAGCTTCATTCAGCTATCTACAATTCTGCATAAAAATCTGCCAAATTGTAAGTTTCATAAGGCAAATTGTAATGAAAAGGTGGAGCTTTGTGTCGAACTGTTCCAGTTTTTAAAAGCGTTCTGTTAGGTCCCACAAAGTAGATCTTCTGTTTCTCAGGCCATTTTTGTAAAATTGCATGTGGGCTGTCGTTTGTTGTATTTCATATTTTATTTTTGTAATTATTTCTTTTTCATCAAAAGTTCATGTTCTTTGTTTTATGTTCTAGTCTTCATAATTCACAGAATAGCAAAGGTGGCGGTGTATTTTGTCCCTTGAGTGCTGAAGCATTGCAAAGCCTTGTATTAACATAAATCATTTAATGTTTATTTTTTTAAGTTTGCTTTGGTTAAAAAAGAGAGCATGCGGCAGCCAAAAGGACCATGTGGCAGGTCCTTAGAAATAGCTGTGAATAGCGCTGCCAGGTTTTGGCCGTTACGTAAATTAGATACACGAAACGTAAACCTACTTTCACATCACTCTAATATCAAAAAGCTACATATTTCGCGTTCCTGGTTCCACATTCTAATGGATCTTACTTCTCAAATTGAATGACCTGAAACTCCGTACTGAAGCCCTATTTTCGATATCATAATATTTTTTCCATCACAGGTTTCTCCCTTTCGTTTTTAAGTTTAATACTGTGCCCCCCCCCCCCCCCCCCCCCCCCCAATAACCATTTCGCTCACACGCAAACCCGGACTAGCACAACAGAACCACGCTAGATTTTTTTGTGCCAAGCAATTATTTTTAAAACTGATTCGGAACTGAACCAATGTACCGAGATAAAAAAAAACAGATACAGTAAACATGTTAATACCATAAGTCTCCTGATGTGTGCTGTTGCAAAACTAGCAGAGTGTATCAAAATAAAATTTTGAAATTAACCACAACCGCAAGAAAAAAAAAAGAAAATAATCATATCACAAACAGAATTTTCTTTTTTTTCGTGCCGGCCTATTTTCGGATTTTACAGATCATCACCTTATTTCAATAGTTTTAGAGAAACCAGCAAACTTGACTGAAAACTGGGCATTATAATATAAAATTATAGAACTTACACAGACAATAAATTTATGATCTATTTTGTTGACAGAATGCATGTCTTAATATGACTGTTGATTTGGAGCTACGCAAAATTAAAAAAACTGCCGCCACAAGTGCAAATGTGAAGTCGAACACGTAGAGACTAAAATGATGTTTGAGAGTAATCAGTGTCGTGAGGGTACAGGCCTGAAAATAAGCAGTCTGACATTTGCAGAATGAGGTCACCAGAGCGTGAATTTGATGATGCTACCCCACACAGTGGGCCAATTTTCCCACTGGGTACCTCTTTCTGTTTAGTTTTGAGACCCTGATTCAGATTGAGGTTCACAGAGGATAAATTTAGTGATGCTACCCTGCTGTGCAGGGTAGCATTACTAAATTCACCATCTGGGGACCTCGTTTTGCAGATGCAATTTGCTTATTTTCTGGCTTGTGGGGGTAATGTGTGGAATCCTCCGTACTGAGCCGGTGAGAGGGAATTAGGGCCCCAGGGGTAATTCCCTGACGGGCCCCCTTTCGAAAGTGTCGGGATCCTAATGCAGAAGTCGACAGCACGAGCGATGATGGGTGGGGGGGGGGGGGGGGGGGGGTGGCACCCCCACAGAAAATTTTGAAATCAGTTATTAAACGGTGACTGCTAGCATCTTTTGGAATGGAAAATCAGGTTGTTTTTGGCAGTCAAAATGACGTTTTTAGCAGCATGTTTCAAATTTGCAAATACATCAGTGAGTATCCAATGATCTGGAGTTATAGCTCGTGGCTGCACAATTCTTGATGTGACAACTTTGTTACGTCAAGTTGATTTAATAAAGTTATCACTCAAAGAATCATGCCATCTGGGTTCGGCTGTTAGCCTGATGAAAGTAGCTTCTCTATCGCCTGCAGTTTCGTCTGGACACTCATTTCGCCAATATTTAATCCCAATTGCACAATATGCCTAGTAGTAGTGGCGAGTGATTTTCCTTTGTTTGGCTCTTCACACAAAGATGAATCCTCGGGTTTATCTTGCGTGTGATCACCAATTTGATCCTTGTCTTTTTTCATTGGAACTGGTCAGCCTTGATACATACTCCTCTGTCTGTTGAACTGCAATCCCACTAAGATCAGGTTCAGGCCGACAAGCCTCTACTTCGGAGACTTTCACTCCACATTCAATCAAAGTACGTGAGCTTTCCTTCGACTCCCTCGCGCGGGCTTCTCTTGTGCTCCCAATTTGTGTTGGTAGGTACTCATTGTTATTCATGTAAACGTTTACCGTTTTGGGTATAATAGGATCCTTAATTAAGATACTATTGGCTTTGTTTTCAACCTTCAGTTTCAGCTTCTGGTTCTCCGAGATCGAGCAACAACTAGGCCTACTCTGGCCTACCTGGAAAAAAATCACTTGCGTTTTGGTTTCCTTTTCCCAATTGAATAGCTTGAGGCTGTTCGATTGTTACTGTTGGAATGTTTAGGAAACACGCGTAACACTGCGTCTGGTGCATATGCATATGGATAAGTTTATTAACAGATAGAGCATCGTCTATTAACAGATTGCATACCTTCACGGGACACTCCCATTCCTTCTTTACATGAGTGTCAACTAGTATTCCAGTACGACAGGCAGCTTATGTTGCTGGTTCTCGCTCGGGGATCGGGGAGCCCAGGCTTGGCACAGGAGAGAGGGGGGCTGGACTGACCCACGAATCCTGGACTTCTGGGCCAAGCTCCACCCCCGATGTTTCGGACCCCGGGGTTGCTACTCCGGGTCCCCACCCACTTCTCGGCCCTGTCTCCGTGGGTGAAGGTACGCTTTCGATAAAAAAAAACTTTGTGGAGTTTTTTGCCAGTGACTTTGCATTACACTGTACTTGTGGATGAAAACCTCACCAACATTCCACAGAAAGTGCCAAAGAAGATAAATTGTTTTTGCCATTTCGCTTGTTCAGTGTAGGTTATATGATCTGTTTGTGGGTCAGGTGCTTGAGGTCGAAACTGTAATTTCAAAGGTTAGACGAGGCGTTGTGAAGTATAAAGGCTAACATCATAACATTTGTAGGTCAGGTAAAATTTTCTGGTTGTCAATGATTTCCCAGTGTGGACTGATATGTACATACGGGACGACATTTTATACGCTGCACTGTCGATAATTTCATTGGGGCCCAGAGAAGTTTAGAGCATCCATTTTGGCTGTCATTTGGGGAACAGTTAATTTTACTCGCCCAGCACTGCCAAACAAGATTGAATTGATTAAATTCTGAGTTGCATTATGGGAAAGGGAGTATTGTGTGTAATTTCGGTATTTTGGCATAGTGTACAGAAGTATAAACCTTCATAGCAATATCAAAACGTTCTAGATGACGTAGATGTTCTCGAAGGTCAACTATAAGTTAATTTTGTAGATGTCTCTCCTGATAAGTATCTTGGAGGCCATCCCAGATTTCTCGAAATTGACAACAAGGGAGTGGCCGCATATGGCCTTTTGAATGCCCTACGGCCAACAGGGGCGGCGCCAGAGTTACAGAAGTGAGGGGGTACACTTGGGTTTTGCCCGCCGCGCGTAATTTTTAAAACTTTTCTCAACTTCGGGAGGGGACACCCCTCCCGAAGTTGAGAAAAGTTTTAAAACTTACGTTGTGAATGGTGTTCTCTGGAGCATTCTCAGACAATTAAATTAAAACAGTTTTATCCTTTTGAAACTTACTGGTTAGGTCTTCTTTCAGTTATAGAAAACGTCGAACATGGTGACATTTTAACGGAAGAACGCTGCTGTAAAGTGCGAGCACAAAGCACCACATGACACTCAAATCGAAAATGAAAGTAGGCTGCATTCCAAACGGATGCGTTGCACGCTCTCGATTCTAGCATTCCTCGAATACTCTTAAGCGGTATGTTTCAGACCGTTTGAACGCAGCACGCCTTGTTGCATTTTGGGACCTCTCCTCTTGTTTGTTGTTTGCAGCTAATGTGTGTGTGGGGGGGGGGGGGGGGAGGGGGGCACACACAAACATAATTTAAAAACTTCTCTGATTTAGTGCACTTGGGAATATGGAATTAAGCATACCCACCATTACACCGCAACGTTCAATACAAAAATTAAAATGATAGTATTTTTTTTACTACGCTTGGCGAAAAAAGTGGAGGCATAAGTACCCCCCCCCCCCCTCCATACCCCCCTCCCCCATGGCGCCGCCACTGACAGCCAAGGCTAGACCATAACCAAATTGCAAATATTCAACTTGAGAGGTGCAACAAAACAAAATTTGGGCTTGGCTGACAAACTGTATTGTACTGGTTATTTCACTTATTGGTGAGGGAATAAGGCAAACTAACTACAACTTACCCAACTTGTTTTAAATATCACTTGAGCTCACGTTTCTTTACTCAATGAATCGTATTTCCCACAGAGTAAGCCAGAGTTCTAAACTAATCTGTGTTTGTTCACCAGTCAATTTGGGTGGACGTGATAAATTGAAAGTAATAGCGATTGGGTTTCAAATAAAGGGGCGTTCTTAACCACTCCAACTTTATCGAGGTGATAACAAGAAACGCTTGACACTTCGCCGGTCATTGAGGGAGGATCAATAATCGTTTTTGGCTACCAAATCCTTTCGGCTTGATAACCTCTATATTGCATGTTAGCTCGTAAGACTGCAATGTGGACAAGCTCTGATGCCTGCAATTCCGCCTCACTGTTGAACAATGATGGTAATTGATGATACAGAGTCCAGTTGTTTGTTTGTTAACTGGAGTTGGACGACACTTTCAACAGACTGGGTCTGTGGGTTATATTGTGTCGGACAGTTTTACAGGTGGAGGAAGTCGAAGAACCCGGAGAAAACCGCCAAACAGCGTCCAGCAACTGTCAGTCTCTCCAACCTATGAACCCTGGCGCAGTCGGGAGTGACTATTTATTTTACCCAAGGACATAACACGGGTGACGCGGTTCAGGATCGAACCATATGAGGTGAAAGAGACGGTAAACCTTTAGAATAATTTTGTCGGAGAAGAGAATTGCGTCAAAATTATAATCAATGATTTTGTGTTTCTGTTTGAACCATGAGTAGTATGTATTGTGGTCTTCATGTCCCATCAGCAGCACCCCGGAAGTGACGTCATGTCACGTGATCCAGGGGCACTGTGTTTGGTTGTCATGATAAGACGAGTCAGCGGCCATATTGTGACGCCATCCACACAGTGATACGTGGTGTAATTGCACATGTTGTTAGGGTAATGCGTGTTTTGGTCGTCCATTTTGCATACAGGAGGCCGCCATTTTAGTTTCTATGGTGGCAAGTAGTTGTTGAGTATCCTCAAACCCTCTAATAGGACGGGGGTATGTTCGGAGGGTGTGTTCGATTCAACGGGAGTAGCTTGCTGGTTCGGATTATCCCCCAACTAGTTGATTATTTCGTAGAATTACTCAAAATAGACTCTACAAGTTTTACTAGTTCGAATTCTTTCAGAATCCTCTGCTCTGCTTCTATAAATCCATGTTATTGTTTTTCTGTCTATCTAGACAATAATGGAGCAAGACTACAATGCTGGTAGAACACTATACGAAACCTGAATGCAATACATGGTGATCATAGGACATATGATAATGAGTATGGTAAAGTAATGGCCTTGGAGCTATGAAGGTGATGTATGATCTAGAAGCCAGGAGCTGTATAGCAGCTGGTAGCAATATAGGAGCTATAGGTGAGCTAGGAGCTGTGTAGGAGCCATATTATAGGTATCGTCAAATACCGAGATGAGTCGTAGAGCAGTATGTGGAGTCACCCGTTCGAGCAATTGCTCAATAGCTCATTTGCTCGATGAGATTCAAAGCGATCGAGCAATGCGTGTTCCAGTTACTGCTCGATTGACTCTTGGACTAATTCTTAGGAACCCTTGTATTAGAGAACGATGTGATAGTGTATGGGGTTTTGATGAATGGGGCGATCTGATTACTTGGTTAGTTAGTTGCAGTAAAATGAACTGATTGGATGGTCTTCAAAAATGTCCTGTGCTGTTCGAAATAAGAACAGGAGTACTCGGAACAGGAGTACAACTAGCCAGAACAGGCCAGTAAAGCTAATTATATTAACAATAAGCAAAACTGTTCCAACTGATAGGTTATTCTACTCTACTGGAGTATACTCCAGAACAAACGAATAGGATTAGAGAGACAGAAAAACAATAACATACATACATACAAAGAAGCAGAACAGAGGTTTCTGAAAGAATCTGAACTAGTAAACTTGTCGGGTTTGTCTGATTGATTCTGCGAAGTAGCCAAGGAGTTGGGGAAAATCCGAACCAGCAAACTACTCCTGTTGAATCGAACACATCCGTCGAACATACCTCCGTCCTATTAGATTGTTTGGGGACACATAGTAAGCACATGTCACCATAGAAACCAGGATGGCGGCCTCCAGTATACAAAATGGACGACGGAACGCGTATCACTCTAACAACAGGCGCTGCTCATGCGCACTGACACCACGTATCACTATGGGTTGACGTCACAACATGGCCGCTTGCTCATATCACCATGACAAGCAAAAATTACGCCACTGGGTCACGTGACATGACGTCACTTCCTGGGTCCTGCTAATAGGGCATGAAAACCACATTACATACTACTGCCATGCATTCAGTTTATCACAGTTTTACAGTTGGATAAGAATTTCTTATGTCACATCGTGACCAGTTTGAAAACTGAAAAATAAAATTGTTGATTTATAACTCCTATGGAACACTAGTTGTTTAACTTTCGTCAGGGGCGTCACGGAGAAGGCCGACAGGAGTGGAGTGGGGTGTCCCGACTCTGATGACTCGGGGCACGACCGGTAAAATATGCCAACTACATCATCGAGACGTGCGTTCAACAAAGCGGAATTATTGTTTTCCGCACCAGATACTTCGAGCCAAATCAGTACAAACTAGAGAAACAGAATTTACTGCATGTAGTAAATTCAAGTCTGTGTGAAAGAGGTTAAAGAAATAAACAAAATAGAAAGAGAATTTATGGAGGCTTATTTTCGGGGGTTTAATATTTTTAAGGAAATCAGAAATAGGTTTTCTTTAATAGTATTTAATGATATTCATACAGGAATCAGATAAATTTTTCCAAGAAACCACAAAAAACATATATGTGCACAACATTAAAAGGGTTCAATCAAGGAATCAGAAATGGACATTTTTTTTTGCAAAACCACTTAAACTTTTTGGGACCCCATATTAAGATCGTGAGAAGGTTAACATACTCCCTTTAAATACTCCATTTTAACCCTTTAAAAACGAGCTCGTTCCAATGAGGGGTCATAAGCTATGTTTTTCAAGCAAAAATGAAAAAAATAATGAAAACCGAATAGAAAGTTCTGTGGATAACGCTGGCAGGTTTTCGTCGTTATGTTGGGTAAAGGGTTAAGAATGCCTTACTTTGGAAGGTACACTAAAAAGGTGTCCCATTCCACATAGAATTAAATGTTCCAGAAAAGAAAGCGTAAAAACATTCTGTAGCTATGAGTTATATGAAAGGTGTTTGTATTCACACTGACGCATTAAGTGGGTTAAAAAACAGACATTTCAAATATTCCATTTCATTACCTTATAATTGTGATAGGTGTTTCGAGAAAGTCACACACCACTCCACCCCGAAACCTGTCGATCCTGAGTTAGGATTGAGAATAAATAAATTTTAAAAATGCTTAAAAAAGTGAAGGATTCTTTATTCAACATGGTTTGAGAATGAATTTTGTAACATGATATTAAGTAAATATACAACGTTATTCTATGTAACAGTTACAACTTTCTCTCTGACTGCTTTGTTTATGAGAGATTCTCTCCTGTTTTAAATAATGGCTATTGCTTCAGCGAACTCATTTGCCAGTACAAGTTGAAGCTGTGAAAATCTTTTAGCCTCTAGAGCCACACCCGCCTCAAAATGATAGATGACCGGGTACTAGTGGCAGTCTGTCAGTATAACAAAAACATTGAGATAGGATTGATTGTTTTCGGGTTATCATATTGACAAACAGTGCGTAGAAGACAGAAATATTTCAACTACACCATCAAGGCATGCTTTCTATGAATGCTATTTATTTATTTGTTTATTGGGAATTAACGACACTTTCAACAGCCAGGGTCACCTCGTGTCGGAGAGTTTTATGGGTGGAGGAAGTCGGAGTACCTGGAGAGAACCACCATGCAACGGCGAGTAACTGCCAGGCTCCCCAACATACTAACTCCACACAAGCAGGGTTAGCATTGGTTGAAGACAAGTGCACCATCGACGTGCAGTACACCTTAGTACACACTGCCATCGTGCCAGCATGTGGGCAATGTGGGTGAAGTGTCTTGCTCAAAGACACAACGCGTTTGATACAGGTGGGATTCAAACCGAGGACTTCTCGGCTTGCAGCCTGCACCGCTATCTACTGAGCCACTGCGCCCCCTCTGTGAATGTAATTGGAACACTTTGGAGGCTTATTGTCGGGGATAAAATAGTTTTTAAGGAAATCAGAAATAGGTTTTCGTTAACAGTATTTAAAGATATTCATTCAGGAATCAAATATTTTTTCCCAAGAAACTAGAAAAGGCATATATATGCACAGCATTCAAATGGTGATCATTGAGGATTCCTAAAGATTTGACCCATTAGGGTGGACCCTCTCAACCCCAGTCCTCGTATGTCAACCGCAAAAGGGTGAGTTGGACAAAAATGTAACTGTGTAAAGTTGTCGTTGCTGGATATTGCATTGATAATACTTTAATGCATTCCTGAAATTTATTCCTGTATTTCATTACCCACTTTCATCGTTTTGATTTCTATCAGTTTATTTAATGTGCGACCAGGCACGGTTGATAATTGTTTTGTTGAAAACACTGTCATGCCGATTTCCTCCAGTTGTCCTTTGTTGTTCTGAAACTCAATATTTTGTTTTTCTTTGAAATTAATACATTGTTACACGAACTTGGTCAGTTTGAAAACAGGAATTCGTTCCTCAAATCTGAGCAAAGAACGCTGGAGCTTCATGTACGCAGTTGTGATAGAGCAGCTTTTTAATGCAGTGAGCCCGAGGTAGCGTCATATTTTGTTTTAATAAATTCAAGATGGATCGTCGTCAGTTATCGCTCTCTTGTGGGCGAATGCAAGTGTGTGGAACTTTGGTGTCAGGAGCGTCGCAAAGTAGACAGATTGGGAGGGCGGGTGTCAAAAAGGACTAATACCCACTGTGATAATTCATCTCCAGGCTGATAAAATATTCCTGTTTCATCGGGCCAAATTAAAAACAACAACTCGAGACTACTTCGAAATTAATACCTAGATAAATAAAATGTAGATGGAGTATTTAAATTGTAATTCACCAGCACAATAAGCCACTCTAAATTGGTCACGCAGGCCCCGAACAGTCAGAATCGGGTACAACAGACGTCCATTGTATTGCCTGTGGGGTGTGTGTGATGTACATGTAAGTCCAATTATCATCTCGTAGAAAGTCCAGGAAAAGCGAATCGAATGTTCCTACTTGATATATTATAAGCGAGGGGCATCATCCTTAGCGACGCCCCTGCTTGGGATATGTGGTTTGTGTTGTGATGGGAGTTGATCGGCCCTCATTTGGGCATCAGATGGCAATTAGTTTGGCGTAAATGTTCAAACACACACTGGCACATGGATCTTGGTGGGGGGGCCTTTTGTGTGGGACCTCAGAAGTGACGCCATGTTACATGGCCCAATGGCGCCATGTTGTCATAACCTGCTTGATCGGCCATTATGTGACGTCATTACCATAGTGTTGTGTGGTGTTGGTGCGCATGCGCAGCACGTGTTGTCAGGGTGATACTGTTTCCGTCGTCCATTTTATATACTGGATGCCACCATCTTGGTTTCAATGGTAGCACGTGGTTGTTATGTCACCCAAAGAACTACAGTAAGACAGGGGTATGTTTGGAGGGTATGTTCCTTAGTACAAGAGTAAATCTAATTACCAAAAACAACCCGATAATCCAATCTACCAAAAACGACTTTATTCACTACGGATTTCCCCAGAATCCTTTTTAGTATCGCCATGCCATGGATTATAATAGTAGCACGTCGTGATATAGTAGCGAGAGGGCTAATTTAGATTGAATTAATGCAAATAGAATTACCACAAACAACCCGACAATTGTTTTTATTGGCTCGGATTTTTTCAGAATCCTCGGTTTCAACCTATGTATCTACAAGCTATGTTATGAATTCCTACATCTACTCATAAAGTATTCCGACTTCCCTAGATATGTTTATGTCATGTGTACACATTGCAGAAAGCACATGGGTACATGCTGGATGTGCCGATATGTGCTTATGTTAAAATGCACAATGTGACACATTGTGCACTAGCACATAGGCACATACGGGTATTTGAGGATACCTATGACCCGGTATTGTATTATTCGAGGATACCTTTTATAGGATACTTATCTGAGGATATCTATTTGAAGATAGCTATGGATATTATTACCTGTTTGACCCGGCCTTCTGGGCTTCTAGGCCACTCCAAGACATGCCTATACCAAATTTCCCTTACAGGCTATCGAGCAATGATTGAAAAGTTATTGTTCGAACGACTCGAATCCTATCGAGCAAATGAGCTAAAGAGCCATTGCTCGAATGAGTGCCTCCACATTCGACTCTTGTCCTTATTTCGGTATTTGAGGATACATATGACATGGGTACGTATCAGTTGAGGATACCTGTTAAGGATACCTTTTAAGGATACTTATCTGAAGATATTTGGTCAACCCATTTCGCAGGGTTTTCCCCTTCCCCGCTAGTAAGAAAAACAAGAACGTTTGTTATAGTTTAAAATTTTATTTAAAAACACCACATATCACTATGAAAATGGCGTCACAAGATAGCTGCTCACGCGGGTTACCATGACAACACAACACGGGCCACTGGGTCAAGTGTCATGATGTCACTTCCGAGGTCCCCCAAATATGGGGTGAAACATACGAGACATACTACTGCCCAGTACTCCGAGGTACCGATTTTCTGATGGCCCCACACTCATAAGAATTGACATTCTGAAGGTTCAATACGCTGAGGTACCCAATAGTCCGATAGTCCCATATTTCTTGGGTCCGATCCTCTGGAGGACGAATACTCCCAAGGCTCAAAAGTCTGAATGTATAATAAAAAGAAAGTCCAATAGTTGCAAGGCGGAGTAGCCAACTCCAGGGATCCGATAATCCGAAAGTTACTCACACGTTCTACAACACCGTCGGAGTATCAGATCTTAGGAGTACTGGACCTTCGAAGAACTTCGGAGAATCGGGCCTTCGGAGTATTGGCCTATTTGGCCGTCAGAATATGGAACATTTGGAACATCGGGTCTTCCGCATATCTGGCCTTCCGAGTATTGGGCTATAGAAATACCGGACCTTTGGTGTATTAGGCCTTCGTAATATTTCTGTTCCTTCGGAATAATGGGCCTCCGGAGTAACAGGCTTAGAAATAAAGGGCCGACGCCCTAAGAATCTGCAGAAAATGCCACAGCAGATCTCTCTTCCAGTCAAGATCCATATCTCTACAAAATCACGAAGGAAAACACAGCTTTGTCTTCATGTTTGCTTCCAAGGTGAACATAGCGTCTGCCGAACGTTTAATGCAGAAAACAAGGAAATATTGTGGCGTTTCAAATTAAATGCGGGTAGATGTACTTCAGACGGACTATTCCTCCGAGACAGACGCACTTAGGCCATAGTGTGTCTGAAATCAGGCCTGAAAATAAGCAGCCTGACATTTGCAGAATGAGATCCCCAATGGGTGAATTTGATGATGCTATCCCATACAGTGGACCAGTTTATCCTCTGGGTACCTCTTTCTGTTTAGTTTTGAGACCCTGATTCAGATTTAGGTTCAAAGAGGGTAAATTTAGTGATGATACATTGCTGTGCAGGGTAGCATCACTTAATTCACCTTCTGGGGACCTCATTTTGCAGATGACAGTCTGCTTATTTTCTGGCTTGTCTGAAATATGTGTTCGTAATGCTCCGTAACGACAAAGCACTACCGTCGCGTCGAATTTAATTCCAGGCCAATAATTGGATTCGGTGCGTCTGAAGTGCGATATCAGTGGTAGGGGAGCGATGGATCATGCCGATTCAGGTAGACCTCGCAGGGAACCTCGAGTGGGGGTGGGGGGGGGGGTGGGGGTGGTAGTAGTAGGAGAGAGATGAAGCGGGGAGCAATGGGTGGAGGGAAAGGTGGAGGGAGCGATGGATCGTGCCAATTCAGGAGGGAGGGGGCTCGCATGGAACTCTGGAAAGGAAGTAGTAGGGGAGGTATGGAACGGGGCATGTTGGGTAAAGGGACAGGTGGAAGAAGGAAAGTAGCAGGAAAGGGATGAAACGACCCGATTCATCCGAACCCCCAGGGGACCTGGGAAATGAAGTAGTTGGAGATGTGGATCCGCGGTTGTTGAAACAAGTCCCCAAATCACCAAAACATCACCCCAAATCACTTTATTTAGTTTGTATTTCTAGAGAACAATAGTAGCACATTTAAACAAGTTTCGATACGATCAACAGGCAGTTTCTTATATGTAAGGTACCCATGCAATACACTGGGCTAAGAAGCCGTGTAGACGGATACGATAGTCCGGCAGCCAAACCCAATTTTTTACTCGTGCGTGTTTTGGCATCTAAAGTTTTTTTCTCGGTGGTTTCCGAGAGTTTAAACATCGCACATCAATATTACGTCGGCTGGCTTCTTGTCAGCCTTGAGAAATTTTAAATAATAGGCCCGAATAACATGGCCGCAAATTTGACCGAAAAAATCACGTTTCGAACATTTGAAAGATTTGGCGCGAATTTCATGACCCAAACTGGCGTAGAACCCACCCGTATCATTTCCTGATCAACACAATGTTGCATGAACACGGAAATCGTTACATAAAGGGCTTAAACTATGCTAGATATGGCCTTTAATGTTCACTAGAGACGCAAGCTCTGCCCAAGACATTATCGAATATTTCATGGAAGGGAATCTTGTAATGAGACATGTAGATGGATTTGGAATGGAATTTGGTGAGACATGTGCATCGAAACCACATCCATGCGTTATAAACATGGGAAATCTGGGATGATCAGTATTACTTTGAAACCACAAACTCTCAAAGTCTGGTTTCTCAATTTTCTAACGTGCGGCCGTTTAGTGAGTGACGTTTCTCGATTGAGCGCTTCCGGTGTGAATTCGAGTTTAAATCAGTTTACAAAGAATAGGGATCTGCGAATCACAAATTTCTTTTCGAATCGAATCTCGAATCGAATCGTGTCTCTGATATCGACATCGAATCGAATCCCGAATCGAATCTTAAAAGGCAAGTTATTTCATATTGCATCAAACGGAAGTTACGGAACACTGTGATGACCCTTACGCGACGGAGTGAACACCTTAAACACCAATAACTAAATATTCTCTGTAGCGCCGTCGCTGAAAAAGCTAGGCTTATTGTCCATAGTTTTAGTTTTTGAAGGCCTAACTTGTTACTATTCACGTTCTTAAGAACGTGAATAGTAACAAGTTAAGCCTTCAAAAACCAAAACTATGGATCATGTTCTGGGCCAAATTCACACCTTACCTAACAATTAAACATTGTCAATTACTCAAATAAATAGTAATTGAGCCTACATGAATGAATTTTCTAATGACAGTTTTATCCTATTTTTGTTGGTAATGTAACAAATTGAAGTTAGTACGAGAGATTCAAAAAAATCGAATCCTGAGACTGATTCGGGATCGATCTCGAAGCATACGCATGGTATCGATATCGAATCGAATCTCGAATATTCGCAGGACCCTAACAAAGAAGAAGGCAAGAGTAGAATGCCGCTGATAAACTTGATCGAGATGGCACCAGGAGCAAACTGGACGTAGTTATCAATCCATTGAATCCGAAGCAATACCCGAGCGAAGTCGTGAATATCATCACTGGTAGGATTGGGCCACCGTCCGTAAATGTTTACAACGCCATAGCTCTGGGTCCAGAAGAGATGTTTGAGTTCGAGAGGCGGTTACTAGCCAGGTTTTATGACACAATGTCCACATCAGTGGTGACATTATCCGTCATCATATAATATATAGGTCATAATATACCACTCAAAGTTTGCTAAGCACCAAATATTTGACACATCATTCTGAAATTTTCTTGTGACATATTTGCGATATTTTTGGTGGACATGATTGAGGAATGTGTTGAGATGGTCCCCAGTGTTTACATTAGCTCACTTGACAGGCAGACTTTTCGTGACAGTCATGGAAAGCATGCACCCCTTGATTTTCATGATGTTTTCGTGTACTGTCTACATGTACATGACATGTGTAGGGTATTCGGGGCTCAAAATAAGCGTTGTCGCGTCGCTTTTTGCTATGCAAAACTTGCAAAAAGCTACACATTGTTCAATTATGTATAGCATTTGGCGATACAAGATAATCAACTGCAGCCTATTAGGCTGCAGTTGATTATCTTGTATCGCAAAATGTAAATGAAAATTTGCAAACAAATTTGAAAACTAGTTCACTGATGCTTTACTTCTGATTGTGGAACATTCCAGGCATAACTCAGATTAACTCTCCATCAAGCATCATTAACAACTTCATATGTAAGATGAATTCTATTGGTTAAAATTCTTCCTGTTTTTACAACATTTTGCATAAAAGGTCTTTTAAAAATAACTTCAAGCCCATCAAATTAAAAATCCGAACTTCCATTTTGAGAACTCTATTAAACAACCAAGACGCCATTTGAAAATATCCAAGTCCATGCAACCCTTAAAGGCAGTTCAGTTAAAAAAGCATAGTAAATGTTTCAAGTGTTACAGATCATTTGGAAATGCCCAGAAATGGATGGAAACTTTTCTATCTACATAGAAGAATTCAACACAAAACAGCATAACATAATTCGGGTATACAAAAATAGCTATGTAATTTTACAAAATGCTATTCATTTTTTGGAATGTGTAGCAAAGAAAAAAAAGTTATTTTGAGCACTGAGGGTATTTAATCTTCATTTCAACACAAACCCTTGTGATTTAATGATTGGATATGCAAATGCAAATGTAAGAAGACATTTGTCTGAAGAAGAAATGTGACGGGCTGTAGCCTCGGGGCTGCACGTTGAAAATACTGATTGATCTTCCCCACACTTTTACTGAACAGCCATCCTATTTAATGACTTCAGCAGCCGCTCAGGTTCAAAGGGTTAAGATTTCTGGTGTTTGGTGACAGTATTCCCTCGAAAATTCATATACTAACATTTTACGGGTGCAATTTACTCTCGTCTCTGATTTCGCGGGATCTTAAAACTGCACCCGTCAAGTTTGTTCATTTCCAGCACTGTGAAGCCTCCTCTCCTCCAAGTTCAGTTTCTCATTGCGGAAGCCGCAACCTTTAGATAGCTCATCCACCTCTTGTCTCACTTCGACAAATCTCCTTTTCGACACTGGGTTTTAGTTCGGCCTAAAAAACTTTAAAATCTGTTTCTCAGGACCTCCTGCATGGTCCTTTTGGCTACCGCATGTTCTCTTTTTTTATAACCTATGTAAACTTAAAAATAATAAAAATTGATAAATTTGTCCTGTGCGTGCTCTCAAGGGACGAAATACACCACCACCCATGCTGTTCTGTAGAGTATGTGGCTTAAAACATAAACCAAGAACATTAACTTTGGCTGGCAAAGAAATAATTACAGAAATAAAAAATAAAATAAAAAACCGCTCGCCCGCATGCAATTTTACAAATAATGGCCTGAGAAACAGAAGATCTACTTTGTGGGGCCTTAGCGGTGAATTGTCTGTACAACTATATTTTTTCTTCTCTTCATCCACCTAATCATTACTAACTGCCATCATTAATTCCTCATCATACAAAACCTCTGCCTCGTTAAGCCAATTTTCATTATTGTGTTCGACGAATAACTGAACATTTCGATGTAAACAAATCGGTTGTGCCTATTAAAGCATCAAGGGTGACAATCCTCTCTAGGTTCATAAGGCCGAGATCGACGTTATATCACCCGAGTTTGAAAATGGGCAATTCTGGGAAAGACAATCATATCTAATAATTGTTGAACTCATTCAACTCGAATGGTTGATTTTCCTGGATTATGTTATATCCTAATTTTTTAAAAAAATAGAAGGTTGCTTAGAGAATTTCGGGGGTGGTGACGACCAATGTTTCCAGCGTGTAGTCCAAAGCATATTGACTGGTCTACCCTGAAAAATAATTCGGACTCTTCCAAATAATTCCATTGGTCTGACAGGGCAAATACATCTGAATTGAAAGGCTAAAAATATGCGGTGAGATGATTACCACTGAAACACTGACGGGGCACTTAATTTCCCATTGCCCACATGGGACAGGTGGCGTTGTACACTAAGGCATGCTAGTAGTGGAGATCGGGGCTCACTGGGAGATCTCACGGGGGATCTCATATGTGACGTCATAGTCACGTGACCTAGTTACTTCATGGTGCGTTGTCATGGTAGCCCACGTGAGCGGCCATGTTACGACGTAATTACCGCAGTGATATGTGGTGTTAGTGCTCTTGCGCAGCGCATGGTGTTAGGGTGAAACGTGTTTCCGTCGTCCATTTTGTATACTGGATTCCGACATCTTGTTTTCTATG
The DNA here is from genome assembly GCA_031216915.1 of Pictodentalium vernedei. Taxonomy (NCBI): domain Eukaryota; kingdom Metazoa; phylum Mollusca; class Scaphopoda; order Dentaliida; family Dentaliidae; genus Pictodentalium; species Pictodentalium vernedei. The sequence continues at coordinate 90,167,470 of CM062297.1, read as the reverse complement.
GTGGTACGTGGTTGCTATGTGACCCGAAAGGCCTACAATAGAAAAGGGGTATTTTTGGAAAGTGTGTTCGATTGAATAGGAGCAAATCTAATTATCACAAACAACCCGACAATCCTTCCAAATCACCAAAAAAAAAAAACCCTCTCAAAACTACCGAAACGGACTTGGATTCCTCTATTTTTGGCTTATAAAAAAGCATGTGGTGCTATAAGACGTGTTCGATTGTATAAGAGTGAATAAAATTACCAAAATAAACCCGACAATTTCCCCCAAATCATCAAAACAAAAACCCATCCAAACCACCGAAATGGACTTGGCGAAGACCCCATTTTAGTTTTATAACAGTGGAGCTGTAAGACGCGTTCCTTTGTATAAGAGTACTGCTTCGGACTTTCCCAGAATCCCATTTTTCTGCCTGTTGCAGACAATATTCCAGCTACTCTAACCCTAGACATTGATCTAGTCCTAGCTACTACTGACTACCCCTTGTTGCGACCTCTGCCCTCGTCCAAGTCTAAAAATCACCAGTCAGATTGTTTGATTTCCCCAAATCTGTGCCTACCCATACAGAATTACCCCCCTTGTGTACAACGAAGGCCAATATGATTCGCAAACCCAAAGACGATCGAGCAGTTAAGGAAAAGTCAGTTCTCGAACGACTCGAGTCCAGTCGAGCAAATAAGCTATAGAGCAATTGCGCCGTGAGCAAATGCTCTTGCAACTCGAATCCCATGAAGCAAATAAGCTATAGAGTAATTGCTCGAAAGAATGACTCCAGATACTACTCTACCACTCATCTCGAAAAAGAGGTTGCGAAGGCCAGACGTTTTTCGAAAAGGGATTCCGTAACTGGGAGTCCTATCCGACTCCTTGACATGTGATACAGTGAAACCAAAATGGCGGCCTCCAGTATACAAAAGGGACAACGGAAACACGTATCACCCTAATAACACACGCTGTCCACGCGCACTAACATCACATATCACTATGGTAATTACGTCATAACATGGCCGCTCACGCGGGCTACCATGACAACCCAACATAACGTAACTAGGTCACGTGGCTATGACGTCACATATGAGATCCCCATGAGATCCCCCCAATGAGCCCCAATCTCAACATCTCCTACGACTCATACTGCACGTCGATGGTGAATTTATCTTGAACCAGTACTAACCCTGATTGTATGGAGTAAGTACGTTGGGGAGTCTGACAGTTGCTCGCCGTTGCTGGGTGGTTCTGTACCCGTAAAAGTGCCCGACACTAGGTGATTCTGGCTGTCGAAACTGTCGTTAAACGCCAATAAAAAATTTACATAGTGTTTCAATTTACCTTTTACCTACAGTAACTGGCAAAGTCGACTCGCGCCATTTTCAAACCTATCAACCATTTTTTTATTGATTATTCAATTTGTCCTCGTCGTTCCAATGAGGGTTATAAACTGTGCTTTCAAGGCAAAAGTTTAATGTTTTTTAGTTTTACCGGAAACAATTTACCAAATATCTTCTGTTAGTTAAGTTAGATGAACAACCAATGAAATAAACGACCTCAAACAAACGGAGAAGATTTACCCTTTGAACCCGAAAGGCCGCTTTTCCGGCCCAGGGTCGTGAAACAACCTGAATTCTTAAAGTGGATAGTAGAGCTGTAGGTTAACCGAAACCAAACCGAGGTTTTTAGTTTTTTTAAAAAACCGAAACCGAAACCGTCGACATCCCGTAATCTAAGGTTTTTCGTTTTTTATTAAATACTCTCTTGCCAGCTCTTGCTGCCGAAATTCACAGAATGTAGCCATCCCAGAGTTGTGAGAGTGCCCAGACACTGCCAATGGCAGTGTCTGGGTACTCTCACTACTCTGGGAAGGCTACATTCTGTGAATTTCCGACATTTCAGTTTAGTTGTGTTTGCAGCTTTCCTCAAGTTGCGTGTAGGTGTCAGACCTCGAAAAATGGCCAAGCACAATAAACGTTCTGTATATTTAGATAATTATTATATTGGCCTTCCTGATTCTTCATGTATTATAGCTTATTTCGGGCATTCATTGAGTTTCGCTCAATTTCACTACCATTCAGTTATGACTCTGGACATAAGAATGAGTTTTATTGAATTTTTACTTGGCCTCATGAACAAACCGAAAACCGAACCGAACCGAGGTTTTCCTCCACCTGAAAAACCAAAACCGAAACCGAACAAGGAATTTAAAAACCTACAGCTCTGGTAGATTGTTGCACAGCGAATTTGTCTGGTAAACTAATAAAGTAACTAAACAAAACCCCAAGTAACAAATATACACTCTCCTAGCTGACGACTCTGAACTGGAATAGATAGAGGATATTCACGAAAATTTGATGAATACCGAAAATATCTCGTGAGTGGCTACAAAGGAAATATGAGGATCTTCACGAGCGACGCAGTCGCGAGTGAAGATCCTCATATTTCTTGTAGCCACGAACGAGATATTTTCGGTATTCATCAAATTTTCGTGAATTTTCTTTTTATTTAATGCTCTACGAGTACAAACTCTCCAATTTGTGGCCTTTATTTGCCATTAAGGCGCAAAATTTATGTGCCGAACCGGCGTCCATACAAAAATTACAACAACCAAACTCCAACCATTGGAATGTGTGAATATCCGCACAAAAAGTAGTCCCGTCTTATTTCTCCCCTAACTTTACGATTTACCAAGGCTGGCGAATTGAAATAATCGCAATGTGTTTCGAAGAAATAGAACAATAACAAAAAACACCACTTCCTTATTTTCAATAACAAGACACGTCATTTTATTTTTTTTGAACTCAATGCACTGAAGACGTGTGAAGTTGAACTGAAGAAATTTGAAAGTGATTTCGGCTTTTCGCTGGAAGGTGAATGAGAAAGTCAAACTTTGAAACCGCTGATTTAATGAATTGATTAAGTCACTGTCACTATCAATTATTCGAATTCGTTTGTATTTGGGACTCTGGAATTCATTACTGATGTGCTGACTCGTTTAAAGTACATGTGATTCGTCATCCGAACCTACGATGAAATATCGATTTCTAAATATCATTTTGATATTTCGTTTTGCCGACCGACAGGGGAATATGACTTAATTTTTCAGCGTGAATTGATGCCTGAGCATTAAATAAAATATACTATCAGAGTTCGAAGGGTTTATGCAATTGGATTCCCGAAAAACAACTCAGTCACTATATTATGACTTCAATCTACTTCTGACGTCACGTTTTTACGGGGCTTATATTTCGTCTAAATTTGTGAGAATCCATTTGGATTCTCGTGAAAATGGTTGCGAGAATCCATACCTACTATGAGTGTCCCAGGATCCCATGCCGCCACCATGGTTGAACCACTGATGTATACTGATAACACATGTTAACCTTTTACCCAACACACCTTTTTAATTTTTAAGACTAAGTAAACAATAAATAATATATAAATGATAAAAAAATTAAATGAACAATATATACCAATAAAATCTTACAAATATGGCTGTCGTTGGAACCGGCTCAATGAGCCGGTTCCAATGACAGCCATATTTGTAAGATTTTATTGACAAAGTGTCGTGATATTTCAGGTCATGTTGGCATTCTATTGGATAAATTGTTGCCGCTGTGTTAGTTAAAGGGTTAAATTGACTTAATTTTTTTCACGCGAATCCTAGCAGAGGTGCAGCAAGAATCTACATGGATTCTCACCGGTTTTATTGCGCGAATCTTTGTGCGAATCGATTCTCGGATTCTCGTCGAAATATAAGCCCTGCGTTTTATGAGGCGTGTTACGCACGACATTCTGTTACTTCATGATTATATCATTAATATTATATCTCACGTGACTTCCTTGTATTCTGATTGGCTGAAAGGTGCCACCCTATTTCATGTAGTTGTTCAGCACAGAGCTGAAGGGTCGCTACATACGGACACTCTATGTTTTCTATTTTTAGTACGGGCACTATATGCATTTTCTGGTTATACAAACGTACAAAGCAACGATTTACCCAAAATGGTGACAGAAAATCGCGGCCACCAATTTGACAATTCGATTTACATAAAATAATATACACTTCGTTTTTTCAGTGACGCAAGAATAGCCGCAAAGTTTTCCGAGGTGATTCGGTCCGGTAAGCGACATTTTCCGTTGCTTCGTTGGCATGTACACGTAATCATCCCAGTTTTTAAACTCTTCCGGAAGAAAAGTAAGTGTTTCTACGGGTTGTCGTCAGGTAATATTTCTTCGTTTTGTCTTTCTAAAATGGGTAAGCAAATAAATGATTCAACTTGAATTCATTCATTCAGTGTTTCTGAATCCTAATTTCCACCCAGCGTCGTTTATGTGAGAAATATGTGTGAATATTGATAAATTGTTCGATCGTTGTTATCGCGATAAAAATAGCTTTCGCCGAAACGAGAACTGTTACTTGTGTTTGTCTTACGTAATTCGAGAATTGTTGGAGTACTATTTGGCTTATTGCTTTGTTGACATTCTTTCGTAAGTCCGATTTTGTATCTTCTGCTTTACCTATAGTTAGTATTTCGGTCAATGTTTTGAAATTAGTAGGGGAAAATGGCAACATCTTCTAGATTTGGAAATGATGAGGAGGAGGAATTTATTGAAGACAATTTATTTAGCAAAAATACGAAAGAATCGACTCAGTTTGCCCTCCGTGTACTTCAGTTTGTGCCGAGAAGCACGTTGACTATAACCTGGACGTTATGAGTGCCAGTGACATTGATAAGATTTTGGTGAATTGTTTTGTAAACATTCGGACAAAAAACAGTGATTATTACACAAAATCAAGTTTTGATTGTGATCACGCAAGGCATATCTAGGGATCTGCGAATCACAAATTTCTTTTCGAATCGAATCTCGAATCGAATCGTGTCTCTGATATCGACATCGAATCGAATCCCGAATCGAATCTTAAAAGACAAGTTATTTCATATTGCATCAAACGGAAGTTACGGAACACTGATAACCCTTACGCAACGGAGTGAACACCTTAAACACCAATAACTAAATATTCTCTGTAGCACCGTCGCTGAAAAAGCTAGGCTTATTGGCCATAGTTTTAGTTTTTGAAGGCCTAACTTGTTACTATTCACGTTCTTAAGAACGTGAATAGTAACAAGTTAAGCCTTCAAAAACCAAAACTATGGATCATGTTCTGGACCAAATTCACACCTTACCTAACAATTAAACATTGTCAATTACTCAAATAAATAGGAATTGAGCCTACATGAATGAATTTTCTAATGACAGTTTTATCCTATTTTTGTTGGAAATGTAACAAATTGAAGTTAGTACGAGAGATTCGAAAAAATCGAATCCTGAGACTGATTCGGGATCGATCTCGAAGCATACGCATGGTATCGATACCGAATCGAATCTCGAATATTCGCAGGACCCTAGGCATATCAAGGTATCGAAAAGACCAAAGAAAATTTGATATTTTATTAATGACAGAATTTGCTGGCACACTGAAAGCCTACAAAGCAATGATTAAAAAATGTAGAGCAGTTGGTAAGGGCCATATAGTTCACAAAAAGTCAATTTCTATAACTGACATGAAGGAACTTTACATGAACACGATATTTGAACATTCGATACCAGCAGGCTCAGTGAATAAAACATTCTTCGAAATAGTCTTGTATTTCTGTCAAAGGGGAAGAGAAAACTTAAGGGAACTGAGGCCAAGCGAATTTGAAATAAAAAGGGATTCAGAAGGAAATCGATATGTCGCAAAAGTAACATCAGAAAAACTTAAGAATTATCAGGGTGATATCGCGATAAACAAGGACACAGGCGGGCGCATGTCTGATACAAAACTGGGATGGCCAGTTGCTTAATTTGAAAAGTATTTACAAAAGCGGAATCCGAAATGCACAGCTCTATTCCAACACCCATGAGATTCATTTAATGATGATGACCATATTTGCTACAGAAATGACCCAGTGGGAGAAAATTACTTCGGTGAAATGACCCTTATAAAAAAGTACCATGGTAAACCATGGTAAATCCCAAAATACCCTGGTAATACCATGGTATTACCAGGGTATTTTGGGATTTACCATGGTACTTTTTTATGAGGGGATGCTCATGTTCTCCAAAAAACAGGTCTTGATAAAATTAATACGAATCATTGCATCCGAGTAACTGCAATAACAGTTCTCAGTGGTGAAGGTTTCGAAGCTAGGCACATTGCAACTGTTTCTTTACATAGAAACCCACGATCAATAATAAGTTACTGTTCAGACTCCACAGAAGCACAGAAAAGAGATATGTTGGATGCTATATCATCATGTATTAACAAATCAACAGCATCAGCCACTAAAAACATAGCAGCTACTGTTAACATGACTAGTGCAGAAAATATTTGGGATCCTCTGGGATACTGAGGAAATTTCAGATGAAGTGTTATTGCAAAGTAATGAAGTTACTGATCTGATTCCGGGAAAGGAGCCAACATTAAAAAAGCACTACATCCCAAACCACATACAATTTCAGTAATTGTGTTGTGCATATTCATAACATGCTCCCTGGCAGATGCGAGGAATAGTATAATTGTGTCGAACAATTAATTATCATTGTCCCGATATCCGATAAATTCTGTCGTTTGATTGGTCAGAATGCTCTGGACAAATAGCCATGACAATGGGTGCACCCAACATCAAGGTATATGCGAGCGTGCAACATCCAAGGTATTTAAGCGCACACGAAACATCGGGGTATATGGTTTAAACGAAGGCTTTCCGCTTTTGCTCGCCTCGAAATAAAAATCGAACCAAAAAACCCCGAAAATAGTCACAAATATCATCAGATTTCCGACGATTCAATCATAAAACTAAAATAAGAGCAAATAATTCGTCCCCTGAGTACCAATGTGTTTTTGTGCCAGTAGGCACATAGAACACATTGGAACTCAGGGGACGATATGTCAACAAAATAATGTTTACACGTCTCCTTAACGACCCAAGGGAATGTAACTCTATCTGTTGTCTTCTGCGATTATAAAAACAAAATAATTATCACCAATTTGGTCCAAGTGATTGTGGAGCTGAGAAAATGGCCACAAATTTATTCCTACTATGTTTGTATTGTGTTTCAAACGGGACAAAAACGTTATCTCTGCCAACATGTATGGTATGCGGCTCGGTGTTTAAAAACCGACATCCAGGTATTAAATCTCCATATACCATACATGTTGGAGGAGATAACTTATAATATTCACACATTATTCTAATTTCTCCTTTATTGTTTAAAATAAAAAATCATAGCATGTTTACAAATTGCATTGTAGATTTTCTGGTTAATTTGCATTTTCTGGTTCGATATAATATAAGGATCAGTGCATGGCTTGCAGTTGACTACGCACATATAGTGCCCAGTGAGGTGGTGTAGTTCCCGACGCGAAGAACAAAGAACCTTTCGACTATTACAACGGGGGGCACCGTGGCTAATCTAAAAAAAATAATTTTAAAAACTTTGTTCGCTCCCACGAGACTCCTCTAACCTGTTTTGTGGATGTCGAGTTAATGTTGTGATATTTTATCTTGCTTATCCCAAACGAAAAGTGCTTACTGGCCGTAATTTATGGAAAGACATTCGCAGTACATTTGTGTTTGATTCTGTATACATTAAAAGACTAAATAAAACCACAAACTTCCATTCCAATTTCAGCCTAAGTGGTAATATTTACCGTCAGTATCCAGCAAGCTTGACATTAACAAAATGCAGATAAAAAATAAAGTAGCCATTGTTACTGGTGCTGGAAGGGGTATCGGACAAGCAGTCAGTGAAGCTATTCTTAAGAAAGAAGGCAAGGTATGTATTTAAAACATTAAACGACCTATCAGAAAAGCTGCAAATGGTAAACTTCAGATCACTTTACAACAGGAGTAATTTTTCAACGAAAGCTCTGCACTCTCAAACATCATATATTTTGGCTGTGTCTAAACTTAGTCCTCTCGTTGAGGCCAGCAACGATAACACATTAGTTGACTCAACTTGTGGATGGCAGTGCCGTTGTCTAGGACAAAATGCCCAAAATTTTCAAAATATAAGCTCTTGAGCACTATTGTGCGTTAAAAGTTACGTACAGAATTAATTGATAAAGTTGATCGGCATATTTCATTTTCCCGACATATACAGTTAAAACTAGAAGCCTGTCATGTCATGCGCGCAAATAGCATGTCGATCAGCGCGTTAATCTACGCGTTATGACCATAGTAAGGTTTCAAATTCTGTACATATGGCCTGTGCACAAACAATGTTTCAGCCAATGGACCTCCGGGTAACCCGGAGGTCCATTGGCAGAAACATTGCCTGTGTTTTCTATGAGAAACCAGGAGAACCTGCCGTGTTTTGGATGCCATTCGATATGACAACTGCGCGCAATTCCTACGCGCAATTAAGCCTAGATAAGTGCACAGTTCGTGACAGGACTTCTACTTTTAACTGTATTCAATATTATACCTATTTATATTATTTTGTTAATATGTGATTCTGGCAGAAATTAAACAACGGTAAGCAATGGTATAACATGCAGGACCTGTAACACAAGGACCATGGAACTAGTTTCTGTGAAACGCCAAGGCACTTTGATAATAACTTTATAGAGCCGAGGGTATACAAAATGTAGCAAAGTAGTGCCTAGGCGTTTCACAGAACCTGTATGCACATGGGAACATTTATGTGTTAAAACAACTTACCCAAATACACAGTACTCTCTGGGGCTCAGCCGATGTATCGGGGTATGTGAGGTCGCACCGTTCACAAATGGGAGATAGTCCCTCAAGCAGAACTCCATCAGCGAAAAATGAAACTCAATTTGTGAGATGACGTCAGGTCAACTCCTCCCTTCGGGGATGCTTGATGACGTGAAAGCTGTTTCGCTACGCCTGTAGTTACAATGTTACAGCTTTCACTTCCAGACTTTTCAGAACCAAAACTAGTAACATGATATCAATTTTCCAATATCGGCACTCGTTTTTTCCACTTCTGTTAACAATGAATAAAATATATTTTAAATATTCAATTTACATGATCGAAGATAATGTGCGCATCATCAACATATTATTTTCTCGCAGACATTGAAGAGTATTCTTTGAAAATCGTTCCGCGCTTGCGAAATTGGTAGAACGATCGCAGCTTCTAGGGGAGCAGGGCGACCTAGCGTCTGTTCGTCTACATTGGGTACCCATTAAGGTCACTTTCTTATCCATCTTGTCGAATCTTATGCAGAATATGACGCGATGTCATCAATCAAGTGGACAGTGGCGTCATGTTGGCTGTCATGGTACATCGCGACATCACTGCTAATTTGATGCGCAGTGTTAGATGGTTCAGTTGTCCCTTTTGTGTGATGGGGCCATCATCGTAGATCTGTGGTGGCATGTGCTCGCTGTATATCCGAATGCCCTCCAGTAGAGTGGATGTGTATGTTTCTTACTCTTATCCAATCAAACATGCCAACAAAAACACCCTCACCCTGTTCGAAGTTATTCGCCCATTTACCAATAATGTTTTTATATATTTTCTCTCATATACTTCATCAGATACTTTAAATAATTTAATTATATCTAACCCTTCGAACACTGGTGGTATCTTCGATGCCAGTTAAATGGCAGAAATTGGAAGAGTCCATGTCCATTATTTGGGAGTAGAACATTAATTGCTCTACCACACACGTTCACTTAGTAGCCATCAGACTTAATGAAAAGACGTATCGTGTTCCTGGATCGGAATAGCGGCCTCCCGTGTTAAAAGAGTTAAACAAATTATATGGTGTTCAAGACAGTCAGATTTTGGACCATGAATTTTGGGCCTGCGTCCCAGGTGAGACCCGGAGCTCTCTTTTATCGGGCCGAGTCCAATTGTTAAATGCTCCAAACAGAGGTCTCTGGGATTTTCGAAAACGTCGGCCAAGAGAAGCACGTTGATATTAAGATAAAGCTTGTGGTAATATCTCCTTCGATGCCATCTATACTTGCCTTCGGTTCAACTCCACTTATAACCTTCCCCCTGTTCGTGGGCTTCCTTCCGCTTGCAGTGAAATTCAAACAGCGCGCGCTCGTTCAATGTTTCTAGATAGTTCACGTAAAAAATGACACCTTTTATCAGTAGGAGAACTAGTCGTTCCCCGTCAAAGGTCCGGCGTGATTTTAAATTGGCTTGGGACCAAACCTTCGAAGAATTCTTAAAAATAGCGAACTTCAAAATATTTATAAACCCGAGTCCTCTCGTGACGACATTTTTCTCCATTTATATTTCTGTACGCGTCGACTACAGTAACGTAGCCACGGAGGCCTGATGTGGCTTTGTCTCCGCCTAATATTTTCGCCGCCGTCCAAAACATTGGTCCAATGCAACTTTGACATATCATAGAGCCCTAAATTGGTCTACAAACTAGGGCTACAAATTCATCAGGCTCACTCTTAGAGCATTGAATGTTGTAGAATTTTCTCAGGGAGTGGGTGATGAGGGCCTAGTAATAACTAGAACTATCCGGCCTTTACGCCCTCCTCCCCCTTCCCAGAATGAAAGCGGGAAGAGGGGTAGAGACCGGAAAGTCCTAGTGTGAGGAGTCCCCCTTCTCCCACCGACTTTCCAAATATCATGCTCCCCCCCCCCTAAACTGGCAAGGGTACAGTTAAAACTAGAAGTGCTGTCACGGACTGTGCGCTTATCTAGGCTTAATTGAGCGTTGGAATTGCGCGCAATTACCACATCGAATGACATCCAAAGAATGGCAGGTTCTCCTGGTTACTCATAGCAAACACAGGCAATGTTTCTGCCAATGGACCTCCGGGTTACACCGAGGTCCATTGGCTGAAACATTGCTTGTGCACAGGGAATATGTACATAATTTGATAGCCTTACTGTGATCATAATGCGTAGATTAACGCGCATATCGACGTGCTATTTGTGCGCATTTCGTGACAGGACTTCTAGTTTTAACTGTACCACCTATTATAGAATCCTTGCTACGCGCCTGGTCTTCTACGAGTCTCATGACACTCTTGTGTCTCTATTAATATTCCTGTACGCGTCGACTGTCAGATGTTTGTTGAAGAAAATGAAATTCTCGTCGTTCTGGGTTATGTTGAAAATGTTCCCTCCAGACTCTTCATGAACAGGATTACTGGGGAGATTGTAAAATATGACCCGGAAAGAATGTCGCGGCTCAATAGTGACTCCGATTATATCACAATAAAAGAAGTGTCGAGTGAGCTGATTGATGATCACAACATCTCATGGCTGGTCTCCAATTCTCTACTGAACGATTCCTCCGAGGTCCACCCACACATATGTTTAAATATATTAACGTTGCATATAAAATGTATACTGATACTCTTCCTATCTGATCTCACCCCCTTCATTCGCTTTCCCAATCTCACTAATTTCCTTTACCCCGGTGCGATTTTACTGCACACTATTCAGTTGAATTCAAGAATATCGGAATTCTTTGCCTGAAAATAGCATACCATACTTTTGATATACAGTACGTGGAGAGTGGATTGTAACTAAATCACCCACGGAGTGGAGTTATCACCCAAGCTATGACTTTTAAATTTTGCATACATCGGCAAAAAACACAAGCAATGTTTCAGCCAATGGACTTCCGGGTTTAACCCGGAGGTCCATTGGCTGAAACTTTGCTGGTGCTGGTTATGCTTTGCAACAAATTTGCAATTATTGCTCGGGTGGAATCTCCACTCTGCAGGTGATTCAGTGATAATACATTATCCACGTACTGTACCCTAATGTGCAGCCACATTATCTTAATTTCGTGCATTCACCCTATTTTATCCACAGAATGTCTTCTCATAAGCGAATACTTAAAGTATTACATGCCCTTAGTGTAATTCTGTTGAGGTTAGTTATTTCATCAAGGGTTAGCTATTTCACCAATGCACCGCCATCATTATAATTGCAAGCCCCCATTGCTTAACATGGAACCGATTTTGAAGCACTTTAGATAGTCGAATGCACATCTCCGTAATACTATTGAAATATTCAGTTGATTATATATCAGCGCTCCTATCCACCCCCATCAAGCACATTCGTCAAATTTTAGCCTTATCCATCCTTCAGTTTCCATCGTCTTCGAATATTGATATTACTGAGTCATTTCAATTTGATAATTCGTCGCCTGAGTGCTAAAAAGTTCTATGTTCCCTTAGGGACATAGAACATTCTACCACTCAGGCGACAAATTCTCACCGAAATGGACACTGCATTGTGAAAGTCCCGCTTAACTTTTTACCAGTCGAATATTTTAGCTTACTCATTCTTTCATCTTCCCGTTCACCGAATGACAGACGAGAGTTATGTTGAGGTCATTAATCAGCTGTTCAACCACGACTTATTCAACCCATCCACTAAACTCCCGGACATACCGTCACCTGAGTTCCAATGTGTTCTATGTGCCTACTGGCACATAGAACACATCGGAACTCAGGGGACGATACACCGACACCACATTTCAGCATATCTTCGCCTGAGTTCCAGTGTGTTCTACGTTCCAGTAGGCACATAGAACACATTGGAACTCAGGGGACGATTATGAGCCCTTGTCAAATTGAACTCCAAATCACGCCCTCCCAGACAGCAGAGTAGAATACTTGTGTAATTATAACCCTTTGTTTCCTCCATTGTGTGTCAAAACTTATGATGACTAACGCAATCTCACTTGACCAAGTACAGAATGGTGCTGCCTTTAACTTTGTTACTATTTATTTATTAGGGTTTAACGGCGCTTTAACGGCCAAGGTCATATCATGTCGGTGACGGTCTTACGGGTGGAGGAAGGCGGAGTACCCGGAGAGAACCACCGAGCAACGACGAGCAGCTGCCATCTCCCCAACATCGTAACTCCGCACTGCAGCAGCCACTATAATTGACCACATATTCTGCAATACACTAAATCCTAACACCTCTGGAATAATTATTGCAGATGTGAGCGATCACTTCGCTACATTTTACATCGAAAAGAACGAAACTACCCACCCCAACAACAATACGTGCCAACCTAAGAGAATCTTCAATACAAGAAATATCAGCTCATTTAAACAACTGCTCTCTGAATCCGACTTCAGTAATGTATGCCTGGAGGCTCATACCAATGAAGCTTACGAAAATAATACGAAAAAAATTAACTATACTTAACACGGCGTTTAACCAAGCCTTTCCGCCGATGATAATGAAGACCCCGACAAAATACGTAAAACGAGAACCATGGATGACTTCCGATATTCTCCAGTCCTCCTTAAACAAGCACAAACTACTTGAACAAAAGTACAAGTCATCGACCAACTTCAACATTACAAGATACAATACCTATTGTCAAATCTTTAATCAACTAAAACGCAAACATAAAAAGAATTATTGTAGTCAAATAATTTTAGAAAATAAGGGAAACATTAAGAAAATCTGGGAAATTCTCCGCAAGGTAATAAATAGTGAAATTTTCCTTCTCCCACGCCATCATCGTTTATTGTTCACAACGTGGAGTTCACTGACCCGATCCAGATTGATGAGAAATTTAACGAGTACTTTCCTGACATCGGAAATCGAGTAACCAGCAACACGGCAAGCTCCACACAGTGATTCGCTGATTACCTAAACAACACTGCCTCCGACTCATTTTTTATATACCACCTACAAGCATCAAAGAAGAAGTCATATCTTCAACAACATTTCATCGAAACTACTTAAAGACATTATAAATGAGATAGCTGTTCCTTTAACCTATATCATAAATACCTCATTCTCCATTTGAGTTGTACCATCCAAAATGAAAATCTTGAAAGTAATACCATTTCTCAAGTCCGGGGATAAACAGTCAGTTATCAATTATCGTCCAATAAGTATTCTTTCCATGTTCTCTAAAATCCTAGAAAGGTTAATGCATAAAAGACCAACGAATTTCTTAGACTCAAACAAAGTAATCTATACCTATTAATTCGGATTCAGAAAGGGGCATTCAACATTTCATCCAATGATGCATCTTATCAACCACGTTTCCACCATGAATAACAAAACAACAAAAGATTGCACATTATCCATATTTTAGACTTTTCGAAAGCATTTGACACTATTGATCATGAAATACTCGTTAAGACACTTGAACATTATGACATTAGATGTATAGCAAATTCTTGGTTTCAAAACTATCTCTCTGGGAGATCCCAATATGTGCAATCCACGAATGAATCTTCGGATTTACTAAATGTTACCACGGGTGTGCAACAGGGCTCTGTACTTGGTCCTCTTTTGTTTGTGTTATTTATCAACGACATCCGGAGTCAAGTGACATGAATATTCTATCCTTTGCTGATGACACAATAGCCTACACATCAGGAAACGACCTCATCCTTCTAACGGAAACACCAAACAATGAATTATTGAAAATTACTGACCGGTGTGTAGCAAACAAGTTATTACTGAATGCTAATAAAACAAAGGCCATACTTCTCCACCTCCAAAATGACAATTACAATTACATCAACGTACGGACCCAAATATCATTAAATAACTCAAACTGAATAATAGCTGGTAATAATCGTCAGAACAAATCCATAAAATTCCTAGGAATCAATATGGGCGAGAATCTTAATTTTAATTACCATGTATCCACACTTTGTACGAAGCTATCCAGGACAGTCTATATCCTGAGTAGAGCAAAAACAATTTTACAACTCGACACATTACGTATACTCTATTTTACCCTATTTCAAAGCCACTTAATTTATGGCATTCAATTATGCATCAGCTACTAAACAAATTCTGAATCTGCAAAAAATGGCTATGCGCATCATAGCGAACAAAAAGTTCAACTCACACACTGAGCCCCTTTTCAAACGTTTGAAAGGTTCATTCACTCCTATTCATGTACGACTGGTCTAAAAACAACCCCCACTCCACGTCAGTTTTGATGATACATTCCAAGTGTACTCAAACCCCTCCGGCATGAACACAAGGCAATGTGGAAACCTAAACACACATAAACCAAGAACCCAGTTCTCAGCCGCTCTCCCGTATTTTTCTTTAACTAAAATGTGGAACAACTTAGAAACAACAATTAGAACCCTCACCCGTAACTCATTTAAAAACAACATTAGTCAATCATTTTCTAAATACCTATAGCGACAATATTGGCTGTTCCAACCCAAGATGACCCGACTGTCTCACCTTGTGAGGACTTTCAAGGTGTAACTCCTTCTTTTCTTCCCACGAGCTCAATAACAGGTTGCCCTGCCATTTACGGTTTTCTTATTATACATTACCCATATAACCTCACACAGGGACCGATCAGGACTATTTAAAATACGCTCTAGTCTCGGAGCCTATTTTTTCAATTCATGCGCCAGATTTCAATTTACGGAGTCACACTGCTGTTTGTAACACACAGTGCAAGTATGTAATAGCTCTCATCATTTTCATTTAGTACACTATAGCAAACATTAATCTTCACTGTGGTTTCTGATCAAGTCTTGGCTGCCTTGGCTGCCACAGTGAAGATTAATGCTTGGTAAGTTTTAACTTAAGCACTCTACAACAATGATAAATGATAATCATATATATAATACATGTAAGAGTGTCTCTCTCGATTATCCATCGAAAGAATATCAAAATATGATCGGAGAAGTTACGCGCCAACTGAGAAGCCTATTTCTGAGATTTAAGGGCCAGGTCCTGATGTTTCAGAACCAAATACGCACTGGCGCATGCCCAGGTCGGTCCCTGCTCACGGCAATTTGCACTGTTTTTACTTTAATAGAAAAATACTTATTTAGTCTACTTGGAAATTTGGTTAACGAACAGGTCAAATCAACTAGAGTTAGACGATTGGGAGTTTGACTCACGATGAGGAAACAATATCCAATTCCTATCAATATAATGTTAACACAAACGCCTTTATTTTCCTCAAATCTAATGTTTGCCAATGGCCATTCTGTTTTATTCAATATCTTGATTGTTTAGGAGATGACAGCAGGACAGTCACACGACTATATCATTCCTCACAGTGTACATTTACAGTACATGGAGAGTGTATTATCACTAAATCACCCACAGAGTGGAGGTTCCACCCATGCAATAATTGCAAATTTGTTGCAAAGAATAACAAGCACAAGCAAAGTTTCAGCCAATGGACCTCCGGGTTAAACCCGGAGGTCCACTGGCTGAAACATTGCTTGTGTTTTTAGTCGATATATACAAAATACGAAAGTTATAGTTTGGGTGATAACTCCACTCCGCGGGTGATTTAGTTACAATCCACTCTCCACGTACTGTATACATCTATCTATGAATTTGTAATTTTTGTTTCTATTTCTCGTCTTTTCCCTGTATTTGTATGCTGTGAAATAAACTGAATCTGACTGCACGTGTTGTGTGACGCCCCTATACAAACTCCCGTGTAGTGGTAGTCTCTAACTTTTTATTGTCGGAGTCTGCGGACGTCGGCTTGCATATGTGACATTCCGTAGCATTCCTACGGTGAGGTAGACATGGCCGTCGAGAGCGAGGACGGGCCCAGAAGGGATGTGTGGAACGGGCGTTATGGGCCCTGCGAGCGCTGAAGGCGATAAGCAGGGAATCTTGGGCTCCACCCGAAAATGTTTTTAAATTAGTGCTTGGAGAACCATTCGCCTGCATTTTCTTGGCAATATCTACTCAATTCTTTCCTAATAGCTTGCGAAATTTATTACCGGTGTAAGATAATCATGACCAATTCGACGCACTAAAGACTAGTGGAAAACAAAACAAACTATAACAAGTGGATTTTTGATATGAATGGAACCTGTTCAGAAATGCAACTACGTTCTCTTGCCACCTCCACCAACGTCGGTAGCCCGTACCAAAAGCCTTCCCACGACTTTCAGCTCAGACGTATCGATAGGTAAACCTACAATTTTAAAATACCAAAATTTTCGGGCACCGCGATAGTAGCCCCCATTACCCTCCCCCACCCCCCTCAGCCCCCCCCCCCCCCGCCCCCCATTTACGCATGAACTAACTTGTTTCAAAAGTGTTACTAACTTGTTTAAACAAACTCGTAACAGAAGAGGAGATGGTGGTTCTACATCGCAACAAGAATGCCATGAAATGTAACATATACGCATCTTTTTGTGAAATTAATGTCTTCGATAAATCTCTTTGAGGGTGCATTCCAGCTCGTCCACGAATGGTTGCCTACGATATCGTTCTCGGCTTGTTTCGCACAGTTCATCGACCTATGTCTTTGACGTAGGTGAAGTATTTGACGTAGAATTAAAACCCCGAGTGTTCTTGTCTTTGCTAATGCTTTGAGTAACTGTCGGTGCTGAGCTGACAGGTACTTATTTTTTACGTGAAGGACTCGAAATCCGCATCGACAACGAATGGAACTCTCAAACGACTTTTGTTATTCGTGGATTCTATGGAGGTGTTCAGTTTCGGCATCTCCACTCTCATCACTTTGTGGTTCGTGTAATATTCCTTGTGAACGCGCAAAGATTCTTTCTTCTTGCAAGAATTTATAAATTTGAAACACAAGAACCTTTTTGTAATTGCGTTTGGTGGTAAACTAAAACTCTTTATCCATTAATTGTATTGATTTCCGTCTTGCGAAATGAGAAACAAATTCATAATGTTTTCGCGGTCATTGTCTTGAGTGCTTTGTCTATGGACTCTAACCTTAACGTAGTGGTAGGCGAACACGTTAATGCTTCCTGGGTCGATCTATATTCTGTTGTTCGGCGTGGGAATAGAGATGCCACTCCAGTCAAAACTGTAACAGTCTGGACGTATTTTGTCACCCTGGGTGGATGTGTTTTACACTGGATGTAATGTCGACGTCACTGCCCACTTGAACAGGCCTGGCATTTTCAGGAGAGCCTACTGCTCGCCTAAAAAATTAAGGAGGGCGAAAACTAGCTCTCCTGACCTTAGAAAATAATGATAACCCTAACAGCATATTCCTTAAATCCACATCTTTTCAGATTTATGTGGTCTCTGTAAGACGGCCGCACTGCCCCTCCCACACCTCCGGGCCTTGCCAAGGCCCGGAGGTGTGAGAGGGGCAGTGCCGGCATCTCACAGAAACTATCTTGTTAGCAACATGAAATAAAATTTACAAAGCCCACTGGGCAGAATTCATTAATAGTAAAACTTTATTTTGCTGCTTTGAGCTTTTGTAAGCTTGAGGAGATCTAATCGCTCCCTCAGGCCATGCAAGGGAAGCAATTTTTAGCCCTCCTGCATTTTTCAGAATGCCAGGCCTGCTTGAAACACTTTATATCGTGTTGATGAGCTAAATGTTCGGAGAGCGGTATGTACATTACCCTCCCTACGAGGGGAACATAATTGTTGATGTGAATCTCTAAATTCATCACCCGTTTGAAAACCCAATTGCTGTCCTCGCCTTGGAAATATTTCCCAGTATTTTTCCCGCCATGCATTCGTACACTCTCAAATCAATTAGGTTACAAATTATCCCAAATAAACTGGATTGAGTGAATATGAACCCACTGAGTTCATATTCACTCTGAAACCTAGTCGATTTGGGCTGATTTTTAACCCAGTTGATTTTATTTTAGAGTGCAAAATCGAAGGTGTTAGAAGCACAAGTTACCATTTCAAATTTGGAATTGAGGTAAACGGTCTGTCTCCTGATATTTCTGGTCTTGACATCCGTTTTCGCGGCTCGCACATCAGGATCATTTTGGTCTTGAAGGCTGCCCTCGTGTGTTCTTCCATTAATTTCGTGACCTCGGACTCGACTTCGTTCGAGAAAGAAACTTTGTCAAACGACTTTGAATGTTTCTCCGAGGGCCACACATGTTCGACTGGAGAAAAAATGGGTTTGGGTTCTCTCTCGAAGTCTTACATAACGCGCCGGACAAGTTACCTGATTTTGAATCGTCCCGAACTTGCGGTTATGACTCTATTGTTTTCTTAATGGTGGTGGTATTTCCTCGTTTAGTGGAAGGAGGGGCTGGAGAATGTTTCCTCTTCAGTCCCTTACGAGTCATCATTACTGCGTACATTTGTTCTTTTTTCAATTTGGAAACGTTCTTGCAACCATCTTCTTTGGCTTTCTTTCGAAATTCTTCGACGTTCTTAGTTTTTACTAAAACGATGACATTATCTCTGTTCAGAGTACTGCTGCTCCGATTACAACCTTTTTCGTTAGAAAGTCTCAAATTTCGTTTTTTGTTATTTCTCAAATCGGGCTTGATTTTTATTTTTTCTTCATTTTTCGTTTTATTTTATATGTTTTTTATGAAAAGTAATTGTTTAGATACAAACGATTGAAAGAATTTCATAATTCGCTGAAAGCAATCATCATTCATCCCTCTTGAGAAAGTAATCTCAAATCGATCTTTCGTACAAAAGTTAAATGCAGTCCTAAAACTTCTTCACAGTAGAGTCGTGCACGAACTATTCTTCTCATAAAAGTCGGATACAAATTTTCACGACACATATAAGCTTTTGCCATCACTTAGCGTCCGTCGTCCGTCGATCGTTCGTAAACTTTTCACATTTTCATCTTCTTCTCTGGAACCGCTGAGCTGGTGTGAACCAAACAAACATATACATGTATATATAATACTGTATAATGAGTCATACTAGCTAGGTGGGATTGGTTTTTTGGAAAAAAATTGAAAATATTAACTTTTATTTCATCAAAAACAAAATGTTTAAGTCTGGTTTAACAAAAAGAAAAAAAATATGATAGAATATTAAAATGTGTCCAATTGTTACTGGCGCAACGCGAAGTGTAGGCAGGGAACTCCTGTACGCGGAAACAGGGTGGAAACCCCTGAAAATCAGAAGAGAAAAACACAAAACTATGCATTTTTTAAAAATGTATCACAGACTCGTAACAAGATACTTATCAGGTTTAGTTCCTCCGAGGTTATCTGTTTCTCACAGGTATAACCTCCGCAACAATCCAGACTTGTCGGTACCGTTTTGTCGAACTAATTCACACCAAATGTCGTTTCTGCAGAGCGCGACGAGAATGTGGAATTCCTTATCCAGGAAAGTTCGCGAAAACTACTCATTACCTCAATCCAAACAGCATCTCAACCGGAACAGGCTGTTGGTGCCAAGTTTCTTTTTCTATAACAAGTCACGAAGAGCACTGTACCAACTCTTAATGTAATACGACGCTTAATGTAATAAACTTTTAAATGTTAGCAGTTTATTACATTAAGCGTCGTATTACATTAAGAGTTGCTTGTACCAACTCTTAATGTAATACGACGCTTAATGTTATAAAACTCCTAACATTTAAAAGTTTATTACATTAAGCGTCATTCGTGGGAAAGTGTGCTGTATGTTACGCTTCTCGTCTCTAAAAACAAACGTGCTGCCCGCCCCAGCCTCCACCCCCTCCCACCCCCACGCACACGCGCGGAAATAAAAAAAAAACATTTATGTACATCTATAGATCCTCACAGACCATTGTAACAAGCTTTTAACGTATCAAAACACAACACATAGAAGCTCTTCGTCGGAACGGATTCAGTGGACGGACGGACGGACGGACGGACGGACGGACGGACGGACGGACGGACGGACGGATGGGAACACGAATATATTTCCATATGGTTTATTACATTAAGCGTCGTATTACATTAAGAGTTGGTACAAGCAACTCTTAATGTAATACGACGCTTAATGTAATAAACTCCTAACATTTAAAAGTTTATTACATTAAGCGTCGTTTACAGTAAGAGTTGGTACAGAGCACAAATCCTTCACTGTAGATTACGACTGTCATGCAGTAATCTTAATGATCACCTCTTTAAAAACCACCTGTCCACCACAACACTTTGTAGATGTGCTGCCCATGAAACAACAGAGCATTACCTATTCAATTGCCATTTTTATGTGAGAGAAAGAAATAACACGATTAAATTGTTGAGTCATTTCATTGATGTAGACATACTCCTAAACGGCCGTGTTTCGTATACTTGCGAAATTAATAAAGAAATCTTCCAAAGATTACACGAATATATTCTTTCCACAAAAAAGATTCTAAACTGAGATACATTCCACTCCTTGCTTCCATGAATACTTTGTTTTCGGTGTTTGCCCTATGTGCATATCATCGTATTCCATCGTGTTGCAATAGTCAGTAGAATGCTTTTCCCTCTGGGTGTGTTCATTCCCCCCCCCCCCCCCGTTTCTTTAATTCCTGGATGAATATCATTACTTGTAATTTCCCCATCGCACCTCTTTCCTTTATCTTTCTCTGTCTTAACCCCCTGCACACTGACGTCAAAATATCTAAATTTCAGGCAGAAAAAATTTCCCATAATGCAACTAGAAATTTAACCAATTCAATCTCGTTTGACAGAGCTCATTGAGCTCTGTCAAACGAGATTGAATTGGTTGAATTTCTAGATACATTATGGGAAAAAATAGCTTCCTGAAATTTGGGTATTTTGACATCAGAGTGAAGGGGGTTAACCCTAATATTTTTTTCAGCACTAAAATTAGTATTTGAAGCATACAGCTTTCGAGCCATATCTATTTAATGAGTAATTCATAACTGGAAACAGCTTACGTAAGCTTTTTGCTTGCTGCTGAATCCTATCTCATAACAACCAGTATGTGAAATGTTAATTTATTACTTATCTGTATATTAATGTGAAACTGAGTTATGAAATAAGATATTGTTTAAACTAAAAAGAAAAAAATATTTTTAATAGCTACCCTTCTATGCAGTTGCCATAATAAAAACAAAAAGACAAAGTTTGCTCTTCTTGAGTCAGAACAAAAACAAGTTCCCTTTTATGCAACCAATACTTGCAACATACAGTACGTGGAGAGTGTATTATCACTAAATCACTCGCAGAGTGGAGATTCCACCCAAGCAATAATTGCAAATTTGTTGCAAAGCATAACCAGCACAAGCAAAGTTTCAGCTAATGGACCTCCGGGTTAAACCCGGAGGTTCATTGGCTGAAAAATTGCTTCTGTTTTTTTCGATATGTATAGAATTTGAAAGTTATAGCTTGGGTGATTACTCCACTCCGCGGGTGATTTAGTTACAATCCACTCTCTCCAGGTACTGTATACACGATTGTGATATAAGCAGTAGTAAATTAATTACGCGGGCACAGTTCTCACATATGCCTGCATATGCCATGATTTACAGAAACTTGACTGTTTGAATTGCATATTACTGCATATCAGAATATCAAAATTAGGAAAAGCTTATTTAAATTTGATTTAAAATCAAAGGATTCTTGGAAAAAGAAATTGAGTTTCATTTGCAAGGTAAACACTGCGAAACTAGATTTGTAAGAATATAAAGCTATACATTTAGTTTGTCTGATCTGGTTTGATTGGGGTTTTACGTCGTATTCAGCAACTATGGTTAGATGATGCCTACATCACAACATTGTTAGTCCCCAAGATGAAGGGAGAATTACTCAAACAGATCCACTGGATGGCCTAAGGAATCCACCAACCACCGGATAGGCACTAACAAGCTTATCCACACAGAGACCTCAGTATAGGGATAAGACAAATTCCTTATAATTTGTTTGAAGATATAAACATATTCATTGAATCAGTGTACATTACGCATTTAGAGTTCGAGTGCCTAAGTTTTGTATATAAAATGTATGAGAAGGGGGTGGGTCCCCCAAAATGTCATGGAAAAAATATGCAGGAAAGGGTGGGCGGGCCAAAAAATCTGCAAAATAAAATTTCCCACCTATGTTCACGCAATTTTTCCCGGCCTCCCCCTGATATTATGAGAAAAAAAATTAATTTTATTTTTCACGATTTTAGTTCTCCCCGAGATTTTCTCTATTGTTTTCGAGAGGTTTGTTGAGACCTCCACGATTCGTTCGGCATGGAAACCTGAATTTGGACGTTTTTACACAAGCGTTGGGGCGGTTCGACCTCGTTTTGCCTTTTAAAATTGTCTCCCGTCTAATTTTCTCCAGAAAAGTAGAATTTCGACATGTTCCCCCGTTGTTCATTTACTCTCCGTGCTGTTTTTGGTGCGTTTTTCCTGACTTTTCCTGGTACTTATCTCATGGATTCTAAATTTAGATTGCTCTAGAAAAAAAAAATAAATAAATAAAAAAAACAAAAAACAAGGCGATTTGATGGCGGCGAAGTTTGAAATTTGGGTTTTGGACGCGGTTTTGATTGCCTAGAAGTCTCCACTTTGCACTACTTAGTAAGACGAGGGGGGTGGGGGGGGGGGGGGGATTTGGAAAAATTGGAAAAAAACTTCAATTTCAAATTCATCGCATAGTTCGCATAGATTACATTGCTACCAGCACCAAACGACCTTAGATCTTCCAACACACTAATGCTGTCGGGCAAGAACAAAGTAGAATTTAGAACGACCATGGAAAGATTAACTTAACTTTTTGCAGACAAGTTTTTTCTGTTAACTCATTTTTAGCTCATCTGGCCTAAAAGGTCATGTGAGCTTTTCGCATCACTTGGCGTCCGGCGTCAGTAAACTTTTCACATTTTCATCTTCTTCTTTGTAACCGCTGAGCCGGTGTGAACCAAACTTGGCAGAAATGGTCTAGAGGAGGGCCTCTACAAAGGATCCTCATTTTGTTCCCGTCGGATGAAAAACATGGCTTCCAGAGGCATTCTTTGATTCTGGTTGGTGGATTTTCACAAATCTTCTCCTCTGAAACCGCCAGGTCAAATGTTTTGAAACTTCACATAAATAATGATTGGGACCCCCTCTACCAGCGATGCTCATTTAATGTTGAGCGGGTTACAAACATGGTAGCAATTGGGGCTTACAGTTACTATAGAAACCCTATGAGAAATCACATTTTCATCTTCTTCTCTGGAACTACAGTGCCGACGTGAACAAAACCTGGCAGGGTTAGTCTATGGAAGGTCCTCTACAAACGATCCTCATTTTGTTTCC
Source organism: Pictodentalium vernedei (assembly GCA_031216915.1). Lineage (NCBI taxonomy): Eukaryota > Metazoa > Mollusca > Scaphopoda > Dentaliida > Dentaliidae > Pictodentalium > Pictodentalium vernedei. The sequence continues at coordinate 90,143,559 of CM062297.1, read as the reverse complement.
ATGGGTTTGAAAACATGGCCATCAGAGGCATGCTTTAATTCTGATTGATGGATTTTGAAAAATCTTCTCCTCTGAAACCACAGAGCCAAATGTTTTGAAACTTTGCATGGTTGATGACTGGGACACCCTTGATCAACGATCCTCATTTAATGTTGATCGGGTTGCAGACATGGCTTCAATTGCGGCTTATAGTTACTGTAGAAACCCTATGGGAAATCACATTGTCATCTTCTTCTCTTAGCTCAAGCATTTATTTAGGACATATTCAATTCCCCGAAGAATACCAAATTATAATAACATGATAATTCTATCATAAGTGTGTTGGCATTTCAGTTACTTGAATCAATTTTATGCCCCCTTTCATGGCTTCATTTTCAAAATCTTTCTCGGTAGTGATTTTCCAGCTACGGGGAGGGACTGGGAGGGGGTTTCCCCTCCCGGTCCCTTCCCCTAGTTGTTAATGCACTACCCTACACCCCCAATCGGAAACTTCTAGCCACGTCCATGGCTTAAATATTACTTATTTTAGTGGCAAATTATTTACTGTCCTGGACAGGAATAGCCGCCAGCAGCATGCAAGGAGTTAAAAAGAAAAGAAAGGCCAAGTTTACACAATTGGATGCAAAGACCGGGATAAGAAAATTGGAATGTTGTGGATTATTTCCCTTGATCTCCATACAGCTGGTTTGTTGAATACACATTGGTTACACAAAGAAAAATATCTCCACCGCCGCTATCTTAGGCGGAGGGATGGACGTTGCCTTGATTAAACAATTGGGGCATTGCGAATCACCCATTTTCTCTTCGGGTTCATGATAATCATACATAAATTCTGCATGCTATACTATTCATAAAGTCGGATCAAAATATTCCAAACCAATGTCTTAATGTATCATGTGTTAATAATAATAGGGCCCATTGAATCACCCATTTTCGCATCGGATTCGAATCATTGCACTGGAATATAGCTTGGCATCAGTCATCTTCGTCGTCTCACAATTCGTATAGTTATGGTGAAAATTGTACATAAATAGTATTGAAAATAAAGACTGAGTATAGTTTCCGCTATCTAAAGCAAAACTACACATGAACCCATTCCACCAGCCATGCTAATTCCAGTCTCACTAGACACTACCACTGTTGAATGAAAATTTAGAGTTTCCAGGCAATATCAACGATGAGCTGTTGCTAGCTGCTAGCCCTGTGCAGTGTCTAGTTCCGATGATTCCCGCAGCCGTTTCTGTTTTTGAACTATAATCCTTACTGCGTAATTTCCCAACTACACCACCAATATTTATTTATTTATTTATTGGTGTTTAAGGTTATATACTTATGCACAATGGCTAATCATGACCGTGACAGTTTTACGGGTGGAGAAAGCCGGAGTACCCGGAGAGAACCACCGAGCAACGACGAGCAGCTACCAGCTCCCCAACATCGTAACTCCGCACTGCAGCACATGCAGGGTTAGATCGGTTGAAGACATGCGTACCATCGACGTGCAGTACGCCTTAGAACACGGCGTCATCGTGCCCCCATGTGGACTCGGGGTTAAGTGACTACACCACCAAGGCATGCTTTCGACGAAGACATGCCTAGGTGATGTATTTGGAATATTTTATCAGTCGGTACTTGAGCCATCACTGTTGGAACAAATCAGGTTTATAGCACCCCATCCTTTCCCCAGTCATCTTCAAGACGCCCCGATTCGATTCGCGATTCAATTCGAATTCGAATAATAGACCCGATTCGATTCGCGATTTGATTCGAATTCTTATAATAGACCCAATTCGATTCGAAATTCGATTCGATGAAATGAAACGAGTCGTGCAGCTGATTCGAATCGAACTGACGGGTCTCACAGAACTAAATATTTTCCCATAGGCGACCATTATAACGTTCAGGTGGAAAAAAATATGATCGCATCACTTTAATTTTGGCATTCAAAAATATCTCTGTCAAGTATAGCCCTTCAGACAACTTTTTCTGATCTAAAAACTGGGGGTCATGCAACAAATAAGAGAGAAAAACTGGCACAAAGGGAAGTACCGGTCACGTGCACATATTTTTCAGGGAATTCCCTACAAAAACACACAAAAAGTAAATTGTATTTTTTAGGTCCAAAAGTCATCAAATCACCCTCTTTTTTATCAGGAATATTCAACAATAATGCAAGATGTCAATAGAATGTTTCAAACTTTTATTGAAACAACGGATTTTCCCAAGGCTGTTTATTTTTAGAGATTGCATCATTTCCGAGTGCAACATTTTAAGGCGGTTCACTCTAATTTCAATATTTAGTTCCGCGATACCATAACAACTTAAAATTCGAAATCGAATCGAATGTCGAAGCTTCGCAGGTCCCTTTAAACAATGACAAACAAAATAATCTCAAAGGTTTTCAGTTTCCCAACGCCGCGCAATCTTCGATCGCCTTTAACACATACGCTGCCGTAAGCGACTATTTTCACATATTTTATGACGATTATTTGAATGTCCTGATATGCGCAAATCAAACCTACCATCTGATTAATTGTTGGAAAGAGCTCAAGTATGTCATCGATTTTATTAAACTTCCTCGCATACAGGCGTACATATATGGCTAAAGTGGATGTGGCAGTAAAATGGCTAAACAATATGAAAAGTTATCTCCGCCAACATGTCGTGGAGAGTGTATTATCACTAAATCACCCGCAGAGTGGAGAATCCACCCGAGCAATAATTGCAAATTTGTTGCAAAGCATGACCAGCACCAGCAAAGTTTCAGCCAATGGACCTCCGGGTTAAACCCGGAGGTCCATTGGCTGAGACATTGCTTGTGTTTTTTGTCGATATGTACAAAATTTGAAAGTTATAGCTTGGGTGATAACTCCACTCCGCGGGTGATTTAGTTACAATCCACTCTCCACGTACTGTGTATGGAGATTTAATACCTGGATGTCGGTTTTTAAACACCGAGCCGCAGGCTAAATGAGACATCCAGGTATTAAATCTTCATATACCATACATGTGGGCGGAGATAACGTTTTTGTCCCGTTTGAAACACAATACAAACATAGTGGAAATAAATTTGTGGATATATTTCTCAGCTCCACAATCACTTGTACCAAATTCTTGATAATCATTTTGTTTTTGTAATCGCAGAAGGCAACAGATAGAGTTACATCCCTTGGGTCGTTAAGGAAACGCGTAAACAGTATTTTGTTGACATATCGTCCCCTGAGTTCCAACGTGTTCTAATGCCTCTTCGCACATAGAACACATTGGTACTCAGGGGACGAATTATTTGCTATTATTTTATTTTTAGGATTGAATTGTCGGAAATCTGATGATATTTGTGACTATTTTCAGGTTTTTTGGTTCGATTTTTATGTCGAGGCGAGCAAACGCGGAAAGCTTTCGTTTAAACCATACATACCCCCGATATTTCGCGTGCGCTTATACCCTGGATGTTGCACGCTCTCACATACCTTGGATGTTGGGTGCACCCTTTGTCATGGCTATTTATCCAAGGCATTCTGATCAATCAAAAGACAGAATTTATCGGTTTTTAGGGACAAACTTTGATGTCTGCAACAATTAAATATTTAGATGATTTTCACATTTTTCGTGGCAATGTAAATTGGATATTTACAATATACTTCAGTTATTATTGACAAAAAACAAGTTCCGATATTAAAAAAGTTTATACAGTGTTATTAACTTTCAGGCAAGATAGGACGCCGTGGAGTTTCATAAGGGGAAAGCTGTTACGCTACGACGTAACAGCTTTTACATCATGAAACTTCATAGATTTGGAGGAGTTATAGCGCTGATTATCTTGCCGTCATATTGGCGGGGTGGGGTGGGGGGGGGGGGGGTGTATCACCTCCCCCCCCAGCTAGGAGTATTTTTTTTAATAATTGGAAATTCCGAGGTCAAAAATCAAATAGTTGGAAATTCAATAAATTAACATTGTTCATGAAAAATATTAAAATTCCAACTAATGATGATAAATTTTAATCTTTTATTTCCAACTGGAAACTTGACTTTCAAATTTCCTACTCTAAAATTGACATGGCCCCAAAATTTCGACTCTGACATCAATCCGGTAAATCTTCTGACCCAGACACATTATAAATGATGCTTTTTCCGTTTCAGGACTAGTGAAAATTTTCAGAAGGGTTCATAACCCTTTACCCAATGCAGACGATTCCAAAATTCATTATTTTCAGTAAAAAAATTTCAACAAAACCATATCATGTGACCCCTCTTTGGAACGAGCTCGTTCCAAAGAGGGGTCACATGATATGGTTTTGTTGACATTTTTCGAAAAATATTCTTTCAGCAATGGTATTTGCATGTTACGTGGGCAGATGCGGGCGATTCGTTGGGTAAAGGGGTAAACGAGATCACCCAGCGCTGCAGTGCAACCACCTATCGAAACCACTTACAGTTGAATTTTACACCGGTGGCACCCCCCCCCAGCTGAAACCCTCTATCCACATCCCTGGGTGGGGGGGGGGGGGGGACCAAAGTCCAACACGAAGTCACCCAGAACATTACTGCTTTTTTTTAACTATGCGAACATGTTTTTATGTGTATATTCAGGTTGTTTTATCTGATATAGACAGTGAACTTGGGATGAAGACCTGCGAGGAGTTCAAAACAAAATATGGAGAAGATGCTGTGGTATTCTTCAAGTGTGACGTAGTGAGTGCGAGACAGCAACGAGGTTTGTGATAGGCTGTAAGGTACCTAAACCAATAAGTAATAAAGATGAAACTACATTTCATAAGATGAAAACATCGCAAAGATGTCCGGGTGAGAACGACGGAATGGGATGTAAGCCTGCATTGTCCCGTCTGCGGTGGCTCTAATCCCAACTAATGTGACTTAATTCTGTCTACACCAGAGGCGGCGTAACAGGGGGGGGGGGGGGGGGGGGGGCACAAGGGACACATGCCCCTCCACTTTTTTCCTCAGACAGTTGCGTGGTTACACAATGAGTTAAAATGGGCGCATGCATACGTGCCAAGATAAGGCATTCCTGTAATATATTATTTGCAAATCCAAACAACATTTGGCCAATGAATCCCATCTTCGGCCTCTTCGGCCCGTTCCTTCTACTTCGACCACCTTTCAACCCGAAGGCTATCCTTCGGGTTGGTAGATGACTGAAGTAGAAGGAATGGGCTGAACAGTGACCACACCGCGGTATGCTCATCTAAACGAGACACTATAGTGTGTCCCAGAACATTTACCGATTTTCGATTGTAACTTTTCCTCCTACTGGGCTGAACCATGGTAGCCTTGAAACTGTGTGCCCCTCCACTTTTATCGAGCTTCCGCCGCCTCTGGTCTACACCATCAAGGCATTCATCTACTTTAGAGTATTTACCGGTGGCGATTATTGTGCAGAACTCAGACTACTTAAAAACGTATTTGTGGAATGGATACAGTACGTGCAGAGTGTATTATCATTAAGTCACCCGCGTAATGGAGATTCCACCCAAGCAATAATAGTAAATTTGATGCAAAGCATAACAAGCACAAGCAAAGTTCCAGCCAGTGGACCTCCGGGTTAAACCCGGAGGTCCATTGGTTGAAACATTACTTGTGTTGGTTGTCCATATATACGGAATTCGAAAGTGATAATTTGGGTGGTAACCCCACTCCGCGGGTGATTTTGTCACAATCCACTCTCCACGTACTGTAATTGTTGGTAATAGTTGTAAGGAACGTGTCTGCCACTTTTTAGCTCACCTGGCCTAAAAGGCCGTGTGAGCTTTTCTCATCACTTGGCGTCCGTCGTCTATAAACCGTTCACATGTTCATCTTCTTCTATGTAAACGCTGAGCCGATGTGAACCAAACTTGGCAGGATTGGTCTATGGGAAGTCCTCGACCCTCATTTTGTTCCCGTCGGATGAAAAACATGGCTCCTAGAGGCATTCTTTGATTCTGGTTGGCGGATTTTCACAAATCTTCTCCTCTGAAATCGCCAGGCGAAATGTTTTGAAATTTCATATAAGTGATGACTGCCCCCCCCCCCCCCCCCCCCCCCCCACTTCCAAAGATACTCATTTAATGTTGATCGTGTTACAAATATGGCCGCAATTGCGGCTTACAGTTACTATAGAAACCCTATGGGAAATCACATTTTCATCTTCGTCTGTGGAACTACGGTGCCGATGTGAAACCAATCCTAGCAGGGTAGTCTATGGGAGGTCCTCTACAAACGAGCCTCATTTTGTTCCCATGGGTTTGAAAACATGGCCGCCAGAGGCATTCTTTGATTCTGTTTGGTGGATTTTGAAAAATTTTCTCTGAAACCACAGGACCAAATGTTTTGAAACTTTGCATGGTTTATGACTGGAACTCCCTCTACCAACGATCCTCATTTAATGTTGATCGGGTTGCAAACATGGCTTCAATTGCGGCTTATAGTTACCGTAGAAGCCCTATGGGAAATCACATTTTCATCTTCTTCTCTGGAACTACTGAGCCCACGTAAACCAAACTTGGCAGGAATGATCTATGGGAGGTCCTCTACAAACGACCCTCATTTTGTTTCTGTGGGTTGAAAAACGTGGCCGCCAGAGGCATTCTTTGATTCTGATTGGTTGATTTTCAAAAGTCTTCTCCTCTGAAACTGTCAGGCCAGATGTGTTGATACTTCACATAAATGATGACTGGTACCCTCTCTACCAACGATCCTCATTTAATGTTGATCGGGTTGTAAATATGGACGTAACTGCGGCTTATAGTTATTATAGAAACCCTATGGGAAATCACATTTCCATCTTCTTCTCTGGAACTACTGAGTCGACATGAACCAAACCTGGCAGGGATAGTCTGTGGGAGGTCTTCTACAAAGGCTCCTCATTTTGATCCCATAGATTTGAAAACATGCCGCCAGAGGCATTCTTTGATTCTGATAGGTGGATTTTGAAAAATCTTCTCTGAAACAACAGGACCAAATGTTCTGAAACTTTGCATGGTTGATGACTGGGACATCCTCTACCAACGATCCTCATTTAATGTGATTGGGTTTCAAACATGGCCAGAATTGCGGCTTATAGTTACTATAGAAATTCTATGTGAAGTAACATTTTTATCTTCTTCTCTCGAACTACTAAGCCAAAGTTGGCAGGAATGGTCTATCTTGGCACGTATGCATGCGCCCTACAAACAATCCTCTTTTTGTTCCTGCCGGTTGGCCGCCAGAGGCATTCTCTTCCTCTTTGGTCAATTATGAAAAATGTTTTCTGAAACTACAAGCTAGGCCAAATGTTTTGAAACTTTGCTGTTATAGGCTATTATGAAAATATAAACCCTATGCCGGCAGGGTATATTGAATAGTACAGTTTCAAATTCTGTACATCTGGACAAAAAAACCACAAGCAGTGTGGCAGCCAATGGTCCTCTGGGTTTAACATGGAAGTCCATTGGCTGGAACTTTGCTTGTGATTGTTATGCTTTGCAACAAATTTGCAGTTATTGGTTGGGTGGAATTTCCAATCTGTGGATGTTTTTTAGTGATAATACACTCCCACGTACTGTAGCAGTTTTCTCCACTGAGAACTGGGACAATGATAAAATATTGTGTACAGTAGTGTTGGGATGCACCTGGAAATAACTTTGCTACTATCGGTTATCAGAAAAAACTGCTGTGATTGATGACAGGTGTTTGGAAAACTTGGTGTAATTTTATACTGATCAGCATTCTCCACATTATTATTTTGATTTAATCATTCATTCAAGATAGACATAATGACAAATCCTTTGAATAAAATGTTGTTCTTTGTGTAACCCTTTGCCTATCCAAAGCTCTTTGAAAGAGAGCACAGTCTGAAAAACTGTAATTTTCAAAATGTTCTTTAACCTTCTTTTACTGATTTTTATTGAAAGAGAATCCATAAATCTGTGCTGGCACTATTTGGTAAACAGTATTACTGTGATACTGTTGATTTCTAACTTAACCCTGCACATATTAGGGTGCTGCGAATATTCGAGATTCGATTCGATATCGATACCATGCATATGCTTCGAGATCGATCCCGAATCAGTCTCAGGATTCGATTTGTTCGAATCTCTCGTACTAACTTCAATTTGTTACATTTCCAACAAAAATAGGATAAAACTGTCATTAGAAAATTCATTCATGTAGGCTCAATTCCTATTTATTTGAGTAATTGACAATGTTTAATTGTTAGGTAAGGTGTGAATTTGGCCCAGAACATGATCCATAGTTTTGGTTTTTGAAGGCTTAACTTGTTACTATTCACGTTCTTAAGAACGTGAATAGTAACAAGTTAGGCCTTCAAAAACTAAAACTATTAACAATAAGCCTAGCTTTTTCAGCGACGGTGCTACAGAGAATATTCAGTTATTGGTGTTTAAGGTGTTCACTCCATCGCGTAAGGGTCATCACAGTGTTCCGTAACTTCCGTTTGATGCAATATGAAATAACTTGTCTTTTAAGATTCGATTCGGGATTCGATTCGATGTCGATATCAGAGACACGATTCGATTCGAGATTCGATTCGAAAAGAAATTTGTGATTCGCAGATCCCTAGCACATATGGTTTCAGAGAAGTAGATATGGATTGGAGCAATTATGGCTGGAATATTATGAAATTCAGTCTGTCTGTCCCCATCTGTCCATCCATCTGTCTGTCCATCCATTCATTCCTCTGTCTGTCTGCCTGCTGCCCGTGCCTGAAAGATTGCTACCTGCCTGCCCATGTGCACACCCACGCACCTGCCCATATGCCTACGGACGTGCTGCATTGGTCTGATTGGTTGATTTTGAAAAATCTTCTCCTCTGAAACTGCAAGGCCAAATGTTTTGAAACTTCACATGATTGATGACTTGTACACCCTCATCGAATGATCCTCATCTTCTTCTCTGTAACTGCTGAGCTGGTGTGAACCAAAACTTGGCAGGAATGGTCGATGGGAGGTCCTCTACAAATGATCCTAATTTTGTTCCAGTCGGATGAAAAAACATGGCTGCCAGAGGCATTCTTCGATTCTGGTTGGATTTTCAAAAATCTTCTCCTCTGAAACCGCCAGGACAAATATTTTGGCACTTCAAATAAATGATGTCTGGGACCCCCTCTAACAACGATCCTCATTTAATGTTGATCGGGTTGCAAACATGTCTTCAATTTCAGCATATAGTTACTATAGAAACCCTATGGGAAATCACATTTTCATCTTCTTCTCTGGAACTACTGAGCCGACGTGAACGAAACCTGGCAGGGATAGTCTATTGGGGGTCCTCTACAAACGATCCTCATTTTGATCCCATGGGTTTGAAAATATGGCCGCCAGAGGCATTCTTTGATTCTGATTGGTTGATTTTGAAAAATCTTCTCTGAAACCACAGGACCAAATGTTTTGAAACTTTGCATGGTTGATGACTGGGACCCCCTCTACCAACGATCATCATTTAATGTTGATCGGGTTGTATACAGGGCCGCAATTGCGGCTTATAGTTACTATAGAAACCCTATAGGAAATCACATTTTCATCTTCTTCTCTGAAACTACTGAGCCGACGTGAACCAAACCTGGCAGGGATAGTCGATCGAAAGTCTTCTACAAAAGCTCCTCATTTTTGTTACTGTGCGTCAAAAAACATGGCTACCAAAAACATTTTTTGATTCTGATTGGTGGATTTTGAAAAATATTCTCCTCTGAAACCACAGGGCCAAATATTTTGAAACTTTGCATGGTTGATGACTGGGACACCCTCTACCAACGATCTTCCTTTAATGATGATCGTGTTGCAAACATGGCTACAATTGTGGCTTATAGTTACTATAGAAACCTTATGGGAAATCACGTTTTCATCTTCTTCTCTGGAACTACTGAGCCAACGTGAACCAAACTTAGCAGGAATGGTCTATGAGAGGATGGGAATATGTGACCACCAGAGGCTATATTCTAATGCTTAACCCAATGCCTCTCCTGTCTGCACGAAGATCGGTACTATCAGCAAAATACTTGTTTTTTGAGAATCTGGTAAGGGTTGGTTCCAGTTTTCTCCATTGAGAACTGGGACAAAAAAACCCCAAAATATTGTGTACACAGTTCAAGTCAAAATAAGTTGTAGCATAACTGCAATAATCTAAATAAACTGCTGCTCCTGCACTGACAAGATCAGGATCTGACATTTTCTGAAAAGCTATCAGTGAGAGCTTTCCAGAAAATGATGTCAGCTTCTGGTCTCATCAGTGTAGGAAAAAAAAGATACATAGTTTATAGGATTATCCTTCAACTTATTTTGACTTCTACTGTAAACAAGTGCAGCTGTAATTATATTAATACATGTATTACTCTCAAGTTACTTATCTGAAATACTGATTGATGACAGGTGTTTGGAAAGCATGAAAGCTTTGTTTGTTTTCTTTTCCCATCATGTCAGCTTAGCTGTCCAGTAAATTATATCATTTAAGATATGACAGAATTGGAGTAAAATATGTTTCCTGTAACCCTTTACCTATCCAAAGCTATTTGAAAGAGAATACTGTCTGAAAAAATTGTAATTTTCAAAATATTTAACCTTCTTTTACTGATTTTTTTGTTGAAACAGAATTCATAAATGTGTGCATTTTCAAGAAATTTCCTTTGAAACTACATGGCCAAATGTTTTGAAACTCAATGTAACTGATGACTGTAACCCCCTCTACGAATGACCCTCATTTAATCTTCATCGGGTTGCAAGTATGGCTGCAATTGTGTCTTATAGTTACTATAGAAACCCTATAGGAAATCACATTTTCATCATCTTCTCTGAAAGTACTGAGCCAATGTGAACCAGACCTGACAGGCATAGTCTATGAGAGGTTCTCTACAACTGCTTCTCATTTTATTCCTGTTGGATGAAAAACGTGGCCGCCAGAAGAATTCTTTGATTCTGATTGGTCAATTTTGAAAACTCTGCTCCTCTGAAGCCACAGGGCCAAATGTGTTGAAACTTTGCATGATTGATGACTGGGACACCGTCTACCAGCGTTCCTCATTTGCAAATATGGCCACAGTTTCAGTTTATAGTTACTGTAGAAAAACCCTAAATCACATTTTCATATTCTCTCTGGAATCTATGCCCCCAAAATGTATCGCGGTTCCCGTGGGAACACCTGGCGCTAAAAATATAGAAAAATGAAATGTCCAATATTTCCCAAACTGCACGGACTGGAGATTTTGTATTTGGTATGAAGCTTTCTTCTGAGCAGTTGAAACAATTGGACAAAAAAATTGCTGGCGAATCAGCCATATGGTTCATTGAGATTACACTTTCTCCATACCCTTAACCCTTACAGTTTAGGACAACTTGATCCAGGTGAGCGTGTTAGGCTTTCTTGAGCCTCTAGTTTGGAATCCCTATAGAATCCCTTTTGGGGGAAACGTCGGTGGTTATAGAATCCCTTTTTAGTCGTACGTGTCACATGGGTGCCTTTTCACATAAGCACATATCCGCACATCCAGCATGTGCCTATGTGCTAGTGCACAATGTGTCACATTGTGCCTTTTTACATAAGCACATATTGGCACATCCAGCTTGTGCCTATGTGCTACTGTAATGTGTACAATAGAAGATAAACACATCCAGGGGAGTCAGAATAAATAGAACAAAGAATGCATAACATAGCTTGTAGATACATTGGTAGAAACCGAGAATTTCCTGGAAAATCAGAGCCATGTAAACAGTTGTGGGGTTGTTTGTGGTAATTCTACGAAGTAATTATGGATTCGTGGGGTAATCTGAGCCAAATAACCAATTGTTGGGTTGTTTGTACCATAGCACTACGTGCAAAGCCGATAAAATGGGGAATCCGTATCAAATAAAGCCGTTTTAGGTGATTTGGAGGGATTGTCGGTTTTATTTGGGTAATTGTACGAGTCGGGAAATTTCTCTTGTACAAAGGAATACACCCTCCGAACATACCCCCGCTCCATTGCAGAAAATTGGGTAACATAGCAACCACATGCTACCATAGAAACCTCCAGTAAACAAAATGGCCGACGATGGAAACACGTATCACCCTAACAACACGTGCTGCGCATGCACACTAACACCACTTATCACTATGGACAGAAGTCACAAGATGGCCACTCACGCGAGTTACCGTGACAACCAAACATGGCGCCACTGGGTCACGTGACTATGACGCCACATGAGATCCTGCCAATGGGGCACGATCCATCGCTCTCCTACTGCTAACGTACAGTACTCCATGTACTCCATGTCGGCTATGCTGGGCCCAATAACCCGAATCTAGTACAACATACCACCGTTTGTATGACCGACTGTGTGTCAATGGGATCGCAGGATTTTCCCCACAAGGAGGTTTGTGCACCCCGACAGGAGGGATAGGGATTTCCCCGGCAAGTCTACAATAATGAAGGCAGTTTCCCCGACAGGGTGGGGGCTTAGCCCTGAACCCCTTCTTGGTGTCACCACTGTTGTGTGTATGACAGTCGAACTGTCGGAACTCCGCTTTTATAAATACACCCCTGTAAATGGATGTTCACCCCTTAGTTGGTGATGTGGTTTCGTTAAGACAGAACACAGCGAAGGTGGAGTGCGGTTTTCAGGAGTCGGCGGCGCGAGTTGGCGTTCTTCGGGTCGTTTCACGTGTGCCCACAAGAGCCATTGATTCCTGTTCCACGTACTCTACCAGGAATGTGTACACGGCACTGAGAATTCTTATTTGGTATGAAGCTTCCTGAGGACGAACAGAATGGAATGGTCCAAAAAAATTACTATCGGTTTTAACATAGGCTACTTTTTCTGGACTTTGAAAAAGTGCTGAGTCAGCATTTTTAGCTCACCGAACTTATCACTTGCCGTCCGTCTTCATCGTCGTCCGTCGTCCGTCGTCATCGCCCGTCGTGAACTTTACATAATCGACTTCTCCTCACAAACTACTGGACAAAATTGAACCAACTTTGGTGTGCATGTTCCTTATCATATGCCAATTCAATTTTGTTCAATTATTACCACAAGGGGCATAACTCTGATAGCACCCATATTTTTTTTTAAAAATACAAAACAATCTTCTTCTTCAGATCCACCAGTCAGAATCTGTTCATATTTGTTCTACAACATCTCTGGGGGTGGGTGGGTGGGGGGGGGGGGGGGTGGGGGTGGGGTAGGATTCAAGTTTGTTCAAATCGAGTCCCTGGGTTACGATTTGGGCTCTCTATTGGAGCCCGACTTTTAACTTAGTGCAATATGTGGAATATTGTTTAAAAATCTTCTTCTTCAGATCCACCAGTTGAGATCTTTTGATATTTGGTATACAACATCTCTAGGGGGTGGGTGGTGGGGGGGGGGGGGGGGGCGTCAGATTCAAGTTTGTTAAAATCGGGTCCCTGAGTTTGTATTTGGGCTCTCTATTGGAGCCCAAATTTTAACTTTGTGCAATACGTGGAATATTCTTTAAAAATCTCCTTCTTCAGATTCACCAGTCAAAATCCTCTCATATTTGGTATACATCATCTCTAAGGGGGGGGGGGGGGGGGGGGGGGCAGATTCAAATTTTGTTGAAATCGAGTTCCTTGGATAATATTTGGGTTCGAATTTTAACTTAGTGCAATATAAGGAAATTTCTATAAAAATCTTCTTCTTCAGATCTATCAGTCAGAATTCTTTAACATTTGGTACACATCATCTCTAGGGGAGTCAGATTCAAGATTGTTCAAATCGGGTCTCTGGGTTGAAAATTTTCGGGTCTGGTTCGGAATTTTTTTCTGTCGGTTTTTTATGCGTTTTGTTCCATTTTGAGACAAAACAAATTTTTTAGCCTAAACATTTTGGATCCCGACTTGGAAATTTTGGACCAAAATTTGGAATTTTTTATGGTTTTTTATGCGTTTTGATTAACTATAATAAAATTTTTAGACTGAAACTTTTGGGTTCAGTTCGGACTTGGAAATTTTGGTCCAAAATTTGGGAATTTTTTCTCTCGTTTTTATATGTGTTTTGTTAAATTTTGAGACAAAAAAAAAATTTAGCCTGAAAATTTTGGGTCCTGTTCGGTCTCCCGAAATTTTGGACCAAAATTCGGAAATTTTTTTGGTGGATTTTTTTATGCATTTTGAGAAGAAAAAAAAAAATTATAACCTGAAATCTTTGGGTCCTGTTCCGACTTTTTTAAAAAAAATCTTCTTTATAGACCCTGTAGTCAGAATGCTTTCATATTTGGTATACAACATCTCTTGGAGGGTAAGACTCACGTTTGTTCAAATCTGGTCCCTGGATTATTAATTTGGGCTACCTATGGGAGCCTGAATTTTAACTTAGTGCAATATGAGGGAATTTCTTTTGAAATCTTCTTCAGATCCACCCGTCAGAATCCTTTCATATTTGATATACAACATCTCTAGGTGAGTCAAATTCAGGTCTGTTCAAATCGGGTCCCTGGGTTAATATTTTGGCTCCTTATTTGAGCCCAAAGTTTAACTTAGTGCAATGTGAGCTGATTTCTTTAAAAACCTTCTTCAGATCCACCAGTCAGAATTCTTTCATATTTGGTATATGACACCTCAAGGGGAATCAGATTCAAGTTTGTTCAAATTGAAGAAACACACACAGGCCCGTGCCAGTCTTCATCTCAGGCAACCCATGGCACTTTCATCGTACTGCAGCCAGCGCGTTCCACACTTTCATGCTTCTGCCGAAAGGAAAATGAACCAAGCTATCATGAGGACTTCATCTAAAAAAAGCTAGATTCCAGCCATCGTTTCTAACAGTGTGCAATAGTCTAGTGGTTTAGGTGTTGGACTCCTGATTGCCAGGCGGTGTTGCTAAAGGTTCGAATCCCGGCGGGGGGTGGGGGGGGGGGGTCCGAAACCAACATTCATAATTCCTCTAAAGCATGATTGTATCATTTGAACACACCCACACCCACACATACCCACACTAACACACTGAAAGCTTGATTTGCGCCCAAATACTCGACTAATGTCAACCATCCGACTAAAACATTTCTAATTCAATGTTTGCAAAAAGGCCTGGCATTTTCAGGAGAGCGATTTATTCGCTCGCCTACTGCTCGCCTAAAAGAAATTAAGGAGGGCGAATACTAGCCCTCCCGACCTTAGAAAATAATGATAACCATAACAGCATATTCCTTAAATCTACATCTTTTCAGATCTCTGCTTTGTAAGTGATCTCTGGTAAGATGGCCGCACTGCCCACCCCACACCTCCGGGCCTTGCCAAGGCCCGGAGGTGTGAAAGGAGCAGTGAAGCCATCCCACAGAAACCACCTTGTTAGCAACACCAAATAAAATGTACAAAGAACACTGGGCAGAATTCATTAATAGTAAAACTTCATTTTGCTGCTTTCAGTTTTTGTAAGCTTAAAGAGAGCTAATCACTCCCCTAGGCCATGCGAGGGGAGTGATTTTTAGCCCTCCTGCATTTTTCAGAATGCCAGGCCTGTGCAGAGTTTATTCGCTGAATCAATACTATTTTTTCACTATCTACATCTGTTTCCTCGGCAGAATTATTCAAAGCCGCTGTAGAGAAGTTCGGCAGAATTGATATCGTGTGCAACAACGCTGGTGTAGGTTCTGAGGAGACCATAGATGACATCGACAAAGTCATTGATATAAATTTGGTAAGTCTAATTTAGATATAGTAATAGAAGATATGAATAAGGCCTAAAAAGTTAAAAATTTGTTTCTCATGCCATCCCGCATGGTCATTTCGGCTGCAGCATATTTTCTTTTTATAACCAATGTAAACTGACAAAAAATAAAAATTAGATGGTCTGTGTCTGATATTTTACTGAAGTTAATAAAACTGATAAATGTGTCGCTTGAGTGCAACAGGGCAGCATTGCAAAGTCTTCTTGCACTCAAGGGATGAAATACACAACCACCCATGTTATTATGTAGATTATGAGGCCTAAAACACGAAACAAACCAAGAATATGAACTTTGATGGCGGCGAAATAATTACAAAAATAAAAAAATAGAATAGAAAACTGCCCGATCGCATGCAATTTTACACAAAATGGCCTGAGAAACAGAAGATCTACTTTGTGGGGCCTAATGAAGGGTCATGTGAATCTTTGAAATCCAGTTTGATTCGAAATCGTCCCAATCATTTAATTCGAGACCAAATGATTCGGAAATTATGGAATCGTTGAGATTAAAATCCTACCAAATGACTCCTTGGTTTGACCAAACAGGTGAGTTACCGTGGGATACAATACTTGAGTGGAAATTGGTAATATTTGTTATTGTAAGAAGGTGCAATAGCGACAATTTTAATGGTGGTGAGATGCTTTTCGAATGCCGATTCGATTCGAAACTCTTTATCTGATTCGATTCTGAACTCCATTCTGAACTCGATTCGACCCGGAATTCGACATTAAGCGTCCATTTCGAATTATGTGAAAACTGAAATGAGAGTTTTCTTATTTTTCGGATGCAAACTGGAAAATTTAAGACAAGTGTGATCAATATCATTGTCGGGCATCTAGGTACACCCCCTATAAGATCCCCCCCCCTCCCCGAACCGAACAAGGCCGGTTGTCTCAAGTACCTGGTCATCACGCGAGCAGATTTTCCGATGTTAACAAAAAATCATCCTCGCCGGATATGTCGTAATCCAAGATGGCGCCCATAAGGGTGGGTCAATTTCGAGATTTTACAACATCACTAATTTTTCTCGATTACGGAATAACAATATGAGATAAGGAACGAAAATTAACTCATTCGTATTTCTGATACCATTCCCCGTATAATAATATCAATCAAGTAAGTGAAAATCCAAGATGGCCGCCAAAATATGCCTCAAACTAGACGAAAATCTAGTTTTTCGACCCTTTTTTTCTCAAAAAACTCAAAGAAACTTGATAAAAAATTAGAAACCTGTAAACTTTTAGATGTAAAATTAATCGCAAATTATTCACCGATAATACCCATCGTGAACATGCACCATTGAAAGCCGATGTGGAAGACAAAATGGCCGCCAGTAATTATCCCGCTTTTGTAATGGGCAAGTTTACACTATCTCAAGTTGTACGATGGTTGCGAAAAAAAATGTTGGATACAGGTCACAGGAATCAACTGTATAGTATTTTGGACACTTTTTCTGCGTATGATAAAACCAATTCAGTCAGTAAATATCCAAGATGTCCGCCAGAAATATGCCTCGAAATTGAAGAGAATCGGTAGTAGATCATGTACCCGACCGGGCCCCATTGGATGGACCCAGTGGTAGATCTAGGAAGTGACATTATGTTACGTAACCCAGTTACGTCATGTTTGGTTGTCCTGGTAGCCCGCGTGAGAGGCCATCTTGTGACATCATCCCCATAGTGATACGGGGTCTTAGTGTGCATTCGCAGCGCACGTTGCAAGGGTGACACGTGTTTACGCCGTCCATTTTGTATACTGGAGGCCGCCATCTTGGTTTCTATGGTAGCACGTGGCGGGTATGTGACCCCAAACCCTACAATATGACACGGGTATATTTAGAGGGTGTGTTCGATTGAACAGGAGTAAATCTAATTATTACATACATCCCGACTATCCCTCCAAACCACGCAAAACTACCGAAACGGACTTTATTTTGTTTAGATTTCCCCATTTTGGGCTTATAATTGTAGCACGTTCTAGTATAGGACCGAGAGGTCTCCTGAGGGTAAGTTATTTATTATCTATTTACTGGTGTTTAAGGTCATATACTTATGCACAATGGCTAATCATGACCGTCGCAGTTTTTCGGGTGGAGGAAGCCGGAGTACCCGGACAGAACCACCGAGCAACGACGAGCAGCTGCCAGCTCCCCAACATCGTAACTCCGCACTGCAGCACAGGCAGGGTTAGATTGGTTGAAGACATGCGTACCATCGACGTCCAGTACGCCTTAGTACACTGCGCCATCGTGCCCCCATGTGGACAATCGGGATTAAGTGCCTTGCCCAAGGACACAGCGCGGGAGTCCGAATTGATCGCTCAGATGGTCACCCATCCAATGATTAACCGGGCTCGACGTTGCTTAACTTCGGTGATCTGACGAGAACCGCAACGCTACCGTGTCCCCCTGGGGTAAGTTCGATCGAACTGGAGTAGTTTGCTGATTCCGATACTTCCTATTTATCTAGTTCGAATTCCTTTGAAATCCTCCGTTTCTATCTATTTTGTCTGTAACTGACCCTATTATGACTATATTACCTGCCTATCTAGTCTCAGCTGTCAATATCCCATTCTCTGACCTCTACCAAGTCTTATAATCACCAGTTAGATTGCTTCATTTCCCATAATCTGTGCATATCCATACAGAGTTATCCCCTTGTGTATAACGAAGTCCTATATGAATCCCAAAGCCAAGCTGCAATCAAGCAGAACAAATATTGCTCGAATGACTCGAATCTTATCCAGCGAATAAGCTATCGAGTAGTGACTGGAACAGGCATTGCTCGAATGGCTCGAATCTAATTGAGAAAATAAGCCACAGAGTAATTACTCAACGAGTGACTCCTCTTATGGCTCTTATCCTCATCTGAGAGGATACCTATGGCATGGTGATGCAGAACTGGGGGAAATCTTTGGAGGATATCTTTTAACAATACCTTTTAGAGGAGGATACTTATCGGAGGATATTTATCTGAAGACAGTTATGGTTCCTAGTGTCTGTTCAGTTCCTTGCATTTAGACCCCCCGATGACCTTCATAGATTCAAGACCGCTACTGCTGGCTTGTCCAATGTCGCTATCGTCTGTCCTATGATTAGCTTCTACTGTAGTCACCCAATCTCACAGTCCTCTTCCAACCCTATACCATTACTACTGACTTGTAGCACTACTGAACGCTTGCTAACTAACTCAAATTGCTCGAAGGACTAGAATACCATCGAGCAAATAAGCCATCGAGCAATTGCTTGAACGAGTGACTTCTCTTACGACTCTTATATCCTCATCTCGGTATTGGAGGATACTTATGACGTGATGATGTACTATTTGAGGGTACCTTTGGAGGATACCTTTTGAGGATCACTGCTTGTGTGGAGTTAGTGTGTTAGGGCGCCTGGCAGTTGCTCGTCGCTACTCGGTGGTTCTCCCCAGGTACTCCGGCGTCCTCCACCCGTAAAACTGTCTGACACGAGGTGACCCTAGCTGTCGAAAACTGTCGTTACTCCCCAATAAATAAATAAATAAATAAATAAATAAATAAATAAATAAATAAATAAATAAATTAACCCTTTACCCAACGTAACGGCCAAAACCGGCCAGCGTTATTCTCAAAAATCGCCAATTAAGTTTCATTATTTTTTTCATTTTTTGTCTCAAAAACGTAGGTCGAGTTCGTTCCAATGAGGGGTCATAACCTATGTTTTTGAGACAAAAAGTGAAACAAATTAGTATTATTCAAGAATTATTTTTTTCAAGTGTCGTGTGCTTTTCATGTTAGGTAACCCTTTAATCCATGGCATAAACGTGAGAGACATGCTGTTTCTGTTATGATCACAAAATCGGTCAGAGAATTTCAATCGGGTCACGACTGTGTCACGATCCTGTGGAAATTATCTTTCCAGTTATCTGCCCATAGCAGGGAACGCGGTGGCTCAGTGGTTACGGCATTGAACTTCAAGCCGAGAGATCCGCGCCAGAGGTAACTGCGTGTGTCCTTGGGCAAGGCATTTAATTCCGATTGCCTTTGTGGTGGCACTGTGTACCAAGGAGTAATGCACGTCGATGGTGCACCCGTCTTCAACCAGTGCTAACCCTGCTTATGTGGAGTTAGTACGATGGGTGGGCTGAAAGTAGCTCGCTGTTGCTCGGTGGTTCTCTTCGGGTACTCCGGTCTTCTCCACCCCTAAAACTGTCGGACATGAGGGGATCCTGGTTGCTGAAAGTGTCGTTTTAACTCCAATAAATGAATAAATCTACCCATAACACTGGAGATTCTCACCCGTCGGAAGAAATATACGACTCAAAGTTTGCTAAGCACCAAGTATATCCAACTGTTTTACGTTTTAGTTGAAATATTGTGATGAAAAGTGTATATTTTTTTTATTTAATTATATCTTTAATGATTTAAGTACAGAAATTAAGATTTTATCTGTGTTTGACATCATTTTTAGCTTTTGAATACGATAACCATGGAAAATGGATATTATTGCTAAAAGAGGCGGCGCATTGAAAAGTCTCGTAAGCCAACTGAAGGGACCTTCGGGGTCTGAAAAATGAGCTTCAGGTGTATGGACACATCAGGAGGAACACTGTTGTTCACGCCTGATAGATGTTGTCAAATGGTGGTTGCATCAATGGTGCTGCACAACGTGTGCATAGACAACAATGTGCCACTAGATGAGTCAGGCGGTTTACCCGCAGAAATTCACGTAAATGGTGTGACTTTTGATGGTGAAAGAATGAGAGACCAAATGATCAACTCAAGAATTTGAGTGACATGTTGAATTTACATGTGTGCGACACATTCGACTGTATTAATCTAAATATACACTAATTAAATGACCTACACGTTTGGGACATGTCTATGGGATATAATATACTACTCAAAGTGTGCTAAGAACCAAGTATATCCAAATATTGTAATGAAAAGTGTATATGTTATATAATTAATTATATCTTTAATGATTTAAGTACAGAAATTAAGATTTTATTTGTGTTTGACATTATTTTTTAGCTTCTGAATACGATAAGTATGGAAAATAGATATTATTGGTAAAAGAGGAAATTTTTAAATTTGCCAAAAAGTTGACGGAGCGAACTGGTATGGGTTCAATATCGAGTATGAGGCCCATTACTGTTAATTACAGCTTGACAATGCCTTCGCATGCTCCCAATCAGGTTCCTGGTGATCCTTTGTGGGATGTTGTTCCATTCTTGGACCAGCATGGCACCAAGCTCCTGGACACTTTTTGGCTTGACTGGACGGGCTGAAATTGCAAGCTGCAACTCATTCCAGACATGTTCGATTGGATTGAGGTCAGGGGATCTTGCTGGCCAGTCCATACGCTCAATCCCCTCACTCTGACGGTACTCCCCGACAGCATGGGCAACATGAGGACGGGCATTATCGTCCATCAGAATGAATCTATCACCTACTGCACCTGCATACAATCTGACGTGGACACCCAGGATCTCATCAATATACCGTTGTGCAGTCAATGTATCACGTTCAAGGACACAGAGCTCTGTACGTCCATCCCAGCTGATGCCGCCCCAGACCACGATTGACCCTCCACAATAGCGGTCATGCTCAGCAGTGTTGGCTGCATGGAATCGCTCTCCTGGTCTTCTCCATGCCATACAATGTCTATCTTTGTGGTCTAGGGAGTACCTTGACTCATCTGTAAAAAGGACAGGTCGCCAATCTTCTCTGGTCCATCGAACGTGGTCCATGGCCCATTCATATCGTGCCTGGCGGTGGTTCGGGGACAGCGGAATGCGAATACATGGTCTTCTTGATCGGAGACCACCTTCGTGCAACCTTGCCCGGATAGTCTGCGTCGAAACATTTACCCTGGATGCATTCGGAAGCTCACTGCGAAGCTGGGTTGCTGTGGCAAAGCGGTTCCTACGGGACGAATGACCAAAAACCGGTCTTCAGCTGCAGATGTTGCCCTGTCTCTGCCACCACAATGCTGTCTTACCGGTGTGCCATACTGCTGAAATCTTGCCCAGGCTCTGGTGATCACCGTGTGGTGCACACCAAGTGCTTCACCAACCTGATGATGGGTACCCCCCCCCCCCCCCCCCCCTTGCTCCACCAACCCTACAGCCCGCCACATTACTGCTTCAGACAAATGTCTTCTTTCATTTGCATTCGCCATATTCAATCATTAAATCACAAGGGTTTGTGTAGAAATGAAGACTGAATACCCTACACCTCTCATGTACATGTCGACTGTACACGAAAACATCATGAAAATCATTGGGTACATGCTTGCCATGACTGTCATGAAAAGTCTGCCTGTCAAGAGAGCTGAGCTAATGTAAACACTGGGGACCGTCTCAATACATTCCTCAATCATATCCACCAAAAATATCGCAAATATGTCACCAGCAAATTTCACAATGATGTCTCAAATATTTGGTTCTTAGCAAACTTTGAGTAGTATATAAGAACATTTAAATCTGAGATGTTATTTTCTTCAATTGTTTTGTGATTCGTTACTAATTTTGCAATGTTGTATTCATGGAATCTCTACCACTTGTGTGTTAGTGAATCGCAACACGATAGCGATCTGATGGAGAAAAATACCACATTTAATATATGATGCTTCTTTTTCAGAAGGGTGTAATAATAGGATGTATGCTAGCCATAGAACACATGAAAAAGTCTGGTGGAGGAGTCATTATCAATACTGCTTCAGCCGCAGGTGTGTAGTTAATTTATTATGGAGACGTGAAAAAATAGAACACACTACAGACGAACTTGAATTTAATTAGATTCATGTTGCATTTCTTCTTGTCTGTCTTTGGCAAATTCGTAAAAAAAGCCTGGGTAAACCTGGAAGATGTAGAACAATATTCTCTTAAATCTAGGGATCTGCGAATCACAAATTTCTTTTCGAATCGAATCTCGAATCGAATCGTGTCTCTGATATCGACATCGAATCGAATCCCGAATCGAATCTTAAAAGACAAGTTATTTCATATTGCATCAAACGGAAGTTACGGAACACTGTGATGACCCTTACGCGACGGAGTGAACACCTTAAACACAATTAATTAAATATTCTCTGTAGCAAGGTCGCTGAAAAAGCTAGGCTTATTGTCCATAGTTTTAGTTTTTGAAGGCCTAACTTGTTAGTATTCACGTTCTTAAGAACGTGAATAGTAACAATTTAAGCCTTCAAAAACCAAAACTATGGATCATGTTCTGGGCCAAATTCACACCTTACCTAACAATTAAACATTGTCAATTACTCAAATAAATAGGAATTGAGCCTACATGAATGAATTTTCTAATGACAGTTTTATCCTATTTTTGTTGGAAATGTAACAAATTGAAGTTAGTACGAGAGATTCGAAAAAATCGAATCCTGAGACTGATTCGGGATCGATCTCGAAGCATACGCATGGTATCGATATCGAATCGAATCTCGAAAATTCGCAGGACCCTACTTAAATCACCTATTTGAAACAGGCCAATTAATTTAATTCGTTTCACACGGTCCTTTTCCAAACTGAAGTAAGGTTTAATGGAATAGCTTTACGCACGGAGAGTAGTATTTCGGCTTATGAGATCATACAAAAAGACACAGAAAAAGTCGAACCCGAGTCTCAGCAGAATTCTATTGTGGAGGCCTTTCATATCGGGTTTTGAGTAATGAGTGATTTCCTGGCCACCTGTCGGCATCCCCATATTGATAATCCCAGACCAATCACGGGGTGATGCCGAAGAGCCCACCCATAGTTTATTGTAATCGCAGTTTAGTTATAAAATACAAATGACGAGAGAAGAGAAAAAAAAAAGGAAGAAAACAAATACAGTTATTTTATCCAGGGACCAATATAATAAAACTTTTAAAATTGTATTTTCTAGTTATGACTTTACATTGGCTAAAATGAACAATTAACATTTTCAAAGATCTGATAACTTGCCATATCTTTTGAAACACGAATGATTCATTTTAGTCAGTTATATTAATAGGTAGAAAATATCATTATAAAAAATATAATTGTAAAAGTTTATAGTATTGGCTCCGGGTTAAGGAAATAAATGCTACAGTTAAAACTAGAAGTCCTGTCATGAACTGTGCGCTTATCTATATCAATATTATAGGGAGGCACAAACTATTAGCACCCTTTTCTCATCAACTTTTTTCGAGTTTAGTTTGAGTTTGCTCAAAGAAACCGAAACTAGCCACAAGTGTAAAACCGAATTGCTCTTGCCTACAACAACAGGTGAGGATGTAGAGAATTGAAATTTTAAAAGAACAAACGGTCTAATGGACAAACACCCTAAAGTAAAAAAGCTTACAATAGAAATCTCGTAGAACCACATGATGCAATACCCATCGTACTAAGCAATAACGCCACGTGGCGAGAACGCATGGCTGACACTTTTCGTTACTGGAAAAGATTTTCAGAAAAGTTAACTCCCCTTAATTTTGTAAAGTTGGCAGTAAATCTTACACTAAGTGTACTGGAATTTCATATACAAACTGAATAAAAATCGAAATGTTCGCAAACTTGTATCATCATTGTGGGCATCATTTCGCAAATTTCAGTAATTTTCCTGTGGAGTGTTACAAAAATACAGAAGATGGCTTTTCAAAGTTTTTTCCCAGTCATTTTGAAGGTTTGACTATTATTCTCTGTTTGAACCCATTAAACTGGTAGAGTGCTGGAAGCCCATTTTTGGGCTTTATTCCGATGTGTCGTTACCACAACTTAAAGGCAACATTTTCTGTGGATGTTGTTCATATCACCTTTGAAGTGAAATTATTTAGTCTGTTTGGATTTGCCCTGTTACAATTTATGGGAGAGTGCCTATTGGTGTGTCTCTCAGCGTGCCTATTAGCACTCTCCCATAAATTGTAACAAGGCAAAGATGTGTGTCCAAATTTTGATGACCAAAAATAATTCAGCACTCTACCAGTTAAAATGAGAAAACGGCGATTTCAACATTTTTTTGTTGACGTTTTCTGTTCGTTATACCAGCAGTGTAGACATCATGACATATAATACAGACAATATCCTTTCATCATGACATATAATACAGACAATATCCTTTCATCATGACATATAATACAGACAATATCCTTTCATCATGACATATAATACAGACAATATCCTTTCACGACGATTGTAATACAAGCTCTTTGTCATATACCATCGTTTAATATGTAAAGACCACTAGGGTGTAATATTTTGAG
Source organism: Pictodentalium vernedei (assembly GCA_031216915.1). Lineage (NCBI taxonomy): Eukaryota > Metazoa > Mollusca > Scaphopoda > Dentaliida > Dentaliidae > Pictodentalium > Pictodentalium vernedei. The sequence continues at coordinate 90,118,694 of CM062297.1, read as the reverse complement.
TTGTGTTTGTATGTTAGAATATTAGACCAGGGACCGACCTGGGCATGCGCCAGTGCGAATTTGGTTCTGAAACATCAGGACCTGGCTCTTAAATCTCAGAAATAGGCTTCTCAGTTGGCGCGTAACTTCTCAGATCATATTTTGATATTCTTTCGATGGATAATCGAGAGAGACACTCTTACATGTATTATATATATGATTATCATTTATCATTGTTGTAGAGTGCTCACGTTAATACTTCAAGTCTTAATTACCAAGCATTAATCTTCACTGTGGTTTCTGATCAAGTCTTGGCTGCCTAAATAGTCAGCCAAGACTTGATCAGAAACCACAGTGAAGATTAATGTTTGCTATAGTGTACTAAATGAAAATGGTGAGAGCTATTACATACTTGCACTGTGTGTTACAAACAGCAGTGTGACTCCGTAAATTGAAATCTGGCGCATGAATTGAAAAAATAGGCTCCGAGGCTAGAGCGTATTTTAAATAGTCCTGATCGGTCCCTGTTAGACCCAGTCTGGGGCGCGGTTGCTCAATAGGTAGAGGTGCAGGCTGCAAGCCGAGAGGTCCTCGGTTCGAATCCCACCTGCGGCAACCGCGTTGTGTCCTTGGTCAAGACCCTTCACCCCAATTGCCCATGTGGGGGTACGGTGACGTCGTCATTTAACGCTTCTAGCACACTTTTATAGGTTTTGATAGTTTTCACTTCCATTGCCTTCCTCACTCCACAACGGGAGATAAGAATTTTAACTAAGCAGGATCCAGCTTACTTCAATGGCAACAGGGGCAAAACGTCTCTATTTGTTGTCAATCTCAGCATTATAATTTATTTTGGAGCAAGAAAACCTTTTCACTCAGTCACTAAAGAATCTAAAGACACCCAATATTTACCCAGTCACTTGAGAATCAAGACACCAAATATTGTTTTTTGTTGCAGTTCATTTAAACAGCTCTTATGATAAGTTTATCATCTGTGGTGTAAAGTTGTAGTTTCTCTAGATTCAAAGGCTATTCGTACTGAAATTGCAAGAGATTTAATTTCACCCTTTTCATTTCTTTTTATCTAACAATCATATAGATTTTGGCCTGAAAACCACGAGAAACGGTACGTATCACATAATGTGTTCCGATTCCGTATCATACAGACGACTCATTCTGATTCCGTATCATATAGACGACTCGTTTCCGTAGCGCTATGGGCTATCATAACAGGCGCATGGATACATTCTATGTGCGTTTCAGTGATCGATCGAACATTATGTCCCAAAAATGTTTAAAAATAACTTAACCCTTTACCTAACATAAAAAGCAAAAACAATTTTTGAATAACTATTTTTTTTCATTTTTTGTCTCAAAAACATAGGTTATGGCCACTCGTTGGAACGAGCTCGACGAGGGGGTCATAACCTATGTTTTTGAGACAAAAAATAAAAAAATAATGAAAATTAACTGGCGATTTTTGAGAATAGCGTTGGCCGGTTTTGACCGTTACGTTGGGTAAAAGGGTTAAGATTTAATCTGTGTATGTGACAGAATTATTAGATAAATGAATTATCATGATAATGTGCATGTCCTGTGATTTGCATCAGAGTCTCGGTGGTGTCCAAAAAATGGGATCACAACTCGTCGGCAAAGCCGGCTCATTGAGATCCCATTCTGGACACTGCCTCGAATCTGATACAAACCACTGTATTTATCCATAAGCTACTCCATACACCTGGCCTGAGCAGCATTATATCCTTAGTGACAATAAATGATCGTGTTGAGTTTTAGTACGGCGAGGTAACAGTGTAACCGGTACTAGTACCAAACTGATAGTAGTGGAAGTAGAACATACTAACGGAATGATCAGAGTCGTGTTGTAAGAAAATGTTCAGAATTATTAAATCAATCCCGGCAGATGGCTTGACATGCCCGGTTGAAGCTTTGTGTTTCGACAACCATATATGCTGTCCAGAAACGTTGAGTTTCCTATATTTAAGCCACAATCTAGGAGCCGTGGAATTCATGGTGGAGTTGTGCATGTTCGTGTGAGGGAGCGAAAATGTTTTCTAAGCTGCCGAACCCACTTCATAATTCTCTTTGACTTGGCACTCCCACGTCCTTTTCCCGTTGAAAGAACGTTACATATCGTTGTCATATTTGCAGAGGCCCCTGCCTCCAAACCAATCACTTCTTTGAGCATATGATGACCCGTTGACGACAGTGAATGTGTCATCACTACTTCATTTCAGAAAGACATTGATGAGTTCGCAGCCAATGGAAAGTCGCATTCAGCGCACTCCCCTATTTTCCTTGGTTCACTGATGAGATCCGAAATGTCAAATCCTCCAGACCTCCAATGACGACAAAAAAGGTCTCTCTTCACAGACAGATATTTGTCAGCGGAACACTGGTAAAATGATTAAATCGGCAAATACAAATTATTTCCCATTTAATTGCTGATAATGTAAACTCTCCACGAGTTCTGTCTGCTATCACTGAGAAGCTTTTGAATCCAAAAAGTATCACCATATTGCCTGAACATTCGTCCTTGCAAATCGATTTTCTTGTTTCCTCCTTTAAAAGATCGAAGGTATTAGAGCGTCGCTTGATGCAAGTTCACTCTCTGATTTTACGCAGACTGCGGATACGACACACTCCTGCACAAAGGCGATCGCACAGCTTGCACATTTCAGACTAATAGCACTAGAAGATATCCATAAGCTAATCGTCTCCTGAGTTCCAATGTGTTCCATGTGCCTACTGGCACATAGAACACATTGGAACTCAGGGGACGTAATATCCAAGGGATCATCTAAACAATGTGTGTTAGGTGCCATTCCAACTTGATGGCTAACAACATATTTTGGGGAATTGGGTACACCAATCTTAAAACTCGCAAATGACTCAGTACGGTCGAATTCAAAGATTGGAACAAAGTATAGATCTCACAGGCTACGTGCTTGACTGATTTGCGTCCCTTAGATCGCATACAAGGTGTAGTCATTGACGGCAAAACAGCACAAGTAACACTTCGGTTCGACGTCCCTCAAGTGTTCGTGATTGGCCCATTACTTTACATTATTTACATTCTCTTCTTTGGTGAAATTATCTGTAGCCATGGACTTGATTTTCATTTTTACGTAAATGACATCCAGCTGTATATTTTGGGCGTAAACAAATGGTATGCTGTATTTCAGACATCAAAGCATGGATGCCACAAAGTTTCCCCGAATTGAACCATGATACGACGGAAGTGTATATCATATACTATTAAAACAAGTTTGGGATATTTGATAAATTGAGATATATGAAGAAATATATTTATATTTTCATCAAAAAGACAGTTGAGGCATTGCACTGTGACATCTGGTGAATGATTTCAGCGATAGTTGGGTGTCTTACAATCACACATTCCACGCACTGAGCTGTCAAAGACATGGATGGTCAGAAAATTTACCACATTCGGTCCAAGACCGCAATACCTTGTAAATCCTCCTCGTTTCGCGAGACAATCGCTGATCCGACGTGGCATACTCCTTACCAAACCTCCAATATCAGCTTGACTGATGTTATTCCATTCTTTCTGCTGTGCAGCGGCGAGTTCCTGGACATTTGTAAGGGGCTGTTGGCGATGTCGTAAGCATATATCCCAGACGTACTCGATTGGTGAAAGGTCTGGACTTAGTGCTGGCCAAGGCAGTGTAGTGATGTTCTGCTCCTGGGGGAACTCTGTAGCGACACGGGCCCTGTGTGCTCAGGATTATCATCTTGGAAAATAAATCTACAGCCGTGACGTCGCGCAAATGACACCAAGTGAACTGCTAACATGTTGTCACGGTACTACTGCCTTGGGACACGCCCTTGGATGACATGTAATGCTGTTCTGCTTGTCAGGTTATGTCTCCCCAGACCATAACCGATCCACCACCAAAACGATCGGCTGGCTAACGGTTACGTCATGGTCTCGTTCGTTCCGCCGCCGCCATACTCTGTTTCGCCTGTCGTGAATGTCGAGAGTGAACCTCGATTCATCGGAAAACATGACATTGCTCCACCGACGATTGTCCCAGCGCTGTCGTGCTCCATAATTACGCCTTGCTGGGATATGACGTTTAGTCAAACGTGGAATTATTCGAGGTCGTCAAGTGTACAAATTCCAGCTGTGTAGGCGATAGTCTGACCACTGATTCGCACATCTGTCGCTCGGTGCAGCTGCTGTCCAATTTCTGAGGCACTTTAATGGTGGTTACGTAATGGTGTGGTTCGGATGAAACGACCCTGGTTAGCAGTTGTCGCCCTTGGACGACCTGACTAACTTCTTCTTCTAAACTTGGTAACATACTGATGTGTCCAATCACGCGTATCAAATACCATTTCCCGAAAATTCAGCATTAATTTGGATATCCCCTACTTTTATGAATAGTATAGGTCTACCACATCAACTAACGAAAATATGCGAACTGTCCCTCAATTTTCACGATTCAACGATTTTCTCCAGTATGTATGTCCGTAATTTTGGTTATTTCATGGATGAAAACCTGACAGTTGCTGAACATGTAAACACATTTGTCGGAGTTTATATTTTCATTTATAAATATCAGTAAAATTCGATCTTCCATTGACACATGCAGTTTCTTCATGCCTTTGTTACTGATTTTGCTGACTCCCATAAAAGAAAGTATTGAAAAGAATGAGAAAAAATGTCAAAATTGTGTTGATTTAATCGAGCCTTGATATTGAGTCTTTCTTGCTGATTGTGCGTCTTTGGTTGTCTGAAAAAACAACTCTATGACAAGTCGTTTACACCATATCAACTCGTAATATTGAACATACAATCGCTCGGGCATGTTCACTCGGGCAAATCTCCCGTGAACACCCTCGCGTTTGTTTTTTCAATACCACTTGCTTTCTATGGTGTAACCTCTACAAACAAATGTGAAATATCAAAGATGGCAACATACAGAATAGAATCAATTAATGTTATCATCTCCTGTTGCGAAAAACTCCGACTGAGACGAACGATACAGATACTTTCCGAAAGGTAAAACTGACTTTTATTGGCCTCGGAATTCGCCACAAAAGGGCGTTTGCCATAGGGATCTGCGAATCACAAATTTCTTTTCGAATCGAATCTCGAATTGAATCGTGTCTCTGATATCGACATCGAATCGAATCCCGAATCGAATCTTAAAAGACAAGTTATTTCATATTGCATCAAACGGAAGTTACGGAACACTGTGATGACCCTTACGCGACGGAGTGAACACCTTAAACACCAATAACTAAATATTCTCTGTAGCACCGTCGCTGAAAAAGCTAGGCTTATTGTCCATAGTTTTAGTTTTTGAAGGCCTAACTTGTTACTATTCACATTCTTAAGAACGCGAATAGTAACAAGTTAAGCCTTCAAAAACCAAAACTATGGATCATGATCTGGGCCAAATTCACACCTTACCTAACAATTAAACATTGTCAATTACTCAAATAAATAGGAATTGAGCCTACATGAATGAATTTTCTAATGACAGTTTTATCCTATCTTTGTTAGAAATGTAACAAATTGAAGTTAGTACGAGAGATTCGAAAAAATCGAACCTTGAGACTGATTCGGGATCGATCTCGAAGCATACGCATGGTATCGATATCGAATCGAATCTCGAATATTCGCAGGACCCTAGTTTGCCACCCGGAGACTTTTTAGATTGCGATGGCGACTAAGGGCGAGGGCGATCGCTCGCCTGAAAATGACAAGCCCGGTCCACTCAATATATATTATCCGTTTTAGTTATTATTATACGCCTGTTCTATGAATTCCCCCACCTACAGCAACACTAAGCCATGCGAAAAATGAAAATCCGTTCCACACATATGTTGACAGACTATTTGTGGACTATGATGCTGAGAGTCCTTCTAATAAATGTTTTTAGCTCATCTTGACAAGAGTCAAGCTGAGCTAATCTCATCGCTCTCCGTCCGTCGTCCGTCGTCCATCAACTAGGGATCTGCGAATCACACATTATTTTTCGAATCTCGAACCGAATAGTATCTCTGATATCGATATCGAATCGATTTCGAATCGAATCTTAATAGACAAGTTGCCCCAAATGGAAGTTACGGTACACTGTGGTGATCCTCACGAGACTGACTGACACCTTAAACACCAATAAATAAATATTCTCTGTAGCAAAGTCGCTGCAACAGCTAGGCCTGTTATCCATAGTTTTAGTTTTTGAAGGCTTAACTTGTTACTATTCACGTTCTTAAGAACGTGAATAGTAACAAGTTAAGCCTTCAAAATCTAAAACTATGGAAAATGTTCCGGACAAAATGCACCTAACAATTAACCTTTGTCAATTACTCAATTAAATGTGAATTGAGCCCACATGAATGAATTGTCTGATGTCAATTTTATCAATTTTTTGTTGGAAATGTAACAAATTGAAGTTAGTAAGGGAGATTCGAAAAAATCGAATCCTGAGACTGATTCGGGATTGATCTCGAAGCAAACGTATGGTATCGATACAGAATCGAATTTCGAATATTCTCTGGACCATACCGTCAACACCATGTTTTGGTCTTTTCCTCCAAAGCCACTGGGCCAATTCAAGTGAAAGTTTGTGTGAGTGATGGTCCCAAAGGGGCATTGCATTTTTGTTCAACCCAACATGCCCAGCCCCATATGAAGGGAGTGAGGGGAAATGCTCCAAAATATTTTTGAAATCTTTTTCTCAAGAACCAGTGTGTACAATGACTTGATATTTCCTATGGAGCTTCCTTTTGAGGTGTAGTATCAAATTTGTTCAAACGAAGTTCGTGGAGCAATATTTGGCTTTGTAATGGGAGGGGTAAGATTTTCAGCCCCGCCCAAAATTTCTATTTTCTGAACCAATGGTCCAGTATGAACCAAATTGGTCTGTGGTATTATTGGGTCATAAGTACTTGATCCATGGAAAAAAAAAGTCCTGCATCCCAATGGGAACCCTGGGAGCTAAAAATAGAAATATTTTCAAACGCCCATATTTTCCAAACCACACGGAACAGAGAGCTGTTATTTGGTATGAAGTATCCTTAGGACCAGTAGAATTGAATGGTAAAAAAAATTGCCATCGGTTATGTTAGGGTGTTCTGTAATGGGCATCGAAAAAATGCTGAGTCAGCATATTTGAAAAAATGTAAAATCTTTTCTCCAGAACCAATCATCAGAATCTTTTGATATTTGGTATACACCATTCATGGGGGGTCAGATACACGTTTGTTGAAATAAAGCTCATTGGTTCATATTTGGGCTCACTACAGGAGCCCAAATTTTTAACATAGGGTAATATTCTTTAAAATTATTCTTCTTCAGAACCACCAGTCAGAATCTTTTAATGTTTGGTATACATCATTGTTATGAGGGTCAGATTCGAGATTGTTCAAAGCAAGTCCCTAGGTTAATATTTGGGCTTCCTACAGAAGCCCAAATTCTAACTTTGTTCAATATGGGGGGTAATTTAAAAAAATCTTCTTTTTCAGGTCCATCAGTTAGAATGCTTTCATATTTGGTATACAACATCTCTAGGGGGTCAGATCCATAGGCATATATTTGGTCTCGCTATGGTAGCCAAATTTTTACTAGGTGCAATATGAGGAAATTTCTTTAAAAACCTTCTTCTTCATAGTCGGAATGCTTTCATATTTGGTATACAACATCTCTACGGGGGGGGGGGGGGGGGGGGGGGGGGGGGGGGGGCAGATTCAAGTTTGTTCAATTCGAGTGTCTGGGTTAATATTTGGGCTCCATATGTGAACCTGAAATTTAACTTAGTACATAATGAGGGAATTTCTTCAAAAATCCACTAGTCAGAATGTTTTCATATTTTTATACAACATGTCTAGAGGGGTCAGATTCAAGTTTGTTCAAATCGGGTCCATAGGTTAATATTTGGGCTCGCTATGGTAGCCCAAATTTTAACTTAGTGCAATATGAAGAAATTTCTTTAAAATTTTTCTTCTTCAGATCCAACAGTCAGAATGCTTTCATATTTGGTACACACCATCTCTAGGGATAATAGTAAAAGAAATTGCTGGCGGTTGGGTCACAGTTTTCTGAAGAGGGCAGATTTTCATTTGTCAAAATGAAGCCTGTTGGTTCAGATTTGGGCTCACCACAGGAGCCTGAATTTTTAACTTAGGTCAATATGGGAAATAATCTTTAAAAAATCTTCTTCTTCAGAATCAGCCATCAGAAACTATTAATGTTTGTCGTACATCTTTGTTATGAGTGCCAGGTTCAAGATTGTTCAAACCAAGTCCTTTGGTTAATATTTGGGCTACCTATTGAAGCACGAATTTTAACTTAGTACAATATGGGAGTAATCTTCAAAAAATCTTCTTCAGATCCACCAGTCAGAATGCTTTCATATTTGGTATGCAACATCTCTAGGGGTGTCATATTCAAATTTGTTAAAATCAGATCCCTAGGAAAATGTTTGGGCTCGCTATGGTATCCCAATTTTTTACTTCGTGCGATATGAGGAAATTTCTTTAAAAATCTTCTTCAGATCCACTAGTCGGAATGCTTTCATATTTGGTATACAACATATCTAGGGGGTTGGGAGGGGAGGGGGGGGGGGGTGGGGGTCAGATTCCAGTTTGTTCAATTCGATTGCCTGGGTTAATATTTGGGCTTCATATGGAAACCTGAAATTTAACACTTAGTACAATATGAGGGAATTTCTTCAAAAAAATCTTCTTTTTCAGATACACTATTCAGAATGCTTTCAGGTTTGGTATAAAACATATCTGGGGGGGGGGGGGGGGGGCAGATTCAAGTTTGTTCAAATCGGATCCATAGGTTAATACTTGCTCTCGCTTTGGAAGCCCAAATTTTAACTTAGTGCCATATAAAGAAATTTCTTTAAAATTTCTCTTCTTCAGATCCAACAGTCAGAATGCTTTCATCTTTGGTACACAACATATATAGGGAAGTCAGATTCAACTGTGTTCAAATTGAGAGCCTGGGTTAATATTTGGGTTCCCAGTGGGAGCCGGAATTGGCCATTGTGCTGAAAAATTAAAAAAGTTTGTATTCAGTACCCTCTAGAGGTGCGTAACTAAGATTGATCCACATAGGTTGTATCCAGGGACTTCATAGGGGAGCTCTACATTTTACGATGTGATCAACTTAAGAAAAGGCATGATGCCCGGATTATTTTTGTCACTCCTGAGGAACTCAAGGATTGATAGTGTAGCCTTGGAGATGGATTGCTTAATGCAGACACATTCTTGGACTCTTGTTTATATTGTGTTCTATTCAAGATGAGCGCTTCAGGCCCCGTGGGGGCCTCTTGTTTTATATTAGAAGAACACCCAGGTGTGTAATAAACACAGATGACACGCGCGTGTGAACAGGTTAATCGATATGGCACCTGTGCCGTTGCGGAAGAATAAAACTCGTAGCCTGTGGCCTCTCGCTTTAACTCAACTTTGACATAGTCAAATTTGAGGTTATGCCATTGCCCGTCTGTCTGCCTGTCTGTCTGTCCGGTGTCAACAATTAAATACGGCTCGGGCTGGAGTCCGTATTTATGAACCGATCTTTACGAAACTTCATGCGTACCTTTGTTATCACCGTGGGACGAGAACGAGTGTTTTGGGGTGCGGTCCAAAATTCAAGATGGCCACCAGCAGCCATTTTAAACCGAAATTAGTGCAACCAATTTTTTGTACAGAACTTCTGTATGAAAGTTCTGATTTGAATACTTTTTTTGTATGAATGTTTAGTAGCATAGAATACATCACATATATTACGGGTTTTTTTCTCGTACGGAAATTATGCAAATTAGATGAACTTTGATTTATTCAGTGCTACTTATACACAGTAAGTGCACATATCAATACAGATCGGGCTGGGGGCTGTATTTATAAACCGATCTTCACGACACTTCTTGGGTACCGATGTTATCACCTTGGGGCGAGAACGAGTGTTTTTGGGTGCGGTCCAAAATTAAAGATGGCTGCCAGTGGCGATTTTGTACCGAAATTAGGTACAATCAATTTCTTTTTGTACAGAACTTCTATACGGATTGGGCTAGAGGCCGTATTTATGAACCGATCTTTACGAAATTTCTTGGGTACCTTTGTTATCACCGTGAACGAGAACGAGTGTTGTTGGGTGCAGTCCGAAATTCAAGATGACCGCCGGCAGCTATTTTTTACAGAAATTAGTGCAATCAGTTTTTTTCTACAGAACTTCTGTATGAAAGTTCTGATTTGATCATGGGACGGTAACGAGTTCTTTTGGGCTCGGCTGGGTTAATATTTGGTGTTGTTTGGGGAGGGTGAACATTAATAGCACAACCCAGTTTTCTGTTTCCAATGAGAAAAATAAAATCTCCTTACCCGTGAGAACCCTATGAGCTAAAGATAAAAAATTCAAATACCTATATATTAAGAAGGACTGGACAAATATTTATTAATTAGTAGTAATCAACCGTAGAAGAGTTTGAATCAAACAGGCCAAAACAATTGCTAACATTTGGCTTATGATGCACCATACAAGGATCCCCATTGTAACATTAACCCCATGGAGATTTCTTTTCTAGTTTAGCATCTAACTGTCACCCACCTTTACAATACTTTACCTGTACATTTGTTACAGGCTATGGTCAGTATTTATGTACAGACCCTTACAATACTTTACATGTACCTTTGTTATCAGGTCATTACCTAGATGTGTGTCATTGCTGTGTCACATACTATACATGTACATGTCTTACACAAGCTGAGCTACTGTGTCATTGACACTTTCATTCCTTTCCATGCTGGCACTCATGTCATATTGATTAACCCTTTACCCAACATAACGGCCAAAACCGGCCAGCGCTATTCTCAAAAATCGCTAATTAATTTTCAAAATATTTTCATTTTTTGTCTCAAAAACATAGGTTATGACCCCTCGTTGGAACGAGCTCGTCGAGCTCGTTCCAACGAGGGGTCATAACCTATGTTTTTGAGACAAAAAATGAAACAAATTAATTATTCAAGAATTTTTTTTGCAAGTGTCGTCTGCTTTTCATGTTAGGTAAAGGGATATCCCATTGACAAGCGTGTGTCGTTCTGTGTATTTATTGAGGAAAAACGAAAACGTGATACCGTGTTACTAGTTTTCGTGCTCGACTTCCGTTTCATGCTTGATGGTTTGAAAGTTGTAGCGTTCATGTCGTCAAACATAGCCGTTGGGGAGGGTTACGGCGTTGATCGGATTCCGTTCCATAGTTTTCAAGGTATTTCCAAAAATTACATGCCATACACTCTTCCCAAATGAGAATATTTTAAGACTTGGTTATCCATCCCATAACATGGATTACATTTTCCAAATCTACTAAAAACATATTACACTATCTGACACTATCTGACTAAGTAGAAATAAACAATCTGAATGTTGGTGAAATAATTTATTGTCAAATGGAAAATTACATGAAAAAATGCTGATGCGAGTCATTTTCAGCCACCCATCAGCCTCAAAAGCAGAATTTCCCCACTACCCCCACTGCAGGTCCAACAATAAAGTTTGGAGGCCCCCCAGTGAAAAGGAAGAAATTCTATATTAATTCGATAGTAACATTGTGGGTGATGATTTTTACATGTCCATGCCATAATAGATTCGTGAAAATATGTGGCCATAGTTAGATAATACATAGGCATGCTAACGGTAGAAATTTTAACATAAAATGTAATAACTTTGAAGTATTCTGCCCGAGGCCAGCAAGTTTCAGAACGTATATTGCTCACTGCAATCCCCACCTGGTGGGCCCCCAGCAGTGGCAGGAGGCCACCAGGGGCTGCTGGCCCAACATTGTATGCGGGCCCCCTGAGTCCAAGGACGTGCATGGCCGACCATGGTTTGACCCTCCGTGAGAAAAGATTGAAGATCAATGTCAAAAGAAGCGAACTCCTCGACTCTATAGATGTACAATAAATACATTTATTACTCTGGAAATTTTCACGTATTTTGTTTGTGAGAATGGGCACATGATGTGTCCATTCTCACAAACAAAATACGTGAAAATTTCCAGAGTAATAGATGTATTTATTGTAAATCTGGAGTCATGGAGTTTGCTTCTCTTGACATTGATTTTCCAACTTTTCTGGTCGGCCATGCGCATCCTTGGATTCGGGGTGGGGGGGGGGGGGTAGGGGTGCTGCATACAGTGTTGGGCTGGTGGTCTCCTCCACCGCTGGGAGTCCATCAGGTGAGGAATATATGTTCTGAAACGTGCTGGCTCCAGGCCGAATTATTCAAAGTTATTACATTTTATGTTAAAATTTCTATCGTCAGCAAGCCTATGAATTATCTAACTATCGCCACATATTTTCACGAATCTATTACGGCATGGACATGTAAAAATCATCACCCACAATGCTACTATCGAATTAATATAGAATTTCTTCCTTTTGACTGGGGGCCTCCAAACTTTATTGTTGGACCTATATCACCCTCTGTTTCTATAATGTGAAAACAATTATATGTTTCCGTCTCATTTTTTAATTACATGCCTAGTAACAACTCAGTGTAAAATGACATTTTAAAAAATACTAAACTTTTTGAAGCCTCTGTTTCCCATAATTCCTCTGGTAATTTCCCAATGTGCATCAGACTCCAAATCTGGGATCAAAACTTCAAATTCTCTTGTCCAACAAATAGCCAAAGCTAGTCATACAGTATGTGGAGGGTGGATTGTTACTAAAACACCCGCGGAGTGGAGTTATCACCCAAAGTATCACTTTCAAATTCTGTACATATGGACAAAAAACACAAGCAATGTTTCAGCCAATGGACCTCCGGTTTTAACCCGGAGGTCCATTGGCTGGAACTTTGCTTGTGATGGTTATGCTTTGCAACAAATTTGTTCGAGTTGAATCTCCACTCTGCGGGTGATTTAATGATAATACACTCTCCAGGTACTGTATATCTGATACTAAAAATGTATCTCCAATTTGCATGGCATTTGTTTCAGATGCTCTACATTTTGAACTTTACCCCTGTGCAATAGTGCAAAACTGTATAGGTTCCGCTCCACATTTTCGCACTATTGCACAGAGGTGAAATTCTAAACATAGGGCATATGTTGAAACTAGGGCCATGTAAAATAGAGATATATTTTTAGTATCCGATATATGATTACATTAGGTTTTTTGTTGGACAAGAAAATTTGAAGTTTTGGTCCCAAAGTTGGAGTCTGATACATAGGGGTAAATTACCAGATGGATTATGGGAAACAGTGGCTTCGAAAAATTAGCTATTTTTTATAATGTAATTTTTACACGGGTTTGTTACCAGACAGGTAACTGAAAAAGGAGACGGAAACATATAATTTTTTTTTTGCATTTTAGAAACAGGGGATGCTCTGTTCCAGGGGTGGGTAGGTGAGGTTGGTGGGAAAATTCTGCTTTGGAGGCTGCTAGGTGGCTGAAAATGACTGGTTTCGGAATTTTTTCATGCAATTTTTCAGGTTGAAGTCTGGCCTTTGACAATAAATTATTCCACCCACATTCAGATTGTTTATTTCTACTTAGTCAGATAGTGTAATATGTTTTTTGTGGATTTGGGAAATGTAATACATGTTATGAGTTAGATAATTAAGCTACAGAATATTTGCATTTGAAGAGAGTGTATGGTATGTCATATTTGGAAATGCCTGGAAAACTGTGGAGCGGAACCATAGCGGAACCTTGACGCCATCTTGAGACGGCGGGTTGATTTGTGACGTTTATCAATGACGTTCCAGGAATACAGTTGTATTGAGAGATCAGCAGAGGTTACTCAGTCGCATAATATTATGGTGTGCTTTTTATCGCTATCAAATGGAAACATGTCTATTTCAGGTCTAGAAGCCTATCCATTTCTGAACTGTTACTCGGCATCGAAATGGGGGGTTGTGGGATACATGAAAAGTGTGCTGGTAAGGAAGATTTATATTTTGCTACTTATAATTATAATGTAATGTTAACGTCTAGAATCCACCGCACTGCTTTTTGACTTACAATATTACCCCTATCATAGGCGTACACACCCTTTGTTTATTCCATAACATTCTCAGACCAACTCTACGTAGCAATCTGACGGTGAACCGCATACAGGTACGCAAAGCAAGCGCCTCAACACGTCCCTACATGTATTTTACACCTACACGCTAAAAACTAAAGTGTTAAAAACTACACTTGAAGTGCTGTATTTAACACTTACTGTAGGGTCCTGCGAATATTCGAGATTCGATTCGATATCGATACCATGCGTATGCTTCGAGATCGATCCCGAATCAGTCTCAGGATTCGATTTTTTCGAATCTCTCGTACTAACTTCAATTTGTTACATTTCCAACAAAAATAGGATAAAACTGTCATTAGAAAATTCATTCATGTAGGCTCAATTCCTATTTATTTGAGTAAATGACAATGTTTAATTGTTAGGTAAGGTGTGAATTTGGCCCAGAACATGATCCATAGTTTTGGTTTTTGAAGGCTTAACTTGTTAGGCCTTCAAAAACTAAAACTATGGACAACAAGCCTAGCTTTTTCAGCGACGGTGCTACAGAGAATATTTAGTTATTGGTGTTTAAGGTGTTCACTCCGTCGCGTAAGGGTCATCACAGTGTTCCGTAACTTCCGTTTGACTTGTTAGGCCTTCAAAACTTGTTAGGCCTTCAAAAACTAAAACTATGGACAATAAGCCTAGCTTTTTCAGCGACGGTGCTACAGAGAATATTTAGTTATTGGTGTTTAAGGTGTTCACTCCGTCGCGTAAGGGTCATCACAGTGTTCCGTAACTTCCGTTTGATGCAATATGAAATAACTTGTCTTTTAAGATTCGATTCGGGATTCGATTCGATGTCGATATCAGAGACACGATTCGATTCGAGATTCGATTCGAAAAGAAATTTGTGATTCGCAGATCCCTAACTTACTGAGTGCTGAACTAGCACTTTGTTCAAGTGTAGATATCCCAGAACTTGACAGGTGTTACAATAATACCACTTGATAAGCGTAATGTTGCGACACTTAAAAGGAAACAACGCAGATGACGCGGATCAGGCTCGAACTCTCGAGCCTGATCCGCGTCATCTGAGTTGTGTCCTTTTAATTATGTACCCACCAAGCGCAAATCAAATTATGGACGATTCTGGAAGAACCACCAATGCTAGACACATGGGAAGTGCTATCCATTCAAGTTTCAGATGTCTGACGATTGTAATGCTTGTAAGTGCTTAAAGCATTGCACTTTGAGTGTTAAAATCAAACCCTAAGAGTTAGAATGGGTTTAACAGCTTGAAAGTGTCAGTTTTAACACTTTAGTTTTTAGTGTGTAGGTAAATAAAAGTGAATAACAGGTATTGCTTTGAATTTTTTATTGACTTTTACTGAGGTGTTTTTGACGCGGCATCTTAACTTAAGCCGTCAAAGAGATATTTTTAAGGATAGGACAGAGACAACAGTTCACTGCTCGGATTCGAGCACGAATTTTATCCTCGAGTGAGGCACGCGGAGAATTGTTTCACAGGGCATTAGCCACGTGAAATAATTCGTGCGGCCCCGAGAGAATAACATTATACTTGAATCCGAACAACCCTTATAGATTTTGTGGTTACTTTCAAAACATGTCAAAAAAAAAAAATAGTCCATCATCGCTGTGAGTGGAATACGATGCTTGGAGTGGAATGCCGTGTTCGGCGAGAGCTAGTGGTAATACGATTTGTTTGGGGGAAGAAAAATGAATGACAGTAAAATAAAAATGGATATTTTTCCCACCAGTAGCATGTTGTGTATGATACTCTTCCTCATCTTAACAATCTATCCTACTGTTCTCACTGTTAGTTTGACTCGATGTCTCACGTGGGTGTTTGTGTATAAACGAATACCAGTGGTTTGAGAAACAGTGTTTGAGGACCAGTGTGGGTGCTGTGGACTCTTAATTTGTGGACCAATACGGAACATTGGTATGTGGACTACTGAAAAACATTAGCACTGCTGTTGGCTGCCACTGCCTCATGTCGCATCTATCAGCTATACAGTGGCTGCACGGGTGCTACTTCAAACAATGTTGTCTCCCCTGCCTTCGGTAGGGAAAACAATCTACTCCTAGGCGTTCGGGGTTACTTATAATCGTGACATTGGATATAGTAGTACCGGGATACTAGTGGAAGATCAGTAAGTGACGACGATTGAATTAAAGCTTATGTTTACTACGGTTTTGTCGTATGAACCTTTGAGGACCATGACGAAAGCCGCAATGAGGTCGAATCAAATATCCCTTATATCATAATCTGGGTCCTGGAGGATAAATGGCGTAGTTGGAAACTAGTGGGAAATTAATATCGTAAGATCCTAGCCATGGGAATCTACGACTCCTCTGTGGCCTTCATGTTTATGTGCTTGCATTCAAAGTGCAAATAACGCGCGCACTACAGTACGTGGAGAGTGGATTGTAACAAAATCACCCGCGGGGTGGGTTATCACCCAAAATGCCACTTTTAAACCCTGTACATATGGACAAACAACACAAGCAAAGTTTCAGCCAATGGACCTCCGGGTTTAACCCGGAGGTCCATTGGCTGGAACTTTGATTGTGCTTTTTATGCTTTGCAACAAATTTGCAATTATTGCTTGGGTGGAATCTCCACTCCGCGGTTGATTTAGTGATAATACACCCTGCACGTACTGTATATGGGAACAAACAGATATTAGTAGATCATTGGAAAGAGTGGTATACTATTTGAGGATCATAACCACAGAGACCTTAGTGTTCTACATGTATGGGTGTGACGTATGTGATTGTGTGCTAGTGCACGAAGTGCACACAACAGGTGCAACGCATGGGCCGATACAGGTATTAGAAAAAGTCTTAGGAAAGAGGAAAAAGTGGTATATCGTATCTTGAGGGCAACGAGACACCATGTACAATGCTAACGCAATGCAAATGATACATTTCTACCCTCAATGTACGATTTTATAGAGTACGATCGCCGTGGATTGGTCACTTTCCACAGGTGGGCAATATTTCCACGGAGGCAATGCTATTAGATTTCAAACACTAATTATAGGAATAATCGTCCAGAATTTAATAAATGAAGCTCTAGGCACAAGGGGGTGCTTCATTGATCAAAATTTGGCTGCTTAGGATTTCTATTACCTGATAAAAGCATTCGTGGACATCACTCCCCACTGATTGAAACTGATTCCTCCAACCTCGTCAAAAAATGTCTCTCTCCACCATATTGTGTTTCTGCATTGGGGCACGACAGCTCTTTGTGTCAGTCACTATTTGGGGGATTAAGCATCATCCCCCCTAAATAAACAACCCAGATGTGTCACCTCCAGATGAAACTGTCAGCATTTTGAAAATGTCTAGGACGCTGATTAACCTCACTGAATTACGCCCATGCGCGGTGAGCATTCACTATGCAAGTTCTGTAGAGGTTTCGACGCTATTATGGGCTGTTAGTGTAATCACTTTTAATGGTGTTTATATGTAGACTACAGTTGATGTAAAGTGATGTCAATTATTTCACAAAATACACAGATATTCTGTTGTGTTGTAGTGATAGATATTCCAGTCAATAAGTATTTAATTTACCTTGAAAACATCACGAGATCAGCCCGATCCGCGTAACTACGTGGCATAATCAAATCTACACCTTTGGTGAGACTTCAATTTAATATTTAGTAAAGAAGCATTTTAATAGTAATGGCAATGTGAGTGAAAATTGGTAAAATCAAGTTTGGATTGAGAATTGCAATTGGTTCAATGAAAATAAATGTTTATGACATTTTAGATTTCATAGGATGGAATATTTCAGTTGGTCGGAAAAGCAAACCCTTCTGGTTTGCTTTTCCGACCAGCTGAAATATTTCATCTGATTACATCTAAAAATAGGCGATGAAAATGTTATGGGCGATACTGGTTCCAACATCGTCAGATGCATTTAAAAATTTAACATGCGGCTTGAGAACTTTGGGTAACACATGCTAAAGAGACGCGAGGAAATAAGCTGATTTCATCCCATGCTGCAAATTGCAACGGCAGTATTTTTGTATTTCTTCCCGTTTGTATGCGCACTCTTCCGACGCCGTGGTCATCTTTTTGCTCTAAAATGCACGTGGTCCTACCGCAGACATCACGACGCTCGGATGAATTTGTTTCTCAAACATAATCCAGACGTGGTCATTTTGTCAAATAGTTTTAAATATCCATATTTAGCTTTCATTAACGAAACACAAACAGTAAATATACTGTTGCTTTGGAACTGAAGGCGAACACATTTTCTGCTTTGTTGGTTCTTCCGAAATGGAAATTAGATGCAAAGCAGAAGGTTCCTTTTTAAGCTCACCTGGCCTAAAGGTCCATTTGAGCTATTGTCATCACTTGGCTTCCGTCGTCGTCCGCACACTTTTCGCATTTTCATTTTCTTCTATGGAACTGCTGAGCGGATTTGAACCGAACTTAGCAGGAATGGTCTACAGGAGGTCCTCTACAAACGATCGCCATTTTGTTCTCGTCAGATAAAACACATAGCTGTCAGAGGCATTCTTTTGTTCTAATTGGTTGATTTTTAAAAATCTTCTCCTCTGATACTACAGGGCCAAATGTTTTGAGACTTCACGTGGTTGATGACTGGTACACCCTCTAACAACGATCCTCATTTGATGTTGATCGGGTTGCAAACATGGCCGCAATTGCGACTCATAATTACCATGGAAACCCTATGGAAAATCACATTTTCATCTTCTTTTGCATGGCCGCCAGAGGCATTCCTTGATTCTGATTGGTCGATTTTCAAAAACCCATCTCCTCTGTAACTACAAGGCCAAATGTTTTGTAACTTCACATGCTTGATGACTGGGACACCCTCTACCAACGATCCTCATTTAGTGTTGAGTGGTTTACAAACATTCAGTAAACTTGGCACAAACAATGTATGGGAAATCCTCTTTAAAAAATCATCATTCTGTTTCGCTTAGATGAAGGAACATGGCAGCCAGCTGCAATCTTTGATTCTAATTAGAATAATTGAGGGATATGTAGTTCCTCTAGGTGAGCGATTACAGGCTCTTTAAAGCATCTTGTTTTATTTTGTCCATCTGTTCAACTTAGAAGTTTGAACAGAATTCACACAATTCTCCCACAAATGTAAAATAGGTCACGACATCACGAATGCGATAGAGTTCAGAGGGCAACAAGTCCGTCTCTACTATAGAGATACATTCTTTCAATGTTAAACCTACGGGGGAAATTTATCACCCTGCTAGCAGCTGCTACTAGGTGAAAAAAGCAAAAACTATATCCAAGACTTTTATTGTTCAAATAAACTTCCATTTATGGGATAAAAAGTATCAAAAGTAGTGCCAAGGTAACAGAAACTACATGCAAACGAGAACTTTAATGTTTTAAAACAACTTACCCCGATACATCGTGCTCTCTGTTGCTAAGCAACAGAGAGCACGATATATCGGGGTAAGTAAGGTCGGTCCATAAATGAAGCTTCATTTCCCTTTGTTACGTTTAACACTTTAACTAACACGAAAAGCAGACGACACTTGCAAACAAAATTCTTGAATAACTATTTTTTTGCATTTTTGGTCTCAAAAACATAGGTTATGACCCCTCATTGGAACGAGCTCGCCGAGCTCGTTCCAAAGAGGGATCATAAAACTGTGAGACCAAAAAATGTAAAAAATAATGTAAATTAATTGGCGATTTTTGTGAATAGCGCTGAACGGTTGACCGTTACGTTGGGTAAAGGGTTAATAAACGAAACCAACAGACAGCTCTCGGAGCTGTGTGTTGTATTTGTTTATTAAAAGCAACAAAATGAATCTTGACTTTTTATGGCAAGGTAATTAGGAGCAACTGGTTCACAAATAATCCTTCATTAAGAATATCTATCAGTATAACACCTACACACATTAAGTATCCATTTTGGTTCTTTGTATAGTGGACGCGTTTTTAGAGTATTTTTTTTTTTATTCTTCTCATGAGCAAATTAGCAAATCCCTTCCTAGACTTTTATATCAACGGAATAGACAGTGTCTGTATTACATATCACGATATACACACTGTACAGTTAAAACTAGAAGTCCAGTCATGAAATGTGCACAAATAGCACGTGGATCTGCGCGTTAATCTACGCGTTATGACCATAGTAAGGCTATCAAATTCTATTCATATGGCCTGTGCACAAGCAATGTTTCAGCCAATGGACCTCCGGGTGACCCGGAGGTCCATTGGCAGAAACATTGCCTGTATTTGCTACGAGTAACCAGGAGAACCTGCCGTGCTTTAGATGCCGTTCGATATGGCAAATGCGCGCAATTCCTACGCGCAATTAAGACCAGATAAGCACACAGTTCGTGACAGGACTTCTAGTTTTAACTATACTAAAAACACTAAGTATCCATTTTGGTTCTTTGTATGGTGAATGCGTTTTTAGAGTAATTTGCAAGTTTTTATTCTTCTGAAAAGATTAGCAAATCCCTCCCTAGACTTCTGTATTAACGGAACGGACAGTGTCTGTATTATATATCACGATATGTGCACTGTACAGTTAAAACTAGAAGTCCTGTCATGAAATGAGCATAAATAGCACGTTGATCTGCGCGTTAATCTACGCGTTATGACCATAGTAAGGCTATCAGATTCTGTTCATATGGCCTGTGCACAAGCAACCCGGAGGTCCATTGGCACAAACATTGCCTGTGTTTGCTATGAGTGACCAGGAGAACCTGTCGTGCTTTGGATGCCATTCGATATGGCAGTTGCGCGCAATTCCTACGCGCAATTAAGCCTAGATAAGCGCACAGTTCGTGTCTATATTATATATCACGATATACGCATTGTATTATGTAAAAAGCCAGCTTTTATATTTCTATACTCCTCCAACTGCTCTACTAGACAATGCCCGAAAATTGGTGAACTGATGCTTACATCGATGGTACAAATTCGATAAAATTTCGAAATTCCAATTTTTATATTAAATTCCTATAGTAAAAACATATTTTATTTGCCATAAAGATGCAAAAAGGATTGGAGAACAAGTTATACAACTTAGTTAATCTCCGGTCCTGTGAATAAATACAAATTTGAGATTGCGGAATAACAATACGTACAAACCAAAATATAAACTAGAACAGTGATTCAGAAAGAAAAGAAGAAGTAGAAAATTGTAGAACAATAGAGCGAAAAAAAAAAATATTAGAGAAAAAGGAGTTGATTATCGTCGGAGCAAAGGAATTGTAGGTCAAATGGACATAAAATGAGTTTAAGTAAATCGGGCACACAGCATAGTAATTATTTCATATCAAGCTGTTAAACGCACATTCATCACTGGCATCTCGTAGTTTAAGGGGCCGAATGGCTACCTCATGTTATCCCGATGCTCCAGTGATGGACTCCTGGTGTAAATTTGGATTTGGCATTAAATTCCTATACCCTCAGTGTTAAATTGATTGGCAGTTTCAGGAAATTAAGGAGAGCTAACTTTCCTGTAAATTACTTCCACTGATGGAAATTGTCAGCCATGGGGCACGCACCGTTATGGATGAGGATATTCTCCAGTAGGTACCTCATGCCCTGGGTAAGAAATGTTAGCCGTAAATGGACTGTTATCCTTTGCAAAGATTATGGATCAATTGTTTTAATTGTTACATTGATTTAGGTTAACAAGAGCATGAGCGGAAGCAATATTCGAATAAACGCAGTTTGCCCGATGTTTGTGAGAACCAAGATGGTAGAAATCGCAAAGGGAAAACCAGAACTAGAAGCTGTTGCTGAGAAATGTGGAGTAATGGAGTATGTTCATTTATCAAACGTTGTTTCGACATTCCGTATTCGACTCATTATTAAGTGCTGCTTAATAACTAACCAATTGGGTTGATTTGGTGGTCATTTGCGAAACGCGACTTCTGGGTGGGGTTGGGGGTGGGGTCGCTAATGGGGATTTAAGGGGGTGATGCCTCTCCTCAATCTTACTAATGATCATGAACTTTCTTAACTGGTAGAGTGCTCAGTTTTTTTGGTTGGCTAAAAATTTTGTTCACATGTTAATGCCTTGTTACAATTTATGGGAGAGTGCCTATGGGCACTCTCCCATAAATTGTAACAGGGCAAATCCACCCAGACTAAATAATATTTTTTAATCAAAAATTAATTGAAGCACACCCACAGAATATGAAACCTTTAAGCTTTGGTACTCGCACCTCAGAATAAAGCCCAAAAATGGGCTTCCAGCACTCAACCAGTTAACAGGTTATATTTAATACTTGGAATAATGCCACACACACAGTCGGCCATATAGGACAGTCGCCGTGGACTGGTCATAATCCACGCTTGGGGAGTGGTGCCCACGCATGTATTTACCAGTTAATAAAAATCATTATCAACAAAATAAATTTTAATTAATCAAGTACCGTGTTGTACCCAGTGCTTCATTAATTAATTTTTTGATGATTATTTCTATAATTAGTGTTTGGAGTCTAATATTATTGCGTCGGCAGAAAGATTGCTCATCCGTGGAAAGCGACCAGTCCAAGGTGGTCATACTGTACCAACGAGGGGTCTGTAGTACCCCCATTTGGGGTTTTGGGGATCCATGATGACCTATTTAAAATAGCGGCACGGTATGTGTTAATTAAACGAGCAGTTGGTTTACGGCTACTACATGTCCATACCAGAGGTGTCTTGTTCTCGTTTATTAAAAGTAACAAAAGGAGACTTGGCTTCATTTCCTACTGATGGATGGGTGTTTTCTCAACAATTACTTGCTCTTTAATTTGACCTTCGCCCGTCTAATGCTTTTAAGGGAGATAACTTTAAAGTCTCAGAGGCAGACTGGCCGTATCGTTCATCTTGAAAATTCCCGGTGGGCCCCCTATTAGGTTCCCCCCGGGGCCCCCAAATTTGATGCAGCTTACAGCACAAATAGCACGTTGATCTGCGCGTTAATCTACGCGTTATGACCAATGACCATAGTAAGGCTATTAAACTTTGTACACATGGCCTGTGCACAAGCAATGTTTCAACCACAGGACCTCCGAGTAACCAGGAGGTCCATTGGCAGAAACATTGCCTGTGTTTGCTGTGAGTAACCAGAAGAACCTGCCGTGCTTTGGATGCCATTCGATATGGCAATTGCGCACAATTCCTACGTGCAATTAAGCCTAGATAAGCGCACAATTCCTGACAAGACTTCTAGTTTTAACTGTAATACCTGTTGGTGCATGAAATTTCGTGAAAATTACCAGAAGCGAAATGGGTCTGACTGCATAGACTGCCGGCGGTGCACATAGAGGACATTCCGATATACCAGCAGTCTAGTCTGCCATTGATCGCTCAGAATCCTTAGATAGATGAAAGGAAACAACTTCTCTTTCAATTTCAAAAGTCAAAATTTTTCCGATTAGGCCGCACTATGGTCTTTCCGATGCCCCCTCTCCCCCAGGTAGTTCCATTTTTGCCGAATGATCGATGAAGATGATACAAAAATGCCATCGAAAATGTCCTCTAAGTGGACTGCCATACAGTTAAAACCAGATGTCCTGTCACGTACTGTGCGCTTATCTAGGCTAAATTGCGCGTAGGAATTGCGCTCAATTGCCATATCGAATGGCATCCAAAGCACGGCAGGTTCTCCTGGTTACTCACAGCAAACACAGGTAATGTTTCTGCCAATGGACCTCCGGGTTACCCGTAGGTCCATTGGCTGAAACATTGCTTGTGCACAGGCTATATGTACTTAATTTGATATCCTTACGTGCTGTTTGTGCGCAATTCATGACAGGACTTCTAGTTTTAACTGTACGATAATTTGCGCGTCGAATGATATCGAATTCGCTTTTGTTAGAATTTGTTTCCGGTGAAATCGTTCTCCTTCCCGACTAATATTTAACTTGAAAATACTCAGCGGATTAAGAGTTAAAAGAGCAACGCCAGAAATGGGCAACGCCAAAAATGGGCAGTGGCGTTAATCTAAACTTATTGCGCGAGTAAGGCTTAAAAAAGTTAAAAATCTGTTTTTCAGACCCTCCTTCATGGTCATTTTGGCGCCCGCATGCTCTCTTTTTATAACCAATGCAAACTTGAAAAAATAAAATTACATGGTTTTGTCTGATCTATTACCTCAGTTAATAAAATTGATAAATTTGTCCTTTGACTGCAACAAGGCTTTGTCCCTTAATTGCTTTAGCATTGCAAATCCTTCTCGAACTCAAGGAATGAAATACAACACCATGCTAGTCTGTAGATTATGAGGCCTAAAACATAAAACAAACCCAAAATGTGAACTTTTGATGGTAAACAAATAATTACAAACATAAAAAATAAAATAAAATACCGCACGAACCCTCCCTCCCACCCACATGGAATTTTACAAAAAATGGCCTGAGAAACAGAAGATCTACTTTGTGGAGGCAAATGTAAATTTAGAATTGTAATTTCCACAATTGTATTTGTCATATGTATCTTCAAATGAGTGAAAAGGTAAATTGCCACGTCTTTTGAAAGACTAAGACAGGACGCAACAAGGATAGAATCAAGGACCTGAGTTCGGGGAGCGCGGTGGCTCAGTTGGTAGAGCTGCAGGCTGCAAGCCGAGAGGTCCTCGGTTCGAATCCCACCTGTGGCAACCGCGTTGTGTCCTTGGGCAAGATACTTCATCTCCATTGCCCGCGTGGGGGCACGATGACGCCGTGTACTAAGGCGTACTCCACGTCGATGGTACGCATGTCTTCAACCAATCTAACTCAGTGTACCTTGCACTAAGGCGGATGGTACGCATGTCTTCAACCAACCTAACTCAGTGTACCTTGCACTAAGGCGTACTGCACGTCACTGGTGCACCTGTCTTCAACCAATGCTAACCCTGCTTGTGTGGAGTTAGTATGTTGGGGAGCTGGCAGCTGCTCGTCGTTGCTCGGTGGTTCTCTCTGGGTACTCCGGCTTCCTCCACCCGTAAAACTGTCACGGTCATGACTGCCCATTGTGCATAAATATGTGACCTTAAACATCAGTATAATAAATAAATAATAGGGACCTGAGTTTGAGTTTTTCACGTGTTCCACGGGGGCCGAAGACGGAGTGAAATGTAGTTTACATTCTAGCTTGGGTTCTTTATTCCTGTCCCCCCGTACTCTACCTGAGTTCTGGTCAAAATTTATACAATAATTACACTTTAAGTAAATGAAGCTGAAATTTTAGAGAAAATATCAAGCTTCGACGGTCTGTTAAATTTACCGCGTGGCAATTTGTGTCGAAGCTTTTGGTTCACGTCAGTGAGATAAGAAACGACCAATCAGATCCGTTCTTTCTTACAGTTCTTACCCGAAGGTCGGATTTCAGGCGTGGTGTACCTTGCACATTCCAGAATGTCTGTACTGCACCTGTCAATGTTCGATACACACGGCCATAATGATTAGCCCTTTGAAACACTCATTTCCTGGAATGGTATCGCCTTTGTATACACATACAATGAGTTGGGTCAGTCCATTATCAGCATACAGGGAGAATAAAATAAAAAAGTGCAGTCTGCAGCTGCTTGGCTGCACTTATTATTTCTTCATCAATGCCTCATGTTTGGACATATTTTAATAAGATAAACATGGGTCGAAATTATCCCTTGGGCCGAAAAATCGGCCTTACGTGTTCAAAGTGTGGTTAATTCTCTTTCGGCATTTATGTCAACATGTAGAAAGAAAAATACTGGAAAAGAGAATTGTCGAAAGTTTTCGAGTACTGGCACGTAGAAAATGTTTAATTGTTTAACCTCAGATTATTTAATGCTGATGAAATATTTTATGTGTACTGTTTTACTTTCTGTTTTTCTTTCTTTGCAGACCATCACAAGTCGCTGATGGCTTCATTCAACTGATTGAAAATGATGCAATGAATGGTGTTTCCTTGAAGATGGCAGAAAAATTGGGATTTGAATTCCTTTGAGAGATTCGTTTGACACGGGTATACAAAGAACAAATGGCGCTGTTTCTACCCGATTTCAGCTTGATTAACATTAACGTTACAGTGTAATTGAATATAATTTCAAACCTTTGAACCTGTGAGACAGCTTTTTTTCTGTTCTGGATCATTGTGGCATAGTAAGCGTCAATGGCCGTGACTTGAAATACGTCTACCGGTTTTCTAATACAGTTCAGACTTCAGTTGTTACCAAAACGTCTTTGGTTGTGGTCAAGCCAGAAAATAAGCAGACTGTCATCTGCAAAATGAGGTCCCCAGAGGTTGAATTTAGTGATGCTACTCAGCACAGCAGCGTAGCATTACTAAATTTACCCTCTGTGAACCTCAATCGAAATCAAGGTCTCAACTCTAAACAGAAAGAGGTACCCAGAGGATAAATTGGCCAACTGTATGGGATAGCATCATCAAATTCGCCCTCTGGAGACCTCATTCTGCAAATGTCAGACTGCTTATTTTCAGGCCTGGTTGTGGTTCATGTAAGTTGCAGGCCCTCAGAGTCGTGGTTTCTTTCGTGGATTCATGTAGCAAAAGCTAACTCGTTTAAAAACTAAAGTGTTAAAAACTACTTACTAAGTGCTGAACTAGCACTTTGTTCAAGTGTTGATATCCCAGAACTTGACAGGTGTTACAATAATACAACTTAACAAGTGTAATGTCGCGACACTTAAAAGGAAACAACGCAGATGACGCGGATCAGGCTCGAACTCTCGAGCCTGATCCGCGTCATCTGCGTTGTGTCCTTTTAATTATGTACCCACCAAGCGCAAATCAAATTATGGACGATTCTGGAAGAATCACCAATGCTAGGCACATGGGAAGTGCCATCCATTCAAGTTTCAGATGTCTGACGATTGTAATATCTGAGTGCTTAACGCATTGCACTTTGAGTGTTAAAATCAAACCCTAAGAGTTAGAATGGGTTTAACACCTTGAAAGTGTCAGTTTTAACACTTTAGTTTTTAGTGTGTATACAAAGAACAAATGCCGGTGTTTCTACCCGATTTCAGCTTGATTAACATTAACTTTGCAGTGTAATTGAATATAGGTTTAAACCTTTCAACCTGTGAGGCAGCCTTTTTCTGTTCTGGATCATTGTGGCATAGTGAGCGTCAATGGCCATGACTTAACGTACATCTACCGGTTTTCTAAGAAAGTTCAGACTTCAGTTGTTACCAAAACGTCTTTGGTTGTGGTTCATGTAAGTTGCAGGTCCTCGAATTCGTGTTTTCTCTCGTGGATTCATGTAGCAAAAGCTACCTCGCATAAGCAGCTCCTTTTCGATTATCAGTTGTTTTATTTAAGACCAGAGGTGGACTGGCGGTATGGTCCAACGGGAAAATTCCCAGTGGGCCCCCCTATTGGGTTCTCCATGGGGCCCTCAAAATTGATGTAGCCCAGCACAAGCTGGTTAGTGAAGTTTCGTGAAAAGCACCAAAAGGCGAAATGGATCAGATTGCACAGACTGCCAGTATATCCAAATGTTCTGCATTGGTAGTCCATATAGGGGACATTTCGATATACCAGCAGTCTAGTCTGCCATTTATCGGTCAGAAGTAAAAAAAAAACAGCGTTCTTTCGATTTCAAAAATCAAAATTTTCACCGATTGGGCCGAACTATAGTCTTTCCGATGACCCCTCCCGCTCCCCGGTAGAACCATTTTTGTCAAATGATTGAGGAAGATGACACAAAAATACCATCCAAATGTACTCTATGTGGACTGCCATTGATCGCTCTTATGCAAGAAAGATGCATTCGTTCAATTCGCAAGACCAAAATTTTAGTGCATTCCCCGGTAACATTTCTTGGTCCAATAAAATACCTAAATCTCAAGAACTACACTAAATTCTAGCATAAAAAGTTTCAAAATTAGTCTATCACAATTTTCACCAGTATTGGTGCGACAGTAGTTTTCTCAGGGCTGTCAAGACTATATGCTCCGCAAAAGATTTCGAATGTGTAGGCTTGTCAACAACAACGTACCATTTGTGAGGTTCTGTTCTGGGGTTCTGATGGCAGTTACAGTACGTGGAGAGTGGATTGTAACTAAATCACCCGCGGAGTGGAGTTATCACCCGAACTATAAATTTCAAATTTTGTGTATATGGACTAAAAACACAAGCAGTGTTTCAGCCAATGGACCTCCGGGTTTAACCCGGAGGTCCATTGACTGAAACTTTGCTTGTGCTTGTTGATTTGCAACAAATTTGCAATTATTGCGTGGGTGGAACCTCCGCTCTGCGGGTGATTTAGTGATAATAGACTCTCCACGTACTGTATATACACAGTGGAACGTGACTGACCTTTAAAAGAATTGCGAATTCATACTTATTAAGCATCATGAGATCTCGACTAAGTCAGTCAGCAGATCAGGCGACACGAGGCACCCATTACCAAAGAAGTGTCTCCAGTAGTCCATTCCCAAAATCTAACAAGAATCTCCGAGCTTTAATGAAGGTCGGCCTGGAGGATGTCCTCTGTAAGACGAGCGCGTGATAGTCCAGTCAGGACCAGCTGATACCGGCTAAACATCACGCGCCTGTTCGGGTTCAGCAAATCACGTATGATTTGACAGAACAATGGAATACTTTGACAACTAACTGTCAAGTTCTCATCAAGTTAAAATTCCTCACCACCTGTAGAGGCAAAACAACCCAATCAAACTTGACAATTTAAAATAACAAAATGTGCGATAGTCGTTCCTATCTGAGTACAGTTGTGGTTCCTCTCTGCACAAATGGCATTATAGGGAGGCTGTTCCTAACCTTCGTCAATGCGTAGCTAATACATTGACAGTTTTGTATCTATTGGACTGTACAATAGCAAGCATATCTAGGGTTTTGCTTAGAAAAGTGGGTACTTGGATGGGTAGGAAGTAATAACATGGCTTGAAATTCTCACCAGACCTCCTGTGTTTCATTGTACAACATAATTTGATACTTCCCTATTCTACACGAGTATATTCTGTCTGTTGAGTACTCTCGTGTTATTTTATTAGAATTTACTATAGGCCTTTACCTATCACAAAAACTGCCACTGTAAGCTGAATGTCGCAACAATCATGACCATGCCATCATAATTTGATAAAGTGAAAAACTGTTCAGTGAATTTGCAGAGTAGACCGATCAATATTTTCAACGTGCGAACCCAAAGGCTGCAGGTTGAAAATATTAATTGTTCTACCCACAAATAACGAATATGATCGTTAACAACTGATGGCATTGCATTTAAATGGAAGATACCATCGGGATTCAGGGGTTAAATTGCTTCAATTTGATTGAATGTTTATTCTGCATTTTGGTAGTGATCGAGAATACAGTTTGTTCAAACTTTTCTTTCACAGAACAAGTATCCTTGATATCACTAAACACCCGAAGTGCTTCCCAATAAATACCAAGGAGGTAATGACTGCTGTGTTAAAAGGTGGCCCTGTCAGAGTGTGAGAATCATTGTGTACAGCCGTACCTCTTCTTGCTGCGGCCAATAGCTCATCAGCATCAACCCGAGTAATCATAAACTACAAAACGTAATGTTATCAGGGGAGCGATAGCGAAGTGCTTAGAGCATCAGACTTCAAACCGAGAGGTCCACAGTCTGATCCAGGCCAGGGGTGACTGCGTTGTTTCCTTGGGAAATGCACTTAATCCCTATTGCTAGCATGGGGATATGGTGGAGTTGTGTACTAAGGCGTACTGCAAGTCGATAGTGTACTTGCTATCTAACCAAGACTAATCCTACTTGTGTGGATTTGTTACGTTGAGGAGTATTGCAGTTGCTCGCCGCTGTTCGGTGGTTCTCTTCGGGTACTCCGGCTTCCTCCACCCGTTAACGGTTCGACACGAGGTGATCTTGGCGGTCGAAATTGTCGTTAAACTCCAATAAATAAATTCATGTTATCATGGGCGTAACATTTGGAGGGGGTGTTGTGGAGGCGTGACACCTTCATCTCCACCCCTTCAATACTTATTCCATCGGTATGTTTTTACGATATCTGTATTCGTAGATATCGGTTGTCTTCGGGACGCCCCCTACACGTTGTCTAACAAATAAACAAAGAACTTCCATCGCCACACAGAAATTGCCATCGAAATGTTGTTTTGTAACTTTTAATCCCCAACAATTTTCGTTATCCGAGATAACTTTCTAAAAAGTTAGCTCCCTTTTTCGAAAGAGGATACAGTTTTGATTGGCTTTGTGATAAAATGAACAAAAACATCCTTCTCACAGTTTTAAAGCGAGAGTACAATGCACAGTTTCCTATTCCATCTAAAGATGGTTTATTTATTTATTTATTTATTTATTTATTTATTTATTTATTTATTTATTAGGGTTTAACGACACTTTAACAGCCAAGGTCAAATCGTGTCGGTGACAGTATTACGGGTGGAGGAATCCGGAGTACCCGGAGAGAACCACCAAGCAACCACGAGCAGCTGCCAGTTCTCCAACATCGTAACTCCGCACTGCAGCATAGGCAGTGTTAGATTGATTGAAGACATGCGCACCATCGACGTGCAATACCCCTTAGTATACGGCGTCATCGTGCACCCATGTGGAAAATCGGGGTTAAGTGCCTTGCCCAAGGACACAACGCGAGAGTCCGAATCGATCGCTCAGACGGTCACCCATCCAAGGACTAACCAGGTTCGACGTTGCTTAAAATTCTAAAGAGTCTGCGAATCCGTTAATCTGTCTTTCGAAAGAACAAAGTATATTTTATCAAAGACGTCGCGAAGATTACCGATTTGCGGGGAGAGGTGTAAACATGATTTGTCCAGACCGTAATGACTCTAGTCTCGATTGATAAAATATTCCAACTGAATCAACAAGACATGCCTTCATGATGTTGTTGGAATATTAGATGGGAGTTCAATTAAATCAAGACTTGGAAATTTATTTTTGGATAAATGAAATTTACATACAATAGTCGTGATACACTTCTTGTTTAGTAAATACGTACCGTACCAGTGCTCCAATGTTGGGCAGCCTGAATCTGGCATTACAGGCCTCAGATTTGTTGTATCAGGGACGCCGGAAGCACGGGGGTGGCTGCCCCCTTCCTTTGGACAACGGGGGCGAGAGTGGGCAGACAATGCCCTTCCCAGGTTCGTTACTCATTTTTTTTCAATGCTTTTTTCTCGAAGTAGAGCTAAATCCCCCCCCCCCCCCCCAAATCCGTTCTGGGAGCTTTCAAAATTTAATGGGGGACTGAGACACCCCCTCTCAACCTACACTAATCTTGGGCCTTCGGCATTCGAGACATTCGTGCTTCGGCATTTCATGGCGGGGCTGAAAGTGCGAGTAAATGCCCATTTTCCCGGGGTCTGACCATCCCTCCCCTGAACTACTTCCAGAACTCCTGATTTTGGTATAATCTACTGTGTGTGTGTAACATTACTCCAAGTATCGAATATAGCCTGTAAGAAAATACATGATTACTACTAAGGCCGAATCTGTATCTATAACGAAAATCTCCTGACTGGAAAATCATTGGGGGTGGTGTCACGCCCCCTCCCCAAGCGACACCCTTGTATTTTATCAAAGGATGCAAACACAGTTGATATAATTCAGAGAGAAAATTTTACAGACCGTCGAACAAGTGTAAACACTCGACATTTCCGGGTTTTTTTTATTGGACTTGAACAGACGACATTGGTCATATTTTCCAGTCGTGAGAGGAGAAAAGCAGACGACACACAATATATTTTTACAGCACCCGGGATGACAATGTCTGTGGTTTATGAAATGAAATGATGTACGCACTCTTGATTCAATTTTCTACCACTCTGAAGTTGAAGGCTGTGAATTATTCATAATTCACATACATGTAATGTTAAATTCACTGATAGAATTTTAAAATTAGGAGGAAGACAGGGGGAGGCCACCAAAAATTTGCAAGACGTGACGTAGGGGTGGGTGGGCCTCTTGAGTGCGCCAAAAATGTGCATTTCCAACTTGTGCAATTTTTTGAATTTTTAAAAAAATATATCAATATATCAGCTAATACATACCATCATTTGTGTTTCAAACCTTAAAGATGATGTTGTACATCACACTCTTAACATAAATACAACATCAGGAGGCTTTATATGTGAGAATATTGGGCTTAAACTGGGAAAATGTCACACGTTAGTAGGGGGTGGGTGTCTTGTTCGAAATGTAGAAAATGTGCAGACAATACTTTGGGAACAATTCAAATGAAAATTTGTTCCCGTATATGTACACCTGCTCTGGCCAAGCCTGATAATGAACAGCTTGTCATTTGTAGATTGGGGCCCACAGCAGCCCACAGAGGTTTAAATTGGTGGTACCTGTTTAACCCTTTACCTAACATGAAAAGCAGACGACACTTGCCAAAAAATGATTGAATAACTAATTTTTTCATTTTTTGTCTCAAAAACATAGGTTATGACCCCTCATTGGAACGAGCTCGACGAGCTCGTTCCAATGAGGGGTCATAACCTATGTTTTTGAGACAAAAAATGAAAAAATAATAAAATTAATTGGCGATTTTTGAGAATAGCGCTGGCCGGTTTTGGCCGTTACGTTGGGTAAAAGGTTAAGAACATTATGAAAACCCCCAAAAGACAGCTGTGCCTACTAGGTTTATAAGCTTATTTTGGATTTTAATGGGAGATTGGGGGGGGGGGGGGGGGGGGGGGTCTGAGAACGGTAGTAGAAAATTTGCACGTAGTGGGTGGGTGGGTGTAAAAATAAGCCGAATAAAAAATAGGACGTCACGTCTTGCAAATTTTTAGTAGCCCCACCTTGAGGAAGATATCTTTTTTTGGATTTTTTTCCGAGTAGAGTATATATTTGGCCATGCTTTTGAAGCTACAGGTATGACTGTACTAAATATTTGAATCAGAGTTATTCGCCTTGACATTTTGCACTCAGAAATATCCAAAACTAAGCAGCCCTGGGAAAATATATCGTTTCAATAAATGTTTGAAGCATTCTAGTGGAATCTTACATTCTTATTGGGTATTTCAGATAAATAAAGAGGGTGTTTTGATGACTGTTAAACCCAAAAGTAAGATTGACTTTTGGTTTGTTTTTGTTGGGAATTCCCAAATTTGCCGTGCGAAATATGTGGAGTTGACCGGTATTTCCCTTCTTGTCAGTTTTTAGCTCACCTTGACAAGTCAAGCTGAGCTTATCCCATCGCCCTCCGGTCATCCATCCGAAGGTCGTCCGTCATCACCATGTTTTGATCTTCTCCTCCAAAACCACTGGGCCAATTCAAGTGGAAGTTTATGTGAGTGATGATTCCGAAGGGGCATTGCATTTTTGTTCAACTCAACATGCCCAGCCCCATAAAGAGGGGGTGAGGGAAAATGCTCCGAAATGATTTAAAAATCTTCTTCTCTTGAACCAGCGGGTACAATGACTTGATATTTGTTACGGAGCTTCCTTTTGAGGTGTAGATTCAAGTTTGTTCAAACGAAGTTTGTGAAGCAATATTTGGCTTTGTAATGGGAGGGGTAAGATTTTTGACCCCGCCTAAAATTTATATTTTCTGAACCGATGATCCAATTTGAACAAATTTCGGTATGTGATATTATTGGGTCATAAAAACTTGACTCATGCAAAAAAACGTATTCCAGCATCCCAATGGGAACCCAGGAGCTAAAAATAGATATATTTTGTAGAGGGCATTCGAAAAATGCTGAGTCAGCATATTTGCAAAAATTAAAAAAAATTTTTTCTCCAGAACCAATGTTCAAAATCTTTTGATATTCAGTATACAGCATCCATAGGGGGGTCAGATACATGTTTGTTACAATAAAGCCCATTGGTTCATATTTGGATTCAACACAGGAACCCAAATACTTAACTTAGGGCAATATTGGCAATATTCTTTAAAAATCTTCTTCTTCAGAAGCACCAGTCAGAATCTTTTAATGTTTGGTATACATCATTGTTATGAGGGACAGATTCAAGATTGTTCAAACCAAGTCCCTAGGTTAATAATATTTGGGCTTCCTTAATATTTTAACTTAGTTCAATATGGGGGATAATTTTTAAAAATCTTCTTCTTCAGATCCACCAGTCAGAATGCTTTCATATTTGGTATATAACATTTCTAGGGGGTCAGATTCAAGTTTGTTCAAATCGGGTCCCCAGGTATATATTTGGGCTTGCTATGGTAGCCCAAATTTTAACATAGTGCAATATGAGGAAATTTCTTAAAAAATCTTCTTCTTCAGATCCACCAGTTGGAATGCTTTCATATTTGGTATACACCATCTCTAGGGGCGGGGGGGGGGGGGGGGGGGGGGGGGTGCAGATTCAAGTTTGTTCAATTCGAGTGCTTGGATTAATATTTGGGCTCCATATGGGAACCTGAAATTTAACTTAGTACAATATGAGGGAATTTCTTCAAAAATCTTCTTCTTCACATTCACCTGCCATAATCCTTCATATATGGTTTACAACATCTCTAGGGGAGTCAGATTCAAGTTTGTTCAAACTGGTTCCCTGGGTTAATATTTGGGCTCGCTATGGTAGCCCGAATTTAAACTTAATGCAATATGAGGAAATTTCGTTAAAAATCTTCTTCAGATCCACTAGTCAGAATGCTTTCATATTTGGTATACAACATATCACAACATAGGTTGTGTCAAGGGGCTTCAAAGGGGAGCTCCACATTTTACGTTATGATAAACTGAAGAAAAGGCATGATGCTCGGACTATTTTGTCACTCCTGAGGGGCTCAATGATTGACAATGTATCCTATGGAGATAGATTGCGTAATGTAGACTCATTCTTGGACTCTGTTTATATCGTGTTCTGTTCAAGATGAGCGCTTCAGGCCGCGTGGGGCCTCTTGTTCTTTCTTTCTTATTTGTCGCGTGACCACCTGTTTTCGGGCCAGAAAAAGTTATCTGAAGGGCTATACATGACAAAGATATTTGAATGCCAAAATTAAAGTGATGCCATAATATTTGTTCTTCGCCTGGACGTTATAACGGTCGCCTATGGGAGAAAAATTAGTACTGTGATACCAATAGCGTCTATCGGAAAGTGAGTTGTCGTTCTTGTACTAACTTTTATCGGTTGGTATTTGCGTTATTGTAAAAATTACAACTCGATTTGATAGCACATTCTAATATTTTCCTTACAGGATAACATCTCGTGATCCCCTCCAACAACCCACCCTTATCGGGGTGAGTTAATGAAGGGAACCCCTAGGTGCCCCCCCCCCCCGCCCCCAGTAAATGTGCGTGACAATCAATATAACATGACAGACAACAATGCCGTGTGTCAGATATGGACTCGTCAATATTCTATTCAGCCACCCTGACACCTACAAGGACATAATTGACCATTCATACTACCTTACATAATCTCTACTGGTGTCACGTAATGGCTTCTCGTTATAGTAAGTAAGTAAGTAAGTAAGTAAGTAAGTAAGTAAGTAAGTAAGTAAGTAAGTAAGTAAGTATATCTTTATTTGTGTGACTTGTGCTATCACAAGTTATAGCAACGTGGCAATGAGGGTATAAAATAGCACCCGGCCCGTTTGGACCTATAAGTCATCAATACATGTAAAACGCATAATGTGCGCACATGGCCAGTGTAACTCATGCATTCAATTCATACCGCAACCATTCTCGAACACTCTCTCATTCCTTCAATCATTCACACAATTGCACACTGAATTAACACAGATTCGTCAATTCGATCACTCAGGATATGACCCCCCCCCCCCCTCCTGTGTAAACATCACATGGTGTCCAAAGAGGGATGACAACACAGTCGAAAGATAATATAAATAAGAAACTTTCAATTCATATATACAGAAAATCATTCTACAAAGAGGTATAGGATAAATGGATCGATGAACACAGAAAAGCGCGCATACGTAATGATAAGGGCTGATGAATGTGGAAGTGACATTTACGGCACCTGGAATTTGTCTGCTGACGAACAATATTTATTTATGCATTTATTGGTGTTTAAGGTCACATACTTATGCACAATAGCTAATCTTGACCGTGACAGTTTTACGGGTGGAAGAAGTCGGAGTACCCGGAGAGAAGGGTGATACTTTTTTGCCGGTAAAAAGGACGGTATCCGGTAAAAAGGACGGTAAGAGTGTAAAAACTACGTTTTAAAGTACAAAATATACACCTCTGAATGTGTGAAAAGTGATTATTTAAAGAAGCTTACGCAATTATAAATATATAGAAGGAAGATTAAGTATTGTTTGTTTTATTGTAGACTATTTTAAAGAAAAAATAGATCATTTCGCCATGGACAGTGATCGACACGCCAATTTATGAAAGGAAAACAATGAATTCGCTGAGGTGCACTACGGGGTGAATATTATCATACTTGCTTGATGGAGGTGTAACTAATTCGCGTGCGTAACATTTACATGTTTCTGTTCACAACGAGGGGACTTAACAAAAATAGGCCGATGAAATCGCCAGATGTGTACCCATACGTGCAACTAGTAGAAAGCTGTATGACGGAGGGCCACCACGGATGCTGACATTATGTACACCATACAAGGTACATATAGAAATGGATTGGAGGAGTGTCTAATTTGATGGACAAAGGGTTAATATCTCCGGATCAAATTATCAGATTTACATAAAAAACTATACAGCACAGCACATCAGTAACCTGAATAAATATATAAAGTAACATGACAATCGGATTGGTATTTTTTGAGTTATCTCATGCCAAAGGGATTGGAGGAATTTTCAATTTGAAGGATAAAAGGTTAATATCTCCGGATCAAATTATCAGATTAACACCAAAAACTATACAGCTCAGCACATCAGTAACCTGAACACAATTGTAAAGTAACTTGACAATCCAAGCAATATTTTTCAAGTTATCAAATTCCAAAGGGATTGGAGGAATTTTCAATTTGAAGGATGAAAGGGTTAATATCTCAGGATTAAAATAACAGATTTGCACCAAAATCTATACAGCTCGGTATATCAGTAACCTGAACACAAATATAAAGTAACTAGACAATCCAAGCAATATTGTTCAAGTTATCGAATGCCAAAGGGATTGGAGGAATTTTCAATTTGAAGGATAAAGGGTTAATATCTCAGGATTTAATTATCACATTTACACCAAAAACTATACAGCTTGGCACATCAGTAACCTGAACACAAATATAATGCAACTTGACAATCCAAGCAATATTTTTCAAGTTATCGAATGCCAAAAGGATTGGAGGAATTTTCAATTTGAAGGATAAAGGGTTAATATCTCAGGATCAAAATAACTGATTTACACCAAAAACTATACAGCTCGGCACATCAGTAACCTGAACACAAATATAAAGTAACTGGACAATCCAAGTAATATTTTTCAAGTTATTGAAAGCCAAAGGGATTGGAGGAATTTTCAATTTGAAGGATAAAGGGTTAATATCTCGGGATCAAATCATCAGATTTACACCAAAAACTATACAGCTCGGCACATCAGTAACCTGAACACAAATATAAAGTAACTTGCCAATCCAAGCAATATTTTTCAAGTTATCGAATGACAAAGGGATTGGAGGAATATTCAATTTGAAGGATAAAGGGTTAATATCTCAGGATCAAATTATTCGATTTACACCAAAAACTATACAGCTCGGCACATCAGTAACCTGAATACAAATATAAAGTAACTTGACAATCCAAGCAATATTTTTCAAGTTATCGAATGCCAAAGAAATGGATACGGACGCCGGGCGGACAGACGGACGGACAAAGGATGGACGAACGACGGATGGTCACCCTGGATGCCGGCATTATGTGTACCATACATAGTATGGGTACACATAAAAAAAGGTTTTGGGAGAGAAACCATTTGTAATTTGAATACAATAAAACAAACAATACTTAATCTTCGTTATTATATATATTTATTATTGCGCACGCTTCATTAAATTGCCACTTTTCACACATTCAGCTGTACAATTAGTACTTTAAAACAAAGTTTTATACACTTACCGTCCTTTTTACCGGCAAAAAGTTGTGTTCAAGCTATTTTTTTTAAACGGGGGTTCATAACTTACTTTCAGTTAGCGTTTCGCCAAACACATGCCGGGTGATAATAAATATTAAACCAACCACACATCAGTGGATAATAGTTCTAGATATGTTCTACTCCAATGTTACTCACAGGCGCCTTTTAAGATTATTGGAGCGCCTTGTTCCCACTCCACCAATCCCTCCGGGGGGGGGGGGGGGGGTGGTGAGGGCCCCCAAATGCAAACCATAATTAACTGTTTTTAACCCCCACGTTCCCCAGGATGCACCAGAATCGATCTCAGAGATTTAGAATTTGAAGAAAAAAAATATCGTGGGATGGGCTCACAATCGTGGGAGAGAATACGCACAATTCCTTAGTTCAAGCGTCATTACTCAGGCAATGTACTCAGTCTCATGATTGGAAAGCACATTACCTCCAACAATACAGCACACACGTGCTAATGAGCCTTTTGGTACGGACATACCTCATACTGCGCGTCGACACTGATACGGTTTTACACTCTAAACATTATACCGACCTCAAAATAGGGCCAAATCATTTTATTGGAAACACTGACGGCCTCGGTGTCGTATCATGGGAAGCACATCCATTCAACAATATAGCATGCAATTATAGATGAGCCCTAGAGCGAGGTCTATGGGTGAGTGGAGGAAACGGGTAGCTAAGCCATTCACCTTTGGTCTTCCACCAGCGCCATCGACCATCACGTATGCCAAATACTGATACGATCTCACAAATAAAACAGTGTACGCGTCGTATATTCGAACTGCACCCAATCAGTGAGACACGTATTCTCACACGCAGCAGTTACTCAAAAACCACAAACAACACATGCGCTAAACAAGTAACCCGTAACAATGCTCAGCCTACAGCTGATGGAGCGCAATCTATTTTCATCAGCAATGAAAAGTTACATAACTCCACGGGATGGAAGTCCACCCACACGAGTGTACAAAACATGGACCACAATCTATAACAATTCTCTGCCCATATACTCGGCGTGCAGAGAGCCGTGACCTTATACTCTAAGAGAATTGGAGAGGCACCCCTCTCCCCACCATGCCGGGCCCACCGAATGTCTCGCACTGAACGTGCAGTGGTAAACATGCAGCCACAGGACTAGCTCTTGAGACATCCTAACTCTCTCTTCGCAAAAAGTCATGTAACGG
The DNA here is from genome assembly GCA_031216915.1 of Pictodentalium vernedei. Taxonomy (NCBI): domain Eukaryota; kingdom Metazoa; phylum Mollusca; class Scaphopoda; order Dentaliida; family Dentaliidae; genus Pictodentalium; species Pictodentalium vernedei. The sequence continues at coordinate 90,079,525 of CM062297.1, read as the reverse complement.
ACTCCCACAACTGCCTGTAAGCACGCCTTTGTTTCTGCCTTCCCCGTTTCAATCAATAAAATTGCTCTAGATGTTTTAGCCATCTCTCCAGAACTAGTCGCTGTTCATTATTGACGCGCAAGTGAGATGTGGAGTTCCACTCATTGGATGGATCATTTCCGCAGTCCTGTGTTTGAGGACATTGTGGCGAATCACACATGGAGTGTGTCTGTAGGTCACACCTCCTATTTCTAGAGTGAGTCCTTGGCGCCCGTTGGGGTAGAGGTACAGTGTCTATCGCAGGGGAGTCGGGTAGGACCACGCCCACCTCGCTTGTATGGGAATGTGTTAAAAGATCAGCATCACCCATATTAGTTTGCAGCTGTTTACTCTGATATTTGCCCGAACTTTGCGGTTGGCTGCAGATACCTAATATATTTAATGGCTCGTGATGAGACTGAATTTCCGTGTGAGTATCCTCGTCATGATTATGCGATGGTGTGTCAGTGTGCGGCGTGTCACACGAGAAACGGATAAAGTCGACTCCAATGGACGGGGTCATCGTTCGTGACACCTCAATGAAAATTTCACTCCAATTATCATTAGGGTACGTATGCTCTTTATGGCCATCACTAGGCTCATTGAATGATAGCCACAATTCGGGTGGAACAGTTATGAAAAGGTCCCATTGTTCGAGTGAGTCAGTGGTGAGTTGCCTTGCGCTTATTGTTCCCATGTTAGTTGATGGGTCGCAATGGCTCGAGGCGTTGTTCGCCATGTCCCGTGTGGGTGAACTGGGATTAAAGACTGGTGACGATGACGCTGTGTACTAAGGCGTACTGCACGTCGATGGTGCGCATTTCTTCAACCAATCTAACCCTGCTTGTTCTGCAGTGCGGAGTTACGATGTTGGGGAGCAAGCAGATGCTCGTCGTTGCTCGGTAGTTCTCTCCGGGTACTCCGGCTTCCTCCACCCGTAAAACTGTCGCGGTCATGATTAGCCATTGTGCATAAGTATGTGACCTTAAACACCAATAAATAAATAAATAAATAAATAAATAAATAAATAAATAAATAAATAATTAAATAAATATTGAAGTCTTCAGCATCTTCAATACTAAAATACAATTTCAGCTGGACACTGGGGCAAAATGTGATGTGTTCTCACAGACAGACTTGATTAAACTAAAAATATTAGCCCCTTTGCAGTCAACATCTCGTCCCCTGAGACCCAATGTGCCTACTGACATATAGAACACATTGGAACTCAGGGGACGATCTGTTTCGCTTCGATCGTACCTTGGTCTTAGACTTTCAGCAAAAGGAGTTATCTCCCTTCCACTGTAAGTGAAAGATATTGTATTTACTGCGCAAATGTAGTTGACACTAACTCTACCTCAGTTTTAGGAGCTGAAACTTGTGAAAAGACTGAATTGGTCAAAAGGGTAAATGACATTACAAAGCATTACAGTTCTCTATTCAAAGGTTTGGGATGTCTACCAGGAGAATATACCATTAGAGTAAATAAAGAAATTGAACCTACAGTAAAAACTAGAAGTCCTGTCACGAATAATGCGCTTATCTAGGCTTAATTGCGCGTTGGAGTTGCGCGCAATTGCCATATCGAATGGCATCCAAAGCACGGCAGGTTCTCCTGGTTACTCATAGCAAACTCATGCAATGTTTCTGCCAATGGACCTCCGGGTTACCCGGAGGTCCATTGGCTGAAACATTGCCTGTGCACAGGCCATATGTACAGAATATGATAGCTTTAATTGGGTCATAACGCGCACATTAACGCGCGTATCAACGTGCTATTTGTGCGCATTTCATGACAGGACTTCTAGTTTTAACTGTATTGTTCAATCTCCACGTAAGATTCCTCTTTCAATAAAAAATAAAGTAAAAGCAGAACTGAATAGAATGGAGAAGTTAAATGTTATAATTAAACAGAAAGAGCCCACACCATGGGTAAATGGTATGGTAACTGTTATTAATCCTAATGGTAGTGTAAGAATACGTGTCGATCCAAAACACTTGAATCAAGCAATAGAACAAGAACACTACCCCTTAAAGACCTTTGAGGAAATTGTGGCAGAAATGTGGAATGCTCAAATTTTCAGGAAATTGGATGCTACGTCACGCTTTTGGCAACTAAAGTTGGATAAAATAGTTCAAAATTAACGACATTCAACACCCCTTTTGGTCGTTACCGATTTTTGAGAGCACCATTTGGAATAAAAGCTATGCCTGAAATATTCCAGAAAGCCATGACTGAAATGCTTCATGACACAAATGGAGTAGAAGTTGTGATTGATGATATTATAGACTGGGTTCCACTAGGGAGGAACATGACCAACGACTTGAACAAGTAATGGATATCATAGTTTGGGGTTCCACTAGGGAGGAACAAGACCAACGACTTGAACAAGTAATGGATATCATAGTCTGGGGTTCCACTAGGGAGGAACATGACCAACGACTTGAACAAGTAATGGATATCATAGTTTGGGGTTCCACTAGGGAGGAACATATCCAGCAACTTGAACAAGTAATGGATATCATAGTTTGGGGTTCCACGAGGGAGGAACATGACCAACGACTTGAACTAGTAATGGATATCATAGTCTGGGGTTCAACTAGGGAGGAACATGACCACCGACCTGAACTAGCAATGGATAGAATTAAAGAAAACAACTTGAAACTCTGTGAAGATAAATGTAAATTCTGTAAAGAAGAAATCAAATATGTTGGCCATAAGATAACAAAAGATGGGTTCAAGACGGATGAAGAAAAAGTAACAGAAATTTCAGAAATGAAATGACCTGAAAATAAAAAAAAGAACTACGAACACCTTTCGGATGTATAACATTTCTCAGTAAATTTCTACCACACATGTGCCAGAAATCAGTGCACCTTTACGAGTTTTGGTAGAGAAGGAAATAGTTTGGCTAGGGATGCACGATATTCAAAACTGAATACCTGTATCGGTATTCAAAAAAATACTGCGGTATACCGGTATATCGAAAACTGTTCAGATTTATGAACACAAGTACCACAATCGAAACTCGAGGCATCACAGTCGGAACGAATTAGCATACATTGATGATGCGGTTCGAAAAACCTTTACCCAACGCAGACGACATCAAAATCAACAAGCTCGTTCCAATGAGAGGTCACATGATATAGTTTTGTTGAAATTTTTGAAATTATTTTTTCAACTGCTGAAATTGTATATTTCGAGGACATAAACAGACGATTCCTTGGAAAAAGGGATAATATTATTCATTCGGGGCTACAGTTAAAAAACTCAAGACATCTTGAAAATTAAATTGTGGGTAAATAAATAATGACGATAAACCGATATTTTTGTAATTACACCGGTATTCGATCGATATTGGTTTGAATACCGGTATATATCGGTTTATCGATATCTGTGCAGCCCTAAGTTTGACACTTGGATGAAGAACAGAAAAACAGTTTTGATAAACTGAAACAAATGGTTATCAATACACCGGTCTTGGAAAGAAAGATTAGACTCTGAATGCCGATGCAAGTTCCAAAGGTTTAGGGGCTGTGCTCATACAAGATGAGGAGCCGATAGCATTTGCTGGACAGGCTTTGAATAAAATCCAAGAACAGTATGCACAAATTGAAAAAGAGGCCCTGGTAATTTTGTTTGGTTGCAAATTCCATCAAAATATTTATGGTAGATATTTCAGAGTGAAGTCTGATCATAAACCCCTTGAACATATATTCAACAAAGAATTGACGTCAGCACCACCAAGAGTTCAGAGATTCTTGTTGCAGCTGCAGATATATGACTTTCATGTAAGATATATTTCTGGGAAAATTATGTTCATGTCACATTTCTTATTCAAGATTTTGTTTACCAGAAACTAAAGAAGATTTATCACCAGAAATTGAAGTAAATGAGGTTCAACTTAATGACCATTTACCAGTATCCTCAGACAAGAATAAGCAGATAAAAAAAGCTGCTGATAATGATCCAAAGTTAGCACTGTTAAAGGAAAACACAAGTAAATGGTTGCACGAAAAGTAAATGTGAAGTTCCCCCAGAGATTAAAGAGTAGGTTATTTCTATAGTCAAGTAACACTTTACTTGGGTCTTTATTCTTCTTTATTAACTGCTTAACAGTCTGAACAAACCGTTCAACCTGCCCATTAGCTTGACTGTAGTGCGGACTTGTGTGTACAGAATCAAAATCTTTGGCAACTTTCTTAAGCTCAGCACTCACAAACTGAGGCCATTGTCACTCACTAGCTCATCGATGTTACCAAATCTCATAAACATTTTCTTGAGATACAATATCACATAACTCGATGTGAGATTATGGAGCTTATCTATCTCGGGCCATTTAGAAAAATAATCAAATGTCATATATAAGTAATGATGATCTTTATATTGAAAAAAATCTGCTGCTACCTCTGATGAAGGCCTACAGTTAAAACTAGAAGTCCTGTCACGAACTGTGCGCTTATCTATGCTTAATTGGGCGTGGCATTTGACCGCAATTGCCATATCGAATGGCATCCAAAGCACGGCAGATTCTCCAGGTTACACATAGCAAATAGAGGCAATGTTTCTGCCAATGGACCTCCGGGTTACCCGGAGGTCCATTGGCTGAAACATTGCTTGTGCACAGGCCATATGTGCAGAATTTGATAGCCGTACTATGGTTATAACGGATATATTAACGCTCAGATCAAAGAGTATTGGTATCTGCGAAATGAGATAAGTTCTATAGACAGTTTACTGTACAACGTTTGAAATTTATTATACCAACACGTATGAGAAAATAAATGTTGATTTTACTGCATGAATCACATTTGGGAATAGTAAAATTCAAGCAGAGAGCAAGACAGTTTATGTACTGGCCAGAAATGATTTCACAGATACAAGACATAGTTGAAAAATGTGAAATATGTGATGCAAACAACAGGAAGTCAAATCCTTAAGAGCCAAGGAAACTGAGCGAGATACCAAATAAGCCTTCATCAAAGGTAGCAGCAGATTTATTTGAATATAAAGGTCATCATTACTTATATATTACAGTCGAGTATTTTTCTAAATGTCCAGAGATGGACAAGCTCCATAATCTCACATCGAGGAATATGATTTTTTATTATATGCTAAACGATAGAGTACCGAAGAAATTGCAGAAAGATAGACATCGTATCCCCCACTGTGAAGCTATAGATATTTTCAGTTTCACGGCATCAATCAAAATGGCGGCTTTCAAAGCAGCACTTCAAGGTGAATTCCTGTCAAATTATCACTGGAAATGATCAATTTGTTCTAAAAACGTATAATGAAAAGAAAATCTAGTGTTTTTGAGTGGATACCGATTATTTCCAGCAATAATTCAACAAGTATTCACCTTGAATTGATGCATGAAACCCGCTAGTCCAAACATGGTCTGAAAGTCCGTAATATACGTTTTTGGTTTGATACGTCCTTTCAAAGGACGTACCAAACCAAAAACTTATATTAGGGACTTTCAGGCCATGTTTGGACTAAAAACCCGCCAGCTGAATCAGATTGCAAGACGCTATCTGCTCCAAGTATCAATCAAAACACTTCCGCGTTTCAATGATGCAATGCGCTGTTTACTTTCATGCATCAATTCAAGGTTGAAACGAGTGGAATTATCAGATTCTTATACAAAGTGTATAATAAGAAGAAAATCTAGTGTTTTTGAGTGGATACCGAAAATGATCTCACTTGTGACCGAGAAAATGGTTATTTTCGCTCGCGCTGAGCTTAAGAAATTTGCCAAAGATTTGGATTTTGCGCACACAAAAACAAGTCCGCACTACAGGAAATCCAATTGGCAGGTTGAACGGTTTGTTTAGAAGTTAATAAAGAAGAATGGAGACCTAAGTACAGCATTACTTGACAATAGAAATACACCATTACATTTGTCACCGACACAACTACACACAGGAAGAAGAGTCAAAAGTAGCCTTCCAACAACTTCAAAGCTCATAATACCAACAGTTATTAACAATATAAATGTGAGAAATCAGATTCTTCAAAATCAAAAGGAACAATCTTTTTACTACAACAAACTTGCACACCGAGAACTGTCAAAACTACACTGATAGTATATTAACCAATCAAAATAAACGTTGGATTCCTGGTAAAGTGGTTTAACGTCATCGCTCTTACATTGGTCAAACATTGAAGGATAGTAAGCGGAGGCGAAATGGAAGACATTTGAGGCCATATAAAACAACTTTACATCAAACGAATAATGAATCTGAGTATGATTTTGAAGATGATGTATCGGTCGTTACTAAATAGTACAGATGATGAAACGCATCGCTAAAGTTCACACACTGAACTTCCCCTGAACATTCAATCGAACATACCAGATTAGGGAGAGCAGTTGTACTTCCTAGTAAATATAAAGATTTTCAATGTGACTTGATAAGAATTGGCAAAAGAAGATAGATACTGAAGTGTTTGTGAAGAACTGAGAATTATTATTACCCCTCCCCAATACACTAGATACTGAAGTGTTTGTGTAGAACTAGGGATTATTATTACCCTCCCACATACACTAGATACTGAAGTGTTAGTGAAGAACTGTGAATTATTATTACCCCTCCCCAATACACTAGATACTGATGTGTTAGTGTGGAACTGGGAATTATTTTTATCCCTCCCCCATACACTAGATACTGAAGTATTAGTGTGGCACTGGGAATTATTTTTACCCCTCCCACATACACTAGATACTGAAGTGTTAGTGTGGAACTGGGAATTATTTTTACCCCTCCCACATACACTAGATACTGAAGTATTAGTGTGGAACTGGGAATTATTTTTACCCCTCCCACATACACTAGATACTGAAGTGTTAGTGTGGAACTGGGAATTATTTTTCCCCCTCCCCCATACTTCGTACGTTCATAAGCTACTGGAACTTGAAGAGTTAGTTCAGATTGCAGTTATGCAATTTGGATGGATGGTTCATTTTACAATAGTTTAATTATTTTGTACATAATACTGCTAGTGTACATTTGTCAGGTGTAAGGTATGGACTCATTAATATCCTATTCAATCATCCTGACACTTATTAGGATATAATTGACCATTCATACTACCTAACATAATCCCTACCCCAAAAGCATGTTGTGTGACCTTTAATCAGAATGAAGACCAGTCTTGTCACGTAATGGCTTCTCTTTATAGGTAAACATCACGCTGCATGTGAAACGCTTCCCCGTGAAATTTGCTTACTCTGTGTTTGATAGGGTGGTGATAGGTAACCTTTTATTCTTTTCTCCCTAACACTGTTAGAGAGGCATTTGTGGCAATGCTCAGAATAACTTTATTAGTCAGGAAGATTCGTCAGTAATAGAGTGTACTCGCGTATCTATAGTCTCCAGTTGTTGGAAACTACCTTTACTATCTGATATCTATGGGGGCAATATCAGAAGAATTACCGCGACCACGAGGAGCTGGTGTGTGCTCTCGTGTACCTTTGAGGTCTCGTTGGCAAATGTAAATCACTCTAAATCCATCAAAACTCATTTTGAAGCGAAACAGTCACTCCAATGGACGGTAAGACCTTCACCCTAAGTGGGATCAAGAGGTCATAATTGTCAATGTGGAGTTCTTTTCTTTTTCTGCATAAAATCACTTTAACCCTTTACCCAACGCAGACGATATCAAAATTTATTATTTTAAATATCATTTTTTCAAGTTTTTCAAAAAATTTCAACAAAACCATATCATGTGACCCCTCGTTGGAACGAGCTCGACGAGCTCGTTCCAACGAGGGGTCACATGATATGGTTTGTTGAAATTTTTTGAAAAATAATATTTTTTTCAACTGCTGAATTTGCATATTACGCGGGCGGATGCGGGCGATTCGTTGGGTAAAGGGTTAAATCGTGCAAAAATCATATGAACGCAGAAAAGCATCATTCAAATTGACCCTCCCCCGACTCCGGAGTCAAGGGCTCATAAGAGGAGGATTGCCTCGTTACATTGTATTATTTAAGAACTTGTGCCAATGGAATTCACTTATAATATTGCATTAAATATATAGGTATATTTTGTATAAATTTGAATATGAAAAACACAGTTTATGGTCCCTCGCTGAGCTCGTTCCAACGGTGGGTCACAAGATATGTTTTTGATACAAAAATGAAAAATGAATGATGATTTTTGTGAATAGCGCTGGCCGTTTTTGTCGTCATGTTTGGCAAGGGCGGCGGAAGCTCGATAAAAGTGGAGGGGCACAAATTTACAATGTTACCATGGTTCGACCCAGTGTTAGAAAGGTTACAATCGTATATCGGTAAATGTACCATGGCTCGTTATAGTCTTTCGTTTAGATGAATATGCACGTGTGTGGTCCCTGTCATGTCCGTTTCTTCAATTCAACCAAGGCTGGCCTTCAAATTGGAAGGTATTTGAGGTAGAGGAAACGGACCGAAGCGGTCGAAAGAAACGCGATCGAGAAGAAGCTGGTGGACTACAACCGTCAGAATCAGGCTAACGGCCCTGAAGCGTACAAGACAGTAACTTGCAGGTACAAGATAGCTAACTTGCACGTGCAAGATAGAAATAATACTCAACTGGCGTCTCAACGCTTCCGTAGTTTACTGTGTTAATTCGTAATTGTCTACAAGTAGTCTGTATTTTATAGTGAGATTTACCCGTGGATCGTTTGCCTTAGCATTCAATGCAACTGGAACCGATTACTGTTACAATGGTCAGTGGTCCCATATATATAGGGCAACTCGCAATTAACAATCATCAGATGAATCCGTCCGCAGTCGTCATCCGTGAGGGAGATAGGGAGGGCAGGCTGTCAACCATTCTATCAAATATATATCAAAACTATTCTCCATATGTATGATTCATTGAAAGACTTTAAAGTGTGAGGTATCATTTGTCCGTCCCCTGTCCGTCTGTATGTCCGTCCGCCCAAAGCGTCTGGCAGCGAGGTTAGAGGGGGCTGGATGGCATACCGGTTATTGTAATATATATATATTGTTTCATAAAAGAAGTTTCTTTCTTTCCTCTAATTTTTGTCAACTACCTGTTTTCCTTTGCCACACTCCCATTCGTCTGTACAAGCGTCTGCAATTACTTGTCCCTTATAAACTCAACTTCAAAGTTATCCAGCAACATTTAGCCTTATAAACGGGAGATTCCATACTGAAAGAGCCTATCCCTAATGTGACAAAATGCAGACAGTACCTTGCTGTATGCACACTCGATATTTTCTTCTTATTTAAAGGACCACAAGCAATAGTTATTTGTTTAATCTGATGAAAGAAGCAGGGATAAGCGCCTAAGCAGTTTCGACGTCGCAATTAACCCTTTACCCAACGTAACGGCCAAAACCAACCAGCGCTATTCTCAAAAATCGCCAATTAATTTTCATTATTTTTTTCATTTTTTGTCTCAAAAACATAGGTTACAACCCCTCGTTGGAACGAGCTCGTCGAGCTCGTTCCAATGAGGGGTCATACCTATGTTTTTGAGACAAAAAATAAAAAAAATTAGTTACTCAAGAAACTTTTTGCAAGTGTCGTCTGCTTTTCATGTTAGGTAAATGGTTAAGCAGCTGTTTCTGATATCTTGATCATTGAATATAATTTTGACGCAAAGATGCTTGCAGGAAAGTATAGTCAGTGACGTATTGTCCATTTTGAACACTAGCGGACTAGCCGCATTGCCAATGGCGGCGCTACGGGGATGGGTGTGGGGTTGGGGGTGGGGGAGGGGCTGGGGTAGTTTGTCTCCTAACATAGACTTTGACACCCCATTTGCCCCTATCCACACACACACACTCACACACACCCTTAAGGGGTCGTAAGCTATGTTTTTGATGCCAAAAAAAAAAATAAATAATAGTTCAAGAATTTGGTTTGCAAGTGTCGTCTGCCTTTCGTGTTAGGTAAATTTTTTGACATAGCCATGTGTACGTAGATTACTTGAGCGAATATCACTGAAGTTGGCTGACATTATTTCCTGTTTCAATTATAAACATAAATACTCTCAGAATCACTGTGGTGTAGCGACACCGGCGTAAATTGTTTGGTCAATTTCCGGTTTGATTTTTTTCAAAGTAAACAGAGAAGTTGGAAAGCCGCGAAAACCGTAAGTAGATCTTTATTTTACGTTTTTATTCATTTTTGCACGCGGATATTAACAACTAACCCTTCTCAAACAGCTAGAAATATGTTATGCATTGTGTAAATCTTGAAAACATTCGAAACACGATCATAAGAAGAACGTTCATAGCACGAAACGTGGGAAAATATGTATTTTATCGCCAGTTTTGCTTACAATACAGAGCTATAAATGGCGTTTGAGATCTCAGTTGTTGGGAGACCAAATCTCTGGTGCATTTTGATCTGTGCGGTTTGGAGAGCAGACTGATACTGAACTTTTAAAACATGTTTCGTTCGTCATTTTTAAAGTTGATCGAATATTTTGTTACACTGCTTGGGTCTTTTTCGAGAAGAAAAAACTGAACGGTTGAGACAAAACACACTCTACGGATTTGTCTTGCCATTCGATGCAGTCTTTAGTGGAAAATGTTCATATTTTTTTAATTAATTGATTCTGGTGAGTCGGGCTCTTGGTTAATGAAATGTTCGAGTGTTTATGTTATTTTTTTTCGAAAAGAGGGGGTTGAAAGCAAAGACAAATGAACAAATTGTGAGAATTCTCTGATTTAATAGTGATCGCAGTTATTGGTTATATGTACAGATAAAGTAGTCGGACACAGTTTGTTGGTGACCAAAAAGGGAATATGTGGTGTCAGTTCCGCCCGAGTCGAATATGGAATTAACTGACGCCATATATACCATATTAGGTCACCAACAAACTGTTTAACTAATAATATTTAACATTTCCTGGAAGATTTTTGTCATATCTTTTACACCGAGTTGATCTGTTTTTTGGATAGAAGTGGGTGCTCCAAACAAAACGTTGCACTGATCTGTACCATTCAAATTCTCACCCTTTGCTTTCTACATTTTAGATGGATATCTCAAGTTTGGAGGAGTCATTTAAAGAAGTGAAGGAGAAAAAAAAAAGATTCGTATTTGTGTCATGTGTGTGGTATTTTTTTGAGGAGCATCAGCGGATTTCGTAGACACAACTTGACACACGACCGGAGAAGAAAATACAAATGTGCAGTTTGCGGACAGTCTTTCAATGGAAAATCGCATTATGAGGGGCACATCAACCGACATCAATACTTCACACCCTACCAATGTTCCTCCTGCAAGGAGGAATTCGGGTACAAGTCCTCCCTAAAACGCCATGTGAAGGCATGCAAAGGCAAACAAAAGTTCTCTTGTAACATATGTTCCGAATCATTCCTTCGAAAGGACACTTTGGCTGACCATCTTCTTGGAAAACACTCCGCTGTCAGTACGTACAAATGCCACGTTTGCGGCGCCGCATACAGGTGGCGGTCTTCAAGAACGAATCATGTAAACAGAAAACATCCAACAACTATCTGAGGGGTTTTCTTTTGGGAGAGATTTATTTCAATATTGTAAACGACACTGACTGTAATAAAGACAAAAATAAATAAGTCTTGTACTTTCAAGTAAAAATTTAAGCAGTTTTGATTATCAATCTTTTAAAGCATTTGTACAGCGGCGTTGCTGGGAGGGGGGCGGTGGCTGTTCATGGCCATGGCATGGCACCCTACACTTTTCGCTGCCCCCAAAACAAAACCATTGGTCCAATGCTTGTTTCACATAACATTTAGCCCCAGAATGCTCTCTAATTTTGGGCTATGATTGCCTCATATTCGCTGAATTTGTCGAACGTTTCCCTGTGAGACATAGTCCTAACTAGGACCCTCGGATCGTTACCCCTCCTCCCTCTTCCCTGAAGGGAAAGGGGGGAGAAGTAACGATCGGAAGGTCCCAGTCAAAACTAAAGGACGACCCCTGAAGCCCACATCTACCTTCCAAATATCATGGTTGAAGCCCCCCCCCCCCCCCCCGAACAAAACTTGTCCAGTACATGTTTCACATAAAATATAGTCCAAAATGTCTTCAATATAGGCCTTCAGACGCTACGATTGCCTCATATTCGGCCTTAGAGCACTGAATTTTGCGAACGTTTCTCCGGTTAGACGTGGTCCTAACTTGGACCTTCCGATCGTTACCTCTCCTCTTACTTCCCTGAAGGGAAATGGGGTAAGGGGTAACGACCGGAGGGTCCCATTTAGGACCAGGTCTATCTAATTTTCATAAACCTATTGAACGATGACATTTATTTTCTTCAAAGATAAAACTCAAATCCTAATGACAATCTGTTGATAGCCAGTTGCAGAAATAGAAATTTCCAAGGGTGGAGGGAGACCCATGAGCTGGGAATAATTCTGATGTTAACAGTTTGGCTGATGTGACAACCAAATACGGCGAACGCTATACGTATAAAAATTGTCACTCAAATGTCTTTCATTTTTCAATTTTACTCCGAAAAGATAGCTTATGGCACCTTATTCGAACGAGCCTGTCAAGTTCTTCCAATAAGGTGTTATTTTGCTATGTTGTAAAAGCAAAAAATTAAAGAGTTCAGTTAGTTGGTAAAAAAACTATTAGTGTCGCCTGCAACTGGTTACCAGAGGGTAGAGCGCTGACTTGTAGTGTGCTAAATAAATTTTAGTAGTAAGTGTTTATTGACATGTGTTTGTCTTGTTACACTTTATTGAATATGAACACTTCACGTACACTGTAACAAGACCTCCGGCAACTCGCCCACCAAGGGGACATTGTGTATCACACTTTTGCCCCCCCCCCCTCTCCACGGATAAACTCTTGGATACCGGTAATAACTTGCTTTTGTTGAAAAGCATGTCAACATCGAAATGTCTGTCCTTCACCACTACCCCAGAGTTTTAGTCCCCTGACTGAAATTGGTGTGTGTGCAAAAATGTGATCTGAGAACTATGTCCCAGATGACGCTCTGTTTATATTTATTTATTTATTCAGAACTGTTAAACGTGTTATTTAATGACGGTGGCATGATTGTTCATGAGACGATAACGAAAAATGTTATCTTGCAACCTCACCGGTTTTATTCAGGGGACCTAAATTCTGTTGTTCACAAATTTGGAACAGTGACTTGAAGTCTTTGAAGCCTTGCACATTCCGAACACAATTATAAAAACTCTCGTGAGGATTAAACCAGTTTTGTCCTAGTTTTACCAACCCAGATTTGAAATTACGCACAATTTGAATCTCGGACCAGTTTGTGTTCGATTAGGAAGGACATTATCACCATTTTCAATATTGGTGGAATTGTATGTTTTTGTTTTATTATATATTTTTTTGTCTATAGTTCATCTAACTTCAGGCTTCGGCGTACGTGAGGTAAGATTTTCGATTCATCCCGTTTATGGTGTTCACGTACTGGGTGGATTCCTCTTGCTGGTTCTGATGGCAACGAAACATCGCCCCGCTTGCGTTTTTGTTTACCGCGCTTGCAACTGACAGTATCAAAAATATGGTCTAAGGGATAAATAGTTGTCAAATCAGTGACGCACATGTAGTCCGAATCTACATCAGTTTTTTCTGTCGCCATCTCATAATGGGGATACACTTTTGCCGTGTATGTATTCATGTGAAAACCTCTGGCAGGATCAAGGCGGGCTTCCGTTAATTGAGAGGCGACTGCCATTGCTATTGCTATATCATCAGGACGTAACACGCCCGAACCACGGGGATCAATGTCCTGAAAAGGTCCAAAGAAGTTTTCAATGTCCAGACTGTTAACCGATCTAACATTGTAACTCTTTCTTTTTACAAAAGGGAAAATTTGAATCTTCCTTTCAATATTAGTCAGTAACCCCTCATACAGAATGATTGGCATATCTTTTACATAAGCACCACATGGTGGAAATGAACCAAAGTCTACCCCCTGTAGCAACCAGTCTCTGAATGCCAGTCGTTTTTACATCGCTCGCACGCTGGAATGCCGGGTTCGTCCTCGGCCTCATACCACTCCCTAACAAGGTCGCACAAATGCGCTTCTTCTGATGCGCCTATTTCCAAGAGAGCATTTGACACTCGCCGGCTAAATGTAGACTTTGCAAATTCAACATTCTGCTTATCGATTAAGTCATCGACCATAGCCATATTTAGTCCGCATTTATTGTTGACAGAGTCCGCCGCAATTGTGTGGCATGATGCGGACTTCACCCCTGCACAAGGTATTCCTTTCTGACAAACAAGTCTTCTTAGACCACAGAGTTGATGATATGTATCCAGTATCATGAACATATAATGTCCTGCCTATTTGTTGAATTCTGGTTTTGAATACCAGTGATTGTTTGTTATGTTCTTCAGGCCATCAACATTTATTGCACTACCGAATGGAGATGAAAAATAAAATGATTGCAACACATTCGGAAATGTATATTCTGCATATATAGCACAGAATACTTCTTTGGGAATAGTTTTGCTGGCTTTGCTTGATAAGCTTTTAAGGCTCTGGACACTTCTTTTTACAACACTTCTTCCCTTTTGTTTGGCAAGTGAACCGTCACCGACATATTTCGATAAAGTATCGACGAAATGCGATTTTCTCATTGAAATATTACATTTCACACCAAATGACTCCAGTTTCCACTTTATGGGGTCAATGCATGCAATGAGTTCTTTTTTATTGAACGATTTGTCAATAACGTCTGCTGATATCAGTTTTTGTTTGAAGGTTTCAAACGTGAGATTTTCAAGTTTTTTTCGATTTACTATACCTTTTCAGAGATGCAAACATCAAGCTTACGCTGATTTCGTTCAGGGTGGGATTGGTCACTGAACACTCTTCTGATGAATCCATACTCACAGATGACAGCTCACAAACAGCTAAATCATCAGCAATATCAATATCATTCATACAATTGTTTGTCACCTTACATTCTTCCGCTGGCTGATCAGATCTAGCGAGACTGCCACAAACAGTATTTATATCTTCAAGTACTTTTGGACTTTCATGCACCACAATCTCGGCAGGTAATATCAATTCGTCAGCGCATTTTGTGTCTGTTTCAGTAACTTGAGTTTGTTCGTGATCCTTTTTTCTCTGTCGTTCCTTGAATTCCAATAATTTAACCCCAGTGGATATGAGAAATGGTTGCTGGTCTTTCAAACCGAAGACAATATGTTTGGCTTGTGTGTTTAAAACATCGCATACATCTTCATATGTTTTCACATTCACATGGTTAATACCGGAAAAAAAATTCAGAAGTTTTGATTTGTTGAAAGATTTCACTTCTTTCCATAGATTTTTTTGCAACTGTAAAAGTGAAAGTGGCTCATTTGCAGCATCTCTGACTGCCAATCGACACCATTGTCCATCGAATGAGCAAATTGGAATATACAGTCCTTTCGCCTCACACTGCACAAGAACATGCTGAAGGATCGTCCTGAGTACATCTGTCGATAGACTATATCCCTTTAAACCATATGCCACTGGTACAGAATGAAGTTCTTCTTCTTTGTAACACCTGTCGAGATCAGAAACCATGAAACCTAAAAATTCTGTCGCTTTATTTCTGGTTAAGCAGTAAGCTGAGTCCAATGCGTTTTCACTCTCTCGCAGAAGAACCTGAACACATGATAAATCAATATCCTGTGGGTGATAGTTTGTTGCGTGCTCACAAAGCGGTAAGGTATCATCCAATTTTATTTGGCATTCCACAGCTATGGATGACGATACCTCGCAAACCATTTTAACATTTTCTTTGATGAAGGTATCAATATCCTGTCGGAGAGTTTTCAAATGTTTAGAAAGTCGTTGAGGTCTTGATAAGGATTGGCCACCATATATCGCTGAAAGTTCATTGACTATAGAATTCCTTATTTGAACAGAGAAGGTAACTTCGAGAACCACCATTGAAGAAGGAGAATAAGACAAATACGGAAGTTTTCTAGTTTTCAGTGCTTTCATTTCAGAAAGAATCTGAGGTATATAATATTTTGGAATGCTGTAGTGAACAGGAAGTTTGTATGCCGCACTATTCGGGAAAGGGCATTTAATTTCCACTGCAAATATAACCTCATTGTTTTTTGTATCTCTGCAACTCCCATCTGGACTGACAACAAACTTAACACCACCTTCCAGAAATGAATAACAACCTTCCTCATAGTATGAGCAATTTGGATAAAACACAGGAAGAACTTGGCTGACAAGAGTCGCTACTGCATTTATCACGTTGCGAACGCCATGATCCATCATATTTCTTACTTTTGCTGTTGGTGTTGTCTTTTCTTTGCCGTTTATTACGCAGTCAAAATGTTCAATTTGTTTCTTGAGACTGTCTAATCCAGCTGTAGCATTTATTGTACTCCCAGTGACATGCGATTGCTTTCGTATGTCGAACCATTCTGCACTTCTCTTCTTAATAAATCTGTGACACGATACATCTGAAGAGGAATTTTCGTATGACTCATTTATGTGAATATAATTGGGCTGTTTCTCAAGAATAATCTTACTATTGCTGTCATGCATGTTTGCGTCATTCAAGACGGAAACAAAGGATCCCACTTTTTCACAAATTAGCATAACTTGACTAATGCTCACAGATATGTCATAAAGATGGGTTTGCAAGGAACTAATGACCATGGCTAATCTAGATTTTTTCCAGTCATTGCCTGCCATTGCCTTGAATTTTCTCAGGGCTGATTCCTTTCCAAATTGGGATTGCCTTAACCCTTTTATTCTACAGCTAAAATTCGTGAGCATTTCACGAAGAGATGACATAAAAGATATGTGTGCAAGTTCGTCAACAGACTTTAACGTGGTCCTGCGTTTAGCTGTCTAATTTTCAATTTCTTCCGTGAGACGTGAGATTATTTGCTTTTCGCTCTGTAATTTCGACCGTTTCTCGGAGATAGTGGGTGAACCTTCAAACCCTAACAGGTCAACGTCACCTTCCTTCCCACTGCTTGCCGAATTAATTTTCTTTCCGTCCATGCATAATTTGAATGTTTGTTCATCTGTTATTTTACCTGCATACGTATTAAGCACTTTATCCAATATACCTGGTTTCATTTCCACTGCTGAAAATGTATTCTGATCTTCTTTGACTTTGTGATAAGGGACGGCAAAAATTATTTTGGACTTCATAGGTTCATATAACCCCCTTTCTGAATTGTCATACACTAAAGCACCTCTATTCTTTGGTCCGCTCATGAATCGTAACCATTTGCCATGAAACAACTTGTACCCTATCCTCCAGAATTTAAATAAGATTTCATTATATCGCATGTTGCATGTTGTATCGTTGTTGTACCACCGAACAACATCAATGAACAAAAGGAACGCTAAATTATCCGTTGGAAATTCATTTTTTGCCACCAACTGATTGAACATTACCCACTCTTTGAGTTTATCACAGCCCCTGAGGGTTTTTATAACCGACGGGAGAAGTTCTGTCAGTTCATTGATCACTGAAATATCAGATAATTCGCCAGGTGGTGTGAGAAGGTCAGGGTTGGGTGGACAATCCATCACTTGTTCGTGCTCTTCCTGTAGTTTAACTCGTTTTGACAACGGACTGCAGATATCTCGATGCAGTTCGTTGTCATTTGAAGTATCACGAACGCGAACAATCAGTCTATCCTCGTTATATTCTGTATCGATTCTAAAACGTTTTGACAAGATGGAACTTGGAATTATGTTGAAGTTGTGACTACGATATCCAAATTTTCCAGTGTTGCAGTCCAACTGTAAGCAGCGAATTTTCAAATTTTTGTCTTGATGACTTGATACACTGTGCTGTACAACTTCATCGAAACACTCGTATCCATTTAAACAGTAGTAACAACGGAATTTATCCAAATTATTCATTTCTATGTCAAACGGTCCGATGAATGGAAGAATGTTATCTTGACTAAACCGTACAGTTACTTGTTGTCAATTGATGTCTCAGCCGTACAGCTATCAATGACTAAACCGGTGTATTCGTAAATGTTGCACCTCCTGGGTGAAGCCTCTTTTAAGCAATACTACGTGCGAGAAATCCTACTCACTTCTTCTCGTTTATAAAGTACACATCCATATAAAGGAAAACGAATATTTCACACATCAATATGCACCGAATCCGATTTATTCGTCTTTGAATGCGAGTTTATCCTGGTGTTTTTCACAAATACACCCCCGGCTTCACGAAATTTTGTGAATATTTAAATCCATATCGCATCACTTATGATCCTTCCGATCGATATACGGTCAATATGTCATACATTTACAAATATAATCCGTGATATCTTAAGAAAACGGGCACATTGTTCAGACAATCGCAACAATTTGACTGCAGTAAACGGATGTTTTTCGCAGAAATCTCACACCGGAAGTTGACGAAACTATTTACGCCGGTGTCGCTACACCACAGTGAGAATAGTTGATGTGTCATTAGAGGTTATTACTTGGAGAGTTTCATATCAGCTCACTACATATCAGCATGAGAGCGATGAGAAGTTAACGAGGGCTAATATCTCGGCTAAAATAAAACGAATCAAGTAATAACGTATTTATTTATTAAACCAACATGAATAATTAAAAAATTGTTCTCAAGTCTGTTAGAGTTTTCGGATAGTAGTATTGTTTCTTATTCTTTTCACAAAGTCTGAAGTCAGTCTAAGGCTATATCATGATGCAGTCCTGGAAATGAGACGCGTGCGAGTGGAATTGCACCCGTAAGCACCCGTCAATTCTACTTTACGGGAGCGAAAAAATGCACTCGTTGAAAAATATTGTGGAGCACTAATATACTGCGAGGGCATATAAATGTGTTGTTTTCAGAAAGTAGCACAATGTGGCCAGTGGCAAGTTACTGTCATATTTCAGCAATTCCTTATACATTTAACCCTTTGGACACTAGTGGTATCTGCCATGCAGTTCAATGACAGCAATTAGAAGAGTCCATATTCATTATTTGGGGTAGACCAATCAATGTTTTCAACGTGCAGCCTCCGGGCTGCACGTTGAAAATACTAATTGGTCTATCCCACATTTTTACTGAACAACCGTCCTATTTAATAACGTTATGACGTATTGTTGCTCCTGGCTGGAAAAGCAGCCACTCAGGTTCAAGGGTTAAGGTTTTTAGTGTTTGGTAACAGTATTCCCTCGAAAATTCATATAGTTACATTTTATGGGTGCAAATTACTCTCGTCTCTGATTTCGCGGGAGCTTAAAACTGCACCTGTCAATTTTATTCATTTCCAGTACTGTGAAGCCTCCTTTCCTCCTAGTTCAGCTATCCGAACATACCGGCTTTCTCATTGGGGAAGCCGCAACCTTTAGATAGCTCATCCACCTCTTGTCTCACTTCGACAAATCTCCTTTACGACTCTGGATTTTAGTTAGGCCTACAAAACTTAAAAATCCGTTTCTCATGCCCTCCCGCATTGTCCTTTTGGCAACCGCATGCTATCCTTTTTATAACCAATGTAAACTTTAACCCTTTACCCAACGTAACGGCCAAAACCGGCCAGCGCTATTCTCAAAAATCGCCAATTAATTTTCATTATTTTTTCATTTTTTGTCTCAAAAACATAGGTTATGACCCCTCGTTGGAACGAGCTCGACGAGCTCGTTCCAACGAGGGGTCATAACCTATGTTTTTGAGACAAAAAATGAAAAAAATTAGTTATTCAAGAATTTTTTTTGCAAGTGTCGTCTGCTTTTCATGTTAGGTAAAGGGTTAAAAAAAATAAAAAATAAATAGTTTGTGTCTGATACTTTACCAAAGTTGAAAAAATTGATAAATTCGTCCCTTGAGTGCTCTCAGGGGACGAAATACACCATCACCCACGCTATTCTGTAGATTATGTGGCTTAAAACATAAACCAAGAACATTAACTTTGTCTGGCAAAGAAATAATTACAGAAACAAAAAATAAAATAAACAAGAGGCCCCAGAGGGCCTGAGGGCGCTCACCTGATATGGTAGTCTAAATATCAAACCAGGGACTTGACTTGAATAAGGTGCATACGCCCCTCATAAGAAAAGCATATACCAACTAGGTGAAGCGATTGTGCCCACACAATACACAGGATTTTCCTTCTATTTTCAGTTCTTGCACTTTTACGTCCCAAAATTGAGATAAATGCATAAAAAACAGATTTTTTTTTATTTTTGTTCGGAAATTTTCGAAGTCCCAAACAAAATATTTTCAGACTAAATTTTTTTCTTCTTCTTCTTAAAGTTGACCAAAACGCATAAAAAACAAAAAAAACAACTAATTTCCGGATTTTTGTCCAAATATTCTAAGTCAATCACGGACCCCAGATTTTCAGTGTAAAAAAAAATATTTTTTTTGGTCTTAAAATTGACCAAAACGCATAAAAAGCCAAAAACCTAATTTCTGGATTTTGGTCCAAAATTTCTAATTCCCACCCAGACCCCAAATTTTCAGTATAAAAAACAATTGTCTTAAAATTGACCGAAACGCATAAAAAACAAAAACACCCATTTCCAGATTTTGGTCCAAAATTTCTAAGTCTGGACCGGGACCCCAAATTTTGAACCTAAATATGAACGCAGGGATTTGGCTTGAACAAACTTGAATTTCATCTCCCTAAGCATGCTGCATACCAAATATCAAAATATTCTTATTGGTAGATCTGAAGAAGAAGAATTTTAAAGAATATTCCTCAAACTGCACTAATTTAAACATTTGTGCTCCCATAGAGAGCCCAAATATGGCCCCAGAGAATTTCAATAAACATGTGAAACAATCTTCCAAAGATGTTATATGTAAAATTTGAAAGCTTTTGGAGCAGTGATTTGGGAGAAAAGTAGTGTTAAATGTTTTTCCCATTACCCACAGTGTTAAAAAAAAGCTGACTCAGCACTTTTTCAATGTCACCCAAAAGTACCCCATCATAAAACCGATAGCAATTTTTTTTACCATTCCATTCTGTTGGTCCTAAGGAAGCTTCACACCAAATAAGAATTCTTAGTGCCGTGCAGTTTTGGAGATATGGGCGTTTTAATTTTTTTCTATTTTTAGCTCCTGCGGTTCCAATGGGGCGACGGAAAAAAAAATTGTGGCATAAATTAAGTACTTATGACCCAATAAGCCCTCATATCAAATTTGGTTCAAATCTGGCTCTCGGTTTAGAAAATAGAAATTTTGGGCGGGGCGAAAATTCTTGCCCCTCCCATAACTAAGGCAAACATAGATCCTCGAACTTCTCTTGGACAAATCTGAGTCTACACCTCAAAAGGAAGTTGCACACCAAATATCAAGTCTCTGCTACTGCTGGTTCATGAGAAGATTTTTTAAGATTTAAGCACACTTTTTGGGCGTGGCCCTACCGAGGGGTGGGGTCAACTTGATTTGAACAAACTTGAATTGACATATGATAGGGAACATGCACAGCAAATTTTGTTGAATTTGGTCCAGCAGTTCGTAAGAAGAAGTCGATAATGTAAAGTTAACTCCGGACGCCGGACGACGCCCGAAAAGTGATTTGTAAAGCTCCCCTTGAGCTTCACTCAGGTGAGCTAAAAACCGCTCGCCCGCATGCAATTTTAAAAATAATGACATGAGAAACAAAAGATCTACTTTGTGGGGCCTTAGCGGTGAATTTTCTGTACACCTATCTTTTTTCTTCTCTTCATCCATCTAATCATTACTTATTGTCATCTTCAATTCCTCATCGTTCAAAACTTCTGCTTCAATCCACTCCACTATACCTGGTTAATCCAATTTTCATTATTGTGTTCTACGAATAACTGTGAACATTTCGATATAATTACATTGTTAATGTAGTTATACGTTTTGGGTCCAAATACTCAATTCCCATTGGTCAGCTGGATTAAAACGTCATGGCCAAATGTAATTCATTTTCCAGTGAATACATATGGTCGAACTTTGACCCACATTTACGGTAGAGCGCAGTTGACAGAATGTAATTCGGGCTGTGTTTGGGCGGGTTTTTAACTTTTAGCGCCTCTCGCAGTGATCAACTCCGCTGCTGTTTCTTTGGTAACATTACCCAACTGTGGCATAAAGCCCGTTACTAAAATACTCGTTTCCATTTCTAAAGTTGTGAAAATGAAAAATCAGAGTTGTGCGCTTTGTATTTTGTGTGAGGGTGGTTTTTCGCCTCGTTCGTTCGTACATGTTTTATTTCGTCTACTGCTTTGTTGTTTGGTAAAAAGTAGTTTAAACAGTTACGGAATGTAATTATAAGAATTGAATGCAATATTTATAATCTTTATTGGAGTATGAACGTGTGGGAATGGGTACAAATTATGTATGAATCCCGAAGGATCTGTACCCATTTCCACACGTTCATACTCCAATAAAGATTATAAAAATTGCATTCAATTCTTAAGTAAACAAATCGGTTGTGCCTATTAAAGCATCAAGGGAGACAATCCTCTCCAGGTTCATCAGGCCGAAATCGGCGTCCTATCAGCCGAGTTTGATAATGGGCAATTCTGGGAAAGAAAATCATATCTAATAAGTGTTGAACTCATTCAACCCGAATGGTTGATTTTCCTGTATTATGGTATATCCTAATTTTTTAAAAAATAGAAGGTTGCTTAGAGAATTTCGGGGGTGGTGACGATCAATGTTACCAGCGTTTGGTCCAAAGCATATTGACTGGTCTATCCTGAAAAATAATATGGACTCTTTCAAATAATTCCATTGGTCTGACAGGGCAAATACCTCTGAATTGGAAGGCTGAAAATATGCGGTGAGATGAATACCGCTGAAACACTGACGGGACACTTCATTCCGATTGCCTACATGGGACAGGTGGCGCTATGTACTAAACCATGCTAGTACATGTAGTAGGAGATGTGGAGATCGTGGCTCATTGGGAGATCTCACGGGGAAATCTCATATGCGACGTCATAGTCACGTGACCTAGTTACTCCATGTTGGGTTGCCATGGTAGCTCGCGTGAGCGGTCATGTTATGACGTAATCACCGTAGTGATATGTGGTGTTATTGCTCTTGCGCAGCGCGTATTGTTAAGGTGATAGTGTTTCCGTCGTC
This sequence comes from Pictodentalium vernedei, assembly GCA_031216915.1. Classification (NCBI taxonomy): domain Eukaryota; kingdom Metazoa; phylum Mollusca; class Scaphopoda; order Dentaliida; family Dentaliidae; genus Pictodentalium; species Pictodentalium vernedei. The sequence continues at coordinate 90,056,498 of CM062297.1, read as the reverse complement.
CATTTTGTATACTGGATGCCGACATCATAGTTTCTATGGTAGCACGTGGTTGCTATGTGACCCGAATGGCTTACATTAGAAAATTGGCATTTTTGAAGAGTATGTTCCATTGAATAGGAGCAAATCTAATTACCACAAACAACCCAACATTCCTTCCAAATCACCAAAACACCTATCAAAACTACTGAAACGGACTTGGATTCTTCCATTTTTGGCTTATAAGAAAAGCACATAGTGCCAAAAGAATGTGTTCGATTGTATAAGAGTGAATAAAATTACCAACATCGACCCGACAATTTCCCCTAAATCACCAAAGCAAAAATCCATCCAAAACCACCGATATGGACTTGGCGAAGACCCCATTTTGGTCTTATGACAGTAGTGCTATAAGACGCGTTCCTTTGTATAAGAGTACTGCTTCGGACTTTCCGAGAATCCCATATTTCTGCCTATTGCAGACAATATTCCAGCTACTCTAACCCTAGCCATTGATCTAGTCCTAGCTACTACTGACTACCCCTTGTTGCGAACTCTGCCCTCGTCCAAGTCTTATAATCACCAGTCAGATCGCTTGATTTCCCATAATTTTAACCTACCAATAAAGAGTTATCCCCCTTGTGTACAACGAAGGCCTACATGATTCTCAAACCCCAAAGACAATCGAGTAGTTATAGAAAAATCATTTCTCGAACGACTCGAGTCCAATCGAGCAAATAAGCCCAAGAACAATTGCTCCGTGAGCAAACACTCTAGCAACTCGAATCCCATGGAACAAATGAGCTATAGAGCAATTGATCGAACGAATGACTTCAGATACTACTCTACCACTCATCTCGAAAAAGAGGTTGCGAAGGAGACGTTTTTCAAAAAGAGATTCTGTAATTGGGAGTCATATCCGTCTCCTCGACATGTGATACAGGAAAACCAAAATGGCGGCCTCCAGTATACAAAAAGGATAACGGAAACACGTATCACCCTAACGACACGCGGTGCTCACGCGCACTAACACCACATATAACTGTGGTAATTACGTCATAACATGGCCGCTCACGCGGGCTACCATGACAACCCGCCATGATGTAACTAGGTCACGTGACTATGTCGTCACATATGAGATTCCCCATGAGATCTCTCCAATGGACCCCGATCTCAGCATCTCCTTCGACTCTTACCGCACGTCGATGGGGAACTTATCTTAAACCAGTACTAACCCTGGTTGTGTGAAGTAAGCACGTTGGGAAGTCTGACAGTTGCTCGCCGCTGCTGGGTGGTTCTATATCCGTAAAAGTACCCGACACTAGGTGATTCTGGTTGTCGAAATTGTCGTTAAACCCCAATAAAAAATTCACATAATCTTTAAATTTACCTTTTATCTGCAGTAACTGGCAAAGTCGACTCGCGCCATTTTTAAACCTATCAACCATATTTTATTGATTATTAGTTCCCTACGGGGACCGTAAGGGGACTATCGGATTGCACTCCGTCTGTCTGTCTGTCTGTCTGTCTGTCAGTCTGTTTTTATGTTACCACCTCTCCCTCCAACATGCTTTAAGATACACCTTTCATATTTGGTACATGGATAAAAGGTTCGGAGGGGATGATGCACGCTCAATTTTTTTTTTTAAATCCAAGATGGCGGAAAGGTGGCAATTTTTGCTGTGTTTTTAAGCTTTTTGTCTATTTTTATGTTACCACCCCTCCCTCCATCATGATTCAAGCTGTATCTTTTATATTTGGCACACGGATAAAGGGTTGTGAGGGGATTATGCACATTCAATATTTTTTTCCAAAATTCAAGATGGCGGCATGGCGACCATTTTTGTTGTGTTTTTTAAGCTTTTTTCTCTATTTTATGTTACCACCCCTCCCTCCAACATGGTTAAAGCTACGGCTGGCAGTCATCTTTGTTTGTTTTTCAACTTTATTTTCGATTCAACGTTACCAACTGTACCCCCAATGTCATTTAAGCTGAATCTGTTGTATTTTGCACTTGGTCTTAGATGCTTGTGTTTATCATCATATGCATATAAGATGGTCATTGTGCAAACATAAAACATGGTCTTCATTAGTACCTACACTGTGTACTGGCCATTTTGGTTTATTTTTCAACATTTTTTCTCAATTTTCATTTTTTAGATTCCATTCACATTTGAAATCCTGTCTGATAACCCGTATTTTACCCAAACCACCCCCAGGTCTGACACTCCTGTTGACTGTTGTCATGAAACCCGAATTGTCCCCAAACCGAACCGTCCCCAGGTCGAACCGTCCCCAATTATTTTACCAAAACTGCCCCCAGGTCTGATACTCCTGCTGACTGTGGTCACGAAACCCGAATCGTACGGTCCCCTGGCCGAACCGTCCTCAATTATTTTACCCAAACCGTACCCCAGGTCTGATACTCCTGCTGAATGAAGTCATGAAATCCGAATCGTCCCCAGGCCGAACCGTCCTCAATTATTGTACCCAAGTTGTCCCCAGGTCTGATACTCATGCTGACTGAACATGGCTTGCTTAGCTGGGGACAGTTCAGCCAGGGGACGGTTTGGGTGAAAATCAACACATGTACTGACCAATGATCGTAATGATGATATACTCTAGTCTCTTATGTGACAAAAACACCTTATGTCACAAAAGCGCCGTAGGGGACTAATACCACCTTGGTCGTCAAACACTTGTTCAATTTGTCCTCGTCGTTCCAATGAGGATTATAAACTATGTTTTCAAGGCAAACGTTTAAAGTTTTTTAGTTTTACAGGAAACAATTTACCAAATATCTTCTACTAGCTACCTTAGATGAACAACCAATGAAATAAACGACCTCAAAAAACGGAGATTTACCCTTTGAACCCGAAAGATCGCCTTTCCAGCCCAGGATCGTGAAACGACCCGAATTCTTAAAGTACAGTACGTGGAGAGTGTATTATCACTAAATCACCCGCAGAGTGGACATTCCACCCAAGCAATAATTGCAAATTTGTTGCAAAGCATAACCAGCGCAAGCAAAGTTTCAGCCAATGGACCTCCGGGTTAAACCCGGAGGTCCATTGGCTGAAACATTGCTTGTGTTTTTTTGTCGATACATAAAATTTTTTAAAGTTATAGCTTGAGTGATAACTCCACTCTGCGGGCGATTTAGTTACAATCCACTCTCCACGTACTGTAGATAGTTGCACAGCGAATGTGTCTGGTCAACTAATAAAGTAACTAAACAAAACCCCAAGTAACAAATATACACTCTCCTAGCTGATGACTCTCAACTAGCATAGAATATACCATCAGGGTTTTAAGGGTTAGCCCAATTGAACTCCCGAAAAACATCACAGTCACAATATTATGACGTCACATCTACTTCTGACGTCACGTTTTTATGAGGCGTGTTTCGCACGACATTTTGTTAGTTCGTGATTATATCATAAATATTATATCTCACGTGTCCTCCTTGCATTCTGATTGGCTAAAAGGTGATACCCTATTTCCTGTAGTTGTCCAGCACAGACCTGAAAGGTCACTACATATGTTTTCTATTTTTAGCACGGGCACTATATGCATTTTCTGGTTATAAAAACGCACAAAGCAACGATTTACCCAAAGTGGTGACAGAAAATCGCGGCCACCAATTGGAGAATTCAATTTACATAAAAAATAGACACTTCGTTTTTTTAGTGTCGCAAGAATAGCCGAAGTTTTCCGAGGTGATTCGTTCCGATGATACGGAAGCGTATTGCTGCCACGCTAAAAAAATAAAATTGAAGTTTCGTAACTACGAAAACATTTTCGTAAGTACGAAAACTTTTTCGTAAGTACGAAAACACTTTCGTAAGTACGAAAACTTTTTCGTAGGTACGAAAACACTTTCGTAACTACGAAAACTTTTTCGTAACTACGAAACCACTTTCGTAAGTACGAAACCACTTTCGTAAGTACGAAAACTTTTTCGTAAGTACGAAAACTTTTTCGTAACTACGAAAACACTTTCGTAAGTACGAAAACTGTTTCGTAACTACGAAAACACTTTCGTAAGTACGAAAACACTTTCGTAAGTACGAAAACGTTTTCGTAGGTACGAAAACACTTTCGTAAGTACGAAAACTTTTTCGTAACTACGAAAACACTTTCGTAAGTACGAAACCACTTTCGTAAGTACGAAAACTTTTTCGTAAGTACGAAAACTTTTTCGTAACTACGAAAACACTTTCGTAAGTACGAAAACTGTTTCGTAACTACGAAAACACTTTCGTAAGTACGAAAACTTTTTCGTAAGTACGAAAACTTTTTCGTAACTACGAAAACACTTTCGTAGGTACGAAAACTTTTTCGTAAGTACGAAAACTCTTTCGTATATACGAAAACGCTTTCGTATATTCGAAAACTCTGTTTTTCACTGTCTAAAAGCATCAATCTTGGGGAACATGAAGTGGAGCCGGGGACGGAAGTTACATTCCCGGTCCTTACATCCATAAATTGTTTATAATGTGAAATCTGGATGATGCTTCTCCAATTTGTCTATTTCCATCTCTAAATCTTTAAATCGACAAAATTTTCTCAATATTGTATATAAAAAACCAACAATTGATCATATTTATTAACTCATTTCTCAAATCCTTGTGAGAACCACTGCTTTCCTGTTTTCCCATCCATGATGGAATCTTCGCCGCGATTCAATGGTTAGCACATTGGGCGTCAGAGCAAATTAAAACAGTCGTGACGCAACTGGAACATTTGCCCTTAGGAAAAACGTTTTGCGATCCCATTTCCCACCCCCCGCACATTATACGGGGATTGTATTAACTTTCCCCATTTACTTGATGGCCACAACTGGCCGGCGCTTCGCTATTAAAACAAATCGTGTTTCCAACATAATATATTATTTTTCCATTCTCTGTTTCAATTTTGGCCAGCAAAACAAATGAAGCGAATGATCTCCTCTCGAACGCTTTGATCGAGCTCGTTGTAATGAAGAGTCGTAAGTTATGTTCTTTGTTGACAAAAATGAAAATTTGTAGTTATTCACGAACTTACGAAGTTATATTGTAAGTGTCATTTTGGGTAAACTGTTAAAGTTGAATTTTAACTAGCCCCTTCTTCCCCCCCCCCCCGCCCATAACAGTGGATAAACTGGCCCTCGTCCCTCCTCGCTCTAAACCGAAAAGAAGCAATTTTAACTAACCGCACCCCCCCCCCCCCAAGCTGCAATGGAGAAACTGGCCCTCACCTGTCCTCCCGTACACCGAAAAGAAACAATTTTTAACTACTCCCCCCCCCCCCCTACAATGAAGAAACTGGTCCTCCTCTGTTCCCCCAGTAAACCGACAAGAAGCCATTTTAACCTCCCCCCCCCCCCTCCTCCCCCTGCTACAATGGAGAAACTGGCCCTCACCTCTACTGCTATAAGACTAAAACAATCTTAGGTCCTATCGCCTCCAGTATTTTTTTCTATTTTGGCATCGGCCAGTGATTTAATCCCAACTGGCCAAGTGGCAGGGCGGTGGCGCAGTATTCGAAGACTCACATCAAGTTCATGGTACACGTGCCCACAATGAATGCCAGAACTGTTTGTGCGCGTAGTAGATGGTTACTACGATTAATCTTCACCAACTGGCATCTCTCGGCCGGCAAAATATATCAATATCAATAAAGCCATGAAGATCATGAAAAGCAGATGTCCATATCAAACTAGCATTCAAAAAATGGGATAGGGCGACACCAGTAAGGTTGACTCCCTAGGGACATTTAATGCTTGTCCGACACTGTATTTGACCTGTTGAAAAAGTATCATTACACTCGAAAATTACAAATAAATAAGCATCTTAATTGATGCTATTCGTAGCGACGGTAATCGTTTATGAATCAAAAGCGGCTCGAAGAGAGACCTGACATGTAGGGTAGGCTGGTCCCACTACTACCACTGAGAGAAAATCTACCATTCCTTGAAAGTAGCACAACACACGTGTACGAATCGTACTTTATTACCTGGGCCATTGGTGGAGCCTTGTCAAGCTTTTAGTGAAGCCGACGTGAGGCATGCTTTTTGGTATACGAACTTCACATATAATATGCTATGGTGTGTTTAGTTATGTGTCTGTGTATGGATATGTAGTAGAGGGTTGTGGGGGAAGGGAGGTTTTCTTGAAAGTGTTCTCAATGGAACGGCTGGAGTTGCTAATGACTTGGTGACGTTATGATGCACACGCGGCGTCATAGAAACGCTGACCTCTGTGGATATCTACTGGACAATCCGATATTACGTTGTTCGGGTTAAAGTGTATCGGGCTGCTTGAACTGGACCGATAAAGCAGTGCTGTTTTTAGGGTATATAGTACTATATATGACTGTTAGTCTACAGTTAGAAGAACATTTGCTACTTTTAATCTATCAAAACGCTTTATTCCAGCATGTGGGTACAAATGTAAGGTCATTTGATGTATTGCTTGGTGGGCCGTAATGGTAGCATAGGATGAACGGTCTGTACTCCTGTTGATCATTATCACTCATTTGCTCTACTAACCCATCGAATGTGTTGTATCATCGGATTGTTTGCTATTGGGGGTACGAAGTATGGACTAGAGGGGATTTGGAGATTGATGACAATGATGGTTTGGGGACTGATGGGCACTGAAGAGTGCTGGGCTGGGGACGTTTGAGGACTAGGTATAATTATGGTTTGGAGACGACTTTTGGGGACTGAATACAGTGGCAATATTGGGACTTTTGGGGACTGAAAATAGTTGTGAGTTGGGAATTGAATATAGTGGTGGTTTGTGGACAGATGAAGACTGTACTGGTGTGGTACAGTTGAAGACTATTGGAGACCAAAGACAGTGATGATTTAAGGACTATTGTGGACTGAAGACATTGGTGATTTGGGGACTGAAGACAGTATTACTTTGCGGGCTGAAGGCAGTGGTGTTTTGTGGACTGCTGGGGACTGAATATAGTGGTTATTCGGAAACTGTTGGTCAGTCTGTTGTAGGTTGTTGTAGTTGTCAGTGTTGTAGTTGGTTTAGTGATTGTATTGGTGGATGTTGTAGTGTATTTGGTATAGTAATGGTTCCTGCAGTAGTTGTACTGGTCAATGTTGTAGTTGTTAGTCTTGTAATTGTAGCTTGCTTCGTCACTGTGATGGTTGGTGTTGAAGTGGTTTGTATAATAGTGGTCGACGTATTAGTTGTAGTGGTCGTTGTTGTGATTGTTTGTGTTATAGTTGGTGTGGTCATTGTTGTGGTTTTGTTATTCTGATTGGGATAGCAGGGAACGAGGAAGTGGTAGCCGAGGTGGCTTTTGTAGTTGTTAGTGCTGTAGTCGTTTAGTCGTTGTAGTGGGTGGTGTTGTAGTAGTTCGTATAGTAGTGGCTGGTGTAGTAGTATTGTAGCTGGTGTAGTAGTAGAGGCTGGGGTAGCGATTGTGGTGGTAGTTGACGTTGTAATGGTTAACAAAGTTGTTAGTGGCTGCGGTGGTTGGTGTTGAAGTTGGTTTAGACATTACAGTGGTTGTTGTATTGGTTGTTGTAGTACTCACTGGTGTAATACTTGTGTTGATGTAGTAATTCTGGTGATTGTGTCGTAGTGGTTGATCGTGGTTATGTGGTTGTTGTACCCCCTTTGAAAAGGGAGGGGGCATACAGTAATCACTTTGTCCGTTCACCGTTCCGTCCGTACGTCCGTCCGCTGGGACGTCTGCCCGTCCGTCCGTCCGTCCGTCCGTCCTTCCGGTTTTTCTTCCGTCAATCACACTCGTTTCCGGGCAATAACTTTTGTACCATTGGTTGCACAGTACTCGTACTTCACAGGTAGGCTGCCTGTATTGGGATGATGATTGAGATTGCTCTTGGGATCTGTTGGTCAAAGGTCAAGGTCACCGTTACTATAAATATAATTTTTAATTTTCGTCCAATAACTTTAGTTTTCTTTTGTGTACGAAGCTCTAACTTCATATTGTGGTTGGAATTAAGATGTCGATCATTGGGACTGCGTTTGAGGTCAACAGGTCAAAGGTCAATGTCACCGTTACTATAAATAATTTTTTGGTGTCCGTGCAATAAGTTTAGTTTTCTTTTGTGTACGAAGCTATAACTTCATACTGTGGTTGCATTTGAGATGTCGATCGTTGTGTCGGAAGCTGTAACTTCATTGTCTCCCGTCCATCCGTCTATCCGAGATGTCCCGTCCGTGCGCCGAGACATCCGTCCGTCCGTCCGTCCGTTCGTCCGTCCGTCCGTCCGTCCGTCCGTCCGTCCCTCCCTCCCTCCATCCGTCCGTCCAAAACACTTTGGCGTCCAAATTTTAACTTGAATTGATCGTAACCAAATTTGGTATAGGGCTTACTTGGGAGGTAATGCAGGTAAGTTTGAAAATGTACATGGTCCGTTTATTTTCACCAGCGTTATGGTCCTTTTTTGGACTAAGGAAACATGTTTTTTGTATTGTTCGAATTTTAACGTGAGTTTGGGTGAACTGATTGCAATTAAATTTGATGTACATCTTTCTGGGGGTGGGGGGGGGGGGGGTACATCACATTCAGATGGCTGAACAGCAAAGAGGGTAGGGGTATTTCTATTGAGCCCCCGCTCACTTTGTTTTTATTTGTTTGTGAACGTTGTTGTTGTAGAAGTTGGTGTATTACTTATTGGTACAGTAGTAGTTGTGGTGCTTGGTGCTGTAGTGGTTGATGGTGTAGTAAATATCAGTGTACTAGTTTTGAAGTTGAAATAGTTGATGTGGGGGTGTTTGATATAGTCCTTGTTGGTGTAGTAGACACTGATATAGCAAGTGTGGGTGCAGTAGTGATTGATGGTGCAGTAAACATTGGTGTAGTAGCGGTGGACCTGAAGAACTGCATATGTAATTACGTATTGCAAGCGGTTCTTCGGCTTCCTCAATGATAACTACCACTGTACCAGCCACAACGAGAACACCACCAATAACCTCAACGTCCACAACAACCACCACTACACCAACAACTACAACTACTGAAGTGTCCACTACAACACCACCCCTGACAATATCATCAAACTAAACTACAAGCACAACCACTACTACACCCACAACTTCAATTTCAACTACCACAGCATCTAAAGCAACTACAACACCTACTACATCATCTACTACCACACTAACCTTGATATAACTAACAACTACAACGCCTACTACATCATCTACTACCACACTAACCTTGACAAAACTAACAACTACAACACCTACTACATCATCTACTACCACACTAACCTTGACATAACTAACAACTACAACACCTACTACATCATCTACTACCACACTAACCTTGATATAACCAACAACTACAACACCTACTACATCATCTACTACCACACTAACCTTGACAAAACTAACAACTACAACACCTACTACATCATCTACTACCACACTAACCATGACAAAACTAACAACTACAACACCTACTACATCATCTACTACCACACTAACCATGACAAAACTAACAACTACAACACCTACTACATCATCTACTACCACACTAACCTTGATATAACTAACAACTACAACACCTACTACATCATCTACTACCACACTAACCTTGATATAACCAACAACTACAACACCTACTACATCATCTACTACCTCACTAACCTTGACAAAACTAACAACTACAACACCTACTACATCATCTACTACCACACTAACCTTGACAAAAGCAACAACTACAACACCTAATACATCATCTACTACCACAACGAGAACACCACCAATAACCTCAACGTCCACAACAACCACCACTACACCAACCACTACAACTACTGGAGAGTCCACTACAACACCACCCTTGACAATATCATCAAAGTAAACTACAAGCACAACCACTACTACACCCACAACTTCAATTTCAACTACCACAGCATCTAAAGCAACTACAACACCTACTACATCATCTACTACCACACTAACATTGATATAACTAACAACTACAACGCCTACTACATCATCTACTACCACACTAACCATGACAAAACTAACAACTACAACACCTACTACATCATCTACTACCACACTAACCTTGACATAACTAACAACTACAACACCTACTACATCATCTACTACCACACTAACCTTGATATAACCAACAACTACAACACCTACTACATCATCTACTACCACACTAACCTTGATATAACCAACAACTACAACACCTACTACATCATCTACTACCACACTAACCTTGACAAAACTAACAACTACAACACCTACTACATCATCCACTACCACACTAACCTTGACAAAACTAACAACTACAACACCTACCACATCATCTACTACCACACTAACCTTGACAAAACAAACAACTACGACACAGACAAGAGTTTTGTCATAACAATATTTACAACGCCAACAACTACAATACCATCCACTACTTTATCGACCACTTCAACAATCAATACAGCTACTATACCAACATTAACCACAAAAACAGTCCCAAAGGGGGGGGGGGGGGGGGGGGGGGGTCCATAAAAGGGATTCTATAAGTTAGATTCCTAGGTGGGATTCCAAGCTCCTATATTGCTCCTGGTAGTTTTACCGTTGGCTTCCATCTTTTCTTCAACTATCTTTTCTATGATTTACCTCGATTGTTGTCACCCAATACTGTAGTCTTCTACCAGTAATAGTCGAACAGATCGGGATGGGCAGAAACTATAGCATAGATAGAAGCAGAGGATTCTGAACGAAACACGTCGGGTCTATTTATATAATACTATCCGATGTTTCTACAGGAATCCGAACCAGTACTCTTAAACAAAGATACGCGTCTAATAGCATTATTCTTATAAAACCAAAATGGGGAAATCCAAGTCCCTTTTGGTGGTTTGGGGTTGTTTTTTTTACTCCTATTCAATCGAGCATAAACTCAGAATAATTTTACTGTAACTTGGTTACTTTGGTTGACAAACATTAAACTGTGAGGGCCACATTAACCCAGGCCTCAATTCTTTAGTACAGTCTACATCTCAAATTATTCTTAGTGAAAACACAGCGTACAGGGAACAGAAATTAACATATCCTCAATTATCACAGTGCTTGTCGTATCTCAAAATTCTTTCATAAACATTGAACATTATCCTTTTCACCAAACACTACACACAGTCAAGTTAAGTTACAGTATCACTGACACTTTCATTTATTCAACATTGTCTATAACCTTTAATTCTGGTCACCACAAAACTTGTAAGTTCAGGGTCATATCTAAATGAGAAACTCCTTTGTTGCTATGGTCAGTTGTTTTTGGGTGCAGGAGTTCTAATCCCAAAATTGTTCAATCCAGTATATACATGAAGGATATCCATTGCAGCTTAGTAAAATGACTTGCTATGTTCAGATGTTAAACATTCTTCTTTGGCCAAGATCGGTTGACCATGAAGGCTGCGAGGTTCGAGTCTTATTCTCCAGACAGTTTCATGTTGATTTATTTCATGGTAGTAGTGTAACTAGTGGTAGTATAGTACATTCTACAAGCAAATCAAGCAAAATCTGACTATGTTCAAGCAGTGGCAAATGAATTCAATCAACGCACATGATCGTAGATGAATTCCACACATTTTGCTCAATTTGAATGCCATAAGCAGCTCAGTGAACAGTTAGCTAGTTGAAACATCTAAATTTTGAGTTGTGTTTTATCTTCTTGGTTCTATTTTTGTGTGATACACATAGTAGCAATCAAGTTTAATGCTCCAATTTTCTCAGAACCTCAAATCCTATATAAATCAGTTGACCAATCTGTTAACTAGTACAGGCTCAGTACAGGTAACAGTTACACAAATGCATGTGTATTCTTCAATGACTGAACTACTCTAAATTAGTTCAAACAAGTAATTGTTATGCAATATTATTCCAACACTACCCGATAGTGCCACTATGTGAATTTCTCAAAGTTCTCAGCTTGAGCATTTGTTTAGCCAATATTCAGTTCCTAGAATAATACCAAATAATAATAACCTGATAATTCTATCAAAAATGTGTTGGCATTTCAGTTACTAGAATCAATTTTAGGCCCCCTTTCATGGCTGCATTTTTCTCCCGTCTACCCCCCCCCCCCCCCAGTTCGAAATTCAAATTCACTACCCTACACACCCCCGCCCCCAATCGGAAACCTCTAGCCACGTCTCTGGTTCCGGGCCGGGGTGATGAGGAACGAAAACCTCATTACACACTACTGATACTGCACAGTAGCGACGGTAATCGTGTAGGAGTGAAAAATAGCTTGGAGAAAGACCCGATAAGTTTCTATGAGAGGCGATATGGGTGGGCTGACCCCGCTACAACCAATGAGTAAAAATCCACCATTCCACCATTCCTTGAAAGTAGTATAGCACACATGTATGGATCGGGTCTTAATACCTGAGCCATGTATGGATCGGGTCTTAATACCTGAGCCATTGATGGGGACTTGTCGCACTTTTGGTGGAGCCGACGTGAGACATGTTTTTGCTCCATTTGGAACTGCGTTCCGCAAGTGGTATACATACTTCATATATAATACGTCATGATATGTATAATGATGTGTGTTTGTATGTATATGTAGTAGAGGAATGGGGGTTTTGCGAGTTTTCTTAAAAGTTTTCTCCATGGAGCGGTTGGCGCTGATAGTGACATGGTGGCGTCAAGATGCGCACGCGGCTTCAAAGAAACATTGACCGCTGGTGTTGTCCACTGTATAATCCGATATTACGTTGGTCGGGTCAGTGTATATCGGGCTTCTAGTGTTGGGCCGATATAGCGCTGTAGTATTGAAGGTATATACGCCCGTTTGTCTACAGTTAGTCCTTGGTACTTCTAATCTACCAGAATTATGAAATACGACAAGAATTGCGATAACTGAGAATACGTTAATTTCTGTTCCCTGTACGCTGGGTTTTCAATAAAAATAATTTGAGGTGTAGAATGTACTAAAGAATTGAGACCTGGGTTAATGTGGCCCTCACAGTTTATATCAACCAAAGTTACCAAGTTACAGTAAAATTATTCCAAAACGAGTCATCCCACCAAGTTACGATGAAATCCCTTCATAAATATGACGTGTAGGCTCTGTTAAAGGAATCCAGGTCACATGACGGCTCGGGGCAGTCACGGTTGACCGATCATGACCAAAATAGAAGGGACTCATCTAGATAGCATACCAAGTTGTCCTACTAAGTTACAATGAAATCCCTCCATAAAAACAACCCGTACACAGTGCTAAAGGAATCTAGGTCACGTGACCAGGTGGTGGTAACGGCTGACCGACCGTACCCAAAATAGGACAATCTCATCTAGACACCATACTGAGTTACCCTTCCAAGTTACAATGAAATGGTTTCATAAATATGAACTGTAGACTGTGCTAAACAAGTCTAGATCACAGGCCTGTTTGGCCGTCAGGGTTGACCGATCACAACCAAAACATCATGTTCTCATCTAGGCATTATACTGAGTGATCCTACAAATTTTCAATGAAATCCCTTATAAATGCAACTGTACTAAAGGAATCTAGGTTACGCGCCCCTGCGGCCGTCACGGTTACAATAAAATCCCTTCATAAATACGATCTATAGACTGTGCTAAACGTTTTCGGGGTGTAACCTGTGCTAAAGTAAATGAGAACAGACTGACAGACTCGCAGACTTCCGCACGCGTGATGGCAATAGCTTATCTTGACTGTCAAGTTAAGCTAAAAATGACAGACTAAGCCTCACAGACATTCACTCGTGAAATGGCAATATGATAACTTACTTCGACTTTGTTAAGTTGAACTTATTGAACACCCTTGTTATAGCTTCACAAATAATGGCAATGTTATCGCACTATAATCACGAATTACCAAATCAGTTGAGGCTGAAAAATGCCGCTCAGGATCACCGATCCAATGTCGAGTTGTGACCTTGACCTTTGACCTGGCGAGTCCAAGGTCAATAGGGTTCTTCCTCGCACCAAGGCCAACACATCTGTAAAGTTTCATGACTCTAGGTTGAACCACTATCAAGTTATCATCTGGAAACCAATTGTTGTGATATACTATGTTCAAGGTCACTGTGACCTTGACCTTTGACGTAGCATGTCCAAAATCAATAGGGTTCTTCCTCCCACCAAGACCAACCTATGTATGAAGTTTAATGAATGTGAGTTGAACCACTATCAAGTTATCATCCGGAAACCAATTGTTGCGATATACTATGTTCAAGGTCACTGTGACCTTGACCTTTGACCTGGTGAGTCCAAGATCAATAGGGTTCTTCCTCGCACCAAGGCCAACACACCTATAAAGTTTCATGACTCTAGGTTGAACCACTATCAAGTTATCATCCGGAAACCAATTGTTGCGATATACTATGTTCAAGGTCACTGTGACCTTGACCTTTGACCTGGTGAGTCCAAGATCAATAGGGTTCTTCCTCGCACCAAGGCCAACACACCTATAAAGTTTCATGACTCTAGGTTGAACCACTATCAAGTTATCATCCGGAAACCAATTGTTGCGATATACTATGTTCAAGGTCACTGTGACCTTGACCTTTGACCTGGTGAGTCCAAGATCAATAGGGTTCTTCCTCGCACCAAGGCCAACACACCTATAAAGTTTCATGACTCTAGGTTGAACCACTATCAAGTTATCATCCGGAAACCAATTGTTGCGATATACTATGTTCAAGGTCACTGTGACCTTGACCTTTGACCTGGTGAGTCCAAGATCAATAGGGTTCTTCCTCGCACCAAGGCCAACACACCTATAAAGTTTCATGACTCTAGGTTGAACCACTATCAAGTTATCATCCGGAAACCAATTGTTGCGATATACTATGGTCAAGGTCACTGTGACCTTGACCTTTGACCTGGTGAGTCCAAGATCAATAGGGTTCTTCCTCGCACCAAGGCCAACACACCTATAAAGTTTCATGACTCTAGGTTGAACCACTATCAAGTTATCATCCGGAAACCAATTGTTGCGATATACTATGTTAAAGGTCACTGTGACCTTGACCTTTGACGTAGCGAGCCCAAAATCAAGAGGGTTCTTCCCCTCACCAAGGCCAATCTACCTATGAAGCTTCATGAATGTGAGTTGAACCATTATCAAGTTATCATCCGGAAACCAATTGTTTAAGATTTACTATGTTCAAGGTCACTGTGACCTTGACCTTCGACGTAGCATGTCCAAAATCAATAGGGTTCTTCCTCCCACCAAGACCAACCTATGTATGAAGTTTAATGAATGTGAGTTGAACCACTATCAAGTTATCATCCGGAAACCAATTGTTTACGCCCGCCCGCCCGCCCGCCCGCCCGCCCGCCAGCCCGCCCGCCCTCCCGCCCGCCCGCCCGCCCGCCCGCCCGCCATTCACCAAACTAAAAGTCGAGTTTGACTTCGTCACAACTCGACTAATAAAAACTAAATTTAAATGACAAAAGCTATTCATATTTCCAATTGCTGACAGAATGGAGATGCGACAAAAAAACTTACAACTGTATCCGATTCATGCATACTTATGAAGCTCGATATTGCGTACACTGTAGTTGTAAATAGTACCAGTTGGAATTTTTGCCGATTTGAACCCGAGTTGGAATTTTGGGAAGAAAAGGAGACATCAGCATCACCAAAGAAGCTCTAAAGTCCAGAAAGATGCAATTCCCCACTACTCATGACTTATCTCCGAATTTCCAACTACAGGAATTTATTGGCCAGGATTGGGGGGCGGGGGGGGGGGGGGGGTAATACCCCCCCCCCCCCCACACACACACACCCTGTCGACACGTCCCTGCCCGGACCCCAGAGATGACGTCATATCGCGTGACCCGGTTACGTCTTGTTTGGTTGTCATGGTTGCCCGCTTGATCGGCCATGTTATAACGTCATTCCCATAGTGATACTTGGGCGGTGTTTGTGCACATGCGCAGTGCGTTTTGTTACAGGGATATGTGTTTCCGTCGTCCGTTTTGTATAGTGGGTGCCGACACCTTGATTTCTGTGTTAGCACGTGGTCATGTGGGCCTGACACCTTGGTTTCTTTGTTAGCACGTGGTTATGTGGGCACCATCATTCACTACTGCACTCACACTGGCTATTTTGCTACAACACAAACAAGGACTATATCAATCACCACCACATCAACTACTTCAACTCCAAAACTAGTGCACTGACCTTTACTAAACCATCAACCACTACAGCACCAAGCACTACA
Organism: Pictodentalium vernedei; assembly: GCA_031216915.1. Taxonomy (NCBI): domain Eukaryota; kingdom Metazoa; phylum Mollusca; class Scaphopoda; order Dentaliida; family Dentaliidae; genus Pictodentalium; species Pictodentalium vernedei. The sequence continues at coordinate 90,040,324 of CM062297.1, read as the reverse complement.
ACTACCACTGTACCAATAACTAATACACCAACTTCTACAACAACAAAGTTCACAACAAAAACAACTAAACAAACACGACCAACCACTACGACACAATCACGACAACTACTACTTCAACACAAGTATTACGCAAGTGAGTACAAAAATAACCAAATACAACAACCACTGTAATATCTAAACCAACTTCAACATCAACCATCGCAGCCACTAACAACTTTGTTAACCATTACGTCAACCACCACCACAATCACTACCCCAACCTCTACTACACCAACTACAATAATACTACACCAGCCACTACTATACCAACCACTACAACACCACCCACTACGCGACTAAACGACTACAGCACGAACAACTACAAAAGCCACCTCGGATACCACTTCCTCGTCCCCTGCTATCCCAATCAGAATAACAAAACCACTACAATGACTAAACCAACTATAACACAAAAAACACAACAACGACCACAACTAATACGTCGACCACTATTATACGAACCACTTCAACGCCACAGTGACGAAGCAAGCTACAATAACAAGACTAACAACTACAAGATTGACCATTACAACTACTGCAGGAACCATTACTATACCAAGCACACTACAACATCCACCAATACAATCACTAAACCAACTACAACACTGACAACTACAACAACCTACAACAGACTGGCCAACAGTCTCCGAATAACCACTATATTCAGTCCCAGCAGTCCACAAAACACCACTGCCTTCAGCCCACAAAGTAATACGGTCTTCAGTCCCCAAATCACCAATGTCTTCAGTCCACAACAGTCCTTAAATCATCACTGTCTTTGGTCTCCAATAGTCTTCAACTGCACCACACCAGCACAGTCTTCATCTATCCTCAAACCACCATTATATTAAATTCCCAACTCACACCTCTTTTCAGTCCCCAACAGTCCCCAAATTGCCAGTATATTCAGTTCTCAACAGTCGTCCCCAAACCATAATTATACTTAGCCCTCAAACGTCCCCAGCCCAGCCCAGCCCAGCCCTGTCTTCAGTGCCCATCAGTCCCCTAACCACCATTGTCATATCAGTCTCCAAAAGTCCCCGCTAGTCCATATTTCGTACCGCCAATAGCAACAATCCGATGATATAACACATTCGACGGGTTAGTAGAGCAAATGAGTGATAATGGACCAACAGGAGAGGAGTACAGACCGTTCATTCTATGCTACCATGACGGCCCACCAAGCAATGCACCAAATGACCTACCATTAGTACCCATATGCTGGAATAAAGCATTTTGATAGATTAAAAGTAGCAAATGTTCTTCTAACTGTAGACTTTCAGTCATACATAGTACTATATACCCCCAATACAACACTGCCATACCGGTCCAGATCGAGAAGCCCGATACACTGTGTCCCGAACAACGTAATATCGGATTGTCCAGTGGAAATCTACAAGGTTAACGTTTCTCTGACCCCGCGTGCGCACTATGGCGTCACCAAGTCATTAGCAACGCCAACCGTTCCATGGAGAACACTTTCAAGAAAACTCTCCTTCCCCCACAATCCTCTACTGCATATCCATACACAGACACATAATAGCATATTATATGTGAAGTACGTGTACCAAAAAACAGGTCTCACATCGGCTCCACCAAAAGTCTGACCAGGCCCCACCAATGGTCCAGGTATCCAGGTAATAAAGTACGATTCGTACACGCGTGCTATGCTACTTTCAAGGAATGATGAATTTTTACTCAGTGGTAGGAGCGGGACCAGCCTACCCTACATGTCAGGTCTTTCTCCGAGCTACTTTTGATTCATAAATGATTACCGTTGCTACGTCTATTTGTAATTTTCGAGTGTAATGATACTTTTTCAACAGGTCAAAAACAGTGTCGGGCAAGCATTAACTGTCCCTACGGAGTCAACCTTATTGGTGCCGCCCTATCCCATTGTTTGAATGTTAGTTTCATATGGGCATCTGCTTTTCATGGTTTTCATGGCTTTATTGACATTAATATATTTTGCCGTCCGAGAGATGTCAATTGGTGAAGATTAATCGCAGTAACCATCTACTACGCGCACAAACAGTTCTGGCATTCATTGTGGGCACGTGTACCATAAACTTGATGTGAGTCTTCGAATACTGCGCCACCGCCTGCAGTAGGGATTAAATCACTGGCCGATGACAAAATAGAAAAAAAATACTGGAGGCCATAGGGCCTAGTATTGTTTTCGCCCTATAGCAGTACAGGTAAGGGCCAGTTTCTCCATTGTAGCAGGGGAGGGGGACAGTTTGTTAACCCTTTATCCAACGTAACGGTCAAAACCGACCAACGCTATTCTCAAAAATCGCCAATTAATTTTCATTATTTTTTCATTTTTTTGTCTCCAAAACATAGGTTAGACCCCTCATTGGAACGAGCTCGTCGAGCCCGTTCCAATGAGGGCTCACAATTTATGTTTTGGAGACAAAAAATGAAGAAAATTAGTTATTCAATAACTTTTTGGCAAGTGTCGACAGCTTTTGAGGTTAGGTAAAGGGTTTAAATTACTTCTTTTCGGCTTACGGGAGGACAGGTGAGGGCTAGTTTCTCCTTTGTAGCGGGGTGTTCGGTTTGTGGGAGGACAGGTGAGGGCCAGTTTCTCCACTGCAGCGGGGGTGGAGCGGTTAGTTAAAATTGCTTCTTTTCGGTTTAGGGGAGGGCAGGTGAGGGCCAGTTTATCCATTGCAGTGCGTGGGGAGGGTGGTAGCGGTCAATTAAAATTGCTTCTTTTCGGTTTATCGGTTTACGGGAGGACAGGTGATGGCCAGTTTCTCCATTGAAGCGGGGAAGGGGCGCTTAGTTAAAACTGCTTCTTTTCGGTTTAGGGAAGGACATGTGAGGGCCAGTTTGTCCATTGTTCTTGGGAGGGGGGGGGGGGGGAGGGTGTGTCGAGAAGGGGCTAGTTAAAATTCAACTTTAACAATTTACCCAAAATGACACTTACAATACAACTTCGTAACTTCGTGAATAACTACAAATTTTCATTTTTGTCACAGAGATCATTCGCTTCATTTGTTTTGCTGGCAAAAAATTGAAACAAAGAATGGAAAAAATAATATATTATGTTGGAAACGCGATTTGTCTTAATAGCGAAGCGCCGGTCAGTTGTGACCATCAAGTAAAGGGGGAATGTTAATACAACCACCGAATAATGTGCGGGGAGGGGGGGGGGGGGGTATGATGGGTGCGCAAAACGTGTGTTTCCTAAGGGCAAATGTTCCAGTTGCGTCACGACTGTTTTAATTTCCTCTGACGCCCAACGTGTTAACCATTGAATCGCGGCGAAGATTCCATCATGGGTGGGAAAACAGGAAAGCAGTGGTTCTCACAAGAATTTGAGAAATGAGTTAATAAATATGATCAATTGTTGGTTTTTTATATACAATATTGAGAAAATTTTGTCGATTTAAAGATTTAGAGATGGAAATAGACAAATTGGAGAAGCATCATCCAGATTTCACATTATAAACAATTTATGGTTGTAAGGACCGGGAATGTAACTTCCATCCCCGGCTCCACTTCATGTTCCCCAAGATTGATGCTTTTATACAGTGAAAACTAGAGTTTTCGTATATACGAAACAGTTTTCGTACTTACGAAAGTGTTTTCGTACTTACGAAAAAGTTTTCGTACTTACGAAAGTGTTTTCGTAGTTACGAAAAAGTTTTCGTAGTTACGAAAAAGTTTTCGTACTTACGAAAAAGTTTTCGTACTTACGAAAGTGGTTTCGTACTTACGAAAGTGTTTTCGTAGTTACGAAAAAGTTTTCGTACTTACGAAAGTGGTTTCGTACTTACGAAAGTGGTTTCGTACTTACGAAAAAGTTTTCGTACTTACGAAAGTGGTTTCGTACTTACGAAAGAGCTTTCGTAGTTACGAAAAAGTTTTCGTACTTACGAAAGTGGTTTCGTACTTACGAAAGTGGTTTCGTACTTACGAAAAAGTTTTCGTACTTACGAAAGTGGTTTCGTACTTACGAAAGTGGTTTCGTACTTACGAAAAAGTTTTCGTACTTACGAAAGTGGTTTCGTACTTACGAAAAAGTTTTCGTACTTACGAAAGTGTTTTCGTACTTACGAAAGTGTTTTCGTACTTACGAAAGTGTTTTCGTAGTTACGAAAAAGTTTTCGTAGTTACGAAAAAGTTTTCGTACTTACGAAAGTGTTTTCGTACTTACGAAAGTGTTTTCGTAGTTACGAAAAAGTTTTCGTAGTTACGAAAAAGTTTTCGTACTTACGAAAATGTTTTCGTACTTACGAAAATGTTTTCGTAGTTACGAAACTTCAAATTTTTTTTTTAGCGTGGCATCATTACGCTTCCGTACGATGAGAACGGTGGCTGAGATCTCGAGATAAAAAAAGTATTGAGGGTGGCCTAAATCAGCCACCGTAGATGAGAGACATTCTCCGTTGCTTCGTTGAAATGTACGCGTTTCAATCAACCCAGTTTTTAAACGCTTCCGGAAGAAAAATAAGTGTTTCCACGGGTTCGCGTCAGGTAATATTTCGTCGTTTTATGTTTCTGAAATGGGTAAGCAAATAAATCATTGAACTTGAATTCATTCATTCAGTGTTTCTGAATCCTAATTGCCACCCAGAGTCGTTTATGTGAGAAGAATGTGTGAATATTGACCAATTGTTCGATCTTTGTCATCGCGATAAAAATAGCTTTCGCTGACCCGAGAACTGATACTTGTGTTCGTCCTGCGTAATTCGAGAATTGTAGGAGTACTATTTGGCTTATTGCTTTGTTGACATTCTTTTGTAAGTCCGATTTTGTATCTTCTGCTTTACCTACAATTAGTATTTAGGTCAATGTTTTGAAATTAGCAGGGGAAATTGGCAACATCCTTTATATTTGGAATGATGGTGAGGAGGAATTTATTGAAGACAATTTATTTAGCAAAAAGACGAAAGAATCGACTCAGTTTGCCCTCCGAATATTTCAGTTTGTACCGAGAAACACATTGGCTGTAACCTGGACGTTATGAGTGCCAGTGACATTGAGAAGTTTTTGGTGAATTTTTTTGTGAACATTCGGACAAAAAACGGTGATTTTTACACAAAATCAAGTTTGATTGTGATCAAGCAAGGCATATCAAGGTATCTAAAGGACCGAAGGAAATTTTATATTTTCTAAAAGCCCGAAGGAAATTTTACATTTTATTAACCCTTTAACCAACGAATCGGGCTTATCCGCCCGCGTAATATGCAAATTCAGTCGTTGAAAAAATATTATTTTTCAAAAAATTTCAACAAAAACATATCATGTGACCCCTCGTTGGAAAGAGCTCGACGAGCTCGTTCCAACGAGGGGTCACATGATCTGGTTTTGTTGAAATTTTTTGAAAAATTTGAAAAAATTATATTTAAAATAATAAATTTTGATATCGTCTGCGTTGGGTAAAGGGTTAAGGGGCTATATAAGTAATGGCATTTTGTTGTTTATTTTGCAGTTTCCACCTCTCATATTCCTTAAATTTAAATTAAATATACACAAATTATACATCAAAATGAATGCTGAGATGTGTAGAACACGAAACACATATGTAATCAACTCATAGAGTTGACACCAGGCACCACTAGTTCCCGGAAGTCTGCTACCGTATTCGTACCAGAACTGATAATAAAATAATATTTAAACAACAACCTGTGGCTAAATATGCTTCACATATCCAAGAACAAAGCTAGGCATTCAAAACACTTTCGAATGCAGCGATAGGACTGCATTTGGGAAAAAGACAACACTGTCTGCACTTTTTATTGGAGGTGGATTCCTTGTTCAACGGGCATGCGCAAATCACTCGATACCACGAATTTCCATAAAAAAACAAAATCGTAATTCTAAGAAATTGCAACAGGTGTCATGATACCTTGAATTGAATATGGCAACTTTGCAGTCTATATATAATGATAGTATGCTGCATTAAGGCGATCTTTCTCATTATTTGATTTTAGACGGCGTTGTTTTTCGATGCTTTTCACGTCCGATGACGTAGACCGGAAATCGAAAGTAAGATTATATATGAACAAAGCAGTCACCTTGAGAATTTACCCCCATGCAGCTGTGTCGCTGTGTTGTGAAGGATTTTGATGCCCAAGCTTTGTTCTTGGATATGTGAAGCACAGTTGGTCACAAGTTGTTCTCAGGAAGTATTATTTTATTTTCAGTTCTGGTACGAATACGGTAGCAGACTTTCAGGAACCACTGGTGCCTGCTGTCAACTCTATGAGTTGATTTCACATAGTTTTCGTGTTCTATATCGCCACTCCTTCATTTAGGTGTATAATTTGTGTATATTTAATTTAGATTTAAGGATATAAGAGGTGGGAATTTCAAAATAAACAAAATTCTATTACTTATATAGCCTCTTAATGACAGAATTTGCTGGCACTCCGAAAGCCTACAAAGCAATGATTAAAAAATGTAGAGCAGTTGGTAAGGGCCATATACTTCACAAAGATGCAATTTCTATAACTGACATGAAGAAACTTTACATGAATACGATATTTGACCATTCGATTTCAGCAGGTTTAGTTAACAAAACATTTTATCACATGACTCGTCCATTTTGTTCACTTTAAAATATTTGATATTTTGTTTTCATATTAATCAGTGATAAATAAAGCCTTCCATCAATTTCAAAGCTGAACAATTTGATTGGCTAAACAAAAATACAACTGGGTCACATTTGCATAATTTCAGTAGGGAGAATTTACGTTATCTGTCCTATTTAGGGTGGGTTATATTGTATCAATCTTTTACCTACAAGAAAAACGCCATTCATTTTTTTATATTTTCACTTTTTGCTTCCAAAACATAGGTTATGACCCCTCATTGGAACGAGTTTTAGTTATACGAGGATGTTTTTTTCAAGTGTCGTCTGCAGCTGAAGTTAGGTGATGGGTTAAAAAGTCATACTAAGTGGCTAATTTGTGCGTGTGTGTGTCATATGATAAATACAATATGAAATGAGTGTTTTCTCATTTCATATTTATGAAACTCGTCGGAATTTTCCGTTTGGGCTCGCCAGAGGCTCGCCAAAACGGAAAATTCTTAGACTCGTTTCATAAATATTATATGAGAAAAACACTCATTCCATATCCTCTATTTTCGAAATAGTCTTCTATTTCTGTCGAAGGGAAAGAGAAACCTTAACGGAACTGAATCCAAACGAATTTGAAATAAAAAGTGATTCAGAAGGAAAACGCAATGTCGCAACAGTAGCGTCAGAAAAACTTAAGAATTATTAGGGTGATATCGCGACAAACAAGGGCTCAGGCGGGCACATACGTGATACAAAACAACTGGGATGCCCAGTTGCTTCATTTGAAAAGTATTTACAGAAGTAGAATCCGAAATGCACAGCTCTATTCCAACATCCACGAGATTCATTTAATGATCATGACCATATTAACCCACGACTGTACTACACACTGCACAGCGGTACTGCGTACTACACAGCACAGACAGGGTTAGATTGGCTGAAGACATGTGCACCTCGGCGTGCAGTACGTCTCAGCACACAGCGTCGTCGTGCCCCCACGTGGGCAATTGGGGTAAGTTTATTTTTGATTTTAATGGGAGAGTGGGGGGGGGGGGGGGGGGGGGGGTGTCTGAGAACTGTAGTAGAAAATTTGCACGTAGTGGGTGGGTGGGTGTAAAAAGTAAATAAAAAATAAGTCGTCACGTCTTGCAAATTTTTAGTACCCCCCCCCCCCCCCCCCGGGATACCGAGGAAATTTCAGATGAAATGTTATTGCAAAGTATTATTGAATCTACTGATCTGATTCCGAGAAAGGAGGCAACACTAAAAAGCACCACCTCCAAAGCCGCATACAATTTCAGTAATTGTGTTGTGCATATTCATAACACGGTCCCTGGCAGATACGAGGAATAGTATCATTGTGTCGAACAATTATCATTGTCCCTATATCCGATAAATTCGGTCTTTTGCTTGGTCAGAATGCCTTGGACAAATAGCCAAGACAAAAGGTGCACCCAACATCCGAGGTATATGAGAGCGTGCAACATCCAGGGTATAAGCGCACGCGAAACATCGGGGGTATATGGTTTAAACGAAGGCTTTCCGCTTTTGCTCGCCTCGAAATAAAAATCGAACCAAAATACCCCGAAAATAGTCACAAATATCATCAGATGTCCGACAATTCAATCATAAAAATAAAATAAGAGCAAATAATTCGACCCCCGAGTACCAATCTGTTCCATGTGCCAGTAGGCACATAGAACACATTGGAACTCAGGGGAGGCTATGTCAACAAAATGCTGCTAACGCGTTTCCTTAACGACCCAAATGATGTAACTCTATATGTTGTCTTCTACGATTATAAAAACAAAATAATTATCATCAATTTGGTCCAAGTGATTGTGGAGCTGATAAATCCGTCCACAAATGTATTTCCACTATGTTTGTATTGTTTCAAACGGGACAAAAGTGTTATCTTCGCCAACATGTATGGTATATGGAGATTTAATACCTGGGATGTCTCATTTAAACACATCGCCTGCGGCTCGGTGTTTAAAAACCGGCATCCAGTATTAAATCTCCATATTATTATTATTTATTGGTGTTTAAAGTCACATATTTATGCACAAATCTCCATATACCATACACGTTGGCGGAGACAACTTATAATATTCGCACATTATTCTCATTTCTCCTTTATTGTTTAAAATGAATAATCATTACATGTTTAGAAATTGGATTCTAGCTTATTTGGTTAATTTGCATTTTCTGGTTCGGTATAATACAAGGATTAGTGCATGGCTTGCAGTTGACTACGCCCATATACTACCCATTGATGTGGTGTAGTTCCCGACGTGAAGAATAAAGAACATTTCGACTAATCAACGGGCACCGTGGCTAATCTAAAAAAAATCATTTTAAAAACTTTGTTCGCTCCCACGAAACTCCTCAAGCCTGTTTTATGGATTTCGAGATAATGTTGTGACATTTTATCTTACTTATCCCAAACTAAAAGTGCTGACTGGCCGTAATTTACGGAAAGACATTAGCAGTACGTTTGTGTTTGATTCTGCATACATTCAAAGACTAAATAAAACCACAAACTTCCATTCCAATTTCAGCCTGAGTGGTAATATTTACCGACAGTATCCAGCAAGCTTGACATTAACAAAATGCAGATAAAAAATAAAGTAGCCATTGTTACTGGTGCAGGAAGGGGTATCGGACAAGCAGTCAGTGAAGCTATTCTTAAGAAAGAAGGCAAGGTTCGTATTTAAAACATTTTATAAGCCCTATCAGAAAAGCTACAGATTTTAATTAAACTTCAGATCACTTTGGAGTAATTTTTCAACAAAAGCTCTGCAATCTCAAACATCATATATTTTGGCTGTGTCCAAACGTAGTCCTGTCGTGGAGTCCAGCAACGATAACACATTAGTTGACTCAACTTGTTAGTGGCAGTGCCGTTGTCTAGGACAAAATACCCAAAATTTTCAAAATATAAGCTCTTGAGCACTATTGTGCGTTAAAAGTTACGTACAGAATTAATTGATAAAGTTGATCGGCATATTTTATTTTCCCGACATATACAGTTAAAACTAGATAGAAGTCCTGGCATGACATGCGCGCAAATAGCACGTCGATCTGCGCGTTAATCTACGCGTTATGACCATAGTAAGGTTTCAAATTCTGTACGTATGGCCTGTGCACAAGCAATGTTTCAGCCAATGGACCTCCGGGTAACCCGGAGGTCCATTGGCAGAAACATTGCCTGTGTTTTCTATGAGAAACCAGGAGAACCTGCCGTGTTTTGGATGCCATTCGATATGACAACTGCGCGCAGTTCATACGCGCAATTAAGCCTAGGTAAGTGCACAGTTCGTGACAGGACTTCTACTTTCAACTGTATTTAATATTATACCTATTTATATTATTCTGTTAATATGTGATTCTGGCAGAAATTAAACAACGGTAAGCAACGGTATAACATGCAGGACCTGTAACACCAGGACCATGGAACTAGTTTCTGTGAAACGCCAAGGCACTTTGATACTAACTTTATATAGCCAAGGGTATACAAAATATAGCAAAGTAGTGCCCAGGCGTTTCACAGAACCTATATGCACATGGGAACATTTATGTGTTAAAACAACTTACCCAAATATACCGTACTCTCTGGGGTCAGCCGATGTATCGGAGTTTGTGAGGTCGCCACGTTCACATATGAGAGAAAGTCCCTCAAGCAGAACTCCATCAGCGAAAAATGTAGCTCAATTTGTGAGATGTCGTCAGGTCAGCTCCCTTCGGAGATGTTTGATAACGTGAAAGCTGTTTCGTGGCGACTGTAATTACAATGTAACAGCTTTCACTTCCAGACTTTTCAGAGCCAAAACTAGTAACATGATATCAATTTTCCAATATCGGCACTCGTTTTTTCCAGTTCTGTCAATAATGAATAAAATATATTTTAATTATTCAATTTACTTGACCAAGTATAATGTGAACATCCTAAGCATATTGTTTTCTCGCAGACATTGAAGAGTATTCCTTGAAAATCGTTCCGCGCTTGCGAAGCTAGCCTATACAAATTGGTAGAACTATCGCAGCTTCAAGGGGAGTAGGGCGACCTAGCGTCTGTTCGTCTACATTGGGTACCCATTAAGGTCACTTTCTTATCCATCATATCGTGTTCCTGGACCGGAATTCGGCCTCTGGTGTTAAAAGTGTTAAACAAATTATATGGCGTTCAAGAGAGTCAGATGCTGGAGCATGAATTTTAGACCTGCGTCCCAGTTGAGTCCCGTAGCTTTCTTATATCGGGCCGAATCCAGTTGTTAAATGCTCCAAACAGAGGTCTCGGAGATTTTCGATCACGTCGGCCAAAAGGAGCACGTTGATGTTGAAAAAAAGCTTGTGGTAATATCCCCATCGATGCCGCCCACAAATGCCTTCGGTTCAACTCCACATGTAACCTTCCTTCTGTACGTGGGCTTCGTTCCGCTTGCAATGAAATGTCAAATCACGGAATCCAAATTTTGCGGAATCGGCTAGGAATCTCAATAACGGATAACATAACATTTTGAATGCCTGGGCGAAGGTATAGCTAGGAAGTAGTGTTACAAGTCAATATTAATGAATGATAGTATAGCCAATAGTACAGGTACAAGGTCGCAATGGAACACGACTGCTGTGGAAGCTGATGAAAGGACAGATAGACCATAGACAAGTAGTGGCCTTGTAGCTTTGGAGATAAGATGGAAGCCGTTGGTAAGACTACATTAGACCTCATTGAGGGATTTCTCATGGCCCTCATGGCCTCATACGACAAAAAAGGGATTCTCCAAAAGGTATCCTCGATAGGTATCCTCAAATAATACAATACCAGGCCATAGGTATCCTCAAATATCGAAATGAGGCTAAGAGGGATAGTAAATGGGGCCTCATTGAGGGATTGTTTCATGGCTCTCATGCCCTCAAACGAAATGAGGCTATGAGGTATAGTAAATGAGACCTCATTGATGGCTTCTCACATAGCCCTCATGGCCTCATACGACTAAAAAGGGATTCTCCAGAAGGTATCCTCGATAGGTATCCTCAAATAATACAATACCAGGCCGTAGGTATCCTCAAATACCGAAATGAGGCTAAGAGGGATAGTAAATGAGACCTCATTGAGGAATTGTTTCATGGCCCTCATGGCCTCAAAAGAAATGAGACTAAGGGGGATAGTAAATGAGGCCCCATTGAGGGATTTCTCATGGCCTTCATGGCCTCATCCGACAAAAAAGGGATTCTCCAGAAAGTATCCTCGATAGGTATCCTCAAATAATGCAATACCAGGCCATAGGTATCTTCCAATACTGAAATGAGGTTAAGAGGGATAGTAAATTAGGCCTCCTTGAGGGTTTTTCTCATGGCCCTCATGGCCTCAATCGAAATGAGATTAAGAGGGATAGTAAATTATGCCTCACTGAGGGCTTTTCTCATAGACCTCATGCCTTATACGACTAAAAGGGATTCCATAACCAGAGACGTTTCACATCCATGGGATGTGGCCATTGGATATAGAGGTGATGAGAATCGGATAGGACTTCTTTGTAATAAGGGGGAGATAACTCCGTACGGTTAAGTACAGGTTATGGGAAATCAAGCAATCTGATTGGTTAGTTAGCGTCAGGAAAGTGAAGTGATTGGGTGATCTAGATAAATGAAACAACAAAAGTACTCGGAATAGAGTCAGAACTAACAAGAACAGACTAGAACAGCTAAATATAGAAATAATAAGCAAAGCTGTTCCAGCTGATAGGCTCTTCTGCTCTACTGCTGTATACTCCAGGACAAAGGAACGTGGTCAGGTAGACAAAAACTATAGCATAGATAGATATACTACTCAACGTTTGCTGAGCACCAAATATTTGACACATCATTGTGAAATTTGCTTGTGACATATTTGCAATATTTTTGGTGGATATGATTGAGGAATGTACTGAGATGGTCCCCAGTGTTTACATTAGATTCAGATTCTTTATTCACGGTATACATACATGTGAAATGGTTACAAATAAACATTGCACCAATGTAATGAGTAGTATACCATGGGAAGTGGCATAACCAGATTGGCTGTCTACCTGCCACCCCTTGTAAGAAGATGGGGTGATTGCAAACAGACTGTGACTGAAAGAATGAACTGAGAGCCAATTATGTGACAGATGATGGAGAATGACGATCGAATCATTACTTTTCTGGGATTAGAGTATTGGTGCTTCATTTTCGCCAGCGGAAAGATGGTGCTTCAAGGTAGGCAAGAAGCAACCTGCCTATAGTACTCCCACCTATACTTATCATAACACATGAGGGCGGCAACAAGTCTCATCGTGAAGTTCGTATCGTTTAGACTGCGACAAAGAGGTTGTCATGATGTTTGGGCGTGGTATCTACGTTGGCTGCATCGTCATCGTAGGATGACGAATGTTATGATTTATTTGTTTAGACTTTTGTTTGCAAGTTCTTAATTGTATCCATATAGTATTTTACATAGCACCACTGTAAGGAGGATGCACGACAGGTTGCACAAGACGAGGATTCCAGATTCTGTATGAGAATTGTACTTTTTGTTATTAATTATTCGTAATGAACGTTTTTGCAGGACGGCTAGTTTTTTGATAGCTCTTGAGTTGCCCCATGCCTGGATTCCGTATACCAGATGGCTATGTATGAGGGTGTAATACAATGTTTTCAGAGCTCCGTGGGGGAGGATATTTTTAAATTTGTTGAGACTATAGTTTGCGCGTGCTATTTTCGAGCATAATCGGGATATGTGAGCCTTGAAGGATATATGTTCATCAATGCTAATTCCTAAGAATTCCACAGATTTTTCTGTTTCAGTGGCCCCAACCTTGTTACTCTTTTGGTTATTTATTTTTACCTCTTGACAAAGATTATTGTTCCTACCTTTATTTGGATTAAGTATGATATACGAGGTTTTCTTAGCATTCAGCATTAACTGGTTCACAGAACACCATTCGAATAGTTTCTGAAGCTCGTCATTGAAATACGGTGTAATGGGATTATTGTCGGAGTCCGGGCAGTGTGCAGTGGTGTCATCGGCAAATGATAAAAGATTGAGCGATCTTGAGTTACTTATATCATTTGTATATAAAAGAAAAAGAATAGGGCCTAAAATCGAGCCCTGTGGTACACCGTAACTCTGGCTACGTCCGATTTGTGTTCTCCGTACATAACATATTGAAACCTGTTGGACAAGTAACTTCTAAATCAATTGTTGTAGCTCTCTTGACAGGCAGACTTTTCGTGACAGTCATGGAAAGCATGTACCCCTTGATTTTCATGATATTTTTGTGTATTGTCTACATGTGCATGACATGTGTAGGGTATTCAATCATCATTTCAACACAAACCCTTGTGATTTAACGATTGAATATGGCAAATGCAAATGTAAGAAAACATTTGTCTGAAGAAGAAATGTGGCTGGCTGTAGGGATGGTGGAGCAAGGGGCTACCCATCGTCAGGTTGGTGAAGCCCTTGGTGTGCACCATACGGTGATCACCAGAGCCTGGGCAATATTTCAGCAGTATTGCACACCAGTACGTCTGCATGGTGGTGGCAGAGACAGGGCACCATCTGCAGCTGAAGAGGTTTTTTGATCATTCAAGTCCGTAGGAACCGCTTTGCCACAGCAAACCAGCTTCGCAGTGACCTTCCGAATGCATCGGGGGTAAATGTTTCGATGCCGACTATTCGGGCAAGGTTGCACGAAGGTGGTCTCTGACCGAGAAGACCAAGTATTTGCATTCCGCTGTCCCAAATCCACAGCCATACATGATATGAATGGGCCATGGACAACGTTGAATGAACCAGAGAAGATTGGCGACCTGTCCTTTTTACAGATGAGTCAAAGTACTGCTTAGAAGACACAGATAGGCGTTCTAGGGTACGGAGAAGACCAGGGGAGCGATTCCATGCAGCCAACATTGCTGAGCATGACCGCTATGGGGGACTCAACCATGGTCTGGGGTGGCATCAGCAGGGATGGACGTACAGAGCTCTGTGTCCTTGAACGTTGTACATTGACTGCACAGCGGTATATTGATGAGATCCTGGATGCCCACGTCAGATTGTATGCAGGTGCAGTGGGTGATTTGATTCATTCTGAGGGACGATAATGCCCGTCCTCATGTTGCCCATCCTGTCGGGGAATACCGACAGAGGGAGGGGATTGAGCGTATGGACTGGCCGGCAAGATCCCCTGACCTCAAACCAATCGAACATGTCTGGAATGAGTTGCAGCTTGCAATTTCAGCCTGTCCAGTCCAGCAAAGAAGTGTCCGGGAGCTTGGTGCCATGCTGGTCCAAGAATGGAACAACATCCCACAAAGGACCACCAGGAACCTGATTGGGAGCATGAGAAGGCGTTGTCAAGCTGTAATTAACAGTAACGGGTATCATACTCGATATTGAACCCATACCAGTTCGCTCCGTCAACTTTTTGGCAAATTGAAAAATTTCCTCTTTTACCAATAATATCCATTTTCCATGGTTATCATATTCAAAAGCTAAAAAATAATGTCAAACACAAATAAAATCTTAATTTCTGTACTTAAATCATTAAAGATATAATTAAATAAAAACTATATACACTTTTCATTACAATATTTCAGCTAAAACTTAAAACAGGTAGTTGGATATATTTGGTGCTTAGCAAACTTTGAGTAGTACAGAAGCAGAGAATTCTGAAGGAATTCGAAATAGTACAACTTGTCGGGTTGTTTGTGGTAATTCTTCGAATCGGGAAATTACTCCTATTTAATTGAAAACACCCTCCGAACATACCCCTGTCCTATAAGAAGCCTTTGGGTAACATAGCAACCACGTGCTACCATAGAAACCTAGATGGCGGCCTCCAGTATACAAAATGGACGACGGAAACGCGTATCACCCCAACAACACGCGCTGCGCATGCGCAGTAACACCACGTATTACTATGGGGATGACGTCACAAGATGGCCGCTCACACGGGTTACCATGACAACACAACATGGCGCCACGGGTCACGTGACATGACTTCACTTTCGGGGTCCCCCACCGGGGTCCCCTAGAATTGGGGTGAAACATACGAGACACTATTTCTATTGTTTTCTTAATGGTGGTGGTATTTTGTCATTTAGTGAAAGAAGGGGCGGGAGAATGTTTTCTCTTCAGTCCCTTACGAGTCACCATTACTGCGTATAATTGTTCTTTTTTCAATTTGGAAACGTTCTTGCGACCATCTTCTTTTGCTTTCTTTCGAAATTCTTCGACGTTCTTAATTTTTACTGAAGCAATGACATTATCTCTATTCAGAGTACTGCTGCTCCGATTACAGCCTTTTTCGTAACAAAGTCTCAAATTTCGCTTTTTGTAGTTTCTCAAATCGGGCTTGATTTTTATTTTTTGTTTATTTTTCGTTTTATTTTATAATATGTTTTTTTTTATGAAAAGTAATTGTTTAGACACAAACGACTGAAATAATTTCATAATTCACTGAAAGCAATCATCATTCATCTTTCTTGAGAAAGTAATCTCAAATCGATCTTTCCTACAAAAGTTAAATGCAGTCCCCAAACTATTTCATCGCCAACAAATCCATTCATCTTATTCTCAGTAGAGTGGTGCACGAACTATTTTTCTCATAAAAGTCTGATACAAATTTTCTCGACACATATAAGCCTTTGCCATCACTTAGCGTCTGTGGTATGTCGACGGTCGTTCGTAAACTTTTCACATTTTCATTTTCTTCTCTGGAACCGCTGAGCCGGTGTGAACCAAACTTGGCAGAAATGGTCTATGGGAGGTCCTCTAAAACAATCCTCATTTTGTTCCCGTTGGATGAAAAACATGGTCGCCAGAGGCATTCTTTGTTTCTGGTTGGTGGATTTTCAAAAATCGTCTCCTCTTAAACTACAAAGCCAAATGTTTTGATACTTTGCATTCTCGATCACTGGGGCACCCTCTACCAATGATCCTCATATGAATATTAATCGGTTTGCAAACATGGACCCAATTGTGGCTTATAGTTACCGTAGAAACTCTATAGGAAATCACCTTTTCATCTTCTTCCTTGGAAGTACTGAACGAAGGTGAACCACACTTGGAAGGAATGGTCTATGGGAGGTCCTCTACAAACGATCCTCATTTTGTTCCCGTCGGTTGAACACAATGGCTGTCAGAGGCATTCTTTGATTCTGATTGGTGGCTTTTGAACATTCTTCTCATCTGAAAGTACAATGCCAAATGCTTTTAATCTTCGGATTATTGATGACGGGGACACCCTCTACCAACGGTCCTAATTTAATGTTGATCGGGTTGCAAACATGACGCAATTGCGGCTTATAGTTACTATAGAAACCCTATGGGAAATCACATTTTCATCTTCTCTGGAACTACTGAACCGATGTGAACCAACCTTGGCAGGAATGGTCTATGGGAGGTCCTCTACAAACGATCCTCATTTTGTTCCCGTCGGATGAAAAAGATGGTCGCCAGAGGCATTCTTTGTTTCTGGTTGGTGGGTTTTGAAAAATCTTCTCTGAAACTACAAGGCCAAATGCTTTGGAGCTTCACATGGTTGATGACTGGTACACCCTCTACAAACGATACTCATTTAATGTTAATCAGATTGAAAACATGGCCACACGGCTTATAGTTACCATAGAAATCCTATGAAAAATCACAATCACATTTTTATCTTCTGTTCTGTCAGGTGTTCGATTACAGGCTCTTTATAGCGTCTTATTCCTGGTCATGTTCTTTGTAATGTATCTATTTCAACGTTTTATGTACTATTTTTGTGATTCTAAACTACGTTTTCAATTTTTCCTTATCTGCTACATTGACGAATGTGGGGTGAATTATACTACCCAATATACTACCCAAATAACTATAATACTATATTACCTCACAAACAGCAAAACAAATCCATTTGGACTCTTCCTGAGAGAGGTTTTCAGAAAATGTCACCGTACTGAGCTGTGCCCAGTGCACTGACTGCCTCAACCAATATCAAGGAACACAGTAAATACCATTTTAAGGCTCTATGCAGTCTGTCTTAGGCAACAAGTGTTGCGCAAAATACAATCATTGCATATCATACCTTCATCAGGATGTTTGTATGTGTGTGGTTTTGGGGTGAGGGGTCATGAATGTGCTCCAGTCCCCCTCTCCCTTGCCCTTGCAAGCAACGTACCTTGAATACGAGGTGCCCAGATGTGCAGAAGCACGTGCTCAGAAACACCACTTCCCTTTGGCGCTTCAGCGCATCCGTCAGCCCTGATTCAAACCCGCAGTTAATTTGTTAAGTGTAATATTGCACGTCGTTGTCACGTGTTACCCTAGCTGTCAAGTGATACAAGTTGATTAACAGCACTCTCCCAAATCATTTGGGTTAAAGACCAACCCAAATCAACTGGGTTGGGTGAATATGAACCCAATTGGTTTCATAATCACTCAACCCAAATGATGTGGAATGATTTTTAATCCTCAAGATTGTAGAGTGTAAATTTGACTTCGCTAGATCTCAATCCACAACTTCAGCACCTAATATCATTGGAGTTGTGTTGTTTCCAAATAGTGATATTTCTGTTATGCTGCCAAGAGGATGGAAACACCTGCAGAAATAATTCTTGCCATAATTCGGAGAGCACAACATAAATTAACATCCAGTTTGTTATTAGCTCACACGACTGGAAGTAAGGGTGAGCTTTTCTTATCACTCTTCGTCTGTCGTCCGTCCGTCCGTCCGTCCGTCCGTCCGTCCGTCCGTCCGTCGTCTGTCGTCCGTCGTCCTGCGTGAAGGTGGTGCTTGAGCCTCTTTCTCTTAAACCACTTGCCACATTTTAATTAAATTCCATGTAAGTAGTGGGTTCATATTTGGGCTCAGTATAGGAGCCCGATTTCGAACTTAGTGCATTTCAGGCAAATTTCTTAAAAAATCTTCTTCTCCAGTTCCAGCAGGAAGAATCTTTTGATATTTGGTATGCAACATTGTAGGGTGGATCTGATTCAAGTTTGTTCAAATTGGCCCACTGGGTTCATATTTGGGCTCAGTATAGGAGCCCGATTTCGAACTTGGTGCATTTCAGGCAAATTTCTTAAAAAATCTTCTTCTCCAGTTTCAGCAGGAAGAATCTTTTGATATTTGGTATGCAACATTGTGGGGAGGATCTGATTCAAGTTTGTTCAAATTGGCCCACTGGGTTCATATTTGGGCTCAGTATAGGAGCCCGATTTCGAACTTAGTGCATTTCAGGCAAATTTCTTAAAAAAATCTTCTTCTCCAGTTCCAGCAGGCAGACTCTTTTTCGATATTTGGTATGCAACATCGTGGGGAGGATCTGATTCAAGTTTGTTCAAATCGGCCCCCTGGATTCATATTTCGGCTCACTATAGAAGCTCGAATCGGAATTTAGTGCATTTCAGGCAAATTTCTTAAAAAAATCTTCTTCTCCAGTTCCAGCAGGCAGAATCTTTTGATATTTGGTATGCAACATTGTGGGGTGGATCTGATTCAAGTTTGTTCAAATCGGCCCCCTGGGTTTATATTTGGGCTCACCAGTATAGGAGCCCAAATTTGAACTTAGTGCATTTCAGGCAAATTTCTTTGCAAATCTTCTTCTAAAGATCCAGCAAGCAGAATCTTTTGATATTGGGTATGCACCATGCTTGGGGGGGGGGGGGGGGGGGGGGGGGGGGGGGAGGAGGGGGAGATTCAATTTTGTTCAAGCCAAGTCCCTGGGTTCATATTTGGGCTCACTGTGGACGCCCGAATTATAACTTAGTTCAAAATGAGGAATTTTCTTTAAAAATCTTCTTCTTCAGATCCAGCAGTCGGAATGTTTTGGTATTTGGTATGCAGCATCCTTAGGAGGGTGAGATTCAAGTTTGTTCAAGCCATGTCCCTAGGTCCATATTTGGGCTCACTGTGGGAGCTTGAATTCTAACTTAGTTTGAAATGAGGAATTTTCTTTAAAAATCTTCTTCAGATCCAGCAGTCGGAATGTTTTGATATGTTGTGTGCAGCATCTTTGGGGGGGGGGGGGGGGGGGGGGGAGGTGATTCAAGTTTGTTAAAGCCAAGTCCCTGGGTCCATATTTGGGCTCCCTGTAGCCTGAATTATAACTTAGTCAATATGAGGAATTTTCTTCTTCTTCAGATTCGGCAGTCGGAATGTTTTGATATTTGGCATGCAGCAACCTTAGGGGGTGAGATTCAAATTTGTTCAGATCCAGCAGTCGGAATGTTTTGGTATTTGGTATGCAGCATCCTTAGGAGGGTGAGATTCAAGTTTGTTCAAGCCATGTCCCTAGGTCCATATTTGGGCTCACTGTGGGAGCTTGAATTCTAACTTAGTTTGAAATGAGGAATTTTCTTTAAAAATCCTCTTCAGATCTAGCAGATGAATACTTTTGATATTTTTTATGCAGCATCCTTGTAGGGGGGGGGGGGGGGGTAAGACTTTGAAAATCTTCTTATCAAGATCCAGCAGGCAGAATCTTTTGATATTGGGTATGCACCATACTTACAGGGGTGAGATTCAAGTTTGTTCAAGCCATGTCCCTAGGTCCATATTTGGGTTCATTGTGGGAGCTCAAATTGTATCTTAGTTCAAAATGAGGAATTTTCTTTAAAAATCTTCTTCTTCAGATCCAGCAGTCGGAATGTTTTGATATTTGGTGTTCAGCATCCTAAGTGGGGAGAGATTCAAGTTTGTAAGTCCCTGGATTCATATATGGGCTCCCTTGGGGAACCCGAATTATAACTTAGTTCAATATGAGGAATATTCTTTAAAAATCTTTTTTTTTAGATCCACTGGTCAGAATCTTTGGATATTTGGTATAAGCTTTTCTTAGGAGGAGCAGACGCAACTTGTTGAAATCAATTCTCTGGGTCGATATTTAGGCTACCATGTCAGGTGAGCGCCCTCAGGCCCCCTGGCGCCTCTTGTCTTTGTTTGCTGATGAAGAAACCGAATGAAGGCAAACATAAACACTACAATTTGAGACGACATATGTTATCAGTATTAGTTGGGCGGAAAGACATTTTATTCACGGGTGTTTATTCCATAAATTGTTGTCTCTGTGTTACTATGGGGCGGGATATCAAGACATGGTTGGACAAACTTTCTAAAAGGAAAAACAGTTCGGGTAAAGGGGTGAGGGTGTTCCAAAAGTGGTCGACTACAAAAAATTATTATATGTGCCTGAACATTTTCTCCCTACACACCCCTATACAATCGAACACACACTTTCATCGGCGCATTAATGCTCGGATGGTTTCAATACAATCCGACGAGTTGTAAGTTATGTGGTTTTCATTTCGGTGTGACTAGGAATGCAAAACTGTTGAAACCTATATTATGACTGTATATATATAGGTCAACCTATCCTTTGTACTACTGCGTACAGCATTCACTGTTCGTGAGAAGTAAACTCATTATTGCTTGTATTTCATTCTTCTCATACCTTTACCATCTTTAAATATTGTTCAATTTAATTATCTGATGGGATTAAAGTGATAAATCCAAAATAGAACACTTTTCACCAGTCGGATGCGTTTTGAATATTCGAAATCAAACGCACGGGAAAGAAAAAAACCCCGAATATTATCGAGGGGGGGGGGGGGGGCGGGCGGCTATAATTGAGTGAACATAGGCGGGGTGGGTGGGTGCTCAAGTGCCAAAAAAATGTGTGCAAACATCTAATGCAATGTTTTTCCTTTTTCGCTGTTACGGCATCTTCTTTTGTACCCCAATCAGTAACAAAACGTCACCGGTTGACCATAAAATCCTATTTCGGCAGTTGCGAGCTTGCGAAGTTCGCAACTGACGACCGGTCTTGATTATTACACTGACGGTTCAAAAGTTCAGAACATCAAAGCTTTGAATGCACCTAAAAGAGGATCGTCTTCGTTGTTTACTTGAGATAGGTCAATTTACTTGAACTTTATTTTTAACGACTTCAAAGAGAGGGAGAAGGGAACATCTAGGTGCGATTAATCGATTTTATGCAACGATTAACCGATTCCTAAATTAAAAAATCGTGACAGCCCTAATTTACACAACTCAATTCTACTGGAATGCGCTAATTAAAACACCGACTGATGTAGAGCATTGATTATTAAGCTAGGGCTTTATCCATCTAGAACACTGTATGTAGAACTTTATAGTTACTTGTGTATCATTACATGTATATAATTTCGACAATTACATATATGTGGCGTGCGTGGTTCAGTGCAGTTTCGCTAGGCGGTTGGTGCCGTAGGAAACTCTCTCGGTGTGGGTTCGAACCCCCGCCATGCCATTGTAAACACAGCCAGCGCCCTTGATTCTATTAATTCCTGTAGCAAGCGGAAATTTGACAAAGAGAAGTTCTCACTGATTTCCTTTCAGTGCAGTATGTAGAATCGATCAATTACTATATATCTATACTGTTCAAGTATGACACCAGAGAATAAGATTATTATTTACAGCTTTTATACTCTCAGTCTGTTATAATGCATGTAGACTATCACTGATATTCATTCTGCACTAATCAGTTACTAAAGAAAACACCTTGTTTTCACTCGGTGGAATAACAGTGAATTAAGCCAATAATAAACCACAGATTATGAGCGATGGAAAGAGCTGTTGTCCAGAGGGGACAATTTAAACTATCCAAACTGTATATTTTATATTTCATAATGAGTTAAATAAATAATAAATATATTTCATTCATACCCTCAGTGTGATGAGTTCCTGTACATAAATAAAGGCACTTTCAGGGCAGTAGTGGATCTTGGACCTGCATGGAATAAAATATTTACTGAAAAGGCGGTATGAAATGGGTCAAATAAATCTTGTATCCATGATACGATTCAAAGTGGTGTACGACCAAGCACATTTTGCATATAAGAAGAATGAGCTGGGTCGTCCACTCACAGTGACGAATGTATGTACAGTACGTGGAGAGTGGATTGTAACTAAATCGCCCGCAGAGTAGAGTTATCACTCAAGCTTTAACTTTAAAAAAATTTACGTATCGACAAAAAAGACAAGCAATGTTTCAGCCAATGGACCTCCGGGTTTAACCCGGAGGTCCATTGGCTGAAACTTTGCTTGTGCTGGTTATGCTTTGCAACAAATTTGCAATTATTGCTTGGGTGGAATGTCCACTCTGCGGGTGATTTAGTGATAATACACTGTCCACGTACTGTACATATAAATTGGATACTATGGATACATACACACCAGTTACTTAATACCCCAATACAAAGTACACTTTAAAAGTTACCACACATGAAGGGTTATTCAAATAGTGAAATTACTGATTATCAATTTAAACATATTTAACAATAATCTGGAGTACACAGAGTTAAACGGTTAATTTACATTTCCAACTGCAGAAATTAATAATTACATAACTCTGCGATAGTCACGGTGGCCAGACCAGTGTGACATTACCATGGAACACCGCGCAGACCACCCGACTATCACATAGACAATAAACATATAGTGTGTTTTTATATCTGTGTTATACAACGAGTTGAAATATGGTTTATTTTTTCGAGGCTTCGCCGAGAAAAAATAAACCATATTTCAACGAGTTTTATAACACAGATATAAAAACACACTATATGTTTATTGTTTTTATCTGATAACAAACAGACACCCGTCTCGTGCGTCTACCCGACTTATATATGCTTCCCACGGGCCTCCAAAGAAAACCAGTCTACGAGTCAAAAGAAATAGGACAAGACGCATAGAGTTGTGTCCGTTACATTACAAAATCGATGACGGCGATTGTAAAGTGCGATTGCACTTCTTGCATCATGTAACTGCGCTGGAACAAAATAAATTTCAACTATTTTATTAACAGTAACAAAACGGTGTTTCAGTAGAGTTATTCTTTTTTTGACATAGTTCCAGTTTTCTTCCGTGTTTTATGCTGTAGTCCCAATATAACAAATAATTTTGTGTTTGTTTACAATTTTTACGAAGTGTTTTTTTTCAGGTAGAGCAGACGAACTTTTAATTAGCGCAGTTCCGCGAGTACTTTTGATTGAGGCCGTGACTATAAATAGTTCGCAGTCGCCGCATACTAATTACTATTAACATTCAAGTAATTTCTACAATGTTTTGAAGCAAAATTTTAGGTTGCCTTTATTGAAGCAAAATAAATAAGAAATGACACCATCAGAGGATTTTGACAAAGTGCAATAAGCGTACAATTAAAACCTGCCCTGTGATATAACGATGTTTCATGAATGAATGAATGAAAATGGAATTGAAAGAGGCCAGAGGTCGTTCGCATAAATTATAATTATATACAACACCCGTTGTATATACTTCAAGTATATACAACGGTTGTTATACTCTATGGTTATCAGATAAAATATATATATGATATAATAAACTTTCACTGTACCTGAAGTTCCGTGAGATAAAGTTCTAACAGCTGCCAGAAAGTGTCCCAGAATATTTAACACTTATTTTTACATATATTATCTTTTTAGTCCCCTACCGGCATCGCCGGAGGGGACTCTAGGTTTGCACTCCGTCCATCCGTCCGTCTGTCCGTCTGTCAGTCACACTTTAGTTTTCCGGAGTTTTTTTGGAAACGCTTCACCGGAATGATTTCATTTTTGGGAAACTACTATAGAACGATGACTTACAGATCAAGTTTGAGTTTCATGCTGATTGCATTATTGTTGTGTGAGTTACGGCCCTTGGAAATATGGAAAAGCACCAAAATATCAGTTTTCCGGAGTTTGTTTGGAAACGCTTCCTCGGAATGATTTCATTTTTGGTAAACTACTATAGAACGATGACTTACAGATCAAGTTTGAGTTTCATGCTGATTGCATTATTGTTGTGTGAGTTACAGCCCTTGGAAATATGGAAAAGCACCAAAATATTAGTTTTCCGGAGTTTTTTTGGAAACGCTTCAACGGAATGATTTCATTTTTGGTAAACTACTATAGAACGATGACTTACAGATCAAGATCAAGTTTGAGTTTCATGCTGATTGCATTATTCTTGTGTGAGTTACGGCCCTTGGAAATATGGAAAAGCACCAAAATATCAGTTTTCCGGAGTTTTTTTGGAAACGCTTCAACGGAATGATTTCATATTTGGTAAACTACTATAGAACGATGACTTACAGACCAAGTTTGAGTTTCATGCTGATTGCATTCTTCATGTGTGAGTTATGGCCCTTGGTAATATGGAAAAACGCCAAAATTTCAGTTTTCCGGAGATTTTTTGGAAACGCTTCAACGGAATGATTTCATTTTTGGTAACCTACTATAGAAGGATAACTTACAGATCAAGTTTGAGTTTCATGCTGATTGCCTTATTCTTGTGTGAGTTATTGCCCTTGGAAATATGGAAAAGTGCCCAAATATCAGTTTTCCAGACTTATTCTGGAAACGCTTCAACGGAATGATTTCATTTTTAGTAACCTACTATAGAACGGTTACTTACAGATCACGTTTCATTTACACTCTGTCCATCCATCCGTCAGTCTGTCAGTCAGTCTGTCGGTCGTACTTTAGTTTTCCGGACTTTTTTTGGAAACGCTTCAACGGAATGATTTCATTTTTGGTAACCTACTATAGAACGATGACTTACAGATCAAGTTTCATTTACATTCTGTCCATCCATCCGTCAGTCTGTCAGTCAGTCTGTCGGTTATACTTTAGTTTTCCGGACTTTTTTTGGAAACGCTTCAACGGAATGATTTCATTTTTGGTAACCTACTATAGAATGATGACTTACAGATCAAGTTTCATTTGTACTCTGTCCATCCGTCAGTCTGTCAGTCAGTCTGTCAGTCATACTTTAGTTTTCCGGACTTTGTTTTTGGAAATGCTTCAACCGAATGATTTCATTCTTGGTAACCTACTATAGAACGATGACTTACAGTTCAAGTTTGAGTTCCATGCTGATTGCATTATTCTTGTGTGAGTTATGGCCCTTGGAAATATGGAAAAGCGCCAAAATATCAGTTTTCTGGACTTTTTTTGGAAATGCTTCAACAGAATTCATGCTGATCACATCTAGGTTATAACATTTGTATAATTATTAATGCTCATTAGTCCGGAAGGGGACATTGTATTGCTTCCGCGATACGAGCGCTCCTGTTTACATTAACTTGTACTTTTAATATTTGTGTTTGCACTACTTCAGTATGAATTTACAGAATCAGTTAAAGCGCTAGTCAGAATATCACAACAAGAAAATCAGTACTTTTTAATCACCGCGCGGTGGCGTTGTGGTAACCGGTTCTCATCAGATCACCGAAGTTGAGCAACGTCGAGCCCGGTTAGTCCTCGGATGGGCGACCGTCTGAGCGATCGACTCGGACTCCTGCGTTGTGTCCTTGGGCAAGTCACTTAACCCTGATTGTCCACATGGGGGCGCGATAACGCCGTGTACTGAGGCGTACTGCACGTCGATGGTGCGCATGTCATCAACCAATCTAACCCGGCCTGTGCTGCATTGCGGGGTTACGACGTTGGGGAGCTGGCAGCTGCTCGTCGTAGCTCGGTGGTTCTCTCCGGGTACTCCGGCTTCTTCCACCCGTAAAATTGTCACGGTCATGATTAGCCATTGTGCATAAGTATGTGACCTTAAACACCAATAAATAAATAAATAAATAAATAAATAAATAAATAAATAAATCACTGCAAAGCCTTTATAGGGCAGATTCAAATAATTGGTCAATGATCCATGAGTTAATGACTACTCACTGCATGCCTATTAGAAAAGTATGTCAACCTGTAATGGAACCAAGTGAGCTGTTAAAAAGCTGAAGAGCAAGGAAACAATTTAACCTTCTGTGTACTGAGCTAAAATAAAATAAGCAAAAATCTGAAAGTAAAGAGAGAATGTTTTAACCTTCTGTGTTCCAAGGTAATAGTACCTGAAATGAGATGTTATAAAAGCTGTAGTTATATATAAATCTGCAAAAACCTGAAAACCTTGAGTATAAATCGCTGATCCCTGACACAAAATTAATTACTTTAACACCCCCAATGCTGCCACAGCAATGACTAGACTTGATGAAAAAATCATGAAAATTTGACTCAAGAAATTACTGGTCAGAACCGCGATACAGTTTGTAGTACTGAAATGGTTAACCGGATAATCGGTTTAAAGCCAGATAGCTACCTAACCTACTTCATAAGTATGCATGATGTCAGTCAGTACGAGATTTCTATAGTACGTTTATTTACAGTAAAAACAAATCCTCCAAATGCACTTCAACAAAATCACATTATATAAAATCGTTATCCTGAGTTAATTCCAGCATTCACAGTTACAAATGATGAAACATCGAAAATTGATCATTCCTGCATAAGATCTGATTGAGTGTTAGGATAGTCACTGTGAATTATTCAAAGTTCTAAGCTTGAGCATTTGTTTAGCACACATTCAATTCCCAGAAGAATACCAAATAATAATAACCTAAGAATTCTATCATACATGTGTTGGCATTTCTGTTGCTAGAATCAATTGTATGTCCGCTTTCATGGCTTCATTTTCAAAATCTTTCTCGGTAGTGAATTTCCATCTATACCGGGAGGGGGTTCCCACCAGTAGTATGTCTCGGGTTTTTGAGCCATAGGTTGCTGGATCTCATGCAGGATCTCATATGACGTCATAGTCACGTGACCCAGTTGTGCCATGTTTGGTTGTTATGGTAGCCCGCGTGAACGGCCATCTTGTGAAGTCATCCCACGTGACGTTAGTGCGCATGCGCAGCGCATGTTGTTAGGGTGATTTGTGTTTCCGTCGTCCATTTTGTATACGGGAGGCCGCCATCTTGGTTTCTATGGTAGCACGTGGTTGCTATTTACCCAAAGTCATTCGAACGAGCAGTTGCTCGATAGGTCATTTGCTTGATGGGATTGTAGTCATTCGAGCAGTATGTGCGAGTCACTCGAGGTAAGACGGAATCCCACTTATGGAATTCCTTTTGTGGAATCCCATTTGTGGAATCCATTTTGCAAAGACAAAGTCACTCGAACGAGCAATTGCTCGATAGGTCATTTGCTCGGTGGGATTCGAGTCACTCGAGCAGTATGTGCGAATCACTCGAGGTAAGAAGGATTCCCACTTATGGAATCCCTTTTGTGGAATCCCATTTGTAGAATCCCTTTTTCAAAAACATATAGCCTTCGGCACTTCTTTTTTCCGAAATGAGGCTGAGAGTCGTATGTGCGAGTCACTAGAACGAGCAATTGATCTATAGCTCATTTGCTAGATGGGATTAGAGTCATTCGAGCAGTAGGTGTGAGACACTCGAGGTAAGACGGAATCCCACTCATGGAATCCCTTTTGTGGAATCCCTTTTGTGGAATCTCTTTTTCAAAAACATATGGCCATCGGCACCCCTTTTTCTGTAATGAGGCTAAGAGTCGTATGTGCGAGTCATTCGAACGAGCAATAGCTCGATAGCTCATTTGCTCGATAGGACTCGAGTCGTTCGAGCAATATGTGGAGTCACTCGATCGAGCAAAAGCTCATTTGATCGATCGGCGTCGAGTCGTTCGAACAATGACTTACCAGTAACTGTTCGTTAGCTTATTGACTTTGGGAATGATATAGACTTTTGTTGTACACAAGGGAGATAGCTCTGCATACAGATTATGGGAAATCAAGCACTGGTGATTATAAGACTTGGACGAGCGAAACAGAGATAGTTTGGACTGGATAGACTATTAGTGTTAGAGTAGCATATGCAATAGGCATTAAAATGGGATTTTGGAAAATCAAGTCCAATACCCCTATTAAATAGAACATACCCCCAGGGTCCCCTTCAGTACTATAGCACTACGTGCTACTATTAAAATCTACGGTATGGCGGTCCTAAATGGGATTCTTGGAGAATCCGTAGTAAATAAAGTCGATTTTGGCGATTTGGAGGGATTGTCGGATTGTTTGTAGCAATTAGATTTACTCCTGTACAAAGGAACAAACCCTCCGAACATATCCCTATCCTATATGAAACCTTTGGGTAACATAACAACCACGTGCTACCATAGAAACCAAGATGACGGCCTCCAGTGTACAAAATGGACGACGGAAACACATGTCACACTAACAACACGCGCTACGCATGCGCACTAACACCACGTATCACTATGGGGATAACGTCACAAGATGGCCGCTTACGCGGGCTACCATGACAACCAAACATGGCGCCACTGGCTCACGTGACTATGACGTCGCATGAAATCCTGCAACCGATGGCTCAAAAGCCCGAGACATACTACTCCTCCCCCCCTCCCGATTCCTCCCACTACTTGGAAATTCACTATCCTACCCCCCCCCCCCCTCGCAATCGGAAACTTCTATCCACGTCCCTAGCTAAAATATTACTTATTTCAGTGGCAAGTCATTTACTGTCCAGGGCAGGAATATCCGTAAGCTGTATGCAATGAGCTAAAAAGAAAAGAAATGCCAAGTTTACACAATGGAATGCAAAGTCCAGGATTAGAAAATTAGAACGTTGTGGATTATTTCCTTTGATCTTTGTACAGCTGGTTTGCTGAATACTCATTTGTGACATATAGAAAAATATCTCCACCCCGTTATCTTACGGGGAGGAATGGAAGTTGCCTTGAATAAACAATTAAGGCCTTGCGAATCACCCATTTTCTTTTCGGGTTGATGATTATCAAATATAAATTCAGCATGCTTTACTATTCATGAAGTCGGCGTAAAATATTCCAAAGCGATGTCTTAATGTATCATGTGTTAATAATAATAACAGTGAATCACCATTTTCGCATCGAATCGAGTTTCGCGAATTGAATCGGGTCTATTATTCCAATTCGTTTCGAATCGCGTATCTAACAGGGGCATCTTGAAGATGACTGGTTGAAGGGTAGGGGTGCTATAAACCTGATTTATCCCGACAGCTCTATCACTCATTTGCTCGATGAAATTCGAGTCTTTCGAGCAGTATGTGCGAGTCACTCGAGGTAACACGGGAGTCCCACTTATGGAATCCCTTTTTTGGAATCCCTTTAGAATCCCTTTTTTAGGATATGTCTGTGGCTGCAGAATCCCTTTTATATGTGTACCCATACTATGTATGTACACATAATGCCGGCATCCGGGGTGGCCATCCGTCCTTCGTCCATCCTCCGTCTGTCCGTCCGGCGTCCGTATCCATTTCTTTGGCATTCGATAACTTGAAAAATATTGCTTGGATAGACAAGTTACTTTATATTTGTGTTCAGGTTACTGATGCGCCGAGCTGTAAAGTTTTTGGTGTAAATCTGATAATTTGATCCTGAGATATTAACTCTTTATCCTTCAAATTGAGAATTCTTCCAATCCCTTTAGCATGAGATAACTCAAAATATATCAATCCAGTTGTCATGTTACTTTATATATATCTTCCGGTAACTGATGCTCCAAGCTGTATAGTTTTCGGTGTAAATCTGTTATTTTGGCATGAGATAACTCAAAAAATATCAAGCCGATTGTCATGTTACTTCATATATGTGTTCAGGTGACTGATGTGCCGAGCTGTATAGTTTTTGGTGTAAATTTGATAATTTGATCCTGTGATATTAACCCTTTATCCTTCAAATTGAGGACTACCCCAATCCATTTCTTCGGCAAGAGATAACTCAAAAAATATTAATCCGATTATATGTATTCAGGTTACTGATGTGCTGTGCTGTATAGTTTTTTATGTAAATCTAATAATTCGATCCGGAGATATTAACCCTTTATCCATCAAATTAGGAACTCCTCCAATCCATTTCTATATGTACCCATACCATGTATGGTGTACATAATGTCGGCATCTGGGGTGGCCCTCCGTCATACACATTTCTACTAGTTGCGCGTATGGGCACACATCTGACGATTTCATCGGCATATTTTTTTTTCTGAAATGCGGCTAAGAGTCGTATGTCCGAGTCACTCAAACGAGCTATTACTCTAAAGCTCATTTGCTCGATCGGCTTCGAGTCATTGAAGCAGTGACTTTTCAGTAACTGCTCGATAGCTTATTGGGAGAATTTGGAATAGGAATGTCTTGGGGTGGCCCAGAAGGCTAAGCCAAACAAGTAATAGTAGGCCATAGGTATCCTCAAATACCGAAATGAGTTGACGAGCTGTATGTCGAGTCACTCGAACGAGCAGTTACTCTAAAGCTCATTTGCTCGATGGGCTTCGAGTCGTTCGAGCAATATGTCGAGTCACTCGATCGAGCAATTACTCTAATGCTCATTTGCTCGACGGGCTTCGAGTCGTGCGAGCAATGAATTCAGTAATAACTCGATAGCTTATAGGCTTTGGGAATGATATAGGCTTTTGATATACACAAGGGAGATAACTCCGCATACAGATTATGGGGAATCAAGCAATCTTTTTGGTTAGTTTGTTTGTTGGTGGTTAACGTCACATATTTATGCACCATGGCTAATCGTGACACTTTTGGTTAGTTAGCGCCAGTAAAGGGAACTGCTTGGGTGATCTAGATAAATGAAACACCAAGAGTACTCGGAATAGGATCAGAACTAACAAGAACAGACCAGAAAAGCTAAATATAGTAATAATAAGCAAAGCTGTTCCAACTTATAGGCTATTCTACTCTACTGAAGTATACTCCAGGGCAAAGGCACATGGCCAGGTAGACGAAAACTATTGCATAGATAGATAGAAACAGAGAATTCTGAAAGAATTCGAAATAGTAAAACTTGTCGGGTTTATTTGGGTAATTCTGCGAATCGGGAAATTACTCTTGTACAAAGGAACATACCCTCCGAACATACCCCTGTCCTATTATAAGCATTTGGGTCACATAGCAACCACGTGCTACCATAGAAACCAAGATGGCAGCCTTCAGTATACAAAATGGCCGACGAAAACACGTATCACCCTAACAACACGCGCTGCGCATACGAAGTCACCCAGAACATTACTGCTTTTTTAGAACTCTGTGAACATGTTTTCATGTGTATATTCAGGTTGTTTTATCTGATATAGACAGTGAACTTGGGATGAAGACCTTCGAGGAGTTCAAAACAAAATATGGAGAAGATTCTGTGGTATACTTCAAGTGTGACGTAGTGAGTGAGAGACAGCAGCGAGGTTTGTAATAGTCTGTTAAATACCAATAAGTAATAAAAATGAAACTACATTTCATAAGATGAAAACGTCGCAAAGATGACCGGGTGAGTGCGGCGGAATGGAGTTGAAGCCTACTTTGTCTTGTCTGTGGTGGCTCTAATGCCAACTGGTGTGAATTAATTCTACCAGAGGCGGCGGTACCAGGGGGCACAGGGGACACGCCCCTCCATTTTTTTTTTGCATGGTTACACAATGAGTTAAAATGGGCGCATGCAAACGTGCCAAGATAAGGCATTCCTGTGATATATTATTTGCAAATCCAAACAACATTTGGCCAATTAATCCCATCTTCGATCGCTTCGATCCGTTCCTTCTACTCCAATCATCTTTCAACCCAAAGGCGAGCCATCGGGTTGGAAGATGACTGAAGTAGAAGAAATGGGCAGGACAGTAACCACACCGCGACATAGTCATCTAAACGAGACACTATAGTGTGTCCCAGAACATTTACCGATTTTCGATTGTAACTTTTCTTCCTATTGCGCTGAACCATGGTATCCTTGAAAATGAGTGCCCCTCCACTTTTATCGAGCTTTCGCCGCCTCTGGTCTACACCATCAAGGCATTCGTCTACTTTAGAGTATTAATCGGTCACGATTATTGTGCAGAACTCAGACTACTTGAAAATTTATTTGTGGATGAATATATGTTGGGCATAAGGGGTGTGTTTGCCACTTTTCTAGTCACTGTTAACGTACAGTACTCCATGTCGACCATGCTGGGCCCTGTAATTCCAATCTAGTACCACATACATCCGTTTGTATGACCGACTGTGTATCAGTGGTAGCGGAGGATTTCCCGAACAAGGAGGCTTGTGCACCCCGACAAGAGGAATAGGGTATTCCCCTGCAAGTCTACAATAATGAAGGCAGTTTTCTCGACGGGGTGGGGGCGTATCCCCGAACCCCTCCTAGGTGTCACCACTGCTGTGTGTATGACAAAAGTTGAAAGTCGAACTGTGAGAACTCCGCTTTTATAAATATACCCATGTGAGTGGATGTTTCACCCATTAGTTGGTGATGTGGTTTCGTTAACCATTTACCTAACATGAAAAGCAGACGACACTTGCAAAAATAATTCTTGAATAACTAATTTTTTTCATTTTTTGTCTCAAAAACATAGGTTATGACCCCTCGTTGGAACGAGCTCGACGAGCTCGTTCCAACGAGGGGTCATAACCTATGTTTTTGAGACAAAAAATTAAAAAAATAATGAAAATTAATTGGCGATTTTTGAGAATAGCGCTGGCCGGTTTTGGCCGTTACGTTAGGTAAAGGGTTAAGATAGAACGCAGCGAAGGTGGAGTACGATGTACAGGAGTGTACGACGCGAGTTGGCGTTCTTCGGGTGTTTCTTGTACGCCCACTGGAGCCTTTGATTCCGGTTCCGCATACTCTACCATGGCTGTGTTCTATATTTATGTCAGGATTAAACTTGAATTAAGTGAATAGATTTTAAACAACAATATTCCATTCGGCGGTTTATTTAGTTTCTTGCCCTACACGGCTTTGTGTCAAAGCATTTCATTCACATCAAAACGTCAATCAGGTTCGTACAGTACAGTCGCCGTGGATTGGTCGTAGTCCACACGTGGGCAGTGAGGTCCACGCATTCGTTCACCAGCTAATAAAACTCATCATCATCAAAATTTGAATTAATGAAGCACCGGGTTGTAACCGGATTGTACCCGGTGCTTCATTAAATAAATTGTTGATGCTTAATCCTATAATTAATGTTTGGAATCTAATATTATTGCGTCCGTGGAAATATTTCTCACCCGTGGAAAGTGACCAGTCCATGGCGGCTGTACTGTAGCGACCGATCAGATGAGTTCGTATATGGTCAGCAGGCCTACTGTTGTAGGCCGTATTCTACGCATTGTTCACCTGAAGAGTTCTTCAGTGCCTGCATTCTTGTGGGCCTTTTAACGTTAAATATACAGAACAATCGTGGTATAACAAAACTTTATTTTAACGCCTACTGGCAAAAATTTCGGCCTCCCGGCTGCTGTCCAAGTTAGGATTACAAAGAACTGCCTCTCATGTAACAAAGAACACACTAAAATCAGTTTGGGTTAACAATAAACTTAAATCAACTGGGTTGATTTAATATGGGTTCATACTCATTCAACCCAGCTGATTTGGGTTGATTGTTAACCCAACTGATTTTAGAGTGCAGTTGGGTTCATATTCACTCAACCCAGTTGATTTGGGTTGATTGTTAACCCAACGGATTTTAGAATGAATGTTTAGTGCTTTTAAAACTTTATTCCCAGTACACGCACGACAGAGATAACGTGCGCTGGTCTTTAAAGACTTTAGCACGATTTTTATAAACTATGTTTCATAGAAATGACCAGAATGTTTCGTTTCGGTAGTTATCTACTAGAGTAGTACCAGTTTGCATCGTCATTTGTCACGTGATTACTAATTGCTGTGGCTCATTTCAAGGTGCGCATCATACAAGGTATTACATGTAATAAATAGTACATGGACAGCAAATTGTCACTAACACATTGTAAAGGATTTATTTAACAATTATTTACAATTTGTCACCTAATCACTATCAAATAGCCCATTACGGACATTTCATCCGCAGCATGCAGGGGGAGGGCTGGAAAAAAATCGTGAACATAAGCAGCTTTAGGGGAACTTTTATTTTGCAAATTTTTGGACCACCCACCCTTTCCTACATATTTTGTCCATGGTATTTTTGGGATCCCCATACATTTTATTCTCAAACCTTCGGCACTCGAACACCAACTCGAAACGCGTAGTGCACACGCGAACAACTGGTACGCATTTGTCATAGTACACATACAAATTAAGGAATACCCCGGGGGGGGGGGAGGGGGGACTTCCCTGTTAACGTCATATTTTATGTTGACAAACTCGATCATACAAACTAAATGTATGGCTTAACCCTTTGAACGCTGGTGGTATCTTCCATGCCAGTTCAACGGCTGCAAATAGAAAAGTCCATATTCATTATTTGGGGTAGACCAATGAATATTTTCAACGTGCAGCCTTAAGGCTGCACGTTGAAAATATTAATTGTTCTACCCCACATTTTTACTGAACAGCCATCCTGTTTATAGAGGTTATGACGTATCCTGTTCCTGGCTGGAAAAAGGCCGCTGGCATTCTATGGGTTAATATTCTCCTAGTTTCTTGGCGTGTACCTTGCAAATGAAACTCGGTTATTTTTGTTCCCAGAAACTTCTAATTTTAAATCAAATTTTAATAAGGTCTTTCTAGTTTTATCTCTAATATGCAGTGATAAGTACTTCGTAGTTTCTGTAAATCATGGCATATGCAGACATGTGTGAGCACTGTGCCTGTTGTGCCCATAATTAATTTACTTCTGCTTATACCGTAACCGTGTATATGTTGCAAATATTGCTGAATATTGGTTGAGTAAATGGGAACTTGTTTTTGTTCTGGCTCAAAAGGAGCAAACCATGTTTTTTGTTTTTGTTAAGGCATCTGCATAGCAGGATAGCTATCAAAAACACTTTTTTAAATTCGACTTTTTTGTTTTTGTTGAAGTAAAAATTAATATTATTTTTTTGTTCATTTTGAATAATCAGTCCGACCCCTTGCTATTAGGACTCATAAGACAGTATTATATATACTATGCTTCATTTTAACGAATGTTCGGATATGAATGAATTATGTTGTCAATGGATATTTTAGTCGCCTTGAAGGGAAAATTGCCGGACATTTGTTTCCGTTCAATATCGGACACCCACCTCCATCCTCAAGTCCGTTTTGGTGAAATTCTCCAACATTCTTCATTTTGAGGTGGTAACTTTTGTCAATAATGCTTCTAAATATATTACTCAAAGTTTGCTAAGCACCAAGTACATCCAACTACCTGTTTTACGTTTTAGTTGAAATATTGTAATGAAAAGTGTATATATTTTATATTTAATTATATCTTTAATGATTTAAGTACAGAAATTATGATTTCATTTGTGTTCGACATTATTTTTTAGCTTTTGAATACTATAACCATGGAAAACGGATATTATTGGTAAAGAGGAAATTTTTCAATATGCCTAAAAGTTGATGGAGCGAACTGGTATGGCTTCAATATCGAGTATGAGACCCGTTACCGTTAATTGCAGCTTAACAATGCCTTCTCACGCTCCCAATCAGGTTCCTAGTGATTCTTTGTGGGATGTTGTTCCAGTCTTGGACACTTCGGAACACTTCTTGGCTGGACTGGGCTGGCTGAAATTGCAAGCTGCAACTCATTCCAGACATGTTCGATTGGACTGAGGTTCTTACTGGCCAGTCCATACGCTCAATCCCCCCCCCCCCCCCCCTCTGTCGGTACTCCCCGACAGCTTGGGCAACATGAGGACAGGCATTATCGTCCATCAGAATGAATCTATCACCCACTGCACCTGCATAAATCTGACGTGGACATCCAGGATCTCATCAGTATACCGGTGTGCATCAATGTACCACATTCGATGACACACAGGGATCGATCAGGACTATTTAAAATACGCTCTAGCCTCGGAGCCTATTTTTTCAATTCATGCGCCAGATTTCAATTTACGGAGTCACACTGCTGTTTGTAACACACACTGCAAGTATGTAATAGCTCTCATCATTTTCATTTAGTACACTATAGCTAACATTAATCTTCACTGTGGTTTCTGATCAAGTCTTGGCTGCCTATTTAGGCAGCCAAGACTTGATCAGAAACCGCAGTGAAGATTAATGCTTGGTAATTAAGACTTGAAGTATTGACTTAAGCACTCTATAACAATGATAAATGATAATCATATATATAATACATGTAAGAGTGTCTCTCTCGATTATCCATCGAAAGAATATCAAACTATGATCTGAGAAGTTGCGCACCAACTGAGAAGCCTATTTCTGAGAGTTAAGAGCCAGGTCCTGATGTTTCAGAACCAAATACGCACTGGCGCATGCCCAGGTCGATCCCTGGTTAATGAAAGCGAAGCATAAAGTCTTTTTAACTATAAACTTAACTGACTAATAGCGGTCATAGCTCAGCAATGTTGGCTGCATGGAATCGCTCTCCTGCTCTTCTCCATACCCTAGAACGCCTATTTATGTGGTCTAGGCAGTACCTTGACTCATCTGTAAAAAGGACAGGTCGCCAATCTTCTTTGGTCTATCCAACGTGGTTCATGGCCCATTCATATCGTACCTGGCGGTTGTTCTGGGACAGCGGAATGCGAATACATTGTCTTCTCGGTCGGAGACCACCTTCGTGCAACCTTGCCCGGATAGTCTGCGTCGAAAGATTTACCCCGGATGCATTCTGAGGATCTCTGCGAAGCTGGGGTGCTGTGGCAAAGCGGTTTCTACGGACCTGAATGATCAAAAACCGATATTCAGCTGCAGATGTTGCCCTGTATCTGCCACCACCATGCCGTCTTAATGGTGTGCCATACTGCTGAAATCTTGCCCAGGCTCTGGTGATCACCGTATGGTGCATACCAAGGGCTTCACCACCTGATGATGGGTAGCCCCTTTCTCCATCATCCCCACAGCCCGCCACATTTCTGCTTCAGACAAATGTCTTCTTACATTTGCCATATTCAATCATTAAATCATAAGGGTTTGTGTTGAAATGAAGATTGAATACCCTACACATGTCATGTACATGTAGACAGTACACGAAAACATCATAAAAAACAAAGGGTACATGCTTTCCATGACTGCCGAAAAGTCCGCCTGCCAAGAGAGCTAATGTAAAGACTGGGGACCATCTCAATACATTCCTCAATCATATCCACCAAAAATATCGCAAATATGTCACAAGCAAAATTTTAAAGTCAATTTGTGGCATTTTGTTACTGTTTGGGGCACAAAGTATGCCATGAAGATTTTAAAGTCAGTTGGTGGCATTTTGTTACTGTTTGGGGCACAAAATATGCCATAACAGTGAAAAGGGAAAAGAAAATGCATTAACTGTTCACACACATTTTTTGGCACTTGACCACTCACCCACCCCATCTATGTTCACGCAATCACCCCCCACCCCTGAAACATGTCTAATAAACGCATGGCATGAAAAGTCAATGTTACATCGTAACACTGTGTGTTACTGTCAGATGTAGAGTTTGAAATTTATACCATGATTACCTACAGTTAAAACTAGAAGTCCTGTCATGAAATGCGCACAATAGCACGTCGATCTGCGCGTTAATCTACGCGTTATGACCATAGTAAGGCTATCAAATTCTGTACATATGGCCTGTGCACAAGCAATGTTTCAGCCAATGGTCCTCCGGGTAACCCGAAGATCCATTGGCAGAAACATTGCCTGTATTTGCTATGAGTAACCAAGAGAACCTGCCGTGCTTTGGATGCCATTCGATATGGCAATTGCGCGCAATTCCTACGCGCAATTCCTACGCCCAATTAAGCCTAGATAAGCGCACAGTTCGTGACAGGACTTCTAGTTTTAACTGTATTGTACTATATATATAAAAAAACCCTATGACATAAATTTTAGCTTTACACACCAACCGCGCCAACCACCCGACTAAAACATTTCTATAATTCAGTGTTTTCGAAGTTTATTTGCTGAAGCGATGCTATTTTGTTCATTATCCGTTTCATCGACAGAGTTGTTCAAAGCAGCTGAAGAGAAGTTCGGTAGAATCGATATCGTGTGCAACAACGCTGGTGTAGTTGCAGTGGACACCCCAGATAACATCGACAAAGTCATTGATATAAATTTGGTAAGTCTAATTTAAATATAGTAATAGAAGAAATGAATAAGGCCTAAAAAGTTAAAAATCTGTTTCTCAGGCCTTCCCGCATGGTATTTTTGGCTACCACATGTTCTCTTTTTTTATCCAATGTAAACTGACAAAAAATAAAAACTAGAGGGGTGTCATTTGTGTGCAAAGCACACTATAGTATATCCCCGCATTCGCATTTGTGATTATTGTCGGGGCCGAATCAAAAATCCAAAACCTTTATGCACATCTACAGACGCTATTGATTAACATGAACACACTTTTAGTGTTTCGAATTGAAACCCCTAGGAGTTTTTCTCCGGAAACCATTCTTCTAACGACATAAATGGTGCCCCTTGCACCCCTCGGGGCCAAATCAAAAATCCAAAACCTTTATGCACATCTACAGACCCTATTGATTAACATGAACACCCTTTTAGTGTTTCAAATTGAAACCCCTAGGAGTTTTTCACTGGAAACCATTCCTCTAACGACAAAAGTGGTGGCCCTTGCGCCCCCGAGGGCCGAATCGAAAATCCAAAACCTTTATGCACATCCACAAACCGTATGAATGAACATGAACACACTTTCAATGTTTCGAATTGAAATCCCTAGGAGTTTTTCTCCGGAAACCATCCTTCTAGCGACAAAAATGGTGTCCCTTGCACCCCTCGAAGCCGAATCAAAAACCCAAAACCTTTATGCACATCTACAGACCCAATTGATTAACATGAACACACTTCCAGTGTTTCGAATTGAAACCCTGGGAGTTTTTTTCTGGAAACCATTCCTCTAACGACAAAAATGGTGCCCCTTGCGCCCTCCGAAGATGAATCAAAAATACAAAACCTTTATGCACATATACAGGCCCTAATGATTAACATGAACACACTTCCAGTGTTTCGAATTGAAACCCCTAGGAGTTTTTCTCTGGAAACCATTCCTCTGACGACAAAAATGGTGCCCCTTGCGCCCCTTGGGGGCCGAATAAAAAACCCAAAACCTATATGCACATCCCCAGACACTATTAATGAAGATGAACACACTTTCAATGTTTCGAATTGAAACCCCTAGGAGTTTTTCGCCGGAAACCATTCCTCTAACAACAAAAATGGTGCCCCCGCTGCCCCTCGAAGCCGAATAAAAAATCGAAAGCCTTTATGCACATCTACAGCCCCTATTAATGAAGATGAACGAACTTTCAGTGTTTCGAATTGAAACCCCTAGGAGTTTTTCGCCGGAAACCACTCTTCTAACGACAAAAATGGAGCCCCTTGCGCCCCTCGAAGCCGAATCAAAAATCCAAAACTTTTATGCACATCTACAGACCCTATTGATTAACATGAACACACTTTCAGTGATTCAAATTGAAACCCCTAGAAGTTTTTCTCAGGAAACCATTCCTCTAACGACAAAAATGGTGCCCCTTGCGCACCTCGGGGCCGAATCAAAAATCCAAAACCTTTATGCACATCTACAGACCCTATTGATTAACATGAACACACTTTTAGTGTTTCAAATTGAAACCCCTAGGAGTTTTTTCTCCGGAAACCGTTCCTCTAACGACAAAAATGGAGCCCCTTGCGCCCCTCGTGGGCCGAATCGAATCAAAAATCCAAAACCTTTATGCACATCTACAGACCCTACTAATGAACATGAACACACTTTCTGTGTTTCGAATTGAAACTCCTAGCAGTTTTTCGACGGAAGCCATTCCTCTAACGACAAAAATGGTGCATCTTGCGCCCCTCGGGGCCGAATCAGAAATCCAAAACCTTTATGCACTTGTACAGACTCTATGAATGAACATGAACACACTTTCAATGTTTCGAATTGAAACCCATAGGAGTTTTTCGCCGGAAACCATTCCTCTAACGACAAAAGTGGTGCTCCTTGCGCCCCTCGGGGCCGCATCAAAAATCCAAAACCTTTATGCACATGTACAGACCCTACTGATTAACATGAACACACTTTTAGTGTTTCGAATTGAAACCCCTAGGAGTTTTTCTCCAGAAACCATTCCTCTAACGACAAAAATGGTGCCCCTTGCGCCCCTCGGGGGCCGAATCAAAAATCCAAAACCTTTATGCACATCTACAGACCCTACTAATGAACATGAACACACTTTCAGTGTTTTGAATTGAAAATCCTAGCAGTTTTTCGCCGGAAACCATTCCTCTAACGACAAAAATGGTGCCCCTTGCGCTCCTTGGGGCCGAATCAAAAATCCAAAACGTTTATGCACATCTACAGACCCTATGGATGAACATGAACACACTTTCAATGTTTCGAATTGAAACCCCTAGGAGTTTTTCGCCGGAAACCATTCCCCTAACGACAAAAGTGGCGCCCCTTACGCCCCTGAGGGCCGAATCAAAAATCCAAAACATTTATGCACATCTACAGACCCTATTGATTAACATGAACACACTTTTAGTGTTTCGAATTGAAACCCCTAGGAGTGTTTCTCCGGAAACCATTCCTCTAACAATAAAAATGGTGCCCCATTGCGCCCCTCGGGGCCGAATCAAAAATCCAAAACCTTTATGCACATCCACAGACCCTATGAATGAACATGAACACACTTTCAATGTTTCGAATTGAAACCCCTAGGACTTTTTCGCCGGAAACCATTCCTTTAACGACAAAAGTGGTGCCCCTTACGCCCCCGAGGACCGAATCAAAAATCCAAAACCTTTATGCACATCTACAGACCCTATGAATGAACATGAACACACTTTCAATGTTTCGAATTGAAACCCCTGGGAGTTTTTCGCCGGAAACCATTCCTCTAATGACAAAAGTGGTGCACCTTACGCCCCCGAGGGCCGAATCAAAAATCCAAAACCTTTATGCACATCTACAGACCCTATTGATTAACATGAACACACTTTTAGTGTTTCGAATTGAAACCCATAGGAGTTTTTTTTTCCGGAAACCATTCCTCTAACGGCAAAAATGGTGCCCCTTGCTCCCCTCGGGCCGAATAAAAAATCACAAACCTTTATGCACATCTACAGACCCTATGAATGAACATGAACACACTTTCAATGTTTCGAATTGAAACCCCTAGGAGTTTTTCGCCGGAAACCATTCCTCTAACGACAAAAGTGGTGCCCCTTACGCCACCGAGGGCCGAGAACCTTTATGCACATCTACAGACCCTATTGATTAACATGAACACACTTTTAGTGTTTCGAATTGAAACCCCTAGGATTTTTTCTCCGGAAACCATTCCTCTAACGACAAAAATGGTGCCCCTTGCGCCCCTCGGGGCCGAATCAAAAATCCAAAACCTTTATGCACATCTACAGACCCTATGAATGAACGTGAACACACTTTCAATGTTTCGAATTGAAACCCCTGGGAGTTTTTCGCCGGAAAACATTCCTCTAACGACAAAAGTGGTGCCCCTTACGCCCCGAGGGCTGAATCAAAAATCCAAAACCTTTATGCACATCTACAGACCCTATGAATGAACATGAACACACTTTCAATGTTTCGAATTGAAACCCCTAGGAGTTTTTCGCCGGAAACCATTCCTCTAACGACAAAAGTGGTGCCCCTTATGCCCTCGAGGGCCGAATCAAAAATCCAAAACCTTTATGCACATCTACAGACCCTATTGATTAACATGAACACACTTTTAGTGTTTCGAATTGAAACCCCAGGAGTTTTTCTCCGGAAACCATTCCTCTAACGACAAAAATGGTGCCTCTTGCTCCCCTCGGGGCCGAATAAAAAATCCAAAACCTTTATGCACATCTACAGACCCTATGAATGAACATGAACACACTTTCAATGTTTCGAATTGAAACCCCTAGGAGTTTTTCGCCGGAAACCATTCCTCTAATGACAAAAGTGGTGCCACTTACGCCCCCGAGGGCCAAATCAAAATTCCAAGACCTCTATGCACATCTACA
The DNA here is from genome assembly GCA_031216915.1 of Pictodentalium vernedei. Classification (NCBI taxonomy): domain Eukaryota; kingdom Metazoa; phylum Mollusca; class Scaphopoda; order Dentaliida; family Dentaliidae; genus Pictodentalium; species Pictodentalium vernedei. The sequence continues at coordinate 89,997,958 of CM062297.1, read as the reverse complement.
GACCCTTTGAATGAACATGAACACACTTTCAATGTTTCGAATTGAAACCCCTGGGAGTTTTTCGCCGGAAAACATTCCTCTAACGACAAAAGTGGTGCCCCTTACGCCCCCGAGGGCTGAATCAAAAATCCAAAACCTTTATGCACATCTACAGACCCTATGAATGAACATGAACACACTTTCAATGTTTCGAATTGAAACCCCTAGGAGTTTTTCGCCGGAAACCATTCCTCTAACGACAAAAGTGGTGCCCCTTATGCCCTCGAGGGCCGAATCAAAAATCCAAAACCTTTATGCACATCTACAGACCCTATTGATTAACATGAACACACTTTTAGTGTTTCGAATTGAAACCCCAGGAGTTTTTCGCCGGAAACCATTCCTCTAACGACAAAAATGGCGCCCCTTACGCCCCTCGGGGCCGAATCAAAAATCCAAAACCTTTATGCACATCTACAGACCCTATGAATGAAGATGAACACACTTTCAATGTTTCGAATTGAAACCCCTAGGAGTTGTTCGCCGGAAACCATTCCTCTAACGACAAAAGTGGTGCTCCTTACGCCCCCGAGGGCCGAATAAAAAATCCAAAACTTTTATGCACATCTACAGACCCTATGAATGAACATGAACACACTTTCAATGTTTTGAATTGAAACCCCTAGGAGTTTTTCGCCGGAAACCATTCCCGGACGAACGGACGGACGGACGGACGGACGGACGGACGGACGGACGGACGGACGGACGGACGGACGGAGACAACCAATATATCCCCGCAATTTTTCAAATTCGGGGATAATTAAATGGTCAATCTCTGATATTTTACCGAAGATAATAAAATTGATAAATATGTCCCTTGAGTGCAACAAGGCTTTGCAATGCTTTAGCATTGCAAAGTCTTGTTGCTCTCAATGGACGAAGTACACCATCACCCACGCTGTTCGCTAGATTATGAGGCCTAAAACATAAAACAAACCAAGAACATGAACTTTTGATGGCAAAGAAATAATTACAAAAATAAAAAAAATAGAATAAAAAACCGTCCGCTCGCATACAATTTTACACAAAATGGCATGCGAAATGGAAGATCTACTGTGTGGGACCTAAAGAAGGGTCGTGTGAAGCTTTGAAATCCTATTAGATTCGAAATCATAACAATGATTTGATTCGAGACCAAATGATTGGGAAATCGCCAAGATATTTTCAAAACCCCACCAAATGACACCTTGGTTGGACCAAACTGGGGGTCTGACAGTAACCGTTGATCGGTGGTTCGATTCGAGTACTCAGGCTTCCTCCACCCGTAAGACTGTCGTACACGAGGTGACCCTGGCTGTCAAAAGTGTCGTTAAACTCCAATAAATAAATAGCACTGGAGATTCCCAACCGTCGGAAAAAATATAAGAACATTTTAAGAACATTTAAATGTGGGATGTTATTTGCATCAGTTTTTCATGATTCGGGCCAAATTTCGTAATATTGTATTCATGAATTTCGACCATTGATGTATAAGTTAATCGTGTCCCGATCGCGATCTGACGGAGAAAAATACCAGTTTTATGATCGCAGTATTGTAATATAGAGACTGAATCGGCGTTTCTAACAGAGTATGATTCCAGTCAATCTAAAATGCTTCTTTTTCAGAAGGGTGTAATAATAGGAAGCATGATAGCTATAGAACACATGAAAAAGTCTGGTGGAGGAGTCATCATCAATACTGCTTCAGCTGCAGGTATGTAGTCAATTATTCATGGGGACGCGAAAAAATAGAACACACTCCGGCGAACTTGCATTTGATTAGATTCATGTTGCATCTTTTTACGCATATCTTTGGCAGATTCGTCGAAAAAGGCTTGGTAAACCTGGAAGGTGTGTAACCATATTCTTCAAAAGCTGGTTCAGTACGGCCGCCGTGGACTGGTCACTTCCCACTGGGGTGGGGTGGGGGTGGGATATTTCCACAGACGAAATAATATTAGATTCCAAACACTGATTATAGGAATAATCATCACAAATTTAATTAATGAAGCACTGGGTTCAACCCGGTGCTTCATTAGTTAACATTTTGCGGATGATGATTTTTATCACCTGTTAAACGCATGCGTGGACATCACTGCCCACGTGTGGAATACGACCAGTCCACGGTGACTGCACCATACTGGAAACAGGATAATTCATTCAATTGGCTTTTCATGGCCCATTTCCAAACTGAAATAAAGTTTAATGAAATAGGTTAACGTACAGAGAGCTTTTCGGGTTTTGAGATCAACTGGGTTACTTTAAAACACGGAAAAAATGTCGAACCCTCGTCTCAGCAGAATCCTCTTGCGAAGGAGATTCATATTAGGCTTTATTATGGAATGAGTGATTTCTTGGACACCTGTCGGCAACCCCACCCCATACTGATAATCCCAGGGCAATCACGGGGTGATGCGGAAGCTCATTCATAGGTAATTATAACCACCCTCCTACAAACTTTAGCTAATATGCAAATGATGAGAGGAGAAGAGAAGAAAAAGGAAAACAAATACCATTATTTTATCCAATTATCATGTCATAGTTCCCATATAACATTTATTTCCTTGTTCCTGAGCCAATACTATAAAACTTTATAATTGTATTTTCTAGAATTGTATTTTCTATTTATGTCTTTAACTGGGTTAAAATGAAGCATTAGTATTTTCAAAGATCGGGCAATTTGCCATTTGGCAAATTGCCATATATTTTAAAATGCTAATCATTCATTTCATTCAGTTATATACACGTGGAACTTGGTTAAGCACCCCCTGAAATGTTTCATGACAGTGAAGTTGCTGTTACTGATTATTATGTTTTAATGATTGCTATGTCTTGCAGTACATTTCATCTACGGAAACATGATGTATCTGGTTGATAAAGTACCCCCAACACACACCCTCGCCCACGTAAAGCATGCTACCCACGAATGTCACAAAAACACTATCATTCACATGCGATATCTGGGTATAAAGCAAGAAAATTTGTCCCTTCTTTTATCAATAAATGTTGACATTAATTAATATTAATAATAATTTTAAAGTCTAGAATCCGCACACGGTGTTCAATGGCTGTACAAATAATTACACGCATACATATACACACATACACGTACATTCTCTCACAGATACATTTGATTGACATGGCAAGGAAGAGACTGCCAGAGGAACTAAGATGACAAATCGTTGGCATGCATGTCATTCAAAGCTATTGGAAGGCAACTTAGCTATAGCCATTCTGTCATCAGCGGACTTGTCCAAAAACATCAACAAACCAACGATGTTAATGACCGACCAAGGCCTGGACAACCCCAAAATATTCTCGGGAAGATCGGAGACTGACACGCTTCGTTAGGCGTCAACCCTTTACTTCAAAGGGAGGGTGCGGGGGAGATGGCTCTCCAACAGACGTTTGTGCAACAGAACTGTCCGAAACCGTCTCTAATCCCTAGGTATGAGGCCCAGAATGGTCATCAAGCGTTCAGCTCTGTCCGATTAGCATCAAAGACGAAATTCGGAGTGGTGTATGGCATGGCAACATTGGTCAGACGAAATTAGGCTCCTGCTACAAGTCACAGATGGTCTCATCAGAGTGTGGAGGCATAGAAATACTGCTCACATGCCGAGGAACATCAGAACTATTTCTTATGGCGGAGGATTGGTAATGATCTGGAGATGTCTCTCATGCTTGTAAACTTGATATGGTGACTGTACGTCAGAATCTCAATGGTCATCAGTACATCCGGGACATTCTCAGTCCGGTTTTCGTGCCTTATTTTGACAACCACCCGTTGTCTACTCGCCCTGTGTCCATGGACGACAATACAAGGCCACACCGTTTCCACGCTGTGAGAGCATTCCCTCAGAACAATACAATTACAACACTACTTTCGCCTGCAATGAGCCCCGATTTGAATCTCCAAGAACATATCTGGGACTTTCCTGGGCGTCGTGCGAAAGGAAGGGATCCACCTGTACAGAATTTGGCCGATTTGGAAGCTGCATTGCACGAGGAGTGGCAGCAGTTTCCTCTGTGTCGTACCAGAAGGCTCACTGGTAGCATTTGGTAGAGGGTTCAGGCAATTATCAGGGCACGTGGTGCATACACTCGCTGCTGACATCAGACACTGGTATTGTGTTCAGGAGATCACAAGTTATATTTTTGTCAGTAATTAACGGCATTTCTTCATCATGGACCGTTCAGCCGTTCCAGCACCCTACTTGTCGAGAGAACATTTTTCCATCAAAAACATTAGTGACAGATATGTGTAATTAGCTCCATTACAATACTGTATATTTTCATCATTGTGTTACCTTTCATTTGTTAATAGACCGTATTTTTCGCAAACAATCACTTTTGACTATCTGAAAGATAGCATGGAAGTAATGACAGTTTCTATTAACACCACTGTAAAAACACAGGGGGTGCTTAATTAAGTTCCAGGTGTATAGGTAGAAAATATAATTCTACAGTTGTCAAAGTTGTATAGTCTTGGCTCCGGCACAAGGAAATATATGTTTTATGGAAACTATTAAATGTTCAAAGACCAATACTTGGGGATAATTGTTAATAAAACAGTAGATGGCTTTGCTTGTAGTGTCATAATAAACCTCAAAAGACGTGTGTACAGTACGTGGAGAGTGGATTGTAACTAAATCATCCGCAGAGTGGAGTTATCTACCCACGCTATAACTTTCAAATTGTGTGAATATCGACAAAAGACACAAGCAATGTTTCAGCCAATGGACCTCCGGGTTTAACCCGGAGATCCATTAGCTGAAACTTTGCTGGTACTGGTTATGCTTTGCAACAAATTTGCAATTATTGCTCGGGTGGAATCTCCACTCTGCGGGTGATTTAGTGATAATACACTCTCCACGTACTGTAAGTTGTAACCTATAAACTCATTGGTCAGCGAATGCAAATCATTGATCAATGAATTGAAAATTTCCTTTTAATTCTAGTACTTCTACTCAAGAAGAGAGAAAATAAATACAGTACGCGGAGAGTGTATTATCACTAAATCACCCGCAGAGTGGAGATTCCACCCGAACAATAATTGCAAATTTGTTGCAAATTATAACCAGCACCAGCAAAGTTTCATCCAATGGACCTCCGGGTTAAACCCGGAGGTCCATTGGCTGAAACATTGCTTGTGTTTTTGTCGATATATACAAAATTTGAAAGTTATAGCTTGGGTGATAACTCCACTCCGCGGGTGATTTAGTTACAATCCACTCTCCACGTACTGTGCAAGGAGAGAAAAATCCACTCAACAGTTTTTTCTAGCAGTGATATAAACTGTCGCAAACGTAAATTGAATTAACCATTAACTCATTCAACACACCTTACGTTGAACCTAGAACCCTATAAAACTTTGAAATTCGATTCGATTCGAATAGAGCTGATTCGGAAATTTTTGAATCGGCTAGTTGCTCTCAAATTCCTACCAAGTATCTTTTCTTGAACATCTTCCCTGTACAGGAGACATGATGATGAAGGAGTTGACACTTTAACAATCGTTTTCTGAAATAATTTCACCTTTGTGTACACTTACAGTGAGATGGGTCAGTCCACTATCAATGTACAGGGAGGATAAAATAATAACTGCAGTCTGCAGCCGTTTAAATCGCGTTAATGACTAAGTACAGTCAACTTCAGACTGGAACAAAGAATAGGTTTAACAGGCCACGCGCTTGATTGATTTGTATCGTATCTCTCAGGTCGCACACAAGGCCTAGTTATTGGCGGCCTAATATCAGAACAACTAACACCTCGGTTCGACGTCCCCCAGAGTTCGTGTTTGGCCCATTACTTTACATTATTTACGTTCTATCCGTTGGAGCCAAGACTATGAATTTCATTTATATCTTACCTCCTACAAGCATCTGTGAATTTCATTGGTTCAAAGACGTCACATGCAGACTGCATATAAAACCATATACTGCCTGTCAACATCAATATACGCTGACAGCTATGGGTAATCTCCCCTTTGTTCATTGATTATTCAAAATGGCGCCAGCCGATAAACGCTTGAAGTTGAAAGATTGAGTGTCGGAAGCCCATATTGGGTCTGAAGTGCAGGTTAGGCAACTTAAAAGGCTTCATATTCTGTGGATGTGTGTCATGTTAGCTTCGAAATGAAACTGTTTGGTTTGTATGAATCTGCCTTGTTACAATTTATGGGAGCACTCTCCCATAAATTGTAACAAGGCAAAGACACGTGAAGACATTGTGAGAATTCCGTCATTTAATTTTGATCGCTGTTGTTATTAGTTCTGTGCATCGATGCAGCAGTCGGTAAGATATATTCGTTACACAATTTGTTGGTGGCCTAATATGGTATAAATAGTGTCAGTTAATTCCATATTTGCTCGATTTCAATATGAAATTAACTGACACCATATATACCATATTAGGCCACCAACAAACTGTGTAACTAATCAGGGCTTAAAATTCGTCTGGCATCACGCGAATCTAACATGATTCTCGCGAAATATTTTCACGCGAATCCATTTAAACCATGATATGAAATCCCCCGTGGGAACCCGGGAAGTAAAGCCAATGATTGAGGTGGAAATCCTTTGAAATGTGCAACATGGGGTATAAATGATTGACAACCCTTGACTTTATATCCATGTTGCGGTCATGATTAGCCATTGTGCATAATTATGTGACCTTAAATAAATAAATAAATAAATAAATAAATAAATAAATAAATAAATAATGATATGAAATTCTGCAAAAACTAGCTGAATTTTGCTGGTGAGATCACGAAATAAGTTGTCAAAATTTCCACCCATGATTTAGCACATGCTTCACATTTTCTTGAGTTTGGTATCAAATCAAGTCATGGCTACTACAGCAGCCATGACTCGATTTGATACCAAACTCAAGAAATGTGAATAGACAGTTTTTCATAATTATATATTTTATGATAACCCAGGTCAGAACTTCATCAAGAATCAACGACATCATACATAAAGTGAATCCAAGCAGAAAAATTGACGCGAATCCACTTGGATTCGCGCCAGTGTAGTTTGCCAGAATCATTACGAGAATCGATTCGCGGATTCGCGTGTAATTGTAAACCCTGCTAATATTATAGACAGTATAGTCTCCGCGGCTAAGATTTTTATTTTTACGTACAGTACCGTCGTCGTGGTCTGGTCGAAATCCACACTTGGGCAATGATGTCTACGCATGCGTTTACCAGGTAATAAATATCATCATCAGTAAAATTTTAATTACTGAAGCACCGTGTTCTACCCGTGGCTTAATTGATTAATGTTTTGATGATTAGTAATGGGTGTTTGGAATCTAATATTATTGCTTCTGTGGAAATATTGGCCAGCCGAGGAAAGTGACCAATCCAAGGCCGACATACTGTAAATGATACGCAACTGTATATTTAGTTTCACTCTGGCGTATAATACGATGCACCCCTTAAAATAAAATGTCAGATTTCAAGGCATGAATGCCATTGAATGGTAGAAAATTGCCTCAAGTTGTACCACGACAAGACGGCTGTGGACAGGTCTACCACATCAACCAACGAAAATATTCGAACTGCCCCCAATTTTCAGGATTCAACGATTTCCTCCAGCATGTATCCGTAATTTGGGTTATTTCATGGATGAAAATCTGAGAGTTGATGAAGATTTAAATAGTTTGTTGCAGTTCATTGTTTCATTTACGTAATATCAGTAAAATTCGATCTTTTTGTACATCGATGTACATGTTATCTCAACAAACTAGTTTTTAAGCGTGTAGCGATCCGATCGAGATCTGATCGACAAAAGATCGACAAAATACCTTTCTTTATCAAAGTACTGTACTTTTTATTTATTTATTTATTGGTGTTTATGGTCACATATTTTTACACAATGGCCAATCACGACCACGACAGTTTTACGGGTGGAGGAAGCCGGAGTACCAGGAGAGAACTACCGCGCAACGACGAGCAACAGTTAGCTCCCCAACAAACTAACTCCACACAAGAAGGGTTAGCATTGGTTGAAGCCAGGTACACTACCGACGTGCAGTACGCCTTAGTACACAACGCCACCGTGACAACACTTGTGCAATGGGGTGAAGTGTCTTATCCAAGGATACAACTCTGTTGCCGCAGGTGGGATTCTAACCGAGAAGCTCTCGGCTAGCAGCCTGCACCTCGACCTACTGAGCCATCGCGCCCCCAGCCAGGCTAATTCCAGTATCGCTAGACACGATCACTATTGAAAGAAGATATTATTGTTATGAATAGGTCTACCACATCAGCTAACGAAAATATTCGAACTGTCCCTCAGTTTTCAGGATTCAACGATTTCCTCCAGCATGTATCCATAATTTTCGTTATTTCATGGATGAAAATCTGAGAGTTGATCGTTTGTCGCAGTTCATTGTTTCATTTACGTAATATCAGTACATCGATCTACATGTTATCTCAACAAACTAGTTTGTAAGCGTGTAGCGATCCGATCGAGATCTGATCGACAAAATACCTTTCTTGATCAAAGTACCGTACTTATTATTTATTTATTTATTTATTTATTTATTTATTGGTGTTTAAGGTCACATATTTCTACACAATGGCCAGTCACAACCACAACAGTTTTGCGGGTGGAGGAAGCTGGAGTACCAGTATGGAACCACCGAGCAACGGCGAGCAACTGTCCGCTCCCCAGCATACTGACTCCACACAAGCAGGGTTAGCGCAAGGTTAGCATTGGTTGAAGCCAGGTACACCATCGACGTGCAGTATTCCTTAGTAGACAACGCCACCGTGACAACACTTGTGCAATGGGGTGAAGTGTCTTATCCAAGGACACAAGTTGGTTGACGTAGGTGGGATTCGAACCGAGAACCTCTCGGCTGGCAGCCTACACCTCTACCTACTGAGCCACCGCGCCTCCAGCCAGGCTAATTCCAGTCTCACTAGACACGATCACTGTTGAAAGATATTTTAAAGTTTCCAGGCAGTGCAGTGCCAAGTACCGGTGATTCTCTCACCCGTACTGTTTTTGAAATAGGAACCTTACTGGGTAATTTTCCAACTACATCACCAAGGCGCTGAAGGCATGCCTTGATGATGCAGTTGGAATATTTTATCATTCGGGACTTGATCCATCACTGTTGGTACAAGAGGGTTTACCGCACCCCCTTTCCCCGGTAGGTCATCTTCATTTAGCCCCGATTCGATTCGAGATTCGACGAGCAGCTGCCAGCTCCCCAACGTAACTCCGCACTGTAGCACAGGCAGGGTTAGATTGGTTGAAGACATGCGCACCATTGACGTGCAGTACGCCTTATTACACGCCTTCAGCGTGCCCCCATGTTGATATTCGGGGATAAGTGCCTTGCCCAAGGCCACAATGCGGGAATCCGATTCCATCGCTCAGACGGTCACCCATCCGAGGACTAACCGGGCTCGACATTGCTTAACTTCGGTGATCTAACGAGAACCGGTTACCGCAACGCCATCGCACCCCTTATTAAACGTTTGTTACACTTATATGATGTGTTTGTGGCTATTGAAATCAATAAAAATCAATGGATCGTATTCACTGGCTTTCAATCCTGCATCAGACGGCTGGTCTTAGAACACGGTCTGAACAGTATAACAACAGTAGGGACCATCGGGCCCCTCATTTTTAAAATCGTAGGAAAACCGCAATGGTTCGCCTTAAGTTTATTCAGGGGAGGCATTTTTGGTCCACCCCATTTCATCCGCGAAGTGCCATTGAGAACAACTTTAAAGAGTTTTGGTTTTTGGTGATATGTGTATGTTCATATGCATTGCCTGTAATGTGGGTTTGAAATTCGGACATAGGGTCCCAACAGTCAATCTCAGAGAGTGGCTGTTGGGGTGACTTATGTCCGAATCTCAAACATACATAGCCAGCACCTCTTCTAAACGCTCATACTTTCTTCTAGTAGTTCAGTGTGATTTCTGTATTTCATAACTCTTGCAGAACTAGTGGCAGAAATTATTATTTCACAATGTAGAACTGATCACTCACATGGAAGTTTAGACTGTAACTGCTATGCCGTAAATGAGCTTGTCACATAGTTTTTCCCCGTGGGAACCCCGGGAAGTAAGCAGCACTTGTTTACTGTGGTAAACCAGTTCCGCTTTATTAGTAAAATAGGACCCAGTCACCAATGCTTGGGGTGAAAGTCCTCTAAAATGGGCAACATGTTGATCAACGATTGACTAAACTTGACTTCATCTCCATGTTGTGTCACGATTAGCCATGGTGCATAAATATGTGACGTTAACCACCAACAAACAAACAAGTCACATAGTTATGACTGAAGCGGTCGAGGCATAAAGGCTATTAACCAACCAGGTGGTCCGGATCGCTTAGTCTCGTGGAAAATCGGTCGCTTTGTGTGCTAGAGGTCGACGGTTCGAGCCTCGGCTCCCGCTCTTCTCTCACGATCTGTTACGTGGGTGTCGTGACCGGCCCTCAGTCGTTGGTGACATTGGGAACGCGGTGTGAAGCATGGTGGATGTTTTGACTGCTCTGAGGTGGAATCTGGGGTGAGATTCACTGTGAATGAATCTCAAAGAACGCGAGAGTAGTGTAGCGGTCGAGGTATGATTGCCATTTACCAACCAGCCTGGTCGGTCCGGATCTCCTAGTCTCGTGGTAAATCGGCCGCTTTGTGTGCTAGTGATCGACGGTTCGAACCTCGGCTCCCACACTTCTCTCTCAATCTGTTACATGACGTCACTCCTTTGTTTAACCCTTTGAGACTTTAATTATACTGACGTTCAAACGTCACTGAGAATTCAGTCTCTTCGACGTTTGTCAAAATGCGACGTCAAACGTATATTTTTCACATTAGTGATTATCTGGTTGAGGGCTAGGTTATTTTGGTGGTCTGAATTATTTGTTATTCAAAACTTGTTTTATTACAAATTATTGGAGAGTGCCCGGGGCACTCTCCAATAATTTGTAATAAAACAAATTTATTTCAACAAAATATTATTTGTGTTTGACTGAATATGAAATATAAGCAAGGAAAATGTTGGCTTTAACTAGTTAGGAAGTCTTGACAGCCGAATTATATTAGTATTTTAAGCTGCGTTAACATTTGGTACCAACGGGGGTCACTGAGCACTATTCGGGACAAAATAGGAATTGAGGTTAAAACTTTAAAAAATCGAAAAATAAATAACAAAACAAATGACCAAAGAGTATCAAAGCGTTGTTCGATTTCATAATCAGGGCTGGGAGCAGTTAACGTTTCAAACGTTAACGTGTTAAATTATTTTAACAAAGTTAAATTTTTTTTAACTAAGTTATTAACATTTAACTTTGAAGTTTGTTAGGGTGCACCAGGAATGATTTTATACTCATCGTGACTCATCTAATGTATCTGTATGGGGTATCTATTTTTTCGTCTCACTCAGTTAACTGAAACTGCGCCGCATTGTCGAGAGAACTATATTGACCATTTCAATACAGGCGGCCTTTTCCCGGCCAGGAACATAACGCCATTATATTATAGGTCGGCTGTTCAGTGAACCTGAGAGGTGGACCAATCAGTATTTTCAACGTGCAGCCCCAAGGCTGCACGTTGAAAATATTGATTGGTCTACCCCAAATAATGAATATGGACTGTTCTAATTGCTGCCATCGAACTGGGATGGGAGATACCACTGGAGTTAAAAGGCTTAATAGTGTACGTAAGTTCAATCAGATTCAAGATCAAATCAGCAAAAATGGCCGGAATTGGTCTGTTACACTACAATTTTGTTCATTTTAACATTTAACGTCATTTAACACGTTAACGCAGAAATATTTAACACGTTAACGTGTTAAGGGAAATTTTAACTCCTCCCAGCCCTGTTCGTACGTCATAAGACGTACAAAAGTATCAAAGGGTTAAAAGAAGTGATATATTTCAAAGATTGGATAGGAGGATATGCTATACTCAACAAATATCTCCCCAAGCTCTGCAACACCTGGGTGATGATGAAGGATATCTTTCGAGAACAAAGGCAATGAATTGGGACAGAGTCAGCTCTGATATAAACAGAAAAAAAACATGAAAACATTTCAGTTATCTGTTTTCAAGTATCTGAACCCATTCACTCACTGTTCTGAATTTCCTCGCCTTGTGATATTATACACCGTCTTACACATAAAATAAAACCTAAAGGTACGATAAAAATGAATAACGATAGCAAGATTTTGCTGACCCCCCCCCCCCCCAAAAAAAAGAAAGTATTGGAAAGAATGAGGAAAAATGTCAAATTGTGGTAATTTAATCGAGCCTTGATATTAGGTCTTTCTTGCTGATTGTGCGTCTTTTGTTTGTCTCAGAAACAACTCTGTAACAAGTCCTTTACCCCATGTCAACTCGTAATATTGAACATACAATCGCTCGGACATGTTCACTCGGGCAAATCCACCGTGAGCACCCTCGTGTTTGTATATTCAATACCACTTGTTTTCTATGGTGTAACCTCTACAGACAGATGTGAAATAACAAAAGACGACTGCATACAGAATAAAATCAATTAATGTTATCATCTCCTGTTGCGAAGACCTGCGACTGAGGCGGACGATACCAATACTTTCCGAAAATTGACTTTTATTGTCATCGAAATACGCCGCGAAGAGGGCGTTTGCCACTCGGAGACTTTTTAGATTACGAGAGCGACTAAGAGCGAGGGCGATCGCTCGCCTGAAAATAACAAGCCCTGTACACTCAATATATAATACCCGTGTTAGTTATTATTACACGCCCGTTCTATGAAGTCTCCCACTATAGCAACACTATGTGGAAAATTATATTTATTTATTTATTGATGTTTAAGGTCACATATTTATGCACAATGGCTAATCATGACCGTGACAGTTTTACGAGTGCAGGAAGCCGGAGTACCCGGGGAGAACCACCGAGCAACGACGAGCAGCTGTCAGCTCCCCAACATCGTAACTCCGCACTGCAGCACAGGCAGGGTTAGATTGGTTGAAGTCATGCGTACCATCGACGTGCAGTACGCCTTAGTACACGGCGTCATCGTGCCCCCACATGGGCAATGGGGGGTGAAGTGTCTTGCCCAAGGACACAACGCGGTTGCCGCAGGTGGGATTCGAACCGAGGACCTCTCGGCTTGCAGCCTGCACCTCTACCTACTGAGCCACCGCGCCCCCATGTGGAAAATGAAAATCCCTTCCGCACATATGCGTCGAAGGGAAGTCGTTGACAGACTATTTTGGACGACGATGCCGAGTGTCCTAATAATTCGTCCCCTGAGTTCCAATGTGTCCTATGTGCCAGTAGGCACATAGAACACATTGGAACTCAGGGGACGAATTGTTTTTACAGATGTGAAGGCGTGTAATAAACTCTGAACGACACGCGTTTGTGAATGGGTTAATCGATATTGCATTTGAGGCATCGCGGAAGGATGATATTGATTAACCCATTGACAAGCGTGTGTCGTTCTGTGTATTCATTGAGCAAAAACGAAAACGAATGTTGATACCGTGTTACTAGTTTTCGTGCTCGACTTCCGTTTCATGCTTGATGGTTTGAAAGCTGTAGCGTTCACGTCGTCAAACATAGCCGTTGGGGAAGGTTACAGTGTTGATTGGGTTCCGTTCCACAGTTTTCCAGGTATTTCCAAAAATGACATGCCATACACTCTCTTCATATGCCAATATTTCTAAACTTAGTTATCTAACCCATATCATGTATTACATTTTCCAAATCTACTCAAACATATAACACTATCTGACTAAGTAGAAATAAACAACCTGAATGTGGTCGAAATAATTTATTATCAAATGGAAAATTGCATGAAAAAATGCCGATGTCAGTCATTTTCAGCCATCCAGCAGCATCAGAATTTCCTCACTACCGCCACTTACTAACCCTAGAGCATATCACCCTTGTTTCTTAAATGTGAGCAAAAGGTATATGTTCCAATGAGACTAAAATCCTCCTCCTCTGATTGGACGATTACTCGCTTATTATATACAATGTTTACGGTTCAAGTGGCAAATGTTACCGTCTGACGTTACAACGCGAAATATTTGCAATGACGTCGTCCGTTTCTTGAACAAGGCAACTTTTAACGATCACAAGTTTAGTAAATAAGCCTCTCGTGTTTCACGATGTATGGGTAGTGTCTTATTGGAACATATACATTTTTGTAATGAGTTGACGGTAACATGGTCTGAGGTTTGCGGCACGGAACGTATGTTCAACCTCGACGCTTCGCATCTCGGTTCAACGTAAGCTCCGAGCCGCAGTCTTCAGACCATGTTACCGTCAACTCATCACAATAATTTATAATGTTTCCGTCTTATTTTCAAGTTACATGCCTGGTAACAACTATGTGTAAAAATGACATTATCAGAAAATAGTCAATGTTTTTTCGAAGCCGCTGTTTCCCATAATTCCTCTGGTAATTTACCCATATGCATCAGACCTCAACTCTGTGACCAAACCTTCATATTATCTTGTCCAACAAATAGCCAAATATTATCATATATCTGATACTAAAAATATATATCCAATTTACATGGCATCAGTTTGAACATATGGCCTTCGATTAGGATTTTACCCCTGTGTAATAGTATGAAACTGTAGAGCGGAACCTTGACTTGACGCCATCTTGTGACCATACCAGAAAATAAGTGGTCAGACAAGGACAATGTCAGGTAAAAAAGGCCAATGTCTGACTGAGGTTTAAAATCATCAGACAAAATGTCTGATGCCAAAATTATCAATGAAGTTCAGTGATTAGAACATCATGCCTGCTGGAAATTATGTACATAACAAGCAAGCCTAAAATTAATGATTAGTGTGATTTCTGGTCCTGGCAAGTTGGGAAGTGTGACGAAAGTGACTGTACAGCTCATCAGTATTAACAGCATGTGAAGGAATACGATTTGATATAGCCATACATGTATCTAACTTATGTCTGAAGGGTAATTCAGTTCCAATTCAGAATGAAACCAATCATACCTTGTTTGGCAGGGCTCATTGAGCCCTGCCAAACAAGGTATGGTTGGATGAATACTGGGCAGTTTTAAGATGAAGGTACATGTACACCCAGAACACATTATTTCGAATACTCAAACTCCATTTTGTAATATTATCAGATATCATTCTTAAATGACAGACATGATTGATTTGGTGTCTGACATTTTGTCTGGAAGCGCATTGAAAATTATTTTCAGGCCTGTTTGAGACGGCAGATTCATTCGTGACGTTTTGGAATGACGTTCCAGGAATCCACCTGTATAGAGAGATCAGAAGATGAAACTCAGTCGCTAAGTATTATAATGTGCTTATATCGCTATCAACTGGAAATATGTCTATTTCAGGTTTAGAACCACTTCCATTGCTGAACTGTTACTCGGCTTCGAAATGGGGGGTTGTGGGATACATGAAAAGTGTGCTGGTAAGGACGATTTATATTTTGTTACTAATAATAATAATAATAATAATACTACTACTAATAATAATAATAATAATAATAATAATAATAATAATAATAATAATAATGTTAACGTATAGAATCCACCGCACTGCTGTTTGACTTATTTTATTACCCGTATTATTGGCGTACGCACCCTTTGTTTATTCCACGACATTCTCAGTCCAACTCTACAAAGCAATCTGCCGGTGAACCACAAACGGACACGCGAGGCAAGCGCCTCAACAGGTCCTTTTTTACACCTAACTAAATAAAAGTTAACAGGTATTGCTTTGAATTGTTTATTCACTTTTACTGAGTTGTTATTCACGCGCCATGTAAACGTAAACCGATAACAAGATATTTTTAAGGATAAGACTTAGACAATACTTCACTGCTTGGATTCGAGTGCGAATTCTACCCTCGAGTGGGGCGCACGGAGGATTATTTCACGAGGCATTCACGAGGATAAAATCGTACCTGAATCCGACCAGTGAACTTTTGTATTTATTTTATTTTCTCCTTATTTGTTTTCCCAAAGCAATAATTTATAGATTCCGTGGTTACTGTCAAAACAGGTAAGAAAAAGAAAATATTCCACCATCGCTGAGAGTGGAATACGATGCTGGGAGTGGAATACCATTTTCGGCGAGTGCGAGTGGGAATACGATTTGACGACTTGTTTGGGGGGAAAAAACATGAATGAAAATAAATTAAAAATGGATAGTTTTCCCATCAATAGAATGTTGAGTACGATACACGATGAGTAATTGTGAATAAACGAATACCAGTGGTTTGAGAAACAGTGTCTGGTGACCAATGTGGAGTGGACACTTAATTTGTGGACCAATATGAAGCAGTGATATGTGGACTACTGCGAGACATGATTTTGTTCATAAAACATAACCCAAACGTCGCCATTTTGTCAAGTAGTTTTAAAAATCTTCTCCTCCGAAACTACAGGGCCGAATGTTTTAAGACTTCACATGCCTGATAACTGGGAAACCCTCTACCAACGATCCTCATTTGATATTGATCGAGTTGCAAAGAGGGCCGCAATTGTGACCCATAATTACCATGGAGACCAAATGGGAAATCACATTTTCATCTTCTACTCTGGAACAACTGAACCAGAGTGAACCAAATTGTCAGGAATGGTCTATGGTTTGTTCCCGTCGGTTGAAACACGTGGCTTACAGAGGTATTTTGATTGGCCGATTTTAAAGATCCTCTAGAACTACAAGTCAAAATGTTTTGAAACTTCGCTTGATTGATGACTGAGACACCCTCTACCAACGATCCCCATTTAATGTTAATTGGGCTGCAAACATGGCCGCCATGTTTTTTTTTAAGCCCGCACTTATTTTTAACGGGCATATTTACATTGTAAACTGTGTAAACCATTTTTTCTGATAAACAAATTGATATATCACTCCTCTCGCGCACTCTGTGTTAAAGGACGAGAATCGGAATAAACTGAAGGGAACCACATGAGCTCTGCAGTACAGTTGCCGTGGCAGTGATGACCACGAATGCATTTACTTTGTAATACAAATCATCATCAACAGCAAAACTGTAATCAATGAAGCACCGGGTTGTACCCGGTGCTTCATTAATCAAAGTTTTGATGATTATTCCTGTAATTAGTGTTTGAAATCTAATATTATTTCTTCCGTTGAAATATTGCCATTTCAGGACGTACTGTACCACTGATCTCCAAACACATGGGCTTCCTGGAACGATCATTGGCTACATACAGAAAAGTGTCTGCACCACCGCAATATTATGAGGAAAGAGGCGAAGTTGGAATAAATAACCAATGCACAACAACAACCAATTTTAACGAAGGTTTTTTAAGTTACGAACCCCTCCCAATCGCCGATCGGTTTTTTAAGGAGTCTACTTTCATATCTGTGAAAAATGAATATGCTGATGATGTGCACATTTGTCGTGGCAATATAAATTTATACCACATATTCACACTGTTCAATCGGCAGACGGATTCTGTGTATGATTGGAGGACTCTGGGTATGGTACGTCACATTCTCAGTATAAAAGAGGCAAAATAAGAACCTGCGGACAGGAATCGTGAGAATTAAACCAATAATGGACAGGTAATACACTATGGTGTTATATTTATTAGTTGGAAGAACCCCTCCTCCACATATACTCAACCTGTCACCAATGCCTAGTTTGTCTTAGTATCAGAAAAACTCCACACAAACTGGTACGTGAGCCCCCGATTTTCGCACAACATCTCAAATCGAGAGCTGTATGTTATCTACAGGCAATACATGTATATGATTTGGGTGTGTAAATGATGGGGGAATACACCCTGAGCCAGCCTAATTAGAAAGTTGGGCCTCTTGATGTTGAAAATGAGAAAAAATGAGAAAATTTTCACCGATCGCGGGGGTACCCAAACAGAAAAACGGCATGCCGAACTCTGTTTCTCTGACATAGCGGACCCTATAAAGATGTGGTTTTGGCTAGGCGGACGCAAGCATATATCCTAGAGTTAAATCAATTGTATTTACATGTGCTCACCGTTTTTGGTACTCAGAGAAGATTGATTTGCTTACGCTACGTAATATAGGCGCGTTGGTAGCATTTTGTTGCATACTTCCAAAATTTTACGATATCTTCTGGCATTATTCGAAGTTTGTTTACGTGAAAAACAGAATGCAGTTAACCTCATTCGAAGAATCTGCAGTTTTCATGAAAATAAGTTCACCTTTCAAACCTTACCCTTTTTGACAGACGTTCAACTGTTTCTGGGCTATGCTAGATTGTTTACAAAATTAAATATTTTGATCTATTTCGACTGGCTATCATTAATTCTGCTTTTGTTTATACCATTGGTCGCAGCATATAACATCTTCTTCAAGAACAAGATTTGACTTGGTTTCCAGAAAACTAGTAAAATGACAAGGTGCTTGCTATTTTCTTACTTCTTTTTGGCCTCTGGTAGAATTGTTCTTGTCTTTATTTTTTTATTTAACCCTTTACCCAACGAATCGCCCGCATCCGCCCAAGTAATATGCAAATTCAGCAGGTGAAAAAATATTATTTTTCGAAAAATTTCAACAAAACCATATCATATGACCCCTCTTTGGAACGAGCTTGTTGAGCTCGTTCCAAAGAGGGGTCACATGATATGGTTTTCTTGACACTTTTTGAAACAATTTAAAAAATGATATTTAAAATAATAAATTTTGAAATTGTCTGCGTTGGGAAAAGGGTTAAAACTGCATACCCTACATATGAAAATCATTCTCACCATGTTAACGAAAACATCGTTACAGTGTTGGAAGGTTTAAAAGAAGTCGGCAAACGAGATTTTTCAGAAAAGAAAAAGCAGACGACGTCTCCAAGCACAAAGATTTGTCCTACTCATTCCACGCGACAGACATATCGGGAGAAAGTGTCTCACTTGGTGAATACAGAGGGAAGACAATGGTGTTAGTGATTTGGACCGCACCTTTCCAGAGTAGTTTTTAAAACACTGATCATTACGGTACTGCCTCCCCACCCATATCGTAGTTGTTCCCTGCTCTTCCCAAACGGAATGGTGAATGTTCTGTATCAATACACCGGATCTTGGACAACTCATACCCACGACGATTCATACCTTGGACAGTTCGAGTCAAAATTAAGGACTACGAATTGTCTCGGCAAGACGTCCGATGTGAAATGTCTTAGTAAAGGCACGAAGTATCCCCTTTAATGTGCCATTATAAGTAAGAGAGTTGGACGAGTTGTCTTCGGTTTGGGACGAGTCGACTTGGGTTTGGAACGACTCGACTTCACATTGTGCCGAGTGTGCATTGAACCGAGGGTGCTTTCGACAGAAAGACTGGTTACCTAATATGGCATACTAGTACATGTATATGCAATCTGAGCACAGAGAAAGGTATTTTCCCATAGACAATGGCATATATGTTTCGTGTTCTATATATCACAACCTTCATTTTGATGTATAATTTGTATATATTTAATTTGAATTTATGTAATATCAGGGACACTATCACTAATTAACAGGGGTGGGAATTGCAAAGTAAACACATTTCTCTCACTCATAATAGCACCTTAAAGGAGACAATCCCTGCCATTACTTCGTACCTTTTGCCGAGACAATTCGTATCCTTCAACTTTGGTACGAACGGTCCATGCTTCGAATCGTCCTGGGTACGTGTTCTCTAAGATCCAGTGTACTGATACAGACCATTTACCATACCGTTGGGGAAGAGCAAGATGGGACTAAGATATGGGAGGGGGAGGGGGGGGGGCAGTGACATAATGATCAGTGTTCCAAACTACTCTAGAAAGGTTCGATCCAAATCACTAACACCATTACCTCCCCTCTGTATTCTCCAAGTGGGACACTTTCTCTCGATATGTCTGTTCTTGAAAAAGATGTTATTTGCTGCGACCAATGGCAGACAAAAGTAGAGTTAACGATAGTCAACTCGAAATAGACCAAAATATTTAATTTTGTAAACAGTCTAGCGTGCTTGAACGCATGGGCCAGAAACAGTTGAACGTTTGTCAAAAAAGTAAGTCTTACAAGTTGAACCTTGTTTTCTTGAAGACGGGAGATTTTTCGCATGAAGTTAACTGCATTCACGTAAACAAACTTCAATGAATGCCAGAAGATATCGTAGAAATTCGAAAGGATGAATAAAGTATGCAACAAAATGCTGTCAACGCATCTCTTCCATGTAATGTATACAAATAAATCCCCTCTGAGTACCAAAAAGGCGCAACACATGCAAATACAATTGATTTAACTCTGGGATATATCTTAGACTCAGTTTAGCCACAACTACATCTTTGTCAGACAAATAGAGTCCGCTATGCCGTTTTTTTTTCGTTTGGGTACCCCACGATCGGTGACAATTTTCTCGTTTTCAACATCCAGATGGTCCAACTTTCTAATCAGCCTGGCACCGGTGGTATTCCCCCACATTTACATACCCAAATAATACACATTTATTGCCTGTAGATAATTATATAACTCTCGATTTGAGCTGCCGTGCGAAATTCGGGGGCTCAGGTACCAGTTTGTGTGGAGTTTTCCGCCTAATAAAACAAACGTGGCATTGGTGACAGGTTGAGTATATCCGGAGGAGGAGTTCGTCTGACTAATAAATATAACACCATAATATATTACCTGTCCATTCCTTTTCTCTTTGGTTTAAATTCTCAAGATTCTTGTCTGCAGGTTCTTATTTTGCTTCTTTTATACTGAGAATGTGACGTACCATACTCAGAGTCCTCCAATCATACCCAGAATCCACCTGCCGATTGAACAGTGTGATATTAGTTGTTATTGACAAAAAATGCCGACACTGCAAAGTTAATATGTGTTATTATTTTACGTGCAAGATAAATACAATGACGTTTGATGAGGTGAACGTTGTTACGCTGTGATTACAGTCACAGCGTAACAGCATGCGCGTCATCAAACGTCATCGATTGGGAAGAGTTACCGTCGTGATTGACTTAACGACATCTGGGGAGGAGATGTTATGATCAAGTCAAGTCATTATAGGTGATGGAAGTCAGTTGTCATTCCCTTGGAAGGAGTGGGTTTTGGTTGAATAACTGCCAATCTATAGTTTTTGCGTAGCCTCTCCAGTGTAAGGGAAAACTATTGGACCTGCCTGTGGAAATGCATTTTTCGTGTGGATAAAATGACTAGATTTACGCCAGAGTGAGGCCCCAAAATCCATCTCAGTGCTTCAAAAATAAAAACATTTCCATGAGGGAGGTCTCCCTCACCATCGAGAGGGAGGTACCTTCTACTCGAACAACCCCCAACATGCCTTTCGATCACCCCCTTCCCCACAGAAAAACCCTCTGTCTACGTCCTTGGCCGCACTTGACGTGAAATATGACGTCAGTGTAGTGTCTGGAATCGTGCACTGTTAGACCGTTGATATCATATGTCAATTCAAGTTTGTTCAAATCAAGTTGACCCGCCCCTTGGTAGGGCCACGCCCAAAAAGTGAGCCTAAATCTTAAAAAATCTTCTCATGAACCAGCAGTAGCAGAGACCTGATATTAGGTGTGCAGCTTCCTTTTGAGATGTAGACTCAGATTTGTTCAAGAGAAGTTCTAGGGGCTATATTTGCCATCGTTATGGGAGGGGCCCAAAATTTCTATTTTCCAAACCGAGAGGCTGATTTGACCAAAATTTGATATGAGGTTTTATTGGGACATTAGTAGCTAATTTATGCCAAAAAATAATTTTCCAGTCGCCCCATGGAAACCGCAGGAGCTAAAAGTAGAAAAAAATTAAAAAGGCCCATATCTCCAAAGCTGCGCGGCACTGAGAATTTTTATTTGAGGTAAAGTTTCCTTAGAACCAACAGAATGGAATGGTAAAAAGAAATTGCTATCGGGACTTTGAAAAAGTGCTGAGTCAGCATTTTTTAGCACTGTGAGTAATGGAGAAACATTAAAGAATCTTCTTCTCCCAAACCACTGGTCCAAAGGCTTTTATTTTACATATAACATCATTGGAAGATTGATTCACATTTTTGTTGAAATCAATTCCCTGGGTCCATATTTGGGCTCTCTATGGGAGCCCAAATGTTCAAACTAGTGCACTATGAGGAATATTCTTTAAAAATCTTCTTCTTCAGATCCACCAATCAGTATCTTTTGATATTTGGTATGCAGCATCCTTAGGGGAGTGAGATTCAATTTGTTAAAGCCAAGTCTCTGTGTTCATATTTGGGCTTACTGTGGGATCCCGAATTATAACTTAGTTCAATATGAGGAATTTTCTTTAAAAATCTTCTTCTTCAGATTCAGCAGTCAGAATTTTTTTTATATTTGGTATTCAGCATCCTTAGGGCGGTGAGATTCAAGATTGTTCAAGCCAAGTCCCTGGGTTTATATTTGGGCTCCCTGTGGGAGCCAGAATTATAACTTAGTTCAATATGAGGAATATTCTTAAAAAATCTTCTTCACATCAACCGGTCAGAATCTTTAGATATTTGGTATACAGTATCCTCAGGGAGGTGAGATATAAGTTTGTTAAAATCAAGACCTGGGTTCATATTTGGGCTTCCTGTGGGAGCCCGAATTGTATCAAAATTTCTATTTTGCAAACTGAGAGGCCAATTTGAACCAAATTTGATGTGAGGGCTCATTGGGTCATAAGTACCTAATTCATGCCAAAAACATTTTTCGCGTCACCCCCACTGGAACTGCAGGAGCAAAAAATAGAAAAAGATTAAAATGCCCATATCTCCAAAACTACACGGCACTGAGAATTTTTATTTTGTGTGAAGCTTCCTTAGAAACAGCAGAAAGGAATGGTCCAAAAAAAAAAATTGCCATCGTTTTTTATGTCCCCGAAAAGAGGCCTCCGCCCGCCCGCCCGGTCCGCCCGAACGCCCGCCCGTCCGTCCGTCCGTCCGTCAGTTCATACGAACATTTCGTATTATAACTTGAGCAACAGTTGTCGGATTTTAATGTTCTTTGGTATGGTGATAGGGCAGCTTGTGGAAACGGATGCCCTTGTACCTAGCGTTTCGTCGATTCATGTTTGGTAGAGTTATGGCCTCTGTTTCTGACTAAGGTAAAGTGTACCATAGCCTATAGGGCAAACTACTGCCCAAATTTTTTTAGTTCATTATTTTACTGCGGCCTAATGCTTGCAGGAGAGGTTGCATGACATTTTTACCTCTTCATATCAATATATCCATATAAATATGGATGACACAAGAATTATAGTGATTTTGGTTCCTGACCATTTAAAATTGTATGACCGCACCAATCGATTTCAAATTTTACTTGCTTATTACCAATAAATACAGGTCAAGTTCGATTTGGAGGTTCACTCCGACCATTCTTGCAAGAGTTATGTCTATTTTTGAATTAAAAAATCACAAATTTCCCAATTTCAGCTTTTTTCTTACTGTCCAGTGCCTATAGTGGAAGTGCTGCCCGACTTTGGTTTAGTCCACTACTTCTGTACTACACAGTGCTTGCAGGGGAGGTTGCATGTCATTTTAAACTACATATCAATGTAGCCATACAAATATGGATGCCAATTTCAGCTTTATTCTTACTGGCCAGCGCCTATGGGGGAAGTGCTGCCCAATCGTTTTTAGTCCACTATTTCGGTGCTGCCCAGTGCTTGGTGGGGAGGTTGCATGCCATTTTGACCTACTACAAATCGATATAACCATATAAGTATGGATGCCAATTTCAGCTTTATTCTTACTGGCCAGTGTCTTATAGGGGAAGTACTGTCCATTTTTTTAGTCCACTATCCCAATTTTTTCTAGTCCACTATTTCCGTACTGCCCAGTGTTTGCAGGGCAGGTTTGCATGTCATTTTAACCTACTACATATCGATATATTCATATAAATATGGATGACACAAGAATCATAGTGTTTTTTAATTCCGTTCATTCAAAGTTGTTTGGATGAACCAATTCTCTTCAAACATTCAGAAGTTATTTATTTACATGCAAGTCCGACTTTGCTACCTTCGGGGCCATCAGCACACGCGTTAGCGTTGCTCTAGTTTTCATAGGGTACCTTTCCAGGACTTTGAAAAAATTTCTGAGTCATCATATTTTGAAACTGTGATAAATGGGAAAAACATTAAAGAATCTTCTTCTCCAATACCACTGCCCCAAAGGCTTTTATATTTCACATATAACATCTTTGGAAGATGCATTCACACGTTTGTTGAAATCAAATCTCTGGGTCCATATTTGGGCTCTCTATGGGAGCCCAAATGTTCAGATTAGTGCAATATGAGGAATATTCTTTAAAAGTCTTCTTCCAATCCACCAATCAGAAGCTTTTGATATTTGGTATGCTGCATCCATAAGGGGGTGAGATTCACGTTTGTTCAATTTGAGTTCCCGGCTTAATATTGGGGCTTTCTGTGGGTGGGTGAGGGGGTGGCAGGGGGTGCACTTTAGGTTCAGGTTTGTTCAAATCCATTCCTTAGTGTTTTTCCATAAAATTTGCCGTTCATGACTTCATTCCCTTATAGTGAACCATGTCAAACTGAATGTGACCCCAAATACTTCTTTGAACCACTTTGGCAGGTGAGCGATTAAGGCCACTCAGGGCCTCTTGTTTTATATGAAATTCCTCTCCCCTCAGTATTAAATTTACTTGCAGTTCAGGAGAATAAGGGGAGGTAACTTTCCTGTAAATCCCTTCCAATGATGAAAATTGTCAGCAATGGTCACACACCGTAGATAATGAGGATATTCTCCAGTAGCTTACTCATGCCCTGGGTAAAAGATGTTAGCCGTAAATCAACTTTTATCCATTGCAATGATTATGGCTCAATTGTTTTACTTGTTACTTTGCTGTAGGTCGAAAAGAGCATGAGTGGGAGCAATATTCGAATAAACACCGTTTGCCCTATGTTTGTGAGAACCAAGATGGGAGAATTCGCAAATGGAAAACCAGAACTAGAAGCGGTTGCAGAGAAATATGGAGTACTGGAGTATGTACATTTGTCATACGTTGTTTCAACATTCCGTATTCGGTTCATTATCAGGTGCTGCGTAATAACTAACACCTTGGGTTGAATTAATTAGTCATTTTCAAAACACGACATGGGGGGGGGGGGGGGTCGGGGTCGCAAAGGGGGATTTATGAGGGTAACACCCACACTCTTACTAACGAACATTCTTGCCGGGATATATTTGATACTTGGACTAATGTTACGCACACAACCGGCCATGCAGTACAGTCGGCGTGGACTGGACATAATCACTGCGTGAACAATGGCGTCAAAGCATGCATTAACCAGTTAATAAAAATCATCATCAACAAATTTTAATTAATGAAGCACCGGGTTGTACCCGGTGCTTCATTAATTAAATTTTTGATGATTGTTTTTATAATTAGTTATTGTAATCTCATACTATTGCGTCTGTGGAAATATTGCTCACCCTTGGAGAAAGTGACCAATCCACGGCGGACGTACTGTACCAGCTGGGGGTCGATAGTACCCCTATTCGAGGCTTTAGGGATCCACGAAATAACGGCACGTTATGTGTTAATTAAATAAGAAGTTCGTTTACGATTACTATATGCATATGCGAAAGGTGTCTTGTTCTTGTTTATTAAAAGTAACAACAGGAAACTTGGCTTTATTTTCTACTGATGACACCGGTGTTTTCTCTACAATTACTTGCTCTTTAACTTGACCTTCGCTCGTCTAATACTTTCAAAGGAGATAATTTATCGAAAGTCATTTTTTGCCAAAGATGTTGAGTCATAATTTTCGGCAGAAATCAGATTTACTACAAAGTCTATCAGTTATCTTCGCGACATCCATGTTTAACTACCTGTGGAACCCTGCTCTATGACTTCGTTTCGTCGAGTTCAACGTGAACAGAACTTTAGAATTGTGCAACTTGATAATATCTCTTGGGAAATTATCTTGTGGGGGCACTCTGAAGCCCAGAAGGTCAGCAAGCAGACATCAAACATACTGAAAATATCTGATGTTATTCTGAAACAAGAAAACATTATGTCACATGTTCTTTTCACTCATGCCTGGAGCGGTTGCGATACCACATCAGCGACCTACAGGTACATGTATGGTAAAACAAATCTTCTCAAGACGACACGGCTATCAGAAGAACTGTACCGTATATCGTAGGTATTCGGTGACGAGAACGCCGCACTGGGTCAAATAAGCCAAGCAGGCGAAAGAACGTTTCTTATTTTTCCTTTCAGTAAAACTTAAAGTTCCATTTAACACATTGTGATATGCAAAATTCGAGAACATGGTTTCGTCCAGGACAGCAGCTGAAGACCCACAGAAATTACTTCGCACTGAAAGGGCTGTTCATTTCCATAGTTTGGGGGTGCATTTGCTGGTAATGGTGTGGAAAACATTAGACAATGATGCACTGAACCCAGAGAACTGGGTTTGGAACAAACAGAGAACAGGGCTTGAACCGATAATGACAGATCTGGATGTAGCACCTGATATGCTTCTTAACACTCTAGTGGTATCTTCCATGCCAGTTCAATAGCAGTAATTAGAAGAGTCCATGCTCATTATTTGGGGTAGACCAATTAATATTTTTAACGCGCTGCCCTACAGCTGTACGTTAAAAATATTGATTTGTCTGCCCCACACATTCACTGAACAGCCATCCTATTTAATGACGTTATGGCGCATCTTGTTCCTAACCGGAAAGCGGCTGCTCGGGTTCAAAGGGTAAAGTTTGCCAGATGTAAAAGCAAAATGACGCCACGGAACGCATAAGCAAGCAATTTGTGATCATGTAGAAAGAATGGGCTAAAATGCGTCACAGCCTGTGGGTGCTGTATGGGAGATGTTTGTCAAAATTCAAAAGGAAAAGTTGTTCATGAGGAGGAGTTCGGCAATGAGTTAATCGGTGTTAAGGCAGACCATATGATATAAATAACTTAATAACAGAAATACCCCAGTAGGTGACAACTACGATCTGAACATCATATGAGAGTGAGATGTAATAAATGCTTAAAATGATAACACGTAGCAGTAGCTTTTCATATTTATTTATTTATTTATTTATTTATTTATTTATTTATTTATTTGTGTTTAAGGTCACATACTTATGCACAATGACTAATCGTGACCGTGACAGTTTTACGGGCGGAGGAAGCCGGAGTACCGGGAGAGAACCACCGAGCAACGACGAGCAGCTGCCAGCTCCCCAACATCGTAACCCCACACTGCAGCACAGGCATGGTTAGATTGGTTGAAGACATGCGCACCATCGATGTGCAGTACGCCTTAGTACACGGCGTCATCGTGTCCCCATGTGGACAATCGGCCTACATACATCATCTCGAGTGAGATCAGGCCTGTTAAACAAAATAACAAAATTGTACGCCAATCGAAAAGAAGCCAACAATAATCTGTATGAGCTTCCCTAGGTTTGAACGATACGCGAAATGTGTTTATCTATCCTGAATTTTGTTTGTGTGAGGACGTAAAATAAATGATAAAATTGATAAAATAAAAAAAAAATTTGACGCCGTTTTGGCGTCCATCTTTGTTCTGGGTAGTCATATTTGGTACCAAACAAAAAAGGGAGTGGCTATTGGAGCAAATATTATTTGCATCTGATTATATTTTGTGACGTTTGATGAGCCATATACATTATCTTACAATCAACACGCATTTTGTCTCTATTAACTCCGCTACTGTCGTATATCCGACCCCCTTGATACAGATATTTGTATCAAGGGGTCGGATACAAGCACGTTCCTTTCGCGTGAGTTCCGTTTGTTTTTCTTTTTGTTCATCCGTACGAATAAATAGTTCGTTATATATTCGTCTACATTATTGACTTATCCCCAACATATTGCAAGATAAAATGATTATTACCATTATGTGTATGTACAAAATATGTCATGATCTGCCCTTAGAACCCGGAGCTCGACTCGGATACATATTTTGTACATCCTCATAATGGTAATAATCTCTATTCATCATGACCATGTAAATGTCCTGTAATTTGTATCAGATCGAGGTCGGGTTCACAATCAGATCTCAACGAGTCCGCAACAATACTGTTACATAAAGCTCGCTTCCCCCGTTTTTTCGGTTTAAAATGAGTTGGAATTGGTCAAAATTTTGATTTTTTCATATTTTATCCCTTTTCCCAACGAATCGCCAGCATCCGGCTGCGTAATATGCACATTCAGCAGCCTTAAAAATATTATTTTTCGAAAAATTTCAACAAAACCATATCATGTGACCCTTCTTTGGAACGAGCTCGTCGAGCTCGTTCCAAAGAAGGGTCACATGATATGATTTTGTTGACATTTCTTGAAAAAAATAGAAAAATGATATTAAAATAAAAAATTTTGAAATCGTCTGCGTTGGGTAAAGGGTTAATACGTAATAACAATGCATATAATGATATATGTGATAGTGCGGTGTTTACTGGAAGTTGAATCTGTCTGATTCGGAATCAGAAAGAGTCGTCTATATGATACAGAATCGGAACACATTATGTGACAAGTACCGTTTCCCGTGGCATTCAGGCCAAAATCTGTATGTTTGTTGGATAAATCGTGCTGTCGGAAATACTTTACGCAAAATTTCAATTTGTGGCTGCCATCGTGGACGCCACCTTGGATAAAAAAAAACTCCCCAAGATGGATTTTGGATATGTTATTCTACGATAATGTACGCGTCGAATGATATCGAATTCGCTTTTGTTAGAATTTGTTCCAGATGAAATCGTTCTCCTTCCCGACTAATATTTAACTTGAAAATACTCAGCGGATTAAGAGTTAAAACAGCAACGCCAAAAATGGGCAACGCCAGAAATGGGCAGTGGCATTGATCTAAACTTATTGCGCGAGTAAGGCTTAAAAAAAGTTAAAAATCTGTTTTTCAGGTCCTCCTTCAATGTCATTTTTGGCGGCCGCATGCTCTCCTTTTTAAAACCAATGCAAACTTAAAAAAAATAAAATTAACTGGTTTTGTCTGATCTTTTACCTAAGTTAATAAAACTGATAAATTCGCCTTTTAACTGCAACAAGGCTTTACAATGCTTTAGCATTGCAAAGCCTTCTTGAACTCAAGGAATGAAGTAGAACATTATGCTATTCTGTAGATTATGAAACCTAAAACATAAAACAAACCACGAATATGAACTTTTGATGGTAAAGAAATAATTACAAACATAAAAAATAAAATAAAATACCGAGACCTGGACGAAGCCCTCCCACCCGCGCGCCCGCCCACATGCAGTTTTACAAAAAATGGTCTGAGAAACAGAAGATCTACTTTGTGGAGGCAAATGCAAATTTAGAATTGTAATTTTCACAATTGCATGTGTCATATGTATCTTCAAATGAGTGAAGTTGTAAACTGCCACGTCTTTTGAAAGTCTAAGACAGGACACAACAAGGGTAGAATCAAAGACCCGAGTTTGAGTTTTTCACGTGTTTCACGACAGCCGAAGGCGGAGTGAAATGTAGTTTACATTCCAGCATGGATCCTTTATTCCTGTCCCCCGTACTCTACCTGAGTTCTGGTCAAAATTTATATACCACGATTACACTTTAAGTAAATGTAGCTCAGATTTTAGAGACAATATCAAGCTTTGACGGTGTGTTAAATTTATCGTGTGACATTGGTTTGTGTGGAAGCTTTTGGTTCTCGTCAACGAGATACGAAACGACCAATCAGATCCGTTCTTTCATAAAGTTCTTACCCGAAGGTCGGATTTCAGGCGTGGTGCATCTTGCACATTCCAGAATCTCTGTACTGCATCGGTCAACGTTCGATACACACGGACATAATGATTAATCCTTTGAAGAATCATTTCCTGGAATGGTATCGTCTTTGTATACACATACAATGAGTTGGGTCAGTGCAATATCAATACACAGGGAGGATAAAATAATAAGTGCAGTCTGCAGCAGCCTGGCTGCAGCAGCCTGGCTGCAGACTGCACTTATTATTTCATCATCAATGCCCCATGTATAGACATATTACAATAAGATAAAAATGGGTCGAAACTATCCCTTGGGCCGAAAAATCAGTCTTTCGTGTTCAAAGGGTAATTCACTTTCGTCATTTATGTCAACATGAAGAAAGTATAATACTGGAAAAGGGAATTGTCGAATGTTTTCGAGTACTGGCACGTAGAAAATGTTTGATTGTTTAACCTCAGATTATTTAATGCTTAGGAAATATTTTATGTATACTGAGCCTGTTTTACTTTCTGTTTTCTTTTCTTTGCAGACCATCACAAGTCGCTGATGGCTTTATTCAACTAATTGAAAATGATGCAATGAATGGTGTTTCATTGAGGATAACAGAAAAATCGGCATTTGAATTCCTTTGAGAGATTCGTTTGACAAGGTGTCATACAAGGGTAAAGAAAGAACAAATTGTGGTCTTTCCACCCGATTTTAGCTTGATTAACATTAACGCTGCTGTATAATCGAATATAGTTTTACACTTTTGAACCTATGAGACAGTTTTTTCTGTTCTGGATCATTGTGGCATAGTGAGCGTCAATGTTCGTCTACTGGGTTGCTAATACACTTCAGACTTCAGTAGCAGGCCCTCGGATTCGCGTTTTCTTTTTTGGATTAATGTAGCAAAAGATAACTCGTATAGACAGCTCTTTTTCGATTATCAATAGTTTTATTAAATACCAAAGGCGGATTGGCGGTATGGTCCAACGGGAAAATTTACGGTACTTTGTCGGTACTTTGATGGGTAGGAAGTAATAACATAGCTTGCAATTCTCACCAGATCCCCTGTGTTTCATAGTACAACTTAGTTTAATACATCCTTAGATTCAGATTCAGATTCTTTATTTACGGTATACATATAAAAACGTTTTACAGATAAATGTTTTACAGATAATGTATTCAGCATACCGTGGGAAGTGACATAGCCAGATTGGCTGACTACCTGACACTCCCTAGAAAAATAAAAATCGCAACAGACTGTGATGAAGTGATCGAACTTGAAGTAATCAGTCTAATTCCTAATGAAGGATGGGTGTTCAAATTCTTTTGCCAATAATTTGTTCTCGTATAAAAAATAAGTTAGGGGGAAATCCTTATTCTGCACGAGTATATTCTGTCTGCCGGGTACTTTCAATTACTCTTATGTTATTTCATTAGAATTTACTCTAGGCTCTAATGACTCCTTTAACACTTTACCTATCATAAAATCTGCCGCTGTAAGCTGAATGTCGCAACAATCATAACCATGCCGTTATAATTTGATAAAGTGAAAAACTGTTCAGTGAATTTATAGGGTAGACTGATTAATATTTTCAACGCGCAGCCCAAATATTAATTGTTCTACCCACAAATAACGAATATGGTCATTCCCAACTAATGCCATTGCATTTAAACGGAAGATACCATCGGGATTCAGGGGTTAAATTGCTTCAGTTTGATTGAATGTGTGTTCTCCATTTTGGTAGCGATCGAGAATATAATTTGTTCAAACTTTTCTTTCACAGTACAGATATCCTTGATATCACTAAACACCCGAAGTGCTTCCTAAGAAATACAGAGGAGGTAACGACTGCTGTGTAAAAAGGTGGCCCTGTCAGAGTGTGAGAATCATTGAGTACAATCGTATTTCTTCTTGCTGCGGCCAATAGCTCGTCGGCAGCAACCAGTGTAATCATAAACCACAAAAACGTCATTTTATCAGGAGCGCGATAGCAGAATTGTTTAGAGCATCAGACTTCAAACCGAGAGATCCACAGTTTGATCCTGGCCAGGGATGACTGCGTTGTTTCCTTGGGAAATGCACTTAATCCCGATTACTAGTATGGGGATATGGTGGAGTAGTGTACTAAGGCGTACTGCACGTCGATGGTAAACTTGCTATCAAACCAATACTAATCCTACTTGTGTGGATTTGGTACGTTGAAGAGTAGGACAGTTGCTCGCCGCTGCTAGGTGGTTCTCTCCGGGTATTCCGGCTTCCTACTCACTCCCGTCAACGGTTCGACACGAGGTGATCCTGGCTGTCGAAACTGTCCTTAAACTCCAATAAATAAATTCATGTTATCATGGGCGTAATACGGGGAGGGGGTGTTATGGGGGGCGTGACACCTTCACCCCCCAATACTTATTCCATCGGTATATTTTTATGATCTTGTTTCTTAGATATCGGTCGTCTTCGGGACGCCCCATACATGTACATGTTTTTTAACAAATAAACAAAACTCTTCCATCACCACACAGAAATTGCAATCGAAATGTTGTTTTGTAACTTCACATCCCCAAGAAGTTTCGTTATCCGTGATGACTTTCTAGAATGTTAGCTCCCCTTTTCGAAAAAGGATACAGTATTAAAGATAAAATTGTTCATTGCTTAGTCAATCGCTTAGGTGCATTTTTCTCCTGAATTTCGTCAGGTACAATAGCATTCAACATTTCACACTCATTAACAGAAAAAGCTATGCCTGCGTTTTTGAGCAGCCCAGATAAGGGTTTTTTCCTGTTGATAGGAAAAACATAATGTTGTTATAGGCTGAATCTGACAAGCAACTGAGAATTATACAGACGCCTTTGTTTGTAATTAATGAAATTTGATAAGTAACTGAGAATTGTACTGACACGTTTGTTTGTAATTAATGGCCCTAAATCTAACAGCGAAATTCACTGCATAATCAAGTTGAATAGAAAATACACACATAAGTTCCCACTGTTATTCTCAACTATTAGCTGATTAGATCGATTTGAAAGGAATAAGCTGTGCTTGTTAATTAAGGCTTCTCATTTTCCATGATTCTATGTTTGTTTGTTTTCTGTTGTGTAGGCAACTGATGAGTATAAATATCTCCACCATGACTGAAGTCCCGTCACAAATGCAACGGGGAGCAACGATGTTTGAAATGTGGTGACAAACACGTCGTGAAGGCATGTAGTGCTACAACTCTGAAATACCCCAATTGCTGTGGTCAACACCTCAGCAACTACCGGGGTGTAGCCACTTCAAAAAAGTTAAAACAAACATCCAGCTTAAAGCTCTAAATGTAAGTAATGTCGAAAACTCATCTTCCCCTTATTCCACGTGTACTCTAATGGCTGGCTCTATTTTCAGCATAATGAAGAAACACATGGACAGCCTCTAAGTCATACAATGCTCAAATATCTCACATGCTATTAGAAGCGGCTGTCAACAAAATATAATTATGTAACAATATTACAAATAGTAATTAAACTTAAATAAACTTAGTACAGTTATTCCTAAACCATTCATGGATACACTAGAAATAGTCCAGTGGAACACTTGAAGAGTTAATCAGAAAAACTTGCAAATGTCACATTATTTCAAAAATAAGGACGTAATTGGAATTAGCGAAACATGGCTTAACCCAAACAAAAAATCCTCGTTATGTGGTTTTGATATTAATAGAAGAGATCGCCCCATCCAAAAAGGTGGCGCTGTCGCTCTGCTAATAAGGCAGGAGATTAAATACAAAACAATACCATGCGACCACCTCAATGCATAAGTGATTGCAGCTGAAATTGAACTTGACCACAAACACGTGGCCATCATATCATATTATAACAAGCCGCATGCAACAGTAGACAGTAAAGTATTTGAATCCTTTACCAAACAGTACAAGCCCTGTATATTCTTGGGTGATTTCAATTTCAAACACCAGGTATTCGGTTGTCATAAGACTGAGCCTAATGGTGACGCTTTTTTCAACATCATTGAAGAACTCGATCTATTCGTGGTAAATAACGAGCAGGACGTAACATACATAAGCAACAACCCACTCCATCAATCAGATATCCTAGACTTGATTATCACCAGCAAATCACTAACCAGCCAAATGCAAGACATATTTGTAGGGGATCATGAGCTAGGCAGTGATCACCTGCCGGTTCACGTCACTTTGAAATGTAATACTGGTCCCGCAAGGCATCCTCCCGTGAATAGGAGGAACCTATTAAAAATTGACTGGAACCTCTTCAGAAACATTATCGAAGTAAAAATAAAGGCAAATGACCCCTTAAATGCTCATGAACTAGAAAAAGCCTGCCCCATCTTAACGAGGTTATCAACAGTACACTAGATGAAATTTGTCCCAAGCAAACAGTATAGACGCGGATAAACAGAATAACCCAAACAACTCTTCAAATAATCAAACAAAAAAGAAAAGCCTCCCGGGCTTACCAATCAGAGAATGATCAAATGAAAAGAGCAGAACTTAAAACCGCGTATAATCGTCTATATAGAGAAGTAAAAAAGGCCATAGCTAACGACAATCGCGTGAGATGGAAAAAAGCAACAGAAAACCTAAATGGGCTGAGAGAACCTAAGAGGTTCTGGGATACGTTTAAAACTCTTACTGGCCAAAAGAGCAAAAGTGCCAATAATAATGCGCTGAAGACTAGCGACGGAACTATGGCCATGGACGACAAGGCAAAGGCCAGCGCTTATGCCGAATTTCTAAAGAAAGCACATCGTCCACAAAAAGGGAACAGATATAACAACGATTTTAAGGTAAAAGTAAATAAATTTGTCCAAGATAACAACTCAATTTTCAATGAACCGAACTTCGACCAAAGGCATGAAGACGGGAACGACCATGAATTAACCGAACCAATAAGCGTAGAAGAGGTCATGGGTATAATCAGAAAATGGAAGTCATTTTCGTCCCCAGGAGAAGACGAAGTCTCTTACAAAATAATGAAACAGTGCCCCCAACATCTTCTACTGACTTACCAAACTCCTAAACTGCTGTCTCTCCTGTGGGTACTTCCCAAAATGCTGGAAAGTGGTCATGATATCTAAACCCGACAAAGACCTTACCAAACCTTCTAACTACCGCCCAATCAGCTTGCTTAGCTGTGTTGGAAAAATATTTGAGCGGATTATCACTACGAGCCTTCGCAGCTATCTCGAATCAATCAACTTTTTTAACAAATGGCAAAGAGCGTATATGAGTCAGAAAGAGGGAATCGAACACGTATATAGACTGGTCGATTTTATTAAAACAGTATTTAGTCAAAACGAAATCGGAACAGCGCTTTTCTTGGATGTAGAAAAAGCGTTCGACTCGGTATGGCACAATGGCGTGAGATATAAACGAGCGAAAATGGGATTCCCCACTAAAATTCTGAGGATCATATGATCATTTCTAACTGACCGAAAAATTAAGGTGAGGCTTAATCACGAGGTGTCAGAGGAAGTAATACTCGAAGCGGGAACACCACAAGGGTCGGTTCTAAGTCCGCTTCGTTTCATAATATATGTGAATGACATAGAAAAAGTAGGGAAAAACTGTGTTGAACTATCGCAGTTCTCGGGCGACAAAGGCATCTGGACAGCCAGCAAGTCCCGTAACATAATTAAAAATCGTCTACAGGATACCATTCGCGATCTTGAGAACTGGTGCGCCCAGTGGCGCAACAAACTCAATGCCGCCAAAACTCAAAAAGTTACGTTCTTCAAGAAGCAAAGGAAAAAAACACTCCCCAGTATCGATCCCCAGTTATACGACCACAAATTAGAAGCAAACAAAGAGGCCAAATTTTTGGGTTTTATCCAAGATAGCAACCTCAGTCCAAACAGTCACGTAAACTCCATTACGGTTAGAGCTACCAAACGTATCAATTTTCTGAAGATGATCAGAGGTAGAAATTGGGGAGCAAACAAAGATGTGCTTCTCAAGCTCTACAAAACATTTATACGTCCGGTACTAGAATACGGTGCCATAATAACAAGTGACCTGAGCAAAACCAACATTCAGAAGCTACAGAGGGTTCAAACTTATGCCCTGCTTGTGGCACTATGCAAACCCAAATGGACACCGATAAAGGAACTTCACGAACTAGCAAAAATAGAATCTATTGATACGCGATTAAAAGACCTACAAAACAAAACCCTCAACAGACTCCAAGACAGTGAATTAATGAATGAGCTGAACGAACACCAGTCCCTTAACAGAAAAACAAACTAAGTTTCCAGAAAATAAAAAAAAAATAAAAAAAAAAAAATTATACAATATAACTAAATTGCGTGGAGTCAGTGAGAATTGCCTCGCTACTCATTGAGAACTTTAGGATAGAGTCTGTGAGGACTGCCTCGCAACTCTGCTAAAGCGCGATTGAAATGCGTTTAATAAGATCTATATAACAAAACCCTCCACATACTCCGGGATAGTGAATCAATGGTGAAGCTGAACGAACACCAAACCCTTAACAGAAAAACAAAATAAGCCACAATAAATTAAAAGTACTCAATAGAATTAAACTGCGTGGAGTCAGTGAGAATTGCTTCGCTACTCATTGAGATCTTTAGGATTGAGTCTGTTAGGATTGTCTCGCAACTCTGCGTGTGGGGAACAGGCTCCGAAGAAACACACCCCTTACCCCATTCATAGCAACAATCACACAACAGTCACAATATACAATAGCGGATACCTATCTTTCACTCTACCTATAACTGGTGCAACCTACGTTTCTGCAACATACACAAGAAACCACCAAACACCAGGCAAGGATTGAAACAAGCTTGTCTGACTGGGGACGAGTGTACATTTTATATAAATAAACATTTGAATAAAGATTTAACATCCCTTTTAAGGGCTTGAGGGTGTGTGTCTGTGAGAGGGTGT
Source organism: Pictodentalium vernedei (assembly GCA_031216915.1). Taxonomy (NCBI): domain Eukaryota; kingdom Metazoa; phylum Mollusca; class Scaphopoda; order Dentaliida; family Dentaliidae; genus Pictodentalium; species Pictodentalium vernedei. The sequence continues at coordinate 89,961,358 of CM062297.1, read as the reverse complement.
GTTTTTTTTTGCTTTGTTTTTGGTTTTTTTTTTTTGGGGGGGGGGGTGGGGGTGGGGGATGTCATTTGGAATTCCCGAAGGATAACCAGATAATCACATAGGGCATCCTATCTCCCTGAAGGCTTTATGGATGACTCCCGATTTTCGAAACTAAACTGTTGGAGCTTTCTCCACTCCTTTTTTGTAACCGCTATGGTCATATATTGGGGCCGCTACCAAACCGGCGTTGCTGTTTGGTTTTCTTTTCTCTTCTTCCCTTAAATTTGCCATCGCACAACATTATATTCTGGCTCGCCACCATGGTGGGCTTGAAACCTCTATCATCGCCTAGGTGGACCCGAACAGAGCCCACTCTCTAATAGTCTTAATGGCGTTGAGAGATTGAGTATTGACAATCTATCACTAAAACGTAAACGGCCGGGAATTCTAACTGCGTGCATACCCCCTCAGACCACCCCATTTGAGGCAATAGGGAAGCTAGGCCTATGTGATCCAAGTGAAATAAAATAAGGTTAACCGGGTCTCAAGGGATTTGTAAATCAAACGTTGTCCCTGTGCGCCTTTCATTCGTTCAAGTCCCGTAACCTAATAACTAAATAACAAATAAAGTTATTAGGGTCGCAAGGGATTTCAATCCCACGTCGTCCCTGTGCGCATTCGGCGTGCAGAAACTTTTCATTCATCAAGTCCCGTAACATAAGGTTAACCGGGTCGCAAGGGATTTCTAAATCCGACATCGTCCCTGCGCGCCTTTGGCGCGCTAAAACCTTTCATTCATCAAGTCCCGTAACAAGAAACAAAAGGACAAAGATGATCGACCTCAGAAAAAAGCAGCCAAGAAACAAGGTAGGGGCTCTCTCAGTGGCGTAGGGAATGGGCCCGCAGGGCCCGCATTGGGGGGGGGGGGGCGTCTTGAAGGACGTCCCAACGCTGGAAGAAAGAGGGAAAGGGAGAGAGAGAGAGAGCGAGACAGTGTACCAAATACACATAATTTCAAACTCTCACTTCCACACGACGTACTCTTTGTATTAATCTTTTAACCATTTACCTAACGTAACGGCCAAAACCGGCCAGCGCTATTCTCAAAAATCGCCAATTAATTTTCATTATTCTTTTCATTTTTTTTGTCTCAAAAACATAGGTTATGACCCCTCGTTGGAACGAGCTCGTCGAGCTTGTTCCAACGAGGGGTCATAACCTATGTTTTTGAGACAAAAAATGAAAAAAATTAGTTATTCAAGAATTATTTTTGCAAGTGTCGTCTGCTTTTCGGGTTAGGTAAAGGGTTAAGTGAATGCTACATCATTGTAACTGATAGGGGTAAGAAATGAACAATATACATACATGGTGCCTATCAAGTCACACGTTAGGCGTGCATGTGTGTATCGTTGGATGGTGGGGGTGAAACTTAAAACGTGTAATGAAAAAATTTACAGAGTCGTACTTTAAGAATCGATCCTATAGGATATACCTTCATTTAATTTATGACGTATGTACTACGTGAAATCCTGTTTGCTGTGCACGGTAACAACACTAAATTTGCTCCCGTTTTAAAGGCAACCACCATTATGAAAGGGCTCCCGCCTCTATCTCGCGGGGGGGGGGGGGGGGGGGCACAAAATATTCCGCTACGCCACTGGACTCTCTGCCTTATATCAATGAATCTATTCCTAAACCTACCCCAAATAACAACACTGATTCACCCATTCGCTCCCTTCAGGAAGTAACAGTCGTGGCGGAGCACCAGCACCAGACACTGCAGTTGTCTCCTCGGGGAAGGATGTCTGAAGCTCGGCATTCCCTGGTGACCTCTGGAGGACTTACACCTTCTGAAGTATCCAGCAGCCGCGATATCAGGGAAAAGTTATCTGACAATAGCATCCCCCCACCCCAACCACCCCCCCCCCCCCCCACAGATCCACTTGACCTAAAATCTCTCTGTCCTGAAAGGCCTGTTGATAAAATGCTTGCCACCCAGATAGATACTATGTCCCGCTGTAGTACTCCCGTCAAAAAAGCAAAGGTAAAAGGAAAAACTCCTCGGATCTTGAGATCGACTCAGAGGAGGTAAATGGATGCCCAGGGCTTTCCCCACAGTATTGATAGACAAGTCAAGAAAGTGAGAAATTGTTTCTCCTCATCCATTACTTTATCTGAGCCTTACCCTCGCAATCATAATACAGCTAGTGACGCCCCACAACCTCAACCACAACCTAAACCAACCCCTCTCATGGAGAAAGCTTGGAACACTGTCGTTTCAAGCAACATCTACCAGCTAAAGAATATAAACAACATAAAAGGGAAAGCCAGACCCGCCTCCCCTCCAATAGACCTACACCCAATGAAGCCAATAACAACCCTACCAAATTTATTGCCATCTTAACCCGAGTACGCCCTGACACACCCAAAGGTCTTATAAACCAAAGTCTAAACAATAGTACATGGGAAAGATTTAACTCAAAGGCCACTGGTAAAGTGACTTGGAAACTTAAAGTCACTTGCCCCGATCGAGAGACAAAATTAGAATTGATAGCTAATGGGGTTCATATAAATGGCAGGTGGCACCCAGCGGAGGAACACAGAACTTCTCCACCTCCAATACAGTTCCACAAATGCCAAAAATTCGGGCATATCGTGAGCAAACGCAGAGGCAATCTAACCTGCATGAACTGCGTAGGTAACCACCTAACCAGGTCATGCGGATTGAATTCCTGCAAAGGGGAACATCGAAGCAACTATCGCGGATGCCCCACTACAAAAAGGTCAAGACGAATATCGAACTGAAAAATCTAAACCTAATTAAGCCTGAGAACGACTCCCCCCCCCCCCCCCACACACACCGTTTACTCCTTAATTGCAGGATCTCTCTACACTGTACTAAATAAACATATCAAAACCAATCTGTCCGACATATGTCAAGATGTTAGCCGTTCGGCGTCACGGCTATTCAAAACGCAAATTTCGGAATCTCTATTGAAAGCCGCTAATAACAACAACTAAAATCCATTGTTAATCACCAAACAAACACCGCGATTAAGTATCAACCCCCACCATGGATAAAATACAAATAGCCGTGTGGAACGCTAGAAGCGTTAATAATAAAAAAAAACTCCAAATGAGCCGATATTTCGAAAACACAGTCATAATCTGTATTTGTGAAAGTTGGCTTAACTGAGATAAAAAATTCTCTTTCAGTGGATTCAGCGTTATCAGAAGAGACCGACAGCTGGCAAAAGGCGGCGGCGTTGCTCTACTAATAAAGCAGAACATCAAAAGTAAAACCATTAAAACTAACCACCTGGATTCCAAGATGATTGCAACCGAAATCACAGCCGATAATAAAACATCGCGATTGTCTGCTATTACAATAACCCAAACAAAATCGTCTCTGATACAGACTTCGAATTTTTCACGAGGAAATACAAACACTGTATCTTCCTCGGTGATTTCAATGCCAAACATACTCACTTTGGCTGTCTAAAAACTAGCCCTAACGGAGAAGCTCTACTCGAAATCACCAAAAAGCATACCCTACACGTGGTTATGAACGATAACTCCGCGACTTACATCAGTAGCAAAGCCATCATTGACATCTGATATCCTTGATCTAATAATTAGTAGCGACACTCTCATAAATCACGACCACCACTGGGCCGGCGAGGACGACCTAGGCAGCGACAATCTAATGAGTCCATTCCTCAATCCAATTATGCAATGGCCCACTCAGGTACCCTCCCCCCGCCCCTACGCAGGAGTTTCAGAAAAATAAACTGGAACCTCTTCCGTGACATCCTCGATGCCAAACTCTCCAACAGCACGCCATCAAACGCCATTGAACTCGAAGCCCAATGCGAGGGCATAGAAAAAAACATTAACTCAACTTTAAACGAAAAATGCCAAAAAGAGGAAGTGTGCCCTTGGAGAAGTACTATCTCGGACGACACACTATCACTAATCAAAACCAAACGAAAAGCCCTTTGCACCCTAAAAGCAGAAAATGACCCCCTCATAAAAGCTGATCTCAAAAAACATATAACCGTCTTCATGGCGAGGTTACGAAAGCTACCCAAAGTGAAAAACGAGCCAACTGGGAAAAGGCAACAGCCAACCTAAACGAGGTCAGGGATGCCAAACAATTCTGGAACTCTTTTAAAACCCTCACTGGAAAAAAAACCAAGGCAAAAAAGCAGCGGCTAAACCCCTTAAAAAGGAAGATGGCTCCTCCACACGTACCGACAAAGACAAAGCCATCACCTTCGCCAAACTTCTTAGAAAAACCCATCGACCGTATCAAGGCCCCGACAACGATGACGCCACCGCAAACGCCATTGATGACTTGATCAATGAACACCCGGAAATCTACCGTGACCCTAAATTTAATACCGATCCCGAAGAAGGGGATGACGTCACCCCCATCACCAATGATGAAATTATCAATGTCATAAAAAAATCCAAAAAAAATGCAAAAATTCGTCCTCGCCTGGAGATGATGAAAATAGTTACAAAATTCTGAAACAGAGCCCAAACTCCCTAATTGACAAGCTCAACAACCTATTCAATGCATGCCTCACCCATGATTTCCCAAAATGTTGGAAAACAGCCATTGGCGTCATGATACCGAAACCAGACCCCTCTGATCCGGCCAGCTACCGTCCAATCAGTCTCAACAGCTGCATTGGCAAGGCATTCGAAAGAATCCTTACCAATCGACTGAGGGGGCACCTCGAAGAAACCGATTTTTTTCAACAGATGGCAAAGAGCCTATAGAAACCATAAAGAAGGCATCGAGCATGTCTACCGCCTAGTCAATCAAATGAAAAACGCGATCAACAACCAGCAAATAGGCGCGGCAGTCCTACTAGACGTCGAGAAAGCGTTTCATTCGGTATGGAACACGGAATGCGCCTCAAACTATCTAAAATGATACTCCCCATGAAACTGCTTAGATTACTCTCTTCCTTTCTTAACGATCGCGAAATAAAAATCAAAATAAACAACGAATTGCCCGACAGCGTCCGCCTGGAAGCAGGCTCCCCACAAGGATCCGTCCCCACCCCCCTCCTATACATCATCTACGTCAATGACCTCCAAATTGCCGAGGTTCGCATTCAAGGCTCGCAATTTTCTGACGATAAGGGTCTCTGGGACTCTAATAACACTGCCAATCTAGTTCAAAAAACACTCCAACGCGCTCTCGACGACCTAGAACATTGGTGTGCCAATGGCGAATCAAACTGAACGCCAGTAAACTCAAAGAATCACGTTCACCCGTAAGAAAAACAAACGCGACTTTGACATAAAACTACTGGTCAAAGTCATTCCTGAATGCACAGAGGCAACATTTCTTGGCATTACCATTGACCAGAACCTATCCTTCAACAACCTATTCAATGCATGCCTCATCCATGGTTTCCCAAAATGTTGGAAAACAGCCATTGGCGTCATAATACCGAAATAAAGACCTCTCTGATCCGGCCAGCTACCGTCCAATCAGCCTCATCAGCTGCATTGGCAAGGTATTCGAAAGAATCCTTACCAATCGACTGAAGGGGCACCTCGATGAAACCGGCTTTTTTCAACAGATGGCAAAGAGCCTATAGAAGCCGTAAAGAAGGCATCGAGCATGTCTATCGCCTAGTCAATCAAATGAAAAATGCGATCAACAACCAGCAAATAGGCGCGGCAGTCCTGCTAGACGTCGAGAAAGCATTTGGTTCGGTATGGAACAACGGAATGCGCCTCAAACTATCTAAAATGATACTCCCCATGAAACTGCTTAGATTACTCTCTTCCTTCCTTAACGATCGCGATTTAAAAATCAAAATAAACAACGAATTGCCCGACAGCGTCCGCCTGGAAGCAGGCACCCCACAATGATCCGTTCTCAGCCCCCTCCTATACGACATCTACATCAATGACCTCCAAATTGCCGCGGGTCGCGTTCAGATCTCACAATTTGCTGACGATAAGGGTCTCTGGGACTCTAATAACACTGCGAATCTAGTTCAAAAACACTCCAACGCGCTCTCGACGACCTAGGAAATTGGTGTGCCAAATGGAGAATCAAGCTGAACGCCAGTAAAACCCAAAGAATCACGTTCACCCGTAAGAAAAACAAACGCGACTTTGACTTAAAACTACTGGTCAAAGTCATTCCTGAATGCACAGAGGCTAAATTCCTTGGCATTACCATTGACCAGAACCTATCCTTTAATAAACACACCAACGATATTGCCAGCAAAGCAACCAAACGTGATATTTTACTAAAAATGCTAAAGGGTACATCCTGGGGAGCCAACCAGACTAAATTATACACAACCTTTGTGCGCCCCATACTCGAGAATGGAGCTATCATCCTAACAGACCCCAATCAAACAAACATGGAGAAACTTCAGAAGGTCCAAAATCATGCACTCAGGGTGGCCCTCTATGCTCCATGGGATACACCTATCAAAATACTCCACGACAGAGCCGAAATCCCAACCATAAAGGACCGCCTGGCCTCCCTAGCAGCGAAAAATCGCGACCGGTTAGCCGACGCCGAGAAAAGACCAAAAACGACAATTTTAATGTAACAACCGTGCAAGTAGGCATCTGACCGCGAAGGTCAGGGCAGGAAACACCCCCGGGTCTTCACAAACTCAATTAAATCACTGAAATTCTAATGTCTAAAAATAAACAAAAGGGTTCTATGTGCGCTGGTAGCCTTTACCAGTCTCACTGATGCTAGCAGACCGAGCATACACGACACCTACACACATACACTGCGGGGGTTTTAAGTGCGCTAGTAGCCTTTACCAGTCTCACTGGTGCTAGCAGACCGTGCGCACGCAACACCTACACACATACACTGGGAGCTGTCTTAACCGACGCAATTAAATCAGCGGGAGGTAAGGCAGGAAACACCACCGGGTGTGGTACTTTGGTAAAGCCCCCCCCCCCCCCCCCCCTCTCCCTCCAATTCTTAGCGGAAAAAATCAATCCGGGAAATCATAAACTGAACAAAAGAATCGTACTAACAGCTCCCAGTGATCGACAACCACCCAAAAATGCAATCATATATTTTTGTCTACCTCAAAAATGAACTAATTCTGACTTTTTCTTTTAGCAGGTACACCAAGATGCTTTGTTTTTTATCGCCAGCACCCCAATAACTGCTAGGGAAACTAACCGACATGGAACACAGTAACCGCTATGGACATCCTCCGCTCCATCCTTAGAAGTGGTCACCCACCTCCAGGGAGGCGAGCGTTGGTCCTGCGCCCCACTTCTACCCATTTTTGTAAGCGTCTGTAGCGTTCATTTTTGACCCAGCCAAATAGGTTACAAAGCAGGCCTGCCCCCGAACCAGGGAAGTTCGAGTCTTTCAACAGGTGGTCCCCAAAAGGGACCGCTGGCGCTCTCTCTCTTCATGATCCAAAAGATACATCCACTTGTAATCGAGAAAAAAAACCACCACAGCCACCTCGGGGAGAGGTAGCACCTTTGCGAAAGGCCCCCCCTCTCGCTCTGGTCCTCACCCGAGGGGAAAGACAACGATCATCACAACGACAACCATGACTCCTCAAATCACCGAAACCTGGACACTGAAGCACCCGACGCTTTGCCGCCTTCATCACGACAAAACACGTAGTCATAAACCTTAACCCTTTACCTAACCTGAAAAGCAGACGACACTTGCAAAAATAATTCTTGAATAACTAATTTTTTTTCATTTTTTGTCTCAAAAACATAGGTTATGACCCCTCGTTGGAACGAGCTCGACGAGCTCGTTCCAACGAGGGATCATAACCTATGTTTTTGAGACAAAAAATGAAAACAATAATGACAATTAATTGGCGATTTTTGAGAATAGCGCTGGCCGGTTTTGTCCGTTACGTTAGGTAAAGGGATAAACAGCTAAAGAGGGTAGAAAGGGGCTTGCCCCACAGGGTCCCCGCGCACCTTCGGCGCGAGAAACCATTCCCAAGTCACGTAACATAATTAAAAATCGTCTACAGGATACCATTCACGATCTTGAGAGCTGGTGCGCCCTATGGTGCATCAAACTCAATGCCGCCAGAACTACAAAAGGTACGTTCTTCAAGAAGCAAAGGTAAAAAACCAGTCCCCAGTATCGATCTCCAGTTATACGATCACAAATCAGAAGCAAGCAAAGAGGCCAAATTTTTGGGATTTATACTAGATAGCAATCTCAGTCTAAACAGTCACGTAAACTCCATTCTGTTTATAGCTACTAAACGTATCAATTTTCTGAAGATGATCAGAGGTAGAAATAGGGGAGCAAACAAAGATGTGCTTCTCAAGCTCTACAAAACATTTATACGTCCGGTACTAGAATATGGTGCCATAATAACAAGTGACCTGAGCAAAACCAACATTCAGAAGCTACAGAGGTTTCAAAAGTATGCCCTGCGTTTGGCACTATACAAACCCAAATGGACACAGATAAAGGAACTTCACGAGCTAGCAAAAAAAGAAACTAGTGATACGCGATTAAAATACCTACAAAACAAAACCCTCAACAGACTCCAAGATAGTAAATTAATGGTTGAGCTGAACGAACACCGATCCCTTAACAGAAAAACAAAATAAGTTTTCAGAAAATAAAAAACTTATACAATTATAATTAAATTGCTTGGAGTCAATGAGGATTGCCTCGCCTCTCATTAGAACTTTAGGATAGAGTCTGTGAGAACTGCCTCGCAACTCTGCTGACGCGCGATTGACGTGCGTTTAATAAGACCTAAACAAAACCCTCCACATACTCCAGGATAGTGAATCAATGGTAGAGCTGACCGAACCCTAAACAGAAAAACAAAATAAGCCACAGTAAATTAAAATTACTCAATAGAACTAAACTGCGTGGAATCAGTGAGGATTGCCTCGCTACTGATTGAGAACTTTAGGATTGAGTCTGCCAGGATTGCCTCGCAACTCTGCGCGTGGGGAGTGGGCTCCGAAGAAACACACTCCTTACCCCATCCATACCAACAATCACACAACAGTCACAATATACAATAGCGGATACCTATCTTACTCTCCACCTATAACTTTTGTAATTGAACATTCTCAAATTTTCGCGCAACACCCTTATCAAGAAGATGCATGAAAATGGTAGACGAAGCGTAGGAGGAATTGGTGCAACCCACATTTCTGTTTACATACACAGGAAACCACCAAACACCAGGCAAGGGTTGAAACAAGCTTGCCTGGTTGGGCGAGTGTACATTTTATATAAATAAACATTTGAATAAAGATTTAACAGCCCTTTTAAGAGCTTTCGGTTGTGTGTGTGGTTTTCTTTTGTTTTTTTTTGTTTTTTGTTTTTTGTTTTGTTTTGTTTGTTTTTTTCCCTCCAATCACCCCGTCATCTGTTCCCCCCCCCCCCCCCCCGAAGGCAGACCAGATTGCCAATGCTCAGCATCCCCTCTCCCTTATAGGCTGATGGATGACTCACAGCTTTCAAAAACACATTTTGGTGGATTTTCTCCTTTTTGTAACCGTTAAGGATAATATGCTGGGACTGTTCCTAAACCAGCCATGGTTTGGATTTCTTTTTTCTTTTTCTAAAATTTCTAAACCACCAAACTGCGGTTTCAGTATTATCATAAATATGCCCACTTCTCTTAGCAAACGCCGAGCAGAACTCTTGTAATTATGCAAATCTTCCATCTTAGCCATCTTCCAGTTCGAGGTTCTCGGGGATCTCAACCCACTATCCTACCGACAGTCGCACACTCAAACTTAATAAGATTATTGGCACTCTCTCTCTCGACTCTCGTTGATTTATAAGCATGTAAAGCTATCAGGGTCGCAAGGGATTTCAATCCCACATCGTCACTGTGCGCCTTCATCAAGTTAGACACAGCAAATAAAGTTATTCGGGCCGCAAGGGGTTTAAATCGCACATCGTTCCTCTGCGCCTTGCGCGCTGAAAATTTTCATTCATGTCAAGTTACACACTTGTTGAGTTATGTAGAGTAAAATATTTATACTGTAGATTTGTCTATACTTCAGCATTCCATAAGTCCATGATTATGTGTCCAGCGAGCGAGTTCCCCAAGCTAAGAATCGTCTAGCAGTCAACGTCGGTAAAAAGTAGCTCGCGACCCGAAACACATTAAAACAATGTCATTCCACTTTTCAAGCAAGAACTACACCCATCCCCCTATATTAGGTAAAGTATCTGAGAAAATGGTGCTAACATTTCTGTGATAATGAAATGATATAAAAATACCAATTAGGATTTATACCAGGCCACAGTACAATATTGTAACTTATCGAATAAACCACTGACTGAGTCAATCCTAAGATAATCGTCTTTTACTTCTGCGATATTCTACGACATCTCAATGTCTTTTGATAGAGTTTGACATCAAGGTGTTATTTTTTAACTTCAATAGTATAGGGTCTTCGGTAACTTACATGTATTACAATGGCTTCACTATTATTTAACCCTTTACCCAACGTACCTGTCAAAAACAGGGCAGCGCTATTCTCAAGAATCGCCAAATACTTTTCATTATATTTTCATTTTTTGTTTCAGAAACACAGGTTATGACCCCCTCTTTGGAACGAGCTCGTTCCAATGAGGGGTCATAGCCTATGTTTTTGAGACAAAAATGAAAAAAAATAGTTATTAAAGAATTTTGTTTGCAAGTGTCGTCTGCTTTTCATGTTAGGTAAAGGGTTAACTAATCGAAAACATTGAGTCTCCGTTAAACAATATCTACTCCCAATATTCCATTTTAACTTCCAACAAGAACGTATTTCTCCCAATACAAGTAAAAACGCATAGACAAAATACAAATCTGTATTGAGGGTAGCAAATGCTCTCTTTCTGAGTTGTTACGCACGTCGAAGCGTGTCGAGTTGTGTCGCACGTCGAAGTCACTGTTTATAGATAACAGTAATTAAATGATAAATAAATCACCAGCTCAACAAAATAAATTAGACTAGATCATTTTTGCCATGCTGCAATTTTTTTATAGATCTACTGCTGATGATGTCTTAAACATGGAGACTAAAATAAAGAAACACACCGCTGAATCACCACTATAAACTACAACTATAAATAAACAACGAACAGGGATGATGTCATGCACAGCGCAAGAACGCAATATCATGACGTCATGATCTTCATTCATGAAAAATCAATTCATGGACGCTGAATGATTGTCAAACAGACGCTGTTAAAACTGTGCCCAATACTTTCGTTATTCGAACAATGCATGAAAAGGATGAATGTTGTAAGATAAATTGGTTACCATGTGGGTTTCCGAGATGATGTGCTGAAGACTCGACCTCGCCTCTGGGTCATATGTCGACTCGTTCAAACGGACTCATCGATATATACACGAGACGAGGTCTTGACTTTAACACGCCATCTCGGAAACCCACATGACGGTAATAACCTATATATATATTCGCCAGAGTTCCCCAAGGAACTGGCTTGAGACCCTTTTATTTATGATCTACATCAATGACATTACTGAAACTTGCCCCACAAACGGCAAAACTAACTCAAATTATGCCCCGTCAGTCCTAAATCAAGACTTCCAGACTATTCATTGTTGGTCTCAGAAATGGCTTGTAAGATTTAATCTGGATAAAACGGAAGCCGTAAAACGTAAACTAGATAAATCGGCGCTCGTAAAACACAGGAAAACCAATCTTCCGTACTGAATCCTCGTTGTGTTCTGTCAGCTTCAATGAAAATGAGCAGACACTTTGACACGGTCAGATCCAGGGCTGGGTCCAAAGTACTCAATACTCGTACTCACAGTACTCAAGTACCTCTTTTTTGAAAAAGTACTCAATACTCGTACTTTACTCATATAATTTCAAATACTCGTACTTATTAATTTGAAAAAGGCCAATACACCCGAGTATTTTAGGAGTATTTTTTAAATATTTGATATTTTCAAAATTTTGCCATTTTCTACCAGCTATATATACCTGTTTCAGTTCATTCAACAGGAGCATGTCCTCTTAGTCCTTCATTGACACAGAGCAGCATTGTTTATCAATACAATAGTTCAATGAACTGTGAGCTGTTAATCGCAGGTCTTGCTTTGATTTATCCTGGTTAGTACTGATTAATTGGCTAAGTATATGATAGCCATTATTTCCAAATGGAATAGAATGCCTTACTTTGATTGGCTGTGAGGCACGGTGTAACTCCTGCCCCACAGGTGTTTATATTTTTTACACCGTGTTTAAACCCGGTATAAAAACAAGAATACACAATCTCAGAGGGAGATGTCTTAAAAAGTTCCTATTTTGCCAAATGATTTTTTTCAGTAAAAAAGTATGTTTATAGGTGTATTATTTTTTTTTAAAATAAAAAATAAGGTATATTTATTGTTTTGAGATTGGTAGTTATGTAGAAAATGAGATAAAAACAAAAATAAAAATAAAAAATTCTGGAATTATTTTTTTATGTTTTTGTTTTCTTGAAAGTAAAAGCGAAAAGGTTTTGTTGTCTGCCCAATTTAAATAGAAAATGGCAGAAATAAATAACAAGAGCTTTGCAAGTCACACGGATTCAGAAATACTGGAAAAAAGAACAAAAGTTATTCCTAACAATACAGTGATGGCCAACAGAAAATGTGCTAATCTGCTGCGAGCATATTTATTGGAAAAGGGTGAAAATCAAAACTTTGAGGTGTAATGTAATGTGTAATGGTGTATACACCTGTAAAACTAGATGAGACTTTACAGCAGTTTTACCTGGATGCAAGGAAAAGTTGTGGAGAAATGTACAAAACATAATCACTCGAAAATTTCAGATATGGACTCAATAGGTATTTGAAGGCACCCCCACATGTAAAGGAATTTGACATTATAAAAAACAATGAATTTTATTCGTCGAACGAGTGTTTCAAAACTGCGTTGTGTGAACTGAAATCCGAAACTGATTTCGCAACTGGACTGAATTTTGTAAGCAAGGCCAAGGATGAACTGTCTAAAAATAGACGTGCATGCGACAAGGAAAATTACGATGGTGTATTGACTCAAGTTCAAAACTCACCATTCTGTCTTGTGGCATCCTTTGAAAAATATTTATCCAAACTGCATCCTCAGAATGAAATACTCTGGTAACGCCCAATTGACTCTTTCAAAGACGACGATGAAATATGGTACACCAAACAATGCGTAGGAAAAGATTCCTTGAGTTCATTCATGACACGCTTGAGCAAATTCTGTAATTTGTCCCAGATTTATACGAATCACTCAGGGCGCGCAACAGGCACCACCATTTTAGCCAGAAACAACTTCTCTCCGTCACAGATAATGGCAGTAACCGGTTATAAGTCTGTAAATTCTTTGGCTGTATATCACAGAGTATCAACGAAAGAGAAAATCGGGATGGGCACAACAATAAATGAAACTATAGACGTCAACTGTAACTCAAAACAACCAACATGTACTGACGACAGTGGCCCTGCCGTGTCGCACACGGAACCTTTACATTCAAATGAGGTCATGCCTGTTGTTACAAGTGAAACGTCAATCTCGGGGGCGCCCAGTGGGGACTTTCTTGATATTGCTCCACTCGATGCGTTACTCTCTGATGATTTTGATTTAGAACCCCCTAGAGCGTGTGACGGAAAGTAGGCAGGTAGAATCACTAACAGTTAGAACAGCCTCGGAGGGACCACGTACATGTTCAATAATTGCTCAATTGGTAAAGTTGAAATTGTGTTTCGCAAATGAACTTGGTACTGGTACAAGCAAGAATGAACTAATATTAGCAACTTTTCATGTTCCTTGTTAAAAGTTTAATAAATCCTACATTTATGATACGGTGTTGACCTGTCAATTTGTCAATAAACACACTGCAAGATTATGCATGTGGCCTTTTGTTGGCCCATGATCGGGGGGGGGGGGGGGGGGGGGGGGGGTTATGCAATGAATTTTCTGGTGCAATGTTGCAATAGTAACCCAATATTTATTGGTTTTGGAAATAAATTCGTTATCCGTTGGTTTCCCAGGGCGTATGGGAATTTACACCGGTCTGAACACTCATACACCCTTCGGCCTTCCGCCTCAGAGTGTATGAGTTTTCAGACCGGTGTAAATTCCCATACACCCTGGGAAACCAAAGGATAACTTGTATGTGACGAACAAGCTTACTAATTAAGTTTGTAAACAGTGTTTGTAGAAACCAAGTAAGACATAATGAGATTATTTTTATTATTCCTTGGTAATATTAAGCAGACAACAGAATTTTTATTTTATGTAAATTCATGTAATTATGACAACATTATTATGAAAACAACTCAAGCCCTGATATATTACTTGCCAACTATCACTCCACATACATTGAGCTAATGATTAGGTGACTTGAAAGTGTCAGTTATATTTACATTTTTGCCAAGATGTCATCACTATTGAATTATCTCGGTTATGAGTTAAAAAAGAACACTTTTTTCAAAACTTATTAAACTCATTTCCAAAATGGGTCACACTTATTCGATTGAAACTGTACATTAACTTAATTATTTCATTTGTGATTTATCGTTTGAAATCATTTATGGGTTTTCCGAGACAGTGTAACTTATTATGGCCCCAACCTTCGGGGGTATCTACTGAAGCCCTCCATCCGTCAGTATGTCCATACAAATGTTTTGCATTGTAATTTCAAAGCCATTGCTCCGATTTGGATCTCCTTTTGGTATGCTGATAGGCACGCATGGGGGAACGGATATGCACAAGGAATGGGTTCCCTCCAATAATGTTTCCCAGAGTAATGGCACTTTTTCGACATAGACAATTTTTTGGTTTTCACTCTTTCCAATTTGAATTTTTTTTCTGTCCGACAATACCTTCAAGGTTACTTCGAACTTGTACAGTGCTTGGGGAGTGGATTGTAACTGAATCACCCGCGGAGTGGAGTTATAACTTTCAAATTTTGTACATATTGACAAAAACACAAGCAATGTTTCAGCCAATGGACCTCCGGGTTTAACCCGGAGGTCCATTGGCTGAAACTTTGCTGGTGCTGGTTATACTTTGCAACAAATTTGCAATTATTGCTCGGGTGGAATCTCCACTCTGCGGGTGATTTAGTGATAATACACTCTCCACGTACTGTACATGAGTCGGGGCAGTAGCCCACGCTTTGTGTTTCCCTTGTTTTTCTTGTGAAATATTTTGGAAAAGTGAATTTTTTTATACCTACAGTACATGGAGAATGTATTATCACTAAATCACCCACAGAGTGGAGATTCCACCCATGCAGTAATTGCGAATGTGTTGCATAGCATAACCAGCGTTAACGTTCGGTTTCCGTCAAATAATTAAAGAGCCGCTTATTTGATCAAATCTTAATTTTAGGGGTAACTTGTGGGTAACCAGACAATGCTTCTGTTCGATTTTGATCCAGTTAACCAAGTGTGAAGGCCGACTGGAATCATTTCTATTTTAAATTATGCATTATCGGTGTGTAGAGGAAGCTTCTTTTCGATTTTCGACCAGTCAGCTGATCCAAGATGGCTGCCAGTGGCCAATTCATTATGGCGGCCATCTTGAATTCGGTTTCCATCCAATAACTAATGAATACTGACTCGAACCAATTTAATTTTTTGTTATGCATTATTGGTGTCTAGAGGAAGCTTCCGTCGATTTTCAACCTGTCAGCTGATCCAAGATGACCGCCAATGACCAATTGTTTATGGTGCCCATCTTGAATTTGGTTTCAGTCCAATAACTAATGAATCCTGACTCGAATCAATTTAAGTTTTTGGTTATACATTATTGGTGTCTAGAGGAAGCTTTCGTTCGATTTTGGTCCGGCTAGCCAATTCAATATGGCCGCCATCGTGGCCATATTGAATTTTATTTCCGCCCAATAACTATTGAAGGCTGACCAATTCATTATGACGTCCATGGCGGCCATCTTGAATTAGCTTTCTGTCCAATAACTAATGAATACTGACTCGAATAAATTTCAGTTTTTGGTTATGCTTTATTGCTGCCTAGAAGAAGCTTACCTCTGATTTTTAATCAGCTAGCCAATTCAATATGGCCGCCATGCTGGCCATATTAAATTTGGTTTCCGTCCAATAACTAATGAATTCTGACTCAAATCATTTAGGAAGCTTCCTTTTGATTTGGTTATGTCCCGAGAGACTTACCTTCCCTTTTATGACACCGTCCAAGGCATATGCCACGCTTTGCGTTGCTTGTGTTTACTTACAAAACAATAACATTATATATATATATATACAATAAATAAAACATTGGACGAAAAATATGGTAATCTTCCCAATCAAGATATCATGAACATCAATTAAAACAGCAACTTAACTTGAAGTTTTCAAAAAGTTATTCTAACCCTCTTACTTCCACGCCCACTTTAGTCATATATGGGGGACCTCTATGTTCGCCTGTATAATATAAGGTTTAATAAAATTTATGAAATACTTGAAACTCTGTCATCTGATTAATTCTTGGGAAGGGCTCCCTGAGCCTATAGTCTAGAAATAGTTTCTTGTATAGTTACAGGCAGCTAAGACTTGACAAGAAACAACTGCACAAGTAATTTGTCCGATATCATTAGAACCTCGTCATGATGGCATGTGAAACAACTTGGTTAGGGAAATAGTACCGTTGCAAAAAAGTGTTAACTTTCGAGGCTAAATAATTGTTAAGAGATTCTTTTTAACTGGAAATTGGGAGCGCGGTGGCCTTGCGGTAACCGGTTTTCGTCAGATCACCGAAATTAAGCAACGTCGAGCCCGGTTAATCCTCGGATGGGTGACCGCCTGAGCGATCAATTCGGACTCTCGCGTTGTGTCCTTGGGCAAGGCACTTAACCCCAATTGTCCATATGGGGGAACGATGACGCCGTGTACTAAGGCGTACCGCACGTCGATGGTACGCATGTCTTCAACCAGTCTCTCCCTGGCTGTGCTGCAGTGCAGAGTTACGATGTTGGGGAGCTGGCAGCTGCTCGTCCTTGCTCGGTGGTTCTCTCCGGATACTCCGGCTTCCTCCACCCGTAAAACTGTCACGGTCATGATTAGCCATTGTGCATAAGTATGTGACCTTAAATACCAATAAATAATAACTATCAACCGGAAATTGGAGATTCGCAGTGGCATGAGAGAATCTCAACTGTAGAAAACGAAGTGCGAAAACACTTCATTTCAGATGATGTTTGGCGATATTTTATTTTTCAAAATCCCGCTCGACTGGTGTAATGATATCCTGGCAAGATTGCGATCTGCACGAGAAAAGGAACTTTCGCAATCACAGAAGATTAACCATGCTTTTCCTGACTTATATCATTCTGAAAATCTACTTTCTGTAACGTTATCTCTCTCGACATTATTTATTATTATTAACCCTTTAACTAACCTGAAAAGCAGACGACACTTGCGAACAAAATTCTTGAATAACTATTTTTTTTCATTTTTTGTCTCAAAAACATAGGTTATGACCCCTCATTGGAACGAGCTCGTTCCAATGAGGGGTCATAACCTATGTTTTTTAGACAAAAAATGAAAAAATAATGAAAATTAATTGACGACTTTTGTGAACAGCGCCGACCTGTTTTGACCGTTACGTTGGGTAAAGGGTTAAATCGAATTTAACGACACTTTCGACAGCCAGGGTCATCTCGTGTAGGACAGTTTTACGAGTGGAGGAAACCGGAGTAGAAAACCAACGAGTAAGGGCGAGCAACTGTCAGACTCCCCAACGTAGCGACTTCACTACCTTTCTGTTGAAGTTCAGTGCCGTGTCTACGGAGGCACCGCGCCCTCTTGAAATTATTAGAGAAGCGAGTAAGGTCCAATTAAGAAGCAAGTAATTGTAGAGGCAACACATTTGACATGGCAGTGGCAGAAAATAAGGCCAAGTTGTTACGTTTAACCCTTTACCCAACGTAACGGCCAAAACCGGCCAGCGCTATTCTCAAAAATTGCCAATTAATTTTCATGATTTTTTTCATTTTTTGTATCCAAAACATAGGTTATGACCCCTCATTGGAACGAGCTCGTCGAGCTCGTTCCAATGAGGGGTCATAACCTATGTTTTGGAGACAAAAAATGAAAAAAATTAGTTATTCAAGATTTTTTTTTACAAGTGTCGTCTGCTTTTCATGTTTGGTAAAGGGTTAATAAACGAAAACAACAGATAGGTCTCAGAGCTGTCTGTTGTTTTCGTTGATTAAAAGTTATAAAAGAAAACTTAGTTGTTTATGGCAGGCTAATCGGTATCACATCTACCAACAGCAAGTAAGGGCCGTTTTGGCTCATTGTTTAGCGGTTGGTGTTGTATCTCACCTCCTCGACTTTTACATTAATGAAAAGGACAGTGTCTGTATTATATGTCACGATGCACACAGTTGGTATGAAGAACAGATAAAAAATACCCGAACATCAAAATATGTTAAAACAACGTTTTCTTATTTTTAAATAGGATTAAATAGAGAATGACAGTCAAACGTTACTACTGATTGGGGAAAAATGTAAAAGGCCAGCTTCTGTATTTTTTTAACTACCCTGCTGTAAATTAACCTTACAGTTAAAACTAGAAGTCCTGTCATGAAATGCGCACAAATAGCACGCCGATCTGCGCGTTAATCTACGCGTTATGACCATAGTAAGGCTATCAAATTCTGTAAATATGGCCTGTTCACAAGCAATGTTTCAGCCAATAGACCTCCGGGTAACCCGGAGGTCCATTGGCAGAAACATTGCCTGCGTTTGCTATGAGTAACCAGGAAAACCTGCCGTGCTTTGGATGCCATTCGATATGGCAATTGCGCGCAATTCCTACGCGCAATTAAGCCTGGATAAGCGCACAGTTCGTGACAGGACTTCTAGTTTTAACTGTAGTTTGTGAAATGATGCGCACATCCGCATCCATGATACAAAATCGCAGAAATTTCGAAATTTCTGGTTTTACATGAAATGCTCATACCCTTAGTATTTTAAATTTACTGACAATTTTAGGATATTAAGGGAAGCTAACATTCGTGTAAATCTCTTCCAATAACGAAAATTGTCAACCATGATTTCAGTTGCATGGTCATGCTACGTCTGAATTTCATAAGGTAAAGTTGGTCGTTACATTTGTGGGACAGACCAATCAATATTTTCAACAATATAGCCTTAAAACTCTACGTTAAAATATTAATTGGTATACTCCCTGATAACGAATGTTGAGTCTTCCAGGTGATGGAATTGAACTAACATGGAAGATAGCATCAGGTGTCAAAGGGTGAAACATTTTTATTAGGAACACAGCCACTCTGTTGACTCACTGTCTGATGACTTCGATCGAAAATACTCGCATGTTGAAAAAAAAAAACATTACGCGACAATAAAAACCTATTTGTTAGAGGTAAAAATTACTCTCAGTAACATCCTGTCTTAAAGGTAAACTGACTGCGATAAAGATAAGACAGGGAACGTAAACTGCAAAATCGTGACGAAGAAAGAAATATTACGCACAGTGTTCACGCTGTCGATAGCCATTTTCGCAAATTGCGAAACAAAATCAAAAGTGTCGAAAAAAGTCAATGGTTGGCGATAAAAATGGATAAATAATATTTTTGTCCTCTTGGGTAGCAATTGCATTGTTCGACAAAGTTAATGCAACTTACGTAATTCCCACATTGAGTCTCACACGGCGTATGGGATTAATTAGTTGCAGGGCTATATTCCCACCTTCAGTTTGGCCTTTTCAGTGGCTTCACATTTATGTCATCAAATTGGCTATAGGCAGTTAAAGGATAATTTACTGGCACAAACACATGCTGTTATTTGATAAGAAGAGGAATTATTACTTTCCAAAGAGTGATTTACTGGGATTTCCCGGTTTGCTTATAAAAGATAACTTAACAAGTGAATTATGCAATCAACAATTGGGTCATGTATCCGTGCGCACAAACGAAGACACTTTGCCGTGGGTGAAATGGGGTCTTCACTGTTTTTTTAACATGAAAAGCAGAGGACGCTAAGTCTTGCAAAAAAAAAAAATTCTTGAATAACTATTATTTTCATTTTTTGTCTCAAAAACATAGGTTATGACCCCTCATTGGAACGAGCTCGACGAGCTCGTTCCTATGAGGGGTCATAACCTATGTTTTGAGACAAAAAATGAAAAAATAATGAAAATTAATTGGCGATTTTTGAGAATAGCGCTGGCCGGTTTTGACCGTTACGTTAGGTAAAGGGTTAAATAATATAATTATCGTTAATAATGAAAAGTAATAAACAGTGTAATCGCTTGACTGGACTGGTTACGTGAAATAATTCATTCGAGGAGAGGGACTATATGGTAAAACACTCCTGCGCATTCGCGCACTCGTGTTTGTACAACGTCCCTCACCTCTCATGAATTATTTCACGTAACCAGTCCAGTCAAGCGATTACTCTCTTGTTTATTTTTAATCCGAGATAAAAACAACATTCCGTGCAATGACTAAAAGAAATAAGGATTTAAATAATATCGATGGCAATGTACAGAGACAGATAGATAGATAGTTTATTGAAGCAATATTACACCAACAGTGAGGCAGATTGCACAAATAACATATAATGTGAATTATAATGTGAATTATAAAATATATACAATCGTTGTTAAAAAGATCAACAAAGACTATTTAAAGGAAAAAAAAGACAACCTAGCTCGTGTTTTTGGCAATTAATGCATCTCTCCCTGAAGAACAGCAGGATCATGTTGCAGATGGGGTTAATGAGTGTCGGGCTATCATTCTTCATAATGAGTTCAAATTACTGACATTTACTGTCTTTATTACAATATGGTATATCTCTACTTATAGTATTGAACAACTAGGCTCTAATGCCTGAATAGGTCGGGCAATCCATAATAAAGAGAATTTCACTTTCTACTTCACCGGCAGCTGCTCAAACACTAGAAGCCTTGCATAGTCTACGATCTAGTGGAATAGGGGGTTGGAAGTGTCTGCCTCTCTCAGTACGCAAATTATGATTGCTTATTCTCAGCCTGGTAAACATAATCCTCGCCTCACGGGCTTTAGTACGCGTAAGATATGGTTCAAATATCTGATCACGTTTGAACGTACGATAAGTACGAAGTTTTTTATTACCACGTTTTTTATTACCACACTTTTTGTTGTCATAAATAGATTCATGTAAATACTGTTCGTAAATTGCAAATTTAGTGTTGTTACCGTGCACAGCATACAGGATGTCACGTAGTACATACGCCATAAATTAAATGAAGGTATAGCCTATAGGATCGATTCTAAAAGTACGACTCTGTAGATTTTTTCATTACATGTTTTAAGTTTCACCCCCACCTTCCAACGATAAACACATGCACGCCCAACATGTGACTTGAGAGGCATACCTAACCTGAAAAGCAGACGACACTTGCAAAAATAATTCTTGAATAACTATTTCATTTTTTGTCTCAAAAACATAGGTTATGACCCCTCGTTGGAACGAGCTCGACGAGCTCGTTCCAACTAGGGGTCATAACCTATGTTTTTGAGACAAAAAATGAAAAAAATAATGAAAATTAACTGGCGATTTTTGAGAATAGCGCTGGCCGGTTTTGTCCGTTACGTTAGGTAAAGGGTTAAAAGAATAATACATAGACTACAGAAAGTACGTCGTGTGGAAGTGAGAGTTTGGAATTATGTGTATTTGGTACAGTCTCGCTCTCTCTCTCCATTGCCCTCTTTCTTCCAGCGTTGGGACGTCCTTCAAGACGGGCGCCCCCTTCTAGCCGCCCCCGAAATGCGAGCCCACCCCCTACGTCACTGGTATAGAGGTTTTTTTTGTTTCGCTTGCAACTATTGAAAGCATTCTTCAGTTCAAATGCACCGTCAGTCGTGCTTCGCTTTTCGTGAAGTTATCTTTTCTGTTGTTGATAATTTTGTTGAACAATTTCCCAACTGCCGAGCTTACTGCAATTGCCCTATAATTATTAGGGTCGAAAGGAATGATTTCGCGCGCCGAAGGCGCACTGGGACGGTATGGGGAACAAGCCCCTTTCGACCCTCAGTGACTGTAGATGATTAATTTTGACACGTCTAGGTGTGTCGAAGGAGGAACGGCTTCAGGTACTCGGCAGGTGTCACCGGTTGCGTCGTGATGGTGTATTGGCTGATATCGGTTGAACCCTCGGTTGAGGACCAGTGTGAGAGGTTGGGTCCTCTCGTAAAAGGTACTACCTCTCCCCGAGGGTGCAGTCGATTTGGATTCGACTGCACCCTCGAGGAGAGGTAGTACCTTTGTGTTATTAGGGTCATGTCTGTTTCCCTTTTTATATAAAGGCGTGAGTTTGGATTTACTCCATTCGGTTGGATAATGGCCGGAATCGAGGATATGATTGAAAAGTGTTCCTACTCCGCCTAACATATACGGAACAACTATTTTGAGCAATTCATTTGATATGTTATCGGGACCAGTAGACTTTCTATTTTTTATTTGTCTGCGGAACGTAAGTATTTCTTCTGGTGATATCCTCTCTGTACACTGAGATTGTACAGCTGTGGGAATAGAGGTCTGAGAAGATGTTGTTCCTGATATGGGTGTCGGGCACAACAATTTCTCGAAAAACTCAACTGCCGAATCCGGTTCAAGGTTGTCAATGTTTGTTTTTGAAGTCCAGAATTGGTTATTAATTTTCCAATAACTGGTGGGGTCCTTGCATTCTAATATATCTAGCCGTTCTAACTTGGATTTAAATTTTGCCTCCTTTTTATAAGCCTTTTTGGCGGAGAAAAATTTGATAAGTATGTTTTGTCATAAGGATTCGGCTTCATACAATGTTTGATATTTTCCATTTTGCGTTTTAATTCTTTACAATTTTGGTCAAAACACTTCTTTTTGGCACTTTTTTTGCTTCCTCCAGATGAGTTGCATAGTTATTAATCGAGTGAAGAATATCCATCAAATCAACGGTGGCCTTTGTTGTACCCCTCCCCCACCCCCTGGGGTTCTTCATCTGGTATTGTGAAATACTTCACGTAACATCACGTTGCATTAGGATTAATCTTGTACGCTCCGTGCTTTTCGATGTCCACTTCCAGTACGTGGAGAGTGGATTGTAACTAAATCACCCGCGGAGTGGAGTTATCACCCAAGCTATAACTTTCAAATTTTGTACACATCGACAAAAAACACATGCAATGTTTCAGTCAATGGACCTCCGGGTTTAATCCGGAGGTCCATTGGCTGAAACTTTGCTGGTTCTGGTTATGTTTCCAACAAATTTGCAATTATTGCTCGGGTGGAATCTCCACTCTGCGGGTGATTTAGTGATAATACACTCTCCACGTACTGTAGAAGCGCTCTTAATTGAGGTGTATCGGTATTTAATCAGATTAGCGCTGTCAGGGGCATGGCCATATTCAAGGTGGAGTGCCAGCTAACAGTGGTCTGAAAATAATGAGTTTTTACGCAGAAGTTGTCAATGCCAGAAATGTATCTATCTGATATTATTATATAATCTACTATACTGGCGCCATTGTATTGGTACGATGTGAGGTTATCGAATCTATCGCCAATTCAGCGGCCATTTCCAATTCTTAATTTTGCCTGCTGATATAGCGAAAGTAGTCGTCTCCCAAAATTATTCAATTCCTAATCAAGGCTTTCCCGCTTTATGGCAGAATCATGGGGGACTGGTACGTATTTATCGCTATCTTCCATTACATAATCCGGCTGTCCTCCAGTCCTTGCATTAAAATCGCCACCCCAAATTATCATATCTGCGGGATTACAGTCAATAGTTCTTGGCGTTGTCAGATTTGGATCTACTTTTCGATTGCCAATATGACGAATTTTGGGAAGGTATGTATACAGATACAAAGATAACCTTAGTCGATAGATTGAAGATACTTCCGTCGAATTCTGTCCAGAGAGCTAAGTCATCCAGGCGTTTAGTTTTACGGTGAAATAATTTGTATTTAGAGTTGAAATAAAAGCAAATTCCGCTTTTCGCATTTTACCACTGCAAAGATCGACACATGTGTAGCCTGATAATTCTAACTCGGATCTATCACAGCCCCAAGTCTCCGTGGCCGTGATAAAATCATACCTCGTGAGAAACTGAGTGAAGTCTGAATCATTTAATTTATAAGTCCCTGAACATTCCAAGCCGTGTAGCCAACATATGTTGTTTCATTATTACTGGTCATACTTGCACGGATATACAACAACTATATGACAATCTATTGGCGGATGCAGCTTTTAGGTATCGCGGAACTAAATATTGAAATTAGAGTGAACCGCCTTAAAATGTTGCACTCGGAAATGACGCAATCGCTAAAAATAAACAGCCTTGGGAAAATCCATTGTTTGAATAAAAGTTTGAATCATTCTATTGACATATTGCATTATTGTTGAATATTCCTGATAAAAAAGAGGGTGATTTGATGACTTTTGGACCTAAAAAATACAATTTACTTTTTGTGTGTTTTTGTAGGGAATTCCCTGAAAAATATGTGCACGTGACTGGTACTTCCCTTTGTGTCAGTTTTTCTCTCTTATGTGTTGCATGACCCCCTGTTTTCAGATCAGAAAAAAGTTGTCTGAAGGGCTATACTTGACAGAGATGTTTGAATGCCAAAATTAAAGTGATGCGATCATATGTTTTTCCACCTGAACGTTAAAATGGTCGCCTATGGGAAAATATTTAGTTCTGTGATACCTTTACCAATTGTGAGCTTACTCGCCGGAATTTTGTATTGAGTTCCTCTTTCAACAGTGGACTGTGGGCGTTTTCTATACTAAACCTCATCAAACCTAGCCATAGCAATAGGCTCTCTCTACATGAGGCTCAAAAATGGGTAATGAATTTTTTTTGTCCCAGCGTTAACAATGATTACGCTATCAATGTCCACCACGAGAAGGCGTTATTCTAGATATAAAACCTTTGTTCATTCAAATATGTTGCGATGCAGCATGAAATACCATTTATCGTTCCTTAAGGCGCAACAAGGCCTCATCTGCAATGCCCTGGCATTGCAGATGAAGCCTTGTTGCACCTAAGGGACGGTTTCTTCTCTACCCTCACTCGTTTTCCATGGGGGCCTTGATGGACACGTTCAAATGCACGGTAAAATGTCAAAATGTCAAGCGATATGGGAACACAAAAAACAATTGTCAGCACGATAACACCAACAGAACCGATGCATATTGACGAGGACCTCGTATCTGTCTGGCACTCAAGTCTTCGTTTGTATTTAGATGCCTTATGTCGATCTACATGCAGACCAATTTTGAGTTGTTCCAAATTTCTCACGGTTATATTACTGTGTTGTTTCTTCTGACACCGACACCGAGTGAAAATAGGTTTCAGGTCTGAAAAAGAGAGAACTGATAAACAGTTTGTCTTGGAAGTATGCGAAAAGTCAAAATGTAGAATGAATTTGGAAGTATTTCAGGAGTAAATAGGGAATGTCGAATGACTTTATATCGAACGTATAGAATTGAATATGACTGTTTATAAAAACGAGCTGTAGCGAGACCAAATTATATTTAGGCCCTACAAAGAAGATTGTTTCTCAGGCCATTTTGTGAAAAATTGCATTTGGGCGGGCGGTTTTTATTTTTTTTATTTTTGCAATCATTTCTTTGCCATCAAATGTTCATGTCCTTTGCTTGTTTTATGTTTTAGACCTCATAATCTACAGAATACCATGTGTGGTGGCGTATTTCGTCCCTTGAGTGCAACAAGGCTTTGCAATGCTAAAGTATTGCAAAGCCTTGCTGCACTCAAGGGACAAATTTATCAATTGTATTACTTGTGTAAAATATCAGATATAAACCACTTAATCTTCATGTTTTTAAAAGCGTGCGTTGGTTATAAAGAGAGAGCATGCGGCAGCTACAAAGACCATGTGGGAGGCCATGAGAAACAGATTTTTTACTTTTTTTAGGCCCTAATGAAAAGGTTTCTTAAAAATTGGCATAAACGGGAACGAGTTGGAGATTCCGGATAGTACCACCATTGTTAATGGAATGAATATTTGTAATCATCAAAAAGAAACCAATCTTCCCCAACCCCCAAAGATCTCCAACAATAAACCTCCAAGAAAATGACTTTTCGAGAAAGTTATCTCCCTTGTAATTATTAACTGTTCGCAGAGAAAATCCATTCAATAACCGGGTGCAGTCAGATGTAGAAGAAAATCCACTTACGGGTTAGACAACTCGTGACCTTAAAAGGTCTGAAATTGCAAAATCAAATAACATGATTACTATGACTGTACGTTAACTTTGAGCAGTTCTGAACCCTTTTAATCTTTAATCATTTAATGTGAAGCGTGTGTGTTCTCATAATATGTTTTCGCCAAAACAAACCTCACTATTTCAAAATATAATCTCACTCAACTATAAGAAAAAGGAAAACTAGCTCCAGTTAGATTTGTCCTAATTTTTATTATAAGATAAGTAACAGAATATAGTCGTGTAAACTATTAACAACCCTGCCTTATTTTGTCACGAAAATCGATTTTCGAAAAAGTTATCCCCCTTGAAATTATTAGACGATCGAGGAAGATTCAATTAACCCCTTACCCAACGCAGACGATATCAAAATTTATTATTTTAAATATAATTTTTTGAAATTTTTCAAAACATTTCAACAAAACCATATCATGTGACCCCTCGTTGGAACGAGCTCGACAAGCTGGTTCAAACGAGGGGTCACATGATATGATTTTGTTGAAATTTTTTGAAAAATAATATTTTTTCAACTACTGAATTTGCATATTACGCGGGCGGATGCGGGCGATTCGTTGGGTAAAGGGTTAAGAAGCATGTAGTTGTTGAGAAAACACCCATGACATCTGTAGCTCAGAAAATAAAGCGAAGTTTCTTTTTGTTATTTTTAATAAATGAAAACAACAGACAGCTCTAGGAGCTTTCTGTTAGTCCAAATATTCTGTTATTGTATTGATGTCTTACAGGTTATCCGGTTCAAATGGGTAACGCAATGAAATGGAGTTTTAAGAGAAATAACAGTTCGTGACAAACCAAGAAATAGAAATCGGATTTCATAGTAAAAATAATGAATTAATGCTCTCTAAATTTATGAGACATAAACGCTTTTAAAATCAGGCTCGTCCTTTGGCTTCGAGCCGAATCGACAATTTTGGCAACCTAAAAACTCTTCATTTGCGAGCTGGAGTGAGGACAAGTTACAGAAAAAACACGACTGGAGATGGATGGGGGCAGTGTTGCTTTCCGAAATTAAGAAGTACAGGTACGGCCCGAGTCGCGTGTCGGCCATTGCAGCGCGGGTAGTGCCCGTTCGAACGGACGCTAAACGCGCAGCGATGTCCAACGTAGGATGCGTCGTTGTGGGAAAGTGCCCCCCCCCCCCCCCCCCCCCCAATTCTCTCTTGTAGTAGTTGAGGGTCCTGGCTCTACCTTCGGAAAATCTTCTAAATTTAGCACCAAAAATTCTTCAAAAGAAGTGAACGTTGTTGTTTGTGTGGGATTGTGAACTGAAATAGACATAGTGAGCCCATACGATGAGTAAAGTCTAGCTATGTTGGATATTAGCAAAGATCAAGCCATTCCTGGTCTCAAAACTTCAAGGGAACGACCCCACCCACCCCTACCACACGACACAAGTAGTGGAACGGGGTTCGCCGTGTCCTTATACACCCCCTCCGGGAAAGCACCACTGGGTGAGGATAACTTTATGGTCCCAGCGTCTTTTCAAAATAAAGTCCGCAACGTTTTGCACCTTACTCGGCCTAGTAGGTTCTTAGCGTGGCAGATTACGTGAGCCCAAATTTCAAACACACAAAGTCCCAACATCTTATAGATTAACTGGGGCTGCGCCGTTTGCGTACACGTGTGCGTCCTGCAATTAGGAAAGGACTACCTGAAATTGGTTTCCGAACTACCAGTACTTATAAGGGAACATTTGATAAGCGCATTAATATTATTATATGACTATCGCTTCTAAATCACAATATTATTATATCACAAATCGCTTCCAAAGCTGCAGTTTCCTTATCAGTTCTGACTCGCCCGAGACTCTCAACTTTTCAAAATGCATATCATGCTAATCCAAAACGAGGTTGGCGTGACATCAAAAGATATACAGGATGACTGGCTCGACGGAAAACGAGAATCTAAACTTTTCAAAATTCGTATCATTCTCACCTAAAACGAGGCTTGTGTGAAGTCTTGGAATATCAAAGCGAATATAGTAATGGAGGCTAGCAATATGACCCTGAGAATTTACTATATGAATATCTATAAGAAAACCGTGTAATTACTGTACAGTCGCCGCGAACTGGTCACTTTCCACGGGTTGACAATATTTCCATGGACGTAATAATATTAGATTCCAAACACTAATTATACAAAAAATCATCAAAAATTTAATTAATGAAGCACCGGGACATCCCGGTGCTTCATTAATTAAAATTTTGATGATTACGATTTTTATTATCTGGTAAATGCATGCGTGGACATCACTGCCCACGCGTGGATTATGACCACTCCACGGCGATTGTACAGTACTGTCCTGAAAATTTCAGATTTACAGCCCGACATAAGAATTCATGTCGTACAGTTTCTGTACCGAAAGCATAGTGCTCGTAAAAATATTTTCATGACAGAAAAATAATTTTGAGTTTCGAAAACTTTTTACAAAATTTTCACACAAATTATTTTTCCGTCATAAAAATATTATACATGCACGAACAATAGTTGTCTGTTTCAAAAAAATAATTGTCCCGTGAAAATATATATGTGCGTTAAAAAAAGTTTTTCACTACTCAAATCCTTTTTCGGAAAGAGAAAAAAGTCATTTTTGTTTGTTTTTGTGTGTTGGTGTGTAAAATAAACAAGAGGTCCAATATGGCTTGAGGACCCCACCTGACAAAGTTGTTTAAAGAAGGATTTAATTGGCATCTATGGCCAATCAAGACTACAACATGCTTGAAGTCATGTAACTATTCCTAACCCTGTTGCCCAGTAAGTTAGTTTTGTATGGTATTGGGGTGCCACCACATAAATAATGCCCAGATTTCCAGTAATGGGGAATTGTGAGCCCAAATAACAACCTTGGAACTTAACTTAACCAGACTTGAACTGACTAAGCACCCCACCCCTACCTCCACCCCAATCAGGATTCTGACCATTGGATCTGATAGAGGCATTTCGCAAAGATTATTCCTCACATTGGACTAAGCTAAAGAGCCCAAATATTTACACAGGAACTTGATTTTTACAAACTTGTATCCGACTCCCTTCAGGATGGTGTATACCATATATCAAATGATTCTGATTTAGAGTTCGTGAAAAGAAGATTTTTAAAGAATATTCCTCATATTACATCACATTATAGTCCGGCCGTAGTAAGGGACCGAAATAATCGAGGGTCTTATTTTTAACAACCTTGTATCTAGCCCCGTAAGGATGATGTATATCAAACATAAAAAAATTCCAACTTGTGGATCTGCGGGAGAAGATTTTTAAAGATTATTCCCTATATTGCACTAAGTTAGGATTCGGAACCCCACAGAGAGCCTAATAATTAATCGATGCGCTTGATTTGAACAAACTTGAATCCAGCCCCTGTGGGGATACCACATATTAAAATATTATGGCTTGTGGTTCTAGAGAAAAAGTGTTTTAAAGATTAGTCCTCATATTGGACCAAGTTAACAACGTTCAGGCTCCCACGGGGAGCCCAAATATTAACTGGGAGGACTTGATCTGAACAAATGTGAATTTGACCCCCGGTACGATATTGTATACCAAATATTAAAAGATTCTGACTGATGGTTCTGAAGAAGACGATCTTTATTGAGAACTTCTCATATTGAACCAAGTCAAAATTCTGTCTCCTGTATTGAGCCTAAATTTGAACCAAGGAGCTTAATTTTAACAAAATGGTATCTGACCATCTATGGATGCTGTAAACCAAATACCAAAAGATTCTGATGAGTGTTTCTGGGGAATAAGACTTAAAAATGTTTTTGCAAATATGGTGACTCAGCATTTTTTCGATTCTCTCCACAGTACACTATGGCAAAACCAATGGCAATTAATTTTTTTAACTATTTCATTCTACTGGTCCTAAGGATGCTTTATACAAAATAAGATCTCCGTTCTGTGCGGTTTGGAAAATATGGGCGTTTGATAATATTGCTATTTTTAGTTCCTGGGCGCCCCATGGGATGCGGGAAATTTTCTTGCATGAGTCACGCACGCATGACTCAATACTGCTACATACCAAATTTGGTTCAAACCGCCTCAGCGGTTCAGAAAATAGAAATTTGGGGCGGGCCAAAAATCTTGCCTTCTCATTACAAAAGCAGATATTGCTTCACGACCTTCGTTTGAACAAACTTGATTCTACACCCCAAAAGGAAGCTCAGCACCAAATATAAAGTCATTGACCCATTGGGTAATGAGAAGACGATTTTTAAAATAAAAATATTTGGAGCATTTTCCTCAACCCCCACCCCTTATGGGGCTGGGCAAGTTGATTTGAACAAAAACAAAATGCGAAATCAGAACAAACAATCACCTCAAATTTAACTGAAATCGGTTCAGAGATTTTGGAGCAGCAGGTGCAAACACCATGTTCACGGACTACGGACGACGGACGGATAGTTCATCTTGACTTTCAGTTAGGTGAGCTAATTACTGCTAAACCTCAATAAGGGAGTGATCCTACAAAACTTGTTTTGAGTATATTACCATTTTAAAATCAACTCAACTCTGTGAACGTGGATACTAAATGTACAAGTTTCATTTCAAAGTCTTTTGGTATCTCCAAAGTCGTAGTACGAGAATATATATATAAACGGTTATAAAAGTAAGTAAGAGTAAGTAAGAGAATACAGTTAAAACTAGAAGTCCTGTCCTGAAATGCGCACAAATAGCACGTCGATTTGCGCGTTAATCTACGCGTTATGACGATGGTAAGGCTATCAAATTCTGCACATACGGCCTGTGCACAAGCAAAGTTTCAGCCAATGGACCTCCGGGTAACCCGGAGGTCCATTGGCAGGAACATTGCTTGCGATTGCTATGGGTAACAAGGGGAGAACCTGCATGCTTTGGGTGCCATTCGATATGACAATTGCGCGCAATTCCTACGCGCAATTCAGCCTAGATAAGCGCATAGTGTTCGTAACAGAACTTCTAGTTTTAACTGTATATATATATGGAAGCCAGAATATATATACATTCTCTCACTACTACTTACTCTTACTACAATACACAATATACATGTATATTGTGTTAAGAAATCAAATTACGGAACTTGGGGTTTTACTGCACAAAGTGTTTTGTTGAATGGCCACGGAACACGATTCTGTTCCAGACACACTTCACGTTACAGGAACGGTCAATCCATTACATCAAAGGAAACAAGTCAATAATCTGAAAAAATACTCACCTGACCGAACTGTTGAGTATGGGATATCGGTGCTTTCGGAACTGCTCTGCGTTACACGAATACCAAAAGTCACTTCGGGGTCGCTCGAATTGTCTCTGGTTACATTTTCTGTAGGTAAGATTTAAAACGGAATACTCATTCAAATATATGAGATATGGTAAGTTTAACTTTATTGCAAGAAGTTTAACTGATGATAAAAAGTTTCATTTACCATTTACCGAAAAACACAATTATAAGTAACAATATCAGTAGCGATTAACAATTAGGAGATAAAGATCTTGTATCGTTATTGCAGTAACGATAAACGTCACAAGACGTCGCGAGAAACGAATCTCCGCTCACCAGAAGGACTATTTCAGTGGTACTACAGTTAAAACTAGAACTGTCACGAACTGTACGCTAATCTAGGCTTAATTGCGCGCAGGAATTGCGCGCAATTGTCATATCGAATGTAATCCAAAGCACGGCAGGTTCTCCTGGTTACTCATAGCAAACACAGGCAATGTTTCCGCCGATGGACCTCCAGTTTACCCGGAGGTCCATTGGCAGAAACATTGCTTGTGCACAGGTCATATGTGCAGAATTTGATGGCGTTACTATGGTCCTAACGCGAAAATTAGCGCGCAGATCGACGTGCTATTTATGCGCATTTAATGACAGGACTTCTAGTTTTAACTGTACTAATCACAAGTCATTCCTTTCAAACACAGTTAATACTGCAACGAACGACGCGTCTAGTTTGCTCCAAAATACATTTCAAGTTGCAGTGAAATGCACAACTCAGTGCATAAACAATTCACCATCAAAACACAAAAACAAAAATGATGGAGGCCAATCGCAAAAAATTAAAGTAACAGCGAACAACGTGACGTCAGTCTCATTGTAGTTTGCACGCTTCTAAAAATTATAAATAAAATGACGTCATGTATTTAAAGAGATCCTTGCACACTACAAAAATATAATTCTCTTGTTGTTTTTGCAAACTACCCACCAATTATCCCATGGGTGACCTTACGAAGGGAGTTGAATTTGGTACGCAATATTATTGCGCAACGGAAAAGGCATACTTGGGCTGAGTTGGATTACTTTTTGTCACTACGTGCAATGTCATTCATGTTAAGGGTATTTCCTCACATGGCGTTGGTTTGAGAGAATTGAAAAAGAAAGGAATCCCATTATTTTGATCAATTGAGTGCAAATGTTTGGTTGTTAACGACTATTTTCTAGAAGTCATGGTTATGGATGCATATAATCCACAAGTACAAAAATATTCTCTCCACTCAAGGTGTGAGGATGTCTCACTTTGGAGGGGGTTGTGTTTCTAGTGATAACTGCTATGTTACTGTTTAAACGCCCGTTATTTAGGGACAGAGAGAAAATGCGTACCCAAGGATGAAATGAGAAAAAAGTGTAAATAAGCAAATCTCCTATACAATACACGGACCTGATAGAAGGCAAGTTAAGCAAATTTCGTATAAAATGCTCGTCCCTGATAAGCAGGGACAACTATTTTATGTAAGATTTGTGGTAAGCAGTATTTATTTCCAATCAAACCATAACTCGTCGATTTGAGAGTAAGCCATCGGGCTAACTGATCCGTTGTTTCCACGATTAAATATTTATAAGCTTTCCTCAGTTACAGCGTACAAAGTAGCTATTCATCCGAAACAAAAGTAAAATGGGATATAAAAGGAAAAAGGCAAGAAAAAATACAATAAAACAAGAAATCACATTATTACGACGACACTGCTGCCGATACACGGTGTTGATACAGCCCTCTGGATGAAACGTCGAGCTAACGGGGGTAATCCTCTTACAAGACTGGATGCGGAAAAGACCGATTCATGCACAAAGAGGTCTTTCCAAGTTGAACATTCGTTCTGTTAGAGTTCTGAACGCCAGGAATGTCAATTAAATAGACAGAACGCGACGTGTGTTTGAATCGGTGGGTGTGTTTTACATAACGAGTTGGAATGGAGTAGTTATATTTTGCGAGAGCCGTAGGCTCGGACGAAATATAACTACGCCAGTCCAACGGCTTATGTAAAACACCCACCGATGCAAACACACATCGCGTTCTGTGTTTATTACACAGCTCTGCATTAAAATTCATTTAAGTAAACACAGTTTAATTCCGGTGTTAACTTCGAACAGGTCTTGGAGGCTGAACCCTTTTAATCTTTAATGTGAAGCGTGTGTGTTCTCATAACGAACCTCACTATTCAAAATATAATCTCACTAAACTATAGGAGGAATGACAACTAGCACCAGATAGTTTTATTCTATTTTTGTTATTATAAAATAAGTAACAGAAATGTAGTCCTATCAATTATTAACATCCCTGACTTATTTTGTCGCGAAAATTGACTTTCGAAAAGTTTTCTCCCTTGAAATAATTAGACAAGCGAGGAAGATCCAATGGAGCGCGGTGGCTCAGTAGGTAGAGGTGAAGGCTGCAAGCCGAGAGGTCCTCGGTTCGAATCCCACCTGCGGCAACCGCGTTGTGTCCTTGGGCAAGACACTTCATCTCAATTGCCCGCGTGGGGGCACGATGACGCCGTGTACTACGGTGTACTGCACGTCGATGGTACGCATGCCTTCAACCAATCTAACCCAGCTTGTGTGGAGTTCGTATGTTGGGGAGCTGGCAGCTGCTCGTCGTTGCTCTGTGGTTCTCTCCGGGTACTCCGGCTTCCTCCACCCGTAAAACTGTCACGGTCATGATTAGCCATCGTGCATAAATATGTGACCTTAAACATCAATAAATAAGTAACAACAAATAGGAAGATCCAATTGAGAGCACGTAATTGTTGAGAAAACACCCATGACATCTGTAGCTTAGAAAATGTAGCGAAGTTTCTTTTTGTTACTTGTAATAAATTAAAATAAGAGACAGCTCTCGGAGCTCTTAACCCCAATATTCTGTTGTTATATTGACATCTTAATGGTTATCAGGTTCAAATGGGTAACGCACTGAAATGGAGTTTTAAGAGAACCAAACAGTACTGAGATTTTAACACATCTCTTGACAAACCAAAGAATAGAAATCGGATTTCATAATATAAGTAATGAATTCATATGCGGATTGGCTTGAAAATGTTGGATACCAAATATTAAAAGATTCTGATTAGTGGTTCTAAAGAAGACGGTCTTTATCGAGAACTTCTCAAATTGAACCAAGTTAAAATTCTGTCTGCTGTATTCAGCCTAAATACGAACCGAGGGGTTTAATTTAAACAAAATGGTATCTGACCATCTATGGATGCCGTGAACCAAGCACCAAAAGATTCTGATGAGTATTTCTGGAGAACATTTTTAAAAGTTTTCCAAATATGGCGACTCAGCATTTTTTCGATTCCATCTACAGTACACTATGGCAAAACCAATTGCAATTATTTTTTTTAACTATTTCATTCTACTGGACCTAAGGATGCTTTAAACCAAATAAGATCTCCCTTCTGTGCGGCTTGGGAAGTATGAGCATTTGAAAATATTTCTATTTTTAGCTTCTAGGCTTCCCACGGGAGAGCGGAATTTATTTTTGCATGGGTCATGTACATATGACTCAATAGTGCCAGTTACCAAATTTGGTTCAAATCGCCTTAGCGGTTCAGAAAATAGAAATTTGGGGCGGGGCCAAAAATTTCCCCCTCGCATTACGAAGGCAAATATTGCTTCACGACCTTCGTTTGAAAAAACTCGATTCTACACCCCAAAATGAAGATCCGTACCAAATATCAAGTCATTGTACCCATTGGGTCAGGAGAAGACGATTTTTTAAAAGGGTTTGGTACATTTTCTTCCACCCACCCCCACACCCACCCCTATGCTACTGGACAAGTTGATTTGAACAAAACCAAAATGCCACGTCAAGACAAACAAGCACCTCAAATGTAACTGAAATCGGTTCAGCAGTTTTGGAAGAGCAAGTGCAAACCCATGTCCATAGAGTACGAACGGATAGTTCATCCTGACTTTTAGTCAGATGAGTTAATAACCGCTAAAACTCAATAAGGGAGTGATCCCACAAAACTTGGTTTGAGTAAATTATCATTTTTATCTACTCTACTCTGTGAACGTGGATACTAAATGTACAAGTTTCATTTCAAAGTCTTTTGGTATCTCCAAAGTCGTAGGACGAGAATATATATATATATAAGCTGTAGTAAGAGTAAGTCGTAGTAAGAGAATATATATTGATCATATGACTCGTCCGTTTTGTTCACTTTAAAACATTTGATATTTTGTTTTCATATTAATCAGTGATAAATAAAGCCTTCCGTTAATTTCATTGGTCAATTTCAAAACTAGACAATTTGATTGGCTGAACAAAAATAAAACTGGGCCACATTTTCATAATTTGCATAATTAGAGTTGGGAGCTTTCATTGGTCAATTTCAAAACAGGACAATTTGATTGGCTAAACAAAATACAACTGGATGACATTTGCATAATTTCAGTGGAGAGAATTTACGTTATCTGTCCTATTTAGGGTGGGTTATATTGTATTAATCTTTTACCTACAAGAAAAACGCCATTCATTTTGTTTTATATTTTCACGTTTTGCTTCCAAAAAATAGGTTATGACCCCTCATTGGAACGAGCTCCACGAGCTCGTTCCAATGAGGGGGTCATAACCTATGTTTTGGAAGCAAAAAATGAAAATGTTTAGTTATAGGAGGATGTTCTTTTCCAAGTGCCGCCTGCAACTCAAGTTAGGTGATGGGTTAAAAAGTCATACTAAGTGGCTAATTTGTGCGTGTGTGTGTTACATGATAAATAGAATGTGAAATGAGTGTTTTTCTCATATAATATTTATGAAACTCGTCCGAATTTTCCATTTTCTTAGACTCGTTTCATAAATATGAAAAAATTCTTAGACTCGTTTCATAAATATTATATGAGAAAAACACTCATGCCATATCCTCTATATATTAAAACTACCCCCTCGGTCATATTTGGGCTCAATATAGGAACCAGAACATATATATTCTCTTACTACGACTTACTATTAAGAAATCAAACTACGGAACTTGGTGCTTTACTGCGCAAAGCGTTCTGTTGGATGCCCCCTAAACACGATTCTATACCAGACACACTTCACTTTACAAAAACGATCAATCCGTTACATCAAAGGAAGCAAGCCAATAATCTGAAAATGTACTCACCCGACTGAACTGATGAGTATGGCATCCCGGAGCTTTCGGAACTGCTCGGCGTTACACGAATACCAAAAGTCACTTTGGGGTCTGTCAAATTTTCTCTGGTTACATTTTCTGTAGGTAAGATTTAAAACGGAATACGCATTGAAAAATATGAGATATGGTAAGTTTAACTTTATTGCAAGAACTTTAACTGAAGATAAAAAGTTTTATTTGCTATTTACCTAAAAATACAACCATGAGCAGCAATATCAGTAGCGATTAACAATTAGAAGATGATAATCTTATCTCGTTATTGTAGTGACGACAAACGTCGCTGGACGTCGCGAGAAACGAACGCACGCGCACCATAAGGACTATTTCAGTGGTACTACTAATCACAAGTCATCCCTTTCAAACGCAGTTAATACTGCAACGAACGACGCGTCTAGTTTGCTCCAAACTAAATTTCACGTTGCAGTGAAATACACAACTCAGTGTATCAGCAGTCCACCATGCAAAACACAAAAACAAAAATGATGGAGGCCAATCGCAAAAAAATGAAAGTGACAGCGAGAAACGTGACTTCAATCTTATTGTAGTTCGCATGCCGCTGAAAATTAGAAATGAAATGATGTCATGTATTTGAAGAGATCCTTGCGCACTACAAAATATAATTCTCTAATTGTTTTTGCAAACCACCCACCTACAGTTAATACTAGAAGTTCTGTCATGAAATATGCACACATAGCACGTCGATCCGCGCGTTAATCTGCGCATTATGACCATAGTAAGGCTCTCAAATTCTGTACATATGGCCTGTGCAGAAGCAAAGTTTCAGCCAGTGGACCTCCGGCTAACCCGGAGATCCATTGGCAGAAACATTGCTTATGCTTGCTATGAGTAACCAGGAGAACCTACCGTGCTTTGGATGCCATTCGATATGGTAATTGCGCGCAATTCATACGCGCAATTAAGCCTAGATTAGCTCACAGTTCGTGACAGGATTTCCAGTTTTAACTGTATTATCTCATGGGTGAACTTACGAATGGAGTTGAATTTGGTTCGACATATTATCGCTCGACGGAAAAAGCATACTTGGGCTGAGTTGGATTATTGTTTGTCAGTACGTGCAATGTCATTCATGTTGAGGGTATTTCTTCACAAGTCGTTGGTTTGAGAATTGAAAACGGAATCCCAGTCTTTTGATCAGTTGAGTGCAAAATTTCGGTTGTTAACGACAATTTTCGAGAAGTCATGGTTAAGAATTTTGTTTGGTGAATAAAAATGCCATGTGTTCGTTATGCTTGTACAGAATACTTTAACGCGACTCGACACTACTTTTCGGGAGGTGTAACTACTCGTTGTCCGTCCGGGACGACCCGCATTGTGTCTTTGGGCGAGACACTTTATCCCGGTTGCCTGCATGGGGTCACGATGACGGCGTTTACTAAGGGGTACTGCACGCCGATGGTGCACATGTCTTCAAACGCTGTAACGCTGCTTGAGCAGAGTTCTAATGGTGAAGAGCTGACAGTTGCCCGTCGATGCTCGGTGGTTCGCTTCGGCTACTCCGGCTTCCTCCATTCGTAAAACTGTCACGGTCACGATTAGCCATCGTGCATAAGTATCTGACCTTAAACACCAATAAATAAATAAATAAATAACTACTCGTTGTGAGGGCTTGATTCTTTACAGGCACAATGTGCATATAATGCACATGTATAAACATATTCTCCCCGCTCAAAGAGAATGTCTCACTTTTGAGGGGGTTATGTTTCCAGTGATAACTGCTATGTTACTGTTTAAACACCTGATATTTTGGTTACAGAGAGATTATGCGTTCGCAAGGATGCAATGAGAAAGAGTGTAAATAAGCAAATCTCCTATACAATACACGGGCCTGATAGAACGCAAGTTATGGAAATTTCGTATAAAATGCTCCGTCCTGATAAGCAGGGCCAACTATTTTATGCAGGATTTGTTGTAAACAGTATTTATTTCTAATCAAAGCAAAACGCGTCGATTTGAGAGTAAGCCATCGGGCTTACAGATGCGTTGTTTCAACGATTAAATATTTAGAGAAAAGCTTTCATCAGTAACAGCGTCAAGGCAGCTATTCGTGAAACAAAAGTAAAACGGGATATAAGAGGAAAAAGGCCAGGAAACTTTGAGCTAAGGGGGATAATCCTATTACAAGATGGGATGCGGAAAAGACCGATTCATGCACAAAGAACTCTTTCCAAGTTGAACATTCAGTTCTGTTAGAATTCTGAACGCCCGGAGTGTCAAGTAAATAGACAGAACGCGATGTGTGTTTGAATCGGTGAGTGTGTTACATAACGAGTTGGAATGGCGTTGTCATATTTCGCGTGAGCCGTAGGTTCGAGCGAAATATGACTACGCCATTCCAAAGACTAAAGAAAAACACCCACCGGATCAAACACACATCGCGTTCTGTGTTTATTACACCTCGCATGCATTAAAAAATTCATTTAGATAAACAAATTTTAATTCCGATGTTTAAACCCAAAGGTGAAGAGTCCGTATGTTCTGTTTGAGGCTGTACTGATCAAATGGATCGACAAAAAATCAAAACAACCTTTTGGGAACCAGTCTAAATTACATTCGTTATCTTTTCTAATGGGCGTGTTTGTTGAAATTCATGTCGCTGTTTCTCTTAGGCTGGTGTCTATTCATGCCTAACAATTTTGTGGCTATTTCTGTCAGTAAAAATATAAGTACAAATTTGCGCGGAATTGCAAAACAGTTGGGAGAAACTTTTTAAAAAGAAGTTAAAAGCATCTCATGATGTCAGAAGATTTACCGAAATAAAGTTGACCAATTTAGATATAACGGGATCCGCAGACGAGACGGCCACGGACTGTATTAATGCTGTGGTTGGAAATGAATGTTATTTTAAATTATCTCATTTTTGGTTAACTAATTTTTTGTGAACGAACTTTATTTTGCTTTGGACGTTTTCATTTTCTCACTTCGCGACAGACGATCGTTAATTGTACAACGAACCTTGGAAATTGTTTGACGCGTAACTAATGACTCGGCGGGAAAGGAACTAGTATGAACGGTGCTGGGGGCGGGGGGGGGGGGAGGGGGGGGGGGTTAGTTCAGACTTGTACATCATCTGTTGAATACGGAATCATTTATGTCACATGGGTTTAAAGTTTAATGGATGTGTAATAAATACAAATATTCTAACAACAAGTTTTGAAAAAAAGTTTATTCTTCATATTCTCGTTGGAATGGCGTGGTCATATTTCTGTCTATTTTTCCACTGCCGGAATTCACTCAAACAAAAATTTTGCCACACTTTTCAACGCCTAGGGGTTAACCTATCTAAACGTCATAACTTTATGACATATATGCTTTTATTTGTTCTGCTACAGTTAAAACTAGAAGTCATGTCACGAAATGCGCGCTTATCTAGGCTTAATTGCGAGAAGGAATTGCGCGCAATTGCCATATCGAATGGCACCCAAAGCATGGCAGGTTTTCCTTGTTACCCATAGCAAACACAAGCAATGTTCCTGCCAATGGACCTCCGGGTTACCCGGAGGTCCATTGGCTGAAACTTTGCTTATGCACAGGCCGTATGTGCAGAATTTGATAGCCTTACCATCGTCATAACGCGTAGGTTAACGCGCAAATCGACGTGCTATTTTTACGCATTTCAGGACAGGACTAGTTTTAACTGTACTGCTTTATCGATTATCTTTTGAACACTGGTAAAAAACTATGCATGAAACTTTATTATTTATGGTTCTGACTAATGGAATGATTGGGAGCGCGGTGGCTCAGTGCTTACGGAATTGGACTTCAACCCGAAAGGTCCACGGTTCGATCCTCGCCAGGGGTAACTGCGTTGTGTCCTTGGGCAAGGCAGTTAGTGTCAACTGACCACGTGGAGGCACGGTGTGGTGCTGTGTTTTAAGGCGTACTGCGCCACTTGTATTCAACCGATGCTAACCCTTCTTGTATGGAGTTAGCACGCTGGGGAGTCTGGCAGTTGCTCGGTGATTATCTCCGAGTACTCAGGCTTCCTACATCCGTAAAACTGTCCGACAGGAGGAGACATTGGCTGTCGAAAGTGTCGTTAAATTCCAGTAAATAAATAAATGGAATGATTTAGGTATCTCAAAAATGGATAAACTCCTGTCATGTGATGCCTTTGGTTTTAAGAAGATTAAAAAGAAGCAGCAGGCCACAGGGTCACCAAAAGCGAATTCTTGGCGGCGGAGCAAATAAAATAAAAAAAAACGGCATCGAATCAGACGTGGGACCTCGGGGGCACGGTATACAGTTAAAACTAGAAGTCCTGTCATGAAATGCGCACAAACAGCACGTTGATATGCGCGTTAATGTGCGCGTTATGACCCAATTGAAGCTATCATATTCTGTACATATGGCCTGTGCACAGGCAATGTTTCAGCCAATGGACCTCCGGGTAATCCGGAGGTCCATTGGCAGAAACATTGCATGTGTTTGTTATGAGTAACCAGGAGAA
Source organism: Pictodentalium vernedei (assembly GCA_031216915.1). Classification (NCBI taxonomy): domain Eukaryota; kingdom Metazoa; phylum Mollusca; class Scaphopoda; order Dentaliida; family Dentaliidae; genus Pictodentalium; species Pictodentalium vernedei. The sequence continues at coordinate 89,920,294 of CM062297.1, read as the reverse complement.
CCTGCCGTGCTTTGGATGTCATTCGATATGGCAATTGCGCGCAATTCCAACGCGCAATTAAGCCGAGATAAGCGCACTATTCGTGACAGGACTTCTAGTTTTAACTGTATACCAACCCTTTTGAAGAGTTTAGTATTGAGTTTTAAATTGGGGTTTTATCTCGTAAATTTAGTTGCCACTATTTGTTAACGACGATTTATACCATGCTCAGCTACAGTTAAAACTAGAAGTCCTGTCACGAACTGTGCGCTTATCTAGGCTTAATTGCGCGTAGCAATTGCGCGCAATTGCCATATCAAATGGCATCCAAAGCATGGCAGGTTCTCCTGGTTACTCATAGCAAACACAGGCAATGTTTCGGCCAATGGACCTCCGGGTTACCCGGAGGTCCATTGGCTGAAACATTGCTTATGAACAGGCGATATGTACATAATTTGATACCCTTACAGTGGTCATAACGCGTAGATTAACGCGCAGATCAACGTGCTATTTATGCGCATTTCAGGACAGGATTTCTAGTTTTAACTGTATGTTACTATCCATGAAAAACACGTAAATTAAATTTTTGCTGTTAACCCCACTACCAGTGGAAAGCTTCTACTGCCGTTAAAACGTTAAAAAAGACTTCCATTGCAAAAATGTACACCTATAGTAGGAACTACATTCAACTTAACCTTTGACAGGACCCAATTTGCCAACTCCAATACATTCACACTTCGCCATGTTTCATTCAAACATACGACGTCTTGCGCTACTATGTACTACGTGCAATGACTTATTAAGTTTAAAATACCCAAAATTAAATATTTAAAATAAAATTTAAGAATTGTTAATAATAATTTGATTGAAAAAGCAAGGTAAATTCAATCAACTTTGACGACGTGTCTGGCAGTCAATCAAGCATTCACGTGCAGCCGGAAGTACTGCCCACGGGCGGAGATGTACACAAGAGGTGTTTTGCGATAGAAAGTATCGTTTTTTTCTCCATTTTAAGTGACAAAGTAGATTATCTATTAAGGGCATGGTAAAAATAAAACAAATAGGTACTAAGGCCGGTAATCAGATTTAAATCACTCGTAGAATAAGGGGTTTAACCACTCGGCAGAGCCTCGTGGTTAAAATCCTGCTCGTGGTTTAAATCTGATTATAGTCCCTAGTACCTATTTATTCTATACACCTGGAACTTAATTAAGCACCCCCTGAAATGTCTCATGACGGTGAAGTTGCTGTTACTGATTGTTATATTTTAATAATTGATATGTCTTGCTGTACATTTCATCTATTAAAACATGATGTTTCTGGTTGATAACGTACCCTAAACACATCCTCGCGTGCACGTGAAGCATGCTTCCTATGAATGTCACAAAAAAACCCAATCCCCAATCATCCACATGCAATATCTGAGTATAGAACAAGAACACTTGTCACTTCTTTTATCAATAAATGTTGACATGGCGAGGAGGAGACTGTCAGAGGCACTAAGATGGCAAATCATTGGCATGTATCCAACAGGCATGTCATTCAAAGCTTTTGGAAGGCAACTTGGCTACAGTCATTCTGTCATTAGCAGACTTGCCGAGAACATCCGCAAACCAACGATGGTAATGACCGACGAAGGCCTGGGCAACTCAAAAAGACCTCTCGAAGATCGGAGTTTGGCACGACTCGTTAGGCGTGAACCCTTTGCTTCGAGTGGTGTTTTGAAACGCCTTTGGCTCCCCAACAGGCGTTTGTGCAACAGAACAGTCCAAATCCTTCTCCAAACACTGGGTATGAGGTCCAGAAATGTCATCAAGCGTCCAGCTCTATCCCATCAGCATCAAAGACGACGTTTGGAATGGTTTATGGCACGACAATATTGGAATCTCAGGACGTGGAGGAGAGTCCGTTGGTCAGACGAGAGTAGGTTCCTGCTTCACGTCACAGCTGGTCGCATGAGAGTGTGGAGGCATAGAGATCTCTCTTACCTGCCCAGAAGCTTCCGACCAACTGTTCCTTATGGTGGAGGATCGGTAATGACATGGGGATGCATCTCTCACGATTATAAACTTGATATGATGACTGTATGTGGGAATCTCAGTGGTCATCAGTACATCCGGGACATTCTAAATCCGGTTGTCGTACCTCATTTTGACAACCACCCGTTGGCTTCTCGACCTGTATTCAGGGACGACAATTTATTTATTTATTTGTGTTTAAGGTCATATACGTAATATGCACAATGGCTGGAGATCATCGTGACAGTTGTACGGGTGGAGGAAGTTGGAGTACCCGGAGAGAACCACCGAGCAACGACGAGCAGCTGCCAGCTCCCCAACATCATAACTCCGCACTGCAGCACAGGCGGGGTTAGACTGGTTGAAGACATCACGCGTACCATCGACGCGCAGTACACATTACGACACGGCGTCATCGTGCCCACATGTGGACAATCAGGGTGAAGTGCCTTGCCCAAGGACACAACGCGGGAGTCCGAATCGATCGCTCAGACGGTCACCCATCCAAGGACTACCGGGCTCGACGTTGCTTAACTTCGGTGATCTGACGAGAACCATGGACGACAATACAAGGCCACATCGTCCATGCTGTGAAAGCATTCCTTCAGAACAACGCTATTACAACACTACATTGGCCTGCAATGAGCCCCGATGTGAATCCCTCAGACCACATCTTGGACTTTCTTGTTAGTTTTTTGCAAGCAAGGGATCCGTCTGTACAGGATTTGACCGATTTGGAAGCTGAATGGCATGAGGACATGCAGCAGGTGCCTCTGCACCGCACCAGAAGGCTCACTGATAGCATCAGGAGGAGGGCGCAGGCTGTCATCCGGACACTTGGTGGATACACTCGCTACTGACGTCAGACACTGCTTTTGTGTTCAGGAGATCACAAGTTACATTTTTTGTCGTCAGTAATTACCGGAATTGTTTCATCATGACCGTTTCAGCACCATACTTGTCGAGAGAGCATTCTTCAATCAAAAACATTAGTGACAGATATGTGTAATTAGCGCCATTAAAATACTGCATATTTTAATCAATGTGTTGTCTTTCATTTGTCAATAAACCATTCTTTCTGAAAACAATCACTTTTGGCCATCTGAAAGATAGTCTGAAAGTAATGACAGTTTCTATTAACACCACTGCGAAAAAAACAGGGGGTGCTTCATTAAGTTCCAGGTGTATACAGTTAAAACTAGAAGTTCTGTCACGAACAGTGCGCTTATCTCGGCTTAATTGCGCGTTGGAATTGCGCGCAATTGACATATCGAATGACATCCAAAGCACGACAGGTTCTCCTGGTTACTCATAGCAAACACATGCAATGTTTCTGCTAATGGACCTCCGGGTTACCCGGAGGTCCATTGGCTGAAACATTGCCTGTGCACAGGCCATATGTACAGAATATGATAGCTTTAATTGGGTCATAACGCGCACATTAACGCGCATATCAACGTGCTGTTTGTGCGCATTTCATGAGAGGACTTCTAGTTTTAACTGTATATTCACTTTTTCAATTTTGTGTAACATCTTTTGAAAAAAAAAATGCCAGTTTAAGGTTCGCAATTTCACGAAGAGTCATACGAATGAGAAAGTTTACTTCGAATCGATTCTCGAATCGAATCAGACAACAGATTCGCAAGTCGATTCGTTTGACGAATCGAATCAACTGAATAATAATGTTCAGGACTTCCTTTCTCACCTCGTTATACAGTGATGTGATTATACGTTCAACGTTCAAAAAATGGATCTGAGTGCAGCGATGCCTTCAAAAATATAGACTCTCTCGCTTGTTTGGGACATTATCTGAAAAACTGAATATCGTTCCTTGAATGCAACGAGGTTCCATCTACAACGCATCAGCATTACGGATAGCTCCTTGTCGCACGAAAAGGCGGCGTTGTCTACTAGAAGACGTCGCGCGAATCACGGAGAAAATAAAGATTCTTGGCATTTATCCCAGCACATCTTGCACCATGCTAAATATACTGTAAAGATAATGACACCATGACTGCAGTGGGAATTCTGCAAACTGTTCAGAAATCGGACAAAGATTGACATTTTGTGAAACACTCAATTCGGTCGTTATTCATCGCCGCCGCCGATTCGATTAGATCGCATGTCCGGAATTTGGTAAGGAATCAAGTCGAATCGTAAGGCCGATTCCAGAACCAACTCGGAATTCGAACAATCAAAGGGCCCTACTTAGTATGCTTAACATTTTTCATCAACTGCAGATTTGACAGAACAACAATTTCAGGAGCATCGCAAAGATGATCGATTGGGGCGAGTTGTAAACCTGATTTGTCCCCACAGTGATCACTCAGGTACTAACTGACTAGTGCTCATCAGCAAAGCATGACTTCGTCGACGGCATGCCTTGATGATGTAGTTGGAATATCTGTTAGTTGAGATTATAGTTAAAAAACTCAAGATTTCTTAGGCATTTATTTTTAATGTATAAAATATATATACTGAGTCAAAAAAGAAAGTATAATAAACTCTGAGAAGCAATTTTTTTTAGTATTATCGATGTGATTTTAATCCCAAACAAATTATTGTAAATTCATATTTCGAGTCTAGCTGTATTAATTTGCATAATTTCATGTTCTTACTGTTGCCAGCGTCACGTCAGGACGTCGCAATTCAGACATGGGGTGAAATGAAAAGTTCACAGATGCAGTCAATAGCGTGTATGTCCACCGTTTGCCTCTTGGGTGGCCTGATCAGTCTCTGGATGTCACCCTGTGATATAGCGTTCCACTCTTGCCTTAGAACATTACGTAAATCGCCTAACGTCTGAAGATCATGAAGTCGTACCAGATGGTCCAGTTGATCCCAAAGATACGCGATTGACAACAAAGCAGGCCAAAGTGGGAGCCAGAGAAGAAGTTCGATGTTCTGCTCCTCAAGAAAGTCACGACAGATACGCGCCACGTGACATCGGACATTGCCTTGCTGGAATAACTGCAATCCGACGTTAGCGTTGAACAACAGGAAAACAACAGCGTTAAGAAGTTCGTCCCTATATCGCTGTCCATCCAGATTATCACCGATGAAGATCAACTGCGTTCGATGGTGCAAGGAAATTCCTGCCCAAATCATTACACTACCCCCGCCGAAACGGTCGCATTCCCGCACGCTAGCATCAGAAAACCCTTCTCCTCGTCGGCGATACACTCTTGCCCTACCATCAGTGCGCCGTAGACAAAGTCGTGATTCATCACTAAAACGAACTGTGCTCCAACACTGCTGAGTCCAGCAAACACACTGACGTACCCATTCCATTCTGACGGCACGATGACGTTGGGTAAGAATCGGTCCGTGGTATGGACGCCTACTTCATATGCCGTGTTCAGCGAGTCTGTTGCGGAGAGTTTGTGCACTGATTCTATTGTTAGTTCTACCAGGAGTAATTGCTGCTGTCCTCGTCGCCGCAAGGAAGCGATCCCGCAAGTGAGACGTCCTGATGTGTCGGTCTTGTGCAGGGGTCATAACTCTTGGTCGACCTGAACGCGGTCGGTCGGCAGTAGATCCAGTGGTTCTACACCTTCCGATGAGACGGTAAATAGTGGCCACAATGACTCTGAACTCAGCAGCGAGCTCATCTGGAGGTATCCCAGCCTCATACATACCAATGGCACGCAATCTTTGATTTTCGGTTAACTTTGTCATGTTTTAAAATGTCGGAAGGCAAAAAGTACCGTGTTTTCTCAATAACCCAAGCTCTCTAGCACAACATAACACAAAGAAAATCGTCGGTCACCCATTCAATTTGACATTCTCGGGTAGCACGTGCTATTTTGAAATCCGTAGCAAAATTGTATACGATTGGGTGGACAACAACAACAACAGGTCATTAAACTCTTTGCACGACCTCTTGTCCACAAACATGCACCATTAGAACTATTATATTTCATCCTTTATGCTATTTTTTCGCATTTGTTTCTATTATACTTTCTTTTTTGACTCAGTATATGTAGTTTTCGTGATATAAGTTCTTATACAATTAACAAGTCCCGTACTGGTACTCTAAATTGGCCATGTTGGACTCCCAACAGAACTAATCGGGTATTACAGAGTAGCCCTTCATCTGTTTTAACGACTATATAGGCACCGGTGCCGAGGGGGTGGGGTGTAAGGGGTCGACGGATGTAACTGCCCAGGATTTTTGATGTTTTAAAAAAGTGTAGATTGACCTATCGATACGTGTGTTCTGAAAGTCGTGGGAAGGCATTTGGTACGGGCCTCCAAAGCTGGTGGAGGTGGCAAGAGTACGTAAATGCATTACTGTCCAGGTTCCATTCATATAAATGACCGCGCTTGTTCCAGTTTGCTGGTTTTCCACAGGTCTTTTCTGCATCGTGGCGGTCATGAGTAACTTTGGAGAAAAATACACCATACACACAGAAATACAGGTAAAAAAAATACCCAAAATTGTAAGGAAATTTAAATTGACCAGGGATATTCACATTCAAAATATGTTTAAACGCACAAACACCAGACTGTCCCAGATTACAAGTATGTGTGAAATAGAAACATATTAGGAACGATATACCACGCTTTCAGTTTACTTATCTTAGAATATGTCTGCCCAGTGTGGGATGCTTCCCCAAATAATCTCCCCAAGCGACTAGTGTATATACTGTGATGCCACTTGAATAATTTCACGAAGTAAGACGTTTAGTACACTCAGAATGGCCCCTTTCTACAAATGGTTGATTGAACGCCCCCTCCCCCACCCAGAATATGTCAGAGACAATTTGCTTCCGCGTTCCGGCGACCTAAAGTTTATAATTTGTATAGGGTACCCCCAAAGTTTTATTTCGTTCCCACAAACATTGGCCCAAGTCAACTTTCACTCAACATAGTGCCCCAAAATGATCGCCAATATAGGGGGCTACACGCGCTACAAATGTCTCAGATTCGCTCTTAAAGCATTACCGTTTTCAACATGTCCTTGGGGTGGAGAAGAGCTAGTCCTAACTAAGACCATCCGAGCGTCGCTCCCTCCTCCCACACCACACCCAAAGTCTTTCAAATATCATCTTTGCTACCCCCCAAACAGAAAATGGCTAAGAAACCCCTTACTACAAAATCCTGGCTGGCTACGCGCCTGATTTGTAATTCGCTATTCCTTTTTAATAAAGCAGAACAATACCCCCTCCCCCTTCATTTTACCTCTTGCTACGTTTAGGCTGTGAATCCCCCATAGGTGAAAGTCCAGGGTCTCCCCGGAGGGAAGGGGAAATTACTTTCCAAGGCTACTGGAGCACCAAAAATACTTTTTGAACGCTCAAGAACCAAGGAACCGCTAGAACATTTTTAAAATTGAAACTCCATATTCGAAATAAGTCTATGACTATATTAAATTTCTTCTACAGTACAGCCGCCGTGTGCGGGTCACTTTCCACGGTTGCGCAATATTTCCAGGGCCGCATTAATATTAGATTTCAAGCACAATTATAGGAAAAATCATCAAAAAATTAATAAATGAAGCACCGGGTATAACCTTGTGCTTCATTAAATAACATTTTGCTGCTGATGATTTTTATTACCTGGTAAACGCATGCGTGAACATCACTCCCAACGCGTGGATTGCGACCAATCCACGGCGACAATACTGTATACAATGATACAATTTTCCCCACTGTACTAAAATGTCGCTATATATTGTTACCTGTTCGTGTCGTTGTTTTGTTAGGTTGGCCATAAACCTCAACCTCACAAAGACTAAGTATACTGTTCAAATCGTATATTTGCACCTTCACATATCGTCCTACCACGGGAGTGCTGCAGTTGAAATCTAGTATTGCACCGGCCGTTGCAACCCCAGGAAAATACCAGCATACCCGGAAAGCACTGAAGTCATTGTTCTCAGGAGAAGGCACAGCAGCTTCAACAGTAAAATTATGCAAGCGTTCACCTGAAATCAAGGGTATTTAGTTTCAAGCATTGATAAGCGTTATGTTACTCAGATGAATCACTGTTCTCTATACAACGGGAACTCTCATTGGTCAGAAATCGAAGTGTGCCATCTGCCGCCATGTTAGGGGACACCTATGCTATAAATAGACAATACTCAACAAAAACAATAAACTTCATAGTTTTCTATTATTCGACGCCTCGCGATCGCGATCGCAGGTTGTCTTTTAAAAAATATTGTTTCTTTGACGTCCGCAAAAACGTATATGTCGATAATGTGCACATTTTATGGCAATTTAAATTGAATAGTTACAGTATATGATAGTTATGTTTGACAAAAAAATAATTGTTGATATTGGAAAGGTGATACTATCACTAGTTTTCGCGTCAGGCTTTCATTTGGTGTTTGATAACGTGAAAGCTGCTACGATGTGACTATAATAATAATAATTTTAAAGCCTAGAATCCACACACGGTGCTCAATGGCTGTCCAATAATTGCATACATACATATACACACATACACATACATTCTCTCACCGATACATTGATACACGGATCACTATTGTCATTTATTGGTGCCCAACCCCACATCAGCAACCGAGGCTATATCGTGGCGATAAGCGACAGAACCTAAAAGAAAAAGGGTATTGAATTGAAACAAAATAAAAAAAAAACAAAAAAAAAAAAACAAAAAAAAAAAACAAAAAAAACCAAACTACAACTTTACCGAAACAAGTATGTGAGTGTAACTTCACGAGTAACGAGGCAATCCTAATTGACTCAGTCACACCCACGTACCTGGTAATGTCAATTTATGACCAAAATTAAAAGACCACTGAAGGAAATGCCTTTCGAAAAAGGTAGGTTTTAGTACCAGACTTGAATGATTCAAGTGATTTACTATTTTTTATGTCGATTGGAAGAGAATTCCAAAGCCTTGAGCCAGCAACCGCAAAGGCCCTATCACCAGCACTAGTAAGTAAATTTAGGTACGGGCTGAACCAGATTGAGTTGACCTGATGACCTAAGAGACCTCAGTAGTATGTGGATGGTAAGCAGATCGGACAGATAGGATGGTGCAGATCCCGAGATACACTTAAACACCAAAAGGACAATTTTAAATTGAATTCTTTGCTTAACGGGTAGCCAGTGTAACTCAGAGAGTACTGGTGTTATATGCAGTACGTTTGAGTTCTGGTTATGACCCGTGCAGCACAATTTTGAATGTGTTGTAGCTTTTCAAGAATAGACCTTTTAGGGCCAATCAGAAGAGAGTTGCGGTAGTCGAGGCGACTGGTAACAAAGGCGTGGACAAGCTGTTGTGACGTCTGCGTATCAATGAAGGATCGAATTTTGCTAATATTTCTAAGATGAAAAAAATGCATTGCGAGAGACATGTTTGATAAGTTCATCAGCGGCCAAATTTTCATCCATGAAATAACCTAAGTTTCGAACACAGCTACTGGGTTTTATCACAGAACCTCCAATATTGAGGTACAGTTTGGATATTTTTGAAAGTTGATGAGGTAGACCTAAACATATTACTTCTGTCTTGTCATCGTTCAATTTAAGAAAGTTTTTGTCATCCACGCCTTGATCTCTGAAATACAAAGTTCAATCTTACTGCATGCTTCGGGCTCAAAGGCGTGAGTGAAACTAATATACAGCTGTGTCTCATCTGCGCAAAAACGAAAGTCAAGGCCATGGCTTCGGATAATGTCACCGAAAGGTAAGACATAGACAGGGTACAGTTGGGGACCCAACACCGATCCTTGAGGGACGCCAAAAGGTAGTGTGACCTCGACGAAAACCAATTAAGTGCTCGGTCAGTAAGGCCTATTCTCACTGCCAGTCTTTCAATAAGTATGTTATGGTCTATGGTATGTTATGATTACAGCGAAATAGCTGTCACGTCATCAAACACGTTATAGCTGAGAAGAGTTGCCAGATTGATTGGCATGTTGCTGCCTAAAAGAAGGGGGGGGGGGAGGTGCAGAATGAGCTGCGCCATTTCCTTGACACTCCAGCAATCCACTTGTATATACAGTTAAAACTAGAAGTCCTGTCATGCGCACAAATAGCACGTTGATATGTGCGTTAATGAACGCGTTAAGGCCCAAGTAAAGTTAATAAATTCTGTACGTATGGCCCGTGCACAAGCAATGTTTCAGCCAATGGACCTCCGGGTAACCCGGAGGTCTATTGGCAGAAACGTTGCATGTGTTTGCTATGAGTAACCAAGAGAACCTGCCGTGTTTTGGATGCCATTTGATATGGCAATTGCGCGCAATTCCAACGCGCAATTAAGCCTAGATAAGCGCACACTTCATGACATGACTTCTAGTTTTAACTGTATTCCATTAAAAAGTAATAACAATCAAAACATGTGGTACCAGGTAAGGATATGGCGGTGTCTTCCCACTAGACCAATTCCCTTTAGACCAGTTCCCTTTAGGCCAATTCCCAAAATACCAATTCCCCTTAGACTAACTATTGACTGTTATTGATTAAGGGTTGATTAAGGATAATTAGAAAAACATTTATTTACTGAAAAGTAGGGTCCTGTGAATATTCGAGATTCGATTCGATATCGATACCATACGTCTACTTCGAGATCGATCCCGAATCAGTCTCAAGATTCGATTTTTTCGAATCTCTCGTACTAACTTCAATTTTGTTACATTTCCAACAAACATTGGATAAAACTGACATTAGACAATTCACTCATATTGGCTCAATTCATATTTAATTGAGTAATTGACAATGGTTAATTGTTAGGTAAGTAGTGAATTTTGCCCAGAACATTATCCATGGTTTTAGTTTTTGAAGGCTTAACTTGTTACTATTCACGTTCTTAAGAACGTGAATAGTAACAAGTTAAGCCTTCAAAAACTAAAACTAAACTATGGATAATAGGGCTAGCTGTTTCAGCGACGGTGCTACAGGGAATATTTATTTATTGGTGTTTAAGGTGTCAGTGAGTCTTGTAAAGGTTTTAACTGTAGATCGGAACATGGTATGGAGAGGATTTAGTCTCACTCTTTGATAACAGCAGTGTTAAGTATTGCTCGGTTGAACACGTGAATCTCTTCTCTCCAGGTTATCGTGTATGTGTTGAGAACGTATCCTTAACTGAAGGCGCTCTGATTGCAAACGTGATTTTCAATCATTCTGGTCGTTCGAGGATGGGTGCATCACAGTGGAATTACAAAACAAATTGTTAACATTAAAACAGGATTGACATGAAACTTTGATGAATCTGAGGATCAAATCTCGGAAATGGAGCGTTATAAAATTCTTAGGAATTTTTTGAGATCGGCCGGTTCAACCCAGTCGAGGAATTCATCAAATTCCCCCACCGCCCCACGGAATGGCGGTTGAGATACGTGTTAGCTTCCAAAGCCGAGATGAAATCATAAGTCGATTATAGATGTTTTACAAAAATCGACTTTTGGGTCAAAATGTCATGTGTCGTCTCGTGACATATTAGTTCTATTTTGGTGAGAAATCTAAAGTGGGTGACGTGAATGCCACACTCATCAAGATATGGAAAACACGTATTTTTGTTGGTTTTCTTAAGTGTCCGTCTACGGGTTTCGTCGATTCGGTGGAGGTGTCTCGGATGTGAAAAAATTCCAATCGTCAAAAAATACAAAACATGCATTTCTTGGTCGTTTTTTGTGTGTCTCTTCGATGGATGTGATCTATTAGATGACGATCTCTCGGATGAGAGAGATTGTCAGCCACATGACTTTCTTCAATCACTGTATCTGTCCGTGACACTGGAATATATATTATATGTTGTTTTTTTCAAATCAAAATCTATATTATTAAAATAGAAAAAAGTAAATAAATATAAAATAAAAAGGAAAAAACCCTAAAATTTCGAGCATGTCATTTTTAAAGATCACAGATCATTAGGAGAAAGCGGAGAATATGGAAGATATTCTGGGTGAGAAGTTTCTCAGAGATATCTTCTACAGAGTGTGTGCCCATCTGGCGGATTTAAATATTCCTAGAGCGATGGGCGAAAGATGTCCGGGTTGTATGTCGGGGGATAGATCAAAAAGCACACCTGTTACACTGCAGAACACAAAGACGTCATAGTCCTGTATTTTGCGTCGGTGTTAGAAAAGCTGGGCGTGGACGAGGTGAGAGATTGTTGGAAGAAAATGATGGAGTGTCGACAGATTTCGAAACTGAATGATTTTGGAGAATTTCAAGAAATCTCACGAACTACAATCGGGAAGTATTTGCATTTATTACTGAATAGAGAATATCCGACTCAGATCTTGTGACGGAAAAAAATGAAAATAATCATTAAATAATAAAATTAAAAAAAAAATAGTTTTTTTATAAAGAAAAGAAAAGAAAAAATGGATAGATTCATAGATTAATTGAAAAGAAAGGAGAAGGGCGTCACGAATTTCTTGCAAATGTGTTTCACAGAACGTTTTCCCATCTCGTGAAAGAAAACATACCCAACGCATTGAAGGAGAGATGTTCCAGTTGCGAATTCGCATGGGACTGCAGTCACACCCACCAGAACACGGAATACGAAGATGCGATCATCTGTTTCATGGTGGCATTAAATATGGCCCATGAGTGCAACGTGATGAGAATTTGGACAGAGACGGCGGTGCATATGGGAGAACCGAGACCCAATGAATTTGAATGTCGAACTTTTCGATTTCGGACGAGCCGTCTCACAACCAAATGTGGAAGGTATATTTCGTAGTTGCGAATGCGCAAAGACATCCAAATTCAGTAACAAACAGCCCCCTCCTAATGAGTGTGATAACACTCATTGTAAGTATTATGACAAAATCTTTATTAGGTCATAAAAATTATAATGATGAAAAGAAGAGAGCGACTCTTCCAATTCGTGAATGTTCTAAGAAGACAGACAAAGAAAGGATTAAAAAATAACATTAAAAATATCGATATTATAAACATTTATTTACGAAATAAAAAAAGAAAATTTAACTATTTATTTATTTATTTATTTTTTACAAAGTCATATCTTTTATTAGCATGGGAGCTGTTAATCTCCCCTCTTTATTTTTATGTAAATATTCGATGTCCATGTGTATTTTCGTTAGGATTTCCACCTTTTTAGGGAATCTTCTGCGAGTCGATCTACGAATCCTTGATGGATTTTCAGATATATCTTGTCTTTGGTTAGATTAGAATAGAAGCCTCGAAATCTTGCTCTTCTTCCTTCAGGATTTCCAGACATGATTTATCTAAATCTAAAAACAAATCGTCTTGATCTTCCTTCAAACTTAGTCCCATGTTATAATTACTCTCATATTTCTTTATGGGAAGACTCTTTTTAATTTAATTTTCAAATGTTTTTAAAATGATTTCATTTATTTTTTTATTTTCTATTATATATATAAAATTTTCCATTCTTTTTAAAATAGTTTTTAAATTAAATTTATTTCTTATGTATATGTGAAATTTAAAGTTTTTTTAGGATTGATCAATTTTGGGGATTTCTGTTTGTATGTATACAATTCATTTTTTATTTCTGTTATATAAGAAATAAAAGAAAAAAAATTGCAAGTTTGCAAATCATTTTGAAAGTTTGAAAAAAAATTGAAAATTTTATTAAAAACATTTTGAAAGTTTGCAAATCAGAAAACAGTTTAAAAAAATTAAAAATGTTATAAAAGATTAAAAGTTCGCAAATCATTTTTAAAGATTTGTAAAAAAAAAGAATTGAAAATTTTATAAAAATTTGAAATTTACATATATAATGGGAAATAAAAAAGAATTTGAAAGTCTCCAAAACTTTTTTTTGAAATTTATAAAAAAATGTCATTTTCATTCAAAGTTTTGTTAAGATTCTTGGCATTGTGATATCATCCAGTTATTGAACCAACATCTAATGATCGCTGTCGTACACGCCGAGACAAGTGAGAAAACACTGCTGGAATTGAGATCTAAAGTGCTTCAGAGAGTTTGGAAATGTATATGGTCTCGATATAAAAAAAGAGTTGATAGAATCAATGTTTGTATGGAATGATTCTTTTTAATTTGATTTGTCTTAGCATTGCCATTTAATTTTAAAAAGTTATTAAATTAATTTAGTTTTGATATTTTTATTTCCTGTTATATATATGAATTTATATTTTATAAAATCTTCAATTTTCATTAAATTCATTTCTTATATATACGTGAGAAATTTGTGAGCAATTTATATTGGTTCAATATATATATAAGAAATAAAAGAAAAAAACGGAAAAGTATACAAATCATTTTTTAAAAACTTGAATAAAAAATTGAAAATTTTTATAAAATAAAATTTGAAATGTTTGCAAATCATTTTGAAAGTTTGAAAAAAGTGAAACTTTAATAAAAAATTGATATTTTTTATAAAAATTTGAAAGTTATGTATGATAAGAAATAAGAAAAACCCAATCTTAACATTTAAAACAATTTTAACATTCAGTTTTAATAATTAAAAAATGTCATATTTATTAGATGTGTGAAATTTAACTCAATTGAAAAGTTACGTGAAGAATCTCAGCATCCCAAAACCGTTGAGTTATTGAAACAAACCACAAACCATCAGCAGAGTCATATGGACTACGATCAGTCAGAAAAAGTACCTGAATTAAAATCGAGAGCACATGAGCTGGGTTTGAAAGGCACATGTTCATTAAAGAGACTCAAGATGATAGACTATTTGCTCGGTCTAGGAGGTCAGAGAAGAAGCAGAAAAGCAAATCAACTACAGGGAAAATTAATTGAGAATAAAAGAAGATCAAATAATGAATATTGTAAAAGCAATGAATGGTCAAACTCGAAAAAGGTGACGATGGTGATATAGAAGAAATCCTTGGTAAAGTCGTATGCAAAAAATTGTTGCCCACTCCCGTGGAACGAAAGCAGGCCATCAAGGGACTATTCAAAACGTTTAGCATCGAGGTTAGAAAAAGTTTAACCCCCAAAATCTCTTGAACAAGATAAAATCTAGTGCATTGGAATTATTCCCTTGGATGCTAGACGGGGGTATGAAAACGTAAATGGTATTGAAGTGTTGGATGGAGAAGATCCATCTGAACACGGATGAAATCGCCTATTTTTAATCTTGCACAAAACCCCTCACCGAAAGCTCTTTGATGTCTGATATCTTTGATAACGTGAAAGAACCGAAATTACAATCTTTAGTGCAGTATCAAAATGAAGGAGGCAATTGGAGGTTCGGAGAACTATTGCATCTAAAGATTCACATCAACATGTCTGATCTGTTGCAAGCGTCTTTGTATATAAAATTGCCTTATTTCATAGAAAAGAAAAAAAGCTGTGAACAATGTTGAAAATAAATAAGGCAGCTAATGCTTTAAATGGGCTGCCACATCTGCCTTATATCCTATAGAAAAGAACACATACATAGTATTGAAGTACACAGAGAGTTGTAAAAACATCGAATCAAAACGTTATATGAGTAGTTCAAAACTCCCAAGAAGGTGATCATGACAGACGAAGAAGAGAAAGACAATAAAATAGCCACTGAATGTCACATCTGTAGACTACCGTTCACTGAAGATTTGGCACTCGAATACAAAAAAGTGAGAGTGCATGATCACCTCACGCATAAATTTCAAGGTTCCGCACACAGCAATTTCAATCTAAAGTCTCAAGATAGTAAGTTCTTTCCCGTGATGTTTCACAATCTGTGAGATTATGACTGTCATCTATTCATGAAGAATCTTGGTAGTGTCAGCAAGACGTATATAAACTGCATCGTGGGGAGCGTGAAACAATACATTTCTTTCACGAAATGGATTGTCGAAGACAAGAAGAAGAAAAAAATACACAAACAAACGCCGACAATCAAGAAGGAAATACGTTTCATAGATATTTTTAAATTCATGTCAACCAGTCTCCAGAAATTAGTCGGCAATTTAGGAAGGAGAAATTCGAGATCACGACTGAATACTTTCAAGATGAGAATCACTTGGAGAGCTTACTGGGGAAAGGAGGAGTCAATCCAAAGAATTACATGGACGGTTTGAATAGATTCAGCAAGTTGATGCTAACTCCCAAAGATCATTTTTATTCAGAATTATATGATGCTGACATTTCCGACGTCCATTACGAACATGCTCAAAAAGTGTGGAAAATATTCAACATGAAATCCATGAGAGATTATCATGATCTGTATCTGAGAACTAACATGCTTCTCGTGGCCAACACAAATTTCCGAGATGTCCCATTGAAGATATTATGATGGAAATCCGGCTCAGTATTACATGGCTCCCGGCCTTGCGTGGGACGCTCTGCAGAAGACAACCGAAATCCAGTTGCAATTGTTATGCAACATGGACATGTTGCTCATGTTCGAAAAGAATGTGAGAGGCAGAGTGTAGACGATATCTCACAGATACACGAAAGTGAACAATTGCTACAGGGTAGAAGGGAATGACACGTGAGACCGGAGTAAATACATACCATAGCCAGATGCTAATAGTTTATACAATTGGGCCATGAGTCATCCATTACGGACGGGAAGTTTCAAATAGGTCAAGAAACTCAAGGAGATGGAAAAATGGAGACATGATTCCAGGCTTCTGGAGGTGAATCTAGAGTATCACGAAACGTTACTTGATCATAACAACTATCATCCATTGGCACCCAAACAACTTAAAGTCCACAAAGTAGACAACTTGTTCCAAACTTAAATGACAAACATAAATATGTAGTCTACTTCAAAAACCTAAAACTCGACATATATTGTGGCATGAAATTATTTGTCATACATCACATCATCTGATTCGATAAAGAACCTTGGATGAAGAAGTACATAGATCTCAACACGAATTTGAGAACGCAGGCCGAGACAGAATTCGAGAAAGATTTTTGTGAAATCATGAACAATTCTATGTACGAAAAATTGATAAATATCAGGAAGAGGCCTGACATGCGTCTCGCACGCCAGAAGGACAGGCTAACAACGTACATTTTCGTAACTGAACTACAAAAATCGAATCATCTTCAGAGACAGTAAAGTGGCCGTGCACATAAAAAAAATGCATCTGACATTCGACAAAACGCCTTATTTGGGAACGTTCATATTAGACATCAGCAAGTACTTGATGTATCGATGATTTATTAAAATCAAGAGGGATTGGACGAGTACATGACACTGTAAATTAATAAGGACATAGAAAATCTAGATGATAAACAGTAACAAACAAAAAAAATATTAAAAAAAAAATGTACGGTTTGTTTTGACAAAACGAAAAATAAAATATTTCCAATGCTTGTTTGGGATTTTGCATACACATAAGCGCGAAAAGGAACTTGGTAAAATTATTTGGATAGGATGAGATTTAAGAGACGATGTGAAGAGATGAATGAAACATTGAAGGGAATAATGAAAGGAAAGATCATTGAATTCAGTTTGATGGAAAATGTCGAAGTAACAGTAACTTTGATAAAATATTTATTTTGAATAAACAGAATACACACAACACTTAAAAAAATAAACAAAAATAAATTTAAATAAACAAAATGGAAAATATGAACATATCTGTAGAAAGTGTTATTTTACTTAACAAATCCCTATCCTACATCGATTTGCTGGATCCGGTTAAAGCATTGAAGATGAAAAATTTCTGCAGTGTTTCTTGCGAGAGATATATTGCATAGAAGACCGTGAGATGGGGACGAATGTGGAATCTTGAATCTAGACGATTTCTGAGGTGACAGTACCTATTGGGTGGCATGGTTTAAAAATGAAAGAAGAAAACAATATTATTTTGACAGTTACGGAATCTCACCACCCAAAGAATGAAAGTTCAGCCTTGCTATTAAGAGTTTTGTGGACACTTGTGTCTCTGCGTTCTCAAGAGATGGTCTTTAGGACATCATTTTCAAAACATCCTGAACGATTTACATTGAAAAAAAAATCTTATACATGAGGTAAATAAAAAAAAATAAAAACAAAATTAGGTAGAAAATTTTAAAAATTTTTTAAAAAAAAATTAGAAAAATTTGGAAGAATTGAAGTTGCAAAGAAGAAAACAAGATCACAATCGAAGGCAATGGTAGAGTCTCTGCAACATACTACTTGAATGATCATTTAGTGAGGAGGTACAAACCTCGAGAACATGAATATTCACAGACATTATAATGTTTGTGAACTTGTAGATCTCAGAGACGTGGCTAAAATGTGTACTGATCAGAGAGTTGCAGATTTTGAGAGGTGCATGAGAGATAATTTTGTGTGTAGAAACTGACGATCTAAACTAGAAATCTAAATGATTGGTGAGCTAGCAGAGCCCATGTTTTCGAGTGATGCAGTCATGAAAAATTATGCCGATGTTTTCAGCAAGTATCTGAGAGAAATCTATGTTCCGGAAATCATGAATTCTGAAGTACATGCTAATTATCATAAGATATCAAATCTCGGAGAACCCGAGCATGGTATAGACAATGATACATATAATGTTGAGAAGATGAAGAATCAATAATTCCAAAACGAGTAAATCTGAAACACCTGTGAGAGTCGAAGAGGGAGATAGAATTAATTTCAAGATGAAGATGACTAATCCTGAAACTGTCTCTTCTATATGATCCATGTTGATAGAATACAATCTTTTGAATGTATAGAATATATCGAGAGTAATCGCTTGACTGGACTGGTTACATGAAATAACTCATAAGAGGCGAGGGACGTTGTACAAACACGAGTGTGGGAATGCGCACGAGTGTTTTCAATATAGTCCTTCACCTTGGGGAGTTCTATTGGTGTACTTCGTACTCTTGGATAATTTCACCTCTCATTATATACCATGGTTACCTATTCTACAATATATGAAAAGCCTATGACATAAATTTTAGCTTTACGCACCAACCGTGATGAACACGCCAGCAATGAGATATCAATAGTTAAAATTTACATCTGCAGTAGAACTACATCCAAGTTGACTTTTGGTGACGTCGACCTGAATGCAAATTGTCTAAATTTATCGCACGTCGCCTCACGAAGAGTGAAAGTAAAGTGACAATTATTTGTTACACCAAAACTTAACAAACATGCATTGTCTCATGTTAATAAAGCATCCATAACTCGAAATGGTATGTTATTATGTTATTAAAATGAAAAAGGCCCAGTTTCATTTTCCATTTCGTTTCGGCGATAAAATTGACAGCGTAAGTACCACTCACCAAACAAAAACAGATTCGCACGTATGTACGTCTGATGCTCAGAAAAATCGAGAAAAAATAATAGCGACTTTTAATAATCTGACCATCATCATATAAAAAAAATATTCCCAATGCAGCTTGGTGTACCAAATGTTTACCACTCATGGTGAAGTGGTGTTAACTGCACGCCAAAGGCTCGCGGTTAACACCACTTCCTCACTCGTGGTGAACATTTGGTACACCAAGCTACTAGGGGTATGTTCTATATATACCTTCCATTATTATGTTCCTCTCTCTCTTTTATTTCTCTCCAATTTTGATTATTTATGTTTTTTTAATTTCATTTTATTTTTTTCTCATTTTATTTATATACATATATGTGAAGGACGAAAAAAAAAATTGTCCTCCTAATCTTTGTTTTTAAAATGTAGTCTTGTGCAGTTGATGTTAACAGAAGTTTCCTGTGATCTCTTAGCTGTCTAATGCTTCTATCTGGTAACTGATGGGATCGAAGTAGAACACACGTACCATGACAAAGATTTCTTCCATGTATCTAGATGTGAAACCATTTTTTAAAACTGTTTTTTGCCCTTGTAAATTCTTACGTGACCGCCCATGGCAAATTTCGATTGTTTTGTCGCTGCCGCCAACCTTAATGGATAGGGATTCGCATAGACTTTCTTTTCGTTTCATGTATTACTAGCTTCTACAGGTGGCATCGTGATGGAATTGTCACACATGTTGTTATAGGTGTCGACAAAATCGTCTAAGATAATCAGGTATTTCTTAATTGTGTTGGCCGTGAAATATCTGCAGTTTTTCTTTCATGCTTCTATTCCATCGTTCGACCACACTCACATTTTGTCGTTTTCTGTGGAATAGATGTCGAGAAGCTTTGGCTATACTCGATCCCGATTTATTTTTAAAGCTCTCATCCATCCGTATTTCGAAAACGTCTGCCATCAATGGAAGTCCGTAGGAAACTTAGTCCCTCTGGACTATTATTCCGCGGAATTATGGTCCTAGGTCTAACATTTCTAGGAATAGTAGTCCGCCGGACTACTATTCCTAGAAATGTTAGACCTAGGACTATAATTCCGCGGAATAATAGTCCAGAGGGACTAACGTTCCTACGGACTTCCATTCCTGTCACACCGGGACCTTTTTTTTCAAAAAAAATCAATATTTATATTTATTTTAGTTTTTTACTTCCATTTAATATTATTTTTTTTCCTAGTCATTATTAATCGCATCGCACGGAATAAAAAAAATCGTTGAGTCCGTTCATATATTTTCCATGGTATTTGCGACTTGTCAGATCGATCGTCACAAAATTATAAGGTCCATTATCCCACACCACCTTACAATATCTCCTGAATGCTTCTTTGCTCATGTCATTGGCCACGTGATTGCAGTAGATGACATTGAGATTCTTGAGATCGTGACAAAACAGACACAGAAAATTCAAGTTTTCTCTTATGGTGTGTTCGGACAATCTGAAATAATTTTGTGATAGATAGAAACAATCCACGTTGCTGTGACGTCCTCGGATTTAACCCTATACCCAACGAATCGCCCGCATCCGCCCGCGTAATATACAAATTTAGCAGTTGAAAAAATATTATTTTTCAAAAAATTTTAACAAAACCATATCATGTGACCCCCGTTGGAACGAGCTCGTCGAGCTCGTTCCAACGAGGGATCACATGATATGGTTTTGTTGAAATTTTTTGAAAAATAAAAAAAAATAATATTTAAAATAATAAATTTTAATATCGTCTGCGATGGGTAAAGGGTTAATAAGATTCTGTTTCTGTAACAACAGGTCGTCGAAGATCATGAGATTTTTGGCCTCCAGATTCTAATCTCACGTCATCCGCCATGAAATTCCACGATGTTTTATTATTTCCGAGTTCTTTCGACGTCTCTTGAAAGACCTTTGCGAGCGATGCGTCGCATTTTTTGGACTCGTTCCGGTGATCGAATATTCTCATTATCACGTCTTTCGGTAATTTTGTGCTCAGAGTTTTTTTTGCAATAATTCGTATTCGGATTGAACGAGACTCTCACCGAACACGAACAATCTATCGTAGTCCAACCACTCGGGTTACAACAACAGATTCGTCTTTCCACAATTTGATTTTCCTACTATCAATCCTGTTATGCCCCCTGAAAGAGTCCGTGATCTGATCTCTTAGTCTTTGTTTCGTTCCACGACAGATCTTTGATTTCCATCTCGTTGGGTTTTTTAGTGTTGTTTTTAAAGTTTTTTTAACGAGGTTTTTCATGTTTTTTAAGGTATTTTTTAATTTCTTACATACAATAAAAAATTGTATTTTTCTTTCAACCGTTTTTTTTTTTCATTCACCATTTGCTGCCGTCTAACATCTTAGCGAGTTCCGGCACGGGCAATGCGCTAAAACCCTTTATATTTTCAAATTTCATATTCAATAGAATCTCTTCCGATTTCAATGACAATTTAGTCGGCGGTCTTATCAACTTCTGAATTAAATCTACACTCCTAGTGGCCGCTTCTGAAGTGATTCTAGTACTCGATTCCATCTTGGCTTTCTTACCATTGCATTCTTCTTTCCGACGTTCACAGCAGTCCAAGCGATCTGTTTCTGCTTCACCGGCAAAGGCACGTGATAGAACTCCCATCTTCGAATCCAGAAAATCCGATCCGCCGTAGACGTAAGATGTTATAAATCCCTGTACTTTATCACTAACACACGTACTTTTTCTTTCTTCTTATTTCTTTCTAATTAGGGGTGCGGTGGCTCAGTAGATAGAGGTGCAGGCTGCACGCCAAGAGGTCCTCGGTTCGAACCCCACCGGCGACAACCGCGTTGTGTCCTTCAGCAAAACACTTCACCCCCCCCCCCCTGCCCACTTGGTGCACGTTGGTGTTGGGTACTAAGGCGTACTGCACGCCGATGGTGCACCTGTCTTCAACCAATGCTAATCCTGCTTGTGTGGAATTACTATGTTGGGGAGCCTGACAGGTGCTCGTCGTTGCTCGGTGGTTCTCTTTCGCCAATCCTACTATTGATTTCAAAACAGAAATATAAGAGAAATGTTAATAATCCGTTTGTTTGTTGGGGTGTAACGACACCTTATGCAGCCAGTTCAATTCGCCTCATTCAATTTTTAGCGGGTAGCAGTAATCCCAGGACCCTTGCAGAAACATCAAGTAGCAGCGAATAACTGCGAGTTTCTGCACTTACTAATCCGTCAAATGTAGTGTTAGCAATGACAGACAGCAAGTATGTTATCGACGTGTTGTATGCCCCAGTATACAGCGAAACTGTAATAACTTTAACATCTTAGCGAGTTCCTCACTCAACGAGGCAGTGATTCGGTTCCTTGCCAAATGACATAACGCAGATGGCGCGGGGGTGGTGGGTAACCGTCAACACTTTGAAGTAAAATGTGCTTATCCATGAGTTAATTGTTAACGATACGTTTGTTTATTGGGGTGTAACGACTCTTTCATCAGCGAGTTTTAATTCGCTTCATACAACTTTACGGGTGGCTGAAATACGAGGGCCAATGGAACCCATCGAGTGGCAGACTTACTAACCTGTCAAAAGTGGGGCTAGCAATGATTGGCAGCAAGTACGTTATCGACGTGTTTAGCAAACAGTGCAACGTTGCAACCTCACCTAAGTTGGCAAGTTGGGATTAGGTTTCCTTCCCAATGACATAATTCAGATGATAGGGGATCAATCTAATAATCCTTCTGTTTGAAGTATAATATGCTAACCCATGATTTCACGAGCTCCTTATGAAAAATGCCTAACCAACTCTGAATGTGCTATTTGAATGTGCATTTGGTAAGAATATAAATTATATTGAAATGAGCTCTACCCGCCCATCCCACCAACAGTGATTCTTTTGACTCTCCGGAATTTAATAATAATTTTTAATGCACATCTCCAGGGCTTATCTAAGTATTAGGCTGTTTTGATGAATGGTGGGCTTTTAGTACTTGTAACGACCGTATCTCGTTGTTATGTTTGGCTCAACCTATTTAGGACAACCCAGCAACCCATTTTTAAATCGCCATTATCTGCAGACTGTTTGAATGACAGCTAGCGACACTCTTCCCGTGAATGGATATTTATTTTATTAGTTTTTTTGTCATTCGTTAAGATTTGACGACACTTTTGACATCCAGGGTCACCTTGTGTGGGAGTAAGAGTGCCCGGATAGAACCACCTGGCAGCGGCAGGCAACGGCCTGACATCCCATCGTACTAACACTGCGAAAGCCCAAGCAGTGTTAGCACGGTTTGATGCCAGGCGCACCATTAATGTGCAATAAGCGACCGACCAAGTAAGTAGCCAATGTGCATTTGACTCCAAAATTTCTGCTTTGGCTTCTGAATCTTAAATATTGTCTTCTAAATTGACTCGTAACCATACGACCCCATATTGCTCACTCAGGCAGTCAAGACTTGACTTGGAGCTATTGTGAATGAATGGTTTTTGTGGTGTAATGATAATATTTTTAAATCAGTTGAGAAACAACTTTAATTATATACCCAGAAGAACGCAATTAAATGCACAAATGTATGCCCAACACAGCTGAAGCTTCCAACAAGAAGATCGTTATCAAAAAGTAATATAACTACAGTTAACTGGTAGATTGCTTGAAGCACATATTTGTCTGGTACGAAGGTGCTGCAACTTAAAGGCTTCATGTTCTGTAAATGTACTTCATAATATGACAATACGCAAGGCGTAAGAAGGAACCCCAAAGTATCCAACGTATTGAAATATTTCATTCCGCAACCATTACTCTAAAAACATTTTGGTTTATTCAGTCGAATTCCTGCAACTGTTTAATTTCAGCCAAACAAGAATACGTTTCACAGTACTAAATATTTTCCCATAGGCGACCATTATAACGTTCAGGCGAAAAAAAATATGGTCGCATCATTTTAAATTTAGCATTCAAATATTTTTTGTCAACTATAGCCCTTCAGACAACCTTTTAATGACTTTTAAACAGGGGTCATGCAACAAATAAAAGAAAAACTAACAGAAAGGGAAGTGCTGGTCACATGTTCATATTTCTCAGGGAATTCCCAAACAAAACACACCAATAGTCAAACAAATTTTTAGGTTCTAAAAGTCCTCAAATCATCCTCTTTATTCATCTGGAACATTCAAAAGTAATGCAAAATGTCAGTAGACTTCTTCAAATGTTTATTGAAACAATATATTTCCCCAAGACTGCTTAGTTTTGGGAATTACATAATTTCCGAGCGCAACTTTTCGAGGCATGTAAATCTAATTAAAATATTTACAACAGTTATACCTATGAGCAAACCCAACCCTACCAAAGATACAGTTACCTATTTCATGTGATGAAACAGTCATTTCTGCAATAGAATTCAACGTTTGGCTTCTGTCTAGTCCAAAGCATGGGAAATTTGTTCTTTTGAAGAGAACTGTCCAATCTGTGTCAAATAGGCTTAAAAACTGTTTTTGCCTCCGACAGAATTTCTACTCTGTTACCCAATAAGGGGGATAAGAATTCACAGCTTTCTTTGAAACTACCCAAATCCCAAAACTAAAATCTGCATCAGCACACAAAACCTTTTCACAAAATCTGTTTTAATTAATCATACAGCAAGATAAATAGGGCCCCACCACCATGAAACAATATGTCAATTTTGTTTCAAAATTGGGGTTGTGCAGGGCTTATAGTTCCTCTAAATTTGGGAGAATCCATTTGGATTCTTGCGGAAATCGTTCCGAGAATTCAGACCTGCTATGGGCCAGGATCCTATTAGGTCAGTATGATTGAACCCCTGTTGCATACTGATAATACATGTTAACCCTTTACCCAATACAGCTTTTTTAATTTTTACAACACCAACTACTGATTTTTACCCCCCTCCCCCTCCCCCCTGAGCCCTTAATCGCTCACCTGACGAGGTGGTTCAGAGAAGTATTTTGGGTCAGATTCAGTTAGTCAAGGTTCATGGACACTACATAGGAATAATGTTATGAAATTATTCATAATTCTATTGTCCAGATGATTATTAGCATAGGTCTTCCTGATTGCTTCCAATTCTGACAGCTGTAGACAAGTACTGCCAAACTTCCAAGGGTTGTTGTGTCACTGCACTTTGAAAGGCAAATTTTATGGAAAAGCTCTAAGGAATGGATTTGAACATTTATGAACAACCTCGAACCTAACCCACCCCTGCCCAAATATTAAGCCACAGACCTGAAATGAACAAACTCAAATCTGCCCCCCCCCCCCCTTCCTGCGATACCAAATATGAAAGGGTTCTGACTGGCAGGAACCAAACTGGAACAAATTTACATCTGACCTCCCCAGAGATGTTGTACACCAAATAATAAAGCATTAAACTAGTGGGTCTGAAGAAAAAGATTTTTAAAGAAATTTTCTCATGTTGCTTTGAGTTAATTTGCACTCCCATAATGAGCCCATATATTAACCCATAGATCTGGCTTGAACAAACATGAATCTGACCCCCTTAGAGATGCTGTAAGCCAAATACGAAAGGATTCTGACTGGTGGATCTGAAAAAAAAACGAGTTTTAAAGAAATTTCCTCATACTGCACTGAGTTAAACTTTGGGCTTCAATAGATAGACCAAATATTAACCCAGAGACCCGATTCAAACAAACTTCAATCTACCCTCCCCTGCCCCCCTGCCCCCACCCCCCCCCCTGCCCCCCCCCCCTGCCCACTAGAAATGTTGCATTCCAAATATGAAAGCATTCTGACTGGTGGATCTGAAGGAGGTTTTCAACGAAATTTCCTCATGTTGCACTGTTGATATTTGGGTGCCCATAGGGAGCCCGAATATCAACTCAGGGACTTGATTTGAACAAACCTGAACCTATCCCTCCCACCCCTAGAGATGCTGTATACCAAGTATCAAAAGATTCTTATACATGGTTCTGGAGAAGATTTTTTTTCAATTTTGGAAAACAATTTATGCATGCTATCAGAGAAATGCTTGGGGCCCCCTGTGGGTGTGGCAACGTTATTTGAACAAACTGGAATTCATATATGATAAGGAACATGAATATAAAATTTGGTTCAATTCGGCTCAGTTGTTTATGAGGAGAGATTAGTAATGTAAAGTTCATGCCGGACAGGATGGACTGATGGTGGACAGACAGAATGTCATCTTAAATGATGACATTCTGTCTGTCCACCATCAGTCCATCAGGACAGGTGAGCTAAAAATAAACAACATTCATCAAGCGTAATAATTTTGGATGTTACTAGAACCGGCTGATGAGAGCCGGTTCCAATGACAGCCATATTTGTACAAATTTTATTGCCAGTGTCACAATATTACAGGTCATGTTGGTGTTGTGTTGGTTAATTTGCTGTCTTTGTGTTAGGTAAAGGGTTAAACTGACTCAGTTCTTTTCATGTGAATCCTAGCAGCAATGTTACGAGAAGCTACGTGGTTTCTCACTGGTTTTGTTGCACGGATCTCTACGGGAATCGATTCTCAGGTTCTTATAAGCCCTGGCTGAGGCTATATAATCCACCAATATCAATAGAAAGTGCCATTTTATCTCAACAAATGATGTCAAATATTCTTTTACCTAGTGATGAGGTAAATTATAGCCCTGGATGTACCCCCCCCCCCGCCTCAAGCTCTCAGTATGCATTTTTTCCTAAAACAAGAGACCCCAGGGGGCCTGAGGGCGCCCACCTGTACATGGTAACCTAAATATCAACCCAGAGAATTGATTTCAACAAGTTGCATCTACTCCTCCTAAGAAAAGCTTATACCAAATATCCCAAGATTGTGACAAGTGGATCTAAAAAAATGATTTTTAAAGAATATTCCTCATATTGAACAGAGTTATAATTTGGGCTCCCACAGGGAGCCCATATATGAACCCAGGGATTTGGCTTTAACAAACTTGAATCTCACCCCCCACTAAGGATGCCGCACACCAAATATCAAAACATTTCAACTGCTGGATCTGAAGAAGAAGATTTTTAAAGAAAATTCCTCATTTTGAACTAAGTTACAATTCAAGCTCCCACAGTGAGCCCAAACATGGACCTAGGGACATGGCTTGAACAAACTTGAATCTAGCCTCCTAAGGATGCTGCATAAAAAATATCAAAAGCATTCATCTGCTGGACCTGAAGAAGATTTTTTTTAAAAAATTCCTCATTTCGAACTAAGTTACAATTCAAGCTCCCACAGTGAGAAATATGGACCTAGGGACATGGCTTTAACAAACTTGAATCTCATCCCCCTAAGGATGCCGCACACCAAATATCAAAACATTCCAACTGCTGGATCTGAAGAAGAAGATTTTTAAAGAAAATTCCTCATTTTGAACTAAGTTACAATTTGAGCTCCCACAGTGAGCCCAAACATGGACCTAGGGACATGACTTGAACAAACTTGAATCTTGCCTCCTAAGGTTGCTGCATAAAAAATATCAAAAGCATTCATCTGCTGGATCTGAAGAAGATTTTTTAAGAAAATTCCTCATTTCGAACTAAGTTACAATTCAAGCTCCCACAGTGAGTCCAAATATGGACCTAGGGACATGGCTTGAACAAACTTGAATCTCACCCCCCTAAGAATGCTGCATACCAAATATTAAAACATTCTGACTGCTGGATCTGAAGAAGATTTTTAAAGAAAATTCCTCATTTTGAACTACATGTAAGTTATCATTTGGGCTCCCACAATGAGCCCAAATATGGACCTAGGGACATAGCTTGAACAAACTTGAATCTCACCCCCCCCCCCCCCCCCTAAGGATGCTGCATACCAAATATCGAAACTTTCCGACTGCTGGATCTGAAGAAGATTTTTAAAGAAAATTCCTCATTTTGAACTAAGTTATAATTCGGGTTACCACAGTGAGCCCAAAGATGAACCCAGGGACTTGGCTTGAACAACTTGAATCTCACCCCCTAAGCATGCTGCATACCCAATATCAAAAGATTCTGCTGCTGGATCTTGAGAAGATTTTCAAAGAAATTTGCCTGAAATGCACTAAGTTCAAATTTGGGCTCCTATACTGAGCCCAAATATGAACCCAGGGGGCGGATTTGAACAAACTTGAATCAGATCCACCCCACAATGTTGCATATCAAATATCAAAAGATTCTGCCTGCTGGATCTGGAGAAGAATATTTTTAAAGAAATTTGCCTGAAATGCTTCTATAGTGAGCCCAAATATGAATCCAGGGGGCGGATTTGAACAAAATTGAATCAGATCCACCCCACAATGTTGCATACCAAATATCAGAAGATTCTGCCAGCTGAATCTGGTGAAGAAGATTTTTTAAGAAATTTGCCTGAAATGCACCAAGTTTGAATTCGGGCTCCTATACTGAGCCCAAATATAAACCCAGAGGGGCAGATTTGAACAAACTCGAATCAGATCCACCCTACAATGTTGCATACCATATATCGAAAGATTCTGCCTGCTGGATCTAGAGAAGAAGATTTTTTAATGTTTTTCCCATTGCCTACAGTGTTAAAAAGTGTTTTCAAAGTCCCGAAACTGTACCCATGATAAAACCGATGGCAATTTTTTGGACCAATCTTTTCTGTTGGTCATAAGGAAGCTTCACACCAAATAAAAATCCTCAGTGCCGTGGAGTTTTGGAGATATGGCATTTTACTTTTTTCGATTTTTAGCTCCTGTGGTTTCCATGGGGCTACAGAAAAAGAAAATTTGGCATAAATTAGGTACTTATGACCCAATAAGCCCTCACATAAAATTTGATTCAAATCAGCCTCTCGGTTCGGA
Source organism: Pictodentalium vernedei (assembly GCA_031216915.1). Lineage (NCBI taxonomy): Eukaryota > Metazoa > Mollusca > Scaphopoda > Dentaliida > Dentaliidae > Pictodentalium > Pictodentalium vernedei. The sequence continues at coordinate 89,891,407 of CM062297.1, read as the reverse complement.
AAATAGAAATTTTGGGTCAAAAATTTTGCCCCTCCCATTACGACGCCAAATATAGCCCATCAAACTTCGCTTAAAGAAATCCAAGTCTACACCTTAAAAGGAAGATGCATACCATATATCAAGTCTCTGCTACTGCTGGTTGATGAGAAGATTTTGGTGCCCCTTGGGGGCATGGCACCACCCAGGAGAAGAGGGCAACTTCATTTGAACAAATCTAAATTGGCATTAGGTAATAAACATTTACCCAACATTTGAATAATGTAAAGTTAACGCCGGACGGACAGCGGACAGAATGTGATCAGTAAAGCTCCCACTGAGCTTTGCTCAGGTGAGCTAAAAAACTTTATTAATTTATAAATAAATTGATGGTGACATGAATTTCCCATTATTTTTTAATCACATTCTTGCTTCTGAACACATTTCACATTGTGTTTGATATTCTGCAATCTTTGTAAGAAAAAGCCTAAGTTTTCTCAGTTAAGGCACCTCGAGTCATAAAACAGTGATTTTTTCCAACAGAATGACCAGTACCTGCTATTGTGGTGTCTCATGACACTGTTAAAATTCCTAAAATCATCAAATATTGATTCATTAGTGCTGTGCTTGTGCTGCAAATATCCACAAGTGCACTTTCACTATTTTGGTTTTAATCCCCACAGGCATGCATTCTGTCAAAAGGAGTGAAATTGTAGAAAATATGTTCACAAAGAGGACAAGTTACAGTACAGTAGCCGTGGACGGGTTGTAATACACGCGTGGGCAGTGATGTCCACTCATGCATTTACCAGTCAATAAAAATCATCATCTACAAAATTTTAATTGATGAAGCATCGGTTTGTACCTGGTGCTTTATTATTTAAATGTTTGATGATTATACCTATAGTTAGTGTTTGGCATCAAATATTATTGTATGAATTTGTATCCGTAGAAATATTGCCCATCCATGGAAAGTGAGCAGTACACTGCCACTGTACTGTATTTGTTTCAAGTATATAATATACTCTTTGATGTTTAATATATTTGTGATAGCTGTGTCCAAAGTACTCAGTACTCGTAGTACTCGAGTACCACTTTTTTGATAAAATACTCAATACTTGCCAGCCCAGATTTTTGTATGTGTGTGTGTGTGTGTGTGTGTGTGTTTGTGTGTGTGTGTGTGGGGGGGGGGGGGGAGGTTGGAGGGTGAAAGATAGCTGCAAATTATTTAAAATGAAAAGCAAAGAAACATTTCATTCGAAGGACAGACAGACTGACATGCAGTAACAAATTTGGGAAGCCTAAATAAAAGTAGTGACTAACTTAAAATGAAAAATATAGATAGAAGAGCCAGGGCAATGTTGTCAAACAGAAAACAAACAAGAGCCCCCAGAGGGCCTGATGGCATTCACCTGACATGGTAGCCTAAATATCAACCCAGGGAATTTATTTGAACATTTAGTTGCATCTGCCCCTCATAAGAAAAGCTTATACAAAATATCCAAAGATTCTGACCGGTGGATCTCAAAAAAAAGGATTTTTTAAAGAATATTCCTCATATTGAACTAAGTTATAATTCAGGATCCCACAGAGAGCCCAAATATGAACCCAAGGACTTGGCTTGAACAAATTTGAATCTCACATCCCTAAGGATGATTCTATATACTAATATCAAAAGATTCTGACTACTGGATTTTAAAGAATATTCCTCTTTTTGAACTAAGTTGTAATTTGGACTCCCACAGGGAGCCCAAATATGAACCCGGGGACTTGGCTCAAACAAACTTGAATCTCACCCCTCTAAGGATGCAGCATCCCAAATATCAAAATATTCTGAAGAGTGGATCAGAAGAAGATTTTTAAAAAATATTCCTCATATTGCGCTAATCTAATCATAGAGAGCCCAAATATGGACCCAGGGATTTGATTTCAACAAACATGTGAATAAATCTTCCAAAGATGTTATATGCAAAATATGAAAGCCTTTGAAGCAGTGGTATGGGAGAAGAGGATTCTTTAATGTTTTTCCCATTACTAAAATGATGACTCCGCATAAGTCCTGGAAAACTTCCCTATGATAAAACTGATGGCAATTTTTTTTTTACCATTCTTTTCGGCTGTTCGTAAGGAAGCGTCACACAAAATAAAAATTCTCAGTGCCATGTAGTTTTGAAGATATGGGCATTTTAAATTTTTTCTATATTTAGATCCTGCAGTTCCCACAGGGCCACAGGAAAATGTTTTGGCATAAATTAGGTACTTACGACCCAATAAGCCCATCATATCAAATTTGCTTCAAATCAGCCTCTCAATTTGGAAAATAGAAATTTTGGTACAATTCGGGCTCCTACAGGAAGACCAAATATGAACCCAGGGACTTGGCTTTAACAAACTTATTTCTCACCTCCCTAAGGGACTTGGCGTAAACAAACTTGAATCTCCCACAGTGAGCCCAAATATGAACCCAGGGACTTGGCGTAAACAAACTTGAATCTCACACTGGCTCACACCGATTAATCGACTAACCAATGATCAATATCTTGATTGATAAAAAAAAGTAATTGATCGGTTAACCGTTACTTTTGAAGTACGGTACTATATGGTAGGGTATTTGATGGCTGGGTTCACATCGCAAAATGCTATACAAAAATGTCCAATTGCTAACCATTTTTCTTTCATATTGGGTAAGCTTATATTCACTATTTATCATCACTTTTTGAAACCAAGATGGAAACTGTTAATCAAATTTTTAAAAACAAAAAATACCCTGTTTGGGTTAACTTTGGAACAAACTTGCTCCAAAACAGGCAAACATTGTCACACTGGCTCACATCAATTGCATGAGACAGAGAAATGCATGCCAGTTACGTGCCAAAATACCTGTTCACTTGCATGATCATTATACTGTATCAGTAGCTGAAAACGGTCATTCTCAACCCTTCACCAAATGCAGGTAGCAGACGATACTTGCACAAGAAATTCTAAAGATTTTCAATGTTTGTCTCAAAAAGATAGCTTATGCCCCCCCCCCCTATTGGAACAAGCTCAATGAGCTTGTTCCAATGAGGGGTCATAAGCTATGTTTTGAGACAAAAATTGAAAATATAATAAAATTTGAATGGACATGTTTGTATATGGCGCTGCCTGGTTTTGTCCATTATGCTGAGTAAAGTTTTAATTATATAAATGGTCAATGGTACAGCAATTATTCAGCTACCTATTGGGGCAAGTGATTATCGGTTACCCAGGTTAACCCATGCGATTAATCAATCACGAAAACCCTTTAATCGTTTCAGCTCTAAAATGAATTTAATTTTATTAAATTTTATCTGATGAAAAAATGCTTATAATTTTGGGGGAATGGTAAATATGGATTTTCTTAACAAGCATTTGCAAGAACATCAGAGGAATGAAATCACCGTTCTCGCAATTTGCAAAACCCTGGTGAACCAAAATATAGGCTTGGCTCGAGGAAACTTAAATCCCACCCGCCTAATGATAGCGCATAGCAAATATCAAAAGATTCTGATTGGTGGGTCTGAAGAAAAAGATTTTTAAAGAATATTCCTCATACTGCACTAATTTCAACATTTGGACTCCCATAGAGGCCAAATATGGACCCAGGGATTTGATTTCAATAAACGTGTAAAAAAATCTTGCAAAGATGGTATATGTGAAATCTGAAAGGTTTTGGAGGAGTGAATTGGGTGAAGAAGAGTCTTAAATGCTTTCTTCATTACCCACAGTGTTACAGAACGCTGACTAAGCATTTTTTTCAAAGTCACGAAAAAGTACCCCATGATTGTCCTGACAGAAATTTGCTTAGACCATTCCATTCTGTTGGTCCCAAGGAAGCTTCACACCAAATAAGAATTCTCAGTGCCATGTAGTTTTGGAGATATGTGCATTTTGAATTTTGTTCTATTTTTAGCTCCTGCGGTTCCCATGGGGGGATGGGAAAATATTTTGGGGCATAAATTAATTACTTATGATCAAATAAAACCAAAAATTAAATTTGGTTCAAATCAGCCTCTTGGTTCGAAAAACAGAAATTTTGGGCGGGGCAAAAATACATGCCCTCCAATAATGAAGGCAAATAAAGACCCACAAACTTCTCTTGGGCAAAACTGAGTCTACACCTCAAAAGGAAGCAGCACACCACATATCGAATCTCTGCTACTCCTGGTTCACAAGAAGATTTTTTTAAGATTTGGGCAAAATTTTGGGGCATGGCCATACTGGGGGCAGGGCAACTTGATTTAAGCAAAATCAAAATGCAATGTCATAACAAACAAGCATCTCACATTTCACTTAAATGATTAATCAGTTCAGCAGTTCTGGAGGAGAAGACGCAAACACCATGTTCACGGACGACGGACGACAGACGGCAAGTGATCACTACACCTCACCCTGACTGAAAGTCAGATGAGCTAAAAACTCAGTGGACCATGAGTGCTGCAGTTGGGCGAGATGCTTGGTTCAAGGAGAGAAGAAACTTGTAGCTGCTGGCTTTCGAAAATGTTGTTAAAACCCAATATATAAATAAATAAACAAGAGGCCCCACAGGGCCTGAAGTGCTCACCTTGAACAGAACATGATATAAACAGAGAACAGAACACGATATAAGAGTCCAAGAATGAATCTACATTAAGCAATCCATCTCCATAGGATACACTGCAAATCTTTGAGCCCCTCAGGAGTGACAAAAACAGTCCAAGCATCATGCCTTTTCTTTAGTTGATTATGATGTAAAATGTGGAGCTCCCCTCTCAAGCACCTTGATACAACCTATGTAGATTACTCTTCACCTCTTGAGGGTACTGAATAAAAAATGTCTAATTCTTCAGCTACTTGGCCAATTCCGGCTCCCATAGGGAGCTCAAATATCAACCCAGGCACTCGATTTGAACAAAGTTGAATCTGATCTCCTTAGGGATGCTGTATACCAAATATGAAAGCATTCTGACTGGTGGATCTGAAGAACAAAATTTTAAAGAAAATTTAAGAAATTTCCTCATATTGCACAAAGTTAAAATTTGGGCTACCATAGTGAGCCCAAACTTTAACCTACAGACCCGATTTGAACAAACTTGAATCTCCCCCCACCCCTCCCCCCTTAGAGATGTTGTATACCAAATACGAAAGCATTCTGAGTGTTGAATCTGAAGAAGAAGATTTTAAAAAAAAACTTCCCCATACAGCCCTAAGTTAAATTTAGGCTACCAAAGGAAGCCCAAATATTAACACAGGGACTTGGTTTGAACAATCTTGAATCTGACCATCATAACAATGAGGAGGGTACCAAACATTAAAAAATTCTGACTCGTGGTTCTGAAGAAGATTTTTAAAGAAAATTCCCCATAAAATTTGGGCTCCTGCATTGAGTCCAAATATGAACGAATGGGCTTCATTTTAACAACCTTGTATCTGACCCGTCTATGGATGCTGTATACCAAATATCAAAAGATTCTGAACATTGGTTCTTGAGAAAAGATTTTCTAAAATGTTTGCAAAAATGCTGCACCAACATTATTCTGATGCCCTCTGCAGAACTCTCTAACAACAACAGAGGGCATTTTTTTACCATTCAATTCTACTGGTTCTAAGGATGCTTTATACCACATAACAGTTCTCTGTTCCAAGTGGTTTGGGAAACATGGGAGTTTGAAAACATTTCTATTTTTTGCTCCCGGGGTTCCCATGGGGATGCAGGGGTTTTTTTGCATGAGGTAAGTACTTATGACCCAATATTACCACAATACTGAATTTCATTCAAATCGGACCATCGGTTCGGAAAATAGAAATTTTGGGTGGTACCAAAAATCTAACCACTGCCATTACAAAGCCAAATATTGCTTCACAAAGTACGTTTGAACAAGCGTGATTCTACACCTCAAAAGGTAGTTCCATAACGAATATAAAGTCACTGTACCCACTGGTTCATAAGATTTTAAAAATATTTTGGGAGCATTTTACCCCACCCCCTCCCTATGGGGCTGGGCATGTTGAGTTAAACAAAAATGTAATACCCATTTGGTACCATTACTCACACAAACTTTAACTTGAATCGACCAAAACATGGTGTTGATGAATGACAGATGGATGGACAATGGATGGAGAGTGATGAGATAAGCCCTGCTTGACTTTGTCGAAGTGAGCTAAAAAAAAAAAAAATTAAACGGTTCATGTCCCATATTTTACCCATGTTATTAAAATTGATAAATTTGTCTCTGGAGTGCAACAAGGTTTATGCTATACATGTAGCATTGCAAAGCCTTCTTGCACTCAAGTGATGGAATACACCTCCATCCAAGCTATTCTGTAGATTATGAGGCCTAAAACAAACCAAGAACATGAACTTATGCATGAATATTATTACAATGAATAGGGGCGCGGTGGCTCAGTTGGTAGAGTTGCAGGCTGCAAGCCGAGAGGTCCTCGGTTCGAATCCCACCTGCGGCAACCGCGTTGTGTCCTTGGGCAAGACACTTCACCCCGATTGCCTACATGGGGGCACGATGACGCTGTGTACTGAGGCGTACTGCACGTCGATGGTGCGCATGTCTTCAACCAATCTAACCCTGCCTGTGCTGCGGTGCAGAGTCCAGAGTTACGATGTTGGAGAGCTGACAGCTGCTCGTCGTTGCTCGGTGGTTCTCTCCGGGTACTCCGGCTTCCTCCACCCGTAAAACTGTCACGGTCACGATTAGCCATTGTGCATAAGTATGTGACCTTAAACACCAATAAATAAATAAATATTACAATGAATACACTGTCTTACACAAAGGAATACCACACAATCCAGTGTAGACTGATTTCAAAAAGTCCTCCGTAAAGGGCAATTTTAACAAACATACAGGCCCAAATAAGCTTCATACACAGTGTAAAAATTCCACAAAATTAATAAACATTCATATATGTTTAATATGAATTAGGAGTATTGTAATTAAAAGTCAATTGTGTGGTTGTTTATAAACTTATATTACTTTGTTATCAGGTGTTAAAAAATATGAATATTTGTAAACACACCCACCCATTTAGATTAGTCCCTGCTCATAGCAGTGACACAGACATACAGTACAGTTGCTGGTCATAATCCTTGCATGGGCAGTGCATGATGTCCATGCATGTTTTTTCGAGGTAATAGAAAATCATCATCAATAAAATTTTAATTAATGAAGCACCGAATTGTATCCTGTGGTTCATTAATTAAATTTTTGATGATTATTGCTGTAAACAATGTTTGAAAACTAATATCATTGCATCCGCTGAAATATTGCCCACCCACAGAAAGTGACCAGTACACAGAAGCACAGAGTCAAGGTAATTGTGTTTTACTGTCTTGAATTTCAAATTTTTTTTTTTTTTTTTTTTTTTTTTTTTGGGGGGGGGGGGGGCGCACCAGACCTCTCCACTGATGAGAGGGTCACACACCCTCTTGTCCTCACCCCTATCTCACTGCTATGTGGCTCAGGTGATACATGTATTACTCTTGCCCCTACACGTAACTTAGATATCCTGGCTTAGCACCAGTATAATGGTAAACTAACATCAAATTGTGTGCTTATGTACAGTAGCTAACATATTGGAAAAGTATAATGAGCTTTGTCAGAAACTTGATCAAGTATTGATGACAAACAACAATTTTCATTACCAGTACCTGGGGCCAGTAATAAAATAAGATTTGCAAATATCACCCTGCATTTTTTTCAGCTATTAACTAACATAAAATTGTGCCCTTCATGAAAATTATTTCGTAACTACCGTTTCTTGTTTTGCTCTTTTAGAAAAAGAAATCACTCCTTTTCTGGCGGGCATACTAAACACCGAGGCAACCGAGGGATACCAAGGTGGAGGAAAACAGGAGAGAAACGGGTATGAGGTGGTGTGTTCTTTTTATTATTTATTTATTGGTGTTTAAGGTCACATTTATCTGCACAACAGCTTATTGTGACCATGGCAGTTTTATGGATGGAGGAAACTAGAGTACCCAGGAGAACCACTGAGCAATGACAAGCAACTGTGAGCTCCCCAACATACTACACAAGCACGGTTAGCCTTGTTCGAAGACAGGTGCACCAAGAACATGCAGTATGCCTTAGTACACAGCATACCTTGCCCCCACATGGGTAGTGGGGGTGAAGTGTCTTGCCCAAGGACACAAAGCTGTTGCTGCAGGTGGGATTCGAACCGAGGATCTCCCGGCTTCCAGTCTGCACCTCTACCTACTGAGCTAATGCACCCCTGAATTCTGATTATGTAAATAGATTTAAGCAATACTAGTATGTGATTGGTTTTAATACCATATTTGAGAATTATGGGTGCTGAAGTAATAAGAGTGCGCTGAAAAATCTTCCCTTTTGTATTTAGTAGGTAGCTTGGTAATGGTAAAGTGACTTCACCTCAGTAAGCAACAGTGTGAAAGCTGGCAGCCATCTTTAATATCGGGCCGCCACACCTAAAAAACACTTGTTCTCATCCGAAGGTGATAACAAAGGTACCCAAGAAGTTTCATGAAGATCGGTTCATAAATACAGCCTCCAGACTTAGCGTATTGACATGTGCACTTACAGTGTATAAGTAGCACTGATAAATTAAAGGTCATCTAATTTGCATAATTTCTGCAAGAGAAAAAACACCTGCATTATACAGTATTTTTTGTGATGTACAGTTAAAACTAGAAGTCCTGTCACGAACTGTGCGCTTATCTAGGCTTAATTGCACGTATGAATTGCGCGCAATTGTCATATCGAATGGCATCCAAAGCACGGCAGGTTCTCCTGGTTACTTATAGCAAACACAGGCAATGTTTCTGCCAATGGACCTCTGGGTTACCCGGAGGTCCATTGGCTGAAACATTGCTTGTGCACAGGCCATATTTACAGAATTTGATTGCCTTACTATGGTCATATCGCGTAGATTAACACGCATATCGACGTGCTATTTGTGCGCATTTCAGGACAGGACTTTTAGTTTTAACTGTATTCCATGTTACTAAACATTCATACAAAAATTTATTCAAATCAGAACTTTCATACAGAAGTTCTGTACAAAAAACTGATCGCACTAATTTTAGTACAAATTGGCTGCTAGTGGCCATCTTGAATTTCGAACTGCACCCCAAAACACTCGCTCTCATCCCACGGTGATAACAAAAGTACCCAAGACGTTTCGTAAAGATCGGTTCATAAATATGGCCACTAGCCTGAGCCGTATAGAAGTTGTGTACAAAAAACTGATTGGACCTAATTTTGGTACAAAATGGCCACTGGCAGCCATCTTGAATTTTGGATCGCACCCCAAAACACTCGTTCTCGTCCCTAGGTGATAACAAAGGTATGCAAGAAGCTTGGTGAAGATCCGTTCATAAATACAGCCCCTAGCCCAATCCGTATTGACATGTGTACTTACTGTGTATAGGTAGCACTGAATAAATCAAAGTTCATCTAATTTGCATAATTTCTGTACAAGAAAAAAACCTGTATTTTATGTGATGTAGTCCATGTTACTAAACAAACATACAAAAATTTATTCAAATCAGAACTTTCATACAGAAGTTCCGTACAAAAAACTGATTGCAGTAATTTCAGTACAAAATAGCTGCCGGCGGCCATCTAGAAGTTTGGACTCCCCCCCCCCCCCCCCCCAAAAAAAAAACACTCATTCTAACATCATGGTGATAACAAAGGTACCCAAGAAATTTCGTAAAGATCGGTTCATAAATATGGCCTCTAGCCCAAGTTGTATAGAAGTTCTGTACAAAAAACTGATTGTACCTAATTTCAGTAAAAAATGGCCACTGGTAGTCATCTTGAATTTTGGACTGCACCCAAAAACATTCATTCTCATCCCAAGGTGATAACAAAGGTACCCAAGAAGTTTCATGAAGATCAGTTCATAAATACTGTACAGCCTAGCCCGAGCCGTATTGACATGTGCACTTACTGGGTATACATGTAAGTAGCAGTGAATAAATTAAAGTTCATCTAATTTGCATAATTTCACAACGAGAAAAAAACCTGTATTATATGTGATGTACTCCATGTTACTAAACATTCATACAAAAAATTTATTCAAATCAGACCTTTCATACAGAAGTTCTGTACAAAAACGCTGATTGCACTAATTTCTGTACAAAATGGCTGCTGGAGGCCATCTTGAATTTTGGACCGCACCCAAAAACACTCGTTCTCGTCCCACGTGATAACAAAGGTACTCAAGAAGTTTCGTAAAGATCGGTTCATAAATACAGCCTCTAGCCCGAGCCGTATTGAATTGCTGTTCCCGAACAGACGGACAATGGGCCATGACATAACCTTAAATTTGACTTTCTCGAAGTTGAGCTAAAAATGGAGAGTATCCAGAGTATCACAAAACAAAAACCTATTTGTAAAGGACTCCTCCTTTCAAGGACAATGGGGCAGTGTTGGCATTCACCACCATGCTGCCTTTTTGCTGCATTTTGAATTCCTGTGTTTGTTGTTCTAATGAAATATTATTTTATTATTATCAGTTATGGTACAAATATGGTACCGATAGCACACTTTCAGGAACCGCTGATGTCTGATGTCGACTGTGTGTCAGTGCGTGAGGTGCACACATACTTTTGGGGTTCTATACACCACATCCTTCATTTTGCTATATAATTTGTGTAAATTTATTTGGAATTTATAGAATTTCAGACTTGTAAATTTCATAGTATTGTTTTTGCCTTAGTTATGGTGCTTTATAAGTAATGGGCAATTTAGTTTGAAAAAAAGGGGTTCATGAATATTCAGTCACAGGAAGATTCAGCCCTCATAATTTTTCTGAGAATATTCGGTCCCCAATTTCATTAATGCCCCCACCCCTCTCTCCTGTTAACCCATATAATGGACATCCCAAAAGACATTTTAATATCTAGATATTTATGCTTGTTCGCAACTTATTATGGACACAAATGGACACAGAGTCAAGGTAATTGTGTTTTACTGTCTTGAATTTCAAATGTTTTTAGGGGGGTGGGGTGGGGGGAGGTGCACCCGACCCATCCACTGATTAGAGGGTCACACACCCTCTTGTCCTCGCCCATATCTCACTGCTATGTGGCTCAGGTGATTCTGTGCATCATATTCTTTATTACCCGGCCCCACTCCCACTAGATATTACTCTTGCCCCTACATGTAACTTAGATTTCCTGGCTAAGCACCAGTATATAGTGGTAAACCAACATCAAATTGTGCGCTTATGTCCAGTCGCTAACATACTGGAATAGTATAATGTGCTTTGTCAGAAACTTGATCAAGTATTGATGACAAACAGCAATTTTCATTAGCAGTACCTGGTGCCAGTAATAAAATAAGATTTGCAAATATCACCCTGCGTTTTTTCAGCTATTAACTAAGATAAAATTGTGCGCTTCATGAAAATTATTTCGTTACTACCTGTTAAAAATTACTGTTTCTTGTTTTGCTCTTTTAGAAAAAGAAATCACTCCTTTTCTGGCGGGCATACTAAACACCAAGGCAAACCGAGGGATACCAAGGTGAATGAAAACTGGAGAGTCTAAACGGGTATGAGGTGGTGTGTTCTTTTTATTATTTATTTATTGGTGTTTAAGGTCACATTTATCTGCACAACAGCTTATTGTGACCATGGCAGTTTTATGGATGGAGGAAACTAGAGTACCCCAGGAGAACCACTGAGCAATGGCAAGCAACTGTGAGCTCCCCAACATACTACACAAGCTGGGTTAGCCTTGTTCGAAGACAGGTGCACCAAGAACATGCAGTATGCCTTAGTACACAGCATACCTTGCCCCCACATGGGTAGTGGGGGTGAAGTGTCTTGCCCAAGGACACAAAGCTGTTGCCGCAGGTGGATTCGAACCGAGGATCTCTCGGCTTGCAGTCTGCACCTCTACCTACTGAGCTAATGCACCCCTGATGGCGTATTCTGATTATGTGAATAGATTTAAGCAGTATAAGTATGTGATTGGTTTTAATGCCATATTTGAGAATTATGGGCACTGAAGTAATAAGAGTGCACTGAAAAATCTTCCCTTTGGTATTTAGTAGGTAGCTTGGTAATGGTAAAGTGACTTCACCTCAGTAAGCAACAGTGTGAAAGCTGGCAGCCATCTTTAATATCGGGCCGCCACACCCAAAAAACACTTGTTCTCATCCGAAGGTGATAACAAAGGTACCCAAGAAGTTTCATGAAGATCGGTTCATAAATACAGCCTCCAGCCTTAGCGTATTGACATGTGCACTTACATTGTATAATTTGCATAATTTCTGCAAGAGAAAAAAACCTGTATTATACAGTATTTTTGTGATGTATTCCATGTTACTAAACATTCATACAAAAGTTTATTCAAATCAGAACTTTCATACAGAAGTTCTGTACAAAAAACTGATTGCACTAATTTTGGTACAAAATGGCTGCTAGTGGCCATCTTGAATTTCGAACTGCATCCAAAAACACTCGCTCTCATCCCACGTTGATAACAAAGGTACCCAAGACGTTTCGTAAAGATTGGTTCATAAATACGGGCTCTAGCCTGAGCCGTATAGAAGTTGTGTAGAAAAAACTGATTGTATCTAATTTTGGTACAAAATGGCCTCTGGCAGCCATCTTGAATTTAGGATCGCACCCCAAAACACTCATTCTCGTCCCTAGGTGATAACAAAGGTACCCAAGAAGCTTGGTGAAGATCCGTTCATAAATACAGCCCCTAGCCCGAGCCGTATTGACATGTGTACTTACTGTGTATAAGCAGTACTGAATAAATCAAAGTTTGTCTAATTTGCATAATTTCTGTACAAGAAAAAAACCTGTATTTTATGTGATGTATTCCATGTTACTAAACAATCATACACAAATTTATTCAAATCAGAACATTCATACAGAAGTTCTGTACAAAAAACTGATTGCAGTAATTTCATTTTCAGTACAAAATAGCTGCCAGCGGCCATCTAGAATTTTGGACTCCCCCCAAAAACACTCATTCTAACCCATTGGTGATAACAAAGGTACCCAAGAAATTTTGTAAAGATCGATTCATAATTACGGCCTCTAGCCCAAGTTGTATAGAAGTTCTGTACAAAAAACTGATTGTACCTAATTTCGGTACAAAATGGCCACTAGTAGCCATATTGAATTTTGGACCACACCCCAAAACACTCATTCTCATCCCAAGGTGATAGCAAAGGTACCAAGAAGTTTCATGAAGATCAGTTCATAAATACAGCCTAGCCCGAGTCGTATTGGCATGTGCACTTACTGGGTATACATGTAAGTAGCACTGAATAAATTAAAGTTCATCTAATTTGCATAATTTCAGCACGAGAAAAAAACCTGTATTATATGTGATGTACTCCATGTTACTAAACATTCATACAAAAATGTGTTCAAATCAGAACTTTCATACTGAAGTTCTGTACAAAAAACTGATTGCACTAATTTCTGTACAAAATGGCTGCTGGAGGCCATCTTGCATTTTGGACGCACTCCAAAACACTCGTTCTCATCCCACGTGATAACAAAGGTACTCAAGAAGTTTGGTAAAGATCAGTTCATAAATACACCCTCTAGCCTGAGTCGTATTGAATTCTGAAATATTATTTTATTTGGGGGCGCGGTGGCTCAGTTGGTAGAGGTGCAGGCTGCAAGCCGAGAGGTCCTCGGTTCGAATCCCACCTGCGGCAACCGCGTTGTGTCCTTGGGCAAGACACTTCACCCCGATTGCCTACATGGGGACACGATGACGCTGTGTACTGAGGCGTACTGCACGTCGATGGTGCGCATGTCTTCAACCAATCTAACCCTGCCTGTGCTGCGGTGCAGAGTTCAGAGTTACGATGTTGGAGAGCTGACAGCTGCTCGTCGTTGCTCGGTGGTTCTCTCCGGGTACTCCGGCTTCCTCCACCCTTAAAACTGTCACGGTCACGATTAGCCATTGTGCATAAGTATGTGACCTTAAACACCAATAAAATAAAATAAATAAAATATTATTTTATTATTATCAATTATGGTACAAATATGGTACCGATAGCACACTTTAAGGATCCGCTGATGTCTGATGGTGACTGTGTGTCAGTGTGTGAGATGTACACATACTATACACCACATCCTTCATTTTGCTATATAATTTGTGTAAATTTATTTGGAATTTATAGAATTTCAGACTTGTAAATTTCATAGTATTGTTTTTGCCTTAGTTATGGTGCTTTATAAGTAATGGGCAATTTAGTTTGAAAAAGGGGTTCGTGAAGATGCAGTCACAAGAAGATTCAGCCCTCATACTTTTTCTTAGAATATTCGGTCTCAGTCGTGGTCGAATGTCATCACCTCTTGAGGTCAAATCCTCACAGAATTTTTTTTTTTTAAATATTCTATGCATTTTTTCTATTGTTTTATGTAAAGGATTTATGATTACTAATTATGACAAAATTACAAGTGCGATATGAAACAAACCTTAATGAAGCTGGAACAAAAAAAACCTTCCCAAAACAAGCTTTGAGAGGTTCTCAGCTCGAATCCCAATTGCGGCAACTGAAATAAGGCGTACTGCACATCGATGGTGCACTTGTCTTCAACCAATGCTAACCCTGCTTGCTTGGAGTTGCAATGTTGAGAAGCTGACAGTTGCTTGTCATTGTTGCTCGGTAGTTCTCTCTGGGTGCTCTGGCTGGGTTCCTCCCCCAGTAAAAATGTTGGGTGGCCCCGGCTGTAAAAATTGTTGTTAAACCCAATAAATAAAGAAATCAAATTTGCTGAATCCAAGACCTTTGAATGATGGTTTTGATTGGGGTGTGTGTGTGTGTGTGGGGGGGGGGGGGGGGGGTATACAGTTGTGCCCACTTAATTGGATATATCTTAATTGTATACAGTTGAAACTAGAAGTCCTGTCCCGAATTGTGCGCTTATCTAGGCTTAATTGCGTGCAATTGCCATATCGAATGGCATCCAAAGCATGGCAGGTTCTCCTGATTACTCATAGTAAACACAGGCACTGTTTCTGCCAATGGACCTCCGGGTTACCGGGAGGTCCATTGGCTGAAACATTGCTGGTGCACAGGCCATATGTACAGAATATGATAGCCTTACTGTGGTCATAACGCGTAGATTAACGCGCAAATCGACGTGCTATTTGTGCGCATTTCATGTTAGGACTTCTAGTTTTAACTGTATCCCTGTTAATAGAATATAATTTCCCAACACAAAACCATTTACCTCCAGTACAAATTTGACCTGGTAATTGAATATAGGTTATAGAGTAATCTCCTGTTAACTGAATAAAAAATCTTGTAACATGTTGAGAAATTGCCCGGACTCTTCCCAGTTTTCCTTTGGTTATAGACCAATTTGGCCTCAGTACATTCAATACAGGCATTTAATCTATAATATCTTGTTTGACAGAGCTCATGGAGCTCTGTCAAACAAAATATAATAGAATAAATGCTAAGTTTATCTCTGGAATACAGGAACGTGACACAATCCCTGTTAATTGAATACTCCTGCTAATTGAATAATGTTATTGGCAAAGTGGCTCTTCAATTAACAGGGTTCCACTGTACAGCAAAAACAAATATCACAAACTAATAATGAAACTATGTACTTGTGAAATTTTCATGTGGTCATTCTACAAAATGTTTTAGCTGGTACTATACAGTTTTGAAGGTTAAAGGGCTCAGTACTTAGAGGTGAAGGCTGTAAGCCAAAGGGTCCTCTATCAAATACCACCTGTGGCAACCACTTTGTTTCCTTGGGCAATACACTTCATTCCCACTGCCCACGTAGTGCCATTGTGTACCAAGGCATACTGCATGTCAATCGTACACTTGTCTTCAACCAATGCTAACCCAGCGTGTGTGCTGTTTGTACGTTAGATGTTTGTAATTGCTCTGTGGTTCTCTCTGGCTTTTCCCACCTGTAAAACTGTCCGACATGAAGTGACCCTGGCTATCGAAGTGTCATTAAACCCCAATAAATAAATCAATAAGAATCATGTGTCCCTATTCTGGACAACAGTTTGGGGCAAATTGCCATCCTTTGGATGGTTTGGGTTAGATTAGTATCCAGTTTGGGTCAAATTGTTGGAGGACAGTTTGGATGCAATTCTCACGAATTCCAGTCACTTTGGCCCCAAGTCATTTTGGCCCCAGTCATTACAGCCTCAGATCAATTCAGCCCCAATATACCAGGTCATTTCGGCCTCTTTAAATATTTTCAAATATTGTTTGAATTTTAACATTTTTCTATTTAATTTTTTTTCAACATATATATCTCTCAATTAGATATTCAGGTATACATGATATATGTCTAGTAGATTTTCTTTCAAGATGAATAAATAAAAGAAAAGTTTCAGCATGTCGAAGATGCACATGGACTATGTGGGATTTGAAATCACTTGTGACCTGAATAATTTTATTTGCTTATGAATCTATGAGAGCCGGAAGCGAGGGTAAGTAATGTGATTTGGTTTGAGTGTACGCCTTGGAAGTGGGGCACTGGGATCAGACCCCCGTGGACATCGAACTGGAAGGGGACTAGGAATTGCACATAACTACAAGGATTCTGCTCTGTGTTTTAGAAAATGTGGACATATTTATGGTAGTATCAAAGTCGCAGTTTGGTGGTTGTTTCAGAAAAAAAAAAGAAAAAGAAACCCTGTGAACCTCAAACTGGAAGGTGACTAGGAATTGTGCATAACAATATGAATAAATGACTGCATATTCCGGTACTTTGCAAAATTTCAAAGTAAAATAATTTCTCTTACTTATACAGATAGCATCTTAAATGTATGTAAAATTGAACACATGGATAATTTTTAATGTCATGTATAACTGTTCTGTACACTGTGTAAATACAAATAACTGAACATTACTTAATAAAGGTAATTAACCATTATTTCTAAACATGAACTATGCACTGATCTTTATAGATCTCTACACTTAAAATGGTGCCGAAATGACCAAGGGACCAAAGTGACTAGGACAGAGATGACTTTGAGGTCGAATTGACCAGAGGACGAAATGACTTGGAGCCGAAGTGATTGGATATCATTCTAACAGATGAGAGACGTTAATTAGGCCCTATTACAGAACACATTGAATGTGAATTTACTGCAGAGATAATTGCTCGACGATATATTATATTAATATTTTTTCAATAAATATCGAACAATCTATTAATATTTTTTTTAAGAATTATTTTCAGGAGTTAAAAAGAATATTGTAGTGTATCTAAAATATCCTAACAGATGTGTACTGCTTTTCTTTTGGATGATTCTTCCCTGGGCCTAGTTCTCCCCAGGCTGAAGATTCCCCCAGTTCCCGAAAAAAGATGACATGCCATTTTCAATGGCGGTAAATATCCAAAAAGGGTTATTATTTTCCATTTTTTAGTTTTTGAAACTACGAAGCACTGTTCAGAAATACAGATGCACCAAAAAGTAACACATTATTACTTTGTTTTGGTTTCTAACGGGACTGAAAGCAACCTATCAGTATCACTTTTTCGAATTACACCCATTTCGTCTGCTAACCAAATCATCCGCTGCAATTTTACCCAAGTCGTCCTCTACAATTATACCCAACACGTCCGAAACTCGTTCGCTGGGGGAAAGTATTCAAGTATTGCATTTTGAATCATTTTTTATTTATATAATAATTTTATTGTATAATTTATTGTATATTATCTATTGTAATATATCTTAATGTACCTCCATTGTAATATATCTTAATGTACCTCCTTGCATTAAATTTCATATATGTGTATGAAATTCTGAAAACAGAAATGTCAGAACAAAATAAACTATCCAGCCATCTAATAAATTTTAATTACTGTTTATTCAATGGATTACCAATAAAAATTATATTATTACAGTAAAAGTTCTTAAAGTATATGTACGTTATATTAAGTTCCACAACATAATCTTATAATTTTGCAATTTTTCATTGAAGAGCTCCACCGGCACCTTACAGTGAATAATTGCAAAATTATTAGCATAAGTATTATAAGAATTAATTATATTAAGAAATACAACAAAATTTGTTATATTAAGTTCTGCAACATAATCTTATAATTTTGCAAGTATTCATCGAGGCGCACCGTCGCTTTACAACGAATAATAGCAAACTTATTAGCAAATGTATTATAAGAATTAATTATATTAAGAAACGCATCAAAATTTATAGTTTATTAAATTCTGCAACATAATCTTATAATTTTGCAATTATTCTTGGAAGAGCATCACCGGCGCTTTACAATGAATAATCACAAAATTATTAGCAAATGTATTATAGGAATTAATAATATTAAGAAACGCATCAAAACGTGTTATAATTATATTAAGAAATGCATCAAAACTTGTTATATTAAGTTCCATAACATAATCTTATAATTTTGCAATTATTCCAGGGGGAGGGGGGTTCTGGGGGGGGGGGGGGGGGGACCAAAAATTTGCAAGACGTGATGTGGGGGTGGGTGAGTCTCTTGAGTGCACCAAAAATGTGCATTTCCAACTTGTGCAATTTTTTAAAAACATATCAATATATCAGCCAATATATGACATCATTTGTGTTTCAAACCTTGAAGATGATGTTGTACATCACACTCTTAACATAAATACAACATCAGGAGGCTTTATATGTGAGAATATTGGGCTTAATCTGGGGAAATGTCACACGTTAGTAGGGGGTGGGTGTCTTGTTCGAAATGTAGAAAATGTGCAGACATATTTTCCTTGACAAGCGGACGACTCGGTTTGCGGACGAAACGTCCGTATACCCTTTTTTCAAGCAAACTTTTCCTTACTTTTACAACACCTTAACATTCGGATAATTCAACAACTGAGTTTCTGTTCATCTTGATATTTCACGAGATACGTGCCAATGCATATCTGTATACAATCGCACCAATATAACAACAATTATCAGTTATATTATCGGTTATATGTACGTTTTTTTCGATTGAGGTTATCACTGGCAGACAAGCTGCAACGAAATCAGGACTGAGAGTTCGATCTGAAATGACGAGATCATCAGCTGAGCATATTGACAAACCTCCAGAAGGACAGAACTCGAGTAATAATAGTAACACTTTGGCCGGCCGCTGATTTGTCGCGGTTCTCGGTTGAGAAGGCCTGGTTACCCCTGAAGTGTAGATATGTAGGCCAATGTATCACGCAAAGCTTTGAGGTGAAACAAAAAACATTTGATTCCCAGAGGGGGACAGGCCAATTGCAATTGCATGGGCAATTCGACACCGGAAGTTACGTGGTTTTTTCACTGAAATTTACTGTCCACTTCAAAAATCACATTGACGGCTATAGAGAATTCTGTTCTGGAACACATTTATCTGACTGGGTATGTGGAACTCTTTGCGGGCCTACGGCCCGCTTGGGGTTCCTATTATCTCTAAAATAAAATCATATCATCTACGTGGATTCGCCTTGTGAAAATGCATGAGAGAGTGCCAAAAAGTACAGACTAACTCCAGGCATATAGGTACTCTCCCATAAATTTTAACAAGGCAAATCACATGAACAAATTTTGACAGTCAACAATAATTTAGCACTCTGTTGATTAAGAAGTAAATCTGGCTTCTAGATTTCAAAGGCAGGCTCCAAGTCTGGCTCTTATATATAAATGCTCAATCGGTCCCTGTGTGCAATACGCCATAGCACATAGCGCCATCGTCCCGCATGGCATCAATCGGGATTAACCCTTTACCTAACATGAAAAGCAGACGACACTTGGAACAAAAATTCTTGAATAACTAATTTTTTTCATTTTTTGTCTCAAAAACATAGGTTATGACCCCTCGTTGGAACGAGCTCGTTCCAACGAGGGGTCATAACCTATGTTTTTGAGACAAAAAATGAAAATATTTTGAAAATTAATTGGCGATTTTTGAGAATAGCGCTGGCCGGTTTTGTCCGTTACGTTGGGTAAAGGGTTAAGTGCCTGGCCCAACGACACTACGCACTTTGGTTTGATATTTAGTACTAGCTGTCTGGCAGAGAATATGACAGACTTAACGTTTTGATGATATATTACTGATGTACTCAAACTCATGCCAGATGGCACTGGTGAGAGTGAATTATTGATGCTTTTTTATGTAGCCCAGTCATGTATTCGAAATTGCGAAGGTAACTGACCCGCCATTATTATATTGTGGAGAGATGCGCTTTTCTTGTGGTATTTCAGTTGGTGGTGTTGGGAGGAAATCGAAGGGGGGATAAGGGCGCTACGTGTTGTTTAAAAGATAGTCGGGTATTTTTGGAAAAGTTCTGGAGGGAGAGAGAAGGAGGGGGAGAGAGAGAAGGAGATGAGGAGGGAGAGGGGGAAATAGAGAGAATGAGAGAGAGAAAGAGGGAGGGAGAGCGAGAGGGAGAGAGAGAGGGAGGAGGGAGAGAGAGAGAGAGGAGAGAGAGGGAGAAAGAGAGAGAGGGAGAGAGAGAAAGAGGGAGAGAGAGAGAGAGAGAATGTATGGGTGATTGGTGGTTATCAGGGATGTCGCTAGACGCGTATCTCAAACCCACCTCGCACTCCCCCAATTATCCCCTAAAATGTCAAAAGTTTGAAATTCGGTGATGTAAATAAAAAAGCTGAAAATTCGATAATATCAATTTAACCCTTTACCCAACGCAGACGATATCAAAATTTATTATTTTAAATATAGTTTTTTCAAATTTTTCAAAAAATTTCAACAAAACCATATCATGTGACCCCTCGTTGGAACGAGCTCGACGAGCTCGTTCCAACTAGGGGTAACATGATATGGTTTTGTTGAAATTTTTTGAAAAATAATATTTTTTCAACTACTGAATTTGCATATTACGCGGGCCGACGCGGGAAGACGCGGCCGATTCGTTGGGTAAAGGGTTAAATTACTCTTGTCTTATTTTTTTCACCCAGAGCCAAAGTGATTTTCCAATTTTCAATCAAATTGTCAAATCGAATCTGAGACCTGTCCAGTTTTTCGAATTCATGGTTCTGTTTCCCTTACACTGACCAGACTACACTGAGCAAATGTCTACTTTATGAATTCAGGTTAGACTGGGAATGCGATTTTTCAAAGGGTTAATGTTATGATTGTTATTCCAGGAGGCAAGGACTATAGACTGACTGATATACAGCCAATACCCACGCCTCCCCACTGACTGAAAGTCAGTTGACAGCCATTGGCGCGCTCATGGTACGTTGAGATGTCTGACCGTTGCCTGCTGCTGAATAGCTGTCAGCCTATAGTCCTTGGTTAGCCTGGTCATTATAAGGGAAGCTCATTTCCTCAGGCCAAGATTGCCCGAGCACGACAACTTGCATGTACAGCTTCACGGAGTTTACTAATAACAGGACTGGGGATATTTCAGTCCCCGGTAACAATGTGTTGACAGACAGGTATCTATATTAGTGCAGCAGTCAAACTCCAAATTGTGACTTGGACCCCACTGGAGCGATAATAAAACGAAATTGGAAGTTTATTTGTTACTCGTGCCATCTGAAAAGTGATGTTAGAATTTTGAGGTTCGTGTTGAAATATGAAAAAAATGCATCTTTCAGGGAAAAATCGAAAAATGTACATGGCATGTGGAGAAATGGTCGTGTGAACAAACATAAAGGTTAATTTTTACCAGTGTGTTTCCCGTTTCTGTTACATGTTCATGCCAACGATAAACGTGAAAAACATTAGAAAAAAACGTATTTCGTCTTATTTTGGGCATTTGTTCTAATTGTTTTTAAAAAATTCGAGATTTTTAAACTAAATTAAAAAGTTTGAGCTCAAAATTCTGTTTGAAACAGTTCACAAATTTATCGATTAAAATTTTCTACAGGAAAAGGAGGAATATAACGATATTAAATACCCCACATTTTACTAGGATACATGGGTATGAATAACACTACCCCTCTAAATTGGCATTAGTGGTATGTTAAGGATCACTCGATCAATATTAGGGACATCTCATAGAGACATATCAATTGACTTCATGTCGCAGTGTATTGTGTTGTTACGTGTATTGTCATGGTAGCCCGTTGGAGTGACAATGTTATTAGTGCCCAGTTCTTTACTACCAGAATAGTCTATTTTGTCCTATCTTTTCCTTGTTGTCTCAGGTTCTGACCTTTCCCTCGACCAGGACTGAGTAGCCTTGTCCAAGTACAATCGAGACATGTATGAGATCTGCTTATGTTAATAATGTGTTCACAACACATACCGATCATGGACACATACAAACAGTACTGAAATGTGCTTATGTGATGGTGCGGGCGGTGACACAGAGACACATGCTGGATGTGCTTAGATGTGATGATGTGATAGTGCTCAGTCTACCTCAAAACGTTCATACGGGTATTTGATGATAGGTATGGCATGGTAATGCAGTATTGAAGGATACATTATGATAGCTATTGATGGCAGTTGTGATTCTTATGATGTAGATAGCTCATTGAACATCCCATGGCCTTCGTAGGACCTAGACTATTAAAACCGACTTGTCCATCGTCTCGAGCGTCTGTCCTATGATCAGCTTCTTCTGTATTCATTAAATACTATAATGTTCTACTCTTATTGGATTGTACTATGGCGACCATTATTTATCCTGTACAAGGCTCTTCAGCCATTACTACTGCCTAATAGCCTTACTACATGCGTATCGGCTTATGTGATAGTACACAATGTCCTCAAAACATGTATCACACGCGTTCATGCAGGTATTTGAGGTTATTTATGACACGGTAATGTGATACTCAAGGATACAGTTTGTAGGATAGCTTTCTGAGGATAGTTGTGACTCCCTGTTCTGGTGAGACACCTACCTCCAACCCCTTTCTATGGCTTTCGTAGGTCATTGGCCATTCTTACCGACTTGTTCTAGGTCTCTGCTGTCTGTCATGTGATCAGATACTACTGTCTACATCCAGTACTGTAGCGTTCTCCTAATCTTGCTGGTTTGTACCAAAGCGACCTTTATTTGTCCAGTACAAGAATATTCCGCTACTACTATCCAACAGTTTCACTTCTAGGCTTCTGACAGCAAAAAAAATAAAAAATACACATCACGCATGTAAAGAGTGCCTGAAGATGTTTACAAAGAAATGCCAGCTTTATTGTCAAAAGAAGACTTTACAAAGATCCGGAATCTACCAATGCAGTAGATTTTAAAAAATATCACCCAGAAAAGACAACCAATGAAGATGCGAGAACCGACAGAAAATCAACGGAACTCCCACAACAGAGATAACCAGCAGGGCAGCCTGCAACACATACACAGAACGACACGCGTGTGTGAATGGGTTGATCGATGTGGCGCGAGTGTCAGCGCGGAAGGATAGAACGAGAGGCCATATCGATTAACCCTTTCACACACGCGTGTCGTTCTGTGTTTATTACACGCCTTGAGGGTTATAAAAACAATTATTAGAAGGACACTCAGCTATTTATTTGACAACTATCAACAAAAAGAACACATTTTGTCGCCAACCAAACTTGCCCTGACTTCCAATGTGTTCTATGTGCCTACAGGCACATAGAACACATTGGAACTCAGGGGACGATTGTCAGCTATATCGCTAAGGATTGAAAATGTAATTGCGGTGCACCAGTTGTAGAAAATTCCAGTGAAATTTCGCTTCTATTTAAAAATAGTCCGTCAACGATTTCCGTATATGTGCGGATTTTCATTTTCCGCATGGTTCAGTATAGCTGGAGATGGGGATTTCATAGAACAGGCGTGTTCTAAATATGGGTGTGACACTAAAGCATCTAGATGTCGCACCATTGTACTACCATATTCCAGCGACGAAGGAACAAGAAGAAAGACAAACGCCTTAGTTGGGCCCAAACTCCTGGAAAGCAGACAAAAACGTACAGTCATTAGGGATATCGATGGGCGAGCTGCCTCAAATCTGCACAGTCAAATGATATAGATCGTGGGGCCATGGACCAGAAATGAACACGAAAAGATACTTCGGTGGCGCAAGATATCATAGACTTACACAAAATTCTCTAATGGGGTCATAGCATTACAGTCTATTATAATGAAGAATAATGGGGACCATTAGACCAGTTCCAACCACCCCAGTAAGATAGTTTTATCAGTTTATGCACCAACAAACTAAGGTTTAATACCGGGAACGGGGATTTCACAGTTCTGCGGCTCCAGGTTCTGAAGGTCAATCACAATAACAGGGGAATTCATAGACTATGGTATCAATAATTGCGTAGTATATACTATTAGAAAAAAGTAGGGGATATTTGATAAAAGTGAGATATATGAATAAATATATTTATATTTTCATCAAGGTGAATGATTTCAGCGATAGTTGGTTGTCTGACAAGCACACATTCCACGTACTGTGCTGTAGAAGATATGGATGGTCAGTCAGAGAATTTACCACATTCAGTCCAAGACCTCAATACCTTGTAAATCCCCCTCGGTTCGCGGGACTAGCGTGGATCCGACGTGGCATACTCCTCACCAAACGTCAGATATCAGCTTGACTGATGTTATTCCTTTCTTCCTGCAGTGCAGCGGCGAGTTCCTGGACATTGGTAGGGGACTGATGGGGTTGTCGTAGGGGCCTGCCAAGCATATTCCGGACGTGCTCGATTGGTGAAGATGCAGGCCAAGGCAGTGTAGTGATGTTCTGATTCTGGAGGAACTCTGTAGCGATACGGGCCCTGTGTGCTCTTGCATTGTCATCTTGGAAAATGAATCGACGACCGTGACGTGGAGCAAATGGCATCACATGAGCAGCTAACATGTTGTCACGGTAATGCTGTTCTGCTTGTCATGGTTATGCATCCCCACACCATAACCGATCCACCATCAAAACGGTCGTGCTGCCTAACGGTTACATTATGGTATCGTTCGATCCGCCGCCATACACTGTTTCGTCTGTTGTGGAAGTCGAGAGTGAATCTCGATTCATCGGAAAACATGACATTGCTCCACCGATGATTGTCCCAGCGCTGTCGTGCTTAACACCAATTCCGCCTTGCTGCAATGTGACGTTCAGTCAAACGTGGAATTATTCGAGGTCGTCGAGCGCACAATTCCAGCTGTTCAGGCGCTTTCGGATATTCTGACCACTGACTCGCACATATGTCGCTCAGTGCAGCTGCTGTCCAAATTCTGAGGCACTTTGATGGCGGTTACGTAATGTTGTGGTTCGGATGAAACGATCCTGGTTAGCAGTTGTCGCCCTTGGACGACCTGTCCGACGTCTGTCATCAACATTGCCTGTCTGACGGTAGGGTGACCACAACCTGCTGATCACCGACTGGGTAACGTTGGGAGTTTGAGCCACTGCAGCCAGTCTGTTGCGAGCTTCCAACATGCCAACGGCACGTAAACAGTCGTCACGTGTCGGTCTTCGCATACCTCAAAGTTAAGCTTCGACCAGAAACTATTGATGAACGAGTTTATACCAAGAAAAAAACGATGAGACCTCCGATAAAGCCCGTCCAGTACAAATGAAACGTACCCCACAGACATTAACGGCGCTCGGGCGATAAACCTGCACGAAGGTTTCGTGGCCGGTGACATCCATGATCCACACTAAACTTGGTAACATATTATTTTGTCCAATCACGCGTATCCAACACCATTTTCTGAAAATATCAACATCAGTTTGGATATCCCCTACTTTTTTAAATAGTACACTTTATGAGATTAAGGGCGAATATCAGATTTTTCCGAGACCAGCATCGCCGTTGGAGCTATGCTTTAATCTCGCGAACGGGAATTTCCCGGTTACTGGTTCAGAAAATGAGTACTAATGCCTGGGAATTTCATAGAACAGAATCGGGAATCAAAGGTTGCGTTCCGCAACCCTTGATTCCCGGTTCTGTCCTATGAATTTCCTGGGTATCGGTACTGATATTCAGAAACGACAATCGGAAAATTCCCAACATCGTGACTGACTTTCAAAATTGAGAACCAGAAAATTCCCGTTCCTGGATTAAACCCAAATTACAATTAAGACGCAGAAACGATGAAAACAGAATGAAGATTGAAGAGGACGAATAGAGAAGACAGAACACAACGAATGCTAACGAATAACAAAGGGAAGCGAGCAGAACGAAGTTTAAAGTGAAATGAACAGAACAAAGATAGAAGAATTGAAAGAATTAAACAAAGGCTGAACTCTTATCATTGAACAAACTTTAAGCTTAAATTGTCAGTAATATACCAAATGCTTTTTGTGGGGGGAATCAAATACCCCTGACAATGGAGTTACATTTTATCGTGGGACAGCGGTCCCCAGATAGATGTCCAAAATATGTCTTCCAATAGTACATGACCATGCCATAGGTATCCTCAGATACCCGTGTGTGTGCATCCAACACATAAGCACAACAGTGTACACTATCACGTAAGCACAGTCCATTACTTCTAGTTTGTGCCTTTGTAATACATGTGTTGTAAACACATTGTCAGCTATAACAGACGCACATTTCATATATGTCTCACTTGCACATCCACTTGGGCACAGAGGACACGACTAGCGTTGTAAATACAGGCTGCAATCATAGTCGGAAAAAGTGCCCGAGATAGACAGGAATTGGGGGTTCTAGAAGAACCTGAACCACATAAAAACAGGTGTCGAGTCCATTTGGGTAATTGTAAGTAACGGTCGGGTTTGTGGTAAATCAACATACTCTCAATAAATAGAGGGCAATACACACCATTTAAGACCCTTCAACACTACTTGCCACTCTTATAAACATATGAAGTAATAAGGGGGATGGGGGGGGGGGGTGTCTAGCATAATGCTAGCCATATAAATAGCTATCAGGGGCAACAGTGGGGTGAGAGGGACCAAATAGACTTCTTAGAAAGACCAGGCGCGCCTCCCAGTTTGTTTTCTAAGAGCTAAGGAGCGGGCGCGTGTGTTCGTGTACGCCTCAATAATGCCCCCCCCCCCCCCAATAATACCCCTCAACCCATGTTCAGCCAATCCTCAGACAAAACGGTCTAGTCCGTCATCACACCCAGCTCTACGATTGTCACCTTACAATAACCTCAGTCATAGCGAAAAACAGCCGAGAAGAAAAATTCAAGTTGTATGTAAATTTCTATTACATATCGACATTATACAGTTAAAACTAGAAGTTCTGTCACGAATAGTGCGCTTATCTAGGCTTAATTGCGCGTTGGAATTGCGCGCAATTTCCACATCGAATGGCATCCAATGCACGGCAGGTTCTCCTGGTTACTCATAGCAAACACATGCAATGTTTCTGCCAATGGACCTCCGGGTTACCCGGAGATCCATTGGCTGAAACATTGCTTGTGCACAGGCCATATGTACAGAATTTGGTAGCTTTACTTGGGCCATAACGCGTACATTAACGCGCATATCAACGTGATCTTTGTGCGCATTTCATGACAGGACTTCTAGTTTTAACTGTTCATGGTATTATAATCATCAACAGCTGTTTGTAGAAGCTCTTGCTGCTAAGAACTCCTTAATGTTGACTTCCAACCTCACCTCCCGCGTATACTTCAACAATGACAGCTTTTAACTGAAAAAAACTGCTAGTAGCTGAAAAATAAGACGCGGGTTTGAGCAATTTGTGTGCATTAAAAATATACGTAAAAGAATCAAATAGAAAGCTTCGTCTAATGGCATTCTTTTCAAACCTGATACGGGCTCCCCGTTAGACTAGACACGATGCTGAAAAATATAAAGTATGTTTCATCGACTCATACAAAACTGTTTATGCGACAACTAATGCATTCCATTAGGGTTTGTCTTCTACATTTTGTAGAGACTTGTTTTTCTCAGAGTACAAAATAAAAAAAGAAATCGCCCACCGCATAAGCGGTTATACAAGACTGTAGAAGTGTGTGTTTAAAGTACTCAAATACGCGCTGAAACAGACATTTCCGAATGAAACGTTTTTCTTGTAATTTTCCGCCGAAATAATATTTTCTTACAAATATATATTTATTTAACGTTGATGGGTTTCGAAACATGAAAACATACACAAATGCGCTTCAAACTAAATGTTGAACTAAGGAACTGCTTAAATTGACTGGCAATTATTGACTCCAATTTAGGGTTTGAAGAATATTGATCCAAAAAAGCTTCATAGAATAACTCTTTATTGTTTATCAAGAAATCAAAAAAATTAAAAAAAAATTAAAAAACGAATTACAATATGTATTATATAAAATATAGTGTTTCAAAATAAAGTTTTTATCCCATTGCTTGGAGTGGTACAAAAAGTGTATTTTGATACAGTATGTAGTTATTCTCTTTACATCATGGCGTTTTTGTCTCTGATTAAAACAATAAACATTTACTATAAAAAAATCGTTAACGTTTTAGACATTTGGGGTTCCTTCGTTACACTCGTTTTGGGAATTGAGGGGGTGGCGGGGGGGGGGGGGGCGTGCACAGACTCCTACTCCCAGCCCTTTGATCTCTGGTGGTATCTTCCATGTCAGTTCAATGACAACAACTGGAAGAACCCATATGCATAATTTAGGGTAGATCAATTAACATTTTCAACGTGCACTGCAAAAAATATAGGTTCTCTTTAGAACCAAAACTGGTTCTAATCTTGTCCCTGAGATGGAACCAGTTCTGTTTAAACAGTATTTATTTCAAATCAAATAAATTTACCAAGATTAGCATTCAATTTTAACAGAATATTACATGAACTGAAGTAGATTCAGCAGTAAACTTGGAGCTTATTCAACGCAGTCTCCAAACATTTTGAAACAAAGGAGATATGAACAGTTGGCATATCGAACCAGTTTTGGTTCTGCAGAGAACCAAAACTGGTTCGATATGCCAACTGTTCATATCTCCTTTGCTTAATAATGATTTGAGACAACCGCGTGTAAGCTCTAAACATACGGCTGAACCCCCCTCAATTTATGTTTAATTCTGTTAAAATTTAATGTTAATCTTTATAAATTTATTTGATTTGAAATAAATACTGTTTAAACAGAACTGGTTCCATCTCAGGGGCAAGATTAGAACCAGTTTGGGTTTTAAAGAGAACCTATATTTTTTGCAGTGTGCAGCCTTAAGGCTGCACGCTGAAAATATTGCTTGGTCTTCCCAACACGTTCACTTAGCAGCTATCCTATTTAATGAAATTATCATGTCCCAGGGCTGGAAAAATGGCCCTTCGGGTTCAGAGGGTTAAGGAGCGACCGACGGATCCTTCTTATGATTTCTTGTTTCTTCTTCAAGAGAAAAGTACATTTCAGTTTCCAGGCTTGGCAATTTCAGGAGAGGCATTTTTTAGCTCTCCTTACTGCCCTCCTGAAAGAATTAAGGAAAGCGAAAAATTGCCCTCCTAAATATTTTGGTCTAGGATGATTGAGATTACATGTATTATGCTCACATTAAATTTTTGTTGTAAAACAAAAATGTAATTTAACTTCGAAGTCACATAACATCACGTAATTTCATTTTGAAAGTGGTTTAGTGGTAAAAGGTAATGGCTGCAACCATACCCAAACACAGTTTCTATCATTTGAAGCAAAATGGGTCACAGCAATATTTTTTTTCTGTCAGTTTCAAGTTCAACAACTGACATCACAGTTTGAGGGGTAATTATTCAAGGAATATTGACACTATAATATACTACCATTACTACTATCCTGTCACTTGAAGCACTTGTACCAGGATGTGACTGTAGATTCAAGCAGACCTGTTGTCCAAGAAAGTCATACGCCTACTTCAACCCCCCTTGGGGGGGGGGGGGGTTGAAGGTGGTAGTGGCAGGCGTATGACTTTCTTGGACAACAGGTCTGGGTACACACACAGGTCTTGTCAAGTGTGTGTTCGGTTGTTGAGTGAGACATCTAGATGTCCCAGAGATTTCGCTTTACCTTAGTAAAGTTAATAAAATCACTGATGTAGTCTGTTGGTTTCAGTTTCAATGAGTTCGTTCAACTGGATACTTAAAATGCTGTGTAAATCTAATTGCTCTCCTAAGCTGATTGAGGAGAGCGATTTTTTGCCCTCCTACATTTTTCAGAATGCCAGGTCTGAGTTTCCATATCCAACAAAATCCGTTACATATGGTTTCTCAACTCCACAGTTGTGTTAGTGTCAACCATAGCTTTCTGTATTTACTGCCTACCTGTCCTACAGCTAAGGAGATAAGGGCGACCGTGAATATATATCAATTTGTGAACAGGCCTCACCCCACCCCAACACACTTCTAAGTTCTAGATCCCTTTTACGAACGTTTTGCAGTTTTCCGGTGAAAGCAATTTTCCAAATTATATCTACTTACCACAGCAGTCTCCTCTGTTGACAACTACGATGTTTTCTATCGAACGAATTACTCCAAGATCCACTATCCACCAAGGGTTGTCGTGTGTTGTGGAATGGGTACACGAGTCAGTCCTGAAAATATTTGTGTTTCTACTTCCATCTACAGCGCTTTCTGGAACTCTTTTCTCATTCCTCTCTGATTCCCATGCGTGCTTTCCCAGAGCAAGATTGTTCGTGTGGGATGCTGAAAAAGATAATTCCATCATGAATGCCAAAGCGATTCTAAAATCAACTTTTTGTACAAACTGATTTAAAACTGGTGATCCCATTTTCGTTTTGACATTTATCCGTTTGTCGGGACATTTGCCGTTTTTGTCCATTTAACAGTTCACAGCACCTTCGTCTCTTACGGACATATTCATAGAGTTTATTCTCGGAAATAATTATGATGAGTGCGTACGTTTCTACGGCAGCGTATTAGCGCCATTTCGTTTTTTTTGCGTAACTTATGATAACTTGTTAAATTGTAAATACAATTTAGCTAAGTTGTAATTAAAATTTAAGCTAAATTGTAATTACAATTTAAGCTATATTGTAATTACAATTTAAGCTAAGTTGTAATTACAATTTATTAAGTTGTAATTACAATTTATTAAGTTGTAATTACAATTTAGCTAAGTTGTAATTACAATTTAAGCTACATTGTAATTACAAGTTAAGCTATATTGTAATTACAATTTAAGCTAAGTTGTAATTACAATTTAAACTAAGTTGTAATTACAATTTAAGCTAAGTTGTAATTACAATTTTTTAAGTTGTAATTACAATTTAGCTAAATTGTAATTACAATTTAGCTAAGTTGTAATTACAATTTAAGCTATATTGTAATTACAATTTAAGCTAAGTTGTAATTATAATTTACTAAGTTGTAATTATAATTTACTAAGTTGTAATTACAATTTAGCTAAGTTGTAATTACAATTTAAGCTATATTGTAATTACAATTTAAGCTAAGTTGTAATTACAATTTATTAAGTTGTAATTACAATTTAGCTAAGTTGTAATTACAATTTAAGCTATGTTGTAATTACAATTTAAGCTATATTGTAATTACAATTTAAGCTAAGTTGTAATTACAATTTATTAAGTTGTAATTACAATTTATTAAGTTGTAATTACAATTTAGCTAAATTGTAATTACAGTTTAACATAAGTTACGCAAAAAAAACGAAATGCCGTTAATACGCTGCCGTACGTTTCTAATCTTTTCGATAAGCGAAAAACGTTGCCACAACGCCTGACATCAGACAGCTCCTAGAGCTACCTTTTTTGGTTATTAAAATTAACAAAATGAAATTTGACTTTATTTTCTCATCATGCTAACAGTTGCATGTTTCTTAATTGGACCTTCCTCGTCCATGCATTAATTATTTTTGAAGAGATAACTTTATTGAAGGTCCATTTTCATGATAAGATAAGTCTGAGATGAAGTATGACATTAACCCTTTACCCAACGAATCGCCCGCATCCTCCCGCGTAATATGCAGATTCAGCAGTTGAAAAAATATTATTTTTCGAACAATTTCAACAAAACCATATCATGTGGCCCCTCATTGGAACAAGCTCGTCGAGCTCGTTCCAATGAGGGGTCACATGATATGGTTTTGTTGAATTTTTTTTCAAAAAAAATTAAAAAACGATATTTAAATTAATAAATTTTGAAATCGTCTGCGTTGGGTAAAGAGTTAATTGCCTTGACGCCATCAGTCGTGTAAATAGGTGCATTTCAGCTCTGCAAAAATTAATTTCCTGCTTACTAAAAAATAAACTTGAAAGCAATGGGAATTTATCCGGAAAAAATGTCTAGCTCAGCTTAAAAAATGGCTCCTTTTCGCCTGAGCTGGTATTCGAGGAGAGATCGGCTTAGGTATCCAATGGGGAAATTGTTAGAAAAATAAAAAAAAATAAATAAAAATCTCTGAAATCGTCCATTCCAACTTACTTCGAAATCAGAGCCGTTTTTTTCTTACACATTTTGCATTGGAATTTGTAAAGTGCAAAGATCGTCTCGCCTCAAATATTTGCGAAAATATTTTTGTTTCCCATTAGCCCAAGAACATTAGGTTTCACTAGGGGAAAAAATCGGAGAAAGCTGATTTTTTCAGGGAATGTCGAGTACATGTCACTGAACGATTAGACAAAAGTCCCCTAAAATCCCAGTTGAGCTTTTTTTCTACAGCCTTTTTTCGAAAACGCGTTTGAAAAAAATAAAAAAAAATCGCACGAACTTTGTAACCTCGAATTGATCCAACTGTATTTTTTTGTTTACGCGTATTTCGAGCTACATAATGCCTAATATACATTTACCTAGAGCAAAATGTGCATTCTGTGACAATTTCTGCGAAAAATTATTGAAAATTCACAAAAAAGTATCGGATTTACGCAAAAAATGACGATTTTCCTAACGGATTTGCCCAAAGGGTCGTAGTACAGAACGGGATGTTAGTTGGACAGACGATAAAAAATCGACCACCATTTGAAGACTTTTATCATTGCTTACAAAATAGACATTATGGAAGACCCCCTATGCTTCTGGCCGAGTTCCCCTTTTGGCATAAAATTCGTCAGCATGAGAACTCAACTATTTTCGGGCTTGGGACCGAACAGACACGTCTGTGTCTGGCAGCATTAGATCAATAAATAATATTTACAGAATGTACAAAAATCAATAAATAATATTTACAGAATGTACAAATCAATCAACATGGATTAAGTTACATTGACTATTATCAACGCTATATACAGAAATGACATGACCTATATACATATTATTCATCGAACTCAGAAATTTCCGACAGGACAGTGTTTCTGTGGTTGTTACAAGAATCCGAACTGCAATTACACAAACCTGAGCAAGAGAGTCCTGCCTTCTTACACCCACACCTTTTTGTACAAGCACTCTTGCAACCACAACTGATCAGATTCAGTAGGTTATCGGGGGCACATGGCTTTGTGGCTGCAGTCGGTACAAGAAGTCCATTGTCTAGCGACCACCCCCAATCCGTCGGAGGAAGCGAAGTGCCCAGCCATTGTTGGACCTGGAGATAACATCTGTAGACATGTTGTTGTGCAGCATCGCTGCTTGGTGGGAGTGAGGCTAGGTCGATGGGTTTGTTCAGTTTAGATTTTGCTACATAAAGCTTGTAAGTGACATATCTATATTGGTCGAGAGAGGAAACAGTTTTACTCCCGTATAAGATCAGGAGAAGTTGTTCCCCGGCAGCGGCTACTGCACTTGGTGTACTGTCATCCGCCAAAATTGTGTTGACATACTGTTGTGAGTCGCTAGTAACATCGGAGACAATTGTACTGAATACTTTCTTCTTACCAACTCGAAAGAGTGCAGAAGTAGTGTCACAACCACTTATAGAATGTGCTACAAGGAGGTTGCTTCTATGGTCACCCATTTTGGTTGCTATTTCACTAACTGAAACTAGTAAGTTTGGGGTAATGGAATACATCATGTGAATATTACATCCCGGTTGAACTCGAGAGGTAAGAATGACTAATAAGTCTGTGTCTGTTCCCACAACGACAACATTGTTGTCATCTTGAGCGATGTCAAGTGCAGTTTCGGCTATCAGTACATCAGCATCAGCCTCGGCCTGCTTGGACTGAATATTGATAGCAGATAGCTCCTGCATTAGAAGATCGATCAGTTGGGTTTTGTTCTTGGCATTTGCAAGGAAATCGGATTGGGGCGTGGTGGCTGGTAACTCGGGTGAGATATTGATATCAATGGAATACCTGTCTTTAGATCTACGGGCTTGTTCCATGCCCTTTGTCGACATTGTACAAGCATAACCATCAAAAACAACCACGACGTTCGCCCCAAAATGTCTCACCAGATAATTGGAATATGATGTACATATGTCCTTATATGACGACTGTTTAGGCCATACAACTGCCCTCAATAAAAATCCACCATCTACAACAAACAGAGAATGTTCTGGGATTTTAGTTTGCTCGGAACCGTATGTTTTGAGGATCTTACCGAGCGTGCTTTTCTGTGTCTTCCTCATTCCAGCAGAATCAAACAATGCTAGTGGTTTCGGGGCGAGTTCATATTTGAGATACTCTTCCATCTCTGCTTGTGACTGAATAACACATGTGATGCGGTTGAACAGAATTGTGGGGTCAATCACTACCTTACTTCCACGGACTTTGATGCTATTTGCCATCGATGCGAAAGACTTCACAGTGTCAACACGTCGTAGTTTGATGCTGTTGAACGTTTTGCTTACAACATTCGATACGCAACATTCACCAATTTTGCGAACTTGGTCACAGTTTCGTCGGCCACAA
Organism: Pictodentalium vernedei; assembly: GCA_031216915.1. Classification (NCBI taxonomy): domain Eukaryota; kingdom Metazoa; phylum Mollusca; class Scaphopoda; order Dentaliida; family Dentaliidae; genus Pictodentalium; species Pictodentalium vernedei. The sequence continues at coordinate 89,856,827 of CM062297.1, read as the reverse complement.
GCCCGGTCGCTATAGAGACTAATTGTAGTGGATCTCTATTCTGAAAGGGGGAATGCACTCTGAGCCAGTTCAATAATTTGGTGATATCATTGGCATCAGTCAATTGTGAACTTTGACGGAGATCCCGAGGTTGTTCGCCATGACCAGTGTGAACATGAACAAAATTTTCGAGAGCATTACATATCGGAAGGCAAAGAGGTAGTCCATGTACCCATTTCGCAACAGTGCTATCGGTTATTCCCCTGCCATGTATGAGACCACCAGGGAGCTTGAACATTCTCATTAAACACTGCTCTATGGTCTGATCAGAATATATCCCGTCCCAGAATTTATCTGAGCGCCTTATGGTAAAGTAACCTTTCTCAGTGAACAACTTCAAATCATCCTGTTGCATTATTTCTGTTAGCTCATTCATCTGCTGCAAATAGAGATGAGAACTTTTTGCGTATGCAAAATGACCACCTGCGTGAAATACTGGAATCATATTGCGAACACAATATGTGTGGAGTTCCCAGTCGCCTGTGCGCTCTGCTCTCAAGAACAACTGGAGAAGACCTATTTGCTCGTAGTATTGTACCCAAAGCTTTCCTGTGCGTCCTACGGACGCATTCTGGAGCAGTTCGTGTAATTTTGACAGTAGATGGTTGACACTTTCTTGATTGACAGCGTCAGCTGTTGTACAGTCACCTCTGGCAAGTCCACAGAATATTTCATTGACTTCTGTGCAGTCTATGTTATCTAGTGTTCGGCTTTCTTCAAACACAAGTTTTGTAATGGCAATTTGTGTTAGCAAATGGGCACGAACTGCTCTTGAATATGCATGACCACTGATCAAATGATGGATTGACCCACCAGCATAAACAGTCCCCCAAAGTTCATCCAAGCCGCTACCAGCCATGATCGAACCAATTGCCCCTAAATATGACATAATCATTTGGAAGCCGCCGAGTCTAACGAAAACTTTTGTCAACTTATCTGACGAAGACACAATCTCCACTGCTTTGATATAAAGTGGTTGGTCAAACGTCACTGGACAAACGTTCAGTCCCTGTTTCTCACATTCAGTTTGTGCAAACATGAGAGCAGTGTAAATTGTGCTCGGGTTGGATGGATCAAAATTAATAAAGGGAAGTATCTCGACATCACTTGTTTCATAATCATCTGATGATGTGACAATGTGCATATATCCAGCCCAAGATGGGCAAGGTACTCTCATTTCATGCGTCAAAGACCAAAGATTGTCGACTGTTTTTGCGAGTTTCAAATTTTTCGGATCAGATTCACCCAAAGTTGATAAATCCTTCATCACAATTTCGTCAAGACCCGATTTGCTTGGTTTACTGTAACCTTTTCTGTACAATACAAATTTGTTTATGAGTATACATCAAGGGCGTGCACACATTACATGCCAATGCATCTTGAGTGTAGGCGAACACCACATTATGTGATTTAATCGAACATAGAAATTGAAACAATGATGCTTTAATACGGTATTTGAATGAGAAAAATCGATGCCGTTTGAATTTGAGTTTAGGGGGTATGGTTAATATTTCACACGTTTCACCAGTTCATTATGGAATAAATGACTATTGTTATATATCATTATAAAGCCACTGCTTTTCTGCAATTTTTGATATATAATTTAACTCCCAAAGTTGTCGTAGATTTGATTTAATGGACGTTGTGTACCGTTGTGTGTATGAAAACAATAAATTTTTTTCCGTAATTTTGTACATTTTCGTGAATATTTCACCATTGAGTGTGAGGATTGGTACAAAGTTGGCATTTTCTGTTGGGGATATGTATTCTCAATATAATTCAGCACGATATTTATGATTCTCACCCTACTAAGGCGAATAAGAATGAGAAATATGGAGCTGGGTCGAATTTTTTTTAAATTTTTTTTTTTCATCAAAAAAACGCTATAACTAAAAAAGCTCAACTCGGATTCGCGGGGACTTTTCACACTTTATCCGCAATGTGTGTCCCGGAAACATATAAAAAACAGCTTTCTCCGATTTTTTTCCTTACTTTCTCATTTTTATGTCTAATGTGCCTGGACTATTAACCACGAGATCAATTGTTTAGATTTCAAGTCTAGATCGTTGGTCATGTTTTTATCAATGTGATGATCTCAAATCTGCTACTCTCTAATTGGCATGCTTTTTAGTTGTGGCATCACTGAGAGCTACCGGTTTAGAAACATTAGAGAGCTTGTGATTATTCATGTTCAACAGTTCCTCTTGAAGTTTATATGTCCTCATGAAATCATCAGTCAATTATGTAGCAAAGATTCTGCCATTGCCTTCAATGACGATCTTTCTTTTTTTCACAGTTTCATCAGTCTTCCAAATTATCAACTAATATGTTTTTTATTTTATGTCTAACTTTTCTATTATTATTTATTTATTTACTTATTTTATTTTCCTTTTTTACATATTTTCTTTTCTTAATGTACATTAATGAGGATGTCTTGGAAGTGATGTCCCGAAGACCATCTCTTGAGAACACAGAGACACAAGTGTCTACAAAGCACTTCATCGTGAGGCTGCACCCATTCTGTATTGTAATGGACTGGTGATTTTAAATAATCCAACAATTTTTTGGGTGGTGATACTCTGTAACTGTCGAAATAGTATTTTATTTTTTTTACATTCTTAAGCTATGCCACCCAATGGGTACTGTCGCCCAAGAAATCGTCTCAATTCAAGATTTTGTATTTGTGACTGTTTTGCAGTTTTATAGGAAATATAAAGAAAAGATGCTGCAGAAATCTTTTATCTTCAAAGCTTTGAACAAATCCAACAGATCGGTGTAGGATAGGGGCTCGTCTGGGTAAATGACAACCTTCTACTGATGTGTTCATATTTTACATTTTATTTATTTTTATTTTTTTATTTTATTTGTGTTGTGTGAATTTTATTTCTCAAAAAAAATTTCATCATAGTTCTATCTCTTCAACATTTTGTAATCGAAATTTAAACTTTTTTTCTTTCATTATGTCCATCAAAATTCCCTTCATCTCTTCACATCGACTCTTAAATCTCATGTGATCCAAATAATTTTGTTGCCAAGTTATTCTTTGCGCTTCCCTGTAATCTCACGCGAAGATTTGAAATGTTTTATTCTTCATTTTGTCAAAACGAACTGTACATTTTTGTCTCGATTATTTTTAAAAAAAAAAAGTTTAAATTTATTTATTTTTTTTGTTTCTATTTATTTTCTACATTTTCTATGTGTTCAAATTACAGTGTCATGAGGAATCATCAACCTCATGGAATAATGGCCAAAAGCTAACGCTTTTATTCCATCCAGTTGTACGATTTTCTTGCCATCGTCAGCTGATCGATGTTTGTTGACTAATTTTATGGCATAATCTATGTAGCTTTTCACATTTCTGCCGTAGGCTATGTATTTACATTTGTCATTTAAATTTGGAACGAGTTTGTCCACTTTATTTACTTTTAATTGTTCAGGTGCAAAAGGATAATCGTTGCGTCAATCATGTATCGTTGCGGAATATTCTAGATCCATCTCTTGAAGACAGAGATAATTTCTCCAATTTTCCATCTCCTCGCAATTCTCGACCGTATTTGAAACTTCCCACCGGAAACAGATGACTCATGGCCCAACCGACTAAATTGTAAGCATCTAGATATATTATACAGTACGTGGAGAGTAGATTGTAACTACATCACACGCGGAGTGGAGTTATCACCCAAGCTATAACGTTCAAATTTTGTACCTATCGACAAAAAACACAAGCAATGTTTCAGCCAATGGACCTCCGGGTTTAACCCGGAGGTCCATTGGCTGAAACATTGCTTGTGTTTTTTGTCGATAGGTACAAAATTTGAACGTTATAGCTTGGGTGATAACTCCACTCCGCGTGTGATTTTAACCCGGAGGTCCATTGGCTGAAACTTTACTGGTGCTGGTTATGCTTTGTAACCGATTTGTTCTCTTAAGTTGTTCGAGTGCCAACTGATAATCATTGTATCGATCACGTAACATTTTGGAATATTCTAGATCCACCTCCAGAAGACAGGTATAATGTCTCCATTTTTCCATCTCCTCGCGTTTTTCGACCTATTTGAGATTTCTCGTTCGTAACGGATGACTCATAGCCTAGACATATAAATTATTAGTACCTAGATATGTTATGTATTTACTCGGTTCTCGTGCATCAAATCCCTCTTCCATGTAGTGATTGTTCGCTTTCAAATATTTGTGATATATAATTGATAATCCACCTCTCATACCCTTTTCGAACATGAGCATAATGTCCACGTGGGATAATAATTCCGACTAGATTTCAGTGATCCTCAACACAGCATCCCCAGCCCGGACAGGAGCCCTGTAATACCAAGTGGGATCTAGACCATAAGGTCTCCAACAAACGTCTCGAAAATTTTCATACACGTCAGCCAAACATGTCATGTCAAATTGTTTCTACACTTTTTTGAGCATGCTCATTATCACTGTCAGAAATGTCAGCAACGTATAATTCCGAATACAAATGATCTCTGTAAGGTACTCGTTGAATCCATTCAAATTGTCCATGTAATCGCTGGGATAGACTACTTTCCTCAATAACTCTCCATTTCATGAATGTTTTGAAAGTATTCGGTTGTGATCAGGAATTTCTTCTTCCCTAAAGTACCCAGTAGTTCCTTGAGACTGGTCGACATGAATTTAAAACTATCTATGAAACGAATATCTCTCTTGATATTGCCTGCTGATGTCTGGAAAGAACGTGACATCTCGATACTTTAGATTGAAATTAATGTGCACGGTACCTCGAAATTAACCCATGTAGTGATCGTGATCTCTCACTTTCTTGCAGTTAGGTGCCAAATATTCGGTTAACCCTTGTCTACAGACAGGACACGTGGTGGCTCTCTTATAGTCTTTCCACTGCTCGTCTGTGATGCTCGTCTTCTTGGGAGTTTCGAATTTCTTGTATAATGTTTCAATTCGAGATTCCAAATCTTCCAGGAACGTTCGAGCCGTCGTCTGACTGTTTCGTGCATGTATATTGACCCAAAGAATGTCGATTGTCGAAAGAACATTTTGTTTGTAGAAACAATATCCTGACAGTAGTTGCTTCTGATATTTTTAGGTGTAACTCTGACGATCATCAAGCTGGCATGAACTATCTTCACCATGAAACATTCGGCATCTGCATAAACCATGAAAGACACTCCATTTTCTGTTGCGATGTTTGAATTTGATGTGAGTTTGAGTTTTAGTCATGTCAACAGCAACACATTGATTTGAGATCCAGTATTCCTTGTGACGTTCCAATGAATCTTTGCGTTTGAAGGAATTCAACCAGTTCAGACAGAAAATTTCTCTCCACGGTGTCCGAAAGTCTGTGCCGAGAAAACTCGAGTACTGCTCTTGATCAAACAGTAATGTTGATTGCTATCTTAAGAAATCAACCATAGATTGATGGTTTTCTCGCGATTCTTCGGTAGACCTATCCTCAGAGGAAATATGTTTCTTTTTGAAGTGCTATATCCAAAGATGTTGACGGCAATGGTGGGATTTTGATTTTCAAAATGGTCAATGTCACGTAGCCACATCGGAAAATTCATTCCTGACCAATCTAAATTCTTAGATGTCTCTGCGTACTTTAAGATGCTGTTTTCTTTTCTACAGAGTATAAATCATACGTGACAGCCCTTTGAAGCTTTGCAGGGACCGATCAGGTCTATTTAAAATACGCTCTAGCCTCGGAGCCTATTTTTTTCAATTCATGCGCCAGATTTCAATTTACGGAGTCACACTGCTGTTTGTAACACACATGCAAGTATGTAATAGTTCTCATGATTTTCATTTAGTACACTATAGCAAACATTAATCTTCACAGTGGTTTCTGATCAAGTCTTGGCTGCCTATTTAGGAAGCCAAGACTTGATCAGAAACCACAGTGAAGATTAATGCTTGGTAATTAAGACTTGAAGTATTAACTTAAGCACTCTACAACAATGATAAATGATAATCATATATATAATACATGTAAGAGTGTCTCTCTCGATTATCCATCGAAAGAATATCAAAATATGATCTGAGAAGTTACGCGCCAACTGAGAAGCCTATTTCTGAGATTTAAGAGCCAGGTTCTGATGTTTCAGAACCAAATACGCACTGGCGCATGCCCAGGTCGGTCCCTGCTGCACTATTTAGAGACAACAATGACAGAGTGGTGAAATATCAGTCAGACGTGACAGCCCATTTGAAGGTTTGGCGGTTTTGTTTTTATTTTCTACGTTGATCGCGACATTTTCTTTTTCTACGAAATAAGACAACTTTACATATGAAGACGTTCACAACGGATCATACTTGTCGATTCGAATCTCTAGATTCAATACTCTGAATTTCCAATTGCTACCTTCATTTTGACACAGCACCAGACTTTAATATCCTTTCTTTCAGGTCATCTAAGATAGTGGACATCAAAGAGCTGTTTGTCACAGTCTTCATGTGAGATTGAAAATAGACTGTTTGTTCCCGACTTCACCCATGTTCAGATCAATCTTCTCCATTCTACACTTCAATAACATTTTCGCTTTGATACCCACGTGTAGCGTTAGATGAAATAAACCCAACACACTAGATTTTATCTCGTTCAAGAAATTTTGGGGATGAAACTTTGTTCCGATGGTCTGCTCTTGTTCTATGTTTGCATATGTCTTTAACTAAGGTTTCTTCTAAGTTTCCATGCTCACCTTTTTTTTCAAATTCGGTCATAGCTGCTTCTACGATATTCATTATTTAATCCATTTTTTCTCATTGATCGATTGTTTATTTTTTGGTTTCCTCTAGCCATCTGTTTAAATTGTTGTTGTTGTTTTTCTCTTCTCGCCTCCTCATTCTTATCACACTGCCAGCGATAATTTGATATTTCGTTAAACAACTCGGCAAATTTAGCGATGCCGATATTCTTAACATAACTCCTCAATAGAGCAAGACTACATGCTTGTAATGAAAACAACATTACTTTCCTAAAGATGGCAAGACATCGACGGTGCATAGACCTGATAAGTCTCTGGATGTCATCCGTGGGTATTGCGTTCCACTCCTGCCTAAGAACATTACGTAAATCGCCTAACGTCTGAAGATCATGAAGTCGTACCCGACGGTCCAATTGATCCCAAACTCGATTGGCGACAAATCTGGCGAAAGTGGGGGCCAGGGAAAAAGTTCGATGCTCTGCTCCCCAACAAAGTCACGACAGATACGCGACACGTGACATCGGGCATTGTATTGCTGGAATAACTGCAATCCGACGTTAGTGTTAAGCAACGGGATAACAACAGCGTTAAGTATTTCGTCCCTATATCGCTGTCCATTCAGATTACCATTGATGAAGATCAACTGCGCTCGGGTGTTGCAAGGAAATTCCCGAACAAACCAATACACTACCCTTGCCGAAACGGTCGCATTCCCGCACGCAAGCATCAGAAAACCGTTCTCCTCATCGGCGATACACTCTTGCCCTACCATCAGCGCGCCGTAGACAAAATCGTGATTCATCACTGAAAAGAACGAACTGTGCTCCAACGCTACTGAGTCCAGCGAACACGCTGACGTACCCATTCCATTCTGACGGTACGATGACGTTGGGTAAGGGTTGATCCGTGATATGGGCGCCTACTTCGGATGCCGTGTTCAGCGAGTCTGTTCTGGACAGTTTGTGCACTGATTCTATTGTTAGTTCTACCAGGAGTGCTACTGTCCTCGTCGCCGGAAGGAAGCGATCCCGTAAGTGAGAGGTCCTGATGTGTCGCCCTTCTGCAGGGGTCGAAACGCTTGGTCGACCTGAACGCGATCGGTCGGCAGTATATTCAGTCGTTCTGTACCTTCCAAAGAGACGGTAAATAGTGCTCACAGTGACTCCGAACTCAGGAGCTAGCTCATCTGAAGGTATCCCAGCCTCATACATACCAATGGCACGCAAGCTATGATTTTCGGTTAACCTTGACATTTTTTAAAATGTCGGAAGACAAAAACTAGCATGTTTTCTTTATAACCCAGGCTCTCTAGCATAACATAACACAAAGAAAATAGTAGGTCACCCACCCATTCAATTTGACATTCTCTGGTAGCAAGTGTTATTTTGAAATCTGTAGCAAAATTGTATACGACGGTTGGGTGGACAAGAACAACATGTCATTAAACTCTTTGCACGACTTCTTGTCCACAAACATACTACATTATAACTACTATATTTCATCCTTTATGCTGTTTTTCACACTTGTTTCTATTATACTTTCTTTTTTGACTCAGTATATAAGAAATTAAAAAAAAAAGAATTTTCTATTCAGTACGTGGAGAGTGTATTATCACTAAATCACCCGCAGAGTGGAGAATCCATCCAGGTAATAATTGCAAATTTGTTGCAAAGCATAACCAGCACAAGCAAAGTTTCAGCCAATGGACCTCCGGGTTAAACCCGGAGGTCCATTGGCTGAAACATTGCTTGTGTTTTTTGTCGATATGTACAAAATTTGAAAGGTATAGCTTGGGTGATAACTCCACTCCGTGGGTGATTTAGTTACAATCCACTCTCCACGTACTGTATATAACAAGAAATAAAAAGTTAATTAATCCTAAAGCAAAAAAAAAATAATAAATAAAAAGCAGTAAAATGTCACCTATATATAACAAATAACATTTAAAAAAATAGTTCCAAAATCAAAAATTCAGATTTCGAGGACGAGTACTTTATTGTGATCTACGGTAAAGACAAGATATATCCGAAAATCGATAAAGGTGTTGTCGATCGACTCGGAAAAGAAGCTCTCGAAAATGTGGAAAAACTAACGAATGTTGACATGGTCATCGAACATTTACATAAAAATAAAGAGGGGAGAGTGACAGCGTCCATACATATGAAAGATGTGACGTTGTAAAAAAAAATAAGAAATGGTAAATTTCATTTTTATTTTCTAAATAAATGTTTGTAATATCGATTTGTTTATATTATTTTTTTGTACCTCTGTCTTCATAGAACACTGATGAGTTGGAAAAACAATTGCGATCTTTCTTCTATCATTATCAATATTATTAACTAATAAAGTTTTATTTACAATGTGTCTTATCACTCTCATGAGAAGATTTTTTAAAATAAGTTTGGATGTCGTCGCAAAATAACACCAATAATAATTTCAAAATATGCCCTCAACTTTCGATATTGAGATGAGTCGGCCGCAATCAAAACGTCAAACATTCTAATTCAGTGGGTCTCTCAGTTCTCCTATACACAACACCATCTCCATTTAAATACTCATCACGGCGTGCTTGTTGACCATATTTAATGCCGGTGTAACAGAAATGGAAGTCCGTAGGAAAATTAGTCCCTCTGGACTATTATTCCGCGGAATTATAGTCCTAGGTCTAGAAATGTTAGACCTAGGACTATAATTCCGCGGAATAATAGTCCAGAGGGACTAATTTTCCTACGAACTTCCATTCCTGTTACACCGGCATAAAACATATGACGATGGTGTCTTCGTATTCCGTGGTCTGACGGATGTGACCGTAGTTCCATTCGAACTCGCAACCGGAACATCTCTCCAACAATGCTCTGGAAATGTTTTCTTTCATGAGGCGGGCAAACGTTCAGCAAAACACATCTACGAGAATTTCATGACCCTCCTCTTCTCCTTTTTTTCATTTCATCTATGTATATATTTTTTTCTATTTAATAATATAAGAAAAAAAAACAGTTGGTGAATGTTTTCTCTTTCACTAGCTCGAAAATCGCATCAGTTTCCACTCAGTCTCGCGATGTATCCGAGATTTCTCGACTCGGCGAAATAGGAAAACAACATACATTTCTTATACAATACTTAAAAATTTCCCATAGGATTAACACTGAGTAAAACAACGAAAATTGGAATGTGACGGATGCCAAAGGGTGTAAAAGTGTGAAAATGTAAAGAAAGAAAACCCATTTTTTTCTACAATTCTCCAAAAATGTATCATTGGAGTAACACTGAGCCAGAAGGCGATGATGCCAAGCCAGAAAATAAGCCGACTGTCATCTGATAAATGAGGTCTGAGGATGAGTACCTGAATCAGGGTCTCAAAACTAAACAGAAAGAGGTACCCAGAAGATAAAGAGGCCCACTGTATGGGATTGCATCATCAAATTCACCCTCTGGGGACCTCAATCAGCAAATGTAAGCCTGCTTATTTTCAGGCTTGGATGATGCAGGATGATGGGAAAAAATGATTTTTTCAAATATCTGAGGCGAGTCGGTCTTCGCACTTTATAAATTTCAATGGGAAATTTGTATGGAAAAAAGTCTCCGAATTCGAAGTGAGCTGGATGGGGCGATTTCGGAGATTTGTTTAATTTTTTTGTATTTTTCTAAAATTCTCCCCATTGCATTAAACTTAGTCGATCTCTCCCTTAAAAACAGCTCAGGCGAAAATGAGCTGTGTTTTTTGAGCTGAGATAGAAATTTTTTTAAGCTAAATTACCATTGCTTTAAATCTTAATTTTTTAGTAAGCTGCAAATGAATTTTTGTTGAGCTGAAATGCCCCTGTTTTCACTACATCCATCCTCGAGGGAGATAGGTAGAATGAGTGGTGACATTTTTGTTGTATATAGATCAGTGCTTAAAATATGACATGCAGTTTTTCAGTCTTTTGTACGAAATCAGGGGATGTTTTTCAAATGCCAACTTCATGCATTTGGAGCTGTGTGAAATGGGCAGCCGCTCCCATGTTATTTTCCCGATGTAGGGGAGGCGTAGCGAATAAGTGTAAATGCGTTTTTTTCTGAGGCCATATCTCGACTTACAAGTTTTCAACCGTAATAACTTGATTAACCCTTTGCCTAACGAATCGGCCGCCTCAATCAATGTAATTCATAAACTGAGCAGTTGAAAAAACATTTTTAAAAAATTTAAATAAATTTTAACCCTTTACCCAATGCAGAGAATATTCAAATTTATTATTTTAATTACTATTTTTTTGAAATTTTCAAAAAAGTTTCAACAAAACCATATCATGCGACCCCTCATTGGAACGAGCTCAAAGAGCTCGTTCCAATGAAGGGTGGCATGATATGGTTTTGTTGAAATTTTTTGATTTTTTTTCAGGCAAAATAATTAAAGTACTAAATTGTGTTATCGTTGAGTAAGGGGTTAACTAGCGTTTTCATTTCAGATTTCTTTTTCACACTCATAAAAGTGCTTGTCGTTTCGGTTGAAACGGTATGCGTCTATCATGAACTTTTGCAATCCTCGGGTAAATTTACTGAGCGTCGAGACGTTCAACATTCCTATTCCGAAAAGGCTTGCTCTCGTTCCTCGCAAACGCGATTCGAAAGCTTGTAAAGATTTAACATTCTATAAATAGTAACGTAAACATATCGTAATCAAGTCACGTGCTTCTATTATACAGCTGCAAGGTACAGCTTTTGTGTCAGTGTCCCCTCGTACACGTTGCATTCGGGTAATTACAGATCCAGTATATACAATATGTGGAGAGTGGATTGGAACTAAATCACCCGTGGAGTGGAACTATCACCCAAAACATCACTTTCAAATTCTCTGTCCGTATGGTCAAAAAACATAAGCAGTGTTATGCTTTGAACAAGTACGTTTTTTTTTAATTTACCCTTTTCATATGCTGTTAAAGTTGAAATACGTCCATTAAGATTCGTTTTTTTCGAATCTCCTGTGCTTAGTGCAATTTGTTACCTTTCCAATGAAAACTGGATAAAGCTGACATTCACGTAGGCTCAATTTATATTAAACTGAGTAATTGACAATGTTTATTTGTTGGGTTAGTAGTTTTGAGAATAAAACGTCGAAGGGCCTACACGTCATGCAGTTAGTTTCTCGGAGCTACTCATCAATGAATAATGATCTTCGATTTGGAACGAATTCAGAATATCCAGTTTGATAAGACTAATTGTGCATTTTTTTAGGTAATAAGAACTCGTTAGCACCATGAAATATACAGTAGAGTAAAAGATAAAAGTCAGGCAGTGCCATCGACCACAATTAACGATATTAACAAAGCGATGCGTTACAAAGAGCATCACCGGGCATGACAGACTAATATGATGTCGGGTCTTTTCATTCCTTTACCAGTTGGTCCTCCGGGTCACCATTCGGTGAAGTACGCTTTCATGTGCAGGGACCGACGTGGGCATGCGCCAGTGCGTATTTGGTTCTGAAACATCAGAACCTGGCTCTTAAATCTCAGAAATAGGCTTCTCAGTTGGCGCGTAACTTCTCAGATAATATTTTGATATTCTTTCGATGGATAATCGAGAGAGACACTCTTACATGTATTATATAATTGATTATCATTTATCATTGCTGTAGAGTGCTTAAGTTAATACTTCAAGTCTTAATTACCAAGCATTAATCTTCACTGTGGTTTCTGATCAAGTCTTGGCTGCCTAAATAGGCAGCCAAGACTTGATCAGAACCCACAGTGAAGATTAATGTTTGCTATAGTGTACTAAAGGAAAATGACGAGAGCTATTACATACTTGCAGTGTGTGTTACAAACAGCAGCGTGACTCCGTAAGTTGAAATCTGGCGCATGAATTGAAAAAATAGGCTCCGAGGCTAGAGCGTATTTTAAATAGTCCTGATCGGTCCCTGCATGTGTGTGACAACTGTTCGCCCTTTACACCTCGTAAATCAGCAGTTATGTCAGGTTGCGGTAAAGGAGGAAAAGGCTTAAGGACAGGTGAAGCTAAACGACATAGAAAAGTACTAAGAGAAGAGACAATATTCTGGGAATTATTAAGCCATCAATTCGTCGTCAAGCGCGGTGAGGATGAGTGAAGCGACTTTTTGACCTCATCTATAAAGAAAACTTAATTCGAGATGATGTGACACCCATGGAACATGTCAACCGAAAAGAAACAAGCGCCATTGATGATGTGCACGCCCTTAAAAGACAAGGGCCCACTTTATGGTTTCGGTGGATATATTGCCATATCGAATGGCATCCAAAGCACGGCAGGTTCTTCTGGTTACTCACAGCAAACACAGGCAATGTTTCTGCCATTGACTGAAACATTGCTTGTGCACAGGCCATATGTACATAATTTGACAGCCTAACTATGGTCATAACGCGTAGATTAACGCGCAGGTCGATGTGTTATTTGTGCGCATTTCATGACAGGGCTTCAAGTTTTAACTGTACGCATGTTCAAACAGATCAAATAACAATAAAAAAAAATTGTGAAATCCACTCGTCTACTAATGTAGAATTTACCTTTCCGTTTCGTCAACTTATCAACAACACACTCCCTATTGCAACATCCTAATAAACTCATTCCTACAAATATATCGTTTCCTTTTGTGTGGTTTCTGTTGTACGATATCTCATTTATAATGTGGAAAAAGAAACTGACCATAAAAGCCTGCGAGGTCAAGTTTCACTTAAATGCATTCTGCATCTGAAACAACACACCCCTTTAAAAACACACAGAAAGTTTCAGTTGATGGATCTTGGTACTGAGCTCAAATGACTATTTAAAAGTCAACGTCCGAAGCTCTTGCTAAATCTAGTGCTTGGTCGTGATTTTTCCTAACATCTTAACACTCCATCTACTGATTGACCGAGCTGCATGAAACTCTTATTCTTTAGCGTTTTATTAAGATGCATAGCGGCAATAGGATGAATAATTTCAAGTAAAATCTTCTAGACCTCAGCATTTTCAAAACGAGAATATGGCGTCCTACGATTATAAAAATATAAGGCAACAAACGCCTAAAAAAAGATCTTTTTCCGTTCGTGTGTTCGTTTCGCGGGGGGGGGGGGGGTCGATCATGCGCGGTGTGGTAGGGTGTGGTTGTTAGATTTGCTAATTTTTTTTTGTCTGGAAAGAATTTAAAACTTCCAAGTTACTGTAACAGCTCATTCACTAAACAAAAGAGGCAAAGTGGACACTGGGTGTTGTTAGGTTTGATATTGATGCAGTACGTGGAGAGTGTATTATCACTAAATCACCCGCAGAGTGGAGAATCCACCCAGGCAATAATTGCAAATTTGTTTCAAAGCATAACCAGTACAAGCAAAGTTTCAGCCAATGGACCTCCGGGTTAAACCCGGAGGTCCATTGGCTGAAACATTGCTTGTGTTTTTTGTCTATATGTACAAAATTTGAAAGTTATAGCTTGGGTGATAACTCCACTCCGCGGGTGATTTAGTTACAATCCACTCTCCACGTACTGTAGATATTCTTACTGAGGACTTATCTGTGGACTAAATTCTTCTAACTGGCTTGCCATAAAAATCGCGTGAGCTGTCTGATGTTTTCGTATATTAAAAGTTTCTAAAGAAACTTGGCTTTATTTTCTTTTGATGTCATTGTTGTTTTCTTAATTGAAACTTCCTCACTCATCTAATAATTAAGGCTGTCAAGATTTTCTAATTTAGTAATCGATTAATCGTCGCAAATAGTCGATAATAATCGATTAATCGTACCTAGATGTCCCCCCCTCCCACTCTTTGAAGTCGTTGAAAATGAAGTTCAAGTCAGTTGACCTACCTCAAGTAAACAACGAAGACGATCCTCGTTTAGAGGTACATTCAAAGCTTTGATGTTGTGAACTTTTGAACCGTCAGTGTAATAATGAAGACGGATCGTCAGTTGCGAACTTCGCAAGTTCGTAACTGCCGACCGGTCTTGATTATTACACTGACGGTTCAAAAGTTCAGACATCATAGTTTTGAATGTGCCTAAAAGACAAATTCTATTGGCTTCTTGGTGTTTAACATCGACGTCCTTGACCTTTTTTACCTTTAGAAACAATAGTTTTTTCATCAAATTTTTAAAAAATTATTAAACTTCTAAAACGGGGAAAAATTTCCCTATTCTTCGACAACGAAAAATACTAATCGATTTCGGCGTGGCCGATCGACAATCGATTAACCGATTAATCGTGACAGCCCTACTAATAATTTTAAGGGAGAAAACTTTATCGAAAGTCGAGTTTCACGCAGAGACGTGGCTAGAGGTTTCCGATTGGGGGTGGGTGTAGGGTAGTGAATTTCCAACTGGGAGGGGGGGGGGGGTGCTCCGAGGGGGGTCCCCCATAGCTGGAAATTCAAACCGCTACACCCACCGAAAAGGATTTTGAAATGAAGCCATGAAAGGGGACATACAATTGATTCTAGTAACTGAAATGTCAACACATTTATGACAGAATTATGAGGTTATCATTTTATTTGGTATTTTTCTGGGAGTTGAATATGGCTGTGCTAAACATTTGCTCACGCTTTGAACTTTGAACAATTCACACTGTCCTAACATTAAATCAGATCTTATGCAGGAATGATCAATTTTCGCTGTTTCATCATTTTGTAACTGCGAATGATGGAATTAACTCAGAATAACGATTTTACATGATGTGTTTTTCTTGAGGTGCATTTCGAGGATTTTTTTTATTACGATAAGTAAACGTACTATAGAAATCTCGTACCGATTGACATCATGCATACTTATGAAGCTCGATATTGCGTACACAGTAGTTTTAAACAGTAAAAGTTAGAATTTTTGCCGATTTGAAACCGAGTTGAATTTTGGGAAGTAAAGGAGACATCAGCATCGCCAAAGAAGCTCTAAAATCCAGAAAGATGGAATTTCCAACTACAGTATGTGTAGAGTGTATTATCACTAAATCACTCGTGGAGTGGAAATTCCACCCAAGCAATAATTGCAAATTTGTTGCAAAGCGTAGCAAGCACAAGCAAAGTTTCAGCCAATGGACCTCCGGGTTAAACCCGGAGGTCCATTGGCTGAAACATTGCTTGTGTTGTTTGTCAATATGTAAAGAATTTGAAAGTAATACTTTGAGTGATAACTCCACTCCGCGGGTAATTTTGTTACAATCCACTCTCCACGTACTGTACAGTTAAAACTAGAAGTCCTGTCATGAAATGCGCGGAAATAGCACGTCGATCTACCCGTTAATCTACGCGTTCTGCCCATAGTAAGGCTATCAAATTCTGTACATATGGCCTGTGCACAAGCAATGTTTCAGCCAATGGACCTCCGGGTAACCCGGAGGTCCATTGGCAGAAACATTTCTTGTGTTTTCTATGAGTAATGAGGAGAATCTGCCGTGCTTTGAATGCCATTCGACAATGGCAATTGCGCGCAATTTCTACGCGCAATTAAGCCTAGATAAGCGCACAGTTCGTGACAGGAATTCTAGTTTTAACTGTACTTATGACTTGCTCTCTGAATTTCCAACTATAGGAAATTTAGGCCAGGATTGGGCGCGGGAGGATAAACCTCCCACACTTCCCCTGTCGCCACGTCCATGGCGGGTAATTTTGTTACAATCCACTCTCCACGTACTGTACTCATGACTTGCTCTCAGAGTTTCCAACTATAGGAAATTTAGGTCAGGATTGGGCACGGGAGGATAAACCTCCCACACATCCCCTGTCGCCACGTCCATGGTCTCATGACGAAATATGTCAAGGGGAAATAATCAACATTAAATATTTTCTCGAGGAGTTTCAGTTTCCCGACACATCACAATCGTCGTTCCATTTTTTGAATATAAAACTTTGATGTCTTTGAATATTAAATATGTTGACGATGTGCACATCTTTATGTTTACGTTCTATTGTACACATTTCATGTAACACACAGGCACATGCTGAACGTGCCGATCTGTGCTTATATGAAAATGCTCAGTATGACACATAGTGACCTACAGTTAAAACTCGAAGTCCTGTCACGAACTGTGCGCTTATCTAGGCTTAATTGCGCGTAGGAATTTCGCCAATGGCCATATCGACTGGCATCCAAAGCACGGCAGGTTCTCATGGTAACTCATAGCAAACACAGGCAATGTTTCTGCCAATGGACCTCCGGGTTACCCGGAGGTCCATTGGCTGAAACACTGCTTGTGCACAGGCCATATGTACAGAATTTGATTGCCTTACAATGCTCATAACGCGTAGATTAACGCGCAGATCGACGTGCTATTTGTGCGCATTTCACGACAGGACTTCCAGTTTTAACTGTAGCACACAGGCACATGCGACCAAAAAGGGATTCAATAGCAACAGACATATTCTAACGGGGATTCCGTAAGGGGATTCCAATTCAGGCTTGCTATCTATCGCAGGTCACGATCTCTACCCTCGGCTAAGTATTATAATGCCCGAATGGCCGTCATACTCTACTGCGATACTAGAAACCAAGCATACCCCACACAATCGAATGGCCTAGCATTTTTAATGCCCGAATGGCCGTCATACTCTACTGCGATACTAGAAACCAAGCATACCCCACACAATCAAATGGCCTAGCATTTTTAATGCCCGAATGGCCGTCATACTCTACTGCGATACTAGAAACCAAGCATACCGCACACAATCAAATGACCTAGCATTCCGAACGGGATAGTACAAACCATTAGGTGGCTTTCTGGTACAGTAGAATCCTCTTAATTGAATAGCCATTTTGCCAGTGGAAATTATTCAGTTAACAGGAGTATACAATTAACAGGGATTTGGTCAGTTTCTTGTCTTCTGGAGGTAAACTGAGCATTTATTCTATTAAATCTTGTTTGACAGAGCTCATAAAGCTCTGTCAAACAAGATATAATAGAATAAATGTCTGTATTGGATGTATGAGGCCAAAAAGGTTGATAAATAAGAGGAATTTGGTGCGTGTCACAGCAATTTTTTCGACATATTACAAAAATTTATATACAATTAACAGGAGTTTACACTACAACCCATATGTAATTAACAGATCAAATTTGTACTGAAGGTATGGTAAATGGTTTTGTGTTTGAAAATTATATTGAATTAACAGGGATATACAATTAAGAGATATCCAATTAAGTGGGCTCCACTGTACTAATGGGTAACAGTAGACTTATGTGGTACCGAACGTAGTACCGTTCTAACCTTACCTCGCTTAGCTTAGCATTACACACTACTCATGCCAACCCCCTGATGGTAAACTACATTTAGTGGATTACTGGTACCAAATTCTAAGAGTAGACCAAATGACGTACACCTTATACAGCCGTAGTGGACAGCAACACATTGCCTCCACACCCACGATACTGCTTGACCTAGCCTTACGTACTTCCTATACCAGTAATAGGGTAATACAAAGTAGTCTGTAGGTTAATACTTCAATGGTTAAGATGGGACCTACAGGGGTATATACCGACCGTACTATTCTACCGTTCAAAACTACCAAGCATTACCCCCACACCACAATACTGCTTGACCTAGCATTACGTAGCCCTTATCTCAGTCATAGGATAATATGAAGCATCAAGTGGATTAGAAGTACCAAGAACTAATAAGAAACTTACAAGGGTAGATATCGCCCATACTAAACTACCATTCTAAACTACCAGGCTTTATCGTCGTCCCTTTCTAGAAAACTCAACTTCACCATTAATGTTCCATCACATACCCATAATATATACCCATAGCACTGTGTGTACATATATCACAAAACATACCATAGTATACTATACATGTCGTACGTATACATTTGCTGGATCTAGCTGGATGGAGCCTAAGGTGTGCACAAGAAAAAGTTGCTCCACCAAAGCTCCGTTTCCTAAGGGAATTTAACACTAGCTGCTCCACCAAAGCTCCGGGTAATGAGGGTCGAAAACCTTCTCCTATACTACTAATATTTTTTAGACAGTCGGGTCTAATTTCGTGAGTAATTAGACCGATGAGGTATGAGCGTGGGTCAATAGGTAACGTTATTGGGGAATCTTTGTTGATTTGCTGTAAAGATCCATTACTTATTGCAAGAGAAATCGATTTACCCATTATAATGCGTTTATCCGTCGCTTGTTGACGGGGTGCTAATTCATGAATACAACAACAAGGAAATTACAAAGAACAAAGTCTTAAAAAGTACACTTTAGTTCATCCCTTCGCTAGTCAATAACTAACCATATTTTCCATCGGTGCTTCCAACAGAGAATATCCATTACAACATTGTTAATGAGTTAAATATATAGTCTCCAATAAGGTAAACGAGGTGCATTCTTGGGTCTACAAATTGAACAGTATTATTACATCTCAGCAGGTACAAAAAAGATACAGAGAACAACAGATTATCCAGTGCGGAGATTAAAAATCAAAAATTTTCTTATAAAGCCACGTCACAACTTAACAGGCTTTGTTGGTCACATCATACGCTCAGTACACGGAATGTTTATTTGGTGAAAAAAACGACACTGTTAACCCTTTACCCAACGCAGACGATATCAAAATTTATTATATTAAATATCATTTTTTGAAATTTTTCAAAAAATTTCAACAAAACCATATCATGTGACCCCTCGTTGGAACGAGCTCGACGAACTCGTTCCAACGAGGAGTCACATGATATGGTTTTGTTGAAATTTTTTGAAAAATAATATTTTTTCAACAGCTGAATTTGCATATTACGCGGGCGGATGCGGCCGATTCGTTGGGTAAAGGGTTAACTATTTGAACTCGAGAGGGCGCCGAGGAACATGATACGTCATTCTTTCATTAAGTAAGATGGATACCAAGTGGGGTAGAAAAATCAATATTTTTAACGTGCATCCCAAGACTGCAGGTTGAAAATATTTATTGGTTCACTCCAAAATAATGAATATGGATTCTTCCAATTACTTCCATTGAACAGGCATGGGAGATACCACAAGGGTTCAAAGAGTTAATGGGCCAGGGTCATCCAATCGGGTAGAGAACCAACGAGCGGCGGTGAGCAACTGTCAGACTTTCCAACGTACTTACTCTGTACAAGCAGTGTTAGAGGCGGTTGAAGGCAGGTGCATCACCAATGTGCGGTATACCTTAGTACACGGCGTCACCGTGCCCCAACGTGGGCAATCGGGATTTTGTTGCCCCAAAACACAGTGTAGATGGCACGGGTAAGGATCGAACCGTCAAACTTTCAATTAATATCCGTCACGATAAAAGATTTTGTTTAAACACATTGTGAACATTACACGCATATATAACGTGCATATGACAGACACAATTCACTGTACTGTTCTGATTGCTTTGACTTTTATCAATAAAAGGTACTTTCTGATGATGTCAAATGATGTTTTTTAACAATAGAACAACAGTGAGCCCTACCACTGTTGGGATAGGGATCTACAACAGGATTCCCTAGACCCAAATACGTCACTATAAACCAAAAATGTACTATAAGACTTCCAATAGACATCATGTCCCTCGAGTGGGAGTCCTGAGTAACTTACAGGGATAGAAGCTGGGTAACGTATAGAGGCAGGGACAGTCTTATGGGAAATCCTTCTTTAAAATTTTGCAGTGGATAGAAGGGCAGTCCTATGAGAAATCCTAAAGTAAATTGTGCAGTGGAGACAAGGGCAGGCCTATCGGAAGTCCTATAGTAAATGTTGCAGTTGAGACAAGGACAGTCCTATGGGAAGTCCAAAAGTAATTTTTTCCAATGGGGACTACGACAATCCCATAGTAAATTTTGTAGTGGAGACAAGGATAGTCCTGTGGAAAGTCCTATAGTACATTTTGCAGTGGAGACTAGGACAGTCCTGTGGGAAGTCCTATAGTAAATTTTGCAGTGGTGACAAGGGCAGTCCTTTTGGAAGTCCTATAGTAAATGATGACGTGGTGACAAGGACCGTTTTGTGGGAAGTCCTATAGTAAATTCTGCAGTGGAGACAAGGGCCATCCTATGGGAAGTCCTACATTAAATTTTGCAGTGGTGACAAGGATAGTTCTATGGGAAGTCCTCTAATAAATTTCACAGTGAAGACAAGGATTTCCCACGGGAAAATCCTACAGTAAATTTTGCAGAGGAGACTGAAAAAATTACTATTGGACTCCCCATGGGACTATAAATTACTCAGGACTAGGACTCGAGACTCAAGATGTCTGTGGGAATTCCTATAGTAAATGTTCGGTCTGTAGTGTCGTTTTTTGGGTATGGAGAATATCGTGTTAAATCCTTGTCCCCAGAGTGGACGTGCAAACTAAAAACGTGAAACTCAATATACATTTCAGCATTATTGATGGCTGGTTACAAGGCGGATCTTTGGACTTCACATCAAAAGACCATAGACTGGAAGCTGACCCATATCAACTGCGTTCTTCCCTTTCGCAAGACACTTAATCCTGATGTTCCAAATGGGAGCACGGTCACGTAATGTGGCGATGCGTACAGCACGATCATGGTACAGTAAAACCGCCATAGGCGGGTCACTTTCCACGTGAACGCAATACTTCTACGGATGCAATAATATTGAATTCCCAACACTAATTATAGTAATGATAATCAAAAAAATTTAATTAAAGAAACACCGGGTATAACCGGTGCTTTTTTAATGAAAATTTTGCTGATGGTGATTTGTATTACCTGATAAACGCATGCGTATTTTACGACTAGTCCACCGCAACTGAACTGTACACACGCCTTCAGCAGATGCTAAACTTGCTTGTACAGTGTTAGTAAGTTGAGGAGTTACTCGCCGCTGCTGTGTGGTGATCTCCGGGTATTCCAGCTTCCTCCATCCGTAAAACTGTCCGACGCGATATAAACCTGGTTGTGGAAAGTGTCGCTTAGCTCCAATAATAAATAAATATAAATATACTCTGTTGGCTAGTGCTCACCAAACTGATCTCCAAACTGACCAACGTCATATAATCCTTTGAAACAATACCCCCCCCCCCCCCCCCCCCCTGGGTTTATCACACTATGGAGTATGCACGTGAATCCCCTCCAAGTAAAGTTACAATTACTAATATGACTGGAAAGAAAATAATGCCGACTAATAACAGTATACATTGAAACACATTTAATTGGATATCTTGTAATTAGAAGACCTGTTAATTGAATATAATTTTCAAACACTAAGCCATTTGCCATTCATTTGGTATTAATTTTACCTGTTCACTGCATATATACGCACAAGCGTAAGCTCGTGTAAATTGAGTCTTGTAATATGTCGAGAAATTAACCTCAGTCACAACCTATTATGTTTTTGACCTATTTGTTCTCAGTCCACACAGCTCTCAATTAATATAATGGAATAAATGTTCTGTTTATTTCGAGAATACAGAGACATGACTACATCCATGGTAATTGAATATTCGTGTTAATTGAATCTTCATGTTAATAGAATAATTGTCACTGACAAATTGGCTATTCAATTAACAGTGTAGTACTGTATCAATCAATGCGGAAAGTCCATTAAGTTATGGGATGGACTCTTCAAAAATAACGTTTTCACATACACTCCACTGAAACTGAAAAAAAACAACCGCATAATAAAGAATAATCAACAGGCCTTTTTTCGCAAATAACTGTATGCTCTATATATAGAGTATTTCCAACCCTTCCCCTTTTTATATATAAATCTGCAAAACGAGTCTAGTAAATAACGTCTGGACCGAACTTTATCTATGTCCAGACCCAACTTATTGGGCGACGTTTGTTTTTTTTATTTTTCTAAACCAAAATAGGGGTTTTCTAAACCCTTTACCTAAGACGAAACACTTGCAAACAAAATTCTTGAATAACCATTTTTTTCATTTCTGTTGTGACAAAAACATAGCGGATGACCCTACAGTGGAACGAGCTCGTTCCAATGAGGGGTCATCGGCTATATTTTTTTATTCAAAAAATAAAAATGTAATGGAAATTGAATGGTGATTTTTGTGAATATCGCTGATCGGTTTTGACCATTCCGTTGAGTAAAGGGTTAATTGTGGTGGGGCGTTAGTTCGAAACATAGCTTTCTATATTAGAGTGATATCCTGCACTTAGACACACGGGTCACCACTGATATACATATATATAGGGGATCTCCATCGAGTTACCAGTTTATATCAAAATTAAAAAGAAAACGAGTTCAGTAGGATGAGGAATAGAGAGATACAAACCTAATTTACAGGACGAGGTTTATAAAGTTCATTATTATATACTTCATAAATAACCACATTTCTATTGGTTAGATTTTACACACGTGACTGGTTCTGAAAAAAATCGTGCACACCGTTTTTCTGGTAAATATCAACTTATAAAATACAGCTGTTGGAAATACCTCTCTTGCTCTCTTTCAATCGACGTTATCTCTATAACATTGTTTATTTTTATGTTATTTTGCAGATGATAACTATTTTATTTTTAAATAAATGTATTTCTGGTTGATATAATAGAACTTTTAATTGACAAATAGGAGATTGTTTCTTTAAGGATGGTGTGTATAATAAAACAGTTATGGATGTTTGTGGTGGTAAATATGATGTGATATGAACCTAAAAAACTTATATTGATCTTGGCTAAAACCTTGGTCAATATAAGTTATTTTGGTTCATATCACATCATATTCACAACCACAAAAGTCCATAATTGTATAATATAAACTGGGGACGAGTTGAAGATTCTATTTATTATATGATCAAAAAAACCCAACGGACACTTGAATACATTAAAGTACTCCAGGTGACGTTATTTCTGTTAATGCATGACTGTGCTTTACCATTTTAATGAATGAGGTTAATAATTGCTAGAAAGGTCGAATCGTATAATATAAAATGATGAACCACAAGTCTAATCCCATTTTACATCACCCTTCAATACGAAGCTCTTCCTCCACATACAACCACCTAACAAATACGAATTAGAGGTTATTGCTTGGTTAGATTCATATCTGGCGAGATATCAGCTTGAGATAACATCATTTCAGTCTGAGACCGAAGGTTGAAGACTGATATGACATTACCGAGGACTGATATTTCGGAAGATATAAAACTAACCAAGTAATTACCTCTTTATTTATTAAATCAAAACCAAAAAGTACAAAATATTCTTAGTTCTGTAACAGTGTTCTGACAGTGTTATTGTTTCTTATTTTTTTGTCCACTTCTCCGGGTCCAGCTATCCGAACGTCACGGGTTTCCCACTGTTCCCACAGCGACAGCACTCTTAGGTTTCTGACAGTGTTATGATTTCTTATTCTTTTTTCACTTCTCTTGGTTCAAACTATCCAAGCAATTACCTCTGTATTTATTAACCCTTTACCTAACATGAAAAGCAGACGACACTTGCAAAAAAAATTCTTGAATAACTATTTTTTTTCATTTTTTGTCTCAAAAACATAGGTTATGACCCCTCATTGGAACGAGCTCGTTCCAATGAGGGGTCATAACCTATGTTTTTGAGACAAAAAATGAAAATATAATTAAAATTAATAGGCAATTTTTGAGAATAGCGCTGGCCGGTTTTGACGGTTAGGTTGGGTAAAGGGTTAAATCAAAACCAAAAATTACAAAATTTTCTTAGTTCTGTAACAGTTTTTTGACAGTGTTATTGCTTTTTATTCTTCTTTCACTTCTCTTGGTTCAGCGATCGGAACGTCACGGCTTTCCCACTGTTTCCACAACAACAACAGTTTTCTGACAGTGTTATTGTTTCTTATTTTTTTCCACTTCTCCTGGTCCAGCTATCCGAACGTCACGGGTTCTCCACTGATCCCACAGCGACAGCACTCTTAGTTTTCTGACAGTGTTATGATTTCTTATTCTTTTTTCACTTCTCTTTCAGTGGCGGCGCTACGGGGGGGGGGGGAGGGGCATTTGCCCCCCCCAAACGAAGGCTTTGCCCCCCGCCCCCAGTTGCCCCCCCCCCCCCAACCATCTCGCATGCATTTCCATCCACCCTCACACACAAACACATTCAGTCACTCTCTCTCTCTCACACACACACACCCCTCTCTTTTTTTTATTCCCATACACACTTAGCCCAAAGCCTCAGGCTAGCTGATGAACACATCTAGGCAGTAGAGATTTGAAGACTCGGATGCAGATACTTATAAGTTATAATTAAGTTATGAGCCAAGTTTCTCTCTCTGTAACAGTTTTTTGACAGTGTTATTGCTTTTTATTCTTCTTTCACTTCTCTTGGTTCAGCGATCGGAACGTCACGGCTTTCCCACTGTTTCCACAACAACAACAGTTTTCTGACAGTGTTATTGTTTCTTATTTTTTGTCCACTTCTCCGGGTCCAGCTATCCGAACGTCACGGGTTCCCCATTGTTCCCACAGCGACAGCACTCTTAGTTTTCAGACAGTGTTATGATTTCTTATTCTTTTTTCACTTCTCTTGGTTCAACGATCCAAATGTTACGACTGTCCCACTGTTCCCACAACAACAACAACAGTTTTCTGACAGTGTTTTGATTTCTTGTTCTTCTTCGCAAAGAGCAACATTTTCACTTTCACTGGTCCAGCTATCCGAACGTCACGGGTTCCTCACTGTCCCCACAGCGACATCACTCTCAGTTTTCTGACAGTGTTATTGTTGTCGTATTCCTTTTCTCAAAGTGCAAAATTTTCACTTCTCCTGGTCCAGCTATCCGAACGTCATGGCTTCCTCATTGTTCTCTTCTTCCTTCTCTGCATCTACATCCTTGCTTATTGTCATCTTTTCCTCAACATACAACAACCCAGCTTCAAATTTCACACACTGTTTCCTAGTTGCGTCCGGCAAAACAGTGAAAAGTTCCCTATGTAAACATATTAAACAAACCGGTTGCGCCTAGTTACGCGTCAGGCTGTATTATAATGCTCGGTTCGTTTTACACTCCTATTACTACCTGTTATCATGCACTAAATCTTCCCCTGTTGTTTTCAATGTGGTACTTCCAGGTATCGTTAAACCGCCATACATGTGAGTTCTTTTGAAACAACATTTATGGGGTAGGCGAACGTTATAAAGCCATGATATGGGGTATATAACGCCTATAGGCCATGCTGCTGTATAAAATAATATTTTTTAGGCAAAGTACAACAAACTGAAGTCTGAAGCGTCAAAATTACAGTTTAAAATGTCTAGGGGAATAATACAAGTCTGAAACGTCCAAATTACAGTTAAAAATGTCGAGAGGAACAATACATGTCCTACAATATTTCAGTGCTCAACAACAGGGAATTGAATACAAAAGTGCCCCGTATCCTGATTAATTCATCTTTATATGTACATGTATGCATATATAATTAAACTTTTTTTCGGTTCATGCGTTTTCAGATAAAACGATTGGCTCACACGATTCAATTTTTTTCTTTTCATAACTCAATGAACCGAAAAAAACACAATTAGGTCCGCCTCCAGCCACGCCCCTAAAATACCAGTCTTCGGAGTTGCAACATGGTGTCAAATCAATAGAAGTTAGAACACTGGCACGTTCTAAATGTGAAAAAGAAAAATAAATTTATATTACTAATTTATCACCATGAAATTATTTATAAAATATTTAAATGACCGTGGTGGGTCAATTTTTCTTTTTCTTCACAGCTGTATTTATCTGACATTTCAATTTTTACGCACACTGGGTGATCGTCTGCGTTCATCGTTTTACCCAAATCGATTGTAAACAATGGCTGGTCACGACGAATACGGCAGTTTTGACATTGCTAATTCAACTAATTTCATGTCATTTGGCTTTATATCTAACTCCACTTTTACAAACTGTGTTTTTCAGTTCTCGGGAAACGGTCAAAACCAAAATACAATGTAATACTGATGGCCTACTTCCACCTACCACGGAACGTAACTTTTACGTGAAGTGAACAGTTGAATGAAATTTGAGGGAGGCGTGGCTTATGACGTTTTCTTTGCATTACGTAATTCGTTGGCCAATAAAAAAAATAATGACATAAGTGCATTTGACTTGGAAGGTGTGTCAATTGCTACCTGCATTTCAATAATATGCGCCCTCTTTTATGCCAGAAAAATAATATGTCTACCAGTTTTAGTTTTTAAATGTTTGTTCGCTGAAGTAGAGGACGACTAACACTATTTATTTATTTGGGTCGCGAACGTTTAATTATAAGGAATGATCATTTCTTTTTGTCTATTTCTTGAGTTATGAACCCCAAAAAACAAAGTCCAAACTGTGTAAATGGGCTACGCCCATTTACACAGTTTGGACTTTGTTTTTTGGGGTTCATAACTCAAGAAATAGACAAAAAGAAACGATCATTCCCTAAATGCCTCCGTAATCCAATACCCACATTTAATCAATTGCATCTTGTTTGTCAGACTTCCAGTGATAGCGGAGAATAAATGTTGAGGTTATCTCTAGGATAGAGGGAAGCGACAAAATCCATCTCAATAGAACACTTCTGTTAAATGAATAATTTTCATTTGCAGATTGGCTATTCACTTAACAAGGTTCCATCGTATTGTCCCCATAACTGTATCAATGTTATGACTACCTAACGCGATGTGACTCCAGTCAGTGTATTGAATCCAAGGTAAAACACAGAGAGGTTATTTTTGATAGGTTGTTGGTCTTTGTTGTCCACAGATCAGTACCTGTCTCTTTGGTACACACACAGAACGACACACGCGTGTGAATGGGTTAATACATATGCCACGAGTGCCAGCGCGAAGGGATAAATATTAGACTCGCTATGGCCGAGCCTAATATTGATCTGGCTGGGCCTCACATGACGCCATACCTGGCAAGTAAACATCTGTCAGTCGAACGTCCATGTATTCTCTCAATTGCAAATCGAAAAGAAACACTGGGATCCGAAAAGCAAATTTGCGGTACATAGACTACAGGATAGTCTACCCCGTTATGAATGAACTGCACATTTTCACACTTCTTGAGTCATCACACTTCCAACTGGCCAGAAAATATACCGGTGAATAGTACGTCAGGGAAGGACGACCCCTATTAGTGCATCTCGTCGGTTGACTTCATGTAATGTTATAGTCAACGTTATGTCACTTTGAGTTGTCCTGGTAGCCCGGGGCCATGTTGTGACGTTATTACCCTAGTCATTGTGGCAGCGTGCATGCGCGGCGCTTGTTGTTAGGGTGATACGCGTTTCCACCATCCATTTTGATAACTGGAAGCCATCATCTTGGTTTCTATGGTGGCTTGTGGTAGGAATGTGACCCACATGCTTCTACTAGAAAATTGGTGTGTTCGGTGTGTTCGATTCAAGAGAAGTAAATACATTACCCCAAAAACCCAATAACTACCCCAAAGTCACCCATAACAACTTAAAATGACCGAAACGGCCCCGACAGAGCCACAATCTTGGGCTTTATAAGTAGCATGTCATGTTAGAGCCCGTCGCGATGCTGTTCTATTCTATAAGATTATGAATAATCATCCGAAAGGACCAGGCAATGTCGCCAAAACGTCCGGTATCCTTCTTATAACAGTAGCACGTAGTGCTTTAGAAATTGTGTATTCCTATTCGTTCTCATCTACTCTCCCCGTATGTGTATCCTCACTTAGGTATTTAATGACCACGTCCCGTAATAGTGCAGCAGAAATCATATGTGACCTCTCACTGGAACGAGCTCATTCCAATCAGGGGTCACATGATAAGGTTGTGTTGATATTATTTTAAAGAATTTGGGAAAAAATTAAAATAACATTTTTTTATAATATGTGTTTTCTCAAAAGGTTAAAATCCATTCGTGGGAAATAGGCCAAATATTACAATGAAAATGTGAACGATTTATCACGAATTAGGGGATATATTTGATTGTTTGGAGCCGTAAACGATGGTTTTACTGTCGCAAATTGAGTTTTGCCGGCGACGCGTTAGTGGAGCCGTTAAAACGGATATTTGTGACAGTAAAACCATCGTTTACGGCCCCAAACAGTCAAATACAACATAGTTATCCCCATTCTAATATAATTCGGCTGAAAACGGAGATAGTATTTGATCTCCCAACTATAAAACAACGCCTTGTTGAAGACAACAATTTAAAACTAAAAATAAGTCGTGGTGACATCATTTGGGAGTTCCGAACTAAATCACGAAATATTTTACTCTGCCACAATACAAATAATTCCAAACGTTTTAGTCATTTTATCACCAATAACAAAATATATTTATATTTGTACTGACAACATTTATCATGTTTAAATGTGACAATCTGAAAACAAAATACCCCGGCTGCTTTCTCTGTTTAAAGTTTAGAGTTCACCTTGTGATGTTTCAGTCGGAGTCGGAAAGGACTCGAGGATTTACCATTAAAGTTAAAAAATTGAGATCTTTGATTGGAAGACCATGTTTAACCGTAATGATTACTTATGGTTACAGAACAATTGTTCATTTCAAACTGTTTCTAGGAAGTGATGTCTTGTGGAATTGGGCTACTGCTATTGACATAATTGTTTGCAGAACGAATAGTTCAGCTCTCTCGGTGGTGAACGCATTTCTGTAGCCCAGCCTGTACTCTGTACAGCCAGGTGGTGTCAGGAACGCAGGTAACAAATTAGAAAATGAAAGGACCGCTTGCATTTGAAGTCGATGTTATAACATCGCAAGCGGATCTGTCAGAAAATTTTGGCCTTGAACAATTAAAATTATTACTGCGAGTTGTCGGAATTTGGTTTTCTATTTCGCACATAGCGTCCATAAATTATTTATCGTACGAGAAATTGCTATTTATAAATTGTATTTTAATATCGCTTACTGGTTCCACACGGTTGCCGTTAAGCCCGTCGAAATCAGTTTTCTCAACACTCATTTCATTACTCAGCAGTCTCTGCCAAACCCCTATTCCACATTAATATTAAACTTTCCAACTTCATCCATATTAAATAAGTTAATTACAAGAAAGATAGACAACGTTTTTTTTACAGCAAGTCAACGCGTTCACAGATTTTGTTTACATTGGATACGGTAGTCAATGACTCCAAATGGAACGAAAATAGAACGCCCACGAATACATCTTAACTTCCTGAAATAGTTTTCGACAACACAAAATTTGCGACAGATTACGCTGATTTTACTGTCGCAAATTTTATTTATTAACCAATCAAATTTCGAGATTTATAGTAATTGTATTAGAATTATAAGTTGTAGCATTCCAAGACTTCAAACTAATCACACTTCACTTTCCGAGAACTGGTACATTAACAACATAATTCGACACTCGAAGATCCTTAAGACTATTCGCCGTCCTTTCGTTTATGCATTCCGTGGATATTCATCTGATTGCCTTACGATTGTTCCATAGAATCCCCACTACGTGTATTATACTGAATTCAAATACATTCGATTATTACTGCGAAAAGCTTAATCGAAAAATCGGGTAATATTTTGGGAATCCCTACTTACTGTACACCAGTGGAGTGGACGAGATTAGATGCTCGTTGATGTTTTTCTTGAAAATATTTTCCGATACCGCGACTCAACAATAGCGCCCTTCACTTCAAACGGCAGCCAGCAGAATACAACACGCCTCCTATTTTCATGAACAAAAAAAAACTGCCAATATGATAAACTTTTTTTATTGTTTCGGCATTAAAACAAAAATTTAACACTTTACCCAACGTAACGGCCAAAACCTGCCAGCGCTATTCTCAAAAATCGCCTATTAATTTTCATTATATTTTCATTTTTTGTCTCAATAACATAGGTTATGACCCCTCTTTGGAACGAGCTCGTTCCAAAGAGGGGTCATAACCTATGTTTTTGAGACAAAAATGAAAAAAATAGTTATTCAAGAATTGTGTTTGCAAGTGTCGTCTGCTTTTCATGTTAGGTAAAGGGTTAATATAAAATAGGTTTAAAATAAAATAAGTCACTCGACCCAGTGTATTCGGTCAGATAACAGTCCAGGGCGAAAAACTATTACCATTAGGCCTAAAAAAATAAAAAATCTGTTTCTCAGGCCCTCCCGCATTGTCCTTTTGGCTGCCGCATGCTCTCTTTTTATAACCAATTTAAACTTGAAAAAAAATTAAAATTAAATGGTTTATGTCTGATATTTTACCCAAGTTAAAAAAACATGAATTTGTCCCTTGAGTGCAAGAAGGCTTTGCAATGCTTTAGCACTGCAAAGCCTTCTTGCACTCAAGGGATGAAATACACCACCACCCATGCTATTCTGTAGATTATGAGGCCTAAAACTTGAACCAAGAACATGAACTTTTGATGACAAAGAAATAATTACAGAAATAAAAAATAAAATAAAAAATCGCTCGCCCGCATGCAATTTTACAAATAATGGCCTGAGAAACAGAAGATCAACTTTGTGGGGCCTTATCTGGGGCAAATACTGCTAGAATTGTATTTTTTATAATTGCATGTTCCACTTATGACTTTAAAAGGTTTGAAATGTATCATTAGCATTTTCAAAGATATGGCAATTTGCCAGTAGGCACATTGCCACATCTTTTAAAATTCTATTGATACAATTTAGTAGGTTATATTAACAGGTAAAAATACAATTCTAGAAAATGCAATTGTAAACGTTTTATAGTATTGGTTCCTGGTCGAAAAACCGTATCCTTTACATAATAATACACTTGTAACTACACAATGAGAATGACACTCAAACAGACACAAAACAAGATGAAGCAAACTGTTTGATTAACTTACTTGCAGAGAGGCTAGAACCCACGAGAGAACCAAAGAAGAGCAATAAAAATTGCATCTTAACTATTCACGAGCTTTGAATGTATGTAAAGCCGTAGTCATCGCAACTTCCACACTGGCAACTAATAGGCAGGAAATGTTCCCTCATACGTTGTTTACTCGTCAAAGAACGATTGGATTAACGTGCATGCAAGAGAACATATAATGCATGTGAAAATCTTTTGTTGCACAGGTACGTTGTTAGGTTGTGTTGAAGTATTGATCTGGTGGAATTTAAATATCATTAACCCTTGTACTACCACGCATACGTTTACCATATTTTGAGGACATAAAAGTCTTCATGTGACGAAATAAAAAAAAAATCTACACACCTGTACTTGTTTCCAACAATTAATCAGATGCGAGTGTTAATCTGCGGCTGCGATGACGTTCAGAACATCATTATAAACATGTTCGACAACAGTCGGATTCACAGTTTAACGGTTAACATTTTCGTTGAGTGTTAATTAATTGATGAGTTTTAGAAATAAAGCAACGTCATCGCGATAACAAGTCCGGCATTGTTCCTCATGACACAATCTGTGTAACAAGAAGCGCCATTATTACTGAAGAGATATTTTAAGCTTAAATAAAAACTATGATGAAATCTTAACAGTTTGAACACGAGTAATATTTTTTCCATTTCATTTCAATGTCACCAATGAGAAGATTCCACATTCATTATTTGGAGGTGGGGGTAGTTAGAGCAATTGATACTTTCAACATGTAGCCTTAAGGCTACACGTTGAAAATGTTGATTGGTCTACTCCGTACAGTACGTGGAGAGTGGATTGTAAGTAAATCACCCGCGGAGTGGGGTTATCACCCAAGCTATAACTTTCAATTTTTTTTTCATATCGACAAAAAACACAAGCAATGTTTCAGCCAATGGACCTCCGGGTTTAACCCGGAGGTCCATTGGCTGAAACATTGCTGGTGCTGGTTGTGCTTTGCAACAAATTCGCAATTATTGCTTGGGTGTAATTATTTATTTATTTATTGGTGTTTAAGGTCACATATTTCTGCACAATGGCTAACTATGACCGTGACAGTTTTACGGGTGGAGGAAGCCGGAGTACCAGGAGAGAACCACCGAGCAACGGCGAGCAATTGTCAGCTCCCCAACATACCAACTCCACACAAACAGGGTTAGCATTGGTTGAAGACAGGTGCACCATCGACGTGCAGTACGCCTTAGTACACAGCGTCACCGTGCCCCCACGTGGGCAATGGGGGTTGAAGTGTCTTGCCCAAGGACACAACGCGGTTGCCGCAGGTGGGATTCGAACCGAGGACCTCTCGGCTTGCAGCCTGCACCTCTACCAACTGAGCCACCGCGCCCCCGCTTGGGTGGAATCTCCACTCTGCGGGTGATATAGTTGGTTCGCAGGTTCAAAATGATTAACACACACCTTACATCAGCTTACATATTTGCTATTGGTATGCTAAGCTATAGAAGTGTACATTTTTTATAATGTTTACAAAAACCGTGTTTTTTAACTTTTTTATTGATTACGAAAAAATGTTGTATAATACCTAAAAAAAATATTGAAGTGGTCATTCCACGCGAAGACATACTATTTGATAAACTCGTTTATTATGTAATAAATGTGTATGTTCCATTCGATTCATAAATTATAACTGGATAAACTGTTGCTTTCTACTGTTACGGGTATCGCCGAATTTGGCAGAACTTTACTGCTATTGTACGGCGGTTAACAACAACTACTTCTACTGCTACTACACCCACTTTTACTACGGGATGTCCCTTGCCTCGCTGGTTACTTCTAACAGGGAGCTCCTGAAGCCAACAAACGCATGCGTTATACCCTTGTGCAAAATACCCGACCATACTAGTTCATATGGGAGAGTGGCGGTGTAATCATTGCATTACAGCTTGCGCAATAGTGCAGGCGCAATATGGCTTGACCCGGAAAAAGTTTGCGACAAGCTGATTTTGGTGTCATTCGACGCGGAATGTATCTGGAAACAACATATCCAAAATCCGCAAAAATCCGCTTTGGAGAAAATGTTTCATGCAAATAGCCGCAAGGGGGGGTTTCATAGCACAAACATCTTCAGTGCCATCAATTTCTCATTAGTCTTGATATTTTGTAAGAGATTTGGAGATGTTTTGTGCGTCATTCGTGCTTTAAGCACGAATGCCAATCCTATAAAGTGGAAAAATGACTGAAAAAGTTCACAATTGTTTGTGAAAAGGCCCCAAACTACCATTTTCTTCAATTGTCACACCCATACGAAGATGAGTCGGAATAGAACAGAAAAAAACGAGCTATAATTCTGCTGCCGATGTTTTTCATAACTCCCGAGATGGCGAAGAATGATATCGATCAACTTTCTTCGCAATGATTAAATCTCGAGATGAGATCTGACCGAAATCATGCCGGTGTTTCTCAAGGCACTCTGCTGTCGCCAGTTTCGTCACCAATCTCAACCGGCTCGGAGTTCAAGCAATTCTCCCCTCGACAGTCTCCACAAGCAGAGACACATTTGATTGTGTTCTTTCTACATATATATTCGTTCTGCAGGGGTGTTTGGAGGTCATTTTGCATTTGCAACGAATACATTTCAGGAGAGCTTCAAGCGCTGCGTCCAGGTCAGTCATCACGGGTATCAAGAATTTCCCTGCCCCATTTCTGAGGATCTGGGATATCAATATCCAATTGCTTCCATTCCATCGTTTGTAGGTGGACTCGCAGGCTGTGAAAGTATGCCGCGCGTTCAGTTGGAGGTAGTTTCTGAGGTTCGATTCCTGTCTTGCTGGAATAAACCATTGTCATGAACTTTGAGTATCTCAAGCCCTTCAATGTGTCTGACTGCTTGCCAGGGTACAGCATTACAAACAGTTTAGCGCCGATTCTTCCAATTTCTGCTTGAGATACAGCGCTGTCGTGCATTGTTGCTGATATCTTCTGAATCTCCATTGATTTTTTTAACCTCTTGAGAAGCTGCGTTTTCCCATGGCCAAACGTTGCCGAAGTAACATAAGACCCACTCCATGCGTGTATGGACAGGAGGTGTCGCCTAGTTGTTTCTTCGATCTTCGCTATTATATCTGCGATCTTCCATGCCTCCCCACCCTTATGTGACTTCCGTGCTCCTGATTAGAAATAAACATCAGCCGAAGTATGATTCCAATGGTGAACGGATAGCACTAGTACATCAGTATCATCTGCGGCAATGACAACTGAATTCCCTTGAGATGAAAGTGTGATGGCTCCTTCAACAATCAGGGTATCAGCATCGCCCTAACTGAAGTTAACAGTATGTCCACCCGCTCTCAGTAATGTGGACAGTAATCTTATTAACTGCATGTTGTTATTCTCGTACGACAAGAAACGTCCCTGGTTCTTGTGTGCAGTCATGGTGTCTGTCAAACGGATATCGGCACACACGTTGACAGCTCTCCTTCTATGCTCATGACTCTTCGTGTTTGGTCGCTGTCCACAACAACCGAAGACGACACAGCAATTCTGCCCATATTATTTGTTGGCCACATATCCAACATACTGATGGGCTACTTCCGAGTAGGTAGCCTTCGCCTTCCATTCGACTATGTGGAGGAGAGCCCCTCCGTCAAGCACGTACAGGGAATCAGATGGCGGCCTGGAAAGTGCTACTCGATCTGTTATTGCAGCTGCTAGGTCTGCCTTGTTTGCTTTTCAGAGAAGGAAGTCTGTGAGGCTGTTGGCATCATAGTCAGTTCATACAAGAAGAACTGTGCCATGTCGCGCTCCCTCTGACCAATAGCTATCAATGGAGTAAACAAAGCTGATGGGTCTATTGGTACCCTCCGGTTATCCAACTTCACCCCGGGGTTCAAATGGTCTAAAGTGCGAATTTGATCACTCTCTTTAATAGGGCATCAGCAACAACATCATTGCCTAGTTTAGAGTGTATCTCTGCCCCTACAGACTCGGTATTGTCGCTGTTAATACCATCACCCAGGGAAGCTGACAATCCGGAGGACAGGGAGCGCAATTGTTTATTCTCATCGAAAGGATCGTACAAGTCAAACCACGCTAGTATTTTTATCATGTCGGTGTTGTCTCGTTTACGTCGAGAAGTGCCCATGTCTACATGTTGTTCACTGGTACCGAGTTTCATGTCAGTCACCGTTGTCAAAGCTTCGCGTATTTCAGCGTATTTATGCATGGTGTAAATCCACTCCTGACGCACTGATTCGACCACCCAACGACCTCGCATTAGTCCACCTCGACTTTTAATTAAGCATATGAGGACTTGTTCAATCACAAGGTCACTTGAGAGGTCTGCTCAAACCCTGGAACTCCGGCGTATAGCATGGAAACCATCAAAGAAGAACCTACCATACAACCGCGGATGCTTCTCGGGGAGCTCAAGCATTATTTGCAGATACAACCTGCAACTCTTAGCGTAGTGTACATGTCCCGTGGCAGAGAAGATGTTCAACATATTACTGATAGCAATAAGGCCGAGATTCCAATCGGCAAGCCGTTCACCTCTGATGAACATTTCATTTTCAGTGTGTGGACATATTCTAGATATTGTATCCATAGCTTAGCAGTGCGCGATTGTTCACTCAGTTTGGCTTTGTACTCGACGAGGCAAGTGTTTACCCTTACGAAAGCTGCTGAGTTTGCAACATCGGAAAGAGCTACCGAGATTTCCAGCACATTATCATACAACTCCTCGGCACTATATAATCTTCCCTGTTGATAGATTTCTGTCCACTTCCGACGCTACATGAACTCATCGGAGCGGCATCAGGTTCAGCCATTTCTGAGCTAGTAAGAGATGTGCACCGGTGTTATGGACTGTGATGATACACTCTGTATACCCTGTGTGTTAGTGAGTAGAAAAAAAATGGATTCACACAAATCCATGTCCTCACGTTCGCAAACGTTAGAATGCTGATTTCGGAAAATTGATCGAAATTCGCTCATACACCACCATCAGTATAAATGCTATAAACAATTTTCCCCAAAGTGGATTTTTGCGGATTTTGGATATGTTCTTCGGGAGACATTCCTCTTCAAACTAACCCCAAAATCAGATTGTCCCAATTTTTTTCCCGGTACGACCACTTTACTTGGTTCAACGCCTGTACCGCACGAACCGTCATGGTGTTTACCCAAAATCATAAAGCGAAACCTGGTAAAAAGCTATCACGTTTCCAATATCGGCACGTGTTTCTTGTTGATGATAATTCAAATATTCTGTTAACCCTTTACATAACATGAAAAGCAGACGACACTTGCAAAAAAAATTCTTGAATAACTAATTTCTTGAATTTTTTGTCTCAAAAACATACGTTATGACCCCTCATTGGAACGAGCTCGACGAGCTCGTTCCAATGAGGGGTCATAACCTATGTTTTTGTGACAAAAAATGAAAAAAATAATGAAAATTAATTGACGATTTTTGAGAATAGCGCTGGCCGGTTTTGGCCGTTACGTTGGGTAAAGGGTTAATCTTTAATTTGCATTGCTGTGAAATATGTGTAAATCATTAGCATATATTATTTCGCAGATCTCAACCTTTATTGCAAGCCTATTACTTTTCCTCCACTTCCATGATTAAAAATCCGTACAGAACACGCGTTCTGTGAGAGAAAAAGTTACCGGGAAGTGTACCAGATGGGGCCCCGGACTCACCGAGCGGACCATGGTTCGGTCCGGTATGAGAAAATTTTGAAATTTAATCTTTGAAGCCTCGCTTCTGAGAGCCCAATTTCTGCTTAATGAAACCCTTAAAATATTACTTTTCTTCTGCTAAAATGCCAAGTTGAGAAATAACGCATTTAAAAAGCGAGGTAATAGTTTTATGTTCTAAAACGGGATCGCCGTTCAGTAAAATATCGACGGAGTTCAAATTAACATTAATTTCCAATAGTCTACCATTGAGAGCGTTGCGAGAGTCTGAATAAAAGGGACAAAAGAGGTAATAGTGTTCTGCGTCCTCAACAACAGCTGGACCATGGGGACAGTATGGAGATTCGGAGATGTAATTGGAAAACTTATCACTATTCAAATCGCTGCAACCAGTTCGAATTCTACTATGAATATGTAATGAAATGTATGGGAACGGTCTTTAACAAGTAAATGGAGATATCCACGGATGTAAAGACAAAAATAATCATTTATTAGAAGCTTAGGGTAGGAATCTAATTAGCAACGCGTTTGTAAAGCTTTTGGGAAGCATTGGATTTCATAACAAAGTTGCCATTATTCCAGACCCAGGTTGTTAGTTATTCAACCGAAAGCATCAGCTGCGAACAAGCAAGTAATCGCAGACGTAGAGTATATCTAGTGTTTTTGAGTGGAAACTGAAAATTATCTCATGAGTGACTGAGACAAATGTTTATTTTTCGCTTGCGCGAGTGAAAATGACCATTTCTCTCGGTCACAAGTGAGATAATTCTCGGTATCCACACAAAACGCTAGATTTCCTTTTTATTATACGCTTTTTTATAAGAATCTGATAACTTCACTCGTTTTAACCTTGAATTGTACATGAAAGTAGACAGCAGATTGAATCATTGATACGCGGAAGTGATTTGATCGATACTCGGAACAGATAGCGTCTTGCAATCTGATTTAGCTGGCGGGGTTCTAGTCCCAACATGGTCTGAAAGTCCGTAATATAGTAATATAAGTTATTGGTTTGGTACGTCCTTTGAAAGAACGCACCAAACCCAAAACTTAGATTACGGACTTTCAGGCCATGTTTGGATTAGCGGGTTTCGTGCATCAACTCAAGGTGAATATGTGGCGAATTATTGCTGGCAATGATCGGTATCCTCTCAAAAACACTAGATTAACTTTTCATTATACGTTTTTAGAACAAATTGATCATTGCCAGTGATAATTTGACTCGTATTCACATTAAAGTGGTGCTTTGAAAGCCGCCATCTTGAGGGATACTGTGATAAGTGAAAATTTCTATAGCTTCACAGTGCGGGATACGATTTCTATCTTTCCGCAATTTCTTCGATAATCTATCGTTTAGCGTATAATAAAGCAGCATACGATTACATTATGCGCTGAATGTTATTATAGTAACCCCTTGCCCAATGCAGGGGCGGCGAAACGATTTTCAATGTGTGTGTGTGGGGGGGGGGGGGGGGGAGGGGGGGGGGGGGCTGCATCGGGCGATGGATGGTCGTCGGTATGAAAAATTTTAAATTCCAGGGTCCCAAAACCCCCATTTCCATTCATCTGAGTGGATACTTTGAGATTTTTCAGGAGATGTATTTGAAAGATTTCACACTTTGAGAGCCGTTAAAAACGTCGGTAAAGCATACAGGTGAGGTCTATTTATCAGCTTTGGACTACAGCTGATAAATAGACCTCAACTGTATGCTTTACCAGACGTTTACAGAAATTATACTGTCTGTGGATTATCTTGTCTGGGTGGATTTGATACTTGTATGTCTGTAAGATTACGATTTATTAAAGATAACCGATTTATTAACAGAATGTATACATTTTAGCGTTTGCTGGCATTTACTGCAAACAAATGATCCGAAATCCATCGAAACTGAACCAGTACGAGAGAAACATAGCTGGCGAAAATATGGGGGAGGCTCTGGATCCGCCCCTTGTTTCACCAGTCATTGGTTGTGTTACAATATATGCATACAAAAAACATGGCCCGGCAAAAAAGTGGAGGGGCGGAAGCCCCCTCCCCAGCCCCCCCCCCCCCCCACGGTTCCGCCGCCCCTGCAATGGGCTCCATACATACACTTACACTATATAAACGAAAGCAATAGTCGCACACATGGGTACCATCCATCTTCTTTAAGTATTATTTTTAGAAAAAAAACTGCCTAATAAGTCCACAACAAAGTTGATGAATCCACAGGTACTGAACTGAATAACAGGGTCACCTTCTCACCGTTTCCACACGTTAGCAAACGTCGAAAATACACAGTAGATACATAAAAAGAATTCTCAAAAATCGCCAATTAATGTTCAGCATTTTTTCGTCTCAAAAACATAGGATATGACCCTCCTTTGGAACGAGCTCGTCGAGCTCGTTCCCAGGAGGGGTCATAACCTATGCTTTTGAGACAAAAAAAAAAAAAAAAATAGTTATTCAAGAATTTTGTTTGCAAGTGTCGTCTGCTTTTCATGTTTGGTAAAGGGTAATATTTCTCGTTTTGACTACAAACAACAGCTCTTCTCTTTGCAGTTTTATCGTCAAATGCAAAACAAAATATTTTTGATGGACTGTTGTTCACTCGAACGTTAATTTGTATCTTTTTTTTCCTCTCTGATCAACTACCCGCCACTCGTCAAAACGGCCACGCAGCCTTATAATTCACCTTTGTCGTTTAGGCAAGGTTGGATATTAATCTGACAAGCTTTGCTTTATGCTGCTCTGCTCCTTTCACATTGCTATAAGACACATTGCTATAAGATAGTATTCGTGTTATCATGCACTTCGTCTTCCCCCGTGGTTTTCAATGGGGCATTTTTATTAAACCCCTATAACGTGTGGGTATTTTGCTGTTGAAATAACCTTTATGGGGTAGACGAACATTATAATACCGTGATATGTGGGTATATAACATACCTCATGCTGCTGTATAAAATAGTACGTTTTAGGCGAAGTACAATAACTACTGCGCGTAGTCTGAAACGTCCAAATAACAGTAAAGGTTCTCGAGGGGAATAATACATGTCCTTCAATATTCCAGTACCCCACAACTGCGCATTAAATACCACAACGACCCGTATCCGGATCAATTGACGTTTATATGTACATATTCCTCAGCTTATCCAATACAGGTATTTGTTCGGAATAATCCATTACATCTTGTTTGTCAGACCTCCGTGATATCGAAAAATAAATGTCCAATTTATCTCAAGGATACATGGAAATGACAAGGTCCATCTCAACAGAAAACTTGTGTTAAATGAATAATTTTCATTTGTAGATTGGCTATTCACTTAACAACGTTTCACCGTATTGTTCCCGTAACCATCTCAGTGTTGTGACTATCTTACTTTAACCGACTCTAGCCAGTGTATTGAATTGCGAACTGGTGTTAATCCAAGGTAAAAGCACAGAGAGCTTATTTTTGATAGTTGGTTGGTCTTTGTCGTCAAAATGTCAGTGCCGCTAAATTTGGTACTTACACACTCTTGTGAATGGTTAATCGATGGGCCACGAGTGCCAGCGCAAAAAGATAAATCGAGAGACCACAGACCTCGAGATTTACCCTCCCAGGATGGCACAAACGCGTGCATCGTTCTATGTTTCTTATCCGCCTTCGCGTCTATGAAAGCAATTATTAGAAGGACGTTCATCAGTTCTTTTGACAACTCGTCCCAGAAGGCACGTAGAACACATTGGAACTCAGGGACGAACTATCAACAAAAATTAATCCATATTACTATGTTTAGCTATCGCTGTTGATTCAAATTGAATTGCGGTGCACGATTTGGAGAATATTCTAGTGAAATATCACTTCTATTATAATATTAGAACGTTCCTTTTCATGTTCTATCGGTCGATGGTACCTGAGTTTGTGTGATTTCTGAAATAAAACCTGAAGCAGCGAAGCTGCTGAAGGTTTTATTTCAGAAATCACACAAACTCAGGTACTATCGACCGATAGAACATGAAAAGAAACGTTCTAATTATTTTATTATGCCGAACAAAATATGACTTTCATTGTTAAGCATTAACTGTAGCATGTCATCAATCTTGTAACAACAATGTAGTCGAATCCAAAAACATGACGTCATTTCGAACGAATGGCGTCTCTTCGAAAATGACTTGTTACAAGTGCCGTCGCTTCAACAAATGCCAATGTTAACAACTGCATCATGCTGTTCATGTTATAATTCATTGTTAATGCTTGTGTGAAAAGTGACTTAAATTAATGGAATATAAATTCATGTTTCTCGGACGACAATAGTTGATAGAATTAAGCGGAGTGAAACACAAGTCATAACTGAGACTCATATTCAGGATTCACTGAAGTGATGAACAACACGTCGTGAGTGAGTTTTTTAATATTTCTGATTCTTTTGAATTCATTGTTTGCAGTTAAAATTGAAAACACACCCATTGAAGATGATATATTTGTTGGTAAGTTTGTGTCTACCGCTGTTGAAAAAAGTTAAACGGACACGGAGCCAGCGTTTGGTGTTGAGAAATTCCAATCGACGCTGATCAATGGAAGTGGCGCTTACATTTTCTTCGTTCTCTTGTCTCCAGGGAAAAACGTTCCGATAGTACCCGTGTTTTGCCCCAAAACTCCAGTACTATGACTTTTAGAAGGTGTCAAATTAACCAATCACGGCTGATGTTACAAACTTGAGGCATAATAATTAAAAATATCCCGTTAATGATTTGCGTTCGGCACATATGCGCGGAGCGGATTTTAATTTTCCGCATGGTTTAGTGTTGCTATAGATGGGGTTTCATAGTACAGGCGTGTAATTAATTTTGTTTCGTTTTCAATACGCACTGTTTTTTCAGTATTACGTCTGATGGATAGATTGACCACCGAACGGCCATAACTAGTGACCATGGTCTGTGGAATACAACTACTTTTATGGTGAACATTCACCCCGTATGTCATGTGACACCGTATCCGCCAACGTCACGTCCCGTGACACATATTATCATGCCACCTGTTTAATTTGACCAATCAACGTGCTCTAATAGCCACAGTGGGCTATGCTATGAGGCTATTCAATGATAAACGCATGCGTGGACATCACTGCCCACGCGTGGATTACGACTAGTCCACTGTACTGTACACCTGCCTTTATCAGATGCTAAACTTGTTTGTACAGTGTTAGTAAGATGAAGAGTTACTTGCCACTGCTTTGTGATGATCTCCGGGTATTCCAGCTTCCGTCATCCGTAAAACTGTCCGACACGATATAAACCTGGTTGTGGAAAGTGTCGCTTAGCTCCAATAATAAATAAATATAAATATACACTGTTGGCTAGTGCTCACCAAACTGATCTCCAAACTGACAAATGTGATACAATCCTTTGAAACAATAACCCCTGTTAACTCTATCACGTTCAGGAGTATGCACTGTTCTTGACTTGCCTCATGATATTTATTTATTTATCTATTAGTGTTTTAAGGTCAGGTACTTATGCACAATGGCTAATCGTGACCGTGACAGTTTTATGGGAGGAGGAAACCGGAGTACCCGGAGCGAACCATCGAGCATCGACGTTCAACTGTCAGCTCCTCAACATTCTAACTCAAGTTCATGCTCCACTCAAGCAAGGTTACATGTGCACCATCGACGTGCAGTACGCCTCAGTACACGGCGTCGTCGTACCCACATGTAGGCAACTGGGATGCCTCATGATAAAGTTACAATTAATTATATGGCTGGAAAGTACAGAAAGCCGACTAATAACAGTAATGAAGAGTAAGCTGACGTTAGTAGTAGTAGATGTGGAGATCATACCCCGTTCGTTGGATCCCGGCCGGAGTGACGTTATAGTCACGTGACCTAGTGACGTCATGTTCGGTTGCCATGATAGCCGCTTGAGCGGCCATCTTGTGACGTCATATCCATAGTGGCACGTGGTCCCAGTGCGCATGCGCAGCGCGTGTTGTTAGGGTGGTACGTGTTTCCGTCATCCATTTGGTACACCGGAGGCCGCCATCTTGGTTTCTTTGGTAGCATGGGGCTGCCATGTCACCAAAAACCTTCTTACAGGACAGGGGCATGTTCTGGGGGTGTATTCGATTGTATGAGAATAATTTCCCTATTCGTTGAATCACCCAAATAAACCCGCAACCCTTCAAATCACCAAGAGTCACCCAAAACTACCGAAACGGACTTGGCGACTTGGCTTTTTTCCCAATAATAATCCCGTTCCGTTGTATAATAGTGGCACGCAGTGCTATAGGACCGTTGCTTTTTATAGGAATAGTTTTACTCGCAGAATTACACTAATAGACCCCAACGATGGTTTTAGTAGTTTGAATTTCTCAACAAATCCTTGGTTTCTCCCTAAAAGCTTTGCTATGATTTCTGCCTATTTAATCCTATTCGTTGGTATTGTCATATTATCTCGTAGAGTAGAGGAGTCTGTTGGAACAGGTTTGCATATTGTTTCTTTAGCTTTTCTGGCCTGGTCAGCCCAGTTCTGAACCTATTCCAGGTATTGTGGTTCTTGATCCGCACCCCTTAAGATATGTTTTATCTGGCCGGCTCACTTTACTTCATCAGGGCGTCCTGTGGCGCTCCAATTCCAACCTCCTAAACAAAGAACGACTGGCCCTCGGCTCCCTTTTCTATCAAATGGAGCCATAAGGGCTATGAGGAAATCCCTCAATGAGATCTAATGTACAATCCGTCTTAGCCTCATCTGACCACTGTCCGTGTCAACCAAACCAGCGCCCCTAAATAAAGAACGACTGGCCTTCCACTCCCGTGTTCTGTCGAACGAGGCCATGAGGGCCATGCGAAAATCACTTAATGAGGTTTAATATAACCCCTCTCAGCCTCATATGTCCATGCCCAGTGGTGCCAAGTTCCAGCGCCTCTAAATAACGAACGACTGGCTTTCAGCTCCTTTTTTCTTTTGTTTGATGCCATGGGAGCCATTAGAAAATCCATCCGTGAGGTCTAATTTACTATCCCTCTTAGCCTCAACTCGGAAAAATGGATCCTCTGATCACAGACAGTTTTCAAAAATGAGATTCTATAAAAAGTGATTCCGCAAATTAGATTCCTAGCCGACTCCGTGAAATGGGATCCCGTTATTTTGTATGAACCCTCGAGGGATCAAAAAAGGGTGAAACATCCGAATTTCATCATTTCATTTCCGTCCAGCATTGGGTGAACTCCTTACCTGCGACGACTGCCGGAGATCCTTCATTCAACAGAAATATCTGCTGTGTCATTGAATATCCATCCACCCCAAACGCTTCCAATGCTTCAGGTGTGCAAATATGTTCAAAAGAAGAGACCATCTGAGAAGATACGAGAAGATACGCCCAAAGAACAAACCAAAGGATCATCAGAGAGAACATGTTGAAGCAGTCGGAAACCCTAGGACACGAATTGGTCAAAGAGAAGAACGCAAAAGAATAAACGCATTGGAATCAAAGGAACTTCCTCAACAACAGAATCTGGGACCAGATAGAAACCTGTGCATACCAATGGCTCCAGCAGAAATTTCTAGCACATTAATGTCCGGAACTGGCAATAAACGGTTTATGGAACCAGCGTTTAATTCAACAACTCAAGAGAAGAACTACGTATTGATCGACCTCAGTATACTAGAAAACGTACTAGCCCCTTACCTAACGAATCGCCCGAATCCGCCCGCGTAATATGCAAATTCAGAAGTTGAAAAAATATTATTTTTCAAAACATTTCAACAAAACCAT
Organism: Pictodentalium vernedei; assembly: GCA_031216915.1. NCBI lineage: Eukaryota > Metazoa > Mollusca > Scaphopoda > Dentaliida > Dentaliidae > Pictodentalium > Pictodentalium vernedei. The sequence goes on along the minus strand of CM062297.1, from coordinate 89,811,999 downwards.
ATCATGTGACTCCTCGTTGGAACGAGCTCGTCGAGCTCGTTCCAACGAGGGGTCACATGGTATGGTTTTGTTGAAATTTTGTGAAAAATTAAAAAAAATTATATTTATAATAATAAATTTTGATATCGCCTGCGTAGGGTAAAGGACTAGAAGGACAGTGTTCGGCGCGTAGAGAACCAAACGAGCCATAAGAGAACTCATAGACTCCCGAACTCTACATGAACAGGAGATAATTCTTTAATACAATCAGATTTTACAGCGCTATAGAGAATTCTACATCAAAGCTTCACAACCATTAACGATCACGATTCAGAACCAGTAAAATCGAAGAAGAAGGAAAAGAACGGAAGCGAACAAAGTGAACGAAACTCCAACACAAATAAGATCGAAGTGAACAGAACAAATATTGAACTGTATGTAACGACCTTTAACAGTGTACAGGAAAGTCAATAAAATTTTAAACTATAACAAAAGTCCTGAGGTATCAGTCTGAGATAACTTCATATCAGCCTGAGCCCGAAGGTCGAAGACTGATATGACATTACCCAGGACTGATATCTCGGCAGATATAAAACTATCCAAGCAATTACCTCTTTATTTATTAAATCAAAACCAAAAATTACAAAATATTCTTAGTTCTGTTACAGTTTTCTGACAGTGTTATTGTTTCTTAATCTTCTTTCACTTCTCTTGGTTAAGCGATCGGAACGTCACGGCTTTCCCATTGTTCCCACAACAACAACAGTTTTCTGACAGTGTTAGTGTTTCTTATGTTTGTACACTTCTCCTGGTCCAGCTATCCGAACGTCACGGGTTCTCCACTGATCCCACAGCGACAGCACTCTTAGTTTTCTGACAGTGTTATGATTTCTTATTCTTTTTTCACTTCTCTTTCAGTGGCGGCGCTACGGGGGGGGGGGGGGGGGGGGGGGGGGGGAGGGGCATTTGCCCCCCCAAACGAAGGCTTTGCCCCCCGCCCCCAGTTGCCCCCCCCCCCCCCAACCATCTCGCATGCATTTCCATCCACCCTCACACACAAACACATTCAGTCACTCTCTCTCTCTCACACACACACACCCCTCTCTTTTTTTTATTCCCATACACACTTAGCCCAAAGCCTCAGGCTAGCTGATGAACACATCTAGGCAGTAGAGATTTGAAGACTCGGATGCAGATACTTATAAGTTATAATTAAGTTATGAGCCAAGTTTCTCTCTCTCTCTCTCTCTCTCTCTCTCTCTCTCTCTCTCTCACACGCACAGACCCACCAGACGCGGATCCAGGATTTTTTGAAAGGAGGACCGCTAATTACCATTACTTTTAGTCGAAACTTGGACCCAAGGTCCGTAATATAATTTTTTGGTTTGGTACGTCCTGAGGACGTACCAAACCAAAAAAGTATATTACGGACTTTGGGTCCAAGTTTGGACTACCTCATTACAAAGTAATGATATGATCCTTTACGTATTTGCCCCCTTCATGGGAGTCTGCCCCCCTAGTTGCCCCCCCCCCCCCCACAAAAAAATTTCTGGCGCCGCCACTGTTCTCTTTGTTCAACGATCCAAATGTCACGACTGTCCCACTGTTCCCATAACAACAACAGTTTTCTGACAGTGTTATTGTTTCTTGTTCTTCTTCGCAAAGAGCAACATTTTCACTTTCACTGGTCCAGCTATCCGAACGTCACGGGTTCCTCACTGTTCCCACAGCGACAACACTCTCAGTTTTCTGACAGTGTTATTGTTTTCGTATTCCTTTTCTCAAAGTGCAAAATTTTCACTTCTCCTGGCCCAACTATCCGAACGTCATGGCTTCCCAACTGTTCTCTTCTTCCTTCTCTACATCTGCATCCTTACTTATTGACATCTTTTCCTCATCATACAACAACCCAGCCTGAATTTTCACACCAATTTTCCTAATTGCGTTCGTCGAAACGGTGAAAAATATCCCATGTAAACATACCAAACAAACTTGTTGCGCCTAGTTAAGTGCCAGGTTATTTTACGATGCTCGGCTCGTTTTACAATACTATTAGGTGGGATCCCAGTTATCACGAACTTCATCTTCTCTTGTTGTTTCCAATGTGGAACTTTCAGGTATTATTAAACCGCCAGACATGTGAGTTCTTTGGAAACAACCTTTATGGGGTAGACGAACGTTATAAAACCATGATATGGGGTATATAACGTATATAAGTAGAAAGAACTAAAATAATACTTTCTAGGCAAAGTACAACAACTACTGCCTGAAGTCTGAAGCAGCAAAATTACAGTTAAAATGTCTAGAGGAATAATAAAAGTGTGAAAAGTCCAAATTACAGTTAAAATGTCTAGGGGAATAATAAAAGTGTGAAAAGTCCAAATTAAAGTTAAAATGTCTAGGGGAATAATAAAAGTGTGAAAAGTCCAAATTACAGTTAAAATATCTAGGGGAATAATAAAGTGTGAAAAGTCCAAATTACAGTTAAAATATCTAGGGGAATAATAAAGTGTGAAACGTCCAAATTACAGTTAAAATGTCTATGGGAATAATAAAAGTGTGAAAAGTCCAAATTACAGTTAAAATGTCTAGGGGAATAATAAAGTGTGAAACGTCCAAATTACAGTTAAAAATGTCTAGGGGAATAATAAAAGTGTGAAACGGCCAAATTACAGTTAAAATGTCTATGGGAATAATAAAAGTGTGAAAAGTCCAAATTACAGTTAAAAATGTCTATGGGAATAATAAAAGTGTGAAAAGTCCAAATTACAGTTAAAATGTCTAGGGGAATAATAAAGTGTGAAAAGTCCAAATTACAGTTAAAATGTCTAGGGGAATAATAAAGTGTGAAACGTCCAAATTACAGTTAAAATGTCTAGGGGAATAATAAAGTGTTAAACGTCCAAATTACAGTTAAAAATGTCTAGGGGAATAATAAAAGTGTGAAACGGCCAAATTACAGTTAAAATGTCTATGGGAATAATAAAAGTGTGAAAAGTCCAAATTAGAGTTAAAAATGTCTATGGGAATAATAAAAGTGTGAAAAGTCCAAATTACAGTTAAAATGTCTAGGGGAATAATAAAGTGTGAAAAGTCCAAATTACAGTTAAAATGTCTAGGGGAATAATAAAGTGTGAAACGTCCAAATTACAGTTAAAATGTCTAGGGGAATAATAAAGTGTGAAACGTCCAAATTACAGTTAAAAATGTCTAGGGGAATAATAAAAGTGTGAAACGTCCAAATTACAGTTAAAATGTCTAGGGGAATAATAAAGTGTGAAACGTCCAAATTACAGTTAAAATGTCTAGGGGAATAATAAAGTGTGAAACGTCCAAATTACAGTTAAAATGTCTAGGGGAATAATAAAGTGTGAAACGTCCAAATTACAGTTAAAATGTCTATGGAAATAATAAAAGTGTGAAAAGTCAAAATTACAGTTAAAATGTCTAGGGGAATAATAAAGTGTGAAACGTCCAAATTACAGTTAAAAATGTCTAGGGGAATAATAAAAGTGTGAAAAGTCCAAATTACCGTTAAAATGTCTAGGGGAATAATAAAAGTGTGAAAAGTCCAAATTACAGTTAAAATGTCTATGGGAATAATAAAAGTGTGAAAAGTCCAAATTACAGTTAAAATGTCTAGGGGAATAATAAAGTGTGAAAAGTCCAAATTACAGTTAAAATGTCTAGGGGAATAATAAAGTGTGAAACGTCCAAATTACAGTTAAAAATGTCTAGGGGAATAATAAAAGTGTGAAACGGCCAAATTACAGTTAAAATGTCTAGGGGAATAATAAAAGTGTGAAAAGTCCAAATTACAGTTAAAATGTCTAGGGGAATAATAAAAGTGTGAAAAGTCCAAATTACAGTTAAAATGTCTATGGGAATAATAAAAGTGTGAAAAGTCCAAATTACAGTTAAAATGTCTAGGGGAATAATAAAGTGTGAAAAGTCCAATTTACAGTTAAAATGTCTAGGGGAATAATAAAAGTGTGAAACGGCCAAATTACAGTTAAAATGTCTAGGGGAATAATAAAAGTGTGAAAAGTCCAAATTACAGTTAAAATGTCTAGGGGAATAATAAAAGTGTGAAAAGTCCAAATTACAGTTAAAATGTCTAGGGAAATAATAAAAGTGTGAAACGTCCAAATTACAGTTAAAAATGTCTAGGGGAATAATAAAGTGGGAAAAGTCCAATTTACAGTTAAAAATGTCTAGGGGAATAATAAAAGTGTGAAACGTCCAAATTACAGTTAAAAATGTCTAGGGGAATAATAAAAGTGTGAAACGTCCAAATTACAGTTAAAAATGTCTAGGGGAATAATAAAGTGTGAAACGTCCAAATTACAGTTAAAAATGTCTAGGGGAATAATAAAAGTGTGAAAAGTCCAAATTACAGTTAAAAATGTCTAGGGGAATAATAAAAGTGTGAAAAGTCCAAATTACAGTTAAAAATGTCTAGGGGAATAATAAAAGTGTGAAACGGCCAAATTACAGTTAAAATGTCTAGGGGAATAATAAAAGTGTGAAAAGTCCAAATTACAGTTAAAAATGTCTAGGGGAATAATAAAAGTGTGAAAAGTCCATATTACAGTTAAAAATGTCTAGGGGAATAATAAAAGTGTGAAACGGCCAAATTACAATTAAAATGTCTAGGGAAATAATAAAAGTGTGAAAAGTCCAAATTACAGTTAAAATGTCTATGGGAATAATAAAAGTGTGAAAAGTCCAAATTACAGTTAAAATGTCTAGGGGAATAATAAAAGAGTGAAAAGTCCATATTACAGTTAAAAATGTCTAGGGGAATAATAAAAGTGTGAAACGTCCAAATTACAGTTAAAAATGTCTAGGGGAAAAATAAAAGTGTGAAACGTCCAAATTACAGTTAAAAATGTTTAGGGGAATAATAAAAGTGTGAAACGTCCAAATTACAGTTAAAAATGTCTAGGGGAATAATAAAAGTGTGAAACGTCCAAATTACAGTTAAAAATGTCTAGGGGAATAATAAAAGTGTGAAACGTCCAAATTACAGTTAAAATGTCTAGGGGAATAATAAAAGTGTGAAAAGTCCAAATTACAGTTAAAAATGTCTAGGGGAATAATAAAAGTGTGAAAAGTCCAAATTACAGTTAAAATGTCTAGGGGAATAATAAAAGTGTGAAACGTCCAAATTACAGTTAAAATGTCTAGGGGAATAATAAAAGTGTGAAAAGTCCAAATTACAGTTAAAATGTCTAGGGGAATAATAAAGTGTGAAAAGTCCAAATTACAGTTAAAATGTCTAGGGGAATAATAAAAGTGTGAAAAGTCCAAATTACAGTTAAAATGTCTAGGGGAATAATAAAAGTGTGAAAAGTCCAAATTACAGTTAAAATGTCTAGGGGAATAATAAAGTGTGAAAAGTCCAAATTACAGTTAAAATGTCTATGGGAATAATAAAGTGTGAAACGTCCAAATTACAGTTAAAATGTCTAGGGGAATAATAAAAGTGTGAAAAGTCCAAATTACAGTTAAAATGTCTAGGGGAATAATAAAAGTGTGAAAAGTCCAAATTACAGTTAAAAATGTCTAGGGGAATAATAAAAGTGTGAAAAGTCCAAATTACAGTTAAAAATGTCTAGGGAAATAATAAAAGTGTGAAACGTCCAAATTACAGATAAAAATGTCTAGGGGAATAATAAAAGTGTGAAACGTCCAAATTACAGATAAAAATGTCTAGGGAAATAATAAAAGTGTGAAAAGTCCAAATTACAGTTAAAAATGTCTAGGGAAATAATAAAAGTGTGAAACGTCCAAATTACAGTTAAAATGTCTAGGGGAATAATAAAAGTGTGAAACGCCCAAATTACAGATAAAAATGTCTAGGGGAATAATAAAAGTGTGAAACGTCCAAATTACAGATAAAAATGTCTAGGGAAATAATAAAAGTGTGAAAAGTCCAAATTACAGTTAAAAATGTCTAGGGGAATAATAAAAGTGTGAAACGCCCAAATTACAGATAAAAATGTCTAGGGGAATAATAAAAGTGTGAAACGTCCAAATTACAGATAAAAATGTCTAGGGAAATAATAAAAGTGTGAAAAGTCCAAATTACAGTTAAAAATGTCTAGGGAAATAATAAAAGTGTGAAACGTCCAAATTACAGTTAAAATGTCTAGGGGAATAATAAAAGTGTGAAAAGTCCAAATCACAGTTAAAATGTCTAGGGGAATAATAAAAGTGTGAAAAGTCCAAATTACAGATAAAAATGTCTAGGGGAATAATAAAAGTGTGAAACGTCCAAATTACAGATAAAAATGTCTAGGGGAATAATAAAAGTGTGAAACGCCCAAATTACAGTAAAAAATGTCTAGGGGAATAATAAAAGTGTGAAAAGTCCAAATTACAGTTAAAAATGTCTACGGGAATAATAAAGTGTGAAAAGTCCAAATTACAGTTAAAAATGTCTAGGGGAATAATAAAGTGTGAAAAGTCCAAATTACAGTTAAAATGTCTAGGGGAATAATAAAAGTGTGAAACGTCCAAATTACAGATAAAAATGTCTAGGGGAAAAATAAAAGTGTGAAACGTCCAAATTACAGTTAAAATGTCTATGGGAATAATAAAAGTGTGAAAAGTCCAAATTACAGTTAAAATGTCTAGGGGAATAATAAAAGTGTGAAAAGTCCAAATTACAGTTAAAATGTCTAGGGGAATAATAAAGTGTGAAAAGTCCAAATTACAGTTAAAAATGTCTAGGGAAATAATAAAAGTGTGAAACGTCCAAATTACAGATAAAAATGTCTAGGGGAATAATAAAAGTGTGAAACGCCCAAATTACAGTTAAAAATGTCTATGGGAATAATAAAGTGTGAAAAGTCCAAATTACAGTTAAAAATGTCTAGGGGAATAATAAAAGTGTGAAAAGTCCAAATTACAGTTAAAAATGTCTAGGGGAATAATAAAAGTGTGAAACGTCCAAATTACAGATAAAAATGTCTAGGGGAATAATAAAAGTGTGAAAAGTCCAAATTACAGTTAAAATGTCTAGGGGAATAATAAAGTGTGAAAAGTCCAAATTACAGTTAAAAATGTCTAGGGGAATAATAAAGTGTGAAAAGTCCAAATTACAGTTAAAATGTCTATGGGAATAATAAAGTGTGAAACGTCCAAATTACAGTTAAAATGTCTAGGGGAATAATAAAAGTGTGAAAAGTCCAAATTACAGTTAAAATGTCTAGGGGAATAATAAAAGTGTGAAAAGTCCAAATTACAGTTAAAATATCTAGGGGAATAATAAAAGTGTGAAAAGTCCAAATTACAGTTAAAATATCTAGGGGAATAATAAAAGTGTGAAACGTTCAAATTACAGTTAAAAATGTCTAGGGGAATAATAAAAGTGTGAAACGTCCAAATTACAGATAAAAATGTCTAGGGGAAAAATAAAAGTGTGAAACGTCCAAATTACAGTTAAAATGTCTATGGGAATAATAAAAGTGTGAAAAGTCCAAATTACAGTTAAAATGTCTAGGGGAATAATAAAGTGTGAAAAGTCCAAATTACAGTTAAAAATGTCTAGGGAAATAATAAAAGTGTGAAACGTCCAAATTACAGATAAAAATGTCTAGGGGAATAATAAAAGTGTGAAACGCCCAAATTACAGTTAAAAATGTCTATGGGAATAATAAAGTGTGAAAAGTCCAAATTACAGTTAAAAATGTCTAGGGGAATAATAAAAGTGTGAAACGTCCAAATTACAGATAAAAATGTCTAGGGGAAAAATAAAAGTGTGAAACGTCCAAATTACAGTTAAAAATGTCTATGGGAATAATAAAGTGTGAAAAGTCCAAATTACAGTTAAAATGTCTAGGGGAATAATAAAAGTGTGAAAAGTCCAAATTACAGTTAAAATATCTAGGGGAATAATAAAAGTGTGAAAAGTCCAAATTACAGTTAAAATATCTAGGGGAATAATAAAAGTGTGAAACGTTCAAATTACAGTTAAAAATGTCTAGGGGAATAATAAAAGTGTGAAACGTCCAAATTACAGATAAAAATGTCTAGGGGAAAAATAAAAGTGTGAAACGTCCAAATTACAGTTAAAATGTCTATGGGAATAATAAAAGTGTGAAAAGTCCAAATTACAGTTAAAATGTCTAGGGGAATAATAAAGTGTGAAAAGTCCAAATTACAGTTAAAAATGTCTAGGGAAATAATAAAAGTGTGAAACGTCCAAATTACAGATAAAAATGTCTAGGGGAATAATAAAAGTGTGAAACGCCCAAATTACAGTTAAAAATGTCTATGGGAATAATAAAGTGTGAAAAGTCCAAATTACAGTTAAAAATGTCTAGGGGAATAATAAAAGTGTGAAACGTCCAAATTACAGATAAAAATGTCTAGGGGAAAAATAAAAGTGTGAAACGTCCAAATTACAGTTAAAATGTCTATGGGAATAATAAAAGTGTGAAAAGTCCAAATTACAGTTAAAATGTCTAGGGGAATAATAAAGTGTGAAAAGTCCAAATTGCAGTTAAAAATGTCTAGGGAAATAATAAAAGTGTGAAACGTCCAAATTACAGATAAAAATGTCTAGGGGAATAATAAAAGTGTGAAACGCCCAAATTACAGTTGAAAATGTCTATGGGAATAATAAAGTGTGAAAAGTCCAAATTACAGTTAAAAATGTCTAGGGGAATAATAAAAGTGTGAAAAGTCCAAATTACAGTTAAAAATGTCTAGGGGAATAATAAAAGTGTGAAACGTCCAAATTACAGTTAAAAATGTCTAGGGTAAAAATAAAAGTGTGAAACGTCCAAATTACAGTTAAAAATGTTTAGGGGAATAATAAAAGTGTGAAACGTCCAAATTACAGTTAAAAATGTCTAGGGGAATAATAAAAGTGTGAAACGTCCAAATTACAGTTAAAAATGTCTAGGGGAATAATAAAAGTGTGAAAAGTCCAAATTACAGTTAAAATGTCTAGGGGAATAATAAAAGTGTGAAAAGTCCAAATTACAGTTAAAATGTCTAGGGGAATAATAAAGTGTGAAAAGTCCAAATTACAGTTAAAAATGTCTAGGGGAATAATAAAAGTGTGAAAAGTCCAAATTACAGTTAAAATGTCTAGGGGAATAATAAAAGTGTGAAACGTCCAAATTACAGTTAAAAATGTCTATGGGAATAATAAAGTGTGAAAAGTCCAAATTACAGTTAAAATGTCTAGGGGAATAATAAAAGTGTGAAAAGTCCAAATTACAGTTAAAATGTCTAGGGGAATAATAAAGTGTGAAAAGTCCAAATTACAGTTAAAATGTCTAGGGGAATAATAAAAGTGTGAAAAGTCCAAATTACAGTTAAAATGACTAGGGGAATAATAAAGTGTGAAAAGTCCAAATTACAGTTAAAAATGTCTAGGGGAATAATAAAAGTGTGAAAAGTCCAAATTACAGTTAAAATGTCTAGGGGAATAATAAAAGTGTGAAACGTCCAAATTACAGTTAAAAATGTCTATGGGAATAATAAAGTGTGAAAAGTCCAAATTACAGTTAAAATGTCTAGGGGAATAATAAAAGTGTGAAAAGTCCAAATTACAGTTAAAATGTCTAGGGGAATAATAAAGTGTGAAAAGTCCAAACTACAGTTAAAATGTCTAGGGGAATAATAAAAGTGTGAAAAGTCCAAATTACAGTTAAAATGTCTAGGGGAATAATAAAAGTGTGAAAAGTCCAAATTACAGTTAAAATGTCTAGGGGAATAATAAAGTGTGAAAAGTCCAAATTACAGTTAAAATGTCTAGGGAAATAATAAAAGTGTGAAAAGTCCAAATTACAGTTAAAATGTCTAGGGGAATAATAAAAGTGTGAAAAGTCCAAATTACAGTTAAAATGTCTAGGGGAATAATAAAAGTTTGAAACGTCCAAATTACAGTTAAAATGTCTAGGGGAATAATAAAAGTGTGAAAAGTCCAAATTACAGTTAAAATGTCTAGGGGAATAATAAAGTGTGAAAAGTCCAAATTACAGTTAAAATGTCTAGGGGAATAATAAAGTGTGAAAAGTCCAAATTACAGTTAAAATGTCTAGGGGAATAATAAAAGTGTGAAACGTCCAAATTACAGTTAAAAATGTCTAGGGGAATAATAAAAGTGTGAAAAGTCCAAATTACAGTTAAAATGTCTAGGGGAATAATAAAAGTGTGAAAAGTCCAAATTACAGTAAAAATGTCTAGGGGAATAATAAAAGTGTGAAAAGTCCAAATTACAGTTAAAATGTCTATGGGAATAATAAAAGTGTGAAACGTCCAAATTACAGTTAAAAATGTCTAGGGGAATAATAAAGTGTGAAAAGTCCAAATTACAGTTAAAAATGTCTAGGGGAATAATAAAAGTGTGAAAAGTCCAAATTACAGTTAAAATGTCTAGGGGAATAATAAAGTGTGAAAAGTCCAAATTACAGTTAAAATGTCTAGGGGAATAATAAAAGTGTGAAACGTCCAAATTACAGTTAAAATGTCTAGGGGAATAATAAAAGTGTGAAAAGTCCAAATTACAGTTAAAATGTCTAGGGGAATAATAAAGTGTGAAAATTCCAAATTACAGTTAAAATGTCTAGGGGAATAATAAAAGTGTGAAACGTCCAAATTACAGTTAAAATGTCTAGGGGAATAATAATAGTGTGAAAAGTCCAAATTACAGTTAAAATGTCTAGGGGAATAATAAAGTGTGAAAAGTCCAATTTACAGTTAAAATGTCTAGGGGAATAATAAAAGTGTGAAAAGTCCAAATTACAGTTAAAATGTCTATGGGAATAATAAAGTGTGAAACGTCCAAATTACAGTTAAAATGTCTAGGGGAATAATAAAAGTGTGAAAAGTCCAAATTACAGTTAAAAATGTCTAGGGGAATAATAAAAGTGTGAAACGTCCAAATTACAGTTAAAAATGTCAAGGGAAAAAATAAAAGTGTGAAACGTCCAAATTACAGTCAAAAATGTCTAGGGGAATAATAAAAGTGTGAAACGTCCAAATTACAGTTAAAAATGTCTAGGGAAAAAATAAAAGTGTGAAAAGTCCAAATTACAGTTAAAAATGTCTATGGGAATAATAAAGTGTGAAACGTCCAAATTACAGTTAAAAATGTCTAGGGGAATAATAAAAGTGTGAAACGTCCAAATTACAGTTAAAAATGTCTAGGGGAATAATAAAAGTGTGAAACGGCCAAATTACAGTTAAAATGTCTAGGGGAATAATAAAAGTGTGAAACGTCCAAATTACAGTTAAAATGTCTAGGGGAATAATAAAAGTGTGAAACGTCCAAATTACAGTTAAAAATGTCTAGGGGAAAAATAAAAGTGTGAAAAGTCCAAATTACAGTTAAAAATGTCTAGGGGAATAATAAAAGTGTGAAACGTCCAAATTACAGTTAAAAGTGTCTAGGGGAAAAATAAAAGTGTGAAAAGTCCAAATTACAGTTAAAAATGTCTAGGGGAATAATAAAAGTGTGAAACGTCCAAATTACAGTTAAAAGTGTCTAGGGGAAAAATAAAAGTGTGAAAAGTCCAAATTACAGTTAAAAATGTCTAGGGGAATAACAAAAGTGTGAAACGTCCAAATTGCAGTTAAAAATGTCAAGGGAAAAAATAAAAGTGTGAAACGTCCAAATTACAGTCAAAAATGTCTAGGGGAATAATAAAAGTGTGAAACGTCCAAATTACAGTTAAAAATGTCTAGGGGAAAAATAAAAGTGTGAAAAGTCCAAATTACAGTTAAAAATGTCTAGGGGAATAATAAAAGTGTGAAACGTCCAAATTACAGTTAAAAATGTCTAGGGGAAAAATAAAAGTGTGAAACGTCCAAATTACAGTTAAAAATGTCTAGGGGAAAAATAAAAGTGTGAAACGTCCAAATTACAGTTAAAAATGTCTAGGGGAAAAATAAAAGTGTGAAACGTCCAAATTACAGTCAAAAATGTCTAGGGGAATAATAAAAGTGTGAAACGTCCAAATTACAGTTAAAAATGTCTAGGGGAAAAATAAAAGTTTGAAACATCCAAATTACAGTTAAAAATGTCAAGGGGCAAAATAAAAGTGTGAAACGTCCAAATTACAGTTAAAAATGTCTAGGGGAAAAATAAAAGTGTGAAACGTCCAAATTACAGTTAAAAATGTCTAGGGGAAAAATAAAAGTGTGAAACGTCCAAATTACAGTTAAAAATGTCTAGGGGAAAAATAAAAGTGTGAAACGTCCAAATTACAGTCAAAAATGTCTAGGGGAATAATAAAAGTGTGAAACGTCCAAATTACAGTTAAAAATGTCTAGGGGAAAAATAAAAGTGTGAAACGTCCAAATTACAGTTAAAAATGTCAAGGGGCAAAATAAAAGTGTGAAACGTCCAAATTACAGTTAAAAATGTCTAGGAGAATAATAAAAGTGTGAAACGTCCAAATTACAGTTAAAAATGTCTAGGGGAAAAATAAAAGTGTGAAACGTCCAAATTACAGTTAAAAATGTCAAGGGGCAAAATAAAAGTGTGAAACGTCCAAATTACAGTAAAAAATGTCTATGGGAATAATAAAGTGTGAAACGTCCAAATTACAGTTAAAAATGTCTAGGGGAATAATAAAAGTGTGAAACGTCCAAATTACAGTCAAAAATGTCTATGGGAATAAAAGAGTGTGAATCGTCCAAATTACAGTTAAAAATGTCTAGGGGAATAATAAAAGTCTGTAACGTCCAAATTACACTCAAAAATGTCTATGGGAATAATAAAGTGTGAAACGTCCAAATGACAGTTAAAAATGTCTAGGGGAAAAATAAAGGTGTGAAGCGTCCAAATTACAGTCAAAAATGTCTATGGGAATAATAAAGTGTGAAACGTCCAAATTACAGTTAAAAATGTCTAGGGGAATAATAAAAGTGTGAAACGTCCAAATTACAGTTAAAAATGTCTATGGGAATAATAAAAGTTTGAAACGTCCAAATTACAGTGAAAAATGTCAAGGGAAAAAATAAAAGTGTGAAACGTCCAAATTACAGTCAAAAATGTCTATGGGAATAATAAAGTGTGAAACGTCCGAATTACAGTTAAAAATGTCTAGGGGAATAATAAAAGTGTGAAACGTCCAAATTACAGTTAAAAATGTCTAGGGGAATAATAAAAGTGTGAAACGTCCAAATTACAGTTAAAAATGTCTAGGGGAATAATACAAGTCTGAAACGTCAGAATTATAGTTCAAAATGTCTAGGGGAATAATAAAAGTGTGAAACGTCCAAATTACAGTTAAAAATGTCTATGGAAATAATAAAGTGTGAAACGTCCAAATTACAGTTAAAAATGTCTAGGGGAATAATAAAAGTGTGAAACGTCCAAATTACAGTTAAAAGTGTTTAAGGGAATAATACTGGTCTGAGTCGTCCAAATTACAGTTAAAAATGTCGAGATGAATAATACATGTTCTACAATATTTCAGTGCCCAACAATTCGGATTAATTCATCGTTATATGTACATGTATGCAGGTATGCCTCGGCACATCCAATACACGTATTTAGTCAATTGTACCTTGATTGTCAAACCTCCGGTGATATCGGAGAATAAATGGTCAGCTTATCTCTAGGATAGAGGGAAGTGACAAAATCCACCTCGATAGAACATTTCTGTTAAATGAATAATTTTCATTTGCAGATTGGCTATTTACTTAACAAGGTTTCACCGTATTGTCCCCATATATATCTCAATGTTGTGACTATTTTACGTGAGCCGACTATAGTCGGTGTTTTGAATTGCGAGCTGGTCGTAATCCAGGGTAAAACACAGAGAGGTTATTTTTGATAGTTTGTTGGTCTTTGACGTCCATATATCAGTACTGGTAAATTTGGTACATTTGGTACATACAAATAACGGGACACTCGTGTGAATGGGTTAATCGATATGGGACGATTGCGAGCGCGAACGGATAAAACCAGAGGCCGCAAACTTTGAGTTGAGTTGTAGTCTCCAGCGATGGTACACACGCGTATGACGTTCTGTGTTTATTACACGCCTTCGCGTATATGAAAGCAATTATGAGAAGGACACTCCGCAATTCGTTTGACAACTCATCCCCTAAGTTCCAAAGTGTTATATGTGCCAGTAGGCACACGGGACACATAGGAACTCAAGGGTCGATCTGTCAACAAAAAGAACGCGTTAACCCGTATTACTATGCTTAGCTTTCGCTAGCTATTCAAATTGTAATTGCGGTGCACGATTATTGAAAATTCCAGTGAAATTTCACCACTATTTAAAAATAGTTCGTCAAGGAACTCCGTTCGGAACATATGTCCGGAACAGATTTTCATTTTCCGCGTAGTTTAGTGTTGCCGCAGATGGGAATTTCATAGAACAGGTGTGTAATAAATTTTGTTTCGTGTGCAATAAGCTCTGGCCATTTTCTCAATACGCTTGACGGATATATTGACCAATCAACGGCCAAAACTAGTGAAGGAATACACCGACAATAATGGCGAACGTTCACCCCGTATTAATTCGACAGTTGTCACCAATATTTTATATTTTTTTCAAAACATGCACTTTTAAAATTTTATTCACACTTACAAGCTCTGTTTATTTTCCACCAATCGGATAAATCTGGGAACTTTTATCCTCTATTAAAGGGTGCAAACCGCTAGAGGCGCTGTTTGCACGAAAACAGTGTATTGTAACCTAAACTTTTTACAAAGTCGATAAAAATAAATGTAATTATAGACTAAAATTAAAGAAAAAGATACTTTCTAAAACACTTTACCCAACGAATCGCCCGCATCCGCCCGCATCCGCCCGCGTAATATGCAAATTCAGCAGCTGAAAAAATATTATTTTTCGAAAAATGTCAACGAAACCATATAATGTGATCCCTCTTTGGAACGAGCTCGTCGAGCTCGTTCCAAAGAGGGGTCAAATGATATGGTTTTGTTGAAATTTTTTGAAAAAATTTTAAAAATGATATTTAAAATAAATAATTCTGAAATCGTCTGGGTTTGGGTAAAGGGCTAATGTATTAAATATCCTTTTTCAAATTTCAGTGCTCTTTGTCTGATCTATCAACATTAAAATTAACCCTCCTCGATTGTTTCAGTGAAAAAAAATCATGTGTCACTGTTTACGTTTTTCCCTATAAACTGATTCCAAACAACAAGTTTAATAAATTTGTAGTCCTCAAACTGCCATCATTTTGCATTAGTATACCAACAGAGTAGCTACATGTATGTAAACTATCAAAGTCAAAAGGTTATTCTCAGAGAAATGAACGCCAAAAACATTAACCCTTCCATTATTCTCTAAATAAAAATGAAAAACATGTACTTTTATTTCATAAAGGTGTTTGGATAAAGTACAATTTACAGTTGAGGTACACTACGAGAGAAGCACACTCTAACATGAGATAATCATATGACCTCAATGAAAAAAGAAACAAACGAACAAGCAGTGCTCGCTATATGACACCATCCCTGCCACCAGTTCAGCCAAAAAAGCCTACAGACTTCAATTGTAAGGGAGCTGGCAACCGCTTGTTGCTCGATGATTCACTCCGGGTACTCCGGCTTCCTCCACCCGTAAAACTGTCACGTTCATGATTAGTCACTGTGCATAAGTATGTGATCTTAAGCACCAATAAATAAATAACACCCCTCAATTCCAGTGATAGAATCCCCAACTGTTTCCCACATAAATAGTGCACAGAGTTAAGAGGATACTTTAATTAATATATCATACATTTGGATGATACAGACACTTCAAAAATGAGACGAAAGTAGAAATTTCCCCTGGTTTGTACTGAGACCAAACTAAGAACTGATGTGCTCTCTGCACATTGGGTTGAGCCTGCATGGAAAAAAACATTTGTGAGTACTAAGCATATGAGGCATCCAGTGGTACTCTTGAGTGCCAAATTTTCAAATTAACTTGATCAGGGTAGATTACATGTAAACTAGGTGGGGGGATAAAAAAGAGAATTTTCACAAATAAAGCCACAATTCAGTTTGGAGTCATAAAATTCTGTACAATATCACAACTTTTCTTCATTTGACTTACATTCCCAAATATCAAGCCAGCATAGTACATTTAGCCAATGCCAAATCCACTCTATCTCCACTTGTTTGACATCATTAAAAAATGATAAGTTGCTGAACCTGGATGGGATCACAATAGTAGCTCTTTCCAACCGGGTCCAACGACTTATTTTAACTGAAATCTTCCTAATGCAATAGTCTTATAAACTGGTAGGTATATCTCTTATTGGTTTGTAACAAAGGGTGACATATTACCTTCTACATGAACAGGATACAAGTTTTTATGATGGTTGTAGTAGTACTCGGTAAGACAAATGAGAAATGAAACACTAGGGACAGAGAAAGCATACAAAATGCCATTTATAAGACAGATTTATGCATTCTTCTACAGTAAAGGTCAGAGGCGCTGTTTTCACGAAACAGTGTATTGTAACCATCTGTCGGTCGAACGTCTATGTATTCTCTCAATTCCAAATTGAAAAGAAACACTGGGACCCGACAAGCAAATTTGCGGTTCATGGCCTACAAGGTAGGCTACCCAGTTATGAATGAACTGCACATTTTCACACTTCTTGAGTCATCACACTTCCAACTGGCCAGAAAATACACCGGTGAATAGTACGTTAGGGAAGAACGAGCCTTATTTGTGCACCTCATTGGTTGATCTCGTGTGATGTTGTAGTCATATGCCAACGTTATGTGACTTTAAGTTGTCCTGGCAGCCCGGGGCCTTGTTGTGACGTCATTACCCTAGTAATACATTGTGTCAATGTGCATGCGCGGCGCGTGCAGCTAGGGTCATACGTGTTTCCATTGTCCATTTTGATAACTGGAAGCCGTCATCACTGTATTTTCTTATTGAACGAAATGATAATCATCTGATTGACTTACAAATACTCCATAGAAGTTGCATGTATTATACTGAACTCAAATAACTTTGAATAAAGCTGTGAAAAGCGGATTCGAAAAATCGGGCAATAGTTTTGGAATCCCTACTTACTTTGCACCACAGTAGGTGATAACTGAGAGTTTACGACCACTTGTACATGTACGTGTACAACATACTTACACGAAGCGTTCACCAACATGGAATTCAGTGTTAAATCACACGCTTGTTCACAAAACTGTACAATGGTCTTGAATCCCCTCATGTTTTTTTGTGACTCCTAGATCGCACTTTTAACGTTCAAATACTCGTGGTGAACGCGCGTTTTTTAAAAAAGGGTGAAATTGTACATCTTCACTTCTATCTTGTACTTACTTTTTTGTCGACGTTCCCATCGCAGATCAGACCATCGATCCATCGTTGGCGAACGCGAGCAAAAGCAAAAAATTCTGGGTCATCATCAAAAAACGGTCTTGGGGATTCAAGACCAGTGGTCCAAAACCCGCAATTGTTTTGAGGCAGTGGTCCAGAACCCGCAATTGTTTTGAGGCGGTGGGTTTTTCCCATTTATGACATTATTAGGGGAATTCCCCCACTATGCGAAATTCCCAAACTCAGCTAATCGAGCGATCTGATCGCTCGATTCTCGTAAACTCGATCTGAACGAAGAGTGTCGTCGTCGGTGTGTTGGAAATGCGCGAGCCCACTGTCACGTTTTTGATTGATATATATAGGGGAGAAAAAAAATATAAATAAATAGTTATTTAGAAAATTAAATATATCAAATCGAATAGATAATAAAAAAAATACGTAAATCATGAGCGATTCTCAGACTATTAGAGCGAGGTTTCTTTTAAACATGCTGATGAGAGCATACGCAATCTGCGTGAACGAACAACTACGTCCCATCTTGTTAGAACGATGCGTCGGGTGTCGGGATCATCTAGACTTCGATCACGAGAATCATTCGTGTCTGACGATGGAAAGGGAAGATATGGTCGTCATGTATTTCGAACCGGCGTTCGAACGCATTAAATTCAACGATGTGATCACGTTTTGGAAGAGATTAGTCTTCTGTAAGAATCGAGACAGGCCCACAGATTCGGAAGAACTGAAATTGGCGCGTAGAAGTTTGACTTTAGAAGACAAGGGATGCATCAAGAAATTATTGCTGAACGAAGCATACGTCTAAGTTTTTTTTCGTTGATATAAAAATAAGGGAGAGTAGAAAATAATAAAAAAAATAAATACACACATAAATTTTTTTATCTAATATTGGAAAGAAAAAAACAAAAAAATGAGAACCAGAAATAAATTGTATCCGACGTTAGTGGACGACGAGGACGAGAAGCCGAACGGCGTTTTGCCGACGGCGCCGTCGCTAGAAGAAAGAGAAAGAGGAGAGAGGTATCGGATCGATCAAATCAGTAGAATCCAATTGTATTTGACTCGAGAGAGAGATTCTCGTCGTTCCCTCAAGAAGAAGTATTCGCATTTCGTGAAATTCGTCAACGGGATCGACACGACACTCATCACGATTTCCATGGGTTTACACGCGGCCGGCATCGGATTGTTGTCGACCGCGATCGGCATTCCGATCGTGTTGACCGTAGAAGGAGTGGCTCTCGCCGCCGGATTGTTTAGTACGCTCGGAAACTTTTTGAGTAGGAAATTATATCTGAAGGCGAGGAAACACGACAAGATTCGCGTCTTGGCCGACTCCAAGATCGACACGATATCCGAAATGATCTCTATGGCGTTGAAAGACGGTAGGATATCGGACGGAGAATACTTCGCGATATTGAGCGAGAAAACGAAATACGATGCCATGAAAGAAGCCGTGAGAATCAAGACTCGTCAGATCATCAAGGAAGAGATGAAGGATTCTCTCGTGGAAAAGGGGAGAAAAGAGGCCAGGGAGGAATTCAGTAAGATGATAGAACTCAAGAGCAGCGATTGAAAAAAAATATATATATATATAATAAGAACAGAATTTAAAAAAACAAAAAAAGATATTAAATTTATATATAAAATAAAAAACGAAATTAATTTAAATGACTCTTAAAAAAATGTATTGCGTAAAGTGTAAGAGAGTTACCGAGACGAGTAATTCTAGAGAAGTGCAAACTAAAAACGACAGACGGATGCTTCGCGGAATTTGCGACGTGTGTGGTTCTGTCAAGACGCGATTCGTCAAACAAAAGAACGTGAGCAAAGGTAAAGGCATCGTGAATAAAATGATCAACAATCTACCTTTCGAAATGCATCTGCCCGGTCACAGTTTCACGGGACCCGGAACGAAATTGAACAAGAGACTCAACGCCGATCTGACTCCCAAATCTTGGAGCAAACCCGTGAATAGGGTGGACGCGGCTGCGTACGATCACGATCTGTGCTACGCCGGACATCCCGACACCAAGACTCGCAACGACGTCTGCGACAAAAACATGTTGGGGAGATTGAGAGGCATATCGAATCCGACCAGGAGAGAGAAGATGGAACGTTCGCTGGTCGGCAATCTGATCGGTGCAAAACGTCGATTCGGATGGGGCGTTCAAAAAAAAAGCGCATCTGAAAAGAAGAAGAAACGATTATTGACGAGCGAATTGGCCGAGGAGTTACACAAACCCATAGTGCGTAAATTTCGAAAGAGAAGGGTGTTCGTGAAGGGTCTGGATGACATTTGGTCTGCCGACTTGGTCGACATGAGATCGTTTTCGAGGTGGAACGAGGGTGTCAAATATCTATTGACGGACATCGACGTGTTTTCCAAATACGGTTGGATCAGAGCTTTGAAGGATAAATCGGGACCTTGCGTCGCCGAGGCTCTGAAGAGCGTGTTCGACTCGTCTTCTCGAAAACCGAGTAAATTGTGGGTGGATAAGGGACAGGAATTCTACAACAAGCACGTTCGTCGATTGGTAGACCTCTACTCGATCGAAAACGAAGAGAAAGCCAGCGTGGTGGAACGTTGGAATCGAACGATGAAGGAGAAGATGCACAGATACTTCACGGCGAATTCGACCAAGAAATACATATACGCTCTGAACGGTCTGGTCAAAGATTACAACAACATGCGACACAGATCGATCAAGATGACTCCCGCGGAAGCTAGCGATCCTCGAAACGAAAAACGGGTCTACGCGAAACTATATCCCGAGAGATCTAAGATCAGGAAGAAGTCTAGAACGCCGAAATTTGCGGTCGGCGATCGAGTGAGAATCTACGCTTATAAGAAGCACTTCGAAAAGGGTTATACTCCTCGATGGACCTTGGAAATTTTCGTGATCATCAAAATATTTCACACCGATCCGGTGACTTACGAAATCGAAGCTTTGGATGGAGAAGAGATCATCGGAAAGTTTTACGAACAACAATTACAGAAGACGAAGTTTTGATGAAGAACACAAAATTTTTTTTTATTTACTCTCTTTAACATTTTCTTGTTTACACACATATATATATAAGAGAGAAAAAATAATAATAAAAAATAATTAAAAACTATTTTTTAGATAAAGAAAGCAAGTTAATTAATAAACAAAAAAAACTAAAAATCCTTTAAAATGACAAATATACTAGATATAACACAAAGCATAGTGAAAGATGAAAGTATTCAAGAATATGAGGTTCACGAATACGAACCGGTAACCGGAACGAGTTTGAACAATGCGGGAGAGATAAGAATCAACATCGAAACTCAAGATCTATTCGTACATCCTAGCGAGAGTTACATAGTGGTGCAGGGACGTCTCACCAAGGAAGATGGGAGTGACTACGCCGACGACGACACGGTTACTCTTGCCAATAATGGCATCATGCATCTATTCAGTAACATAAAATACATGCTATCCGGACAAGAGATAGAATCTGTTTTTCATCCCGGTCAGGCCACCACGATGTTCGGACTCTTGACGTATCCTGATGATTTTTCGAAATCCAGAGGACTTAATCAGTTGTGGGTGAAAGACACCGTAGGCCCTGCTAGTGCAGGCGCCGCCGCGATATTCGACTACGTCGTCAAGACGTCCAGACCCAAAGGAACGTTTTCGTTCAGGATACCTTTGAAACACATCTTCGGCTTCGCGGACGATTACAACAAGATCATGTACGGATTCAAACACAATCTGACGTTGATTCAAAAAGGAAACGATGATGCAATAGTGAAACTCACAGCGACCGATGCGGGTAAGATAACTCTAGACAAAATATCGTGGTTCGTTCCGCACGTGGAGCCTTCGATCGTGGAGAAAGCGCGGCTCTACAAGATCATAGAATCCAAGAGTAAATTACCCGTGGGATTTAGAATGAGACAGTGCGACACGGCTAGCATTCCTCCCACACGAATCACTTCGATTGGAGATTGATGGTGAAATCCGCTTCCGAGAGACCGCGTTTCATCGTGGTTGCATTTCAGACCGATAGGGACGGGTCTCAGGAAAAGAATGCATCGCTGTTCGATCACTGCCATTTGAGAAACATGCAAGTGTTTCTGAATGCCACGAGATATCCAGCAATCGATTACAATGCGTCGTTCGACAAGAACGATTTCTCCAGACTGTACGGCGACGCCGCTGATTTTAGAAAGAAGTATCACGGTCTAGACGAATTGATGAGCAATCCTAACATATCTCCCAGCGAATACAAGTCGATGTATCCCATGTTCATATTCGACGTCAGTAAACAGAGTGAATGACTCAAGAGTAGCGTGTTAGACATTCAGATCAAGATGCAATTTGATAGGAACGTGCCGAGAAAAACCGAAGCCTTTGCCCTGGTCCTGTCGGACAGTGAATTACAATTCGAATCGGACGGAAATAATTCGAATCGGATCATTCGATGAGAGACGAGTGTGTGAAAAAAAATAAAAAACAAAAAAAAAAATAAAAAGTAATGAGTCATTATTAAAAACAAAAAAAAAAACAAAAAAAAATAAATAAAGTAATGTGATCTAGAGAGATTGAACATCTTTCTATATCTCATTACTTTTTTTTGTTGTTTTTTTTGTTTTTAATAATCACACATTATTTTTTTTTTAATTCATTATTTTCCACGCGTTCACTGTTTGTTCAAAGGATCTAGTTCGATCAGTAGACTCACCACGGAAGTGGTGGCTTCAGGATTATTGGTTTTCGTGACAAAATTAATCCTGTCTCCGGCGTTCACTTTGAGAGGCGTGCCGAATGTGCTAACATTCGCGTGTTGATTCTCAGTCTTTTCGATGCTGTATCTCTTATCGCTCTCCACACCATTCACCATGAGATTGACGACCGCTCTGTTTTTCAAATCCGAGGAAGCCAGACTCATTCGAAGGATTTCACCTCCCAACGGCATGGGATATCCAACCTGACCATGTTTCGATCCGCTACCTCCATTTCCGAAAGACCACTCAGCTTTTCCCTCATCTAAGGCGCCGGCCTCTTCGGCCCACATGGTGATCAATTGTCTAGCATATTTGACTTTCTCCACTACCGAAATCAGGGTGCAGGCATCCGTCATGTTCACAGGATCCGGTAGATTCGTGAGCGCGTGTCCACTCATGTCTAGTTTACCTTCCATGATGTCACCCTTTCTCCAGACCGAGTTGTCGTCCACGTACTTCCTGCTGACCGCGCTGGAATCGAATTCGGGATCGTGATCGAGACCGAATAAATTGTGACCGTTCATGTTGATGCCACCCTCCATGGTTCCGCCAGATTCTTTGTTCAGGTAGAGATCGTCCACTTGTGTTTCTAGGTATTCTTGCAATTGTATCACAGCAGAATCTACATAGCCTTTGTTGACTGCGGTTGAGTCCGCATCCGTGTTGTCGATCTTCGACAGATTCAATATCTTGTGGAATCCCGCATTCAGATCCGATTTCATTTCTCGTCTGTCAGACTTTCTCTGTTCCAGATCTACATAGTGTTTGGTCGCCACGTCCTTGGGATTCGTGGGAGTGGCCACGTTCGTTATCTTGTTAGAATTGGCGTTCAATTCCGAGTGCATTGTTTTCAGAACGTATCTATTTCTCAGGTGTTCGCTGAATGTCGCGTGAGAGTCGTCCGCGTATTTCTTGGTCGCGGCATCGGTGGGATCTATGGGATTCGCGATGTTCACCAAACGTTTGGATTTCAGATCGAGATCGTCAGTCATGGTTTTATCCACGTAATTATCTAGCAGGATTCGTTCGAAATCGGCGTTCCCCCTGTCGACGTATTTTTTAATCGCAGCATCTGCGAGATCTATCGGCTCGGGAAGATTGTAGAGCTTCTTATCATTCATGTTCAAAAGTTCTTCTCGAGGTTCGTATCTCCAAACGTAACGTTCATCCAAGTTGGCAACGTCGTAACCATCGTCAACTTCGAACGTCTTCCTCTTCTTTCTCGGGTTGACTTTTTCGTCGTCACTTCTACCAAATTTATCGACTGGCATGTTGTTGTGAGATTTTTTGTTTTTAGAAAAATGTGTTCAAAACACAGTTTATTAAAAATGAACTATGTTATTTTATTTTTTGTTTTTATTCGATTAAAATTTTTTTTAAATAATTTTTTATCTTTATATATATACTATAAAAAAAAAAAATCTCTCTAATGTAAATCATTGAGAATGTCTTGAAATCGATCTCCTTCAGACCATCTCTTGAGAATGTAGAGACACAGGTGACCGCAAAACACTTGATGTGGTGATTGCACTTGTTCCGTGTTGTAACGAACCATCGATTTGTTGAAATAGTTCTTTATTTCTTTTGGCGGCGAGATTCCGTAGCTGTCGAAATAATAATTTTTCTTCTTCCCGTTCTTCATCCATGCCACCCAGTGAGTGCCTTCACCTGATGAATCGTCTAGATTTAAAATTCCGCATTCCAATTGTCGAGGTCTTCTCTTCGGCAAGGCATCTCTGGAAAACACTCCTAGAAAATCTTCGATTTTCAAATCTTTTGCCGCATTCAACAGATCGATGTTGGATAGGGGTTCATTGGGTAAGATGACACCTTCTACGGATATCTTTATTTTCTTATTCATAAATGCGTATATATATTTTTTTATTTATTTTATTATAATTTACTAAAAATGACGTTATTTTTTTTTTCTATTTTTTTCTTTTTCTTTTTAAACTAACTTTCTTGATGTCACTATCGATTTCTATAATTTTGTGTTCATCTAATTCTTCTTGATTTTCTGGAATCCTATCATCCGCAATCATATCTGGAATCTTATCATCCACAATCGTATCTAGAATCCAATCATCCCCATTCATATCGTCTAAAATTAGATCCAAAGTCCAATGTCCGAGTGCCAAAGTGCTTATTTTATCGTCTAACACGAATCTCTTATCGTCGTCGGCTGTCAGCGAAATCTTGTTGACTATTTCGGTATACAAGTCGTGATTTTCGCTTCGAATCGATTTCATAGTCTTATACACTGGACCACTTCCTAACAGACAATCTTTATACTCTTGGAAAGAGATGTTTTTCTTTACCATGCACGCTTTAACTCCTTTACACTTCTTGATCTCTTCATCATTTTCTAGACGATAAGCATACAGTTTGGGTCTCAAGCCCACGAATTCGACGATCTGTTTACCACCGCTCTCATCCTTAAATTTACTCAACACCTTCTTGTTGTCGTTCGAGTGAATGTTGGACGGGTGATCGACAGGATAATTGCTCGTGTCGAACCAATCGGCCACGTCCGGAGATATATCTCGGTAGACGTCTTTCGTCTCTATCTCGTAAACTAAACTGTCCGTGTCGGTGAACAGTAGTTTGGCTTTGTCACCAAATTTTCGTTTGACGTAATCGTAGTGAAACTCGTACATCAATCGCTTGCTGATATCTAAGATGATCGGTCCGAGATAATACGGTTTGTCGAACTTCAGGTGCGTCTTTTGCATGTGAACGGCCACTAGATTTTCGTCGAATATGGTTCGGTGTTTGTAATTGGGTTTCGCCACTAATTTTTTAGCTCTTTTCTCAGACGTGATGAGTCGAACGTCGGTTCTCTTCCTGATGTTTTCCATCGATTTGCCGTACACGCAGTTGTTCATGAGTTTGAAGAAATCTTTTTCGAAATCGTTCTCGGCTTGAGTTCTGAGATTTGTGTTGAGATCGATGTATTTTTTCATCCAAGGCTCTTCGTCGAATCGAATGATGCGATGTATGTCGACTAATTTCATCCCGTAATCGACGTACTGTTTCAAATTCTCACTGTAGACGACGTAGTTACGTTTGTTAAATAAATTGGGAATGAGTTTTTCCTTGTCTCCTTCGTTTGGTTCCATTCGTTCGGGAGCCAGCGGATAATCGTTGTGTGGACCGTGTAATTCTTCCGGATAGTTCAAATCGACTTCTAAAATGCAAGGATAGTCTCTCCATTTTTGCATCTCTTCCGGTTCCTTCACCCATTCAAAATTTCTAATCGGTAAAGGATGACTCATAGCCCAACCATACAGATTATTGGCGTCCCAATACTGTATGTATTTAGTCGACCGTTTCGAATCGAAACCTTCGTTCATGTAGGGATTGTTAGCCTCAGAATGTCTGTGAGAGATCATTGAAACGCCACCTCTCGCAGCCCTTTCGAACATGAGCAACATGTCCACGTCGGATAATAATTCCAATTGGACTTCGGTGGTCTTCAACAGAGCGTCCCACGCCAGACCGAGTGCGGTGAAATACCAAGCGGGATCCAGATCGTAATTTCGATGACAGACGTCTCGAAAATTTTCGAACACGTCTGCCAAGAGCAGAACGTCAGTCTTCAGATAGAGATCGTGATAATCTCTCATGGTTTTCATATCAAATGATTTCCACACGTTTTTGGCGTGTTCGTAATTCTCGTCGGAAATGTCGGATTCGTATAATTTTGAATAAAAATCTTCTTTTGAAGGTAGTGCGGTGTCTTCGAATCTCTTTAGATCATTCATGTAATCGTAAGGATAGACTCCTTTCCTCAACATGACGTCTACTCGTTCTCTGAAATGTTCGCTCGTGATTTTAAATTTATCCTTGCTCATGTTATCGACTAATTTTTCCAGAGCGGTCAACATGAATTTAAAACTGTCGATGAAACGTATGCCTCTACGAATGGATTTCGTTTTTTCTTTCAACGTATTTCCGTTGATTACTCTTTTCTTCTCCATGAGCTTCCGTTTCGTGAAGGAAATGTATCTTTCTTTGCTGTTCGCAATGCAATTTAATTCTTCGTGTGAGGTGCCGAAATTTTTCATGAACAGATGACTGTCGTAACCCGAGAGATTGTGAAACATCACCGGATAGAAAGTGGCATCTCGATACTTTAAATTACACTTGCTGTGAGCCGGACCGCGATACAGACCCGTGTAATGATCATGGTCTCTGACCTTCTTATTTTCCTCCGAATTCTCATCGAACGATTGTCTGCATATGTGACATTCGGTGGCTCTGTTATTTTCGTCCTGCTGCTCTCGCGTGATGATCATTTTCGCCAGAGTTTTGAATTTGTCGTATAACATTTGAATTTTCGATTCTAACTCTTCCACGAACCTTTGTGCCACGTCGTCGTCTTCGCACTGTTTCGTGTAGGTGAAGGGACCCATGTCGTGTTGCGAGTCGAAAGCGCATTTCACGTAAATGCAATAGCCCAAAGGTATGTGTTTTTGATATCTTTCGACGTAACTTTGAAGAGCGTTGGGTTGACAGGAACTCATTTTCGTGGTGAAACATTCGAAATCGGCGTACACCACGAATGGTACTTTTAACCTTCTATTGTGATTTTCAAACTTTACAATGGTGTTGGGTTTGGGCATTTCGACGGTGACACCTTGATTTTCGTTGCAATATTCCTGATGTTTCGCTAATGATTTTTCGCTGTGAAACACGTTCATGCAATTGTAACATAAAGATATCTTTCTGTTATGATTATTATTTTGTTTCGACAGTAATCAGGTCGGATGTTTAACCCAACAATAATGACGATTGTCACCATTCAAAATCAATAATGAAATAATTGTCTTTTCTCTTCCGCGATACGAAGTCTGTCTGAGAGGACAGATCTTTTGGTTTTCGTTGTCGTATCCCAAGACGTTCACCGCTATGGTGGGATTTTGAGCCTCAAAATGTTCGATATGTTTTAACTCTGTTGGAAAAGTCACTCCGGTCCAATCAAGATTTTTAGAAGTTTCCTCATAATGAGAAACTCTATCGGTGTGTATTTCGACAGGGTATAAAGCGGAGGTGACTGCCCATTTAAAACACTGATCATCTTTATTTCTCACGTTGACCACGGCATGTTTCTTAGTCAAGAAATACGATAATTCCAAGTAGGAAGATCCTTTCAATAGTTCGTTTTTAGTTATGTGAATTTCGAGTTTCAACACCTCACTGAACGTCCAATTACTACCTTCATGTTGATAATTCGCGAGAGACGTCAACATCTTGTCTTTCATCTTTTTGAAAACGTCCAATAGATCTGAACCTCGAAATACGGGTTCGACGTTAGATCTGAAATATGCATTTTTCACGATGCTCTCGCCGGACTTCACGTCAATTTTATTCATTATGCAATGGAGTATCATCTTAATTTTTAATCCCACGTTCATGTATTCGCGAAACAAATCCAATACTTCTTTCTTCACCCGTTCCATGAACAATTTCGGATCGACTTTCTTCAACGAGGGAATCACGTTGAAAGTTTTAAAAACGCCTTTGATCGCACTTTCCCGTTCTAAGGGTTTCGATTGGAATAGTTCCACAACGAGTCGTGTTACATATTCTTCTCCTTTCTCTTCGTCGATTGCTCGTTGAATTTCACTTGATATATCTCGTTTGTCTTGAATCTGAAGTGCATCACTCGTTTTCGTTTTAGTTTTTCTTTTCTTTTCTTTGGAAACTTGATGTTCTTCAACGGCTTTTCGTTTAGTCATCTTCTTATTTTTCACAACCGATGCATCTTTTGACGTCGTTGCTATCGACATTTCGTTTGCCTTTCTAGCATTTCGCAAATATTATTGTATGACTTCAATTTTTTTTGATTTAGTTCTATGATTTCTGAAATCTGAAATTTGTAATAGTTTACAAATCTCGTTTAACTGAGGTATGGGTTTCTCATTTAAATTTACCATTGTTTTATCTGTTTGCTTCATTTGTAAGAATATTTATTTTTTTTTTGGAATTTTGTATTAAATAATTTGTTAAAAAAGTTTTGCTTTTTTACTCTTTTTATATATATATAATAGAAAAAAAAAAAAAAGTTAAATTTTAAATTCAATTTTTTTTTCTTTAATGTGTTTTTATTCAAAAACAATTTAAGACCACTTTTATTTCTCGCTCGCAAACCGAACACGTTTTCTCGTCTTCGGAATGACATTCTCTACAGTAACGCAGGTGTGCGCACGGTAGAAACAAGACGTTTGCGACACCTTTGCAGAGCAGACACTTGGTGGTGGACATTTTACTCAGCTTGTTTTCGACGAGTGACGATAACTCGTCTGCTTCCGACATGAATTTAAGGAGATGTTCTAAAGTTGTGAATTGAGACAGAGTCTTGTTCGCTTTGTTTAACGCATTGTACAATTGTTCTCTGGTGTATCCGAGTTGTAACATATCCATTAATAATTTTTGGTTTTTATCTCTATCTCTCTATTCGTCTTGGATTTTGATCAATCCTAACGTTAGGATCTTGTTTAAATAATCACAGTCACCTTTTTTAATATTACTTATGTGTTCTAGTAAAGGTACGTCGTGAGGTTCCCAATTCATCAAATGTATGTCACAACAAAAACATTTGACTTTGTCGCCTCTACCCACGTAAATGAAACCCGCGGCGGCTAAATCTTTGGGTTTTTGAGTGAGATGTGAAGGCCAATTTTTAAACGTTTGAAGTCTTGCACGTTCTAGACTATAATTCGGATGTTTGGACTTGATCATTGTTTTTACCTCAAAATTGAGTTAGTAAGAATTTTTTTTTTTTCAACTTTTATTTATATATAAAGAGAAATAAAGAGAAACTTTTTTTAACAAATTATTATTTAAATACAAAATTTAAAAATATACATTATTTGCAAGAATTCATAAAAACCAAATAATCGATCATGACAACAACACCTAAAAGATGCGAATTGAAAGTGAAACGAGACGAAGGGTATGAGAAATCCAGTTTTAATATCTATACATTACAACCACACGATCCCATCGAATTGAATGAGGTCGAGATGGTGGACTTAGAGCGCTACTACCACAAATATCGAATGTGTTTGAAAGTGGATGAAGCCGTGCTCGATTTGTTTTACAAGTACCAAAGCGAATTGCTGAATAATATCATCGTCGCTGAAGACAGAGAATTCGACAGGGGTGATTTCTTGTTGTCCTATGGAGATTACATATATCCAATAATCTCACCCGAACTCATGAAGAAATCGGGTGGTGAGAGCGCATTCGCCTATGAAAAAAACTCAAAAGAGTAAAGATAAACATTCACACCACTTTCGTATGTGGAAAAATGACGAATGTCAACTTGCTAATAACGGACTTGGAAATATAAACAATAGAGAGATTGAAATTAAAATTTAACTTTTAATATATATATATAAAGAGAAAAAAAAACTTTTACTAAAAAAATTTTACATTAAAGAAAATTAAAAATTAAAAAAACAACTTTTTTATATATAAAGAGCAAAAAAAAAAAACTTTTTAAACAAATTATTATTTAAATACTAAATAATCGATCATGAAGACAACAACACCTAAAAGATGCGAATTGAAATTGAAACGAGTCGAAACGTATAAGAAATTCGGTCTTAAAATCTATAGATTACAACGACACGATCCCATCGAATTGAACGAGGTCGAGACGAAGGGCTTAAAGCACAAATACGAGAAATATAAGATGCCTTTGAAATTGGACGAAGCCGTGCTCGATTTGATTTATGAGTACCAAAGCAATCTGCAGAACATCGTCATTGCCGAAGATAGAGAATTCGACAAGGATGATTTGTCATTGCCCTATGGAAATTACATATTTCCAAACATCTCATTCGAACTCGTGAAGAAATTGGGTGGTGAGAGCGAGTTGACCGATGTAAAAAAACTCAAAAGAGTAAAGATAAACATTCAACACGTTTTCGAAAAAGGAGAAGACACTCGTGTCAAAATGCTAATAACGGACTTGGAAATATAAACAATAGAGTGATTGATTTTTAGCAAAGAAAAATGAAAAAAAAAAAAGTAATAAGATCATCTTTAGATCTCATTACTTTTTTTTTTTTTTTTCGTTTTCCTTCTTCTTCACTATCATCATAATATATTATAATAACGTTTCCTTTTCTCTCAGTTTTCAGCGTCGATTCTTCTTCTTTTTTTCTTTTTCTTTGTGATATGATACGTTTATAACAACATTTTTGTTTATCCGAATCATAATTATGAACGAATGTTGTGCATCTCTTGGTAACACTCGCATCATTACCATTCTCTTCAGAAGGTAGTGGTGACCGTGGAAAGCATCGTCTCATTCTCAACTGTCTATCCCACGCTTTATCTATCTCTTTCATTAGTTCTTTCCTTAGATATCCATCATTAGCGTCTAACCATTTTTTTATTTTTTCGCTCTCTGGCTTGCGATGTTCGTCATTATCGTCAAATTGTTTCTCCACCTTTTCATCCAGGTGATAAATTTGTTTCTCCACCTTTTTACCCATTTTAAATATATTATTTTATACTTTCTATGATTTTATATTTTATATAATTTTATATTATAATAACATATTCAAAATCGGTATGTTCTTAAATGGCGAATTCTCACCGAGCAACAAACCCTTGCCGAGTCGCTCAACGTTCCATCCACTCTTCAGATAGAGACCGTTTCCTCTCAGAGAGTTGCCACCTCTAACGGGTTCTAGATACAATCCTTTACCGCTGTCGTCTACGTGGACGCGACACACGGCTCCTCCCTTCTTCAAAAACAGTCCGCTGCCACCCATTAATTTCTCAACTGCCGAACTAGCGAGTCCCATGAGAGCTCCCACGCCGAGAGTCTTTCCGAGAAAGGGTAGCGCCTTTGTGGCGAAGGGTAATGCTTTTGCGGCTATTCCTGCCAATAGCGGTAGGAAACCACCTTTCATTCTCAAATTGTATCTCAATTGAGCGGGACTCATTCTCACCGTCAACCCTCTTCCATCGCGAATCACTTTCTCCATCCTTTTGATTTGACTTCTGGTCCAGGCGATCGAATCCTGACCGCCTCTCGTCAGATCTTCGTGAGTGAATTTGAATCTCAACGCCTCGCCTCGAGTTGTTAACGCTCTCTTAAGTTTCTTCCTCTGTCCTGCGGATATGTTCACGTTTTTAACCACGTATTCTGTCATAATTCTGTTTTTTTTTTAAAATATATTTACTTCAATTGTTTCTTGTTTAATAATTATATTAAAATAATTTTGTAAAATTAATATTGCGTTTATTTTATTTTTGTTATCTATATATATAATATTTTTTTTTTTTTGCTTTTATATTTCTCTTATGTGAAATCGTATCGTCACTCTCTCTCCGCGAAGATCTAACAGTTCACCTTTTTGATCCGTCAACGTGGTTTTCAGACTATACAACGTGTCTAAAATCACTGGTAGATAAACTAAATTTTGAGGTCGCTCCACGATCTTATAACCCGGCGACACGTTTGGAAAGAAAGAATAGATCGTCGGTTGAGCGCTACCATTCACGTAGCTTCCAGCAATCATGTCCATGTTCACCAGAATGCTATTGACTGCGAGAATGTCGACCGTATTTTCAGATGCCGCGTGGCCTCGATACATCTTTCGATCGAATCCCAACATCTTGCCTATAGAATCGTCCGTGTTGAAATCCACTCGAAAATTATCTTCCAAATCCAACATTGTCTGTAAGGTATTAGGATTGGGAGCGAGTCTGATCTTGTTGCTTCCCTTTCCATCCATCTTCATTCGCGACTGAATGTAATCGTTCAAATCGTCTATGTCGTAACTCCCTTTGGGAATTCGAATCTCCAACCAATCCACTCCATCGGAATACTTGAACGAGTTATTCTTTTCGGTGACGTTGGGAAAGGAATAATAAGTCTCCAGATTCACCAAGCCATCTCGTATCTTTTCTCTCTATTCAATTTGATGGAAGGTTCGAATTTCGTAGCGAATCGAGTCGAATCGTCACTCACCACGATTTGAATGGATTGTTTTGCAGCCGTATTCTCGGCTATCCGTTCTAACAATTCTCCATGTTCGAACATTATATTTAATTTTATTTTTTATTCAAAACTAATTATTTGAAGATTTATTATTTTCTAAATTTTATTTTCACGCTCTATCTTATTATTATCATCGGAAACATAAAACTTGTCGAATCCGCACCGATATTTTCCGCGATTAAATTCGCTTGTCAAATCGATCACGACGAAATTGTAAAGTCCACCATCCCAAACCCTCTTGCAGAATCTCCTGAATTCCGCAATGCTCATGTCGTTTGCGACGTGATCGCCGTAGATGTGATTGAGATTCTTGAGATCTTGGCGAAAGAGACATAGAAAATTAGCGTTCTCCCTTATCGTCTGTCTGGGCAATCGAAAATAATTCTGCGACAGGTAGAAACAGTCCACGTTGCTGTGTCGACCCCTAACGTAATACGATTCGCATCGGTTCTGTCTCTCCAAAAGCAGATCGTCGAAAATCATGAGATTCTTATCTTCCGATTTCAGTTCTCTAGGATCCGGAACGTCGCTAGCGTTCTCATAAAATCGACACTCGACGTTCGAAGATGCATTTCTCTTCATCAGCTCCGTCGCCGCGCCGTCCAAAATGGTCAAGAGTGGAGCGCCACTCTTGTCGAATTCCTCCCTACTGTCAAAGATTCTGGCTATGACGTCCTTGGGCAATCTGCGATCCATGCACTCTCAAAGCAATCTGTATTTGGGTTGAAACAAGCTCTTGCCAAACACGAACAATCTGTCGTAATCCAACCAGTCGGGTCGGGACAACAGATTCATCAACAGATTGGTCTTTCCACAATTCGATTTTCCCACTATCAAGCCTCTTATGCTCTTGGGAAAGAACTCGTTATTCGACCTCTTGGTCGCGGCGTCGTTCCAAGACATATCTTTAATGTTCATCTTTGTTTTATTTTGTTTGTTATTTTAGATTCTTTTCAAACACAAATTTTTTTATGTTTTTTCAAACTCTGTTTTTAATGTTATTATTATTTATTTATATCGCACCGTCGCAAGTTCTCTTCAATCCGGATCCACTCGTCATTTTGGCTAAATCTTGTATGGGCACCACGGCATCCTTAAAATCTTTCCAACTTTTCGGCGTTCGCTCTAACGCAGCTCGCTTCGCCGGCGGACTGATCAACTTGTCGATCAACGCGTCGGCTGCCCTCTTGCCGGCCACAGAAGCTATCCTACCACTGGCTTCGGAAGCGGCTTTCTTACCAGCATCCAAAGCCGTCTTCTTACCGACATCAAACGCGGTCGATGCGAGTTTTCTACCCGCATTGCTCGTGAACGCTCGCATTATAGAATCGACGATGACAGAACCGCCTTGAACGTAAGTTCTGACGTATCCCCTGTTCTTTATCACCAACATATTTTATTTTTATGATATATTTTTGTTTTTTTCACTGGTAAATCGTTTTTTGCCGTTTAAATACTTTTATTATTCTAGTGTAAGAATTTACTGTTTTATTTTTGTTTGTTTGTTTGTTTGTTTCTGTCTACTTATTATATACACATCAATCCTTCAATTCGTTCATCAGCCTTTTATACTGGTTTTTATTCAAAACCTTCTGTCTTAACAATTCGTCAGATATAGCAACTATCTGATTATCTAATCCCGTGTTACCAGCCCGTCTGCTCGCCATCAACAAACTCAATCTCTGAGACAGAGCGTCGGAATCGCTCGGAAGAAAAGTGGTTTTCATCCCTTTGCCAGTCACCGATTCGACGAACTTCTTGTTCATATCCCATATGGGTTTCACCACTTTCGTCCACTTGTAACCTCTGTTGGTTTTGGGTCTCGTCTCTCTGGCATCGTTATTTCTCTTCATGGCGTGGGTCTGGACCAGAATGTCTCCATAATTGTCGAAATCCTGTTCCGTGTAATCGCCGGGCTTGTCGTAAAGGAGCAATCTCCGCAGACCATCGGTCAATTCGTATCTGTTCGAACCGACGATCAATTCATCATCCTCAATATCCACTTCCGTATCACCTACAAAAATCCTTCCCTCCGAATCCTTATAAAATCCATACGACTGATCTCTCTTACCGCCATCATCATCGGACGATGCGACGCTACTAGTGGTGATAGTCGAAGCCGTATCGTCGCTCTCGCTCATATCTGTTTGAATTCTCGTGGGAACGTAATCCGGTGTAGATTGAACGGAATACCGATTTCCAAAACTAGGAGGTAACGAACCCATTCTCAAAGAACTCTCCTTTATGGGTCTCAATTCTTCGACTATCTCCTTCCTGCTTCGCTCTTGACC
Organism: Pictodentalium vernedei; assembly: GCA_031216915.1. Taxonomy (NCBI): domain Eukaryota; kingdom Metazoa; phylum Mollusca; class Scaphopoda; order Dentaliida; family Dentaliidae; genus Pictodentalium; species Pictodentalium vernedei. Next base: position 89,777,649 of record CM062297.1, on the reverse strand, counting down.
CTCCATCACGGGTTTAAATATTTTTGTGGCTTCGCGTTTGAGTTCCATCTCACCGGGACGTCTGCTCCTGTCAGCAGACTGAATGCCCTTCTTAGCACGTTCATACTGGTCTAAAATTAAATCTCGGCGTCTAGGATCCATCTGTAAAAACATCTTTCATTTTAATTGTTTTTATTATTTTCAAAATTAAATGTTTAATTATATTTTTTTTATGTTTTAAGTAATAAAAAACTCTTTCCGTCTTAACATAATAATCTGAAAATATTCACATCTCAACTGACTGTGTTAATTGAAGTTTAAAAAATACGTTTAAACAGTACATGACAAACCGGTTTCTGATTTAACGCATTTTGACAGTAGTTTTTACATTTGTCAAAAGATTTTCATTCACACATCAATTCACTGAGTGTCGAATTAAGAGAGAATCCTTTTGATGACTGCGATTGCTATCATGAATATATTAAAAATTTTACCACTCAAAACCTAATTGAGCGGAAAATGCGTTTTTAAACATTCCGATAAGTGTTTGACTTTTTTTCGAATGAACGCTTAACAGTCAATCTCTCTCATCAAGACAAAATACGAATATGTATTACAGATCATCTCTTTCGAACAAAAAACCCTCAAAACTCAATTTCTATCTGTCCCATCAAGAGAAAACATGATTGTCTATAATACAGACCATATTCATAATCGACTCTTTTGAACAAAAAACCTCATTCACTCATTACGATAACATGTGTTAGTTTTTTTACTTCAGGAAGATGTGACTGGGTTCGCAAATTTCCAACACACCGACGACGACACTCTTCGTTCAGATCGTGTTTACGAGAATCGAGCGATCCAATCACTCGATTAGCTGAGTTTGGGAATTTCTCATAGTGGGGAATTCCTCTAATAATGTCATAAATGGGAAAAACCCACCGCCTCAAAACAATTGCGGGTTCTGGACCACTGCCTCAAAACAATTGCGGGTTCTGGACCACTGGTCTTGAATCCCCAAGACCGTTTTTTGATGATGACCCAGAATTTTTTGCTTTTGCTCGCGTTCGCCAACGATGGATCGATGGTCTGATCTGCGATGGGAACGTCGACAAAAAATTAAGTACAAGACAGAAGTGAAGATGTACAATTTCACCCTTTTTTAAAAAAACGCACGTTCACCACGGGTATTTGAACGTTAAAAGTGCGATCTAGGAGTCACAAAAAAACATGAGGGGATTCAAGACCATTGTACAGTTTTGTGAACAAGCATGTGATTTAACACTGAATTCCACGTTGGTGAACGCATCGTGTAAGTATGTTGTACCCGTACATGTACAAGTGGTCATAAACTCTCAATTTTCACCTACTCACCACTGGAGTGAACGGCATGCAGATGCTCGTTGGTGTTTTTCTTGAAAATATTTTCCTGATGCCGCCACTCAACAATAGCGCCCTTCACTTCAAGTGGTAGCGAGCAGAATACAGCACGCTTCCTATTTTCATAAACGAAAGACTGCCCATGTGATGAAATTATTTTCATTTCTTCGGCATTAAAACAGGAATTTAACCCTTTGATACTTTTGAACGTCTTAAGACGTCTTAACGAAATCAAACAGCACGCTGATACTTTGTGGTCATTTGTTTTGTATTTATTTTTCGATTTTAACCTAAATTCCTATTTTCACCCGACTAGTGGTCAATGACATCCATTGAGCCAAATGTTATCGCAGCTTAATATACTAATATAATCCAGCTGGCAAGACTTCTTAACTGGTTGAGTGCTAGAAACTGCTATCGGGGCTTTCAAAAATGAGGATACCAGAGCAAAGGCCAACACTTTCCTTGCTTATATTTCGTATTCGGGTGAAACATAAATAATATTTTGTTTATATAAATTTCTTTTATTACAAATTATTGGAGAAAGCCTGTGGGCACTCTCCAATAATTTGTAATAAAACAAGTTTTGAATTAAAAATTCAGAACACCCAAAATAATCTAGCCCTCAACCAGTTAATCACCAATGTGAAAAATATCTTCTTATTTGTACTTTCCGATGTTTGACGTCGTATTTTGAAAAACGCTTGAGAAACTGAATTCCCATTGACGTTTGAATGTCAGGATAATTAAAGTCTCAAAGGTTAAAATAAAGTAGGTTTCGAATCAGATAATACACTCGGCTCAGAATATTCAGTCAAATAAAGGTCTAGTGCGAAAAACTATTACCATTATCTGGGGCCAACACTGCTGGAAGTGTATTTTCTATAATTGTACTTTCTACTTATGACTTTAATAGGGTTGAAATGAAACATTAACATTTCCAAAGATGTGGCAATTTGCCAGCTGACAAATTGCAGCATCTTTTAAAATGTTAATGATTCAGGCTAGTCAGTAATATTAATAAGTAGAGAATGCAATTCTAGAAAATACAATTGTGAACATATAAAATTGGCCCCGAGTTGAATAACCTTATCCCTTACCTAATAATACACTCTAAATTCCATTAGGTTGGAAATTCACGCAAAGGTTAGGTAGGGCTGAATTGGGTTGGATATTGCTCTGTACTGGCGTATAAGTAACTTTTTCACTGGGTTGAAAATTTTGGGTTATAGAAATTAAGCCCAGAATTGTGTTTATTACGCAAAATAAGTATTGGTACTTTCGTATAAAAAAATGTCATTTTTCTGTGGGTCATTATATTCATTAGGACCCTATAATGTATTTAACCCCCTGCACACTGATGTCGAAATATCTAAAGTTCAGGGGCAAATATTTCCCATAGTGCCACTAGAAATTTAACCAATTCAATCTTGTTTGACAGAGCTCAATGAGCTCTGTCAAACAAGATTGAATTGCTTAAATTCCCAGTTGCATTATGGGGAAATAGCTACTTCAAATCTGGATATTTTGACTTCAGTCTGCAGGGGGTTAATTAAATGACTTTTCAAATGAAAGTAGATAAGACGTGATCTAGAAGAAAGTTCATAGAATTGGCTCATTGCGTTTCCAAGTTCTAAAATTACGACGAATATAAGTAATTTGTCTTCTGCTTCAACCACGTGGAGCACCATATGCCATTTGTCAGTGATGGTAGGCGTATACAAGTACAGTTACATGGACATGTTTATCAGCATTCTGTTCGTCAACGAACTATTGATAGATTGGAACTTGCCAGAAATTACTGAAACATTTGAAGGTAGAATCTGGTCATGCGGAATACCTTGGAAAGCAACTTATATTATTGGTCAAATGACCCTATATTTGGGTTAGAATAAAATTCCAGTCAAAGTGACCATCACTTAGGCTAGAATAATATTCCAGGCCAAATTCAGGTCATTCTGACCTCATGTTTATTTATTTTTTTCAACCCAGTATAATTGACCAAGGAAAATAAGCTATTTTTAACCCAGATTGGTCGGAGTGGAATCGAAATGTCTGTTGGACTAATGATTGGGTTAAATATTTTAATCCGGCAGGTGAGTCAAACGAAGATTTCAACCCACATCGGTTTGGAAAGTCAACTTTTTCAACCCAAATACCAAAATAATTTAACTTCATTTTTGGATTGTTTATTTAGCCTAAAATCTGAGTTCAACAAATTGTATAACTTTGGGTTATTTTGACTCCACTTGTGGATTAAAACAACCACTTTTGTGTACTTTTTGTAACCAAATTTCCAACCCTAAAACCCGTCAGTGTTGACTATATTATGTTGTTGGTTATTCTAGCCCAAATTTGTGGTTGAAAAATAACTGAAATTAGGTTATTGCAACTAAAATTGTGAGTTAAAAATAACCTTTTTATGTACCTTTTGTAACCCAATTTCTAACCCCAAAACAGCCAATATCAACTAAATGATGTGGCTATAATTAGTTACAACCCATAATTGTGGTTGAAAAATTACTATAAAATTAGATTACATCAACTAAATTTGGGTGTTAAAAAGCAACCATCTTTGGGCAGTTTTTTTAACCCAATTTGCAACTCCCAAAACGGTCACTGACAAATATTTTTTAGTTTATTTATTTTAATCCAACTTCTGGGTTGAAAATTGACCACAAAATTAAGTTAATTCAATGTATCTTTTGGGTTGAGAACAACAACTTTTGTGTAGATTTTTGAAACCCAATTTTCGACCAAAAATGACAACTACATTATGGGTTATTTTCTCAACTCTAATTATGGGTGAAAATTGGTAACCTTATGCGGTGGGTTATTTCAACCTACTGTTGGGTGGAGTTAAACCGAAACCAATGGTTGGGTTACAAAACCAGCCATTTGGGTTATTTTTCAACCTAGAACAATTTCGAGCGTTTTACTACACAATGACAATGAAACTCAAACAGAAACAAAGCAAGATAAAAGAAACGAAGCGAACAGTTTGATTAACTTACTTGCAGCCAGACTAGACCCCACCAGAGAACCACAGAACAACAATACAAATTGCATCTTTTCTATTCACCAGCTTTGAATGTATGTAAAACTGTAGTCTTCGCTACTTTCATAACTAACAGACAGGAAATGTTCCCTCTTACGTAATTCACTTGTCAAAGAACGATTGGATTAACGTGCATGGAAGATAATCTATAATGCATGTGGAAATTTTTTGTTGCTCAGGTACATTTTTAGGCTGTATTGAAGTATTGGTCTAGTGAAAGTAAAGTATCCCTTATCCTTGTACTACCACGCAGAATATTGCTACATTTAGAGAACAAATTAATATACACTCTAAAATCAGTTGGGTTAAAAATCAACCCAAATCGACTGGGTTGAGTGAATATGAACCCAATTGGGTTCATATTCACTCAACCCAGTCGATTTGGGTTGATTTTTAACCCAACTGATTTTAGAGTGTATAAGTGTTTGTTCATGTGACGAAATTTAAAAACAAAAATTCAGCACACTTTTAATTGTTTCCAACAATTAATCAGATGAGAGTGTCAGTCAGGATGTTCAGAAAATCATAATATTCACATCTTAACGGTTCACGTTTCCGTTGAGTAATAATTAATTGATTAATGTTTGAAATAAAGCATCGCGATAAAAAGTCCGACATTGTTCCTTATGACACAATCTGTATTATAAGAAGCATCATTATTAAACCTTTACCTAACACGGAAAGCAGGCGACACTTGCAAAAATAATTCTTGAATAACTAAATTTTTTCATTTTTTGTCTCAAAAACATAGGTTATGACCCCTCGTTGGAACGAGCTCGACGAGCTCGTTCCAACGAGGGGTCATAACCTATGTTTTTGAGACAAAAAATGAAAATATTTTGAAAATTAAATGGCGATTTTTGAGAATAGCACTGGCCGGTTTTGGCCGTTACGTTGGGTAAAGGGTTAATGTAGAGAAATTTCTAGGTTTGAATAAAAATAATAATGAAATCTTAACACTTTGAACACTAGAAGTAATTTCCATGTTAGTTCAATGGAAGCAATGAGAAGATTTCCCATTCGTTATCTAGGTTTGGTGTGGGGGTGGTTAAAGCAATTAATAGTTTCAACGTGCAGCCTTAGGTCTACACGTTGAAAATATTGATTGGTCTACTCCACACATTAACTTGGCAGCCATCCTACTAAATGGAATTATGAAGCATTGTGTTCCTGGACAGGAAGAGCGGCCTCGTGGGTTCAAAATGATTAACACAAATCTTGCATCTGCCATTTATTTTCTATTGGTATGCTAAGCTGTAGATGTGGGCAATTTTTCATAATGTGCTTACAAAAACAAATTTTTTTTAACTTCTTTTATTGATTACGAAAAAATGGTGTATAACACGTAAAACGAAATATTGAGGAGGTCATTCCACGCGAAAACATACTATTTTACAAACTCGTTTATTATGTAATGAATCGTGGTGTGTATGCGAAATTCGCGCACTCAAATGTGTATGTCCCCTACGATACATAAATTATAATTTGATAAATTTATACCAAACTGTTGCTTTCTACTGTTACGGGTATCGCCGAATTTGACAGAATTTTACTGAAATTGTACGGAGGTTAACAGCAACTGCTTCTACTGCTACTACTGCCCTTTGTGGTATGGGATGTCCTTTTCCTAACTGGTTAGCGTTAGGACATCTAACAGGGAGCTCTTGAAGACTAAAAACGCATACGCTATAACCTTAAGCAAAATACCCGACCACACTAGTTCGTATTGGAGAGTGATATTTAATTAGAGCGTTGCAGCTTGCACAAGAGCCGTCATGGTATTTACCCAAAGCATAAAGCGAAAACTGGTAATGCAGTATCACTTTTACAATATCGGCACGTGTTTCTTGGTGCTGATACTTAAAATATGCTGTTAACATGAAAAGCAGACGACACTTGCAAAAAAAAATCTTGAATAACTAATTTCTTGAATTTTGTTCTCAAACACATACGTTATGACCCCTCATTGGAACGAGCTCGACGAGCTCGTTCCAATGAGAGGTCATAACCAATGTTTTTGTGACAAAAAATGAAAAAAATAATGAAAATTAATTGACGATTTTTGAGAATAGCGCTGGCCGGTTTTTGCCGTTACGTTGGGTAAAGGGTTGATGTTTAATTTGCGTTACTGTGAAATATGTGCAAATAATAAGCGTATATGTTTTCGCTGATATGAAACTTTATTGCAAGCCTATTACTTTCCCTGCAGTTCCATATTTACAAATCCGTACGGAACACGCGTTCGGGGAGAGAAAAGGTTACCGGGAAGTATACCAGATGGGGGCCCAGGCCACCGAGCGGACCATGATTCGGTCCGGTGTGAGAAAATTTTGAAATTTAATCTTAGAAGCCTCTCTTCTGAGAGCCCAATTTCTGCTTAAATAAACCCTTAAAATATTACTTTTCTTCTACAAAATACAAATTTAGGAATATCAAAAGTTTATTTCAGTTATTTCTGATTCAGGCAGTGAAAATTATTTTAAAGTTATCATAAAGAGAGGAGTTTGGAACTGCACAGGAGTGGGGGAGGGTTAACTGGTATTTGGTGACGTTGGTCACACCCACAATATCGGCGGGACAAAATATGCTATTAATGTTTAATTTAAGTGTAAATCATAAGCGTATATGTTTTCACTGATATAAAACTTTATTAGAAGCCTATTACGTTTCATACAGTTCCATATATACAAATCCGTAAGGAACACGCGTTCCATACGTCTTTCCGTTGACGGACTATTTTTCCACCTGATGTCATGGATTCATCAAAGGAACCAAAGTTCGCACATTTCCGTAACTGGTTAGCGGAAACGTTACATTCTGTCCCTGATCAATTCGGAAGCTGTGGTGACCGCCGATAAGTCGAACGCTTCGGTCAATAAATAACAAAGGGTTTTAAAGTTTGAAATTTTCTGTGTGTGATGTTTGAATTTTTAAATTAATGGATTCTTTATCACTGAGCCGTGTAAGACACACAGAATACCACGACGTGTGAATGCACTCGTTAATACGGTGCTCATGCCACAAGGGAAGGACAAAACCCGAGGCTGTGCCTCTTGTTCTATTCGTCCGCGTTCATCCTCTTGCTACATTGACGATCGCATTCACATTCCTGTGTATACATACTTTAAAACCACGATCGGCGATTGCAAGGCATGGAAAACTCGGAGATCATCGAGAAAACGTTTTTTTTTTGTTGAGCATTGCCTGTTTTTAGCAACACTCTTGATGTAGCTTGATGTGGACAGAACGGCATTCGCGATCGAACCGTCTTTTTTTTACCGCACGGGAAGGCTTCGCGTTCGATATTTCTCCTCCGTCCAAATCGATCTAGTGCGGTAAAAATGACAGTTCGAAGGCGTATGCTGATCTGTATTTATTGCACGTCGCATACAGTTTACTAAAGATTTATTAAACGATTTGCGAAGGGATAATATCGAACTCGAAGCATTCGGCTTCTTGTTCAATATTACACCTCCGCCGAAATCGACCATGTGCGGAAAAAATTGTCGTATGCGTATCCTGTTCTGTATTTATTGAACGCCTACAGTTTACTAAAATTTATTAAAAACACAAATTATTGTCAAAAATAACCAAACCGTAAAAAAGAGAAATAGTTAAATAGTCCGCGCACGTGATCGGTATTGTTCAAGGACAATACAAAAAAAATTATTGTTCGCTTCGGTTTTTGCGGAAAAACGTATACTTTAGGAAAATAAAAGCAAAGGCGTGCAATAAATTATGGAAGCTGTGGCAATTTTATGTTTATAACCAAGACAGTTCCTTCAGTCTAGTTGTACAGAAGTCAGTGATTACTTGATACACTCTAAAATCTGTTAGGTTAAATTTAACCCAAATCAACAGGTTGGGTGAATATGAATCCAGTTGATTTCTGAGCCATTTTGCAGATGGAATAGACAACGTCCTACATGTACCTAAGTGTTCTAGCCCCCATTTTGCTCTCCCGAGAAAAGTTTTTGTCCCTATACTATTGGTATGTTTTGGTGAATTTTGAGTTGGGAGAGAGAAAATCTGATGAATCACTAAGTTTCTTGTCCTTTCATCCATAAATGGCACGGAAAAAATGGGAAAGATTGTTTGTAGATATATAATTTCTATGAAAAGACACCCATTTTTGTTCAGTGCTTAAAAGGAAAGCCGTCATAATAGCTGCCTGGCCGGAATAATTCAATATAAAGTGCTGATTTTGCCGTCATATCTTAACTGGTACAGTGCTAAATTATTTTTGGTCGTTAAATTTTCTTCATGCATCTTTGCCTTGTTACAATTTATGGGAGAGTGCCAGTAGGCACTCTCCCATAAATTGTGACAAGGCAAATCCTAACAGATTATTTATTTATTGGTGTTTAAGGTCACATATTTATGCACAATGGCTAATCATGACCACGACAGTTTTACGGGTGGAGGAAGCCGGAGTACCCGGAGAGAACCACCGAGCAACGGCGAGCAACTGTCAGCTCCCCAACATACTAACTCCACAGAAGCAGGGTTAGCATTGGTTGAAGACAGGTGCACCATCGACGTGCAGTACGCCTTAGTACACAGCGTCACCGTGCCCCCAAATCCTAACAGATAAAATAATATCACTTCAAAGATAATATGAAGCACATCCACAGAATATGAAGCCTTTAAATTGCAGTACCGGCACGAAAGAATAAAGCCCAAAAATGGGCTTCCAGCACTCTACCAGTTAATACACATTCGAATAGAATCGATATAACTATCATAAAATATTTATCAGGCCTGCAATCAAACACTGTATTTTCAGACTCCAACCAAACTTCATCCGTCATTACTCAAAAACATTCAGATACAACAATTAAGCACACAGACTTAGCTGCAAATTAGCAAGTAGCAAATTCTAATGGTTGAAAATTAAGATAGCACACGTTAGCATTAAAGTGTGAAATATTTTGGAGATATGATTTTTTTCACCAGCATTTTGTCTCAATATGTCATGTGATGAACACAATGTCAGGGACCGAACTGGGCATGCTGTCACAACGAATATGATTTGACCATATTCGGGAAATTCGGCGTTACTTTTGGGTACATCATTTCAAGGAATAAAATTCGAAAGCCAATTCATTTGACAACTAAAAACAAAAAGAACACATTTTATCGCCAACCAAATTTTCGAGGGAAACCCGTGTTACTTTTTCATCCCCTGAGTTCCAATGTGTTCACTGTGCCTACTGGCACATAGAACACATTGGAACGCAGATGACGATTCCCAGCTATTGCTATGGATTCTGTGATCACAGGTCGTCGCCTGAGTGCTAGAATGTTCTATGTCCCATAGGGGACATAGAACATTCTAGCACTCGGGCGACGAAGTGCTGTGAGAGAAACTATTCTTATTAGAAAGACACTCAGCAATTCAATTGACAACTATCAATACAAAGAACACACTTTATCGCCAACCAAATTTGCGAGGGGAACCCGTGTTACTATTTCGTCCTCTGAGTTCCAATGTATTCTATGTGCCTACTGACACATACGCCTCATTAGAACTCCGGGGGCGATTTCCAGCTATTGCTATGGATTCAAATTGTAATTGTGTTGCAAGCTTTATAGAAAATTCCAGTGAAATTCCGCTTCTATTTAAAAATAGTCCGTCAGCGATTTCTATTCCGTACATATGGGTGGAACAGATTTTCATTTTCCGCATGGTTTAGTGCTGCTGTAGATAGGGATTACACAGAACAGACGTGTAATAAATTACATGTCTATCGATCCATTGTTCTAACTCTTTCCACCAGAACGATCTATCCCCACTTTCATTGAGATTCCGGTGCATATTTGAAACTATAATGTTTTTGAAACGGTACTTTTGCAAATTGAACTAAAACTATGAAAACCGTAGACAAATACACTCTCAAGGTCATAATGGGCGAAATGTAATTACATATGTTTCTGCCCGAAAATGCTTTTTCCCACTATATAAAACTAAAAATCAGACTGGTATATTTTTTGTAACAGTCATTTTTATGTCTACTAAGTTACGTCAATTACCAAGAACAACTAAAACACACACACTCTGAAATCAGTTGGGTTAATCATTTACCCAACGAATCGCCCGTATCCTCCCGCGTAATATGTAAATTCAGCAGTTGAAAAAATATTATTTCTCAAAAAATTTCAACAAACCCATATCATGTGACCCCTCGTTGGAACGAGCTCATCGAGAAAATTTGAAAAAATGATATTTAAAATAATAAATTTTGATATCGTCTGAGGGGAACCAGTGTTACTATTTCGTCCTCTGAGTTTCCAATGTGTTCTATGGTCCTACTGGCACATAGAAGACATTGGAACCCAGGGGTGATTTTTAGCTATCGTTGGAGATTCAAACTGTAATTGCGGTGCACGATTTGTAGAAAAGTCCTGTGAAATTTCGCTTCTATTTAAAAATAGTCCGTCAACGATTTCTATTCCGTACATATGTGCGGAACAGATTTTGATTTTCCGCATGGTTTAGTGATGCTGTAGATGGGGATTACATAGAACAGACGTGTAATAAATTACATTTCTATCGATCCATTGTTCTAACCCTTTCCACCAGAACGAACTACCCCCACTTTCATTGAGATTCCGGTGTATGGTTGAAACTATAACCTTTTGAAACGGCACTTTTGCAAATTGAACTAAAAGAAATACACTTTGAAGAACATAATAGTTAATTACATATTTTTCTGTCCGAAAATGCTTTTTCCCACTATATAAAACTTGCTAAAAATTAGACTGGTATATTTTCTGTAACATTTTGTCATTTTTATGCCTACTAATTTACGTTAATTACCAAGAACAACTAAAACACACGCACTCTGAAATTAGTTTGGTTAAAAATCAACACAAATCATTGCATCATTCTTTTCTACGCGCTTTGGATGTGTACACAACCTTTTGTCATAGCTGTTTCGGGGGTAGATGGAGAAGGAATGTCTTTCTTGAGCAGTAACCTTGTAGAAGAACGACCGTACCAATATGACTACAAGACCGCCCATAATGCTTGAGGAAATCATTTGTGGCAAAGGTAAGTTGTGACATTCTGTTCAAGTATTGAATCAATGACAGAAAAAGGATACCTAATGTATTATAGTACCATGTCCGATCCACTAAACTGAAAACTGTCTACGGCACCCAATCGCACGGCCATAGACGATTTGACAATATACCAACTGAGCGAACCGCAACACCCAAAAGGTTGCAGCTAAGTCAATCGGAATCTCAGTACACATTAACAATCCAGCCTGTGACCGATATTCGAAAACTGACAATTACTGAATTTTTGGAGCTGTTTTTAGTGGTGATTCGTAATTGTCTACATAGCGCCTGTATAAATTGTGAGATTTGCCTGTGGACCGTTTCCCTTAACATTCGATGAAACTGGAACGGATTACTGTTATATTGGTCTATGCTCCCAGTTTTTAAACACTGGAAGCTCAATGAATGGAAGATCTGTGAAGATTGAACTGCTTGAATTTAATTTCATATCGCGTTTGTCAAGCAGAGATTCCACCAAGCATAGTGCGGAGTCCGACAAGGCACTGGACTGGAAACTTTAAAGTTTTCCGGAAGTTGATCCCGACGGGCACTATCGCCGAGAGGGTGGAGTAAGGGGCGTAACTGCTTCCGGGGGGATTTTTTGGTGTTTTAAAATGCTGAAAGTCATGGGAAGGCTTCTAGTAAGGGACTCCAACGCTGGTGGAGGTGGGAAGAGTACGTAATTGCATTAGTGACCAGGTTCCATTCATATAAAAAGTCTACTTGTTCTACTTTGTTCATTTTCCACCGGCCTTTCCTGCATCCTGGTGGTCACAATTATCTCTGGAGAAAAAATGCACCTCACAGAAATACAGGTAATAAAATACCCAAATTGTAAGGAAATAATTGAGTAGATATTGTCAAGAAAATGCAGGAGATTTCTTCTCCTAGCACTATATTTAGAAGACCCTTCGGCGCTACCGGCACCCGTAACTGCCGTTTTACAGATTGTCCCGTGCCCATCCTCTCTCTCTTACAGACAATGTCGACGGGAGTCGATATCGGGTTTACGGCACCGAGCTACCGACGCCTGTAATTCATTATATACATATTAATGATACGCCGTGTGTTTTCATCCATCGAATCCTGATCGCCGGGTCGCACTTAGTGGTTTTCTGATTCCGTATCAGATGGTTGATCTCAGAACAAGGACGGAACTGGAGGACCTCATTCGAGTCCGCCCAGGTTAACAACCGTTTCTAGGTACGCTTCATTTGTGTAAATAAACATACAGAATAACGTGAATCATAATATTACTGTTTTAACCAATTATATATACAGTTAAAACTAGAAGTCCTGTCACGAACTGTGCGCTTATCTAGGCTTAATCGCGCGTAGGCATTGTGCGCAATTGCCATATCGAATGGTATCCAAAGCACGACAGGTTCTCCTGGTTACTCATAGCAAACACAAACAATGTTTCTGCCAATAGACCTCCGGGTTACCCTGAGGTCCATTGGCTGAAACCTTGCTTGTGCACAGGTCATATGTACAGAATTTGATAGAATTACTATGGTCATAACGCGTAGATTAACGCGCAGATCAACGTGCTATTTGTGCTATTTGTGTTTCATGACAGGACTTCTAGTTTTAACTGTATATACTAACCACTATTAATCACAATAAAATATATTTGTTTCTCACTTTATTGTTATTTTAATGCGTGAATCAGACTCTGATCTGTTGAAGAATGAAATACTGAAATTTGTCAACTTTGGAGACTTTCCAACGATATTTTGGGAAGTCCCCATAACTTTACAAGTGTTGTTTGTTAGAAAATAAACGTAGTTATAGTTACAATTGCACGTTACTTTTATATTGATTTCTGGTGTGAAAGGTGAATTTTCTTAACGGCGTATAATCAACAAATCATATTGACAGTAAATTGATTTGGTTTGCCGCATTCTGTCTCGTTAACGAGGTCAGATCGCCTTCTGCGGCTCGTGTGATCCGACGATCTGACCTTGTCAATTCGACGGAATGCGATAACCAAGATCACTTTATTGTCATAATAATCTATATATAGTATGAGCTCTGCGTTTATCTCTCGATACCACAGACAATATTCCCGACTATAAATTCATTACACTACTACATGTAAGGGCTCTGCTGGTCGAGAATGAAAGATGTGGTCGTGTTAAAGACGAAGACCTACCCTCACCAGTAATACGAAAATTTCGCATCAAGCCCCATCGACCAGCTCACAAATCAGCTTTTAGATAAAGACGGAAAGAGGGTACATATAGACTACCCATCAGCCTTACCGCATATTCGAGAAAATGGTAGATAGTGAAAGACCAGGTACACATGAAGTGAAACCGTGCGAGAACATTCATCTTGATTCAGCATCGGGCGCTTAGGGTCAGAGAATGAACTATACGCATTCCAGCTCTATCGTGGGATATACAAACGGAATCAGGTTCCTACCTCTGAACTTCTCCACTAAATCTGCTGATCTTGGTCATTTGGATTTAGTGGTCCACACAAATGGAGACATTTTGAACTCACTTCGGGGGTAACAACCAGGGTCTATTTACAGGAACGCTGTGGCAGATGCGGATGGGAGTAGTACTACCCAGACGTCTAGGTCACCTAAAATAATGGACTACTGAATGATGACGTAACGAGAAGACGTGTCAAAAGAGTTGGAGTCATAATATTGGATTTGTTATCTTATGCATTCGCGATGTCTACAGCTATTGGTTCAGAGATAACCGCCCGCGTTTGCGCTCTTGTCAGTATATTTGGAAAATTCATCCAGAGGCTAAATTCTCCATCATAGCCGATCTCTATTCTAAAGCTCTGACAGACAACCAGATCACTGGTGAGAAGTCTTCCATGTTTTTTTTCCGAGGAAGTGAAATTCTGGGAATTGATGAGCCGGATACTCGACAAAGACTCGCAGATCAAACGCCCATGAGGGGTTAAAAAGGGACGAGCTTTTTTATACGTCAGGAGATGGGGGAAGGGGTGAGGGGTCTGTTGCGGCCATCGGCACCACCTACAGTACAGTCGCTATGTACTGGTCGCAATACACCCGTGGGCAGTGATGACGACGCATGCGTTTACAATGTAATAAAACTCACCGCCCCTTCCGGAAATGTCCTCATATTCAACGGACATTGGTTTCCAAACATGCATATCAAGAAACACGGCTAAGCTGGGGTTAGCGAAAACAACGAAAGCAATACAGTGGCACCCTGTTAATAGAATAGCCACTTTGCCAATGAAAATTATTCAATTAACAGGAGAATTCAATTGTGTCACTTTCCTATATTCTAGAGATGAACTTAGCATTTATTCTATTATATCTTGTTTGGCAGAGCTCCATGAGCTCTGTCAAACAAGATTTAAGAGATTAAATGCCTGTATTGGATGTACTAAGGCCAAATAGGTCTTTAAACAAAGGAAAACTGTGGAGAATCAGGGTAATTTCTCATCAGGTTACAAGATTGTTTATTCAATTAACAGGAGTGTATTCTATAACCTATATTCAATTAACAGGACAAATTATATTCAGTTAAAAGGGTTATTCAGTTAAGAGGTATCCAATTAAGTGGGCTCCACTGTACTCTTCAAATATATTTGACATCCTATAAACCACTTCAAGCGTAAACGGTACACGTGTAATTACAATCAGGACTACACGTATAGAAAAGTACCCAAAATTGCTTTGTAGGACCCGACAATTTCTTGTGTTGTAAGTGGGTTACACATGTAAGTTACACTTGTAGCAGGTATTCATAGGATAGGCAATTTATCTCATTTGTAGTGCGACTGCACTTGTAAGTTTCGGTTCCATTACACGTGTGTTATAGGATTTGATGACATGTACATATGTACAGTTAACTAGAAGTCCTGTCATGAAATGCGCACAAATAACATGTGGATCTGCGCGTTAATCTACGCGTTATGACCATAGTAAGGCTGTCAAATTCTATACATACGGCCTGTGCACAAGCAAGAGGTCCATTGGCAGAAACATTGCCTGTGTTTTCTATGAGTAACCAGGTTACTCATAGGAACCCCAAGCGGGCCGTAGGCCCGCATAGGGTTCCACATACCCAGTCAGATAAATGTGTTCCAGAACAGAATTCTCTATAGCCGTCAATGTGATTTTTGAAGTGGACAGTAAATTTCAGTGAAAAAACCACGTAACTTCCGGTGTCGAATTGCCCATGCAATTGCAATTGGCCTGCCCCCCTCTGGGAATCAAATGTTTTTTGTTTCGCCTCAAAGCTTTGCGTGATACATTGACCTACATATCTACACTTCAGGGGTAACCAGGCCTTCTCAACCGAGAACCGCGACAAATCAGCGGCCGGCCAAAGTGTTACTATTATTACTCGAGTTCTGTCCTTCTGGAGGTTTGTCAATATGCTCAGTTGATGATCTCGTCATTTCAGATCGAACTCTCAGTCCTGATTTCGTTGCAGCTTGTCTTCCAGTGATAACCTTAATCGAAAAAAACGTACATATAACCGATAATATAACTGATAATTGTTGTTATATTGGTGCGATTGTATATAGATATGCATTGACACGTATCTCGTGAAATATCAAGATGAACAGAAACTCAGTTGTTGAATTATCCGAATGTTAAGGTGTTGTAAAAGTAAGGAAAAGTTTGCTTGAAAAAAGGGTATACGGACATTTCGTCCGCAAGCCGAGTCGTCCGCTTGTCAAGGAAAATATGTCTGCACATTTTCTACATTTCGAACAAGACACCCACCCCCTACTAACGTGTGACATTTCCCCAGATTAAGCCCAATATTCTCACATATAAAGCTTCCTGATGTTGTATTTATGTTAAGAGTGTGATGTACAACATCATCTTTAAGGTTTGAAACACAAATGATGTCATATATTGGCTGATATATTGATATGTTTTTAAAAAATTGCACAAGTTGGAAATGCACATTTTTGGTGCACTCAAGAGACTCACCCACCCCCACATCACGTCTTGCAAATTTTTGGTCAACCCCCCCCCCCCCTCCCGGACCCCCCTCCCCCTGGAATAATTGCAAAATTATAAGATTATGTTATGGAACTTAATATAACAAGTTTTGATGCATTTCTTAATATAATTATAACACGTTTTGATGCGTTTCTTAATATTATTAATTCCTATAATACATTTGCTAATAATTTTGTGATTATTCATTGTAAAGTGCCGGTGATGCTCTTCCAAGAATAATTGCCAAATTATAAGATTATGTTGCAGAATTTAATAAACCATAAATTTTGATGTGTTTCTTAATATAATTAATTCTTATAATACATTTGCTAATAATTTTGCTATTATTCATTGTAAAGCGACGGTGCGCCTCGATGAATACTTGCAAAATTATAAGATTATGTTGCAGAACTTAATATAACAAATTTTGTTGCATTTCTTAATATAATTAATTCTTATAATACTTATGCTAATAATTTTGCAATTATTCACTGTAAGGTGCCGGTGGAGCTCTTCAATGAAAAATTGCAAAATTATAAGATTATGTTGTGGAACTTAATATAACGTACATATACTTTAAGAACTTTTACTGTAATAATATAATTTTTATTGGTAATCCATTGAATAAACAGTAATTAAAATTTATTAGATGGCTGGATAGTTTATTTTGTTCTGACATTTCTGTTTTCAGAATTTCATACACATATATGAAATTTAATGCAAGGAGGTACATTAAGATATATTACAATGGAGGTACATTAAGATATATTACAATAGGTAATATACAATAAATTATACAATAAAATTATGATATAAATAAAAAATGATTCAAAATGCAATACTTGAATTCTTTCCCCCAGCGGACGAGTTTCAGACATGTTGGGTATAATTGTACAGGACGACTTGGGTAAAATTGCAGCGGACGATTTGGTTAGCAGACGAAATGGGTGTAATTCGAAAAAGTGATACTGATAGGTTGCTTTCAGTCCCGTTAGAAACCAAAACAAAGTAATAATGTGTTACTTTTTGGTGCATCTGTATTTCTGAACAGTGCTCCGTAGTTTCAAAAACTAAAAAATGGAAAATAATTACCCTTTTGGACATTTACTGCCATTGAAAATGGCATGTCATCTTTTCTCGGGAACTGAGGGAATCTTCAGCCTGGGGAGAACTAGGCCCAGGGAAGAATCATCCAAAAGAAAAGCAGTACACATCTGTTAGGATATTTTAGATACACTACGATATTTGTTTTAACTCCTGAAAATAATTCTTAAAAAAATTATAATAGATTGTTCGATATTTATTGAAAAAATATTAATATAATATATCGTCGAGCAATTATCTCTGCAGTAAATTCACATTCAATGTGTTCTGTAATAGGGCCTAATTAACGTCTCTCATATGTTAGAATGATATCCAATCACTTCGGCTCCAAGTCATTTCGTCCTCTGGTCAATTCGACCTCAAAGTCATCTCTGTCCAAGTCACTTTGGTTCCTTGGTCATTTCGGCACCATTTTAAGTGTAGAGATCTATAAAGATCAGTGCATAGTTCATGTTTAGAAATAATGGGTAATTACCTTTATTAAGTAATGTTTAGTTATTTGTATTTACACAGTGTACAGAACAGTTATACATGACATTAAAAATTATCCATGTGTTCAATTTTACATACATTTAAGATGCTATTTGTATAAGCAAGAGAAATTATTTTACTTTGAAATTTTGCAAAGTACCGGAATATGCAGTCATTTATTCATATTGTTATGCACAATTCCTAGTCATCTTCCAGTTTGAGGTTCACAGGGTTTCTTTTTCTTTTTTTTCTGAAACAACCACCAAACTGCGACTTTGATACTACCGTAAATATGTCCACATTTTCTAAAACACAGAGCAGAATCCTTGTAGTTATGTGCAATTCCTAGTCCCCTTCCAGTTCGATGTCCACGGGGGTCTGATCCCAGTGCCCCACTTCCAAGGCGTACACTCAAACCAAATCACATTTCTTACCCTCGCTTCGGCTCTCATAGATTCATAAGCAAATAAAATTATTCAGGTCACAAGTGATTTCAAATCCCACATAGTCCATGTGCATCTTCGACATGCTGAAACTTTTCTTTTATTTATTCATCATGAAAGAAAATCTACTAGACATATATCATGTATACCTGAATATCTAATTGAGAGATATATATG
The DNA here is from genome assembly GCA_031216915.1 of Pictodentalium vernedei. Lineage (NCBI taxonomy): Eukaryota > Metazoa > Mollusca > Scaphopoda > Dentaliida > Dentaliidae > Pictodentalium > Pictodentalium vernedei. The sequence goes on along the minus strand of CM062297.1, from coordinate 89,759,012 downwards.
TTGAAAAAAAATTAAATAGAAAAATGTTAAAATTCAAACAATATTTGAAAATATTTAAAGAGGCCGAAATAACCTGGTATATTGGGGCTGAATTGACCTGAGGCTGTAATGACTGGGGCCAAAATGACTTGGGGGCCAAAGTGACTGGAATTCGTGAGAATTGCATCCAAACTGTCCTCCAACAATTTGACCCAAACTGGATACTAATCTAACCCAAACCATCCTTTGGCAATTTGCCCCAAACTGTTCACCAAAATAGGGACACATGATTCTTATTGATTTATTTATTGGGGTTTAATGACACTTCGATAGCCAGGGTCACTTCATGTCGGACAGTTTTACAGGTGGGAAAAGCCAGAGAGAACCACAGAGCAATTACAAACATCTAACGTACAAACAGCACACACGCTGGGTTAGCATTGGTTGAAGACAAGTGTACGATTGACATGCAGTATGCCTTGGTACGCAATGGCACTACGTGGGCAGTGGGAATGAAGTGTATTGCCCAAGGAAACAAAGTGGTTGCCACAGGTGGTATTTGATAGAGGACCCTTTGGCTTACAGCCTTCACCTCTAAGTACTGAGCCCTTTAACCTTCAAAACTGTATAGTACCAGCTAAAACATTTTGTAGAATGACCACATGAAAATTTCACAAGTACATAGTTTCATTATTAGTTTGTGATATTTGTTTTTGCTGTACAGTGGAACCCTGTTAATTGAAGAGCCACTTTGCCAATAACATTATTCAATTAGCAGGAGTATTCAATTAACAGGGATTGTGTCACTTTCTTGTACTCCAGAGATAAACGTAGCATTTATTCTATTACATTTTGTTTGACAGAGCTCCATGAGCTCTGTCAAACAAGATATAATAGATTAAATGCCTGTATTGAATGTACTGAGGCCAAATTGGTCTATAACCAAAGGAAAACTGGGAAGAGTCAGGGCAATTTCTCAACATGTTACAAGATTTTTTATTCAATTAACAGGAGATTACTCTATAACCTATATTCAATTACCAGGTCAAATTTGTACTGCAGGTAAATGGTTTTGTGTTGGGAAATTATATTCTATTAACAGTGATACAGTTAAAACTAGAAGTCCTAACATGAAATGCTCACAAATAGCACGCCGATTTGCTCGTTAATCTACGCGTTATGACCATAGTAAGGCTATCATATTCTGTACATATGGCCTGTGCACAAGCAATGTTTCAGCCAATGGACCTCCGGATAACCCGGAGGTCCATCGGCAGAAACATTGCCTGTGTTTACTATGAGTAATCAGGAGAACCTGCCGTGCTTTGGATGCCATTCGATATGGTAATTGCTCGCAATTAAGCCTAGATAAGCGCACAATTCGGGACAGGACTTCTAGTTTCAACTGTATACAATTAAGATATATCCAATTAAGTGGGCACAACTGTATAACACCCCCTCCCCCCGCCCCCCCCCCCCCCCCACACACACACAACCCAATCAAAACCATCATTCAAAGGTCTTGGTTTAAGAAAATTTGATTTCTTTATTTATTGGGTTTAACAACAATTTTTACAGCCAGGGCCACCCAACAGTTTTACTGGGGGAGGAACCCAGCCAGAGCACCCAGAGAGAACTACCGAGCAACAATGACAAGCAACTGTCAGCTTCTCAACATTGTAACTCCAAGCAATAAGGGTTAGCAATGATTGAAGACAAGTGCACCATCGATGTGCAGTACGCCTTATTTCAGTTGCCGCAATTGGGATTCGAGCTGAGAACCTCTCAAAGCTTGTTTTGGGAAGGTTTTTTTTTGTTCCAGCTTCATTAAGGTTTGTTTCATATCGCACTTGTAATTTTGTCATAATTAGTAATCATAAATCCTTAACATAAAACAATAGAAAAATGCATAGAATATTCAAAAAAAATCTGTGAGGATTTGACCTCAAGAGGTGATGACATTCGACCACGACTGAGACCGAATATTCTAAGAAAAAGTATGAGGGCTGAATCTTCATGAACCCCTTTTTTCAAACTAAATTGCCCATTACTTATAAAGCACCATAACTAAGGCAAAAACAATACTATGAAATTTCCAAGTCTGAAATTCTATAAATTCCAAATAAATTTACACAAATTATATAGCAAAATGAAGGATGTGGTGTATAGTATGTGTACATCTCACACACTGACACACAGTCACCATCAGACATCAGCGGATCCTGAAAGTGTGCTATCAGTACCATATTTGTACCATAATTGATAATAATAAAATAATATTTCATAAGAACAACAAACACAGGAATTCAAAATGCAGCCTCAAGGCAGCATGGTGGTGAATGCCAATGCTGTCCCATTGTCCTTGAAAGGGGGAGTCCTTTACAAAATAGGTTTTTGTTTTGTGATACTCTGGATACTCCCCATTTTTAGCTCAGCTTTGAGAAAGTCATATTTAAGGTTGTGTCATAGCCCGTCGTCCGTCTGTTTGGGAACAACAATTCAATACGACTCAGGCTTCCGTCTGTTTGGGAACAACAATTCAATACAACTCGGGCTAGAGGTTGTATTTATGAACCGATCTTTACGAAACTTCTTGAGTACCTTTGTTATCACGTGGGACGAGAACGGGTGTTTTTGGGTGCGGTCCAAAATGCAAGATGACCTCCAGAAGCCATTTTGTACAGAAATTAGTGCAATCAGTTTTTTGTACAGAACTTCTGTATGAAAGTTCTGATTTGAACAAATTTTTGTATGAATGTTTAGTAACATGGAGTACATCACATATAATACAGGTTTTTTTCTCGTGCTGAAATTCTGCAAATTAGATGAACTTTAATTTATTCAGTGCTACTTACATGTATACCCAGTAAGTGCACATGCCAATACGGCTCGGGCTAGGCTGTATTTATGAACTGATCTTCATGAAACTTCTTGGGTACCTTTGCTATCACCTTGGGATGAGAATGAGTGTTTTTGGGTGTGGTCCAAAATTCAATATGGCTACCAGTGGCCATTTTGTACCGAAATTAGGTACAATCAGTTTTTTGTACAGAACTTCTATACAACTTGGGCTAGAGGCCGTAATTATGAATCGATCTTTACAAAATTTCTTGGGTACCTTTGTTATCACCATGGGGTTAGAATGCGTGTTTTTGGGGGGAGTCCAAAATTCTAGATGGCCGCTGGCAGCTATTTTGTACTGAAAATGAAATTACTGCAATCAGTTTTTTGTACAGAACTTCTGTATGAAAGTTCTGATTTGAATAAATTTGTGTATGATTGTTTAGTAACATGGAATACATCACATAAAATACAGGTTTTTTTCTTGTACAGAAATTATGCAAATTAGACAAACTTTGATTTATTCAGTACTACTTATACAGTTAAAACTAGAAGTCCTGTCACGCATAGTGCGCTTATCTAGGCTTAATTGCGCGATGGAATTGCGCGCAATTGCCACATCGAATGGCATCCAAAACACGGCAGGTTCTCCTGGTTACTCATAGCAAACACATGCAATGTTTCTGCCAATGGACCTCCGGGTTACCAGGCCATATGTACAGAATTTGATAGCTTTACTTGAGCCATAACGCGCACATTAACGCGCATATCAACGTGCAATTTGTGCATATTTCATGACAGGACTTCTAGTTTTAACTGTACACAGTAAGTACACATGTCAATACGGCTCGGGCTAGGGGCTGTATTTATGAACCGATCTTCACCAAGCTTCTTGGGTGCCTTTGTTATCACCTAGGGACGAGAATGAGTGTTTTGGGGTGCGATCCAAAATTCAAGATGGCTGCCAGAGGCCATTTTGTACCAAAATTAGATACAGTCAGTTTTTTGTACACAACTTCTATATGGCTCAGGCTAGAGCCCGTATTTATGAACCAATCTTTACGAAACGTCTTGGGTACCTTTGTTATCACCGTGGGATGAGAGCAAGTGTTTCTGGATGCAGTTCGAAATTCAAGATGGCCACTAGCAGCCATTTTGTACCAAAATTAGTGCAATCAGTTTTTTTGTACAGAACTTCTGTATGAAAGTTCTGATTTGAATAAATTTTTGTATGAATGTTTAGTAACATGGAATACATCACAAAAAATACTGTATAATACAGGTTTTTTTCTCTTGCAGAAATTATGCAAATTAGATGACCTTTGATTTATTCAGTGCTTCTTATACACTGTAAGTGCACATGTCAATACGCTAAGGCTAGAGGCTGTATTTATGAACCGATCTTCGTGAAACTTCTTGGGTACCTTTGTTATCACCTTGGGATGAGAACAAGTGTTTTTGGGTGCGGCCCGAAATTAAAGATGGCTGCCGGCTTTCACACTGTTGCTTACTGAGGTGAAGTCACTTTACCATTACCAAGCTACCTACTAAATACCAAAGGAAAGATTTTTCAGTGCACTCTTATTACTTCAGTGCCCATAATTCTCAAATATGGCATTAAAACCAATCACATACTTATACTGCTTAAATCTATTCACATAATCAGAATACACCATCAGGGGTGCGTTAGCTCAGTAGGTAGAGGTGCAGACTGCAAGCCGAGAGATCCTCAGTTCGAATCCACCTGCGGCAACAGCTTTATGTCCTTTGGCAAGACACTTCACCCCCACTACCCATGTGGGGGCAAGGTATGCTGTGTACTAAGGCATACTTCATGTTCTTGGTGCACCTGTCTTCGAACAAGGCTAACCCAGCTTGTGTAGTATGTTGGGGAGCTCACAGTTGCTTGCCATTGCTCAGTGGTTCTCCTGGGGTACTCTAGTTTCCTCCATCCATAAAACTGCCATGGTCACAATAAGCTGTTGTGCAGATAAATGTGACCTTAAACACCAGTAAATAAATAATAAAAAGAACACACCACCTCATACCTGTTTAGACTCTCCAGTTTTCATTCACCTTGGTATCCCTCGGTTTGCCTTGGTGTTTAGTATGCCCGCCAGAAAAGGAGTGATTTCTCTTTCTAAAAGAGCAAAACAAGAAACAGTAATTTTTAGCTCAACTTTGACGAAGTCAAATTTGAGCTATTGTCATGGCCCGTCGTCCGTCTGTCCGTCTGTCCGTACGTCAACAATTGGCTATGGCTCGGGCTAGTGGTCGTATTTATGAACCGATCTTTACGAAACTTCTTGTGTACCTTTGTTATGACCCTGGGATGGGAACGAGTGTTTTTAGGTGTGGTCCAAAATTCAAGATGGCTGCCAGCAGCCATTTTGTACCGATGATGCAAAAATCAGTTTTTTGTACAGAACTTCTGTATGAAAGTTCTGATTTGAATAAAGTTTTGTATAAATGTTTAGTACCATAGGATACATCACATATAATACGGGTTTTTTTCTCGTACGTAAATTATGCAAATTAGACTGACTTTGATTTATTTAGTGTTACTTTCAGAACTGTAAATGCCAAGCTGCTATGGCTCGGGCTAGAGGCCGTATTTATGAACCGATCTTTACGAAACTTCTTGGGTACCTTTGTTATGACTGTGGGACGAGAACGAATGTTTTTGGGTGCGGTCCGAAATTCAAGATGGCTGCCAGCTGCCATTTTGTACCGACGATGCAGAAATCTGTTTTTTGTACAGAACTTCCATATGAAAGCTCTGATTTGAATAATTTTTTGTATGAATGTTTAGTACCATGGGATACATCACATATAATACGTTTTTTTTTTCTCGTGCGTAAATTATGCAAATTAGACTAACTTTGATGTTTTTTGGTGTTACTTTCAGCACTGTAAGTGCAAATGCCAATACGGCTCGGGCTAGAGGCCGTATTTATGAACCGATCTTTACGAAACTTCTTGGGTACCTTTGTTATCAACGTGGGACGAGAACGAGTGTTTTGGGATCCGGTCCGAAATTCAAGATGGTCGATGGCAGCCATTTTGTACGAAATTTGGTGCAATCAGATTTTTGCACAGAACTTCCTTATGAAAGCGCTGATTTGAATAATTTTTTGTGTGAATGTTTAGTACCATGGGATACATCACACATAATACAGGTTTTTTTCTCGTGCAGAAATTATGCAAATTAGATGAACTTTGATTTTTTCAGTGCTGCTTACACACAGTAAGTACACATGTCAATACGGCTCGGGCTAGAGTCTGTATTTATGAACCGATCTTCACGAAACGTCTTGGGTACCTTTGTTATCACCTTGGGACGAGAACGAGTGTTTCTTTCAACAATACCATATCATGTGACCCCTCGTTGGAACCAAAATTCAAGATGGCTGCCAGTGGCCATTTTGTATCGAAATTTGGTCTAATCAGTTTTTTGTCACAACTTCTACACAGCTCATATTTGTGAACTGATCTTCACGAAACTTCTTGGGTACCTTTGTTTTCACCTTGGGACAGGAATGAGTGTGTTTTGGGGTGCCTTTGTTATCACTGTGCTATGAGAACAAATATTTTGGGGTTCAGTCAGACCCACTCTGGGACTCAAAGATTTGTTCTCGTTTAGCATTTGACTGTCACCCAACTTTACAATACTTTACCTATACATTTGTTACAGGCAACGCTCAGTATTTATGTACAGACCGTTACAATACTTTATATGTACCTTTGTTATCAGGTCATTACCTAGGTGTTTGTCATTGCTGTGTCACATACTATACATGTACATGTCTTTGTCTTGACAAGTTGAGCTACAGTGTCATTGACACTTTGATTAACCCTTTACCCAACGAATCGCCCGCATCCGTCCGCGTAATATGCAAATTCAGCAGTTGAAAAATAATTATTTTTCAAAAACTTTCAACAATACCATGTCATGTGACCCCTCGTTGGAACGAGCTCATCGAGCTCGTTCCAACGAGGGGTCACATGATATGGTTTTGTTGAAATTTTTTGAAAAATTAAAAAAAATTATATTTAAAATAATTAATTTTGGTATCGTCTGCGTTGGGTAAAGGGTTAACAGGTAGTAACGAAATAATTTTCATGAAGCGCACAATTTTATCTTAGTTAATAGCTGAAAAAACGCAGGGTGATATTTGCAAATCTTATTTTATTACTGGCACCAGGTACTGGTAATGAAAATTGCTGTTTGTCATCAATACTTGATCAAGTTTCTGACAAAGCACATTATACTATTCCAGTATGTTAGCGACTGGACATAAGCGCACAATTTGATGTTGGTTTACCACTATATACTGGTGCTTAGCCAGGAAATCTAAGTTACATGTAGGGGCAAGAGTAATATCTAGTGGGAGTGGGGCCGGGTAATAAAGAATATGATGCACAGAATCACCTAGCAGTGAGATAGGGGCGAGGACAAGAGGGTGTGTGACCCTCTCATCAGCGGAGGGATCGGGTGCACCTCCCCCCACCCCCCAAAAAAATTTGAAATTTAAGACAGTAAAACACAATTACCTTGACTCTGTGTCCATTTGTGTCCATAATAAGTTGCGAACAAGCATAAATATCTAGATATTAAAATGTCTTTTGGGATGTTCATTATATGGGTTAACAGGAGAGAGGGGTGGGGGCATGAATGAAATTGGGGACCGAATATTCTCAGAAAAATTATGAGGGCTGAATCTTCCTGTGACTGAATATTCATAAACCCCTTTTTTCAAACTAAATTGCCCATTACTTATAAAGCACCATAACTAAGGCAAAAACAATACTATGAAATTTACAAGTTGGAAATTCTATAAATTCCAAATAAATTTACACAAATTATAGAGCAAAATGAAGGATGTGGTGTATAGAACCCCAAAAGTATGTGTGCACCTCACGCACTGACACACAGTCGACATCAGACATCAGCGGTTCCTGAAAGTGTGCTATCGGTACCATATTTGTACCATAACTGATAATAATAAAATAATATTTCATTAGAACAACAAACACAGGAATTCAAAATGCAGCCTCAAGGCAGCATGGTGGTGAATGCCAACACTGCCCCATTGTCCTTGAAAGGAGGAGTCCTTTACAAATAGGTTTTTGTTTTGTGATACTCTGGATACTCTCCATTTTTAGCTCAACTTTGAGAAAGTCAAATTTAAGGTTATGTCATGGCCCATTATCCGTCTGTTCGGGAACAGCAATTCAATACGGCTCGGGCTAGAGGCTGTATTTGTGAACCGATGTTTATGAAACTTCTTGAGTACCTTTGTTATCACGTGGGACGAGAACGAGTGTTTTTGGGTGCAGTCCAAAATTCAAGATGGCCTCCAGCAGCCATTTTGTACAGAAATTAGTGCAATCAGCGTTTTTGTACAGAACTTCTGTATGAAAGGTCTGATTTGAATAAATTTTTTGCATGAATGTTTAGTAACATGGAGTACATCACATATAATACAGGTTTTTTTCTCGTTGTGGAATTATGCAAATTAGATGAACTTTAATTTATTCACTGCTACTTACATGTATATCCAGTAAGTGCACATGTCAATACGGCTCGGGCTAGGCTGTACAGTATTTATGAACTGATCTTCATGAAACTTCTTGGGTACCTTTGTTATCACCTTGGGATGAGAATGAATGTTTTTGGGTGCAGTCCAAAATTCAAGATGGCTACCAGTGGCCATTTTGTACTGAAATTAGGTACAATCAGTTTTTTGTACAGAACTTCTATACAACTTGGGCAAGAGGCCGTATTTATGAACCGATCTTTACGAAATTTCTTGGGTACCTTTGTTATCACCATGATGTTAGAATGAGTGTTTTTGAGGGGAGTCCAAAATTCTAGATGGCCGCCGGCAGCTATTTTGTACTGAAATTACTGCAATCAGTTTTTTGTACGGAACGTCTGTATGAAAGTTCTGATTTAAATAAATTTTTGTATGATTGTTTAGTAACATGGAATACATCACATAAAATACAGGGTTTTTTCTTGTACAGAAATTATGCAAATTAGATGAACTTTGATTTATTCAGTGCTACCTATACACAGTAAGTACACATGTCAATACGGATTGGGCTAGGGGCTGTATTTATGAACGGATCTTCACCAAGCTTCTTGCATACCTTTGTTATCACCTAGGGAAGAGAACGGGTGTTTTGGGGTGCGATCCAAAATTCAAGATGGCTGCCAGTGGCCATTTTGTACCAAAATTAGGTCCAATCAGTTTTTTGTACACAACTTCTATACGGCTCAGGCTAGTGGCCGTATTTATGAACCGATCTTTACGAAACGTCTTGGGTACTTTTGTTATCACCGTGGGACGAGAGCGAGTGTTTTTGGGTGCAGTTCGAAATTCAAGATGGCCACTAGCAGCCAATTTGTACTAAAATTAGTGCGATCAGTTTTTTGTACAGAACTTCTGTATGAAAGTTCTGATTTGAATAAATTTTTGTATGAATGTTTAGTAACATGGAATACAGTTAAAACTAACAGTCCTGTCCTGAAATGCGCACAAATAGCACGTCGATATGCGTGTTAATCTACGCGATATGACCATAGTAAGGCAATCAAATTCTGTAAATATGGCCTGTGCACAAGCAATGTTTCAGCCAATGGACCTCCGGGTAACCCGGAGGTCCATTGGCAGAAACATTGCTCGTGTTTGCTATAAGTAACCAGGAGAACCTGCCGTGCTTTGGATGCCATTCGATATGACAATTGCGCGCAATTCATACGTGCAATTAAGCCTTGATAAGCGCACAGTTCGTGACAGGACTTCTAGTTTTAACTGTACATCACAAAAAATACTGTATAATACAGGTTTTTTTTCTCTTGCAGAAATTATGCAAATTAGATGACCTTTAATTTATCAGTGCTGCTTAAACACTGTAAGTGCACATGTCAATACGCTAAGTCTGGAGGCTGTATTTATGAACCGATCTTCATGAAACTTCTTGGGTACCTTTGTTATCACCTTCGGATGAGAACGAGTGTTTTTTGGGTGTGGCGGCCCGATATTAAAGATGGCTGCCAGCTTTCACACTGTTGCTTACTGAGGTGAAGTCACTTTACCATTACCAAGCTACCTACTAAATACCAAAGGGAAGATTTTTCAGCGCACTCTTATTACTTCAGCACCCATAATTCTCAAATATGGCATTAAAACCAATCACATACTAGTACTGCTTAAATCTATTTACATAATCAGAATACACCATCAGGGGTGCATTAGCTCAGTAGGTAGAGGTGCAGACTGGAAGCCGAGAGATCCTCGGTTCGAATCCCACCTGCAGCAACAGCTTTGTGTCCTTGGGCAAGACACTTCACCCCCACTACCCATGTGGGGCAAGGTATGCTGTGTACTAAGGCATCCTGCATGTTCGTGGTGCACCTGTCTTCGAACAAGGCTACCGTGCTTGTGTAGTATGTTGGGGAGCTCACAGTTGCTTGCCATTGCTCAGTGGTTCTCCTGGGTACTCTAGTTTCCTCCATCCATAAAACTGCCATGATCACAATAAGCTGTTGTGCAGATAAATGTGACCTTAAACACCAATAAATAAATAATAAAAAGAACACACCACCTCTTACCCGTTTCTCTCCTGTTTTCCTCCGCCTTGGTATCCCTCGGTTGCCTCGGTGTTTAGTATGCCCGCCAGAAAAGGAGTGATTTCTTTTTCTAAAAGAGCAAAACAAGAAACGGTAATTTTTAATAGGTAGTTACGAAATAATTTTCATGAAGCGCACAATTTTATGTTAGTTAATGGCTGAAAAAAATGCAGGGTGATATTTGCAAATCTTATTTTATTACTGGCACCAGGTACTGGTAATGAAAATTGTTGTTTGTCATCAATACTTGATCAAGTTTCTGACAAAGCTCATTATACTTTTCCAATATGTTAGCTACTGTACATAAGCACACAATTTGATGTTAGTTTATCATTATACTGGTACTAAGCCAGGATATCTAAGTTACAGGTAGGGGCAAGAGTAATACATGTATCACCTGAGCCACATAGCAGTGAGATAGGGGTGAGGACAAGAGGGTGTGTGACCCTCTCATCAGTGGAGGGGTCTGGTGTGCCCCCCCCCCCAAAAAAAAAAAAAAAAAAACAACAACAAAATTTGAAATTCAAGACAGTAAAACACAATTACCTTGACTCTGTGCTGCTGTGTACTGGTCACTTTCTGTGAGTGGGCAATATTTCTGTGGATGCAATGATATTAGTTTTCAAACATTGTTTACAGCAATAATCATCAAAAATTTAATTAATGAACCACAGATACAATTCGGTGCTTCATTAATTAAAATTTTATTGATGATGATTTTCTATTACCTGGAAAAAACATGCATGGACATCATGCCCTGCCCATGCAAGGATTATGACCAGCAACTGTACTCTATGTCTGTGTCACTGCTATGAGCAGGGACTAATCTAAATGGGTGGGTGTGTTTACAAATATTCATATTTTTTAACACCTGATAACAAAGTAATATAAGTTTATAAACAACCACACAATTGACTTTTAATTACAATACTCCTAATTCCTATTAAACATATATGAATGTTTATTAATTTTGTGGAATTTTTACACTGTGTATGAAGCTTATTTGGGCCTGTATGTTTGTTAAAATTGCCCTTCCACTACGGAGGACTTTTTTTGAAATCAGTCTACACTGGATTGTGTGGTATTCCTTTGTGTAAGACAGTGTATTCATTGTAATAATATTCATGCATAAGTTCATGTTCTTGGTTTGTTTTAGGCCTCATAATCTACAGAATATCTTGGATGGAGGTGTATTCCATCACTTGAGTGCAAGAAGGCTTTGCAATGCTACATGTATAGCATAAACCTTGTGGCACTCCAGGGACAAATTTATCAATTTTAATAACGTGTAAAATATCGGACATGAACCGTTTAATTTTTTTTTTTTTAGCTCACTTCGACCAAGTCAAGCAGGGCTTATCTCATCACTCTCCATCCATTGTCCATCCATCTGTCATCCATCAACACCATGTTTTGGTTGATTCAAGTTAAAGTTTGTGTGACTAATGGTACCAAATGGGTATTACATTTTTGTTTAACTCAACATGCCCAGCCCCATAGGGAGGGGTGGGGTAAAATGCTCCCAAAATATTTTTAAAATCTTATGAACCAGTGGGTACAGTGACTTTATATTCGTTTTGGAACTACCTTTTGAGGTGTAGAATCACGCTTGTTCAAACGTACTTTGTGAAGCAATATTTGGCTTTGTAATGGCAGTGGTTAGATTTTTGGTACCACCCAAAATTTCTATTTTCCGAACCGATGGTCCGATTTGAATGAAATTCAGTATCGTGGTAATATTGGGTCATAAGTACTTACCTCATGCAAAAAAAAACCTGCATCCCCATGGGAACCCCAGGAGCAAAAAATAGAAATGTTTTCAAACTCCCATGTTTCCCAAACCACTTGGAACAGAGAACTATTATGTGGTATGAAGCATCCTTAGAACCAGTAGAATTGAATGGTAAAAAAAAATGCCCTCTGTTGTTGTTAGACAGTTCTGCAGAGGGCATCAGAATAATGTTGGTGCAGCATTTTTGCAAACATTTTAGAAAATCTTTTCTCAGGAACCAATGTTCAGAATCTTTTGATATTTGGTATACAGCATCCATAGTGGGGTCAGATACAAGGTTGTTAAAATGAAGCCCATTCGTTCATATTTGGACTCAATGCAGGAGCCCAAATTTTATGGGGAATTTTCTTTAAAAATCTTCTTCAGAACCACGAGTCAGAATTTTTTAATGTTTGGTACCCTCATTGTTATGATGGTCAGATTCAAGATTGTTCAAACCAAGTCCCTATTTTAATATTTGGGCTTCCTTTGGTAGCCCAAATTTAACTTAGGGCTGTATGGGGAAGTTTTTTTAAAAAATCTTCTTCTTCAGATCCACCAGTCAGAATGCTTTCGTATTTGGTATACAACATCTCTAAGGGGGGAGGGGTGGGGGTGGGGGTGAGATTCAAGTTTGTTCAAATCGGGTCTGTAGGTTAAAGTTTGGGCTCACTATGGTAGCCCAAATTTTAACTTTGTGCAATATGAGGAAATTTCTTTGAAATTTTGTTCTTCAGATCCACCAGTCAGAATGCTTTCATATTTGGTATACAGCATCTCTAAGGAGATCAGATTCAACTTTGTTCAAATCGAGTGCCTGGGTTGATATTTGAGCTCCCTATGGGAGCCGGAATTGGCCAAGTAGCTGAAGAATTAGACATTTTTTATTCAGTACCCTCAAGAGGTGAAGAGTAATCTACATAGGTTGTATCAAGGTGCTTGAGAGGGGAGCTCCACATTTTACATCATGATCAACTAAAGAAAAGGCATGATGCTTGGACTGTTTTTGTCACTCCTGAGGGGCTCAAAGATTTGCAGTGTATCCTATGGAGATGGATTGCTTAATGTTGATTCATTCTTGGACTCTTATATCGTGTTCTGTTCTGTTTATATCATGTTCTGTTCAAGGTGAGCACTTCAGGCCCTGTGAGGCCTCTTGTTTATTTATTTATTTATTGGGTTTTAACAACACTTTCGAAAGCCAGCAGCTACAAGTTTCTTCTCTCCTTGAACCAAGCATCTCGTCCAACTGCAGCACTCATGGTCCACTGAGTTTTTAGCTCACCTGACTTTCAGTCAGTGTGAGGTGTAGTGATCACTTGCCGTCTGTCGTCCATCGTCCGTGAACATGGTGTTTGCGTCTTCTCCTCCAGAACTGCTGAACTGATTAATCATTTAAGTGAAATGTGAGATGCTTGTTTGTTATGACATTGCATTTTGATTTTGCTTAAATCAAGTTGCCCTGCCCACAGTAGGGCCATGACCCAAAATTTTGCCTAAGTCTTAAAAAAATCTTCTTGTGAACCAGGAGTAGCAGAGATTCGATATGTGGTGTGCTGCTTCCTTTTGAGGTGTAGACTCAGTTTTGTTCAAGAGAAGTTTGTGGGTCTTTATTTGCCTTCATTATTGGAGGGCATGTATTTTTGCCCCGCCCAAAATTTCTGTTTTTCGAACCAAGAGGCAGATTTGAACCAAATTTAATTTTATAATTGGTTTTATTTGATCATAAGTAATTAATTTATGCCCCAAAATATTTTCCCATCCCCCCATGGGAACCGCAGGAGCTAAAAATAGAACAAAATTCAAAACGCACATATCTCCAAAACTACATGGCACTGAGAATTCTTATTTGGTGTGAAGCTTCCTTGGGACCAACAGAATGGAATGGTCTAAGCAAATGTCTGTCAGATCAATCATGGGGTACTTTTTCGTGACTTTGAAAAATGCTTAGTCAGCATTCTGTAACACTGTGGGTAATGAAGAAAGCATTTAAGACTCTTCTTCACCCAATTCACTCCTCCAAAACCTTTCAGATTTCACATGTACCATCTTTGCAAGATTTTTTTACACGTTTATTGAAATCAAATCCCTGGGTCCATATTTGGCCTCTATGGGAGTCCAAATGTTGAAATTAGTGCAGTATGAGGAATATTCTTTAAAAATCTTTTTCTTCAGACCCACCAATCAGAATCTTTTGATATTTGCTATGCACCATCATTAGGCGGGTGAGATTTAAGTTTCTTCAAGCCAAGCCTATATTTTGGCTCACCAGGGTTTTGCAAATTGCGAGAACGGTGATTTCATTCCTCTGATGTTCTTGCAAATGCTTGTTAAGAAGATCCATATTTACCATTCCCCCAAAATTATAAGCATTTTTTAGCTCAACTTTGGCGAAGCCAAATTTGAGCTTATGCCATGGCCCGTCGTCCGTCTGTCCGTCAACAATTGGATACGGCTCGGGCTAGAGGTCGTATTTATGAACCGATCTTTACGAAACTTCTTGGGTACCTTTGTTATGACTGTGGGACGAGAACGAGTGTTTTTGGGTGCGGTCCGAAATTCAAGATGGCTGCCAGCTGCCATTTTGTACCGACGATGCAGAAATCTGTTTTTTGTACAGAACTTCCATATGAAAGCTCTGATTTGAAATAATTTTTTGTATGAATGTTTAGTACCATGGGATACATCACATATAATACGGGTTTTTTTCTCGTGCGTAAATTATGCAAATTAGACTAACTTTGATGTTTTTTGGTGTTACTTTCAGCACTGTAAGTGCAAATGCCAATACAGCTCGGACTGGAGGCTGTATTTATGAACCGATCTTTACGAAACTTCTTGGGTACCTTTGTTATCACCGTGGGACGAGAACGAGTGTTTTGGGGTCCGGTCCGAAATTCAAGATGGCCGATGGCAGCCATTTTGTACGAAATTTGGTGCAATCAGATTTTTGCACAGAACTTCCATATGAAAGCGCTGATTTGAATAATTTTTTGTGTGAATGTTTAGTACCATGGGATACATCACATATAATACGGGTTTCTTTCTCGTGCAGAAATTATGCAAATTAGATGAACTTTGATTTTTTCAGTGCTGCTTACACACAGTAAGTACACATGTCAATACGGCTCGGGCTAGAGTCTGTATTTATGAACCGATCTTCACGAAATGTCTTGGGTACCTTTGTTATCACCTTGGGACGAGAACGAGTGTTTCGGGGTGCAGTCCAAAATTCAAGATGGCTGCCAGTGGCCATTTTGTATCGAAATTAGGTCTAATCAGTTTTTTGTACACAACTTCTATACGGCTCAGGCTAGATGCCGTATTTATGAACCGATCTTTACGAAACTTCTTGGGTACCTTTGTTATTACCATGGGATGAGAACGAGTGTTTTTGGGTGTGGTCCGAAATTCAAGATGGCCACTAGCAGCCATTTTGTACCAAAATTAGTGCAATCAGTCTTTTGTACAGAACTTCTGTATGAAAGTTCTGATTCGAATAAATTTTTGTATGAATGTTTAGTAACATGGAATACATCACATATAGTACGGGTTTTTTTCTCGTGCAGAAATTATGCAAATTAGATGAACTTTGATTTATTCAGTGCTACTTATACTCTGTAAGTGCACATGTCAATAAGGCTCGGGCTAGAGGCTGTATTTATGAACCGATCTTCACAAAACTTCTTGGGTACCTTTGTTATCACCTTGGGTCGAGAATGAGTGTTTCTGGGCGCAGTCCAAAATTCAAGATGGCTGCCAGTGGCCATTTTGTACCGAAATTAGGTCCAATCAGTTTTTTGTCACAGCTTCTACACAGCTCATATTTGTGAACTGATACGAAACTTCTTGGGTACCTTTGTTTTCACCTTGGGACAGGAATGAGTGTGTTTTGGGGTGCCTTTGTTATCACAGTGCTATGAGAACAAATATTTTGGGGTTCAGTCAGACCCACTCTGGGACTCAAAGATTTTTTCTAGTTTAGCATCTGACTGTCACCCACCTTTACAATACTTTACCTATACATTTGTTACAGGCAACGCTCAGTATTTATGTACAGACCGTTACAATACTTTATATGTACCTTTGTTATCAGGTCATTACCTAGATGTTTGTCATTGCTGTGTCACATACTATACATGTACATGTCTTTGTCTTGACAAGTTGAGCTACAGTGTCATTGACACTTTCATTCATCAGATAAAATTTAATAAAATTAAATTAATTTTAGAGCTGAAACGATTAAAGGGTTTTCGTGATTGATTAATCGCATGGGTTAACCGATTAATCACTTGCCCCAATAGGTAGCTGAATAATTGCTGTACCGTTGACCATTTATATAATTAAAACTTTACTCAGCATAATGGACAAAACCGGGCAGCGCCATATACAAACATGTCCATTCAAATTTTATTATATTTTCAATTTTTGTCTCAAAACATAGCTTATGACCCCTCATTGGAACAAGCTCATTGAGCTTGTTCCAATAGGGGGGGGGGGGATAAGCTATGTTTTTGAGACAAACATTGAAAATCTTTAGAATTTCTTGTGCAAGTATTGTCTGCTACCTGCATTTGGTGAAGGGTTGAGAATGACCGTTTTCAGCTACTGATACAGTATAATGATCATGCAAGTGAACAGGTATTTTGGCACGTAACTGGCATGCATTTCTCTGTCTCATGCAATTGATGTGAGCCAGTGTGACAATGTTTGCCTGTTTTGGAGCAAGTTTGTTCCATAGTTAACCCATACAGGGTATTTTTTGTTTTTAAAAATTTGATTAACAGTTTCCATCTTGGTTTCAAAAAGTGATGATAAATAGTGAATATAAGCTTACCCAATATGAAAGAAAAATGGTTAGCAATTGGACATTTTTGTATAGCATTTTGCGATGTGAACCCAGCCATCAAATACCCTGCCATATAGTACCGTACTTCAAAAGTAACGGTTAACCGATCAATTACTTTTTTTATCAATCAAGATATTGATCATTGGTTAGTCGATTAATCGGTGTGAGCCAGTGTGAGATTCAAGTTGTTTACGCCAAGTCCCTGGGTTCATATTTGGGCTCACTGTGGGAGATTCAAGTTTGTTTACGCCAAGTCCCTTAGGGAGGTGAGATATAAGTTTGTGAAAGCCAAGTCCCTGGGTTCATATTTGGTCTTCCTGTAGGAGCCCGAATTGTACCAAAATTTCTATTTTCCAAATTGAGAGGCTGATTTGAAGCAAATTTGATATGATGGGCTTATTGGGTCATAAGTACCTAATTTATGCCAAAACATTTTCCTGTGGCCCTGTGGGAACTGCAGGATCTAAATATAGAAAAAATTTAAAACGCCCATATCTTCAAAACTACATGACACTGAGAATTTTTATTTTGTGTGACGCTTCCTTACGAACAGCCGAAAAGAATGGTCAAAAAAAAATTGCCATCAGTTTTATCATAGGGAAGTTTTCCAGGACTTATGCGGAGTCATCATTTTAGTAATGGGAAAAACATTAAAGAATTTTCTCCCATACCACTGCTCCAAAGGCTTTCATATTTTGCATATAACATCTTTGGAAGATTTATTCACATGTTTGTTGAAATCAAATCCCTGGGTCCATATTTGGGCTCTCTATGATTAGATTAGTGCAATATGAGGAATATTTTTTAAAAATCTTCTTCTGATCCACTCTTCAGAATATTTTGATATTTGGGATGCTGCATCCTTAGAGGGGTGAGATTCAAGTTTGTTTGAGCCAAGGCCCCGGGTTCATATTTGGGCTCCCTGTGGGAGTCCAAATTACAACTTAGTTCAATAAGAGGAATATTCTTTAAAATCCAGTAGTCAGAATCTTTTGATATTAGTATATAGAAGCATCCTTAGGGAAGTGAGATTCAAATTTGTTCAAGCCAAGTCCTTGGGTTCATATTTGGGCTCTCTGTGGGAGCCTGAATTATAACTTAGTTCAATATGAGGAATATTCTTTAAAAATCCTTTTTTTTGAGATCCACCGGTCAGAATCTTTGGATATTTTGTATAAGATTTTCTTATGAGGGGCAGATGCAACTAAATGTTCAAATAAATTCCCTGGGTTGATATTTAGGCTACCATGTCAGGTGAATGCCGTCAGGCCCTCTGGGGGCTCTTGTTTGTTTTCTGTTTGACAACATTGCCCTGGCTCTTCTATCTATATTTTTCATTTTAAGTTAGTCACTACTTTTATTTAGGCTTCCCAAATTTGTTACTGCATGTCTGTCTGTCTGTCCTTCGGATGAAATGTTTCTTTGCTTTTCATTTGCCTGGGTCAACATTTTAAATAATTTACAGCTATCTTTCACCCTCCAACCTCCCCCCCCCCCCTCCCACACACACACACACACACAAACACACACACACACACACACACACACACTTACAAAAATCTGGGCTGGCAAGTATTGAGTATTTTATCAAAAAAGTGGTACTCGAGTACGACGAGTACTGAGTACTTTGGACCCAGCCTATCACAAGTATATTAAACATCAAAGAGTATATTATATACTTGAAACAAATACAGTACAGTGGCAGTGTACTGCTCACTTTCCATGGATGGGCAATATTTCCACGGATACAAATTCATACAATAATATTTGATGCTAAACACTAACTATAGGTATAATCATCAAAAATTTAAATAATGAAGCACCAGGTACAAACCGATGCTTCATCAATTAAAATTTTGTAGATGATGATTTTTATTGACTGGTAAATGCATGAGTGGACATCACTGCCCACGCGTGTATTACAACCCGTCCACGGCGACTGTAATGTACCTTGTCCTCTTTGTGAACATATTTTCTACAATTTCACTCCTTTTGACAGAATGGATGCCTGTGGGGATTAAAACCAAAATAGTGAAAGTGCACTTGTGGATATTTGCAGCACAAGCACAGCACTAATGAATCAATATTTGATGATTTTAGGAATTTTAACATTGTCATGAGACACCACAGTAGCAGGTACTGGTCATTCTGTTGGAAAAAATCACTGTTTTATGACTTGAGGTGCCTTAACTGAGAAAACTTAGGCTTTTTCTTACAAAGATTGCAGAATATCAAACACAATGTGAAATGTGTTCAGAAAGAATGTGATTAAAAAATAATGGGAAATTCATGTCACCATCAATTTATTTTTAAATTAATATAGTTTTTTAGCTCACCTGAGCAAAGCTCAATGGGGGCTTTACTGATCACATTCTGTCCGCTGTCCGTCCGGCGTTAACTTTACATTATTCAAATGTTGGGTAAATGTTTATTACCTAATGCCAATTTAGATTTGTTCAAATGAAGTTGCCCTCTTCTCCTGGGTGGTACCATGCCCCCAAGGGGCACCAAAATCTTCTCATCAACCAGCAGTAGCAGAGACTTGATATATGGTATGCAGCTTCCTTTTAAGGTGTAGACTTGGATTTCTTTAAGCGAAGTTTGATGGGCTATATTTGGCGTCGTTATGGGAGGGGCAAAATTTTTGGCCCAAAATTTCTATTTTCCGAACCGAGAGGCTGATTTGAATCAAATTTTATGTGAGGGCTTATTGGGTCATAAGTACCTAATTTATGCCAAATTTTCTTTTTCTGTAGCCCCATGGAAACCACAGGAGCTAAAAATCGAAAAAAGTAAAACGCCATATCTCCAAAACTCCACGGCACTGAGAATTTTTATTTGGTGTGAAGCTTCCTTATGACCAACAGAAAGGATTGGTCCAAAAAATTGCCATCGGTTTTATCATAGGGTACAGTTTCAGGACTTTGAAAACACTTTTAACACTGTAGGCAATGGGAAAAACATTAAAAAATCTTCGTCTCTAGATCCAGCAGGCAGAATCTTTCGATATATGGTATGCAACATTGTAGGGTGGATCTGATTCGAGTTTGTTCAAATCTGCCCCCCTGGGTTTATATTTGGGCTCAGTATAGGAGCACAAATTCAAACTTAGTGCATTTCAGGCAAATTTCTTAAAAAATCTTCTTCACCAGATTCAGCTGGCAGAATCTTCTGATATTTGGTATGCAACATTGTGGGGTGGATCTGATTCAAGTTTGTTCAAATCGGTCCCCTGGATTCATATTTGGGCTCACTATAGAAGCATTTCAGGCAAATGTCTTTAAAAATATTCTTCTCCAGATCCAGCGGGACAGAATCTTTTGATATTTGGTATGCGACATTGTGGGGTGGTTCTGATTCAATTTTGTTCAAATCAGCCCCCTGGATTCATATTTGGGCTCACTATAGAAGCCCGAATTCGAACTTAGTGCATTTCAGGCAAATTTCTTAAAAAATCATCTTCTCCAAAACCAGCAGGCAGAATCTTTTGATATTTGATATGCAACATTGTGGGGTGGATCTGATTCAAGTTTGTTCAATTCAGCCCCCTGGGTTCATATTTGGGCTCAGTATAGGAGCCCAAATTTGAACTTAGTGCATTTCAGGCAAATTTCTTTGAAAATCTTCTCAAGATCCAGCAGCAGAATCTTTTGATATTGGGTATGCAGCATGCTTAGGGGGTGAGATTCAAGTTGTTCAAGCCAAGTCCCTGGGTTCATATTTGGGCTCACTGTGGTAACCCGAATTATAACTTAGTTCAAAATGAGGAATTTTCTTTAAAAATCTTCTTCAGATCCAGCAGTCGGAAAGTTTCGATATTTGGTATGCAGCATCCTTAGGCGGGTGAGATTCAAGTTTGTTCAAGCTATGTCCCTAGGTCCATATTTGGGCTCACTGTGGGAGCCCGAATGATAACTTACATGTAGTTCAAAATGAGGAATTTTCTTTAAAAATCTTCTTCTTCAAATCCAGCAGTCAGAATGTTTTAATATTTGGTATGCAGCATTCTTAGGGGGGTGAGATTCAAGTTTGTTCAAGCCATGTCCCTAGGTCCATATTTGGACTCACTGTGGGAGCTTGAATTGTAACTTAGTTCGAAATGAGGAATTTTCTTACAAAATCTTCTTCAGATCCAGCAGATGAATGCTTTTGATATTTTTTATGCAGCATCCTTTGGAGGCAAGATTCAATTTTGTTCAAGTCATGTCCCTAGGTCCATGTTTGGGCTCACTGTGGGAGCTCAAATTGTAACTTAGTTCAAAATGAGGAATTTTCTTTAAAAATCTTCTTCTTCAGATCCAGCAGTTGGAATGTTTTCATATTTGGTGTGCGGCATCCTTAGGGGGGTGAGATTCAAGTTTGTTAAAGCCATGTCCCTAGGTCCATATTTGTGCTCACTGTGGGAGCTTGAATTGTAACTTAGTTCGAAATGAGGAATTTTAAAAAAAAATCTTCTTCAGGTCCAGCAGATGAATGCTTTTGATATTTTTTATGCAGCATCCTTAGGAGGCTAGATTCAAGTTTGTTCAAGCCATGTCCCTAGGTCCATGTTTGGGCTCACTGTGGGAGCTCGAATTGTAACTTAGTTCAAAATGAGGAATTTTCTTTAAAAATCTTCTTCTTCGGATCCAGCAGTTGAAATGTTTTGATATTTGGTGTGCAGCATCCTTAGGGGAGGGGGGTGAGATTCAAGTTTGTTAAAGCCAAGTCCCTGGGTTCATATATGGGCTCCCTGAGGGAGCCCAAATTATAACTTTGTTCAATATGAGGAATATTCTTTAAAAATCATTTTTTTAGATCCACTTGTCAGAATCTTTGGATATTTGGTATAAGCTTTTCTTAGGAGGAGTAGATGCAACTTGTTGAAATCAATTCTCTGGGTTGATATTTAGGTTACCATGTACAGGTGGGCGCCCTCAGGCCCCCTGGGGTCTCTTGTTTTAGGAAAAAATGCATACTGAGAGCTTGGGGGGGGGGGGGGGTGGGGGATACATCCAGGGCTATAATTTACCTCATCACTAGGTAAAAGAATATTTGACATCATTTGTTGAGATAAAATGGCACTTTCTATTGATATTGGTGGATTATATAGCCTCAGCCAGGGCTTATAAGAATCTGAGAATCGATTCCCGTAGAGATCCGTGCAACAAAACCAGAGAGAAACCATGTAGCTTCTCGTAACATTGCTGCTAGGATTCACATGAAAAGAACTGAGTCAGTTTAACCCTTTACCTAACACAAAGGCAGCAAATTAACCAATACAACACTAACATGACCTGAAATATTGTGACACTGGCAATAAAATTTGTACAAATATGGCTGTCATTGGAACCGGCTCTCATCAGCCGGTTCTAGTAACATCCAAAATTATTACGCTTGATGAATATTGTTTATTTTTAGCTCACCTGACTGTAAGTCAGGGGACGCTTAAATGATGACATTCTGTCTGTCCACCATCAGTCCATCCTGTCCGGCATGAACTTTACATTACTAACCTCTCCTCATAAACAACTGAGCCGAATTGAACCAAATTTGATATTCATGTTCCTTATCATATATGAATTCCAGTTTGTTCAAATAACGTTGCCACACCCACAGGGGGCCCCAAGCATTTCTCTGATAGCATGCATAAATTGTTTTCCAAAATTGAAAAAAAATCTTCTCCAGAACCATGTATAAGAATCTTTTGATACTTGGTATACAGCATCTCTAGGGTGGGAGGGATAGGTTCAGGTTTGTTCAAATCAAGTCCCTGAGTTGATATTCGGGCTCCCTATGGGCACCCAAATATCAACAGTGCAACATGAGGAAATTTCTTTGAAAACCTCCTTCAGATCTACCAGTCAGAATGCTTTCATATTTGGAATGCAACATTTCTAGTGGGCAGGGGGGGGGGGGGGGGGGGGGGGGGGCAGGGTAGATTGAAGTTTGTTTGAATCGGGTCTCTGGGTTAATATTTGGTCTATCTATTGAAGCCCAAAGTTTAACTCAGTGCAGTATGAGGAAATTTCTTTAAAACTCGTTTTTTTCAGATCCACCAGTCAGAATCCTTTCGTATTTGGCTTACAGCATCTCTAAGGGGGTCAGATTCATGTTTGTTCAAGCCAAATCTATGGGTTAATATATGGGCTCATTATGGGAGTGCAAATTAACTCAAAGCAACATGAGAAAATTTCTTTAAAAATCTTTTTCTTCAGACCCACTAGTTTAATGCTTTAATATTTGGTGTACAACATCTCTGGGGAGGTCAGATGTAAATTTGTTCCAGTTTGGTTCCTGCCAGTCAGAACCCTTTCATATTTGGTATCGCAGGAAGGGGGAGGGGGGGGGGGGCAGATTTGAGTTTGTTCATTTCAGGTCTGTGGCTTAATATTTGGACAGGGCTGGGTTAGGTTCGAGGTTGTTCATAAATGTTCAAATCCATTCCTTAGAGCTTTTCCATAAAATCTGCCTTTCAAAGTGCAGTGACACAACAACCCTTGGAAGTTTGGCAGTACTTGTCTACAGCTGTCAGAATTGGAAGCAATCAGGAAGACCTATGCTAATAATCATCTAACATGGACAATAGAATTATGAATAATTTCATAACATTATTCCTATGTAGTGTCCATGAACCTTGACTAACTGAATCTGACCCAAAATACTTCTCTGAATCACCTCGTCAGGTGAGCGATTAAGGGCTCAGGGGGGAGGGGGGGGGGGAGGTAAAATCAGTAGTTGGTGTTGTAAAAATTAAAAAAACTGTATTGGGTAAAGGGTTAACATGTATTATCAGTATGCAACAGGGGTTCAATCATACTGACCTAATAGGATCCTGGCCCATAGCAGGTCTGAATTCTCGGAACGATTTCCGCAAGAATCCAAATGGATTCTCCCAAATTTAGAGGAACTATAAGCCCTGCACAACCCAAATTTTGAAACAAAATTGACATATTGTTTCATGGTGGCGGGGCCCTATTTATCTTGCTGTATGATTAATTAAAACAGATTTTGTGAAAAGGTTTTGTGTGCTGATGCAGATTTTAGTTTTATTTTGGGATTTGGGTAGTTTCAAAGAAAGCTGTGAATTCTTATCCCCCTTATTGGGTAACAGAGTAGAAATTCTGTCGGAGGCAATAACAGTTTTTAAGCCTATTTGACACAGATTGGACAGTTCTCTTCAAAAGAACAAATTTCCCATGCTTTGGACTAGACAGAAGCCAAAAGTTGAATTCTGTTGCAGAAATGACTCTTTCATCACATGAAAGAGGTAACTGTATCTTTGGTAGGGTTGGGTTTGCTCATAGGTATAACTGTTGTAAATATTTTAATTAGATTTACATGCCTCGAAAAGTTGCGCTCGGAAATTATGTAATTCCCAAAACTAAGCAGTCTTGGGGAATATTGTTTCAATAAACATTTGAAGAAGTCTACTGACATTTTGCATTACTTTTGAATGTTCCAGATGAATAAAGAGGATGATTTGAGGACTTTTAGAACCTAAAAATTTGTTTGACTATTGGTGTGTTTTGTTTGGGAATTCCCTGAGAAATATGAACATGTGACCAGCACTTCCCTTTCTGTTAGTTTTTCTTTTATTTGTTGCATGACCCCTGTTTAAAAGTCATTAAAAGGTTGTCTGAAGGGCTATAGTTGACAAAAAATATTTGAATGCTAAATTTAAAATGATGCGACCATATTTTTTTTTCGCCTGAACGTTATAATGGTCGCCTATGGGAAAATATTTAGTACTGTGAAACGTATTCTTGTTTGGCTGAAATTAAACAATTGCAGGAATTCTACTGAATAAACCAAAATGCTTTTTGGAGTAATGGTTGCGGAATGAAATATTTCAATACGTTGGATACTTTGGGGTTCCTTCTTACGCCTTGCGTATTGTCATATTAGAATAGACTATATATCGCCGTATGACAGGGGATTAGGATGAAGGGAACCCGACGTGTATGGTAATGATCGCGGACGGAATTGCAATGAGATCAGACCATAATTGATCAGGGTTTCACGTGGCAAACAAGTTGTTTAAAAATCCTATGGGTATCAACTAACTGCAATAAAACGAAAAGCATACGTACATGCAACGTTTTAAGGATGACAGCATGTCGAGTCCTCTGATAAACACGGGTGAGCTCAGTACTGCCAAATATAAATGAGCTACAGTCGAGCTCGGCATGCATTCGTTTATATTACCGGACAACATGCTGACGACGGCTCAAAAGGACGATCTTATCGATGAGATTTCCAAAAAGAAGCACATTCTTTTTTGGAAATTCGGTGGAAATATAACCAAAAGTCTAAAGAGTCTATACGGAAGGACATGTTCGGAAACATGATTGCCATTAGGGGCACAAGTGGCAGGCAGATTTTCAAATACTTTCGACACTGAATGGCCAAATCTGAAACGTGGCTTAACCCTTTACCCAACGTAACGGCCAAAACCGGCCAGCGCTATTCACGAAAATCGCCAATTAATTTTCATTATTTTTTCATTTTTTGTCTCAAAAACATAGGTTATGACCCCTCGTTGGAACGAGCTCAACGAGCTCGTTCCAACGAGGGGTCATAATCTATGTTTTTGAGAAAAAAATGAAAAACATAGTCATTCAAGATTTTTTTTGCAAGTGTCGTCTGCTTTTCATGTTAGGTAAAGGGTTAATGAAGTGCTTCCAACAGTGCAACAACACGGGTGCTGCTGGTCGCAAACTGACGCAGCAGGATGAAAATGATTTAGACATCATCGGCGGAGATTCTGCTTGTTTGCGTGCCATTGCCGTCCAAGATACTGTTGTTTCATTCGACTCGACATCTCAAAATAAATATTCTGCTGTTAAACCGTCGTCTCAAAACAGTGAGGCACAATCAGCGCCCAAAGAACAAGATGGAAGTCACTCGGTGAATGAGATGGAAACTATCAATGGTAATTCGCCTGAAGCTACAATCATTAATGTGAACGACTCATGTCCCACAAGATCCACAGTGCAACAAAAGAAGAAAAACAGAAGGCGAAAGCCAAGAAAGGGAAAGATAAATTGTTTGAAGATGATTTCGTTGCAAAGAGGAAATTGAAAATAGACTTGAAGATTTGTGCGTTAAAACTTGATATTGTAGAGCGAAGGTTGAGGATTAAACAGTTGAGTAAGCAGCTGAGAAACTAATACGTTGAAGCGAATGTTTGAGTAATGTTTGCTTGTACGAATCGCCACAATAAACATATATTGTTTATGGAATAACGTCGTCTTCCTTTACAGTTTGAAAGTGCAATTCACCCCACCCCCCCCCCCCGCCCCCTCCCGCATTACAGTTTTTTCCAATCGTTCCACCAACCATAATTTTTGTGGGAACAAAAGTATAAGAACGAAGCCCACAGGTACCTGGCACAAAGAATAATACTAAAAATGAATAGGTTCATTAATATTTTTATTGATGTACTATTTTTCTTGGTGTCCGGTACATGTGTTGTATCCCAGTGATTGAATATTTCATCTAATGATAAATATACAGATCCGCATATACGTTTGAATGGGTTAAAAAAATATCACACGCGATTGCTTTGGCCCAGGACGTCACCCAGGATATATAGAGATTATTACCATTGTGTGGATGTACAACATATGTATCCGAGTATCGCTCCGGGTTCTAAGGGTAGATCACGACTCGTCTAAGACGAGTCGTGATCTACCCTTAGAACCCGGAACGAGACTCGGATACATATTTTGTACATCCACATAATGATAATAATCATTTTATTTTACAATATATTGGGGATAAGTCAAGAATGTAGACGAATATATAACAAACTATTTATTCGAACGGATGAACAAAAAGAAAAAAAAATGGAACTCACGCGATGCAAACATCTGTATCAGAGGCTCGGATACGCGACAGTTGCGGAGTTAATACAGACAAAATACATGTTGATTGTAAAATGAAATTGTTAACCCATTCAAACATATGTGCGGTTCTGTATTTATCACACACCTTCCATGTAACAACTAGTCTACACGAAAATTGAACTAAAAGCTCTTTTCAACTGGATAATTGTTGCGTTTTCTTCGTTGCCAATGAGACATCATTGTTAGATAGCGGGGTACCAACCCTAATTTTTTTTTTTTAATTTTTACGGCATTCAATTGGTCGAATCCAATGGACGCCGATCAGTGTCACGATCACGATGATCGAACTTCAAAATATTCACTAAACTACAGGGAATAAAACAACAAAAAACTGTTCAATAGCTAATAAGTTTAGCCCACTCCATCACAATATGACCAGTTGTGGAAAGTATTTGTCAAGGAAAAGGCAGTCAGAATGTTATTTTTATTTTGTAGATTTTTAACTCGAATCTGATTGTTTAAATATCCCGGGTAAACAAATCTAAATGAATAACTTGGAATTTACGGCGATGTCGACTCCGGTGCACTCGATTAATGATGACGTGATTTATTTGGTCGGGTTT
Source organism: Pictodentalium vernedei (assembly GCA_031216915.1). Lineage (NCBI taxonomy): Eukaryota > Metazoa > Mollusca > Scaphopoda > Dentaliida > Dentaliidae > Pictodentalium > Pictodentalium vernedei. The sequence continues at coordinate 89,731,480 of CM062297.1, read as the reverse complement.
CTTCTCTGTTTACGTTGGAAACGAAATCGAACGTGTTTTGTATCACCACATTTGCGATAACAACTTTATTTTTATCGTAACAATGGAGATCCCATGTTTTACATTAATAGGCGTGTGATAAATCACAAGATCGAGTTCCGTTATCGACAATACCACCCCACCCACCACCAACAAACAAACAAACAATAAAGTGTTGCAAGTCCAGTGGTAAGTCTGGTATTTTACACTTAAGGTAAAATTAGGCCGTCATAGGAAAAAACGAAAATGTGTTCTTCACACATGTTGGTGGTGGTTGGGGGGGTCTCACACGCTGTGAAATACATAATACTTTTTATTGTTTAAAATGGAATGAACGATTTATTTTTGACAGAAATTCAAACAAAAACATTCATGAGTTCGTTCTTTCTTGTGCCTTGGTCTATGACATCTGTCGGCACTTCGATATCATCAATTACGGTTTCTGGATCCTCGATTTCGAAATCACCAACGTCATCTCCGAACCTCAAACATAGATTATCCCTTTACCTAACACAAAAGGGAGACGACAAATTTCCAGCTCGTTCCAGTGAGGGTCATAAGCTATGTTTTGGGGACAAAAAGTTAAAAAAAAATAATAAAAATTGGATGGTGATTTTTGTGAATAGCTCTGGCTGGTTTTTGGCCGTTACGTTGGGTAATGGGTTATACAGAATTACAATGCACTGAAAAGCTTCAGCAGCTTCCAACATGTAGCGGTATCGAAAAACGTCCATCAGAGAATGAAATCTCTGCTTCACTATATCAAAAAATCGTTCAATAACATGTCTACCCTTCCTGTGTGTTTCATTTAACCTCATTCCACTTCCTTCTAGAGCACCGCGGTACGGCGTGATCAACCAATTATTGCATGGATAGACGGTGTCTCCCAATGACACAGCACTTGGAATTGGTCGCTCTCCTCGTTCTTCAAACGCCGCCCATAATTCATTTTGTCGAAGGACCATACAGTCGTGTTAATTGCCCGGTGCCTTCGTGGACCAAAAGTATATGTACGGCTCAGGACCATATACTGCTAGAACGTTTATGTTGTGTGTGTGCTGTCTATTGTCGATTTGTCATATGCAGGCGGAGTTACTGAAACATGGCTTCCGTCTAAAGCACTAAAGAATGGCGCTGCTGTGACCAAGTTGTTCCCAGGCCAGTGAACAATCTCATTTTTGAGAGTCAAAATTAAATAACGTTGTGGATAACTCTCTGGACGGTGTCCCTTCCGAACCCGTGGCAATCTTGTACGACATGGTAAAAGCTATTAGTTCCCATGAAATACAAGAATGTCAGCAACTGTTTTCTGACCGTTAGTTGGGTATTTCTGCTTGTTCTTGGTGTTGAATCAGCGGATAATCTCTCTTCCAAGAAATCCACTACTCGTTCAGGGTCGCGATATATTTCCCTGAATGCCTTAGATGACGAGACGGCAAATGTAAGTTCCGAGAAAATCCCGTGTCGCCGTGGCATGCGAGAAGGTAACGCAGCTAAATCAATTTCTACGTCTGAAGAATAAGCCATTTTGCCAAAAATATCAAAAAGTAGATCCATTGGATACGCATAACAATTGTAAAGGTCGCTTACAAGGGAAATCGATATGTAAATATGCACTTGTATTTAGAGACGAATCTACACGTGTGGCCATTGTAAACGCGTTTGTAGGGTTTTTGAAACTCTCATCTTTACTATTGTATCTCTGTAAAAATAGTCGGATACAAGTGTAGCGACTACTAAGGCGAAAACAGACCGAACGCGTGCGTGCGAATTTCCCACAGGGCGAATATTTTTAAAAGTACGAATATTTCTAGTGCGTGCGAATTTTGAAACCACACCGATTGCGGGCGAATAACTTCATACCATGTGAGCAATTTTGTCGTACGGCAGACAGTTTTTCGGCACAAACAAATGCAGACGTGCCACAGCTTTAATAAAAAGAGAGATTGTTTGCTATATGGTTCATGATGCTCACGTGAAACCGACATGAACGTCAATATTGGGTACACCCAAAATCTGAAAAGCGGAAAAGCCTAGGAGTATACCATCCACTTGTCCATCCACTTGTCCAAGAGCATAGGGAAGATCCCGAGAGATTCTGACAGCATTTTCGAATGGATACCGACGCCTTCGGTTTTATTTTTCATAGAATTGGGTGGGAGAGCGGTGGCTCAGTAGGAAGAGATGTGGGCTGCAATGCGAGAGGTCGTCGGTTCGAATCCCACCTGCGGCAACCGCGTTGTGTCCTTGGGCAAGACACTTAATCCTAGTTGCCCACGTGGGGGAACGGTGGCGTTGTGTACTAAGGCGTACTGCACGTCGATGGTGCACTTTTCTTCAAGCAATGCTAACCCTGCCTGGGTGGAGTCTGACAGTTGCATGCCGTTGCTCGGTGGTTCTCTCCGGGTATACCGGCTGCCTCCACCCATAAAAATGTCCGACCCTGGGCTGTCGAAAGTGTTGTTAAACCCCCAATAATTAAATAAGTAGATAGAATTGCTCAAGTCATCACAAAGCTGGAGACAAATTATCGGAGGTTATAGGGGGTGGGGAGGGGGCGGAAACAATTTGCAGTACACGATGCCGTTTTTCTTCATTCGACCTTCCCGGATTTCCACCCTACCCTTAAACGCAAGATTTTTCTTACTTTCCGCATATTGTTTCCGGTCATTTTGGACACCCATCCCATATCCTGCAAAATAACAAGAACAAAACATTCAGACATATTTTGGACAAACACCCCTCTCAGCATCATATATCAATTTTTTTAGCACTTTTCCAGTGTTCTTGAGAACCATTTCCTAGCCTTTCTGAGCATTTCTTGTGACCCCGAGATTTTACAGAGGTATTTTGACAAAGGGAATGTCATGCGATTGGTTTTATAGACACCATTTTTTTGGCACATGAACCTCCGTTGGCCCTTTAAGTTATCACTATTTTATCCAAATGGGACATAAGAGCATTATTTTAATTGTTCGTTAATTTCATTTTTATTTTAACACTGGTTGGTGCAATTGTTATATGGACCATTTGTTCTACTGTTCGTTGTATCTTGATTCTTGATGTATGTTAAAAATAATTATTTATTTATTGGCGTTTAACAACACTTTCGACAGGCAGGGTCACCTCGTGTCCTACAGTTTTACGGGTGGAGGATGCCGGAATACCCGGAGAGAACCACCGAGCAGCGGCGAGCAACTGCCAGACTCCCCAACGGACACACAAGTATGGTTAGCATTGGTTGAAGACAAGTGAACCATCGACGTGCAGTACACCTTAGTACACAACGGGATGGGGGGAGGGGGGGGGGGGGTCTTACCCAAAGGCACAACGCGGTTGCTGCAGGTGCGATTCGAATCGAGGACCTCTTGGCTTAAAGCCCGCATCTTTTCCTACTGATCCACCACTCTCCCAATAATTTGTTTTACACATTCATGTCCTTAAAGTCTTTATTTCTGAAGAGCCATAAGGAACTTAAAATACCTTTGATTCTCTGTGATTATAAGATATGTTTATTTATTTATTGGGGTTTATCGACACTTCGACAGCCAGGGTCATCTCGTGCCGGACAGTGGAGGACGCCGGAGTACGCCGGAGTACGCGGAGAGAACAACCGAGCAACGGCGAGCAACTGTCAGGCTCCCCGACATACTAACTCCACACAAGCAGGGTTATTTTTAACATTCCATTGATGTTTTATAGTGTCATATCAATTTCTATTTTCCAGGCACCACCACTCAGTTTGAGATGCAAAACACTGTCCGCCTTGTCACCAAAAGATAGTTGTCCGCTGGTTACGAATACCGACCAGTCCTTTACTGTTTTAATATGAAGTTTGTATAAAAATGACTTTTGATATACAAACTTATCGAATCAGTATTGGCCGATTTAATGACTGTAATTATGCACTGTGCCCTGTAGGCAATTCAAACATAGTAAACTACTATATTTTCGCTCCTTACTCAATGTTGTGATACTGAACACAACCCCGAGGGCATTACAGATAGCATAAAATTCCGTCCACCTGATTGTCAGGGGACTTCGGAATAATAAGAGAGAATGTATTACTGCCGAACTAGATGAGTATGGTAGTATTGCCCAAACAGAAACTGACCTGAGTAAGGATGCTGGTGATAAGCACCTCCAAATTGATGGCTGACATTTCCCTCCGATCCGTAGAGGCCGGACATTTGGACAAGGGGATGGAATAGTCATATACATAAAACGGGATCTTGTCTTTAAAGTGCGTGAGGATTTAGATCTTCCCGGATTAAAGGCTTTGTGGTGCGAAATACGACAGCAGAACCACAAATATCTTTGAAACAGTTTTCAACAAATCAGGGTGATAAAAATGTTAATGTATGTTTCCCTTACTGCTAGAAAATGGAGTTGTCGATGATGATTCAGCAGACATTAGCGAACTCTTTAACAACTTTTTCATAGAACAATGTGACACTGTTAAAGATACACATCAACCGACAACCCAACATTCGGAATATGAGCTGACAGAATTTGAAATAGTGATTGTTGAAGTTGAAAGTGAGTTAGCAAAATTGGATATAAGTAAGGCTTGTGGATCTAATTTAATCAGTAACGCCACACTAAAGTGTTGCTCCGCGGAGTTAACTTACCCAATGATGCGTATATTTAACATGTCACTTGTTACAGGTGTATTCCCTACTTCCTGGAGAAACGCTAATGCTCTGCCAATTCACAAAAAACTTTCTTTATACAGTAAAACTAATTACCGCCCAGTATCTCTAACTAGTTGTGTGAGCAAAGTATTCGAGAGAATAATTTTTAAAAATGTTTATTCCTTTCTCGTAAGTTATAAGCTTTTGACAAAACTGCAGTCTGGATTTATTCCAGATGACAGTACAGTAAATTTACTTATTTATATGGACAATACTATTATGCAATTCCAGATCGAGGTAAAGATATTCGTCTTACAGTACAGTCGCAGTGGACTGGTCACTTTCCACACGAGGGCAATATTTCCACGGACGCAATAATATTAGATTCCAAACACTAATTACAGGAATAATCATCCAAATTGTAATTAAATGAAGCACCGGGTACAACCTGGTAAACACATGCGTGGACATAACTGCTCACGTGTGGATTACGACCAATCCACGGCGACTGTTCTGTATATTTTGTGATATCAGTAAAGCATTTTGATAGGGTATGGCATAAAGTTTTGATACACAAATTGGACGGTGTAGGAATACGAGGCAAACTATTAAATTGGTTCCAAAACTATTTAACCAACCGTACGCAGAAAGTTGTTATCAATGGTCAAGCTTCATCGAGTAAATTTATTCCGGCAGGGGTTCCGCAGGGGTCCGTTCTTGGTCCCCTCCTTTTTAACAGATATGTTAATGACATTATAACTGATATTACATCCAATATTCGTTTATATGCTGATGATACTTCATTATACTTAATAGTTGAGGATCCCCACCGTGCAAGTATGCTTCTAAATGAGGATTTAGAAAAAAACTGGTAAATGGTCAGCAGAATGGCAGGTTGTTTTCAGCCCTCAAAAAACAGTGACTATGTGCATAAGCAGAAAGACAAATCCACAATCACACCCGACTCTATTTCTACTTGGAACCCCAATTTCTGAAGTTAACTCTCACAAATACATGGACCAACATTTCACTCATCGGGATCGTGGCATTTTCACGTTGACGCTATCAATGTCAAATTGAGCCCTTTGATAAACTGTCTGCGCAGTCTAAAGTACAGACTGAATAGACTGACTCTAGAGACAATCTATAGATCGTTCATCTTACCTTTGTTTGATTGTGGTGATATAATTAGGGACAACTTCGCTGTAATTAAAGCAGATTTACTAGAAAAATTACAATTAGACGCACTTCGTACTATCAGTGGTGTAATTAGGGGAGCACGCCATTGACTGCTTTATGAAGAGACAGGTTTTACTATCCTCATTGAGAGAAGGAAACTACATAAATTAGTGGTTATCTACAAAATTATCACAAGTCAATGACCAACCTATTTGTCATTATTAGCACCCCGACCTGTTTAAAGTCCTTCCCATTACCCATTAAGGTCATCGAGTTTTTTACGGAAGTTCCAATGTGAAACTAGGACTTATCAAATGTCATTTCTACCATCTGCAACTAAATTATGGAATGCTCTGGATCCTGTTACGCGGAACCGTATTTCCATACAGTCTTTTAAAGGTAAACTAAAACCCCGACATAAAGTTTCACCAGTACTGCAACTGTTACACAAAAGCACGTCAATTACTGTAGACTACGTCTCAGGAGGAGCGTGCTGAAAGCGCACATGTTTGAAAGTTTTTTAACTGACAATCCACGTTGTGCATGTGGCTATATATATGAAGACACAGAACACTTTATCTTCCATTGCCCTTTTTATCATGACCAAAGACTAACTAGCTTCTAAAACATGCAGATAGAAACGTTAACTTTCTCTGATACCATGTACGGGAGTAATACACTATCTATGGGGAGAATATAGCATTGTTCGAAAAAGGTCCATGGATTTATGAATCTTACCGAAAGATTAAGAGATAATAGTATGTCTTACCGATTGTCAACTGAATGGATGTAAGACTTGGACATTCTGTCCATGGACCTGTTTTCCGTCCGGCGTAGATGGGGCGGCGTGAGGGGGGAGTCTCTCGGGTCGTGGATCCGCGGAATTGCGGCCCAGGGTCCGGCATCTCTTGGACTACTAATTCTTGGAGATGTTAGACCGAGGACTGCGCTCCCACGGATTCCTTCGTACTCGGGGGGGGGGGGGGGGGGGGGGGGGGCTGTTTTTTTTTTCCTGCGGACTACTATTCCTCTTTGGCCATGTCGGGAAGTGGTGTATTGAACTTTGGCTCGATGCACAGTGCAGAGACATCTAGATATTGAATTATTAGGATATAGACCCGTTAAGATACACTCGGGGCATTAGAGGGGCAGCTACCAAGACTGACGTCTGTATATATACGACATCTCAGCCAAAAGAGCACAAGCACCTTTATTATTAGTTTGTTATTTTGTTTGTTTCAAGAGCTTTACCTGTAATTTATTCATTTAGGGTACGGTATTAGATTGGCTATGCCTGTTTACCAAACCTATTTCTGTTCTAGAGAAATAAAATACGAGCAGCATTTTGATTTCGAAGATATCATGTGGTGTGCGGTGGGAGGAAAATCAACATCGAGTTGTGTAGGGTGGGATAGGTAAATCTTTCACCCACGGGGAAAATATTTAACCCAGTAAGCAGAGTGTCTGAGACAAATGACTTTCCATTCGGGTGCGACTTCAACGTTCCACCTCACACCACTCGACGATGTTAATCGTAACCCAAAACTCTGACGACTCTTCGGTTCGTTCGATGGCGGATCGTTGTCGATGATTCAAATCGTCGGCTGTTTATTTGATGAACTCCCGTTTAATGGAATATCCCTCAAAAAACACACCATGACTCTAAATCTAGGTGTGATTTATAGTAACAAGACGCCTCCATACAAACCAATATATAGCTATTCGATCAAACAAAGTGGGAACGGAAACACGTATCACCTACAGTTAATACTAGAAGTTCTGTCACAAACTGTGCGCTTGTCTAGGCTTAATTGCAGGTAGGAATTGCGCGCAATTGCCATGTCGAATGGCATCCAAAGCGCGACAGGTTTTCCTGCTTACTCATATTAAACATAGGCAATATTTCTGACAATATCCATTGGCTGAAACATTGCTTGTGCACATGCCATATGTACAGAATTTGACAGCCTTACTATGGTCATAAAGTGTAGATTAACGGGCAGATCGACGTGCTATTTGTGCGCATTTCATGACAGGACTTCCAGTTTTAACTGTAAACAAATTGCGTCCCGCATGGTCCTTTACTAGATCCGTTGTCACCTTGGTAGGACGTAATGTAACCAAGAAGAATGCTATGTTAGCGCACGGATGAAGAAATTACTACGATAGTAAAGAGTATTGCTGAAGAGCGGGAACAACGTGAATGGCGGGAAGCGACCATCCAATTAGAAGTGGAGAGTTGTGATGGAAATGACGCTATTCGTTAAGAGTGGAACCTACACAGGGTAAACGTCATAATCACGTGATCACTGACTGGTATATAAGCAGAAATTCAGTGTAGGTCGTGAGAAAACTGTTGAACGATTGCGTCGGTACGGATAGGTACAAGTATCAAGAAGTCGCTTTGGATTCGTGGTATATATAATTATATTGCGTTAGCTAATACGGTTAAGACTGTGGCGGAATACTGTAGAAGTTGCCCGCGATCACAGTCTGAGTATTAATTGCACACAGTTGGTTGTAACTTGGTGAAAGTAGGGGGTCGCGACCACGTAAGTGACAGCGTTATTTTCTCTGTCGAGAGGTACACAGATGTGGTCACGACGTGTGCATAGTTACGTTAGTCGCAACTAAGGTATAGTCGCGACCACGAGAGGTTAGGGTATCGGTACAGATTTACTGTAGTCGCAACCACGTTGAGTAACGATCGTAGTTACGGCGTGGCGGCGACTAGGTCTCAGATACCAGGTTAAGTTGGTTACGACGGGTGTAGAAATAAGCACAGTCACGACTCATTTAGTCACGGCCCGGCACAAATCAAAGAGTGTTACTAGTTAATTGGTTTTTATATAATCACCTTTGTTATGCTGTATATAATTCTTTAGTGATCATATGTCATTCAATTCTCAGCAAGTTATCTGAGAGGACACCACCTTTTTTTTTTTTTTAGTTGACCGCTCGCTTTGTTTAGGGTGTCCCTTAATGCCGAGGTACGGCCTTGTTTTATACAGATCTACCACGTTACAGTAACAACATGGACGCTCACGCGCGCAAACGTAACGTGACTCACCACAATTTACCGTGACATTTGTCACTTCTGGCCAGTTATGGCGTCAGGAAATGTTTGGGGAGGAGTAAGGATTCGCAATGAAGAGGAGCAAGGCTGCAGGTGGCCTTTTAGGATCATGATATCATAGAATTGCATCTGCGCGAGTTCCTAAAGCACGACGAAGTTTCGGAGGGCATTGGGGGAGGTTCTCCTCCAAGGAAGAATCAACAAATGAATTGTGCTTTCAAATGAAGCATTCTGGTTTGGGGTACCTTTTCACAATTTGGGACGTCGCAAATTAAGAAGGGGGAATACAATCGTGCCACTTTCTCGTGCGAATCTGTCTGAGGGTATGAAGAACAGCAGTTATCTAAGTTAGCTCATAGTTCCTATAACACATAGCTAATTAGGATCCCTGCCGTGCTTCATAGTGGTAAAAGCGTGAGCCATATTTTGGAGACAAAAGTACTCGAATGTAATGGCACATAATAATCTGTTCCTGAGCTAGTAAATCATTGTTTGATATATTCATTTGCAGGGTGTTTCTGTCGGGGCTCCGGGAGCACGGGGGCAGAGAGGACAGCTGCCCTTCCTGTCTTCGGACCACGGGTCCAAGACGGATCAGACAATGCCTTTCCCAGGATCGTCACTCAATTTTTTCAATGATTTAATCTCGAAGTAAAGCTGAAATGCACTCCCAGTCCTTTCTGGGAGCTTTCAAAATTCAATGGGTGAGATGGGGAGTTTGAGGGATGTGACCCCCTCCTAATGGGAGAAGGGCACCTTCTCTCAAACTCCCCCATCTCTGGCCTTCGAGACATGCATGCTTCGGCATGTCATGGTGGGGCTGCTAGTGCGAGTAAATGCCCTTTTCCTGCCCCCCCCCCCCCCATGAAGTGCTTCCGGCGTCCCTGCTTTTAAGGGATCAAAGCAGAGACGAGCAGTGCGTGTAGTTGTCTTAGAGTTTGTGTAGATGTATGTGTGAATGGGTGTATGTTTGGTGGGCGAAGATAGGGAGGAGCAAATGAGAGGTTAATGTCCACGTTTAGGGGAGGCGTATGTACCTATGCCCCCCCCCCCCCTCACCCCGAAACTTCGCCACTGCTGCAGGTTTTAGCCCCCCCCCCCCCATCCACCCCGGAGGTACTAGTGTAAAGGATCCACGTCACGAAATTGGTTTGACATTATATGTGAATGACTCAAAGCATTTATTAAGTGGTAGAGTGCTAAATTTTATTTGGCCAACAAAATTTGTTCACATGTCTTTGACTTGTTGCAATTTATAGGAGAGTGCCCACAGGCACTCTCCTATAAATTGTAACAAGGCAAATCTTAACGGACTAAATAATATCACTTCAAAGATAATATGAAGCACAGCCGCTGAATTCGAAGCCTTTAAGTTGCAGTACCTGCACTTCAGAATAAAGCCCAAATATGGGCTTCGAGCAATCTACCAGTTAAACAGATGGTTGAAATGGGGGAAATCGCTTGTAATGCAAAAACACAAAAACAACGTAAGTGTAGACAGAATGCATGTAACTTTATCGCTAACTACATGAGCAACAGAGTAACAGAGCAATCAAACAAAGATTTCGTCACGGACATATGTTCCGACAGAGCTCTAACTGTCGCGTGCAACTCTTCGCGCATCCAGAATTTGCGCCGGAGCATTTGTTCAAGCATTGCAGTTTAGTATTCCAACATTCTGTTTCACATTCACTATGTCCGGACATTACACCAGCTATATGCAAAGTTGCAATCAGGAAAACGACGAAAAGGTACTTCATCATCTGAAAATATAAAAAAAAAAAACTGAACAATCTTCATTGATCTGACTTAACGTTCCAGCATCATTCACAATCTAGTCGTGAGAACGTTATTATATTTGGCAGTTTCAATAGTTTCAGTTGAAAAAAATAAAAGAAAATCTTTCAAATAGCATGGAGGTTGTTTATTCCCAGTGTTAAGGCAATGGAAAGCTCACATCGTAAAATGTTAGCACGGGTTACGCTATAGTACAGGGTGGTGACCTGCAGGAAGAAAGGGTCGAGGTGTTTACCCACCAACTATGTTACATTACGCCAATCACGCTGTGTTTTTATTATGGTTTACCGCCACGTTAAACAATCAGGATCGCATTGTGCCGAACAGTTTTACGGTTGGGGAATGTTGGAGTACCCGGAGAGAACCATCGAGCAGCAGCGAGCGACTGCCAGGCTCTTCATCTTAACACTTTGAACTCGAAAGACCGATTCGGTTGTTCGGTCCAAGCCAAAATTTCGTCCCATTTTTTGTCTTATTATAAGAGGTCTATACACGGGGCACTGATGATAAAATAATAACTGAAGTCTGTAGCCGACTGCAGTTATTATTTTATCCTCCCCGTACATTGATATTGGACTGACCCACCTCACTGTATGTGTACACAAATACTATACCATTCCAAGAAACGAGGGTTGAAAGGGATAATTATTCTGCACACGCAGTTAGCAATGATTGAAGACAAGTGGACCATACTCATCTCAAAACACAGCGACGCCACCCCCTTCTGTAAGAAATCGAGATGTGCCTCTAACCCAAGGACACAACACAGTTATCGCTGGTCAAGATCGAAATGTGGACAGTTCAATTTGAAGTCCAATGCTGATGTTAATATACTACTCACCAAAATAAATAGCAAAAAAAAAAAAAACCAACAAAACAACACTCAATCTCGCTTTGGCCCGATATCGCGTTGTGGTAGTTTAGCTATCCGAACGTCGCGGCTTCCCCGATGGGGAAGCCGAGACGTTCGGATTGCTGAACTAGAAGAAGAGGAAGCTTCGGACTATATGAAAAGAATGAGAAACAACAACACTGTCAGAAAACTGTAACAGATCCAAGAATTTTTGTAATTATTTGTTTTATAAATAAAGGGGTTATTACTTGATGAGTTTCAAAGCGACTGAGATATCAAGCCACGGTAATTTCCCCATCTTCCAAAAACATGTCGGTCTCAGGCTGATATGAAATTATCTCGAGCTAATACCTCGGGAGACATGAAACTAATCCAGTAACAACTTCTAAATGATATTTTATAACACGGGTAATATCAGAAAGAAGACAGGTCTCTTCCTTTTACTATTATCACTAACATTTGGACATTCGCTACATTGTATCTGATGATTTATTTCACATAGAAAAAATTATAAGTATATTGCCGACATCCGACATCAAATAACAACTAAAGCTAAATTGTCGACAAGGAATTTTCAGAGATACGCGTGAACTGGAAAGCCAAATTCTCATTACCGTAACTAATATATATATATATATATATATATATATATATATATATATATATATATATATATATATATATATATTTAGGGGGGTGGGGAGTATGGATGTCGGTGTCGATCGGTCATATCGGCCAGCTATTTGGAACATACCTAACTGCCTTTGCAAAGACTTACATGCCACAAATATACTTTCCGTTAATTAAACACTTGCATGGCATGACATTTATTAGTTTTATGACAGTGCTGTCAATTATACACCAGTAAGGTGAAGGTGCCCGACCATCTGGGTGCTTACAACAGGTGATGGCTATAAAACTCATTTTTTAACTTACACTCTCCCTGGATGTGGAATTCTACCGATGTACTGAGTAGGGCATTTATTGCACTTTCTAATCTGTGTATATTTTTGTCGGGCACGCAAGAGATTTTGCCAACATTGATTACTCCAAAGGGTGCGTATATTTTCGTCGGGCAAGCAAGGATGCCTGCCCAACTTGATATTTCATTTTTTTTTTTTTCAAAATTGGAGAACATCAATACTTATTTCCAAAATCTGAGTTTCATTAGCCTATTCTTGCAGAAGATTCTCACAAACTTATTCTCTTCTGTGTTGCTTTTGTACGCATATCAACAACTGCCAATGAGATAAAAAAAGACAATTGAAACAAAAGCTTCAGATATCTCCATTTCGTCGCCTGAGTGCTAGAATGTTCTATATGGGACATAGAACATTCTAGCACTCAGGCGGCGATTTGTTAAGTGTATGGCAGAATAAGTAAAATCATTCGACATTACCGTTGCAAAATCAGAAGAGAAAAAGAAAACTGCTGGACAAACTCTAAATATTCAACTGCCACCAAATATTACATTTCAAATGGGAACCTCGTTTCTTGAAGTCTTGAACGTTGCAAAATAGACGGTTTCGAGAAAGATGGGATCGATTATCCTGGACTGTTCCCCCAAATCTTTGAAACAAAAATATTGACTGCATTTATCTACATGCTGGCAGTCATAATCACGCCCTCTGGGTTGAACTAGTAAACCTCTAGCGCGTGAATCAAGGTGTCGCAGGGTTTGCGAAGAAAAGGGGTTATTATACAGGCAAGTAGCGACAGGGTTGGAGTCTAACTTAAGACCCCACCCAAGGCCAAATCTAAGTAGTTAGAAATAGAATTAAATAGAAGAAAAGGGGTTGTTATAGAGGCAAGTAGCGACAGGGGGCGGAGTCTATCTTAAGACTCCACCCAAGCCTAAATTTAAATTGTTAGAAATAAAATTAAATAGAAGAATGGGGTGTTATACAGGCAAGTAGCGACAAGAGGTGGAGTCTATCTGAAGACCCCCCTCCCCCCCACCCCACAAGCCTAAATTTAAATAGTTAAAAATATAATGAAACAGAATAGAAGGGGTTGTTTTTCAGGCAGGTAGTGACAGTTGGTGAAGTCTATTTTAACCCCCTTCACTTTGAGGTCAAAATACCAAAATTTCAGGAAGCTGTTTTTTCCATACTGCATCTAGAAATTAAACCCATTCAATCTCGTTTGACAGAGCTCAATGAGCTCTGTCAAACGAGATTGAATTGGTTAAATTTCGAGTTGCATTATGGGAAATTTTTTCTGCCTGAAATTTAGATATTTTGACATTAATGTGCAGGGTTTAAGATCGAGCTGTGGATGGTTCTTTTTGAAGTGCAATGCTGATGTTATTAGACTACCTGGGGACGCGGTGGCTCAGTAGGTAGAGGTGCAGGCTGCTAGCCGAGAGGTCCTCGGTTCGAATGCCACCTGCGGCAACCGCGTTGTGTCCTTGGGCAAGACACTTCACCCCCCATTGCCCACGTGGGGGCACGGTGACGTTGTGTACTAAGGCGTAGTGCACGTCGATGGTGCACTGTCTTCAACCAATGCTAACCCTGCTTGTGTGGAGTTAGTATGTTGGGGAGCTGACAGTTGCTCGCCGTTGCTCGGTGGTTCTCTCCGGGTACTCAGGCTTCCTCCACCCGTAAAACTGTCGAGGTCATGATTAGCCATTGTGCATAAGTATGTGACCTTAAACACCAATAACTAAATAAATAATAATTAGACTACCCACCAAAATAAATAGCCTCCACCTCCCCCCCCCCCCCCCAAAAAAAAAGAAAAAAGAACCAAGCCTAAATTTGAACAGTTTGAAAAAATGCCCAAATACAAATAATTGTACAGGTTACAAGATAAATCAACTTGCACTGCAGATGTAGCTCTGAACAATGGACTGAAATGTATTTCCAGCTGAATGATCAATTTATTATCGAAATTCGCCCATTGGTACAAGAGTTTTAACCCAGAAATGTCCTATTCTGACTAATAACCAGTTACAAACTGAGTGGACTCCTTTCTTTGACATAGCTATAAAGTTGGAGCATGTCCCATAAAATAAAACAATATTTCTGCAAGACGTCGCTGTCATTTGAAGTACTGAGGCTAGGTTAGGGTATGTTCTGACCGTCGGTCGAGTCCTGTATTTCCTACTCTCCCTTTTTCAGAATATGCTAACATCGGATACATCGGACTTCGAATGTGAAAAGTTTGGACCTTGTGTGCAATCAGCTGTACTAAAAGTAATGAACGACAAGACCAAAATGCATTAAATGTGCCATTTTGAAGTCTATCATTTGAAAAGTCCCCACCCCACTCCTTTGCGTTGCACCGCGACTCGCCAAAGCGCCATGTTCTTTCAAAAAACAGTCTGATTTGTTTTACTTTCATGTGAGGGGAATATCTGGCAGTGATATTTTGTTCTTACTTTGCTCACTGCTGCTGCATAAGCCACTCCCAGTTGAAGATTTAATCCTCTCCACCCCCTCTTCATACACAAACACTCAAGACTATCTAGACACATACCTGCGTGCGTGAACGTTCGCATATCTTAACACAAGTGCCAAGAGTAGTGATACCGCCAATGATCACGAAAAGGTAAGACAACGAGAAAGATTTCTGCTGGACTGATTTCTCCAACCCCGAGAAGTGAGATCCGCGACAAATCGTGAAATACGGGTATCCTCCACGAGATTTCTGTATAGCTCAGCTTGATCAAAACTAATCCGGATGAAAACTGTATGGCAGGCGCAGAAACGCGAGAGGAACATATTGAGAAGAGGAGATACACGGGGAGTGTTCAAGTCTATTCAATGCACAATTGATCATTCAAAATGCAGTTAAATTTGAAAGAAACAATCTCGCCCCGTTTTCGGTAATACCGCAGTTAACCAAGAAGCAGCCTCAGTTTTCTGGTTAAAAATCGGAATATTTTACTTTTCATGCAATGACAATGGAACTGTTCATTTAAAGACCAGTCTTTTCAACACACAGTGACTTTTGTTTCATGAATCCTACTGGTTAAAGAGAGTTCGGGGAGGGGGGGGGGGTCTAAATTCCAAGTTGGTACAGTGTATGTAAACAGCGCGTTATCCACATTATTTATTTTTGTGGTACCATCCTCATTTTTGAATGAACATTTGTGTTCAAAAGACGCCATCTGAACATCACAATTTGATATGTATCACACAATAAAGTTATCTGAAGGAGATATGTTCAGTTTAAACTTCATTCGTACACATTATGCTTCACCTTCGATTCTACGGTTCAAAAACTCGTCTAAAGCACCCACCGGCAAATTTTCTTTTGGAAAATTGTTTCCCCATCAATCTAGAAATATATTTTACCTTTCTAGAGTCGGGGAAACATCAACAACAGGCTCAAGTGAACCTAAAACGCGGGGTGTGGGAAGTAAGAGGGAGTATTTTTGTTGATGTGAGGAAGGGAAGCTTCTTGTTGATTTATTTTGCCAGGGTAAACATCTTCTGTGTTTTTGTTTCGCGAATTTCTAGAGTTAAAGGCACTGAAGTTATATTCATTTTATTGCTTATTTGGGGTTGAACTGTTTACCGTTTCAACCATTCAAGAAAAGGATTTGAGCATCAATACCTCTCTTCTCGAGTCGAGTAGGGCTGGACGATATTCAAAACTGAATACCGGTATCGGTATTCAAAGAAATACCGCGATATACCGGCATATCGAAAACTGTTCAGATATATGAACACAAGTACCATAATCGAGACTCGAGGCATCACAGTCGGAACGAATTAGCATGTCTTGATGATGCGGTTCGAAAAACTCTTACCCAACGCAGACGAAATCAAAATTTATTATTTTCAAAATTAGTTTATCAGATTTTCCCCAACGATTTCAACAAAACTATATCATGTGGCCCCCCTCATTGGAACGAGCTCGTTGAGCTCGTCCCAATGAGGGGTCACATGATATAGTTTTGCTGAAATGTTTGAAAAATTATTTTTTCTACTGCTGAATTTGTATTACGAGGGCATAAGCAGACGATTCCTTGGATAAAGGGATAATATTATTCATTCGGTGCTACAGTTAAAAAACTCAAGACGTCTTGAAAATTACATTGTGGGTAAATAAATAATGACGATAAACCGATATTTTTGTAATTACACCGGTATTCAATCGATATTGGTTTGAATACCGGTATATATCGGTTTATTGATATACCGTGCAGCCCAATTCTCGACACTAAAGTATACAGATAAATGGTACAGACCAGATCAACACAAATATGATCTAGGATACGTGGTTTCGGGGATCTTCCAAACAATAATACCAACATTTTAACCCTTTACCAAACGCAGACGATATCAAAATTTATTATTTTAAATACCATTTTTTCAAATTTTTCACATGTGACCCCTCGTTGGAACGGGCTAGACGAGCTCGTTCCAACAAGGGGTCACATGATATTGTTTTGTTGAAATTTTTTTAAAAATAATATTTTTTCAACTGCTGAATTTGCATATTACGCGGGCGGATGCGGCCGATTCGTTGGGTAAAGGGTTAATCTTGTTTTGCTGCACTGTCTATACTGGTATTTCCAGAGGTACCAACATGCCACGGCAACCAGTACATCATAATTTCAATTCTACCGGGCATACATATCCTCCATTTCCCGATTCATTAGCATTAGCGGGGTCTTCAAATTGGTTTTGATGAAGACCCGACGAGAGGAAAGCGGGTCCGCGAAAATAATGTAAGAAAACATTTATTCACTCAGTTTTAACCATTTATCTAATGAATCGGCTGAATGCTTTTCCATAAAATGATATTCAAAGGAAAACGAATTATGTTCAAAGAAGAAACTGTTATGCAAATACTTTTCCATAAAAATGTGCAAAAATGTGTCTTCTAAAAAACAAAAGCAACTAAATTGCAATTAGACTGCGTGACGGAAATACATACACTTGACGAATTTGAAGTCAATCGAGCCCGTAGAGGCTGAGGTAATAGTGCGCGTTACGGCGATATGTTCGCCATTATTTCGGATCTAATATGAAACAAAAATAAATAAATGAATAAAATTATTTTCTTTTAAGGTGCTGGGAAACTTCTAACAAATATTTTCCAATATCTATTCTCGCGATAAATATAGGCGAATATGTCCTCGGAAAAGACGGGCATTTCGTGTAGATCGATATCACCTGGTGTTTTCGTCGTTTGCTTGTTTTGCTTGTTAAACATGTTCAACATCGCAAAGAACACCCCCCCCCCCCCCCCCCCCCAAAAAAAAAAAAAAAAAAAAAAGAAAAAAAAAAAAACACTTGCTGTTTTTTGCATAGCTGATAATTTTCATCACTGAAAGAGGTTTACAGGAACGTTACCTCCCCTTGATTTCTTAAAGTTGTCAGTAAAAGTAACACTGGGCGTGTGGGAATTTTATATCAACAACCGAAATTTCAGGTAAAACAAATTTCAGGAATTTTCCTGTAGCGTAGTATATACGTACAAAAGTTGGCTTTTTTACAGTTTTTTCCCCCATCAGTTTGAACGTTTGGCTTTTATTCTCTGTTTAAACCAATCTCTTTTGAGGCGACATGCGACTAAAGTCGACAGACGACAGACCGCGGAAAGGTACTGCAATAGTCATTTTAGCCAACTGTGTGTGTCCATTTCCAAGTGCTTTTAACCCTTTACCCAACGTAGACGATATCAAAATTTATTATTTCAAATATCATTTTTTCGAATTTTTCAAAATTTTTTAACAAAACCAAATCATGTGACCCATCGTTGGAACGAGCTCGACGAGCTCGTTCCAACGAGAGGTCACATGATATGGTTTGTTAAATGTTTTGGAAAAATAAGATTTTTTCAACTGCTGAAGTTGCAAATTACGGCCGATTCGTTGGGTAAAGGGTTGAACAAACCTACGTATTCCTATGTTTCATGCACTATTTTTGTCCTATCCATGAACAACGATATCGTCCATTGAAAGTATAAAGGTGCCATTTAAATATATACAGGAAATCATATGAAAAACTGTCAATGAGATCATTAGAACATCTATTAAAATAATAACGCTTTAGTCTAACAGCCTATACTTTTTGCAAAATTCCTGTTGAATATTAGGCGCTAAGAATTCTGTTTCTCAGATTATTCCGCGCCAAAAGAGTTAAAAACAAGAAAAAAAGTACTTTCACCATCTTGATGTTCTGTAACTTTTTACTGTTCAATATATTAACAGTGTGCTCATCGTGACATATAATATAAACACCGTCCTTGCCATTCAATATAAAAGTCTGAGAGGTGAACGTTGCTAATTGTTTTTCTGGGAAGAATAAAAACTTGCAAATTACTGTTAAAATACATTCGCCAAACAAAGAGCTAAAGTGGACATTTTGTGTTGGTAAGTGTAATACTGATAGATATTCTTAACTCTTAACCTGCTGCTCAGTGGTAGACTGTTGGACTTCTAAGCTAGAGGTCCCGAGTTCGATCCCCGACCGGGACGACACGCGTTGTGTCCTTGGGCAAGGCACTTTATCCCGGTTGCCTACATGTGGGCACGATGACGCCGTGTACTAAGGCGTACTGCACGTCGATGGTGCACATGTCTTCACCCACTTGAGCTTGAACAGAGTTAGAATGTTGAGGAACTGACAGTTGCTCGTCGATGCTCGGTGGTTCTCTCCGGGTACTCCGGCTTCCTCCACCCGTAAAGCTGTCACGGTCACGATTAGCCATTGTGCATAAGTATGTGCTTTAAACACCAATAAATAAATAAATAAATAAATAAATAAATAAATAAATAAATAAATATAACTCTTAACCTGCTAAGTAATTTTAAAATATTTTTCAGCAAATCTAGTCATGGCTGCTGTGAAGCAGCCATGACTATATTTGATAAAAAATTCATTTTGATTTTACTCAAGAAATCATTGATCAAACAGATGATTAAATGTACGGGGTACAATTTGGATAAAGGTGCTCAAATTCTACTTATTTCATCGGCAGCTATGTCTTGTCCTGGGCAGGAATATCCGCCAGCAGCATGCAAGTAGTTAATGACAGAGTATCCGTGAACTAATAGCTTGTAATTAGCTTGCCATGAAAAAAACATGTTTTCTTTTGTTACTTTTAATAAACGAAAACGACAGACAGCTCTTTGTTGTTTTCGCTCATTAAAGTAACGAAAAGAAGCGGCTTTATTTTTTACTGGTGTCACAGGTGTTTTCTCAACATTTGCTTACTTCTTACTTAGACCTTCCTCGCTCGTCTAATAATTTCAGGGGAGATAACTTTAGCGAAAGGCAATTGTCACGACGATGTACAGTACGTGGAGAGAGTATTATCATGAATCACCCGCAGAGTGGATATTCCCCCCGAGAGATAATTGCAAATTTGTTGCAAAGCATAACCAGCATCAGCAAAGTTTCATCCAATGGACCTCCGGGTTAAACCCGGAAGTCCATTGGCTGAAACATTGGTTGTGTTTTTTGTCGATATATACACAATTTGAAAGTTATAGCTTGGGCGATTACTCCACTCCGCGGGTGATTTAGTTACAATCCACTCTCCACGTACTGTAAGTCAGGAATGTGTAGGCATACCAAAAATAATTCTATTCGTGATTACTGAGAATTCACTCGTGGATTTAGTTCTGGTACCCCCTTAAAAGGGGGATGTACATGTATCCTGTAGGTTTTGTTGAGATATTTTGGATGTAAAAAGCTCACAATCTGACTTACCTTCAAGTTTATTTTCTATTCGACTGCGGGATCTGCGCTGCTTATCACTCTTTGCTCATGGGTTGGGAATGTTGTAGGTGACTAGTGAAGTATTTTTATAATGCTACCAAACAGTGGCAGCTGTCGTAAACAACGATTGCACATGACCGATCAAAGGAACACAAACCATTATCCGGGACCACGTTGAATCTATAAGGCTAATATAAATGAGCTCAACATAATTGATTAGGCAATATAAATTAATTTATAGATTATCATCCGATTTTCTTCCATAATCGGATGGGCGGATCGTCGGGCGGGACGGCTGATGCATTTTGACACATCCACAGCAGGATTTATGTAGAGGTAAACAACGGGCGCGTTTCCAGGATAGGTATGACGGGTGCGAACTTACCGGCGCGCTTGAGGGACAATCTCCCAGTTGTGATTCGAAAATTTTTTTAAAATGGAGTGACCTCACATGCCTCTCAATATCGTACTCTCTGTTGCTAAGTCACAGAGAGTACGATGTATCGTTGTAAATTGTTTTAACCCTTTACCCAACGCAATATTTATTATTTTAAATATCATTTTTTAAAATTTTTCAAACAATTTCTACAAAACCATATCATGTGACCCCTCGTTGGAACGAGCTCGACGAGCTCGTTCCAACGAGGGGTCACATGATATGGTTTTGTTGAAAATTTTTGAAAAATAATATTTTTTCAACTGCTGAATTTGCATATGACGCGGGAGGATGTGGGCGATTCGTTGGGTAAAGGGTTAAAATAAACCGTCACGTTTACCTGTAGTTTCTGTGAAATGCCTAGTCCCTACTTTAATACTTTTTGTATATCCTCGACTGTTAGAAGTATCAAAGTGCCTTTGCGTTTCACAGAAACAATTCCATGGCCCTGGTGTTACAAGCGCCGTATGTTACATCGAGCTTAGGCCTGACAAAATTACAAATCTGTTTCTCAGGCTCTCCCGCATGGTCCTTTTGCTGCCGCATGCTCTTTTTATAACCACTGCAAACTTTAAAAAATAAAAAAAAAATAAATGAGTTATGTATGATATTTTTCCCAAGTTAAAAAAAAAATGATAAATTTGTCCCTTTAACATTGCAAAGCCATCTTGCACTCAAGGGACGGAATACACCATGACCTTTGCTATTCTGTAGATTATGAGGCCTAAAACATAAAACAAACTCAGAATCTGAATTTTTTTTATGGCAAAAATATAATAATTACAAAAATAAAAAATAAAATAAAAATACGCCCGCCCGCATGCAGTTTTACAAACAAGGCCGGAGAAACAGAAGATCTACTTTGTGATGCCTTATAGCTGTTTAATATCTGACAGAATCACATATTAACAGAATTACATAAATAGGATGTCTGGAAAATAAAATATGCTTATCAACTTTATCCATCTATTTTGTCTTTAATCTTTCACATACAATAGTGCATATATTTTAGGTTCTAAATTCCACATGATATCTTTAAGATACTCTTTTTTCAAAATCATCGATCACCCTTTAGCACGCTTCCCGAACAGAAATCCTGGTTACGCGCCTGAAAAACCACCAACAATCTCTTCTCCATACTGTATTAACCTTTTCACTGCTCAAGTTTGATGCACTGTGCTATAAGTCCTTATTGTGTACGGAAATGCCACACACAGGGAATGGATACCACAGCATATTTTTTGTCTCAATTTTAAGCACAAGTTGTTACTAGTGTAGCGACAGACGATAAAACGTTATGCGTTTGTTCCACCATTTTTCGCTTTTTACGGAAATGCCCAAGACAACCAATGTTCACGCTGTTGGGTAACAGTTTAGTCAACTGCAATAGAAATTTTGATTTGGCACCAAGAAATCTACGTTGGCTAAAATTGTGGCACCAAAAATGTTCTTTCACTTTTGAAAGGTGGCCAGTTTTGCAGTGAAGGGCGCCATCTTTGACGAAAAAAAAAAAAAAAAATTGTATTACTTTTTTGTCAATAAGAAGTTAGAAATAGTGTTTTGACAAACTTTAACGTTACTTGTCAGTGAGTTGTTATGAGGTATTGTTTTTTTCTTCAGTAAAACAGTGTTGGTTATCAACTTTACAAACAAAAGCATTTAATTAGGTAAATGCCTCATACCGTCCCGAGTGACTCGCGACGCGAAGAAGTATTTATCAAATTAAAATCTGCCTTCTGAAAAGACTCGAGACTCGTTGAGCCCGGTGAATTAACAGTAATTAGTCTGTTATTAACTACTATTAATTTGTTCTTAACCTTTCCAGTTCTGACGGAATTTTTCCGCAACCACTTTTCCGATCACTCTTGTAAGAATTTCCAGTTTGTTTTTTAAAACGCAATCAGTTTATTTAGACCAGACAGCGAAGTACACATTCCATCTCATGTTTTGCACTAAAATAACCAGAATGGATAAAAACGTGGCACCAGCCATTTTCGGGCCAGCGTGGACACTGGAGGCAACAACGTGTTCAGTGAACCAAGCTTGGCATCACAGACCGTTATGTATATATTTTTTTGTTTTGTCGCCCTGTGACACCAGACGACAAGACAAAAGCATTAGATAACGGCGCGTGAGGCCATGTTTGGACTGCGTGCACAGATACACCCAGGCTTATAATGTTGATGTTCTGGAAACGCAAATATAACTAAAAAAGATAGAAGAGTTTCCTTTGATGGTCTTCGAACGTTAGTTTGATTCTAAAAAGTCCGCTAAATTGGAGCTAAATTCATGGGGTAAGACGCTATGAGTTATGACCAGGTGTCGTCTTTTATAATAAGATTTTGGGAGTGTGGACTGGAAGTGGGGGGGGGGGGGGGGGGTTAATTAAGTAAACAAGATACATGTAAAGAAACTGTTCAACACTTTCAACGCCGAATATATGAATTAATTTCACAATTGAGTATACGTCTCTGTTTCGAGCCAGGAAGTTTTGATTTTTTCGTTTTCGGTTCCGCTTTTCTATGCGTTAAGAACATATAGCAAATAAAACTTCAAACACCTTAACCCTTTACCCAACGAATCGCCCGCATCCGCCCACGTAATATGCAAATTAGCAGCTGAAAAAATATTATTTTTCGAACACTTTCAACAAAACAATATTATGTTACGCCTCTTTGGAACGAGCTCGTCGAGCTCGTTCCAATGAGGGGTCACATGATATGGTTTTGTTGAAATTTTTTGAAAAAAATTAAGAAACGATATTTAAATAATAAATTTTGATATCGTCGGCGTTGGGTAAAGGGTTATCTCGGAAAAAATCTCCAATAGTTTGTAAACACCACTCACCACAAAAAGCCCTGTCTGAAAGTATCTCTGCTGAGTTCAGCCTAACTTCTCTTTCATCATTCTTAGGTGGGGGCATGGTGGCTCAGTGGGTAGAGGAGCAGCCTGCAAGCCGAGAGGTCCTCGGGGCACGGTGACGTTGTGTTCTAAGGCGTACTGCACGTCGATGGTGCACTTGTCTTCAACCAATGCTAACCCTGCTTGTGTGGAGTTAGTATATTGGGGAGCTCGCAGTTGCTCACCGTTGCTCGGCGATTCTCTCCGGATACTCCGACTTCCTCCACCCGTAAAACTGCTTTGGTCATGATTAGCCAAAGTATAGAAATATGTCACCTTAAACACCAATAAATAAATAGTAATAAACATTCTTAAAGTGTTCTAGGAGATCAGTTGCTAGGCCTATTCAATTCGAAAAAAACCCACAAATCAGGGTATGAAATGTATACAGTTCGCGTAGTCCATGTTGTGTTCTCATTGTCATATTTTCTCCCTTATTGACTCGTCCAGTGGACGAGTCAATAAGGGCGAAAATAAGACAATAATGACACGACGTCTGTGATCCTTGCTGGAGGGACTAAGTGACGGAAATTCACGGGGACACTAGTCCAGTTCTAGCACGAGCTACATGTTATATTTGAAATCACTCGGAGTAAATGAAATTGTTTATATCCAGCTTTGTCAGTGACATTGTGACACTGTCGATAATCTGCTATTCTCGTGCTGCTTTCGTTTGTGGTATTTTCGAATTCTGAAACAGAGAACATGTCTAATTTAATATTCGATATAATGATTCGAAAATTTCAGGAGTCTCACAATAAAATCGCCCATCGGAAACTACCAGGGTCTCACACCCTGAAGCGTATCAATACATCAAAGAGCACGTTAGCTGAAAATGCTATAGTGAGCTGTTCTGAATGTAGGAACTCTCCATGCGTGGCTTCACAGATCCTTGTGTGGCTGGTAACTCCCAGCTGTTGCAAGGAATGTACGATCTCTTCTTCGAATTTCACTCCTCACCAAAGTGTTGTACTTTTTTCTTGGCATTCTGAACCTTTCGTGTTTCAAATCACCATGAAGCGTTTTAAGTCTTGTTTGCTTTGACTGCGTATGTGGTGATAATTTGGGATAATTTTAATATTTAAATCCATTCGTTTCCTTTAAAAAACTACATTGAGACGAGAATGTGGCTAGGTTTTTTGCTATTCTCTAATCTCTTTGAGTGTGGTACATTTCACCGATAACAGGTCTATTCTGTCTCCATTGTTTTTGTTCAACGAAGAATCAGAAACTTCTGATCCATTCTCGGTGAGTTGTGATCGGAATGTTTTCTGGCAACAATTTAATTGTTTTCTGTTTCAGAGGCCAAGGGTGGTAAATTCTGACTAGTATTCCCCGCTGGGTATTTGTTCAACACCGTATGTAAAAACACTTCGCAGTCGAATATTGTAGCTGAAGGTATTTTGCTCGAAAAGGTCGGCTACAACACGAATTTACAAAAACAGCTGAACAAGAAGCGACGATTAAAACGGCGAACGCGTGATGTCAGATAGACTGAACAACGAGCTTTTATTTTTATGCAACACATTTTATGCTCTTTAAATCCGAGTCAATCCAAAGCAACAGCCACGAAGTTTCGCCGTTTATCAGAAAAGGGTTAATATTGCTTCTTTTCTCAGGACTGTAATCGCAAAAAGATAGAAATATGAAAACTTTGAAATTCATCTCAAATATTTGTGGTACTGTACCTTATGTCGTAATTAATGGAGTGAGGGTCCAGTTTAATTTGGTTTATTACTTTCCAAAGTGTGATTTACTGGGATTTCCGAGTTTGATTATAAACTTCACAAGTGAATTATGCAATCAACAATTGCGTCATGTATCCATGCGCGCAAACGAAGACGCTTTGTCGTAGGTGTAATGGGGACTTCATTGTTTTTTGTTTTTTTTAACCCTTTACCTAACATGAAAAGCAGACGACACTTGCAAAATAAATTCTTGAATAACTATTATTTTCATGTTTTGTCTCAAAAACATAGGTTATGATCCCTCATTGGGCTAGTTCCAATGACGAGGGTCATAACCTATGTTTTAGAGACAAAAAATGAAAAAATAATGAAAATTAATTGGCGATTTTTGAGAATAGCGCTGACGGTACGTTAGGTAAAGGGTTAAATAATATAATTATCGTTAATAATGAAAAGTAATAAACAGAGTAATCGCTTGACTGGACTGGTTACGTGAAATAATTCATTCGAGGCGAGGGACTATATTGTAAAACACTCGTGCGCATTCGCGCACTCGTGTTTGTACAACGTCCCTCATCTCTCATGAATTATTTCACGTAACCAGTCCAGTCAAACGATTACTGTCTATTTCAAAGCTTTACAATGATTCGATTCGAAACCAGCTCAGTTATTCGAAATAAATCGAACTGCGGCGAGTTTTGAAACTTCCGGTACGATCAGATGCGACCACTTCTATGCATGGATGGGCGAGGGCTTAACGTCGCTTCAACGACTTAGCCAATGACGCGACATGAACCCCAAGCGAACCAATCCATGAGGCTGAGAAATTGTGAGAGTCCACTATTTAATCTCAGAACCAAGGAAGTTTCAATCTGAAACCATCCAATGTCGGATTGTTTCGAAATTATGGACGAATACGCGCAGCACCCCCAGGCTATCGCTTTGAGCAGATCAATTACCAAAATGAATTTTAAGGTAGGATTTCATACATTTCTTTACATTCTCAAAACCGTCCTATACGGTCCTACTATTCATGAACGTACACTGAAAATAGGCGGCGTGCGCCAGTACATGTCAAAATTTCTATGCCGGACACCATTGGTTGTCATAAAATATAATCCTCAATCTTTCACAAACAATTGATTTTGATAGGTACACCTACTTGGATGTGCGGCTCAGTAATATGCTATAGTCTAGAACGCAGATGTATTGATATAATTAGTGACACGGCCATTGTATGGTAACAAATGAAAAGAGAATTTCACTCAGTTTCGAACAGTTTGCTTGATTCGATTCGAGATGTCATTCGTGCAACAAATCGTGATTTCCCAGGGCACTAAATGCAATTTCCTTGAACAATATGTCTACTCTCGAGTGCCTAATAATTTTACAGGGCAAAATAATAGTATAGGGTGGAAACTTTCATGAAAATTAATAGTAGTACAGGGTCGAATAATAGCATAGGATGGAAAATTCCAAGATGTGAGCCATGCTCTGAACCGTTTTTATAACACAGGCGTTTGGTGCCCTTGAAGTGGTGAAGGGCTAATTACTTTCTGTTATCATAATTTTCACATGGATTTGACTTGTTGCAATTTATGGGAAAGTGCCTGTTGGAACTCTCCCAAAACTTGCACCAAGGCAAAACCTTATGGACTAATTAATTCTGTTTCAGTGATGGTATGAAGCACATCCACTGGGTACTATATGTCTTAAAGTTATGGTAGCAGTACTTCATAATAAAGCCCAAATATATGCTTCTATCTCTCTACCCATTAACATTTCCATTGCATCCTGTGTTGCCTGTACATGTGAATGTACATGTACCTTACTAATTTGTTTTGGTGAACTTCTTGAGATAAGCAGCCGCTCTGCACAGTCGATTGCTGAATACTAATAATCATACAGGGTCAAATAAGGATCATACAGGCGGGAGTTTTGTTCGAAAAAGAATAATCATACATGTATGATTATTAGGCACTCAAGAGTACATCACATCTTCAGAATTCAAAGTTTTGTTTGATCTAATAGGCGAACGTGCGCTAAAGCTATTGCGCTAAATGTGATTAAGATGGGAGCTAGCCTGGGCTCCTGTTGTGCCAGCGCCATAGACATAGATAGCCTGGGTGGGATTACCTTCATCCTTCCTCCAAAAAAACCCCCAAACCATACCCCGACTCCCTAAAAATCTTGAACGCTACAAACTGCATGTTGTGACAACTAATGACATTTATACAACAAATGAAATCACTGAAGACATATTACACTTGGTGAAAATTGACGTTCTTTGGAACCCCATATTATCTCCAAAGAGCGCCATTTGGCGTTTATTTTTCAAAAACATTATCGGAGGTTGGCCCAGAACTGGGCCTCCCTTCTGTACTTTTGAAATATATCTCTTGACTCCAGCGACGCGAGAGGGACACCGCCTCCATATCTTTCCCCAGCTCAAAACTTGATACAAGTATAAATGCTTGAATTGACTCTCCCAGGAAATGATCCCTGTGGCCCTTTTCCAATATCGAAACCTGGGTAAGCACTAGGTCTGTACTAAAATGAAGTTGCACGAAATTGCAGTTTGGCAGGGGTTCGAGAATTTGCGGGCCTGAATGACAAGTTGTAAAAGCTTTAAATTCAATTTCATTAATTGAGAACATGATTGGAAAAACGTCGGAAGGGACCCCATGTTTGTGTCTCCCACTGTAAATGCCAACAATTGTGCATGGAATTTCATAGTGGTCAAAATCGTTGCTAGTTTATTATTTTGTAAATGACTAAAAACCTTTGAATTATGATCAGCGCGAAAAGCGAAAAATATAAATAAAATGAAAAGAATAGGAAAGTGAGAAATAGAGGATATGGAATGAGTGTTTTTCTCATATAATATTTATGAAACGAGTCTAAGAATTTTCCTTTTTGGCGAGCCTCTGGCGAGCCCAAACTGAAAATTCGGACGAGTTTCATAAATATTATATGAGAAAATACTCATTTCACATTCTATTTATCAAATGACACACACACGCACAAATTAGCCACTTAGTATGACTTTTTAACCCATAACCTAAATGGGTTGCAGACGGCACTTGGAAAAAACATCCTCGTATAACTAAAAATTTTCAGTTTTTGCTTCCAAAACATAGGTTATGATCCCTCATTAGAACGAGCTCGTCGAGCTCGTTCCAATGAGGGGTCATAACCTATGTTTTGGAAGCAAAAAGTGAAAATATAAAAAAAAATGAATGGCGTTTTTCTTGTAGGTAAAAGATTAATACAATATGACCCATCCTAAATAGGACAGATAACGTAAATTCTCCATACTGAAATTATGCAAATGTGACCCAGTTATATTTTTGTTTAGCCAGTCAAATTGTCCAGTTTTGAAATTGACCAATGAAAGCTTCCAACTCTAACTATGCAAATTGTGAAAATGTGGCCCAGTTGTATTTTGTTCAGCCAATCAAATTGTCTAGTTTTGAAATTGACCAATGGAATTGACGGAAGGCTTTATTTATCACTGATTAATATGAAAACAAAATATCAAATGTTTTAAAGTGAACAAAACGGACGAGTCATGTGATAAAAAAATAATAATAATCATTAACAGACGAAACTTTAAACTTTCTTTTGTATATGAGCTAGGAGCCATAACTATCTTCAGATAAATATGCAAAAGGTATCCTCAAAAGGTATCCTAAAGAGGTATCTTCAAATAGTACAATACCATGCCACAGGTATCCTTATATACTGAAATGTGTCATAGAGCAGTATTTGGGGTCGATCTTTTGAGCAATTGGTCTATAGTGCATTGGCTCGATGGGATTCGAGTCAAAAGAGTATTTGATCATGGAGCAATTGCTCTGTAGCTCATTTGCTCGAAGGGGTTTCAATGAGTTTCGAGACGTTCAAGCAATGCTTGGCCCAATTACTGCTCGATTGTTTTGGGGGTTTGGGAATCAAAGAAGGCCTTCGTTGTACACAAGAGAGATAACTCCGTATGGTTAGGTACAGATTATGGAAACTCAAGCAATCTGAGAGGTCAGTTAGTTACAGGAAAAGTGAGCTGATTGGATTTCCTGGATAAATGTAACATATGCGGTTGGAAACAAGAACAAGAGTTCCCGAAATAGGGTTAGAACTAGCCAGAACATGCCAGAAAAAGCTAAATATAGGAACAATAAGCAAAACTGTGACAACCTATAAACTCTTCTACTCTACTGGAGTATACTCCAGAACAAATGAATAGAGTCGAGCAGACTATAGCATAGCTTATAGACACGTAGATAGAAGCAGGGGATTCTGAAATAATCTGAACTAGTAAAAGTTGTCGGGTCTATTTGGGTAATAATATTGACTCTTGCACAAATGACCACGTCTTATAGCTCTAAGTGCTACTCCTACGAGCCCAAAATGGGGAAATCCATGTCCGTTTCGGAAGTTTTTAGGTTGATTTTGGTGATTTGGAAGGATTGTCAGGTTGTTTGTGGTAATTAGATGACGGCGGAGACACGTGTCACCCTAACAACACGCGCCGCGCATGCGCACTAATACCACACATCACTATGGAAATGACGTCACAACATGTCCAATCACGCGTGCTACCATGACAACACAACATGTCGTAACTAGGTCACGTGGCAGTGTCGTCACATGAGATCATCCACAAGATCATCCTTATAATCCCTAAAAACCACATCACATATTAGTGCCGTGGTAGTAGTGTACTTATCACTACACTACTACCGCTGCGTGTCCGGGTTCATATCACTGCCATACTTGTCTTCACAACTACGAGGAGCTCATCATCTCATCTGGCCAAAAGATGGGTGCCGACGTCCAGTCGGTTGTAAAATAGGGGGTGCCCTGTAAGATGGGTGGTGATTTCTTGACAATTGGTCAAGTGGTAACATTTTCTTTGATCGGATTTATAAATAGCTTAGTAGATATGTACTAGAGAATGTGGGTCATGTTCACATCGTTCCATTCATTGTATGAGAGAGGTGTGTTATCGGTAAGAGATTTAATTGGCTGTTATAGGGGGAATCTGGCCTTTCCATTGGATGGTATAATACAGTCGTGGCGCGAAAATATGCTCTTCAAGGTAGGTTTCCTATTAAGTCCGCGTTATATAAATGTTATAGAACTTTAGTTTAACGTCTTCTGAGAAGTACTCGTGTATAAGTTTGATGGTAAAAGAGTTTATCAATCCTATCCGGTGGATTAAAACAGCTTAAAGCGCGGCAAAATAGCAGGAAATGAAGTAAGTTAAATGCTTCGAATCGCGATCAGAACGTCTGATAAAACGTTGAAAAACTCCGAGATAACGGAGGGGAACCCGAGTGGGGATGCTTGCCGATATTAGGCAATCGGATATATCGTTCTAGCAGCCTATGCATTGGAGAAGGCAGACTGCTGGCCGTACATGTTATGAGGTAGCATCAGAGAGATATTAAGCTAGAACTGTTAACATATCATATTGCGGTCATATTAACTCATCATATCTCAGCAGTCTTGATTGAACTCACATTACTAGAAGTTATGTTCAGTTAGCTAGATATCTGAATCTAAAGGAACTATTTATCAAGGATATCCGTATTAAAGGAATTACAATGCGTTACCGAATGGGATTTACTTCAGAACTGTGCTTACCACTGTGGATTTATCGTGGAAATTCACCTAAGTTAACTTCAAAACGGCTTCCATGATAAATACTGTGCATTTGGAAAATATGTGAACAACGAGCATTCTCCCGGTGGAGTTTTTGGGACAATAATAAAGGGGGGGGGGGGGGTGCAACATTTTTTTGTACAATTCAAATACAATATATATACGTTACCCCAGCGCATGTTTGTTTGAACAATTTGAAGTTATGAGAAATGGCACCACACGCAACAGTTGAACAAAGCCAAAATACACATGTCATTGATCGTAGGGTAAACTAATCGGCAGTGTACGGAGGATTTGAAGAGTGATATACCCCGGGTGTACCGCCCTTTCAGTCAGACACCCACTGCCGGTGGTAAAGCCTTCCGATAATTTGACAAATTGCTTCTAAGAGTAAATGCTCTTACGATTCTTCGACCCATCTTCGGAAGGGAATGCCAATCACACACCACACACTGCTTAATTTTAAAAATAAAGAGAGACAGTGTCAAGATGTCTGTGTCTGTAACGGCGGGTGTGTGTAGAGTGTTGTGTGGGAGAGGTTGAGGATGTGTATGCGTACATGCAATTGTGGATCAATGTGTGTGTTGAGGAGGACCAAATATTACGTTTAGGGGTAAATACCCTCCCCCCCCCCCCCTATCCATAACAGCACCACCGATGTGAAACCATCTAAAACAAGAGCTGTAAGCACCTCTTTTTATATAGTACATTTTACTTATTGCCCAGTACTCAAAAGGAGGGTAATCCGGGTAGACCGATCGTGTAAGGAATCGGAACCTCCACGGAAAACATACTCAAACTTGTTACAAGGTCTCTCTCGAGTTTTGTACAAGACAACACAGATTTTCCTTTTCTAACTTCAAGAGTTGGGGCAATCAAGGCGAATAGCGCCTATTTCAAAACACCGCAAACTCAAGGGAATTAGGGTTAGGTAAAATATATTTCTGTTATAATCTTACACTGACTCTTTACTCTAACTAAAGTCACGACCTGGAATTCCTTCGTTTGATTTGACCTTCGTGGACTCTAAAGTTGAGAAGTTTCAGTTTGACCCTACATGACTGGGCCGGCATATACGTAGCCAGGGGAGATACGACGGGTGCAAACTCACCTCCCCACAAAATTGGAGTTCCGCTCGAGGGACTATCTCCTATTTGTGATTTGAACATTTTGATAAGATGGGGCGACCTCGCACACTCCGTTACATCGGCTGAGCCAACGAGAGTACGATGTATAGGAGTAAATTGTTATAAAACATAAATGTTCTCGTTTGTGTGTAGTTTCTGCGAGACGCCTTGGAGCCATATTGATACTTTTTGAATGTCCTCGACTATAAACTTGTGTGAAAATGCCTAGGCATTTCACAGTCTTGGAGTTACCGGCCCTGCATGTTATATCGAGCTTATCGATGTTTAATATCCGCCAGAATAATATTTAACAGATTTACATAAATAGGTATAATACATATCTGGAAAATAAAATATATCTATCAACTCAGTCGATCTATTTTTATCTATTATTTCACATATAATAAGGTAAAAGAACGTATGTTTTAGATCCTACATTTTACATTATGTTTTCAAGATCCTACCACAGAGCACCATTTGATACTCATTGTCAAAATCATCATCGTCACTTAGCGGACCCCCCCCCCACCGCCCCACCCACCCACCCACCCCCCTCCGCATAAAAACTGCTGGCTACGCGACTGGCCCGGTGGAGAAATTGGTTACATATTGAGTCAAAACTATGCAACTCCCTCAACCGTACAGAGCCGCATTAGCCCAAACCTCAGCTTTGTGTATTGCCCTCCTGTACTCTTCTCTTGGTACTAGGGCCCCAACTTGTGGTATAAATCAGTGAGTAGGCGCCCTTCGGTTACCCCCTCCATACCTACCCCAATATCGAAATACTCTCAGCGTTCCCGAATAACACCAAGGATATCTTAGAAGCTAACAAAATCTCCAATGATTTCGCTGATAATACCGTGCAAATTAATCCCAAACACAACTAGATGGAATACTCAATTTTTCATCAGATAATTGCATCTAAGTACTTAATCCTACAAACCTCACCTCATGGAAATGCGCGCGAACGTCCTTTGTAAATTTCCCGTGTGTCAAAGAATGAAGAAAGGATGCTGGTTTTATTTACAATGACTTAGTGGGGGTTCGGACCCACGCCGTGAGAGTTTTCTTCTTCTGCAAGTTTGTGTTCTATATACTCACATTATTGAGGTTTTACAGTTTGGACCATGAGGCAAGGTTAACTAAATGATGACAGTTGATCAGATGTTGAAAAGCAGTTTCGTTTGAAAAACTCTAACTTCCAGATTTGAAGAAAGAGCTGTCTGAGTGTATCCATGTTAACCCTTTACCTAACAGGATAAGCAGACGACACTTCAAACAAAATTCTTGAATAACTCATTTTTTTCATTTTTTGTCTCAAAAACATAGGTTATGACCTCTCATTGGAACGAGCTCGGCGAGCTCGTTCCAAAGAGGGGTCATAACCTATGTTTCTGAGAAAAAAATATGAAAAAATAATAAAAATTAATTGGCGATTTTTGTGAATAGCGCTGGCCGGTTTTGGCCGTTATGTTAAGTAAAGGGTTAAAGTGGACTGTGGGATACCAAAATAGACCAATTTATTATATGCTAGCCTGTAAATTATCGCAAATGATCTAAAAGATATTTATCGATAACTATCGACTCGATGGATATCAAAGAATATCCCTCAGTAACTTCATAAATGACGTCACGAACGTCACATCACTTCGCCTTGAAGGAACGATCAGCAGAGCTTCATTACTGTTTTGAAACGTACGCATTTGAGGTCGAATTGGACTTAATATTGTGCAATAAAATGTCCCGTAGCATATAATAAATATAGGATACCTACTGTTTTTGAGTGAGTATCGGAATTATCTCATAAGTGGCTGCAACGGAATATTAGTTTTCACGAGCGGCTGAAAGCCGCGAGTGAAAAATTAAATTCCTTTGCAGCAGAGGGGGGGGGGGGGGGGTTAGGAAAAAAATTGGAGACACCGATGCCAATTTTTTGGTTTTGACCGGTCGGAGGACCCACCCACCCACCCCATGTAATTTTCCCCAGTTTTACAATTTTTTTCCGAGGTTATCTGAACCACCCACCCCCACTAAATACATGCTTCTACATCATCCTTCCCACCATACTGCACCATAACCAGTTTTATCATACATTGATTGACCTTGTACAGTAGGACAGGTCTTGAAAGAACATCCGTTTTATCAGACCAAAGTGGTCTCTTGAGGCAGATGATCTCCCATAACAAATCAAATATAGAGTAAAGCTGGTATGTCCAGATGTGTCCATATAAAACATGATCTCCAAAGACATCGGTCTCTTAAGGCATGTTCTACTGTAATTCATTAACACTCTTGAATGTCATATGATTAACTTTTTATCTATAGTTATCTCTCCATGTGTTTAGACATGTTGTAGAAACCAACAATATATATGGTATTCGACAGAGTTCAGAGAGCTTTGTAAAATATCATACGAATTGTTGTTTTTTTTACGAAGGTTTGGGTGGGGCATGGCTGGGTTGGGGGGGGGGGATTTATTACTTATTTTAAGTCCAGCCCTAGAAGATCTGGTACATGATTTTGTTGACACCTGTGTTCCCAGATGTGTTTGAAATAAATTAGCAGTTCAATCAGGTTCAATGTTTAGTAGTTTTTGTGTTACATACTTCCTACAATGGCAATAAGAGTCATTGGTGTTTTCCTAATAGGTCTGGATACATCGTTGTACAGAATTGCTCCTGCAGTTGAAATCTGTAACTGTTCCGGACTTCACATAATTGTCTTTGCTCCTCATCTAAACCAGCCGATCTCACCAGGGTGAACATATTAGAAATTCAATCAAACGGAACACCCTCAAGATAACTTATCCTTAGAGTGCAGTGTTTGATAATTGCAATTAGTGATGCATTTTAACTTGCATTATTCAATATGTCATACATTGTATCACTATAAGGCGAATAAGGCGAATCATAGCTCAGCCGCAATAACAGTTATATAATCGTATATAACCCATGGTAGGTACCCCCTGATAACTTAAGTGTCTTTTTATTGGTTCGTGAATGATACTTCACTGATTATGGTATACAATTTTGCCCAAACGTGTCTGAGGAAAAAATTTGCAAGCATTGGAAACATTTTTTTTGTCCTCCTTGGCCACCCACCCACCCCGGCATCAGTGTTTTGCAAAGTTTTTCCACCCCACCCCCCCCCCGCCCCCGTTGCAGCCACTTATGAGATAATTCCGATACTCACTCAAAAACAGTAGGTATTCTTTTTATTGTATGCGTTGCGTTGTTTTTGTTGCGATTAAAAGAGGTAATGTGGTGTTTTCATTGCAATCAAAAACCCGAGGTGGAGAAAATGATGACAATGTCAACAAAAATCAGCTGACGCAGCTGACCCATTTACTTATTGCCGATTTCAAAATGAAACTACCACACAACAAAATAGTTCCACATAAATCCCCTTAGAAAATGGCTATATTGTCAGTTACGCACACAAAACCAACCAACGCGCATGAAAGTGGTTTATGACATTCCCCCCAAAACAATGGGTGGCACATTTATTCAAAAATAATAACAAAAGTGAACTGCGAAGATGCACATATATAAGGGAATATCCCTCTGTAGATCAATCGAATCACGCAAGAAAATTAGTACGAAATTATTCCGCCGACGAATGTACTTTTTAAAAGATAGCGAGAAATTTTTGTCTGCATAAAATCATTCTACATGTAAATCCTTCAAAATGCATTTTGGAGCCCAACCTCCCCACCCCATGTGAACAATGACTTATAATAAAAAAAATCTACACTTTTGGAATGAATACCGAAATATTTCATTCATGAACATGAAAAAATTACATATTTCCACTCGTGGCTTTGCTACTCGTGGAAATATAGAGGGTACCTATTCTCCACTTCGCAGTAATGATTGCATAAAAAAGACCACCTTCCATCTTTTTTAATCGCGATAAAAACAGCGCATCGCGTATAATAGAAAAAATATCTTCTGTTTTGTAGTGAGTATCGGAAAGCCACGAGTGAAAACGTAGATTTCCTTGAGGCCACGAATGAGATAATCCTGGTATCCACTCAAAAACGTCCGTGGCTGCAAAAGAATTTCAGCCGCTCGTGAAAACTAAAATTCCTTTACAGCCACTCATGAGCTAATTTCGACACTCACTCAAATACAGAAGGTTAAGAAAAATCATATCCCACAAGTGAAAGATATAACGATTTATCTTCGATATAGGCCACATGGCGGTCAATTGGGCATTTTTAAAATTTTTCACTCCAAAATGCATTTTGTAGGATTAAGAGTGATTTAATGGGACAATTTTTCTTTACCGCTATGAAAAAACGCCTATGGCCACACCCTACCGCTACTTGGTGTGGGTGTGTGGTCATAGAGGTAATTTTTTGTCTGCATAAAATCACTCTATACATGTAAATCCTTCAAAATGCATTTTGGAGCACAAACCCCACCCCCCCCCCCCCCCATGTGAGCAATGACATGATAAAAAAATCTACACTTTTTGAATGGATACTGAAACATTTCATCGTGAACGTGAAAATATTATATATTTACACTCGTGGCATTGCCACTCATGAAAATATAGAGGGTGCCTATTTTCTCCACTTCGGAGTTTTGATTGCATGAGAAGACGACCTTTCGACTTTTAAGCGCGATAAAAACAACGCAACACATATAATAAAAAGAATACCTACTGTTTTGGGGTGAAAATCAGAAATATCTCATTTGTGGCCGAAAAAGAATTTAGGTTTTCACTCGCGGCTTTCAGCTGCTCGTGAAAACTAATATTCCTTTCCAACCACTCATGAGATAATTCTGATACTCACTCAAAAACAGTAGGTATTCTAATTATTTCTATTATATGCGTTGCGTTGTTTTTATCGCGATTAAAAGGCGAAAGGTTAAGGAGGTGTTTTCATGCATTCAAAACTCCAAAGTGGGGAAAATGGTCACAGTGTCAACAGAAAACAGCTGGCGCAGATGACCGATTTGGCCCCTGGTCGATTTAAAAAATAGATATATAGACAATAAACATATAGTGTGTTTTTATATCTGTGTTATACAACGAGTTGAAATATGGTTTATTTTTTCGAGGCTTCGCCGAGAAAAAATAAACCATATTTCAACGAGTTGTATAACACAGATATAAAAACACACTATATGTTTATTGTTTTTATCTGATAACAAACAGACACCCGTCTCGTGCGTCTACCCGACTTATATATGCTTCCCACGGGCCTCCAAAGAAAACCAGTCTACGAGACAAAAGAAATAGGACAAGACGCATAGAGTTGTGTCCCTTACATTACAAAATCGATGACGGCGATTGTAAAGTGCGATTGCACTTCTTGCATCATGTAACTGCGCTGGAACATAAATAAATTTCTACTATTTTATTAACAGTAACAAAACGGTGTTTCAGTAGAGTTATTCTTTTTTTGACATAGTTCCAGTTTTCTTCCGTGTTTTATGCTGTAGTCCCAATATAACAAATAATTTTGCGTTTGTTTATAATGTTTACGAAGTGTTTTTTTTCAGGTAGAGCAGACGAACTTTTAATTAGCGCAGTTCCGCGAGTACTTTTGATCGAGGCCGTGACTATAAATAGTTCGCAGTCGCCGCATACTAATTACTATTAACATTCAAGTAATTTCTACAATGTTTTGAAGCAAAATGTTAGGTTGCCTTTATTGAAGCAAAATAAATAAGAAATGACATCATCAGAGGATTTTGACAAAGTGCAATAAGCGTACAATTAAAACCTGCCCTGTGATATAACGATGTTTCATGAATGAATGAATGAAAATGGAATTGAAAGAGGTCAGAGGTCGTTCGCATAAATTATAATTATATTTCACACAATTATCTCATTAGTGGCTGAAATGGAATTTATGTTTTCATTCTCGGCTTCCAGCCGCTCGTGAAAATTCTATATCTAATTCCAGCAACTCATTCTATATTTTCTGCTATGCAAACAGAAAAACTACGGATCTTCTCTTAATTTGGGACAAAATGCGTGGACAATCCACCTGCCCACGTGATCTGATCATAATTCACTATCCGTCTACATATATAGGGCCTACTGTGCTTTCAAGTTACATGTATTTCTTTTTACAAACTTCCACTTGGGCATTTCAGTACCACCAGGCCTGTGATTCATCCCCTTACTTTCATCACCACTTTTAAAAATGTTGGCAGCCCAATGTATTCTGCATGGCCCAATGTTGGCAGCCCAATGTATTCTGCATGGCCCAATGTTGGCTGCCTAATGTATTCTGCATGGACCAATGTTGGCTGCCTAATGTATTCTGCATGACCCAATGTTGGCTGCCTAATGTATTCTGCATGACCCAATGTTGGCTGCCTAATGTATTCTGCATGGCCCAATGTTGGCTGCCTAATGTATTCTGCATGGCCCAATGTTGTCTGCCTAATGTATTCTACATGACCCAATGTTGTCTGCCTAATGTATTCTGCATTACCCAATGTTGTCTGTCTAATGTATTCTGCATGACCCAATGTTGGCTGCCTAATGTATTCTGCATGGCCCAATGTTGGCTGCCTAATGTATTCTACATGACCCAATGTTGGCTGCCTAATGTATTCTACATGACCCAATGTTGGCTGCCTAATGTATTCTGCATGGCCCAATGTTGGCTGCCTAATGTATTCTGCATGGCCCAATGTTGGCTGCCTAATGTATTCTGCATGGCCCAATGTTGGCTGCCTAATGTATTCTACATGACCCAATGTTGGCTGCCTAATGAATTCTTCATGACCCAATGTTGGCTGCCTAATGTATTCTGCATGACCCAGTGTTGGCTGCCTAATGTATTCTACATGACCCAATGTTGGCTGCCTAATGTATTCTGCATGGCCCAATGTTGGCTGCCTAATGTATTCTGCATGACCCAATGTTGGCTGCCTAATGTATTCTGCATGGCGCAATGTTGGCTGCCTAATGTATTCTGCATGGCCCAATGTTGGCTGCCTAATGTATTCTGCATGGCCCAATGTTGGCTGCCTAATGTATTCTGCATGACCCAATGTTGGCTGCCTAATGTATTCTGCATGGCGCAATGTTGGCTGCCTAATGTATTCTGCATGACCCAATGTTGGCTGCCTAATGTATTCTGCATGGCCCAATGTTGGCTGCCTAATGTATTCTGCATGGCCCAATGTTGTCTGCCTAATGTATTCTACATGACCCAATGTTGTCTGCCTAATGTATTCTGCATGACCCAATGTTGTCTGCCTAATGTATTCTACATGACCCAATGTTGTCTGCCTAATGTATTCTGCATGACCCAATGTTGGCTGCCTAATGTATTCTGCATGGCCCAATGTTGGCTGCCTAATGTATTCTACATGACCCAATGTTGGCTGCCTAATGTATTCTACATGACCCAATGTTGGCTGCCTAATGTATTCTGCATGGCCC
This sequence comes from Pictodentalium vernedei, assembly GCA_031216915.1. Taxonomy (NCBI): domain Eukaryota; kingdom Metazoa; phylum Mollusca; class Scaphopoda; order Dentaliida; family Dentaliidae; genus Pictodentalium; species Pictodentalium vernedei. The sequence goes on along the minus strand of CM062297.1, from coordinate 89,692,004 downwards.
AATGTTGGCTGCCTAATGTATTCTGCATGGCCCAATGTTGGCTGCCTAATGTATTCTGCATGGCCCAATGTTGGCTGCCTAATGTATTCTACATGACCCAATGTTGGCTGCCTAATGTATTCTGCATGACCCAATGTTGGCTGCCTAATGTATTCTGCATGACCCAGTGTTGGCTGCCTAATGTATTCTACATGACCCAATGTTGGCTGCCTAATGTATTCTGCATGGCCCAATGTTGGCTGCCTAATGTATTCTGCATGGCCCAATGTTGGCTGCCTAATGTATTCTGCATGGCCCAGTGTTGGCTGCCTAATGTATTCTGCATGGCCAATGTTGGCTGCCTAATGTATTCTACATGACCCAATGTTGGCTGCCTAATGTATTCTACATGACCCAATGTTGGCTGCCTAATGTATTCTGCATGGCCCAATGTTGGCTGCCTAATGTATTCTGCATGGCCCAGTGTTGGCTGCCTAATGTATTCTGCATGGCCCAATGTTGGCTGCCTAATGTATTCTGCATGGCCCAATGTTGGCTGCCTAATGTATTCTGCATGGCCCAATGTTGGCTGTCTAATGTATTCTGCATGGCCCAATGTTGGCTGCCTAATGTATTCTGCATGGCCCAATGTTGGCTGCCTAATGTATTCTGCATGGCCCAATGTTGGCTGCCTAATGTATTCTGCATGGCCCAATGTTGGCTGCCTAATGTATTCTTCATGGCCCAATGTTGTCTGCCTAATGTATTCTGCATGGCCCAATGTTGACTGCCTAATGTATTCTGCATGGCTCAATGTTGGCTGCCTAATGTATTCTTCATGGCCCAATGTGTTTCAATAATCATCTTATATTATAACTTAAGGTTGAACAAGTTTTTTTTAATATTTATGCAGGATTTGGAATATTTTTCTTGACATTCATTTATGTCAACAATGAACACGATCCTTTTCATTGTGGCATTTATCTCCACTTACTGTTTGTATTGTATTTTGTGGTTTCGTTTGAGGTTTTTGTTGCGAAAATTTGGGATGACCCGTCAATTTTAGGTTCCGTTGCCACTGGCTCTCCCAATCCCATGTTAAAATCATTGTCTTTGTCAACTGCTGCCAATAAAAATTCAGCGGCCCGTAATTCGACCGTGTTGTCCACCATTTCATCGAATATACTTTTAAAAACTTCCTCTCCCATTAAATTAAAGTTCCCAAATTGGTCCATTGTTTTATATTTTTACAAAAAATCGATACGCGATGTGATGTCAAATTTGTTGAGCAACTTTCGCCACAATGGCACAAACATGCAAACGTACAGAAAATTGATACGCGGTGTGATGTTAGGGGAATAATTCTGCTGCGTGTATTGGACATATAAAATGTACGTTCGTCGGCGGAGTAATTTCGTTCTAATTTTCTTGCGTGATTCGATTAATCTACAGAGGGATATTCCCTTATATCTATCGTGACGATAGATATAGAAGAATATCGGTTAAAAATTTCTCGCTATCTTTAAAAAAAAACATATAATAAAAAAGAATATTTACTCTCTTTTATTCAGTATCTCATGAGTGTGGACGTGAAATACTATTTTCAGTTCATACGATGGATTTTTTTGCGTCCTAAATGACGTTACGCTTCGGCGCATGACATCGCCTTGAACGTCGCCTTGAAAGAACGACCAGCAGCATTTTATTATTGTCTTGAAACTGTTTGCAGTCGAATTGAGCTGAGTACTGCGCAGTAAAATGTCACGTAGCATATACTATAAAGAAAATCTATTCTGTTTTTGTGAATATCGGGAATTATCTGATTCGCAAGCACTCGTGAAAAATAAAACTTTCAGGTCCACAGTCATGAGATACTTCCCGATATTCATTAAAACAGCGTAGATATCCTCTATGTATCAACCAGTTTGCCCAGGTAGTGTATCACTAAATATTTTTGTCAGTACTAGTCTATTTTAGCCACCACTTCGAGTATAGGGTTAAGGTAGTTCCGGTAATTTTCAAGTTTGCTTTATTTCGGCTGAGCAATAAGGTGAAAAGTAAGTGTTTGATATGTATGTAGGATGTTGACTCTGATAACACACACACGGCAGCTCTGCTGCATAATTTGTTAAACACCCCACCTCTATACTGCAGCTACAGTTAAAACTATAAGTCCTGTCATGAAATGCGCACAAATAGCACGTTGATATGCGCGTTAATGTGCGCGTTATGGCCTAAGTAAAGCTATCAAATTATGTACATATGGCCTGTGCACAAGCAATGTTTCAGCCAATGGACCTCCGGGTAACCCGGAGGTCCATTGGCAGAAACATTGCCTGTGTTTGCTTTGAGTAACCAGGAGAACCTGCCGTGCTTTGGATGTCATTCGATATGGCAATTGCGCGCAATTCCAACGCGCAATTAAGCCTGGAAAAGCGCACTATTCATGTCACAGTGAAAGAATAAGAAACTTTGCTATTTTATATTATGCATAGCAACGCATTGTAAAATTAGTCTATAGAAAAATGTTTTTGGTTGTAAATAAATACCCAAGATCTTAAATAAAAAAAAATATGAAAAAGAAGGATTTTTAACAGTCGGCAACTTAAACAATTAAAACATGTGCTTATAATAATGTATTCACGAACTGTGCGCTTATCTAGGATTAATTGCGCGTAGGAATTGCGCGCAATTGCAATATCGAATGACATCCAAAGCACCTCAGGTTCTCCTGGTTACTCAAAGCAAACACTGGCAATGTCCGGGTTACCCGGAGGTCCATTGGTTGAAACATTGTTTGTGCACAGGCCATATGTACATAATTTGATAGCCTTATTGTGGTCATAACGCGTAGATTAACGCGCAGATCGACGTGCTATTTGCTTAAACAATTAACTCATTGGATTATAAGAATGCATTTATATTTCTATTCTCTGGTATTTTGGGGTTGAATGACTTCTATATTTTTAGTTTATTTGATTGAGTATACCTTTGCATTCTTTAAAGTTTTATTTAGCTATCCCATACTATTTATAGATTGTTGTTTCTTAGAAATGTATTATTTAATTTCGCACATTGATGGTGAAAAAAGAGTGAAGTAGCAGGAAACTGTTTGAAGAACAAATCTGTTATCAGTTTATTACCAATGGCTTTCAATAATTTGAGTACTCAGCCAGACAGCCACTGACCTATCTTTAGTGCATGGCCGTGTCTCAAATGAGGAGTGTCAGCATTAAGTAACGTTGAGAATTTTCAGTTTGGATTACACTTATATATTTACACTTGATATGTCTTGATAATAAAACACTTCTGTTTTCATCCTGTTCTTCTGGCGAAAAATATCAGATATAGCTACTACTAACCCATAAAAATTAAATTGCTTGAAAAAAGTAACTAATGACTCATTGAATGATTACTGCAAATCTATAAAAATGACAAAATCAACTTCCATATGGATGTAGCTGTCCTGAAAAGCCTATAAATCATTTTAAAAAATGAAAGGAATGCACTGGGACCCCGGTAAAAATTTATTTCTGGCCAGTCCGACCATAACCCTCCCCATCATACGGTCATGGAAAAACATTGTTAATTACCCCCATCCCCCACCCACACCTGGGACGCCAGGGTGTATTTGGGTGTGATTTTCTATGAAGATTACATTCCCGAAACGTCGAATAGCAGGGCTTCCAAATAAGATTGAAAGTAAAAGGTAGAGAAGAACTTCAATGTTGCATAATGTACATAAGGTAGTAGTCACTGGAGTTGTAAGTTTTGAGTTCTTGTATTGAGCTGTAGGAAATAGGTGCCAGTTAGAATCTTTGTCTTCAATCTTGCTTTTTAGGTGTCATAAGGATTAAATCTAGAATCAGACCACCACAATGCAGGCTCAGTTAAATTCAATGATGTGCCAGAGAGAAATCTCACCGATGAAAATTTATTATTTAATTTCTAGATTAGGGCTGTCACGATTAATCGATTAATCGATTGTGGATCGGTCATGCCGAAATCGATTAGTATTTTTTGTTGTCGAATAATCGGTAAATTTTACCCCGTTTTAGACGTTTAATAATTTTAAAAAATGATGAAAAAACTATTGTTTCAAAAGGTAAAAGGTCAAGAACGTCGACGTTAAACCCCAAGAAGCCGTTAGAAGCATCTGTCTTTTAGGTACATTCAAAGCTTTGATGTTCTGAACTTTTGAACCGTCAGTGTAATAATCAAGACCGGTCGGCAGTTGCGAACTTTCGAAGTTCGCAACTGACGACCGGTCTTGGTTATTACACTCGCGATTCAACAGTTCAGAACATCAAAGCTTTGAATGTACCTAAAAGAGGATCGTCTTCGTTGTGTACGTGAGGTAGGTACCCTGACTTGAACTTCATTTTTAACGACTTCAAAGAGAGTGAGAGGGGGATGGAGGGGGTCGGCTAGGTTCGATTTATCGATTATTATCGATTATTTGCGACGATTAATCGATCCTAAATTAAAAAATCGTGACAGCCCTATTCTATATTGATGTAGATCTTCCCAGTGGTCGATTATATCTGTTTTGATTTTCTTCTTCCATAAATGTTTTGCCTGGTACACACTGTATAATGGAATGAATATATGGTTAACTGTATTTACGCAGTAGTTGTATTTGTGTAACCCAACTTTTTGAAGATGCTGTTTCAATGCAGCTTGCCGCTCTATAATACTGTACTCGCTTGACTGACTGTCTGATAATACATTTGTCAGGAGAGTAAGCAGCATTTTACGCTGTGCCTCCATCGGGCGTATACCTATTAGACCATAAACTTCGATGACTGGTGTGTGTTTCGACAGGTCTTGAATAATCCATTTTTTTTCGTTTTGCCACTTCTCTAACACGTTTATTGATTTTTTGTTAAAAGAAAACATTTCTCTTCCTTAAAGGAGCCTTGGAATGGTGTATGCCATCCAAATTCTTCTGGTAATAGATGGATTGAGACCACTTTTGCTGTGAAAACCAGCTCCCAAGAGAGCATAAATAGTACGAGAAACACAGCTTATTATTTCGTTTCTTCTCTGTTCATTTACCTTTCAGTTTGTTGAGAGTAAGATACCTAAATGAATATCACTGTTTTCTTCTGGTAGTTTTTGTTTGTTTAGCATTGGCGTATAACACATGTTTCAACTTTTCTGAGGCCTTTTGAATTTATAATTCAAAACAACTGACATGGTATTGTTGACAGCTATTCTGCCATCCGTTGACGGAGTTCCTCTCTGACTGTAGAAATTATTTTGAGTATATGGAGTCGGAGTCTGAAATACCTGCCATGCCATCTGCAGAGGAGGGTAGAGAGCAGAATATTGCACCAATTTTTGTCCCCCTATGATTTTCTGTAATACTACTCATGACACAATTGCTGACTACGTTAAATAGATGGAGTGAAATTGTACTACCTTGCAAAGTTCCTTGATATGTGTTGAAAGGTGAAGATAGTCGCCCTTCCCATTTTACTTGTATCTTGAATCCTCTATGCTAATTCCTCAGTATTAACCGGTGTTTACTTGGCACACCCATTAGTGCTAGTTTCCTAAATAGACCATCATGCCAAACTCTATCAAATACACAGAACGACACGCGTGTGTGAATGGGTTAATCGATATGGCAAGAGTGCCAGTGCGGAAGGATAAAACGAGAGGCCTCAGGCCTCGAGTTTTATCCTTCCGCGATGGCACAAGTGTTTGTTACCCGCCTTCACGTCTATAAAGAAATCATTATTAGAAGGACACCCAGCAATTCATTTGACAACTATCAACAAAAACATCACATTTTATCGTCAAACAAATTTGCGAGCGGAACCCATGTTACTATTTCGTCCTCTGAATTCCAATGTGTTATATGTGCTTACTGGCACATAGAACACAGTAGAACTCAGGAGACGATTTATAGCTATCGCTAGCGATTCAAATTGTAAATGCGGCGCACGATTTGTAGAAAATTCCAGTGGACTTTCGCTTCCATTTAAAAATAGTCCGCCTACGATTTCCGTTCAACTTTTCATTTTCCACATGGTTAATGTTGCTGTAGATGGGGATTTCAAAGAACAGGCGTGTAATAAAAGCCTTTTCTGGATCCAGGAGTATAACACTCGCATCAATGTGTCTTTCTTCATTAAACATTCCATCAGTATGAAGGAAGCAAATAGTGGAGAAACTCCTTCTGTGAAACATCTTTGAAGACAGTCGGCATTTCTTTTTTATTCTAGATACTTTTAATTTTTCTTATAATAATGAGTTCCAATACATGTCCAGCTTTCTGTCCGGTATGGGAGTTAACTCAAAATACTGGGATGAACGAATGTAAAAAACATCAACGAGCGCGAGACTTAACCGAATGGTTTGTGATTGCCGTAAAAACAATCAGATGTACAAGCGAATCTTCATTATTACTTAGATCATATGACAATATTAGTAATACCTTAGCCCGTCTCTAATCTGTAGCTGTTAACAGACGATCTGGTTTATGTATTTTATCCATTGTTCTTCGAGGCTTCATGTCTTAGGATTATAATTACTTGGATTAATCCATTGCATGTGTAAAGAAAGATAGCATGAGAGAAATCCAGTGTACTTTTCTGAACTGTGATTGTATTCTTTATCATCACCTTAATAAAAATATACTCAACGGGAGATTTTTTACCTTTCTTTATGACAATAAGGAGAAATTTCATTTTTTTACAACTAATCCTAGCAGTTGTGTTCTTTAATAGAGATTTCTTTCTTTCCTTTCATATTTATTTCAATTGTATTTCAAGAAAAAAATCATCAATGCTCACGTGCCTTTAATTTAGATTCATTATACATAAGAGAAGCAGAAATGACGAGTGAAAAAAAAAATTAAAAATTATGAAAATTATAATCACCTTAATGTAAAATTGTGAACAAAAATCACATAGCACATGAAGATTCCACTTTATCCGAAGTGAAGAGAAATACTCTGCCTCTTAAAAGACGAGTCTCAGTTCACGCGTAATCGGACGCTCACTTGAAATATTATGAAAAATGCTCTTTTTCAGCAAAAAAAGGAAGCAAAAACAAAATATCGTACACTCATTATATTTATATTACTGTTTTCTGTATTTATTGCAGATTACTAAAATAACGCGTAAAAATTTCACCTAACATATTCAAAGGTCAAAAAATACATTTAAACACACTTGGGGTCGGCTTTTTTCGTAAAATTTACTAAGGTTCTACACGATGTTCAGGACCAATTTTCAAATTAAAAAGGAAGCAAAAAATAATTGAGCTATAATCAACATAAACATATTACATTAAACTAGAATAATGGAACTAAATGGAAATAACGCGTAAAATATTGTCTTTCAACGGGTTATTTGTGTAATTGATGTTTAAAATATTTTGTCCACAGGCATCAGTGTTAAGATTTAGACCCACTTTTTCCTCGAAAGTGACGCATGCGCAGTAGACACCGGACCGAAAGCTGGGTACGATTTTGCCAAAGATGCCCGAGGGAGTAATTCATCTGTAGTTGGTAGGAACATCTTTAGCTTTACCACGTTTCTTTGGATTGGATTGTGTATACCTTGTCCCCAGAGTGACTTTTTTGAAGCCAGGAAAAAGATTTTAAAATCTTTTTCCTGGCTTCAAAAATGTCACTCTGGGGACAAAAATGTCACTTGAGGGACAAAACCCTATGGAGAATCCTATGTTAATTTTGTCCCTCAAGTGACAACATTGGGGTATGGGGAATTCCGTGTTAGATGCTTGTACCTATAGTGACACCCCTTACTACTATCGTGGACATCACTGAGTGGGGACTGTACTGTAAGCAATATGCGGTGCATGTTGTGCTACAGTTCCAACATCTTGCATTTCGTGAAATGTCAGACATAAATTTTGAGAAGTGATATTCTTTTATACTCTTGTCAGTGAACCACATACATTCAGTTGATGGCGAAAAGAGAGCACATTGGAGTGCAGGTAGGTGGCAATTTTATTCAACTCATTGTGATCAATTTTGTCTTTATGACTGGTTGGTAATGATTATGACCGGTGTGACAGGAATGGAAGTCCGTACGAAAATTAGTCCCTCTGGACTATTATTCCGCGGAATTATAGTCCTAGGTCTAACATTTCTAGGAATAGTAGTCCGCCGGACTACTATTCCTAGAAATGTTAGACCTAGGACTATAATTCCGCGGAATAATAGTCCAGAGGGACTAACGTTCCTGCAGACTTCCATTCCTGTCACACCGCCATTGTTTACGTTTGATTTGTGTAAAACGATGAACTTAGACGATCATCTATTAATTTTAATTGCGTATGAAAAAATTAAACGCGGAATAAAAAGCATGATAAGAATTCCATTGTTTATTTGATTGTTTTTAAAAGTATTTTTAAATATTAATTGCTTTTCATTTTGAAACAATATGAGCATGCAGAGGTTCTTTTCCATTCCTCACTGTGCAGGGTGATTCTAACTGCGGTTTTTTCGGTTCATTGCGATATGAATAGAATAAAAACAAATAATTTAGCCAATCATTTTGGCTGCAAATACATGAACAGAAAAAAACTTAATTATATCATAATATTCATTGTAATGTTTACGTGCTAGGTCTCCAAAGTACCTACAGTTAAAACTAAAGTCCTGTCACTAACTGTGCGTTTATCTTGGCTTAATTTCGCATAGGAATTGCGCGCAATTGCCATATCGAATGACAGTCAAAGCACAGAAGGTTTTCCTGGATATTCATAGCAAACACAGGCAATTTTTCTGCCAATGGACCTCCGGGTTACCAGGAGGTCGATTGGCTGAAATATTGCTTGTGCACAGGCCATATGTATAGGATTTGATAGCCTTACTATGATCATAACGCGTAGATGAACGCGCAGATGGAAGTGCTATTTGTGAGCATTTCATGACAGGACTTCTAGTTTTAACTGTACATCAACCATTTCTCACTTCTAAATTTCCATCGTATCTGACACCATTGTACTCTACCACATTTGTATACATTTTTTATTTGTCTCCCCCCACCCCACACCCCTGCATGCTTATAAGTTTATAGAATACACTCTAATTGCTAAGTGGTGATTTCTCCAATTTCTCATAAAATTCATTTCTTGCAATAGCCTCATTCTCTGTCAGGATACACCGTTGAGATTTCTTGATTTGTTTCAACTCTTCATGACATGTTCTGTGATATGGTTTAACTTGCTGATTCCATTGCCAGAATGTAAATTTTATTGCCTTGTTTTAACTAATTCAACTGGTAGGAAATGATTTGACTTTCTTTATATGAGTCTTGCTGCTATATCTTCCAACTCAGTTTCTTTCGGATGGTAATAAGATGTTATTTTTGTTTGTAACTAAAGCTTCTATATCATAGACAGCCTGAGTGAAAGCTGTGTCAAAACTCATCCGCCTAATTTGATAATCTAAGTCGTCTTTACATTTAGTAATATCGACAGACTTCAAAAGAGGCTTCCATTTAAGATCTGAATGTAAAGTCTTATTTTGTATCTTGTTATGTTCTGGTGATACCTTTAGCTTGGTGCAAATGGGAACATGGTATGGTATATTTTACATGATATTCCCGGTTCTATATCGGGAAATCGAACATATACTCTCAGCCCTTATATAAGGACTGGTGTACCAGATCAAACGCCGAAGATTACCCGTAGACAAGAGAGAAGATTGAAGTTTGTGAATATCGGTTTATTCAACTGCGCGTACCTGCAGTAATATTTCGAGCATTTGAAACGGAAAACTGATATTTTTTACATTACCACGCGGTATTTTTCCAGGGATTTCAATTCCTTCAAATTATTTTTCTTTATGGCCATCCATGCATATGTTTCATATATTTCCTTTTAGATATGATTAATTTGAATATACAAGCAGATTTGTTTCATTTTTGAAATTTATTTTGCAGAATGTTTTCATTTTTTTGGCAATGTTTACATTTTTATGTCGACGAGGTTTCCCTATGTGTTGAGCAATCTTCCAATGAAATTTCGTTATTGCTAGAAACAGAAAGTAAAATAAATTAGATATGACATCAAATAACCCAAATGGTATTACAGGTATTACAGATTAATCATTGTGATTTTCAAAGTTTTCTGACATTACCTGGTATTAATTATCATAGAGAAGTAAAATTAGCATAAAAAAACGAATGGGGAAATCTACGGTTGAAATTAGAAGTCCGTCCTGTCACGAAATGTGCGCTTATCTAGGTTTAACTGCGCGTAGGAATTGCGCGCAGTTGCCATATCGAATGGCATCCCAAGCACGACAAGTTCTCCTTGTTACTCATAACAAAAACAGGCAATGTTTCTGCCAATGGACTTCCGGGTTACCTAGAAGTCCATTGGCTGAAAAATTGCTTGTGCACAGGCCATATGTACAGAATATGATAGAGCAGTAAAAGTGATAGAGCGGTCATAACGCGTTGATTAACGCGCAGACCTGCGTGCTATTTGCGCGCATTTCATGACAGGACTTCAAGTTTTTAACTGTAACTGCGGAAAAATTCTGAAAATTCCAGAGATTAAAGTCACAAGAAAAATCATAAGGTTAATAGATTTTGACCCCCATTTTACTGATGATAAAGACGCTCGTCCTGTTTGCACAATTTGCCTTCAGTTAGCTGATAAGCTTGCGGATGTCCCAGATCGGGACAATATAATAAAATTGCCAGAATCCATTGGGAATAGAAATGTTGAAAATGATTCAAGTTACCCAATTTCACCTCGTGAATTAGCACTGGATTCCATTCCCAAAAACATAATAAAAGTCAAGCTTCTACAGTACGTGGAGAGTGTATTATCACTAAATCACCCGCAGAGTAGAGATTCCACCCAAGCAATAATTGAATGTTTGTTGCAAAGCATAACAAGCACAAGCAAAGTTTCAGCCAATGGACCTCCGGGTTAAACCCGGAGGTCCATTGGCTGAAACATTGCTTGTGTTTTTAGTCAATATACACAAAATTTGAAAGTTATAGTTTGGGTGATAACTCCACTCCGCGGGTGATTTAGTTACAATCCACTCTCCACGTACTGTAGTTTCCATGAAGATGACGCCCTAGTTAAATTTGTCCCTACCTGGTCAACATTAAAGGATCCAAGCGTTAGTAGCGAGCCTCAGTCTGACAAAAGTTAATTTGTCTCGGGTAATTTCAAACCTAAAAAGCAAAATATTACGGTTGCATCAGGTTTTGCAAGTTCACCACTAGCTTGTAATCCTTCTGATTTAGATAGAATGTAGATGAATTTCATAATAGATGGGACAGACATCAAACTTAGGAAATAATTATCCCCCAACTTTCAGACAGCGGGATTCGACAATTTTTCGAAATCCAAATCCCGATTACCAATCTGATAACAGCAGAGGTAATCCTGACTACCCCCTTTTATCCCCAAAGGCAGAGAAGTAACAATTTTCATGACCAGAGACAAAATGTTTTTCCTCCACTGAATTACCAAAAGCAGGATGGTGGGGATGTTCAATATCAACGCCAACCCGGACAGAATGCATTTCAAGGAGTTCCAAAATTACCCAAAAGTCTAGACGATTATGGATATACTGATTGGCAATCTTTCAGATTAAAATTTACCAATTTTGGAGAAATGCAAAGCTGGTCAGAAAAGGATTGTAAAAAGAACCTTTGTTGGTGCTTAATGGGGAAAGCTAGTGAATATTATGCAACGAAAAGCAGACAAGACCCCACAATGAATTTTCAGGAGTCACGCATAAACAGGAAACATGCTTTGGGATGTACGAACTTCCCGAAACAGCACAAATTCAATTGGGGCAAGCCCGTCAAATATCGTGAAGGTCTTTAGAAGAATAGGCCGATCAGATATTAACCCTTGCCGTAAAAGCACATCGCCATTTACCCGAAGAACATATGTTTAACCACGCCATAATAAAATTTTGTCATGGGTATTTGGACAAGGATGCAGACCTCTTTGCTGCTAATCTGAAACCAAACACTGTAGAAGACGCTATTGATAAAATTAAATGGTACCAACATACATCAATGACAGTATATGGACAATAGCCACTGGATACACTATCCCGGAAAGAGGCAGTTCATCCCCAGTTTTAGAATAACACACGAGAGAGCTATGCCAATGTTCATTTTGCTAGAAAAAGTAATCAAATATTCAGAACACTTCTGAGTATAGTAACAGGGAAATGAAAAAACTGGTAACATATTTTGGCACTTTTACTAAATCAATGACTGATGGAATGGAAGCTATGCAAGATTCGGTAACCCATTTGGGTGAATCAGTTTCCAAAGTTCTCAGTGTTCGGATCGCGGTACGGGACACAACCATTATCAGAATCGCTCTCCTTCGCCGCGACGCCGAACCTGTTTTTAATGTGGATCTCCCACACATTTGGGTGTCCAACTAGGAATATTAAAAACTGACCAGCTACAAAGGGGGGAAATGTACAAACTGATTTAGTAGACACCCCAAGTAAAACCCAAGCTGCGGTGACATTCAGTGACGAAGCAGTAAATTTAAGCGACAGCGGGTTGGACACACGGGCCTAGGCACGGCCCCAGCAGATTCTGGACAAAACAAAGAAATTTCATCTCCTGATCCAATTTTAACAGAATCTCCCAAAGATATCCCATCCCACTCTGGAACATTTCCCGATTTACCCAAAGATGTCCCATTTGACGCTGGGATCCAAGCCTGCTTTGAAGGAGATCAACAAAAAACTGTTGGTGGAAATGCTAAAAGCAGGGGTAATTCAGCCGTCACTTACTGAGTGGGCATCTGCCCCCGTTTTAATAAGAAAGGAAAGTGGCACTGTACGATGACGTCTTCATTTTAGAAAGGTTAACCCTTTACCCAACGCAAACGACATCAAAATATATTATTTTAAATGTCATTTTTTTAAATTTCTCAAAACTTTTCAACAAGACCATATCATGTGACCCTCGTTGGAACGAGCTCGTTCCAACGAGGGGTCATATGATATGGTGTTGTTGAAATTTTTTGTAAAATAATATTTTTTCAACTGCTGAATTTGCATATTACCCGGGGGGATGCGGCGATTCGTTTGGTAAAAGGTTAATGCTGTAACAGATACAAATACTTATACATTACTCTCAAAGATGATTGTTTAGAAACTGTAACTGGAAATAAGTTGTTTTGGCCGTATTGACAGAAATCAGTCTTATAACCAGGTGGCAAATGCAAAAGAGGACAAACGTAAAACAGCTTTCATAACCAAATATGCGCAATATTAATTTTTGACAATGAGTTTCAGTTTGTGTGGAGCCAAAGTTGTTTTTCTCGCGTAATGAATTTGGTTCCAATAGGTTTAAATTGGGATATAGTCCTAGCCTTTCGAGATGATATCTGTGTTCTTGGAACTGATGTGCAGAAACATTTTAAAAATCTTGAAAAGGTGCTTGCTCGCCTACATTAGTACCAATTGAAATTGAAAACTAACAAATGTATAAAATCAGGAAAAATAATGAAAAAGTGTTAGTATGATGCTTTTGCTAATAAGACGGTTCCATTCACATTAGACACTGATGGGTCGAATTTAGCCATAGGAGCCGAACTGATTCAAATGCAGGGTGGTCAAGAAAAGGTAACAGCTTACCCCAGCTTAGATCACAGCCCTGAACAACACAGGTACTATGTAAATCGCAAGGAGCTTTTTGGCGGTTGTCAGATTCACTCGACAGTACAGGCACTGGTTACTTGGTAGACATTTTACAATTAGAACATATCACAGTAGCCTGACTTGACGAGGACTCCTTCTCCATCTTGGGAGGGCCCAACAAAGGCTGCTAGGCCCACCCAAACTAGTAGGTTCCAGGCCTCCTGCACTCCAGGAAGACTACAAGTGCATCCTCTGTGGACTTTACAAGTGTCTCCCCCTGACATTAACCCTCAAGCTCCTCTACAAGCCACCAAAACGGCGTGGCTTGGACTCAGTTTGTCCCATCCCCAGCTGTCATGGTAGTACCAGTCAGCTACGGAAACATTGCGAAAAGCAGCAGCTGCCTCTCGGAATGTGGGAAAAGAGGACAAAGAGGGATCAGCAATTCCAGCCAGAAAAGGTCTTTTCACCCTGGAGGAAATAGTTGATCCCCTGGGAACGCCCCTGGTGGATCTTTTGGAGCTAGTCAACTGGGGCGTTCATACAATTCAATAAGTTCCCGTTGACGGTTTCGCATGCTTGTGAGGATCGCATGCGATCCATTGAGAGCCATCGGGGTTTTACATCCCTCACACCCCACTCGACAAAGCTCCAGTGTCTGGTTACTCCAAAAGATTTGTAACACTGGAGAGTGCTGATGTGGCTGCCAGGTAAAATGGAGAATCTATAGAAACTAAAAAAAGGAAAATGTGAGGCAATGCCCCCTTCTGCAGCCACATCAACCTCTTCAATATCCTGTTCGGTGGATGGAATGAGTCCGTGCTGGACCCACAGAAGGGAAGAGGAGCCAGCCCTGCGGGTCATTATTTATTGGATGCCCACTTTCACGTCGACAGAGCTCAGAAGACTCTGGGAGCACCCCAGTCCCGATTTAAAGAACGTTTTCCCCTGCAGTCTGGTAGGCCAGTGGGGGTTCCCATTCCTGTACGTGGAGGTGTAGCGGTCTAATGCGACCCTCATAGTACCCCTCCATCTCACAATTGGACAGGGGAGTCTCGATAGTGAAGATTGCTATCGGGCTCCATCCTCGCTCTGTGAAAGATGACTCTTCCATGGAGTTGAGAGAGGCTGTGGGAGTAGTTTCAACTTTACTCCCACACGCCTCTGCCCTGGGAGATATCGGGCAAGACCGAACAGAACCTGAGGGGGTCTGGTCTATCCAGGATCAGGTTTTTGCTCGGCTAATCCGAAAGGCTCACATCCATCAGCTCCTAGCCCTGCATCTGAGAGAGAAAAAGATGCAATGGGCAGCGATGTCCATTGCAAGGCCCTCCAGATCTTGCCAGGAAAGGTGAACCGGAGGCCGTGCATACATTTGCACTGCTCTAGTTGGGATGGGCAAAGAGCCAAGCGTTTGCTTGGGCTTTTCGCCAATACCCATTTCAGCATTAGCCATCAGTGATACACCTTCACCGCCATGCAATGGGGAGGCGTCCAGCAAATTCCGCTGGACAAACTAATGTTGAGTCCGATTGCTCGTATTTCTATAGGCAGTCGGGGTTCAACATTGATATCCCCATGTATTTGGGAGAAATTGTTCGGCTTATCGCCAACAGGAGGGGCTGTCCCTAGATTGACTAAGGAAAATACCGAGCGGCTCTATGGGTTCCCTCCGCCGTGAGTCCTTAACCTCTCATAACTTTTAGGGAAATTCCCTTTCCCTGTCACAGATATACACCTGATGCCCTGGCACCTTGTCGGTAAACCTAAGTATTATTTTTGAATTATAATGGAATCTGTCCAAAGGTGTCTGGCTTGACAGTGTTTATTAAGCACTGCTAGGCGGTACATTGTTGGGAAGATTATTTTATTACAGGGGTGCTGACAGGTGAGCAGCTGGTATCAGTCCCTCAAAGGGAGATGTCCTCTCCCTAATATGGATGGTTCGGGTTGGAATTCTTTCCCCCAAAACCCATTCCATAAGAATTTAGAGAGGAGGTACATCGCTCATTTTTGTTGAAATCTGTGATGGGGTGTCTCAGTACATTTTGTTAAGGAAGTGAAGAAAGAAATTCCTTCCTATTTTATATCATTATCATCATTTATGGCCATTTTGAAACCAGAATCAAATTTATATCCCAAGTATAATTATAATTAATATAAAGTCGGCCTTCCCGGGTATTTACCGGTATCCGATTTGGGTTATCCACCCCAACCTATTTATTAAATTGGGCAACCCATTACCAAATGTGGTTTGGGTTGGGGTAGTTAAAAATGAAAATTTACGTATTCTCTTTTTGGTGTTATCAGTTTAAATAGGGGTGGGAATTTTCCATTCACATAATATATACTATTCAAAAATGTAGGGGCTATCCGAACTGATGTTGATATTTTCGGAAAATGGTATTGGATACGCGTGATTGGATACATCAGTATGTTACCAAGTTTAGTGTGGATCAAGAATGTTACCGGCCCACGAAAACTTCGTGCAGGTTTATCGCATGAGCGCCGCGTTAATGTCTGTGGGGAACGTTTTGAAATTTTCAAAATGTCCATGTCACAGATCCAGCATTGTCTGATCACTATGCAGTCTTGGCCGAATTGACACTAGGAACTTCAAAAATTCCTTCCAAGAAAATTACTTATCGAAAATATAAATCTATAAATACTGATGCCTTGAAAATGGATGTCAGTTCATCAATTCTGTGTTCGAACTATTTTTGTAGTAGTCATGAATCATCTGAGCAATTGCTATCTTTATTTGACGAAACTCATAAGGACATCATGGCTGAACATGCACCACCCAAGTCAAAAATTATAACTCATAGGGAAAAAAGTGGAGTGGTTTACAGAAGATGTTAGAGCTGCTAAACAACAGCGTCGCAGATATGAGCGTCTTGACAATAAAACGAAGCTTGAGGTTCACCGGCAGATGTTCTGCCACCAAAGAAATACAACTAATAAGATCATCAAAAAGGCGAAGAGAGAGTACTACAATTCGCTTATAGAGGAGTCATCTGATACAAGGGTGCTGTTCTCGCTAACCAATAGTCTCCTTGGTAAAGAACAAAAAGACATTCTCCCAGATCATCTAAATACTGAAGAAATTCTGAAAAAAATCAGCGATTATTTCATTACGAAAATTCAAGTAATTCTGGATAGTATACCATCATGTGAACCACCAGAGGTTGATCATCTTGACATAAAAAGTGATTTTTCTAAATTTCACTCTGTCTCAGAAGACGACATTCGAAAAATAGTTTATCATCATCCAATAAATCCAATGATCTAGATCACATTCCAACATTCCTTTTGAAAGAGACAATTGATTATCTTCTGCCAGCCATAACCTCTATTATATCTGCACGAGGGCTTTGTTCCAAACCCATTGAGAAAAGCACTTGCTGCGCCACTCATCAAGAAACCTTCTCTTGATCCTGACAACCTGAAGAATTATCGACCACTGTTGAACCTCTCTTTCCTGCCTAAGTTGTTGGAAAGGGTTGTTGCTTTACAACTCAAAAATCATCTGCATGAAAATGATCTTTTAGAGCCCTTCCAGTCTGCATATAAAGCCAACAACAGTACAGAAACAGCCTTACTGCGAGTCAACAATGACATTGTTAAATCAGTGTCTGAGGGTAAGGCTGTACTGCTTGTTCTCTTGGATTTGTTAGCGGCATTCGACACAGTCGACCATGGAATTCTCATGCAGACATTGACACAGCATGGCATATGTGGAACTGTCTTATCGTGGTTTGCATCACATCTAGAAGGTCGCAGTCAACACATATATATCACTAAGATCGGTTCAGAAAGCAGGACGTTAAAGTGTGGTGTTCCTCAGTTCTTGGACCACTCTTGTTTACTCTGTACACTTCTTCTCTGGGTCGTCTTCTTAAAAAACATGGCATATCATATCATCTGTACGCAGACGACACCCAACTGTACATCACATTCAACCCATCTGTTCCAAGTGACTCATTCACCGCAGTCAATAACATGGAATCTTGCATAAATCTTGTGCGACAATGGAAGATAGACTTTAAAGTGAAAATGAATTACTCTAAAACTGAATTCTTAGTGATATCCGGGGTTCGCATGCCTACACCCCCTGTTTCATCAATTCTGGTTGGAAACAACATCACTGTGAAAAGTGAATCGGCCAGGAATATTGGACTGATTATGTACTCAGCTTTAAAACTAGACATCCATATCAATAAAATATGTCAAAAATGCTACTGTCAGCTTCGTAATGTTGGAAGACTGCGACCTTATCTTAACCAGTCAGCACTTAAAAAACTTGGGCACTCCTTCGTCACCTCACAACTTGACTATTGTAATTCAGTGTTAGTGGGGCTGTCCCAGAGCCTGATTCAGAAGCTTCAAAAAGTTCAGAATACTGCTGCTAGGATAATTACTGGTACCAAACGCTCTGAACACATAACACCTGCTTTAAGACAACTACATTGGCATCCAGTTAAACAGAGAACTGATTTCAAAATATTGATCTTAGTATTCAAATGTATCCATAAGCTGGCTCCAGTTTACCTGCAAGAGCTCCGCACTGTATATAAACCATCACGCAGTCTCAGATCTGAAAACCACATTCAACTAGTTGTTCCTTTTAGCAGATCTAATCAGGCTCATGGTCGTGCGTTCTCCATCGTGGGTCCCATATTGTGGAATTCCCTGTCAATTAGTGTCAGAATTTCAGAAACTCTCGATGTCTTCAAAAGAAATCTTAAAACTTTCCTATTCACTGAAGCATTCTCTTGAACCTCTGTAAGAGGCAACGAAAACAGATGTGACTCTTTATTTCAGAAAAGTGTATTTATTTCTGTCAAGCGCTTTAGAGCACTATTTGTGGTTTTACGCTCTAGAAAATAAATTATTTTTCGTACTGGACGGGCTTTCTCGGGGGTCTCTTTTCTTGGTCATCAATAGTTTCTGGTCGAAACGTAACTTTTGAGGTATGCGAAGACTGACACGTGACGAACGTTTACATGCCGTTGGCATGTTGGAATCTTGGTAACAGACAGGCAGCAGTGGCTCAAATTCTCAACATTACTCAATCGGTGATTAGCAGGTTGTGGTCACGCTACCGTCGGATGTTGATGACAGACGCCAGTCAGGTCGTCCAAGGGCGACAACAACTGCTAACCAGGATCGTTTCATCGGAACCACAGACTTACGTAACCGCCAGCAAAGTGCCCCCGAAACTGGACAGCAACTGCACCGAGCAACAGATGTGCGAGTCAGTGGTCAGACAATCCGAAATTGCCTACACAGTTGGGGATTGTACACTCGACGACTTCGAATAATTCCACGTTTCACTGAACGTCACATCGCAGCATGGCGTAATTGGTGTGGTGCTGGGATAGTCGTCGGTGGAGCAACGTCATGTTTTTCGATGAATCGAGATTCACTCTCGACTTCCACGACAAGCGAAACAGAGTGTGGCGGCGGCGAACGACCGTGCCATGACTTAACCGTTAGGCAGCACGGTCGTTTTGCTGGTGGATCGGTTATGATGTGGGGAGGCATAACCATGACATGAAGAACAGCAGTCCGTGTCATCCAAGGACGTGTCACAGAAAAGTACTACCGTAACATGTTAGCAGCTCATGTGGTGCCATGTGCGCGACGTCACGGCCGTCAATTCATTTTCCAAGGTGACAATGCAAGAGCACCCAGGGCCCGTGTCGCTACAGAGTTCCCCAAGGAGCAGAACATCACTACACTGCCTTGGCTAGCACTAAGTTCAGACCTCTCACCAATGGAGCACGTCTGGGATACGCTTCGCAAGCGCCTACGACGACAAAGCCAACAGCCCCCTACCAATGTCCAGGACCTAGCCGCTGCATTGCAGGAAGAATGGAATAACTTCAGTCAACCTGATATTGGACGTTTGGTGAGGAGTATGCCACGTCAGATCCGCGATTGTCTCACGAACCAAGGAGGATTTACAAGGTATTGAGGTCTTGGTCTGAATGTGGTAAAGCCTCTGGCTGACCGTCCATGTCTTCTACAGTGTGTGGAATGTGTGCTTATCAGACACCCGACTATCGTTGAAATCATTCACCAGATGTCACAATGCAATGCCTCAACTGTCTTTGTGATGAAAATATAAATATATTTCTTCATATACCTAAGTTTTATCAAATATCCCCTACTTTTTGAATAATATAGAAGTACTTCCTAAAATATATATATAGATATGGTAATTTGAATAGTGCCCTATCTTATAAAACTCGGGGGACTGTGGGATATTTTTCCGGATATTCCTGGTTCTGTACCGGGAAATCGAGCATATCCTCTCAGCCCGTATATAGGGACCGATCAGGACTATTTAAAATACGCTCTAGCCTCGGAGCCTATTTTTTCAATTCATGCGCCAGATTTCAATTTACGGGGTCACACTGCTGTTTGTAACACACACTGCAAGTATGTAATAGCTCTCATCATTTTCATTTAGTACACTATAGCAAACATTAATCTTCACTGTGGTTTCTGATCAAGTCTTGGCTGCCTATTTAGAAACCACAGTGAAGATTAATGCTTGGTAATTAAGACTTGAAGTATTAACTTAAGCACTCTACAACAATGATAAATGATAATCATATATATAATACATGTAAGAGTGTCTCTCTCGATTATCCATCGAAAGAATATCAAAATATGATCTGAGAAGTTACGCGCCAACCGAGAAGCCTATTTCTGAGATTTAAGAGCCAGGTCCTGATGTTTTAGAACCAAATACGCACTGGCGCATGCCCAGGTCGGTCCCTGCGAAAATAAGGACTGGCGCACCAGATCAGACGCCGGATTACCTGTAGACAAGAGAGAAGACAGAAGTTTGTGAATAACGATTTATTCAGCTGCGCAGATGAATTCCTCTTCATTAGTAAACAAGTACTTATTACTGCTTCAGAAAAAAAATATACCACAATGGTCGGAAGTTCTGGTTTTATGCCTAACAAGCTGATGCGATTGTTTAGTCATTTTTTTGCCGGTTCTTGAGATTTGGCTTTCCAGTTTGCTAAAAAAACTGGAATCAAACCCCAAAAAAACAAAAAAGAAATGCCCCCCCCCGCCCCCCCCCCCCAAAAAAAAGCAACAACAAAAAACAACAACAAAAAATATGATTATAACCAAGGGGTTGTGTATAAAACCTTCTGCTCGTAAAAGGACAAATTGGTTCTATACAGTACCAAACGAAGCAATAAAGTGGAGAGTTGGCTCCATAATTTTGATGATATACCTATGTCTTGATTGGGGGCTGGAAACTCTGTTCATTTAAATCTTCGGGATAGGACTCCTTAGTTCTTCAACGCACATTATTATTGCCGCCGTTGAGGCTGCAAGCCTAGGAGTCCTCGGTTCAAATCCCACCTGCAACAACCGCGTTGTGTCCTTGAGCTAGACACTTCACCGCCATTGCCCACGTGTCGTTGCTTACTACGGCGTACTGCACGTCGATGGTGCACCTGTCTTCAACCAATGCTAACCTTGCTTGTGAGGTTAGTATGTTTTGGAGCAGACAGTTGCTCGCCGTTGCTATCTGGTTCTCTTCGGGTACTCCGGCTTCCTCCACCCGAAAAACTGTCGTGGTCATGATTAGCCATTGTGCAGAAATATGAGACCATAAACACCAGGACATAAATAAATAACTATTACATACGTTTATTGTGATTATTCCGATCAAAAGTAGAGCAGTTTGGTCAGTCGTCTGTCGATAGTTCACTGCAAAATTGATGTATTCTCCTTTTATCGAATAATCGGTAAATTTTCAATTCCTTCAAATGCTAAGAAATTTAACCGTTCTCTTTTATGAGACACGTGCACATTTCAGGATAAACATATTTAACATCTTTCCTCATCGGGCCAAAACAATATTTCGGCCCGATAGGGAAATTTGGTAAATAGAGAGCAAAATGAATAGAACGAAACACGTTGCAGGCCTCAAGTTTTATTCTTCCGCGATGGCACAAGTTAATTAACCCATTCATATGCGCGCGTCATTCTTTGTTTATAACATGCCTTCGCGTCTACAAAAACAATTACTAGAAATTCATTTGGCAACTATCGACAAGTTATTTCGCAATCGGTTCAGTTTCGGGTGATCAATCGTCTGCTAATGTTTGCAAACACATGTGCGATTTGGGAGGAATTCCCGTGGGAAGGTTTATAAATAGGCTAAACATGTGGTGTGCGTATTTTTGTACTACCGCAGTACATGCATATTTGAGCTATTTCTATTCAATTTGTTATCATTATACAACTAATAATAATTGATTTGAACTCTCCACTCTAAGCTTTAGAAGTAATTCTCTGCATAAATATGTTTTGATTTAGTTTATTGTCTTTGCGATAGCTTATTAGAACGCAATCGTCTCGTTTAAACTACGCAGCTTCAGTGATTGAAGATCAAACGTAAATTCCAAGTAGGCGGGGTTATGTTAAGTTTTGACAGATGAAGTGACCGTCCGAAAAATAGTCCGTCAACGATTTCCGTTCGGCACATTTTCATTTTCTGCATGATTTAGTTTTGCTGTAGATGGTGATTTCATAGAACAGCCGTGTAATAGATGCATTTCTCTCGCCCTTAAAGGCCACAGTAGAGACAATAGAGACTATACAAACAAGAGTTTACCCAACGCAGACGATATAAAAAATTATTATTTTAAATATAATTTTTTAAAATTTTTCAAACAATTTCAACAAAACCATATCATGATGTGGTTTTGTTGAAATATTTTGAAAAATTTAATTTTTTCAACTGCTCAATTTGCATATTACGCGGGCGGATGCGAGCGATTCGTTAGGTAATATGATGAGTAAAAAGTCCGCACGCCTCCTTGCTAATTCCCAACAGAATTACAATGACGGGTTGATAAACATAATGGCGTCATAAACACCCCCCACCCCCACCCACACTCACACTCTTCCGCTTTCTTCCTCTCATTCCTTCTCTCTCATTCTCTCCTACTCTCATACTCTCCTTTCGTCTCTCTTTTTCTCTATTTACGTATTTCTCTCTGTCTCTCTGCCTCTCTCGCAACCATTTTTGGAGATAATTGGGGACACAGACCCCGTACCCCCAGTTCCTATGTTCATATTAGTAACAGATAAACAGACAGACCAGCATGCATCAGAGAGAAATAATGAGAAGCTGAGATACATCCCCGACTCAAGGGACGTAAAGTACAGTCATCGTTAACCCTTTGTAACTTTTGTACGTCTTATGACGTACGAAACCAAACAGCACGTTTATACTTTGTAGTCATTTATTTTGTTATTATTTTTCGATTTTTTAAAGTTTTAACCTCAAATTCTTATTTTCTCCAGAATAGTGCTCAGTGATAACCGTTGAGCCAAATGTTATCGTTGCTTAAAATACTAATACAATCCTGCTGTCAAGACTTCTTAACTGGTTAAGTGCTGCAAGCCACTATCAGGGCTTTCAAAAAATGAGGATCCCAGAGTAAAAGCCAACACTCTCATTGCTTACATTTCATATTCAGTTAAATATGGGCACTCTCCAATAATTTGTAATAAAACAAGTTTGGAATAACAAATTCAGACCACCAAAAATAATCTAGCCCTCAATCAGATAATCACTAATGTGAAACATATAGACAGAACCGCACAGGCGTTTGAATGGATTAATGTTTATCGCACGAGTTTGGTTGGGTGCAATAATACCACGAGAGGCGAAGCCTCGAGTGGTAATCTGCGCCAAACTAAACGCGTGCGATAAACATTAATCCATTCAAACGCTTGTGCGGTTCTGTATTAAGTACACACCTTCGCAATTTTCTAAAACAGGCCTTTTACGGTAATACTAAGTGAGAATTAACCTATCCTTCTGAGACGTAAAGGAAATAAAATAAGACAAAAGTCCAAATTATTCTTCACAAGCAGGAGACCAGTCTTATTGTTATTTCGTACTCTGATTGGGAGACCAGTCTTATTGTTATTTCGTACTCTGATTGAACTTTAATTCATAGTTTCAACTTGCAAATTGTCACCACTTCGATCGATGAAACACTGTTCATCTGAAATACAGTTTACCGTCTTTTTATGCTTCAATTTTACAGCGCGAATTTTGAACGGTTGATGTGATCCCCACCAAAAAGTTACCACACATTCACAAGAAACAACAGGTGTAAATCCGGAAAATCCGTCAATGAGAAATTCTGAAAAAACCTCACATGTTTATCTGACGTCCAAATTCCATGCGACTGTTGTTACTCGACTGATTGACAGACAGGTTAAGATGTTAGTCAATATTACAGTAGCCATTGTCAATTCATCTCACGTAAATTAAATTTATATCCTTATTGTCCAAGAGAAATGATAGAATTGTTCACTATTCCTGCACAAAATGTATTAAAGTTCGTGTTATAGCCTTTAACAGGGGTACAGAATCCATACGAATTCAAATGAATATCAACAGGCAATTTGTTTTGTATTTCGATTTGGTGACCTACAAGCTTGCTCGCGCAACGTCATTCATTCGAAATGACGTCACTCATAGACGCTTTCATATTCTGTCTACATTGTTCTTTATTTTGAACTGTATGTCAGTCATTTCCATGTCATACTTTTAACCCATCGGGGTATTTAATCAATAGTCAGTCAGTATTGTTCACGTTAAGAAAATAAATTAGAAAGTTTCTTTTGATGGTCGGTCAGTGAATAGGACATGAGTTTCATCAGAAACAATAAAAACTCAGATATTACGGACCGCGAACATCCACTTTACAACATCAAAATAAATGACCCATTGCATCGAAACGGACCCATGTACTGTATCCCCTGAAATATGACTGGTTCCATTCTTACATTAAAAAAGTGCAAAAATCTGTATCCCACACGTGTTTATCACACATCCTAGAATGTCGTGAACAAACCTTAATTTTAAATGGGTGTGTAATAAATCTTGTTATTGATAGTTTCCGACGTTTGACGTCGCATTTTGAAAAATGTTGAAGAAACTGAATTCCCTGTAACGTGACATTTGAACGTCAGATTAATTGAAGTCTCAGAGGGTTAAAATGAGATTTCGCTTTTTCACCCTTGCAGACACTACAAATATTCTAATTTTGTAACATCGTGAACAGTGTTGTTTTTCAGTCAATATCACGGTTTAGATTTCGAACCACACTTTTTAATCTGAACATAACGTTAATGTCACTTCTCAGTTGCGAGAAATTATTATTGGGATTTTGTTTAACTGTACTAGAGTAAATGCAGGATCTGTTGATGAACTGATGCTGCAGCCAGCGCGAGCTGTGAATCACTGACATTGAAAATAAGTGTTCCACACAAACAACACTAACAAAGCTACTTGTTGATGTCATCTAAATTCACAAGCAATCTGATGAATGTTGTACAGCATATGTGTGAATGTGTACAGCATATGTGCAATTACTGTAGTCCCGCTCCATGTTCGACACATAAATTCAATATTTACCTGCATCTCTGAAATTGAAATATTTGAGTTTTAAAAAAAATGCCTTTGGAAAAGTTTCTGCACAATTTGAACTTGGCTATGAGGTAATTATAGGTCGTTTTTATTCTGTGGTGCATGACAATGTGGGCAGAAATGCTTCATTTTAACCCTTTGATCCCTAGTGGTATCGTCCATGTCAGTTCGACGGCAGCAGTTGGAAGAGTTCAAATTCATTATTTGGGGGACAGACCAACTAATATTTTTCAACGTGCAGCCTTGGGACTGCACGTTGAAAATATTGATTGCTCTACCTCACACGATCACTTAGCAGCCATCTTGGTTAATGAAATTACGATGTATCGTGGTCCGTCCAGAGCCGTAAAAGCAGCCTCTTGGGATCAAAGTGTCAAGGTGTTATATAAGTAAAGAAACGCCATTTGCTTCGAAATTCCCAAGTGTGATATTCTGTAACTGTCAAATAGATATACACATATCATACCTCAAAATGAAGGTTGTGGTTTGTAGAATACGAAAAATATATGCATTCAAAACACATAGTTGGCAGCAAGCATACACGGTTCCTGAAAGTCTGTCACTGTATTCCTACCAGAACTGAAAATGAAAGAAAATTTCGCAAGAACAACCCGTGGGCAATATGCTTCAAATATCCAAGAACAAAGCTCGGAATTCAAAACACTTCAAGGTGCTGCGACAGGGCCGCATAAAGGAGAACACCAACACTGTCGGCGTTTTGTTTTGGAAAAAGACTCTAAATCTGTAAAACGCGTGTTTTGTCACGTGATACCGGTGTAAAAGGAATGGAAGTCCGTAGGAACGTTAGTCCCTCTGGACTATTATTCCGCGGAATTATAGTCCTAGGTCTAACATTTCTAGGAATAGTAGTCCGGCGGACTACTATTCCTAGAAATGTTAGACCTAGGACTATAATTCCGCGGAATAATAGTCCAGAGGGACTAATTTTCCTACGGGCTTCCATTCCTGTTACACCGGCAACATGACGGATATGTGACTTCGGAATTCTAGCAAATGTCTATGCTTAACTTGACCGAAATGAAATTAAATAGGATGTCGTCCTTTCCTTCAAACATCCGACAATGTTGGCATTTTCCTCTACTTAGCCGCGTCGCTGGATCTTGATGCACATGTATGATGAATTCCTGACTTTGTTCTTGGATACCTGGAGGATGTTTGGCACCGAGTTGTCCTCATGAAATAAAACTGTATTACCAATTGTAGTACGAATATTGAGCAAAATTTCTGTAAATCATTTAAGCCTGTCATCAAGTGTTCGAGCTGAAAGCGTATATTTTTCATGTTCTGCACACCACGGCCTTCATTTAGGTGTATATGTTGTGTGTGGTAACTGTGGTTATTAGAACTTTAATAAAGCAATTCAAACTTGGATATTTTGTAGTAAATTGTTTTCCGTTACATTTTTAGCTCTTTAAGGTGCAAAATAAGTAAGGACAAATATTTCATGAAATTCGCCAAGTCTGAAATTCTATAAATGTCAAATCAGTATACGCAAATCATACACAAAAGGAGGTTTATGTTGTGTAGAACACGAAATATATATGCTTATAACCACTTAACCTTTTACCTGACGAATCGGCCGCGTCCGCCGCCGTAATTCACAAAATATGTTTCAACAAATTTCAACAAAACCTTTCGTGTGCCCCCTCGTTAAAACGAGTTTGTCGAGCTCGTTCCAGCGATGGACCAGATATGGTTTCGTCTAAATTTTGTTGTAAAATTTGAAAAAATAATATTTAAAATAATAAATTTAGATATCGAGTGCTTTTTGTAAAGGGTTAAAAACATATATTTTCCGTGTTTTATACACCACAACCTTCATTTTGGTGACTAATTTGTGTCTATTTGTTTAACATTTGTGGAAATGCTAACTTTTGAATTTTAAAGTAAATAATTTATCCTTACTTACATATAACCACCAACTCAAACGTAGTTTTTCTACAACATAATCGTCAGAAAACGTTTCAAAGCTCATTAATATTCTTTACTTACAATAATTAACCCTCTCCATACTGGTGTCAAAATACCGTAATGTCAACTAGCAAAATTGTTCCCACAATACAACTGGGAATTTTTCAAATCCGATTTTGTTCTGACAGGGCTCCCTGAGCCATGTGAAACAGAATTCAATTGGTGAAATTCATAGTTGCAATATGAACCCAGTTGTAGCTTAAAAGTTTGGTATTTTAATATCCGTGGGCAGATGGTTAAGCATATGTGTCATGGAAAAGTGCTTTTCTCTGTGTGTCTCACAAACAGATGTCAACAGTAAATATAAGCATTATAAGTTGTCTAGTGCGACAGATCTGGTTTGTGTATAAAATATGTGTTAGTTGTATTTTCAGCCGATTCGTTCGTGACTAATGTTGGTAAGATTCCAATAAGGAATGATCGTTTATTTCTGTCTATTTCGTGAGTTAAATGAACCCCACAAAACAAAGGCCAAACATAGTGTAAATGGGCGTAGCCCATTTACACTATGTTTGGCTTTTGTTTTTGTTTTTTGAGGTTCATAGCTCAAGAAATAGACAACATTCAAAATTCCTCTAAAACATGATTGTGTTATTTGAAAAACACACACAAGCCCGTGCCAGTCTTCGTCTGAGGCCATCCACAGCACTTTCGTCGTACTATAGCCAGCGCGTTCCACACTTCCATGCTGCTGCAGTAAGAAAGATGAACCAAGTAATCATGAGGACTTCATCTAAAAAGCTAGATTCCAGCCATCGTTTTGGACGGTGTGCAATGGTCTGGTGGTTTAGACGCTGGACTTCTGATTGCCAGGCGGTGTTGTCGACGGTTCGAATCCCGGCGGAGGATCAGAAACCAACATTCAAATTTCGTCTAAAACATGATTGTGTAATTTGAAAAACACACACAAGCCCATTTACACTATGTTTGGCTTTTGTTTTTTTTTGAGGTTCATAACTCAAGAAATAGACAGAAACAAACGATCATTCCCTATAATTAAACTTGCAGGGCAATAAATTTAATCACTCTCTATTTTGCGTAGTTAAAATAAAAACCAGGTCGCATCATGCTCCCTAGTGATAATTAAATAATAAAGGCATAGTTTACTTACATTCTGTTTGAAATAACGATACATTTCACTATTTATTATTTATATATTGGTGCTTAACGCCACATCAGCAGCCAAGGCCATATCGTGGCGATAAAAGTATGTAATTATAAAAAAGACCATTATCCACCATGAATAATTAAAAACAGAGTCGATGAAATATAAAATGTGAGGTATAAAACTAAAGAGTGTGAAACGCAAATTCAGTATTGTACAAACAATGCTGTGTAAATCAACCTGTGATATAGATATGGAAAGACTTGAATTTTAAAAGAATAAAAACAATTTCAAAATTTATTAAAAAGGTTGATTATTTTCAAAAATGAGATAATTTTACGCGGGCTTGTGTAATAAAACAAATCTCTCAGAGATCCGACTGTGAAATATTGCCCTCTAACATGATTAAAATCTATACAATGTAAAAGAATGTGTTCCACTGACAACACTTGCTGACAAGGAACACACTCTGGTCGCATATTACCCTCTAACAAAAAGCAATGTGTAAGTCGTGTGTGACCAATATGACATCGTGTCAGAATAACATGATCTTTTCTACAAAGGTTACTGGAAGGGTAGTGATCAGAAATAGTTGGTCGGAAGCGATGGAGCTTGTTATTTGTCGCCCCATCCCATTCCGCCTGCCACATAGATCTGATGTAGTCACTAATATCTGGTTTGAAATCACTGAAAGGGATGTTAAAATCAGTGAGAGGCTTTGTTAAAGCCTGTTTTGCCGCGCTGTCTGCTTTGGTGTTACCAGCGATACCTACATGTCCGGGTAACCAGCAAAACACGATATCATAATGGTCAGACATGAGAGTTGTTAACTTCTCACGAAGTTCCAAAATGAGAGGGTTCTTCAATTTGGGGCTGAGCAAAGCAAGTGAAGAGGAAAGAGAGTCGGAAAAAATAATTGACTTTCTTTACTGTGCATTCTCGATGTGCTCAAGTGCGAGTTGAACAGCTTTAACTTCAGCTGTGAAAATAGAACTCTGATTCGGTATTCTGATTGAGGTGATATGATCACCAGTAACAGCAGCTGATGATACTTTGCCACCATCCTTAGATCCATCTGTTTAGATCCTTGTATATGCACTATACCTGGACTTTATTTCGGCATATTTTTGTTTAAACTGCAAGGAATTTGTATCAGATTTTTTGGTAGAAGCAAGGTCCAAAATAACTGTAGGTTTTTTAAGATGCTAAGGTGAAATATGTGTTTTACGATTTTCTTTTATTGTATGTGGTTCAATTTTGGTGGACTCCATGTGGGATTCAATTCTAATTCCCAATGGAGGAATATGTTCCTGGTGGCGGTTAAAAAAATCAATATTTGGAGGGTCTGTAACACAATTATAAGCAGGATTTGAAGGATTGGCCAAAAGTTTAGACACATATTGGAGAGACAATTTAATTCTGCGCTTCTCAAGAAAAGGCTCCTCTGCTTCAACAAGCATCGAGTCTATTGGGGATGTTCGAAAAGCCCCTAGACTAATTCTAATACCACTATTCTGTATAGCATCAAGTGGTTATAGAACCATAATCTAATTTTGATCGAACAAGTGATCTATAGAGATGGAGCAAAGTTTTTTGGTCAGCACCCCAATCAGTGCTACCAACAACCTTCAGTAGGTTCAGAGCTCTCTTACATTTAACTTTTAGTTGTTTTATGTGGGAAGTGAAATTCAGTTTGCTGTCAAACAACAAACCTAAGAATTTCACTTCCTTAACAACTTTAATAGGACTCCCATCAATTTTTAACTCCGGATCGAGGTGATGTTTCCGAAGCTTACAAAAATGAACACAATTTGTTTTCATCTTTGAAAATTTGAAACCGTTTTCTATGGCCCATTTTTGAATTTTGTTTAGGCACAGCTGAAGTTTGCGCTCTATAGCATTCATTTTCTTGCTGCTGTAGCAGATTGAAAAATCATCTACATACAACGAAGAATCTACCATATTCTCAATTATCTCGATGATGCTATTAATTTTCACCGAAAAAAGGGTAACAGATAATATACTACCCTGAGGAACCCCCAATTCCTGTTCGTGCGGATTGGATAACGTTGATCCAACACGAACCCGAAATTGGAGGCCCTTCAAAAAATTTTCAATAAAACGAGGCATACGCCCTCTCAACCCCA
The DNA here is from genome assembly GCA_031216915.1 of Pictodentalium vernedei. NCBI lineage: Eukaryota > Metazoa > Mollusca > Scaphopoda > Dentaliida > Dentaliidae > Pictodentalium > Pictodentalium vernedei. The sequence goes on along the minus strand of CM062297.1, from coordinate 89,661,657 downwards.
TGTTAAAAAAAGATCTTTCAAAATCCCATACGTCCACGTTGTGTCATATGCCTTTTCCAGGTCAAAGAAAGTTGCGACCACATGTTCTTTTCTGACAAAGGCATTTCTTATGAACGTTTCTAGTCTAAGCAAATGATCCACAATACTTCTCTGGTTTCTGAAACCACACTGAACATTCGCAAGCAGATTGTTCGATTCCAGAAACCAGACAAGTCGATCATTGATCATCCTCTCCATGGTTTTACACAGACAACTTGTTAAAGCAATAGGCCTGTAATTACTAGGGTTGCTGTGATCTTTATCAGGCTTTGGAATGGGAATAATTGTAGCATTTCGCCAGGAAGGTGGAAACTGGCCAGTCACCCCAAATTCATTAAAAATTGTTCCAGTGAGGAATGTGGTAAATGGTTTAAAATTTTGTAGTGTATTTCTTCGGGACCAGTGGCAGTATTCTTTGCTCTATGCAAAGAGTTACTTAATACTTCCATAGAGAAAGGTTCATTGTAATCCTCTAAGTTATTGGATGTAAATTCAATCTTTTGTTTTTCTTGCTGTTTTTTAATTTTGACAAACTGCAGGGTTACAATTTTCCGACGACGAATGTTTCGAAAATATGGAGGCCAATGTGTTTGAAATTTCTTTTTTTTTTCAAGTAATTAGGGTGTTGTTTTCCTTCAAGTGTTGTACAGTTGATTTTGTTTCTTTTCCCTTAATCTTTTTAATCATTTTCCAAATCTTAGTGATGGGTGTATTCTGGTTAATCTTAGAAACGTAAGTTTCCCAAGAACTTTTCTTTTTTTGTTTGATAAACCGTTGTGTTTTTGTCCGATTTATACGAAGTTTATTCAGATTATTTGTGGTTGGTGATTTATTGAATTCCCGTTCAGTTTTTTGGTTCCTTTATAGCCTGTTTACATTCATTATCAAACCATGGTTTGGTGAAACGTTTTGGATTTGCCGAGGTTTTAGGAATACATTTCACTAAAACATGTGCTTGTGCCATTAACAATTTTATTGACCAATCAATTGTGTAAGTTAAAAGGAACGCCATATGCCACACCCATACAAAACTTCAATCTGCTTTTCCACTTGACGGGAGGGTGCTGCCATTAAAAGCACGTAGCTCAATTTAATTCTGATTTTGACCATTTCCTGAGAAACTGAAAACACAGGTTGTAAATGTGGAGTTCGATATAAACCCAGATGCTATGAAGTTGGTTGAGCTTTGTCTCAGAAACAGTTCATTCAGGCTATTTGGAAAGTTTTGTTCGCGTGAGTTTCGTTCGCGGATTATTATGACCGGCCATTGTCTAGGTTTGATTTGGGTAAAACGATGAACGCAGACGATCACTTATTGCGTATAAACAAATTGAACATGGAATACAAAGCAGGATAAGGATTTCATTGTTTATTCAATTTTATTTTCAAAGTATTTTTAATATGATGAGATAAATAATATGAAATTTAGGCAAACCTAAAAGCGAGCGAAAGTGATGCATTAGGCCTAAAGTGCTACATTTACTGGGAAAGAATAGGTACTAACCAAATTGCGAGATAACTACTTTTATCTGCGTTTTGATTGGAAGATATTATTTTCCAGTGCTCTGATTGAAAGATAATTTTATCATTGCTTTGATTGGAAGATATATTTATGGCGTCGTTGTTTTCCGGAATTTATCCGAGGAGTTACGGAAATTGCTGCGTTCATTTTTATTTTTTCACAAATAGCGTGTAGCATTTATTGTTACTATTACCAACTGTTAGTAGCCACAACAAGAAAATACAGCAGTGCTGCGCAAAAAAGGACGATGATAATATGCCAAAGCAGTTTTACTGAAAAGACCATCTTTAAAATAATAAGACTGAGTATCACAAATGTAGTTTTATGATTCGGACCAGATTTTTATGTAGGACGTTTCGGCCCCCAGACCTATGGATGATTCTGACCATATTTCTGGCCGATTCGGACCAGACTATTGGACGATTCGATTCGGACCATGTTTGTGGACGATTTGGACCAGGTTTCTGGGCGATTTGCCCAACAGACACACAAACTACACAAGCCAGCACAGACATACACACTTCACAAGACAGCACAGACTAGCCGTTTGAATTAAATAGGCCTAGAGCTTTATGTGCCAATTTCAATAAGCCATTTTCAATAATTTCACTGAAAAAAATACCGACGTACCGGTATTGTTTGTAGTTATCACAACAGGTAATTCTGAGAGGAATTATGAAACAGCTAATCCTGTGCTTCTGGGTCATGTCAGGGAAGAGGAAAAACGACGTGACATCAACATTGACCTGCCTGTTTTTATTTGCAATGAATTTTGGGTCTGTATACCGAATTTGGTCAAAATCGGCCCAGTAGTTAGCCCGTTGCTAAGGGGCGTTCTAGTTGCTAGGGAAGTCACGTGACATCAACATTGACCTGTCTGGTTTCATTTGCAATGCATTTTGGGTCCGTATACCGAATTTGGTCAAAATCGGCCCATTAGTTAGCCCGTTGCTAAGGGTGAGCTCTGGTTGCTAGGGAAGTCACGTGACGTCATCATTGATCTGTCTGTTTTCATTTGCAATGCATTCTGGGTCCGTATACTGAATTTGGTCCAAATCGGTCCAGTAGTTAGCCTGTTGCTAGGAGTGCGCTCTGGTTGCTAGGGAAGTCACGAGACGTCAACATTGATATGTCTGTTTTTATTTGCAATGCATTTTGGGTCCGTATACCAAATTTGGTCAAAATCGGACCAGTAGTTAGCCCGCTGCTAAGGGGGCGCTTTGGCTGCCAGGGAAGTCACGCGATGACACCATTGACCTGTTTGTTTTCGTTTGCAATGCATGTTGGGTCCATGTGTCAAAATTGGTCAATATTGGCCCAGTAGTTTGCCCGTTGCTAGGGGTGTGCTTTATTTGCTATGGACGTCACGAGACATAATCAGTGACACATTAGCCCCCACCCCCACCCACCCCACCCAATATATTAAGGATCCCTTGACCCAATGAAGGTGAAAGCAATGGTGGACAGCCACCACTTGTTCTAGCGTCCGAGTATCGTTGAAAAAATGTAACCTCATTTGTCCCCGGTTCCTTTGGGAAAAATCCCCAAAAGATTGATCAGCCAGAGTCATTCTCGTGAAGTCTTATCTCGTTAACTACTTCCTACGTAAATAAATCATTTCTTCAATTGCGAATGTCAATTTCCGCCATGCGCAAACATGTCAGCGTCCTTGTGTGCCCCTTCCGTTGACAAATTTTGAAGTTGATGCCTTTGAGATGGGCTTGGCTTTGAGTTCACACAAACGGTACATACGTGTTGCCTAACGATCCTTCGGATCGCTTGCACGCGACCCTGCGGTTCGATTTCGCTCGCTATTAATTACTTTCCATGTTGAAACAATATGAGCGAACAGGTGTTCTTCTCCATTCACACTGTACAGCGCAATTGTTAAGACAAACTTTGCGGGCGTGGTTTAGGGCAGGTGTACATGCGTTGTTTTCGGTTCATTGTGTTATGAAAAGAGAAAAAAATAAATACTTCAGGCAATCATGTTGCCTCAAAATGCATGAACAGAAAAAGGTTTAACCCTTTACCCAACGTAACGGCCAAAACCTGCCAGCGCTATTCTAAAAAATCTCGAATTAATTTTCATTATTTTTTTCATTTTTTGTCACAAAAACATAGGTTATGACCCCTCGTTGGAACGAGCTCGTCGAGCTCGTTCCAACGAGGGGTCATAACCTATGTTTTTGAGTCAAAAAATAGTTTTTCAAGAATTTTTTTGGCAAGTGTCGTCTTCTTTTCATGTTAGGTATAGGGTTAATTATGTTATAAACAATTAAAAGTTAAAGAGTGATCCAAAACTTGTTTTGGGTGAATAGACAATTTTAAAATTGACTACATTTTATGAAGTTCCATTCTATTTTTTTCTATTTTAATATCTCTGGAAAGCAACAGTGGACGACTGAGGAGATAATAATAGAAATTTATATTTATTTATCAAAAAGTCAAAGTGTGCAATAGGTATCTCGCTGACTAACTCTGCAGACATTGATTTGTTGGATGACACTTTCTGGTCCTAGTTCAACTGTCTACATATAGTGGAAACTCCACCTCATGAGGGTTTTTGAGGAAAGTCACTTTCCACGTACTGTATATATGTTGTGATGCAAATTCTTGTCAGGGTGATCAGACAGACCTCACATATACACTGTGCTATATTTTTGAGATGTACAGTCTGACACCACGATAATAGGTCTGTAGTGCATTTCAAGCAAGGGAGCGGGTCTGCTGATGACAGAACAAGAAGAGAATAAGTGAAAAAGCAGTGGCATGAATTCTTGGGGGTGGGGGAGGGATCATGTGTAACACCTCCATAGCTTTACAGACACACATATGGTTGGTAGTCATATGCAATTAATTCGGTAATTCTGACAATTAAGTGAAAAAATATTCAATAAAGAGTGCTCCACTGTACTGAAATTAGAGCAAGATTTTTGTCCCCTCCCTCATGCAGTTTTGGAGATTTTGTTTTCGTATGTTTGTGTTTTAGGACCTTTATCCATGGACCATATCACCATTGTCCGTACCCGACCAAACCTGTAAATAGAGTGCAGACCTGTTCTTTCACTTTCAAGCCTCAATTCAGCCAAATATCCTAAAATGAACAGTAATACCTCTGATCCTCCGCCAACAGTCAATTGAAAAGAAAAATGGGATGAAAATGTCTTCAGCGTTGTTTCTACCAACACCTGCTGCAATTTATATTTTACTTTTTAGATAGGGAGTGCGTGTATAAAGGGAAATCATAGACTCTGCAGCGAAACAGGCAAGCTTTGAAGCCACCAGTACAGTTCTATAAAGAATTGAATGCTGTTTTGGCATCTTTCAGACCTTACAATGCTAAGACAGTTAACCCTTTCAACCCCTACAATGACAAGCCGTTTAACAATGGAAGAATGTCATCCCTTCAAACTCTTACAATGATACAGCTAAAACTAGAAGTTCTGTCATGAAATGCGCACAAATAGCACGTCGATCTGCGCGTTAGTCTACGCGTTATGACCATAGTAAGGCTATCAAATTCTGTACATATGGCCTGTGCACAAGTAATGTTTCAGCTAATGGACCTCCGGGTAACCCGGAGATCCATTGGCAGAAACATTGCTTGTGTTTGCTAAGAATAACCAGGAGAACCTGCCGTGCTTTGGATGCCATTCGATATGACAAGTGCGCGCAATTAAGCCTAGATAAGCGCATAGTTCGACACAAGATTTCTAGTTTTAACTGTAAGCCTGTTAATCCATTCAATCTTTAAAATAATGGACTGTTAACCCGATATGCACGAATGTTTGCATAACGATATTTTTTGCAGTGGATGAGCAGACGTCACAATGAACAGGAAACTGGTTGGATGGATCAGTAATAATTAATCCTAGAGCTATACAAATTATATCGTTTCTGAATCTCCCGCCAAATGCACAATGGATTCGCACATTTTATCATAGACCGTACTGTACAAGCTCGTATCACCCAGGGCGCCAGTGTTGAAAGGGTTGAAATGTTCTTCTCTCACAACAATAATGTTAAAATCTCGGTACTCCAAGACGCACTTAATCCTTTACCTAACGTGAAAAGCAGACGACTCTTGCAAACAAAATTCTTGAATAACTATTTTTTTTCATTTTTTGTTTCACAAACATAGCTTATGACCCCCTCATTGGAATGAGCACGACAAGCTCGTTCCAAAGAGGGGGCCACAACCTATGTTTTTGAGACAGAAAATGAAAAAAATAATGAAAATTAATTGGCGACTTCTGTGAATAGCGCTGGCAGTTTTTGCCGTTACGTTGGGTAAAGGGTTAACTCTTGAGCCCTAAAGGCGACTTTTCCTTCCCAGGAACTTGATACGTCACCATTTCACTGGGCAGTTTGACTGTTCGGTGAAGGTGTGGTGTAACCAATCAATATTTCAACATGCAGCCCGAAAACATTAAAGGGTTCACCCATTGGCAAAGAATATGGACTCGTCTGACTTGGATGGAAGACACCATCAGGGTTGAAGGGGGATAAATTTGCCCACAAGGGGGATGTGAACCAAATTGTAATCCACCCTCACAATGATGTTGTATATAAGACATGGTGCATTTGGAACAGTAGTTTGGAAAAATAATATTCTCATATGAACCTTCCCCACTGCACACCGAGATAACATCTGAAGGCCCCATGGCATCCCGGCGTTTAATTTTAACAAACTTGTAAACTATGTTATCAAGCATGGCAGCGTTTGTACAGGTGGTTGGTGAAAAGAAGATTCTTTCACTCCCTTTTTCCATTTTCTAGTGTTAAGAAGTGGGGACCCCATATGGGGCCCTATAATAATATTGACTACGTTTTACCATTTCCTGGCGTTAAAAGGGGGACCAATTATGGGGCTCCATAATAATACTGATGATGATTTGTTTAACCGGCTGGATGGAACTACACAAGGATGACCCATACCATTAACTATTTGAACCCTAGTGGCCGTCTTTCCGGTAGCAACATGATACCTCATAACGTTAAATAGGATGGTTGTTCAGTAAATGTGTGGGGTAGATCTATCAATATTTTCAACTTGCAGCCCCAAGGCTGCACTTTGAAAATATTGATTTGTCTACCCCAAATAATGAATATGGACTCTTCTAATTGCTGCCATTGAACTGGCGTGGAAGATACCACTAAAGTTCAAAGGGATAACATTTGTGTCGTATAGTTCGGAAAAAAAATGTTTATTATATTGTTCTATTAAATCCTGTGTGGGTTAACATGGGCTCGTGATTATTTTTGTGCATAAATCAATGCAATGTTCCTCAAATGTATGTCAAATTTCATTCAAATCGGCCAAGCGGTTCAGAGATTAAAAATCTGGGCGGGCTTAACCCTTTGCCTAGCAAATCGTCCGCATAATAATAATAGTAATATACAAAGCCAGCAGTTGAAAATAAAAATGAAAACAAAATTCAACAAAACCATATCACGTGATGCATCATTGGAACGAGCTCATTAAGCTCGTTCCAAAAAGGAATCACATGATATGGTTTTGTTGGAACTTTTTGAAAAAAATGAAAAAAATATTCAGATAAAGAATTTTGATATCGTTTACTGTGGGTAAAGGGTTAATAATCTTGCTCGTCTCATCACATTGACAACTATTTCCCCGTGAAGTTCGTTTCAGTAAACTCTATTCGACACCTCAAAAAGGAAGTTCAGAACCAAACAGCAAGTCCTTTCATTGATCGATTCAAAAGAGAATCATTGAAAAAAAAATTCACACCCCACCCATGGAGGGAAGCCCAGTGATATCAATAAAACTGAAATGACATGTAGGCTGTTTGAACCCGGCCAATGATTTGATGGAGAAGTCAAAATCAATATTTTTACGGCGGATGTAGATTGATCACCGTTGCTCTCCACAGTTCCCCGCCAGCTGGACTGAACCATCAATCATACATAAAGTTTTGTACCTCAGCTAAATATACACACATTATGTTATGTACATTATGCAAGCTATTTGTCATACCACAATTGATCCAAATTCAAATCAGCGTTTAGATGTATAAGATTAAAAAGTGGTATTGCCAAATGGTTGACGCATGCCATTTTTGTCAGTCTCAATCTCGCAAATCTATTACCCCTTCCCCTTGTCAAGACTCTCCATTGTAGTCAGTTCGATAACAGTTGGTTTTGAATTACCCAACGCAGACGATATCAAAATTTATTATTTTAAATATCATTTTTTAATTTTTTTCAAAAAAATTCAACAAAACCATATCATGTGACCCCTCTTTGGAACGAGCTCGAGGAGCTCGTCCCAAAGAGGGGTCACGTAATATGGTTTTGTTGAAATTTTTCGAAAAATACTATTTTTTCCGCTGCTGAATTTGCATATTACGCGGGCGGATGCGGGTGATTCGTTGGGTAAAGGGTTAATTGTGTTTTTGTGCTTGATTCTTGTGGTAACTAAGCTCTGTTTTACTGGTCAAATAGCACCCTAACTAAATTTGACTTTATCTCCGTGTTGCGATCACGATTAGCCATTGTGCAGACATGTGTGACTTTAAATACAAAAAATAAATAAATAAATAAGTTTGTCTTTGTGGGTTTTGGTTGTTTTTTTTGCTTACAAACGGGCGGAAATGCAAAAACAGCCATGCCTGGCGCCAAGTTTGATGGCTGTCAAAATCCAAATTGTGATAACCCCCTTCCTCGTATCAATATTGTTGCGATGCATGAAGTACGTTTTTTATTTCCATAATTACCAGTTTCATCAGTGGTCAACACTACATGGAATTTAAGTAGACCGCCCCATTGTATCACAAGATACTAAACTTTACCAATTTCTATCTGACTTTCCTCATTACGAAACGCCATCCCCTTTAAATTTGCCTATTTATCTGAATATGCCATTACTGCCGAGTGACGCATTTTTTACAACAGAATTTCTCATGGTTTTATTATTAATCACAGTAATTCTCGCCAGTTCCATTCACATTTCTCGCTGTATTCCGCGATTGACGAAATTAGGGAACTCGACATTGTGAATAATTATTCCCGTTAATTTTCATAATATCACACCCAAGCATTTACATTCTAGGAATGGCACATCATGTCTTTCACCAACCTATCTGGCATTTAATACGTTTAAGACGTATTTTAGTTAAACGAGTGCATTTTGTAAACCCCAACTTCGATCTGTTTTCTCATTGTACGGGTTTGTGGTAATTGTGCCCCCAGTTCAATTGACTCGATAGTCATATTACAACTTTGCCTTCAAAAGTTGTTATCCCCTAGTTATGGAAATACTCAGTTTGCATGCAGGATCGCATAATCTGGTCTTCTTAAATTTAAATTGTATTTATTATGCCCCCGACTTGAAAATTCGAAGGGGAATCTAGTTACCTTGAGACCTCCGTCCGCCCGTCTGTCCGCTCGTTCGTCTGTCCGTCCATACCAACATTCCCCCTTGTATCTTAGCCACTGCTACACCGATTTGAAATATATTTTGTTTTGTGATAGAGTATCATGGGGCAACGATACGTGAAAAGCGTGAGTTTCTTCCACATATGTTTTGCACAGTTACGGCCCTTTTTAACGCTTTCGACGCAGAAACTTGTTTGCGATCGGGGCATTAGCAGCGCTTTGCAATGCAGGCATCTTGTTTACTTGAAGAAACGGGACATACACCTTCGTAGCATTCATTTTTCGCACCAGCCTACACAAACTTCGAAGCGAGAATTCCTATTGAGAAATTGGTGAAATTAAACGATTCTGTTTGATCGAAGCCAGCCCGATGGTGGGTTAAAAGGGCACCGCTCAGCGCTTCGTGGCTCTCTCGTCGTTTGACAGCAGCCGATCCTAAGCGAAATTAGGAGAGTTAAGCAACAATTCTGTAGGCGAAAATTGTAAATTGTATTTGCTGGTGAAACCTATGTTTTTGAGACAAAAAATGAAACAATGTAGTTATTAAAATCTTGGACATGCAGTCAGAAACTGGAGTGGTTGGTTTCGCCAGCAATATCTAAACCTAATAAACCGAAAGTAATTGTAGGATAAGATCGGCGGTCAGAGGGACGCCAGTTGATCGCCTGCCGATGAAATTCCATCAGCAACAAAAGATTATTCACCATCGCCAATCTAAAATACTCCAATCAGATTCAAATGTATCGAAAAGTTCTAATCTAACATCAACTGTTTAAACACTTTACAGTCTCTTCCATCTGAATGACGCAGATCGGATTATTAAAGTTAAAACTAGAAGTCCTGTCATGAAATGCGCACAAATAGCACGTTGATATGCGCGTTAATGTACGCGTTATGGCCCAAGTAAAGCTATCAAAGTCTGTACATATGGCCTGTGCACAAGCAATGTTTCAGCCAATGGACCTCCGGGTAACCCGGAGGTCCATTCGCAGAAACATTGCATGTGTTTGCTATGAGTAACCAGGAGAACCTGCCGTGCTTTGGATGCCATTCGATGTGGAAATTGCGCGCAATTCCAACGCGCAATTAAGCCTAGATAAGCGCACTATTCATGATAGGACTTCTAGTTTTAACTGTAGTTGGTTTAGTTTCTCCAGGATTTGAGTGAAACTAGATTCGACTAATGTACATCCCGGAGGACTCCACCAACGTGACGGCACTCGCTCAACCAACATTTTGGTTAAGATTTTGTTCTTTTAAAACGGCGCCAGAGCATCAAAAGCATAAAAATACGGTTCCACAATATGAAATTTGATTTCCCCACCCCTCTCTCTCTAGTTAACCCTTTACTTAACATGAAAAGCTGACGAAACTTGCAAATAAAATTCTTGAAGAACTACATTTTTTCATTTTTTGTCTCAAAAACATAGGTTATGACCCCTCATTGGAACGCGCTCAATGAGCGCGTTCCAATGAGGGGTCATAACCTATGTTTTTGAGACAAACAATGAAAAAATAATGAAATTTAATTGGCGATTTTTGAGCATAGTGCTGGTCGGTTTATGAATTTTAAGTAATTGTATTTCCACCGGCATGTTGGTGAACATTCGCCGCGATCCTATTGACTTCAACCAGTATATTGCGAATCTCCTCCGGCATTTCTGATCATTGCTAATTCATTAGATGAAAAAAATATTCACTTTTAATGTCCAAATTAATTACTTTTTCACCCCTACATCCTTCCACAACCCTAATTTAAGTCTGATCAATAAGGGCTGCTTATTGAAAAGCCTCAGCCTGGTTACTATGGAAATCAAAACATTTATCTCCTGTGGGAATCGAAATAAAATCAAATCAATTTAATAAAGTTCATCATCTGTCAGGCAGGTTTTTCATTTATCAGTTACCTTTCTATTTCTCAAGTTATCATCAGGGGACTCACAAACAGTGGCGTAGCGGAAAATCTTGCGGTCCCCCGCGAGATAGAGACGGGAGTCCTTTCATAATAGTGGTGGCCTTTAAAACGGGAGCAAATTTAGTGTTGTTACCGTGCACAGCATACAGGATTTCACGTAGTACATACGCCATAAATTAAATGAAGGTATAGCCTATAGGATCGATTCTAAAAGTACGACTCTGTAGATTTTTTCATTACATGTTTTAAGTTTCACCCCCACCATCTAACGATACACACATGCACGCCCAACATGTGTGACTTGAGAGGCACCATGTATGTTTATTGTTCATTTCTCACCCCTATGATGTAGCGTTCACTCAACCCTTTACCTAATCTGAAAAGCAGACGACACTTGTAAAAATAATTCTTGAATAACTAATTTTTTTCATTTTTTTGTCTCAAAAACATAGGTTATGAACCCTCGTTGGAACGAGCTCGTTCCAACGAGGGGTCATAACCTATATTTTTGAGACAAAAAATGAAAAAAATAATGAAAATTATTTGGCGATTTTTGAGAATAGCCCTGGCCGGTATTGGCCGTTACGTTAGGTAAAGGGTTAAAAGAATACTACACAGACTACAAAGAGTACGTCGTGTGGAAGTGAGAGTTTGAAATTATGTGTATTTGGTACACAATCTCTCTCTCTCTCTCTCTCTCTCTCTCTCTTCCTCTCTCTCTCTCTCTCTCTCTCTCTCTCTCTCTCTCTCTCTCTCTCTCTCTCTCTCTCTCTGTCTCTCTCTCTCTTTCCCTCTTTCTTCCAGCGTTTGGACGTCCTTCAAGACGGGGGCCCCCCTTTTGGTCGCCCCCCCCCCCCCCCCACAATGCTGGCCCTGCTGGCCCATCCCCTACGCCACTGCTCACAAACATGTTGCATTCTTAATATCATATCTACCCACACTTTTAGGAGGTACAGTCCCTCTAGGCACAATAAACTTGTATCAAGAAGTTTATAACCTAATCTTCAGAATTAGACAAGTGCACGAGGGTGGTTTCTTCTTGAATTGGACACTCTCGAACACACGCAATTGCAAGTCGCAACGCAGTATTCAGCATCCTGACAGTAATTGAGGCTGTATCGCTTAAAGGAAACCGATACGTAGGTACTGGCACGTAACAATATGCACTATTGTGCAAGGGTACATGATAATAGGGCTCGAATTAATGAGTTATGTTACTTTGTGTTTGTCTGTTGGGGAGCGGGCGCCAAAATTGAACAAAATAGCTGAGGGTGGTCATTTTTATGGCTGTCAAAACGCAAAATGTGGTATTCTCTTCCTCTTGGCAATATAAGCCATGATGTGAGGTTTCATAATGATTGACTTTGAATTAATTGCACTATGGTAAAAATTTGTCTGTCTACAGACGGATAGACAAGCCCACTAGGTGGATGAATGAAATACGGATAATTATGCCCTCACTGCCACTCTCCCCCAAAGCAATCTACACATATCATCTTTGTTGAGGCTGATGTTGTCTCCTCCCCATGACGGAATGTGAGAACCCAGATGAACGGACGATTGACCCCTGGGTGAAACCTTCCTTCCACTTGTTATGACTTTTGAAAGGAATTTAACCGTTTTTCACACCGATGTAACATCTGAAATTTCAAGCTGTCCATTTTGACAATAATGCGACTTGAAAGTTAACAAATTAATTCTTGTTTGACAGGGCTCAATGAGCTCTATCAAACAAGATTGAATATGTTAGAAGACTAATAGCATCATGGGAAAAAATACAGGGTTGAAATTTTGATAGTCTGATATCAGCGTTGATGGAGCTAATACTTATCCGACAGCTGCAAACTCCCCACTAGAACACTATGTACTATTCCTACATTACGTGATGTATGTATATCTTTTTCAGACTAAAACCATGGAGTATGAATATATGAATTTCAGAATCTCTTAGTAAGGCACCCTCACTTCTTCGGTCGTGACAATAGAAAGACGGTGCATCATAACATATCAGGTCAGACGTTTGAACTCTAATGTATCCTTATTTAGGTGTTAACCAAATAATATTTGTTATGTGCAGTGGGGCAGGACGATGAAAATATTTACAAGTCTACTCTCAAATTTCATGAACTGCATTTGTATTTCTATGAAAGGAGGATGCATTGTGACAGTGAGGAAAACATAGGTGTTTCGTATATAAAGGGTTACATTTGCAGCTGTCTCGTTCTGTATAACATAACTATTACACCGTTAGAGTTGCAGTTTCATGCCTTTCAAAGCGCAAATTAGAACACATTAAGAGCTATTGATGTCTCCAGCTGTTTACTATGCTGACACGTCATGTGGTTCATGGTTGAAAATAAATGAAACTTCATTCCAAGTTGTAATACGAATAAAACTTCTTGGTTTATTATAAAATTTGAAAGAAGAGCTACATGTAGCAGCACCCTTATAAAAATGGAAATATTACAATAAGGCTTGCAGACAAGGTGGGAGCTATTCTTATAATGAATAGAGAATACTGCGTGGGGTGTGGGTGGCACACCGTCGACTAAGAGATGCCTCCCATTGCAGTAGGCTCTGTACAGTTGAAACTAGAAGTCCTGTCACAATTAGCGCAGAAAATGCACGTTAGTTCATGCGCTTCGTACTGCACTAGGATGAAGTAGACTAAAATACACAAGAGCGTTTGCGCTGTGCAAAGCAAAATGTGATGCGATATTAATGCGGTCGGTAGTGAAATCACGATATGAATCGATCAAACAGAAAGAACATATTGGACCTACAGTACGTGGAGGGTGGAATACTACTAAATTGATGAGTTACAGATTTTTCACTTGGTAATTATTCACAATATCTGAGGACAAAACAAACGACGAAACACTTGCGAACTTCCATCACATGGACCACCGGGTTGCACCCGGTGGGCCATGTGATAAATGTTTGCAAGTGTTTCTGTTGGTATGAACAATTATAAATACCATTCTAGAGGAGAATATATGACATAGTACTGAAGTAGTATTCCAATCTCTTCATTCTGTATGTGCAGTCAAATTTTAATATCCATTTACGTCATTAGATGTACAAGTTTCCCAGTAGATGTTATGAAATGATGTTTATGATCTCTATTCGCTAGTGTAGAATACTGTACAGAGTTGGGAACGCTGTTTTGCTACAGGAATTGAGTTAATTGTGAAGTTTGTTAGGGACAAAAGTGCACTTACTTAGTGCGCTATTACTTCAAAATAGTGCAGAATGCAGTCACATGACTTCTAGTTTCAACTGTAGTTACCATTCTAAAGTCTTCCAGAAAGACTTCTTTTTTCCATTTGACGAGTAGCGACATACCGCCTCTCTCCCCATTTAGGGCGCGCATCCGGAGACAACTTACTTGTTTCCCCAATACTCACAAGGCGGTAATCCGGGAGGGCGATCGTTTCAGAAATAGGATCCATCGGAGAACAACATACTCAAATCTGTTGTGAGGTAAGCCTTCACTAACAAGATTACAAAATTTAAATTCACCAATAACAACAGGGGCGTAGGGGCGAGATTTTCAACATATTTCTGAACACAACCACCACCTGAGAATCAGAAGACCACTCAGGGCTCAAAGGCGAGCCATCTTAATCCTGTATTTCTCTTTTGGTTTCCCGTCATATTAAGGCTATTGGGAATTAGCAGGAAGGGTGTGTCCTTAGCCTTCTACTCCAAAGATGCGACCTGAAATTTCCTCGTTTGATTTTGTATCGCCTATGGCCTATGATGTAGAAGATTTACACATTTTGTGTTTTGGCACGGTGGGGAATTTTGTTAAATATGGAGCCAAAATATTGTGTGATTTTCTCAACCATAGAGGTGCGTTATTCATAACGGCAACTTTGTGTATGGCATCCCCGCTCTCTCACCGAGGCACCTGCGCACCTGTTCTACGTCAATGTGTAAGTGGTTCCCTTCAGTAACCGTGCCACCTCCCTCCGAATCCATCAATTTCGAAATGTTTTGACGCCTCTGAATAGCGACAGACTGCTCCTTCCCATAGAGTACGTGGATAGTGGATTGTAACTAAATCACCCGCGGAGTGGAGTTGTCACCCACGCTATAACTTTCAAATTTTGTATATATCGATAAAAAAAAACACAAGCAATGCTTCAGCCAATGGACCTCCGGGTTCTACCCGGAGGTTCATTGGCTGAAGCATTGCTTGTGTTGGTTATGCTTTGCAATAAATTTGCAATTTTTGCTTGGGTGGAATCTCCACTCTGCGGGTGATTTAGTGATAATACACTCTTCACGTACTGTATATGCTGTTTCACCTTATTCCAATATTCAACCTTAGAAATACATCTTAAAAATTAAAAAAGTTAATTTAACATCTCCTTTCAATCACTGATTAATCCTCACAGACTGACGTCGAATAACCACTTTTTTTCAAGCATTTTTACACCACGGTGCAACCAAGAATCTAACCAGTTATGCCTTATTTGACAGATATTAACTCTTGGCGCGGAATAATCTGAGAAACAGGATTCTTATCGCCTAATAGTCATCAGGAATTTTACAAAAAGTATAGGTTGTAATACTAAAGTGTTATTATTTTAAAAGATATTCTAATGATTTCATTGACAGTTTTTCAAATGATTTTCTGTATATATTTAAATGGCACCCTTTATACTTTTAAGGGACGATATCGTTGTTCCAGGATAGGACATAAATGGTACATGAAACATAGGAATAGGTATGTTTGTTCACCCCTTTACCCAACGAATCGTCCGCATCCCCCTCGTATTATGCAACTTCAGCAGTTGAAAAAATATTATTTTTCAAAAAATTTCAACAAATCCATATCATGTGACCCCTGGTTGGAATGAGCTCGTCGAGCTCGTACCAACGAGGGGTCACATGATATGGTTTTGTTGAAACTGTTTGAAAAAATGATATTTAAAATAATAAATTTTGATAACGTCTGCGTTGGGTGAAGGGTTAAAAGCACTTGGAAATGGACACACACAGTTGGCTAAAATGACTACTGCAGTACCTTTCCGTGGTCTGCCGTCTGTCGACTTTAGTCGCCTGTCGCGCCAAAAGAGTTAATGAACTAGGTACATCAAGCTACTATGGTATATTCCATATAAGTCTTATTTGACAGAGCTTAACCCTTTACCTAACATGGCGATTCTTAATAACTAATTATTTTCATTTTTTTTTTGTTTCAAAAACATAGGTTATTATGACCCCTCGTTCCAACGAGGAGTCATTACCAATGTTCTTGAGACAAACAATGGAAAAATAATGAAAACTAATTGGCGATTTTGAGAATAGCGCTTGCCGGTTTTGGCCGTTATTTATTTGTTTATTTATTTATTTATTGATTGATGTTTAAGGTCACATACCTATGCACAATGGCTAATCGTGACTGTGACAGTTTTGCGGATGGAGGAAGCCTGAGTACCCGGAGAGAACCACCGAGCATCGACGAGCAACTGTCAGCTCCTCAATATTCTAACTCTGTTCAAGCTCCGTTCAAGCAGAGTTACAGCGGTTGAAGACATGTGCACCATCGACGTGCAGTACACTTTAGTACACGGCGTCATCGTGCCCCCATGTGGGCAACTGGGATAAAGTGTCTTGCCCAAGGACACAACGCGGGTCGTCCCGGGTGGAGATCGAACTCGGGACCTCCAGCATAGAAGTCCAACAGTCTACCACTGAGCCACCGCGTTCCCGGTTTTGGCCGTTAAGATGGTTTAATGAACTAGTCAATCCAGGCTGAATTGATTGAATTTCTAGTTTCATTATATAAAAAAATGCAGAGGTTGACACTCTGCAAAGTAATCGAAAAACATAACTACTTTCAAATTAACCGTTTGAACCCTGGTGGTATCTTCCAAATCAGTTCAACGACAGCAACTGGACGAGTCCATTATTTAGGGGTAGGGTAGACCAATTAATATTTTCAGCCATGGGCAGCACGTTGAAGATATTGATTGGTCTACCACACAAATGCACTTAGCATCCATCCTATTTAATGAAATTATGTCCCTGGACGAAAAAAGCGATCGCTCGGTTTCGAAGGGTTAATGATGAGCTCTGTCCCCACCCCCCCTCCCCTCCACCACCCACACAAAACAGGTACTGCAATGAGTTTTCCCCTGGCACCTCAGTTTGTCACTATATAGAGATTGTTTCAACCATTTGGGTTTCCGAGATGGTGTTTTTAAGAAGAGACCTC
The DNA here is from genome assembly GCA_031216915.1 of Pictodentalium vernedei. Taxonomy (NCBI): domain Eukaryota; kingdom Metazoa; phylum Mollusca; class Scaphopoda; order Dentaliida; family Dentaliidae; genus Pictodentalium; species Pictodentalium vernedei. Next base: position 89,644,551 of record CM062297.1, on the reverse strand, counting down.
GTCTCTGGTCATACAGTACGTGGAGAGTGTATTACCACTAAATCACCCGCAGAGTGAGGTCTCTGGTCATACAGTACGTGGAGAGTGTATTACCACTAAATCACCCGCAGAGTGAGGTCTCTGGTCATACAGTACGTGGAGAGTGTATTACCACTAAATCACCCGCAGAGTGAGGTCTCTGGTCATACAGTACGTGGAGAGTGTATTACCACTAAATCACCCGCAGAGTGAGGTCTCTGGTCATACAGTACGTGGAGAGTGTATTACCACTAAATCACCCGCAGAGTGAGGTCTCTGGTCATACAGTACGTGGAGAGTGTATTACCACTAAATCACCCGCAGAGTGAGGTCTCTGGTCATACAGTACGTGGAGAGTGTATTACCACTAAATCACCCGCAGAGTGAGGTCTCTGGTCATACAGTACGTGGAGAGTGTATTACCACTAAATCACCCGCAGAGTGAGGTCTCTGGTCATACAGTACGTGGAGAGTGTATTACCACTAAATCACCCGCAGAGTGAGGTCTCTGGTCATACAGTACGTGGAGAGTGTATTACCACTAAATCACCCGCAGAGTGAGGTCTCTGGTCATATAGTACGTGGAGAGTGTATTACCACTAAATCACCCGCAGAGTGGATATTCTACTCAAGCAAATATTGCAAATTTGTTGCAAAGCATAACCAGTACAAGCAAGGTTTCAGCCAATGGACCCCCGGGTTGAACCCGGAGGTCCATTGGCTGAAACATTGCTTATGTTTTTTTGTCCATATGTACAGAATTTGAAAGTTATAGCTTAGGTGATAACTCTACTCCGCGGGTGATTTAGTTACAATCCACTCGCCACGTACTGTATATCGACGCGTCCATTAGGAAAAGTCGATATATGACAAGAGGCGAGGACGAGACATTAACGCATTCGAGAGTCTTACCATGACAATAAATAAAGACGCGAGATTTATGGCTGTCTGGAACCCCTGACTTATTGTTCAGAATGGTCTTATAGATTTCGATCCTGGATATATGCAGGACTCGACTTGCCTTTCCCCTGCGTGACGGACAACACCGGTCATACTCTTTATACTCTTTTGAATTTTTGCCCCAAGAGAATGACTATTGAATCTTCATTGGAATCGATCTCGTCCTCGTATGAACATTGGTTGTGCTTATGGGGTGGGGAATGCAAAAAAAAAAAAAAAAAAATCAAGAAACTGATTTGGAGGTGTACGGCACCGTAATAGGGTCAGGACATTTTCATTTAATGATCTGTTTTTACAGATTAGTAATCTGTTTTTACAGATTATTAGGAGACTGTTTTTACAGATTATTAGAAGACAGTTTTTTCAGATTATTACGAGAATGTTTTTACAGATTGATAAACTGTTTTTACAGATTAATAAACTGTTTTTACAGACTACAGATTATTATGAGACTGTTTTACAGATTATTAGAAGACTGTTTTTACAGATTATTAAAAGACTGTTTTTACAGATTATTATGAGACTGATTTTACAGATTATTAGAAGACTGTTTTTGCAGATTATTACGAGACTGTTTTTTCAGATTAATAATATGTATTTACAGATTATTAGGAGACTGTTTTCACAAATTAATTAGCCATTCGATTATTGTTTAGTAGTTTTGCATGTATCCGATCGAATCAGTTTGAAATTGGATTAACGCGAGACTAGACATATAGAAGTTTGGAAAATCATTAACCAATAAACCAGCTCGAACATATGACATCTCTACGGCTGCGTGTTATTGTCAGGACCTTTTCATTTAATAATCTGTTTTTACAGATTAGTAATCTGTTATTACAGATTAGTAAACTGTATTTACAGATTATTGGGAGACTGTTTTTACAATTTGTTAGATGACTATTTTTTTACAGATTATTACGAGACTGTTTTACAGATTAAAAAACTGTTTTTACATATTAGTAAACTGTTTTTACAGATTATTAGGGGACTGTTTTTACAGATTATTAGAAGACTGGTTTTACAGATTATTACGAGACTGTTTTTACAGATCAATAAACTGTTTTTACAGATTAGTAATCTGTATTTACAGTTGTTACAGATTATTAGGAGACTGTTTTTACAGTTCATTAGAAGACTGTTTTTACAAATTAATTAGCCATTCGATTATTGGTTAGTAGTATAGCATGTACCCGATCGTGCCCTATTACCCGGACTTCCGGGGAAGCTGCTAGTGTTAAATTCACATAGGAACCGGGCCGTTTGGGTAGCAATTTTTTCAGTGCGAAACTTCGGCTCCATCTGGCTAGATCCTGCAAGTGGTGTACGTACTGCATATATATTATGCTATGATATGTATTGTGATATATGTACACACAGGACTATGGGTATATGGTATGGGAATGTGATGGAAAATTAACGGTGAAGGTCGGGTTTCTTGCAAAAAAAAATTTCCGCGAAACGGTTGACGTTGCTGTGCACGTCGACTCGTCATGATCGGCACCGTGACGTCAGAGAAACGTTGACCTCTGTTGTTTTCCACTTTACAGTCCGGTATGACGTTATTCGGGTAGGGGTGTGTCGGGGTTCTCTTACTTGACTGATATCGTAGTATAGTATGGGTGGTATATACCACTGTAGGTATACTAATAACCCCTGGCCTTGGTACTACTAATCGATCTTCATATTATCCTTCGACTGGTATACGTAGTACGTAATGCTAGGTTAACCAGTATTGTGGGGTTGGGTAATGCATGGTCGTCGTCTATAGCGGTATTGCGAGACAGTCCTTGGTGGTTTGGATTTGCAGTATTATATGGGCGTTATATACCATTGTCGATCCCATCTTAAACCTTGTTGCATCAACCCGCCGATTGCTTTGTACTATCCTATGACTGGTATAGGTAGTATGTAATACTGGGCCAGGCGATATTGTAGGTAATGCATGGTCACCTAGTGTAGCTGTATATAGTAAATATAGTACGTATTGCTAGGACAAGCGGTGTTGTGGGTAGGGGTAAGGCCTGGTAGTTTAGAACAGTAGTAGTACCATTATCCACATAGGACGGTGTGGTGGCCCACAGATGGTATAGGTGTGACGTAATGCTAGGCCAAGCAGTATTGTTGGGTGGGGGTAATCAATGGTTGTCTAATGAGGTAGCATAGGATGTGTTGTTTGTACCCTTGCTGGTCAATATTTGCTCTTGGTACTTCTAATCGACCTAATGCATCATATTTTCCTATGACTGGTATAGCTAGAACGTATTGCTAGGCCAAGCACTATTGTGGGCGGTCGTAATGTTTTGTTGTGTAGTGCTGTAGAATAGTATGGACGGTATATATTCATTTTAGGTCCCATCTTAAACCTTGGAAGCACAACCCACCTGGGATGGTGTGCTATCCCACATATAGCATAGGCAGTATGTAATGTAGTGATGTGTGATGTATGCTTGGTTTCTAGTCTCCTAGCAGAGTATGGATGGTTCTGTGACATTCTAAGACTTGGCCTAGTGTAGAGGTCGTGATATGTGACAGTTAGCAAGCCTACAATAGTGCTTCAAGTCATTAGTAATGGTGCAAGGGTAGAAGAAGCTTATAGTATAGGGGACTACAGTAGAAGCTTGTCGAAGGGCAGAAAGCTGAAACCGATGGTAAGACCACCCGAATAGGAGCTATATAGGGCCTTGGAATCCAAATTATGGAATCCCACTTATAGAATCCCTTTTATGGAATCCCTATAAAATCCCTTCTTGAAAACGGCTGGCTTTCGGCTCCTCTTTTTTCACGATGAAGATGACAGTCGTATGTGGAGTCACTTGTTCGACCAATTCCTCTATGGCTTATTTGCTCGCTGCGATTCTAGTCGTTCGACCAATCGGAGATAGTTAGCAAGCCTGCAGAAGAACAAGGTACTAATGGTACAAAGCTGCGAGGGTAGTAGAAGATTATAGGATTGAATGACTACGAATCAGGCAAGTTATAGGACAGAAACTTGAAGACAAGATGGAAACAGATGGCAAAGCTATCTGTGTGGGAACTGTGTACGAGCTTTAACGTGTATAGGTTAAATGAAGTGGTCGACTCTTCTCGAGGGTGGGCCGGAGGGCATACAAAATTCAAGTTTTAGAAAGGCTGTCATGTCATATATCATTTTAAAGGTCTTGACTCAAATATTTCGGTTATCCGACCCTTCCCGGGGGAGTTGGGCTGAGGGGCATAACAAATTTACGTTTTAGAAAGGTAGTTATGTCATATATCATTTTAAAGGTCTTTACTTAAATATTTCGAATGTGAAGTATCCGACCCTCCTCGAGTGGGTGTGGTAGGTTAAGGTCGTCAGAACCTTTAACCTTTTACCCAACACAGACAATTTCAAAATTTATTATTTTAAATATCATTTTTTAAATTGTTTCAAAACATCTCAACAAAACCATATCATGTGACCCCTCTTTGGAACGAGCTCGACGAGCTCGTTCCAACGAGGGGTCACATGATATGGTTTTGTTGAAATGTTTCGAAAAAATAATATTTTTTCAGCTGCTGAAGTTGCATATTACACGGGCGGATTCGGGCGATTCGTTGGGTAAAGGGTTAAGCGATGTGAACGACACACTCTTCAACATGTGACAATATGAGAAAATGTGGACTTTTTTATAGCTTTTTTAAAAGTGTTTCATCAAAGGATTTCATTGATTTGGCGGTGATGACTCGTATGTGAAACAGTCCAAATTGACAGAAATTGCAAAAAAACTATGTATTTTTACATCGGTGTTTTCCAGTGTCTCTTCGTAGTATGCGATTGATTTGGTGGGAATCTCAGATGAGTGACATTTGCAATCGCATGATATCTTGGTTTATTGCAGTCAGTCTATGACAGACGAATACAGTTTTATATAGTGCGTGTGTTTGACGGATGTGGTTGATTAGACAGATTCGAAGGTGATCTATCAAATGAGATAGAAGATTTTTAAACTGCGTGGCATGCTACAGTGTAGTTTGATACCACGCTAAACGAGAAAGAATCCAAATGAGGTGAGTGAAAGTATTATGATACATTATATATTTATTTATGTATTAGGGTTTAAGGACACATTAACAGCCAGGGTCATATCGTGTCAGTGGCAGCTTTATGGGTGGAGGAAGCTGGAGTACCCGGAGAGAACCACCGAACAGCTGCCAGCTCCCCAACATCGTAACTCCGCACTGTAGCACAGGCAGGGTTAGATTGGTTGAAGACATGCGCAACATCGACGTGCAGTAAGCCTTAGTGCACGGCGTCATCGTGCCCCCATGTGGACAATCGGGGTGAAGTGCCTCGCCGCAAGGACACAACGCGCGATTCCGAATCGATCGCTCAGACGGTCACCCATCCAAGGACTAACCGAGCTCGACATTGCTTAACTTCGGTGATCTGACGAGAACCGGTTACCGTAACGCCACCGCATCCCCTTATGATACATTAAACTGTCTGGTGAAACATCTTGGGAAGGAAACCCAAAACACTAACGCGGCGTCTTCACGAATACATTTTGAGGAAGCTGCGCTCCCCCCAAAAATAACCCCACACAACTATACTACTCAATGTTTGCTAAGCACCAAGTATATCCAACTACCTGTTTTACGTTTTATTTAAAATATTATGAAAAGTGTATATATTTTATATCTAATTATATCTTTAATGATTTAAGTACAGAAATTTAGATTTTGTTTGTGTTTAACATTATTTTTTAGCTTTCGAATACAATAACCATGGAAAATGGATATTATTGGTAAAAGAAGAATTTTTTTCAAATTTGCCAAAAGGTTGACGAAGCGAACTGATATGGGTTCAATGTCGAGTATGAGACCCGTTATTGTTAATTACAGATTGACAACGCCTTCTCATGCTCCCAATCAGGTTCCAGATTGTCCTTTGTGAGATGTTGTTCCATTCTTGAACCAGCATGGCACCAAGCTCCTGGACACTTCTTGGTTGGACTGGACGGGCTGAAATTGCAAGAAGCAACGCATTCCAGACATGTTCGATTGAAGTGAGGTCAAGGGATCATGCTGGCCAGTCCATTCGCTCAATCCCCTCCCTCTGTCGGTACTCCCAGAAAGCATGGGCACCATGAGGACGGGCATTATCGTCCATCAGAATGAATCTATCACCTACATGAATCTATCACTGCACCTACATACAATCTGACGTGGGCACCCAGGATCCCATCAATATACCGCTGTGCAGTCAATGTACCACGGTCAAGGATACTGAGCTCTGTCCGTCCATTCCAACTGATGCCGCCCCAGACCATGATTGACCCCCCCCCCCCCACCATAGTGGTCATTCTCAGCAATGTTGGCTGCATGGAATCGCTCTCCTGGTGTTCTCCATACACTAGAACGCCTATCTGTGTTGTCTAGGCAGTACCTTGACCCATCTGTAAAAAGGACAGGTCGCCAATCTTCTCTGGCCCATCCAACGTGGTCCATGGCCCATCCATATCGTGCCTGGCGGTGGTTCTGGGACAGCTGAATGCGAATACATTGTCTTTTCTATCCGAGACCACCTTCGTGCAACCTTTCCCGGATAGTCTGCGTCGAAACATTTACCCCGGATGCATTCAAGGTCACTGCGAAGCTGAGTTGCTGTGTCAAAGTGGTTCCTACGGGCCTGAATGATCAAAAACCGGTCTTCAGTTGCCCTGTCTCTGCCACCACTATGTCGTCTGACTGGTATGCCATACTGCTGAAATCTCGCAGAACTCAGTAACTATTTCTGAAAATAATATTAGGTTTACGAGTCGATTAAAGAGGAATAATTTTTGACAAGAGAGATTCGTGAATGTATTGTGACACAGTAGAGATCTGACTACTTCCACATTTCAGTGGAGTGGAATATGGCAAACATTCGGCGTGGTTCGAGAACGTACTGAGATAGAGAGATGAACTGCTATCACCACGACATTTCAGGGGAGTGGAATATAACAAAAAATTCGTGCAAGTGATTCCTGAACGTACTGAGATAGAGAGAGATCTCTACTACAACATTTAGGGAGAGTGAAACAACATGCCAAACGTTGGAGCAAGTGATTCGTGAACATGCTGTAATAGAGGTCCTAATGATATCACCTCGACATTACGGAAGAACGAAATATGACAATACTTTCGAGCAACTGATTCGTGAATATGCTGTGATAGAGAGATTCAACTGCTATCAACTCGGAATTTCCGGGGAGTGGAATATGACAAAACTTTCGAACAAGTAATTCGTGAACACACTGGGATAGAGATTCTATTGCTACCGCCTCGACGTTACGGAAGGATGAAATATGACAATACTTTCGAGCAAGTGATTCGTGCAGATACTGTGACAGAGAGATCCAAGTGCTATCACCTCTGCATTTCAGGGAAGTGGAATATGACAAAACTTTCGAGCAAGGGATTCGTGAACGCACTGGGAAAGAGAGTGATCTGACTGCTATTACTGCAACATTTAGGGAGAGTGAAACATGCCAAACGTTTGAGCAAGTGATTCCTAAGCATATTGTGATAGAGAGATCCAACTGCTATCACTCCGACATTTCAGGGGAGTGGAATATGACAAAACTTTCAAGCAAGCGATTCCTGAACATACTGTGATAGAGAGATGCGACTGCTATTACCACAACATGTCAGGAGAGTGAAACATGACAAACGTTCGGGCAAGTAATTCGTGAACGTACTGAGATTGAGAGAGATCTGACTGCTATTACTACAACATTTAGAGAGAGTGAAACATGCCAAACGTTGGAGCAAGTGATTCGTGAACATGCTGTGATAGAGATCCTACTGATATCATCTCAACATTACGGAAGAATGAAATATGACAAAACCTTCAAGCAAGTGATTCACGAACGTACTGAGATAGAGAGATCCGACTGCTATCACCACGACATTTCAGGTATATGGCAAACATTCATGCAAGAGACTTGCGAATATACTGTGACAGAGAAAATATCTGACTGCCCTTACCATCCCATTTCAGAAAAGTGAAACAATGACAAACTTTCAGGTAAGAGATTACCAAATGTACAGCGACGGAGCAAACTCTTTTTTCATGCAAATTTCTCATAGGAATATACAGTACGTGGGGAGTGTATTATCACTAAATCACCCGCAGAGTGGAGATTCCACCCACGCAATAATTGCAGATTTGTTGCAAATCAACAAGCACAAGCAAAGTTTCAGTAAATGGACCTCCGAGTTGAACCCGGAGCTCCATTGGCTGAAACATTGCTTGTGTTTTTAGTCGATATACACAAAATTTGAAATTTATAGTTCGAGTGATAACTCCACTCCGCGGGTGATTTAGTTACAATCCACTCTCCACGTACTGTATTCGGGAAAATGAAACAATGACTGCTATTACTACAACACTTTGGGAGAGTGAAACATGTCAAACGTTTGAGCAAGTGACTCGTGAACATATTGTGATAGAAGGATCCGACTGCTATCACCACGACATTTCAGGTATATGACAAACATTCATGTAAGAGACAGGCGAATATACTGTGACAGAGAAAATATTTGACTGCCCTTACCACCCCATTTCAGGAAAGTGAAACAATGACAAACTTCCAGGTAAGAAACCACCAAATATACTGCGACGGAGCAAACTCTTTTTTCATGCAAATTTCTTATAGGAATGTATAAAATTGCCGCGACTTCAACACCCGTTAGAGTGAAAGTGCGGCAAGAAATTCGTGAATGTACTGAATCAGAGTTATAACTACTATTACTTCCCCATGTCAGGAGAGTGGAACATGGCAAACCTTTCGTCAAACGATTCGTGAGAGTACTGTGACATAGATCAGATTACTTCAACATTTCAAGAGAATGGAACTTGACCGACTTCCGAGCAAGAGATAAATACCGAGACAGAGATCTGACTATTACTACTACCTCATTTCAGTAGAACATAACAACCAACAGGACTGTGAGTCAGCGATAACTCTGAGATTAAATAAGCAGAGCAACACCGGTGTAAAAGGAATGGAAGTCCGTAGGAACGTTAGTCCCTCTGGACTATTATTCCGCGGAATTATAGTCCTAGGTCTAACATTTCTAGGAATAGTAGTCTGGCGGACTACTATTCCTAGAAATGTTAGACCTAGGACTATAATTCCGCGGAATAATAGTCCAGAGGGACTAATTTTCCTACGGACTTCCATTCCTGTCACACCGGCATAGTTTTCCATGAGCAATACACTTGCACACCAAATATGACGCCATTTCGCCTAATAGTTATCGCCTTTAGCAACCACTTTTGTCACAGCCACAACTTTTATTACAACACTTGTCCACTTTTGTTGCAGCCCACCACTTTTGTTACAGCTCACCACTTTTGTTACAAAATCAACCACTTTTGTTACAAAATCAACCACTTTTGTTACAAAATGAGCTCACCACTTTTGTTACAAACATCGTTCATTTTTGTAACAAAAGAAACTCGCTCACCACTTTTGTTACAACAATCGCCCATTGTTGTTACAATTTTTGTCAGAGTGAAAAATGAAAGAGTGAAACCTGCGAGGGCAAAAAAACATCTCGTGACCATCTGAGCGATTGATTCGGACTCCCGCGTTGTGTCCTTGGACAAGGCACTTAACCCCGATTGATCACATGGGGGGCACGATGTCGCCGTGTACTAAACCGTACTGCACGTCGATTGTGCGCATGTCTTCAACCAATCTAACCCTGCCTGTGTTGCAGTGTGGGGTTACGATGTTGGGGAGCTTGCATCTGCTCGTCGTTGCTCGGTGGTTCTCTCCGGGCACTCCGGTTCCTCCACCCGTAAAGCTGTCACTGTCGTGATTGGCCATTGTGCATAAGTATGCGACCTTAAAAACAAATAAATGAATAAATAACTACGGCGAATACAGCTGCCAGAACGACAAAAAACAGCAGCCCTTCTAAGGGCTAACTAAATTCTTGAAAAAGAGTTACCTTTTGTGCACACATGGATTAAGAACCCTTACCCCCCCCCCTCCCCTCCAATCTAAAAAATAAAAATAACTAAATGAAGAATTTCCTCCCTTGAACCCTTGCCAGTTCTATAAAAAAATAAGTCGAACAGACAACCGTCCGGTGTTTTGTTTGGTGCCCCGACACTCCGATACTTCAAATAATGTAATTCAAATGAAATAACTAAATTAGCCCCCCCCCCCCACCCCCCTCCCACTTAATGATTATGCTAGAAACATCGTCTTAATTTCAAAGATAGCGTCCCCCAACCCACGAAGATTGGAGACCTTCTTCAACCCCCCACCCCTTATCACCCATCTGAATACCAGTCTTTTGTCATCCTATATTAAATGTTCATTTTTCGATGTTTAGAATAAACCATCCGTCTAACGGGAGGCTTCGCTATAAATACGAAAGGACTACCATTCTTCAACTTCCCGCCTATGGCTCGGTAGCGTTGTGTACTAAGGCGTATTGCACGTCGATTGTGCACTTGTCTTCAACCAGTGCTAACCTTCCCTGGGTGGAGTTTGTGCATTGGCGAGCCTGGCATTTGCTAACCATTGCTCGGCGGTTTTCTCTGATTTCCCACAACTGTCCGGCAGGAGGTGATCCTGACTGTCGAAAGTGTCGTTAAAGCCCCCAATAACTAAATGAATAACTATCGTTCTATTGTGAACGTTTTGACCTTTGTCCAAATATTTATCATAAAAGCGCGGAAAGCCCCTTTCCATCGTACAAGGTTTGAGGCTATGGAGGAAATCAGCAGCCTCCCCTACCCATCCCACTGTAAAAGTGGTATAAACGCTGTTATCCGATTAGCCACAAAAAATCCCCATGGGAAGAGGATACGCGACTCTGTATTAGAAAGATAGGTGCAGATTTGGGGGAAAAATAACCTCTTTGGGCAACTTGATATGGTGTTTTCTGTGTACCGAAGGCATGCGGGAAATGGTGTAGGGCAATCCCCTTTCGTTCCTCAGCAATGACTGTATTTAAGTTTTCTTTCATTTTTTCATGTCGCGGCAAAGGTGCGAATAGCAAAGGTTCTTAGCGATGTAGGTGTATCATGCAGTTTTTTCTTCGACGGAAGCAGCAATAATAAATGCAGTTTTTGCAAGTTCGTCAATATTCACCCCAGACTCGAAGTCCGGGTGTAATGAAATAGCACATTTTCTGCAGACATTCTGTTAAATTCCAGAATGTCTGGAACATAATTAATTTTGACTTGGACTGTATTCTCGATATTGACTAACAGCTGACATTGAGGACGGAGGGAGAGACTCAACTGAAGCATTGTATGTGGGAATTAGTTTTGATTTGGTGTCCATAACCTCATAGTGAACAAAGGGTGGGTCTGAGTGTGGGGGGGGGGGGAGGGAGGGGGGAGTTAAATCCTTTAAACATTCTAACCTGAGCGTCATAAAATGTCTCAGATGAGTGGCCAGCGGGCAAAATGCGTGAAAACTGATGTCTGCGAGGATTTCATGGATTTTATCCGATTTAACACGAAATTGCAACAAATTTTTCAGGTAGGTTTGTTCAAGCCAAAAACAAGACTGTAAGCCAACTGCTTGTACTTGAATAAATCTAATATATGTTGGAATTTTACAGAATGTCTGCAGGAAATACACTATTTCATTACACCCGGACTTCGAGTCTTGGGTGAATATTGACAAACTTGCAAAAACTGCATTTATTATTGCTGCCTCCATCCAAAAAAAAACTGCACGAGACACTGATAAAAAACGAAATATAAATAAAAGAGAAAAAATTTTTTTTTTAAAAATACTAAAAACAAAAATAATAAAAAAAAAATAAAATAATAAGAATAAAAAATTTTTTTTATAGAAAAATTATGACGAACGATTCCATGGAATCGAGAGCTTGTTTTCTTCGAAGAGCGCTGTGCAGAGCTTACGCGATCTGCATGAATGAACAACTTCCTCGTGTCTTGAACAAAAGATGCCTCGGTTGTCGAGAGTAGAAAGAATTTAATCACATTGATCCTTCGTGTCTTCTGATGGAATGGGAAGACACCATCACCATGTATTTCATACCTGCATTGGAATACGTTTGACATGACGACTTGATCAAATGTTGGAGACAATTCGTGTCTTGCGTTGGAGAACCCGGGCCTACAAAATTGGAAGAATTGAAGTTAGCGCATCGGAGTCTCACCACCGAAGACAGGGAACGCGTTTTGGAATATTCGTTGGAAAAGCGGAGACTGCTAAAAAAAATTTGCGTTAAATAATAATTGTTTTTTTATATATATATTTTTATAAGAAACTAAAAAAGACTTATAATATTCATAATAATAAAAAAAATCTTATAATATAATAAGAATAGAAATTTTGTTTATATATATAATAATTATGACGAATGATTCCATGAAATCGAGAGCTTGGTTTCGTCAGAAAAGGTGTTAAAAATCATTATGTGTTATTTCCCATATCTTCCCGACGACGATGACGACGACCATGATGTGTGTTATTCCCCGTATCTTTCTGACGACGATGATCACCACCACCACTAAAAAAAATTTTTGGGGTTAAAATAATAAAGAGTGGGAAAAAAATACAGAAAATATATAATAATAGATATAAAATAAAATTGAAATAAAAATGGAACTTCGAAGTAAAAACATCTATCCATCGGCACCTCTTCTACCACCAGAATATAGCGATGATGAGGCGCAGAGGTATCGAATCGCACAAATCAATAGAATTCAATCATATCTGATGCAAGAGAGAAATTCTCGTCCTTTGCTCAATAAGAAATATTCGAGATTAGAGAAATTCGTGAGTGGCGTGGCTTTGACTCTCATCACGATCTCAATGGGTTTGAACTTTGCCTGAATCAGTCTATTGTCGACTGCCCTCGTTGTTAGCCGGGGAAGGATTGGCTTTGACTGCCAGATTCGTCAGTATGATTGGAAAATTTCTCTCTAAGAAATTATCCGTGAAAGCCAAGAAACATGAAAACATCAGCGTTTAGGCCGATGCAAAGATTGATTCCGTGTCGGATAAAATCTCTATGGCATTGAAAGACGGCAGGATTTCAGACGGTGAATTCGTCGACATATTGAACGAAAAACAAACATACGAAGTCACGAAAGCAAAGATAAGAGTCAAGAGTCGTCAGATTCTCAAGGAAGAACTGAAGGATTCTCTCATGGAAAAAGGTAGGGAAGAAGCAAGACAATCGTTTCGTAAATTATTGGATCCCAAAAAGATTCCAGAAGCAATTGATTGAAAAAGAAAAATTAAAGAAAAAGAAAAGAAGAAGAAAAATTATATATAAATTTAAAAAAAAAAAAATAATTAAAATATATATATACGAAAAAACAAAGAAATGTATTGCGTCAAATGCAAGAGAGTTACCAATACGGTAAACGTTAACCCTTTACCTAACGTGAAAAGCAGACGACACTTGCCAAAAAAATATTGAATAACTAATTTTTTTCATTTTTTGTCTCAAAAACATAGGTTATGACCCCTCGTTGGAACGAGCTCGACGAGCTCGTTCCAACGAGGGGTCATAACCTATGTTTTTGAGACAAAAAATGAAAAAAATAGTGAAAATTAATTGGCGATTTTTGAGAATAGCGCTGGCCGGTTTTGGTCGTTACGTTGGGTAAAGGGTTAAAAAAGTACTGACAAAAAATAAAAGTCCCATGCTTCGTGGAACGTGTAAAATGGGTGGTTCGACAAAAATGCAATTCGTCAAAGGTGGTGCTGGTTTGACAAATAAATTGATTAATAATCTACCCATTGAAATGCATCTGCCAGGACATCTATTCACTGGACCTTGCACAAAATTAAATAAGAGATTAAATCGAGATCTGACACCTAAATCTTGGAGCAAACACATCAATAGGGTGGATTCGGCTTCTTACGCTCATGATCTGTGCTACGCTAAATATACAGACATCGAGAATCGTAATCGAATCTGCGATAAAAAAATGTTGATGACGTTGGAAAATATACCAAATCCCACTAGGAGAGAGATACTTGAACGTTCATTGGTTGGTAAAGTGATTGGTACCAAAGGTCGATTCGGATGAGGTCATAACAAAAAATGTCCGGAAAACATTATTAACGAATGCATTGGCGAACGAACTACATAAGCCCGTCACGCATAAATTTCGAAGGAGAAGGGTTTTTGTAAAGGTCTGGATCAGATCTGCTCAGCCGATCTGGCCAACATGAATCGCATTCGAAATGGAACAAAGGCATTAAATACATACTGATGGTCATCGACGTGTTTTCGAAATATGGATGGATGAGACCTCTGAAGAATAAATCGGGAGCTTGCGTGGCCGAGGCTCTGAAGAGCATATTTACATCGTCTTCTCGAAAACCGGATAAATTATGGGTGGACAAAGGGAAGGAATTTTACAACAGTCACATTAATCCATAGGTCGACCTCTATTCCGTCGAAAATGAAGGGAAAGCTAACGTGATCGAACATTGGAATAGAAACATGAAGAAAAAAATGTACAAGTATTTCACGGCTAATAAGAGCAAGAAATGTATCGACGTTCTAGACGAACTGGTCGAAGAACACAACAACACGTGACACAGATCGATCAAGATGACTCACGTAGAAGCTAGCGATCCTCGAAATGAAAAACACGCCTTCACTAATCTCTATCCCGAAAGGATCAAGGTCAAGAAGGAGTCCAAATCACAAAAAATTGCAGTTGGTGATCGAGTAACAATCACTTCTTATAAGTCACTTTTCGAGAAAGGTTACACTCCTTGATGGACTGAAGAAATCTTTAAAATCGTTAAAATATTTTACACGGATCCGGTGACTTACAAAATAGAAGCGTTAGAGGATGATGAAGATGACAGCAGAGAAATCATCGGAACATTTTACGAACAAGAATTTGAAAAACCAACCCTTCACTTTTATTTTTTTTGCATATATATAGTTAAAAGGAGAAAAAAAATAATAATAAAGAAAATTAATAATTAAAGAAAAACAATTAATAAAAAAAAAGTGAATTAAAGACACACAGACGACAAAAAACAAAATATGATGAATATATAACCGAAGGTATATTGAGAGACGAAAGCATTCAAGAATATGAAGTTCACGAGTATGAACCAGTGACTGGAATCAGTCTAAACAATGCCGGTGAAATAAGAATCAACGTCAAACCTCAAGATCTGTTCGTTCATCCCAGCAAAAGTTACATAGTGATACAGGGGCGTCTCACCAAGGAAGACAGAAGCGATTATGCCGATGATGACATAGTCACTCTACCCAATAATGGTATGATGCATCTGTTCAGTAATATAAAATACATGCTCTAGGGACAAGAGATAGAATCCGTGTTTCATCCCGGACAATCCACCACGATGTATGGACTCTTGATGTATCCGGACGATTTTTCGAAATCTACAGGACTCAATCAATTGTGGGTGAAAGATACCGCTGCCGACATGAGTGTAGCCAATACCGGTGCCGCCCTGAGATTTATTTACGTCGTCAAGACATCGAGACCCAAAGGAACGTTTTTCGTTCAGGATACCTCTGAAACACATATTCGGATTCGCCGAAGGTTATGATAAGATTCTCTATGGATTCAAACACAATGTGACGTTGATTCGAAAAGGAAACGACGAAGCCATTATGAGACCCACTGCGACCGATGTGGGTAAGATACATCTGAACAAGACATATTGGTTCATTCCACACGTATTGCCTTCAGTCACGGAGAAATTACATCTCTACAAGATCATAGAATCGAAGAGTAAATTGCTGGTGGGATTTAGAATGAGGCAGTGCGACACAGTTAGTATTCCATCATCTTGCAATCACTTCGATTGGAGATTGGCCGTGCAATCTGCTTCGGAAAGACCGCGATTCATCATAGTGGCATTTCAAAACCGATAGGGATGGGTCTCAAGAGAAAAATCCTTCCCTATTCGATCATTGTAACTTGAGGAACATGCAGATATTTCTAAATTCCATGAGATATCCAGCCATCGATTACAATGCCTCTTTCAATAAGAACGATTTCTGCAGACTATACGGTGACACCGCAGATTTCAGAAAGAAATATCATTGATTGGACGAATTGATGGGTAATCCTAACATCACTCCCACTGAATATAAATCGATGTATCCCCTGTTCATATTCGATGTTACTAAACAGAGCGAGCGACTCAAGAGTAGCGTCTTAGACATTCAGATCAAGATGCAATTCGATAAGAATGTGCCGAGGAGATCCGAGGCTTTTGCTCTTGTCCTATCTGATAGAGAGTTAGAATTCGAATCGGACGGGTAAAAAATATCTATCGTTCGATATTAAAATAGAAATTAAAAATACCTCCCCCCCCCAAAAAAAATATTGATAAAATATAAAAAATAATAATAATAATAATAAAAAAAAACCCTAAAAAATGAATAATCATGATAGAGAATGTTTGAGACGAAATCGAATGCATTTGGTAGGTAACATAAATGAGAGCAATTTATTAAATATATTAGATTGATTGGAAATGACAACACCTGTAATATTGACTTCGGAAATGGTAGAACAAATTAAAAAACAGGGAACAACCATGAAAGACTGCGTGAGACATTTACTTGATACATTAACGTATATAGGAAAAACGGCTTCTGAAGAATTTATTATTGCTATGTTGAATCTTGATTTAGACATGGACGAATGTTTTAAGAATGTTAAACCAAAAGAAATAACAATTTATGCAAGTTCAGAATGTCAAACCAAAACAAAATAAAAAAGTAATAAAAAAAAATATAATTGGATTTTGAGAGAGAGAATATTCAATATCTTAAAATCCAATTATATTATTTTTTGGAGTTGTCTCCCCTACACAATTTTGAAACGGTTTATAACTTCATGAAATATTCATTTCTCTTGCTGTTTGCTTAATTTCTTAAGCAAAATAATAACCGTAAGAGGTTGTTGAACCTAGAAACGTCTTTTAGGTTTTCTCCTTGATAAGACGTGAAACTCGATATCAAACACAATTTATATTTCTTGTTTCTCAGGTTTTCAAGAGTTAAGAATCGTTTGCGTTTGAGATATTGTATTAATTTTTCATCATTGTTTTTTGTGGTTTTTTTTGTTATTGTTTTCAATTTTTTTTTGCACTCACTGTTTGTTTAGAGGGTCCAGTTCGATCAACAGAGAGCCCAATGAAGTGGCAGCTTGAGGATTATTGGTTTTCACTTGAAATTGATCCTTTCCCCAATCGGCACCTTGAGAGGTGTACTGAAGATGCTAGTGTTCGAATGTTGTTCCTTCATCTTTTCGACTCTATAGCTCTTCTCACATTCCACACCGTTCACCACGAGATTGACGATTGCTTTTTTGCTCAAATCCGTAGAAGTTAGACACATTTGAATGATATCGCCTCCCTCAGGCATGGGATATCCTATCAGACTGTGCAATGGTCTGTTACCCCCATTTCCAAAAGACCATTCAGCTTTTCCCTCATCTAACGCACCACTCTCCTTGGCCCAGATGGTGATCAGTTGTTTGGCGTATTTTATCTTTTCCATGACAGAGATCAGATTGCAGGCATCCGTCATGTGAGTGTGATCTGACAGATTCATGAGTGCGTGCCCTCCCATGTCTAGGTTACCTTCCATGATATCACCTTTTCTCCAAACCATATTTTCTTCCAAGAACTTTCTACTGACTGCACTGGAATCGTATTCCGGGTCGTCACCGAGACCGAACAGTTCATAACCGTTCATGTTGATGCCAGCCTACATTTTTCCTCCGGATTGTTTGTTCAGATATAAGTCGTTGACTTGAGATTCTAGATAGGATTGAGAATCCTGTATGACAGAATCCACGTAGCCTTTATTGACTACCATCGAGTCTTCGTCCATATCGTCGATCACAGACAGATTCAATATCTTATTGAATCCCGCATCCAGATCCGATTTCATTTCTAGCTCTTTGACATTATTCTTTCTCAGTTCCAAGTCTACGTATTGTTTGGTTGACTCATCATTGGGATTCGTGGGATCGGGTACGTTAATTATCTTGTTAGAATTTGCGTTCAATTCAGACTTCATCACTTTAGGAATGTAGCGATCTCTCAGATGTTTACTGAATCTCGTGTGAGAGTCTCCGCATATCTTTTAGTGGCAACATCGGTCAAATCTCTAGGATTCGCTACATTCACCATTCGTTTAGATTTCAAGTCGAGATCGTCTGTCATGGCTTTATTCACACAATTATCTCTCATCATCTGCCAAAAATTTTCGTCTCCTCTATCGATGTATTTTTTAGCCGCAGCATCTGACTGATTGATCGGTTCGGGAAGACTGTACATTTTCTTATTGTTTAAATTTAAAGGTTCTTGCTGAGGTTCGTATCTTTGAACGTATCGTTCGTTCAAGTTGGCAATGTTACCAACAATTTCGACTGTGGTTCTTCTTTTCTTTCTAGAGGAACCTTCATTATCGTCAGCGTGACCGACTGTCATATTTTATTTTATTTTGTTTTATTTTTGTTATTTAAAATTATATATTTTTTTTTACTATTTTTAATTAATGCAACCAAGAATTTTTTTTATTATATCTCTCTCTATATATATATCCCAAAAAACAATTTCCTTTAATGTAAATCATTGAGAATATCTTAACCCCCTGCACACTGATGACGAAACGCCAGATTTGTCATCCATGGTTATCCCCCCTGTGTTGTCAGAAATTCAGCAATTTAGATTTTGGTTGACAGAGCTCCAATTGAGCTCTGTCAACCAAAATCTAAATTGCTGAATTTCTGACAACACAGGGGGGATAACCATGGATGACAGGGAGGTGTGGTGGGGCTTAGAGTGGGGGAGGTGTCGAGTATTCTCGACATCAGTGTGCAGGGGGTTAAAAGTGATCTCCATCCGACCATCTCTTGAGAACGTAGAGGCATAGATGACCACAAAACACTCGATCCAGCACTTGCACTTGTTCAATATTGCAAATAACTAACGTAAAATAGTTCCTTATTTCTATCAGCGGTGAGATTCCGTAGCTATCGAAATAATAATTTTTATTCTGATTCGAAAACCATGTGACCCAGTGTGTGCCCTCACCTCTGATATGGTCCAGATTTAAAATTCCACATTCCAAATTGTAGTCTTTTTTTGTTGGCAAGGCATCTCTAGAAAACAGACCACGAAAATGTTTGATTTTTAAATCTTTTGCCACTTTCGATAGATCAATGTTGGATAGGGGTTCGTTGGGTAAGACGACACCTTCTACAGATATGTGTTTTATTTTCTTATTATTCATAATATGTTTTTTTTTATTTTGTTTTTTATTTATTATTTTTTTTTCTATTTTTTTTTAAATTTATAAACTCATGAGTTTTTTAAAACTTACGACATTTTGATGTCTTCAGTAATACTCTATTCATCATCCTCTTGATTTTGTTCAAATATCATAGAATAATGTCCGAGTTCGAAAGTGTGTATTTTATCCTCGCATATAATTCTCTTATCGTCGTCCGTCATCAATGCAATCTTATTGATTTCTTTGGTGTATATCTCATGCATTTCGCTTTGAATTGTAGCCATCTTTTTATACACCATACAATTTTCGAAAAGACAGTCTTTATTCTCTTCGAAAGTGATACTTTTATTTGTCACACATGCTTGAATGCCGTTACATCTCTTGATCTCTTCACCATCGATGAGATAAGCTTACAATTTAGGTCTCAAACCCACGAATTCGGTGATTTGGCTTCCACCGCTCTCGTCTTTAACCCTTTACCCAATGTAACGGCCAAAACCGGCCAGCGCTATTCTCAAAAATCGCCAATTAATTTTCAAAATATTTTCATTTTTTGTCTCAAAAACATAGGTTATGACCCCTCGTTGGAACGAGCTCGTTCCAACGAGGGGTCATAACCTATGTTTTTGAGACAAAAAATGAAAAAAATTAGTTATTCAAGAATTTTTTTTGCAAGTGTCGTCTGCTTTTCATGTTAGGTAAAGGGTTAAATTTACCCAATATCTTTTTATTAATACCCTTTGGAAT
Source organism: Pictodentalium vernedei (assembly GCA_031216915.1). Taxonomy (NCBI): domain Eukaryota; kingdom Metazoa; phylum Mollusca; class Scaphopoda; order Dentaliida; family Dentaliidae; genus Pictodentalium; species Pictodentalium vernedei. The sequence continues at coordinate 89,624,550 of CM062297.1, read as the reverse complement.
CTTAGACGGGTGTCTTTAGGATAATTACTTGTGTCAAACCATTCATTCACGTCTGACGATATGTCCTCATAAATGTCCCTAGTCTCTATTTTGTAAGCTAAACTGTCTGTGTCAGTGAACAATAGTTTAGCTTTCGAATCAAATTTCGCATTGATGTAATCGCAGTGAAACTCGTACATCAACAGCTTGCTAATGTCTAAGATGATCGATCCGAGATAACAGGGTTTATCGAACCTTAGATGCATCTGTTCCATGTGCACGGCCACTAGATTTTCATTGAATGTGGTTCTATGTTGATAACTGGGTTTTGTGATTAATTTTCTAGACTTCTCTCCAGACATGACGAGTTAAATGTTAGTTCTATTCCTAATGTTTTCCATAGATTTCCCAAACATGCAATTGTTCATGAGTTTGAAGAAATCTTTTTTGAAGTCACTCTCGGCCTGCATTCTTAAATTCGTGTTGAGATCGATGTATTTTTTCATCCAAGGCTCCTTGTCGAATCGAATGATTCGATGCACGTCGATCAATTTCATCCCGTGATCGATGCAATGTTTCAGATTTTCGCAGTAGACCACATACTTGCATTTGTGATTTAAATTAGGAATGAGTTTTTCGACACTGTTCACTTCTATTCATTTGGGAGCTAGTGGATAATCGTTATGTGGATCATGTAACGTTTCTGGATAGTCCAAATCAACCTCTAGAATACAAGGATAGTCTCTCCATTTTTCTTTTTCTTCCAACGTTTCGACCCATTTGAAATTTCCGATCGGTAAAAGATGACTCATGGCCCAATCATACAAATTATTAGCATCCCAATACTGTATGTATTTACTCGGTTTTTCCGAATCAGAATCTTTTCCCATGTGATAATTATTAGCTTTAGCATATCTAGTGGAAATCATTAAGACACCACCCCTCACAGTTTTTGAGCATGAGCAACATTTCTACGCCCATTAATAATTCCAATCGAACCTCCGTCGTTTTCAAGAGAGCATCCCAAGCAAGTCCGGGAGCAGTGAAATACCAAGCCGGATCTAGGTCATAATGTCGATGACACACTCGTCGAAAAATTTCGGACACGTCAGCTAAGAGTGCACGTCAGTTTTCAAATAGAGGTCGTGATATTCTCTCATGGATTTCATGTCAAATAATGTCCACACTTTTTGTGCATGTTCGTAATCATCATCGGAAATGTGAGACTGGTATAATTTCGAATAAAAATCTTCTTTGGGAGGTAGAGCGACGTCGTCAAATTTTTTGAGATCACTCATATAATCGTAAGGATAGACACCTTTCCTCAACATAATGTCCACAAATTCTCGTCTAATCAAACTATAAACTAATTTTTCCAGACTGGTTGACATAAATTTATAACTATCGATGAAACGTATCTCTCTATGGATGGGACTCATTTTCTCAGTCGAACCATCGATGACTCTCTTTTTATTGACGACTTTACATTTAGTGAATGAAATGTATTTTTCAATGTTTTGCATGATGCAATTCAACTCCCCCTCGCTAACACCCACATTTTTCATGAACAAGTGACTGTCGTAACATGAGAGATTGTGAAATATCACCAGATAGACTTGAGCATCTCAAAATCTTAAATTGCATTTGTTGTGAGCAGTACCGTGAAACAGACCTGTATAATGATCTCTAACTTTTTTTATTATTTTCAGACTGATTATCAAATAATTGTCTAGAGATGTGACATTCAATGGTTTCGTTGTATTCTCACTGTTGCTCTGATGTGATGATCATGTCTTTAGGTTTTTTAAATTTCTCGTATAATATTTGAATATTCGATTCTAACTCTTCTACGAATCTTTGAGCCACATCGTCATTATCTGAACGTTTGGTATAGACGAATGGACCCGACGATTCTCGATCGTCGAAAGAACATTTCACATAATAACAATAGCCCGAAGGTATGTGCTTCTGATATTTTTCAACATAACTCCTGCGCTCAGACTGGCAAGAATTTATTTTCGTTGTGAAACATTTGAAATCCGCATAGATGACAAATGGTGGTTCTAATCTTTTTTTGTAGTTGCGAAAATCCATGTAAGTGTTAGGTTTAGGCATTTCGATGGCAACGCCTTGCTTTTCAATGCAATATTCCTAATGACGCATCAACAATTCTTGACTATGGAACGAAAACATGCAGTTAAAAAAGAAAAATCTCATGCACTTATGATTACTAACCTGCTTCGCCAGCAAACAACTCATTTCTTAAATCCAGCAATAATGTTGATTGTCACACTCTGAAATTAATAACAAGTTAACAATCTTTTCTCTCTCTTTGTGCGAAGTCAGTCTGAGAGGATAGACTACTCATTTTATATCATCTCCCTCGTATCCCAAGAAATTCACGGCCACGGTAGGATTTAGCTTTTCGAAATCTCAGATGTCTTTCAGCCGCATTGGGAAAGACACTCCCATCCAATCAAAATTTTTACAAGTCTCTGAGTACTTGGAAACTCTCTGAGCATGCTTTTCTATGGGATACAATGCCGATGTGATTGCCCATCTGAAATACTCGTTATCATCTTCATTTTTCACGTTGATCATGGCTTGTTTTTTAAATAGGAAATAAGGTAATTTTATGTAGGAAGATGCTTTCAAAGGATCGCGTATATCCACGTAAATCTCGACATTCAATATCTTCTCGAACGTCCAGTTACTTCCCTTGTTTTGAAAAGTAGCCATAGATTCCATCATCTTGTCGTCCATTACTTTATAAACGTCAACTAATTCGTCATCTCTAAACACTATCTAGTTCCAGGATCTTACCTGTTTTCGGATCGTCCATTTTCATCAGACAATACAAGATCATACTTATTTTTAAATCCTTATCTAGATGTTTTCGAATTACGTTCAACACTCTACCCATCACCCGTTCCATGAACGATTTGGGATCGATTTTTTTCATGAGATCGGGTTTCAAATCGAAAGTGTTAAACCATCCTTTGATGGCTTCATCTCTTTCTATCAAAATCAATGGTGATTTCAACGCTTCGATCACGATATCCATTATAACATCGAGACCTTTTTTTCATTCACCACTCTCTTGATTGCATCCATTGTTTTTTTCTAACAAATCGTCATCTCGAACCGCGTCGCTTTTCTTTTTTTTTATTATTCTCTTTCAAATCCTTCTGCTGCCCTACCACTATTCGTTTAATGGCTATCTTCTTCTTCTTAGTTTTCTCTGCAGTTGTTTGTTGACATTGTTTTGTCATCGCTATCTTCTCATCCTTTTTTCGCGATTTGAGTTGTTTTTGTCACTACCACAGATCTTTCATCCATTCCCTTTCCATTGAGCAAATGACTTATGCATTCATCTTCTTTCATGTAGTTGACACCTTTCAATTGCAATGATTGATGCACTTTAGCTTGTGATTTCACCAGTGATAGATCACAAGTCTCCTCGCACATGGCTTCGATCAATCGTTCTTTGGTTTTGTAACAGTTATAATTTTTAATTCCTAGATTTCTACAATACTTTTTCAATTCGGATTTGGTAGAAAAATATAATTTTTTTTCCTCGATATGCTTTTTTTGTTTTTGGCATTTTTTTTATTTAATATATAATATTTGTTTTAATTTTTAAAAAAACATTTTTGTGAATTGTTAAGCTTCTTCTTATTATATATATATATTTTTTTGTTTAATGACAAAAAAAAACAAAAGAATAGAAAAAACAGAAAAAAACGAGTACTACTTCATGATAAATATTTTAATAAGCTTTTCAAGTCAAGATTTAAATCTATGTATATAAATAATAACTCTCTCTTTTTTTATCATATGTTCGCATCCGTTATGAGCATGTTAACTTTAAAGCTATCCTTTTCCTGAGAGCTATCCTTTCCCTGCTGAAAAATCCATCGGAAAACTAGATTCACCCTCTCGAATGTCCGTCCTTCCTCGATGAGTAGATTCAATTTGTTGACGACTTCTTTAGAGATGTTCGGATATATATTACTCCCGTAGATTAGAGACAGAACGTCTGCATCAAATTTTTTTTATATTGTCCTTGAGAATGGTTAATAGATCGTCTTGACATTTGTACATTAAATCCAAGGCAGTCTCATTCAATTTCAAAGCAATGAAAATTTGTTGTATTCCTCTCTCAATCCACTCATCTTCACGTCCTTCAATTCGATGGCATTGTGCGATTGCAGTCTATAAATTTCATTATTGTATTTCGAAAATCTCTGAATTCTCTTCAATTTTAATACGGATTGTTTAGGTACTGACGATGACATGACTGATTATTTTTTTAGGATAATAATTATTAATTGTAAAATTTTTTTTTTCTTTTTTTTACTTCTTATTATATATGTAAAAATAACAACTTTTTTTCTTTAATGACAAAATTTTGTAAGTGTATTTTTTTTAATGTTAATTGTTAATGTAAAAAAAATTTTTTTTTTTTTTTTTTTACTTCTTATTATTAAAATATTTTTTGTCAAATATTTTTTGTAATTTTTCAATTAATTGTAAAAAATATTTTTAAATTTTTTTTTCTACTTCTTATTATTATTAAAATATTTTTTGTCAAACTTTTTTTGTAATTTTTCAATTTTTTTTTGTGAATTGTTAAACTTTTATGACAATAATTATCAATTGTAAAATATTTTTTTTCTACTTCTTTGATGTTGTGTTTGAGATAGTCAAACTACTTCTGACTTGAGGCAGACTGCTCCCCCTTTTTTACTTTTCGGAGGTACATATGGGTTTTCCCCTAGTCAGAAATATCTTGTTTGATTGACACGCATTCATAGGTTTTCCTGTAGTCAGAAATATCTTATGGGATTTCCCCTAGTCAGAAATATCTTGTTTGATTGACACGCATTCATGGGTTTTCCTCTAGTCAGAAATATCTTGGTTTTGAAATCGACATGCATTCAGTCACCATTTCATTCTCACCAACGATAATAGCGAAAAAATTATTCATTTGACTTTCATGTTCACTGAAGAATAACGGACGACACATACCGATCATAATTATACATTTCACAAAGAAAAACACACCTGCCTAATGGTTTATATAAAGAGTTCATTTATGAGATTATAACGGTCCTTTCAGTAGAATAGAAACAAATAAAATTTTTGTTTACCAATTCACATTATAAATTCACATCACAACCTGCCTTATTGTAGACAGTTACTTCGAGTACACTTTTCACACACTAAAATACAACCTCTGAGCGGGCGCACCTCGCACGTTTTAGACTCTGCGAGCTATCTCTTTTCTCTCCTTGCCAAAACCTCGCTACGTCATCGCCGGCGGGCCCACCGATAAATCCGCCTCTCGATTCGGACTCCGTTTTTCCGTGGGAATCGACGTTGGATCGCTAGTCTTCATCTGCGTTGGTGGTGTCTTTTTGGCGGTATTCTGTCGACAAAATTCACCTAAGTGGCGGGCCCGTGTTACCTCTGTGGAAAGGTGGGTGTTTTCCCGACATCGATCGTGTCAGATTTTACGAGCCCGCCAAAAAGTGAATTCTTAAGAGCAGGAATTTTTTAGAGTTTGTCAAAATTCCCGTCGAAATTTAGTCGGATCCATGTTGCTCGTTAGAGAATTGAACATTAAACCCACGATGCCTCATCTACCACAAACACTGTAAAAACCAGGAACAAGTGACGATGTGATCATGTGCGTATCACATCGTACAAACCCATACATTTCGATCATGTTGAACGCGATTTGCTCGAAAAAATTAAGTTTTTTGGTGAGGTGCGATCGAGACAAAAAAATTTAGTGGGCTCGTGACCCCGTTTTCACACTACTAACTATTAAATGACAAATTGATTAATGCCTTTTGTGTTTATTTCTTTTTAAGTTTAGATTTACTCAGTTTATGGTGGATTTTTATTCTTATTTTTTTTGGCTGAAGAAAGGGGGATGTAGTATAAAATTCCATTCAGGTTTACAAACCCCGTTAGTTCCAGTTCCTATGCCAGGATTTCTGTACTTGGGAAGTATTTTAGACTTCCGTTTACTTGTTTTTGGTAATTAAATAATATGGATGAGACGTTTGATTTTATCATCTTGAATCGCCATTAATTTGTTAAATGGCACCTTCCCAAACATATTACAAACAGGTGGTTTATTCTAAACATCGAAAAATGAACATTTAAGGGGTAGTCCAACCTAACGTTGGTAAATTTTTTGACATTTTCCCCAATTCCTCAGAAACAGATAAGAGAAGTAAGGAAAGGCAAATTATATATCAAAATAATGAGAAAAGTGCATAGAAAAGGTACATATAATTTTTTTCAGGAAAAAAAGTGATTTTTATGATTTTGAAGAAGATTAATTTGCAAATGGCATAAGTAACGAACCGGTAAAACCACAAAATAATCGATAATTCGAAAGCCTTGTCCTCAATATAATGATAACATACTACAGACTCGGAGAAAGCATTTTTTTGACACACACTCTGGTGGGTTTGAATGTGATAACACCAACACAAATTTTGGATGTTCCAGACGTGGCCATGTTTCAATGATGTTTATTCAGGTCATGTGATTACGATGTGGTTCTTGCAGAAAAACTCAATTTGGGCAATCGTAAGAATGCAAGGACGTGATCACGCCCTTTATTTGTTCGAGACAATGTATGAGCGGATTTGCAAACAGGTGACAGCAAATACTTGAGCTGTTAATGTCATAACTGCAAAATATGGTTCGAAATTCCCTCTCGTGTTTACAGGCCGTCTGAACATTTTTGTTGATAAAAAATCTGAATTATTGCGCACTAGAAAGACAACATGAACCACTTGTAAAAAAGTAACCGAGTGTATAAAATCGGGACGATACACATAAAATAAGGCAATATTCATAACAAAGGTAGCAGAATGCTTCAGAAATCACTTTTTCATGAAATATATTCCAAGTGACCTGGAACTATATTGAGCGTGTTGATTTCCCCCGATGTTGTGAAGTTATTTACTTCCTAGTAACCATGGAATTTGAGGCGGGTGTGTTTGATGTCTGCAAAGGACCGATTGAAGATGGGTTGAAAATGACGCATTCGCGCTTTTAAATAAGGTGCGCTTGGACGATGCTGAGAATTCAGTTTTTTCTTGCAACCAACCATACTAACACAAGCGTCGATCAGTGTCTTTTGTCATCGTTTTACACTGACAAATGTGACAAATCTCCTTCACCGGAAACCATCCCCCAATTTGCATATCACAATAAACATAACCGCTGTCACCGAGTGTCAGCGTGGCCGTATGGTCAAAACCGAAACGAATTATCGAATGCACGGTCAATATTAGCTGCAATTGGCTTTTAAACAAATGAAATACACGAAATATTCGCAATTTCTTCATTATCCATGCCGAATTACTTTTTAACCAGACCACATGCGTTCAGTTTGTTTGTCGGCATCAAACTGATATTGTTCGTGGTAATTAAATAGTACGAGAAAGAAGGCGAAGGAAGCCAAATATTTCCCATCATCTATTAATTAATTAAAACTGATAATTTCTTTTATTTTACTGAAATTATGAATTGATAAGGTGGGTGTTTTGCGATTATTATACCCCAGACCTGGAAGTTGGAAAATCAAAGGTGCATCTAGGGCCGTGCAGTGATGACCCCTGTCCTCTTAGTCTTACCCATTCATCATTACATGTACCAACATTCTCCCTTGTATCTCAACCATTGCTACTCCAATTTGAAGGATATTTGGTTTTGTGATCGAGCATCATGGGGAAACAATATCTGTGTAGCTGCTGTAGCATGTGTTTCTTCCCACATTTTTTCAGAGTTGTGGTACTTTTTCACTCTTTTGAGTTAGAAAATTTTGTTTATAACTAGTTGATTTGTTACAATTTGTTGCAAAGTGCCTGCTAATACTCTAAATTGTATTGCTACAGAATTTTCTGGTGAAGATTTTGTTCCTATTACTTATCAAGCAACAACCTAATGAATATTCTGTATAAAGCCACCGATCTGATGTTTGACACTTTTATCGGAGCTGTTATGAAGGCTTATGAAACTCAAAATGTTGATTATGGCAGGACTTTTCTATTCAACCATTAATCGATAAATTAAGTGTTATAGTTGGAAGTAAGAAGCATGAAAGGTCCAGAACTAAAAGTCTAAAAAGAATGTTTTGCAATGTAACATGATTTTTGCAGATACACTTATTTGGAAGGTTACCTGTCTGATAGTGTTTGGAACATGTGCGACCAGGATCTTCAAAAAGAAAAAAAAGAGTTAAACTTTGAGAAAAAAAAAGCATTTGCCTTGAGTGCCGGAGGTAGCGTCATACAAGGAAGAGAGCCCCCCCCCCCCCCCCCTTCCGGGAAATTTTTTTTGTCAAATGGAGCTCACTTGTCACCTTTTGGGGATTGCGTTGTGTTCTGCGTTCTTGAAAAATATATGTGAGACCCTCTGGATGTGCCCTTCTGATCTCAATATGCCAATAAGCCTCCTTGGGGAAAGTACATGCAATAATGGTTATGTAAGGATGATTTGATGTGTTTTGAATAACAATGTTCTTTTAAGTACATTAGATGGTTTATTGCAGTGACAGGTTACAGTTACCCTTATTTCTTCTCCAACAGATATCATGAGTGTATTGGTGTTCAAGAGTAAACAAAGCTATTATACTTATTGATAAACCAGACAAATTTAACAATTTAATCACTATCAAATTGATGCATGGGATAAAAGGGGTTACAGTGCAAGGGGTTTGTAAATATATTTATTCAACTGCAATGTATGACTTTGCAGTGTATTCTACATAGGAGAATATCATAGTTTCTTCCCAAACCACCACAGTAACACATACATCTTTATATTGGGAGACACTCGTTTGTCCTTCCATACTTCTTCTGCTGGACTCCATCAAGTTGACCTTTGTTGAACTCCCCAAATCAAAACATAAACAAAAGAAAATGTCTGCCTTCAATCAGTGAGCACTCCACTTATAACATTTGGTCTCAATCTTTATTCCTTTCATGAATTAGGAAAAGATTTCTTCGAGTATGTACTTCAATGTTTATAGAATGCAGCTGTTATTTTATTTTGAGGTATTTTATTGTGAAAATTTTGTTCTCTTACTTATGCCATAGCAGACTTTCAGGTGGTGCTATTTACACATGGCAGCAGTTCCATGGCAAATTTCAGTTTCCACATGTTCTATTTTTCATTCCAAGCATTTTGGTATATAATTTATTGGGGTTATTCATTTTGGGCCTTTTTTAGACTTGAAAGAAAATTGCATGAAATTTGACCAAAGTTAGGTTGGACGTCCCCTTAATATAGCTGACAAAAGATTGGTATTTAGATGGGTGATAGGGGTGGGGGATTGGAGTAGGTCTCCAATCTTCGTTGGTTGGGAGCGCTATCTTTGAAATTATAAACTCGAGGTTTCTTGCTTAATCTTTAAGTGGGAGTTGGTCCTGATTTAGTTATTTCATTTAAAGTATATTAAAGTATCAGAGCACCAAACAAAATACCAGACAGTTGTCAGTTCGACTTATTTTTTATAGAATTGGCGGGGGTCCAAGGGAGGAACCTCTTCATTTAGTTATTTTTATTTTTTAGAGAGGGAGGAGGGGGCTAGGGGTAATAATCTGTGTGTGCACGAAAAGGTAACTTTTTTTTAAGAATTTGGTTAGCCATTAGAAGGGCTGCTGATTTCGTCGTTCGGGCAGCTGTATTCGCCATAGTCTTCACCAATTTGTGGGTATGTTCTCTATTAGTATATTACGAATGGTGTTCTTTTCTGGTTCACCGGCAGTCATCGGCGCATACTCCCAGATCATTGGTTCAGGTATTATGTTCTTCGTGTTCACCAGCCATAATGTTTTGACTTGTTCTGTACTCTCTCTATGTAAGGCCATGTCGAAGCATCTGTCAATAATGTGCTCCATATTCATCATTGTACAAACCCCGTGATGTGTTTGAGATGGATGCTGGATACTATATCCAGAACAAAGCACACGCTTTATTCAAAGGGTTTTGCCCTCGTGGGCGGTTCTCCTGTGACGATTTCTCGGTTTTGTCTGTCTGTAAAGGTTTTTGAACAAATATCGCACTAAAATGTTTTGCTTTCCATTTTACTGCTACAAGGTGACATTTTGAACAAACGTATTCGATAAACACCTTTTTAACAAATGACTAAAATTATAATTGTGCTGTAGGTCTCCTTATAGATATGCATGGTACGAGCATCCGACATGGAGATGTGTCAATACCCATGTAAGATAACAAGAATATATTTATCTGTTAGTCGAGTACCTCGTTGGAGTATATGTTTATTGCCGAGATGCTTGAATACCGGTTATTTGTTGACAGATTTGTTATTACGCGCAGGTTTCGCTATCTCGAGGACGCAATTTACACCATTCTTCGCAAACGGTTAGGCAAGTACCCCGCTGAAGTATATTTTCATTGACAAGATTTCTGCGAGATGTTTTATTACCGTCGCAGGTTTCATTCTTTCAAGGAGATAAGTCACTCAACGTTTCCTTTCATTTTATTACCTATCAATAAATACAGTTTCAAACACCTTAAACACCAATAACTATATATTCTCTGTAGAACCGTCGCTGAAACAGCTAGGCTTATTGTCCATAGTTTTAGTTTTTGAAGGCCTAACTTGTTACTATTCACGTTCTTAAGAACATGTATAGTAACAAGTTAAGCCTTCAAAAACCAAAACTATGGATAATGTTCTGGGCCAAATTCACACCTTACCTAACAATTAAACATTGTCAATTACTCAAATAAATAGGAATTGAGCCTACATGAATGAATTTTCTAATGACAGTTTTATCCTATTTTTGTTGGAAATGTAACAAATTGAAGTTAGTACGAGAGATTCGAAAAAATCGAATCTTGAGACTGATTCGGGATCGATCTCGAAGTTTACGTATGGTATCGATATCGAATAGAATCTCGAATATTCGCAGGACCCTAGTTTTGCTACCGCGAGGATGTAAGTCACACAATTCTTCGCAAACTGTTAGTCAAGTACCCCACTGAAGTATATTTTCATTGACAAGATTTCTGCGAGTTGTTTATTACCCTCGCAGGTTTCATTCATTCAAGGAGATAAGTCATACAACGTTTCATTTTATTACCTATCTATAAACACTGTTTCGTTCGTGCATGTATAATCTATTGACAACACGTTTTATTACTCTCACACCTTTCACTGTTTCGGATTATTTATGTTTGAAATGACAATTTTTCACGGTATTAATTTCGCTAATTTTGTCAAAATCTTTTAGAAGATCAACGGACAAAATCTCCATATTATTGGTGTTTAAAGTCAGATTCGCCATCTAGGGCTATATATTCAGACAGACTCAAGTTTGGGCAGTCGTTCATTTCACCATTAAAATAAATTACCGCAATAAACGAACACTGTTCCACTGCCAATGGTTCTGTGGGCGGGATGATAAACTAACTTGTACCATTGAATTAAAAATATTAGCTTGGTAGAAATGTTGGGAGGGAAGTAGGGCTTGGGATGGCGGGGTATTTTTTAAAATAAAAAAAATGAAAATCCTCAGTAGTGGAATGTTTCAACAGAGCTCTCAAAAGGAAAAATAGAAATCAAATATTAAAATTATGGGGAAATAACTCCACTTGGACACGACAGAGGAAATGAATCTTTATATACCATAATGCAATGCGTTACTAACAAAAATAGTTATTCGCGCATGTGTATGTTATGTCGTCCAAAATGGCCACCGAGCACATCATCCAACAGGGCCGCTATGCACAACGACCAACATGGCCGCCATTCAAGGGGGCCACCACATGCGTGAGCACCTAATCCAAAATGGCGGTGATGTATGCGCACTGTGTCCAAGATGACGCCCACGCATGCGCACGTTATCCAAGATGGCGGCGAAGCATGCGCACAGTATCCAAGATGGTGGCGAGGCATGCTCACAGCATCCAAGATGGTGCCCACGCATGCGCACAACATCCAAGATGGCGCCCACGCATGCGCACAACATCCAAGATGGCTCCCACGCATGCGCATAACAACCACAATGGCCGCCGCGCATGCATGTTACGTGATTATGACGTCATGCGCATGCGCAGAAGGGGGCCAGGGGGAGGGCGGGGGGTCCGGGTAGATATGTGTGAAATCAGCATATATACTACTCTCACTGAATGAAAAGGAAAATTGCTACTGAAGCTAGGTTCGTGTCAGGGTCATGAAGCCCTGCGTTGAGTGACAAGTTCGAGGATGGTTAGGTCATCGGGTTGGTTTGAGGTTTCTATTTGGGGTGGACAGACTAGGCAGTTAAGCCACAAAAAGGATGGCTACTATTGTTGGCACTGTTATCTCCGATCTTTCTTTCTTCCTCCCAGCCTGTATAGTACAGATGTTTTCAATTCTCTACCGGGTGCCTCTGTTCTGGACGTTTCGTTGGCTGGGGGTTTGCCACCCCTGCGTCACTTGTATGTTGTCTCGATCTTAGAACGTTGTGTTATGATGTGACTTGTTGCGTCTCCGGGTGTGGGGGGGGGGGGATGAGTGGATAGAATAAACCAAATAATGGGGGCGATGGTTGTTAGTTGCATTCGCCATCTTGTGCGCGCACTTGAAAATCGAACAGTCGGACACATTCCTTGGTAGATAGGTGACTGGGGTTCGAGAGGGATGTCCGTATCAATGATGGTTAGTCATTCTGGGATTTTGTCAGGTTCTCTGTTCTGTGATCTTTTGTTCTTGCTCCCAGCGCAGATGATTTATCCAAGTCCACTTAAATTGCTGAGCTTGTTAATCAACCCACCCTTCAGCAACACAGGCCATTCACAATCGGCTTTTCATAATGAATTTCTTCGCATAAAATGTAAATATTTAGCGTATCGAAGACCCTGTGCAATTAAGAAAACTTTGTTTTCAGTAACCGTCTTTTATAGTCCAGCTCCGGTAAGGTTAGGCTATTCTCTATACACCAGTGAACACACCCCACTTTGCAGCGTTCTCCTAAATGTAATACGACATAAAATATAACAAATTTATTACAGATAGTGTTAGAATACATCTTGCATCTCAACGCTAAATGTAATAAACTGGTAACTCACACTGGTATTGATTGATGAGGACTTTGCATTCAATATTGCTTACGTACAGAGCTCGTACTATTTTCGCGACTGGGCAGAAAGATTGCGAAAAAGGGTGAATCGATTTTCCTCATTGTTTTGAAATTGCTGTTTGAGACATTTTATACTTCCACGACAATTGTAATAAACTTTTTATCGTTAGGATTTGAATGCATCTTGCATCTCAACACCAAATGAAATAAGCCCATAATTCACACCAATGGTAGACATTAAGGACTCAGTATTCAGTTCACGTGTTTCATGTCCGACTTCTAAACTTACGTAATGTTCGCCTCATGAAGAGTGAAAAGAAACCAGTAATTATTTATTACGTTTTTAAATAAGTTTACCTCATACGATACCAAAAATTAACAAACAAACGTTGTCTCATGTTAATACAGCAACCCAAACTCGAAATAGTATGTTATTATGTTATTAAAATGAAAACGACACCGCAATTTGCGCGTTTCATTTTCTGTTTTGATTTCGGCGATAAAATTGCCAGCACACCGGTGCTCATGTAAACAAAAACAGATTCACGCGTTTGAATCTTGTTTTATTTAACATTTAAACTCTTATTAATCTGACGATCGTGGTATAAATAAAATATACCCAAAGTAGCTTGGTGTACCAAATGTTCACCAGTCGTGGTGAAGTGGTGTTAACTGCGCGCCAGAGGCTCGCGGTAAACATCTCTTCACCACTCTTTATAAACATTTGGTATACCAAACTACTAGGGGTATATTCTATACGACAACGATTGTTTTGCCATATTTCAACGGGTAAATAAACAGTTTGAGCAGTTCAGGTATTTTTGTAGGTGCTTGCATCTTAAAGTTCTGTGGATTAATACTAGCATTTGCACAACTGTCATTGTGTCTATCTTGCTCAAAGGTGTCGTCACGGTAGCACTGGCTTTCAGTTTCCGATATCCAATTGTTTTGTTCGGGTTTGTCACAACAGTTTGAGGTTCTTACTTCATCATCATGGGTGTCTCTCAGATAAAGAGGCAAATCATTTGATAAAAGCAGTTCACGTGTTTCAGGTCCGACTTCTAAACTTACGTAATGTTCACAGTGGCGGCGCTACGAGGGGGGGGGGCATGGGGGGGGGCATGGTGGGGGGGGGGGGGGCATTTGCCCCCCCCCCCCCCAACGAAGGCTCCCCCAGTTGCCCCAACCATCTCGCATGCATTTCCATCCACCCTCACACACAAACACGTTCAGTCACTCTCTCTCACACACACACACACCCCTCTCTTTTTTTATTCCCAATAATTTCCCATACACACTTAGCCCAAAGCCTCAGGCTAGCTGATGAACACATCCAGGCAGTAGAGATTTAAAGACTCGGATGCAGATACTTATAAGTTATGTTTAAGTTATGAGCCAACAAAGGCATGACTATCCATATCCCTTGTCTAAAAAATTCATGGATTTCGCATTATGACAGACGGGCATTATGAGTCTCTCTCTCTCTCTCTCTCTCTCTCTCTCTCTCTCTCCCTCTCTCTCTCTCTCTCTCTCTCTCTCTCTCTCTCTCTCTCTCCCTCTCTCTCTCTCTCTCTCACGCACAGACCCACCAGACGCGGATCCAGGATTTTTTGAAAGGAGGACCGCTAATTACCATTACATTTAGTCGAAACTTGGACCCAAAGTCCGTAATATAATTTTTTGGTTTGGTACGTCCACAGGACGTACCAAACCAAAAAAGTATATTACGGACTTTGGGTCCAAGTTTGGACTACCTCATAACAAAGTAATGATATGATCCTTTACGTATTTTCCCCCCTTCATGGGAGTCTGCCCCCCTAGTTGCCCTCCCCCCCCCCACAAAAAAATTTCTGGCGCCGCCACTGAATGTTCACCTTCTGGAAAATGGGCCAGTAAAAGAATAATCATTTGTAGATCAAACGTTCTAGAATTAGACACCACCGTGTCTTTAGACCTGTCGAATGCTGAGATCACAATTAATTGGACATTATATTCTCTCGCTAAAGCTATTGATGTTAGATGATCCCCATAGGTGGTTTTGGTTCGTCATTTCCTTTAGATAAGTATTTCACTGTTCCTCATCTGAATGAATATCGCTGTAGCTTTCTTCAAACGAAGCTAAATGGTTAACCGCTACCTTACGAAATATCCCCGGGGAACGGTAGATGCCGATTTTAATCAGTTGGTCAGCACGCGCTTCAAATTGGCAGTCACCTGTTCCCGATGTGTTGTGGGAAATGGCTATTTGGATTCCACTGGAAACTATACTGGCAATGTTGTCATTCCTGGTTTTTGTAATATAATATTTTCGCCTCTGATTTTGTCGTTGTATTATTTTGTCCTCTTTTGGCTCTGGGGCCTGTTTTGCAGTCCTATCTTTATCTTTCATTACAATATAGTATTTTGGCGATTTTGCAACATTTTGTGTTTTTTAATGAACCATTTTTGGCGACCTTCTGTCTCCGTTGATGTTCAGCATAGATTGTACTCGTAATTATACTCGCTGTCTGTATCAATGTTAGACAAATCTAACGATGGTTCTTAGTTTTTCTTTTCAGAACTTTAGCAGGTAAAATATGCGTTTTCCGAAGAATTCTTACAGGTTGTAAAGGAAAGCGCATCAATACATATTCTCCACTGGAGAAGACGGATGGCGGACTGCCACGCAAAGCTTTGTGAAGCATGCGCAATGAGCATCTTTCAGTGGCTTTTTCGGCAACTCGACGAATATTTGATCGACGATTTTCAAAATTATCTGCATGTGAAACTCTGTCCAGTCGCCAGCTCCCAAAATAAACCATAAAAGGTGTTTTGTAGCCCAACGCTTCCATTGGCTCTGAATTGATTGCAGAGGCAATTTCAGTAAGTCCCTTCACCCGGCTATAACCTTTCTTAACAAATATATTTGCATCAAACCTTAGTTTCCTTCTCACAGTTCCATCCACTCTTTCGCAAATACCTTGCGACTGAGGGTGATACGGTCTTCCGTGAATTACCTTTACTGTTTTTTTAAATAGCCGTTTAACATGAGTTTTAAACTCTTTGCAATTGTCCATTTGGCAATTTTGGGATAACCATGTTCCTGAAAGATTATTTTTAGTGCTTTGCACACAGTCATGTTTTTTGTCTGTTAAAGGTTTCAGAAACACAAAGCGAGAAAATAGATCGATCACCGTAAGAATATACTGATACGTTTTGGTGTTATGGACAACTTTTCCCCTCTTCATTTCAATTAAATCGAGATGTACCCTATCAAAAACCTCTGGAGATACGATTGGTTTCAAAACGGATTTGTTCGTGAACTTTGATTTTAATTTGTGATGTGTTTTAGTCTTTTGCAAAACATTTCTGACAGATCTCTCTGTGCAACCCTCAATAGATGACTTCAAAGAACCTGTGATATTTCGTGCTCCTGATACTTTAGTTTTCCGGAATTGGTGCAGTTTTATTTTGCTCACTTCTAAATATTTTAATACTTCTTTGTCAAAGTTAAATAGTTTTTCACAACCACCAGCCGTTTTCAGATTATGACATTACCTGACACGAAAGGCAAACGACACTTGCAAATAAAATTCTTGAATAACTATTTTTTTCAATTTTTACATCAAAAACATAGATTATGACCCCCTCATTGGAACGAGCTCGTTGAGCTCGTTCCAATGAAGGGTCATAGGGTATGTTTTTGAGACAAAAAATGAAAAATGGATGATGATGTTTGTGAATAGCGCTGGTCGGTTTTGTCGTTACGTTGAGTGAAGGGTTAAGACTTCTCGATCGTCTCCAAAACCACACGACAGCAACTTTTTGTGCGTTTGTTCTTTCTTTTACGGGGACATGGAATGTCTTTCTCAATACCGACGCGAACGTGTCGTACGTTTTGTCATCCAAGGTACCTAGGCCCCTTTGCTCTGTTTTTTGACATTACACGGGAAAGATTTTTTATCAATTGCGACGCTGTGGAATTTATTGAATCGTATTCAGGTCATGATAAAAAATAATTCCCAGACGAGAAAGTCGAAATTTCGACTTTTTATCTCGAAATTTCCACTTAAAATCTCTAAATTTTTACTTTTTGTCTCGAAATTTCTATTTTATCTCAAAATGTGGACTTTTCGTCTGGAAATTTCGACTTTCTGTGGTACACTTGGTAGCCTTATCACCTGCGACGGTGTTGCGTATTTACTGTTTATGCACACATTGACGCTTCTTCACTTTGCTTTTATGGGATGTGTTCCATTTTGATCTTTATCTGTTATGGGTGTTGGTGCGCCGGGATTCGAACTGGAGAAACGCTGGGTGAGGTGGAAGTTGAATTAGGGGTGGAAGGTCATTATTTCCACGATTTTTTATTTTCTGCTGTAATTATGGGTCACTGCTCTGGGTGAAAGTCGCATATATTGATAAGGGTGAGCCACTCCATTGATGTTTACCGGGCAGCACCTTTCGAGATGTGTGTGTGGGGAGAGGGTGGAGGCAACTTCCGCAGTATTGCTCATTGGCGGTTGGGAAAAACATCAGTACAATGATATCATTTGGGCGTATCGCTTTGTTTGTGGGTTATAATGGCGGTATCGAGAAGGCATTCGAAGTTGTGGGACGTATGGCGCCTCATGTATTTATAACGCTCTTTAGAATTTTATTACAATGTGATTTAACGGTACTTGTCGTTGTTTGGTATTTTATTAGAATGTTTATTGAACATAACTGTGTGTATGCGGAGAGGGCGATTGGTAAATGTCAGGTGGAAAAGCATTTGTCAAGTTGCATCCTTTGTAAATACGGGTTGAAATAGAGCGTCAGTTTACTTGATTCTCAACTTTCGGACGCTCGATGGGGTTCGACTAAATTCTTCTTTGCCATTAGGTAAAGGATGAAAAAAAGTCGATGGACAAAATTGGACATTTGTTTGGGTGTGGTCAGTTGTATTCGTTCGGAAAACAATATTCCACTTGGAGTGGTCGGTAATGTGGTCGGTAATGAATGAAAAGGAGGCCTACCCCAAGCTGGGAGAAATGTCAAAGTTCGGGGGTGAGGGGTGCGGATTTTATTTGTGTCCGGTCTGCAGGGCGAGAGTTTGTTAGAAACCAGAAGCCGGTGTATTGTCGTGCATTCTAATGCATTAGCAAATTATTTTATTCGTCTCCGGGATAATAACAATGCATAGTGATGGTGGTGGCGATGGGGATGGGAGGAGGAGGGCCACCTGAATTCAATTCTGGATAAAACAGGTATAGAGTAGGTATAGCAAGGTAATTGTTGGTTTTTTCACTAAAGTTTCGGTCACTATGACTGACAGTGCTGCACGCTGACCATCACTTGTGTTGGTGGCACCAATACTCTTTATAATTTTCATTGCGCAGAATTACCTGTAGGTTTCATATATCCTTTGTGTGTTATTTATTTATTGATTTACTTATTGGGGGTTAACGACACTTTCGACAGCCAGGGTCACCTCGTGTCGGACAGTTTTACGGGTGGAGGAAGCCACAGTACCCGGGGAGAACCACCGAGCAACGGCGAGCAACTGTCAGGCTCCACCAAAATACTAATTCATTATTGTTATTTTAAAGAATTACTTTTGTGAAATGAAAGTAATTCTTGGAAATAATAATAATAAACGAACATTTGGGCCCGTTTCGTTTACTATTGTTTTAAGAAAGTACGTTGTTGGGATTCAAGTTCGTAATGATTGTCAACGATGCGGGAACACTGTCGGAATATTTACCTCCCGACCAACCGCGTCGGGAAATATTGAAATCCTATCCCAATGCCTGATGGCAATAACTGCAAGCTTGAATTTTTTATTGTGGGTTAACGTCACTTATGGTCGTCCAGGGTCACCTCGTGTCGGATAGCTTTACGGGTGGTTGAAGCCGGAGAAAACCACCGAGTAGCGGCGAGCAACTGTCAGACTCCCCAACGTAGTAACGTCAGCTTTAGTTGATGGCAAGTGTTCCATTGACGTATCGTGCGCTTTAATACACATCGGTAGAGTGCCACCACGTGGGCAATCGGGATTAAGTGTCTTACCCAAGGGCACAATGCCGTTACTGCTAGTCATGATCCAACCGTGAACCTCTCGGTTTGAAGTGTAAAGCTCCAACCACTGACAAGCTTGAATGGATCGCTCGGTTCATCCATAAGACGGGCCGTATCAGGGCCATCGAAATGTTTAAAAAGAACATTCGTTCACTTAACACATTGTCATTAACATTTACCCCCCCCCCCCCCACACCCTACACATAAGACCCAGAAATAACGGTACGAGTAAAATTCCATTTGCCGATATTCATATAACAGTATGCTGAATGTCAAAGGGTAAACACATCCATTATCCTAACCCCTTACAACATGTGATATAACGGGTCATTCCGACGCCACCCTCTCCCTCCGATGGAGAGGGAGATGGCGGAGTTTTTAGAGTATTTTCTCCCGAACAGTGCTAAGTGACAACCGTTGAGCCAAATGTTATCGCAGCTTAAAATACTAATATAATCCTGCTGTCAAGACTTCTTAACTGGTTGAGTGCTAGAAGCCACTATCAGGGATTTCAAAAAATGAGGATGCCTGCGCAAGGGCCAACTGTTGCGAAGTGAGCCCACAGGGGTTAAGTAAGCTTGTCAGCTCGGGTAAGAGCTCGAGCTCATGGGGTTTTTATTTAGAATTTCAATAGACTCAATTTTATTTAAGTTTTTAACTGATTTCCATAGTTTTGGAACAGATTTAAACATGGCAACTAAATTACATGGAATTGTATGAAACTGGCGACAAGAGTACAGGCGTACTCTGTGGGTACACGCCAGATGTTCTGTTGACAATATCAAGCATACCTTTGCGAGCCAATATTGTCAACAAGCAGTAACATTTGAGGATTTGTTGACAGATGGGACAATAACATTCGGCAGTATTACTGTGGTGTTGGTGTTCGAACTGTCTAACAAATCATAACTTGTACCTGGTGAAACTCCCCATTGAACTGGGGATGCTGAGTTGCAATTTAGCACCAGTCACCGGGACATTCCGTCGGTTAACTAATATTTATATTGGTGCCGTGTCTGCAGATTTTGCCAAAATCATTGACCATAACCAGTCCAGTACCCGTGGGCAACGACGTACCAGTAGCCACATGGATGCCGGTTTGGGCGAAAATGTTGCATGTTTGGGCATCTTCCCCCACATTTGACCCGGGCACAGAGAACAAGTCGCATATTTATATGCTTACATTAAATATTGTGCTGATAATGATAAACCTTTTTTTATTTTAACACTGTAAATTGATGTCAAATCAAACGCAGCAATTTCAACTGATGCATAAATCAGTTTTAAAGTTCTCTTCGGTCCGTTTCCAATTCCGACTTATTCGAAAATTTTCTTTCGTTTTCCGTTGGGTGATATTGTGCCGCGATTTAAATTCCGTCATTTTTTTGGAGGAAAATCGTGTAATAAAGTATGTAATCGAGAATTGTGAATCCAAGCTTCAGCCGTAAGATAGATAAATCATTTGTGAGTGAGTGTGAAGAGAAAAACAAGAGGTCCAGGGCCCGTCGCACTCCTTTCTCGCTTCGCTCGGAAGTATATATATGTATATTATATGGCCTGTGTGACAAGTTCCAGACTCCTGAGATGTGCCAAATATCTGTCAAATAGGTTGACATTTATTGCAGTTTCGCGCTCTCAAGCTCAAAATTGGTAGATTTTAACAAAGGGCCATAACTCTTGTTAAAAAAGCGTGCACACATCCTATTTTGCGTCATCAGGTGTTGCACTTGCATGTAAAGCCACGTACCAAATATCAAAATCCGCCCAGAAACAACTAAGTTTTCAGCAACCACCATCTATGGCTTATGATAGTAGAACGTAGTGCTATATAATGGGAGATCACCTGTGGGTAAGTTCAAGTGGACAAGAATACATCACAAGCATTCAGACAATCCCTCTAACCATCAAAAACAACTTTATTTGGCACGGATTCCTCTATTTTGGGCTAAAAAGAGTAGCATGCAGTGCTTTAAGGTGCGTTTCCTGGTATGTGTAATACTAATTTTATTGGTTCGAATACTTTGTAGAATTAACCAAATAAATCCAACAATTGTTTTACTAGAGCGGATTTCCACTAAATCCTCGGTTTCTGTCTGTTTCCCCCAGAATTCTTCTTTTTGCCCAACAATAGACGCATTCCTTTGTATAAGAGTAACTTTATTGTTTCGGATTTGCAACATAGTCTCTGTATTTTATCTATCCCGATCTATTCTGTGGTTTCTATTTCCTGGCCTATTTTGCCTTTTACTGGTCCCATTCTGCCTATCTCAGCACTCTATTTTGTCTTAGCTGTCTCGGTTTTCACCTTCCCTGCGTATAACGAAGTCGTCTATGATCCTCAACCCCAGAATACAATCAAGCAGGGATAGGTATTATTCTCTCTCATCTTATCGAGCAAATAAGGTTTCGAGCAGTTATTGAAAAAGTCATTGCTCGAACGACTCAAATCCGATCGAGCAAATGAGTATCGAAAGAGCGATTCCTTTTACGACTCTTATGCCCATCGGGGTATAGGAGGATACATATGGCATGATGATGGGTACATTTTGGAGGCTATCTTTTGGAGGATACCCACCTTATGATAGTTTAACTCCTAGCATCTGTCCAGTTCCCTGCATCTAGACCTCTCCATGATCTTCATATCTCCAACACTACTATTACTGACTTTTCCAATATTGCCATCGTCGGTTCTATGATTAGCTTTTACAGTAGTCACTAAATCATGTAGTCTTCTTCCACCCTTGAAGCCTTCTACCATTACTAGCACTAGTGCAAGCTTGCTAACTATCTCAGATTGCTCGAGCGATCAGAATCCCATCGAGCAAATGAGCCAAACGAGTGACTCCACGTACGACTCTTTTGCTCGTCTAGGTATTGAAGGATACTTATGATATGATTATTCAGCACTGAAGGATGTCTTTTGGTGGATACATTTTTGAGGTTATCTGCCTGAAGATAATTATTGTTCCTAATACCCGATCAGCTTCTGATTTCTATAGCTCTAAGACCATCGTCTGTCGTATGGTTAGCTTCTACTGTAGTCACCCAATCCTATAGTCTTCTTCAACCCTTACAGCCTTATACCACTACTAGCAATACTGCAGGCTTGCTACCTCAAGTTGCTTGAACGACTAGAATCCCATCGAGAAAATAAGCCATTGAGTAATTGCTCGAACGTGTGGCTACACATAAACTCTTGGTATTGGTGGATATTTATGATGGGGTAATTCGGCATTGGAGAATGCATTTTGGAGGATACCTATCTGAAGATAATTATGGTTTCATAGTTCCTGGTCATCTTTGGGCTTCTATAGCTCTAAAACCACTATTGTTGTATTACCCATAGTCATTATCATCTGTCCTACGATTAACTTAACCCTTTACCCAACGTAACGGCAAAAACCGGCCAGCGCTATAAAAAAAAATCGCCTATTAATTTTAATTATTTTTTCATTTTTTGTCTCAAAAACATAGGTTATAACCCCTCATTGGGACGAGCTCGTCGAGCTCGTTCCAATGAGGGGTCATAACCTATGTTTTTGAGACAAAAAATGAAAAAAAATAGTTATTCAAGAATTTTTTTTGCAAGTGTCGTCTGCTTTTCATGTTAGGTAAAGGGTTAAACAACATTCACCCAATGATATATTCTTCTACCACCCTTGCAGCTTTGAACCACTACTACTGATTTGTAGCACTATTACAGTCATATACGCGACGCTGCCCTCAGTCAAGTCAGATTACTTCATATTCCCCAACATGTACTCTTTTATACAGAGTTTAAATCCCTTGTATAACATCTGTAGATAGAGACAGGCTATTGAAGGAATTCCTTAAGTGGGATTCCTAGCCGATTTCGAAAAGTGAGACGAGGAAACACCTATCACCTTAGCAACATACGCTGTGCATGCGCACTAGGACCACGCATCACTATGAGGATGGCATCACAAGATGGCCGCTTACGAGGGTTACCGCGACAACCAAACATGACGTAACTGGGTCACGTGGCTATGACGGCACATGAGATCCGTCCAATGTGGGTCGATCGGGTACATGATCTACTACTCATGTCCTGTTATTCAAGATCTTAATCTCGAATCCTGTTTCATAATTTATTTCTTTTAAAACTAAAACAAGTTGTTTACAACGAATCGAAAACGGACCATACAATTAGTAATACAAATTACTTCATGGTCCTATTGACGTTTCTCCATTAGTTTCACCTAAAGAAAAAGCGACCTCTAATATTAAGGGTTTTTTTATGTGCATGTTTGATCGTTAACAGAGACAGACACGTGTGCATAATAATTCTTTGACATGATTCCTGAAGGCACCTTGGTAAAACTTACTGTTACCCCAGCACAGTATGCGCATTTTCAGTCTAGTATGCACATGTGTGGCTGATATTTTCAAGGTCAATAGAAATTGATTTTTTTTAAATAATATTTGCCATGTACTTTGATTGTTCATATCTATAGACATATCTGTCGATAAGAAAATATTATAACTTATCATATCTCCATTCCATATGTGAGCAAGCTTGTCACTTCCTTGCTACTTCTACAGTTAAAACTAGAAGTCCTGTAATGAAATGCGCACAAATAGCACGTTGATATGCGCGTTAATTGACGCGTTATGGCCCAAGTAAAGCTATCAAATTCTGTACATATGGCCTGTGCACAAGCAATGTTTCAGTCAATGGACCTCCGGGTAACCCGGAGGTCCATTGGCAGAAACATTGCATGTGTTTGCTATGAGTAACCAAGAGAGCCTGCCGTGATTTGGATGTCATTCGATATGGCAATCGCGCGCAATTCTAACGCGCAATTAAGCATAGATAAGCGCACAATTCGTGACAGGACTTATAGTTTTAACTGTAAGTGTTGTGATCTCCGTGTTAGCCCATTGATTACCCTGAGTGTGTTTCTGGGGTAGAATAGACCTCATTCAACCACGAGAGTCCTCTGACTTTGCTTGAAGAGCTAGGTTGGTGAAACTAAATGTTATGACGGATGTGGGGTTTCTGTGTAGGGATCTGAGCTATCGTATAGCAAAATCTTCTAGTTTTGTCATATTCTGCTAATTTTGAATACCATCATCCTTATGTGGGCGAGCTTGTCAGTTCCTCGCTTGAAGATACATATTGCAGAATAGTAGTTTATGGGGTCATGTGGATCTGCCTTCAGGTGGGACCTGTCGATGTCATAACACCTTGTGTTTAACTGGCCCACGCTGAAGATATGATTTGCGGGAGCTGTTGGCCTCTTTTGAATATTCACGTGCCACTTAGCCCGTCTTTGTTCCTTGATCGGATTATCACAGGCCCGCTTTGATAGCCAAGCTTTTGATGCACGAGCAGCTTTCCTGGATGGTGTCTTGGATATAATAGGTACATATGTGGTAGCCACATTGTTAATTAATACACTGAAGCAATGGCCTGACTATTCATACAGACTTCTCAATATAGTGATATAGCAAATTCTAAGGAATTTGTTTCATCAGGATATTACGATGTCTGGATTGGTGAGCTTGCAAGATCCTCGCTAAGGGGCTGATGTTTTTATTGGCCATCTGATGGATCAGCTTGATCTTCATCTTGGGAACTAACAACGTGATATAAGAACCTTAGTTATTGAAATTGACGTACAATCCCGCTTATAAAATAGCCTTGTTTTTTTGTTGAAAGTGTTGTTAATCCATAATGAACCAATATGCCATTGAATATTATTATTATGATATTTTGTCAGTTTAAAAAATGAAGGTTTGTTTTCCTATAGAGTGTCTCAAGTTTGATCCTCCCGCAGTCTTTCTAAATGTCTCAATTGCTATATTTGTCGTTACATTAACATATGAACATACATGTGTGTTTCTGTGCTTACTGCATGTCGCTGTACAACAAATTTTGGCAATTTGTTATATTTCACATAACCGCTGCTATTTCTGTGATATATACCATCTCTTTCCTGAAAAATCTTGCTTGGGGCCTGCAATATTTACCGATATTAACAGTATTGGGTGTGCACCATTACGTATCACGTATTTTCATATTATTTGAATAGACGAGAAATTTCACTGGAATTTTCAACAAATCGTGCAGTGCAATTCCAATTTGAATCTCCAGCAATAGCAGAAGATCGTCCCCTGAGTTCCAGTGTGTTCTATGTGCCAGTAGGCACATTTTCGTACCCTGATCTCCAATGTGTTCTATGTGCCAGTAGGCACATTTTCGTTCACCGAGCTCCAATGTGCTCCATGTGCCAGTAGGCACATTTACGTCCCCTGAGCTCCAATGTGTCCCTTGTGCCAGTAGGCACATTTTCGTCCCCTGATCTCCAATGTGCTCCACGTGCCAGTCGGCATATTTTCGTCCCCTGCGTTCCAGTGTGTTCTATGTGCCAGTAGGCACATTTTCGTCCCCTGAGCTCCAATGTGTTCTATGTGCCAGGAGGCACATTTTCATCCCCTGAGCTCCAATGTGTTATATGTGCCAGTAGGCACATTTTCGTCCCCTGAGCTCCAAAGTGTTATATGTGCCAGTGAGCACATTTTCGTCCCCTGAGCTCCAATGTGTTCTATGTGCCAGTAGGCACATTTTCGTCCCCTGACCTCCAATATGTTCTATGTGCCAGTGGGCACATTTTCTTCGGCTGAGATCCAATGTGTTCTATGTGCCAGTAGGCACACTTTCGTCCCCTGAGCTCCAATGTGTTCTGTGTGCCTGTAGGCACATTTTCGTCTCCTGAGCTCCAATGTGTTCTGTGTGCCAGTAGGCACATTTTCGTCGGCTGAGCTCCAATGTGTTCTTTGTGCCAGCAGGCACATTTTTGTCCCGAGCTCCAATGTGTTCTATGTGCCAAAAGGCACATTTTCGTCGGCTGAGATCCAATGTGTTCTATGTGCCAGTAGGCACAGTTTCGTCCCCTGATCTCCAATGTGTTCTTTGTGCCAGTAGGCAAATTCTTGTCCCCTGAGCTCCAATGTGTTCTATGTGCCAGTAGGCACATTTTCGTTCCCTGGGCTCCAATGCGCTTTATGTGCCAATTGGCACATTTTCGTCGGCTCAGCTCCAATGTGTTCTGTGTGCCAGTAGGCACATTTTTGTCCCTTGAGCTCCAATGTGTTCTATGTGCCAGTAGGCACATTTTCGTCCCCTGAGCTCCAATGTGTTCCATGTGCCAGTACGCACATTTTCGTCGGCTGTGCTCCCATGTGTTCCAGGTGCCAGTAGGCACATTTTCGTCCTCTGAGCTTCAATGTGTCCCCTGTGCCAGTAGGCACATTTTCGTCCCCTGATCTCCAATGTGTTCCATGTGCCAGTAGGCACATTTACGTCCCCTGAGCTCCAATGTGTCCCTTGTGCCAGTAGGCACATTTTCGTCCCCTGATCTCCAATGTGTTCCCTGTGCCAGTAGGCACATTTTCGTCCCCTGAGTTTCAGTGTGTTCTATGTGCCAGTAGGCACATTTTCGTCCTCTGGGCTCCAATGTGTTCAATGTGCCAGGAGGCACATTTTCATCCCCTGAGCTCCAATGTGTTCTATGTACCAGTAGGCGAATTTTCGTCCCCTGAGCTCCAATGTGTTATATGTGCCAGTGGGCACATTTTCGTCCCCTGAGCTCCAATGTGTTTTATGTGCCAGTAGGCACATTTTCGTTCCCTAACCCCCAATGTGTTCTATGTGCCAGTGGGCACATTTTCGTCCCCTGAGGTCCAATGTGTTCTATGTGCCAGTAGGCACATTTTCGTCCCACGAGCTCCAATGTGTTCTGTGTTCCTGTAGGCACATTTTCGTCCCCTGAGCTCCAATGTGTTCTGTGTGCCAGTAGGCACATATTCGTCGGCTGAGCTCCAATGTGTTCTTTGTGCCAGTAGGCACATTTTTGTCCCGAACTCCAATGTGTTCTATGTGCCAATAGGCACATTTTCTTCGGCTGAGATCCAATGTGTTCTGTGTGCCAGTAGGCACAGTTTCGTCCCCTGATCTCCAATGTGCTCTTTGTGCCAGTAGGCACATTGTTGTCCCCTGAGCTCCAATGTGTTCTATGTGTCAGTAGGCACATTTTTGTCCCCTGAGCTCCAATGTACTCTATGTGCCAATTGGCACATTTTTGTCCCCTGAGCTCCAATGTGTTCTATGTGCCATTAGGCACATTTTCGTCCCCTGAGCTCCAATGTGTTCCATGTGCCAGTAGGCACATTTTCGTCGGCTGAGCTCCAATGTGTTCCAGTGCAAGTAGGCACATTTTCGTCCCCTGAGCTCCAATGTGTTCCAGGTGCCAGTAGGCACATTTTCGTCCCCTGAGATCCAATGTGTTCTATGTGCCAGTAGGCACATTTTCGTCCCCTGAGATCCAATGTGTTCTATGTGCCAGTAGGCACATTTTCGTCCCCCTGAGCTCCAATGTGTTCTATGTGCCAGTAGGCACATAGAACTCATTGGAACTCAGGGGACGAAATAGTAACATATTATGGAAGATACTGTCACAGTCACGATTAGGCATTGTGCATAAGTATGTGGCCTTAAACACCAATACATAAACAAGTATAAATAACCACTGGGGTTCAAAGGGCTTACGATTGCGTTTGACGTCGTCAAAACCTCATTCTTCGTGGCGTTAAAACGTCACGATAACCGTAGTAGGAAAGCGTTAAATATTTAATTCTATTTTCATGCTGCGCTCGTTTTAAACAACACTTGGTATTGCAGAAATATTTCTCCCCCAAACAACGAATATCCTGTGGCAGCGGAATGTACTCACTCAATCGTTGTTCCCTGCATTCACCTCTAATCAAAATTATATAATATTATTTATTTTTAGCTCTCGCGTTTATTTATATTTATTTATTTGTCTTTAAGGTGACATATTTGTACACAATTGCTAATCGTGACTTCTGCGTGAATATAAAGTAGCTCTCGCTTGTGCAGAACGATTAGATCAGCTGCAATCTTCCCCGTTGAGAAACGATTCGGCTGTCGTCTTGTTGTAAAGTGTTATGCAAACCAAAGGAGGTGACCCAAATTTATGGCCATGTCATGTCTGCGGCAGTTTATTCCATCTTTCGATGCGTAAAAGATCGATTAAATATTGCACTCTTCCTTGTAACCGGATTTCAAAAACAGTATTATTTATTTATGTATGTATTTATTGGTGTTTAAGGTCACATACGTATGCACAATGGCTAATCGTGACTGTGACAGTTTTACGGGTGGAGGTAACCGGAGTACCCGGAGAGAACCACCGAGCATCGACGACCAACTGTCAGCTCCTCAACATTCTAAATCTGTTTAAGCTCCGCTCAAGCAGGGTTACATCGGTTGAAGACATGTGCGCCATCGACGTGTAGTACATCTTTGTACACGGCGTCATCGTGCCCCCATGTTGGCAACCTGGATAAAGTGCCTTGCCCAAGGACACAACCTGGGTCGTCCCGGACGAGGATCGAACTCGGGACCTGTAGCATAGAAGCCCAACAGTCTACTGCTGAGCCACCACGCTCCCTTCAAAACCGTACGTCAAAGTAATACAGCTTGACCATGGTGAGTTGTATGTGATATTTTTTTATCGCTTTATGAGGTGATATGGTTTCTACTATCGCGTGGAGTTAACGAGGGTCAGACCGCCGTATGTAGCGAGTTTGATACTACAACCCATATCACTTCACTGTATCGATAACAGGTTTATTATTACTCGCATCGTGCATCACATGCCATCAACCCACTTCCGAAGCTGCGAAGTGCAGTCAACCACTCTCTTTTCCTATCTTTAACCTACCCATTTTCTTCGTAATTAACAATTACACGCTTTACTTTTTACCATGTTTTGCTCCACGATATACCCCTAGCTCACGATGTGTTAATGAACACCAATAAATAAATACCCATAAGACTAGTAGAAAATATACAAAATATAATTTATATACCTTTAGTGTTAACGTAGTACAGTTTAAACGAACACATCGTAAATAGTTTCGTCCCTTCAAATTTGTTCGAAAAAAAAAAACAATCTGGGGAAATTCTGTGAAAACATCCAACGGATAAGTTTCTATAACCTGTGTGGTTTGGTTTCAGTGAGGCATGTCGGTATCAATAAAATTTCATAATCTAATGGTACCACTTTCGATGGAGTTAAAAGTATATTATCTTAAGTTTCTTGAGATATTAAAGTACATAACGTACTAATGAAAATCGTGTTCACCATTTATCGTGATCACGTATCAACTTTTTCCAAGTTTGGTAGTGCGCATACAACTCGGAACTCATGGTGAGCATGCATGTTTTTTCAACACATAGAGGCTTGGGTCGTGCAAATTAGGTTGGCCAGCAAAGTTTGGGAAAACCTTTCACGTGACTGTTGATTCTCAGCCTAATGACCGGGAACATACGGTTACGGTAACTAAGTCCAAAAGCTCAATACCCCGAAAGCTGAATAGTTCTGAAGCCCAGTACTTCGAAGGTCCGATACTCAGACGGTCTTGTAGACCGTCTGAGTATCGGACCTTCTGGATCGTGGTGGCTCACTGGCTACGGCATTGGACTTCAAACCGAAAGGTCCACGGTTCGATCCTCACCAGCGTATCTGCGTTATGTCCTTGGGCAAGGCACTTGATCCTGATTGCCCACGTGAGGGCACGGAAGCACTGTGTACTAAGGCGTACTGTACGTCGATGGTGCGCATGTCTTCAACCAATGCCAACCCTGCTTGTTGGGAGTTAGAACGTTGGAAATCTGACAAGTACTCGCCGCTGCTCGGTGTTCTTTCTATGTACTCCTGCTTCCTCCACCCAAAAAACTGTCCGACACGAGGCGGCCCTGGCTATCAAATATGTCGTGCTAATCCTGCTTGCGTGGAGTTAGTACGTTGGGGAGTCTGTCAGTTGCTCGCCTCTGTTCGGTGGTTTTCTCCGGGTACTCCGGTTTCATTCACCCGTAAAACTCTCTGACACAAAGTGGCCCTGGCTGTCGAAAGTGTCGGTAAACCACAGTAAATAAATAAATTTATATCTCCTAGGAATGATTGACTCTTGTAAGATGTAAGCTTACTTCTGTTACAAGTATCAATTCACGTGAAGAGTGATGAAACACTTTAACATTCGCAGTACATGTCATCAAGAAAGTGTCAGCGACAGTACTAAGCACTGAGCTGTCGGAATACCATATGTTACCGGGGTATGTGGCTTTTGAAGAAATGGACCTTCGGCATAAGGGTCTTTGGAATAAGGGGGCGTCGCTGATTGATTATACTTGCTTCCACATTTTGTACATTACTGTTTGTGTTTGTATTTCTGCATGCACTCAGAAATCAAACATGCCTCTAAATCTTATGGCGCTACCAAACACTGACATTTCTTTCTCGAAAGATCTGGAAATGTATTTATTCACGCAGTATGTTTCATAATATTATCATTATATAATGATATATAGAGGATATCTACGCTGTTTTAGTGAATATCGGGAATTATCTCAAAGTATGGACTTGAAAGTTTTATATTTCACGAGCGCCTGCGAGAGTGAAAATAATGCTTTCAGGTCCACACGATTTTCTTTTCTAATATATGCTACGTGACATTTTACTGTGCAATATTCAGCCCAATTCGACTGCAAACAGCTTCAAGACAATAACAAAGATCTGCAGATCGTTCCTTCAAGCCGACGTCATGCACCGTCATGGATATCGAGGAATATCTTGTAGATAATTTGCGATAATTTATAGACTAGGATATAGTAATACATATTATTTGTCCGTGATTCTCCTGATACTGACAGACTGGAACAACGTGATACTGAAAATCGTAAACGAGACTAGAGAGCTATAAAATGTGCTCTGAATCCCCAAACCATCAATTAGCATCTTCCATCTTCTATGTCAGTTCAACGGCAGCAATTGCAAGAGTCCATATTCATTATTAGGGGTAGACCAACGTGCAACCGTGGGGCTACCCATACATTCATTTAGCAGCCACCCTACTTAACCCTTTATCTAACACGAAAAGCAGACGACACTTGCAAATAAAATTCTTGAATAACTCATTTTTTCATTTTTTGTCTCAAAAACATAGGTTATGACCCCTCATTGAAACGAGATCGTTCCAACGAGGGCTCACAACCAATGTTTTTTAGACAAAAAATGAAAAAATAATGAAACTTAATTGGCGATTTTTGAGAATAGCGCTGGCCGGTTTTTACCGTTACGTTGGGTAAAGGTTTAATGAAATTATGAAGTATCATGTTCCCGGGTTGGAAAAGCGGCCTATTATGTTCAACGGATTAAACAATATTTATTTAAGAAAATGTAAATAAATAAAAGTGTCAAACAAATATTAAATTTAGTGGATACCAAAGAAGCTGAAAGAAATGTTCGGTCGAGTCCACAAACAAGAAACATAAATACATTCACTTATTAGAATGGTAGGCGGTGATTCATTGAATGGCAGGTTAAACACTCTGATGACAGAAAGTAACTTCTTAACACCCGCTGTACCTTTTGCACATTTGGAAAGACTGTAGGGAGTCTGAGAGGCAGTTTAGAAGTTTAGAGAGGCAGTTTCAGGTTTGTTCCAAACAGGAGTCCGGGGTTATATTTGGGCTCCCTCTGGGAACACGAAATTTTACTTGGTACAATATCAAGAAATTTATTTAGAAAGGTTTGGAAAGGTTCATCTTTAGATCCACCAGTCCATATTTTTTGATGATTGGCAAACAGCATGCTTAGCAGGGTGTGATTTAATTTGTTCAAATCAAGTCCCTGAGGTCATATACGGACTTTATTCGGAAGCTCAAACTTTAAATTAGTTCTATATGAGGAATAGTCATTACAGATCTTCTTCTTCTTCAGAAAAAGTATTGCACGACATATTGACCATACCACAATAATGGTCCTCGGGGAGGACTACTATTTTGGGTCTAGTTAACTAGAGATCTTGAAAAATTTATAATACAATCAGGCGTGTAGCCCGGAATTTTGCTGGGAGGTGCGACGATCACCAGTTCCACCGCGATGACCATTGTTCGCCCCGACAGTATTTTGAAAAAAAAACACTGTGAAGTTGAGTTATGTGGTAGCATCTGCGAACATATTACGATAAGGATCTAAAACGTAAGCCTAGGCATAATTGTATGTACAAAATAGATCGATAAAGTTTAAGCTAAAAAGGTTTTCTGATTCTCGGGCAATCCCTCATTGAATTTGAACCCCCACATTGGGCATTTTTGTTGCCTCTCAGTGTCTTCCAATATTAGTACAAACTCAGGGAGATCCGAATCTTTTCTACATTTTTTTGATTGATGCATATTTATTTAGATGCGTCTCCGATGTGTTTGCCTTGTTACGATTTATGGGAGAGTGCCTATAGGCATGGCTCAATACGGCCTACAGGCCTACAGGCACTCACCCATAAATTGTAACTAGGCAAATCCCCATAGATTAAGTACTTTTACTTCAAAGATAATATGAAGAGCATCAAAAGAATATGGTGCCTTTGAATTGCAGTTTGTTGTTAGAGGAATGTTTTATTTTTCAAATTAAACATGAATTTATTTGTATAAATATGCACTTTCTATATTTCTGTGTGTAAAAATACAGCCGGAATCTTATCCATGTTTGCTCACTTTTTTGCAAAAGAAAAAGAAAATTTAAAAATAAAACCCTCTCTCCCTCCCTGATTTAAAAACAATTGCCTGAGAATCAGTCAGTTTATTTTGTGTGGCCTTATATGCATTTTATATTTTTATACCTATACATGGTTTCTGTTAATATGTGATTCTGACAGAATTAAACAGCAATAACCTCGTAAAAACTTATAGGACCTGTAACACTAAAACTATGCTAAAAGTTATGGAGAAACTCCGGGGGCACAAAACAGTATCCAAGTATTGCATTAGTGTTACAAAAAGACGAGAACATTTATATTTTAAAACAACTTCCCTCGATACATTATTATTCTCCCTTCGATGTACCGTAGTATGTGAGATAGCCTCATTTTATCAAAAATTTCAAATCACAAATGGGAGATAGTCCCTCAATTGGAACTCTAATTTTGTGGTGAGGTTTTGAAGCACCCGTCGTACCTCCCTGGCTACGCACTTGATAATTTCTATTCCACTGTGCGAAGGGAGACATTTGGCACTGAGAACATGGCGAATTCGCTCATTTTCCAGATAGACTAAGTAACGAGAATTTGTAGGGGACACTAGTCCTGCCCCACCCCAAACTCAGTAAGATAGTTTGACCATTTTATGCACAAACACAGTGCAACCGTTCAGCTGTTTTTTCTGCGTCTTGCGGTTTGATTTTCCGGTTTTCAGCAAAAACTGGAACCGAGCCGAACAACCGCCCAGCTCCACTGGGTGAAGATTCTCCTAATTTGTTGAAGTTTCCTGTTATATCCTCTATTTAAGATAGGTCAGTGAGAGATAGGGGAAGGACTTAAAGGGTTTATATTCCTGACAGTTCAATAAGAGTTGGGAATAAAAACAGGGATTGGACATCTGCTGAATCAACAGGCTTCGCGTCTTTGTGATAAAAAACAGAGGGATGAGATTATTGTTTCTCTCTCCCCATAAATTGCTTTGTATCCACCAAACCTTAAGATATCAAAACTTTAACCCTTTACCTAACGAATCGCCCGCAGCCGCCCGCGTAATATGCAAATTAAGCAGTTGAAAAAAATTAAATTTTTCAAAATATTTCAACAGAACCATATCATGTGACCCCTCATTGGAACGAGCTCAATGAGCTCGTTCCAGTGAGGGGTCACATGATATGGTTTTGTTGAAATTTTTTGCAAAATTTAAAAACATTATATTTAAAATAATAAATTTTGATATCGTCTGCGTTGGGTAAAGGGTTTTAAACGATTTCTGTGATAACCTTGTTGTAGTGAGTGATTATTTGAGATTTAAA
Organism: Pictodentalium vernedei; assembly: GCA_031216915.1. Lineage (NCBI taxonomy): Eukaryota > Metazoa > Mollusca > Scaphopoda > Dentaliida > Dentaliidae > Pictodentalium > Pictodentalium vernedei. Next base: position 89,590,511 of record CM062297.1, on the reverse strand, counting down.
TTTCCGTCTCGTTTTAGATAGAGATGAATGTGTTCCACAAACTTAATTTCATCAGAATGCAAATCAAAAATAAAGTGGCGGTTGTGACGGGCGCCGCACAAGGTATTGGGCGAGCAGTAAGTGAGGCCATTCTAGAGAAACAAGGAAAGGTTCGTTCTGAGCATATATTTCCAATGGTGTGATATAGTAAGTAGACAGAATTTTTTTTAATGGGATGATAACCAAAATAAACACTCCTGTATTTTATTTTTTTTTACAAATAATAAAACTCGCATTGATAAAAGAAATGTCTCTAATCTCAAACACACCTTGCAAGAGAAATAACGGCATACATAATGTCAAATAAATACAGACTTTTACACTGAGAAGTCATGCGCTGCCGAGGATGATGGTTGTTACGATGGACCGACGTAGGGTGTTATATAAGAATCTTGATAACGTTATAATATCATCGGAAGTTTATGATTTATATCAATAAAAGGACGTGGGCTATATTGTTTGATACATTTGTGGAATGGCTTAGGATGTATGGGTAGAAGGTTCAGAACAGACGTGGATAACATCTGTGTAAAATGAAATAATATAATTATAATGGATATTTAGTGTTTTTGAGTGAAGACCGAAAAATTATCTCACGAGTGATCGTGACAAATGTTTATTTTTCGCGAGCGCTTACGCGAGCGAAATTAACCATTTATCTCGGTGACGAGTGAGATAATTTTCGGTATCCACTCAAAAACACTAGATTTTTTTTTGTTATACGTTTTTTATAAGAATCTGATTATTCCTATCGATAATACCACTCGTTTCAAATCTTGAATTGATGCATGAAAGTAAACAGCGGATGCAAATTCATACGCGGAAGTGATTTCATCGACACTCAGAACAGGTATCGTCTTGCGATCTAGTTCAGCTGGCGGGCTCCATGCATCAATTGAAGGCGAATACTTGTTGAATTATTGCTGAAAATGATCGGTATCCACTCAAAAACACTAGATTTTCTTTTCATTACACGTTTGTAGAACAAATTGATCATTTCCAGTGATAATTTGACTCGTATTCACCTTGAAGCGATGCTTTGAAAGCTGTCATTTTGATTGATACCGTGAAAGTGAAAACTTCTATATCTTCACCGTGGGATACAATTTCTATCATTCCGCATTTTTTTTCGATAATCTATCGTTTAGCGTATAATAAATTGGGACATCTCCACAATCCTTCAGATTTTCCCTTGAATAATGATATATACACAGACAGAACGCGATGTGTGTTTGAATCGGTGGGTGTTTTACATAACGAGTTGGGATGGCGTACTAGTCATATTTCGCGAGAGCCGTTCTGTGTTTATTACACAATCCATGCATTAAGATTCATTTAAATAAAAAAAAGAATTAATTCCGATGTTTAAACCCAAAGGTGAAGAGTCCGTTTGTTTTTGAGTGAAGCTGTACTGATAAAATAGATCGATAAGAAAATCTAAACAACCTTTTCGGAATCAGTGTTTTGTTGAAATTCGTATCGCTGTTTCTCTTCGACTGGTGCCCATTCACGCCTAACCATTTGATGGCTATTACTGTTGGATAAAATATAAGTACAATTTTGTGCAGATTTGCAAAACAGCTGGAAGAAACATTTTTAAAAGAAGTTCGAAGCATGTCAATACGTACGAAGATTTACCGAAAGGAAGTTGGCCAATTTAGATATAACGTGATCCACCAAACGATACGGCCACGGGACTGGGTTAATGTTCTGTTTGGAAATGATTGGGTTTTATAAAAATATTATCTCATTTTTGGTTAACTAATTTTTTTGTGAACCGACTTTATTCTGCTTTGGACGTTTTCATTTTCACACCATACGACAGACGGTCGATAATTGTATTACGAAATTTGGAAACTTTTCGAAACGTCACTAATGACTCCATTGGAAAGGAACTAGTAGAACGGTGCTGGGAAAAAAGTTCCGGCTTGTATATCCCCCATTGAATACAGAATCATTTATGTCATAGCGGCCATTCCTTTAAATACAAGGGTTTAAAGTTGAATGGATGTGTAATAAACAACATTATTTCAGTGTTTAATCCTCTTATGTGAAAAGAAAATAAAAGAAATTAATATAACCATTGAGTTGATTATACAGTTCCTAATTCAGTGGGAATTGAATACAATGGATGTTTTCCTAGAAGTGAAGAATGCCGTCCATTGACCGGATGGACTGACTTACGTTATTATCTTTTAAAAAAAATAATGCGGTTGCAAAGACCGATGTCTATAACACCAAAACGTTTCTGTTTACTTATTTTTCAAATCTTTTAAGCGTAAACTGCCGAGACTAGCGCGTACCCAGACATCTGTATTTTGGAAGGCCATGCGCCACCACCAGCCCTCTCCCCTCAGAAATCTGTATCCGCAACCAGTGAGGGAGGGAGGCCTGGCGGCAATAAAGGGTTCTAGCTCAGTTATTTCGAATTGAAGTACTGGGAATGTGAAGCGATGTGAATATTTTTCTCGAAACTTGGAGGGCGTGTGTCACAATTCATTCGTAATTTATTCTTCCGTTTTGGACAGGTATTCGAGTCTATTGATTTATAATAATTATTGTTGTCAGTTTTATTTAGAAGATGACTTGATCGTTCTTATCTTATTTAGTTATATAAAATCAACAGCAGATGACATTTTCCAAAAAGCAGATTAAAAAATACAAGGACCATGCGTAGTTTTTCGGGCCAGATGAAATGACTTTCGTAAAGTTATGTGACATTCTAATACAATTACTATAAATCGCGAAATTTGATTGGTTAATCAATAAAATTTGTGACAGTAAAATCGGCGTGACCTGTCGCAAATTATGTGTATTCAAAAACGTTTTCACTTTTCAGGAAGTCAAGATGTATTCGTGGGCGTTCTATTTTCGTTCCATTTAGAGTCAATGACTACCATATCCAAGGTAAACAAACGCCGTGAACGCGTTGAATTTCTGTAAAATAAAAATGTTTTCTATCTTTGTTGTAATTAACTGTAATAAATATGGATGAAGTTGGAAAGTTTAATATTAATGTGGAAGAGGTTTGGCAGAGACTGCTGAGTAATGAAATGAGAGCTGAAAAAACTGATTCCAGCAGACTTAACGACAACCGTGTGGAACCAGTCAGTGATATTCTGATAATTTATAAATAGCAAATGTTTCGTACGATGAAGAATTTATAGACGCTATGTGCGAGAAACAGTACGTGGAGAGTGGATTGTAACTAAATCACCCGGGGAGTGGAGTTATCACCCAAAGTATCACTTTCAAATTCTGTACATGTGGACAAAAAACACAAGCAATGTTTCAGCCAATGGACCTCCGGGTATAACCCGGAGGTCCATTGGCTGGAACTTTGCTTGTGCTTGTAATGCTTTGCAACAAATTTGCAATTATTTCTTGGGTGGAATCTCCACTCTGAGGGTGATTTATTGATAATACACCCTCCACGTACTGTAGAAAACCAAAATTCTGACAACTGGCAATAAAAAGTTTAATTGTTCAAGGCCAAATATTTCTGACCGATCCGCTAGCGATGTATTTACGTCGACTTCGAGTGCAAGCGGTCCTTTCATTTTCTAATTTGTCACCTGCGTTCGTGGCACCAACATGAACAACTGCAGAAACGCGTTCACCATTGCGCCTGAGAGAGGTGAACTATTCGTTCTACAACAATTATGTCATTACCAGTAGCCCAATTCCACCAGACATGACTTCCCAGGAACAGTTTAAAATGAACAACTGTTCTGTAACCATAAATAATTATATATATATTAAGGTTAAACAAGGGCTTCCAATGAAAGATCTCAATATTTTTAACTTTAATGGTAAATCCTCGAGTGCTTTCCGACTCAAACTGAAAAATCGCAATGTGAACTTTAAAGATTGAACAGGGAAAGCAGCCAGCGTATTTTGTTTCCAGACTGTCACGAACATTTAAACATGATAAATGTCGTCAGTACAAATATAAATGCATTTTGTTATTGGTGATAAAATGACTGAAACGTTTGGAACTATTTGTATAGTGGCAGCGTAAAATATATTTCATGATTTTGTTCTGAACACCCAAATGACGTCACGAAGGCTGTTTTTTAGATTTAAATTGTTGTCTTCAACAAGGCGTTGTTTTATAGTTGGGAGATCAAATACTATCTCAGGTTTCAGCCGAATTATATTAGAATGCGGATAACTATGTTGTATTTGATTGTTTGGGGCCGTAAACGATGGTTTTACTGTCGCAAATTGAGTTTTGCCGGCGACGCGTTATGGGGCCGTAAACGGTGGTTTTACTGTCACAAATATCCGTTTTACCGGCTCCGCTAACGCGTCGCCGGCAAAACTCAATTTGTGACAGTAAAACCATCGTTTACGGCCCCAAACAATCAAATACAACATAGTTATCTCCTAAGTTTTAAAATGGCGCCTGTCCAAACTGGCTACAGGAATCCTCTATATATTCAGGTTTGTTTGAGTGATATTGAAGAGGAAGTTGGGTTGAAGACTTGTAAGGAATTCAAAGAAAAATACGGAGAACATTTCGTATCATTCTTCAAATGTGACGTAACGAAAAAGAATCAACAGAAAGGTAGGCCTATCGTAAATATATGTAATATCGTTACCGTAAGTACTATCTGAGAGTAGATGTGTTTGAAAAAAGCTAAACGAGAAAGCTTTAACCCTTTACCTAACCTGAAAAGCAGACGACATTTGCCCCAAAAAAATTTGTATAACCAATTTTTTTCATTTTTTGTCTCAAAAACATAGGTTATGACCTCTCGTTGGAACGAGATCGTTCCAACGAGAGGTCATAACCTATGTTTTTGAGACAAAAATTTAAAAAATAATGAAAATTAACTGGCGATTTTTGAGAATAGCGCTGGCCGGCTTTGGCTGTTACGTTAGGTAAAGGGTTAACAATTTGAACCCTGATGGTATACTCCGTGGCGGGAGCGCGGTGGCTCAGTATCAGAGAGAGGTCCTCGGTTGAAATCCCACCTGTAGCAACCGCGTTGTGTCCTTGGGCAAGACACTTAATCCCAATTGCCCACGTGGGGGAAGGGTGGCGTTGTGCACTAAGGCGTACTGCACATCGACGGTGCACTTGTCTTCAACCAATGCTAACACTGCTCGTGTGGAGTTAAAAAGTTGTGGAGTCTGACAGTTGCTCGCCGTTGCTCGGTGGTTCTCTCCGGGTAATCCGGCTTTCTCCACGATAAATAAAACTGTCCGAAATGTGGTGACAATGGCCTTCGAAAGTGTCTTTAAGCCCCAATAAATAAATACATACTCCATGACAATTCAATGGCGTCAATTGCAAGAGTCCATATTGGGTATTTGAGGGTTTCCCAATTAATGATTTCAACGTGCTGCTCAAAGGCTTAACTCGCGCAAAATGTTTCACGATTTTCGTGAAAAAGGGAGTTAAGCAACTGAAATGTAACCATTAGGCGGGGCGTACAACTGAATTGCTAGGCATAAATGAAATGATGTTACTACATATAAAAACATCAGTAGAGCCAGTGAGCGATTGTCAGGGTGATAGCTTGGATTTACGATTTTCTTGTTTTTAAGTGTATATATTTTTGGTATTTTTTGTCGCTTGAGCCAAAAGTGAAAGAATTGACATATGGCGCACCCCGATTTGTCGAGTAAGCTATCTGTATATGTAATTAGAACGCAATAAAAGTGATACCTTTAATGGAACGGAATCTCAATAGTAGTCTGTAATGCCAATTAGCGCTTATCTGCATTGAAACAACGATCTTGCCTTATAAGCTTCAAACAAACGACACTCGTTTTATCCATCTAAGGTAATCAGTCATCTAATTATGTGGTCATTAGTGTCGATAGTCTCCTATTCATGCGTAACGCACATGTAATGCCTGTGTTATATGCACTTCCCTAATTTTTCACAGGAGACTGTCAGAAATGTCAATATATACCGACAATACAAGACTTTCAAAGAAACTTAAAGAAAATTTTAAATTAAGATAGATCTATAGCGGCCAAGTTCAAGAGAAGCGAGTAAAATGGTAAGTAATGCCCTTACGATCGAATAAGAGTCGAAGGTTTCCTCGAACATTTCATTCCAGTCTCAAGGCGTGTAAGACTGTGGGCTGTAGCCGAGGAGCTGGGGAGGTCGCAAGCTATATATTATAGAAGGTGCCGCATCGGTTCGAACGTATAAGCGCGTTATAATGTAAGGGGAACCGCAAAGCTCATATTGAGAGTAGGAATAGCTGCGGATCAAGTCGGTGGCCATATAGAGCGTAGGATCAGAAGTAGGAAGTACTAGCTCTGGGAGCTCACGAATGTTGATATTCAGGTAGGCGGTATTACCTGTTTTAGAAGGTAAGTCATACATAGAGTAGGCATTGCCTGCATGAACGTTAGTCTGGAGTAACTAGAGGGAAGCAGTTAACAATCGAAGTAGCGGCTGTTGGACGAAAGGCGTCCGGTAAATTGACAATACGGTAGTGGCAGTACGACGGCCGTGGTAGAGTGACATTCCGTTACATGTTAGAGTAAAGGCGTGCATTAAAGTGACAATACGTTAGTGGCCATGATAGAGTGACGTTCCAGTTGTATGTTCGTGAAAAGGCGACCAGAGTACAAAGAAACAACAATGAGCCGAGAAGGTCAAAACACCAGCGACAAGGAAGATGCAGCCATTGACAAGGAAGAAGAATCAGCGACAACAGAGAACGCGAGCTCACAAAATGACTCAAGAACAGTGTGAGTGGCGTGTCATTGTTTTAAGTTTTATTCAACATTTTCATATAAGTCACAAGTTACTATATTTTTCTGTATGTATTAAAATTATTTTCAGTGGATCGTTGTTGATTATGCTTTTTGATGAAAAGTCACTGACCCCCTTCAGGATAAGAATCACTCCAACAAAAACGAAACGGGAGGGTTCGACACGGTGAGACATAAGTTACACACGGATTCAGGTAACACTCCTGGTGTCTGGACCGAAGAGGCGGTGTGAATCTATTTCTCTCATCAACGACCACGCCTGGTTTCCAACAGTGATGTCATCTATCTTTAAACAGATGAGGCAGTTCATTGTTGTGTCTCATAACTCTCATAAAAAGAGTTTGTTATCGACGTCCTTCCACCCCAACGGCTTTAACTATTTAACCATTTACCCGACATATCAAATCAAGCAAGAGGTGGCGCCCTCGCTCAGTAGGCAGAGGTGCAGTCTGCAAGCCAAGATGTCCTCGGTTCGAACCCCTCCTGCGACAACCGCGTTGTGTCCTTGGGCAAGACATTTCAACCCATTGCCCACGTGGGCCACTGGTCGTTGTGCACTAAGGCATACTGCGCGTCGATGGTGCACCTGTCTTCAACCAATGCTAACCCTGCTTGTATGGAGTTAGTATGTTAGGGAGCCTGACAGTTGCTCGCCGTTGCTCGGTGGTTCTCTCCGCGTACTCCGGCTTCATCCACCAGTTAAACTGTGCGACACGATGTGACCCTGGCCGTCTAAAGTGTCGTTAAACCCAAATAAATAAATAAATCCAATCAAGCATCAATCAACGCATTATAGAACTGTGATCGAATAAATTTGATAAATTCTCATTTTTGTGTTCTCTGTATTAAATATCTTTTTTTCCGCAGCCTATTTTGGTGGAGGTTAACGCCGACGCACTCCATTCATCCTTTGCCTAACGGTGAGACGTACGTCTCACCGGTATGTTAAGGATCAATGGAGTGCGTCGTCGTAATTTGAAAATACAACAGTTGAGGAAAACTGTTTTTTCCAAACAAAAAACATCATGTGTGAAATAATTATTATTGATATCGTCTGCGTTGGGTTAAGATTTAAAATATCCTGGTGAGCTGGGAATTTTAAGATAGTTCTTTGGTGTACCATTCCATTTTTCTGTGAATGCCATCGATAACTCCTTTGCTTCCGTGGACCTCTATGGGTCTCATATCTCTTCACGATTTGGATTAAATTCATTCACCGATATTAATAGCAATTTTTGGTTTTACCTCTGTCGCCTCCAATGAAATCACACGAGGAATAGCGCCAACTGCATTCGTCATTCAGAAGAATTCTCTAGAATATTAACTCCCCTTAATCTCCCAATCTCACAATGTTTTTAACGTTATATGAATAGGGCATCTGTGAGGCGTTTGTATTCTTGATTTTTAAATATGGGTATTGCAGCCTATAGAAAGTCTTTATTTAAAAATCAAAGATAGAATGTTCGATCTTGTCCTGCAGTTTGTATGTTTCGTTGTCTTGATCCGATTAAGAGAGTGTTAATCCTCCAGTAGAATATAAACATTGTCTTTTCAAGGGATAATAAAATGGAATAGCAGCTTCTTCCAAAAAATCCCTCGTGAAATCTAATCTTAACTGGTAGAGTGCTAAGTTATTTTTGGTCATTAAAATTTGTTCACATGTTTTTGCCTTGTTACAATTTATGGGAGAGTGCCAAGAGGCACTCTCCCATAAATTGTAACAAGGCAAACCAATACAGACTAAGGAATTTCACTTCTAACATGAAAAGAAGCACATCCACAGAATATGACACCTTTAGGCTGGGGTACCTGCTCTTCATATCAAAGCCCTGATAGTGGCTTCTAGCACTCTACCAGTTATTTATTTATTTATTTATTTATTTATTTATTTATTTATTTATTTATTTATTTATTTATTGGTGTTTAAGGTCACATACTTATGCACAATGGCTAATCGTGACCGTGACAGTTTTACGGGTGGAGGAAGCCGGAGTACCCGGAGAGAACCACCGAGCAACGACGAGCAGCTGTCAGCTCTCCAACATCGTAACCCTGAACTCTGCACCGCAGCACAGGCAGGGTTAGATTGGTTGAAGACATGCGCACCATCGACGTGCAGTACGCCTCAGTACAAAGCGTCATCGTGCCCCCATGTAGGCAATCGGGGTGAAGTGGCTTGCCCAAGAGTAGTATGTGATGTGGTTTTGAGGGAATATTGGCAGGATCTCATTGCATGATCTCATGTGACGTCATAGTCACGTGACCTAGTGGCGCCATGTTGTGTTGTCATGGTAACCCGCGTGAGCGGCCATGTTGTGGCGTCATGTCCATAGTGATACGTGGTGTGAGTGCGCATGCGCAGCGCGTGTTGTTAGGGTGATACGTGTTTCCGTCGTCCATTTTGTATACAGGAGGCCGCCATCTTGGTTTCTATAGCAGCACGTGATTGCTATGTTACCTAAGGCCAACAATAGGACAGGGGTATGTTTTAGGTGTATGTTCCCGAAAAGTAGATTGCAAGTTACAGTAATCTACTGTTCGGGAGAGTAAGGTGCTTTCAATCAGCTTGTCATATTTAAAGCAGTAGAAATTGTTATTGTTCTCCTACATTAAATAATGACAAAATGATGTTTCAGATCACATTCTCACAATACGTTTTCAATTCGCACTATGTGGCCGATGATTAAAAGGGGAGTTAGCCCCCTCGAAATCATCGTGTTGGAAATGGATATCGTTCCTGGTGTCAAGGAAGTTGACTATAAACTTTCGTTATAAAATAGCGATACAAAACGTCGTGAAGTGCAGGACCTTTGCATCGCAAGTTTCTGAGAGGGGTTTTATTACACACCTATTACTTTTCCACTTGTTCCATATAAACAAATCAATATGGAACACGTGTTCCATCGGATTTCCATTCACAGACTATGTTTACACCTGGCGTCATGGTCTCATCGAAAGAACTAAACACTCCGCCTATTTTCGAAATTGGCCAATCAAAACCGAAAAATCGAATATCAGTTGGAAAATGTTTTTGTTCAAACCCACCAAAATTAACGAAAATGAACTCATTCTATGGTGGAGCGACGTGGCTCAGTGGTAGACTGTTGGACTTCTATGCTAGAGGTACCGGGTTCGATCCCCGTCCGGGATGATCAGTATTTTGTCCTTGGGCAAGGCACTTTATCCCGGTTGCCTACAAGGGGGCACGATGACGCCGTGTACGAAGGCGTACTGCACATCGATGGTGCACATGTCTTCAACCTCTGTAACCCTGTTTGAGCGGAGATTGAACAGCGTTAGAATGTTGAGGAGCTGACAGTTGCTCGTCGATGCTCGGTGGTTCTCTCCGGGTACTCCTATTCCTCCGCCCGTAAAACTGTCACTGTCTCGATTAGTCATTGTGCCTAAATATGTGACCTTAAACACCAATAAATAAATAAATATAACTCATTCTATAAATGGGGAGTGATTTTATAGCACTCAAGCTTTGATTTTCACGCGAATATCTCTCAGATAACAATTAATTTCTTAAAAGGATGAACAAATAACCTAATTGGGCACAATTTTTATTTACATTTTTGTTTGTTTACGTATCTGTCACACATGTTTGCCAGTCACACTTGAGTTTTGTTTTTGTTATTATTTCACGCAGACGTCAGAACTGTCAAATTCTATCCTTAGGTACTGGCACTCGTTTGGTATTGACGAACGCATTACACATCGTGACGTCCTGTGTATGTATGGCAATGACTCCTTGTACTAGAAGGCGATTCCATCTTTAAAACGTTTTTATTTTTTTTTTTTTTGGATGGCTGCAAATCTTTATCTCCTTGATGGCCGATTGGTTCCTCCTTTCAGATTGAATAGAAGTAGTATGTCTCGCACGTTTCGGGGACAGGTTGCAGGACCTCGGAAGTGACGTCATGTCACGTGACGTAGTGGCGCCATGTTGTGTTGTCATGGTAACCCGAGTGAGCGGCCATGTTGTGACGTCATCACCATAGTTATACGTGGTGGTAGTGCGCATGCGCAGCGCGTGTTGTTAGGGTGATACGTGTTTCCGTCGTCCATTTTGTATACTGGATTCCGCCATCTTGGTTTCTATGGTAGCCAGTGATTGCTATGTTACCTAAGGCCTACAATAGGATCGGGGTATGTTCGGTGGGTATGTTCGATTGAATCGGAGTAAATCTGACTACCACAAACAACCCGACAATCCCCCAAATCACCAAAACCCACCCAAAATCACCGAAATTGACTTTATTTCCCCAATTGATCGGCTTAGCACGTAGTGCTATAGTACCGAGAGGGTATCGGGGGTGCATTCGACTGAAGTGGAGTAATGTTCTGGCTTAGAATTCTCCCAGAATCCCTTTTTGGATCTCTATCCCATGACGTTTTTCCCCTATTAAGAATAGCACGTAGTGCTATAGGACAAATTTACCCAGAATTCTCTGCTTCTATCTATATATGCAATAGTTTACGTCTATCTGGCCATGTTCCTTTGTTCTAGAGTATAAAAACACGGAATCCAATTTTTACGGACTGGGCCACTTACGGAATGCCTTATATGTATACAGGGGAAATCAGATGGAACATTTTGAAAGCTTCAGCGAAGGTATAGCTAGGAAGTAATTGATGGTAGTTTAGCCAATAGTACTGGTACAAGGCCGCAGTGGAACAAGACTGTTGTTGAACCTAATGATAGGACAGATAGACCATAGACCAGTAGTGGTGGTGGAGCTTTGGCGACAAGATGGAAACGGAATCCCATTTGTGGAATCCCTTTTTGGAATCCCATTTGTGGAATCCCTTTTTCGAAAAACGCCTGTGGCTATGGAATCCCATTTTGGTCGTATGTGCCTATGTGATAGGGCTCATTGTGTCACATTGTGCCTTTTCACATAAGCACATATCGGCACATAAAGCATGTGCTTATGTGATAGGTCACATTGTGTCACATTGTGCTTTTTCACATAAGCACATAAAACATGTACCTATGTGACAGGGCATATTGTGTCACATTGTGCCTTTTCTCATAAGCACATATGACAAAAAGGGGATTCTCTAGTAGGTATCCTCGAATAATACAATACCAGGCCAAAAAGGGATTCTCCAGAAGGTATCCTAGATAGGTATCCTCAAATAATACAATACTAGGCTATAGGTATCCTCAAATACCCGTATGTGCCTATGTGATAGGGCATATTGTGTCACATTCTGCCTTTTCACATAAGCACATAAAACATGTACCTATGTGACAGGGCATATTGTGTCACATTGTGCCTTTTCACATAAGCACATATGACAAAAAAGGGATTCTCTAGTAGGTATCCTCGAATAATACAATACCAGGCCATAGGTATCCTTAAATACCCGTATGTGCCTATGTGATAGGGCATATTGTGTCACATTGTGCCTTTTCACATAAGCACATAAAGCATGTGCCTATGTGATAGGGCATATTGTGTAACATTGTGCCTTTTCACATAAGCACATATGACAAAAAGGGGTGCCGAAGGTCATATGTTTTTCAAAAAGGGGTGCTAAAATTGGGGTGCCATTGGATATAGGCTTTTGTTATACACAACGGAGATAACTGCATTATGGGAAATCAAGCAATCTGATTGGTTAGTTAGATAAATGAAACAACAAGAGTACACGGAATAGGGTCAGAACTAACAAGAATAGACCAGAAATTCCTAAATATAGCAATAATAAGGTAAACTTTTCCAAATAATAGGCTCTTCTACGCTACTGGAGTATACTCTAGAACAAAGGAACATGGCCAGATAGACGTAAACTATTGCATATATAGACAGAAGCAGAGAATTCTGGGTAAATTTGTCCTATAGCACTACGTGCTATTCTTAATAGGGGAAAAACGTCATGGGATAGAGATCCAAAAAGGGATTCTGGGAGAATTCTAAGCCAGAACATTACTCCACTTCAGTCGAATGCACCCCCGATACCCTCTCGGTACTATAGCACTACGTGCTAAGCCGATCAATTGGGGAAATAAAGTCAATTTCGGTGATTTTGGGTGGGTTTTGGTGATTTGGGGGATTGTCGGGTTGTTTGTGGTAATCAGATTTACTCCGATTCAATCGAACATACCCACCGAACATACCCCGATCCTATTGTAGGCCTTAGGTAACATAGCAATCACGTGCTACCATAGAAACCAAGATGGCGGAATCCAGTATACAAAATGGACGACGGAAACACGTATCACCCTAACAACACGCGCTGCGCATGCGCACTACCACCACGTATCACTATGGTGATGACGTCACAACATGGCCGCTCACGCGGGTTACTATGACAACACAACATGGCGCCACTACGTCACGTGACATGACGTCACTTCCGAGGTCCTGCACCGAGGTCCTGCAACCTGTCCCCGAAACGTGCGAGACATACTACTAATAGACGTTCGTGTTTGTACATGTATAAAACAAAACAACTTATAGTAGTCACGGAGTCTCGCCTATACACGTGTCTCACTAACACGCACAATATATACTGAGTCAAAAAAGAAAGTATAATAAACTTTGAGGAGCAACTTTAGAACTAATATAGTTCATCCTTTATGCTATTGTTTCACATTTGTTTCATTATACTTTCCTTTTGACTCATTACATGTATATATGTAAAAGAGAGGAAGGGACAATCTGTAGTTACATCCTAACAGCTTCTCCACGCGCCACGTATTCAATGATGAGATTATGGTTTCGGAATCAATCACTAGATGTTGATGGTGGTATGGGTCTAGGGCTGAAACGGTTGGTTCCTTTGAGTAACCGACTAACCGAGAGCTATAACCGGATAATATCTGGTTATCCGTGGCCATTATTTCACCGAATATGGGATCCAAACTATAAGAATTGGAAAGCAGTATTCTCAAACTATTCCATTGTGTGTGTACAAACGATCATTGTCGAGTACTCGACAACGTTCGTTTGTATACACACTACGGAATAGTTTCTGCGATTACTTATTACCCACGTAAACTGCCGAGCATTAACGAAGTCTTGAACGCCAAAGTCAATTATTTCTCAATATACACAACGCGGCTTCGATGTGTAATCTTTCACAAAGGAGAAGCGGCAGATTTACTATACGTTTTAAACGTGGAATGACGATCACTATCGATATTTCGGATAACCGGTTGACGGTTTTTCTAATCGGTTAGGTAGCTAACTGGTTTCAAACCGATTATTCGGCTAACCATTTCAGCACTATATGGGTCATGGTTGGGGAGTACGGGGTCGGACTAGCCATGTCATTTTTGTATGTTTCTTTAATCCTTCTTGCACATTCATATCAAAATTTCAATGTTCAGAATTCTTCATCGTTGAGTTCTGCCAGAAAAAGATGAATTGGTTAAATTGTTAATTGCACTCAAGCTCTCAGACCTCAAGTCTAAGTCTCTTCGGATTTCGATGCTGTATTGGGATGTTTGTTTGTCCACTCTTGCGAGCAGACGATCGTCGACACAATGTGATGACCCTTTCGTGTTTCAGTTGTAGATACTTGTTACAGTATTTTATTACACGCTAAACGATAGATTATCAAAAAAATGCGCAAAGATAGAAATCGTATCCCCCTCTTCCAAGATATCCAAATTTTCACTATCACAATGTTAATCAAAATGGCGGCTTTCAAAGCATCACTTCAAGATGAATACGAGTCAAATTATCACTGGAAATGATCAATTTGTTCTAAAAAACTTATAATGAAAAGTAAATCTAGTGTTTCTGAGGGGATCCCAATCATTTCCAGTAATAATTCAACACGTATTCACCTTTAATTGATGCATGAAACTCGCTAGTCCAAACATGGCCTGAAATTCCGTAATATGAGTTTTGGTTAGGTACGTCCTTTTAAAGGACGTACCAAACCAAACCCTTATATTTCAGACTTTCAGGCCATGTTTGAACTAGAAACCAACCAGCTGGATCAGATTGCAAGACGCTATCTGTTCAGAGTATCGACCAAATGACTTCCACATATCGTTGATTCAATACGCTGTTTACTTTCATGCATAAATTCAAGGTTGAAACGAGTGGAATTATCGGATTCTTATAAAAAGTGTATAATAAAGAGAAAATGTAGTGTTTTTGAGCGGATACCGCGCAAGCGCTCGCGAAAAATAAACATTTGTCTCGGTCACTCATGAGATAATTTTCGGAATCCACTCAAAAACACTAGATATCCTCTATGAATACAGTACGTGGAGAGTGTATTATCACTAAATCACTCGCAGAGTGGAGACCTCACCCAAGCAATAATTGCAATTTTCTTGCAAATCATAACAAGCACAAGCAAAGTTTCAGCCAATGGACCTCCGGGTTAAACCCGGAGGTCCATTGGCGGAAACATTGCTTGTGTTTTTAGTCTATATTTACAGAATTTTAAATTTATAGTTCGGGTGATAACTCCACTCCACGGGTGATTTAGTTACAATCCACTCTCCACGTACTGTACATTCAGTCGATCGGAATACATCAGTTCTTCGGAAAAGCGAACCAGAGGTTAGCGTCTTCGACCAAGTAAAGTATTCTAGATAAGTGAATCCAAACTTACGTGTAGGCGATAAACGATCTAAGGGCCAGCCAGACTGGTTCCAGGCCATAATAGCGTATTCTTCTAAATTCATTATATAATTAGATTGTTGGCTTGAGAGCTTCAGATGCGCTATGGGAAAATGAAGCTGCTTGGAATTTCAGTATTCTAACACCAGTGTGTAGATGCTCGAAATATTCTGTATCATCCATTTGTCAGGAGAGTATTGATTAATTGGCTTGTTAACATTCCAACTGATAATACCTTATGTTTATTTACTTTGAAGATTTATTCAATTTTGCTGAAGAAAAGTATGGTAGAATTGACATCGTGTGCAACAACGCTGGTATAGTTTTGCCAGAAACACTGGAGAACTTTGACAAGATGATCGACGTCAATTTGGTGAGTCACTTTCCCAACATTGAAATTCGTATAGATTTCTAATTTTTAAGTTCCAAGTCCCGAATGATCGTTATCACTGAAGGTATGAACATAATTTGAAAAAACACAAGATATCTCAGATTTTGTTGTTTCACTTTTAGAAGCTCGTTCCAATATTTACCAGAGGAAAAAAGGAACGCAATTTTTTCCGTGGTGAATATTTCAACTGTGTTATGGATGGTTATTTCATTGTTTGGATTTTGATCTTTTTTCTTCATTGCTGATTAAGTTTTGACGAGGTTTGTTGTCTTAACACAGACGACGTTTGCATGGATAATGGTCAAACGTGGGTACCCTACGCCATTTCCTGTTCAAAATCAATAGCGCGTGTGCCCATCCTAGGCTTCACTCGCTGCTCTAACTCTCGGTACTATTGACCCCATCAAGTTGTTTATGGTCCTTTGTGAGATGTTATTCCACTCCAGAAGAAGCGCCTGCTTGAGCTGAGCGACGTTGTTTGGGACGTTCACGCGTTCCCTGGCCCTTCCTGAGGACGTCACGACAAACCCTAGCAATCGACTAAAAACACAAGCAATGTTTCAGCCAATGGACCTCCGGGTTTAACCCGGAGGTCCATTGGCTGGAACTTTGATTGTGCTTGTTATGCTTTGCAACAAATTTGCAATTATTGCTTCGGAGGAATCTCCACTCCGTGGATGATTTAGTGATAATACACTCTCCACGTACTGTACATACCAGAGGAAAAAATAATTTTTTCCGTGGTGAATATTTCAACTGTGTTATGGATGGTTATTTCATTGTTTGGATTTTGATCTTTTTTCTTCATTTTTTTTGTTGTCTTACCACAGACGACGTTTGCATGGATAATAGTCAAACGTGGGTACCCTACGCCATTTCCCATTCAAACACAATAGCGAGTGTCTCCACCCTAGGCCTCAGTCGTTGCTCTAACTTTCATCAATTGACCGCATCAAGTTGTTTATGGCCCTTTGTGAGACGTCATTCTACTTCTGAAGAAGCGCTTGCTTGAGCGACGTTGTTCGGGGCGTTCACGCGTTTCCTGACCCTCCTGTCTAGTTCCACAATTGATCGATCGGAGACAAATCTGAACTGCAGTGTGGCCAATCGAGAACTGGGACGTCGTTTTGGTTGAGGACGTCACGACAAACCCTAGCAACGTGCGACCTCGCATTATCCTCTTGCAACTTAAGGTTATGCGCATGGATAGGTGGAAGGAAGTGAGGCATGAGGACCTGCTCCCGATATCTTACGGCTGTAAGATTTCCACGGATGACTACGATAAGTGTTTTCACGCTATGACATACCCCCGCCCCCCTAAACCTAGACCACCCCCCCCCCCCCCGAATCTGTCGTTTTCCTTAACTTGCGCGTCAGAATATCGCTCACCTCGACGTCGATAGTAACGTTGTGGTCCATCTGTCCTGTAGAGCGTGAACCGAGACTGGTCGGTGAATAACACACGTCTCCAATGGGCCAGGTGGAATCGATTTGGTGCATGTGCCTGCAGCCACTGCAATCGACGTTGACGTCGCCTGGGTGTAAGTTGCGGACCAACTTAGGGTCGTCGTTGCCTTACGTTGGACTCCCGCAACCGATTTGTAACTGTTCTGCGACATACTAGGCGACCATGAGTGCTTACAACCTGACTCGCCGTCTCCGTCGACGTCTGAAATCGGTTACGGATGCGTGAGAGACGTATGCGTCTATCTTGACGTTGCTACGTAACGCGCGCAAGTTCGCTCCAGGGACGGTCAGCTAATCTTTTTATGGCTCTGAGACGCCCAATCAAATGAGCTATCTTTGAGCCATGGACCCCAAATTGCTGGGCGATGGGACGTTGTGATTAGCCCTGCATAATTAGAACAATAGCCCTATCCTATTAACTATCAACAGCTTTTCAATCGGGTGAAATGAAATGCTCTGCAAGAGATGTGTTATGCTCAAAACTTTCGATTTCGTATGTTTTTCAAGTCCATAACACATCGGAGTGCCCCGGGTGCACGCTTTGTCGAAAAATATGCTGAAAGCATGCAGAGTCACACGTGGTCGTGTTTCACAGAATTTTAACCAAACATTCTTTAGACAGTACACTGGGGTATCTACAGTACGTGGAGAGTGGATTGTAACTAAATCACCCGCGGAATGCAGTTATCACCCGAACTATAACTTTCAAATTTTATATATATTGACTAAAAACACAAGCAATGTTTCCGCCAATGGACCTCCGGGTTTAACTATTGCTTGGGTGGAGTCTCCACTCTGCGGGGGATTTAATGATAATACACTCTCCACGTACTGTATGTGTCAAATTTTACTACATTTGGTCTACAAATAAAAAAATTCTGTTAGCAAAACTGAACTTGCGTTTCTTTTTCCGTCAGTGTATGTGTCGTTCGGACTTCTGTGTTACTGAAATGGTTAACCGGATAACCGGTTTGAAATCGGTTGCCTACCAAACCGATTATAAAAACCGTCTACCGGTTATCCCGAAATATCGATCGTGATCTTCATTCCACGGTTAAAGCGTAGTAAATCTGCAGCTTCTTCTTTGGGATAGATTACACCTCGAATCCGTGTTGTTTTTATTGAGAAATAATCGACTTCGGTGTTCAAGACTTCGTTAATGATCGGCAATTTCCGTGAGTACTCGACAACGTTCGTTTGCAGACACATTACGGAACAGTTTCTGGAACTACTGCTTTCCAATCTATAATTTTGATCCCATATTCAGTTGAATAATGGCCACATATAACCGGCTATTGTCCGGTTATAGTTATCGATTAGTCGGTTGTGGAAATGGGCCAATTGTTTCAGTCCTAGACTTCTGTAATATGGTCCTGCGAATATTCGAGATTCGATCCTATATCGATACCATACGTTTGCTTCGAGATCGATCCCGAATCAGTCTCAGGATTCGATTTTTTCGAATCTCCCTTACTAACTTCAATTTGTTACATTTCCAACAAAAAATGGATAAAATTGACATTAGACAATTCATTCACGTGGGCTCAATTCACATTTAATTGAGTAATTGACAAAGGTTAATTGTTTGTCTGGAACATTTTCCATAGTTTTAGATTTTGAAGTCTTAACTTGTTACTATTCACGTTCTTAAGAACGTGAATAGTAACAAGTTAAGCCTTCAAAAACTAAAACTATGGATAACAGGCCTAGCTGTTGCAGCGACTGTGCTACAGAGAATATTTATTTATTGGTGTTTAAGGTGTCAGTCAGTCTTGTGAGGATCACCACAGTGTACCGTAACTTCCATTTAGGGCAATATGAAATAACTTGTCTATTAAGATTCGATTCGAAATTCGATTCGATATCCATATCAGAGATACTATTCGGTTCGAGATTCGATTCGAAAAAAAATGTTCAATGGCGTTCAACACTAAATAGTATTTGGAGGATGACATTATTTAAGAGCCCCCGGCGCTTCATTAATTAAATTTTTGATGATTATTAGTGTTTTATTCTAATATAATTCCATCCGTGGAAATATTGCTGCCCGTGGAAAGTGGCCAGTCCATGTCGTCCGTACAGTATGAATACACATTTAATAGGCCCGGATTACTATAAATAGTATTTGGAGGATGATACTATTTAAGAGTTCAATGTTAAAGGGGTTTAACAGTATAAATACACTCTATTCATCAAATCAGTCTGAGTAACACTTCTACAATTTCCTTTACATTTAAAATCAAATCATTGCTATAACAATTCGAACCAAATTGAAATGTAAAGATGGGTTTAGGGCTGTCACGATTTTTAAATTTAGGAATCGATTAATCGTCGTAAATAATCGATGATAATCGATTAATCGTACCTAAATGCCCCCTTCCCCTCTCTCTTTGAAGTCGATAAAAATGAAGTTCAAGTCAGGTTACCTTCCTCAAGGAAACAACGAAGACGATCCTTTTTTAGGTACATTCAATCAAAGCTTTGATGTTCTGAATTTTTGAACCGTCAGTGTAACAATCAAGACCGGTCGGCAGTTGCGACGTTCGCAACTGCCGACCGGTCTTGATTATTACACTGACGGTTCAAAAGTTCAGAACTCGCAACTGCCGACCGGTCTTGATTGTTACACTGACGGTTCAAAAGTTCAGAACATCAAGGCTTTGATGAATGTACCTGAAAGACAATTGCTTCCAACAGCTTCTTGGGGGTTTAACATCGATGTTCTTAACTCTTTACCC
Source organism: Pictodentalium vernedei (assembly GCA_031216915.1). Taxonomy (NCBI): domain Eukaryota; kingdom Metazoa; phylum Mollusca; class Scaphopoda; order Dentaliida; family Dentaliidae; genus Pictodentalium; species Pictodentalium vernedei. The sequence continues at coordinate 89,570,535 of CM062297.1, read as the reverse complement.
TTAGAAACAATAGTTTTTTCATCAAATTTTCTTTTAATAATTAAACGTCTAAAACGGGATACAATTTACCGATTATTCGACAACGAAAAATACTAATCGATTTCTTCGTGACCGATCAACAGTCGATTAATCGATTAATCGTGACAGCCCTAGATGGGTTAACGGAAGAACCAAGGGAACATATATATCATTGAAGGCTTATCGTGTGTCCTTTTATAGCTAACAGGATTCCAATCAGTTTAGTGAGGGTGGTGGCTCAGTGATAGACTGTTGGACTTCTATGCTAAAGGTCCCGAGTTCGATCCTCGTCCGAGACAACTCGCGTTGTGTCCTTGGACAAGGCACTTTATCCCAGCTGCCTACATGGGGGCACGATGACGCCGAGTACCAAGGCGTACTGCACGTCGATGGTGCACATGTCTTCAACCGCTGTAACCCTACTTGAGCGGAGCTTGAACAGAGTTAGAATGTTCAGGATCTGACAGTGACAGTTGCTCGTCGATGCTCGGCGATTCTCTCCGGGTACTCCGGCTTCCTCCACCCGTAAAACTGTTACGATCACGATTAGCCATTGTGCGCATAAGTATGTGACCTTAAACACCACTAAATAAATAAATATAAATAAATAATCAGTTTAGCAATTTAATATGATTTTTCGCCCCCCGTTTTCCCGAGATACCCCTCAGTAGTATGCCATGTACCCGGACACCCCTATTCAGGGGGATCTCATCGGGGGATCTCGGAAGTGACGTCATGTCACGTGACGTAGTGGCGCCATGTTGTGTTGTCATGGTAACCCACGTGAGCGGCCATGTTGTGACGTCATCTCCATAGTGATACGTGGTGTGAGTGCGCATGCGCAGCGCGTGTTGTTAGAGTGATACGTGTTTCCGTCGTCCATTTTGTAAACTGGAGGCCGCCATCTTGGTTTCTATGGTAGCACGTGGTTGCTATGTTACCCAATTTTTCTGCAATGGGACGGGGTATTTCGGAGGGTGTGTTCGATTGTAGAAGAGTAAATCTAATTACCACAAACAACCCGGCAATCCTTCCAAATCACCAAAATCCACCCAAAATCACCGAAATTTACTTTATTTCCCCATTTTATCGGTTTAGCACGTAGTGCTATAGTACCGAGAGGGTATCGGGGGTGCATTGGACTGAAGTGGAGTAATTTTCTGGTTCGGATTTTCCCAGAATCCTCATTTAATTACCCAAATAAACCCGTCAAGTTGTATTATTTCGAATTCTTTCAGAATCCCATTTGTTTTTGGATCCCATTACGTGTTATTTCCCTATTAAGAATAGCACGTAGTGCTATAGGACAAATTTACCCAGAATCCATTATTTAAATTACAAGTAGAACCCATATGTGTACATGAAGGCCATGAAGCTAACTTCCACCATATACTCATATGAGGATCTACCCAACAGATGTGTCGTACGAGGTCTAATTTACTATCCCTCATTTTGATTTTTCTTTGTACTTCGATGGAAAGTTAAAAAAAAATAACAACACTAAATATAAATTTAAATTTCTTTTATTCAACAACAAAAACATACATCTTTTATGGTATGTAGATTGTCAGATATTCATAAACAGTCTTTCTGCAAATTGGACATCTTCTGAGTGGTTTACAACAGTCTTTGCACAGGCACAAATGGTTACATGGTCGCGGAGCGACATTGGCTTTAGCTAATAAACACACACTACATTTTGTCCTCCGTGAATCTTCTTCTTGAAATGATGTGTCCATTTCTTCTTCTTCTTTGATGGTCATTTCTTCTTCTTTTTCAACGTCCATGAATTCAGGTGGTAAATTATGAATGTAATAACAGTCTGGAGACTATTTTCTGTGTTCTTCTATAACATCATCTTCTGTTTCCCAGAAACGAACAATAATACCACAATGAAAACATTGAGTTCTGTCTCCTGTCCCCAAATAAAAGAATCCAGCTTTTGTCAGTTCATTCTGGGTTTTCACACTTTCACTTTGTAACATGAATTGAAATGTCTTGAGACGATTTTCCTCCAATGCATACTTGATGTGTTTTGGTGGTTTTTGTTCTGGTGTCTTTCTTATTTTTTCTTCTCCACGTAATAACTGCTCCAGTACTGGTGGCGGAACATCACGAAAATACGTTTCGAATGAAACGCTCATTCTCTCTACAAAGTCTCTTGGATTTCTTGTTTCTTGGTTTCTTGATTGATAATCATTCAGTGACATCCTGATCGAACATGGAATAGTGAACATTCTTCAATCCTTTTTATCTTCATTCTTCTTTGGTTTTCTTTCTCTTTTTGCTTTGGGTTCTCCTATTTCAAGACTTCTCTTCTTTGCAATATCCACTGCTTTGGTCACTTGTTCCCAATCTCTTGTGGTAAACTGGAACCCAACGTCGTTCTTGAACAGCTGAATCTGTAAATCGTTGTTAAGTTTGAAGACGGTCACATTAATAGACATCCTTCTTCTTTGGCTGTCGAAACACAAATGAGCTGAACACCAAGTGCACCAGTTTTTATAGTTTTCCTTCAATGCAGCGACATCTAGTGGCTGGTTTCATGTATGACGTCATTAACCAACACATCATTATCCATTAGATCAGTGGTAAACATGTTGGATATGGTTTGCATCGGTACACCGCGACAGCGATGTTTCCAGTAAAACGGACAGTATTGTCCACACACTGGTAATGGTCCTTGAAGGCGTTTTGTATTATACTGCCAATATCTGGAATTCTTCTTCAGGAAATTCTCGAATGGTCTGTGTTGTGGTGGTAATCCATAAGAATCAAAGTATTCTGCGTTGTGGTGACTCACAAAGAGAGCCACCCAATGTTCTCCTTTTCTGTGGTCTGGATCCGTGTTGGCTATCAAAGCCACTGGTCTGTGATCTGGTAATCTTCTTGGTAATTTGTTTCTTGAAAATACACCCAAACATATTCTCTTCAAACAACTATCTGATCGAAGTGCATTCTCTAACTGTCACGTGTTCATGTTGAGTAATCGAAGATTACTTGTCTATTCTTATCCTCTTCTATGATGTTCTGGAATTCTGCATACACCAGTACGTTGATTGTGGTTGGTAATGGGTTTTCGAAATGGACTTCTAGTCTCAAGTTTCCTCTCTTCACCAGATCGAAGTGTTGTCCATGTGATAGATCTGGAGTCAGGTCGAATACGAATAGGGTGTATCCATTTATGTACTCTTCTCGGCTGATGTGGTTTCCTTCATTCGCATACATTTGTCCAGTTCCTTGGAACAGAGTTGCATAACATCTGGCCACTTCTTGTTGTTCGAATCAAGGTTGTAATGGTTTGGCTGGAGTCTGCTGCCCATCCACGTACAATGCCAAGTAATTGATTTTGTAGTTCTTGAAATTATATGGATTCTTTGAAAAGTTTCCATTGAAAGCATCGTTGTCTACACATCCCACTACGATGCGTTTAGGTAGTTGGCCTAAAAATAAGTTTTCTTGTGTAATGCTCAGATTTCCTTTCGGCACTGAAACACCTTGGTTTCCACACGGTCGATAGGATATTTTGCAGTTGCTTTTGTTAGTGCTTTCTCGTGAGCCATTCTCACGAATGATTGGAGTCTCTCTTTGCGAACAAACATGGATACATCTAGAATTTTGATCTTGTATGTATCCGTATCGGCCATCAATGCGAAAGCATCTTTGGCTCTATTCATTTTAACATGAACATTAACTCCATTCAGCAAGTAATGAGTTTGGAAAAACATGTCCAAATGTAATCTTCAAGTCATGTCCACGATTTTACTTTTCTCTATAAATTTCTTTCGAAGAAGAAATCCCTTGTTATCATCTGTCAATTCTTCCATGTGTCCGGCCGTATCCTTGTACCATAATGCATTAGTCAGTTGTGACTTCTTGGCAGCTGGTCCATAACTCAAGAAAGTTTCTATGAAAGCTCTGTAGTGATAAGTGTTGTTGGAAGGAGATACCAGTTTTTCATTCAAGCTGATATCGATTTGATTAAATAAGGAATGCATCCATAAATTGACTGAGCCCACTTTGGCATCGGGTGCAATTGATGTCCCATTGGAATCTACAACCGTTTCTTTAACATACAAGTATGTCTGTGCCAAATTCAAATAATCATCTCCTAATCCTGCAATGTGGGATTCTATTGGACCACTGTTTCCTATAGTCGCCAAAGGCCTGTGTTCTACCCATTGCCCATGTTCCACACTAGTCTGTGTTGGTGGTATGGAAAACAAGTCGAGTTCGCTGTTGACACACTCACAAGATTTTTCATTAATGAGAGACATCATGCACCGAGATGGTCTTGGGTCTGAACAGTTTCTTTTTGTCGATTTGCTAGTTTTGCGTGGTGCGGGCCGTTTTATACTTTTCCTGCCGGGTGGTTTTGAACCACCAACCACTTCATTCCAAGCTCCTGCACCAGCCTATTTGACTCTTTTGATTGGTGCCTTTTTTACATTTTTCCCTTCAATGACATCTTCGGCAAAGGCTGCTCCTTTTCTCAACAACTGTTTTCCCACGGTCCTGGCTGTAGTTTTCAATAAAGGCAACACCATATTCTTCAGTCCTCCCAATATACTTCCCAAACCATATCCTCTCTGTATTTGAGCTCCAGAAAAAGCCGGTAGACCGTTCCCAGCTTGTTTCATGTAATATTCTTCGTATAATTTGGACTTACAACAATAAGTCATGTTTATGTGAAATGAAGAGATCTACGATTTCTGAAATGAAGTGTCACTGTCACTTTCCCGAACTCGAATGGTACTATGGCTCCTGTGTCACCCCTTATATACACCTGGACGGTACTGAAATTTTTTCGTTCTACTGGTACATAATACACATTCTCAAATGTTTTAGAGATGATATCCCCATATTTCCCACGCACGGGTACGATACGAAGAAGTGGTATTCTTGTATCTCCTACGACTTGGTCACGAACCAAGTCACAGTATACATAGAGTGAATAAAATCCTTGGTTGACATTGGCAACTCTGGAAGAATTGTAAGTTCCTGATTTAAAAACACACTCATTAAATCCCAAAATATTTTGAAGAGTAGGGCTCAATGTGACCACGACTCCATCACGTACCGTGATACGAACTTTACCAGTCACTTCATCCAGTTCAAAAGCTACCTTATCGTGACGAGGCAAGAGTAATTCTTTAACACCATTGATAGCTCGTATCACATCAATGGGATCCGAATAACGACCTTCCTTGAGAGTAAGTCGGTAGTTCTTTTTCGAAGACCAGAACACTGTAACGAAAGCTTCTTCTCCACGAATATTGAACCAAGTATTTGGATTCTTAATCTCTGCTAGACCTACTTCCCATTCTCCCGTGAGATTCACTGGTTGTGATACCTGAGTGGTGTACGTAGTCAACGTGTTTTCTGGAAACACGTTCATAGAACTATTACTTGGTAGAGTCAAATAAAACATTACTTTTTCTTAATGGTTGGATTTGGTAACAAATATCCTATGCTACTTCTCAAGAGAGCAGTCCACAACTTGCTGTCTGTTTTTTCGAGAGTGTGATTAACGACAGTGGTAATGATGATGATATACAAAATGATTATTTGTGAAAAATAAGTGATCTCGCTCCTTGGAATTCTTTTACCAAACAGAGGACAAGAACCGTTCGATCCTTCTTCCATTTTGAAGAAACTTCAGAGGTTCACTTCCTTGTATAGGTTAGCTGACTCTGTTTGATCCACGAATTGAACGAAGTTGGGTATCCCAACTACTTTACGAACAATTCCCTTTTCTTACCTCGACCACGTTTCTTGAGTACGTGTTCGGTTTTGTAAATAGTTTTTTGTGAAACTCGCTGAAGCTCTTCAGTGTAGAATGACCCCTTCAATATTTCTCCATTATCATCTTGTAAGATGTATGTGACTGGGTGTCCTTTCTTGATGGCTACTACTGTGAATAACTCTTCGGTCCAATTGGGCAAATAACCTTTCTCAAAAGTTTTCTTAACTTTATTGATTCTCACTCTGTCTCCTACTTTGTACTTTGGTGTCTTGTGTTTTATGGGTTGCCCATACAACCTTTGCCAAATCTCTTCTTGATTTTCAAAGTTCACGGCAATGGGGGGCCATACCTATACTGCGATGATGAGAATGATTATGTGATTTCACCAAGTTTTGAAGTGGAAAAGTTAGTGTATTGTTCTTGGTAAAATATTTCCACATTTTGGTTTTCAAAGTTCTATTGAATCTTTCTACTATGGAACATTTTGTTTCCACATTTTGTGTAGTGAAAAAGTCGACTTTGTGATCTTTGAGAAAATTCTGAAATTTTCTGTTTAGAAATTCTTTGCCTTGATCAGTTTGTAACTTTTCTGGTTTACGACCTTGTTTGAAAATTTTACTAAAAGCTTTCACGATGGAATCACCAAGTTTGTTTTGTAATGGTATCACCCAAGCATATTTACTAAACACATCTATACATGTCAACAAAAATTTTATGTTTTTGTTGAATTTACTTATATTTGAAACATCTACCAAGTCAGCTTGCCATTGTGCATCTATACCACTAACTATTACTTTTCTTCTAGGAAATGTACGACGAACAGGTTTGTGAAGAGTGTATGTGTCTTGAGTCTCTAACCATTTTACAAATTGTTTGTCTTTTTTCTTGGACGCTCTACGAAGAGCGTCTACACCACCAAAACTACCAGGCACTTCAGAATCATAGTACAATGCTTCCATGACTGCCTTGTTCAAGTGTCAACTCTATTTATACCTTTTTTTCGGTCCACTTTGGCGTTTCTGTTTTCTTTGGTTGTTTTGGTTCCGACTTTATCGGTGCCTGTTTCATAAAACCCCAACGTTCTTTATGACCAATTAATTCTTGGGGTATGTTACTATCTCTCAAAGCTTCGGCCAACATTTCCCATCCCTTTGGTTGGAAAGATTTTCGTCTTCTAAGTAAATCGTTTAGAAGATCTGTTACATTCGACCCTACCACTGTTTGATCTTTGTAGACTAATTCACCCTTCTCATTCCAAGATATATTTGGGTCACTTCTAATACGATTCAACAACAACTTTCCCTTTCTCTTCATTGTCATAGGTACAGAATCGAGAATGTCTTCATCTTTATCATCTTTCTCGAATTCGACTTTAATTGGTCGAGGAGCCATTACCTTTTGTTGAAATGCCAAGTATCTTTGTAAAATTTGATTATATTGAGTCATCTTTTCATCAGCCGAAAGAAAAGGGGCATCGAGAATATCTCTCATTTCTCTATCCAGTGATGAAACAGCCAGTTCATTCGGTTGTCTTGGAGTCTCTTGTAGACGTTCCAATAACCTTGGTGCTACCAAAGCCATCTTCTTTGCATATTCCATCATCCAAATATACCTTTAACATCACCCAAATAGTACAGGAGGTAGCAATGCCCCCAAGAATCCCCCTTTCTGCAAGATTTGTCTCCTCTTTTTGTCAGAGGTACCTTTGTTTGCCACTGCCCACATTACTTGTTTCTGACGAACGAGTTTGGTTCTCTGAGTTGGTCAGAGGTACTGCTCCCTTCAGTATATTCGAGGCACAGTCACACAAACAAGTTATCAATTCTTTGTCTGCATGTTTTAGTATGAATTTGACGAATGCGGGGTTCGATTTAATAAGAACCTTGAGAAGAGCGATGTTGCGCTTGAGACGGTCAGACATGCTTCTGACTCGAGTCAGACTTGTTGCTCCCCTTTTATACTTTTCGGAGGTACACATATTGGGTTTCCTCAGGAAATATTTGACTTCTTAATCTCATGTGTTCAGGAGTATCTTGTTTGAGATCTATTAAAAGGTAACCATATGGTGTCGAAGTGCCATCTTCAAAAACTTCTCTCAGAAACTTGGAATGACCAGGATACATCTGTGCTGCCAAGTGTGAGATCTGAGAACGATCCCTAGGATTTTTAAACAAGATCATGTAATGACTATTGAGAGCTACAGTCCTATGGACTTTATTTTTATCGAATAAATTTTGAACAATGTAGATCACACTAATGTTACGGTGATGACTACCGTTAGTAAATAATCTAGACACTCGAACATCTGCATCGAGCATCAGATCATCCAATATGACTAAACTATCAGATTTTAATTCTTGAGGGAGACCCTCTACGAATTCTACTTGGGGTAAAGTATTGTATAATGGTTGCCATTCAATATAACACCAAATGATGTGACTTGGAACAGGTGATATAATATTTTGAATGTTTTGAATAATCCGATTTACAAAGGATGATTTACCACAAGTGGGACCACAAGTGAATGGATGTTTCCAACGAGGATCCATCTTTGTTGTTCTATGTGGGTACTACTTCCCTTTTATACCTTTTGGGGAGGTGGCCCCCACTGAATGTGGGGACTACTCCCCCTTTTATACCTTTTGGTCAATATGACCCATCATCCAAAAAATATTTAAAATTGGTGGCCCTCTGACTTTCTGGCTGGGGACAGTTTAAGTTTGTTTGATATTTGTCAAGAAGATAAACATCAAATAACTTAAGCGTCATTACCACCTTTGTTTCTTGTTTCTTCATTTTATACTTTTTTTCTTCTTTTTTTCTTTTTTTATAAAAATCATCTATTTACAACATCTATTTACATCTTCAATTAGAATCCAATTGTAACAGGTTTCTTGATGGTCATAAATTCAATCACCAAATCCATAATACAATGTCTCTGTTCATTTGTGAGAGGTTTCTCGAACATATCTTCATATTGTTTTTGTACTGGTGGTGGATTCATTCCAGAAGTATTATGGTGCCACAGTAGATGAACATCATTCTTGTTAACTCTTTCAAGTGCGTCACTAAAACATGTTATAATCTTCTCATCTTCAGACATCATTAGGCATACATTATGCTGAATCTGACTTGGGTGATCGACTGTACATCCATAGCATTTTTCTTTCACTACAGCGTCAATGTTCTCTTCGACATAATGAGCATATGCCAAGCAAAGTTCATGCTGCAAGCGAACTTGCCTGAGTTCACTATCAATTTCATCAACGATCAATGGTCGTGGTTGGGTTATTCTCACTGTGATCTTCTTCTTCTTCTTCAAAGGTGGTTCTTGATTTGGTTTTTTGAAGTCTTCATGGTTAGTAGGTTTAGTGTCTTCAGGAACTTCAGTTAAAGTTGTTTGTTGGGTTTTGATGGCTGCATCTACTTCTTCTATTTGGGATTTCAAGGCATTCCATTCTTCTAGAGATAGAGCAATACCAGTCTTCGTAGGATAAGGTTTCTGGTCTTTCCCTCAAAGTATCTTCTGAGATGAATCTTCAGTTCACCCTTGTACTGGGTGACGTTAGCATAAGTCTGCTTGGTGCCAATTCGGAACATCTTCTCTGGTCGATGGTTCGATCGTGAATGATGCCAAGTCCATGCTTTGCCTAATCTTATATATCTTTGACGGACGTGATTGAAAACATCACACCAGTTCAACAAATTTTGATTGAGTTTTTGATTCTTGGTTGGGGTTTGTGTTTGCTTCCTATAGGATTATAGGTTAAAGTTGGAAAATTAGTATAGAAAGTAATGGGAAAGAAACACAATGAGAATACAGAAATTTGATTGGTTGATTAACTTCGATCTGATTAGTCAGTTTGGCGATCAAACTGCAATCTTGATCCTTAAACTGTAGGATATGGCCCTCTGCATTTTATACTGGCTTGGGACAGGTCAAGCTACAAACCTCAGTCCAATGGAGATAAGTCAAATAGCTCGAGTGCATTCCCACCCCCTACAGTTCGTATCCTCTTTGAGGGAATTTTTTTTTGTTCATCAAAAAAGAAAACGAAAACAACATGTCCAACTTAGCAATTTAGTTTTTCTATCATAAAAATTTCTCATTTCTTTTAAATATTCACAACCGAGAATTTCTTAGTAATGATGATGATGATGAATTATTCCTTTGGTTATACAATAGGGGTAGCCTAAAAGACACCAGGAATCAACTTCAAAAAAAAATGAAATGAAACTAAAAAGTAAAGAAGTACCATCTGGTTCCAATAGGTGTAACCTAAAAGATACCATGAATCAACATGTTTTTTAAAATAAATGGAACTAAAAAGTTTTGAATGAAACCAAGTTTTGAATGAAACTAAAAAGTAAAGAAGTATCATCTGGTTCCAATAGGTGTAACCTAAAAGATACCATGAATCAACATTTTTTTTAAAATAAATGGAACTAAAAAGTTTTGAATGAAACTAAATTTTGAATAAAGACGTATCATCTGGTTCCAATAGGTGTAACCTAAAAGATACCATGAATCAACAATTTTTTAAAAATAAATGGAACTAAAAAGTTTTGAATGAAACTAAGTTCTGAATGAAACTGAAAAGTAAAGAAGTATCCTCCACTTCCAATAGGGTTAGCCTAAAGTATATCAGGAACATGATGATGATGATGATAATGATGAAAAAACTCTCTGTATTAGAATAAATAAAAAAAAATTGAAAAATCTTTACACTAGAAAAATGTATTGCCTTGTAAGACTTGCCATTTAGAATTTTTTTTGAAGACTGCCATATAGGACTTTTTACTTAGAGAGAAAAAACTTGCCATATAGGACTTTATGAGGACTGCCATAAAGGACTTTAGAGAATGCCATAAAGGACTTTTTACTTTGAGAGAAAAACTTGCCATATAGGACTTTATGAGGACTGCCATAAAGGACTTTAGAGAATGCCATGTAGGATGTTTTACTTTGAGAAAAACTTGCCATATAGGACTTTATGAGGACTGCCATAAAGGACTTTAGAGAATGCCATATAGGACTTTTTATTTAGAGAGAAAAAACTTGCCATAAAAGACTTTATGAGGACTGCCATAAAGGACTTCAGAGAATGCCATAAAGGACTTTTTACTTTGAGATAAAAACTTGCCATATAGGACTGCCATAATGGACTTTAGAGAATGCCATATAGGACTTTATGAGGACTGCCATAAAGGACTTTAAAGAATGCCATAAAGGACTTTAGAGAATGCCATATAGGACTTATGAGGACTGCCATAAAGGACTTTAGAGAATGCCATAAAGGACTTTAAAAATTTGATAAGCCTAATATGATTGAGTAGACCACCTAAAAACCATTTCGGTTTTTAGGAATTTTTCGGTCAACTAAATAGGACTTTTTGTAGGCAAAAGCTAGACTTGGTTCAGGTTGTAGAAAAATATGACACTCACTCGATTGTTTCTTCTTTAAATCTCTAGTGGTATGGTGCTAACTCCATCTTCTAAAACTCTTCGTTTTGGGTAGAAATATGATAGTCCACCTCTGCTCTGTTGGTAGGTATACATAGTGTTGTCATTCATCACAAATCCTCGGTTGATGCCAGATCCACTTTGGTGAGTCTTCAAAACTTGCAAATATCTGTCTTTCGTCAAATCATTGTGGCGTTTGCTGATTCCCTTACAACTGAATTTATTGGTGGCACCGAAACAATAATATGTTTTACTACACAGTCCAACAATGCCGGTTCCTTGCCATTCTACCTTGAACAAGCCTGGGGTTCTCCTGTCAAAACGCTTTCTTTCTTGGCAGCATGAGGGTGACAGCCATTCTTTGCCTTCTAATTTGGTTTTCACATAATCATCTCTGTGGAAATCACAACACTCAGATGGAAACCACTTGTGATTCTCTTTGTAAAATTCTACTCTCTTCTCTGGTTTCACTAATTCATCTATGGATGGTGACGAAGTACATACCGGTAGATATGCAGAATCTGTGTCCATTTCAGCATATTCGAAATCTTGGCGGTTGATAAAAGTATCGATGACATCATAATAGAACTGAAGCATCCGGAGTTTCGCATACTGGTAAACAAAAAATCCGATGTGAAGTGGCAGATCCAACTTGATGGTCTTCTTGTTGAGTTTGACTTCATATAATGTTTCATCTAATGGATTCAAGGCTCTGAAGGACATGTCATTTACAGCTTTGGTGACTTCTTCGTCGTCGTAATAGCACACACGTCGATGCTTCTCTTTGTTGGTGACGGTTTTGCCATATCCAGAATTTCCCAACAATTCCATGGTGTCGGCAACGATCGACTTGTCAGGGTCAACATCTCCTTGTCTTCTTGCTTCAGATACTTCATCTCCAAATTTTTCAAAACATCTTCTTGGTTTATATTGGATAACTTGATAGACGTGATCACCTTCAATACCATGCTGGAGGTACCACTGCAGTAAAGGGGTTGCAAACAACATTTTTTCTGCTCCATAGCTTCCGATCAAACTTCTACGGGGTTTCTTCATGATTCCATTCTTCTCGGCAAAGGACTTCATGTGTTCACCAATATCATCTATGGATATGGAAATATCTGTATTCTTGAAGATAGGTGTCATCTCTTCAAAGTACTCTTTCGGGTGATCTGGTACATGTATATCACATTCGACCAAACCAAACAGTTCACCGGACTTCACTTTGTTCAGTATTTCTTCATCTGTCATCGCACCATCTATTTTGTCTGAAAAGTTCTCTTTCAGGAAGGCTTTGAGTGTGGCATCGGTCTTCTTCATCTCTCTCCACTCACACTCCCAGATTTCAATAAGTTTATAGCCCAAATCGGTGATGTACTTTGCATTGGTACGGGTGTCTTGTAGCAATTCTTTCATCGGTTTATCTCTGACTTCATTATGGATGATAGGAAGGCCAGTCTTATCTTTCATGCAGGTATGTCCGTGCCAGAAGCAGCCATGGAATTGGTATACAGTCTGTGTCTCTTTGCACCAACCATCAACAGGCAACTGTGTTCGACCAATCATTTTTTCAGCTCCGTTAAGCTGATGTCTGATGTGGATGTCATCTCTCATTGATAAAAACTCTAACCATTGTTCAGCCATTTTACCATACTTCATTGGATGTTCTGGTTTAAACTGGTTTTCTTCACGACGTCTAATACTCCAACCAGTTGGCATCTCTTGCATTAGGCACCAAAGATATAATGCATTCGCATCAAAGCCTATAATACTTCCACATGGTTTTGCGTCTTTGCCATATTTTGTTTCTCTGATTCGGGTAACATCTTTCTCGTGGTATCGGTTGAAGATAATTGAAGGTCCACCAACGATATTATCTTTCACCAAGTGATGCAAGTCTTTATTCTTCTGGTTAAATAATGTGAAGTAAGTGTCATCATTCATGGTCTGGAACAGGTATTTCAACGTGAGGCCCGGAACACTGATACCATCTTTAAACATGTCGATGTGGCGTTCTTGGTAGAAAGTAAACTGCTTTACATCTCGGTTATTATACCAGATCAGAAAATCACGGAAAGTTGTCATCTCCAGGTCGTTCCATACATGCTGGCAGTACTGGTATTCTTCATTGGATATATTTTCTTTCTTGAGAGAACTGTAGAAGGCGTCATGGTCTAGTAGGTGGTCTTGATCCAATTTGTTCAAGCTGTCGATCCATTCATATGGTAAAAATCCCTTCGTCACGGAGCAGCCAAATGCTTTCAAAACCTTGTCATAGCTGAATCCTGGAGCGAGGTAGTTGCAAATATCAACAAACTTGAAAGATTCTGTCGAGACGCACATGTAGTTATTCGATTTCTTCACTGCAAACTTGAGTGGATTCTGTCTCTTCAGGTATATCATCAGTTCACGCTTGACTACATTCATATCATATTTTCCAGAGTTGAATCCGATGACGGGCATCTCTTGCAGGTAGTCTTGAAATTTCTTCTCCAACTTCTGTAAAGGGTGCATCTTGGATGCATCTTCTCCAGTAGCTCTGGCTTCCGCTTCCAGCGTTTCATCAATTTTCTGTCTGAGTTTAAACAAGGTCCAAGCATGGTAGGTCTGCATCAGTTGGTGGCAATGAGATGAAATAGCTGTGAGGTATGTCATCATTTCTTCAACAAGTTCTTGAGAATTTCCATTTGTAATAAAACATTTCGGTTCTTGGTATTCTGGAACATTACTACATACACTTACACTCAATGTTCGGTGTTCTGCTTCCCATATCAGTTTATCACTGTCAGCAGGTAGACTGGATTTGACAAAGTAACTTTCAAAATCAAACGTTGCACGATATGGATAAAACTTCTTCTCTTCAGATACTTCTATACCTTCATCTTCTAACAGATCAAATATGGACTGGGATGGATGGTATACACCGCCAACATACTGGTAATTTACTTCATCTGTACAGGTTTTCTCGTGACGATTTAATTTCTTCACAGTGTGCCATAATTTGCCGCATTTGCGGCATTCAAAGGATTTGCAGTATTGGTCTATATCGATGATGTAGCTAAAATAGTTCTTGTAAACGTTCACATACATGGTATCTTCATACTTTCTGTGAGATCTCTGTACTAATTTGGCAACAATTTGGTCATCATCATTCTTGACAAGTTCATATACTTGGATATTTACTTCAAAACATTTCTCCAAGTCAGGTAATTCGGCTAAAGTTACTCCACGGAATTCATTTTTTGGCTTCTCTGTATACTTGTTGTACATGGCATCTGTTGTATTATTCAATGTGTGTGCTGTGGAACCACTCCATAAAGCTGAACAGCGGAAAATACACATGTTGTCTTCGTAGGTAAAATGGCGATTTTCATCTTTCACCAACGCATTTACTGCTTTGTTCTGGAGAATGTAGTCAGGAAGATCTTCTACCATTCCATTTGGGTGGTCTGTCAGCTTATTCACATAAAATGTGACGTTGGTAACTCTCTCCACAAGCCATTTGGTGTTGGGTCGTTTTAATTTGGCCTATTCCAGGATATCTTCTTCCATGACATCATCAAGAAATTCTTCAAAGTCTTCTTGGCAGCATACACGTTGTGGAACATCAAGTACCCGGGCGTTATTTTGTGATGGATGGTAATACTTCAGTTCATTCGTTTCATTGTGTCGCAGGATAAAACCAAAACTCAGATTAATTTTAAATCTTAGCTGTTTTGGCAGAAATATGGTAGTCATCAATTCATCAGTCATCATCTTCAGGTTCACATCGTTGATCCGGTAGTTATATTGGTCCTGGACTCTTCTGTTCATCATGTGGCGAGTTCTAATAGAACTCCAGTTATCTTCGTACACGGTCAACATCTCATCTGGCTCTTCTTCAGACATCATATTCTTTTCAAACTCAATTGGGTCAACATCATAATGGGTGGTCGTCGTCGTCCGTGGTTGTTTAGGTGGTCCTCTCTTCGGTTCATCAGTCTTCCTTTTAGATGGTACAGGAACT
This sequence comes from Pictodentalium vernedei, assembly GCA_031216915.1. Taxonomy (NCBI): domain Eukaryota; kingdom Metazoa; phylum Mollusca; class Scaphopoda; order Dentaliida; family Dentaliidae; genus Pictodentalium; species Pictodentalium vernedei. Next base: position 89,555,301 of record CM062297.1, on the reverse strand, counting down.
GGTCGGTGGGCAACGCTCTTGTGTCGATTAAAATGGAGTAGTTGGTTAAACTCCTGGCCGCATTCCATACATGTATATGTCTCCAAACATTTCATCAGGTGTTGATCCAGCTTCTCTTTCCTCGTAAAGGTCTTGTTGCAGTTGGTACAATCGTGGGTCTTCTTCTCTTCGGTGGCGTGCTGGGTGCGCACATGGCGATTCCGGTTCGTTCTTGCAGTAAAGGTCTTTCCACACTCTTCACAGGCATAAACATCAGTTCTGGAAACGGCAGTAGCAGCTTCAGACTCCATCTTCATAAATATTTTGCAAAGGCAAAATTGCTATAGAAAACTCTCTAGCGATGTGTTCAGTTCGAAGGATCGAAACAGAATGACGCGACGTTATTCTTCTCCGGAATTTATTTCTACGTGACGGACGTTTTTGAAAACGTCACGACGTCACAACGTTTTTTCATCGATATTTTCATTCTCGATGGGCGTTTGTGTTTGTTTCCTATAGGATTATAGGTTAAAGTTGGGAAATTTAGAAAATTAGTATAGAAAGTAATGGGAAAGAAACACAATGGGAATCCAGAAATCTGATTGGTGGATTAACTTCGCTCTGATTGGTTAGTGTAAAAACATCCTGATCCTCATTAATTTTATTATTTAAAATCATGTAGTTAGGGGGGTCATTTAAAGAAATTGCTAAATGTAGACCCTAACAATTAGATAGGGGGTCAGTGAAGGATGTTACTAAAAATAGAGCATAGGAATTTATAAAAATATAGTTCCAAGTAGAAGCAGAGGATTCTGGGTAAATTTGTCCTATAGCACTACGTGCTATTCTTAATAGGGAAATAACACGTCATGGGATCCAAAAAAAGGGATTCTGAAAGAATTCGAAATAATACAACTTGACGGGTTTATTTGGGTAATTAAATGAGGATTCTGGGAAAATCCGAACCAGAAAATTACTCCACTTCAAACGAACACACCCCCGATACCCTCTCGGTACTATAGCACTACGTGCTAAACAGATAAAATGGGGAAATAAAGTCAATTTCGATGATTTTGGGTGGATTTTGGTGATTTGGAAGGATTGTCGGGTTGTTTGTGGTAATTAGATTTACTCTTCTACAATCGAACACACCCTCCAAACATACCCCGTCCCATTGCAGAAAAATTGGGTAACATAGCAACCACGTGCTACCATAGAAATCAAGATGGCGGCCCCCAGTATACAAAATGGACGACGGAAACACGTATCATCCTAACAACACGCGCTGCGCATGCGCACTCACACCACTTATCACTATGGAGATGACGTCACAACATGGCCGCTCACGCGGGTTACCATGACAACACAACATGGCGCCACTACGTCACGTGACATGACGTCACTTCCGAGATCACCAGATGAGATCCCCCAGAATAGGGGTGTCTGGGTACATGACATACTACTCCCCTCCTGAAAAATCGAGATCTGTTTTCGCGAACTGAGCCTGACCTCACATATAAACACTCCTATATTAAAGAAATATATTTTTAGGATGTTTCGTCCTCATATAAGTAGAACTTCGTTTCTTCTCTGTTCTAGAATGGTGTAATCATTGGATGTACGGTTGCCATGGAACACATGAAGAAGACCGGTGGAGGAGTTATTATCAACACAGCATCCAGAGCTGGTGCGTTATTTTTTACCTCGAAATATATAATAATGAATACTTTGCAACAAATAGCAGGCCTTAAAATAACTCGCGAATAATCGTTTAGGTTACGTCTGAGTTATGTCAATTGTAAAATACGCGAACGAACTGCAGGTTACACCACAAAGTATCGCAACATTAGTCGTTTATTAAATTACTTATCACGCATGTTTTACCAGAAAGACTTGCCAGCCATTTGGAACGATCTCCGCTCAAAGGCGGAGTATTACATGCACATATGGATAGAATGACATGCATGTTTCCATCTTGAAAGAATTTTCGCCGAAATAAAATAAATAAATAAACCAACTAACGTGCGATGTCGCGTGCGCGAGATCGCGCGTTAGTTGTTGATAGTTCTTTGGGCGGAGATCCCTTCTAGACGGAAAAAACAACATGAATGGCGCTGTAAAAGCAGAGAAGGCGGACAAGCATCACAACACTTTCTTTCCTATAGGTTACCGCCATGCTACACAGCGTAACCGCCAACAGGTTAGGATATAAACCCTTTATTTCCAGGCCTAGTCACATTTTACTATCAAAACTATGAATGACTTTATTAATTACATTTGTAAGGCATACAGTTAATATTTACAACCTTGCCTTTGTCAATAATGACGAAAGTTGAAAAACCATTATTGGTCTCAACTTATTATTGATGTCAACTTATTCGGCAACATTGATGCATGCATGCTGTCTCTAACGAAAACCATTTACCGGTTCATGCATGTCCATTTTCTTTCAGGTAAGCTATCTCAGCTACACCTCAGCGAAGGCCGCTTTCAATTCTATACCCGACACAAGTTGGAAAAGACACTTGCGAAAACATTTGTTGTATAACTAAAAACATTTGTTGCCTTAAAAACATAGATCATTCCAAATTTGAATGGCGATTTGTGTGTGCATTGGCCTGACCGATCTTGATGACACGTTATATAGAACAGCCACAATGGACTGGTCGTAATCCACGCGTGGTCAGTGATGTCCACGCATGCGTTTACCGGGTAATAAAAATCTTCAGCAGCAAAACTGTACCTGTTGCTTACTTCACTAATTAAATTTTTGATGATTATTCCTATAATTAGTGTTTGGAATCTTATATTATTGCGTCCGTGGAAATTTTATCCACCCGTGAGTAGTTAGGGGAGCCACTATAGACCAAAAATCTGTAACTTATAGGCCAAAACTTATAGATCAAAACTTATAGACCAAAATGTCTGTAACTTATAGACCAAACATATATGCACTGGTGGCACAGTGCATACATGTTTGGTCTATAAGTTACAGACATTTTGGTCTATAAGTTTTGGTCTATAAGTTTTGGCCTATAAGTTACAGATTTTTGGTCTATAGTGGCTCCGCACCATGCTTTATGACCAGATCCTATAGTACATTTCTGGCTTATAAGTTTCCACTGTACATTAATTTATTTTTTGTAGTTTGCAAATTAATTTTTCGTTTAGCTTAAATGTTTTTTGTGGTTTGCAATATAATTTTTGTTTAGCTTAAATGTTTTTTGTTTTTTGTGTTTCACAAAATAGAAAAATAATTTGCAAACACAAAAAATATTTTCTAAGAAAATATATTTTGTGTTTGCAAATTATTTTTACAAAAAGCTTTTTCATAATTTTTTATGAAAAAGTTTTTTGTGAAAATAAATTTGCAAACACAAAATATATTTTCTAAGAAAATATTTTTTGTATTTGCAAATTATTTTTCTATTTTGCAAGTTTTTATTTTCCCACACCTGATTTTTTTCCCGCACTCGATCAAATTGTTGCATGAGAGTTCTTCAGTGCATTTTCGATCCTCGGATTGTCTATAGAAAGAAGGTGAGTTGAGGATTTGGATACATTTCATCGTCTGACTAAAGAAAATCATCTTTGACAGAGAGGAAAAAGACATGGAACCAACGAAGATTGATTACAGAGCCATGGAGAGTTATGAGAGAACCCAGAAAGAGAGGGCTGATGAAGAATTCGCCTTGGCTTTGAGAAAGTGGTGGTCAGCAACACTTCCCATGAAAGAACAACTTAAGAAGATTGAAAACCACCCATTCGTCAAAGCCGCCACACATCCGTTCAGGGAGATCAAGTACAAGAATCGACCTAAACACTGGTTTGATCTCCCCGTACATATGCAGGAAGAAGCTCTTGTGGGGAAAAGTTATCAATGGGAACAAGAATGTTTCACATATGAAGATATGTTACCAACAGCTATAGACGTGTGGGAAAGTGAATTCTTCACCGAAGAAGAGATGAGTTGTTACCAAATACCTCTCTACGGAACTGAAGATTTTTAAAAACGGCCCTTTTCAGGGCTACCCACACTATTAGAAAGAGTTATATCTTCTCATGTACACAATCAAGTCTTTGTTATGAAAAGACAAAAAACAGTTCCCTCCCTAGAGTGTGAGCCAATGTCTATATTAATTTAAAATCATTTTATATTAGGGGTTATCCATGTGGTTTTGGGTTGTCATCTCTCCACTCTGTGCATACAACTTCTGTAAATGGGGAAATGGCATTTTGTGTGTCTTCTTGTGTTTTGTTGTGAGCATAAGGAAATTATGCTTACAATAAAACACAAGAACACATGCACAAAATAAAAAAAACTTAGGGATTCGCGTTGTGGTCGAACTCTCTGTGATAGTTGTTTTTTCTATAGTAAGAATAGTATTCATTGTATGTTTAGCAATCAAAAAATTTCTCTACAGTATAAACTGTATATCAGGTTACACTATGAAAGTTTTTGATAAGTATGCATACAATATTAAAACCTAATACTCTCAGTGAAAAAGAGAAGTGACTCTTAACTCTTTTTTACTGTTGGGAAATAATAGGGACACGGTGATAAAAAAGGGATTATAGGACTAACCTAACAAAATCGACTAAACTATCACAGAGGTTTTAACAAAAAACAAAAGTGTATTTAAAGTTGAATCATTATATTGAAATGAAATCTGAACATATATACACCGAGATCTGAGTTTGCCTGTCCATGAGAAAACCTGTTTACATCAAGATTCTTTTTTATGCTAGTTTTTATTTAACAGCCAATATTGTTTTTTGAAAAAATCTTGGGAGTCAGATAAAAATACTGATATCACTCAAGTGATCTGATTTTGAAACAAATATAAAAAATAACTAAACAACCCTATCTCTCTGTTACACAAATGTCTGGCGAAAATTATATAATAGATGATTGACTTTAATAAAAAATTAAAAACTAAAAAATGTAAAAAATTACCTCTGTGGGATTGTTTTGACACCTGATATTTATTACAGTTATTTCAAATAATGTCTATAAGTTTGCTCAAACCATCGTCGAACATCTCTATCATTCTCTTGGAAATTTCTTGGATCAAATTTGATAGTAAGAACTGTCTCTAAATCATATCCTCTTGCAAGATGATCTAAAGCAAATATACAGTACATTCCACACACAACAGTAAATTCACTTTGTAGTCTCATTGTATTTATTGTCCAGGAATCTGTATTTTTCACTATGAAATTGTATATGTCTCTATCTATTGGTGGTAAACCATATGAATCAAAGTAGATAGCAGAATGATTGTCTTTAAAATATATTGCTATCCAATGTTCTCCTGGTTCTTTCGATGAATCTGTGTTTACAATATATGCTTGTCTGTGTTTAGGTTTTTGTTTTGGTAACAAGTCTTTTGAACACACTTTTCCATTTAAGGATGATAACCTTTGAGAACTGTCAAGTATAGTTTGTAATTGTATGGTTTCCATCTCCTTAGCCTTAAAAAAGGCTGGCACGGAGCCATTAATCAAGATATGCTGTATAATATGACCAGTCTCTTTTAACTAAATCTGCCCACTTTTGAATGTCTTTTTGGCAGTCTATATGAGCACAATATTCTAATAAGTTTATTTTTCTTGCTCTCTTGTGTAGATTATATAGTATACTCACTGGACACACTTTCTGTAAACACTCTGCAATGTTCATATCTATTAATGTTGTTGTGTTGGTTCGATTTTCTTCTTCACAGATATTTTTCATTTTCTGTTGAATGAATTTTGTCAGTTCTATCACTACACATTCTTGAAATAATGTTTGCCTTTTTTCTTTACACATCTTGCAATGTTCACACTGACTCATCTTGTTTAATAGTCAAATATCACTTCTCTGAATTTGTTGATTTCTATCTCACTATCAAATTCTGCATAGACAACAATGTTGATCACCTCTGGAAGAGCTTGAGCAAACTGAAGTTCAAACCTAAGATTGCCAGACTTTATTGGGTGAGTCAAGGGCCCACTACTACTCTGATCAGGTGTCAAATCAATACCCCAAAGGGTATACCCTTTTGCATAATCCTGCAAAGATAAATTAAATGATTGATTTTGTCCAAAATAGCCCATAGCTTCATACAATGATAAATATGCATTTAGATAAAGTTCACCTTCAAAATTCGGTTCAAAGGGACATGCTTTAATGGAATGTCCATCTATTGTGATTTCCAACTTATTCAAATCGAAGTGTTGAAAATTAAATGGATTAGTGCCAATATCTCCATTTATATCTCTATTACTAACTAAACCAAGAATAATTCGTTTTGGCATCTGTTTATGAAACACATAGTCTTCTATTTTTGAACGAAGACCACTTCCAATAGTAAAAGTTTTAATTTCACTACATCTTATGGGCATTTTATAATTTGTTCAATCTATTTGTGCATTAAGATCATTCGCAAATTTTGGAAATAAATCCAATGCCGGTATTCTGAATATGGCTTTTTGAATTTCTATTTTTCCATGTTCACTACCAATCAAACAAAATTTAGTTGGAGCACGATGCAATTTAATTCTCATCTCAACTCCATTTGGTAAATACTTATCTTGCACAAACAGATCTAAATGTAGTTTTCCTCTTAGTTGTACATTTTTGCTACCACCAATTATTTTAGCTCGTTCAGTCAAACCTTTGTTCGACGAAGCTTTACTTGTTTCTGTGTGGTGTCCAGGAGTATCTGTATACCACATCTCGCTAGCAGCTAGATGTGTTTTTTTCACATCTCTTGAATAACTAAGAAAATTCTCAAAACAAGGCTCTCTAAGGATAAAGATCTGTATTGGTGGTGATAAGATTGCCATTCAGTGTAACATCAATTTTACTGAACATGCTATGAAAAGAATTATTGATAGGAGCAATTTGTGTATCTCCAGCCAAAACACTCCCATCTTGTTTTGTAATTTTAAATTGAACTTCAAGTGTAGATGCTGCAAGATCTAACCACTTGGTTGTTTGTCTTGGAATTAAAAATTCTATTGGTGAAGAATTATTTAAAGATGCAATAGGAAATTGTTCAATTTCACCAATATTTTCTATACCACTTGATGTTGGTGATACATTATCTGGATCAAAACTACTACCAAAATGTTCGCAAGATCCATGTAACATCATGATTTTTTTTCAATCAAATATTTCAAGTGGTCTTGTTTTTCGTTTTGAATAAGCTTGTCTTTGACGTGTCTTGCCTCTACGAGAACGAACCACAGACTGACGTTTTTGTTCTTGTTTTTGTCTTTTTATACCTAAAGCAGATTCACCAACTGATTTCAAAAGATCTTTTCCATGAGTTAATAAAATGTCTTTAGTGCTTTACGTTTTTTTATCAATTCATTTGCTATTTCTAAACCATGTCTTAATCCATCTCTCTTTAATGTTTGAAATGCATTTTTTGCAATTGGTGTTATAAATGGTGCAGCTGTTCTTATTGCTGTGCGAAAAATAGACCCTAATCCATATCCATATTGCCGTGGTACACCTTGATACACCGGCATCATTTTTACAAATTTAATTTATGTCTCTGTCTAAAATGCAACTTGACAACTGTCTTGCCACTTGCAAACTGAATGGGTTTACCAGTGTTCCCATTTATATTTATACTAATCTGATCAAAATAAGATTTTGATACTGGTACATAATGTACTTTATCAAATTCTATATGAGTATGCAAAGACTCTTTATGTGATTCATATGGAATCACACGTAAAATAGGTGCTTCAATATCACCTAAAAATGTATAATCTGCTATGTCAGAATAAATAAAGATTTGATTGAAATCCACATTTAAGTCCACATTATATTTAAATGCACCTTTTGATGTGTTAGGAAAAATGACAGGAAAAATATTGTCTTTACATCCCATTTTTTGTAATAAACTTTCTGACATTTCAATACCCACTTTCCCAATACTATTTCCTACTATTTTTACATGCCCTTGGAGAGTTGAAAATCCAAGATGAAACAATACATCAAATGATTTAAATATGTCTCCAAGTTTTTCTTGAATTTCTATTTGCATTGCATCTATGACATGAGCACCATTTGAATATGCACCTGATAAAATATTTAATTCAACAACAGCAACACCTTTGTGTAATGTATGTTTCAAATTCGTTTTATTAATATGATTTGATATTTTGCTATCTGTCACAATGATTTTAAAAACAGATTCTTCATCTGTAATATTTTTTGCTTCCGAAGGTAAAATTACTTCAACTAATCCCACTTCCCAATGTTCTTTATCAACATGAATGGGTTTAGATAATTGTGTTTGAAAACATCATTGGTTATTATTTTGAAACATATCCATAGAACTATCACTCAGAAGTGTTACGTAAAATGAATTCATTTTTCTTATCTTGTGGTTGTTTCAAATATTTTAAACCTGGACTTGGAAGAATATATCCCAATGAACTACTTAATAACACTAACCACAATTCTTTATCAGGGCTTTGTAAACTCAAATGTGCAATGGCAGTAATTATAATACCATAAATGATAATAATCTGTGTGAAATAAGTGACTTGATTTTTTGCAACATGATTTCCACAAATTTTAAAATGTTGACTTTGTTGATTTTGTACATCAACAATTGTGGTTTCATTAGGTAATGAAGTTTCATTTGATGACATATTCTTTTTATATCAAATCTGATTCTGCTATCCAACTATCAAATTTCTTTGGATAACCTTCCCAATGTACTTTAAGTTCTTTAATAATTTTCTTTCCCACATGTCTTGACCGTCTATTAAGAATTGATTCAATTATATATTTTTTTATCATCTTTTATACTTTGAATTTCTTGTGGATAAAATGTCCCTTGTATATTTTCACCACCCATATCTTCAAGGTTATAAGTGGGTGGTATTGTATGTTTTACATGAGTAATTTTAAATAACTCTTTTGTCCAATTTGGTAAATACCCTTTTTCAAATGTACATTTGGTTTTATTAATACGTACTATATCACCAACTTTAAATTGTATTTTTTTCTTTTTAGATTTTTTTTTACCATACAAATGTTGAGATACTTCTACTTCATTTTCTAATGATACTGAAGTAGGAGTTCTCTGAATACTTCAATGAAAACTATGATTATATCCATCAACTAAATTTTCCAACACATCAATGTACCTTAATGTACGTCTGTGTGTAAAATATTTCCACATTCGTGTTTTCAATGTGCGTTGAAAACGTTCAACAATACTAGCTTTGGTTTCAGGATTTTCTGTTGTGAAGAAATGAATGTTTTGCTTCTTTAAAAATTTTTGTACATCTTTATTTTTAAATTCAGACCCTTTATCAGATTGTAATGATAAAGGTTTACGTCCAGAAGTTTTCAAAATACTCTGAAAAGATTTTGTTAAGGTCTCTCCTGATTTATTGTGAATGGGTATTACCCATGCATATTTGGAAAATACATCAATAACACAAAATAAATAACGAAAGTGGTCATTGTAAGATTGTAAACTTTGTAAGTCTGCTAAATCAATCTGCCATTGGTGATCAATACCACCCATTATAGTCTTACGTCTTGAAAACTTTTTACGGATGGGTTTATGTAAAGTATAAGTTCTTTCTCCTTTCAACCATTTTTTCACTTGACCAATTGTGATGGAATTATCTTTACTATGAGCTGCTTTGTACAATTTTTGTATACCACCATAACCAGCAGGATGTTTTGTATTGTAATATATTTCAGTTAATAAATCATTCAATAAGCCTCCCATTTTTCAGATAATCTACGTTTTGTCAATTTACGCTTTTGTGCAGACTTTGGTGTGTCTTCACTCCACTGCACTCTATGACCTCGACGAACTTTACGTTTTGGAGGGGAGGATTGAGGAGTTTCAGACCAACTATCTTCTGGAGAACTTTGATATTTACTGGGTTTGGGTATAGGTTGTCTATTCATCCATAACCAGCGTTCATGATTACCAACAAAATCTTGAGGGATATTTATATCTTTTAATCCACGACTAAACATTTCCCATCCACTCAGTTTAAAACCTTTTCGGTGTCTAAGAACATCATTGACTAAATCTATGATATTTGAACCTTTTATGACTTCTCCATCGTAACTTAATACACCCTGATCATCCCAACTCATGTGTGGATGAGATGATAAAGCAGATAATAATGAAGTTGCTTTACGTCTCATTGTAACAGGGACACTTTCTATAATACGATCTCGTAAAAATAATGATTTTTCTCCTGACTCAGGCAATGGAACCAATGTTGGTTGTAATGCCTTCTTATGTGACAATTGAAATTTTTGTAAAGTTTCCCCATACTTTTGTTCTTTCTCACTTTTGGACAACTCTGAATTTTCTAACACAGATGATAAATCATTTTGAAGTTGTGCAGTATTTGTAACTTGTAGGTTAGGTGGTAATCTTGGTCTTTGAGCTTTTTCATTTCTAAAATGTTGCATATCTTCTAACATTTGATAAGGTACAATAGTCATCTTTTTCATATTTTACTGACTAATTTATTTGCAAGATTTGTTGCAACTCCTATAGCAGGTCCAAGTAAACCAAGTAAATAATGGTAAAAAACCACCTTTTTGATTTAAAATTTGTTTTTTTCTTTTTAAGAGTTATTGATTTACTAGCGAGTGCTCGTAGTTGTTGACGCTTTGGATGCAATTTTTATTTCTGACTTTTTGTTAGATGTATGTTGCCTTTTAAAAGATTATGACAGCATTCTGACACACAATTAATTAATTCTTTAGGTGCATTTTTCATAATTTGTTTTTGAAATGCTGGAGGAGTTTGACTTAAACCTATTAACATACCACCATATTTTTTAACTAAAGGAATTTTTTGTTTCTTATTTTGTCTCACCATCTTGCTCTTATAGAATCTAATGATTAAATGAAACAAATATAAAAATGTAATGCTATTTATACATGTGCAAACTTTATTTTATTTAAAGTAAGACCTTATCCCTTTAACAGGTTTAGGTGTATTTAATGCTGTAAAATGTGCCATTGTGGGAATCTTCATGGTACATGGTCTGTATTTTGTCTAGAACCCATTGGGTCATGCAGTACATTTTGACTTGGTTTTATTACAGAATACATTGGTTCATGATTTTTAACACTATCTTTTGTTATTGACACTACACGTGTTAACTTAAGTGGTGATACTTTTCTTTGTCTTTGAAGATTTTTCACAAGTAATGCTTTTGTTTTTGTAGATGGAGATCTATGAGGTGCAATTTCAAAATTTGTGTACATATATTTAGGTCCTATCTTTCGTTGATTTTTTATCTCTCTAGAACTTGATGAATTATTTGATCTTTTCTTAGGGGATTTTCGTTTCCTTTTAGGTGACTTTTGTTTCTTACTCTTTGTTTTTTTGAATGGTGAATAGAATGATCTACTTGTCTTATGACCATCCCATCGAATTAAATTACGAATGATAACACCACCAAAAAATCCACCACCTCCTGGTTTTAAAATAATGTTTCGTTTTGTTGCAAGATCAACTCTGGGATTTGCAAGTTGTTCAAGATCTTGTTTATGTTTATCCATGTAGGTTAAAGTTTGTTTTAGCAATTTAATTTTCTTATTAAGTATGATTCTACTTGCTAATGTAAACCATTTTAAAATTTTCTTAAAACCTTTCTTAAGTAATTTTTGTCTTGCAAATGGACTTGTTTCTTGACCAAGTTGTTCCAAAGATTGTATGAATGATACCATGATGATGTGTAGTCGTTGACAAACTTTGACTCACTAACACCAACTCATTAGAACATGGGGAATTTATAGTTTTGTATAAATGATGGGACCACGTTCATTTTGTGTTACCCAAGGATGAAAAATATCAGTTCTTAATCTCAAAGACTCAGGAGTTCTAGGATGAAAATCAATTAATAAATAACCATGATCAATACTTGTTGCATCTTGATAACATGCATTTAAATGTGGTAATTGAACTTGATTTGCCAATACTTTAATTTGTCCTTTATCTCTGGTATTTTGAAATAAAATCATATAATGTGCATTTAAACTTATGGTACGACTAGATTTAGATTGTTGAAACATATTTTGTGTAATGTAAATGACACTTGCATTTCTATGATGTCCTTTTCGTGTGAACCATAATTTAATTTTTTCTTCATCTTTATCTCCTAACATATCATCAAAAACTACAAGATGGGGAATAGTGACATCACTGACAATTTCATATTCATCATCAGGGATACCTTCTATGAATTTAATATTTTCACTTTCTTTAAGTAAAGTATATGTATTTTGCCATTCTTTATAACACCAAATGATTTTTTGTGGGAGAATTTGAAATAAGTCATGTTTCATATCAATAAGCTTTTTGACAAATTCTGTTTTTCCTGAACCACTAGGTCCCGAAATAAAGATATTACAAGGGTGTTGAAACAATAAACATTCACTCGATGCCATAATTGTATTTGTGTGAAAAAGTTTTGTCAAATCATTCACTTATATACTTTCTGATTCCATACCTTGCTCATATCTTTTAGTAGGTATTCGTTTTAAGGGTGCTTTTAACTCAAATAAAGTTTCTGAAGAATCTATTCTTCTATCTATTTGTGGTACACATTGTCTATACAAGTAATTAATGATTTCTTTATCATAAATTATATTACCCCAAACAACTCTTGTCCAAATATTTTCTATATTATCTTTGTAAAAAGCATTCGTGATTTGTAATGCATTACAAAATTCCCCATACATTTCATCTTTTCCCAATTGATTATGAATAAACTCTTTTGTTATTGTTAGATAACCAGGAGTGATTAATTGAAATGCATATAATAATGCCTTACGTGTAATCTTGTTGTCTAAGATACGTCTTACTGGTTCCATGGTTGAAATCAAAGTGATGATTCTTTTGTCTGTTCTGATGTATTTTGTGCATCAGGTACCATATTACACCATGCACTTTGTACATCAGGACAGTCAGGAAAATCATTTTCTACATTATCTGAAAACATTTTATCTAACTTCGTTTTGAATTGTCCTGCAGCTTGTCTTGCAATTATGGTACTAAATGATGTACTTTGATCATTTAGCACCATGAGTGCAAATAAAGAATTAGAATCTGGAAAATCATCTAAACACTTGTCATATTTTTTCATTGTTGAAAATATTTGATTTAAAGTGAATCCATAATCCATCACTGATAATATTTTATCTGGGGGAGTTTGCATACTTGTTGGTGGTTTGTATAATTGACAATTTCTTATTAATTGAATATAAGGACAATTTGGTGACCACTTAACATGTTCTTGCAAAGGAATATCTTTTTCTTCCCAATTCATTAAACCTTGTCCACATACAAAACATTTTACTTTACCATCTCCCACACAGAAAAATCCAGCTTTAGCTAATTCTTCTTTCTTGGATTTTAAAATAGGATTTGTAGTCATACTAAAACTCGAAAGTCTTCGTAACTCTGACAAGTATATAGGATAAGTAGGATTGAGTGGTAGAGACATCTTGCCTGCTCAGTGTTCAAAGTTAAAATGAGAAATCTGAAGGGTACTTTTATACCTTAAACCCATAAGGTCTTGTGTCATATTTATCCACCACAAAACGTTTTGTGTACACAGATCTAAATGTTTTGGTTTGTTTTTCATTTGTGACTTGTCTGTTCTTGTTGCATTTAATTCTATGTGTGTATTCAATGTTCATTTTGTAATTGTGTCTCTCTTGTACACATTCCACCATGGATTCAAAATTGACTTTCTGTGATGTATTGTAATCTAATGTGATTCCTTTAACTTTACATGAAGTGTGTATTTGACCATCTTTAATGTATTTGTAACCATAATTTTTTGGACCTAATCCTACATATTCAATAATTTTTGCATTTGGATGTTTATCTGTCCATTGACCTAACCTACTGTTTATAATTTGTGGATTCCAAAGTGTGGGGTTATGGATGTAAATACAACTGTCTGTGTCAAAGTATAATACCCGTCTACCCAAACGTCCTATTACTTTATATAATTCCATTCGTGCATGAGCTGTGACAAAAGATGCAACTGCAACATTAGCTGATTTGTGAGGTTCATAAACATCTGTAGACTTTGTGTAATTGACTAAAATACATTTATCATGATCAAACAATTCAACATTTTTAATAATGTCTTTATCTTGTATCAGGTCAAAATATCTTGATGGGTCTTGTATGTATTCTGTTTTTGTTTTTAAATTGTTTTGTGCACTTTTCCCCCATAAACAGTTTAACATGGTTTTAGCAAATGATCTTTGTCCTGGATTTTTTTCAATATTTTCCAAACGTATGTTTTCAATTTGTGCATAGTCTTTCTTAAATGTGTCTCTGTCTGTTTCTGTTTTCACCCAATCTGGATATCCATTGGCTTCTTGTTTCATTTTTAAATATTTGTTCACATAATGTTTGTAAATTTCTGAAGACCATTCTTCCCAATGCCAAATCTGATAAGTGTCAAGTAATGTGTATCCCATCCCAAAAGCTTTAAAAAGTTCAACAGATGTCCATGTACCTGTAATACTGCGTTGATCCGGTGTGTGTTCACATTTGTCTAATTCTTGTTCTGCACATGTATTGCAAAGTGTAAAAACCATTTTCTTGTTGCAATGAATTGGTAATACTGGCATGTGTAGAGATTGTGGCGGTAAAACTTTACATTTGATAAGTCCCCTGTATTGTCTTATATTATTCATGTCTATGTTTTCTTTTATGAGTATATGTGGATGACCTACTGGATATTCTCTGTGTTTATTGACATAAGGATAGAGGGAACAGATATCTATGTATTTTATTTCATTATCTGTGTTTTGGTCTATTTGATGATGTAATTTAATGGCATTTGTTCTCCCCCCAAATAATGCTTCACGTGGTTTAATAGGGTCCATGTTTGGAAAAAATGAATTTAATGTTGATTTTACTTCAGGATTTGATTTGCAAAAATCATCAAGTTCATGTTCCCATGTTATTCTCATGTTATACCCTAATGATTCTAAATGGTGTATGCGTTCCTGTGTTTTGTTCTATAGAGTTTGGTAATTTAACAAATTGACTGGATTTTTCTCATGTCTGTTGTCTTTGTAACATGTTATGCACCCATGCCACATACATCCATAAAATTCAAAGATTGTATTTGTGTCTTTGTGAAACCCATCAACATAATATCCCCCTATTTTAACCTCCCCACCATTAAGTGCATGTTGAATATGTATGTTTTCTTCCTGTGCAAGTGTCTGTAAAAATCTAATGGCTTTAATGGAGTATTTGACTTTAGCTGGGTAACCTATGTCTGAAATGATTGCCATTTTGTTTTCTGGAAGTGGATTTTTTCTCCAAGCTTTTGTACATGCATCGGCTAGGGTAAAAGCTTCTCTCAAGGGATCTATGCCATCACTATCTATAAATTTTTGTCTGAATTCCCCACACCCCCTACGTAAGATATCTACATCTGATTTACAGATTAATTCCATTTCTTTTTGAAAATCAAAACTGGCATTACTAGTAATTTTTTGTTTGTACCACTTGATAAAATCCTCCTTATCTGATGGAGACATTGAATCTGGCATATACAATGTTGAATCTAAATAAGAGCCAATATAATTTTGATAAGCTTGTGTGTTTGCCAAATGGGGGAAGTAACCTTTTGCTAATTCTGTCAAGCCAAATGTTTTAGGAAATTGTGCCAATCTCATTGAAAGAAAATTTAAAGAATCTATAAGTCTAATACCACAAGCTTTAAGTGAAAGAATTTTGTTTCCATTCATAATTACATCAGGAGTTGTTGTACCAGTTCCAATGAGGTGCCTTAAAATAAACTGTCCATCAAAACCTCTTAAATTGTGAGCAATAGCTGTTGTCCCTTTATGTTCCATACTGAAAAGCCAATCACAAAAATCTGATAAAGTAGATTCCCCTTTAAATATTGATTGCCGTTGTCCAAATTTGTCACAGGAAATACATTCTTGATCTATAGATTTACAAATACATTCCCCACATGCACGATGAGCAACACAGAAATTTGGGATATAAACTCCTGAGTCTTGTGTGGTTTCAAAATTAAAAAATACAAATGGAATGTTTGGTAATTTTTCATCCTCGGGTGAAGTGTGTTTTGGAATGAAACACTGGTGATCAGAATTAACTACTTGTTGACAATATTTGCATTTTTTGAATCCTTCACAAATGTGCTTTCCTTTTGTTGGATATATTAATGAATTGCACTGTTTACATTTTTGAACTAATTGACAAATTGTTTTTTCTTCTTTCCCCTTTGTAGTGATATGGTTATTATAGCATGGTGGACTTCTAAATTGTCTATTGCAACTGTAACAGGTGATGGGATGTTCAGGAATACATTTTGTTGGAGCATAGCAAACACAACCAAAAGGGCACATGTGACATTCTCTCTGTTGGACCCCTTTACTGCAAAATTCACAATAGTAGTGACATCCTAAAAAACCCTGTAATTGTAGTGATAGTATCAAAATGCTGGTCATGGTGGTAAATATGAATAACTTTACTATCAGTGGTGGTAATTGGAGGTTTGAATAAAAATTCACTTTTTGCATACTGTGGATGAATTTTGATGACATACTCTGGGTAAAGCAGGTCTTGTATTTTATAATATTCTTCATATCCACAAGGAATATTATAATCAAGATCTGCTTTGTCCATCAATGTCTTAGCTTCCCCCTCTTGTGTCGGTCTATCAGAATATCTAATATTTTTCCATTTCTTTTGCCAAAGTTCAGAATTATCTCTATCAACATGACACTTTCCCACTACAATGGCCCGTGCGAGACACATTGAATCATTAACATTTTTAATTTCAATAATACTTTTCTTGTTTCCCACCATTTTATCAACAGATGAAAATGAAATTGGTGCGTGTCGCCCAGACCCTTGTGGTAGAGAAGTGTGTGTTATTTCTAAAGATAATTGCCCATCATGGATAGTAAAGTTATCATTTGATTGTACAACTTTTTCTATTTCATCTAATATGGTGTTACCAGTGATAGCCGAAGCCTTAGTAAATGGGATAAATATACCTATTTCTAATCCTGGGTGGTCAACTGATATTCTCATTGGATCGTTGTCTTCTACTCCACATTCTTCTTTAATATCATCTACCAAACTGTCAAATACTTTTCCAAGGGTGTCAAATGGATTCTTTTGATTAAATTGTTTAAAGGTTATTCAGCATACATGGGATTTGGAATGGAATTTTCTTGATGTTCTTTGTAGGAGTGGGTGAATGGTGTATATGTCCCTTGCTGATTCTACTCTCTGCTTCTTGTAATCTACTTCACTCTCTGTCTCACTGTATTCTTCAATGGCTCTCTTCATCTTTTCTTCTATCATCTTCTAGCTTTGAAAATATGTCTTGTCTTCTTGAAGTCAAAAACCCAAGTGTGAATCAACCTAAGATTCTTCCTCCTTTTATATTTTTTTAATGTACATTTAAATGTGCATTTAAATTTACATTTAATACCCACTGAATTATACTGTTAATAAATGTTTCTTATACACATTTGAAAAGTCATAAAATGTAATCCATTCACTCTATGGGACAATTCCTATGGTAAATATTTTATAGCTTTTATTTGTTAGTGTATCTTTCAATCAACATTAACAACTGGTGTAAAGTATCCAGAGGTCGTTGGGTGTAAAAGACAGGAATGTTTTCCAACTCGGGGAGTTTTATTTATAAAAATAAAAAAAAACTTGCAAAATAGAAAAAACATTTGCAAACATAAAAAATATTTTTTGTTCTGAAATGTTTTTTTTCTGTTTTGCAAGTTTGTGTTTGTAAATTATTTTTATGACAAAAACTTTTTCATAAAAATAATTTACAAACACAAACTTGAAAATGGAAAAAACATTTCAGAACAAAAAATATTTTTATGTTCTGAAATGTTTTTTCTGTTTTGCAAGTATATTTTATAAGAACATATTTTTGTGCTTGTAAATTATTTTTATGAAAAAGTTTTTGTCATAAAAATAATTTACAAACACAAAAAATATGTTCTTAAAAAATAAACTTGCAAAACAGAAAAAACATTTCAGAACAAAAAATATTTTTTATGTTTGCAAAAGTTTTTTTCATAAAAACTTTTGCAAACATAAAAATTAAATTAATGTACAGTGGAAACTTAAGTGCAACACAAAAGCTAATTGCATTACACCATTTGAAATGTATTACTTAGTGGTTTTAAAAAACACATTGGTGTGAAATATTTGCATACTTTGTGATTACAGGGGATATGTCTAAGTTTTTCTCTCTTCCGTGTTTTTCGCTATGAAAAAACTCCGCTCGGAACCCCAAACCAAAGTTGTAGCTGAATCCCTTCAACTACAATTAACTTTTGTAACCACAAAGTATTTTATTTTGCCAAAACATAAGGGAACTATGAGGTTCACACCTCTTTGATTTGAGTCTGAATTCCAACTGCGCCATGATCTTCTTATCCACTTCATCTGTACAAAGAACGATCTTCTCTCCTCGCTGGTTCACTATCAAGTGAACTGTTTCCCGCCATATTGAGATTATAAATATCCAACACGGATGTCTCAGAAAAAGTCACTCAAGCTTAACGACGATGGTTGGAGTGCCTATGTTGAATATGGATTTGTGTTTGTTTTGACAGATAATAGTCTATAACTTTTTAATTACCGAATGGATTGTGGTGGTTAAGATATCATCTTAAACTACAGCTCACAAGCTTTACGACGGTATATAATATGTTCAGATAGAATAATTATGAGCGAAGATATTCGAATAAATAGGTAAAAGTACGGATATGTTGGGAGTGCTTGACCCATTGTTCTAAAAAATAATAAATTGTTCTGCTGTTAAATGCATGGTATAAGTCGCGGGGAACTCATGTATTTCAAAAAGCAAGTTGGTCAATCACATTTCATTGATGGAAAGTAATATTTCAGGTGTTATTCTGGTGTCGATAAAACACACAATGTTAAGTCAGTATTGATTTTGTGATTTGCAAAGCAGTCTGTGGTTATTTTCAGCGAAGACGCGCTATATTTAAACCACTTCCCAGAAAATGACGTTGTGTTAAGTGACATTTTATTTTCCAGGAAATCGACTCTAACACTAAACGCATTTAACAACTGGTGTATAGTATCCATAGGTTATTGAGTGCAAAAGATAGCAAAACTGTTTGTAACCAAATGGATGTACATTTAAATAGTGTGTCAGTGCATTTTATGGGATGCCTGTGTTGAATATGGATTTGTGTTTGTTTTGACAGATAATAGTCTAGAACTTTTTAATTACCGAACGGACTGTGGTGGTTAAGATATCATCTTAAACTACAGCTCACAAGCTTTACGACGGTATGTAATATGTTCAGATAGAATAATTATGAGCGAAGATATTCGAATAAATAGGTAAGTCAGTATTGGTTTTTTGCTTTGCCAAGCAGTGGTTATTTTCAGTGAAGACGCGCTATATTTAAACCACTTCCCAGAAAATGACGTTGTGTTCCGTGACGTTTATTTTCCAGGAAAAATCGACTCTAATACCTAACATTACAATTCAACACGCATTTTGTTTATCATAGGAGTATAATTGTTCGGATAACTTTTAGATTACAATTAATTCATCGCTTATATTGGATATTTTACTTGAATCATTTCGAAGGTATTGGTGTATTTTCTTCACTACATTTGTAATAGATTTGACAGTAAATTTTTTACAACTCAAATAACAGATAGCGTTCTTGTATTTGCAAATTCGTATTCGTACAAATATATGAAATATGATTTGTGTGAATATGAATTTACAACTAGGGACTATCGACTTGATATTGTAAGTTGATAAGCATTCAGAAAAACTCAAAGTACCGGCGCTATTGTGTCATTTTTTAAAATCGGAGAGATACCCATGGGACAAACAAATGTAACTTGAGTGGATATTTAACAAGACGGGAAGGGAGAAATGACAATTTTTACATCTTACCTGATACAGAATTGAACAGCCTTTTTCAAGGCTACAAAATATTGGAAAGAGAGACACAGTTCCATTACCCATTCTGTGAGTGACTGTTGATAATGAGAGTTGTATCAATGAGAGATATCCTAAAACAAGTTTGGAATAAAAAATGTTGCAATTACCCCTCCAGGATTGTCTATGGGGAAAAACAGTGGTGACAAACACAGATTTAACAGTGAAAACTCCCAGAGACATTGGTTTGCCAGAGAAAAAAATCCAGGTCTGGGGTACATAAAATATTTCCTTATAAAATAAAAACTTGCAAAATAGAAAAAAACATTTAAGCTAAACAAAAAATTAATTTGCAAACAAAAAAATATATTTTCTTAGAAAATCCTTTTTGTGTTTGCAAATTATTTTTCTATTTTGCGAAACACAAAAAACAAAAAACATTTAAGCTAAACAAAAATTATATTGCAAACCACAAAAAACATTTAAGCTAAACAAAAAATTAATTTGCAAACTACAAAAAATAAATTAATGTACAGTGGAAACTTATAAGCCAGAAATGTACTATAGGATCTGGTCATAAAGCATGGTGCGGAGCCACTATAGACCAAAAATCTGTAACTTATAGCCTATAATAGGCCAAAACTTATAGACCAAAACTTATAGACCAAAATGTCTGTAACTTATAGACCAAACATGTATGCACTGTGCCACCAGTGCATACATGTTTGGTCTATAAGTTACAGACATTTTGGTCTATAAGTTTTGGTCTATAAGTTTTGGCCTATAAGTTACAGATTTTTGGTCTATAGTGGCTCCCCTAACTACTCCCGTGTAAAGTGACAAATCCACGGCGATCCAACGAGGGGTCACATGATATGGTTTTGTTGAAATTGTTTGAAAAATTTGAAAAAAATGATATTTGAAATAATAAATTTTCATATCGTCTGCGTTGGGTAAAGGGTTAAATCGCGCTGATAATTGATACACATTACTCCTATTGCCACGGCAGAATGGTCGTTTTAGCCATTTTGTGACATTAGTCGGCCACATGGTCGACTGTTGCTACAACGTTGGCAACGCTGGGTGCTTGCAGGAGAAGTAATTGCAAGTTCGACAACACTGGAAAACAAAATGAACGTACCGTAAACATGAGACAGTAAATGTCGACAATTACCATCATTACGGACACTTCCACTTGGTCTATAGTGGCTCCCCTAACTACTCCCGTGTAAAGTGACAAATCCACGGCGACCGTACTATAGGAGAAAGGTTAACCCTTTACCCAACGAATCGGCCGCATCCGCCCGCGTAATATGCAAATTCAGCAGTTGAAAAAAATTTTTTTTTTCAAAAAAATTCAACAAAACCATATCATGTGACCCCTCGATCCAACGAGGGGTCACATGATATGGTTTTGTTGAAATTGTTTGAAAAATTTGAAAAAAATGATATTTGAAATAATAAATTTTCATATCGTCTGCGTTGGGTAAAGAGTTAAATCGCGCTGATAATTGATACACATTACTCCTATTGCCACGGCAGAATGGTCGTTTTAGCCATTTTGTGACATTAGTCGGCCACATGGTCGACTGTTGCTACAACGTTGGCAACGCTGGGTGCTTGCAGGAGAAGTAATTGCAAGTTCGACAACACTGGAAAACAAAATGAACGTACCGTAAACATGAGACAGTAAATGTCGACAATTACCATCATTACAGACACTTCCCGTATACATAAAGACGTGGTCGTGAAAAGTTAAGTACATCTCTGTGTTAACGTATACAAACTGAAGAAAAACACAAATATTAGCATTATAGATGTATTGTAATTGTCTCTCATCGTCTGTTTATTGAGGTACGCGTGTCTCGCCTGAAACACTTGGGCAAGACAGACCCCCCCCCCCCCCCTACTTCCTATGCAAGATATGCGTGCCCCATGTGAGAAGGCCATGTGAGGTAGATATCTATCTCACATGACCCCCGTGACCGGCTTATTAGCATATTTATTGAGCGCAGGACCATTCAATCATCGCACGTTCTTCTGTAAACAAACAACATCTTCTGAAGATTCTAAACAGGGACGCGAGGTACAAGGGGAAATGGACCTGGGAGAGGAACGACAGAAAATAAATAATCGACTATATTCTCACAAATATTAATTTATGGAGGGAGGTGATGGGGGGGGGGGGGGGGTTAGAAGTGTATGATGAGGGTAAAATGGAGTTGGATAGTGATCACAACTTTATTACAGTGACGATCAGTGCCAAAAACCTGGTAAGAAGCAAAGGAAGCTTTAAGGAGATTTGGAACTCAAAAAAGATGCTGACTAGGCGAAGTTCAATTAAAAATTGAAACCAAAGCTTGCAACCGCACACAAAGGCAGCCCGTGTCCAGAAAATGGCCGACGCCATAGTTGGGAACCTAGTAGAGGCAGGGTAGGAAAGGGTAGGAAAATTAGGGTGCCAACACGGGATTTTGGGTACAGAGTGAACGAAGAACTGAAAAGGGTCATAAAGGGTAGAACGGCTAAACGTGCTGCATACAGAAGTAGAAAACTCAAGGGGGCGGAAAGCGACGATGCCATGGTAGCAAAGGAAGAATGCCAACAGGCACGAATTAAAGTAAATAAGGTTAAAGACGATAATCGGAGAGAGCGAAATAGCAGTCTTGTTATGACGATAAGAATGACAGAGGGGGTGGGGGGGGGGGGGGGGGTCGAGTTCGAAGGTATTTTGGAAATGGGTGAATAAGCGTAACAAAGGAAGTAACCCACATAGTTATGTGGATGGCAGAGATACAGACGATCAAGATCAAATCGCATCAGAACTAATCGAGCACTGGGGAAAGGTAAACGATAAGCGATGGGGCATGGTGAACCCACCGGAGTGTCCGAACCAGGTCGAGGAAAATCTATCGAACTTCGTGTGTAGGGAAATCAAAACAGAGCAGGTGCTAAAGGTGATCTCAAAATTATAGAATGGAAAACCGGGAGGGGTGGACGAAATTCCTAACGAGTTTATCAAAAAAGTGGGAGAGGAACTCTTTGAAAGCCTAACTGCCCTATTCAATTTAGCCATAGAAAAACAAGAGGTCCCAAAAGAGTGGAGAGAAAGCAAAGTGACATTTATTCACCCCAAAAAGGGGAAAAGGACGTTTTTGATAATCATCGATGAATCTCTGTCAGTAGCAACATTGGAAAAGTTTTCTGTCAAGTCCTGTATGAGAGATTAGAGGAGGTGGTTGAGGAGAAGGGTTTTTGGGAGAGATTCAGAATGGCTTCAGGAAGGGAAGCAGAGTCACTGACCATCTTTTTACGTTATCCCAAATGATAGAATCCACGAAAGCAAAAAAGAAAAAGATGTTTATAGCCTTTTTGGATGTAAAAAAGGCATAAGCATGTACAGCGCGAACTTAGCCTGGGTAACATAACAACAAAACATGTGCCTATGGAGATGGGCCTAAAACAGAGGTGTATCCTCTCGCCAATTCTTTTTGCATTGTACATCAAAGGCTTAGGAGATGAACACCTGCGTGCGACGAGGCGGTAGCAGTTGGGGACTTGAAGGTCCCAGGGCTAGATTTGCAGAAGATATGGTGCTAGTGTCAGAGAGCGAAGAGGGGCTATCGAAAATGCTGGGAACTGTTGGGAAATATGGGAACAAATGGAGACTCGAACTGAATGAAAGCAAGAGCAAAGTTATACCACTGGGCCGCAAAGTGAATCCAACTCGAAGGTGGAGAGTGGGGGAGTTCTGTATTCCGAAAGGTAGCAGCAAACTTCTTAGTGTAGAAGGGACAGGTGACTACGAGTATTTGGGGGTAAAAATAAACATCACAGGAAGAGGCAACTACCGAAACTAAACAAATAAACTGATTCTGAAGGGGAGACGACTCCTTAACCAATTGAAACTTATAGGGAGAAAGAGTTTCAATAAGGTTTTCATGGGGAGAACAGTTTGGGAAATGGTGGGTCTGCCAAGTATAACATATGGTACAGAAGTGGTACCCCTAAACCAAACGGCTGCAAACAGCTTGGAAACCCCGCAGAACGATGCAGGCCGATGGATAACTGGGTCGAGTAATGCCGCGGAAATAGAAGCAATCAGGGGGGAGCTTGGGTGGATGAGGATCGAGGACAGGATAGACTTATTGAAACTCGGTTATCTTAATTATTTGGTAAATCTCCCCGCCAGCCGATGGTGTAATTCAATGTTCCAGGGTATTTGCAACTGAAATACAAAGACAGGGTGGATTGGTCCAAGTGAGGGAGCTAATAGAAAACTACTCATTGGAGATCTTGGACCTAGACATAGGGGCAAACCAGTGTAAAAAATCGTCAGAGAAAGGGTTATGGGGGATGGTAACCTTAATTGGCGAGAGGGAGTCAGATCAAAGAGGTCTCTGGGTGGCCTGCGTAATAAAGAGAAGCCTGGTTTTGAACAGTACCTTGATGGCACCTTTGGGGGGTCACTGTTGTTCAAGCTTAGGTCGCGGTACCTGGAGATGATGGGAAAATTGGGAAAAACATTGAAAAGGAGTGCCAGATGTGTAATTTAGGCGTGGTGGAGACCCTGGAACACTTTCAACTAGAATGCCCAAAATACCAGTCTGAAAGAATAAGATTCACTGGGTGTATAAGGGGGAAGTGGTATGGGAGAATGAAGGACATGTGGTTAGTGGGAGACTCAAAGGAGATGGTTAACATGCTAATCGGAGAGATTGGGAAGAATGGGGCAAGGGCTGTTATCAAACGGTTCGTCTCCGAGTGTTGGGAGGAGAGAAGAAGCGTGGGAACAGGGAGGCTGGGGAGGTTGGAACTACAGGGCTAACCAAGGCCTTCTCACCCGAGAACCGCGACAAATCAGCGGCCGGCCAAAGTAGAATGAACATTTTACAATTTTTAGATGCCGTGGCCAAGGCCAGTCCTTTTTGAGAGTATTTAATTAATGCCCATGTTTCATGCAATGTTTAATGTTCGTTATTTGTAATTTTTTCTCATATAAAATCCTGGGTAAAAGTGACCAGTAAAAGTAATTTTTTTGTAATTTTTTCTCATCTAAAATCCTGGGTAAAAGTGACCAGTAAAAGTAATTAGCACCTTTCACTAATCCCGATCTCGGTATGTTTATTTAAGCACATCGGCATAACGAGAGGACACCAGTCCCATCTACTTGTTGTGCTATAGGGTAAGTGCAACAAGATATTAGAAAAGGTTCAACATGTTTGCTACCTACAACCATGCAAGTACGGATGTCATTGGTACCATATCAGTGACTTGATCCCAAATGCATCTATATTAGTATGGTTTTATTCAGATACTACATTTTTCTCCGAAAGATAGACATTTTAATCACGTTTATTATGTAATACATTGTGTTGTATTTAGGGTGAAAAAGCATATTTATTTACTTCTGTGTGATGTATATTTTTATTCTATATGCAAGGAATAAATTTCTGATGTGAAGAAAGATCTTTTCTATTGTTTTGCATATATGTATATTTTAAAAGGGTAGGGTTTTTTCCTACCCCTGTCATTTTTGGTAGGTTTTTTTCTTGAGGGTTTTTTCCGTTAGGGGGTTTTTATTCCTTAAGGGTTTTTCCGTCAAGAATTTTTTTCAGCCTTCTCCAAGCCCACCCCACTCGAGGATGATTTTTCATATATTAAACCTCTAGTGACGTCATTGAAATCAACAATTTTGAAAGTGTTATCATCGGGATGTCAACTGTTTGAATTCGTTTGAGTATATTGATACACCGCTGTTGGAATCTAACGCTCGTTTTCGACATATATTTTTCGATATATTGGAACTTTTGATGCTCTTTCAGAAAATCCAATTAAGTTTCTCTACATCAGTCGACGAAACCGTAAAATTTCGTAGCACGAGCAAACTTTTAATTACCATAGCGTCAGGAAGTGGTAGGGAATAGCGCGATGGAGGCGGACCTGAATTCGGTTCGGTTCATGGTCGTGGGTTACTGTAATGTTTGTAGCTGACAGAGACAGAGTAATTCCGTT
Organism: Pictodentalium vernedei; assembly: GCA_031216915.1. NCBI lineage: Eukaryota > Metazoa > Mollusca > Scaphopoda > Dentaliida > Dentaliidae > Pictodentalium > Pictodentalium vernedei. The sequence goes on along the minus strand of CM062297.1, from coordinate 89,529,318 downwards.
TAGCCTCGATTTAACTGGGACTGAACTTATCTATGAAGAATATTTCCTTCGCTTGGACTGCTCAATCATTGTTGCATTGAAAAAATGGGAAAATTTTTAAACCTAGTTTTTTGCCTTTGTTTCATAGAAAAGCTTTCTTGATTTTTCATCTTTAATGTGGTTTTTGTGACCAGAGACTCTTTTTGTGAGGTCATTACTTTTGCCAATGTTCTCTTCGTTGCAGCCCAAACACTCTCTATAACGTTCAGGACATATGATGATGCACATGTGAGGGGTGTTTTCACAACAGAAGGGAGGTGAAATTTTGAAATTTGAATGAATTTTCCTCGATTACAGAGTCATTCAAAATTTTCAATCGAATTTCCAAAACATTTTTAATATAAAATTGTTAAATATATAACTATAGTGGAAGTCGTACATTAATGTCTTTGAAAGATCAAGAATACCCATATCCACATATGCCGCTTTGTTGAGAGTAAGTGTTTCTTTTCTAAGTGTTTCTTTGACCTTATCCACTGCTACTAGATTCTCATTAACCCTTTACCCAACGCAGACGATTTCATAATTTATTATTTTAAATATTATTTTTAAAATGTTTTCAAAAAAATTTCAACAAAACCATATCATGTGACCCCTCTTTGGAACGAGCTCGTTCCAAAGAGGTGTCACATGATATAATTTTGTTGAAATTTTTCGAAAAATAATATTTTTTCAGCTGCTGAATTTGCATATTACGCGGGCGGATGTGGGCGAGTCGTTGGGTAAAGGGTTAAAGATCTTGCAAGATACAAATGTTGGTTTTGAAGAATATTTTAAAAGTTTAACATCAACACGTTTTCGTAAATTCTCCATAGTTTTTCCAAAAGCGGAATTATTTATAAGCTTGAAGAAATCTTTTTGAAATGCGTTTTTGCTTCTTTTCTGTATTTGTATTAACGTCAATATACTCCTGTAGCCATGGAGACTGTTTAAACTCTAGAACCCTAAGTACTTTAGTTACTTTTAGTCCGACATTCATCATATACAATTGTAGATTTCTATAATATATAATATATAAATCTTTTATTTCAGACACTAAGGTCCATAATGAATAAAAAAAACAAAAAAAAAAAAGAAAAGAAAAGAAAAAATAATAATAATTTAAAACAGATACATAGGCATAACTTGAAAATCTGCATTCGATAAATCACGATGGCGATACTATTTATAAACAGCGAGCATATTTATGTCTGAGTCATAGGGCGTTGAAACTCAGTATACATGTAACTTTAACTGTACGACAAAAACAAAGACAAGTACCAGCTGATCACATGCATCGGCGGGGCCTTTCCGTGTAAATTTCAACAGAGATTACAAAGGACACCATTAAGAGATAATAAATTTTAAAGACAGTATTGTCAATAGTACAGGACGTCATTCCAAGACTTGACTAGGGGTGACGTATAGGCGAGGTCTGAGTTTATCAAACATCGGATAATTCCATTCTGCATGGCAGCAATTCTTTCTCTAAAACTAAAAATAAATCTTCTTCTGAGAGTAAGTAAGGTTGGAATTCTATCTAACACAAACATGTTACGACCTATTTTGTTTTATTCGCCAGATGTGGGACTAGTTTGGATACACCACCACCAATAGATATTTTATATATTTTTTTTTTTATCAGTTTACAATAATCTGATAGCATATTATCATCTATCCACAATCTTTCGGGTACTAGTATATATTCATTATGTTCATTATGGAGTGTGTGAGGATTATTGTCCTCCCTGATGGGTACGGGTGTGGGATGGGAAAATCTCACCCGAGGGCAAGATATTTGGGCCAGACACGAGACTTGCCGAGTGTCTGGACCAAATATCTTGTCCCGAGGGTGAGATTTTCCCATCCCACACCCGTACCCATCAGGGATTATTTTTCTCCCCCCCCCCCCCCCCCCCCACCATACAGCGGTTACGTTAGCCAGAGGTAATCGGCGGTCACGTGCTGATATAATCAACTCATTTGGTATTCGTTGTTTTGAAAAACTAATGACACCATCGGAAAGAGCATACAAAAGTTATGTATATACCAAAGGTATATACCACGAAATCAATTAGGAACGGTGACATCTTGGGGTTTAAAGAGTTTCAGAGCATCAAACTTTGAACACACGGCATTCTGATGACGTCAATATGAATTAGTAGGTAGCCAAATACTATGCATCGCGTCATAATAACGTTATAAATGTATAACGTCACCTGGGTGGGGTGGGATACATCTGTCTCTCCCTGCTATCTCACCCTGGACATGCAGTGGGGGGAGAAATTCAATAGCTACTTCTAACATAATCCCCCTCTAACTGTCTTCTTTATATTTTGCTAGATCTATTTATTTTTTTAAATTTGTTTATCGATCAACCATTTAAAACCTCCTCTGCGTAAATATTGTGACATTGCCCAACCATACAGATTATTAGCATCCAAATACATAATATACTTAGGTGAGCGCCTTCGTCATAGATTTCACGTATTTTTTGAGCGCTTTACTATTCCTGTGTGTAATATTTGATATTCCTCGACACATGCCCTTCTCAATAAATTGAAACATGTCAACATCTATCATTAATTCAAGTTTAATATTTGATATCCCTCGACGCATGCCCTTCTCAATAAATTGAAACATGTCAACATCTATCATTAATTCAAATTTAATAGTGCACACCCACGCAGTGGCGTGTGCGCACATAGGTGATGGGTACGTGTCCATGATTTTATAATTTTTCTATATACCATGCAACAGAGTTTGGGGTGCCATCTGGCGGCGTGGCTCTCCCACTGGCAAAAAACCCAGAATCATTGTAACGGATACTTAATTGTTTTTTGCCTTTCAAAGGACATTATGTAAAATATACTGTTGCAGAATGCTGGAAACTATGATAAATAATCAAGTAATGAAGTGACTTTCGAAGTTAGGTAGTTGTTGGCGAGTTAGGTATTGTTTGAAAGTTCGAAGTGCCAATGCCGTCCGTTGCCGGTTTCGTCAGATTTAAAGCCCAGTTTCAATTTTAATTGAGAACGTACACTTCACAAATTGTTGACAACGAATAAAAAATAAAACAAGTAATTTATTGACACTTTTAGTGGGCCTTTTTCATTTGTGGGGAACTTAGCGCGATTTCCTTAGAAACAGCCGGAGTTCGGATGAATTAAAGTTATGTAAACGTAAGGTCTGGGGAAATCTTTGTTCTCTAAACACGGGCATGCAATCTTGTAATAAAATTTTACAGAAACAGACATGAACGCGAACAGCGATACCTATTCATTTATTTCCTAGATTTTTCTTCACAAGTTCACTAGATCCAGTCTATGAACTATTTTTACCAATGATACAATACAATGTCAGTTTAAGACGGTCAGAATTACAGTGTAGCGGCCAGCCAATTTTGTGATCCGACGTGTTTTCCTGAAGACTAAATACCAGAATCACTCGGAATTCCCATTTAAATTACATGCACACTTCCTCTGTGTTTTGGTAAACAATGTTTTAATTCCTGGATGATTTAGGCATTGCAACCAGAATAGAACTGAATTCATCTTCAAACTTGTCAATGTCGCCCTCCTCGTCTGACCAACATCTGGAGGTGGGGATTCTGATATTTAGACTTGAGCATGTTTCTCCAAAAATGGCAAAAAACGTTTGAAAAGCCTAAATACCAACCTCCCCAGAACCGACCTCTAAATAATATTTGACACTGCACTACAGAATCAATATTTGATGGTTTCAGGCATTTTAATGGTGCTATGAGATAACAACATATGACCTGCACTGTCTTGCTGTTGGAAAAATATTCAAAAAATCAATGTGTAATGTTTTATCAGAGACACACCCTACCAATGACTCAAAGTGCCTCAATTAAGAAATGTGAGGGATTTAAAAAATTTTATTTTTTTTTACAAATATTGCAAAATATTCATCAAACACAATGTGAAATATCTTAAGAAGCCAGAATGTGATTTAAAAACTATCAGAAATGTGAAATTTAATATCATAAGAGGTTTGTTTTGTGTCAACATCAATTAATTTATGAATTATATCATAATTTGTGATGAAAGTGGTTATGCTGGGGGTCTAGGGGACACATTCAGGGCTATATTTTACCACATCAATATGTAGAAGAAAATTTGACATAATTTGTTAGGATAAAATGTCACTGTCTATTGATATTGGTGATTTATATAACTGCAACACCAGTTTTTAAATAAAAATTGACATTCATTTTGTTTTGTGTGGAGTGGAGGGGTGGGTGGGTGGTGAACACCACACTTTCTCTTGCAGTATGGTTAAATGAGACAGATTTTTCCCAAAACTATTGTCTGCTGATGCAGATTTTAGTTTTATTTTGGGATTGGGGTAGTTTTTAAAGAAAGCAGTGAATTCTCATGCAGAAATGACTCTTTTATCAAACGAAAGAGATAAAATGTATCTTTGGAAGGATTAGAATGTAGGTTAAAATCCCCCCTACAAAAAATACCCCCAATCATTTTTACACAATTAGCAAAAATTCCTCCCACAGTTTTTGAGTAGTACCACATTCTCTCACATTATTTTAAGAGCAGTACAAAAATCCCCCTCCCGGCCTCTTACACCAAAAGGTTAAAAGGCAGTCCAAAAGGATTTAAAAACTTATGTATTTAATTTGTAAATTACATAAACACTCATCACTATTTACAAGAAAACATGCCTCAATAACTATGTATCAACACAGTTATTTAGTTATTGGAGTTTAAGGACACTTTCAACAGCCAGTGTCACCTCTTGTCGGACAGTTTTGTGGGTAGAGGAAACTAAAGTGCACCGAGAGAACCACCTGGTAACAGTGAGCAATTATCCAACGTGCTAACTCCACACAAGTAAAGTTAGCATTGATTGAAGCGACAAGTGCTCGGCCTCAAGTGGTAAAAAGCTTTGGACATTTTTGTATGGCTTTAAATGTACAGGTACTTCTAAAAAATTAAGGGGTGGGGGATTTTTGTTCACCAGAAATTATGGAGGGAGGAACAAGGTGGGGGGGGGGATTTTTGCGCATTGTGTGAAAATGATTGTGGGGGGGGGGGGAGGGGATTTTTGCGCATTGTGTGAAAATGATTGGGGGGGGGGGGTAATTTTTGTCAGGGAAAAGTTTTGTAGGTTACCCTTAGAAAGGTTTGGGTTTGAGTATAGGAAATAAGTAAATGTACATTGTAAATGTACATGTATTTTGGCTTCCAACACTGATTTAATTATATTTTTTTGGATGTTACACATATTTCACTTTTAAATGTTCATTCGAGAACCACAGACTGAATAACACTGTTTTATTTTTGGAAAAGTTATATTTTTGTCACAGTCGGCAATAAAGGCCATATATTGCCAAGCCAAAAATAATGCAGTTAAATGCATCTTGAGCAAGTGTGGGATCCAGAACTGAGAAGCACACTATAACCTATGACAAATACATGTACACATGTAACCACCTTTTTTACACTATTAACACATCTAATGAAACCATGCTTTCCCCTCATTGTGCTTGTGATAGAGTGGATTCCAACTATATTCCAACCCTCTCCCAAATCACCATCCAAACATTTAGCCAGAAAACCCATACTTCACTTGTATTCGATGAACAAGCTCATTCCAATAAGGGGGGCATAAGCTATGTTTTTGATGCCAAAAATGCAAAACAAAATTAACATTGAATGGCAATTTTGGTGAATGGTGCTAGCCGGTTTTGGCCATTACATTGAGTGAATGATTAATAGAAGCTTTCTCCATATTATGATGTTAACCCTTTACCTTACATGAAAAGAAGACAGCACTTTTGAATAACTAATTTCTTTTCATTTTTTTTCGTCAAAAACATAGTTATGACCCCACACTGGATTGAGCTGAACGAGCTCATTCCCATGAGGGGTCATAAGCTATGTTTTTGGTGCAAAAATAATGAACATTGAATGGCAGTTTTGGTGAATGGTGCTAGCCTGTTTTGGCCATTACATTGAGTGAGTGATTAAAAATGTTAAACAATTTCTTCATTCACAGAGTATTTTGGAACATAAATTTGGGGAAAGGGGGTGGGGGTACAGTGGGAAAAGTAACAAACTTGCAAATGTGAATGAATGGCTTCTGTGCACAGCTACCAATATAGTAGTTTGATACTAGTGCTGTCAGGGTCCCCATGTTATAGCACAAAACTGCATTGACAATTGTCCCTCTACCACCCATACTAAACCCTTCAGCTGATGAGAAAGTTAACAGCATCCACTCTCAGTTTCCTATGATTTGCTTTAGTTCTGCAGCACTCAGGGTCCACTGAGTTTTTTTCTTTTTTGACAATCCTGTCCTGGCTCTTCTCCCTATATTTTTCATTGTATGTCAGTCAGTATTCCTATGTACATGTAGAATGTCACTTTCAAAATATGTGATTGCATGTCTGTCTGTCCATCATACCATTCCTATGTACATGTAGACTGTCTCTTTCAAGATATGTGATTGCATGTCTGTCTGTCCATCATGCAAAGTGTTGGTTTGTTTCCATTTGCACAGTTCTACATTTTCAATAACTGGCAATTGACCCCCCCCCCCCCCTCACACACACACCCATACACAATTATATTAAACATTAAAGAGCACAACATTCCTGAAGTAAATATCTGAGTCACCCTCACTGGATACTAGGCATGCATGCATTTTCCCTAATTTCACCCTTTTTATCAGAATGGGTGCCTGCAGGGATTAAATCCAAGGTTGTAAATGAGCTCTTGTGGGTACATGTACTTGCAGGACATGCACATCACTACAGAATCAATATTTGATGGTTTTAGGCATTTTAACAGTGCTATGCTATAACATAGGAGCAGTGCTCAGCTGGTCATGATGTTGGAAAAAATCAGTGTTTAATGTTGTGTCGGTGCCACACCAATGACTCTAGGTGTCTTAACTGAGAAAGTGAGGCCTTTTTTCACAAGAATGGCAAAACACTCATCAAGTGCAATGTGAAATATCTTCAGAAGCCAGAATGTGATTTAGAAATTATCACAAATGGGAAATTTAATATCACAAGAGGTTTGTTATATGTCAACATCAATTAATTTATGAATTTCATCATAGTTTTTGATAAAAAGGGGCATACTAGGGAGACACCTTCAAGGCTATCTTTTCCCACATCAGTATGTTGAAGAAAATTTGACATCAGTTGTTAGGACAAAATGGTACTGTCTATTGATATTGGTGAATTATATATATGTAGGCAACCCCAATTTTTCAATCAAAATTGACATTTATATGGTTTCATGGGGTTGGAACACCACTCTTTGTATTGCTGTATGGTTAAAGGAGACAATTTTTTCCTCAAAGTATTACATGCTGATGCAGATTTTAGTTTTATTTGGGGATTGGGTTAGTTTTCAAAAAAATCTACATGAATTCCTTTAGGTAACAGAGCAAAGCAGAGTAGAAAAATGTATTGGAGGCAACAGCAGTTTTTAAGCCATTTGACACAGTTTGGACAGTTTTCTTTAAAAGAACAAATTTCCCATGTTTTTAACTCAGTGGAAGCCAAAAGTTGAATTCTCATGCAAAAATGACTCTTTTGTCACATGAAAGAGGTAAAATGTATCTTTGACAGGATTGCGGTTGATTAAGGAAATACATAATTTGGCTTCCGAACCTGATTTAATTATTATTTTGAAAGATTATTTCACATTTAAAAATTCATTGGGGTACCACACACCTTACAGTACTTTTTTATTGTTTTGAAAAGTATGTTTTGTCATCATCAGCAATAAGGGCTATATATTGCAAGCAAATTCACATCTTGAGCAAGTGTAGCCTCCAGTGGCACACTACAGCCCCCAGCAAATGCCAAATAACAACCTATTTTACCCCACATGTACACATGTATTGATAAATGTAATTAAACCATGGTTCCCCATCATAGTACAGGGGCAGAGGGGGTGCCAATCTTCCAACCCCTTCCAAATCACCATTCAAACCCACAGCCAGAAAACCCATATTGCACTTTTTTTTACTGGCATTTAGATGTTTGCCTGAATTATGCTGTTAACCCTTTACTTACATGTAACATGAAAAGCTGATTACCCTTGCCCACAAACTTATTGACTTACTAATTTTTTGTGCCAAAAACATGACTTTTTACACCATTGGAATGACCTTATTCCAATGAGGGGTCATAAGCTATGTGTTTGACACAAAAAAAACAAGAAAATAATGAACATGGAATGGCAATACTTGTGAATAGCACCAGCAGCTTTTGACCATTATATTTGGTAAAGGGTTAAAAAGTGTTAGAAAATAATTTCTTCATTGAAAGGGTATTTTAGAACACTAATTTGGGGGTAAGGTACAGTGGAAAAAATAGCACAATAAAGTTGCAAATGTGAGTGAATGGCATTTGTGCACAGTCTAGTACTAACAAAGTAGTGTAGTACTAAATTTTCCCTCTTATTTGATGCACAACCCCCTGTTTTGGGGTCAGAAAAAGTTCTCTGAAGGGTTATACTTGACAAAGATATTTGAATCCCAAAATTAAAGAGATGCGATCAAATTTTGTTCAGATCGAGCATTGTTGTCACGGTTCCCATGTTACAGCACAAAACTACAGTGACAGCTGTGAAATATTGTTCTCTCCTTGAATCAAGTCCCCCACCCACCTGCCCATACTGAAGCCTCAGTTGATGAGAAACAATTGGAAAGACTGTACAGTATGTTTTGGAAACTAAAGTCAATCTCATACACTCTCAGTTTCCTATGATTGGCTTAGGTACTGCAGAACTCAGGGTCCATTGAGGTTTTTTTCCATTTGACAATCTTGTCCTGGCTTTTCTAACAAAACTTTCCATTGTATGTCAGTTTTTATTTCTGTGTAGACTTTCAAAACACTAAAAAAAACAATTTTTTTAAGCAAATATCTCATTCATCCTCCTTGGAGACATATTTTCCACATTTTCACACTTTTTATCAGAATGGGTGTTTGTGGGGATTAAATCTAAGGTTGTGAAAGTGCCCTAATGGATACTTGCTGCTCAAGCACAGCACCACAGAATCAATGTTGGATGTTTTTTGGCATTTTAACAGTGCTAAGAGATACCACATGAGCAGTACTGGTCATACTGTTGAAAAAGCAGTGTTTTATGTTTTTGTCAGTACCATACCAATGACTCCCGTGCCTTAACTGAGAAAACTGACTTCTTTAGCTCATCTTGACAAAGTCAAGCTGAGCTAATCTCATCGCTCTCCGTCCGTCATCCGTCAACACCATGTTTTGGTCTTCTCCTCCAAAGCCACCAGGCCAATTCAAGTGAAAGTTTTTGTGAGTGATGGTCCCAAAGGGGCATTTCATTTTTGTTCACCTCATACACTCTCAGTTTCCCATAGGGAGGGAGTGGGGGAAAATGCTCCAAAATATTTATAAAATCTTCTCAAGAACCAGTGTGTTTTGGCCCCGCCCAAAATTTCTATTTTTCTGAACCGATGGTCCGGTGTGAACCAAATTTGGTGTTTGGTATTATTAGGTCATAAGTGCTTGACCCAAGCAAAAAAAAAAAAAAAATTCCTGCATCCCCATGGGAACCCAGGAAGCTAAAAATAGAAATATTTTCAAACGCCCATATTTCCCAAACCACACGGATCAGAGAGCTGTTATTTGGTATGAAGTATCTTGAGGACCAGTAGAATTGAATGGTAAAAAACAATTGCCATCAGTTATGTTAGGGTGCTCTGTAATGGGCATCGAAAAAATGCTGAGTCAGCATATTTGCAAAATTTAAAAAAAATCTTTTCTCCGGAACCAATCATCAGAAACTTTTGATATTTGGTATACAGCATTCATAGGGAGGAGGGGGGGGGGGGGGGGGCAAATAAAAGTTTGTTGAAATAAAGGTCATTGGTTCATATATGGGCTCTCTACATGAGCCCAAAGTTTTAACATAGGGTAATATGGGGACATTCTTTAAAAATCTTCTTCAGAACCACCAGTCAGAATCTTTTAATGTTTGGTATACATCATTGTTATGAGGGTCAGAATCAAACCATTTCCCTAGGTTAATATTTGGGCTTTCTACGGAAGCCCAAGTTTTATCTTTGTTCAATATGGAGGGTAATTTAAAAAAATCTTCTTCTTCAGATCCACCAGTCAGAATGCTTTGATATTTGGTATGCAGCATCTCTAAGGGGGTCAGATTCAAGTTTGTTCAAATCAGATCCCTAGGTGTATATTTGGGCTCACTATGATAGCCCAAATTTTTACTTAACGCAATATGAGTAAGTTTCTTTAAAAATCTTCTTCTTCAGATCCACCAGTCGGAATGCTTTTATATTTGGTATACAACATCTCTAGGGGAGTCAGATTCAACTGTGGTCAAATCAAGAGCCTGGGCTAATATTTGGGCTCTCTATGAGAGACGGAATTGGCCATTTTGCTGAAGAATTAAAAATTTTGTATTCAGTACCCTCTAGAGGTGTGTAACTAAGATTAATCCACATAGGTTGTATCAAGGGGCTTCGTAGGTGAGCTCTACATTTTACTTTATGATCAACCGAAGAAAAGGCATGATGCCCAGATTATTTTTGTCACTCCTGAGGGTCTCAAGGATTGACAGTGTAGCCTATGGAGATGGCTTGCTTAATGTAGACTCATTCTTGGACTCTGTTTAAATTGTGTTCTGTTCAAGATGAGCGCATCAGGCCCCGTGGGGCCTCTTGTTTCTCTTTTTTTTTACAAAAAATTGCAAATGATTCACCAAACACATGATGTGAAATGTCAGTCTTCAGAAGCCTGAATGTGATTTTAAAACGATCACAAGTAGGATATTTAATGTCACAAATTGTTTGTTTTGTGTCAATATTAATTAATTTATGAATTATGTCATTTTTTTATGAAGAGGGGTATACTGGGGGAGGTGGGGGGGGGGGGGTCACATTCGTTGAGGGCTATTTTTTTAAAAAATGTTACCACATCAGTGTAAATTTCCCATTTGTGATAGCTTTTTCGCAAGATGTTTGTTTTGTGTCAACATCAATTAATTTATGAATTATATCATAGTTTTTTATGAAAAGGGTGTGGGGGGGGGGGTGGTCACTTTCATTGAGGCCTATTTTTTACCACATCAGTATGTGCAAGAAAATTTGACATCAGTTGTTAGGATAAATGGCAGTGTCTGTATTGCTGAATAATATAGCTGCAACCCCAATTTTAGAAACAAAATTGACGTTCACGTTTGTTTCATGGCGTGGGGGGGGGGGGGGGGGGGGGGAGTGGGACACAATTTCTCTAATCTATTGGAGCAAAATCAGTTTATTTAAGGACGTGTGAAAGGCATCAATAATTAGGCCACATTGAAACTCTTTTTTCAAATTTATTTCCCCTTCACCTTGTGTGAGGACAATAATAATCTATGTGAATCATTGAATTGTGATCAATCACGAAACGAACGTCAACTCAACAACTCTATTTATAGAAATGATCCGCATCGCCGGTATTTCTAAAATGAGTCCGCAGGTAGAAAAAGGGACCGTAAGAGTCCGTAAGAGACCGCAAGTAAACTATGGGGGTTAATGTTCTGAAATGAATGGTTTCTGATTGAAAACAGTATAGATAATACACATCCGAAGTTTGGTATCGATATTTCAACTTTAACCCCTAAAATTTTACTATTAATGTATAGCGCGTTTTCAAACTTACGGGCCAAAGAGTCCGCAAATGAACTACTCGTCCTAAAAATATCAAATGAACGGTTTCTGATTGAAAATATAATATATATAATACATATCCGAAGTTTGGTGTTGATATTTCAACGTTAACCCCTAAAATTTCACTATTAATGTATAGCTCGTTCACAAACTCATGGACTCATAGTGAAGGTTTTTTGTTGAAACATTCGACTGAAAATAGGAAACTAAATGAATAGAATTAAATGAGAATGTCTAATGATATCACATAAAATGAAGAGAAATAGCCGGTTTATGCTTTTTAAAACTGGCAGCAATTGCTTATCAAATAATATTACTGTCTTACTTTTGTTAACGATTCCTATTTCCTACCGCCCCAAGAGATTCTTCTTTTAAATAGCGAACCCGGACCAGAAGAAACGGATAAATTACCAAATAACGGCGACGTTATTTCGTAAATCCTCGACGGAAAACCGGTGACGTTTTTTCTCTCTCGAGTCTGGCAAATAATCGACAACATTGGTGTCATTAAATTGAGAAAGATCGGATATCACACATAAATCTGCTATTACGCACCCCCCCCCCCCCCCCCCTTATACATCCTGCAAGTATAAATATCTCGATATTAAAATGTCTTGCCTGATGTTCCCTGTATGGGTTAACTTGGAGGGGGGGGGGGGGGGAGAGCATATGGCTGATTTTTAGCCCACCGAAGGGAACTTAACTTATCACTTGCCGTCCGTCGTGAACTTTACATTATTGACTTCTCCCAAACTACTGGACCAAATTGAACCAAATTTGGTGTGCATGTTCCTTTTCATATGTCAATTCAAGTTTGTACAAATAACCTTGCCGCGCCGAACCACAAGGGGCATTACTCTGCTAGCACCCATACATTTTTTAAAAAAAAATAAAAAATCTACTTCTCCAGAACCATCATTGAGCTCCCTCTAGGAGCCCGAATTTTAACTTGGTGAAATATGAGGAAATTTCTTTAAAAATCTTGCATATTTGGTATGAATGCTTTCATATTTGGTGTACAACATTTCTAGGGGTGGGGGGGGGGGGGGGCAGATTCAAGTTGGTACAAATCGGGTCCCTCAGGTAGTATTTGGGCTCTCTATTGGAGCCCAAAGTTTAACTTTGTGCAATTTGAGAAAATTTCTTTAAAAATCTTCTTCAGATTCAGATCCACTAGTCAGAATCCTTTCATGTTTAGTATACAACATCTATAGGGGGGGGGGGGGGGGGTCAGATTCAAGTTTGTTCAAATCGAGTCCCTGGGTTTATATTTGTGCTGCCTATGGCAGCCTGAATTTTAACTTAGTGCAATATGAAATGAAATGAAATGAAATGAAATTTATTCGCAGTATACAAATATTTTTACAATAATAGTGCATAACAGAATTTTTTTAAAAGTGTTTATATGTATACTGCTGGGAAATGACATAGTCTAGTGTCTGTCTTCCCGTCATTCACAGGGTAAAATATGTACATATATACAATATTGAAACATGCAGAGAAAATGGTATATGGCGAAATATTAAGATAAAATAAATATTAAGGTAAATAGATAAAATCTGAAAGAAGAGAAAAAAAAAAAAAATAAATAAAAATAAAAATGAATTATTTTATTTTATTTGATCCTTATCTTATTTTATTTATTTATTCATTTATTTTTTTTTTTTGAACAGCAGAATCCGATTTTACAGAATTTTATTTTTAGTATTCTTTTTTATTGTTGTATTTTTTTAAAGATTATTTCTCTTTTTAATTGTATTTGTATATTTATATTGTTTATTTACTTTTTATTTCTTGACCCCTTTTTTGTTTTGTTTTGTTTTTTTTGGCTTTTTTTTCCCCACGTATGTTACCAGATCTGAATGCAAAGCAGCAATTGAGTTTTGCCCCATTAGGAATTCCGAAATTAAGATAGCTTTACGAACGAAGTGAGTGTACGCAAAAACGATCAGAAAGATAATGATAATCATTACGGGAAAGATGGGGCACTTGTGTTAGGAAAGTAGGTAGATGATAGTGATCCAGAATTAGCCAAGCAGTCAGTGCAAGATGGATTAGTACAGTGGATAGTGGATTGGTATGAATCAAGATATTTCTTTGTTTGTATTTTCTTAAATGCTGACCGGGTAAGGGCTTTTGTGAACGAGTCGAGTTCGTTCACATTTGTATCGTTCACATACAAAAGAAATAAGAGGGGACCCAGGACAGAACCTTGAGGAACACCTGTTGTGATAGTTTGCGCATCCGAAGAACTGGTCATGAACTGAACAAATTGGGTTCGTTGGCAGAGATAACTTGTAAACCATGAGTTTGCTATACCTCGTATACCATAGTGCTCCAGTTTTTTAATCAGAATACTATGGTCAATTGTATCAAATGCTTTGGAAAAATCCAAAAATATAGATAATGTACAGTCTTTTGAAGGTGTGTCATTCATTTTGGCAACATGATTAATAAGATGTAGAATGGGGTGAATAGTAGAGTGTCCTTTTCTAAAGACAAATTGGTAATTAGAAATAAGTTTATGTTCATCCAGAAAGCCTGTTAGTCTTTTGTGCATTATTTTTTCCAAAATTTTGGAAAAAGATGGCAAGATACTTATGGATCGATAGTTATTGAATAAGTGTTTATCTCCTGACTTGAAAATGGGTATTACTTTTGCAGTTTTCATTTTCTGAGGTACAATACCAGTGGCGAATGACAGGTTTATTATATGCGTAAGGGGTACTGCTATCTCTTGTATGATTTCTTTCAATATTTTCGAGGAGATATTATGACAGTCTAATGATGACTTTGGAGATAGGCTTTTTGTACAGAGGATAACCTCTTGGACGCTAGTAGGCGATACAAAGAAAGAATCAGACACTCCGTTTTTTAGGTAGTCAGTGAAATGATTGGTAGGTTCTGTCATATTATTAGCTATACCTTTTCCAATGTTAACAAAATAATTGTTGAATTTATCAGCGATTGCTGTCGGACTTTCTAGTGTTAGGTTGCCATCTGAGAATGATGACGGTAGAGGTGGTGAATTGTTTGACTTATTGATTACTTTTCGAAGGATATCCCAGGTTTTCTTGACATTTCCTTTGTTTGTTTCTAATACTTGCTTGTAATAAGTTTGTTTGTGTTTGCGTTTAAGACGGTTAAAGACATTGCAATAGACTTTGTATCGGGAAATGTTGTCATTAGACGGGTGTTTTAATTTTTTAACTAGGAGTTTATGTTTGTTTCGGGATGACTGCATTAGACCTGCGGTCATCCATGGTTCTCGTTTTACATATTTATTCTTAGTACTAACCCTTTGCATGGGAAATGACTTCTCAAATGAATCTGATAAAATCAAAAGAAATTTTTCATATGAGGGAATTTCTTCAAAAATCTTTTTCTTCAGATTCACCAGTCAGAATCCATTCATATTTGTTGTGCAGCATCTTCTTACGGTGGGGCAGTTTCAGTTTTGTTCAAATTGGTTACCTGGGTAAATATTTTGGCTCCCTGTTTGAGCCCAAAGTTTAACTTAATGCAATGTAGGACATTTCTTTTAAAACCCCTTTCTTCAGATCCACCGGGCAAGATTTTTTCATGTTTGGTATATAACATCTCATGGGGGATCAGGTTCAAGTTTGTTCAATTTGAGTCCCTGGTTTATTATTTGGGCTCTCTATGGGCGGGGTGGGGGTGGCATGGGGAGCATGTTAGGTTTGTTCAAATCGATTCCTTAGTGTTTTTCCATAAAATTTGCCTTTCATGACTTCATTCCTTTGTAGAGTTGATGAACCATGTATAACTGAATGTGACCCCAAATACTTCTTTGAACCACTTTGGCAGGTGAGCGACTACATCCCCTTGGGGCCTCTTATTTAGTCAAGTTGTGACGAAGTCAAAGCTCGACTTATAGTTTGGTGAATGGTGGGCGGGTGTAAACAGTTGGTTTCCAGATGATAACTTGATAATGGTTCGACCCACGTCATGAAACTCCATAGGTAGGTTGGCATCGGTGAGTGGAAGAACCCTACTTATTTTGGACTTGCTTGGTCAAACGTCAAGGTCACATTGACCATGGACATAGTAAATTGTAAACAATTGGTTTCCGGATGATAACTTATCTATAGTTAAACTCACATTCATGAAACTTCATACGTAGGTGATGGTTGGCGTTCATGAGAGGAAAAACCCTATTATTTTGGACTCACTAGGTCAAAGGTCAAGGTCACAGTGACCCTGAACATAGTAAATCAAAACAAGTGGTTTCCGGATGATAACTTGATAATAGTTCGACCCACGTTCATAACACTTCATAGGTAGGATGGCATCAGTGAGATGAAGAACCCTGTTTATTTTGGACTTGCTAGGTGAAAGGTCAAGGTCACAGTGACCTTCAACATAGTAAATTGTAAACAATTGGTTTCTGGATGCTAACTTGACTACGGTTGAAGCCACATTCATGAAACTTCATAGGTACGTTGGCCTAGGTGAGTGGAAGACACCTATTTATCTTGGTCTCGCTAGGTCAAAGGTCAAGGTCACAGTGACCTTGAACATAAATCGTAAACAATTGGTTTCCAGATGATAATTTGACAATGGTTACACCCACGTTCATGAAACTTCATAGGTAGGTTGGCATTATTGCTAGAAAGAGTCCTACTTATTTTGGAATCAGTAGGTCAAAGGTCAAGGTCACAGTGACCCTTCACATAGTAAATTGTAAACAATTAGTTTCCGGATGATAAGATGATAATGATTAAACCCACTTTTGTACTGTCACAACTCGACATTGGATCGGTGATCCTATCGGAATTATTTTTGTTTTGTGGGGGGGGGGGGGTGGATGTGCCCCCAGAACGCCCCCATTGCTGTGCCACCGTGCCCCCACTTGAGCAATCGTGATTAAGTGCCTTGCCCAATGACACAATGCAGTTACCCCTGCTGGGGATCGAACCGTGGATCTCTCGGTTTGATGTTAGTAGTAGATCATGTACCCGATCGACCACATTGGCTGGATCTCATGTGACGTCATAGGCACATGGCCCAGTTACTTCATTTTTGGTTGTCATGTTAACGTGCGTGAGCGCCATCTTGTGACAATATCCCCATAGTGATACGTGGTCCTAGTGTGCATGCGCATAGCGTTTGTTGAGGTGAGACGAGTGTACGTCGTCCATTTTGTTATCCGAGACCGCCAGCTTGGTTTCTATGGTAGCACATGGTTGCTATGTGACCCAAAACCTTCTAGTAGGAAAGGGGTGAGTTCGGAGGGTGTGTTCGATTGAATAGGAGTAATTTTAATTACAGCAAACAACCCGACAATCCCTCTTAATAATCCAAAACTACCGAGACGGACTAAGAAAACCCCCACCTAGGGTTTATAATAGTAGCACGTAGTGCTAAATGAATGATGAGAGGTCTCATGTGGATAAATTGAAATGAACTAGAATACATCGAATTACCACAAACATCCAGCCAATTTCTCTAAACCACCAAAACAACTTTATTTGGCACGGATTCCTCAATACTGGGCTTAAAAGAGTAGCATACAGTGCTTTAAGGTGCGTTTCCTGGTATGAGTAATTGTATTTGTTCGAATACTTTGTAAAATTACCCAAATAAATCCAACAGTTCTTTTACTAGTGCGGATTTCCCACTAAATATTCGGTTTCTATCTGTTGTCCCGTAGAATTCTTATTTTTGCCCAACAATAGACGCATTCATTTGTATAAGATTAACATTATTGATTCGGATGTGCACCATAGTCTCGGTATTTCATCTATCCCGATATTTTCTGTGGTTTATCCTATTTCCTGGCCTGTTTTGCCTTTTGCTGGTCACATTCTGCCTATGCCAGCAGACTATTTTGTCTTGGCCGTCTCTGTTTTTGCCTTTCCTGTGTATAACGAAGTCCTCTCTGATCCTCAAACCCAAAATACAATCAAGCAGGGTTAGGTATTATTCGAACGACTCGAATCTTATCGAGCAAATAAGCTTTTTGGGCAGTTACTGAAAAAGTCACTACTCGAACGACTCCAATCCCATTGAGCAGATGAGTATCGAAAGAGCGATTTCTTTTACGGCTCTTAATGCGCATCGGGGTATAGGAGGAAACCTATGACATGATGATGTAGTACTATATATACCTGATGATAATTTAGCTCCTAGCATCTGCCCAGTTCTAGACCTCTCCATGATCTTCATATCTCCAACACCACTATTACTGATTTTCCCAATATTGCCATCGTCTGTCCTATAATTAGATTTTACAGTAGTCACCAAATCCCACAGTCTTCTTCCATTCTTGCGGCATTGTACCATTACTAGCACTAGTACAGGCTTGCTAACCCTCTCAGATTGCTCGAACGACCAGAATCCCATCGAACAAATGAGCCATAGAGTAATTGCCTGGACGAGTGACTCCACGTACGACTATTTTGCTCGTCTAGGTATTGAAGGATGGGAAGGATCTTGGGAACTAAAAACGTGATATAATAACCTTAGTTATTGAAATTGACGTACAATCCCGCTTATAATATAGCCTTGGTTTTTGAAAGTGTTGTTAAACCCTAATGAATCTATTTGCCATTGAATTATGATCTTTTGTCAGTTTAAAAAATGAAGGTTTGTTTTACTATAGCTTGTCTGAAGTTTGATCCTTCCGCACGCTTTCAAAATTTCTCGATTGCCATATTTGTCGCCATATTAACATATGAACATAAATGTGTGGTTCTGTGTTTATTGCATGTCGATGTACAACACGTTTTGGCAAATTGTTATATTTCACATAACCGCTGTTATTTCTGCGATATATACCATCTCTTTCCTGAAAAATCTTGCTTGGGGCCTGCAATATTTACCGAAATTAACAATATTGGGTGTGCACCATTACGTGTCACGTATTTTCATATTATTTGATATCCCTTTACGCATGCCTTTCTCAATAAATTGAAACATGTCAACATCTATTTTTAATTCAAGTTTAATATTTGATATCCCTTTACGCATGACCTTCTCAATAAATTGAAACATGTCAACATCTATCATTAATTCAAGTTTAATATTTGATATCCCTCGACGCATGCCCTTCTCAATAAATTGAAACATGTCAACATCTATCATTATTTGAAGTTTAATATTTGATATCCCTCCACGCATGACCTTCTCAATAAATTAAAACATGTCAACATCTATCATTAATTCACGTTTAATATCTGTCATTTTTAGAATACTATCCCATGATAGACCTGGTGATGTGAAATAATGACATGGATCGAGTTTATAACATTGAATACACGTTTTTCTGAAATTCTCAAATACGTCTGCTAATAATAACACATCGGTTTTTAGATATAATATAAATTATTGTGATGGGTTGACGGTAACATGGTCTGAGGTTTGCGGCTCGGAGCTTTTGTTTAACCGAGACGCGAAGCGTCGAGGTTGAACATACGCTCCGAGCCGCACACCTCAGACCATGTTACCGTCAGTTCATCACAATAACGTATATGTTCCAATAGACACTACCCATATCCCAAAACCTACATCGTGAAACACGAGAGGCCCATTTACTAAACTTGTGATCGTTAAAAGTTGCCTTGTTCAAGGCAACTTTTAACGATCACAGGTTTAGTAAATAAACCTCTCGTGTATCCACGACGGCACTGGATAAATAATCAATAAACCAGATAAACTCATTCCATCTTAGTTCAAATCGTAAATCGATTTGTAATTTAAAGAACACTTCTGCTGCACACGTGAAACATCCAGACAAATGAAGTGGCTTGCTAGTCATTCCGTTGATGAAGCAGTTACGAAACGGGCGACGTCATTTCAAATATTTCGCGTTGTGACGTCAGACGGTAACATTTGACACTTGAGCCGTAAACATAGAATATACTAAGCGAGCTCTCGTCCAATCAGAAAAGGAGGATTTTAGTCGCATTGGAATATGTGATGATACTCTCCACATATCCTTCAAATTGAATCTTTTCCCTTCATTTATAGCTTGATTATATGATTCATCACTAATATGTTCATCAGAAAGTATACTGTAAAATTCATCTTTAGATTGTAGCCTATTTTCATTAAATGTTTTGCAGCTGTCCATATAGTCATAAGGATATACAGTACAGTCGCCGTGGACCTGTCATAATCCACGCGAGGGCGGAGTGATGTCCACGGGTGCGTTTACCAGGTATTAGAAATGATCATATTCAAAATTTTAATTAATGAAGCACCCGGTCGTACCCGGTGATTCATTTATTAAATTTTTGACAGTTATTCCGATAATTAGTGTTTGTAATCTAATATTATTGCGTCCGCGGAAATACTGCTAATCCCGTGGAAAGTGACCAGCCCACGGCGGCCGTACTGTACACCCCTTTTTCTTCACTAACTCGAGTTTATTATCATCAAATTCTTGTGATGGTTTTTTTTAAAGCATCTGCTGGTAAATTATCAACTAAACTATCCAATCTGCTGTTCATAAATTGAACGATATCTAAGAAAACTAATTGCTTACCTAACATGAATGTCATATACTTCTCCATATTGTTAGGAATTACATTGATATTCTGATTAAATTTACGCATGCATTATAAAACGGCTGTCATTGCCTCTTACGTTATGGAAAATTACTAGAATATTATCTATGAGGCGAAGAGAGAGATTACATGACTCATGAGCCGATCCTCAGTACTTACCAGTGGGTGCGCGGTGGCGTCGTGGTAACCGGTTCTCGTCATATCACCGAAGTTAAGCAACGTCGAGCGCGGTTAGTAGTTGGATGGGTGACCATTTCAGCGACTGATTCGCACTCCCGCGTTGTGTCCTTGGGCAAGGACTGAACCCCGATTGCCTAAATGGAGGCACGATGACGCTGTGCACCAAGGCCTACTGCACGTCGATGGTGAGCATGTCTTCAACCAATCTAACCCTGCCTTGCCGCGGTGCAGAGTTCAGAGTTACGATATTGGAGAGCTGACAGCTGCTCGTCGTTCCTCGGTGGTTCTCTCCGGGTACCCCGGCTTCCTCCACCCGTAAAACTGTTACCGAAAATGATATAACCCTGGCTGTTAAAATGTCGTTAAACCCTAATAAATAAATAAATAAATAAATAACAGTACTTATCAGTAATATGGCAACGATCACTGATCTTTGAACATGCACCATTGTCTTAATCATAACTTTATTAAAGTGTTTCGTTTTAATTGTTGTGCAATATTCAACCTCTTCCAATATCTTCGTCATGGATGTGTTAACAGCATTTTCCCCTCAATAGGTATCTACTGGTTGTCTATATTTATCATCATAACAACAAACAAGTTTATAGCCATAACCACAATCTGTATGTTTTTGATATTGATTTGTGTATGAAGTTTCATTAGATGGTGTTGTAGTATTTAGTTTCTCCGTGATTGTCTCAAAATCTGCATATTTTACAAATGGTACTGGTAATTGTTTATGAGAATTATTGAATTTAAGTATATCCTTATCTGTTTCAGGCATTAATTTGTACATAAATGTCTTTATGTTTATTTAAGAATTACTCCCTAGAGAACCATTGCAAGCAATACATACAGAAATGTTTTCTATCTCTCTTCTGTGTTTCCTTTTAATGAATCCATTAAAATCTTTAATTAAATAATAATGTTGTTTATCCTCATCAATTATTAACAACATGTTTAATGTTTCATTGTTTCCATGAGTTCATATGCGAATGGGGAATGGCTGTTTATTTTCATACCCCAAAACGTTCACATTGATATTCTTCTGTTTTTCAGTTTTCTTTTATTGTTTTTCTGTAAGTGGAAATTGAATTCCATAATAATATCCACTAATGACAGTTTCTCTTAATTCTTTTGTAAAATGTTGGGGAAATTCTCGACTGGTTTCAAGTGTCAAAGATGACACCATCTAAAACATTCATTATGTTTGTTTTTACATTAATATTTCCTTCACAGAAATATCTAAGGTCAGTTGGTAAATCTATGTATGATAAACCTTTTAAAGGTAGATATTCTACACTATTAACGTAATGCGGGGCAATAAATCTTATTGTCCAACCAGAACCATCACATAATAACATCTAATGAAGATTCAACTGCATGTTTAACATTGCCAACATTCATTATTGTTTCACATTGATTTCTAAAGTATGCAGTTCTCATTTTTATTTTGTCCTTCTCTTATTTCTCTTCCTTCTCGAATGTTATTTTAAGTATCTTCCCATACTTTAAGCCGTGCTGTTCTTGTAATTCTTTTTCTAATATAGAAGATATTAGCTGTCTAGTGTCAGCTAATTGGACTAAACTGTATTTTATACCATGCTTACCTATTCCACTATACAGTACGTGTAGAGTGTATTATCACTAGATCATCCGCAGAGTGGAGATTCCACCCAGGGAATAATTGCAAATTTGTTGCAAAGCATAACCAGCACAAGCAAAGTTTCAGCCAATGGACATCCGGGTTAAACCCGGAAGTCCATTGGCTGAAACATTGCTTGTGTTTTTTGTCGATATGTACAAAATTTGAAAGTTATAGCTTGGGTGATAACTCCACTCCGCGGGTGATTTAGTTACAATCCACTCTCCACGTACTGTATATGAAAAGCCTATGACATAAATTTTAGCTTTACACACCAACCGCGATGAACACGCCAGCAATGGGATTTCAATAGTAAAATTTTACACCTACAGTATAACTACCTCCCCGTTGACCTTTGGTGACGTTGACCTGAATGGAAACTTGTCTAAATTTATCGCACGTCGCCTCGCGAAGAGTGAAATAGAAGGGGCAATTATTTGTTAGGTTTTTAAATGGGTTTAACTCATAACATGCCAAAAATTAACAAACATGCATTGTCTCATGTTAATAAAGCATGCATAACTCGAAATAGTATGTTATTATGTTATTAAAACGAAAAAGGCTCAGTTTCTTTTTTTTTCATTTCGTTTCGGCGATAAAATTGACAGCGGAAGTACCGCCCACCGATGCTCGTGTAAACAAAAACAGATTCGCTCGTATGTACGCCTGGTGGTCAGTAAAATGGAGAAAAAATAATAGCGACTCTTAATAATCTGACGGTCATGGTATAAATAAAATATACCCAAAGTAGCTTGGTGTACCAAATGTTCACCACTCGTGGTGAAGTGGTGTTAACCGCACGCCGAAGGCTCGCGGTTAACACCACTTCACCACCCGCGGTGAACATTTGGTACACCAAGCTACTATGGGTATATTCTATATGTATTTCATATTTAGTCCGTTTATACAATACATATTCCTTTTTACTAATAACTTTTACTTTGAATGATTTTGTACTACCCATTAAGGTTTTTGCTACATCAGAATTAGAGAATTAAATTTCATTATCCTCTTTTCTTCAGTTTCAATATCCTTTTGATTTATTCATCTTTTATTTTCTAAATGCTTTTCAAATTAATTTCCCAATTTGATGAGACCTCTGTGTTTTTCCGTTTCGATATCCTCTTCTAATTCTTTTTTTAATTTATTGATTTCCATTTAATTTATCAGCCTTTTATTTTCAAAATGCTTTCCAAATTCACTCTTCTGTTTAATAGACTTATAGGGAGCTGTTAGTGGTTTCTGTTTAGAAGACTTGTATAATGCTACTTGTGGTTTCAGTTCATCATCCACCTGTTGTTTTAGCTGTGTATTGAATATATGCTGTTTTGCTTCAGTAAACATTCTAATTAGATCTGACTTGCTTAGTCCTTTCCATTTTTTGTGATAATGCTATCAATTTTCGATTTTTCAGAATTGTCTTTCTTTTTATACTATAGTGTTTATCTCTTCAAGTGTTTTTGCTTTTTTCCTTAAAATCCATATTATTACTATTTTACAGTCACTCCTTAGCTGTCCACCCCCATTATACAATCATTAATTTCAAACTTTCAAACTCGCTAAAAAAAATAGTGTGGGGGCGCTCTTAGCTTTATATTCAACTGACTCTCTTTAGAAAGTTAAGTTATGTTAGGAAAGAGGTTAAGTGGTGTTGAAAATTATGTTCTCAGTAAGTTGGGGCGTTCTCTTCGCGGTATGAATAGTTCGAGACCATTGCGATGTGAATTCAAAACCCAGTGATTCATAGATTACTTCATTATCCTAACATTAAAATATTTCACGTTGGTGTGGTTGTATCTTCATGAATAGTGCATTTTTTCGCAAATTAGCTTGTCAAAGGCTGGTATACTGCAAATTACACCTTAAAATTATTCTTTACAAATACGCCTGGCTGGTTTTAAAACTAATTTATTTCAAGCCAAGTTTATTTATGTGAATGACAAATGTTTTTGTTTTCCAATTTGTATCATGTGACTGATTGGAGGAGTGTAAAATTAGTTATCCCTGTGTTTTCCAGGATGTATGGGAATTTACACCAGTTTGAGAACTCATACACTCTGAGGCATAGCCGAAGGGTGTATGAGTTCCCAAACTGGTGCAAATTCCCATACACCCTGGAAAACACAAGGATAACGGATTTATTTCCTAGAAAAAAACTGACAGAAAATTTGTACTTAGTTTCTTAATAAATAAAACCAGACAAATATGGATGTCATTGGAACTGGCTCAATGAGCCAGTTCCAATGACATCCATATCTGTAATATTTTATTGCACATAAATATTAAATTTCCTGTATTTTTATTTTTGTTCTAACATAACTGAGCAGAAGGTATGAATTAATAATTAAAAATTGGTACTTTTTTAACCATATAGACTGCTATTGCATACTCTTGTTTTCACACCGTGGTTAACAGAGGTGTAAAAAAAACACTGTGGATTGCAAGTTACACGGTACGTCTCAGCCATTCAAAACGCAGAATGTTGTTTCATTTGGAAATAATGACGCATAGCTATTTTTGAAGCCTTATGTGTAATAACTTACATGTGGCTCAGTAGGTAGAGGTGCAGGCTGCAAGCCGAGAGGTCCTCGGTTCGAATCCCACCTGCAGCAACAGCGTTGTGTCCTTGGGCAAGAAACTTCATCTCCATTGCCCGCATGGGGGCATGATGACGCCGTGTACTAAGGCGTACTGCACGTCGATGGTGCGCATGTCTTCAACCAATCTAACTCTGCCTGTGCTGCAGTGCGGAGTTACGATGTTGGGGAGCTGGCAGCTGCTCGTCGTTGCTCGGCGATTCTCTCCCGTACTCCAGCCCCCTCCACCAGTAAAATTGTCACGGTTATGCTTAGCCATTGTGCATAAATATGTGACCGTAAACACCAATAAATAAATAAATAAATAAATAAATAAATAATAACTTACATTCCAATGAGGTATAAATTAACAAAGGCTCCAAAAAGGTATAAAGTAACAAAGGCTCCAGTAAGGTATAAATTAACAAAGGCTCCAATAAGGTATAAATTAACAAAGGCTTCAACAAGGTATAAATTAACAAAGGCTCCGATAAGGTATAAATTAACAAAGGCTCCGATAAGGTATAAATTAACAAAGGCTCCAATAGGGTATAAATTGATAAAGGCGTCTCCAATAAGGTATAAATTAACAAAGGCTCACATTTTCATTATTCCTGGTCCAACAGTAATATGCCTGAATCTGGTATTTTAATAGATACCTGTGTTCTTGATGGATCCATGTATGAAAGTTATGTGCTCACAGCAAATGATTTGATTGAAGAACATGTTGAATGGTGGATGACCAGAGTGTCCAATATGATAATCATTTTCGACTCAGTGAATGAACCTTCAACACATTACAGTGCGGGAGAGGTTAATGATTCTTAAACTGACTTGCTAGAGAATGTTCCATATGTCTCTACATCGCTACCAGTACCACGGATTATGTTACCTACTAAAAAGCGGAAAAAGATACGCGCTGCCATAATGTGTACAACGAACTTGAATTTTCTAACAACAGAAAAGAGTATTTTCCAACTGTGATAGATGTACCTAAGGATTCAGCGAGACAGCCAGTAATGGATATGATGCAATGAAATGAAGGTCAAACTAGATGAAACTGACAATTTTACTCCTAGAAATTCTGCACTTATGGGACTCTAGCTTACTGCAGGTTTTGAGAATTTTCAGAAAGATAAGGCTGACGGGAAAATAATATTAAAAACATTTGACTCGTGGCTCGAACATCACTGTCAGATCAAGAAAACATTGAGTACTCATCTGAGGAATGTCTACATTCACACTTCAACGTATCCACAAACGTTATGGTGCATGTGTCCACTACATTCCTTGTTAATAACAAAAAAGTGTTACTGCAATTCCTTTCTTCCGAACGGTAGATAGAAAACTGGAAACATGCCCAATATTGTAGGACATCTGGGGAGTAATAAATACATTTTTTGCAGAACATTTATAGCTAAGGTACAAGTTTAGTCCTATGGATTTGCACACAGATAAGTGCATTTATAGTTATGCCCAGAACGTTTGCTTTAATAAACAAAATAACAAATTATGGATTTCAGTACCCCTTGGAATGACTTTGGAACCATGTATTCCCTACATACTTGTTTCCGACGTGTGCTTAAAGTACAAGTTTAATCCCACGAACTTGCACTCATGTAGGTACAAGTTTATTCTCGTGAACTTGCACTCATTTAGGTACAAGTTTATTCCAGAGAATTTGCACTCATTTAGGTACAAGTTTATTCCCGTGAACTTGCACTCATTTAGGTACAAGTTTATTCCCGTAAACTTGCACTCATTTAGGTACAGGTTTATTCCCGTAAACTTGCACTCATTTAGGAACAGGTTTATTCCCGTGAACTTGCACTCATTTAGGTACAAGTTTATTCCAGAGAACTTGCACTCATTTAGGTACACGGTTATTCCCGTGAACTTGCACTCATTTACGTACAAGCTTATTCCCGTGAACTTGCACTCACTTAGGTAAAAGTTTATTCCCGTAAATTTGCACTCATTCAGGTACAAGTTTATTCCCGTGAACCTGCACCCATTTAGGAACAAGTTTATTCCAGTGAATTTGCACTCATTTAGGTACAAGTATATTCCCGTGAGCCTGCACCCATTTAGGAACAAGTTTATTCCAGTGAATTTGCACTCCTTTAGGTACAATTTGGGGGAGCGATGACTCAGAAGGTAAAGGTGCAGGCTGCAAACTGAGAGGTCCTCGGTTCGAACCCCACCTGCGGCAACCGCGTTGTGTCCTTGAGCAAGACACTTCACCCCCATTGCCCACGTGGGGGCACGATGACGTTGAGTACGAAGGCGTACTGCACGTCGATGGTGCACCTGTCTTCAACCAATGCTAACCCTGCTTGTGTGGAGGTAGTATGTTGTGGAGCAGACAGTTGCTCGCCGTTGCTTGGTGGTTCTCTCCGAAACCTCCGGCTTCCTCCACCCGTAAAACTGTTATGGTTATGATTAGCCATTGTGCAGAAAATATGAGACCTTAAACACCAATAAATAAATAAATAAATAGGTACAAGTTTATTCCAGCGAACTTACATTCATTTAAGTGCAAGTTTATTCCCGTGAACTTGCATTCATTTAGGTACAAGTTTATTGCCGTGGACCTGCACTCATTAGGTTGAGGTTTATTCCAGCGAACTTTCATTCATTTAGGTACAAGTTTATTCCCGGAAACTTGCACTCAATCCATTTATGGAACCATGAATTCCCTGCATACTTTCTCCGATGTGTGCTTGAAGTACAAGTTTAGTCCTGTGAACTTCGCTTGTTACTATTATGGGATGCCTTGAATGCATACCTTGAATATATACCTTGAAGATACAACTGTGTAATAGACGATAAGGGTAAAAGTGCGTCGATGCCCTGCATACTTTTTTGATGTGCGCTTAAACTTTTACCCAACATAACGGCCAAAACCGACTAACGCTATTCACAAAAGTCACCAATTAATTTCATTTTTCTGTCTCAAAAACATAGGTTATGACCACTCTATGGAATGAGCTGGTCGAGATCGTTCCATTGAGGGTTCATAACTTATGTTTTTGAGACAAAAAATGAAAAAAATTAGTTATTCAAGAATTTTGTTTGCAAGTGTCGTCTGCTTTTCATGTTAGGTAAAGGGTTAAAGTTAATGGCATAAAAAGCGTCAAAACCCCCATCATGAATATTACAAAAGTAATCCGGAGTCGGAGCATAGTGAATGGCAAAAGCCGGTAACCGCAGCCGATCACCGATAGTAGAAAATTGATTTCTTCGAGTTTCAACTATTTCAATTTATACATTCGAGCTTCCAGCCACTGAAAATTATGATGGTTATTGGGGGACAGCCCCCCCCCCCCCCCCACACACACACCCTTCCCCCAGTCGCTACGTCCCTGTTGGGGCCGAATCGTTGAGTTCGAAAAGCCATGGGGCCCAATGCCCAGGCAGGCACGAAGAAAATAATACAGGTTTGCATTGGGAATATGTTGTTGAAAATATTCGTACATCTATAAAGTGTTTGCTGTCAAGTTTATTTTCAAATGAAAAGAAATATGATTTTTACGAACCTTTTAAAGAAAATGAATCCGTGGATCCTGATCGAGCAAAATAGAAGGGTTAATGAAGCCAGTGAAAATTATGCGAAAAAGAGAAAAACGACAAGGAATTAAAGAAAAAAAGTTGATTGCGGTGCGATTCTCAAAAAAACATTTAAGCGATTTCACAATAATCTGTGAGTTATCTGTGGCATGGATATTCTATAGCGACTATCCCTTACTCAACGCATACGGTATCAAAATTTATTATTTTAATTAGTTTTTTCAAAAGAAATCAGCAAAACTGGCAAAACTGTAGCAAGTGGCACCTCATTGAAACGAGCTTGACATGCACGTTCCATTGAAGGCTCACATGATATTGTTTTGTTGAAAAGTTTTGAAAAATATTTTTTTAATTGCTCAATTTGAAAATTACGTTGGCGGATGGCTGATTTGATAGGTAAAGGGTTATATAAAAACAAATTATGTTTTGTTATGTAGAAGTAAAAACACATAGTTGCCCCAAAATGAGACACACACATTTATAGTTTCTGTGCCGCACTTCACTTCAAACTTCCCGTCGAACTTGCTCGTGCACTTTTCCCATTTTCCTGGATGGTAAATTAAAGCATAACTGACACCCCTTTTCTCATAATCAGAAGCGATGAACGGCAATAAGTCAAAAGCTTAAACTAAGAATTTTTTTTCAGGTTTAGATGCGGCTCCTGTGATACGTGCTTATACGGCGTCTAAATTTGGAGTTGTTGGATACACCAAAAGCATGGCAGTAAGAATTATTATGTTAATCTTCCCGAACTGATATACCAGGTTTCATCTCAATCAGCTAAAAACCTAGTTTTAAATGGGAAATAAGCCGCTAATTTATAAAAAATAAGTTGACACTATTTTACGGAATCGTAATTTTTATGCAGTTGAAAAAATATTATTTTTAAACAAAAATCAATAAAACCATATCATGTGAAACCTCGTTGGAACGAGCTCGTCGAGCTCGTTCCAACGAGGGATCACATGATATGGTTTTGTTGAATTTTTTGGAAAAATTTCAAAAAATGATATTTAAAATAATAAATTATGATATCGTCCGCGTTGGGTAAAGGGTTAAATAGATAGGTCACAATTTTACTCTATTGATTAAATATTGAGGCTTAATAAGCTGCCTAAAATCATGTTTATTCGGTATAATAGAAATTTATGATACCGAGTAAACATGATTTTAGTCCAAATTTTGAAAGTGAATTATACTGGATAAATATGCTTTAGACTAGACCATCAAACCAATGGTGTGCTCTCTATTTTAAATGAAATTTAAATTGTTTATCATTTTAATCAATTGGTATTCAATTAAAAACTTTTAATTGCATGAAGGTAATACATTACTGTAGCGTAAACAATCAGCACCTCTTCATACAATTTCTCCGGCTTCTATGGAACGTCTTGTTCGCAGCTGGTATCATTTGGATCACACGTAGCAACTCCGATGGTTTCATTCCTCAAACATTACCTCTTCTGTATGACTGATGTCATCATTTTAATTGTCAAAGAGTTCACGAATTCTATATTTAACTGTCATTAACAAAAATAAAAAAGTAAATATGTTGCTTTACAACTGATGGCGAACACATATATCTACTATACCGGTTCATTAGAGCTGGCATCCCCCAATTAGCCTTAATATTGGGGGCTGTCGCACAAACTCCAACTTGATTTAAAGTTGTAAATTTCGAGGAAAGGCAATGACTGTATTTTTTTTTCAATTTGCCAATATGTTCCGCTGAGAAGTTCGTAGATTCACATTCTGTCCAACTGCAGAAGACTGCATTAATAAATTTTATCATCTACATGAAAAGCAGACGACACTTGCAAAAAAAAAAAAATTCTTAAATAACTATTATTTTCATTTTTTGTCTCAAAAACATATGTTATGAACCCTCATTGGAACGAGCTCGTTCCAATGAGGGGTCATAACCTGTGTTTTTGAGACAAAAAATGAAAAAAATAATGAAAATTAACTGGCGATTTTTTAGAATAGCGCTGGCCGGTTTGGGCGTTACGTTAGGTAAAGGGTTAATTAATTTGTACCATAACATGTATTCAAATTTGTCTACAGAGTAGGCCTAACTATTCCAGGCATTTGACTTTCTGGTAAATGGCAGATCCTTAAACTAGAATGAAGGTACCAGCCATAAGTTTACCAATATCAGTATCTCATCAATATCAGCTGATACAAATAATTGTCATGTCACTACAATGGCATCCAACATATGACCCTGGCTGTGAAAAGTGTCATTAAATCCCAGTAAATAAATACTACAATGGCATGATTCTGTCTTTGTGTACCATTACTTGTGAGTGTGGAATACCCCTTCAGCGGGGATTATTTGATTTCAGGAATAACACTTGCAAAACAAAATTCTTGAATTACTAATTTTTTTCATTTTTTTGTCTCAAAAACATTGGTTAGAACGACGAGTCATAACCTATGTTTTTGAGACAAAAACATGACAAAATAATGAAAATAATGAATAATAATAAAGAAAATTAATTGGCAATTTTTGACAATAGCGCTGGCCGGTTTTGGCCGTTACACTGGGTAAAGGGTTAAGACAGAACGCATCGAGAGTCGAGTATGGATAACTGGAATCGACGATCCGATTTGGCGGCACACATGGAATATAAGAAACACTCCAACATGGGTCGATGATTTCTGTCCTTCGTACTCAACCTGAGTTGTGTTCTGTATTAATACCATGATTTAACTTGGATTATGTAAATGAGGCTGATATTTGTAAAGATAAATACCACCTTCAACGGTGAATTTAATTTCTCGTTCGACACCGTTTTGTGTCGAAACATTTCTTTCATGTCGCACACGTCACTCAGATGCGAAATGACCAGTCAGATGCGTTCTTGTATGCCATTCTTGCACGTAATTCGAATTCTACTGCGACAGTTGGTGAAACACAATGTCACTTGTCAAGGCAATAATGCGAAATGTCTGATGGCGTATATGCCTAAGAGCATCGTGTTTTATCATAAATAAAATATGTTCTATCGGGCCAAAAGAATTTGTTAAATAGGGAACCAAAAGGTGCATTTATTCAGAGTAGAGGTGCTCGAGTCACAGAGGTAGCGTTGTGTATTGTATTTCTGTCGTGCCACTGAAGCACCATATGTATCAGTGTGTGGGTGTCCTTATGTGAGTCTGGTCTCCCCTCCCCCACCCCGCCTTCAGTTCGAAATGCTTCCTGTGCCCCAGATGAGTGAATGAAATAAAGACAATTTTCTTTCAAGGTGATATAAAATATGTGAAGCAGGCAATTTTTTTCATTCAAAGGCTGAGAACAAACTTGTTGCCGATACCGAACGACCTCCGAGGAGGAAAGCTTCTCCTCAGGGTGCGTATAGTTATGTTCAATCTCCAAAACAAAAGGAATAATTTGAACCATAATCTCATGCAGTATATTAATGTACTGCCTGTGGAGTTACAGTGAATGAACGTGCGGTAGATGTCGCGCTTATTTACCTAACATTCCTCATTCGCCCATCATTGAACCAGAGCTCTGCAACAGATTCTGCAGTATTGTGGAGAGAAAACTGGACTGAACAGTTCTGGTCAGCACTTTCCGCCGGTTTTCCGGACAAAAATCTTGCTTGATCTCCCCAACCGAAAACCTGCATCTCACAAGCTGTTTTTGTTTGTTTTCTTTCATGGATAATTTTATGATTCATCAGGTAGTTGCATCTAAGCACTTAATTCTACGAACTGCACCTCAGAAGAAATCAGCGACACTTGTCTTTTTCAAATTTCTCGGATGCCATAGAATTAAGAAAGGACGCTGGTTTTGTTTACATTGGCATGGCGGGGGTTCGAACCCACGCCGAGAGAGTTTCCTTCGGCACCAACCGGTTGGTGCCGAAGGAAACTCTCTCGGCGTGGGTTCGAACCCCCGCCATGCCAACGTAGATAATTTTATGGTTTTATATATTTCAAAAAAATTATCGCTGTAAAAGAGAATATAACTTATCGATGTCCGACGGAGAAAATACCCGTTACGTCCATGACAGTATTATTTATTAATTACCCATCGAAAGAGATGAGGTACACGAAGACTACGGTGACTTCAAAAACGGTCTCTTTCGCGATTAAGTCGTCATGTGGGCGCGACACACCAACACCAGAATACAAAATATTGTGAAATAAAGACAAAATGAAAAAAAGTAAGAAAATTATTCTGAGATCCATTTCTCTAGAATTTCTTTTCGACAGGAGATGTTTCAGAGTGTCGTGAAAACGAGAGTGCACAGTGACAGATCACGATCCTAGAACTGTTCTGTGGTCATTTCAGGATCAGGATATTGTTAGGGCTGAAACGGTTGGCTCATTTCCACAACCGACTAACCGATAGCTATAACCGTTCAATGTCCGGTTACATGTGGCCATTATTCAGAGAATATGGGATCACAATTATAGACTGGAAAGCCGTATTCGCAGGAACTATTCCGTAGTGTGTCTACAAATGAAAGTTGTCGAGTACTCGACAACGTTCGTTTGTACATGCTAAGAAATAGTTTCTGCGAGCAGTCAGCACTCACGGAAATTGCCTATCATTGAAGAAGTCTTGAACGCCAAAGTCAATTATTTCTTAATAAAAACACCACGGCTTCGAGATGTAATCTATCCCAAAGGAGAAACGGCAGATTTACTACGTTTTAACCCTGGAATAACGATCACTACCGAGACTTCGGGATAACCAGTTGACTGTTTTTCTAATCGGTTAGGTAGGTAACCGGTTTCAACCCGGTTATCCGGTTAACCATTTCAGTACTAGATATTACATATTCACGATAGGGCCACGGGAATTGAAAATTTCACTTCTAATTCATTCTCGAATGGAGTCTGGTAACATATTCGTGAATCGATTAAACATTATTTTTTCGAATCTAATCGCCTGAATAACAGCGTCCGTGTCACCACGTTATGCAGTAAATGTAGTGATACTTTCAATGTTCAGATATGGACCGATTACAGTAGTTTGCTCAAGAAAAATTCACTCGCTTTTGCTCTGGGTAGTGCAGGGAAAATTGCATGTCGTCCATATGGATAGCACCTTGTTGCACTTTATGTATTCTACAAGAATTCACAGACTTTCTCGCAGCCAAGCTTACATCGAGCACGCGAAAGTTTCATGGATATTCCGTGTTTTCAACTTTTTGTACTGGTAAATTTATTTATTTATTTATTTATTTATTTATTTATTCATTTATTGGCTTTAACGACAATTTCGAAGACGGGTCACCTGATGTCGGACATTTTTATGGGCGGATAAAGACGGAGTACCCGGAAAAAACCACCAACCAGCGGCGAGCAACTGTCATATCCCCCAACGTACTAACTTCACACAAGCAGGTTTAGCATTGGTTGAAGAGAAGTACGCCATTGGCGTGCATTTCGCCTTAGTATATAGCGCCACTGTGCCACCACCTGGGCAATGGAGATTAGTTCCTTGCCCATGAACACAACGCAGTTACTCCTAACAGGGATCGAACAGTAGATCGTTCTATTTGAAGTCCAGAGCTAAATATGCTGCAAAGATAATTACGCCATGTCTACAATGGGATTTCAGCAAACTATGCGGAAATCTGACGGAGATGGACCATTGTGTGAAACGTTCGACACGATCGTTGTACGTCTCGGTCGATTCGATTCGAACGCATGTCCAAGATTCGATAACGAATCAAATCGAATTAGGAGGTCGATTCGAGAATCGATTCAAAAATCGAATGATCGCTAGCTCCTGAACCATGGACAGGAAAGTGTTGAGATATGTGCAATGCAGATTAATCTTTGCTTTATTTAATATATTAACTTTTAAGATATTTTTTGTCACCCTAAAGTCCGTTGGATTAAAACTTAACCCAAATGAATTGGGTTGAGTGAATATGAACCCAATTGGGTTCATATTCACTCAACCCAGGTCATAGGGGTTGATTTGTAACCCAGTTGATTTTAGAGTGTGTGTTTTCTCTTTTAAGATTGACAAGGAGTTGATCGAAGGACATATTCGAATAAATTGTGTCTGTCCAATGATAGTGTCTACACGAATGCGGGCTCGTTTCTTTGAAATCAAGGAATATTCAGCTCTTGCGGCGAAAATCGGGGCAATTACGTATGTACAGGTTCTTTTGTTTTGTCTAGTTCATTGATAATGCAGCTTGAGGTATGGATATGGTTTAGGAAATTAACCCGTTAAACCCTGGTGGTATCTTCCAGGTCAGTTGAATGGCAGCAATTGGTATGAGTCCCTATTCATTATTTGGGGGTAGGCCAGTTAATATTTTCAACGCGCAGCAGTGCGGCTGTACGTTGAAAATATTAATTGGTCTACCCCACACATTCACTCAGCAGCCATCATACTTAATGAAATTATGATGTATTATGTTTCTGGGCCAACAAAGCGGCTGCTCGGGTTTAAAGGGTTAAATGCAAATTGATATTTCTGTTTGACCCTTTGAACACTGGTGATCTCTGTTGCGATATTGGGAAGAGTCCATATTCATTATTTGTGAATAGACTAACGAAAATGTTCAACGTGCAACCATGGGACCCACTTTAATTGCCCCACACATTTACTTAGCATCCATCAAGTGACGAAATCATGGCGTATAATGTTACGACCGGATAAGTGGCCTCTCGGGTTCAAGGAGTTAAGGGGTTATAAGTAGGAATAATGTTGTGTGCGTGTAGTTCGAAAACTAATATTTGAAACCAAGTTTCCCAGTTATAACTTATGTATGTTAATATGAAAACAATATTGAGGATACCAATTTGGTAACCACTCAAAAAAAAAACTACAGGTATTTTTTTTTATTAAATGCATTGCTTATTTTTAAAAAAAAATCTTACGTTTTATTTTCAAATTAATGCAAAGAGATTACTTCGAAAGGGATAAACATTTCAGTTCAAAAGCTATCAGCGGATAGCAACAAACCGCTTTCAGCGACGAGATTGGCCGTCTACAAAACAAAATTGTTTCATCATCTTTAAACTATACACCAGTCGAAAAAAATGATTTAAAAAAAATGAATTATTTATTTTCATGGCTCATTGTTATGATTAAATACTGTGTGTATGTTTTAGCTAATATTTGATTGAACGTTTAGTTTTGCCATCCGCGAGAGCTGGTGTAAACCGTCGCGACTGAACGTCTTTCGAATGAAATATAGATTAGTCGTTCCAAAGCTACGCGTTTGGTGTATCGAGGCTGTTTATAGGGGGGGGGGGGGGGTGTGGACGAGAGGTTCCGCCTTGCTAGCTAGGACCCAACACCGCCTATGTCCTAGACATAAAACAGCTAAATGGACTTTTAAAACATTCACTATTGTGAAACATTCACTGTTGTGACTGATTACTGTGTGTGTTTCGATGTGCATTTCTCAAGGTTTTTTTTCAACTTGAATATTAAAAGATCTGTGCATCGATTCTTTTACTCCTTTTGTTACACATACCAGTAGAAATGAAGAATTTATTTATTGGCATTCGGGCGAAAAAAATGTCTATGGGAATTTTCAGTGTTAAATCGTTTCGCCCAAGTACACGCAACCGTGGATGTACTATGGCAAACAAATGTCTATGGGAATTCCTGTGTTAAATTAGTTAGCCCAAGTTGCATCCCTTACTACTAGCTTCTCAGTCACACACTTCATGGACAGCCTCGAGACAACGAGACAGAGGCTGAGATGCGATTTCTACTACCATCACCATGACACTCGAGAGAGTAGAACATGGCAAGGTTTGGCAAAAGTTTCGCGATTATACGGAGAAAGAGATTTGACTATTACCACCAAGACATTTCTTTCCAGCAAAACTTGCCAACCAACAGGACTATGATCGTGATGGATATATACAAATTTCAAGTCCGTAAAGGGCAATAACTCTGAGAAACAATAGGCAGAGCAACGTCACATAGATATCGACGAGAGATACACTAGCACACCAAATATGACGCCACTCAGCAGTGTATGTTAAAAGTTATAGCCTAAAAAGCAAACACATTTGAAAAACATACCAAGTCCATAATGGGCAATAACTCTGACAAGAATACGGCAAATAATATCTACGTCATCATGCATAAGGCTAGAGAACGATAAGGTGCACTTAAATACCAAAACCGATGTCATTCCACCAAGTATCGTAAAAGTTATCTGGACGCGATGGATATATACGCGTCTGGACGGGTGATACGGAGATACTTTTAGCCACCAGGACATTTAGAAAACTCGTTTGATCATAGCAAACAGACACACATTTGCCATGGAGCTGCTCGTGCGGAGCTTAATAAAAAAAATTCACATACACATGAGAACATATGGAGTATGCAGATAAAGTACAATAGTTTTGCTAATGGACATAGCGTCATTTACCTGGCAAACTTGCAAATGGTAAACATTAATAGAGGATATGGAATGAGTGTTTTTCTCATATAATATTTATGAAACGAGTCTAAGAATTTTCCGTTTTGGCGAGCCAAACGGAAAATTCTGACGAGTTTCGTAAATATTATATGAGAAAAACACTCATTTCATATTCTATTTATCATATGACACACACACGCACAAATTAACCACTTAGTATGACTCTTTAACCCATCATCTAACTTGAGTTGCAGACGGCACTTGGAAAAAACATCCTCGTATAACTAAAAATTCTCATTTTTTGCTTCCAAAACATAGGTTATGACCCCTCATTGGAACGAGCTCATCGAGCTCGTTCCAATGATGGGTCATAACCTATGTTTTGGAAGCAAAAAGTGAAAATATAAAAAAAATGAATGGCGTTTTTCTTGTAGGTAAAAGATTAATACAATATAACCCACCCTAAATATAAACGTAAATTCTCCCTACTGAAATTATGCAAATGTGACCCAGTTGAGTTTTGTTTAGCCAATCTAATTGTCCAGTTTTGAAATTGACCAATGAAAGCTCCCAACTCTAATTATGCAAATTATGAAAATGTGGCCCAGTTGTATTTTGTTCAGCCAATCAAATTGTCTAGTTTTGAAAGTGACCAATGAAATTGACGGTAGGCTTTATTTATCATTGATTAATATGAAAACAAAATATCAAATGTTTTAAAGTGAACAAACGGACGAGTAATATGGTAAGAAGAAATACTGAATAGGAAGTGCGTCTCACAACATATCTTTTTTCAGACAAGAACTGAAAAGACTAGCATAATTAGTTGCCTTTAAATGTAGAACTTTTATATTACTCATGAGAGTGAATGTTTTAAAATTTAATTTAGCTGTTTTAACAGCTGATGAAATGTAATGGTAGTGGCCTTGAAGGTCGTTACCAAATTTAATTCGACTTTTCAACCACAGCAAACCGTGTCGGACATATACGATGTTGGATCGTAGTTCCAGGAGCCTCAGTAATAAGGGATGCAACTTGGGAGAACTAATTTAATACCGAAATTCCATAGACATTTGTTCCATAGTACATCCACAGTCGTGTGTACTTGGGCGAACTGATTTATCACTGAAAATTCTCATAAACATGTTGTCGCCAGAGTGATATCGGCCGATGGCACTCTGGCGAAAAAATGTCTATGGGAATTTTCAGTCTTAAATCAGGTCGCCATAGTGCACACGAAAAGATGGCACTCTGGTGAAAAAATGTCTATGGGAATTTTCAGTGTTAAATCGGTTCGCCCAAGTACACACGACCGTGGATGTACTCTGGCGAACAAATGTCTATGGGAATTTCTGTGTTAAATTAGTCAGCCCAAGTGGCATCCTTTACTACTAGCTTCTCAGCCACACACTTCATAGACAGTCTCGGGACAACGAGCGCCTAGTTGGCAAAACAAAAGTTTCAGTCAAATATTAGCCAAAACATAAGCACAGTAGTTAATCACCAAAATGGATTTACAGGGAAGTATCTCTGTCATCCGCCTACAAACATGTATTTATCAGGTCCAGAGTCCGGCCTGTTGGTTGTTATGTGGTAGTGGGTTCTCTACTCTGTCACGGTAGGTTCACGACTCTGAAAAGTATCTCTCTATCATCCACCAGGTTCCGTGGTGGTAGTCGGATTTCTGTCTCAGTACATTCACAAATCTCTTTTTCGAAAAAATATCTCTATGATCCGCTCAGAAACTTATATATCCATCGCGTTCAGACTCCTGTCGGTTGTCATGTTCCACTCTCCCGAAATGTCTTGGTGGTAGTAGTCGGATCTCTCTCGGGATATTCGAAAATATATTGCCGAAAGTTTGGCATGTTTCGTCCCCCCGAAATGTGGCAGTAGTGGTTGTCAAATCTCTGTCTCAATATGCTCACGAATCTCTTACTAAAGAGTATCTCTATCAACCGCGCTGAAACGTATATATTTATCAAGATCACAGTATTGTTGTATGTCATGTTCCACTCGGTCGCCATGTCGCAGTGGTAATGAGATCTCTGTCTCAGTATGCTTACGAATCTCTTGCTAAAGAGTAACTCTATCATCCGCTAAGAAACGTATATAGAGTACATGGAGAGTGGATTGTAACTAAATCACCCGCAGAGTGGAGTTATCACCCAAGCTATAACTTTCAATTTTTGTACAAATCGACAAAGCCACAAGCAATGTTTCAGCCAATGGACCTCCGGGTTTAACCCGGAGGTCCATTGGCTGAAACTTTGCTTGTGCTGGTTATGCTTTGCAATAAATTTGCAATTATTGCTTGGGTGGAATCTCCACTCTGCGTGTGATCTTGTGATAATACACTCTCCACGTACTGTATCCACCAAGATCACAGTCTTGTTGTATGTCATGTTCTACTCTCCCGAAATGTCGCAGTGGTAATCAGATCTCTGTCTCAGTATGCTCGCGAATCTCTTGCCCGAAAAGTATCTCTCTGTCATCCGCTCAAAAACGTATATATATCCGTCGCGTTAACAGACTTGTTGGTTTTCATATTCTGCTCTCTCGAAATGTGGCAGTAAGTAGTTAGATCTTTGTCTCTGTGTGTTCACGAATCTCTTGCAAAATGTTTGTCATGTCTCGCTCTGACAAACTGTCGTGGTAGTCGGATCTCTTTTTTTATAATACGTTGAAGAATATATCTTGACTGAAAAGTATCCCTATCGTCCGCTCAGAAACGTATGCATCCATCGCCATCACAGACTTGTCGGTTGTTTCGTTCCACGCTCCCGAAATGTAGTGGTAGTAGTAGTCGGATCTCTGTCTCAGTATGTTCACGAAACTCGTGCCAAAAATGAAAATTGGTCATGTTCCACTCTCCCGAAATGTCGGGTGGTGGTAGTCGAATCCCTATCACAGTATGTTCACGAATCTCTTGCCCGAAACTGAAAAGTATCTCTCTATTATCCGCTCAGAAACGTATATTTATACCATGGTTACCTATTCTACTATATATGAAAAACCTATGACATAAATTTTAACTTTAACATGCCAGCAATGGGATTTCAATAGTTAAAATTTACACCTACAATTGAACTACATCCAAGTTGACCTTTGGTGACATCGACCTGAATGTGAACTTGTCTAAATTTATCGCACGTCGCCTCGTGAAGAGGGAAGTGAAAGTTGCAATTGTTTATTACGTTTTTAAATGCATTTCTCCCATAAAACACCACAAATTAACAAACTCACATTGTCTTATGTTAATAAAGCATCCAAAACTCGAATTAGTATGTTATTATGCTATTAAAATGAAAAAAAGGTCCTGTTTCTTTTTCTATTTCTTTTCGGTGATAAAAGTGACAGCGGAAGTATCGCCCACCGATGCTCATGTGGACAAAAACAGATTTACACGTATGTACGTCTGCTGCTCAGTAAAATCGAGAAAAAATAATAGCGACTCTTAATAATCTGACGATCATGGTATAAATAAAATATACCCAAAGTAGTTTGGTGTACCAAATGTTCACCACTCGTGGTGAAGTGGTGTTAACCGTGCGCCAAAGGCTCGCGGTCGTGATGAACATTTGGTACACCAAGCTACTATGGGTATATTCTATATATCCAACACGTCCAGAGTCGGCGGCGTACTGTAGATCCAGCAATTCTGTTGTATGCGAATTCAGTAACAATGTTAATAGACCAGTATTGGAAACACTCGTAACTTGTCATTAGATATCTTTGTCATGTTGAGTTAAAGGTTAGGCCAAACCAATCAGTGTTATATGTAACCAATATTAAACGAGGTTCCAAGACATGTCGCAGTTTATGGGCAAGCTATTCAACCCGTAATGTGTATAATGGTAAGGCGATATCAGTATGCACGTTCAGGCTTGACTCTGCGTTCCTAAACTGTCATATCGCTCAAAACTTCCTGCAATATTTCTTATATTATACACAACTCATCCGTCCAAGAACAGATCGATTTACAATTATCACTATTATTCTCATTTAGCCCTTTACCTAACACGAAAGGCAGACGACACTCGCAAAAAAAGTTCTTGAATAACTCATTTTTGCATCAAAAACATAGGTTGTAACCCTCATTGGAACGAGCCCTACGAGCTCGTTCCAATGAGGGTTCATAAGCTATACTTTTGTGACAAAAATGAAAAAATAATGAAAACTAAATGATGAAAGGCTTAAAATAAAACTACCGAGCAAGGGCAACATTTTTTTTATTCCAAAAAATAACAAAGAATGAAACGCGTCAACATTTTTGCTAACAATGCCAACTTATTAAGTTCATAACAGAGCGGGATTATAGTGAGGTGCTGATCGGGTCCAGTTGTCTCCTCGATATTTTAGCTGGACTCACCTACCTTGCAGGGTTTCTCTAACCTTATTGCAACAATGGGATTCCGTGGAAATATTGCTCACCCGTTAAAAGGGGTAATTCCACGGCGGTCGTACTCTATTATAGCACTCTGTCTATTGCTACATGTATACCGGTGTAACAGGAATGGAAGTCCGTAGGAAAATTAGTCCCTCTGGACTATTATTCCGCGGAATTATAGTCCAAGGTCTAACATTTCTAGGAATAGTAGTCCGCCGGACTACTATTCCTAGAAATGTTAGACCTAGGACTATAATTCCGCGGAATAATAGTCCAGAGGGACTAACGTTCCTACGGACTTCCATTCCTTTTACACCGGCCTTATAGTAAAATATGAACAGGAGACGTTACAGATTATAGACTTAAAAATTAAAAAGGAATCAAAAAAACAAAAAAAAAAACAACTGAGATAACTGATATAACTACATATTACACCAGCCAGATAGATTACCCGATGGTTTTCTGTGGTATACAAACTTTGTTTTAGTGGTAAATTAGGACCTGGTAACGATTGCGTGGGGTGGGTGTCCTCTAAGATGGGCAACATGGGCGCAGACAATAAGCTGCACCTGACTTTATGTCCATGTTACGGCCATGATTAGCCGTTATGCAGAGATTTATAACCTTAATCATCAATAAATAAGTAAATAAATAAACAAACAATCGAAACGTCATACCTAGGGTGCTAGGACTGGGGAATACATCGACAAAAATGGTCAAAAGTCATCCCGTATTAATTCAATATACCGGCACTGACGGTGTATTAATTGCATTGTCCACAATGTTGTTTTTATCCCAAAAGTCGTAGTTTGAATCCAGCAAATTGACACTTTTGGAAATCTGTTTTCTGTTCAGACCATTGGAAAGCGGGCGGAATTGTTAATGCGCCTCAAAATGTGGGAGGTCAACAATAATCT
This sequence comes from Pictodentalium vernedei, assembly GCA_031216915.1. Lineage (NCBI taxonomy): Eukaryota > Metazoa > Mollusca > Scaphopoda > Dentaliida > Dentaliidae > Pictodentalium > Pictodentalium vernedei. The sequence continues at coordinate 89,487,416 of CM062297.1, read as the reverse complement.
TCTTGGTGATCAATGAGGTGTTGTAGGCTGCTCCTCAGTATTAGATGTGGTAAACTTGCCTGTTTGGTTGGACCCCGGAAGTGATGTCATGTCATGTGATCCAGTTACGTCATGTTTAGATGTCGTGGTAGCCCTGTGAGCAGCCATCTTGTGAAGTCATCTCTCTAGTGATACATGATCTTGGAGTGCGTGCGCAGCGCGTCTCGTTGGGCAGATACGTGTTTCGTCGTCCATTTTGTAGACGGGCCGCCATCTTTGTTTCCATGGTAGCGCGTGATTGCTATGTGACTCAAAACCTTTTTAAAGAAAATGAGTTAGTTTGGTGGGTGTGTTCCATTTAACAGGAGTGAATATAATTACCACAAACAACCCGACAATCCCTCCAAACCACCTAACACAAATTTATTTGGTTCGGATGCCCCCATTGTAGGTTTATAAGAGTAGGACGTAGTATCATATGACGCGTTCCTTTGTATAGGAGTCGATCTAATTACCCAAATAGAACTGACAATTTTACCAAATCACGAAAAGCAGTTTATTTGGCTCGGATTCCCACAGACGTATCCTTTTTCAACAATTAGATGCGTCCCTTGGTATAAGAGTTTTTTTATTGGTTCGGATTTTCCCAAAATAAAGTAGAATTACCACAAACTACCCGACAACGGGTTTACGAGTTCGGATTCTTTCAGAATCCTCGTTTTGTTCTGTCTATTCCCTTATTTCTATTGTTCGGATTCCTGTAGTATCCTCGTTTTTCTACATATGTATCTATAAGCTATGTTATGAGTTCCCCGATCTCCCTATAAAGTATTCTGTTTTCTCTAGATGTGTTTATGTGCTAGTGCCCAATGTGTACACATTACTGGAAGCACAAAGGTACATGCTGGATGCGCCAATCTGTGATTGTGTGTACAATGTGCGCTCATAACATGCAGCACATAAGCACATACGACTGAAAGGAATCCTTTAACCACAGTCATATCCTAAAAAGGAATTCTATAGGGATTATGTAAAAGGGAATTCATAAGTAGGCTGCCGTAAGTGGGATTCCAAGCTCCTATACATCTCGTGGCAGTCATATTATCGGATTCTATCTTGTCTTTATCTATTTGTCCTATAATTTTCCACCATTGTAGTTTACTAATACTCTAGAGTTCTACCACCCTTACATCTTTGTACAGTTACTACCTTGTACCATTACTATTGACTTGTAGTACCATTATAAGCTTAGTAACTACTCCCGATTCTGTCTCGACATCTACACCGGACCAAATCTAGTCTCAATCAGAGCACCCCATTCCTCTTAGCCTGTATCAGTCTATACAATGCCCAGACCTAGTGCAAGCTAGGGATATAAAAAAAAAACTATATTTTGATCGTACCGAGATGTGCTTGTCCTTTATCTTGGATGTGCCGATATATGCTTGTGTGCTTGAGCACAACGTGCACACATCACATAGGCACATACGGGTATTTTATTTGAGGATAGTTATGACATGGTAATGTATCCATTTAGAATACCTTTCGAAGATACCTTCTACATCATACTTATCTGAGTATATCTACTTGAAGACAGTTATGCCTCCTGGTGCCTGTTTGGTCCGGCCTTCTAGGCCACCCCAAGACCTTCATAGGCCTTAAACCACCACCGATGACTCGTCCATAGTCACCAACATCTGTCCTATGATTTTACAGGCACACTAAGACCCATATATTGCTATGGGGATGACGTTACAAGATGGCCGCGCACCATGGCAACCAAACATGACGTAACTAGACCGCATAATATTACATCATTTTTGGGGTATGCATGGTCCATCCAAACAGCCACGTTTATCGCATCTGCTACCACTCTCTTCTTGCATAGCATCACTACTCGTCCGCTTTTGTAAACAAATGGATGCCCAAATGAAAGTTTAATGAAAACAGGAAACGCTTCGCAACCTTGTATGGTAAATACGTTAGGGGACGTTTATTTGGCCAATACACATGGGGCTCAAGGAGAACAAAATTAGGCTTGGATAAAGTCTCGCCAAATATTGTTGCCACCTCGCCTAATGTGACACCATATACGCCAACGGAACATACCGTATCGTATAATTCAAATACAGTACTGTGATCCAAAAAGCGGGTTTTCTTTGGGTCGGTCGAAAAGCGATCCACTGCGTCAAAGAACAGAACGTATTGGAATAGTATAATATACCTAGAAGGCACTCGACTCAAAGGCAAACCGACGTTTTCTGAGTGCAAATGCGTAATTTTGCAACAACGTGACCTTAACGTTTGACATTCAGATGTCAATAGCCCAGACACCAGCCCATGGATCCAGTTTTAATGAATTTAATGTTTGTTACCTTGACCTCTGACCTACAAATTCTATAGATATCACGCCTTAAGTACCAACCATTTCGTAAGGAATAATACCGTTTTTCCTTGCTTTCAGCGTAAAGAGACAAACACGTCCACGATGTCTGAGAAATGTAACCTTGATTATTTGACCACTGACATCTAAAGCCGCGGGTGTCGGATGTTATCAAGTACCATTTCACCCTGGTTCTATTATCTTTTCGGGTGCGAAAGCAACTTTAAATACCTTCTGAAACAATAAACTAGGTGTTTAAGATGTACAGGTTGTAAGTAAGGTACCAACCTCACTGTCGACATTTCATGAATGTGAACAACCTATCCCATGCTGTAATACCTCACTGCTACGCGGATAGGTGTCAAATGTGCATTTTGTTCACTGAACAGACGACAGCGTGGGTAAGCCAGTTAATAACCTCTCTGCCAGTATTTCATGAATTTGAACAACCTATCGGCTCGGCGTCACCGAACGCACGGGACAGGCTGTTCAAATGCATGAAATACCTTCAAACACGATTGGTAACTATTACATTTTCTTCCAATAAGTTTTTGAATGGACTTACGACCTTGACCTTTGCAAACTGGCTTCCACAATCACGAGTGTTGTGATTTCCGTACATTTACAATTTACCGCTAAGAGCAAAAGTTTCCAGACTTTTACTTGCACAGTTCTGGTACCCAGTGTGGTTATAAAAACGGGATCGGTTTCTTTCTAAAGGGCGCAAACAGATAGACACATTTCTCTGCCCTTCTATTGCCTAGCGAGCATTTTTATTTTTCGAGGGGTGGAGGTGATATAACCAAGGCCTTTATATATTTGTTTATTTATTTATTTATTGTTGCTTAACGCCACATCAGCAGCTAAGGCTATATCGTGGCGAGAAAACTACTTAAACAACAAGTGTCAAGTATGAATTAAAATTAATTGAATAAAATATGAAATAATCACAACAAAACCTAAAATCAGGAGCAGTTGAAAAAGTAATAACTAAGGTTACAAAAAACAGAATATTTATAAAATCAACCTGTTGACATTTAGACTTGTAGAGTCTACGTTAAAAGAATAAAAACAAGTTTAAAATTTATTAAAAAGGTTGATTTCTTTCAAAAATGAGATTATTTTATGCGGGCACGTATGGTAAAATAAATCTCGTAGAGATTGAACTGTAAAAAATTGCCTTCTAACAAGATTAAAATCAGAACAATTTAAGAGAATGTGCTCCACTGACAACACCTGCTGACATGGAACACATTCTGGTCGCATATTACCCTCTAACAGAAAGGAATGTGTAAGTCGTGTGTGACCAATATGACACCGTGTCAAAATAACATGATCTTTTCTACAAAGGTTACTGGATGGGTAGTGATCAGAAATAGTTGGTCGGAAGCGATGGAGCTTGTTATTAGTTGCCCCATCCCATTCCGCCTGCCACATAGATTTGATGTAACTACTAATATGAGGCTTAAACTCACTGAAAGGGATCTTAAAATCAGAGAGAGGCTTTGTTAAAGCCTGTTTTGCCGCACTGTCTGCTTTGGTGTTACCAGCGATACCTACATGTCCGGGTGACCAGCAAAACACGATATCATATTGGTCAGACATGAGAGTTGTTAACTTCTCACGAAGTTCCAAAATGAGAGGGTTCTTCAACTTGGGGTTGAGTAAAGCAAGTAAAGAGGAAAGAGAGTCGAAGAAGATGATCGACTCTCTTTCCTGTGCATTCTCGATGTGCGCAAGTGCGAGTTGAATAGCTTTAACTTCAGCTGTGAAAATAGAACTCTGATTCGGTATTCTGATTGAGGCGACATGATCACCAGCAACAGCAGCTGATGATACCCTGTCACCATCTTTAGATCCATCTGTATAGATCCTTGTATATGCACTATACCTTGACTTTATTTCGGCATATTTTTGTTTGAACTGCAAGGAATTGGTATCAGATTTTTTGGAAGAAGCAAGGTCCAAAATAATTGTAGGTTTTTTAAGATGCCAAGGAGGAATATGTGATTTACAAGTTTTCTTTTATAGAATCAGAATCAATTTTGGCAGACTCCATATGGGGTTTAATTCTAATTCCCAATGGAGGAATGTGTTTCTGGTGGCGGTTATAAAATTCAGCATTTTGAGGGTCTGAAACACAATTATAAGCAGGATTTGAAGGATTGGCCAAAAGTTTAGACACATACTGGAGAGATAATTTAATTCTACGCTTCTCAAGAGAAGGCTCCTCTGCTTCAACTAGCATCGAGTCTACTGGGGATGTTCGAAAGGCCCCTAGACTAATTCTAATACCACTATTAATGAATTAATTGCATCAAGGGGTTTGAGATATGATTTCCTTGCAGAACCATAAACTATACAACCGTAATCTAACTTTGATCGAACAAGTGATCTATACAGATGGAGCAAAGTTTTTTGGTCAGCACCCCAATCGGTGCCACCAACAACCTTCAGTAGGTTCAGTGCTCTCTTACATTTAACTTTTAGTTGTTTTTATGTGGGAAGTGAAATTCAGTTTGTTGTCAAACAACAAACCTAAGAATTTCACTTCCTTAACAACTTTAATAGGACTGCCATCAATTTTCAGCTCCGGATCGAGGTGATGTTTCCGGAGTTTGCAAAAATGAACGTAATTCGTTTTTGTCTTTGAAAATTTAAAACCATTTTCGATAGCCCATTTTTGAATCCTATTTAAACACAGCTGAAGTTTGCGCTCTATAGCATTCATCTTTTTGCTGCTGTAGCAGATCAAAAAGTCATCGACATACAATGACGAATCTACCATATTCTCAATTGCGTCGATGATGCTATTAATCTTAATTGAAAAGAGGGTAACGGATAAAATACTACCCTGAGGGACCCCCAATTCCTGCTCGTGAGGATCAGATAACGTTGACCCAACACGAACCTGAAACTGGCGATCCTTTAAAAAGTTTTCAATAAAAAGAGGCATACGCCCTCTCAACCCCATGTTAAAAAGATCTTTTAAAATCCCATACGTCCACGTTGTGTCATATGCCTTTTCCAGGTCAAAGAAGATGGCGACCACATGTTCTTTTCGGGCGAAGGCATTTCTTATAAACGTTTCTAATCTGACCAAATGATCCACAGTACTTCTCTGGTCTCTGAAACGACACTGAACATTCACAAGTAGATTGTTCGATTCCAGAAACCAGACAAGTCGATCATTGATCATCCTTTCCATGGTTTTACACAGACAACTTGTTAAAGCGATAGGCCTATAATTACTTGGGTTGCTGTGATCTTTATCAGGCTTTGGAATGGGAATTACAGTAGCATTATGCCAAGATGGTGGAAACTGGCCAGTCACCCATATGTCATTGAAAACTGACAGTAAAAGTTCAAGTGATGGTTGTGGCAGATGCTTTAAAATTTTGTAATGTTTTTCATCGGGTCCGGTGGCAGTATCCTTTGCTCTATGCAAAGAGTTATTTAACTCTTCCATAGAGAAAGGTTCATTATAATCTTCTAAATTGTCGGAGGTAAATTTGAGCTTTTGTTTTTCTTGCTGTTTTTTAATTTTGAGAAATTCTGGATTACAGTTTTCAGACGACGAATATTTCGAAAATGTGGAAGCCAATTTGTTTGAAATTTCTTTTTTTGATGTGATAAGCGTGTTGTTGTCTTTGTACTGTTGATTTGGTTTCTTTGCCTTTAATTTTTTTAATTTTTTTAATCATTTTCCAAATTTTGTTGATGGGGGTGTTTTAGTTAAGTTTAGAAACATAAGTTTCCCAAGAATTTTTCTTTTTTTGTTTTATTAGTCGTCTTGTTTTTGCCCGATTTATACGTAATTTATCTAAATTATTTGTAGATGGTGATTTGTTAAATTCCCGTTCAGTTTTCTTGCGATCCTTTATAGCCTGTTTACATTCGTTATCAAACCATGGTTTGGTGAAACGTTTAGGATTTGTCGAGGTTTTAGGAATGACTTGGCTTGCAATGTCAAGTAACTCTGTTGTAAAATGTTCAATCTGGTCAGCACTTTCACTAAATTTCTCCAATGTGAGACGTTCAGAACAGAGCAAGATGAAGGTCTCCCAGTCAGCCTTTTTAAAGCTCCACTGGGGCACCCTCCCATCCTCTGCCGGAACCACACTCTCCAACACAACCGGAAAGTGGTCACTCCCGCACAAGTCGCCTTCCACCTTCCAAGAATAATCGAGAAAGAGGGAAGAGCTTGCAATTGAAAGATAAATTGAAGTATAAGAACCAGATGCGGGGTGCAGATAAGTGTCCGACCCATCTTTGAACAAGCACAAGTCATATTTTGTAATAAACTCTTCCACAGTTTTTCCTTTTACATCCTCTTGACTGCAGGAATTACCCCAAAGGGGGTTATGAGCGTTAAAATCACCCAACAAAATGTATGGAGTTGGGAGCTGTTGGACCAGTAGTTCAAGATCATTCAGTTGTAGGGCTTTACTTGGTGAAACATAAATAGAACAAAGTGTAACTGTCTTCTCTAAAGTTAGGCGTACCGCCACAGCCTGTAAATTTGTATTCAAAGGTACAGATCTGTGAATGATATCGTTTCTAACTAAAACAGATGTTCCACGAATATGAAGGTCATTACCTTCTGCCCAGGCATTATACGAAGTATAATGCTTAAAAGCTGAATGATCCTGAGCCTCGGGTTTCTTTAAAAGAGTTTCCTGCAGGCAAAAAGCTGCAGGTTTATATTTTTGGCTTAAAAGGCCCAGTTCATTAAAATTTGCTCTAAAACCTCGACAATTCCACTGTATAAAACTCTCTTTGAGTGTATTATCCATGTTTGAGAGGTGATTTTGAAGGTGGACGTATGGGCGAAATTGCCCCAGTGTTTCTTTTTGGTGATGTTTTACGTGGGAACTTACTACCCTGTGAACTATTTTGGCGCACTTTGGAAGAAAACGTGTCGTCAATGCACTCATCGACTGACATGTCTTCGATGCCGTCAAACATGTTGCTCGTGACAACATTTTGAAGGCGTTTAGGTAGTCTATCAGGCTCCTGTTTCTGTTTCTCCTTTTTCTTTGTGTCTTTTGCTTGTTGTCGTCTCTGACTCAGATTTTGTTGGGATCTTTGTTGTGCGTCTGGTTTAGATTTGTTTGACTTATCATTCTTTTCCCTATTTGTGTTTTGTTGTGCTTTACGTTCCAATTGATGCATGTGTTTTGTTTGGTCTGGGTTTTGTCTGGCGTTTGGGATTTTCTCAGTTGTTTGTGTAGTTGTATTTGTTTGTGTGGACGATGATTCTGTCTGGTCTATTGTGAAGGATTTCACTAAGGATAGGATTGTTCCTGTGAGCCACGTGTATTCAGTTTTTGGCATTCTGCTGACTTTGTTGCTAATTTTTGTGATACTTTTGTAGCATATGACAGCGAAGAAGTATTCATACCGGGCATTGATGCTACAATTTCTCTTGCCTCTTTGAAACTAATTTGCTTTTCGCATTTTATTTTTTGTATTTTCTTCTCTTTTTTCCAAATGGGGCAGTCCTTCGAAGCCGCTACATGGCTACCCTGGCAATTGCAACATCTAACGGCATTAGTACAAGGGTCTTGGTGTTCTTGACCACATTTGAAGCAAATAGTTTTCCCCCTACAATTGTTTTGTCCGTGACCAAACTTCTGGCATTTGAAACATCGAAGTGGATTTGGGATATACAAATCCACTTTGATGTTCATAAAACCAACTTTTATAGATTTAGGCGGCTGAGAGGAATCAAATGTAAGAATATATGTGTTTGTTTGTATTGTGGACCCATCTTTTTTAATTTCAATTTTTTTACCGTCGTTGACACCTTGTGATTCAAGTTCTTTCCTGATTCGAGTACATCCATGCCCGCTAGCTCCCTTGTTCTAACCACACCCTTGCTGATATTCAGGGTTCTGTGTGGGAACGTATTCACATCCATATCTGCCAATCTATGAGTGTTTAGTAAATTTTTCGCTTGTATTTCTTTCTGACATTCTACAAGTAATGCACCGGACCTAAGTTTTTTAACATTTTTAACGGTGCCAGCGATTGCCTTGATAGCCTTCTCCAATGCAAAGGGATTAATGTTGGAGGCCTTTTTGCTCTCGTCAGCCGCGTAAATGATAATAAATTTTGGCCAGTTGTTGGAATTTGAAACGTTCTGATCTGAGTCAGAATCAGAGTCAATAGAAAAATCTCGACCACGTTTCTGTTTTTTGTTTTGTGTGTAATCCATGTTTTTTGTTTTAGTCGTTCATTGCTCCGGCTCCCACCCACCACGGAGTCCAACAAGGGGTAGGGTTACTGCTATGCAGTGAACCCATCGGGTTGCCGGTATTCCCACATACCTGGTATGGAGCAATATACTCAGCCAGTGTTGATACCGAAGTATGCCACTGGCTGATTGGCTCGTGTGTGGAAGTGCCATGTCTTCAGATGGCGATCATCCAACCAATCACTTTATAAAACACCGTAATGAAGGTCACCACGTGAAACTGAAACAAACAGCGCAGCAAAACTAAGTATTTGATTAAAATATGTGTTTAAAAGCAGTACACAATGGCAATTACGATAAATGATTAAACGAAATGACTGATTGAATGACCACCAAATGCCCCCCGACGTGACACCCAGTACTTTTTGGGGTGGGGGCTCCCGATTGGCCAGAACGGACCATCCGACCATCCTTCTACTCCCGAAATTGGGGCCAAAGCAGTGTGTTGGACATTATCTGAAAAAATGGAGACCAGGGCCAAACAGAGTTTACGACCTGATCTCCATCCTTGGAGACTGCCCTAACCGGGGCCACGAGTCCTCAACTGCCAGGATTCCTTCTTCCGGGGCCTTCGGAACGCACCTCACGGGAGAACAAGGTGCCTGCAAGATGGAATTAGCAGGATTAACCATTTTGGTCCGGGGCTGCGTATTTTACATATTTCGCAGCGAACCAACTCAATTGAGCAAACCTGCTAATTAAAAACCAGAAAACCTGACCAATTGAGCAGGCCGTCCTCTATCCGCCACCTGAGGACCCGCCTAGTAGGGGATGATCAAACCCCCCTAGGCAAGGCCTTTATATTCGACCAGACTCACTCCGGTAGCCAATGACCCCAAAATTACGGGAGTGTTCCCGAATGTACGGCTTAACACACAGTATGGATTGTTTGTTACGCTTTCTTTTCCAGTTTTGTTAAAATGATTCAGCCTCGAAAGGTCTACAGATTTGTATACATTTGCTTTACGCAATGGCAGTCTCAAACATATGGCTTTACAGTTATTTCTAGGCAAGTCTTGGCTGCCTGTTGAGGCAACAAAGACTTGCCAAGAGGTATCTGCAAAGGTTCTTGTGATTTAACTTCGAGTTTACCCAGAGAGTGCACGCTGGGACACCTGTTCTGCTGCAGTAAAGAGTGATCAGTTGTTATAAGTACAGCATATTGTTAACGATAATAGATATTCTGGTCACCAGTACAGACTGGAGAAACCCGGAAATTGCATTCCATGCAGTTAATATTGAAAAAGAACCCCGTTTCGTCAGTGAAGTTGAAACACAGGTACCTTGGCAAGTATGCGATATCCCCAAATGAGACCAGTCTATACAGTTAAAACTAGAAGTCCTGTCACGAATAGTGCGCTTATCTAGGCTTAATTGCGCGTTGGAATTGCGCGCAATTGCCATATCGAATGGCATCCAAAGCACGGCAGGTTCTCTTGGTTACTCATGGCAAACACATGCAATGTTTCTGCCAATGGACCTCCGGGTTACCCGGAGGTCCACTGGCAGAAACATTGCTTGTGCACAGGCCAAATGTACAGAATTTGACAGCTTTACTTGGGCCATAACGCGTATATTAACGCGCATATCAACGTACTATTTGTGCGCATTTCATGACATGACTTTTAGTTTTAACTATAGTCCTGTATACTTACGTTCATCAGTCATTACTTATTCTTTCCCGATTCGCGGATCAACATATTGTCTACTAAACCCTTTGAACTCTGGTGGCTTCTTCCATGCGCGTCCAATGACAAGTGAACGAGTCCATATTCATTATTTTGGGGTAAACCAATTATTATACCATGATTACCTACTCTACTGTACATAAGGAGCCTATGACATAACGTTTGGCTTTCCATACCAACCGTGGCGAACACGCCAGCAATGGGATTTCAATAGTTAAAATTTACACCTTCAGTTGAACTGGCCCACTGTATGAGATAGCATCATCAAATTCACCCTCTGGGGACCTCATTCTGCAAATGTCAGACTGCTTATTTTCAGGCCTGATTAGCTTATTGTTTGCAAGGCACTATAAAAATAATGGTTCTCAGTTACAAAGGGGCACTCTCCAATAAATTGTTACAAACAATTATTTATGAATAAAATCTTGCTAAACTAAAGCTCGGCTTGCTGGTGTCATGGTATCTTTGAAAAGAAAATCGCCTTTCAAAAATAATTTAACACCCTACCAGATTATCTAGTATTTTTCCCCCTACTGCATGTGTAACATATGTGTGTCCCGGCTGAGATTGCAGGGAGAGGCAGATGTTTCTCCCCCACTGCATGTGTAACATACGTGTGTCCCGGGTGTGGCCCAGCTGTCTACAGTGGGTGCCCTTTACAGGGACTGATCAGGACTATTTAAAATACGCTCTAGGCTTGGAGCCTATTTTTTCAATTCATGCGCCATATTTCAATTTACGGAGTCACACGGCTGTTTGTAACACACACTGCAAGTATGTAATAGCTCTCATCATTTTCATTTAGTACACTATAGCAAACATTAATCTTCACTGTGGTTTCTGATCAAGTCTTGGCTGCCTATTTAGGCAGCCAAGACTTGATCAGAAACCACAGTGAAGATTAATGCTTGGTAATTAAGACTTGAAGTATTAACTTAAGCACTCTACAACAATGATAAATGATAATAATATATATAATACATGTAAGAGTGTCTCTCTCGATTATCCATCGAAAGAATATAAAAATATGATCTGAGAAGTTACGCGCCGAGAAGCCTATTTCTGAGATTTAAGAGCCAGGTCCTGATGTTTCAGAATCAAATACGCACTGGCGCATGCCCAGGTCGGTCCCTGGGAATTACATCCAAGTTGACCTTTGGTGACCTCGACTTGAATGCAGACTTGTCTACATTTATCATTTGTCGCCTCGTGAAGAGTGAAATGAAACCGGCAATTATTTTTTTACGTTTTTAAATAAGTTTGCCTCATAAGATACCAAAAATTAACAAACATACGTTATCTCATGTTAATAAACCATCCATAACTCGAAATAGTATGTTATTATGTTATGAATATGAAAAAGGTCCCGTAATTTGCGCGTTTCATTTTCTATTTAGTTTCGGCGATAAAATAGCCAACGGAGGTACCGCCCATGTAAACAGACACAGAATCGCGCGTGTGGATATTGATTTATTTGACATTTAAACACTGATTAATCTGACGGGGGGGGGGGGGGGGGGGGGCGTGGCCGGTTGGTCCTTTGGCGCGCGGTTAACACCACTTCACTACGAGTGTTGAATATCTGGTACACAAAGTTGCTATGGGTATATTCTATATATATTTGCAACACGCAGCCTTGGGGCTGCACGTTAAAAAGATAATTTATAGGGGAGCTTTTTATAAACATTCATATTACTTTTTGGGTTTTTACAGGCCATCTTACGTTGCAGGGGGATTTATACGGCTTATTGAAGACGACTCAATGAACGGGGTTGCACTTAAAATCACTGACCAGTTTGGATACGAATCCTTTTGAGTCCAAATGCTGGAATGAGAGAGAAACAGAAAAGAGATGAGTGGATTTTCTACACGCACCATGGTGATTGGTTTTTGATCCAACAAGCATATATATATTCTAGGCAGAAAACATAAAAACACTTTAACTTGATGGACGCTCGGGCTGCACACAGGGCCCCACGATTTGAAACGTTGATACTACGTTTTGTGCTTTAAATGTACTTGTAACAGTGGCAGTGGCAAGTGAAACTCGGATTAGTATGGGTAATGGCACTGGTGCAGATGCTGTTTATACTTATATAGTGAAACTTAAATTCAGTCTTCATTTTCAGAATTACTTATGCACAATTTCCACCCGAACTACAGTTAAAACTGGAAGTCCTGTAACGAACTGTGCGCTTATCTAGGCTTAATTGCGCGTAGGAATTGCGCGCAATTGCAATATCGAATGACATCCAAAGCACGGCAGGTTCTCCTGGTTACTCATAGCAAGCACAGGCAATGTCTCTGCCTATCGACCCCCGGGTAACCCGTAGGTCCATTGGCTGAAACATTGTTTGAGCACAGGCCATACGTACAGAATTCCGTAGCCTTCCTATGGTCATAACGCGTAGATTAACACGCCGATCGACGTGCTATTTGTGCGCATTTCATGGCAGGACTTCTGATTTTAACTGTTTTTGTATGGCGAGTCGACGTCGGTAACTTATGTAAATCTATATTCTTGTGATTCGAAAGGAAACGAATCTGGTGTTTAATGTTTGTTGAAGCATGCCAGGAGATCGATAAAGTGAAGGGCAATTACTCAGCATTATATGTTTGTTTTTCAAGAATTTAGAAATGGCGGATCGTTTCTTTACTCAACCCCTTCCTTAGAAAATACTCATTTTCGGCAAGTTTCTTATTACAAAGCTGATTTTGCAAAAGCAAATGAAATGATAAGTCAAAAGGATTGTAAAACAGTAATTGGAAATAATAAAGATAGCAGTATATCTTTTTTGTGGAAGTAATGAATGACAGGCTCCCCAAATCAACAGTCTAAATTCGTCCCAATGACAAACCTTGGTTTAGTTCCGAACTCCGACTCGAACTATTCTAAGTGTCTTGGAAGAAAAGCTCTAAAAATTTAACATTAGCATTCGTACAAGTATTCTTGAAAAAGAGTGAAAGAACATGCACAACAAATCTATGACGATAAAGTGCCTTTGAAATTGTGCAACGCTCCCACTCCGCGGGATGTACTCGATAAAACTGATGATGACGTAATCCCACCCCTGTATCAAGGTAACAGTTCCGATCCGCTCGATCTAACTCCTGACGACTTAAAAAAAAGCTACACTTTTAAATAGAAAAATTATCCAAAACAGCACTATCAACGGAAATCCGCAGCTCCCGCCAATCGTAAAACCACGATACCCTGCCAACCATCCATTTCAACATACAGGACGTTATCGAGGTTATCAAATCGTTAAATACAAACCAACTCATGGTATTTAGGTATAGAGCTGCATTTGTCTTCAAGTTGGCTTCTCTTCTCTTTTCTTCCTTCCAATTCTTCTCTTCTTCTTCTCTTGTCTTTCTCATGGTTCGTAACTATATTATTATTCTGTTTCCTATTTTACTTCTTTTTTCTTTTTACTTCCTTTCTATATGCCTTATTTCTCTCAACATGCAGTTTTGAGCAATATCTTTTATTCGCTTACTAACAGTAATAGCATCTTTCTCATGTAATTTGGAGACATAAAGGAGACGACCAAAATAAGCACTGTGCTTTCTGTCGAATCCCTTCACTTTTGGGCATATCATATTCACTATATACTGACTACCAAGTTCTATGTTGTTTTAGTTTTGTTTTGTATAAAATGATGTATGCATGTATACAGATATTTTCAATAAATATTGTTTAAACTAAACAAACTCATGGTCAAGACGAGATTGGTATAAGAATCCAAAAGGGGACAGTTGAATTGATCGCCGTACCGCGGAGAGAACTCTTTCAAAAAGGTTTCGTTACTGGAATATATCCGGACGAATGGAAGAAAGCCAAGGTAATAACTATTTTCAAGAAACTTGATCCGCAGCAATTATAGGCTGATTCCGCTTTTACCTTTACTAGGGATAATTTGTGAAAAAGTTCTACTCATATTGGTTTTTGCCTATTTTAATCTGAGCAATCTTCTCCATAACTTTCAGTCTGGGTTTATTCCTGGCCACAGCACTACTGTTCAACTTTTAGAACTCTGCCATTCTCTGTGTCAGTCACTGAATAATCGATTCGTGACTTGTACTATTTTCGGTAAAAATTCGACAGTGTTTGAGAGGTTATGGCACAAAGAACTTCTCATTAATTTAGGATATGACGGCATATCAGCTCTTCTGTTTACAGGGTTCGAAAGCAATCTACAAAAATCAAAAGCAAAGAGTTTTCATGAACAACATCAGTTTCATTCTCCTTATCTCAAAATACAGGCCGGAGTTCCCTAAAGATCTGTCTTTATCCTTCCGTGTTTCTAGTATACATAAATGATATCGCAGGCGCCATAGAGTCCTCTGCAAGATTATTCGCGGATGACACATGCCGAACCCAAATGAAAATTATGATCTAACAGGTTTGCTAAATTACTATCTGGCCACAATCCATTCTTGGTTACTAAAGCGGTTGGTGTCCTTCAACCAACCCCAAAACAAAGGTTTTGCTCTTTTCTGGAATTTCCTACATCAGTCCCCCAGATTTGATTTTTAATAATACTCCTATAAATTTATCTAATTCACATAAACAATTTGACCTCATACTGCAATCAAATCTAAAATGGGATTGCCATATCCTCATCATATAGGAAAGGAACCGGATCGTGATGGCACAGTGGTTATGGCATTGAACTTCAAACTGAAATGTCACCGGTTCAATCCCCTCCAGTGGTACCTGTCGTGTGTCCCTGGGCAAGGCACTTCGTCCCGATTGCCCACGTGGGGGGTGGGGCATGGGTCATGGTGGCGGTGTGTACTAATGCGAACTGCATGTCGACGGCGCACTTGCCTTCAACCAATGCTAACCCTGCTTGCGCCGTTGGTCTGTGGTTCTCTCCGTGTACTCCGGTTTTTCTCCATCCGTAAAACAGGTGGACTGTTAGTTAGTATTCTCGCTTTGTTCACACCAACTTTTCTTTTCATTGATCGAGACAACGTGTATTAGCCTATGTTTAAAATAATAAATTTGTCGTGTGTACAAAAAGTTGATTTGACAACAGTGATAGACAGTACAATCGCTGTGGATTGGTTGAAATCCACGAGTGGGCGGTGACCTCCACGCATGGGTTTACCAGGTAATAAAAATCATCACCAGCAGATTTTTAATTAATGAAGCACCGGGTTGTAGCCGATGCTTCATTAATTAAATGTTTGATGATTATTCTTATAATTAGTAGTTAGAATCTAACATTATTTCTGATATGGGATGACCCTGCCCCTGGCTGCCAAAAGTGTCGTTAAATCCCAACAAATAAATGAATATATAAAATATTATTTCGTCCTTGGAAATACTGCCCACCAGTGGAAAGTGGCCAGTCTCCAACGGCCGCACTGTAAGCTATGCTTCTTAGACAATTTCAATGCATGAGTTTACTAGGTAATAAAAATCACCATCAGCAAATTTTAATTAATGAAAGACCGCGTTGTATCATTCCACGGCGGCCGTACTGTAAATGACGTAGACTTCGGTCGTGTAAGTGTGCATTATAAAACAAACCCTCTGCATTAAATTATAACTACTGTCGTCTTATCGGAATATGAAAGTGTCATGTTGGTTGCCATTGTGTCAAATGGACTCGACAATTTCCCAAAGTCACCAAAAACTACCGAAACGGACCAGCGAGGCTGCAATCTTCGATGAAACTTGCTTCCTATGGTACCTAAAGTCCTGTAATACGACCTAGATGTCTTCAAACGATATGTTCGATGTAATGGAAGTAGACCTAATTACCAAAATCAACACCGATATTCACTGAAAAGCATGGACACGGTCTTTACTAAGTTCGGATTTCCCCGGAGTTTTCTTTATAACCGCCGCACACAGTGCTGTTATGTGTATCTTCAGTTGAATAAGAGTATATAGACGCGACACGTACCTAGCATCAACAACATCCTAGAAGGTTCGGAAACGAGCTCCATTTAGTTCGGATTCTACCCAGAGGTACGTACTACCATGATGTGTGATCCATTGAACTGGAGTATTATTGCTGGGTCGGATTCTACTAAAATCCTTGTTTTTTTCTGTTCTCTCTAAACTAACTCTGGACCCGTTTTACCTACAATATGACTTCATCCTACCATGAACTACCTATTCCGATTTTTTCATTTGTGTTTGTATGCTAGTAGACAATGTGCCCACAGCACGGGTGGACAATGTTTCAACGGACGCAATAATATTACATTACAAACACTAATTATAGGAATAATCATCAAAACATTAATTAATGAAGTACAATTTGGTGCTTTATTAATTACAGTTTTGCTAATAATGATTTTTATTACCAGGTAAACACATGTGAACATCACTGCCTATGCGTGGATTACATCCAGTCAACGGCGGATGTGCTGTATGTCTGCGTGCTAATACACGATGTGTTACAGGCTGCCTACATCGCATTCTACGTAACATAGACCTCGAATATTTGCTAGTGCACAATCTGTGTACACATGTGCGCGTGATGGGTGTGCCTATTTGTGCCTGTTTGGAAGTATCAGTGTGTGCACAACACACGGCCACATACGGGTATTGGAGGATACCTATGACGGGGTGATGTTCTATTTGATGAACTATTGGAGGGCACCTTTCGGGGGTACTTATCGGAGGACTTATAGTTATGGCTGCTAGATCATCTAATGACCCTTATAATTCCATAGCTTCCAGCCCATTGCCATTGGCTCGTCTACGGTCACGGGTCATTAGAATGTGTCCTAAGACCGGCTTTCTTCTCTTTCCTCACCCATGCTTGTAGTTTAGCTATAGCTCTCTGCCCGATGACCAGCTTCCATTGTATTTTGTCTAGTACTTCATTTGCTTATCACAACTCCTGGCTTCTGCCAATACCATCCCCAGTCTAAACATTGGCTTCTATTACTGCTGTCCCCTTTTAGTTGCCACTACCAGTCTTTCCATCCCTAGTCTACATATGCACTAACACTATCAGTCGTTTGGTATCTGGGGAGAGAAAATAGCATTGAGAGCAGGGACTGGAACAAACATTTCCCGGAAAATTCGAATCTTGTCGACCGTCTTGAAATAGACATTGCTCAGAAGACTCGAATCTTACCGAGCAAATGAGCTATCGAGTAACTGCCCGCAAGAGAAGCGCCTCGTTAGAACAGCCGTTGTACAGTAAAGCCGCCATGGATTGATAGTACGCCACGCGTTGGCGGTGATATCCACGCATGAGTTTACCAGGAAATAAAAATCATCAGCAATAATGAAGCATTCGGTTCTATCTATTGACTAAAATGAATTTTTTGATTTGATTGGTTGATAGATACGTGGTATGAGACCATATTCATTGAAACCCATGATACGTCCGCCCAGCCACTGACAAATTTCCCATACCCAGTGGAAGCCTCGCTCCGAAATCTACAAATTGTCCATACCCCGTAGAAGACGCGTCATTCCAGTTTTACAGTGTACATGTAATATATTTTAATTTTTTATCTCTAAAATATAGTTCATGACCCCTTATTGGAATGAGCTTGTCGAGTGCCCTCCAATGTGGGGTTCATGGGATTCATAAGCTAAGTTTTTGAGACGAAAAAGAAAAAAAGAAATTCAATAATTTTTTTTATACTAGTCATATCGGCATATTTTCACAAAAACTCTTTTGCACATAAATTCCACAGAAACCTGTATGGCTCAACAATGGAAGATAAAAGATCTCATGCTGTGTGTGTTCACACATGAAATAGATTGTACTTCTAAAACGGCTGGCTTCGGGTAGGTAAAAACCCGTACCACGTGATCAGACACGGGGTAACTAATAGTATCCGGTGCTTCATTAATTAAATTTTTGATAATTATTGCTATAACTGGTGTTTGTAATCTAATATTATAGTACCCCCGTCGTGGAATGGTAAAACACCGCGCGTGGGCACTGTTGCACACGGTGCTTTTTTCGGTCAATAATGAGTATTTTTTTAGCAAATATGCAATAAAAGAAGCAGCAGGTCGTACGGTGCTTCATTCATTGAACATTTGATGGTGATCCAATTGTTTTATGTTGGAGATTCCCTGTAAACGCGTGCATGGAAATATTTCCACTCGTGGATGTTGACCTTTCCTCGCATGACCGTATCGTATTGCGTCCGTGGAAATACTGCCCACCCGTGGGCCCTGTATACCTTGGACTTGGGGTTGTAAGTATCCTCATGTTATGATCCTCCATTACTTATCTTCTAGAATTCATTCTGTTACGCTATGTCAGAATGTCGTGCTTGTCATCCCATGCTGGGTAATCCAGGTAATCGGGAGGTCCATTGGCAGAAACATTCATTCATTGAACATTTGATGGTGATCCAATTGTTTTATGTTGGAGATTCCCTGTAAACGCGTGCATGGAAATATTTCCACTCGTGGATGTTGACCTTTCCTCGCATGACCGTATCGTATTGCGTCCGTGGAAATACTGCCCACCCGTGGGCCCTGTATACCTTGGACTTTGGGGTTGTAAGTATCCTCATGTTATGATCCTCCATTACTTATCTTCTAGAATGTATTCTGTTACGCTACGTCAGAATGTCGTGCTTGTCATCCCATGCTGGGTAATCCAGGTAATAGGGAGGTCCATTGGCAGAAACATTGCCTGTGTTTGCTATGAGTGACCAGAAGAACCTGCCGGGCTTTGAATGCCATTCGATATGGCAATTGCGCGCAATTCCTACGCGCAATTAAGCCTAGATAAGCGCACAGTTTGTGACAGGACTTCTAGTCTTAACTGTATGTACAGAATGTGACAGCCTTACTATGGCCATAACGCGTAGATTAATGCGCAGATCGACGTGCTGTTTCTGCGCACTTCATGACAGGACTTCTAGTTTTAACTGTAGAAGAGTTGAATAGCAATAAAATCAACTGCGCAATAGTTCAGATGCTCGGACGACTCATCGTAATAAAGACTCATCAAGGAAACTGGAAGAAAATAGGGCATAGCTGATTCTAGTGATGGCTGTCGCATTTAAATAAGTCTAAATAGGCCGGGAGCCAGTAAGGGCTATCATGCTCCCCACCCCCCCCCCCCCCCCACCCCCCCCCCCTAGACATTTTTTCACAGTAACTAAGTTGTTCGGGAGGGTCAACCGAATGATAATTGCCAATGTTCCCCCCCCCCAAAAAAAAACCCTCTTTTGAACTACCTGTATTTTCACTGTTTCCATGGTAACCCCTACATCCAAGTATAAAAAACGTATATCCAATGATCTCATCATATCTCTGTAAATTTCTGACATGAATGGTACCAAAATGAAGTTGAGACATGTGTCCATCAAAGGAGAATGTTATCAAGGCAATCAACTGATTTGCGGTCTCATGAATATTAATTAGACTGTGAAAATTGGAAAAAAATGTTTTAAAAAACTGACATTATTTAACTTTAAAGGAGTTTTGACGCACCACCTGGGTCTCCAGAAGCAACTGAATAGCTTAAAAATATCAGATAAATATCTTATGGATGAACCACTTTACTGTGGATGATATGTTTTCCACTAATTTGCATATTTCCTAGTGTAACCTGGTTGTACAGTATATAGTGATCCCAGAATGACAGTATATTTATTCATTAATTTTATTATTTTTCTGCCATTTTATTAGATAAAATAAACCAGATGGCACCTACTTGTACACTTAAAACTAGAAGTCCTGTCATGAAATGCGCATAAATAGCACGTCGATCTGCGCGTTAATTCACGCGTTATGTCCATAGTAAGGCTATCAAATTCTGTACATATGGCCTGTGCACAAGCAATGTTTCAGCCAATGGCCCTCCGGGTAACCCGGAGGTCCACTGGCAGAAACATTGCATATGTTTGCTGTGAGTAACCAGGAGAACTTGCCGTGCTTTGGATGTCATTCGATATGGCAATTGCGCGCAATTCCTACGCGCAATTAAGCCGAGATAAGCGCACAGTTCGTGACAGGACTTCTAGTTTTAACTGTAGCTAAAATGCTTGGCCCTTTCTTCCTGATTATTTCAATAATCTTACATATTTCAGCCTTGAGTATGTGTTCATTCATTAAACAAGTCATGCAAATCATGTTCATTATCTGACTCATCCTCATCCTCAGCTTCAAGGGTAGATTCCGGAATGTCAACCATCTTTGGGGGGGGGAGTATATCTCCAACAATCCATAGAGGTTCAAGTGCTCCATCAATAAATGTCCATCCATGAGCCTCTGAAACTGTAGGAATATCTGGATCAGCTGTTTGTGAACTCTTCCAAATTGCTACCTGATAGTTAACTCGCTTAATGTGCTGAATCAGGCAGTGTTTACAAGGGGGCAATGTCCCCAAACGGATGTTGCGCAGTGCATCTGTTGGTTTATCTTCACACTTTTCTTTTATCTTGAAAAGTCGGAGCTCATTAACAGATCGGAATCTAAAACCACCATATATCACACAAGTAAATTCTTCTAGTCCACTTATCATCCGAGACATTCCAGGAATTTCCTAGACTTGCTAGTAAACTAGTGAACCTTGATCTCTTCTCCAGGGTCTTGATTGGAGTTGCATGCCCTCTCCCTTTGAATGCATTCGTTGAGTCACAGCCACAAAAAGCATGGAGGCCAAGAAGAGTGTTCTTCTGTATATGCCCTAGCAATATCTGTCATGTCATTCAGTTTTCTATTGTTTCCCGACCCATTATCGAACAATAAAGTAATACTGTCCGGGGTTCTCACTTGAATAGTCTTGTAGCCCTTTTCCTTTCCATACATGCTGTAAAACACAGCCCTAGTATCAGTCTCTTCTTGATTTGACTACAAAACATCAACTTTCACTTTTTCTGTTGTTCTGCCATCTCCAGAAGTGTAAAGATACCCCTCCCCTTCAACTATAAGAACAATATTTCTCCCTTGCAGTTTCTTAGCATAAGAATCATTACTCCATGATTTACACATAACTTCCACTAGCTGCTTTTTGTTATCTGCATTTGTCAAAAACGATTTCCAATCTGCTGGCTTCTTGGTGTTTTCTCCTTGTACCCGAAGTTTCTCGGCACAACCACGTCTTGATCTCTTCAAATTCTTGACTGAATTCTCTTTATACATGTCTGTACTAAAAATAACATCAACTTTTTGAGGCTTCATATTGAAAAGTTTCTCAGATATCTGTTTGAAATTGCTTGGAACTTCTTTTAGAGAATGAAACAGAGCATTCCCATCTTCGATTACTAAAATACTTCCAGGTGGCATTTCTACTAAGTCTATGCCTTGTATTAAGTATCTGAGTCCCCTTGATTTGTCAGTTTTTGCCAAGCAGCCATCAGCAGTGCCAATACTGAAAGGAACTGGAGTGAGAGAATATTTCATCAGACCTCCCATATCTATCTGCATTTCTGGTTTTTGTGATTGCATTAATAACTGTATCGCAACATTCCCTTGTTGCCTGTATTCCACCACTTTATTTTTTGAAGACCTCAGTTTCATCCGTTTTATAGGTTCGAAGAAGTTCGTGTGTGTCTTCAGCCTTTATGTTATGAATGTCTCTTTGGCTTCTTTGCCACGTGTCTCAGCTTTAAGGATGTCATTTTCATTATTTACGGGAACACGGGCACCAGAAGAAACACAATACAGATGATCTATGTCATCAACAGAGAATGGATCGATAAACCCCTTAATGGCATCAATTGTCCCGCAGACTTCTTTTTCACTTCTATAATTTCTGCAGGGCGGAGATCTCTGTGCCAGGTACCCGATTCTGACTCACTTAACATATCTGCCATATTTAATGTTGCCTCCACATACTTTGATCTTTCATATGAGTTGTGCGTACCCAGCGCTGATATGCATTGTAATTTCCAGCGATCACTGAAATACCTGAACTACTTCCGCCAGCTCTACTGTGACTCTTAGAATGTCTCATGAACGTTTCTTTGTCTTATCTACAGCACAACGGTTTCCGGGAATGAAAGACCTTGCAACACGTATTGCTCCTCTCTCTAGTAGCTCCCTTGCTCCTGGATGAGACCCTTCTATATTGGTTAAGAATATGGAAACGAAGGTGAGGTACCTTGCATAGTTTTGGCCATCAAAACTAAAAAAAATATCTGACATTTAATTTGGACAGTCTGCATACAATAGAACGTCATTGGTCTTAACTGCTCGTACTCGAGACAGCACAAGCCAGATATGATCCATATATGTCACCCAAAATTTAGCAGTTTTTTCCAGGTTTTCCTTCACAAACTTTCATTCTGTATGCTATATACTTTTCAATATGACCAATTACATGTTCACTCAAAACTTCTTCCATCTTCCAGCACCACTTTAGATGGGAACTTAGTTAGGTTCTTCAGCGTTTCCTGAGAAGACTCCAATAGTTCATCAAATACATTCTCCATATTTTAATGAATTAAATAGTGCTCGAGTAGAATCCTCTCCAGACTTTCCAACAAGGTTTTGTGACAGTGCATTGCCCTTCCATAATGTTTTCCGCTCAATACTCCCTGAAATGAACCACTTCCAATCAAGCCTGATTCTAACATTATGTCCGACAGACCAGAACCAGATATTTTCTTTCCAACCATCCTCGGGTATGCACAAATCAAATGGAATGTACCAATCAAAACAATATGGTTATTGTACTTAGCAGGATTGTTCCAGATAAGAGGCAGAGCCTTCATACAAACTCCGAGGTCAAATGTTATAACTATGTATGTTTGCCCTACTTCTTTTGTAGCATCTTCTGCATAACGTAAGCACTCCTGGACTGTTCTATACTCTGTAATCGGGTGGTTGATAACTGGAAAATAATCAATGGTTGTCAGCTTGCTCGGTTTAGTTTCAGTAGTAGAGACTAAGCCTGCCCAACCAGCTACTTCTTGGCCATGAGGAGATCTATCTTTTCTGAGGAACACCCAAGTCATGTTACTAACAGAAGATACTTTCACTGATCCATCACTGCCAGGGTAGATCTCATTTTTAACTGTATAGCCAGGACTCTTTCGTTGGCCAACAAAGCAGTTAGGAAGCTCATCGCGGATTGGTAAACTCAGTGAACGCTCTTTACTTCGTGGTATTGCTGGTATTACAGACACAGTACCACAATGGTTTTCTTGATCAACAGCAGTGAGTACTTCTTGCATCATTATACCATGAGCAGTGTGAATAGAGATACTGCCTGAAATAGTATTCACCAGCTGATCAAAATTGTCGAACTTTGAATGGAAGAGTGATGGGACGTTGGGTCCTCTTATAATCTGGCGTGTGAGAAACGAAGATGTCTCTTCTAAAGCTAAAGCTATAGCAGTCTCTAGCTCCACCGAGAATAAATAACTTTCACAATGACCGAGCCGGTTTAAAAGTGTTGCAAGCTGCTTACTCCTGTACATATTACGTAAAGTCATAGCAACAAGGATATGCTTAGGCAACTTCCATTCTCCTTTTGTGACTGCTCTACAGATATCCTGGCCAACCGAATTAACAAGTCTGTTCATTTGCATGGAGGCATCGGATGATTTTCCAGAAAAAAACAAGAGCCAGGAAACTATCTAGGTCTGATGGAATCACTTGTCAATTATTTACATATTCAGCAGTCGGAGGCCATCTCAAATCATCAGACTGACTGAAAGCACTTAGAATAGAGTTACGCAGAAACAAGGCTGATTCGGTCAAAATGTTTTTGCTCGCAAGCACAAATGCACTCTTAACTGCAGTTTCCAGTTTCATTTTCGCATTGTACACCAACTGTGATGTGAACTTCCCTTTGTGTCTGGTCTGCAGAATGCTATCTCTTCATTAAAACTAGTTTCTAGTTTGCACTTCAATTTTCTACTCTGACACTCGGGGTCATTGAACTCTGTGTCCTTTAGAACCCTTCTGTAAGTGTCAAACAAGTCAGTCAACTTCAGAACATTTTTCTCATGCACTCTTTCTTCTGCAACTCTCATTTTCACCTCCTTGAATGCACTCTCATGTGCATCCTCAAGTCTTTGTTGATATACTTTTGCTTCTGTGTCTGAACTTTTCCAGCTCTTAGGATCTATCACATACTTTCTCCTGCAGCTAGGGTGAAAATGAGGCAAATAAATCATGACCTCTGATTCCGATCAACAGTTTTTCATCATTTTTCATCTATGCACACTCAAGAACAGTTTTCCATGCATCAGAATGAAACTTTTGTGTATTTTCTGTTGTCCAACATCCAGACTTAACACCCACTGCACCTAATTTGTTACAAAATATGCAGTCTTTAGTATATGATCGCCTGATGCATTTCTGACTCTCCTTGTTGAGTCAGTTGATGTCCCTGCAGTGGGCTCAGAATCCTTCAACCTGTCAATGTTTTTAGTGAAGTGCTGATAGCAATCGCGATGGTAACCATGGTCCTCCCCTGAGCTAGTTGGAATTTATTCACATGTTGATTCCATTCTCTGCTTGGAACCAGGAGGTTGAGATAGGCGTAGATCACGTATTCCATGCAGATGTTTAAGTCTCTCTGTTGGATCCCTTGTTTCCAGTAAGAATGTGAATGTATCACACTTTGATCCATCATAGTGGAGAATGCATACAGTTAAAACTAGAAGTCCTGTCATGAAATGCGCACAAATAGAACGTTGATATGCGCGTTAATGAACGCGTTAAGACCCAAGTAAAGCTATCAAATTATGTACGTATGGCCTGTGCACAAGTAATGTTTTCAGCCAATGGACCTCCGGGTAACCCGGAGGTCCATTGGCAGAAACATTGCATGTGTTTGCTATGAGTAACCAAGAGAACCTGCCGTGTTTTGGATGCCATTTGATATGACAATTGCGCGCAATTCCAACGCACAATTAAGCATAGATAAGCGCACTATTCGTGACAGGACTTCTAGTTTTAACTGTACTTGTTTCTTCTTTGAATCGGATGCAAAAACTTCTGTTCTATCTTTCCGTTTTCTTGATTTTCTTCTTTCCTTATCCATCATGAATCAATCAATTTTAGAAAATTGTAAATCACAGTGTAATGCCAAAGTTTGTCACAAAATTTAGTCATTTTATTACTTTCTCATTATATTAATCAATATACAGATAAGATGATCGTCCCCAAATAATCAGGAAGAAAGGGCCAAGCATTTTAGCTACAGTTAAAACTAGAAGTCCTGTCACGAACTGTGCGCTTATCTAGGCTCCATTGCGCGTAGGAATTGCCATATCGAATGACATCCAAAGCACGGCAAGTTCTCCTGGTTACTCACAGCAAACATATGCAATTTTTCTGCCAATGGACCTCCGGGTTACCCGGAGGGCCATTGGCTGAAACATTGCTTGTGCACAGGCCATATGTACAGAATTTTATAGCCTTACTATGGACATAACGCGTGAATTAACGCGCAGATCGACGTGCTATTTATGCGCATTTCGTGACAGGACTTCTAGTTTCAAGTGCACAAGTAGGTGCCATCTGGTTTATTTTATCTAAAAAAGTGGCAGAAAAAATAATAAAATTAATGAATACATATACTGTCATTCTGGCATCACTATATACTGTACAACCAGGTTATACTAGGAAATATGCAAATTAGTGGAAAACATATCATCCACAGTAAAGTGGTTCATCCATAAGATATTTATCTGATATTTTTAAGCTATTCAGTTGCTTCTGGAGACCCAGGTGGTGCGTCAAAACTCCTTTAAAGTTAAATAATGTCAGTTTTCTAAAACATTTTTTCCAATTTTCACAGTATAATTAATATTCATGAGAATGCAAATCAGTTGATTGCCTTGATAATATTCTCTTTTGATGGACACATGTCTCAACTTCATTTTGGTACCATTCATGTCAGTTTGTCTGAGAAGTTTACAGAAATATGATGAGATCATTGGATATACATGTTTTTATACTTGGATGTAGGGAGGTACCATGGAAACTGTGAAAATACATGTAGTTCAAAAGGGTTTTTTTGGGAACATTGGCAATTATCATTCGGTTGACCCTCCCGTACAACATAATTACTGTGAAAAAATGTCCAGAGGGGAGGGAGGGGGGGGAGGGGGGGGGCATGGTAGCCATTACTGGCTTCCGGCCTATAAAAGCAACAAGACTCATTTAGGTGTTGTTGGTGCGTAAATACGAAACGATGATGCACCGTCGTATGATCATTATCTCAAGGCGGTAGCCACACAATGCCATGGTTCCTCTGACTTACCCTTTTGTGCTTGGGTGTTTGGTTACAATATGCCCCAGAACATAGAGGACACGCAGACGCACGCGCACACAAGGGCATTGGATGACAAGCACGACATTTTGACGTAGTGTAACAGAATAAATTCTAGAAGATAAGTAACGGAGGATCATAATATAACCCGCGGTGCCTCTTTTACCCCTCCGAAATGATACACCCCATTAAAGAAAAGATTCCCTCGGTTAATTGCAAGACTGTTCATCGTGCTGTCTTCATGTCAAAGCAGCGAAAATGAATAGTCTTAATTAACGCGTGTGCAGATAATACGTTTCAACATGTCGCGGTAATTCTAATCAACACCCTGTACGTCGAATGAATAACAAGCTAATAGTAATCTTTCGGTAACAATAGAAATAAATGATTCAAGTTTCCTATAAATATGCATATAGCTAGTTCAAAGAGGGACGGAGAAATATGGGCTGATAGGCCGCACAGAAAATTCTGTTACATAGTTGTGTATTCCTGTAGGCTTGCCATTCTGGACAGCATGTATACGGTTATAGGAACCGCAAGAGTGGAAGACCGGCAGATTTAAGTTAAGTATTTTATTATAATTTGGAATATGTTTTATGAGAGAATATTATAATTGTTTATTCTTACTGAGGTTTAACGACACTTTAACAGGGGTATTATATATCAGTCGAAGTACGTAATATTAAATTTTACTGAAGTCACGTTACACAAGTATATTAAGATGCGGATGGTTAATAATTAAATGAAACAATAACCTGCGGAATTTCATAAACGGGCCCTACTTAATTCCGGCCCCGATATCTTCTCACGAATACGAATTTGGGAAATATAAGCTTACCATAGTTATTAGTGCATATTTGTATTATTTACGGAGTGTGACTAGTCATATGATTTAAGATGTATTGTAATATTGGGATAATTTATATAAATATTGAGTTGTAAATATATATATCTGATCCATAATTGTTGACCCGTCTTATCGTTAGTGTATAAGCCCTGCGTGACCCACACGATGGCCTGTAGATGGGAGCTAAAGCCTATATCAGCTGAGGGGTAATGCGTTCCAATCAGAATTACCGACATAGTGGGACCCCAGTCGTGCCGTCAACTTTAATGTATCCCATAACCCCCTGCAGGTCAGCTTTCTCCCATTAGTAGACATTTCTCTCCGAACATTACACGGTGTTCCATGAGCAATATCTCTTAACCGGAAAGAGCTGGTCTGATCCCAAGCTTGCCAAGCACCCACCGTGCGGGTAGATTCCCATCGGTCATATTTGGTGGAGAAAATCCGGCTTCATTCATCTTTTTAGCTTGCATTTTTGCAGTTCTCGAGTAAATTGTCAAAATAAGGCAGAATGAGATTGGCCATTGATACCAAACTTCTCGCAAGATGTTATACCAACACACAAATCCTGTTTGGAAAAAAATTATAATCAGATAGGTGAAAATGCAACCTGGGACGCAATATATCACGAATTACTGAAATATGACGATCAATCTGTTATTCATAAATATTCCAACACGTTGGGTGAAATGGAACGTCGATATTTATCTGTATTCATGGAAGTGCCATCATGAACACGGAAACGGAACACAGACACAGAATGGTTGTCTACATCGGTATTTTATTTGACATATTCAAGCGCGTAGTTCCGAACAACCGTTCCAGTAATTGTCCACCTATCCAATTCATTTCCCACTCCCAGGTCTCAAACGTTCCAGCACATCCACTCACTCCTGAACACCAAAACCATAGGCCCATGAGTAACCGTGAAAGGCTAGACGCCGAAATGAATTTCCGACGGTCAAAGCACCGTCCATTTCTAGGTAGAAGGCGTCGACTTCCTTTATGTCGTCACATGTGTGGAATAAATGTTCATGATGCATCAAAATGTCACGTCAGAAATTACAGGTGCGATACTTGTAAAAGAATCGGCCACATGTAAGTTTAACAGGGTACCGGTCCTGACCACTTCTGTAAGTGCTGAATTAACTGGAAATAAGGTAGATATAAGGCAAGAGAACGTGTACACATGAATGTCTGCATTGATCGACACAGGAGCCAGTCGATCGTGTATATCCAAAAAATATACTACAATCAACTGATCTGAGGAACAAAGTGGAAATTCACCCTCCCAGCATTAAGCTATTGACAGGTGTAAATGGAAACTTACTCAGAGTTTTAGGGGAAACTACTTTTCATCTCTCCCTGGGTAGATTAGATTTAATTCAAGATTTTCTGATTTTGGAGAAAATGCCTGCAAATATTACTCTAGGTATGGATTGTCTTACACAAAACAAAGCCAATATTCATATTCCTCACAAAACTATCATACTGCAAGATGGTATGACACATGCGCCAGTAAACAATGTCGAAGAACAAACTAACTGTACATATAACGTCAGAGAGCAAGTGGACATCACTTTGGTACCCCGCAGTGAAACAATTGTGCCAGTGTGTGTAGATCCAGACAGCATTGCTACTTCAATAGGTATTATAGAGCCCGATGTGAATTTGGTGAGCAACTTGCATATCATGAGCGCACGAACGCTCGTTGAAGTGATTAATAATAAGGCTGTTTCCAAGGTGCTCAACCCAACTAATTCCCATGTTAAGTTGAAGTCTTCACATGTTCTCGGTTGTTTTCAGCACGTCAGCCCTAAGGATATTTTACACACTGTTGAGGAAAGTAATGTCAGTTCTGAAGCGTCGGTGAATTATATAGGTCGAAATGGCCCTGGTAATTGTGAAAAATATTTTGCTGACGCTGAGTCTCTTGGTATCGACTTGTCACATGCAGATTTATCAGCAATTCAAAAACAAGAAATAATGGTACTACTTGGTAGGAATGGGGGGGGGGGGGGGGGATTGCTTCGCTAAGGATTTCTCAGAACTTGGTAAAACTAACATTTACAGTCATAAAATAGATACAGGTATTCTTCCCCAGTGAAACGTCGATTTTATAGGGCGTCTCCAGCCATGAAGGCTGAGATTAGCAAGCAGATTGACGAACTTGAAAAATATGGCATTAATGAACCGTCAGTTTCGGAATGGATGTTTCCAGTTGTAATGGTCAGGAAAAAGGATAATTCATTTATGTTTACGGTCGATTACAGGCAACTGAATGCCTTGACTAAGCCAATCTCATACCCCCTCCCTCGCGTGGACGATGTCATAGACACAATTGCAAATCAAAGGCTACAATCTTCTCTTGTCTTGACATGTTTTCAGGGTATTTTCAAATAGATTTCGATCGGGTTTCTAGGCACAAAACCGCATTTGTTACTCATAGAGGTGTCCATCAGTTCAAAAGACTTCCCATGGGATTAATGAAGAGCGCTTCAATTTCCAGTTAGTCATGGCCGAGGTTCTTCGAGATTACAATGGCATTCATATTTATGTTACGTAGATGATCTGCTTGTGTTTTCTGTGTCTTTTGAGGAACATCTCAAACACCTGTCGCAATTGTTTGAAGCCTTGCGCAACGCCAGTCTCAAGTTGAAGCCTTTTAAATGTGAGTTTGCAGCAACGAAAATACACTATTTGGGATATGTTCTTTTTAAGGATGGTATTTCAGTTGACACTTCTAAAACGGACGCTGTGTGCTCGTTTCCTAGACCGAAAAATGTCAAAGATATCCGAGCTTTTCTGGGCCTCTGTAATTATTATCGGCGGTTCGTGTTCAATTTTGCCAAAAAAGCAGCACCCCTCACTTATCTTCTTAAAAATAATGTATCTTTTCAGTGGACTGCAGAATGTGAAAAGGCCTTCAAAACTATGAAATAAGCCTTGACGACCCCTCTCGTACTGGCATTCCCGGATTTCAACAAATGATTTTTCTTATATACAGATGCATCAGGCTTTTCTATTGGTTATATACTCGGTCAGTTGGACGAAAACGGTAAGGAAGTAGTAGTTTCATATGGCGGTAGGTCGCTTACACACGCAGAACAAAAATTTGGTATTACAGGCGCGAATGTCTCGCGATAGTTGAAGGTATTAAACAATAGCATGTTTATTTAGCAAATGGTAAATTTACTGTAATAACGGATCATGTTGCAAATTCTTATTTAAAACACCTTAAACAATGTAGTGGCAGGTTAGGCAGATGGTCACTTAAACTGCAAGGGTATAACTTAGAAATTATTCATAAGGCAGGTAAATAGCCTTTAAACGCCGATGTTCTTTCGCGACGAGAATATCGGAAAACTAAAAATATGGCAATTGACGAAAATCCACAGGCACCCATAATGACTACAGGTACCGTAAATAAACAAACAACTTCCAAGACTCAAACGGAAGAGGTAATCCAACAGCGTGACCCTTTAGAATCTACAGTACGCGTCGCAGAGGTATCTGGGGCCGATATCAGACTCGCGCAAACAACAGACGCGGACGTTAATGTTTTTATCGAATATTTGGAAGATAGAAAATTGCCGGAAGACAACAAAGAAGCCAGAAGAACAATATTGGAAGCGAATAACTACATCCTAGAAGATGGAATTTTATACCACCTCTACTACCCATCAGGTAAGGGACATCGCCTTGATCGCTTAATAAAACAACTAGCGGTGCCATTCAGTTTGAGAAAGGATATACTTTTGTCATCATGACTCTTTACTGGGTGGACACCAAGGTATTGATAGAACTTATCAATCAATCAGATACAAATGTGTCTGGCCAGGCATGAACACCGGCATTCAGTTTTATGTAAAATCCTGTATTTCATGTCAGAAAAACAAAAATGCAACCCACCAACATCCAGCACCACTAAAACCATTATCAGTGGAACGCCCATTCAGTCGGCTACATATAGATATTTTAGGGCCTCTTCAAACATCCCCAGAGGGATATAAATATGTTTTGTTAATTGTAGATGCTTTTTCAAAATGGCCAGAAGCATTCCCACTTAAGACAATGGAAGCATTAGAAATTTCTAAAATTTTATATTCAGAAATAATTTGTAGATATGGAGCCCCCAAAACACTTTTATCGGACAGAGGACCAAATTTTCTATCCAAACAAATCAAAGAACTTTGCAATCTTTTTCAGATCACAAAAATCGCGACCAGCAGTTACCACCCACAAACAAATGCCACATATGAAAGAATGAATTCAACAATCACCAAAACACTACGGATGTACTGCGATGAAAAACAATCAAATTGGCCTGAATTGCTTCCAAGTGTAATGTTCGCGTATAGAGCTTCGCTGTGTACCGAATCCACTCAATGCAGCCCTTTTCGTGTGTACAATAATTATAAGAAGAATCATCAGATAATTAATTAACGAAGCACCGGCTACAACCCGGTGTTTCATTAATTAAAAGTCTGCTGATGATAATTTTTATTACCTGGTAAACCCATGCGTGGAGGTCACTGTCAACGCGTGGATTTCAACCAATCCACGGCGACTGTACTGCATATCACTGTTGTCAAATCAACTTTTTGTACATACGACAAATTTATTATTTTGAACATAGGCTAATACACGTGGTCTCGATCAATGAAAAGAAAAGGTGGTGTGAACAAAGCGAGAATACTAACTAACAGTCCACCTGTTTTACGGGCGGAGAAAAACCGGAGTACACGGAGAGAACCACAGACCAACGGCGCAAGCAGGGTTAGCATTGGTTGAAGACAAGTGCACCGTCGACATGCAGTTCGCATTAGTACACAGCACCATCATGCTCCCACGTGGGCAATCGGGATAAAGTGCCATGCCCAGGGACACTAGACAGTTACCACTGGAGGGGATTGAACCTGCGACCTTTCAGTTTGAAGTTCAATGCCATAACAACTATACCATCGCGATCCGGTACCTTTCCTGTATGATGAGGATATGGCAATCCCATTTTAGATTTGATTACAATATCAGACCAAGTTGTTTATGTGAATTAGAG
This sequence comes from Pictodentalium vernedei, assembly GCA_031216915.1. Classification (NCBI taxonomy): domain Eukaryota; kingdom Metazoa; phylum Mollusca; class Scaphopoda; order Dentaliida; family Dentaliidae; genus Pictodentalium; species Pictodentalium vernedei. The sequence goes on along the minus strand of CM062297.1, from coordinate 89,455,014 downwards.
AAATTTATAGGCGTATTATTAAAAGTCAAATCTGGGGGACTAATATAGGAAGTTCCAGAAAAGAGTAAAACCTTTGTTTTGGGGTTGGTTGAAGGACACCAACCGCTTTAGTGACCAAGAATGGATTTTGGCCAGATAGTAATTTAACAAGCCTGTTAGATCATAATTTTCCTTTCGTTCGGCATTTGTCATCCGCGAATAATCTTGCAAGGGACTTTGTGGCGTCTGCGATATAATTTATGTACACAAGAAACAAAAAAGTCTCCAATACAGATCCTTAGGGAACTCCGGCCTGTATTTTTAGATAAGGAGAATAAGTTAATGTTTTTCATGAAAACTCTTTGCTTTTGATTTTTGTAGATTGCTTTCGAACACTGTAAACAGAAGAGCTGATATGACGTCATACCCTAAATTAATGATAAGACCTTTGTGCCATAACCTCTCAAACGCTTTCGCATTTTTACAGAAACTAGTACAAGCCATTAATCGATTATTTAGTGACTGACACAGAGAATGGCAGAGTTCTAACAGTTGAACAGCAGTGCTGCGGCCAGGAATAAACCCAGACTGAAAGTTATGGAGAAGATTGCTCCGATTAAAATAGGCAAAAACCAATATGAGTAGAACTTTTTCACAAACTATCCCTAGTATAGGTAAAAGCGAAATCAGCCTATTATTGCTGCGGATCAAGTTTCTTGAAAATAGTTATTACCTTGGCTTTCTTCCATTCGTCCGGATATATTCCAGTATCGAAACCTTTTTGAAAGAGTTCTCTCCGCGGTACGGCGATCAATTCAACTGTCCCCTTTTGGATTATTATACCAATCTCGTCTTGACCATAAGTTTGTTTAGTTTAAACAATATTTATTGAAAATATCTGTATACATGCATACATCATTTTATACAAAGCAAAAATAAAACAACATAGAACTTGGTAGTCAGTATACAGTGAATATGATATACCCAAAAGTGAAGGGATTCGACAGAAAGCATAGTGCTTATTTTGGTTGTCTCCCTTTTGTCTCCAAATTACATGAGAAAGATGCTATTACTGTTAGTAAGCGAATAAAAGATATTGCTCAGAGCTGTATGTTGAGAGAAATAAGGCATATAGAAAGGAAGTAAAAAGAAAAAGGAAGTAAAGGAGGAAACAGAATAATAATATAGTTACGAACCATGAGAAAGACAATAGAAGAAGAAGAGAAGAATTGGAAGGAAGAAAAGAGAAGAGAAGCCAACTTAGAGACAAATGCAGCTCTATACCTAAATACCATGAGTTTGTTTGTATTTAACGATTTGATAACCTCGATAACGTCCTGTATGTTGAAATGGATGGTTGGCAGGGTATCGTGGTTTTACGTTTGGAAGTCCGGGAGCTACGAATTTCCGTTGATAGTGCTGTTTTGGATAATTTTGTTATTTTAAAGTGTAGCTTTTTTCTAAGTCGTCAGGAGTTAGATCGAGCGGATGTTACCTTGATACCGGGGTGTGATTACGTCATCATCTGTTTTATCGAGTAAATCCCGCGGAGCGGGAGCGTTGGACAATTTCAAAGGCACTTTATCGTCATAGATTTGTTGCGCATGTTCTTTCATTCTTTTTCTTAAATACTTGCACGAATTCCAATGTTCATTTTTTAGAGCTTTTCTTCTAAGAGACTTAGAATGATTCGAGTCGGAGTTCGGACCTAAACCAAGGTTTGTCATTGGGACGAATTTAGACTGTTGATTTGGGGAGCCTGTCATTCATTATTTCCACAAAAAAGATATACTGCTATCTTTATAATTTCCAATTACTGTTTTACAATGCTTTTGACTTATCATTTCATTTGCTTTTGCAAAATCAGCTTTGTAATAATAAGAAACTTGCCGAATATGAGTATTTTCTAAGGAAGGGGTTGAGTAAAGCTAGATAACGGAAATTTTTGATCGTGTGTGTGCAAATGGACACACGTAACAAAACTAAGAAACCAAACATTAGTAACTGAATATAGAAACAAACATTGATACAAAGAACGGTTTTCAGGGAAGATTGGTATTGGGTTGTAGGTGCTTGGAGGGGGTAAGCCTAAGGGTATATTGAATGTGTTATATGCAATTAAACTGAGCTTTAGAATTACCAAATTCTTAGGTATGTGTGAATCTAACTTTGTGACCAGCAACTGGATTAAAACATTTGGGAACTAGAAGGATATGAGTGAGCAAGTATCAAAGTTCAGTCATCGCATTAGAATCCCGAGAAGGGGTCTTCACATATGATGAAAATTGAGTTTCTGTAGATGGTGTAAATGTTGTATTCCATTATTAACAACTTGATAAAACCAAAAGTGAATGCAGCATAGTATTACCCTGCAAACCGAATGGCAGGTAGGCGTTCATCGTGTAAGATACGTTTTTAATGAGCGTCATAGTTAATCAATATACATTGATCCTGATTTGCAATGGAGTTCACAGTTAGAATAGGTCATTGGCGCCCCCACCTCCTACAAAGTGGGCAAGATTTGGCATTTATTTTATAGAGTTCAACGCGTCGTGGTAGGAGGAAGAAGAGCCATAAATTGCTTCAAGCACGCCAGCTCCCATGCATATTTGGTAAGTATCATATCACTAAAATAATGTATGTGATGCAGGCCTCTAATACTATGGGGGAAATATAAGGGTTAATGTTGTATTGAGCATGATAATCGAGGTGTTAAAGAAACGATCCGCCATTTCGAAATTCTTGAAAAACAAACAAATAATGCTGAGTAATTGCCCTTCACTTTCTCGATCTCCTGGCATGTTTCAACATACATTAAACACCCGATTCGTTTCCTTTCGAATCACAAGAATATAGATTTACATAAGTTATCGACGTCGACTCGCCATGAAATGCGCACAAATAGCACGTCGATGGGCGTATTAATCTACGCGTTATCACCATAGAAAGGCTTCCGAATTCTGTACGTATGGCCTGTGCACAAACAATGTTTCAGCCAATGGACCTCCGGGTTACCCGGGGGTCCATTGGCAGAAACATTGCCTGTGTTTGCGATGAGTAACCGGGACAGGGGGGGGGGGTGGACCTGCCGTGCTTTAGATGTCATTCGATATGGCAAATGCGCGCAATTCCTACGCGCAATTAAGCCTAGATAAGCGCACAGTTCGTGACATGACTTCTAGTTTTAACTGTAGCTACTCCCGATTCTGTCTCGACATCTGCCTGTGCTTGCTATGAGTAACCAGGAGAACCTGCCGTGCTTTGGATGTCATTCGATATTGCAATTACGCGCAATTTCTACGCGCAATTAAGCCTAGATAAGCGCACAGTTCGTTACAGGACTTCTAGTTTTAATTGTAGTTCGGGTGGAAATTGTTCATAAGTAATTCTGAAAATGAAGACTGAATTTGAGTTTTACTATATAAGCATAAAAAGCATCTGCACCAGTGCCATTACCCATAATAATCCGAGTTTCACTTGCCACTGCCACTGTTACAAGTACATTTAAAGCACAAAACGTAGTGTCAACGTTTCAAATCGTGGGGCCCTGCGTGTAGCCCGAGCGTCCATCAAGTTAAAGTGTTTTTATGTTTTCTGCCTAGAATATGTATATGCTTGTTTGATTAAAAACCAATCACCATCCACTCATCTATTTTCTGTTTCCCTCTCATTCCAGCATTTGGACTCAAAAGGATTCATATCCAAACTGGTCAGTGATTTTAAGTGCAACCCCGTTCATTGAGTCGTCTTCAATAAGCCGTATAAATCCTCCTGCAACGTAAGATGGCCTGAAAGAACCCAAAAAGTAATATGAATGTTTATAAAAAGCTTCCCTATAAATTATCTTCTCTAACAGTTGTAAAGCTCGATAACCTAACGTGTTGTTCGATGGTACCTTTCTCATTTTATTCTTATTTGGAGACAACTCCCATCCATTTGTGAACGGTGATCAGAAAAATAGAAGGCGATTATCTCATTCTTCGGTTCCGCTGATCAGTGTTAAAATGCATATTTTATTCGGCACGAGATATCACGTTTTTCCACCAGCAAAAACGTCGCTCTTGGAATACACGTTATTTAGTACACAGTTGCCATTTGATTTTTTTTATTTAATCTTATTTGTTTTACAAGAATTGGCGAACAAGTTATGCAACTTATATTAACGCCTCTCCTTGGTCCAATGACGAAGGTGTGTGGGATGACCTTCGCAGCGGCAACTTCGTGGCCTCGCTCTTCTTGAATACAACGATGGGATATTTTAGCCTGCACTGAGTGCGACTCGCTCCGCACAGAGCAGAGCAATGTTACGTCCCGATAGGACGCTACGCCGTGACAGCATCAACCCCACAACTGTACGGGCATGGAATAAGCCACCAGAGTTCAAAGGGTTTAGTAGACAATATGTTGATCCACGAATCGGGAAAGAGAATAAGTAATGACTGGTGGAGGTAAATATACAGGACTATAGACGAGTCTCATTTGGGGATATTTCATGCTTATCAAGGTACCTGTGTTTCAACCTCACTGACGAAACGGGGTTCTTTTGCAATATTAACTGCATGGAATGCCATTTCCGGGTTTCTCCATTCTGTACTGGTGACCAGAATATCTATTACCGTTAACATAATATGCTGTACTTATAACAGTTGATCACTCTTTACTGCAGCAGAACAGGTGTCCCACAGTGCACTTTCTGGGTAAACTCGAAGTTAAATCACAAGAACCTTTGCAGATTCCTCTTGGCAAGTCTTTGTTGCCTCAACAGGCAGCCAAGACTTGCCTAGAACTAACTGTAAAGCCACCTGTTTGAGACTGCCATTGCATAAAGCAAATGTATACAAATCTGTAGACCTTTCTAGGCTGAATCATTTTAACAAAACTGGAAAAGAAAGCGTAACAAACAATCCATACTGTCTGTTAAGCCATACAGTTAAAACTAGAAGTCCTGTCATGAAATGCGCACAAATAGCACGTTGATATGCGCGTTAATGTACGCGTTAAGGCCCAAGTAAAGCTATCAAATTCTATACATATGGCCTGTGCACAAGCAATGTTTCAGCCAATGGGTAACCCGGAGGTCCATTGGCAGAAACATTGCATGTGTTTGCTATGAGAACCTGCCGTGCTCTGGATGCCATTCGATATGGCAATTGCGCGCAATTCCAACGCGCAATTAAGCCTAGATAAGCGCACTATTCGTGACAGGACTTCTAGTTTTAACTGTACACTGTACACTCCCATTATTTTGGGGACATTGGCTACCGGTGTGAGTCTGGTGGAATATAAAGGCCTTGGTTATATCACCCCACCACCTCATTGGGCAATAGAAGGGCAGAGAAATGTGTCTATCTGTTTGCGCCCTTTGGAAAGAAACCGATCCCGTTTTATAACCACACTGGGTACAAGAACTGTGCACGTAAAAGTCTGGAAACTTTTTGCGTTTAGCGGTAAATGTAAATGTAAGGGAATCACAACACTCGTGATTGTGGAAGCCAGTTTGCAAAGGTCAAGGTCGTAAGTCCATTCAAAAACTTATTGGAACAAAATGTAATAGTTACCAATCGTGTTTGGAGGTATTTCATGCATTTGAACAGCCTGTCCCGTGCGTTCTGTGATGCCGAGCCGATAGGTTGTTCAAATTCATGAAATACTGGCAGAGAGGATATTAACTGGCTTACCCACGCTGTCGTCTGTTCAGTGAACAAAATGCACATTTGACACCTATCCGCGTAGCAGTGAGGTATTACAGCATGGGATAGGTTGTTCACATTCATGAAATTTCGACAGTGTGGTTGGTAACTTACTTACAACCTGTACATCTTTCAGTCAAAATAACACACGGACTCGGATATACAATGCTGGAAAGAGGTGTTCGAGTGGCGTCACTTAAACACCTAGTTTATTGTTTCAGAAGGTATTAAAAGTTGCTTTCGCACCCGAAAAGATAATAGAACCAGGGTGAAATGGTACTTGATAACATCCGACACCCGCGGCTTTAGATGTCAAGGGTCAAATAATCAAGGTTACATTTCTCAGACATCGTGGACGTGTTTGTCTCTTTACGCTGAAAGCAAGGAAAAACGGTATTATTCCTTAAGAAATGTTTGGTACTTAAGGCGTGATATCTATTGAATTTGTAGGTCAAAGGTCAAGGTAACAAACATTAGATTCATTAAAACTGGATCCATAGGCTGGTGTCTGGGGTATTGACATCTCAATGTCAAACGTTGAGGTCACGTTGTTGCAAAATTACGCATTTGCACTCAGAAAGCGTCGGTTTGCCTTTGAGTCGAGTACCTTCTAGTTATATTATACTATTCCAATACGTTCTGTTCTTTGACGCAGTCGGGTCGCTTTTCGACCGACCCGAAGAAAACCCGCTTTTTGGATCACAGTACTGTATTTGAATTATACGATACGGTACGTTCCGTTGGCGTGTATGGTGTCACATTAGGCGAGGTGACAACAATATTTGGCGGGACTTTATCCAAGCTTAATTTTGTTCTCTTTGAGCCCCATGTGTATTGGCCAAATAGACGTCCCCTAACGCATTTACCATACAAGGCTGCAAAGCGTTTCCTGTTTTCATTAAACTTTCATTTTGGCGTCCATTTGTTTACAAAAGCGGACGAGTAGTGATGCTATGCAAGAAAAGAGTAGTAGCAGATGCGATAAACTTGCCTGTTTGGATGGACCATGCAATGGACCCCCAAAATGATGTAATATTATGCGGTCTAGTTACGTCATGTTTGGTTGCCATGGTGCGCGGCCATCTTGTGACGTCATCCCCATAGTAATACATGGGTCTTAGTGTGCATGTAAGATCATTAAAATTATAGGACAGATGTTAGTGATTAGGGACGAGTCAGCGGTGGTGGTTTAAGGCCTATGAAGGTCTTGGGTGGCCTAGAAGGCCGGACCAAACAGGCACCAGGAGGCATAACTATCTTCAAGTAGATATACTCAGATAAGTATGATGTAGAAGGTATCTTCGAAAGGTATGCTAAATGGATACATTACCATGCCATAACTATCCTCAAATAAAATACCCGTATGTGCCTATATGATGTGTGCACATTGTGCTTAAGCACACAAGCATATATCGGCACATCCAAGATAAAGGACAAGCACATCTCGGTACGATCAAAATATAGTTTTTTATATCCCTAGCTTGCACTAGGTCTAGGCATTATATAGACTGATACAGGCTAAGAGGAATGGGGGTGCCCTGGTTGAGACTAGATTTGACCCGGTGCAGATGTCGAGACAGAATCGGGAGTAGCTACAGTTAAAACTAGAAGTCCTGTCACGAACTGTGCGCTTATCTAGGCTTAATTGCGCGTAGGAATTGCGCGCATTTGCCATATCGAATGACATCCAAAGCACGGCAGGTCCCCCCCCCCCCTCCCGGTTACTCATCGCAAGCACAGGCAATGTTTCTGGCAGGCAGAATTTGATAGCCTTACCATGGTCATAACGCGTAGATTAACGCGCAGATCGACGTGCTATTTGTGCGCATTTCATGACAGGACTTCTAGTTTTAACTGTACTAAGCTTATAGTGGTACTACAAGTCAATAGTAATGGTACAAGGTAGTAATTGTACAAATATGTAAGGGTGGTAGAACTCTGTAGTATCGGATAACTACAATGGAGGTAAATTATAGGACAAATAGTTAAAGACAAGATGGAAACCGATAATATGACTGCCACGAGATGTATAGGAGCTTGGAATCCCACTTACGGCAGCCCACTTATGAATTCCCTTTTACATAATCCCTATAGAATTCCTTTTTAGAATATAACTGTGGTTAAAGGATCCCTTTTGGCGCATCCAGCATGTGCCTATATGCGCCTATATGCTACCATTAATGTGTACACATTGTGCACTAGCACATGAACACATCTAGGGAAAACATAATACTTTATAGGGAGATCGGGGAAGTCATAACATAGCTTATAGATACATATGTAGAAGAACGAGGATTCTACAGGAATCCGAACAACAGAAATAAGGGAATAGACAGAACAAAACGAGGATTCTGAAAGACTCCGAACTCGTATACCCGTTGTCGGGTTGTTTGTGGTTGTTTGTGGTAATTCTACTTTATTTGGGGAAAATCCAAACCAATAAAATTACTCTTATACAAAGGGACGCATCTAATTTTTGGAAAAGGAGGCGTCTGTGGGAATCCGAGCCAAATAAACTGGTTTTCGTGATTTGGTAAAATTGTCAGTTATATTTGGGTAATTAGATCGACTCCTATACAAAGGAACGCGTCATATGATAATACGTCGTACTCTTATAAACCTACAATGGGGGCATCCGTACCAAATAAAGTTGTTTTAGGTGGTTTGGAGGGATTGTCGTGTTGTTTGTGGTAATTATATTCATTCCTGCTAAATGGAACACACCCACCAAACTAACTCATTTTCTTTAAGTCACATAGCAATCACGCGCTACCATGAAAACAAAGATGGCGGCCCGTCTACAAAATGGACGACGGCAACGCGTATCTGCCCAACGAGACGCGCTGCGCACGCACTCTAAGATCATGTATCACTAGAGAAATGACCTCACAAGATGGCTGCTCACAGGGCTACCACGACATCTAAACATGACGTAACTGGATCACATGACATGACATCACTTCCGGGTCCACCCAAACAGGCAAGTTTACCAGATCTGATACTGAGGAGTAATCCAACATCTCATTGATCACCAAGAAGATTATTGTCTGACCTCCCACATTTTGGGGCGTATTTACAATTCCGCCCGCTTTCCAATGGTCTGAACAGAAAAAAAATTTCCAAAAGTGTCAATTAGCTGGATTCAAACTACAACTTTTGGGATAAAAACAAAATTGTGGACAATGCAATTAATACACCGTCAGTGTCGGTATATTGAATTAATACGGTATCACTTTTAACCATTTTTGTCGATGTATTCCCCAGTCCTAGCACCCTAGGTATGACGTTTCGATTGTTTCTTTATTTATTTCTTTATTTATTGATGATTAAGGTTATAAATCTCTGTATAATGGCTAATCAGGGCCGCAACATGGACATGAAGTCAGGTGCAGCTTATTGTTTGTGCCCATGTTGCCCATCTTAGAGGACACTCACCCCATGCAATCGTTACCCGCTCCTAATTTATCACTAAAACAAAGTTTGTATACCACAGAAAACCATCGGGTAATCTATTTAGCTGATGTAATATGTAGTTATATCAGTTATCTCAGTTGTTTTTTTTTTCCTTATTAATTGTTAAGTCTATAATCTGTAACGTCTCCTGTTCATATTTTACTATAAGGCCGGTGTAAAAGGAATGGAAGTCCGTAGGAACATTAGTCCCTCTGGACTATTAATCCGCCGAATTATAGTCCAAGGTCTAACATTTCTAGGAATAGTAGTCCGCCGGACTACTATTCCTAGAAATGTTAGACCTAGGACTATAATTCCGCGGAATAATAGTCCAGAGGGACTAATTTTCCTACGGACTTCCATTTCTGTTACACCGGTCATACTACACTCGCTTGGCGTTCTGCAACCAAGTTCATTGAGTGTTTAAAGATGGTGGACGTAAGATTTTCACAGTCTTGACTTAACTTTGGCCTCATGGCATTTACTATCCTTGTGATTTCAAAGGACGACGTTGGTGTGACGAATAGGGTATCGTGGTGTGGATCATTCAGGAACTCAGTAAATAACTTACGCGGCTATAATCTGTAACTTCTCCTGTTCATATTTTACTATAAGGCCGGTATACATGTAGCATGTAGCAATAGGCAGAGTGCTATAATACAGTACGGCCGCCGTGGAATTGCCCATTTTAACGGGTGAACAATATTTCCACGGACACAATAATATTACATTCCAAACACTAATTATAAGAATAATAATCAAAAAATAATTAACAAAACACCGAGTACAACGGATGTACTGTATACGCGAGAAAGTTATCATCGGCGACAGCGAAACTTTTAATCCCATTGTTGCAATAAGGTTAGAGAAACCCTGCAAGGTAGGTGAGTCCAGCTAAAATATCGAGGGGACAACTGGACCCGATCAGCACCTCACTATAATCCCGCCATGTTGTGAACTTAATAAGTTGTCATTGTTAGCAAAAATTTTGAAGCCTTTCATTCTTTGTTATTTTTTGGAATAAAAAAAATGTTGTCCTTGCTCGGTGTTTTTTTAACCCTTTATCCAACGTAACGGTCAAAACTGGCCAGCGGTATTCATAAAAATCATCATTTAATTTTCATTATTTTTTCATTTTTTTGTCACAAAAGTATAGCTTATGGCCCCTCTTTGGAACAAGCTCGTAGGGCTCGTTCCAATGAGGATTATAACCTATGTTTTTGACGCAAAAATGAAAAAAATGAGTTATTCAAGAACTTTGCGAGTGTCGTCTGCCTTTCGTGTTAGGTAAAGGGTTAAATGAGAATAATAGTGATAATTGTAAATCGATCTGTTCTTGGACGGATGAGTTTTGTATAATATAAGAAATATTGCAGGAAGTTTTGAGCGATATGACAGTTTAGGAACGCAGAGTCAAGCCTCAACGTGCATACTGATATCCCCTTACCATTATACACATTACGGGTTGAATAGCCTGTTTTTAAACTGCGACATGTCTTGGAACCTCGTTTAATATTGGTTACATATAACACTGATTGGTTTGGCCTAACCTTTAACTCAACATGACAAAGATATCTAATGACAAGTTATGAGTGTTTCCAATACTAGTCTATTAATATTGTTACTGAATTCGCATACAACAGAATTGCTGGATCTACAGTACGCCGCCGGCTCTGGACGTGTTGGACATATAGAATATACCCATAGTAGCTTGGTGTACCAAATGTTCACCACGCGTGTTAAAGCGGTGTTAACCGCGAGCCTCTGGCGCGCGGTTAACACCACTTCACCACGAGAGGTGAACATTTGGTACACCAAACTACTTTGGGTATATTTTATTTATACCATGATAGTCAGATTATTAAGAGTCGCTATTATTTTTTCTGGATTTTACTGAGCAGCAGACGTGCATGCGTGTGAATCTGTTTTGGTCCACATGAGCATCTGTGGGCGGTACTTCCGCTGTCAATTTTATCACCGAAAAGAAATAGAAAAAGAAACAGGACCCTTTTCATTTTAATAACATAATAGCATACTATTTCGAGTTATGGAGGCTTTATTAACATGAGACAATGCAAGTTTGTTAATGTTTTTGTGTTTTATGGGAGAAACGCATTTAAAAACGTAATAAACAATTGCGACTTTCATTTCCCTTTTCGCGAGGCGACGTGCGATAAATTTAGACAAGTTCGCATTCAGGTCGATGTCACCAAATGTCATCGTGGATGTAGTTCCACTGTTGGTGTCAATTTTAACTATTGAAATCCCATTGCTGGCATGTTCACCACAGTTGGTGTATAAAGTTAAAATTTATGTCATAGGTTTTTCATATATAGTAGAATAGGTAACGATGGTATAAATAAACGTTTCTGAGCGGATAATAGAGAGATACTTTTCGGTTTCGGTCAAGAGATTCGTGAACATACTGTGGCAGAGATTCGACTACCACCACCACGACATTTCGGGAGAGTGGAACATGACAAATTTTCATTTTTGGCACGAGTTTCGTGAACATACTGAGACAGAGATCCGACTACTACTACCACTACATTTCGGGAGCGTGGAACGAAACAACCGACAAGACTGTGATCGCGATGGATGCATACGTTTCTGAGCGGACGATATGGATACTTTTCAGTCAAGATATATTCTTCAACGTACTAGAAAAGAGATCCGACTACCACGACAGTTTGGCAGAGCGAGACATAACAAACATTTCGCAAGAGATTCGTGAACATACAGAGTCAAAGATCTAACTACTATTACTGCCACATGTCGGGAGAGCAGAACATGAAAACCAACAAGTCTGTAAACGCGACGGATATATATACGTTTTTGAGCGGATGACAGAGAGATACTTTTCGGGCAAGAGATTCGCGAGCATACTGAGACAGAGATCTGATTACCACTGCGACATTTCGGGAGAGTAGAACATGACATACAACAAGACTGTGATCTTGGTGGATACAGTATGTGGAGAGTGTATTATCACAAGATCACACGCAGAGTGGAGATTCCACCCAAGCAATAATTGCAAATTTATTGCAAAGCATAACCAGCACAAGCAAAGTTTCAGCCAATGGACCTCCGGGTTAAACCCGGAGGTCCATTGGCTGAAACATTGCTTGTGGCTTTGTCGATATGTACAAAAATTGAAAGTTATAGCTTGGGTGATAACTCCACTCTGCGGGTGATTTAGTTACAATCCACTCTCCATGTACTCTATATACGTTTCTTAGCGGATCATAGAGTTACTCTTTAGCAAGAGATTCGTAAGCATATTGAAACAGAAAACCACTACTACCACATTTCGGTGGAACGAAACATGACAAATTCGGCAATAAATTTGTGAATGTACCCAGACAGCGATCCGACTACCACCGCGGAACCTGGTGGATGATAGAGAGATACTTTTCAGATTCATGAACCTACCGTGACAGAGCAGAGAACCCACTTTCACATGATAACCAACAGGCCGGACTCTGGACCTGATGAATATACGTTTGTAGGCGGATGACAGAGATACTTTCCGGGAAAGACATTTTGGTGATTAACTACTGTGCTTATGTTTTGGCTAATATTTGATTGATACTTTTGTTATGCCAACTACGCGCTTGTTTTCTCGAGGCAGTCTTTGAAGAGTGTGACTGAGAAGCTATTAGTAAGGGATGCCACTTGGGCTAACTAATTTAACACAGAAATTCCCATAGACATTTGTTCGCCAGAGTACATCCACGGTCGTGTGTACTTGGGCGAACCGATTTAATACTGAAAATTCCCATAGACATTTTTTTCGCCAGAGTGCGATCTGTTCGTGTGCACTCTGGCGACCTGCTTTAAGACTGAAAATTCCCATAGACATTTTTTTGCCAGAGTGCCATCGGCCGATATCACTCTGGCGACAAGATGTTTAGGAGAATATTCTGTGATAAATCAGTTCGCCCAAGTACACACGACTGTGGATGTACTATGGCGAACAAAAGTTTATGGAATTTCAATGTTAAATTAGTTCTCCCAAGTTGCATCCCTTATTACTGAGGCTCCTGGAACTACGATCCAACATCGTATATTTCCGAAACGGCTTGCTGTGGTTGAAAAGTCGAATTAAACTTGGTAACGACCTTCAAGGCCACTTCCGTTACATTTCAGCAGCTGTTAAACCATCTAAATTAAATTTTAAAACATTCACTCTCATGAGTAATATAAAAGTTCTACATGAAAGGCAACTGATTATGCTTGTCTTTTCAGTTCTTATCTGAAAAAAAGATATGTTGTGAGACGCACTTCCTATTCAGTATTTCTTCTTATCATATGACTCGTCCGTTTTGTTCACTTTAAAACATTTGATATTTTGTTTTCATATTAATCAGTGATAAATAAAGCCTACCGGCAATTTCATTGGTCAATTTCAAAACTAGACAATTTGATTGGCTGAACAAAATACAACTGGGCCACATTTTCATAATTTGCATAATTAGAGTTGGGAGCTTTCATTGGTCAATTTCAAAACTGGACAATTTGATTGGCTAAACAAAACTCAGCTAGGTCACATTTGCATAATTTCAGTAGGGATAATTTACGTTATCTGTTCTATTTAGGGTGGGTTATATTGTATTAATCTTTTACCTACAAGAGAAAAGCCATTCATTTTTTTTATATTTTCACTTTTTGCTTCCAAAACATAGGTTATGACCCAGCATTGGAACGAGCTGGACGAGCTCGTTCCAATGAGGGGTCATAACCTATGTTTTGAAAGCAAAAAATGAAAATTTTTAGTTATACGAGGATGTTTTTTCCAAGTGCCGTCTGCAACTCAAGTTAGATGATGGGTTAAAGAGTCGTACTAAGTGGCTAATTTATGCGTGTGTGTGTCATATGATAAATAGAATATGAAATGAGTGTTTTTCTCATATAATATTCATGAAACTCGTCCGAATTTTCCGTTTGGCTCGCCAGAGGCTCGCCAAAACGGAAAATTCTTAGACTCGTTTCATAAATATTATATGAGAAAAACACTCATTCCATATCCTCTATTTATGTTTACCATTTGCAAGTTTGCCAGGTAAATGACGCTGTGTCCATTAGCAAAACTATTGTACTTTATCTGCATTCTCCATATGTTCTTATGTGTATGTGAATTTTTTTTATTAAGCTCCGCACGAGCAGCTCCGTGGCAAATGTGTGTCTGTTTGCTATGATCAAACGAGTTTTCTAAATGTCCTGGTGGCTAAAAGTATCTCCCTATCACCCGTCCAGACACGTATATATCCATCGCGTCCAGATAACGTTTACGATACTTGGTGGAATGACATCGGTTTTGGTATTTAAGTGCACCTTATCGTTGTCTAGCCTTATGTATGATGACGCCGATATTATTTGCCGTATTCTTCTCAGAGTTATTGCCCATAATGGACTTGGTATGTTTTTCAAATGTGTTTGCTTTTTAGGCTATAACTTTTAACATACACTGCCGAGTGGCGTCATATTTGGTGTGTAAGTGTATCTCTCGTCGATGTCTGGCGTTGCTCTGCCTATTGTTTCTCAGAGTTATTGCCCTTTACGGACTTGAAATTTGTATATATCCATCCCGATAATAGTCCTGTTGGTTGACATGTTTTGCTCTAAAGAAATGTCTTGGTGGTAGTAGTCAAATCTCTCTCTCCGTATAATCGCGAAACTGTTGCCAAACCTTTGCCATGTTCTACTCTCTCGAGTGTCATGGTGATGGTAGTAGAAATCGCATCTCAGCCTCTGCCTTGTTGTCTCGAGGCTGTCCATGAAGTGTGCGGCTGAGAAGCTAGTAGTAAGGGATGCAATTTGGGCTACCTAATTTAACACAGAAATTCCCATAGACATTTGTTCGCCAGAGTACATCCACGATTGTGTGTACTTGGGCGAAACGATTTAACACTGAAAATTCCCATAGACATTTTTTTCGCCCGAGTGCCAAACGAAATAAATTCTTCATTTCTTCTGGTATGTGTAATAAAAGGAGTAAAAGAATCGATGCTTTACACAAGATCTCTTAATATTCAAGTTGAAAAAAACCCCTGAGAAATGCACATCGAAACACACACAGTAATCAGTCACAACAGTGAATGTTTCACAACAGTAAATGTTTCACAACAGTAAATGTTTTAAAATTCAATTTAGCTGTGTTATGTTTTATGATGAAACGTAATGGAAGGGGTCTTAAAGGTCGTTACCAACTTTAATTCGACTTTTCTACTACAGCAAACCGTCTCGGACAAAAACAGTGTTCGATCGTAGTTCGCGGATCCTCAGTAGTAAGGGATGCTACTTGGT
Organism: Pictodentalium vernedei; assembly: GCA_031216915.1. Taxonomy (NCBI): domain Eukaryota; kingdom Metazoa; phylum Mollusca; class Scaphopoda; order Dentaliida; family Dentaliidae; genus Pictodentalium; species Pictodentalium vernedei. The sequence goes on along the minus strand of CM062297.1, from coordinate 89,439,586 downwards.
CGAACTTATTTAACACTGAAATTTCCATAGACATTTGTTCGCCATAGTACATCCACGGTTGTGTGTACTTGGGCGAACCGACTTAACACTGAAAATTCCCATAGACATTTTTTCGCCAGAGTGCCATCGACCGATGCACTCTGGCGAAAAAATGTCTATGGGAATTTAGTATTAAATCACCTCGCCCAAGTACATACGACCGTGGATATATGCACAGTAGTTAATCACCAAAATGAGTGAAGAAATAAATTCATCATTTCTACTGGTATGTGTAATACAAAGGGTAAAAGAATCGATGCTTCACAGAAGATCTCTTAATATTCAAGTTGAAAAAAACCCCGAGAAATGCACTTCGAAACAAACACAGTAATCAGTCACAACAGTGACTGTTTTACAAGTCAATTTAGCTGTTTTAACAGCTGATGAAATGTAATTCAAGCGCCCTTAAAGATTGTTATCAACTTTGATTCGATCTTTCTACCATAACGAATCGTCTTGGGCATATGCGGTGTTGGATCCTAGTTAGTCAGACGGAACCTCTCAACCACACCCTCCATAAACAGCCTCGAGACACCAATGGATCCTAGTTAGCCAGGCGGAACCTCTCAACCACACCCTCCATAAACAGCCTCGATACACCAAACGCGTAGCTATGGAACGACTAATCTATATTTCATTCGAAAGACGTTCAGTCGCGACGGTTTACACCAGCTCTCGCGGATGTCAAAACTAAATGTTCAATCAAATATTAGCTAAAACATACACACAGTAGTTAATCACCACAATGAGCCATGAAAATAAATAATTCATTTTTTTTAAATCACTTTTTTGCGACTGGTGTATAGTTTAAAGATGATGAAACAATTTTGTTTTGTGGACGGCCACCCTCGTCGCTGAAAGCGGTTTGTTGCTATCCGCTGATAGCTTTTGAACTGAAATGTTTATGGCTTTCGAAGTAATTTCTTTGCATTAATTTGAAAATAAAACGTAAGATTTTTTTTTTAAATAAGCAATGCATTTAATAAAAAAAATACCTGTAGTTTTTTTTTGAGTGGTTACCAAATTGGTATCCTCAATATTGTTTTCATATTAACATACATAAGTTATAACTGGGAAACTTGGTTTCAAATATTAGTTTATACTACTACTACACGCACACGACATTATTCCTACTTGTAACCCCTTAACTCCTTGAACCCGAGAGGCCACTTATCGGGTCGTAACATTATACGCCATGATTTCATCACTTGATGGATGCTAAGTAAATATGTGGGCCAATTAAAGTGGGTCCCATGGTTGCGCGTTGAACATTTTCGTTGGCCTATTCACAAATAATGAATATGGATTCTACCAAATATCGCAATAGAGATCACCCGGGTTCAAAGGGTCAAACAGAAATATCAATTTGCATTTAACCCTTTAAACCCGAGCGGCCGCTTTGCCGGCCCAGAAACATGATACATCATAATTTCATAAAGTATGATGGATACTGAGTGAATGTGTAGGGTAGACCAATTAATATTTTCAACGTGCAGCCGCACTGCTGCGCGTTGAAAATATTAACTGGCCTACCCCCAAATAATGAATATGGACTCATTCCAATTGCCGCCATTCAACTGACCTGGAAGATACCACCAGCGTTTAAAGGGTTAATTTCCTAAACCATGTCCATACCTCAAGCTGCATTATCAATGAACTAGACAAAACAAAAGAACCTGTACTTACGTGATTGCCCCGATCTTCGCCGCAAGAGCTGAATATTCCTTGATTTCAAACAAACGACCCCGCATTCGTGTAGACACTATCATTGGACAGACACAATTTATTCGAATATGTCCTTCGATCAACTCCTTGTCAATCTTAAAAGAGAAAACACACACTCTAAAATCAGCTTGGACAAAAATCAACCCCTACGAACTGGGTTGAGTGAATATGAACCCAATTGGGTTCATATTCACTCAAACCAATTCATTTAGGTTAACTTTTAATCCAACGGACTTTAGGGTGCACAAAAATATCTTAAAAGTTAATATATTAAATAAAGCAAAGATTAATCTACATTGCACATATCTCAACACTTTCCTGTCCATGGTTCAGGAGCTAGCGATCATTCGATTTTTGAATCGATTCTCGAATCGACCTTCTAATTCGATTTGATTCGTCATCGAATCTTGGACATGCGTTCGAATCGAATCGACCGAGACGCACAACGATCATGTCAAACGTTTCACACAATGGTCCATCTCCGTCCGATTTCCGCATAGTTCGCTGAAATCACATTGTAGACATGGCGTAATTATCTTTGCAGCATATTTAGCTCTGGACTTGAAATAGAACGATCTACTGTTCGAGCCCTGTCAGGAGTTACTGCGTTGTTTTCATGGGCAAGGAACTTAATCTCCATTTCCCAGGTGGTGGCACAGTGGCGCTATATACTAAGGCGCAATGCACGCCAATGGTGTACATCTCTTCAACCAATGCTAAACCTGGTTTAGCTTGTGTGGAGTTAGTACATTGGGGGATCTGACAGTTGCTCGCCGCTGGTCGGTGGTTTTTTCCGAGTACTCCGGTGTGACAGGAATGATAGTCCGTAGGAACGTTAGTCCCTCTGGACTATTATTCCGCGGAATTATAGTCCTAGGTCTACCATTTCTAGGAATAGTAGTCCGTCAGAGGGACTAATTTTCCTACGGACTATCATTCCTGTCACACCGGCTTTATCCGCCCATAAAATTGTCCGACATCAGGTGACTCGTCTTCGAAAATGTCGTTAAAGCCAATAAATAAATAAATAAATAAATAAATAAATAAATAAATAAATAAATAAATTTACCAGTACAAAAAGTTGAAAACACGGAATATCCATGAAACTTTCGCGTGCTCGATGTAATTCTTGTAGAATACATCAGGTGCAACAGGTGCTACCCGTAGGGACGACATGCAATTTTCCTTGCACTACCCAGAGCAAAGGCGAGTGAATTGTTCTTGAACAAACTACTGTAATCGGTCCATATCTGAACATTGAAAGTATCACTACATTTACTGCATGACGTGGTGACCGAACGCTGTTATTCGGGCGATTAGATTCGAAAAAATGTTTAATCGATTCACGAATATGTTACCAGACTCCATTCGAGAATCAATTTGAAGTGAAATTTTCGATTCCCGGGGCCCTATCGTGAATATGCAATATCTAGTACTGAAAGGGTTAAGCGGATAACCGGGTTGAAACCGGTTACCTACCTAACCGATTAGAAAAACCGTCAATTGGTTATCCCGAAGTATCGGTAGTGATCGTTATTCCAGGGTTAAAACGTAGTAAATCTGCCGTTTCTCCTTTGGGATAGATTACACCTCGAAGCCGTTTATTGAGAAATAATTGACTTTGGCGTTCAAGACTTCGTTAATGATAGGCAATTTCTGTGAGTGCTGACTGCTCGCAGAAACTATTCCGTAGTATGTACAAACGAACGTTGTCGAGTACTTGACAACTTTCATTTGTTGACACACTACGGAATAGTTCCTGCGAACACTGCTTTCCAGTCTATAATTCTGATCCCATATTCTGTGAATAATGGCCACATGTACATGTAACCGGATATTGTCCGGTTATAGCTATCGGTTAGTCGGTTGTGGAAATGAGTCAACCGTTTCAGCCCCCTACAATATCCTGATCCTTAAATGACCACAGAACAGTTCTAGGATCGTGATCTGTCACTGTGCACTCTCGTTTTCACGACACTCTGAAACATCTCCTGTCGAAAAGAAATTCTAGAGAAATGGATCTCAGAATGATTTTCTTTCTTTTTTTTCATTTTGTCTTTATTTCACACTATTTTGTATTCTGGTGGAGGTGTGTCGCGCCCACATGACGACTTAATCGCGAAAGAGACGGTTTTTGAAGTCACAGTAGTCTTCGTGTACCTCATCTCTTTCGATGGGTAATTAATAAATAATACTGTCATGGACGTAACGGGTATTTTCTCCGTCGGACATCGATAAGTTATATTCTCTTTTACAGCGATAATTTTTTTTTAAATATATAAAACCATAAAATTATCCATGAAAGAAAACAAACAAAAACAGCTTGTGAGATGCAGGTTTTCGGTTGGGGAGATCAAGCAAGATTTTTGGCCGGAAAGCCGACGGAAAGTGCTGACAATACCTGCTCAGTCCGATTTTCTCTCCACAACACTGCAGAATCTGTTGCAGGGCTCTGGTTCAATGATGGGCGAATGAGGAATGTTGGGTAAATAAGCGCCACATCTACCGCACGTTCATTCACTGTAACTCCCCAGGTAGTACATTAATTCATATACTGCATGAGATTATGGTTCAAATTATTTATGCTCCTGTCTTATTCCTTTTGTTTTGGAGATTGAACAGAACTATACGCACCCTGAGGAGAAGGTTTCATCCTCGGAGGTCGTTCGGTATCAGCAACAAGTTTGTTTAGGGAGACGACTTACATAAGCTTCAGCTTTCTGTAGAATCCCTCCTCTACGTAGTAATCTGCTTTCCTTGTTTTGTGTACACTATTGTATCTAGCGCTGTTCAGAATTTTTTGTTTCCCTTCTGTTATTGTGATGTGTATACACATGTCAATTATTGAATAAATACTGTTTAAACTAAGTTTGTTCTCAGCCTTTGAATGAAAAAAATGCCTGCTTCACAAATGTTATATCACCTTGAAAGACAACTGTCTTTATTTCATTCACTCATCTGGGGCACAGGAAGCATTTCGAACTGAAGACGGAAGGCGGGGGGGGGGGGGAGACCAGGCCCACACAAGGACACCCACACACTGATATATATGGTGCTTTAGCGGCACGACAGAAATACAATACACAAAGCTACCTGTGACTCGAGCACCTCTACTCTGAATAAATGCACCTTTGGGTTCCCTATTTAACAAATTCTTTCGGCCCGATAGAACATATTTTATTTATGATAAAACACGATGCTCTTAGGCTTATACGCCATTAGACATTTCGCATTATTGCCTTGACACGCGACATTGTGTTTCACCAATTGTCGCAGTAGAATTCGAATTACGTGCTAGAATGGCATACATACATGCGCATCTGACTGGTCATTACGCATCTGAGTAACGTTGCGACGTGAAAGAAATGTTTCGACACCAAACGGTGTCGAACGAGAAATTAAACACACCGTTGAAGATATCGTGGTATTAATACAGAACACAACTCACGTTGAGTACGCAGGACAGGAATCACCGATCATTGTTGGAGTGTTGTTTCTTGTATTTCATGTGCGCCTCCAAATCGGGACGTCGATTCCAGTTATCCACACTCGACTCTCGATGCGTTCTGTCTTAACCCTTCACACAACGTTACGGCAAAAACCGGCCAGCGCTATTCTCAAGTATTGCCAATTAATATTCATTTTTTGTCATTTCTTGTCTCAAAAACATAGGTCGTTCTAACCAATGTTTTTGAGACAAAAAATGAAAAAAAATAGCAATTCAATAATGTCTTTTGCAAGTGTTATTCCTGAAATCAAATAATTCCCGCTGAAAGGGTATTCCACACTCACAAGTAATGGTACACAAAGACAGAATCATGCCATTGTAGGATTTATTTACTGGGAATTAATGACACTTTCAACAGTCAGGGTCATATGTTGGATGCCATTGTAGTGACATGACAATTATTGGTATCAGCCGATATATTTAATATTGATGGGATACTGCTATCGGTAAACTTATGGCTGATAACTTCATTCTAGTTTAAGGATCGGCCATTTACCAGAAAGTCAAATGCTTGGAATAGTTGGGCCTACTCTGTAGTCAAATTTGAATACATGTTATGGTACAAATAAATTAACCCTTTACCCAATGTAACGCCCAAAACCGGCCAGCGCTATTCTAAAAAATCGCCAGTTAATTTTCATTATTTTTTCATTTTTTGTCTCAAAAACAAATGTTATGAACCCTCAATGGAACGAGCTCGACGGGCTCGTTCCATTGAGTGCATAACATGTTTTTGAGACAAAAAATGAAAATAATAGTTATTCAAGAATTTGTTTTGCAAGTGTCGTCTGCTTTTCATGTAGATGATAAAATTTATTAATGCAGTCTTGTGCAGTTGGAGCGAATGTGAATTTACAAACTTCTCAGCTGAACATATTGGCAAATTTAAAAAAAAAACAATCTTTGCCTCCCGTCGAACTTTACAACTTTAAATCAAGTTGGGGTTTGTGCGACAGCCCCTAATATTAAGGAGAATTGGGGGATTCCATTTCTGATGAACCGGTATAGTAGATATATGTGTTCGCCATCAGTTGCAAAGCAATATATTTACTTTTTTTCTTTTAGTTAATGACAATTAACCCTTTAATATTTTTGTACGTTTTATGACGTACGAAATCAAACAGTGCGTTGATACTTTGTGGTCATTTGTTTTGTTATTATGTTTCGATTTTTTTACGTTTTAACCCCCATTTCTATATGCTCCCGAATAGTGCTCAGTGACAGCTATTGAGACAAATGTTATCACAGCTTAAAATACTAATATAATCCTACTATCAAGACTTCTTAACAAGTTGAGTGCAAGAAGCCACTATCAGGGCTTTCAAAAAATGAGGATACCAGAGCACAAGCCAACACTTTCATTGCTTATATTTCATATTCAGTCAAACACAAATAATTTTTGTTTGTAATAAAGCAAATTTTGAATAACAAATTCAAACAACCACAAATAACCTAGCCCTCAACCAAATAATCACTAAAGTGAAATATATCTTGTTATTTGTACTTTCCGACGTTTCACATCACATTTTGAAAAACGTTGAAGAAACCGAATTCCCAGTGACGTTTGAACGTCAGGATAATTATAGTCTCGGAGGGTTAAATATAGAATTCGTGAACTATTTGACAATTAAAATGACGACGGCAGTCATACAGAAGAGGTAATGTGTGAGGAATGAAATCATCGGAGTTGCTACGTGTGCACTAGGTGAAAATTGGGGATACCAGGACTCGTGTACAAAAAACTGTACACTTACACGCACATGTACGTCTACCCCCATAGGGATTCAGTGTTAAATCGTATACAGAGTGTAAAAAACGTTGTTTATACACGATGTCCCAGAATCCCCACAAGCAGTTATCGCGTTCCAGACCATTCAAACAGCCGTTGTCGAACGAGTGCGAATTCGAAATATTCACTCGGTAGGAAAAATGTACGAAATTCGAAGAAAACATCAGTTTAAAAACTCTTCTCGACGTTGCCATCGCGGATTAGACCTTCGGTCGATCGTTGGCGAACGTCGGCAAAAAACGCTTTGGGGATTCTAGGACAGCATCAAAAATGCGTTTTGGGGATTCTGAAACACCGACGTTCGTGATCGCGTTCCAGACGGCTGAGAGTGCGATCCGATCGGTAAAAAACGATTGGGGATTCTTGGACAGGAAAAATCGATCTTAAAACGTTTTCTCGACGTTCGCCAACGGTGTAAAGTGGGTGTAAAGTGGAGATACCCATCGAGGATTTTTTTCCAAACTAAACAGAAAAAACCTGAGTTTGGAAAAATCGATCTCAAAAACGTTTCTCTACGTTCGCCAACGGTTGATCGGACCGTGTAGACCGCGATGACCAACTAGTGTGAATTTCTGGGATGGGAACAAAAAACAAATGAAAAATCGTAAGAGTATCGTGACATTCGTTGTCACCTGATCGTTCAATAACGTGGATGTAATGGTTAGAGCAATGTATGCCAAAAACCAAAAGCTTGAAGAGCTTGAAATAAGTAATCACCCAATCACTTCACGTTCCTAACGCTAATTAACCAATCAGATTGCTTGATTCTCATAACCTGAACTTATCATACAAAGTTATCTCCCCTCGTCGTGGAGGTGGGGGTCACACCCATCAGAAAATCGAAAGTTTCGAGAAGGTGGTCACGTGACCTATCAAATTGAAGGTCTCGACGAGTGAATTAAGAAGATCGTAATTTTAACCCTCATCGTGCGGTGGGGTCAGGACCAAAGCCGAAAAACGTCTTCCTTTTTACAAATCCAGACATGTGAGGTATTAATATGAAGGGTTCGATGAATACATTACAAAAATGACGTTTTTCATTTTATGTGGGGGTGGGGGTCACGCCCATCAGAAAAATCGAAAGTTTCGAGAAGGTGGTCACGTGACCTACCCAATTGAAGGTCTCGACGAGTGGATTAAGAAGATCGTAATTTTAACCCTCGTCGTGGTGTGGGGTCACGACCAGAGCCGAAAACGTCATTCTTTTTACAAATCCAGGCATGTGAGGTACTGATATGAAGGCTCGATGGATACATTATGAAAATGACATTTTTCATTTTATGTGGGGGTGGGGTCACGATCAGAGCCGAAAAACGTCTTCCTTTTTACAAATCCAAGCATCTGAGGTACTGATATGAAGGGCTCGATGAATACATTACAAAAATGACATTTTCAACCCTCGCCGTGGGGATTGAGTTAGAAAATCAAAAGTTTCGAGAAGATAGTCGTGTGACCTATCGAATTAAAGCTATCGACAAGGATATTATGAAAATCATATTTTTCCCCCTTCGTATAACGGTGCAGTTGGGATCATCTTGAAATCGAAAGTATTAAGAAAAGGTAGTTATGGAACATTTTAAATTGAAAAAAAACAACAACTAGAATCTGATGCATCATTCATTTTTTATATCTGTGTTCAAACATGGAAGTATGTTTTCAATATATATGATTGTTATGCTAATTAGAGATGCACTCACTTGTTAACAAGTCACGCCTGAGATGTTTCCTTCAATAATAACTCTGTTTACTGAACCATAGATTTGTCAAAAAAAAATTATAAGTTGATCTTCAAACGTTTCTACATATCGAGGATAGCCTATTTCACCATTTCCGAAAAAGTGTCAATCCAAACTATTTTTTTTAGGAAAAAATGCCCACGTCTAGAAGAATTACATAACTAAACGAGTATAACCTTAGTAGTATATGGCGCACACTTCTGCCCTCATCAGGTGGACCCCGCTTATGGACCCCGCTGTATTTATCGGTTTCTATGGTGACATATGGTTACTTCAAATTAAATAGGTTGTATTCTGAATTTGTGTTTGCTTGTATACGCCGAATTATCTAAACCGAACCGATAACTATTCGAAAACAACTCGCCATACATCTGAAACTATCTGCCAAAATCCAGTGCTATTTTTTTTTCTTACTCTAAAAAAGTGGCCCTCTGACTTATGTACTGACTTGGGACAGGTCAGATGATTTAAGTTCACCTGAGTGCATTACCACCTTCTTACGTCTTTTTATTCTTCCTTGTAGATCGGTTTGGTAACAATCTATAGGAAGTGACCCTCTGCCTTCTGTACTGATTTGGGACAGGTCAAGTTATCCGACCTCCGTCCACCAGATAAAGGTCAAATAGTGCATTCCCACCCCTACATTAATTATTTTTCCAAAGTTATTTTAGACATAGGATATCCTTTAAAGTATTTCAATTGATCTTCTTCCTTTGACGACGGTTTCCTTCATGTGTTACACCTAGAGAATTTTTAGTGGTTATGATGACGTGATATGATTTTTTTTTCAACAAGTTTCATCTGGTTGCAATAAGGGTAAACTAAAGCATACCGTGAATTCACAGATTGATTTTATGATGTGAGAAATATAGAAAAAAGTACTGACTTTAAATTCGTCAAGTGTTAAGGAAACCATCATCAAAGAAAATAGAACAACTGAAATTCCTTAAAGGAAAGTCCATGCTGAAAATGACTTAGAAAAAAAAATCATGTCTATGATTTCTCGGGAATAATTTAAGTCGGATTTTCTTTTTACTGCCAATAAGGAATAGAGATCGGTCGCCTATATATCCAGTGGTTTGGTCGAGACACCATCCTCATGAACTTTTCTTTTGGGATAGAAGTAGGATAAACCATCTTTGCTCTGTGTATATGTAAACATTCTGTTGTCATTTATTCTGAAACCTCGGTTGATACCACTGCCTGCCTGTTGGGTTTTGATTACATTCAGATACTTTTCTTTGGTCAGTTCATTGTGGCGTTTGTTGATACCTTTACAGCTTAACTTGTCGGATGCACCGAAACAGTAGTAAGTCTTGCTACACAATCCAATAATACCATCACCCTGCCATTCGATTTTAAAAAGTCCAGGTGTTCTCTTGTCAAATTTTTGTCTCTGTGTACAACAGGTATGAGGTGTCCAGGTTCCATCTTGTACTTTCGCTTTTCCAAAGTCATTCCTGTGAACATCACATGCCTCGGATGGTAACCATTCATGCCATCGTTGGTAAAATTGTTCTTTTTTCTCGGGACGGATAACTTCTTCCAGTGATGGTTTTGATAAGGCAATGTACAAACTGTCGGTATCTGATTCACATAATTCAAAGTCTCGTCGATCAATATAGACATCTAGAAAATCATAATAGAATTCGAGCATTCGAAGCTTGGCGTATTGGTATACGAAAAACCCAATTTGAAGAGGCAAGTCCAGTTTGATTGTATGTTTATTCATCTCCACTTCAAAAAGATCTTCACTTAGTACATTCAAATTTCGGAAACCCATGTTGTTGATGTAGTTTGATACGTTGTTGTCATCACAATAGACAACGTTCCGATGTTTGTCTTTATTTGTAACAGTTTTTCCATATCCGCTGTTTCCAAGCAACTTCATTGTATCGGCGACTATTGATTTGTTATGATCAGCGTCGCCAGCTCGTCTTGCATCTGATACTCGATCGCCAAATTTCTTGAAACATGCATTTGGCTGGTACTGGATTACTTGATATATACGGCTAACTTCCAATCCGTGTTGAATGTACCATTTTAAAAGTGGTGTTGCTAGAAGAATTTTCGCTCCGTGATAACTACCAATCAGACTGCGTCTTGGCTGATTCATTATTTTATTTTCTTCAGCGTACCTTCTCATGTGGTCCCCTATGTCCAATCTGGAAATGTTTGTGTTTTTGAAGATTGGAGTCATTTCTTCAAAATGTTCCTTCAGTCTATCTGGTACATGGATGTCACATTCAACCAAGCCGAAAAGTTTGTTGGCACGAATTTTTTCAATCAATTCAGCAGTTGTCATTCTTCCATCAGTTGAGAAGCTGAACTTTTCTCTTAGAAACATTTTCAAGACAGGAAGAGTCTTTTTCATCTCACGCCATTCACATTCCCATATCTCAACAAGATTATATCCGAGATCTGTGATATATTTCGAATTTCTAGCTGTATCTTCTCTGAGCTCTCTCATTGTTCTCTGGCGAACTGCATTGAAGAGAACTGGGTCATCGTTCTTCATGTTTAACGCACATTGGTGACCGTGCCAGAAACACCCGTGGAATTGATAAACTGTGTGAGTTGTCTTGCACCAACCATCCACTGGTATCTGTCGCCTTCCGATTCTCTTTTCCGTGCCATTAAACTGGTGCCGAATGTGAACATCGTCTCTTGCGGTAATGAATTCCATCCATTGGTGGGCCATACGTCCATAGGTATGAGAGTACTCAGGCTTGAACTCTTGTTCTTCTCTCCTCCTGATATAACAACCGGTAGGCATTTCTTGCGTCAATGCCGACAAATAAAGTGCATTTGCATCGAATCCAACGATACCAGCAATCCTTTGGCCTGTTCGCCGTATTTTACAGATCTTAATCTAGTCACATTCTTTTCGTGGTATCGGTTGAAGATTATAGATGGCCCACCAACGATATTGTCTTTTACAAGATGGTGTAAATCTTTATTTTTGTCGTTGAAAAGTTCAAATGAAACTCCTTCATCTACTGTGTTGAAGAGATATTTCAGGGTAAGGCCAGGTACGCTGATTCCATCTTTGAACATATCAATTTTACGGTCTTGGTAGAAAGTGAATTGCTTTTCCACGGCTTCTAAAAATGGTTTCACGTCTCTATTATTGTACCATACCAAGAAATCACGAAAGGTGGTCATGTTGTAATCTTTCCATACTTGTTGACAGTATTCATATTCTTCGGCAGAGATGTTTTCATTTTTCAGGTTGCTAAAGAAAGCTTTGTGTTCTGGCAAGTGGTCCTGGTCTAACTTTTCCAAACTGTCTATCCATTCGTAGGGCAGGTAGCCCTTGGTTACAGAGCACCCGAAAGCCTTTAAGAATTTATCATAGGAAAATCCTGGTGCAAGGTAGTTCATGATGTCGAGGAATTTCAGATGATCCGTCTTCAGGCACATGAAAGCATTCGATTTCTTAACAACAAACTTCAGTGGATCTTGCTTTTTGAAATAGCTAATCAGTTCTCGCTTGACGATGTTCACATCATATTTCCCCGAATTAAATTCCCATGACCGGCATCTCCATCAAATAACTATGGAATTCAGCTTGGAGCTTTTCAAGTGGGTGTGGTTTCGAGTTATCTTCACATGTAGTCAGGGCTTCGTGTATCAGTACATCGTGGATTTTCTGCCTCATTGCAAGAATGGTATGTGAATGCATTTCTTGCATTAGTGAGTAGCTTCTGGACGACATTTCTGTAAGGTAGTTCATGAGTTGTTCTACAAGATTATGAGTGTTGCCTTCTGTAATAAAACATTTGGGTTCTTCGTAGCCTGGCACATTACTGCATATACTGACACTTAATGGTTTGTGTTCGGCCTCCCATGTCAGTGCATTACTGTTCTTAGGTATATCAGTTTTGGCAAAGTAGCTTTCAAAATCAAATGTAGCTCTGTATGGAAAATACCGCTGTGATTCAGGTACGCTAATTCCTTCATCCTCCAGTTTTTCAAATATTGTTTGTGACGTATGGTATATTCCGCCAACATATCTGTCGGTAACATCTTCGGTACAGGTGAGTTCATGGCGCTGCAAAAATCGAGCAGATTTCCAAAGTTTTCCACATTTGCGGCAGGCAAATGATTTACTGTATTGGTCGATATCAGTAATATAGCTGAAGTGATTCTTGTAAAGATTGATGAATATAGTATTGGTAAAACGTCTATTGGATCTTTGAACGATCTTGGCAACCACGTCGTCATTGTCTTCAGCCAGTTCAAATACTTGGATGTTGACTTCAAATATTTTCTCCACGTTTGGCAGTTGGTCCAATTTCACGCCCAAAAATTCCTCTTTTCTTACATCCGTATATTTCCGGAACAATGCATCTGTTATTGTATTCAAACCATGACGGTCGGCACCACTCCATAGCGCCAGGCACCGAAAAAGACATAAATTGTCGTCGTATACGAAATGGTGATTTTCGTCATTGACTAGGGCGACAATGAAGCGATTGTCCAAGATATACTGAGGTATGTCTTCTGGTACTCCGCCAATAGGGTGATTCTTTATCTTGTTCACGTAGAATGTGACGTTGGTCAGTTGGTGGACGACCCATTTGGAGTTGGGTCTTTTCTGGCAGGCCCATTCAAGTATATCTCCTTCCTGGATGCTTTCGAGAAAGCGTTCAAAGTCGGCCTCATTATTTATCAAATAAGGCACATTCAAAACTCGGGCGTTGTTTTGAGATCCATGAAAATACCGCCCTTGTTCAGTTTCATTGTTACGTAGAATGAATCCGTAACTCAAGTTGATCTTGAAACGTAATTCTTGTGGCAGGAATATAGTATTAGTCAGCTCACTAACCATGGTCGATAAGTCTGTGGTCTGCAGTCGGTAGTTATAAACATCTTGAACTTTTCGATTTCCAGTATGATGCGTTCGTATACTAGACCAGTTTTCACGGTACAGGTCTACTTCAAGCACTTCTTCGCCGAGCAGGTTTTTATCGAATTCAGTCGGGTCGACATCGATAGTAGTGGTTGCCCTTGGAATCTTGGCTGCCCTCATCGGCACTTGATCTTCTAACATCCGCTTGGAGGGAGCTGGCCCATGCGTTAGTCTCTTGTGACGGTTGAAATGGATCAGTTGATCAAATTCTTGTCCACACTCCCTACAAATGTATCTCTCAAGACAAGTCTTTAGGTGATATTCCAGGTTCTCTTTTCTCGTGAAGGTCTTGTGACAGTTGGTGCATCCAAACTTCTTTTCTTCTATGTGAGCTGTCCTCTGGTGGCGGTTCCTATTGCGACGGTCAGTAAAGCTCTTTCCACAATAGTCGCAGTCAAATCGTGCTGGCTCCATTTTCATAAAGGTTTGCAAAAGCAAATATGCTATAGAAAAGTACTAGCGATGTATTCAATCCAACGGCTTGAAATAGAATGGCGCCACGTTGCTTGTAGTGGCGTTTTATTCAGACCTGACGGATGTGAAAGAAGACGCCATACCATTTAAAACCAACAGCAACATTTGGTCGATTTTTCACTTCTGTTTGTGTTTGTTTCCTATAGGAATATGGGTTAAAGTCGGAATTGTCAGGAAATTAACACAGAAAATAATGGAAAAGAAACACATATGAAATTCAGATCTGTTTCTTTAGTTCATTTTCCTGCATTCTGGTTGGCCAGTTAGGTAATTATCTTGATCCTCAGAATGGACGAAAATAGCAGCAAAAATAATAAAACAAACTTGCTATCTCAAAAATGGCGGACTAATATACGAGGCTCGATCTCCAGTATTGACCCTGTGCAAATTAAGATCGCAACAACTCTCAATTTACAGAAAAAGTCACTCCCACAAAGAGTCTCGGCGTAAGCAGACTTGACATTGGCTGCTTAGATTCTAACAGATATCAATAGAGAAATCAAAGATAACTAATCAAGTCGCATGTGGGAGGGAGTCGATCCCCAAATTTGCCTCTGTGCAAATTAAGCGCACAGCAACTCTCAGTTTACAGAAGTAATCACTTCCGTAAAACAACTCAACAAAAACAGACAAAATGTTATCAGCGTAAGATTGCAAATTGACGCTACGCACAAAATTGAATTTTTATGAGACAATGTATTAAACGTTTTGATAAAGGATACAACGGCGAACAAAACAGTCACGATCGAAACTTATCAATGTCAAGTCTCACAATCGAATCATTTAACGATTGTCGCCTTCACTAACTGCTTGAATGAATGAATGAACTACTTTATACACAGACAATTCATCTATACCTCATGAAATGTAATGCAATTCTGGTGTTCGAAATTGTTGTTGGTAGAAAAAAACATTTTGGGAAATAGAACTTCTAGTATTGCTGAAAAGATTCACTAGAGGCAATCTATCTCAAAAAATGTATATTATGGTGTATTGAAATGAGAACTAATCTGCTCTGTCAATAAATAAGTAAATAAAAGTTCGGGATATACGCTTTTATTGAAAACATAAAAAACCTGCTAAAAATCAGTTACCTCCCTTGCCAATTGACAGCGTATTTCAATCGCCGTGCATGTCTCCAGTTGAGACAAAATTCTGATCACAAATAATAAACTGATTCACGCTGAATTAATTTACATAACAAGCATGTCTACAATTATATTTTTATTTGGTTCTCTAGCCGCAGGAAATGTTTGTGGATGTTTTTCACTGATTTGTGAAACGGTACGCTTTTTTATAGTTTTAGCAAAGGGATAATAATGCATTACGGTTGTGGAAAATTATCTGAAAATTCCAGAAAACCACAACACTGTCTTACATAATTATCGCTAGATCGTGTAAGGGAATGTAATTCTCCGATTACACTGCAAATTCTACGATCATTTTGTTGTGTGAAGATTTTGTCATTATGATTATTATTATGTTTTTTTTTTCTGCAGAAAGTAATGCATTTCCATTGAATTAAGGAATTGAATACTCAAAGTAGATTTCCACAATAAATAATTTAGGACCCACTGGCGCTTTTTTATATCTCTGTGAATGTTTTTTTTTTTTTGTTTGTTTTCAAATTAAATTTTAGAACACTTATAATGTGTCTTATCCATGACGTATATGAACCCATTTTAACGTCAAACCTTTGTAACATTGATTTACCGGTAGTTAGTTTCTTACATAATTGCTTAGCTAGTGATAGTTCATTGACACAACGGATTGAACAATAACTGTACGCTGTGTTTTCCAATCTGCCGCAATTTGGGTGCAAGTTTTATAACATCTGGGGCTGGAAATTTAAAAAAAATTACGGAACATAATAAATATCTTCCTCACATAAAACTCATTATTATCGACACACACGAATCGAACATAACACAAAAATGTAAACAACAAACAGCCTATAAGGGGAGAGACCACAAAAACACCTAAATTTACAGTTAGATCTACGTATAATATCCTACAATCGAAACGTACAATCGGTAATATTACCAGAACAAAATAATGGACTGAATGTACCGACACAAAATCATTTTACATAAGACTGTACAGGCGCTATTTTTTTTAACAATGAAGAAACACAATTAAAATGATGAACATGTCAGTTTGAAACGGAATGAAAAGAATCACTAAATCCGATTTAAACTTATATAAATCCGATTGAACGGCTTTATATTAGTTTTAAACGGAATGAAAACCACTAAATCGGACTTAAACCTATGAAAATCTGATTGAACGGTTTTATATTAGTTTTAAACGGAAAGAAAAAAAACTAAATCGGATTTAAACCTATGAAAATCCGATTGAACGGATTTATATCAGTTTTAAACGGAAAGGAAAAAACACTAAATCGGATTTAAACCTATGAAAATCCGATTGAACGGCTTTATATTAGTTTTAAACGGAATGAAAAAACACTAAATCGGATTTAAACCTATGAAAATCCGATTGAACGGATTTATATCAGTTTTAAACGGGATGAAAAACCACTAAATCGGATTTAAACCTATGAAAATCCGATTGAACGGATTTATATCAGTTTTAAACAATTTTATTCGAGAAAACAACATATTTGCAAAGCTGCGATGGACACACCTCTTAAGAAAATCCACTGGAAAAGACTGAAAAAGCAGAAATTCATGGTAGCGAGAGTGTAGAGAGAAAAAACCAGCCAACAAGCAGAAAATTCCACCAACATGTCGTAATGACAACTCGACACTCCAATCAATAAGTATAATACTGGGCCAAAAAGCAAAAACTCTCACCAATAGGGTGACATTCCGAACAGCAGTATCGATAATTAAAAAATGCAATATATCTCAGATTTTTTTATTGTTTTTTTTTTTGGTGTCTCCTAAACTGCAGAGTGCCTTTGTCGACAAGTTTGACATTCGCTCACTTTCGGAAATCCACGTAAATTACCAAATAAAACTTTGTGAATATTCGGCATTTTTTTCAAACCAAACCATTCCCGTTGATCTGTGATTCAATAAAAATTTGGCTGTTATTAAGCGAGTACATTAATAATATTCGGGAATGTATACAGGACATATTTTATCAACAAAAAGCTGGTACACAAGGCATTCTCGCGTATTATCTTGTTTTATATAGGTTTTTGTGAGGGAAAGTGTCGAGTTTTGTATTTACTCAAAGTTACGCTATAGTCATAGCTGCTGCTAGTGACACATAGGGACATGCTTAAAAAATGGCGTTCGAAAATTAATTTTGACATGCTCTGTAATGTGGTTCAATGAATCAGATTTCATTTCGACTTGCGCTGTTTTATAATTAAACGTACACAATTTACTCATGTTTTTGTCAGTGAGAAGATGGGGGAGTCAGTAAATTGCGATTTCGTCATTACCATAAATATGTCCACATTTCTAAATAAAACACCGAGCAACGAAGAGTAACTGGCATACTCCACATAGGGTTAGTATTGGTTGAAGGCAAGAGCACACTCGACGTGCAGTACACCTTAGTACACAACGCTACCGCGCCCCCACGTGTGTAATTAGAGAATGGTACTTCTTTCATGTTTTCACTTAGATGGCTGGCTTATTCTTCAGTAAACGTCCAAAATAAAACATACAGGCTTGTAAAACACGATACCGCGCGGGTGATTTTTTTTATGATTAACAAAAAATTGAATGATATCACCTTAAAATTAGCGTTTTTTTTGTTTTTTTTTAAAAAATATTATTGTCATTACCTTTGAGGCCTGACATTACTTGAATTTGTCAATTTTAAACGCACTGGTCCATAATTAACTGTTAAACACCTGAGAACTGTTTTGATGAGCGACAGACCATGATAAACAAGAAAACAATCTACCTCCATCATTTAAATTTCAGTGATGTATAAATGTAAATGTGGTAGGCGACCCATTGTTCGCAAACACAATAGATCCCCAATTACGTACCTACATTTCTAATTGAAACACAGACTTTCCTTAGTTAGGTACAATTCCTAGTCCTACTTCCAGCTCGAGGCCCTGAACCCGCTGCCAATGCACACACTCGAACCGAAGAACTCTCGACGATTCATAAATTATTCAGGTCGCAATGGCTTTCAAACCCGACATTGTCCGTATTATTTTTATTATTATTTTTTCCAAGTCGACACCTAACTCGTATTCTTGGGTGGATAATACAGAGTCGCGTATCCTCTTTCCAAGTTTACGGCTAATTGGATAACACCGCTTATACCAATTTTACAGTAAGAGGGGTGTGTAAAGGCGATTACTGCTGTTTTTCTCCATAGGCACAGTCAAAACCTGAACGATAGAATGGTACTTTTCTCGGGGAGAGGAGGGGGGGAGTATATTTATTAATTTCCAGGAATAAATCGCTCGAAAATGGGATATTATTTTGGCTTGAGCTTTAGTCGAGATATGGCTGTGAGTGTTGAAATTGATGCCACAACAGATATTAAATCAGAAATAAATCCATAACGTACGAACTTCGGATTGCAAGTCGATGAGTGTCGTTGTTTCCTGCATAGCAGAATTAGGTTTGTGGGTGTTCCCCGTTGATTTGTGAAACACAAAGCTTTTATCTGATACTTTTAGATAAAGGGATAATAATGCACAACGGCTTTGGAAAATTATCCGAAAAATTCCAGAAAACCATAACACGGTCCAACACAAAGTTGCGCAAACACGTCAAAAACATTCAAAGATTGCGGCAAGGGAGGTAATTCTCGCGTTTCGCGGCTTATTCTAGAATCACACTACTGTGCATT
Source organism: Pictodentalium vernedei (assembly GCA_031216915.1). NCBI lineage: Eukaryota > Metazoa > Mollusca > Scaphopoda > Dentaliida > Dentaliidae > Pictodentalium > Pictodentalium vernedei. The sequence goes on along the minus strand of CM062297.1, from coordinate 89,420,606 downwards.
TTTTTTATCATATATATTTTCTGTTTGACAAAATGCATTTTTTTTTATTAGACCATAAAATAAATAGAGTTCTTAAAGAGGATTTCCATAATAGGTTAGGGGGAATTTATGCTTATTCCTATCTCTATGGATGGTTTTCCAAGTTCGATTTTCCGACACTCACAATGTGCGAAGTCCGTGACCAGTTTTAGTTCAAAGTTTTGTTCTTGAATTATCCGAGTTGAAATGGATTTATTAATCTTGAGTCTTCGGGTGCTTTTCGCATGTTGAATTTCGCGTTCAGTGTTTCGCTCAACTTTGTGATATTTATTGCTATTTCTCAAATTAATCATCCGGTTTGAGATTGTTCATTGAGACAACTTGTTTAGTCCCTTTCCATGATTTGAACAATTTCTGCACGTTGTGTTTCCAATCTACCGCAATTTGGGTGCAAGTTTTATAACATCTGAGGCTCAACATTTCCTCAAATTACCGATCATATTGTCAAATTAATGATTTGTAAATATTGTTAGACAAATTAAAATGTGTTGAACCTTGAGCAGTCTTTTGTTGTCCCAAGTCAGTACATAATGTCAGAAGGCCACTGGGTAAGTATTTTAAAAAAAAAAAAATAACACTGGATTTTGATGATAGTTTCAGATGTATGGCGGGTTTAGATAATTCGGCGTATACAAGTAAACACAAATTCAGAATACAACCTATTTAATTTGAAGTAACCATATGTCACCATAGAAACCGATAAATACAGTGGGGTCCATAAGCGGGGTCCACCTGATGAGGGCAGAAGTGTGCGCCATATACTACTAACCTTGACTAAATTCAAATAAAACCATTTGTCACGTTAGAAAAGATTTGTATACAGTCTAAACGCACGTGTGGAAAAGTTGTTTTGTTTTGTTTTTTTACAACAGGAGTAAAAATATTTTAAGATAGGTGGCGTTATATAAATACAGCAACAACAAAAAGCAGTGTTTACAATGTGTCAGCGTATGACTGAATGAAAATGAGAAAAAAGGCTCTTTTTGTAACTACCTGCTAGCGAAGCATTACATCAGTAGTCGCGATATTGATGTCATCCAACTGCAGCCAAGACATTAAGCAGTTTACGTTGACATACCACTTGTCCAAAACAATTCTCTTTTAACGCTAAAACGAGTGAAATACATCTCGGGAACGACTCCCTTTTTTTCTTGATCAGACACAGTTGTTGGCGGAAAGGTGACTGTAGGGTCGTTCAAAAAAATTGATCAAATATATCGAACGGCAACGACTCATTTTCTAATGTAGGTTATAAAATCCTTACAAAAACCATTCGTGAGCAAAAGAGGAGAATTCGAAGTTCCTCTGGAAGGTAAAAAAGATGAAAAATCGTTCGATCTGTTTACCAAACACATACTCGATTTTCAAGACAGATTGGTCAAAAGCAACCTATTCTTACAACTCGAAAACGTGAGAAGCAAGAAAGATAAACTGCGTTTGATATCGTGTTTCGCGTCTTATCAAGGAGAAAATCTAAAAGACGTTTCTATGTCCAACAGACTCTTAGTCATTATTTTTGTATAAAAAATAAGCAAACAGCGAGAGAAATGTATATTTCGTGAAGTTATAAACCGTTTCCAAATCTCGATGAGGTTAACACCTTTTGAATTGAATTAAAAAAAAGAAGTCTTCACGCAAAGGGACTCGAGTGGGGGAATGGAATAGAGCTGTCCACCTTGATGTACTCGTAATAAAAACCCTAACCTATACGTCATAACAACAACACTACTATCAGTTAAAAACTGATTTTGTTAAAAAAAAATATTGATGTATTATTAATTACATTAGACCATAAAAAGAACCTCTGTTTTAAGGCGCGCACGCATGGTCAATTTTGCTGCGCATGCAACCTTTTCATGACACCAAAAAAATCTTTAAAAAAACATGAGATATTGTGCTCATTTCGGTAAATCGATATCGATGAGTTGACGAACACTTCAAGCTTTTTCTACATCATACTTTAATAGAGTGTGTGGGTTTCAGCAACATTCACGACAGAAAGTGTTTTATTTTGTAAAAGGTAAGTCATAATGACAGCAAGAAGGAAGGTGTCCTTCAATCTGACAACAAACAGTCACAAAGGGGAGTGGCCGAGTCGCACCACGTTTGGTTCGCACCAACCCTCAGAAAAATCTGCAAAGTCAGGTGCTATGTTGAATGGAACACAGTCTCCTGACATTTATTTTAGTAACATTTGTATTGTAAATGACTGTCATTGAGAATTTGTGTACTGTTATTTGAAACCGTTACGAGTTTCCCAGTTACTTTAAATAAATACATTTGAGATGCAGGATAATTGGATAACTAATAGTAACCGTTGCTTGATATAAAGGTAACAGACATAGTTGAAAATAAATCGCATATAGGTATGTATGTGCGGTCGAATTGGTTAATAAAAACACGCAAACATTCGTTTTGTATTTCATTTTCAGATTTCCAAAAATATGATTTATGGATGAACTACCCGTTCAAATGGGTTGTGATAATTTTGAATTTAATGGGGAAAAATTGTGATTCACAATTTTATAAGGCAGGTTGTGAAAGGATTTTTTTTTATTGGTAAAATAAATCTGTGAAAGTTAGCACTTCGACATTTGATTTGTCCCAGAGACGTTTTCACCCACGACGCTTTAAGTCCCGTGTCATAATTTTCACGTTTCACTTAAAAACAAACATTCAAACCCCACTTCATTTATGACCCAACACCCCTACGGTGAATAACCAATATATTTGCGAAATTTTGCGTGGTCCACCAGGCGTTTGGGTGGGGGTCGAATTACCACAAACAACCTCTCGGGGAGAAAATAAAAAGAAAAAAAAAGAAAAAAAGACCGCCCGCCCGCATGCTTTTTTGGAAAAAATGGTTTGAGAAACAGACAATCAACTTTATATGGTCTTATTAATTTTTTCTATTATCAATTTTTTAATATATATAATTTTTAAAAAAAAATTTTCTAAAGAAAAGGAACAAAAAATGCATCGAATTATACTTTATAATATTTATTTGTTTTGTCCAGAGTTTCTTTTTTCTCGAACCTAACCCGTGTCGTGACCCTTGATGTTCTCATCATAAATCTCGGATGAGTTGCTATACAGAGTTACTTCCCTCGAACCTACCGTGATGACTTCATAATAAACCTTGGTGTTACAGAGTTACTTCCCTCGAACCTGTTAATTTGTCCTCGAACCTAACCCGTATCGTAACCCCTGATGACCTCATAATAAACCTGGGATGAGTTATTACTTCCCTCGAACCTACCCTGACGACTTCATAGTAAACTTTGGTGCTACAAAGCTACTTCTCTCGAACCTATGGATGATAGAGTTACTTCACTTAAACCTCACCTGTATCGTGACTCCTGATAACCTAATAATAACCTCGGTGTTACAGTGTTACTTCCCTTGAACCTACGAATGATAGAGTTACTTCCCTTGAACCTAACTTGTATCATGACCCATGATGACCTCATAATAAACCTCTACCTATGGTGTTACAGAGTTACTTCCTTGAACCTACAGATGAGTTGTTACTTCCTTGAACCTAACCTGTATCGTGAGCCCTGATGGTCTCGAAGTGGCCTCTAATGTACTCATCATGACCCCTACTGTACTCATAATTCACCTCTACTTACGGTGTTACAGAGTTACTTCCCTTGAACCGAACCATTTTGACGGATGACAGAGTTACTTCCCTTGAACCTAACCCATATCATGACCTCTGATGACCTCATAATAAACCTCTACCTATGGTGTTACAGAGTTACTTCTCTCGAACCTACGGATGAGTTGTTACAGAGTTACTTCCCTTGAACCTAATCATTTGATGGATGAGTTGAGAGTTACTTCCCCGAATCTACGGATGATAGCGTTACTTCCCTTAAACCTCACCTGTATCACGACTCCTGATGACCTAATAATAAACCTTGGTGTTATAGTGTTACTTCCGTGAACCTATGGATGACAGAGTTACCTCCCTTGAACCTAACCCGTATCACGACCCCTGATGACCTCATAATAAACCTCGGATGAGTTGTTATACAAAGTTACTTCCCTCGAACCTAACAATTTGAACGCATGAGTTGTTACAGAGTTACTTCCTTGAACATAGCCTAAAACCTGGAGGTTTTTTCAAGCACTTCTTACTATGGTGAATCGAATTATTACAGATGAGTTGTTAGAGTTACTTCACTCGAACCAAACCTAAAAAAATGTTTTTTTTCAAGCACTTCTTAGTATGGTGCATCGAATTTTAATTTTGTTTGGATGAATGAGTTGTTACAGAGTTACTTCCCTCGAACCTAATCATTTGATGAACCTAACCTGTATCATGACTCCTGAGGACCTCATAATAAACCTCTACCTATGGACGAGGTGTTACAGTTACTTCCCTCGAACATAACCGTTTGACGGATGAGTTGTTACGAAGTTACTTCCCTTGAACCGAACATGTATCATCACCTCTGATATACCCATAATAAACCTCTACTTTTCGATGAGTTGTTACCGAGTTACTTCCCTTGAACCCAACCTGTATCACGATCCTTGATGACCTCATAATAAACCTCTACCTACGGATGAACGGAGTTACTTCCTTTAACCTAACATGTATTATGACCTCTGATAACCTCATAATAAACCTCTACCTACGGATGACAGAGTTACATCCCTTTGAACCTAACCATTTGGTGGATGAGTTGTTGCATAGTTACTTCCCTTGAAACTAACCATTTGACAAGGTTTTTTTTTTAAACTGAACCCTAAACGCAATTGTAAAAAAATCAGAAATACTGCACAAGCGAATTCAATTTTCCGAGAACAATTCACACGATTTTCTTTACTAATTTCTATTATCGACCATTGTTACGGAATGTTAGGGAAAATTTATCGATCAGAGATCGTAAGATCGGACTATAAACCTTGTGATAACTGACAGTTCTGTGAGGTCTCACCAGCTCTGGCAGTTTGTGTTTCCTTACCAAACGATATCAGGCTCATTGAATAAACATGAGTCCATTGAATCCTCAAAATAAAACCTCAAGAGCTCGAGCTCTTACCCGAGCTTGCGAGCTTAATTAACCCATATAGGCTCACTTCGCAACATCATTCGGATGGAGAGTTCAAGTTTATCTAGCAAGGGGATGATGACGATGTCAAATTCGATGCGGTATAGTACAAGTATGGTGACGCGGGAAGGAATTTACGATTTGTGTTGAAGGCAATACAAATCGTAAATTTGTAATATTCAAGAGGTAGTGCAGTTCCAATATCGTATTGTATGATTAGTGTGGTGACGTTTAGAGAACGGCGACAATCGTAGTTAGAAAATGAGTCGTTTTCGTTCGATATATTTGATCAATTGTTTTGGACGACCCTCCAGTCAACTTTCCGTCAACAACCGTGTCTGATCAAGAAAAAAAGGGAGTCGTTCCCGAGATGTATTTCACCCGTTTTAGCGTTAAAAGAGAATTGTTTTGGACAAGTGGTATGTCAACGTAAAAAGCTTAATGTCTAAGCTGCTGCTGGATGACATCAATATCGCGACTACTGATGTAATGCTTCGCTAGCAGGTGGTTAGAAAAAGAGCATTTTTTCGCGTTTTCATTCAGTCATACGCTTACACATTGTAAACACCGTTTTTTGTTGTTGCTGTATTTATATAACGCCACCTATCTTAAAATATTTTAACTCCTGTTGTAAAAAACAAAACAAAACAACTTTTCCACACGTGCGTTTAGACTGTTTACAAATCTTTCCTAACACGTGACAAATGGTTTTATTTGAATTTAGTCAAGGTTATACTCGTTTAGTTATGTAATGTCTTCTCGACGTGGGCATTTTTTCCTAAAACAAAATAGTTTGGATTGACACTTTTTTGGAAATGGTGAAATAGGCTATCCTCAGCATGTAGAAACGTTAGAAGATCAACTTATTATTTTTTATTGACAAATCTATGGTTCAGTAAACAGAGTTATTATTGAAGGAAACATCTTAAGGCGTGACTTGTTAACAAGTGAGTGCATCTATAATTAGCATAACAATCATATATATTGTAACATACTTCCATGTTTGAACACAGATATCAAAAACGAATGATGCATCAGATTCAAGATGTTGTTTTTTTTCAATTTAATATGTTCCATAACTACCTTTTCTTAATACTTTCGATTTCAAGATGATCCCAACTCCACCGTTATAAGAAGGGGGGGAAAATATGATTTCCATATCCTTGTCGATAGCTTTAATTTGATAGATCACACGGCTATCTTCTCGAAACTTATGATTTTCTGATCGGTTTTAACCCCATCCCCTCTGCGAGGGTTGAAAATGTCATTTTTGTAATGTATTCATCGAGCCCTTCATATCAGTACCTCACAGGCTTGGATTTGTTAAAAGGAAGACGTTTCTCGGCTCTGGTCGTGACCCCACCCCCACATAAAATGAAAAATGTCATTTTCGTAATGTTTTCATCGAGCCTTCATAACAGTACCTCACATGCCTGGCTTTGTAAAAAGAACGACGTATTTCGGCTCTGGTCGTGACCCCACCCCACGACGAAGGTTAAATTACGATCTTCTTAATCCACTCGTCGAGACCTTCAATTTGATAGGTCACGTGACCACCTTCTCGAAACTTTCGATTTTTCTGATGGGCGTGACTCCCACCCCAACATAAAATGAAAAACGTCAATTTTGTAATGTATTCATCGAGCCCTTCATATTAATACCTCACATGCCTGGATTTGTAAAACGGAAGACGTTTTTCGGCTCTGGTCGTGACCCCACCCCACGATGAGGGTTAAAATTACGATCTTCTTAATCCACTCGTCGAGACCTTCAATTTGATAGGTCACGTGACCACATTCTCGAAACTTTCAATTTTTCTGATGGGTTTGACCCCCCCCCCCCCCCCCCCACCTCCACATAAAATGAAAAACGTCATTTTTGTAATGTATTCATCGAGCCCTTCATATTAATACCTCACATGCCTGGATCTGTAAAACGATGATGTTTTTCGGCTCTGGCCGTGACCCCACCCCATGATGAGGGTTAAAATTACGATCTTCTTAATCCACTCGTCGAGACCTTCAATCTGATAGGTCACGTGACCACATTCTCGAAACTTTCGATTTTTCTGATGGGCGTGACTCCCACCCCCACATAAAATGAAAAACGTCATTTTTGCAATGTACTCATCGAGCCCTCCATGTTAATACCTCACATGCCTGGATTTGTAAAAAGGAAGACGTTTTTCGACTCTGGTTGTGACCCCACCCCACGATGAGGGTTAAAAATACGATCTTCTTAATCCACTCGTCGAGACCTTCAATTTGATAGGTCACATGACCACCTTCTCGAAACTTTCGATTTTCTGATGGGCGTGACCCCCACCCCCACATAAAATGAAAAATGGCATTTTTGTAATGTATTCATCGGCCCTTCATATTAATACCTCACATGCCTGGATTTGTAAAAATGAAGACTTTTTTCTACTCTGGTCGTGATCCCACACCACGATGAGGGTTAAAATTACGATCTTCTTAATCCACTCGTCGAGACCTTCAATTTGATAGGTCACGTGACCACCTTCTCGAAACTTTCGATTTTTCTGATGTTCATGACCCCCACATAAAATGAAAAACGTCATTTTTGTAATGTATTCATCGAGCCCTTCATATTAATACCTCACGTGCCTGGATTTGTAAAAAGTAAGACGTTTTTCGACTCTGGTCCTGACCCCACCCCACGATGAGGGATCTTCTTAATCCACTCGTCGAGACCTTCAATTTGATAGGTCACGTGACCACATTCTCGAAACTTTCGAGTTTCTGATGGGTGTGACCCCCACCCCCACATAAAATGAAAAACGTCATTTCTGTAATGTATTCATCGAGCCCTTCATATTAATACCTCACATGCCTTATGAGAATCAAGCAATCTGATTGGTTAATTGGCGTTAGGAACGTGAAGTGATTGGGTGATTACTTATTTCAAACTCTTTAAGCTTTTGGTTTTTGGTATACATTGCTCTAACCATTACATCCACGTTATTAAACGATCAGGTGGCAACGAATGTCACGATACCCTCACGATTTTTCATTTGGTTTTTGTTCCCATCCCAGAAATCCGCACTAGTTGGTCATCACGGTCTACACGGTCCGATCGACCGTTGGCGAACGTGGAGAACAGTTTTGGAGATCGATTTTTCCAAACTCAGGTTTTTTCTGTTTAGTTTGAAAAAAAATCCTCGATGGGTATCTCCACTTTACACCGTTGGCGAACGTCGAGAAAACGTTTTAAGATCGATTTTTCCTGTCCTAGAATCCCCAATCGTTTTTTACCGATCGGATCGCACTCTCAGCCGTCTGGAACGTGATCACGAACGTCGGTGTCTCAGAATCCCCAAAACGCATTGTTGATGCTATCCTAGAATCCCCAAAGCGTTTTTTGCCGACGTTCGCCAACGATCGATCGAAGGTCCAATCTGCGATGGCAACGTCGAGAAGATTTTTTAAATTGATGTTTTCTTCGAATTTCGTACATTTGTCCTTCCGAGTGAATATTTCGAATTCGCACTCGTTCGACAACGGCTGTTTGAACGGTCTGGAACGCGATAACTGCTTGTGGGGATTCTGGGACATCGTGTATAAACAACGTATTTTACACTCTGTACACGATTTAACACTGAATCCCTATGGGGGTACACGTACATGTACGTGTACAGTTTTTTGTACACGTGTCCTGGTATCCCCAGTTTTCACCTACTGATACCAGCTGCGAACAAGACGTTCCATAGAAGCCGGCGAAATTGTATGAAGACGTCCTGATTGTTTACGTTACAGTACATGTACAGTTAAAACTAGAAGTCCTGTCACGAAATGCGCACAAATAGCACGTCGATCTGTGCGTTAATCTACGCGTTCTGACCATAGTAAGGCTATCAAATTCTGTACATATAGCCTGTGCACAAGCATTGTTTCAGCCAATGGACCTCCGGATAACCCGGAGGTCCATTGGCAAAAACATTGCCTGTGTTTTCTATGAGTAACTACGAGAACCTGCCGTGCTTTGGATGCCATTCGATATGGCAATTGCGCGCATTTCCTTCGGGCAATTAAGCCTAGATAAGCGCACCGTTCGTGACAGGACTTGTAGTTTTAACTGTATTACCTTCATGTAATTAAAAGTTTTTAATTGAATAACCATTGATTAAAATGTTAAACCATTTAAATTCCATTTAAAATAGAGAGCACACCATTGGTTTGATGGTCTTGTCTAAAGCATATTTATCCAGTATAATCCACTTTCAAAATTTGGACTAAAATCATGTTTACTCGGTATAATAAATTTCTATTATACCGAATAAACATGATTTTAGCCAGCTTATCAAGTCTCAGTCTTTAATCAATAGAGTCAAATTGTGATTTATCTATCTAACCCTTTACCCAACGCGGACGATATCATAATTTATTATCTTAAATATCATTTTTTGAAATTTTTCCAAAAACTTCAACAAAAGCATATCATGTGATCCCTCGTTGGAACGAGCTAGACGAGCTCGTTCCAACGAAGGGCCACATGATACGGTTTTGTTGAAATTTTTTGAAAAATAATACTTTTTAAACTGCTGAATTTGCATATTACGCGGGCGGATGTGGCCGATTCGTTGGGTAAAGGGTTAATCAGAAGGAGCATTTCATAAAATGATGTATGAAACATAAGGTTCCTAAAAATTACGATTTCGTAAAATAGTGTCAACTTATTTTTTATAAATTAGCGGATTATTTCCCATTTAAAACTAGGTTGTTAGCTGATTGAGATGAAACCTGGTATATCAGTAGAGGAGAGCGATGAAACAGGGCCCATTGGATGGACCCCGGACTGGACCCCGGAAGTCACGTCATGTCACGTGACCTGGTGGCGCCATGCTTGGTTGTCATGGTAACCCGCGTGAGCGGCCATCTTGTGACGTCATCTCCATAGTGATACGTGGTGTGAGTGCGCATGCGCGCGCGTGATGTTAGGATGATACGTGTTTCCGTCGGCCATTTTGTATACTGGAGGCCGCCATCTTGGTTTCTATGGTAGCACGTGGTTGCTATGTGACCCAAAACCTTCTATCAAGACAGGGGTATGTTCGGGGGGTGTGTTCCTTTGTAGAAGAGTAAATTCCCGATTCGAAGAATTACCACAAACAAACCGACAATCCCTCTAAATTACCGAAATTGACTTTATTTACATAAGCACACATGACAAAAAAGGGATTCCATAGGATATGGCCATTGGATATAGAGGCGATGAGAATCGGATACAACTTCGTTGTAATAAAGGGAGATAACTCTGTACGATTAAGTATAGGTTATGGAAAATCAAGCAATCTGATTGGTTAGTTATAATTTATATAAATGATCTAGATAAACGAAACAACAAGAATACTTGGAATAGGGTCAGAACTAACAAGACTAGACCAGAATAGCTAAATATAGTAATAATAAGGTAAGCTGTTCCAATTAATATATTAATACGCTACTGCAGTATACTCTAGAAAGAAGGAACATGGCCAGACAGACGAAACCTATTGCATAGATAGATAGAAGCAGAAAATTCTGAAAGAATTCGAAATAGTAAGACTTGTCGGGTTTATTTGGGTAATTAAACGAGAATTCTGGGAGAATTCTAAGCCAGAAAATTACTCTTCTGCAAAGGAACACACCCCTTATCCCCTTGGTACTATCGCACTACGTGCTACACCGATAAATTGGGGAATCCATAGTAAATAAAGTCAATTTCGGTGATTTGGAGGGATTGTCGGATTGTTTGTGGTAATTCTACGAATCGGAAAATTACTCTTCTACAAAGGAACACACCCTCCGAACATACCCCTGTCTTGTTAGAAGGTTTTGGGTCACATAGCAACCACGTGCTACCATAGAAACCAAGATGGAGGCCTCCAGTATACAAAATGGTCGACGGAAACACGTATCATCCTAACAACACGCGCTGCGCATGCGCACTCACACCACGTATCACTATGGAGATGACGTCACAAGATAGCCGCTCACGCGGGTTACCACGACAACCAAACATAGCGCCACCAGGTCACGTGACATGACGTCACTTCCGGGGTCCAGCCCGGGGTCCATCCAATGGGCCCTGTTTCATCGCTCTCCTACTACTTATATCAGTTCGGGAAGATTAACATAATAATTCTTACTGCCATGCTTTTGGTATATCCAACAATTCCAAATTTAGACGCCGTATAAGCACGTATCACAGGAGCCGCATCTAAACCTGAAAAAAATTTTTAGTTTAAATTTTTGACTTGTTGCCTATTGCCGTTCATCGCTTCTGATTATGAGAAGAGGGGTGTCAGTTATGCTTTAATTTACCAAGCAGGAAAATGGGACGAGTGTACGAGCAAGCTCGACGGGAAGTTTGAAGTGAAGTGCGGCACAGAAACTATAAATTTGTGTGTCTCATTTTGGGGCAAATATATGTTTTTACTTCTACATAACAAAACATAATTGTTTTATATAACCCTTTAAATCAGCCATCCGCCAACGTAATTTTCAAATTAGGCAATTAAAAAAATATACCTTTTAAAAAATTTCAACAAAACAATATCATGTGAGCCCTCACTGGAACGTGCACGCCAAGCTCGTTCCAATGAGGTGTCACTTGCTACAGTTTTGCCAGTTTTGCTGATTTCTTTTGAAAGTACTAATTAAAATAATAAATTTTGATATCTTATGCGTTGGGTAAGGGACAATCGCTAGAGAATATCCATGCCACAAATAACTCACAGATTATTGTAAAACAGCTTAAATGTTTTTTGGGGAATCGCACAGCAATCAACATTTTTTCTGTAATTCTTTGTCGTTTTTCTCATAATTTTCACTAGCTTCATTAACCCTTCTAGTTTGATCGATCTGGATCCACGGATTCAATTTCTTTCAACGCTTCGTAAAAATCATATTTTTTTTCATTTTAAAATAAACTCGTCAGCAAACACCTTATAGCTGTATATTTTCAACAACATATTCATAATGCAAACCTATATTATTTTCTTCGTTCCTGCCTGGGCATTGGGCTCCATAGCTTTTCGAACTCCACGATTCGGCCCCAACAGGGACGTTAGCGTCTGGGGAGGGGAATAACCATCATAATTTTCAATAGTTGGAAGTTCGAATGTATAAATAGAAATAGTTGAGAGTCGAAGAAATCAATTTTCTATGATCGGTGATTGGCTGCTGTTACCGGCTTTAGCCATTCACTATGCCCTGACTCCGGATTACGTTAGTAATATGCATGGTGGGGGTATTGACGCATTTTAACCCATTAACTTTAACCCTTTAACTAACATGAAAAGCAGACGACACCTGCAAACATAATTCTTGAATAACTAATTTTTTCATTTTTTTTTGTCTCAAAAACATAGGTTATGACCCCTCATTGGAACGATCTCGACAAGCTCATTCCTTAGAGGGGTCATAACCTATGTTTTTGAACAGAAAAATGAAAATATAATGAAAATGAATTGGTGACTTTTGTGAATAGTGTTGGTCGGTTTGGGCCGTTACGTTGGGTAAAGGTTTAAGAGCACATCGAAAAAAGTATGCAGGGCATCGACTGACTTTTACCCTTGTCGTCTCGTCTGTAACACAGTTTTACCTTCAAGGTATATATTCAAGGTATGCATTCAAGGCATCCCATAATAGTAACAAGCGAAGTTCACAGGACTAAACTCGGACTTCAAGCACACATCGGAGAAAGTATGCAGGGAATTCATGGTTCCATAAATGGATTGAGTGCAAGTTTACGGGAATAAACTTGTACCTAAATGAATGTACGTTCGCTGGAATAAATTTGTACCTAAATTAGTGCAGGTTCACGGCAATAAACTTGTACCTAAATGAATGCAAGTTCACGGGAATAAACTTGTACCAAATGAATGTAAGTTCGCTGGAATAAACTTGTACCTATTTATTTATTTTTTATTGGTGTTTAAGGCCTCATATTTTCTGCACAATGGCTAACCAGGACCATGACAGTTTTACGGGTAGAGGAAGCCGGAGTATCCGGATAGAACCACCGAGCAACGGCGAGCATCTGTCTGCTCCACAACATACTAACTCCACACAAGCAGGGTTAGCATTGGTTGAAGACAGGTGCTCTATCGACGTGCAGTACGCCTTAGTACACAACGCCACCGTGCCCTCACGTGGGCAATGGGGATGAAATGTCTTGCCCAAGGACACAACGCGGTTGCCGCAGGTGGGATTCGAACCGAGGACCTCTCAGTTTGCAGCCTACACCTCTACCTACTGAGCCATCGCGTCCCCAAATTGAACCTAAATGAGTGCAAATTCACTGGAATACACTTGTACCTGAATTAGTGCAAATTCAAAGGAATAAACTTGTTCCCAAATGAGCGCAGGTTCACAGGAATAAACTTGTACCTAAATGAGTGCAAGTGCACGGGAATGAACTTGTACCTAAATGAATGTAAGTCCACGGGAATAAACTTGTACCTAAATGAGTGCAAGTTCTCTGGAATAAACTTGTACCTAAATTAGTGCAAGTTCACGGGAATAAACTTGTACCTAAATGAGTGCAAGTTCACGGGAATAAACTTGTACCTGAATTAGTGCGAGTTCACGGGAATAAGCTTGTACGTAAATCAGGGTAAGTTCTCTGGAATAAACTTGTACCTAAATTAGTGCAAGTTCACTGGAATAAACTTGTACCTAAATGAGTGGAGGTTCTCTGGAATAAACTTGTACCTAACTTAGTGCAAGTTCACGGGAATAAACTTGTACCTAAATGAGTGCAAGTTCACAGGAATAAACTTGTATCTAAATTAGTGCAAGTTCACGGGAATAAGCTTGTACGTAAATCAGGGCAATGTCTCTGGAAAAAACTTGTGCTTAAATAAATGTAAGTTCACGAGAATAAACTTGTTCCTAAATGAGTGCAAGTTCTCTGGAATAAACTTGTACCTAAATGAGTGCAAGTTCACGGGAATAAGCTTGTACGTAAATCAGGGCAAGTTCTCTGGAATAAACGTGTACCTAAATGAGTGAAAGTTCACTGAAATAAACTTGTACCTAAATGAGTGCAAGTTCACTTGAATAAACTTGTACCTACATTAGTGCAAGTTCACGGGAATAAGCTTGTACGTAAATCAGGGCAAGTTCTCTGAAATAAACTTGTATCTAAATGAATGTAAGTTCACGAGAATAAACTTGTTCCTAAATGAGTGCAAGTTCACGGGAATAAACTTGTACCCAAATGAGTGCAAGTTCACGGGAATAAGCTTGTACGTAAACCAGGGCAAGTTCGCGGGAAGTTCATGGAAATAAACTTGTACCTAAATGAGTGCAAGTTCACTGGAATAAACTTGTACCTAAGCTAGAATATAAATCAGGGCAAGTTCTCTGGAATAAACTTGTACCTAAATGAATGTAAGTTCACGGGAATAAACTTGTTCTTAAATGAGAGCGAGTTCTCTGGAATAAACTTGTACCTAAACTAGTGCAAATTCACGGGAATAAACTTGTACCCAAATGAGTGCAAGTTCACGGGAATAAGGCTGTGCGTAAACCAGGGCAAGTTCACGGAAATAAACGTGTACCTAAATGAGTGCAAGTTCACGGGAATACGCTTGCACGTAAATCAGGGCAAGTTCACGGGAATAAGCTTGTACGTAAATCAGAGCAAGTTCACGGGAATAAATGTGTACCTAAATGAGTGCAAGTTTACGGGAATAAACTTGTACCTAAATGAGTGCAAGTTCACGGGAATAAACTTGTACCTAAATGAATGTAAGTTCACGGGAATAAACTTGTTCTTAAATGAGAGCAAGTTCTCTGGAATAAACTTGTACCTAAACTAGTGCAAATTCACGGAAATAAACTTGTACCCAAATGAGTGCAAGTTCACGGGAATAAGGCTGTACGTAAACCAGGGCAAGTTCACGGAAATAAACGTGTACCTAAATGAGTGCAAGTTCACGGGAATACGCTTGCACGTAAATCAGGGCAAGTTCACGGGAATAAACTTGTACCCAAATGAGTGCAAGTTCACGGGAATAAGGCTGTACGTAAACCAGGGCAAGTTCACGGAAATAAACGAGTACCTAAATGAGTGCAAGTTCACGGGAATACGCTTGCACGTAAATCAGGGCAAGTTCACGGGAATAAGCTTGTACGTAAATCAGAGCAAGTTCACGGGAATAAATGTGTACCTAAATGAGTGCAAGTTTACGGGAATACGCTTGCACGTAAATCAGGGCAAGTTCACGGGAATAAGCTTGTACGTAAATCAGAGCAAGTACACGGGAATAAATCTGTACCTAAATGAGTGCAAGTTTACGGGAATAAACTTGTCCCTAAATGAGTGCAAGTTCACGGGAATAATCTTGTACCTAAATTAGTGCAAGTTCACGGGAATAAGCTTGAACCTAAATTAGTGCAAGTTCACGGGAATAAGCTTGTACGTAAATTAGGGCAAGTTCTCTGGAATAAACTTGTACCTAAATGAATGTAAGTTCACGGGAATAAACGTGTTCCTAAATGAGTGCAAGTTCACTGAAGTAAACTTGTACCTAAATGAGTGCAAGTTCACGAGAATGAACTTGTACCCAAATGAGTGCAAGTTCGCGGGATTAAACTTGTACTTTAAGCACACGTCGGAAAAAAGTATGCAGGGAATGGATGGTTCCAAAGTCGTTCCAAGGGGTACTGAAGTCCTTAATTTGTTATTTTTTTTATTGAAGCAAAAGTTCTGGACAAAGCTACAAATGTACTTATCTGAATACAAGTTCATGGGACTAAACTTGTATCTAAGCTATAAATGTTCAGCAAAAATTCAGTTATTACTCCCCACATGCCCCGCAACTTTTTAGTAGGTAACATAATCCGTGGTACTGGTGGCGGTGTAGAGACATATGGAACATTCTCTAGCAAGTCAGTTTAAGAATCATTAACCTCTCCCGCACTTGAAGGTTCCTTCACTGAATCGAAAATGACTATCATATTGGACACTCTGGTCATCCACCATTCAACATGTTCTTCAAGCATATCATTTTCTGTGAGCACAGAACATTCATACATGGATCCATCAAGAACACAGGTATCTATTAAAATACCAGATTCAGGCATATTACTGTCGGGCCAGGAATAATGAAAATGTGAGCCTTTGTTAATTTATACCTTATCGGAGCCTTTGTTACTTTATACCTTATTGGAGCCTTTGTTAATTTATACCTTATTGGAGCCTTTGTTAATTTATACCTTATTGGAATGTAAGTTGTTACTCATTAAGACTTCAAAAATAGCTATCCGTCATCACACTCCTGTAATCAGTCATATGATCTATACAGATTATCATGGTAATGTGCATGTCCTGTGATTTGTATCAGATTCGAAGTGGTGTCCAGAATGGGATCTCAACGAGCCGGCGAGTTGTGATCCCACTCTGGACATTACCGAGAACCTGATGCAAATCACAGGACATGCACTTTATCATGATAATTTATTTATCTAACAATTGTGTCACATAAACAGATTGAAGCTTAAATTATTAATACAGTTTTGGGACATAATGTTGGGGGAGAAAAGTTAAAAAAAAAACATATTTTATGGAACAATATTGTTGTGAACTTTAACAAACAATGAGCAACGCGGTCACCGCAAATTTTCAAAGTTGCGTGCGTTGTAAAGTTATTCACTCTCAGTGTCACTTCCTATGATGATACACTTGAAATTACAAGTGTGTAATATTTAATTGTGCAGTTTCTATTTATTGTGTGCGTGTGTGGGGGGGGGGGGGCGGAGGGAGGGGGGGCTATTACTAGTTCTCTCGCTAATTGTAAGGATGTTTGTTTTGTTTCAAAAGCGATCAGCTGAGTCGATCACCGAAACGCACATAGAATGTATTCATGCGCCTGTTATGATAGGCCGTTGCGTTCTTGGAAACGAGTCGTCTCTTTGATAGGGAATCAGAATGAGTCGTCTATATGATACGAAATCGGCACACATTATGTGATACGTACCATTTCTAGTGGTTTTCAGGCCAAAATCTATATGATTGTTAGATAAAAATTGAAAAACAAAACATTTGTCAGTCACATAAATAAACTTGGCTTGAAATAAATTAGTTTTAAAACCAGCCAGGCGTATTTGTAAAGAATATTTTTAAGGTGTAATTTGGAGTATCCCAGCCTTTGACAAGCTAATTTGCGAAAAATGCACTATACATGAAGATGCAACCACAACAACGCGAACTAATTTAATGTAAGGATAATGAAGTAATCTTAGAATCACTGGGTTTTGAACTCACATCGCAATGGTCTCGATCTATTCATACCGCGAAGTGAACCTCTCAACTTACCGAGAACATAATTTTCAACACCACTTAACCCCATACCTAACATAACATAACTTTCTAAAGAGAGTCAGTTAAATATAAAGCTAAGAGCGCCTCCACACTGGAAGGCTCTTGCTAGTTTTTAGCGAGTTTGAAAGTTTGAATTTAATGATTGTATAATGGGGGTGGACAGCTAAGAAGTGAGTGCAAAAATAGTAATAATACGGATTTTAATGAAAAAAGCAAAAACGCTTGAAGAGATAAACACTATAGTATAAAAAGAAAGACATTTCCTAAAAATAGAAAATTGATAGCATTATCACAAAGTATGAACAGACTGAGCAAGTCAGATCTAATTAGAATGCTTATTGACGCAAAGCAGCATACATACAGTCAATACACAGTTAAAACAACAGGTAGGTGATGAATTGAAACCACCAGCAGCACCTCGTAAGTCTACTAAACAGAAACCACTAGCAGCACCGCATAAGTCTACTAAACAGAAACCACTAGAAGCACCACGTAAGTCTACTAAATAGAAACCACCAGAAGCACCACGTAAGGCTACAGTTAAAAGTAGAAGTCCTGTCACGAATAGTGCGCTTATCGAGGCTTAATTGCGCGTTGGAATTGCGCGCAATTGCCATATCGAATGGCATCCAAAGCACGACAGGCTCTCTTGGTTACTCAGAGCAAACACATGCAATGTTTCTGCCAATGGACCTCCGGGTTACCCGGAGGTCCATTGGCTGAAACACTGCATGTGCACAGTCCATATGTACACAATTTGATAGCCTTACTATGGTCATAACGCGTACATTAACGCGCATATCAACGTGTTATTTGTGCGCATTTCATGACAGGACTTCTAGTTTTAACTGTACTAAACAGAAACCACTAACATCGCCACATAAGTCTACTAAACAGAAACTACCAGCAGCACCACGTATGTCTACTAAACAGAAACTACTAACGGCACCACGTAAGTCTACTAAATAGAAACAACTAGCAGCATCACGTAAGTCCACTAAACTGAAACCATTAACAGCATCACGTAAGTCTCCTAAACAGAAACCCTTAACAGCGCCACATAAGTCTAAGAAACAGAAATCACTAACAGCACCACGTAAGTCTACTAAACAGAAACCACTAGGAGCACCACATAAGTCTACTAAACATAAACCATTAACAAAACCACGTAAGTCTACTAAATAGAAACCACTAACAGCACCACGTAAGTCTACTAAACAGAAACCACTAGTAGCACCACATGAGCCTACTAAACCGAAACCACTAACAGCACCACGTAAGCCTACTAAACAGAAACACTAACAGCACCACGCAAGTCTACTAAACAGAAACCACTAGCAGCATCACGAAAATCTAAACAGAAATCACTAACATCGCCACATAAGTCTACTAAACAGAAACCACTAGCAGCACCACGTAAGTCTACTAAATAGAAACCACTAACAGCACCACGTAAGTCTACTAAATAGAAACCACTAACAGCACCACGTAAGTCTACTAAACAGAAACCACTAACAGCACCACGTAAGTCTACTAAACAGAATAAACCACTAGCAGCACCATGAAAGTCTACTAAACAGAAACCACTAGTAGCACTACGTAAATCTACTAAACAGAATCCACTAGGAGAACCACCTAAGTCTACTAAACAGAAACCACTAGGAGCACCACGTAAGACTACTAAACAGAAACCAAATCTCACTCCTCGGAAAAATATATTTTACCCAAACATTCAGCAAGCCTCACGCCTGGGTCAACTATCTTATCCATCCCATCCCCACACCACCAGAAGATAATAATAAAACACGAGTGATGTGGGAGTAGGACGGGGTAAATCTCACTCGGGCGTGGGGGGGGGGGGGGGGCGAATAGACGCATCTTCGGGATAAATATATTTTCCCGCTGATGAGATTTACCCATTCCAACCTACATTACTTGAGGGTGAATTTATTCTACCACTTCATGACGTTATGGTAATTAAAATTTTGCTCGTGCTACGAAATTTTAAGGTTTCTTTAACTGATGTAGAGAAACTTAATTGAATGTTCTGAAAGAGTATCCAAAGTTCCAATATATCAAAACATATATGTCGAAAACGAGCGTTAGATTCCAACAGCGATGTATCAATGTACTGAAACGAATTCAAACAGTTGACATCCCAATGATAACACTTTCGAAATTGTTGATTTCAATGACGTCACTAGAGGTTTAATATATGAAAAATCATCCTCGAGTGGGGTGGGCTTGGAGAAGGTTGGAAAAAAAAACCCTAACGGAAAAAACCCTCAAGGAATAAAACCCTCAGGAAAAAACCCTTAGGAAAAAAAAAACACCAAAAATGTCAGGGGTAGGAAAAAAAACCTACCCTTTTTGAAGGTAACGGTATATAAAAATATATGCAAAACTATAGAAAAGATCTTTCCACATATCAGAAATTTATTCCTTGCATATAGAATAAAAATATACATCACACAGAAGTAAATATATATGCCATTTCACCTTAAATCCATCACAATGTACAGTTAAAACTAGAAGTCCTGTCATGAAATACGCACAAATAACACGTTGATATGCGCGTTAATGTACGCGTTATGACCATAGTAAGGCTATCAAATTGTGTACATATGGACTGTGCACATGCAATGTTTCAGCCAATGGACCTCCGGGTAACCCGGAGGTCCATTGGCAGAAACATTGCATGTGTTTGCTCTGAGTAACCAAGAGAGCCTGTCGTGCTTTGGATGCCATTCGATATGGCAATTGCGCGCAATTCCAACGCGCAATTAAGCCTCGATAAGCGCACTATTCGTGACAGGACTTCTACTTTTAACTGTATTACATAATAAACGTGATTAAAATGTCTATCTTTCGGAGATGATAACACTTTCAAAATTGTTGATTTCAATGACGTCACTAGAGGTTTAATATATGAACAATCATCCTCGAGTGGGGTGTGCTTGGAGAAGGCTGAAAAAAAATTACTAACGGAAAAACCCTTAAGGAATAAAAAACCCCTAACGGAAAAAACCCATAAGAAAAAAAACCTACCAGAAATGACAGGGGTAGGAAAAAACCCTACCCTTTTAAAATATACCTATATGCAAAACTATAGAAAAGATCTTTCCACACATCAGAAATTTATTCCTTGCATATAGAATCAAAATTTACATCACACAGAAGTAAATATATATGCCATTTAACCTTAAATCCATCACAATGTATTACATAATAAACGTGATTAAAATGTCTATCTTTCGGAGAAAAATGTAGTATCTGAATAAAACCATACTAATATGTATGCATTCGGGATCAGGTCACTGATATGGTCCCAATGGCACCCGTATTTGCAGGGTTGTAGGTAGCAAACATGCAGAACCTTTTTTAATATGTTGGAGCACTTACCCTATAGCACAACAGTTCAGGGACCGATCAGGACTATTTAAAATACGCTCTAGCCTCGGAGCCTATTTTTTCAATTCATGCTCCAGATTTCAATTTACGGAGTCACACTGCTGTTTGTAACACATACTGCAAGTATGTAACAGCTCTCATCATTTTCATTTAGTACACTATAGCAAACATTAATCTTCACTGTGGTTTCTGATCAAGTCTTGGCTGCCTATTTAGGCAGCCAAGACTTGATCAAAAACCACAGTGAAGATTAATGCTTGGTAATTAAGACTTGAAGTATTAACTTAAGCACTCTACAACAATGATAAATGATAATCATATATATAATACATGTAAGAGTGTCTCTCTCGATTATCCATCGAAAGAATATCAAAATATGATCTGAGAAGTTACGCGCCAACCGAGAAACCTATTTCTGAGATTTAAGAGCCAGGTCCTGATGTTTCAGAACCAAATACGCACTGGCGCATGCCCAGGTCGGTCCCTGAGTCAACAAGTAGCACACAAATCACTGTACAATACAATACAAATACAATACAAATACAATACAAATACAATACAAATCACTGTACAATACATTTAACCATTTGAATTGAATGAATGAAATGAAAAGTTTCTGAGCGCCAAAGGCCCACAGGGACGACGTGGGATTGAAATCCCTTGCGACCCGAATAACTTTATTTGCTTTATAGCTTTATTTGCTTATAAATCCACGAGAGCCGGAAGCGAGAGCCAATCATCTTATTAGGTTTGAGCGCGCGACTGGCAGTAAGGTACAGTTAAAACCAGAAGTCCTGTCACGAATAGTGCGCTCATCTGGACTTAATTGCGCGTTGGAATTGCGCGCAATTGCCATATCTAATGGCATCCAAATCACGGCAGGCTCTCCTGATTACTCATAGCAAACACATGCAATGTTTCTGCCAATGGACCTCCGGGTTACCCGGAGGTCCATTGGCTGAAACATTGCTTGTGCATAGGCCTATGTACAGAATTTGATAGCTTTACTATGGCCATAACGCGTATATTAACGCGCATATCAACGTGCTATTTGTGCGCATTTCATGACAGGACTTCTAGTTTTAACTGTAGTGGTAGTTTGAATTGGCTGAAAATCTTCTCAATTTTATAATCTGTAGGACAACGCCATTCTCTAACTAAAGTTTTATTTCAAAATTAGTGTCTTAATGTATAGGTTGTTTGGATTAGTGCTCAAGATTTTGAATTTAAATAGTTAACCCTTTACCCAATGAATCGCCCGCATCCGCCCGAGTAATATGCAAATTCAGCAGCTGAAAGAATATTATTTTTCGAAAAATTTCAACAAAACCATATCATGTGACCCCTCTTTGAAACTCGTTAGGAATTTCGTCCACCCCTCCCGGTTTTCCATTCTTTAATTTTGAGATCACCTTTCGCGCCTGCTCGGTTTTGATTTCGCTACACACGAAGTTCGATAGGTTTTCCTCGACCTGGTTCGGACACTCCGGTGGGTTCCCCATGCCCCATCGCTTATCGTTTACCTTTCCCCAGTGCTCGATTAGTTCTGATGCGATTTGATCTTGATCGTCTGTATCTCTGCCATCCACATAACTCTGTGGGTTACTTCCTTTGTTACGCTTATTCACCCATTTCCAAAATACCTTCGAACTCGCCCCCCCCCCCGCCCCCCTCTCTGTCATTCTTATCGTCATAACAAGACTGCTATTTCGCACTCTCCGATTATCGTCTTTAACCTTATTTACTTTATTTCGTGCCTGTTGGCATTCTTCCTTTGCTACCATGGCATCGTTACTGTCCGCCCCCTTGAGTTTTCTAATTCTGTATGCAGCACGTTTAGCCTTTCTCCCCTTTATGACCCTTTTCAGTTCTTCGTTCACTCTGTACCCAAAATCCCGTGTTGGCACCCCAATTTTCCTACACTTTCCTACCCTGCCTCCACTAGGCTCCCAACTATGGCGTCGGCCATTTTCTGGACACGGGCTGCCTTTGTGTGCGGTTGCAAGATTTGGTTTCAATTTTAATTGAACTTCGCCTAGTCAGCATCTGTTTTGAGTTCCCAAATCTCCTTAAACCTTCCTTTGCTTCTTACCAGGTTTTTGGCACTGATCGTCACTGTAATAAAGTTGTGATCACTATCCAACTCCATTTTACCCTCATCATACACTTCTAACCCCCCCCCCCCCCCATTACCTCCCTCCATAAATTAATATCTGTGAGAATATAGTCGATTATTTATTTTCTGTCGTTCCTCCCCCAGGTCTATTTCCCCTTTTACCTCGCGCCCCTGTTCAGAATCTTCAGAAGATGTTTACAGAAGAACGTGCGACGATTGAATGGTCCTGCGCTCAATAAATATGTTAATAAGCCGGTCACGGGGGTCATGTGAGATAGATATCTACCTCACATGGCCTTCTCACATGGGGCACGCATATCTTGCATAGGAAGTAGGGGGTCTATCTTGCCCAAGTGTTTCAGGCGAGACACGCGTACCTCAATAAACAGACGATGAGAGACAATTACAATACATCTCTAATGCTAGTATGTGTTTTTCTTCAGTTTGTATTCGTCGACACAGAGATGTACTTAACTTTTCACGACCACGTCTTTATGTTTTCGGGAAGTGTCCGTAATTATGCTAATTGTCGACATTTACTGTCTCATGTTTACGCTACGTCCATTTTGTTTTCCAGTGTTGTCGAACTTGCAATTACTTCTCCTGCAAGTACCCAGCGTTACCAATGTTGTAGCAACAGTCGACCATGTGGCCGACTAATGTCACAAAATGGCTAAAACGAACATTCTGCCGTGGCAATAGGAGTAATATGTATCAATTATCAGCGCGATTTAACCCTTTACCCAACGCAGACGATATCAAAATTTATTATTTTAAATATCATTTTTTTCAAATTTTTCAAAAAATTTCAACAAAACCATATCATGTGACCCCTCGTTGGAAAGAGGGGTCACATGATATGGTTTTGTTGAAATTTTTTGAAAAATAATATTTGTTCAACTGCTGAATTTGCATATTACGCGGGCGGATGCGGCCGATTCGTTGGGTAAAGGGTTAACATTTTTCCTATAGTACGGTCGCCGTGGACTTGTCACTTTACACGGGTGGATATCATTTCCACGGACGCAATACTATTAGATTCTAAACACTAATTATAGGAATAATCATCAAAAATTTAAGCAACGGGTACAGTTTTGCTGCTGAAGATTTTTATTACCAGGTAAATGCATACGTGGACATCACTGACCACGCGTGGATTACGACCAGTCTATTGTGGCTGTACTATAATGTGTCGTCAAGATCGGTCAGGCCAATGCACACACAATGCACAATTCAAATTTTACTATCTCACGGTTTATAGTGTTCTCATCGGAATGAACAAATGTTTTTAGTTATACAACAAATGTTTTTAGTTATACAACAGGGGTCGTCTCACTTAGCCGGTTGGCATTGTTTCGGAGTAAGGTGTGAACTACCTTGTGGTCAAAGAGTTGCCGACTATACTCGTTATCTAATAAAGTACAAGGTTTACTTGTAAAATTGACAAATTTATTGATTGATATTAACTTTTCTACTGCCGTATAATAAATACAATAATAATAAATATAGTACATACCACTTCAATATCCAGTTAGATGTGACACAGAATCTAAATAGCGTAGTAGTCCTATATCACCACTGAGAAACTTTCTCTTGAAGTGATCAATGGAATTGTCAATTTTCCTGTACTTTTTCTTCCGTGGTTGAAGTCTCCCACCAGCATTCAGTTGTAATACCGTTGCTTCCTGGTAAGCTTGTTCCTTCTTAATGAAGTCAATCATGCGATAAAAGTTGGGGTGGGATGGGAGCCAGCAATAAAAAGACTCAGCTTTCTGTGCCACCCTTCGATGTGGTTAGTGGTACGGGGTCCAACCGTGTCAAAATGGTTCCACATACAACGTCCATGGTCACCTTCGACCCAGTATGTAGTAACATAGTCAGTGAACTGTTCAATGTTTGTACCCTCTGGTGCTTCTTCTAGAACAGACCACCACACATCACTAACACTTTCAACTGGAACTAGACGTAACGCAATTGCACGTCTCACCAAGAATTTAACTTCTTCATTGTCCTGGTACAGCGTCTTCAGACCACACTTTTGGGCATTTCTCCATACAGCCTGTCCATAATGAAAGAAACACCCTTTTAGTTCCACAGCTGGAAAAATGCTCTGGATAGCATTTTGTGCCGCTTTCTCGTAGTCTGTGAAAAATTGTCTTGGCACTGGATTAGTTTAAACAATATTTATTTCCAAAGTAAACATATACACTAAAAAATAACAGAATATACAGCAATTGAAGGAAGTGGATTCAGCATAAAGCTAAATAGCTTATGGAAGGCTGTTTCCACGGCAAAATCAACTATTTATAACACTGCGGCAGATTGGTTCGTTCATGTTCGATATGTTTACCTTTGGCTGAGAAACAGTAAGATAGGATAAGAGCGATGTAGAGTGAGAAGAGAAGGAAAGAAAGAAAGAAACAGAGTAACACGGAGAGATGACAGTGAGACAATGTATACATTTTCTTTTAAGTGTGTGGCGCAACGGACAGGGGTGCTTCGCAGAGGATGCAAGGACCCCGCGAAGTTAGGGCGACACGACAGTCACAATTGGCAGAATTGGCTAGAACATAAGGTCAGTGGCAACAGAGTCCACGATACTAAGCTAAGTTGCAAGGCGTTTACATCCCATCAGGGAGGGAAGGCATGGCCATCAGTGGCTGAAGCCGTACTGGTTGGCCTCCGGCAGGATAGCGGACATGGTGAACAGAAGCCAGAGTTATTTTAATTTCGCACCAAAAGGCCGGAGGGAGGCGGATTGAATTTCGTTAAAATCGCTTACTGAGTAGAATAAAATTGTGAACCACCTCAAATAGCTTGTGATTCTCCTCATTGCTCAGAAATTCAGAGCCGTACAGCAAGGTTGATGTGTCCAATGCAATAGGTAATTGGCTGATGGTGCAATTTCGGGCAGTTGTAAATCGCGGACAGTGTAAGAAGTAGTGCTCTGGTGTTTCAAATTCACCACAGTCGCATAAGGGACTGCTGGACAGATGGTTATTGAACAGGTGAGCTTTGAGATGACTACAGTGCAGCCTAAGTCTGCAGTGAACAATTTGGGCGAGGCGGGATTTGGCAGCACAATAGAAATTTGGTGGTCTTAAATTGCCTTTATTTAAGAAACCTTTGAAGTTATTCAACGAGGAGTTCGTACGAATTGGGAGGGGTATATTGTTCCACTGATCAGTCACGTTAGGAATGAAAGAAGACCTGTACAGTTCGGTCCTGCAGGTTGGGATTCGATGGTTTTCGGCTGTTCTAAGATTGGAAGTGGATGTTAGTTCCGAGATCTTTGGCGGAACTTTACAGGACAGGTATTGTGGTGTGATATTGTGATACATTTTAAAAAACTGGATTAATTTATGTTTGCGTCGTCTTTCACGAAGTGGTTCCCATCCTGTTTCGGTGTACAACAAGGCCTTATTGGCACTGAGTGTTGCCCCTGTGACAAGCCTTGCTGCTGCTATCTGGACCCTCTCCAGTTCCTCAGCTTTGAGTGCGGAGCAGTTGTCCCATACTACATCTGCATATTCGAGTAGGGGTCTTACAAACGCAAAATAAATTTTCTCGAGGACAGATCGGTCTAAGAAGAATTTGTACTTTCTTAGAAGGTCTAACCTAGACCAAGCTTTCACACAGATATGGTCAATATGGTCGTTCCACGTACATGTGTTATTAAATGTGATTCCCAGATGTTTGTGGGTGGAAACTTCTAAGATTTGCGAGTTGGCAAGAAGTAGAGTAGGGTGAGGATTGGGGCCCCTTTTCCGAGACATGAGAAGGCTTTCTGTTTTATTTGGGTTGAATTCTACCAGCCATGAATTGGCCCACTGGTCAATAGAAGTTAGGTCGCGATTTATTATCGACGAAGCTTGTATTGGGTCATCAATTATTAGGTATAGGGATGTATCATCAGCAAATAAACGTATACTACTGAGAATGTCATCGGTTATGTCATTGATGTAGATTAAAAAAAGTAAGGGACCTAAAATTGACCCCTGAGGTACACCCGCATTAATTGATCTCCACGAGGATCCCTCTGACCCAATCACTACTCTCTGGGATCTTTCTGAGAGATACGATTTCAGAAACAGTAGAAGTTTACCAGAAATACCAATGTTTTCTAGTTTGTGGATGAGCCCCTTATGCCAGACTTTATCGAAATTGGATTGATTCCTGCCATCCTAGAATTGTCCACAAGAAGGCGAAAGAAGCGTTCATATGTAGTCTGGGATTTATTTGGCAACAGACCAAAAACTAATGGGCACATCTTGTTGCCAATGAAAGCGTGCACTGTGTACAACTGTTGGAAAACATCTGGACAGTCTTGTTAAACGTCCCGTCACAAAAATAAATTTCAGCACATGAAAGTTGCCTAAGGTTGTTCTCAGTTGCTAGAATAATAAATTTGTCATGTTCCCCATCACATGCTAATAAGAAATCCCCTCTCTCTCTCTCTCTCTCTCTCTCTCTCTCTCTCTCTCTAACTATAATGTTTGGATATATATACATAAAATAGTTTGATACTTACTTCCTATTTCCTCCTGATATATGGCTGAGACTGTTTTAGATTCTTTCTGTATAGTTTCTTTCATTTTGGCGAGAAACCCGTCAACTGCTATTTTTGCAATGTCTGCTGTGTTGTTGTGGCGGTTGTTGTAGGATGTAACAATGTCATTCAGCGTATTGATGGTTCCAGGGCAACCACGACTATGCTGGGAGCACCGCCAATGTACTCGCTCATTACTTCGCGACTTCATGCTGTACTTACACCCACCAAATATGAGGTAACGTCCCCCACGGCTATTGGGGATAAATTCAACATTCACTTGAGCACTGGCCATGTTCAAGTGCTAACCGAATGAATGACTGAAAGGTTTTAGCGCGCCGAAGGCGCGCAGCGACGATGTGGGATTTAGAAACCCCTTGCGACCCGGTTAACCTTATTTATTTTTTTTCCTTGGATCACACAGGCCTAGCTTTCCTATTGCCCAAAATGGAGTCTGAGGGGGTTATGCACGCGGTTAGAATACCCGGCAGTTTACGTTGGAGTGTTAGATGGTCAATACTCAATCCCTCAACGCCTTTAAAACTATTAGAGAGCGAGCTCTATTCGGTTCCAGTTCGGCGATGGTAGAGGTTTGAGTCCCACCATGGTGGCGAGCCAGAATGTAATGTTGTGCGATGGCAAGTTTAAGGGAAGAAGAGAAAAGAAAACCAAACAGCAACGCCGGTTTGGTAGCGGCCCCGGTATATGACCATAGCGGTTACAAAAAAGAAGTGGAGAAAGCTCCAACAGTTTAGTTTTGAAAAACCGGGAGTCATCCATCAAGCCTTCTGGGAGATAGGATGCCGTATGTGATTGAGGTATCTGGTTATCCTTCGGGAATTCCAAATGACCTCCTCCACCCCCCCCCCAAAAAAAAAAAAAATTCTCACTGACACACACCCTCAAGCCCTTAAAAGGGCTGTTAAATCTTTATTCAAATGTTTATTTATATCAAATGTACACTCGTTCCCAGCCAGACAAGCTTGTTTCAATCCTTGCCTAGCGTTTGGTGGTTTCTTGTATATGTTGCAGAAAGGTAGGTTGCACCAATTCCTCCTACGCTTTGTCTACCATTTCCATGCATCTTCTTGATAAGAGTGTTGCAAGAAAATTTGAGAATGTTCAGTTAGAAAAGTTATAGGTAGAGAGAAAGATAGGTATCCGCTATTGTATATTGTGCCTGCTGTGTGATTGTTGCTATGGATGGGGTAAGGGGTGTGTTTCTTCGGAGCCCACTCCCCACACGCAGAGTTGCGAGGCAATCCTCACAGACTCAATCCTAAAGATCTCAATGAGTAGCGAGGCAATCCTCACTGACTCCACGCAGTTTAATTCTATTGAGTAATTTTAATTTACTGTGGATTACTTTGTTTTTCTGTTTAGGGTTCGGTGTTCGTTCAGCTTCACCACTGATTCACTATCCTGGAGTATGTGGAGGGTTTTGTTATATAGATCTTATTAAACGCGTTTCAATCGCGCTTCAGCAGAGTTGCGAGGCAGTCCTCAAAGACTCTATCCTAAAGTTCCCAATGAGTAGCGAGGCAATCCTCACTGACTCCACGCGATTTAGTTATATTAAGTGCTAACCCTTACCTGGAGTTTATATTTATACCATGTGAGAGAGAGAGTGAGCGTATCTCATAATATATATTTATCGCAGAAATAAAAGCGCCGCCTTAAGTGTTAACAATATTCCCAAACATTAATGATCAGTTATCATTAAATTAATCCAAACAGGCTGAGTTAGACAATTCATTGATACGGACTATAGCAAGTTTACTTAACAGTGTTTGCAGTTAATTACCTTCACCCGACCGGCTACGTGAGACTAACCCATACAACAAATTCTTTCAAGATGGAAACACGCATGCCATTCTTTTCATATGTACATGCAATACTCCGTCTTTGAGTCTTTCTGGTAAAACACGCGTGATTAGTAATTTAATAAACGGTGTGGTGCGATACTTTGTGGTGTAACCTGCAGTTCGTTCGCGTATTCTACAATTGACATAACTCAGACGTAAACTAAAGGATTATTCGCAAGTTATTTTCAGGCCTGCTATTTGTTGCAAAGTATTCATTATTATATATTTCGAGGTAAAAAATAACGCACCGGCTCTGGATGCTGTGTTGATAATAACTCCTCCACCGGTCTTCTTCATGTGTTCCATGGCAACCGTACATCCAATGATTATACCATTCTAGAACAGAGAAGAAACGAAGTTCTACTTATATGAGCACGAAGCATCCTAAAAATATATTTCTTTAATACAAGAGAATTGCTAAACTGATTATTTATCTATATTTATTAATTTATTGGTGTTTAAGGCCACATACTTATACGCACAATGGCTAATCGTGACCGTGACATTTTTAAGGGTGGAGGAAGCCGGAGTACCCGGAGAGAACCGCCGAGCATCGACGAGCAACATCCTAACTATGTTTAAGCTCCGCTCAAGCAGGGTTACAGCGGTTGAAGATATATGCACCATCGACGTGCAGTACGCCTTGGTAGTACCTCCATGTAGGCAACTGGGATAAAGTGCCTTGCCCAAGGACACAACGCTGGTTGTCTCGGACGAGGATCGAATTCGGAACCTCTAGCATAGAAGTCCAACAGACTACCACTGAGCCACCGCCCTCACTAAACTGATTGGAATCCCGTTAGCTATAAAAGGACACACGAAAGCCTTCAATGATATATATGTTCCCTTGGTTAACCCATCTTTACATTTCAATTTGGTTCGAATTGTTATAGCAATGATTTGATTTTAAATGTAAAGGAAATAGTAGAAGTGTTACTCAGACTGATTTGATAAACAAAGTGCATTTATACTGTTAAACCCCTTTAACATTGAGCTCTTGAATAGTATCATCCTCCAAATACTATTTATAGTAATCCGGGCCTATTAAATGTGTATTCATACTGTGCGGACGACATGGACTGGCCACTTTCCACGGGCAGCAATATTTCCACGGATGGAATTATATTAGAATAAAACACTAATAATCATCAAAAATTTAATTAATGAAGCACCGGGTACAACCCGGCGCTTCATTAATTAAAATTTTCCTGATGATGATTTTAAGTACCAGATAAACGCATGCGTGAACATCGCTGCCCAGGCGTGGGTTACGACCAGTCCAAGGCGAATGTACACAAAGAAAGGCGGTTCAATGACAATTTAATCACACATCCCACAGGATTGTAGGAATACATTCAATGTTTACGGTACTGGACGCCAATTTTTCCCAAATGCACTAAAAATTTTGATTTGGAACCAAAAAATCTTGACTAACATTTTACCACCAAAAAGGGTCCTCTCACTTGTGACGGAAAGCAATTGCAATAGTAAAGAACGCGATCGATGAAGAAACAGAAAAAAAGAATTTACTTCTACTTATACAGGGAAATCATCAGCTGGAGATAACGGCGAAACAGTATCCAATCTTCATGAAACACACTTAAACCCAGCGATTTTGTCAATGCGGAAAACGGCATAGTGTTTGGACAAACTGTTAACGTTAATTGACAGTAATGGGCATAGTTTTTTTTATCAATAAAACATTGTATGTCATCAACTTTACAAAAAGCAGCATTACGTAGAATGAATCGCGACGGTATATTTTGAGGATATCTTGTGTTTTTGAGTGGGTACAGAAATTTATCTCATGAGTGACCGAGACAAATGTTTATTTTTCGCGAGCGCTTGCGCCAGCGAAAATAACCATTTATCTCTGTCACAAATGAGATAATTTTCGGTATCCACTTAAGTTCTTATAATTGATTTATTCTACACAATTAATTCTACGCAACGCTAAGAATAACTTATATTACGGACTCCTTAGCCTTTGTGCAGACGCGACATGTTTAAAAGTTCTCAACATTGGCACTCAAGAGTCAAACTATTGTTAACAATCTACATGAATACAAATTTGGAAATTAATTTATCTCTATTATAATAAAAAACTAGCAGACCCACTCGACCCATGACAGGAAGACCCCGTCCGCGCGACGGAAAATTTCTAGCTGGACGGAATGACGAAATGACGGAATGACTGAATAATAGATTTTCAATTTATACTATAGAAGTAAGTATTACTATTAACGTGACATGTGCGCACAGATAGTACAGTTACACAATTACATATATAATATAAAATGCACCCGACCAGTCTGGTCTATATGTCACAGGATATTCATCATTACCTATTATGTATATATACAGTAAGCGGAGAGTGTATTATCACCAAATCACCCGCAGAGTGGAGATTCCACCCAGGCAATAATTGCAAATTTGTTTCAAAGCATGACCAGTACACGCAAAGTTTCAGCCAATGGACCTCCGGGTTAAACCCGGAGGTCCATTGGCTGAAACATTGCTTATGTTTTTTGTCGATATGTACAAAATTTGGAAGTTATAGCTTGGATGATAACTCCACTCCGGGGGTGATTTAGTTATAATCCATTCGCCACGTACTGTATATATAAGCGCACACCCTCTTACATTCGCACGCACGCACGCACGCACGTATGTTTCAAAAACCTGAGTTGTGAGCTTATTTTTTGCGGAAAAATTGATCATTTTAAAACGTTCGGACAACCGCTAAAAAGACGTTTCTTCGAAAATTTTGTGGTGGGAATTGACATGGTTAGATCCCCCAAGATAAACCTGAAGAGGGGGCAACGCTAACCCCAGCCGTGAATTGACCATAAACCTTAACAAAAAACCCGAAAAATCGCTACACTCGATTTTTGCCTCATAAGTATCAAGTTTTGGCAATTAACCTCATAATATTTGTTTGTAAGCTAAGCTCATAATATGGAAATAAGCTCATAATGGCTGTTTGGACCAATGACCAAAAAAAAGCTCAAAAGTGACGTATTATTGCCCGGACGGACGGACGGACGGACGGACGGACGGGCGGACGGACAGACAGACAGACATACTTACTGCCCGGACGGACGGACGGAAGGACGGACGGACGGACAGACGGACGGACGGACGGACAGACAGATGTATCTAAGGTCAGCTTTAACATCGCGCAATTTTTGAGTGGAGAATACGGAAAGATTGTTTTCAGGTCATGGATGATTTCAACGACCCAGATGGTGCAGTTAGAGTTTAACCCTTTACCTAACACGAAAAGCAGACGATATTTTCAAACATAATTCTTGAATAACTGATTTTTCATTTTTTTGCGTCCCAGACATAGCTTATGACCCCTCATTGGAACGAGCTCAAAGAGCTCGTTCTAGTGAGGGCATAAACTATGTTTTTTGTGATAAAAAAATGAAAAAGTAATGAAAATTGAATGGTGATTTTTGTGAATAGCGCCGGTCGCGTTTTTTTCCGTTATGTTCTGTGAAGGGTTAATTTACAGATAGACATGCCTACATATTTTAGTTTATATTCAAGAACTGTAGAGAATGTATAAATCAATAAAGTTGGAGAAGAGAAAATATAGGAGATAGTTCCAGATACTGACTAAATAAAGTAGATTTTCTTTTTATTATATGCTACGAGACATTTCATTACACAATAATCAGTCCAATTCGACCCCAAATGCGCACATTTCAAACCAATAACAAAGATCAGCTGATGGTTCCTTCAAGGCGAAGTGATGCGGCGTGGCGTGACGTTATTTAGGAAGCTACTGAGGGATATTCCTCGAAATACATCGAGTCGATGGATACCGCAAAATATCTTTTAGAAACTTTGCGATAATTCGCGGATTAGCATGTAATAAAAATAAATAACATTAGGTTTGTATACATTGCATCAACGGGAAATACAACAGATGATATGGATTCAACAGAAGGCCTAATGCTCATATGAGTCGTCTCCTAAGGCCAAGCAATTACACAACATTTTTTTTTGTTTTGACAGAACAGGCAAGAACATTCTTTCGATATTGGTCATTAGGATATATCATATATCATTGGTCGAGTTAGGATTACAAAAACTGTCCCGACAAATCATGTGCAAGAAACTCTGATATAGAAAATTAAATAACAGGTTGGCAGGATTACAGAATAGGGATCTGCGAATCACACATTTTTTTTTCGAATCGAATCTCGAACCGAATAGTATCTCTGATATCGATATCGAATCGAATTTCGAATCGAATCTTAATAGACAAGTTATTTCATATTGCCCCAAATGGAAGTTACGGTACACTGTGGTGATCCTCACAAGACTGACTGACACTTTAAACACCAATAAATAAATATTCTCTGTAGCACAGTCGCTGCAACAGCTAGGCCTGTTATCCATAGTTTTAGTTTCTGAAGGCTTAACTTGTTACTATTCACGTTCTTAAGAACGTGAATAGTAACAAGTTAAGCCTTCAAAATCTAAAACTATGGAAAATGTTCCGGACAAAATGCACCTAACAATTAACCTTTGTCAATTACTCAATTAAATGTGAATTGAGCCCACGCGAATGAATTGTCTTATGTCAATTTTATCAATTTTTTGTTGGAAATGTAACAAATTGAAGTTAGTAAGGGAGATTCGAAAAAATCGAATCCTGAGACTGATTCGGGATCGATCTGGAAGCAAACGTATGGTATCGATATAGAATCGAATCTCGATTATTCGCAGGACCATATTACAGAAGTCTAGGACTGAAACAATTGGCCCATTTCCACAACCGACTAATCGATAACTATAACCGGACAATAGCCGGTTATATGTGGCCATTATTCACCGAATATGGGATCAAAATTATAGATTGGAAAGCAGTAGTTCCAGAAACTGTTCCGTAATGTGTCTGCAAACGAACGTTGTCGAGTACTCACGGAAATTGCCGATCATTAACGAAGTCTTGAACACCGAAGTCGATTATTTCTCAATAAAAACAACACGGATTCGAGGTGTAATCTATCCCAAAGGAGAAGCGGCAGATTTACTACGTTTTAACCGTGGAATGAAGATCACGACCGATATTTCGGGATAACCGGTTGACGGTTTTTTCTAATCGGTTAGGTAGGCAACCGATTTCAAATCGGTTATCCGGTTAACCATTTCAGTAACACAGAAGTCCGAACGACATATACACTGACGGAAAAAGAAACACAAGTTCAGTTTTGGTAATAGAACTTTCTTATCCGTAGACCAAATGTAGTAAAATTTGACACATAGATACCTGAGTGTACTGTCTAAAGAATGTTTGGTTAAAATTATGTCAAACACGACCACGTGTAGCGCTGCATGCTTTCAGCATAGTTTTCGACAAAGCGTACATCCGGGCCACTCCTACGTGCTATGGGCTTGAAAGCCATGCCAAATCGAAAGTTTTGAGCATTACACATCTCTTGCACAGCATTTCATTTCACTCGATTGAAAAGCTGTTGATAGTTAATAGGGATAGGGCTATTGTTCTAATTATGCAGGGCTAATCACAACGTTTCATCGCCCAGCAATTTGGGGTCCATGGCTCAAAGATAGCTCGTTTGATTGGGCGTCTCAGAGCCATAAAAAGATTAGCTTGCCGCCCCTGGAGCGAACGTACGCGCGTTACGTAGCAACGTCAAGATAGACGCATACGTCTCTCACGCATCCGTAACCGATTTCAGACGGCGAGTTAGGTTGTAGGCACTCATGGTCGCCTAGAATGTCACATAACAGTTAAACATCGGTTGCGGGAGTCCAATTTAAGGCCACGTCGACCCTAAGTTGGTCCGCAACTTACACCCAGGCGACGTCAACGTCGATTGCAGTGGCTGCAGGCACATGCACCAAGTCGATTCCACCTGGCCCATTGGAGACGTGTGTTATTAACCAACGAGTCTCGGTTCACGATCTACAGGACAGATGGACGACAACGTTACTATCGACGTCGAGGTGAGCGATATTCTGACGCGCAAGTTAAGGAAAACGACAGATTCGGGGGGGGGGGGGGGGGTCTAGGTTTAGGGGGGCGGGGGTATGTCATAGCGTGAAAACACTTATCGTAGTCATCCAGGGAAATCTTACAGTCGTAAGATATCAGGATCAGGCCCTCATACCTCACGTGCTTCCTCCTATCCATGCGCGTAATCTTACGTTGCAAGAGGATAATGCGAGGTCGCACGTTGCTAGGGTTTGTCGTGACGTCCTCAACCAAAACGATGTCCCAGTTCTCGATTGGCCACCCTACAGTTCTGATTTATCTCCGATCGATCAATTGTGGGACTAGACAGGAGGGGCAGGAAACGCGTGAACGCCCCAAACAACGTCGCGCGAGCAAGCGCTTCTTCTGGAGTGGAATGACGTCTCACAAAGGACCATAAACAACTTGATGCGGTCAATCGATGAAAGTTAGAGCAACGACTGAGGCCTAGGGTGGGCACACCCGATATTGATGTTGAATAGGAAATGGCGTAGGGTACCCACGTGTGACTATTACCCATGCAAACGTCGTCTGTGTTAAGACAACAAAACTCGTCAAAACTTAATCAGCAATGAAGAAAAAAGTTCAAAATCCAAACAATGAAATAACCATCCATAACACAGTTGAAATATTCACCACAGAAAAAAATTCTTTTTTTCTCTGGTATATACAGTACGTGGAGAGTGTATTATCACTAAATCACCCACGGAGTGGAGATTCCTCCCAAGCAATAATTGCAAATTTGTTGCAAAGCTTAACAAGCACAATCAAAGTTCCAGCCAATGGACCTCCGGGTTAAACCCGGAGGTCCATTGGCTGAAACATTGCTTGTGTTTTTAGTCGATATATACAAAATTTGAAAGTTATAGTTTGGGTGATAACTCCACTTCGCGGATAATGTAGTTACAATCCGCTCTCCACGTACTGTATTAGAACGAGCGTCTAAAAGTGAAACAATAAAATCTCTGAGATATCTTGTGTTTTTACAAATTATGTTCATACCTTCTGTGATAACGGTCATCCGAGACTTGGAACGTGAAGATTAGAAATCTATACGAATTTCAATGTTGGGAAAGTAACTCACCAAATTGACGTCGATTATCTTGTCAAAGTTCTCCAGTGTTTCTGGCAAAAGTATACCAGCGTTGTTGCACACGATGTCAATTCTACCATACTTTTCTTCAGCAAAATTGAATAAATCTTCAAAGTAAATAAACATAAGGTGTTATCAGTTGGAATGTTAACAAGCCAATTAATACAGTACTCTCCTGACAAATGGATGATGCAGAATATTTTGAGCATCTACACACTGATGTTAGAATACTGAAATTCCAAGCAGCGACATTTTCCCATAGCGCATCTGAAGCTCTCAAGGCAACAATTTAATTATACAATGAACTTAGAAGAATACGCTATTATGGCCTGGAAGCAGTCTGGCTGGCCCTTAGATCGTTTATCGCCTACACTTATCTAGAATACTTCACTTGGTCGAAGACGCTAACCTCTGGTTCGCTTTTCCGATGAACTGATATATTCCTCTCCCCTGAATGTACAGTACGTGGAGAGTGGATTGTAACTAAATCACCCGTGGAGTGGAGTCATCACCCGAACTATAACTTTTAAATTTTGTAAATATAGACTAAAAACACAAGCAATGTTTCCGCCAATGGACCTCCGGGTTTAACCCGGAGGTCCATTGGCTGAAACTTTGCTTGTGCTTGTTATGATTTGCAAAAAAAATTGCAATTATTGCTTGGGTGGGATCTCCACTCTGCGAGTGATTTAGTGATAATACACTCTCCACGTACTGTATAAATAGAGGATATCTAGTGTTTTTGAGTGGATTCCGAAAATTATCTCATGAGTGACCGAGACAAATGTTTATTTTTCGCGAGCGCTTGCGCGGTATCCGATCAAAAACACTACATTTTCTC
The DNA here is from genome assembly GCA_031216915.1 of Pictodentalium vernedei. Classification (NCBI taxonomy): domain Eukaryota; kingdom Metazoa; phylum Mollusca; class Scaphopoda; order Dentaliida; family Dentaliidae; genus Pictodentalium; species Pictodentalium vernedei. The sequence continues at coordinate 89,383,283 of CM062297.1, read as the reverse complement.
TTTATTATACACTTTTTATAAGAATCGGATAATTCCACTCGTTTCAACCTTGAATTTATGCATGAAAATAAACAGCGTATTGAATCATTGATATGCGGAAGTCATTTGGTCGATACTCTGAAGAGATAGCGTCTTGCAATCTGATCCATCTGGTTGGTTTCTAGTACAAACGTGGCCCGAAAGCCCGAAATATAAGTGTTTGGTTTGGAACGTCCTTTTAAAGGGACGTATCTAACCAAAACTTATATTACGGACTTTCAGGCCATGTTTGGACTAGCGAGTTTCATGCATCAATTAAAGGTGAATACGTGTTGAATTATTGCTGGAAATGATTGGGATCCACTCAAAAACACTAGATTTACTTCTCATTATAAGTTTTTGGAACAAATTGATCATTTCCAGTGGTAATTTGACTCGTACTCAGCTTGAAGTGATGCTTTGAAAGCCGCCATTTTGATTGATATTGTGAAAGTAAAAATTTCTATATCTTGGAAAAGGGGGATACGATTTCTATCTATGCGCATTTTTTTCGATAATCTATCGTTTAGCGTATAATAAAATACCGTAACAATTATCTGCAACTGAAGCACGAAAGGGTCATCACATTGTGTCGACGATCGTCTGCTCGCAAGAGTGGACAAACAAACAGCCCAATACACCATCGAAATCCGAAGAGAATTAGACTTGAGGTCTGAGAGCTTGAATGCAATTAACAATTTAATCAATTCATCTTTTTCTGGCAGAACTCAACGATGAAGAATTCTGAATATTGAAATTTTGATATGAATGTGCAAGAAGGATTAAAGAAGCATACAAAAATGACATGGCTAGTCCGACCCCGTACTCCCCAACCATGACCCATACAGTACTGAAATGGTTAACCGAATAATCGGTTTGAAACCAGTTAGCTACCTAACCGATTAGAAAAAAAACCGTCAACCGGTTATCCGAAATATCGATAGTGATCGTCATTCCACGTTTAAAACTGTCAGGACACCTGAGGCCCCGTAAGGCCTCGGCTGACGTGGGGTTGAAGTTGCGGGAAAATTAGACCAACGTGGAGGGTCGGAATCCAAGTGTCGCGAACTCGGCGCAGGGACCTGAGTTAGACCGACGCCGTGATTCCTTCTCTGCCAAATTGGCCTGAAATAGGTTCGATTTCCGTTAGGTGTGATTCCTAATCACTTCAGGCTGTGTATTGGAAAGAATGACTTAAAGTAACAACGATTCTTTTATTTACACATAAAAATAAAGCCGTTTCAATATTTCAACAATCAACAATTCGATTCTTTTCACAGAAATTTGGTTGCTAGGGTTAAATAATTCTCAACAATCTTATAGTCATTCTATAGCCCAGTACTGGCACTATAGTCTACACACTGGAAATGTTACTACCGTGAGTTCACCATAAGAGCTTCACAAATCTGAAATGTTATTACTGTGAGCTCGCCATAAGAGCTTCACACGCTTAGGCTCAAATGTCAACGTCTGCGCGTAACTGTACCTCTGGCTATCGGAGGGTTCCGACCAGCATTGTTCGTCATCTATAAAGCCACCGTACTTCTGATTTGGGTCAGATATTGTCTACTCATACCTTATGTGCCTTTTGAAAGTCCTCCGTGAAAGTCCTATTGAAATATTCACCGTTCCTGGTTGAATTCACGATTCACAAATGCCCCTTTTTGTGCTAGGGCGAAATTGTCACTCACACCGATCTCCAGTCGGTATTACGATGCTTCGACAGCAAAACAAACTACTCAGAACGCAATCAGTCTGACGCTTCAAAGGGTTAATACGCACAATACAACTAACCTACACTTCTGACTATTGCAGGCTGATACCTGCTACTAAACAATCTAAACTTTAACGTCCCACCTTGGGTTTTTCCTTCTCAACGAATTTGGCACTGTAGCCGCCTATCAACCTTAAGCTAAATCAATCATGGAATGCCCTCTCTGGCGATTCCAGCCGTTTCAGGGTCCTGTGAGCGAAGGTACCCATATGCCAGGAAACAGAGTCCGCCTGTCCTGGACTTCACCAACGTGTGTGTGACCCCAAGTGTGTCTAATGCTCTGCTTTTCAAGGTATATATACTTTTTACCCTAAACTGTCAGGTGGACTGACGCTTATCTGTCCATCTGTCAAAACGGTGGGAGATGACGTATATCGAGGCAGAATCAATACAAGTCATCTCGCGCGTGACTTAATGGTGATTTCACTTGTCGAGAAAACCGATTCGTTCCTGCCATTCATTGCTACCTAATGATCAGGTGACGACACGATCGACATTTCTATCTTTTAGAATCTCGTTTCTCAATTGGCCGTGACGATATCCTGCCACCAACCGATTACGTCTCGTAAGACTCGCGACTACTGTATAAATTAAATGAGATTAGACCTTATCTAACATACCGTTTCTCCCCTGGGTTCCTGCGCTGAAGCTGGATATACACCACATGTGTTTTTTCCATGTCCAGCTTCACAGAGAAGTGAAATTCACGTAGGGTTTTCGCCTTGATGCGGAATATCTTTTGAACTTACACTATCTTTATATATGAGGCCCCTTGCCCCTATATTTAGGCTGGCTTTGCCCTGACAACTCGCTTCCCGAGAGAAACACCCTGTGTATCTCTTAAAACACAAGGGGCAAAGCGACGCACGCTCGCCTCTCACGCCTTTTTACAATCTACCCATCATGTTCAAGACTACAAAACTGTACCTTAGTGGTCGTGGGGGTCATGACCGGGCTCATGCGTCGGCCATGTCGATTCCCACGACACACACGCCACCTCATGCTCTCGTCTTGCGGGGTTACATATGGAGAGTAGCCTTATCCTTAGATTTGCAGCACTCTCTCTCTCTCTCTCTCTATAATACTATATATTTGCACCTAAACATACACATTTTTATACACATTCGCCCATTTTGCAAACAGTCCACTTGGCACTCACTCCGACGAGTAACACTGTCCGCGCCTTTGCGTCAGATGGGTTAATTCCAACGGAGTGTAACTTCGCCTCCCATTCCCCTATGTCTTGTGAAGGGGCAAACGATCCCTGCATTATGTTGAGCCTCACCCTCGCAAAGCTCAACCAGGGGGTTAAAATTGTGCCTCACACACTCACACATTCAACACACAGATTTCCCGACCGCGCCTTTGCGACAGACGGGGTTAGTGTATCCCACACTTACAAAACTCGACACCCAGGCTCCCCGTCCACGCACACGCGACGAACGGGGCAGTGTATCTCACATTCGCACTCACAACCAGCTCTAGTCAGCAGTCAGAGCAATAATAATACTAAAATAAAAAAAGTTTCCTCCGGGCCTTAACACCGGGTTTCCCCCTGGGAACCTTCCCTTCCTTACTCGGTACGTTACCGAGTGCAACCGCCGAGGGTCCTTGCCCACCGACTTGAGCTTCCTTTGCCCTCGTTGGGCCCTCACTTGGACCCCTACCCCTGGACCATAACTCATCAGGGCTTGCCCTCACCCCTGGGATATTACCTATGACCAGGTCATACACAGGTGATTCAATGCACATGGCTTCCACTTCGCCACAATAAAATGGGGTATCCACATTTATCCGCGCGATGGGGAACCTTCTAACGGTCCCATCTATCAAAATACACAAATGGTCGCGCCCCAACAATTGCTTGTCGTCAACCAGTTGCCTTCTAACCGCTGCAGAGGAGCATCCAGAATCCCGGAGCAGACGGATCTCCCTTTGTCCCACATACCCTGGGTACACTGGCATATTAACCTTCTTCTGCGAAGTTGTGAGCCTCTCACACATGCCACTTATTATCGGGACAACCTTCCCGCCTTCCAGCCTTAATTCCCCCTCTTGTATACATTCCCGGAGAGGACTGTGTTCTGGACCGATAGTTTGACAGAACGCTGCCATCTGTCTACTGGGCCCTGGATCTACGCGGTCACCTTGCTTCCAACCCCTTGGTCCTGCGTTCCCGGCCCCCTGCTGAGGTTGTCTAATGTTCCCAGTGGTCCTAACCTGCTTCTGCCAGCAGTCTCTGGCAATATGACCCCGCTTGTTGCAGATAAAATAAGTGGTGTCCTTGGGAGTGCTCCCCTTCCGGCCGGTCTGCTACGCAGGCGGATTGGGGTGGTGTTGCCTTACGGGTGCCATTGCCAACCCGTTTGCCCCACCCCTAGCCGATTTGGGTGCGTTTATACTCCCACCGTGGGCCTCGACGTAGCGTTCTGCCACGGCTGCCATCTCATCATAGGTGGGCGGATCCCTTTTCTTGATGAACAGGCCCAACTCCTTGGAGCATGTGGTTAAAAACTGCTCCCGGAGAAATAGATCTCGCAGGGCTCCATATGACTCATTCACTTCTGCGAGATCAGTCCAGCGGTCAAAGTACCAATAAATAAATAAATAGTGAGACACGTACGTAGGCGAGACTCCGTGACTGCTATAAGTTGTGTTGTTTTACTAACATACATGTACTAACACGAATGTCTATTAAATCTGAAAGGAGGAACCCATCGGCCATCAAGGAGATAACAATTTGCAGCCATCCAAAAAAAAAAAAAAAAAAATAATAAAATAAAAACGTTTTAGAGATGGAATCGCCTTCTAGTACAAGGAGTCATTGCCATACATACACAGGACGTCACGATGTGTGGATGCGTTCGTCAATATCAAACGATTGCCAGCACAGAAAGATAGAATGAAAGGTGCAGCCTCGAGTTCTGTCTTTCCGCGGTGGCAGGGGCGCAATATTGACGAACGCGTTCACACATCCTTATTTCTAGAATTTGACAGTTCTGACGTCTGCGTGAAATAAAAACAAAAACAAAACTCAAGTGTGACTGGCAAACATGTGTGACAGATACGTAAACAAACAAAAAATGGAAATAAAAATTGTGCCCAATTAGGTTATTTATTCATCCTTTTAAGAAAATAATTGTCGTTATCTGAGAGATATTCGCGTGAAAATCAAAGCTTGAGTGCTATAAAATCACTCCCCATTTATAGAATGAGTTATATTTATTTATTTATTTATTGGTGTTTAAGGTCACATATTTAGGCACAATGACTAATCGAGACAATGACAGTTTTACGGATGGAGGAGTCGGAGTACCCTGAGAGAACCACCGAGCATCGACGAGCAACTGCCAGCTCCTCAACATTCTAACGCTGTTCAATCTCCGCTCAAACAGGGTTACAGAGGTTGAAGACATGTGCACCATCGACGTGCAGTACGCCTTAGTACACAGCGTCATCGTGCCCCCTTGTAGGCAACCGGAATAATGTGCCTTGCCCAAGGAAACAACGCGGGTCATCCCGGACGGGGATAGAATTCGGTACCTCTAGCATAGAAGTCAATCACTGAGACACGTCGCTCCCCATAGAATGAGTTTAATTTCGTTAATTTTGGTGGCCTTGAACATAAACATTTTCCAACTGACATTATCGGTTTTGGTTGGCCAATTTCGAAAATAGGCGAAGTGGTTAGTTCTTTCGATGGGACCATGACGCTTGGTGCAACAGTAGTCCGTCAATGGAATTACGATGGAACGCGTGTTCCATAATGATTTGTTCATATGGAACAAGGGGAAAAGTAATAGGCGTGTAATAAACCCCACTCAGAAACTAGCGATGCAAAGGTCCTGCACTTGACGACGTTTTGTATCGCTATTTTATACGAAAGTTTTTTAATAAATACTGTTTAAACAGAACTGGTTCCATCTCAGGGACAAGATTAGAACCAGTTTTGGTTCTAAAGAGAACCTATATTTTTTGCAGTGTAGGCCCATTTTTCTGTTTCATCTTGGCATTTAAGATAGCCGCCATAGAATGGAATTTTGAATATATTCTCACAGGGACCGATCAGGACTATTTAAAATACGCTCTAGCATCGGAGCCTATGTTTTCAATTCATGCGTCAGATTTCAATTTACGGAGTCACACTGCTGTTTGTAACACGCCCTGCATGTATGTAATAGCTCTCATCATTTTCATTTAGTACACTATAGCAAACATTAATCTTCACTGTGGTTTCTGATCAAGTCTTGGCTGCCTATGTAGGCAGCCAAGACTTGATCAGAAACCTCAGTGAAGATTAATGCTTGGTAATTAAGACTTGAAGTATTAACTTAAGCACTCTACAACAATGATAAATGATAACCATATATATAATACATGTAAGAATGTCTCTCTCGATTATCCATCGAAAGAATATCAAAATATGATCTGAGAAGTTAAGCACCAACTGAGAAGCCTATTTCTGAGATTTAAGAGCCAGGTCCTGATGTTTCAGAACCAAATACGCACTGGCGCATGCCCAGGTCGGTCCCTGTCTCATGAAACGCGAGAGTAAAATCTAAAACATCTCTAGAAGAAAGCTGGTATTGATCCAACATCATAATCGATAGTCTCATTGCGGCAGATTCCAAGACTATTTTTTGCAGTATACCATCAGGGTTCAAATTGTTAAAGCTTTCTCGTTTAGCTTTTTTCAAACACATCGACTCTCTTATGGTAACGATATTACTTATATTTCCGATACCTTTCTGTTGATTCTTTTTCGTTACGTCACATTTGAAGAATGATACGAAATGTTCTCCATATTTTTCTTTCAATTCCTTACAAGTCTTCAACCCAACTTCCTCTTCAATATCACTCAAACAAACCTGAATATATAGAGGATTCCTGTAGCCAGTATGGACAGGCGCCATTTTAAAACGGTCACATAACTTTTACGACAGTAATTTCATCCGGCCCGAAAGATTGTGCATGGTTCTTGTATTTTTTAATCTGATTTTTTAAAAATGTCATTTGCTGTTGATTTTATATAACTCAATAAGATAAGAACGATCAAGTCATCTTCTTAATAAAACTGATAACAATAATTATTATAAATCAATAGACTCGGATATCTGTTCAAAACGCTAGGATAAATTACGATTGAATTGTGACACCCCCCCCCCCCCCCCCCCCCCACCTTCCAATTTTCGAGAAAAATATTCACATCGCTTCGCATTCCCAGTACTTCAATTCGAAATAAATGAGTTAGAACCCCTTATTGCCGCCATCCCTCCCTACCTCACTTGTGGTGGATACCGATTTCTGAGGGGAGGGGGGCTGGTGGTGGCGCATGCCATTCCAAAATACAGATGTCTGGGTACGCGCTTGTCTCGGCGGTTTACGCTTAAAAGATTTGCAAAATAAGTAAACAGAAACGTTTTGGTGTTATAGACATCGATCTGTGCAACCGCATTATATTTTTTAAAAGATAATAATAACGTAAGTCAGTCCATCCGGTCAATGGACGGCACTCTTCACTTCCAGAAAAAACATCCATTGCATTCAATTCAAACTGGATTAGGAACTGCATAATCACCGCAATGGTTATATTATTTCATAAATTCAATTTCTTTTATTTTCTTTTCAAATAAGAGGGTTAAACACTGAAAGAATGTTTGTTTTTATCATCGTTCAAGGGACAATCTGAAGGACTGTGGAGATGTCCCAATTTATTATGCGCTAAACGATAGATTATCGAAAAAAATGCCGAAAGAAATTGTATACAACGGTGAAGATATAGTAGTTTTCACTTTCACGGTATCAATCAAAATAACGGCTTTCAAAGCATCACCTCAAGGTGAATACGTGTCGAATTATCACTGGAAATGATCAATTTATTCTACAAACATGTAATGAATTAAAAATGTAGTGTTTTTGAGTGGATACCGACCATTTCCAGCAATAATGCAACAAGTATTCACCTTGAATTGATGCATGGAACCCGCCAGCTGAATTATATCGTAAGACGATACATGTATCGATGAAATCACTTCCGGGCATGAATTTGCATCCGCTGTTTACTTTCATGCATCAATTCAAGATCTGAAATGAGTGGCATTAACGATAAGAATTATCAGATTCTTATAACAAAACGTATAATAAAACAAAATCTCGTGTTTTTGAGTGGATACTGTAAATTATCTCACTCGTCACCGAGATAAATGGTTAATTTCGCTCGCGTAAGCGCTCGTGAAAAATAAACATTTGTCTCGGTTACTCGTAAGATAATTTGTCGGTATTCACTCAAAAACACTAGATATCCTCTATATATCATTTCATTTGACACAGATGTTATCCACGTCTGTTCTGAACCTTCTACTGATACAACCTAAGCCATTCCACAAATGTATCAAACAATATAGCCCACGTCCTTTTATTGATATAAATCATAAACTTCCACTGATATTATAACGTTATCAAGATTCTTATATAACACCTAACGTCGGGCCATCGTAACAACCATCATCCTCGGTAGCTCATGCTTTCTCAATGTAAAAGTCTGTATTTATTTGCCCTTTATGCACAATTACAGGCCGTTATTTCTCTTGCAAGACGGGTTTGAGATCAGAGACATTTCTTTTATCAATGCGTTTTTTATTGTTTGTAAAATAAATTAAAAAACAGGAGTGTTTATTTGGTTATCGTCCCATTTTGAAATTCTGTCTACTTACTATATCACACCGTTGGAAATATATGCTCAGAACGAACCTTTCCTTGTTTCTCTAGAATGGCCTCACTTACTGCTCGCCCAATACCTTGTGCGGCGCCCGTCACAACCGCCACTTTATTTTTGATTTGCATTCTGATGAAATTAAGTTTGTGGAACACATTCATCTCTATCTAAAACGAGACGGAAATTTAAATCTCAAATAATCACTCACTACAACAAGGTTATCACAGAAATCGTTTAAAGTTTTGATATCTTAAGGTTTGGTGGATACAAAGCAATTTATGGAGGGAGAAACAATAATCTCATCCCTCTGTTCTTTAGCACAAAGAAGCGAAGCCTGTTGATTCAGCAGATGTCCAATCCCTATTTTTATTTCCAACTCTCATTGAACTGTCAGGAATAAACACCTTTATGTCCTTCCTCCTATCTCTCACTGACCTATCGTCGTGTGAGAACCATAAGGTTCTATCTTCCACTGGAAGATAGTACCTTATGGTTCTCACATGACGCTATCTTAAACAGAGGAAATAACAGGAAACTTCGACAAATTAGGAGAATCTTCTCCCAGTGGAGCTGGACGGTTTTTCGGCTCGGTTCCAGTTTTTGCTGAAAACCGGAAAATCAAACCGCAAGACGCAGAAAAAACCAGCTGAGCGGTTTCACTGTGTTTGTGCATAAAATGGTCAAACTATCTTACTGAGTTTGGGGTGGGGCAGGACTAGTGTCCCCTATAAATTCTCGTTACTTAGTCTATCTGGAAAATGGGCGAATTCGCCATGTTCTCAGTGCCAAATGTCTCCATTATTGATTCTTCCAATGGAATTGAAATCATCAAGTGCGAAGCCAGGGAGGTACGATGGGTGCTTCCGAACCTCCAAACAAAATTAGAGTTCCGATTGAGGGACTATCCCCCATTTGTGATTTGAATTTTTTGATAAAATGAGGCTACCTCACATACTACAGAACATTGTACAGTGCAAAAAATATAGGTTCTCTTAGGAACCAAAACTGGTTCTAATATTGTCGCTGAGATGGAACCAGTTCTGTTTAAACAGTATTTATTTCAAATCAAATAAATTTACCAAGATTACCATTCAATTTTAACAGAATATTACATGAACTGAAGTAGATTCAGCAGTAAACTTGGAGCTTATTCAACGCAGTCGCCAAAGATTTTGAAACAAAGGAGATATGAACAGCTGGCATATCGAACCAGTTTTGATTCTGCATAGAACCAAAACTGGTTCGACATGCCAACTGTTCATATATCCTTTGCTTAATTATGATTTGAGACAACCTCGTATAAGCTCCAAACTTACGACTGAAACCCCTCAATTTATGTTTAATTCTGTTAATATTTAATGTTAATCTTTATAAATTTATTTGATTTGAAATAAATACTGTTTAAACAGAACTGGTTCCATCTCAGGGACAAGATTAGAACCAGTTTTGGTTCTAAAGAGAACCTATAGTTTTTGCAGTGTAGTATGTGTGGCTTCGCCGCAGAGAGTATAATAATGTATCGAGGGAAGTTGTTTTAAAATATAAATGTTCTTGTCGGTTTGAAACACCAATGCAATATTTGAATACTGTTTTATGGCCTGTGGCACAGTAGATGGGTAAATGGATCGATATGGACGCGATCGTTGCACCCCAGTCGACCAGTGGATTTTAGTTCGGACTCAAGAATGTTTGTTCTGGGGGGGGGGGGGAGTTCGTAATCACTCCCCCACACGTAAGCTTAAAGATAATGTCTGAGGTATGGGTTAAAACCAAGTTCGTGGTTACTCTTGAAACATTCACCATGGGTCCCCCGGGAACACTTCAGATGGACATGGGTAAAGTCAAACACAGAAGAGTACTTACGATTTCTTTGTAATATATTCTCCTTAATTAAATTATAACGCCCTACACTTGTGAAAAGACTCTGATGCAAAACAAAATTTCAGATATACGTTCACCAAAGAAAATAAAATCGACTCAGTATTACCGAGAGGCAGGAAATCTTTCACGAGTTCGCGTCCTAACTACATCAGAGGAGTTCTCGTGGGAAACTCACTTCTCGGGGCAGTCACTTTGCTTATAATATCCAAATCCAAGCTATTCTGTCAGAAGATAGTTTATCGGACCAGATGTTGGCCAGGTGTGTGAACTGGATTCCCAACCCTCAGCAGTAATTATGTATAACACTGTTGTAACCGGCCAGACGTCATTACGTGTACAGTATTAAGAGATAGCTCTCCCCTCCTTTAAAAGTGAACAGCCAGTATACTATTAAAAAACCCATTAATTTAGTATCAGCGATGAGTTATGGCTACTAAAACCGTGGTCGACACTTACATCATGCCATACTTCTGACACGAGGTATTAAGACCAGTAACAAGCAAACACTTATTAACCTGTCACCGTGACGTATGGTATATGGCCAGATAGGTATTTGTAATCGGCGAAATATAGAGATGAAATTGCTTATTATTTATCTCTTAATGGGAGGTCGTAAATACCGATGACCTCTACTCAACATCTGTGTTATTACAGAAAAATGCCCTACACATGAATCGCTAAAATACATGTTTCACTTAAGAAAGAAGATATGTTTCTCAGTGAGAATTACATGAAAGTAAAATCATACTTTACACGCAAACTAAATTATATAGCCCGTCCTTGTGGCCCCTCCCCTTGGGGATGAGGAAAAGCTATATGCTCACCAATAAAGGATCCACGGGAGGGCATTATGTGACAGGCCCCGGCGTTTCTCCGTAACTTTTAGCATAGTTCTAGTGTTACAGGTCCTGTAAGTTATTATAGTGGAGCGGATTAGTGCGATTTGTTATGAAAATAGTTCACTTGATGATACAAGCATGAAATTTTCACCATGTGTTCTTTAGATATAGTAGAAAAACCTGAGATAGTTGGCCACTGCAAATTAGGCCATTTTCAAGGTGGCCGACATTTCTAAAAATAGATGGGCGGCCATAATGTTTTTGTGAATGAAGTTTTGTCAGGGCTTTATAGTCTGGCCGTGGTGACTTGATATCAGGCTCCACTTGAAGGATATTTGCAACAAAGGTGTCATTTTAAAGAGAGATTTCTCCCCTGCTAAAATTCGCATTGGGGTGGGGTGGGGTGGGGGTTTCTACAACGCATTGAAGCAAACTACCATTTTTATCGACAATAAGAAATTCTAATTGAGTTTTCAACGTAGATTCGTCCAAATGATACTGATCTTAAGGCTCATAAAAAATTTATTCCGTATGCTAACATTTCCCAGTTACGATAGTTCTTTAATTTGATGACTGTTTAATCACAACCGACTGAAGTCGAATAAATTTTTTAAAATTCTAACTCCTATAAATAAAAGCAATTGAAGCCCGGTTAAAGTGCGATACTAACAAGGTGTTAATGCGTCTCTGTTTCACACATTGGGACGCTCGCGTTATTGCTTCGTCAATACTCAGTTTTGTCTTCACGCCGTAAATACAGAAATAAAGAGCGTTGGTGCCACTTCGTTTCAAACTCTGTGGAGTCCATACCAGTTTGCCTTTCTGCTACGTTAATCAGTTCTCTGTTTAATCGTACGCTTGTACCCTGTTGATACCCAACGGTGACAACGACGCAGGGAACGAGAGTTGTGTGTTATTTCGGCTTTTCCCTCTGGAAAAGACTATTGTTTTTCTACGGATTATTATTTTTTTTTTCCACACATTTTGTCCGTACGATTCAGAAGCCATTTTTGAACCGATTTTCACGAAATTTTGCACACGCATAGAGGGGCACAAAATCTAAAAATTTACCGAAGCGGAATTTTAGATTTAACCCTTATTTCGTCAGAATTGGCAAAAAACTGCCAAAATTGGGGTTTATCGGCACTTTCTCGAAACACGTCTTGTAGATTTTTTTTATACATTCGTCCTTGCTAGACCTGTCTGTGACACGCCCCTTGATACACACGACATATTAGGCGATGCATATGGTAACCCTCCACAGGCTGCCAAACATCGAAATTTTGATGAAATAGGCCGGTTTCAGGGGCAGGAGCTATTTACCACCCGGGTGGCATATAGCTGTTTCTCATTATTTAAGCTATTTACCACCCGGGTGGCAAATAACTATTTCTCATTATTTAAGCTATTTACCACCCGGGTGGCAAATAACTATTTCTCATTATTTAAGCTATCTACCGCCGGGGTGGCAAACAGCTATTTCTCATTATTTAAGCTATTTACCATCCGGGTGGCAAGTAACTATTTCTCATCATTTAAGCTATTTGCCACATGGGTGGCAAATAACTATTTCTCATTATTTAAACTTTTTACCACCCCAGTTGCAAATATCTATATCTCATTATTTAAACTATTTACCACCCTGGTGGCAAATACCCATTTCTCATTATTTAACCTATTTGGCACCTGGGTGGCAAATAACTATTTCTCATTATTTAAGCTAATTACCACCATGATGGCAAATAGTGATTTCAATCAGAGGGGGGTGGCAAATAACAATAATGAACACAATAACAATAGTAATAGAAAGGGGTGGTAAACTATGACAAAATCAAAAGGGGTTAGCAAATGTACCTAAAAATGAAAAGGGGATAGCAAAGTGATAATAATCAAAATAGATAGCAATTAATAAAATCAATCAATGAGGACAAATAAAAAATAAGTGTAGTAATAAAAGGGGTGGCAAGTCAAAAGGGGATAACAAATGCAATTAATAATGAAAAAGGGGTGGCAATAATCAAAATGGGTGTCAAATGATGGAAACAATCAAAAGGAGATGACAAATTAATCAAAGGCAGATTGCAGATAATGATAACAATGAAAGGGGGAGGGAATGGTAAATAAAGATACGACTGAAAAGGGGGTGGCAAATAGTAATAATCAAAATGGGTGTCAAATAATGGTAATAATCAAAAGGAGATGACAAAGATTAAATTCAGAGGGAGTGGCAAATAATGATAGCAATGGAAAGCGGGTGGCAAATAAAGATAATCACGGAAAAGGGGGCACAAAATAACTATAATAATCAAAAGGGGTGTCAAATAATGGTAATAATCAAACAGAGATGAGAAATAAAGATTATATTCAAAGGGAGACGGCGAATAATGATAACAATGAAATGGGGGTGACAAATAAAGATAATACTGAAAAGGGGTGGCAAATAACAATTATAAAAAAGTGGTGCCAAATAATGGTAATACTCAAACGGAGACGACGAAAACAGAATATAGTCAAAGAGGGGTGGGTGACAAATAATGATAGCGACAGAAATGGAGTGAAAAATAAAGATATAAAGATAATACTGAAAATGGGGTGGCAAATAACTCTAATAAACAAAAAGTGTACCAAATTATGGAAACAATCAAAAGGAGGTGGCAAATAAAGATTATAGACAAAGGGGGTTGCAAATAATGCTAATAATCAAACGGGGGTGGCAAATAAACATAATACTGAAAAGGGGGTGGCAAAAAATAATAATAAAAAAGGTGTTGCCAAATAATGGTAATAATCAAAAGGAGTTGACAAATAAGGATTATAGTCAAAGGGGGATGGCAAATAATGATAACAATGAAAAGGGGCAGGCAAGATAAGGTAATACTGAAAAGGGGGTGGCAAATAACTATAATAATCAAAACGGCAGCGATTATAGTCAAAGGGGATGGCAAATAAAAATAACAATTAAAAGGAGGTGGCAAATAAGATAATACTCAAAAAGGGGCTGGCAAATAAGATAATACTCAAAAGGGGGTGGCAAATAAGTATAATAATCAAACGTGATGCCAAATAATGGTAATAATCAAAGGGAGATGACAAATAAAGATTATAGTCAAAGGGGGTGGCAAATAATGATAACAATTAAATGGGGTGGCAAGTAAACACAATACTGAAAAAGGGGTGGGAAATAACTATAATAATCCCCCTTTGACTATAATCCTTATTTGTCATCTCATTTTGATTATTACCATTATTTGGCACCACTTTTGTTTGTTATTGTTATTTGTCACCCCCTTTTCAGTATTATGTTTATTTGCCACCCCCTTTTCATTGCTATCATTATTTGCCATCCCCCTTTGATAAAACTCTCCATTCATCATCTTCTTTAGATTATTAGCATTATTTGGCACCACGTTTGTTTAGTATTGCTATTTGCCACCCCTATTTCAGTATAATTTTTATTTACCATCCCCTTTTCATCGTTATCATTATTTGCCACCCCCCTTTGACTATAATCTTTATTTGTCATTTTTTGATTATTACCATTATTTGGCACCTATTTTACTATATTCTTTATTTGTCAAATAATCTCCTTTTGATTATTTCCATTTTTTATTGTTATTTGTCACCCCCTTTTCAGTATTATGTTTATTTGCCACCCTCTTTTCATTGGTATCATTATTTGCCATCCCCTCTGACTATAATCTTTATTTGTCATCTCCTTTTGATTATTACCATTATTTGGCACCGCTTTTGTCCATTATTGTTATTTGTCACCCCTTTTTCAGTATTATGTTTATTTGCCACCCCCTTTTCATAGCTATCATTATTTGCCATCCCGTTTGACTATCATCTCTGTTCATCATCTTCTTTTGATTATTACCATTATTTGGCTCCACTTTTGTTTAGTACTGTTATTTGCCACCCCCTTTACAGTATTATCTTTATTTGCCATCCCCTTTTCATTGTTATCATTATTTGCCACCTATTATATATATTTGCCGCCCCCTTTTTATTTTGATCATTATTTCCCATCCCTTTTCCACATACGTGGTAGCCCAAGCACATACCTTCAGTTCTCCGCACTTGGACAAATTATACAATATTTTTTTAAAATCGCTATTTACCACCCTATTGATCCATCCCACCTTTTCAATTTTTTTAGAGTCCAAACTAGGTGAATGTGTCCCGTAATGTTGTCTTAACGCAACCCGAAACTAAATCTTGCCCATTACTGAAATCGCTATTTGCCACCCGGGTGGCAAATAGCTAAAATAAAGAGGAATAGCTATTTGCCACCCGGGTGGCAAATAGACACTTTCGGTTTCAGGCCCCCACTGCACACAAACAATACACGAGAGATACACATAACTTCCTTTATTGGGAGTGGAATTCACCGAGGATCATTTTTGTCAGTAATAAGGGTGTTCAAAAAACCAGGCGTTAACCCGTTTTGGGCTGGTTAAACAGCAATACCCCCATAAAGCTAAAAAAATTGTGTTTTCCGTGGATTTCTCTAAACGATACTTGTAGATTTTCAAGAAAAATTTGTCACTCCCAGGCCTTGGTGTGACAATAGAAGGTGCATGGACAAAAATACTGCGGTGAGCATTTGTTAACCATCCATGGACTACTAAAAGTCATAATTGTGATAAAATGGGCTGTTTTTGGATGCCAACAGCACCCAATGGGTACGCCACAAAGAAACGTGCCTTCTTTTATCGAGCGCACAATCTATACGCAAACATTTTTGTACGTAGTAAGGGTATTCAAAAGTCGAAGTCTTAACCCATTTTGGACAGGCTAAAGAGAGAGACCCCTTAAAATCTTAAAATTCCCATTTTCTGTGGATTTCTCTAAAAACATCCTGTAAGTTTTCAAGAAAAATTGACTACTCGCAGGTCTTTATGTGATATTACAAGTTGCATGGACAAAATATTCCGGTGAGCGTTTATTTATCCTCTTGAGGCTGCCAAGCATCGTAATTTTGTTGAAATGGGCTGTTTTCAGGAACGCACATCACCCAACGTGTACCAGAAAAATAAACATAACTCCTTTGTTGGAAGTGGAATTCACCGAAGACCATTTTTGTAAGTAATAAGGGTATTCAAAAAACCAAGCGTTAACCCATTTTGTGGTTGTTAATAGTGATACCCATCAAAGGCTTAAAAATTTATGTTTTCCCTGGATTTCTTTAGAAACATCTGGTAGGGTTTTCAAGAGAAAATGGCCATTGATAGGTCATGGTGTCAAATTACCAATCGATTGGATAAAGTATTCCGGTAAGCATTTGTTAACCCTCCATGGGCTGCTAAATGTCAAAATTTTGAAAAAAATAGTCTGTTTTTGAACAACAACAACATCAAATGGGAATACAAAAGAGAAACGTAACTTCTTTTACCGGACGCAAAACTGACAGGGATACATTTTTGTAAGTAGTAAATGTATTCAAAAATCGAGGTCTTAACCCATTTTTGACTGGTTAAGGAGATATACCCCTTAAAAGCTTAAAATTCCAGTTTTCTGTGGATTTCTAAAAAAAAAAAATTCAAGAGCAGTTGACCATTCGCAGGCCTTCGAGTGACATTACACGATGCGTGAACAAAATGTTCGGTAAGCATTTGTTAACCCTCCAGAGGCTGCCAAGCATAGACATTTGGAGAAAATGGGCTGTTCTTGGGCAACCATAACACCAAATGTGTACCTACGAGATAAAGATAACCGCCTTCATTGGAAGTAGAATTCACCGTCGATCATTTTTGTAAGTACTGAAGATATTCACAAAACCAAGCATTAACCCTTTAGAGCTGGTTACAGAGAGATACCCATCAAAAGGTTAAAAATTCGTGTTATCTGAGGATTTCTTTAAAAACATCCTGTAGATTTTCAGGAAAAAATGGCCATTTTCAGATCTTAGTGTGACATTACAAGTTGCATGTACAAAATATTCCTGTAAGCATTTGTTAACCCTATGCAGGTTCTCAAACATCAAAATGTTGATAAAATAGGCTGCGTTTGCGTACCCACAGCACCCGAATTTGGGAGGAGAGATCAAAATAAGTGGAAGTAGAATTCACTGAGAATTATTTTGGGAAGTAATAAGAGTATTCCAAAAACAACACTAAACCCGTTTGGACTGGATAAACAATGATACCCATCAAAACCTTAAAATTCCTGTTCTCCCTGGATTTCTCTGAAAACATCTTGTAGATTTTAAAGAAAAAATGGCCATTCACAGTTCTTGGTGTGACATTACAAGTTGCATGAATAAATATTCCTGTTGGCACTTGTTAACCATCTACAAGCTGCCAAACATCAAATTTTTGGATACATTTGAGATAAAATGGACCATTTTTAAATTGACACAGCACTCAGTGGGTATGTGTCAAACAAACATAACTCCTTGTGTCGGTCATTGATTTGTTGGACGACGATATTGACATTAACCCACTCCACCGTTAATGATGGTTTTTACCTGAACAATTTTTTATCAAACTGAGTCATTTTAAACTACTATCTTCACCTTTCTTATAACATCAATGAAGGAACTTCAGTGAAACAATTAAAAACAATTCATCAGACACTGTGGGGTCATGAAAAATCATGGAATCTCATCGGGAAAAGCCATGATTCTCCAGAATCATAAAGTCTGGTTTCATTGGTGAGGTTATCCCTTTGGAAACAATAAACTAGCCATAATATTGTTTACTTACAAATCAGAGATTTCATGTATTTTGTATATTTGATGTTTTAATGGTCACGGAAAGCGCCATCTGATTTGTTTCTTTTTATTCTGTTCATCTATAATTCAATATGTCGAAAAGAATTCGACTCTCAACTAGCCACACCGTGTTGTGGAATACAGATTGGTCAAAATGTGCTTTGTGTCAAGCAGATACAGATGAACCATTAAGGTCTCCACCAAAGACTTATCAGGCTAGTGGGTATGCAACACTTGCCACTAATATTCCTCAGTTTCATAAGCTCAAAGAAATGCCAATGGCAATTGATTTACGTCGTTTGGATGATGGTAGTGGAATAGAGAGCACATTTGTTAAAAATGATGCAAAGTATCACGAACCATGTAGGCTTAGATTTAACAATACAAAGCTATCAAGAGCACAAAACACGGTGAGGTTTTGAAGAAGATTCACAATCCTCTATGGTCAGCGAACCTTCTAAATTTACAAGAAGTTCAGTAGAAGATACTGACGAATCCCCAGTTGTTTGTCTTATTTGTGACAAACAGGCCACTCGCTCAAAAGTTAGGGAAGCAATGACCATGCAACTGAATGAGAGACTTAATCAGTGTGCACAAGTTCTTCACGATGATAAACTTCTTGCAAAGCTCAGTGCTGGTGATGTTATAGCACAGGAATTTAAGTACCATCCAGCCTGCCTTACGGCATTGTATAACAGAGAGAGGTCTGTTTTAAATAAAACAGCTAAAAGTAAGGAGAATGTTGCTGTTGAAATCAATAGCGCTGAAGATTTAGTTCTTGCTGAGCTTATTACTCACATCATGGAAACTCAACGAAATAGTCCCGCAGGATGTGTTTTTAAGCTTGCCGACCTCAGTAGTCTGTATGAAAGCCGTTTAAAGCAATTTCAAACCGAACATGTTACGGTCAATAAAACACGGCTGAAAGAAAAGATACTCGCCAAAGTTCCAAAAATGAATACGTTTAGTAAGGGGAGAGAGGTTCGGCGTCAGTGCCGAATTCTGTATTCTGTACCTTAAGCAGGAAATTTGAAAAAGGGATTGATTCTCACTGATTTCATCTGCATTACATGGTATAATTCATTGTAAACAACTAATTCTGGGGGATACCGAGTAATTTCGTGTGGACTGTGCCAGTTCCATGGTCGCTCGATCTGCTTGCATGCCTTTTGGGGGGGGGGGGGGGGGGGGGGGGCTTGCCGGTAGTCGAGTGGTCTATGGCGCTGGTCCAGCTTCGCTAGGCGATTGGAGCCGCAGAAGTGTACTCTCATCAAGGCAGTGGTTCGATCCCCATCGGTGTCAGAGTCTTTCATCCTAAAAAATGCATAACAGAAGTGCCGAATTCTGTATTCTGTACCTTAAGCAGGAAATTTGAAAAAGAGATTGATTCTCACTGATTTCATCTGCATTACATGGTATAATTCATTGTAAACAACTAATTCTGGGGGATACCGAGTAATTTCGTGTGGACTGTGCCAGTTCCATGGACGCTCGATCTGCTAGCATGCCTTTTTGGGGGTTTGTAGGTAGTCGAGTTGTCTATGGCGCTGGTCCAGCTTCGCTAGGCGATTGGTGCCGCAGAAGTGTACTCTCATCAAGGCAGTAGTTCGATTCCCATCGGCGTCAGAGTCTTTCATCCTATATATATATATATATAGAGAGAGAGAGAGAGAGAGAGAGAGAGAGAGAGAGAGAGAGTGAGAGAGAGAGAGAGCGAGCGAGAGAGAGAGAGAGAGAGAGAGAGAGATTAATGTGTAATTCCACACATTATATGCCCTCAATAGACTCACAGTCCTGGGGGGTGGGTATGGTAACTTTGAATCTGGGAAAAAATATTCTGTGATTTCTGGAGGCTTTGTTCAGGCAGAGAAATGTACACATATATATATAGAGAGATTAATGTGTAATTTCACACATTGCATGCCCTCAATAGACTCACAGTCCTGGTGGGGGGGGGGGGGGGGGTGGGAGGGGGGTATGGTGACTTTGATTCAGGGAAAAAATAATCTGATTTCTGGAGGCTATGTTCAGGCAGAGAACTGATCGTAGGTTCCTACATGTATACATATATGTGTACATACACATATTACATCCATATATATACATGCTCACATACCTACAGATGTATGCATGCCCATTCATAATTATCTTTCTATGTTTACCACTATGGAGGACACACCACCCTATATTTTTTTAAACCTTTCCTGAAAATAATTAAAATACTAAAAATACTGAAGAGTTGTATTGTGTGGTGATCCCTACATTCACAGCTATCAGAGTGTTTTCATTTTTATTTTCAGGGCCTACAGTTGTGACCAAAATTGTTATTACGTCAAGTTGTCTATGGGGACATCAACATTCCGCTGTTAAGGTCTTAGTGTTCAACCCATTCTTTCCACCCAGATTGTGGGGATTCCTTGATTTCCAGGATAACTCGAATGCCAGACAGTCGTATTCGTGTCCTGTATTTCTTGTCATTTCGCAGTTTGAATGCTAAACTTGAAAGCCTCCCCTCTCTCTTTTTAAGGCAGGGAGCAGGTCTGTCTTGACAATTTTCTTGGAACCTCTCAGATTCGATACAGAACTCAGCACAAGTTGCTTATCTCTGTCATTTGCAACCTTTATTATTAAGCATTTCGGTGGAGGAGAAGTGGCATTCCTACCCAGATTGGAGCTCGGTAGCCGGTGTGCATTTACTAATCTGCTAACCACACCCGAAGCTCTATCCTGCTCTACTTTCAGATCATTTACTAAAAACTCAGAAACTGTTTCATATGGGTCTTCATCAACTTTTTTAGCGATTCCATACAGTAATAGATTGTTTTTTTCTATCGTGGATTTCTGAAAGAATTAATTTATCTTCCAATTCACTCTGTTTCACAGACATATTTTTCTCCAGATCGGGGATTACCACATTTTCGATATCCTCAACGCGTTGGGCACAGTACTCAACAGTTTCAGACAAATCAGCATAATCTTTCTTAATAGTTGAGATTGATCCGTTTATTTCGGTAATTTCAGCCTTCATGGCTGTGATGTCACTTCTCAGGCTATCGAAATTAGTTTGAAATGATATTTTCAATTCACTAATTAAACTTTTCAGCTCTGTGTTCGAAACCGGATCCTCCTTCTGAGCTGATGCTGGTACTTTCCCCAGGCTCTATTCTCTTCTTGAGAAAGACATTGTCAAAGTATAGTCTGACACTTCGAAAATAAATCATGGTGCGATGGTGGGCCATCATTGGCAAGTATGATCTGCCTCAGGCTGCTTTAATCAATTTTCTGGCTATACAGTTGTATGTGTTTTTGGATAGACGACAATAATGGCCCTTTTCGGGGACCACCCAGAGAAAGACCCGAACTTCCCTGATTCGGGAGCAGGCCTGCATTGGAACCTATTTGGCTGGGTCAAAAATGCGCGCTACCGACGCTTACAAAAAGGGGTAGAAGCGGGGCGCAGGACCAACGCTCGCCTCCCAGGAGGTGGGTGATCACTTCTAGCGATGGAGCGGAGGATGTTCAGAGTCCATAGCGGTTACTGTGTTCCATATCGGTTATAGTTTCCATAGCGGCTATTGGGGTGCTGGCGATCAAAAAGAAAGCTCTTGGTGTACCTGCTAAAAGAAAAAGGCAGAATTAGTTGATTGTTAAGATTGACAAAAATATGTGATTGCATTTGTTTGATGGTTGTCGATCGCTGGGAGCAGCTAGTACAATTCTTTTGTTCAATTTAGGATTTCCCGGATTATTTTTTCAGCTAAGAATTGGAGAGAGTGGGGAGAGAGGCCTTTACCAAAGTACCACACCCGTCTGTGTTTCCTGCCCTTACCTCCTCCTAATTTGGTTGAGTCGGCGAAGTCCGCTATTCCTGGTGGAATATCACGGCTGAGCTGTTATTACTGCCTGTATGTTCGCCTTCTCTTTCCCAGTATTTGTTTATTTTTGGAGACTGAAGGTTAGTGATTTAGTTGAGTTGGTGAAGACAGCTCTTTCTGGTAGAAGATCACGGCTGAGCCGTTATTACTATTGCATGTATGTTCACCTTATCTTTCCCAGTTTTTTGTAATTATTAGACATTAATTTTTAGTGATTTTAGTTGAGTCAGCGAAGACAGCTCTTCCTGGTAGAAGGTCACGGCTGACCCGTTTCTACTGCCTGTTTATTTTCCTTCGCTTAGGTATCTTCCGGTCGAAATAGGGGTAGGGGCAGGCCTTAACAGATACTGTTGGGAGTTTGCATGGAAATGTTGTTAAATATGCAAACGCTGAGAGACAGTGTTTCACTTTCTTCTTTGGACGTCGTGTGGTGAGTTGTTATTCACTTCGATAGATTTTCCATCCATGGGCCCCCGAGCAGAATTATAATGGAGTTTACGTTATTCGATGTGCGTGCTTAATATATGAAATTCGCATAATGTGAGTTATGACGGCTTTGTATTGCGCAGTCGAATGTTGAAATTTTGGAATGTTTGCGACAACATTTAAGGCCGTTAATAGCCTTTGAGAAGTTTGTGTTGAAGGCTCGCACACTGATGTGGTTTGCATTGAAAATTGGAATATTTTGTTCCACTCGACTCGGTTTCTGAGACGAGTGGCACAAAATGTTCTCTTTTTCCGTGGTATTCATTGTCATGTTATTGAGTTTGATTTGTGGAAACTTGCGACTAAAACTTAGTAATTTCGTGAGAAATTATATTTTTATGTGAATTTATTCCTATGGTAGCCCGGTAGTATCAATTACGATTTATATAAGGCCTATCTGACAACGCATGGAGATTATGTGAGCCCAATTCTGGTTGTGGAACGTTGATTTTGTTACAGGGACTTTGAATGTTGCGTATATGGGAATGGTTGTTGAATAAAATGTCATATCTAGATGAGTTGTTGATTATTAAATCTATCATATTTTTATGAATTATGCAGACCGGAGTATGGTGTTCCCTGTTTAGACCCTTCGCGTATACAGTCGTGGGTAAATATCTCAGATAATTTTCCAGCCAGAGTAATACCTAGTAAATGTATTATTTTAGGAGGGGGGTTACTTACCTGTGTGGGTGGTGTCCCAAACCCCACTTTCTTAAAGCTTAACGATACCCTTCTCTTGGACCTGTGGGACACTTTATATTTTCTTTTGACGATTGGTCAGAGTTGGGACGTTACAGTTTTTGGCGTCGCCGACAGGATAAAAAATAAAAAAAAATAAAAAAATTAAAAAAAATAAAAAAAATAAAAAAAAAAAAATAAAAAAAAAAAAAATTTTAGGTTGGGTATATTGTCTCCATAGTGGTGACATTTGGTAAGCTGTGGTGGAAACTGGGATTAATAGGTGGTTTCTGAGTAATAAATGTAATACAATTTTTTTTTTTTTTTTTTTTTTTTTTGTTATATGATATGGTATATTGAAAAGTAGGGCTAGTGGTGTTAGACGTAATCTTCAAGATTACTTCCAAGATTTCGCAAATTTTATCTAGGGGGCTAGAAGGGGACGAGTTACATACACAGATGGCGGAAGTTACACCAGACCCATTGTATACGTCTGATTCCGTTTCGCGGGAAGTT
The DNA here is from genome assembly GCA_031216915.1 of Pictodentalium vernedei. Taxonomy (NCBI): domain Eukaryota; kingdom Metazoa; phylum Mollusca; class Scaphopoda; order Dentaliida; family Dentaliidae; genus Pictodentalium; species Pictodentalium vernedei. The sequence goes on along the minus strand of CM062297.1, from coordinate 89,359,783 downwards.
ATACATATTAAAACTATCGAAGATAGACTCGCATAATCTTTTCAGACACAGATGGAAATAATACAAAAATCAGTTGGGGCATTGGAAGAGCAGACTAGTGAATTAAGAAAAAAAAAGTTCTGATGCTGCATGTCGAGCTAGTACATCCCTGTCACATGGGGGAGCTATTCCCAAGCGTGGATATGAGGGGTTGACCCAGATGTCACCAGTCGGTGAGCACAGTGTGACATCACCTATTAGAAGACAGCGTGTGTCTTCTCCGGACAGTGATTACCATATGTTGCCACAACAATATAGGGAACAGCGAAGCTATTCTCATATATGGCCTGAGTTTCCAAAGAAACCTGTTTCACCAGAAACGTTTAATGGATCGACCAATGTTAATGATTGGTTGACCCATTTCGAAAAATGTGTTGAAATAAATCAATGGTCCGAGGCCCTTACCTGTAATTTTTTAGTAGTTTCACTCAGAGGGGCGGCCCTTCAATTTTTTGAAGATTTAGATCCATCTATTAAGGCCGTATCATCTACAATTATGCAGAGTTTGAAAGATAGATTTGACCCCTACAGAGGTACAGCGATTTATAGATCACAGTTGAGATCGCGTCGCCGAACAGCTCGCGACACCTTGCCAGAATTGGCAAGTAGTATTAGGAGGTTGGTCAAACGTGCTTATCCCGAGGTCCCTTTGATAGTCAGAGATGATTTGGCCAAGGAAAGTTTTATAGCCGCCTTGAATGGCGCAGATGTTCGAATGCAGGTTCTTAGAGGGAAGCCAGAAACCCTTGATATAGCGGTTCGTTTAGCTCTAGAAGAAGAGTCCTATAGAAGAGTAGAAGTTTCGTCAACTTCTGTCAATGTTTTGAATGAGCCTCTGGAACGAGATACGATAGGGACATTGACGAAATCTGTAGACGAATTGAGAGATCAGTTGGCAAAATTAAGGTTGGAGCAACTAGAGTTGAGGAATGAAGTTAACGGTCCTAATTGTGATAGTGGTTGTGATCAACAGTTAAGGTCTAATGATTACCGCATAAATTGGGGTCGAGGTAGACGTGGTTCGGTGGGAAACTATGAAAGGCAAGGTCGAGGAGGTGGACGGTGGTCAAAAGATAGTCAATTAAAAGGTTAGGGACTGAGGTTGGGGTCGAACCTCAGTCAGGAAGTAATAGGACCCCTTTGAGAAATAAGTCTGGTTATGTTTTTTTAACCCTTGAACTGTGTAAAAAGGAAGTTGATTTTTTGTTGGATATTGGTTCGTTTGTTAGTTTGGTGAATACCAAGGTAGTGGAAGAGAAATTTGGTATAGAGCCTTCTGTATTGAAGTCTGTACCCCATGAAGTTCTTGGGGCAAATGGTCAGCCCTTGAATGTAGCTGGAGTTATAGATTTGCCAGTTGTAGTTGGTGAAATCAAATTAAAACATACTTTTTTGTGGCAGAATTGCCTTGTGACGGCATTTTGGGTACGGACTTTTTGCGAGAGTATGGTGTCGAGAATTATTTGAGTATAAATAAAGTTAAAATTGCAGGAGCTGACCTTCCCCTAAAGTGCTCGGAGGAAATGCGAGGCCAGAATCACGTCATGTTGATTAAAGATGTGGTCTTGCCCCCTTCCTCCGAGATGATTGTTGATGGATATTTAGAAAGTACTTCTGTTGTTAAGGGAGTTTGTGAGGTTAATTCAAATTTTGTTAAAAAACATTCAGGCATTATGATGGGGCGGTGCTTTGTTGAGAAAAATGCTAAAGGCATAGTACCATTGCGGCTAGTTAATTTAACCGGTATGCCCCAATGTTTAAAGCAGGGTGAACTGGTTGCAGAAATGCAATCAGGTGAGATCATGGTGGAACCCCAAGGTGGGGGTACTCCTGAAAAAGTAGACAAATTTAATTTAAATCAAATGATTGATCGCGAAGTTTTGGATGACGAACAGGTAAGTCGGGTGCTAGTTGGTTCTCAACGCTAGATTTGGCTTCTGGGTATTGGCAGATGGAATTGGCTCCATCTGCTCAGGAAAAAACGGCCTTTATTACTGGTAAAGGCCTGTATGAATTTAAAGTACTCCCTTTTGGGCTTTGTGGAGCTCCAAGTTCCTTTGAGAGGCTTATGGAGCTTGTTTTGAAGGGGCTTCACTGGAAGACTTGTCTAATTTATCTAGACGGCATTATAATCTATGCCCGTACCTTTCATGAACATGAAAGTAGATTAGAATTGGTATTGGGGAGAATTAAGTGAACGGGATTGAAATTGAAGCCTTCAAAGTGTGCTATTTTTAGGCGTCAAGTGTCCTATCTGGGCCATATTGTGTCTCCGGATGGAATACAGGCTGACCCTGAAAAAATAGCCCGGATCATGGATTGGCCAATACCTAAATGTGTTAAGGATATTAGGAGCTTCGTTGGTCTTTGTTCCTATTATAGAAAATTTATATTTGATTTTTCTAATTTGGCCCGTCCCCTATTGGAATTAACGAGAAAAAATGTAAAGTTTCTCTGGAATCAGAATTGTCAGAGTGCATTTGAAATTTTGAAAAATAAGTTGTGTCAAAGTCCAATACTGAGATTTCCAGACTTTAACCAGGAATTTATTTTGGACACTGACGCGAGCGATCACGCCAGTGGAGCGGTGTTGTCCCAACTTGTTGATGGTCAAGAACGAGTAGTAGCATATTTTAGCAAAGTTCACTCTCCTGAAGAAAGAAACTATAGTGTGACCCGAAAGGAGCTATTGGCTGTGATAAAGAGTGTGAAGAATTTCCGTCATTTTTTGATTGGGAAACATTTTACACTTAGGACAGACCATGGTTCCCTACGTTGGCTTTTTAATTTCAAGGAACCAACGGGTCAAGTGGCACGTTGGTTGGAATATTTGAGTGTGTTTGAATTTTCTATTGTTCACCGTCGTGATGAGCAACATAAAAATGCGGATGCATTGAGTCGAATACCTATAAGTTCTTTCTCACTTGATTTATCAGTAAGTGTGGTAGCCACTGCTGATAATCAGCAGAGGGACCCAATTTTGAAGAAATTATTAGCCGCTAAAGCGAATGGAGTTAAACCAACTGTAGAACTAAGGGGAGAACCCGTTATGTACAAACAGTATATCTCCCAGTGGGATCAAATTGTGGTAAGAGATGGCATGCTATTTCGAGAATGGTTTGAAATTAATGGTGGCAGTAGGTTCCTATGGATTGTTCCAGAAGGAGACACCAATAAAGTTATGAAATGTTTTTATGATTCCATTGTTGGAGCACATTTAGGAATTTTTAAAACTTTATGGAAAGTTAGGCAGAATTTTTTTTGGTTGAGGATGAAAAGAGATGTTGAGCTATGGATCCGAACTTGTGAAGTTTGCCAACGTCGTAAATCTCCAAATAAGACTCTTCGAGCGCCAATGGTTACCGATAGGGTATCCGAGCCGATGGAGCGAATTGCCTTAGATATACTAGGGCCACTTCCTGAATCCAACCATGGAAATGTTTACATATTAGTAATTTCCGATTATTTTTCCAAATGGACAGAAGCGTATGCTATCCCTGATCAACGAGCTCATACTGTTGGGGAATTTTTGGTGAAAGATTGGATTTCGAGATTTGGTATGCCGAAATTTGTTCATTCCGACCAGGGGGCAAATTTTGAATCGGAGCTTTTTCTAGAAATCTGTAAATACTTAGAAATAAAAAAAATTAGGACTACCCCTTACCATCCACAGAGTGATAGACAAGTGGAGAGGTTTAATCGTACTTTAGTGGCTATGTTGGCTTGTTTTGTGGAGGAAAATCATAGTGATTGGGAGTATTATCTGCCTTTTGCTATGATGGCCTATCATGGTGCGGTTCATGAGACCACCGGTTATACACCAAATCAACTTATGTTTGGAAGGGAGGTACGATTGCCAGTGGAAATTGTGGCTGGTAATGTTCCTGAGAAAGACTTAAGTCCATCGCAATATATGCGAGATTTGGAAAATCATTTGGCTAACATTTTTCAGTTAGTCAGTCAAAAATGTGAAGCTATTATAAAGTACAGAAAGAAAATGTATGACCGGCGGGTTCATGGTAAGCCTTACGAAGTTGGCGATCGAGTTTGGCTCTATGTACCTAGGATAAATAGGGGCCAGACACCCAAATTTGCCAAATTTTGGTCAGGGCCATTTATAATTAGGAAGAAATTATCTGATGCCAATTATGTTATTTGTAGGGAACATGGTGGACGTTTACAAGTGGTCCACTTTAACAGGTTGAAAAAATGTTTTAATCGTGTAGGGGCGAGATTGGGTGAGGATATGGGGCCTGGTAATAATCAGCCCTCATATGAGGAAAATTATACAGGAAATGGTGAATTTAACGACCAATCTGCTCGGGGGGGGGGGGGGGGGGGGTCATGGTGAAGTGGCATATTCCCCACACGACGAACCATCGAGCCGACGGGGACGAATTCTCCGCCGTCCACGTTGGATGGAAAGTGGCCAGTATGCCCTGGATTGAACTGTAGACATTATTTTTTTAAAGTTCTGCAGTTCTTATTTTTTTGAGTATAAGGGAATTGACGCCGGCATTATAGGACTTTGTGATTTTGAATAATTATTGTAAACTGTCTCTGCAATGGTGGGGAGGTTCCTGTTGGAAATTCCCTACTGATTGTAGAGGCGCAGTTTAGAGAAAAGCAATATTTAAAATGAATATAATGTGTTGCTGATAAAGCATGCATATATAATTGAGAGCCTTACCTGCGAGCATGAAATGTGTTTTAATGCGTTATGATGGAGAGTTGTAATATAATATATTAAGTCATGACGTGTGAGGAATGTGCATTGGCATGGTAATTGTATGTAGATTGCGCATACCAGTGGCCAGCGATAACTCTGCAGAGTTCGTTTGGCAATAATTTGGAAGGCCAATATGGTGACAGTTGTGCACTTGGGTGACCAGCGGAAACCCAATGGAGTTCGCTGGGAATAAATTGAATCGGAGATTTGTGTAGAGATATCTTTTATGGTACGCGTCTTTTGGCGATAATTTGGAAGGCTGTTATGATGGTACTTTTGCGCACGTTAATAGCTAGCGAAAACTCAATAGAATTCGCTGTGCTTGAAGTAGCAAGTTATGTACATCAGAGAAATGTACATATAGAATTTGAATCGCCGTGGCGATTCATGTCGCAGTATGATTGTGAATCCTCATTGGTTGGGCCCTCGTGGGTCTGCACATACGTACAGAATATTAAATAATTTTATATTTTTGGGGTGTAAGTATGTTTTCATGGAAAACAAAATTGTATATAAATACACCTTATTGACAAAGGCGTAATTATTGTGGAAGGAATTTTGTAATATATGTACAATTACGCCAGTGTGTGTTCGTGTGTGCGGACCTAGGGGGTTTACCAAGATTTTAGGTGCTCGCAGGGTGGGACCTTCAATTTAAGATGTGGACTGTGTGGGATGGATGAGTGGTTTCCGATCACGTGGCCTATTTCGATCGACTTGCATGGCGCGCTTGTGGGCCGGGTTTTTTTTTTTTGAGGGGTGGGGGTGGGGGTGTGGTGCGAATGTGTATGGTGGGTGGTGTTAGAGGTGCTAGAGTAAGCCAGGGTTTTGTAAGTGAATTAAGTTCTGCAGAACAAGTATGCATCTTTTCGATTGAGATGTGTCCGTGGGTCTAATGCAATCAGTCGATCGAGATCTACCTCCTGAGTGGAAATGGCTTAATTCCCATATAGATTTGCAGAGCCGGATGTCATTCCCAAGTGAAAAAGAAAAATTAAAAGCATCCAATTAACACTTGTTTCCTTAGCTAAACAGACAAAAGGGGTAAGTGTCTGTTCTCTTCTCTACAGGTACTGCTGTTGATGTTAATTTTTTTGTTTTAGGTCATTGGAAGATGGGCTTCGCATCACAAACTTGATACCTGTAGTGAAAATTCGACAACCGGTTAAATAGACCTCGTCACAAAATGGACATTCGCATTAAAGTTTCGACGGCCTGATCATCAAATCTCATCACAAACTTGTTACCTGTAGTGAAAATTCGACAGCCAGTTAAATAAACCTCATCACAAGATTGGTATTCTTCGATGAAATAATGAAGTTCTGATAGTCGTCTACTATATACACTATTTATACTTAGTCGAGATGCTGACCTGGGTATCTGTGTATGCAGGACTTACGTATATGTAGTAGTTGCTGTGTGTCGAACTGTAACTGAGAGTATAGACTTTCATATTGGTAATCATGAAAGGGATGATCATTGGCCATAGTTTTATTACGAGACTTTATCGTTTTATCCTTGGACACTTGAATCTTTGGCGCCTGAATATACCAAGGACCCGGGTGCAGTTTTGGGGAATACCTGGGGGAAAAGTACATAACTTGAACAATGTCGACGTGTGTGGTGTGAAGTGGGTTTTCCTTCAGATTGGAGGTAATGGCCTGGACAGTACTGACTTTTCGTTGGTGACATTCTTAGAAGAATTGCAAACTATAATTAATAAATGGCAGTCCTGTAGAGTTGAATATGTAATTTTAGGAAGTGTGTTTCCGAGATTGAAAACAAGAAATGTGTCTCGCCAAATGTACGAAATCCGGAGATTAGCTGTTAATGAGTCCCTGCGGTCTGTGTGTGATTTTGGTATTCAATACTTACATCACAGGCAGGTCGCAGTGTCTCATATGGCACCGGATGGAATACATTTAAATTATAAAGGCCAGCAGTGTTTCTGGAGGCGTATCCAGGGAAAGGTCGCCCGTATCCTATAACTTGTTTGTAGATGGTGGTATACAATGTTTCCATAGATCTGGAGTAATTTCTAATCGAGCGGTAAGATCTCTTGTCGCATGTCTTTGCGTGGTGGCAAGCAACTTCATCACGCGTTTGATGAGGTTGGCTTGTGGGGGCTATTCTGTATCGGTTTAATCTTTTGTTCCTACCTATGTATAGTTGATGGGTTGATTTTTCCTTGGTTGGATGGCTCCAGAAATAGAGTAAAATTGTAATTTAACTTACGTATAAGAAGCCAAAAATCCAGGGCATATATATATTTTTTTTTTGCGAAGAAGTGTATTTTGAGATTTTGTCCCTTTTAGGGACCATGAAAATATGATGATGGACATTTCTTTCTTGATAAGGTTTTCCTTAAAACGGGGTCGTTTCGTCTTGGGGTGGGGGTAATGTACCGAAGTGTGTTGACTTCGGACTGGTCTTGTAAACTATCACACTCTTAGACCTTAATAAAAGCCCATGTAATGTACCGATAAAATATCACACCTTTAGACCTTAACAAAAACTAATTTGGTAATGTTGAAGGTCGCACGATTTTTGCCAAGTCGTTGTGTTGGATTGACACACTTGGTGTGTGTGTAGTCCGTGCAGCAACGGATATTGTTGGGAGTTTGCATGGAAATGTTGTTAAATATGCAAACGCAGAGAGACAGTGTTTCACTTTCTTCTTTGGACGTCGTGTGGTGAGTTGTTATTCACTTCGATAGATTTTCCATCCATGGGCCCCCGAGCAGAATTATAATGGAGTTTACGTTATTCGGTGTGCGTGCTTAATATATGGAATTCGCATAATGTGAGTTATGACGGCTTAGTATTGCGCAGTCGAACGTTGAAATTTTGAAATGTTTGCGACAAAATTTAAGGCCGTTAATAGCCTTTGAGAAGTTTGTGTTGAAGGCTCGCACACTGATGTGGTTTGCATTGAAAATTGGAATATTTTGTTCCACTCGACTCAGTTTCTGAGACGAGTGGCACAAAATGTTCTCTTTTTTCGTGGTATTCATTGTCATGTTATTGAGCTTGATTTGTGGAAACTTGCGACTAAAACTTAGTAATTTCGTGAGAAATTATATTTTTATGTGAATTCATTCCTATGGTAGCCCGGTAGTATCAATTACGATTGATATATAGCCTATCTGACAACTCATGGAGATTGTGTGAGCACAATTCTGGTTGTGGAACGTTGATTTTGTTATAGGGACTTTGAATGTTGCGTATATGGGAATGTTTGTTGAATAAAATGTCATATCATCTAGATGAGTTGTTGATTATTAAATCTATCATATATTTATGAATAATGCAGTCCGGAGTATGGTGTTCCCTGTTTAGACCCTTCGCGTATACAGTCGTGGGTAAATATCTCAGATAATTTTCCAGCCAGAGTTATACCTAGTAAATGTATTATTTTAGGAGGTGGGTTACTTACCTGTGTGGGTGGTGTCCTAAACCCCACTTTCTTAAAGCTTAACGATGCCCTTCTCTTGGACCTGTGGGACACTTTATATTTTCTTTTGACGATTGGTCCGAGTTGGGACGTTACATCGTTGTAATAACAAACACTTGCTATGTTTTGTTTATCGACTGTGATTTCGGTTGCAATCACCTCGGCATCGAGATGATTGGTTCTGATGGTCTTGCTTTTGATGTTCTGCTTTATTAGAAGAGCAACTCCGCCACCTTTGGTGAGCTGTCGGTCTCTTCCAATAACGCAGAATCCACTGAGTGAGAAGTTTATGCTTGTATTAAGCCAACTTTCGCAAATGCAGACTATATCTCTGTTTTCGAAATGTCGGCTCATTTGAAGTGTTTTATTATTAACGCTTCTAGCGTTCCACACGGCTATTTGTAATTTATCCATGATGGGGTTGATATTTAATGGCGGTGTTTGGTTACTGGTAGAAGCTGGCATTCGTTAATATTGATTGCGGTTTTGACTAGTGATTCCGAGATTTGAGTTTTAAATAACCGGGACGAGGATCGGCTTACATATTGACAGACAGACATCAACCAAATTCGTATTGACATGTTTCTGCAATAGAGTAAAGTGCACCTGCTACAAGGGAGCAAACATCATGGGGAGATGAGGCATTGTCAGGCTTCATTAGGTTTAGGTTTTTAAGTTCAATATTTGTCTTGAACTTTTTGTAGTGGGGACACCCGCGGTAGTTGCTTGAGTGCTTTCCTTTGCAGTTGGGGCAGGAGGGGGACTCTAATCTGCATGATTTTGTAAGGTGATTGCCACCACACTTCATACAGGTTACGGTCCCTCTACATTTGTTGGCTATGTGTCCGAACTTCTGACACTTGTGACACTGTACCGGAGAAAAGGAGTACTTCTGTACTCCCCCGCTGCGTGCCAACTTCTGTTAATATTTATTCCATTGGCTAGGATTTTTAATTTGGTTTCCCGATTGTGGCATATGGGTTTGATTTTCCAGGTCGCCATGCCGGTGGCCTTGGACATGAATCTTTCCCATTTACAATTTTGTAACCCCTTATTTGAGTTCCCTTGGCGTGCCAGGGTGAACCCTGGTGATTACCACTATAAATACAGGGAGGAGGGGGGGGGGGGTTACTGCCTTTGTAGTAATTTTTGTTATTTTTACCCTTGTCCTGACTGGTAGCATTGGTGGGGACGGGTGAGTTCCGCCTCCCCCTATGGTTGTTGTAGTTTTGGGAATTATTGTTTAGATTGTTGATGTTATTTACAACTACCTTAGTCCAGGGTTTCTCCATGAGCGGTGGAATGCTGGAGGTAGTTTTCTGAGCTGAGACTAGGTCGGAGCCTGAACCAGAGGCGGGAGCAGAGATGTCAGAGGAGGAGGGACAGTTTCTCATTTTTTTGGTCTGTCTATCCACCGTGTGAATGAACCCCTCCTCATCCACTGACTCCTGTGTTTCCGCCTCCGGTTCTAAACTAAGTTTTTTTTCTTTTGTTGGGTGTTTTGGCGGTGGTGGTGGTGTTAACCCAGTCATCTAGTGAATTATTCTGACTGAAACCTAGACCTTTCTGGGAGGCCAGCATTTCTATGATGTCCTTGTCAGGACAGAAAGCCTTGCTATGTCTTGAACATTGTCAGTAAAATTGGCGTCAGTATGTCAATTGATGATATTTCTCGGAGCCACCGAGTAGGTCTTAAAGTGGTCAATGGAATGCCCGTCGAATCGCGTACAATTATCTTTCGACTCAATAGTTATAGACTACGTAATAAACTATTTCGTTCACGGGCGAAATTGAAATCACCTAATCTTGCATCTGATCCTAGTAAACAACGACCCAACCACCCTGGCATCTTCATTAATGAAGATTGGACCCGGACTCGCGCTGCCATGGCTCGCCGAGCTCTAGTTATAGTTCGCGAACAGAAGTTACAGGGCTCGTGGACCCTCGACGGGGTCATCTTTGTTAACTGGTTGAGTGCTAGAAGCCACTATCAGGGCTTTCAACAAAATGAGAGCATCAGAGAAAAAGCCAACGTTTTCCTTGCTCATGTTTCCTATTCAGTCCAATGCAAATAATATTTTGTTTATATAAGTTTGTTCTATCACAAATTATTGGAGAGTGCCTAAGGGCACTCTCCAATAATTTGTGATAAAACAAATTTTGAATAACAAATTTAGACCATCAAAAATAATCTAGCCCTCAACCAGTTAAATACAGGGACGGCTCCGTTGAGAGAATCATGAGCCCGCGGCAGATGGATGGCCTGGAGAAAAAAATTCGCCTTGTCCAGAAAATCAATCTTAACACTTCACAGTCCCATGTTGTAGGTTAGTTTTTTGTTAAATCGTATGGCTTCACTCACACCTCATTTTTATACTGTAGTTCAGCTGTCTATATTGAGTCTTCCTTCTGTTGGTGATATTGCCCAAAATTGAGTATCGTGGCTCTATTTGTTGGCCACGATTTTAGGCAATATCATCAACAGTTACTCCTGGGCGCTGAGATGGGGCGTGCCTGTTGAAGGCTGGGGGGGGGGGGGGGGGGGGTATTTGGCTGTTTTATACATTGCTTCTATTGAGTGTCCATGCTCAAACTGATAAATCTGTAGCGCGTTTTTTTTTCAAGTTCTAGGATAAATGTGCGAGTTAGAGAGCCTCACCCGCAGTTCGATTGTCTATTGCTTTTAGAGTTAAACTTGTATTTCTAGTTCGACCTTTTTGTGTCAGGTACGGAGTGAGTGAGCGTTTTTCTTCGATCTGTAACAAACTGCAAATAAGGAGCAGTCCCGATTCCTCCAATGTAAAATATCAAAACCCCCAACTAAATGTGTAAAATATCCTAGCCCTCTTCGGTAGCTTATTCTTGAACAAAGTCTTGAGATGCCCTGCTCACTTCCAAACTTGTTAATGGTTATACTCCCTAAGTGTTTATGTAGTTATACTATATAACAAGTTCCACGAGTGGTGGTGGTGGTGTTATTTGCCATAAGGTCCTAATGTATATCTCATGTAAATGCAAATGTACATTCAAGTGTTGGTGGTGGTGTTCTTTACCACAAGGTCCTAATGTATATCTCATGTAAATATAGATTCCAGTGTTAGTGGTGGTGATGGTATACAGCGTGCTTGATAGCGCTTCGTCATGATCCGGTCAAAGTTCCCAGCCCTATCCACTCCTCTCTGCCCTCGGGTATACCGACCAGTCACTCCTTTTGAAATGGCAACGTGAGAACATTCTATTCCAGACTCATTTCTTCGCCCTGTTCCAACTAATGCATGTTGTAAGTTAAAACTCTCGGGGTGGTCTTCGTGTGGGATACATGGGATGCTTGTAATGTTTGTTCAAAGCTTACTCATGCTTTGACCCCTTCCCCGGCATATAGGCCAAAACCGACCAGCTATATTTACAAAAATTGCCACTCAATTTTGATTATTTTTATTAATTTCCTACTTGGTGGCATAGCTTGTGTCCACTCATTGGAACGTGATTGTTGGAACTCGTTCGAATGGGGGGTCGTAGGTTGTGTTTTTGACACGGAAAATGAAAGGTGATGGTTAATCTATAATTTTGCTTGCACGTGTAGTCTACTTTTCATATTAGATAAAGGGTTAACATTTACACTATATTCATCCATGTTCGTGTGTACTGCCTGACCCCCGCCCAAATAGTATTACTATCGCCAGTGCTAACCGTTTATCTGGATGGTGGAGCAAGGCGCTACCCATCGTCGGGTTGGTGAAGCCCTTGGGGTGCATCATACGGTGATCACCAGATACTGGGCAAGATTTCAGCAGTATGGCACACCAGCAAGACGGCATGGTGGTGGCAGAAACATGGCAACATCTGCGGCTGAAGACCGGTTTTTGTTCATTCAGGCCCGTAGGAACCGCTTTGCCACAGCAAACCAGCTTCGCAGTGACCTTCAGAATCCATCCGGGGTAAGTGTTTCGACGCAGACTATCCGGGCAAGGTTGCACGAAGGTGGCCTCCGATCGAGAAGACCATGTATTCGCATTCCGCTGTCTCAAAACCACCGCCAGGCACAATATGAATGGGCCATGGACCACGTTGGATGGACCAGAGAAGATTGGCGACATGTCCTTTTTACAGATCAGTCAAGGAACTGCATAGACCACACAGATAGGCGTTCTAGGGTATGGAGAAGGCCAGGAGAGCGATTCCATGCAGCCCACATTGCTGAGCATGACCGCTATGGTGGAGGGTCAATCATGGTCTGGGGCTGCATCAGCTTGGATAGACGTACACAGCTCTGTGTCCTTGAACGTGGTGCATTGACTGCATAATGGTATATTGATGAGATCCTGGTTGTCCACGTCAGATTGTATGCAGGTGCAGTGGGTGATAGATTCATTCTGATGGACGATAATGCCCGTCCTCATGTTGCCCATGCTGTCGAGGAGTACCGGCAGAAGGAGGGGATTGAGCATATGGACAGGCCAGCAAGATCCCCTGTCCTCAATCCAATCGAACATGTCTGGAATGAGTTGCAGCTTGCAATTTCAGCCCGTCCAGTCCATCCAAGAAGTGCCCTGGAGCTTGGTGTCACGCTGGTCCAAGAAAGGAACAACATCCCACAAAGGGCCACCAGGGACCTGATTGGGAGCATGAGAAGGCGTTCCCAAGCTGTAATTAACAGTAATGGGTCTCATACTCGATATTGAAGCTATACCAGTTTGCTCCGTCAACTTTTTGGCATATTGAAAAATTTCCTCTTTTATCAAAAATATCCATTTTCCATGGTTATCGTCTTCAAAAGCTAAACAATAATGTCAAACACAAATAAAATCTTAATTTCTGTACTTAAATAATTAAAGATATAATTAAATAAAAAGTATATACACATTTCATAGTAATTTTTCATAGTAATTTTTCAACTAAAACGTAAAACAGGTAGTTGGATGTACTTGGTGCTTAGCAAACTTTGAGTAGTATAGTATAATACCATTTGCCCCATACAATCACTTCTCAGAAACTTGTGCATGATTCATCGATAACCTTTATCTCCCGCCATCTTGCAACTGACCTTACTAGTGCTGGTATCATTACTGTAACTATAAGTATTATCTCAGTATTCTTGATGTTCAACTCCATTGATGTCGTTTAGGAGTTTGTTGCCACCTATGTTTCCCCGGTTTGTATGAACATTAAGATTATTATTGTTATCAATATCACCATCACAATTATTACTATTTAATCATTCACCCGTGAAAAGTCACCTGCTGCAAGATGGAGTAACCTCACTATAAGATATGGGGCGGATCCCACTTGTCCCGCACCGCTGTAGCACATCATGTAATCCTTGTCAACTTTCGACATTTCGTGACAGAAGGGCTTCCATTTTCTTTGTTGTCCTTATTTTGCGAAACAAAAAATAATGCTTGCTTATGGTACCTTAACCCCGATGAATTTTGTTCAGACAAATGTACTACACGACGTTCCCCCTCAAAATAGTTCACCATTGGTGTATCTTTTTTTCAGTCCTGCATTACTCCATTTTAAGATCCACTGAAGTTTTATGGTGACTGACTTTGAATTAACAATCATTAGCAATACAACATGAATTGCTTCTTTTATCTTCTTTTACTATCTTTTCTTATTTGTCTCTTCAGGATTCCACAATCCACCTCTCTTTACACCCAACCTCTTGTAGAAGCCAACCTGAATCCAATTCTTACAATTGTAGTATAATCGTAAGACTGACAATTACCAATCTACGGGTATCGTGTACACATTACCACACAGAGATATCATAATGTATAGTCTCGAATCTTATCGCGCCCGGATTGGAATATTCAATACTGTAGTTTGTGTCTGTCGCCTTAAACGTAGATTAAACAAATGCCAATCTATTTGTGCTCTCACGTGTCTGCATATGCGGTGTATTGGAATAGACGTTCAGGCATGTTTTACTGTGATGTCAGCTATGTTTCATCTTCTTTCGAATCAATTCATTTCACACTGTCAATCAAAACTTGACACGCATTCGGAATCTGGGAAAAACAATCTAGGACGTGAACGGATTGGGAACCAACTGATCTCAAGCTCCCCGTCCGTAAAACCAACTGTATCCGCTATCTGGTCTCTTATCTCCTTCTTAACATTAGTCTTGTCGAGGGTCTTGTAATTGTCGGGTGACATAGAACCAAACCCTGGACCTAGCTCTGTAAACACTGACATTTCCCGATATGCATTAAAAATTCTCCATTTAAACATAGAAAGCCTTAAGCCCAAAGTAGACATTATTGAGTATGAATCCTCACCCATATGATATCTTAGCTTTCACCGAGACTTGGTTACAAAACTCAGATCTAACATATGATATTATGATCCGTGGCTTCCATAAACCTTCGCGCTTTAACCGCGTATCAACGGGTGGGGGCGTTGCCATCTATATAAAGGACGGTTTGTGTTTTCGACAAATAACTGATCTTGTGGTGAATAATATTGAGTGCTTTTGGGCAGTAGTGTTCACGAATTATGGTATGTCGTTACTATTAAGTGTATTCTATCGCACACCGAATAGCTCCTTGGATGTTTGGAACAATATTATGGCCTCTGTTAACAAAGCTAAGGACACCTTAATCACGGATCTAATTATTACTGGTGACAGTCAAGGTTCCCCCAGTGGTCACTTCCATTAATTATGCAACTATACTACTCAAAGTTTGCTAACCACCAAATATTTGACATATCATTGTGAAATTTGCTTGTGACATATTTGCGATATTTTTAGTGGATATGATTGAGGAATGTATTGAGATGGTCCCCAGTGTTTACATTAGCTCTTGACAGGCAGACTTTTCGTGACAGTCATGGAAAGCATGTATCCCTTGATTTTCATGATGTTTTCCTGTACTGTCTACATGTACATGGCATGGGTAGGTTATTCAATCTTCATTTCAACACAAACCCTTGTGATTTAATGATTGAATATGGCGAATGCAAATGTAAAAAGACATTTGTATAAAGCAGAAATGTGGCTGGCTGTAAGAATGGTGGAGGAAGGGGCTACGCATCGTCAAGTTGGTGAAGCCATTGGTGTGCACCATACGCTGATCACCAGAGCCTGAGTAAGATTTCAGCAGTATGGCACGCCAGTAAGACGGCATGGTGGTGGTAGAGGGAGGGCAACATCTGCAGCTGGAGACCGGTTTTTTTATCATTCAGGCCCGTAGGAACCGTTTTGCAACAGATACCCAGCTTCTCAGTATCTTCAGAATGTATCCGGGGTAAGTGTTTCGACGCAGACTATCCGGGCAAGGTTGCACGAAGGTGGTCTCCTATCGAGAAGACCATGTATTCGCATTCCGCTGTCCCAGAACCACCGCCAGACCCGATATGAATGGGCCATGGACCATGTTGGATGTACCAGAGAAAATTGGCGACCTGTCCTTTTTACAGATGAGTCAAGGTACTGCTTCGACTACACAGATAGGCGTTCTAGGGTACGGAGAAGTCCGAGAGAGCGATTCCACGCAGCCAACATTGCTGAACATGACCGTTATGGTGGAGGGTCAATAATGGTATGGGG
This sequence comes from Pictodentalium vernedei, assembly GCA_031216915.1. Lineage (NCBI taxonomy): Eukaryota > Metazoa > Mollusca > Scaphopoda > Dentaliida > Dentaliidae > Pictodentalium > Pictodentalium vernedei. Next base: position 89,344,009 of record CM062297.1, on the reverse strand, counting down.
CGGCATCAGCTGGAATGGATGTACAGAGCTCTGTGTCCTTGAACGTGGTACATTGACTACACAGCGGTATATTGATGAGATCCTGGATGCCCACGTAAGATTTATGTAGGTGCAGTGGGTGATAGATTCATTCTGATGGACGATAATGCCCGTCCTCAGGTTGCCTATGCTGTCTGGGAGTACCGACGGGGGAGGGGATTGTGCGTATGGACAGGCCAGCAAGATCCCCTGACCTCAATCCAGTCGAACATGTCTGGATTGAGTTGCAGCTTGCAATTTCAGCCCGTCCAGTCAAGCCAAGAAGTGTCCAGGAGCTTTATGTCATGATGCACCAAAAATGGAACAACATCCCACAAAGGACCATCGGGAACCTGAGTGGGAGCATGAGAAGGCGTTCCCAAGCTGTAATTAACAGTAATGGGTCTCGTACTCGATATTGAACCCAACCCAGTTCGGTGGGTCAACTTTTTGGCAAATTTGAAAAGTTTCCTCTTTTAACAATAATATCCATTTCCATGGTTATCGTATTCAAAAGCTAAAAACTAATGTCAAACACAAACAAACTCTTAATTTCTGTACTTAAATCATCAAAGATATAATTAAATAAAAAAATGTCTATACTTTTCATAACAATATTTCAACTAAAACGTAAAACAGGTGGTTGGGTATACTTGGTGCTCAGCAAACTTTGAGTAGTATAGAATTAGTAGAAATGAAATATTTTTCTATGGAATCAGTGTGAAATGTTATTTAGAAGTCGGTTCTGGGGAGGTTGGTATTTAGGTTTTTTGCCATTTTTGGAGACAAATACTAAATATCAGAATCCCCACCACCAGATGGGGACATTGACTAGTTAGAAAATTAATTTAGTTCTATTCTGGTCGCAAAGCCTAAAACATCCAGGAAATAAAACATTTTTTACCAAAACACAGGAAGTGTAATTTAAATGGGAGTTTACATAACTTGAATTCATCCGAACCCCGGCTGTTGCTAAGGAAATCGCGCTAAGTTCCCCACAAATGAAAACGTCCCACTAAAAGTGTCAATAAATCACTTGTTTTACTTTTTTATTCCTTGTCAGCTACTTGTAAAGTGTACATTCTCAATTAAAATTGAAACTGGGCTTTGAATCTGATGAAAGGGACAGCATTGGCACTTCGAAGTTTCAAACAATACCTAACTCGCCAACAACTTCCTAACTTCGAAAGGCACTTCATTATTTAATTATTTCTCATAGTTTCCAGCATTCTGCGATAATATATTTTACATAATTTCTTTTGATAAGCCACAAACAATTAAATATCCGTTACAATGATTCCGGATTATTTATCAGTAGGAGAGCCACGTCGCCAGATGACACCCCAAACTCTGTTGCATGGTATATTATATAGAAAAAATATAAGATGGCACCCCAAACTCTGTTGTATGGTATATAGAAAAATTATAAAATCATGGACACGTACCTGCATTGCCTATATGCGCGCATGCCACTGCATGAGTGTGCACTGTCAGTCCAATGACAGCAACAAGAAGAGTCCATATTCATTATTTGGGGGTAGACCAATTAATATCTGCCTTGTGGCTGCACGTTGAAAATATTGATTAGTCTACCACACGCATAAACTTACATGTAGCATCCATCCTATTTAATGAAATTATGAAGTATCATGTTCCTGGACAAAAAAGCGGTCGCACAGGTTCAAAGTCTGAGTTACGTACCGAAAGTCGCAACGCACAACAATTTTCTTACGTAGTATTACGTACCATAGTCGCAAAGGGCTAAAAATCACTACGGATGAACTACTCCTCGACTTTGCGTGCTCTACCGAGTTCAGGTGTTAATTTTGTAAATAGTTTTTGGTTTTTTCACGGAAAATTTTCAGTTTTCTCTGGAAGAAAGTGAAGAAAACAAAAGAAAACAAATTATTACTTTCCAAAGTGTGACTTACTGGGATTTCCGGGTTTGATTATAAACGATAACTTCACAAGTGAATTATGCATTCAACAATTGTGTCATGTATCCGTGCGCGCAAACGAAGACCTTTGCCGTGGATGTCATGGGAATTTCATTGTTTTTTTTTTTTGTTTTTTTAACGTTTTACCCATTTACCCAATACAAAAAATTCTTGAATAACTATTATTTTCATCTTTTGTCTCAAAAACATAGGTTTTGACCCCCTCATTGGAACGAGCTCGACGAGCTCGTTCCAATGAGGGGTCATAACCGATATTTTAGATACAAAAAATGTAAAAATAATGAAAATTAATTGGCGATTTTTGAGAATAGAGCTGACCGTTACGTTAGGTAAAGGGTTAAATAATATAATTATCGTTAATAATGAAAAGTAAAAAAACAGAGTAATCGCTGGACTGGTTACGGGAAATAATTCATTCGAGGCGAGGGACTATATTGTCAAACACTCGTGCGCATTCGCGCACTCGTGTTTGTACAACGTTCCTCACATCTCATGAATTATTTCACGCAACCAGTCCCGTCAAACGATTACTCTCTATATATTTTTTTTATTATATCTATCTCATCGCTACTATCAAGTAGCACAAAGATGCATCGAAAACACGAAAAACAACAAGCAGAAATGCACAAATAAGGCATTTGTGATTTTAGTTCGGTGCTCTCTCGAATGGATCCGATTCTCTCTCCTGTGCTCTCCGAAAAACTCGGTGCTCTCAGTCGAGACACGCATTTTTATTACATGCCCATGCAGTCTCTCTTGTGCAATACGGCGTGCAATACGGCTGTGCAATACGGAATTCCGTATTGCACACCAACCTGTTCCAACCGGGACTTTTTTTATGCAATGCGACTGCATAAAGTGCATGGTGTTTACCACCGTTGATAGAAAAGAAAATTAGGTCAGTAGGTGCTTGGGTCATGTAATAAATACAAAACCACATGTATGTTTCAATGAGTCGTTTTGTATTCAATTCGTCAGATGTGCGTAGAAAGAAAACGTCTCGACCTTCGGTCTCGACGTTTTCCTCCTACGCACATCTGACTTATTGAATACAAAACGACTCATTGAAACATACATGTAGTTTTGTCTATTTATTACGCATCCATTCAACTTTAAACCTGTGTATTTAACGGAACGGCCGCTATAAAATAAATGATTCTGTATTCAATGGGTGATGGACATAGACAAAACTACATGTATGTTTCAATGAGTCGTTTCGTATTCAATTCGTCAGATGTGCGTAGAAAGAAAACGTCTCGACCGACTCATTGAAACATACATGTGGTTTTGTATTTATTACATGACCCAAGCACCTACTGACCTAATTTTCTTTTCTATCAACGGTGGTAAACACCATGCACTTTATGCAGTCGCATTGTTACATGGCGTGAACAGGTTGGTGTGCAATACGGAATTCCGTATTGCACAGCCGTATTGCACGCCGTATTGCATAAGAGAGACTGCATGGGCATGTAATAAAAGCCGGAACTTTTTCTCCAGCACAGTTCATACTAGTTCCTTTTCCATCGAGTCATTAGTTACGCTTCGAAAAGTTTCCAAATTTCGTTATACATTTATCGACCGTCTGTCGCATAGCGTGAAAATGAAAACGTCCAAAGCAAAATAAAGTGGGTTCACAAAAAAATCAGTTAAACAAAAAATGAGATAATATTTTTAAAAAGACCCATTCATTTCCAACCAGAACATTAACCGAGTCCCGTGGCCGTCTCGTTTTGTGGATCCCCTTAAATCTAAATTGGTCAACTTTATTTCGGTAAATCTTCATACATCTTGACATACTTCGAACATCTTTTAAAAACGTTTCTCCCAGCTGTTTTGCAAATCTGCACATATTTGTACTTATATTTTCACTACCAGAAATAGCCACCAAATGGTTAGGCGTGAATGGGCACCAGCCGAAGAGATACAGCGATACGAATTTCAACAAACACTGGTTCCGAAAAGGTTGTTTTGGTTTTTCATCTATCCATTTGATCAGTAGAGCTTCAGTCAAAACAAACGGACTCTTCACCTTTGAGTTTAAACATCGGAATTGAACTAATTTTTTTCCATTTTTTTGTCTCAAAAACATAGGTTATGACACATCATTGGAACGAGCTCGACGATGAGGGATCATAGCCTATGTTTTTGAGACAAAAAAATGAAAACAATAATGAATATTAATTGGCGATTTTTTAGAATAGCGATGTCCGGTTTTGGTTGTTACGTTGGGTAAAGGGTTAAGTGAATTCAGGCTGTGAACTGACGCCAATCTACGCCATAACGCAGACGAAATCAGCATTTCAGATATACCTGTAACACATTAATATCCAGGACGTCACCTTCGAACATCCTCACTCGTCGTGTGTGCGTTTGAGGGAATCTTATGCGCGCTGTAGCCCATCCACATAGGTGTGCAGGGACTGTTGCGAAGTAGGCCCACATGGGGTTAATCAAGCTCGGAAGAAGAGCTACAGCTCTTCCATGAAGTAAAGTAGATAAACCCTTTCTGTTAGCTTAAACGGGGCTCGTTTTTTATCAGTTTCTCTTAAAGTTGGAAACATATGAAAATTATAGGAAACTAACAGTCAGAATACAGAAGTACTCTGGTCTGCACTCGGTGAAGGCACCGATGAAAGATTGATTGGTAGGGACATTGTTTTTCAGGCAGTCATATCTGTCAACTACCCCTAGATCACTCCTGGAACACTCGTGGGCATCACATGATACTAAAAATTGTAGAATCCGCCACGCAATTCCCCCGGTTAACAGAACCCCGGCAGAATGTGTTTGTGGGATTTCATAAGACTGCATGCAGCCTGTTCGACAATCTGCATGGCAGTAAAAGAGTCTATAAATGGCGACTTCTACGCCAGGGGAATCAGGGGACTTTCCCTAAATATTCCGCTAATAAGTTACACAATCAGGTCTTGCGTCAGAAATCTGATGTATGTAAGCACCGATTTCTGTATGGTTATTTAAATTGTCTCTGGGCTCCCGGCGAATACGAAGCTACCTACAAGAGGAAATATGGACGTCGCCATTGGTACTGAAAGGTATGAGCATTGATTGGACATTTAGAGATTTTAAGTCGAAGTTTCGACTTTCTCGTTTGGGAATTATTTTTTATCATGACCTTAATTCGATTCCGTAAAATCCAGAGCGTCTCAATTGATAAAAAATCTTTCCCGTGTAATGTCAAAAACAGAGTAAAGGGGCCTAGGTACCTTGGATGACGAAACGTACGACACGTTCGTGTCGTTATTGACAAAGACATACTACGTCCCTGTAAAAGAAAGAACGAAAGTACCAAAAATGCTGTCGTGCGGTTTTGGAGACGATCGAGAAGTCTTAACACTTTATCCAACGTAACGACCAAAACTGGCTAGCGCTATTCACAAACATCATCATCCAATTTTCGTTATTTTGTTTTCACTTTTTGTCTCAAAAACATGGTCAACGAGCTCGTTCTAATGAGGGGTCATAAGCTATGTTTTTGATGCAAAAATTGAAAAAAATTAGTTATTCAAGAATTTTATTAGCAAGTGTCGTCTGCCTTTCGTGTTAGGTAATCTGAAAACGATTGGTGGTTGTGATAAACTATTTAACTTTGAGAAAGAAGTATTAAAATATTCAGAAGTGAGCAAAATGACTCTGCACTAATTCTGGAAATCTAAAGGATCATGAGCACGACAAATCACATGTTCTTTGAAGTCATCTTTTGAAGGTTGCAGAGATAGATCTGTCAGAAAATGTTTGCAAAAGAGTAAAACGCATCACAAATTAAAAGCAAAGTTCACGAACTAGTCCGTTTTGAAACCAATCGTATCTCCATAAGTTGTTGATAGGGTACACCTCGATTTAATTGAAATGAAGGGGGGAAAAGTTGTCCATAACACCAAAACGTATCAGTATATTCTTACGGTGATCGATCTATTTTCTCGCTTTGTGTTTCTGAAACCTTTAACAGACAAAAAAACATGACTGTGTGCGAAGCACTGAAATTAATGTTTCAGGAACATGGTTATCCCAACATTGCCAAATGGACAATGGAAAAGAGTTTAAAACTCATGTTAAACGGCTATTTAAAAAAAAAGTAAAGGTAATTCACGGAAGACCGTATCACCCTCAGTCTCAAGGTGTTTGCGAAAGAGTGGATGGGACTGTGAGAAGGAAACTAAGATTTGATACAAATACATTTGGTAAGAAAGGTTATAGTTGGATGAAGGGACTCACTGAAATTGCCTCTGCAATAAATTCAGAGCCAATGGAGGTGCTAGGCTACAAAACACCTTTTATGGTTTATTTTGGGAGCTGAAAAGAAGGTCAGACTTTGGCGAATGGACAGAGTTTCACATGCAGATAATTTTGAAAATCGCCGATCAAATATTCGTCGAGTTGCCCAAAAAGCCAATGAAAGATGCACATTGCGTATGCTTCAGAAAGCTTTGCATGGCAGTCCACCATCCGTCTACTCCAATGGAGAATATGTATTGATGCGCTTTCCTTTACAACCTGCAAGAATTCTTCGGAAAACGCATATTTTACCTGCTAAAGTTCTGAAAAGAAAAACTAAGAACCATCGTTAGATTTGTCTAACATTGATACACACAACGAGTATAATTACGAGTACAAACTATGCTGAACATCAACGGAGACAAAATGTTGCAAAATCGCCAAAGTACTATATTGTAATGAAAGATAAAGATAGGACTGCAAATCAGACTCCAGAGCCAAAAGAGGACAAAATAATACGACAAAATCAGAGGCGGAAATACTATATTACAAAAACCCGGAATGACAACATTGCCAGTATAGTTTCCAGTGGAAGCCAAGTAGCCATTTCCCACAATCCTTCAGGAACAGGTGACTGCCAATTTGAAGCGGATGCTGACCAACTGATTAAAACCTACCGTTCCCCGGGAATATTTCGTAAGGAAGCGGTTAACCATTTAGCTTCGTTTGAAGAAAGCTACAGCGATTTTCATTCAGTTGAGGAACAGTGAAATACTTTCGCAGATTATCTGAAGGAAATGACGAACCAAAACCATCTATGGGGATCATCTAACATTAAGAGCTTTAGCGAGAGAATATAATGTCCACTTCCTTGTAATCTCAGCATTCGACAGGTCTAAAGACACGATGGTGTCTAATTCTGGAACGTTTGATCTACAAATGATGCTTCTTTTAATGGCCCATTTCCCAGAAGGGGAAGGCGAACATAACGTAAGTTTAGAAGTCGGACATGAAACACGTGAACCGAATACTGAGTTCTTAACGTCTACCACCGGTGTGAATTATGGGCTTATTTAATTTGGTGTTGAGATGCAAGATGTATTCAAATCCTAACGATAAAAGGTCTATTACAATTGTCGTGGATGAATAAAATGTCTCAAACAGCAATTTCAAAACAATGAGGAAAATTGATTCATCCTTTTTCGCAATCTTTCTGCCCAGTCGCGAAAATAGTACGAGCTCTGTACGTAAGCACTATTGGATGCAAAGTCCTCATCAATCAATACCAGTGTGAGTTACCAGTTTATTACATTTAGCGTTGAGATGCAAGATGTATTCTAACACTATCTGTAATAAATTTGTTACATTTTATGTCGTTTAGTTTTAGGAGAATACAGCTAAGTGGGGTGTGTTCACTGGTGTGTAGAGAATAGCCTAACCTACCAGGAGCTAGACTACAATAGACGGTTATTCTAAACAAAGTTTTCTTAACACTTGAAGTTTAATTGCTCAGGGTCTTCAATACGCTAAATATTTACATTTTATGCGAAGAAATTAATTATGAAAAGCATTGTGAATGGCCTGTGTTGCTGAAGGGTGGGTTGATTAATCAAGCTCAGCAATTTAAGTGGACTTGGATAAATTATCTGCGCTGGGAGCAAGAACCAAAGATCACAGAACACAGAACCTGACAAAATCCCAGGATGACTAACCATCATTGATACTGATATCCCTCTCGAACCCCAGCCACCTATCTACGAAGGAATGTGTCCGACTGATCGACTTTCAAGTGTGCGCACAAGATGGCGAATGCAACTAACAACCAACACCCCCATTATTTGGTTTATTCTATCCACTCATCCGCGCATCCTGCCCCACGCCCGGATACGCAACAAGTCACATCATAACACAACGTTCTAAGATCGAGAGAACATACAAGTGACGCAGGGGTGGCAAACCCACATCCAACGAAACGTCCAGAACAGATGCACCCGGTAGAGGATTGAAAACATCTGTACCATACATAAGAAAGATCGGAGATAACAGTGCCAACAATAGTAACCATCCTTTTTGTGGCTCAACTGCCCAGTCTGTCCACCCCAAATAGAAACCTCAAACCAACCCGATGACCTAACAACCATCCTCGAACTTGTCACTCAACTCAGGGCTTCATGACCCTGACACGAACCTAGCTTCAGTAGCAATTTTCCTTCCCATTCAGTGAGTGTAGTATATATGTTGATTTCACACATATCTACCTGGACCCCCCCCGGACCCCCTTCAGCGCATGCGCATGACGTAATAATCACGTGACATGCATGCGCGGGGGCATTTTGGTTGTTATGTGCATGCGTGGGCGCCATCTTGGATGTTGTGCGCATGCATGGGCGCCATCTTGGATGTTGTGCCCATGCGTGGGCGCCATCTTGGATGCTGTGAGCAAGCCTCGCCACCATCTTGGATACTGTGCGCATGCGTGGGCGTCATCTTGGACACAGTGCGCATACACCGCCGCCATTTTGGATTAGGTGCTCACGCATGTGGTTGCCCTCTTGAATGGCGGCCATGTTGGTCGTTGTGCATTGCGGCCCTGTTGAATGATGTGCCCCGGCGACTATTTTGGACGACGTAACATACACATGCGCGAATAACTATTTTTGTTGGTTACGCAATGCATTATGGTATATAAATAGTCATTTCGTTCTGTCGTGTCCAAGTGGAGTTAGTTCCCCATAATTTTAATATTTGATTTCTATTTTTCCTTTTGAGAGTTCTGTTGAAACAATCCACTACTGAGGATTTTCATTTTCTTTATTTTAAAAAAAATACCCCGCCATCCCTAGCTCTACTTCCCTCACAACATTTCTACCAAGCTATTTATTTATTTATTTATTTATTTATTTATTTATTTATTTATTTATTGGTGTTTATGGTCACATATTTATGCACAATGGCTACTCATGGCCGCGACAGTTTTACGGGTGAAGAAAGCCGGTGTACCCGGAAAGAGCCACCGAGCAACGGCGAACAACTGTCAGCTCCCCAACATACTAATTCCACACAAGCAGGGTTAGCATTGGTTGAAGACAAGTGCACCATCCACGTGCAGTACGCCTTAGTACACAACACCACCGTGCCCCACGCGGGCAATGGAGATGAAGTGTCTTGCCCATGGACACAACGCGGTTGCCGCAGGTGGGATTCGAACCGAGGACCTCTCGGCTTGCAGCCTGCACCTCTACATACTGAGCCACCGCGCTCCCCTCTACCAAGCCAATATTTTTAATTCAATGGTATAAGTTAGTTTATCATCCCGCCCACAGAACCAGTGGCAGTGGAACAGTGTTCGTTTATTGCGGTAATTTATTTTAATGGTGAAATGAACGACTGCCCAAACTTGATTCTGTCTGAATATATAGCCCTAGATGGCGAATGTGACCTTAAACACTAATAATATGGAGATTTTGTCCGTTAATTTTCTAAAACATTTTGACAAATTTAGCGAAATTAACACCGTGAATACAATATTTTGTATCTGACATGAAATATTATACATATACGCTCGAAACAGTGAAAGGTGTGGGAGTAATAAAACGTTTTGTCAATAGATTATACATGTAAGATTGAAACTGTATTTATTTAAGAATTGAATGCAATTTTTATAATCTTTATTGGAGTATGAACGTGTGGGAATGGGTACAAATTGTGTATGAATCTCGAAGGGATTCATACAATTTGTACCGATTCCCACACGTTCATACTCCAATAAAGATTATAAAAATTGCATTCAGTTCTTATAATGACATTCCGTAACTGTTTAAACTACATTTTACTAAACAACAAAGCAGAAAGACGAAATAAAACATGTACGAACGAACGAGGCGAAAAACCACCCTTACACAAAATACAAAGCGCACAACCCTGATTTTTAATTTTCATATCTTTCGAAATAGATACGAGTATTTTAGTAACGGGCTCCGATACTTTAATATACTTCAAATGAAATAACTAAATCAGGACCAACTCCCACTTAAAGATTAAACAAGAAACCTCGAGTTTATAATTTCTAAGATAGTGCCCCCCCCCCCCCCCCGTCCCCCAACCAACGAAGATTGGAGACCTTCTCCAATCTCCCACCCCTATCACCCATCTAAATACCAGTCCTTTGTCAGCCTATATTAAATGTTTATTTTTCGGTGTTTAAAATAAACCAACTGTCTGTAATATGTTTGGGAAGGTGCCATTTAACAAATTAATGACGATTCAACACGATGAAATCAAACCTCTCATCCATATTATTTAATTACCAAAACAAGTAACCGGAAGTCTACAATACTTCCCAAGTACAGAAAACATGGAATAGGAACTGGAACTAACGGGGTTTGTAAACCGGAACGGGACTTTATATTACATCCCCTTTTCTTCAGCCAAAAAACAATGAAGAATAAAAATCTAAACTTAATAAGAAATAAACACAAAAAGGCATTAATCAATTTGTCATTTAACAGTTTACACTCATATTCCATTTCATGGAAACTGCCAATCAACAAATCGATTACTGCATTAGTTCTGTCCTACAGCACATACATAGTCATGCAGGGACCGATCAGGACTATTTAAAATACGCTCTAGCCTCGGAGCCTATTTTTTCAATTCATGCGCCAGATTTCAATTTACGGAGTCACACTGCTGGTTGTTACACACACTGCAAGTATGTAATAGCTCTCATCATTTTCATTTAGTACACTATAGCAAACATTAATCTTCACTGTGGTTTCTGATCAAGTCTTGGCTGCCTAAATAGGCAGCCAAGACTTGATCAGAAACCACAGTGAAGATTAATGATTGGTAATTAAGACTTGAAGTATTAACTTAAGCACTCTACAACAATGATAAATGATAATCATATATATAATACATGCAAGAGTGTCTCTCTCGATTATCCATCGAAAGAATATCAAAATATGATCTGAAGTTACGCGCCAACTGAGAAGCCTATTTCTGAGATTTAAGAGCCAGGTCCTGATGTTTCAGAACCAAATACGCACTGGCGCATGCCCAGGTCGGTCCCTGGTCATGTAATTTTAAAAGGTCTTCTAACTTGTTTGCCAGATCGTGTCTGGATTACTGGCGTGTTATTTTCAGATACACTAGATTCAGGGTCACCAGGTTCAGGATCACCTAACGTTACAAGTCTATCATGGGTAGGACGACTATCTAGTCTATCGTAGATACTGTTCTGATTGTCCACTTGTGTATCAGACAAAGTTTCTGATGGATGGACCACTGTCCTCATAATCAAAATGGGACCACTGGGTGTCACCTTTGGCAATGCTGATGTCACGCCGGTTTTGACGAACTACCGCTCCACTGTCTAGTTTTATATTATAGGACCTTACATTCGCTTTTCCTTTCACTCAAGTTTTACGATTGTCCCCGGGTTTGGGTGCATGTCTCACTGAACTATTGGAGTCAAGCTCACTCAAGTTAGGGTCCTGTGAATATTCGAGATTCGATTCGATATCGATACCATGCGTATGCTTCGAGATCGATCCCGAATCAGTCTCAGGATTCGATTTTTTTTAATCTCTCGTACTAACTTCAATTTGTTACATTTCCAACAAAAATAGGATAAAACTGTCATTAGAAAATTCATTCATGTAGGCTCAATTCCTATTTATTTGAGTAATTGACAATGTTTAATTGTTAGGTAAGGTGTGAATTTGGCCCAGACCATGATCCATAGTTTTGGTTTTTGAAGGCTTAACTTGTTGTTACTATTCACGTTCTTAAGAACGTGAATAGTAACAAGTTAGGCCTTCAAAAACTAAAACTATGGACAAAAAGCCTAGCTTTTTCAGCGACGGTGCTACAGAGAATATTTAGTTATTGGTGTTTAAGGTGTTCACTCCGTCGCGTAAGGGCCATCACAGTGTTCCGTAACTTCCGTTTGATGCAATATGATAGAACTTGTCTTTTAAGATTCGATTCGGGATTCGATTCGATGTCGATATCAGAGACACGATTCGATTCGAGATTCGATTCGAAAAGAAATTTGTGATGCGCAGATCCCTGACTCAAGTCGTTCGCACCTTGATTATAATAAAGAGCTTCTCTGTCCTTATTCCTCTTAATTTCATCAGAAACTGAATCGAGCACTTTCGGAATTAAAAGTGAGTACTTGAGAGGCAATAGAGTCTTTGTTTTACGACTCATTAGTCTTTGTGCCGGACTACTGGACATACCTTTTGTCGGGGTATTCTGAAAATCTAGAATAGCGAGATAAATGTCAGATTTGGATTTTAACGATCGTTTCATGAGTCTTTTTAGCAGATTTCACTGCCAGTTCAACTTTACTATTTCCCTGAGCATATGTTGGCGAAGACGTAATATGCTCAAAGTACCAGTCTATTGCAAACTTTCTAAATTCACTCCACTAAATTGCGGCCCATTGTCCGAAACAACAGTATCAGGAATAACATACCTAGCGAAATGTGCTTGCAGTTTATGAATAACAGTCGTCGGTTTCGTACTGTCGAAGTAATCTATTTCCCAAAAATTAGAATGATAATCAACAGTTACCAGATAATTGTTGTTGTTGTTGAAATAACACAAGTCTATACCAATTTTAGCCCTCGGTCTACCTGGAACCGCATGCGATATGAGTTTCTCTTTTTGTTGCTTAGAGTCATACATTTGGCAAGTTTCACAACTTTCGATACAATTTCTAATTTCAACGTGCATGCCAGGCCAATAGAGATATTTTTTAGCCCTACTTAAACTACGTTCAATAACTAAGTGAGAAGAGTGAATTCTTGATAACATATCAGTTTGCATCGATTTCGGAATAACTGCACGTTCACCCCGAAATATGATTCCATCTTCTACACTGAGCTCGTCGAGAATGTCAAAATAGGGTTTTACAAGATTTTGTGTCTCTTCGCGTTTATTCGGCCAACCATTAAGAATTGTCTGCTTTAACAATTGAAGACTCTCATCATTTGCTGTATGATGTTGAATGCCCCTAAATCTACACTGCAAAAAATATAGGTTCTCTTTAGAACCCAAACAGGTTCTAATCTTGTCATTGAGATGGGACCAGTTCTGTTTAAACAGTATTTATTTCAAATCAAATAAATTTATAAAGATTAATATTAAATATTAACAGAATTAAACATAAATTGAGGGGGTTTCAGCCATAAGTTTGGATCTCATACGAGGTTGTCTCAAATCATCCTTAAGCAAAGGAGATATGAACAGTTGGCATATCGAACCAGTTTTGGTCCTATACAGAACCAAAACTGGTTCGATATGCCAACTGTTCATATCTCCTTTGTTTCAAAATGTTTGGCGACTGCGTTGAATAAGCTCCAAGTTTACTGCTAAATCTACTTCAGTTTCTGTAATATTCTGTTAAAATTGAACGCTAATCTCGGTAAATTTATTTGATTTGAAATAAATACTGTTTAAACAGAACTGGTTCCATCTCAGGGACAAAATTAGAACCAGTTTTGGTTCTAAAGAGAACCTATATTTTTTGCACTGTAGGTTCAGTCATTGGCAAATATTTAACAATATTTACACACTCTAGATCTTTCTCGAAGTCAAAATTATAATTATCAGAGTTAGTCACGCATGCACGACTTAACGTATCGGCGAGATACATAGTGTCACCTGGTTTGTAGTGTATAGTGTAGTCATATTGCTGAAGACGGAGTAGAATTCTCTGTAGTCGTCTAGGAGCTGTATGAAGTGATTTCTTGACGATGGATTCAAGTGGTTTGTGATCGCTGCCTACGTTGACTAGTCTACCGTAGGTATATTGATGAAAACGTTCCAACCCGAAAACCACAGTTAACATATCCTTCTCGATCTGCGCGTAGCGCGTTTCAGAATCACTTAAGGCTCTACTGGCAAAAGCGATTGGTTGCCAATTTTGAAGCACTGAAACTCCTAACCCAACCCGGTTAACGACGCACCACACTGGAGAGTAAGCCCCTTCTCTGAATCGTAATAGCTTAACACTGGGCTTTGACACAAAAGCCTTTTTATTTCATTTGTTTTGAGTATGACCAAAGTGTGTCATTTCCACCACACGATGATTTATCAAACTAGCTGAACAGTTTGGTGAATTCTTCATCAAAAAAATAAAATTAATTCTGGAAAAAATTACGAACATAAATGTAGACAAAACTGCCATCAAACAGAGACCATCAGAAAAAGAGCTTTCTCGACTTTTCGACCATTAGAAATCCACGAGGTAATCAAATTAATAAAAGAATCCTCAAATGCCTCATGTCAACTTGACCCAATGCCAACATCTATTGTCAATTCATGTGTAGACTTTTTGGCTCCTGTAATCACTAAAATGATCAACGTGTCTCTGCTAGAAGGATGTGTGCCTGATGTGTGGAAAATAGCAATTGTTAATCCTCTTCTGAAGAAACAAAGTGAGGAACTTGTGTTTAAAAATGTCCGACTAGTGAGTAACTTACCGTTTGCCTCTAAGCTGTGTAAAAAATCCGCAATTGACCGGCTAATGTTACATAGTGATATGCATGCTCCATTACCGGCCAACACGTCTGAATTCAGAAAATGTCACTCGACTGAAACGGCATTACTCAAGATTCAGAATGACAATCTCCTTAATATGGAGTCTGGAAGGGTAACATTGTTTGTTCTTTTAGACCTTAGTGCTGCCTTTGACACTGTTTGTCATAAAACTCTGCTAGAGACAATGAATTCTGATTTTGGACTTAATGGTGTTGCTGCTAGCTGGCTATCATCATACCTCAAGAATAGATAGCAGCGTGTATCAATAAACGGTAATCTGTCAAAAGCCTTCCATCCTGAATGTGGGGTCCCACAGGGCAGTTGCCCTGGTCCTGTTCTGTTTCTATTCTATATTTAAAAAATGTTCACCATCATTGAATCTCACCTGCCTGACGTCCATCGTTATGCTGATGACACACAGGTCTATTTCTCTTTTCGACCATCAATCAAGGATCAAACTAAAGCTCTAGAAATTATTGAATCATGTATTTCGGACATTCGCATATGGATGGTTTCAAACAAATTGATGATAAATGATGATAAGACTGAATTCCTAATAATTGGTTCACGACAACAACTTATTAAAGTTGACATCAATCCAGTGAAGGTAGGAGATTCCGCCACCAGTGCAAGTAACAGTGTACGTAATCTTGGTGCCTTCTTCGACTCTACCATGCCTATGGACAGACATGTTACAAATATGTGCAATAAGGCTTTCGGAGGTCTATACAATGTTAAACAGATAAGACAGTTCCTCACCAAAGGCTCAACAAAAACCCTAGTTCATGCCTTTGTAACTTCGCCTTTGGATTATTGTAATGCCTTACTGTTCAGCCTTCCACAATATCAGTACTCTCGCCTGCAGATGGTACTAAATGCATCAGCCCGAGTGGTATGTGGGGTATCACGATCTCAACACATCACTCCTGTTCTGGGGGATATGCACTGGCTGCCAGTCAAGTACAGAATAATTTTCGAAACTTTATTATTATTTTTTAAGACACAAAACAACATGTCACCAGCCTACTTAGAAGAACTCCTTAATACCAAGAATGTGTGTCAATACAACCTGAGGTCCGATGGTAAAATGCTAGTTCATGTTCCAAAACATAGGTGTAAGACATTTGGAGATAGGTCATTCTCATTTGCTGGCCCTCACTTGTGGAATAATTTACCAGAGCACATAAAAAGACAAATGTCAACCTTTTCAAGAAAGGTCTCAAAACACACATGTTTCAAAAAGCCTATAAGTGATGTTCTGGACTGTAAGATACTGTATATATTCCGTTTGTATATTTGCACGAGCTCAGTAGCATGTACAGCGCCTTAGAATATGGTTCTATATCTTCTGAACTATAATTTTGGGGCTATATAAATGTGTATATTATTATTACTATGAACATCAAGCCAACACCACTCATTATTTTTCACTATTAACGAGCGTAAAGGCTTACACAAATCACTGAGCCGGGGTAGAAATGTAACACTATGGATCGTGAGGTCACCTCAGGTGGGCAGCGCGCCTGGCCGTTGTGACACAAGACAACTGGATGTGCGAGGGTTACTTTGTTTGAAAACCTCCTTCGATAGGGCCGTGACTCCCTTCCAAAGTAGTAGCGGTTCTCTCCTGTTCTTGATCGCCTAGATTCCGGAGGGACTCCTCTCCCCTGTGGTCTCGCCCAGTCTTCTGTCCTCTGATCTCCTTTACCGATGGCTGCACGTCGCTTTAGGGTTGGGAACAGGTTCTTTGCAACTTCAGTCAACTGACAGCTCTGGATCGGTATGGTGTTTATAATTTTAATAAGTATAAACAAAAAGAACTGGCCTCTCTTAATGCTCTCTCTCTCACTCTCAAAGTCTAAGTGCTACTGCGACGCTCTAGATGGAGGATACACCGGGTGCTGGATGGAAAAAGCACTGCCGGATTCGCGGCGAACATCGACTTATATCACGAACAGCCAGCCCACACCTACTGTGGACTTTGTCTATGACGTCAATCATGTGCGTCACGAACCGAACAGTGTGGGTTGAAAGTTTCTCAAATGTTCTTTACAGAAACTGCCAAACAACAGTAACATCACATGAAGACCATGTGAAGTTATCTTACTTCTGTGTCGAGCTGTACCGGCAGCCCACACAGTATTTCACAGTAATATTTGTAATATTTGCTTTATCATAGTGACACTGCAGAATGCTGACTACCATCATTTTGTGCTTTGTCACGAAAGTATTTACGCCTTCAATTACTTAGATTATTTCAAGAAACATAAAATGTTTGCAATCGTTTGTAGTCTTAACAGCATCCACTTCATAAAACGTTTGCAATTGTTTGTAGTCTAACAGCATCGGCTTATAGATCCGTTTACAGATGTCCAGGAGTGTATGGCACTTCCTAATTACTTCTATGATCGTGAGAAATATGCATGAATATTTCAATCATAATTAAAACCCTGTTTCCATCAGAATAAAATATTAATTCCATCAGAATAAAATATGAAGTCTCATTACCTCTCTCTATACGTTAACACTTATTGAGGCTTGACGAAAATAAAACATAAATGCTTAAGCGACACATGCTTAACACTTCCAGATGACTCAGTCCACGTTGACTCTGTTACACAACTCCCCCAACCAAAGTTTTCTTTTGGGAACAAGAAAACTCCAGAAAACGAAAGTAACAGTGTCAACGAGGGCGTCAGTCAGGTCGGTATGACAAAATATGTACGGTAAAATACTACTATAACATCAAACTGGGTTCAACTGTACATAACCCATTTGAACTTAGTACTACTCTGTGACCAGGATTGCTGTGCAACAACCTCAATGTGACGTAGGAGTATCGTCACATCGCAAAGGATTCATGGACTAGAATCCTACTAATTCTACTAATACAACGTCGAATATACCGACTACTTTTCTAAAAGGTTGAAAAGTTCTGGTCACTCACACTCAACCATCTGACTAGGATATATACTCTCCCAAAAAAGAAAGTGTGCATGCTACAAAATAACACTAAAAAAAGATATGTATCATTTTCATTCATAGAAATTTTATTCAATCACAGATGAATCAATTTGTGATCAACACGAGAAATTTCATTACACTACGACGAATACTCTTGGTGCCATGGAGAGTCAAAGACACTAAGGGTCAAACACAAAAGTCACACACTCAATATCTGGTATGACCTCCATCTGTATCGACTACTGCTGTGCATCTGCGCCTCATGGAAGCGAACAAGTTAGCATGCAAGTGGGTCAGGGTAGGGTTACATTAGGGTTAGGTAGGGTTAGGGTTAGGTTAGGTAGGGTTAGAGTTAGGTTAGGTTAGGTTAGGGTTAGGGTTAGGATTAGGTTAGGGTTAGGGTAGGGTTAGGGTTAGGTTAGGCTAACCCTAACCCTAACCCTACTCTACACCACTGCAGTCGAGTACGACAATGACGTAACGTCAAAATCGGACGAATTGCAGGTCTTCGAGGACGTAAGCCATATTCTCTCAGCCGGTGGATTACTGTTTGAGGATGTATCTGTCTCAGGTTAGGGATGTTCCTGGCTGTCGTCGTTGCCATTTGTTCCCGGTTCCAGAGATGGATGACATGGATATACCGATCTTGTGCAGGGGTGGTAACTCGGGGTCTCCCGGAGCTGGGTCGGTCTCGAACGTCATCATGTTGTGCATGTCGATGGACTAGCCTGTCTACAGTGTTACGGTGGCAGTTCAAATGCTGGGCAACCTCTCTGTGTGTTCTGCCAGCTCTAATCATACCCAGGGCAAGGAGACGTTGATTCATTGTCAATCTTGGCATGCTAATGTGGAGTCGTTTTAACAGCAGCGCAAGTTTGAATGTGAACGATAGGAAGGCCTTACTTTAGTGTTTAAATACCCAAGGATTCACACTGCTGCATGAATTTTCAGATTCTCCACGTGCAAAACATGCCTTTTCACATACGTGCAGCACGTCATTTAACGTTAATGCAATTTTAATGGGGAAAGCTTTTTTTGTGTTCAATATAACTTATTCATGAACATGTTAACACTCTTTACACCTACGAAATTATTTTTTTGGAGTTTGATCAATTTCTGCAATGCACACTTTCTTTTTTGGGCGAGTATAGGATATACATGAACCACCTTTGATTACAGACAACACTGATTACATTGTCCATATGTCTATAGAATTGCTTTGTCAACCAAAGTCTATTGTGTCTATGTACACCTCATTTCACTTTCTATGGAACTGGTGTGATGTACTCAGGGCCGGTCGTAAACAGAACACAGGACTCTGCATATAAGAACTTGCCGGTGTCTGCATCCCGTTCAGGTGATAATTCTTCTATTTCAATCTCTTGTGGTTTCATTGGACCACCATTGGTTTCATCGCTGTCAAGTACTCATTTGGTTCTGCGTTCCGCATAGGTTCGGAACCTGGTCCTGCATGAACTATTTTGCGCAATTCATTCAATTGCTGAATAGCCTCAAGTTGGCAGTCTTGGTTAATTTGTGTTTCTTGCAGTAAACGCCGAATCATCGCCAGCCTGCATTCTCAGATACGAGTGGTTTCACGCCTCCCGTGCCAAACACGCAGCTTTAAACAGAGCTGTTTTCTACAGCAACAATGTGCAACACATCCTATTACTATCAAGGCAAATACTGTAGATGAGATACCGTAACCCCAAGTTGGTAACCATGATTTTGTATCCATCTCTGATATTGTATCAAGGTGTTCAAGTTGATCAATGAATGATTCTATTGGAATTGGATCAACGTCCTTAAGCTGTTTGGGAAAAACCATTTGTCAAAGTCGGAAATTTCGTAAACAATGGGGACCATAAGCGGAAGTTTGTGCTGTTATGATTAATTAATAATTTTGTTTCCATGGCATCATATAATTCTTTGGTATTTCCATGTAAATATGCTATCATTTGAATGGTGGCACTAGTAGCAGAACATTTTGGGGGTAATTGTAACATGCCAATAGGTGGGTCAATAGTGAGGGTACGGGTGTTGGTAGTATTAACACATGAGACAGTGAATGGCAAAGGGTCACGTGTACTAACAAACCATACACTATGGGCAATTTGCATTGCACTGGGTAAGATTGTATTGATTTTCACTTCCACTGAACAAGCTAACTGTATTGATTGTTCATTTACCAGAAACAAAGCCTGACTGCAGTAAGCTTCAGGTCGTACTGTTTGCATGACGCCATCCAAGGAACAAAGTTCCAAGGTATTACTCCGACAGCTGTGTGCATTAGTTAAGTGAGCTATGTGTGTGCGTTTCGTTTTTATTGTCAAATAGTTGGTTTCCAATTTAGGTTGTGCTGTCAAGGATTTAAATTGCGGATTTAATTTCATAGTTGCGTTAATCAAAGGATAAGGCAAGGAATATATCTTGTATAGCTCGAATGTCTTATGGACATCTACTAGTGGTAGTTTCACTACAATAGTCAACTGCTGATTCTCAAACATGGCACTACTGGACAAGTACTTGTAATATTTCCACAATTCTGTTGTTTCATCGAAAGGCAACTTTAAATGAGCAGGTAGGTGCGTTTTTAAATCTACTAAGACGTTATGTAACATTTTTACTTCAATCACACTAGGCGCTAAATGTCATGGTATCAATGAGTTAAATTGTATGTGCAGATGTTCAATGTAAAATCTTGCTTGGTTAGTCCTTTGTTCGACCTCGTAAACTAATAGCTATACTTTATGATGTAACTGCGTATTAAATTCCAGGAAAGCAAGTCACATGGACACGGCCTTGTAAATGTCAGTTATCCGGGCAGACAGGGTCCTTAATGATGTTGTTATGTGACTAATCGAGTGTCTGTTCTGTTGTACCTGTTTACGTGTAACATTCATTATTGTAAAACCTTTTTTAACCAGATGTTGTAGCGTTTGTTGATTTTTTGAAAGAATGCCAATATTATGGTTAATTGTGTCCAAATCTGAGGAACTAGTGATGCCAAATAAAAACGACAAGGCGTTGCCTATAAATGGCAATAAAGCTTGTCTGTCTCTGTGGTGCAATTGTTTGTAGCCATCAAACTGTTTGAGTACCAACTCATACTTTTGCATCACAGAATTTATGTCATGAACTAGTCCATGGAACAAGTCATCAAATCCTGAATGTAATAATTGTTTGGCCCATCTACCATGATTTATTCGTTTCCCAGAAATCTGCTTTAGGGTAGTTCCTACTACTGGGGCTGGCGTAGTCCATAATTTAGTTATATCTTTAATGTTGCCTGGAACCTCGTGAAATACGTTCCTTACACCTTCTATGCTCCTACCTACATGTTGTAAATATGTCTCAAAAAGTCCCAAATCAATATAGAAACTTGTTGTCCAGTCAGAATACACTAAATTAATTTCTTTTTCCTTGTGGAAAGTCACGTTATGTTTCCCTATAAAATCCCTAGATTTAGTTTCGTTACTGCTTGCCGACGGCGGTATCAGAACTATTATTATGAGTCGTAACTTCATCTTTCTCCTGCAATGAGAGAAAGAAAGTTTTCCTTCAGTTCCCATTCCACTATTTTCTATCTCTATTTCGATTGGTGGCTGAATTTTACTACTATTTCTATTTCAACTGTATTACTCCTACTCTACTTTACTTAACACTGATGAATGTATTTAATTCTCTTAAACTTCTAATACTTAATTCTTTCAAACTTCTGATTCTTCTACTTACTTGTGCGCTTCCATGTTTGGTGCAGTTTAGTAGGGCCCTAAACCTTACCAACACTAATTAGTAAATTATCCTACAATTTACTACAACGTTTTTAACACAGGGTTAAATTATCGTTTAGTTATACACCTACATTCATCAAGTAAACAAGATCTCCCACTTTTGATTATCAGTGACATGTCAGTATCATGCAATATTTTATTTACTTTTAAGGAGTCCTGTTTACTTGTGGATGCCTAGTCTCTTCCGCAATTCAGCTACTACACAATCGATCGTAGTGCTCCAAGGACAGCATTTATAATTGCAATCTATTGAGTTTCTCTGTTTTACGTTTCTCCACACTTTGTCTCTTAATTATAACTGTTGGAGTATTAGATTGACTTTCACCTTTAATTATTTCAGCTAGAGTAATAGATTGATTTTCATCTTTATTTTCACCTGAACTCATTGTAGCACTTAGATTAATTTCTAAATTTTCATCTGGTTCTTTACTTTGATCCATTTATTGCTGTTCTATTTCATTTATTTGATTATTGATTGAAAAATTGTTTTTCACCACTTCATTGACAGTCTTCACACTTGAATCAATTACAGGTGACACTCTAGCTAGTACACAACCTCGTCTTATTTTATAATGTTTATCTGTGCTATTACAAATCATGACCGGCACTACTCGGTCACTATTGTTTACAACTGTATTTGCTATCATTAATCCTGCCTGTTCACTAACATATCCTCTTTCTGTAGGATTTACTTCTAATAAATCTGATTCATACAGTCTTTTGCCACCTACTATTTTCACTGTACACACATTACAGGTCTGAGGTTTAATTACAAGTTGATTCTTGCTTATTAGTGATGATATGTGGATATCTGGCACTAACGGAATTAGTTCGTTCTTAAGTCGAAAACATTCTAAATCATAATAGATTCTAACTCCATTTTTTGCTAACCAATCAATACCGAGAATCAGATTGCATTCAATATTGACAACCCCAAACTCGTGAGTTAACCATATGTTTTTAATCTGAAAGCTCAGTTGGACCACTCCTTTGACATCAAGGAGAGTGCCTCCAACCCCTTTTAAGGACAAGGACTTTTTAACAAGCCTGGTTTATCCTTCAAATTTTTATACGGCTGGTAACAAATTTAGGTATATTGTGCGCCAGTATCCACCAAACCTCTTAATTTCTGTTTATCTACTTTTAAAACTATGGATGTTGGAATTGGTGTTCCATTTACATTTAACTCTTTTACTTCCTGTTTCCCTTTAATCTTACTAGTATTTATACAATCACTTTGTTTACTCTCGAGAGAGAGCTGTTACTTTGTTTGCTAATTTTCTGTACACTTTCATCTACTATTTTATCTACATATACTTTGGTTTTTCTTTGGAACTCTATTTATTCTTTTAACCCTCTTATTGTGAATGTTCCGTGTTCCGGGCTTCAACACAGAACATTTTAATTTTCCTGTTTCTTATTTTCCTGTTTTGGCAATGGGCAATTCTGGGTGATATGGCCTACTTGTCTACAGTTGTAGCATGTTACTCTGCCATAATCCGCTCAATTATCCGTGGAAGTGGAATCATTAGGTTTAATGTTTTTAATTACTTGAATCAACATTTTCTCGGGATTTTCAATTTCCCCGTCTGTGAAAGGATGCTTAAATGTCTGGGTTGTAGTGCCAATGTCAATGATAGATTTCTTCTCCCTATTGTATACTGAATTCCTCAATCGAATCAGCAGACAACAAGATGAAAGTTTGCTGACTAATACAGTTTTTTTATATATACCAAATTAGTCTGGAATTCTAAATATTTTGGTGTCACAATATCACAAAATTCCGCAAACGTTACAGCCAAAGGGTCAGCAGATGTACATGAAAATATTTTGGGCTCAGTGTTGCACATTGATTGCTGTTTCAATCAATCTAATTATTTCGCCAAATACCAATGTAAAATTTGGCAACAACCAACTCTAGCTATTCATCAAAAGAATAAATTACACTAACCTGGTGCTGTAGACAGTAGTTGATCTGTCTGTCAATCTGGACTGAAATCCTGGTCACAGCACCAATAAAATGCTGTGTAACACTACGGAAAGTGAGGTCACCTCAGGTGGGCAGCGTGCCTGGCTGTTGTGATACCAGACAACTGGATGTGCGAGGGTTACTGTGCTTGAAAACCTCCTTCGATAGGGCCGTGGCTCCTTACCAAAGTAGTAGCGGTTCTCTCCTCTTCTTGATCGCCTAGATTCCAGAGGGATTTCTCTCCCCTGTGGTCTCGCCCAGTCTGCTGTCCTCTGATCTCCTTTTCCAATGGCTGCACGTCGCTTTAGGGTTGGGAACAGGTTCTTTGCAACTTCAGTCATCTGACAACTCTGAATCGGTATGGTGGTTATAATTTTAATAAGTCTAAACAAAAAGAAAACTGGCCTCTCTTAGTGCTGTCACTCTCAAGTCAAAGTGCTACCGCGGTGCTCTAGACGGAGGATACACTGGGTACTGGATGGAAAAAGCACTGCCAGATTCGTGGTGAACATCGACTTATATCATAAACAGCCAGCCCACACCTGCTGTGGACTTTGTCTATGACGTCAGTCATGTGCATCACGAACCAAACAGTGTGGGATGAAATTTTCTCAAATGTTCTTTACAGAAACTGCCAAACCACAGTAACATCACATGGAGACCATGTGAAGTTACCTTACTTCTGTGTCGAGCTGTACCGGCAGTCCACACAGTATTTCACAATAATATTTGTAATATTTGCTTTATCATAGTGACTCTGCAGAATGCTAACTACCATCCTTTTGTTCTTTGTCACGAAAGTATTTACGCCTTCAATTACTTAGATTATTTCAAGAAACATAAAATGTTTGCAATCGTTTGTAGTCTTAACAGTATCCACTTCATAAAACGTTTGCAATTGTTTGTAGTCTAACAGCATCGGCTTATAGATCCGTTTACAGATGTCCAGGAGTGTATGACACTTCCTAATTACTTCTATGATCGTGAGAAAGATACATGAATATTTCAATCATAATTAAAACCCTGTTTCCATCAGAATAAATATTAATTCTATCAGAATAAAATATGAAGTCTTGTTACATCTTCCTATTTCTATCAGAATAAAATATTAATTTCATCAGAATAAAATATGAAGTCTCATTACCTCTCTCTATACGTTAACACTTATTGAGGCTTGACAAAAATAAAACATAAATGCTTAAGCGACACTTAACGACGCTTAACCCTTCCAGACCTTTGATTGTTTCGTGTTGTCTCCTCTGGAATTCCTCGGGAACTGATTTCCCGCCGAAGGGGAGCCGAAGCCACTTATATCTCCCATGGGATGTGTTGAATGTTGTTAACATGGAACTTTCCTCTCTAACTTAATATGCCAGAAACCGTTTTTAGCATCGACGACGGAAAACACTTTCGCTTTCTTTAAATCAGGTAACAGTTGCTCTATAGTAGGCATCGGATAATGATTTCGTTGAATTGCTTTGACCAAGTCTTTTGGGTTGATGCATATTCTTAACTTGTTGGGTTTTTCGACGATGACTAAATTGGACACCCATGCTGTCGAGTCAGTTACTGGTTCAATAATTTTGTGTTCAGTTAATTGTTTCAGTTCATTTTTCAGTCTTTCTAGCAACACAATCCGAATTTTCCTCGGTGGTTGCACAACTGGCGCAACTGATGAATCAAAGTTATATGATACTCTCCCGATAAACAAGCTGTACCATTGAAGACGTCATGATAATCTCGAAGAACAGATTCTTCTGTAAGTGGTTCATTACGTGATGCTTCCACTAAAAGTATATTGTCAAAATTTACAGTCATTAAATCCATAGCTTCGACAGCTTGAATACCGAAAATAGGCGTAGTATCTTCATCTACAACTATAAACTCAAATTTATACGCTCTACTGTTCTTTGGATTAACTACACTGAAGACAGTCTTTCCCAACGGCACATTTTTTTACTTATTAAATGTTACACGTGTCTCTCTAGCTTTCCGTTAACTCATTTTTGAAACCATACAATTTATTCATGGGTATTACGTTGCACGACGCACCTGTGTCTAGCTGAAATTTTATTTGCCTATTTTGCACTAGCATTGTAGCAAATAAATGTTTAGTGGTTTTGTCACTTCTAACTACTTCTGCTTAGAACAGATTTAATGGTTTCATAATACTCGTCTGTCTCCGACGTATCATTATTGACATAATGCACTGTTCTACTTGAAGATCTGGGTCGAGTTGAACTTGGACGAAACTTTTGTGGTTGATTCGTCCCACATTTAATAGCAAAGTGGTATTTCTTTTTACATTTATGACATGTCTGTCCAAACGCAGGACATTTTCCTCTTTCGAATTCATGTTTTTTTCCACAATATTTACAGTTCTGACAACTGTTAGTTGTGTAATCACGACCAAATTGCTTCTTTTTCACTCCACTTGCAGAAGCAGTTGTTTCACGAAATGGCTTTCCTTTGAATGTATGAACAGTAGCCGTTCCAGGACTTGTGATTTCCTTCATTCCTTCTTTCGACAGTTCAGAAGCTTGACGTATGTTTAAACACTTTTGTAAAGTTAACGACGCTTCTCTGAGTAAACGTCCACGCAAATGTTCATCCGAAATACCACAAACTATGCGGTCTCGAAGCAACGCATCACGCAGTTCTCGAAATCCACAATCACGAGTTAAAATGTTTCAGTTCAGTCACAAAATTTGTGATAGATTCACCAGACTCTTGATTTCTCTTATTAAATTTATAGCGCTCCACACTCTCATGCTTCTGTGTGTCACAATACCCGTCAAATTTCACGACCACCAAAGCTAAAGTTCGTTGTTGTGAAGCACCATGACCGGAATCAGGGCTTTCAAACTTAAAAGTTTCATAGATTTCACGGCCCCTGGATCCAATTAAATATAGAAACATCTTTATCTTATACGCTTCATCCTTCCCTTGCAACGCTAGATCAATGTATAAATTCAATTCTTCCTTCCATTTCTTAAATACAAAAGAACTACAATTCTCCACGTCCCCGCCTAGGGCGCACTAGCTTTGTGTACTAAGGCGCATTGCACGTCGATTGTGCACTTGCCCTCAACCAATGCTAACCTTCCCTGTGTGGAGTTAGTACGTTGGCGAGACTGGCATTTGCTAGCCATTGGTCGGTGGTTTTCTCTGGCTTCCCCCAACTGTCCGTCAGGAGGTGATCTTGGCTGTCGTTCAAACCCCCAATAACCAAATAAATAACTACCATTCTATCATAAACGTTTTGACCTTATTAAATGAATAACTATCATTTAATTCTAAACGTTTTGACCTTTGTCCAAATATTTATCATAAAAGCGCCTAACGCCCCCTTCCATGGTACAAGGTTTGTGCTTATGGAGAAAATCAGCCGTCCTTCAGATTTTTTCATTGTTTTATTTGTGGTGTCTCGTAAACTACAGAGTGACTTTCTCGGCAATTATCACATTCGTCCACTTTCGGAAATCTACGTAAATTACCGAATGTAACTTCGTGAATATTCGGCAATTATTCAAATCAAACAATACTCACTGATACTGCGATTCAATAACAGTCTGTCGTTACTAAGCGGGTATATTAATAATATTCCAGAATGTGGTCCAATAAAAGACGTATTTTATCAACAAAAAGCAGGTCCACAAGTTGTTCTGAGGTATTATCTTGTTTTTATCTCGGCATTTGCCATGCAAATGGCTCGAGTTCTGTACAAAATAAGTGTATAGCTCAAAGTTACTCTGTAGTCATAGCTGCTGACAGTGACACATGGGGAGGCGCTTGATAAATTTGATATGGGAATTAATTTTTACATGCGCTGTAGTATGGACCAATAAATTAGATATCATTTCAACTTGCGCTGTAATATGATGCTTGAACATAATTAATTTTGCCTTGCCCTGTACCCTCGATATTGACTAAAAGCTGACATTGAGGGAGGGAGAGACTTAACTGAAGCATTGTATGTGGGAATTAGTTTTGATTTGGTGTTCATAACCTCATAGTGCACAAAAGGTGGGTCTAAGTGGGGGGAGTTAAATCCTTTAAACATTCTAACCTGAGCGTCAAAAAATGTCTCAGCTGAGTGGCCAGTTGGTAAAATGCGCCAAAAATTATGTCTACCAGGATTTCATGGCTTTTATCCGATTTAACACGAAATTGAAACAAATTTATTCAGGTAGGTTTGTGCAAGCCAAAAAGAAGACTGTAAGGCAACTGCTTCTACATGAATAAATCTAATATACGTTGGAATTTAACAGAATGTCTGCAGAAAATGTGCTATTTCATTACACCCGGACTTCGAGTCCTTGGGTGAATATTGACGAACTTGCAAAAACTGCCTTTATTATTGCAGCCTCCGTCGAAGAAACAACTGCATGAGACACCGACATCGCTAAGAACCTTTGCTATTCGCACCTTCACCGCGCCTGGACATGAAAAAAATAAAAGAAAACTTAAATACAGTTATTGCTGAGGAACGAAAGGAGCTTGCCCTACACCATTTCCCACATGCCTTCGGTAACATCATATCAAATTGCCCGAGGAGGTTATTTTTTCCCCAAATCTGCACCTATTTCATTTCTGAGTGTGTAATACAGAATCGCGTATCCTCTTCCCATGGGGATTTTTTTGTGACTAATCGTACATGTATAACAGCGTTTATACCACTTTTACAGTGGGATAGGTAGGGAAGGCGGGTACTGAAGGACTGCTGATTTTCTCCATAGGCTCAAACCTTGTACGATGGAAGGGGGCTTTTCGCGCTTTTATGATTAATATTTGGACAAAGGTCAAAACGTTCACAATAGAACGATAGTTATTCATTTAGTTATTGGGGTCTTTAACGTCACTTTCGATAGTCAGGATCACCCCCTCCCGGACAGTTGGGGGAAATCAGAGAAAACCAACGAGCAATGGTTAGCAAATGCCAGGCTCGTCAACGTACAAACTCCACCCAGGGAAGGTTAGCATTGGTTGAAGACAAGTGCACAATCGACCTGCAATACGCCTCAGTACACAACACTACCGGGAAGTTGGAGAATGGTAGATTTTTCGTATTTATAGCGAAGCCTCCCCTTAGACGGATTGTTTATTCTAAACATCGAAAAATGAACATTTAATATAGGTTGATAGAAGAGTGGTATTCAGATGGGTGATAGGGGTGGGGGATTGAGGAAGGTCTCCAATCTTCGTGGGTTGGGGGACGCTATCTTTGAAATTATAAAACTCGATGTTTCTAGCATAATTATTAAGTGGGAGGCGGTCCTGATTTAGTTATTTCGTTTGAATTACATTGAAGTATCGGAGTGTTGGAGCACCAAACAAAACACCGGACCGTTGTCTGTTCGACTTAATTTTTATAGAATAGACGAGGTTTCAAGGGAGGAAACTCTTCCTTTATTTATTTTTATTTTTTAGAATGGGAGAAAGGAATAAGGGGTCTTAATCTATGTGTGCACAAAAGGTAACTCTTTTTAAGAATTTGGTTAGCCCTTAGAAGGGCTGCTGTTTTTGTCGTTCTGGCAGCTGTATTCGCCGTAGTTATTTATTTATTTATTGGTGTTTAAGGTCACATACTTATGCACAATGGCCAATCACGACAGTGACAGCTTTACGGGTGGAGGAACTGGAGTGCCCGGAGAGAACCACCGAGCAACGACGAGCAGATGCAAGCTCCCCAACATCGTAACACCGCACTGCAACACAGGCAGGGTTAGATTGGTTGAAGACATGCGCACCATCGACGTGCAGTACGCATTAGTATACGGCGTCATCGTGCCCCCATGTGATCAATCGGGGTTAAGTGCCTTGTCCAAGGACACAACGCGGGAGTCCGAATCACTCGCTCAGATGGTCACGAGATGTTTTATTGCCCTCGCAGGTTTAACTCTTTCATTTTTCACACTGACAAAAATTGTAACAATAATGGGCGATTGCTGTAACAAAAGTGATGAGCGAGTTTCTTTTGTTACAAAAATGGGCGATGTTTGTAACAAAAGTGGTGAGCTCATTTTGTAACAAAAGTGGTTGGTTTTGTAACAAAAGTGGTGAGCTGTAACAAAAGTGGTGAGCTGTAACAAAAGTGGGCAAGTGTTGTAATAAAAATTGTGGCTGTGACAAAAGTGGTTGCTAAAGGCGATAACTATTAGGCGAAATGGCGTCATATTTGGTGTGCAAGTGTATTGCTCATTGAAAATTATGCCGGTGATGCTCTGCTTATTTAATCTCAGAGTTATCAATGACTCACAGTCCTGTTTGTTGTTATGGTCTCCTGAAATGTGGTAGTAGTAATAGTCAGATCTCTGTCTCGGTATTTATCTCTTGCTCGGAAGTCGGTCAAGTTCTATTCTCTTGAAATGTTGAAGTAATCTGATCTCTGTCACAGTACTCTCACGAATCTTTTGACGAAAGTTTTGCCATGTTCCACTCTCCTGACATGGGGAAGTAATAGTAGTTATAACTCTGATTCAGAACATTCACGAATTGCTTGCCGCACTTTCACTCTAACGGGTGTTGAAGTCGCGGCAATTTTATACATTCCTATGAGAAATTTGCATGAAAAAAGAGTTTGCTTCGTCTCAGTACATTTGGTGATCTCTTACCTGAAAGTTTGTCATTGTTTCACTTTCCTGAAATGGGGTGTTAAGGGCAGTCAGATCTTTTCTCTGTCACAGTATATTTGCAAGTCTCTTACATGAATGTTTGTCATATACCTGAAATGTCGTGGTGATAGCAGTCGGATTCTTCTATCACAATATATTCACGAGTCACTTGATCAAACGTTTGGCATGTTTCACTCTCCCAAAGTGTTGTAGTAATAGCAGTCGTTGTTTCACTTTCCTGAATACATTCCTATGAGAAACGTGCATGAAAAAAGAGGTTTCTCCGTCGCAGTACATTTGGTAATCTCTTACCTGAAAGTTTGTCATTGTTTCACTTTCCTGAAATAGGTTGGTAAGGGCAGTCAGATATTTTCTCTGTCACAGTATATTCGAATGTATCTTACATGAATGTTTGTCATATCGTCGCCTGAGTGCTAGAATGTTCTATGTCCTCTATGGGACGGTATATTATTTCCCCTATGGGACATAGAACATTCTAGCACTCAGGCGACGATATACCTGAAATGTCGTGGTGATAGCAGTCGGATCTCTCTATCTCAGTACGTTCACGAATCACGTGCTTGAAGGTTTTGTCATATTTCATTCTTTCGTAATGTTGAGATGGTATCAGTAGGATCTCTGTCATAGCATGTTCACGAATCACTTGCTTCAACGTTTGGCAAGTTTCACTCTCCCTAAATGTTGTAGTAATAGCAATCAGATCTCTCTCTATCTCAGTACGTTCAAGAATCACTTGCTGGAATGCTTTGTTATATTCCACTCCCCTGAAATGTCGTGGTGATAGCAGTTGGTCTCTCTATCTCAGTACGTTCACGAACCACTTGCCGAATGTTTGTCATATTCCACTCCACTGAAATGTGGAAGTAGTCAGACCTCTTCTGTGTCACAATACATTCACGAATCTTTCCTGTCAAAAATTATTCCTCCTTAATCGACTCGTAAACACAATATTATTTTCAAAAAAAGTTACTGAGTTCTGCGAGTAGTGTCGAGCTTCTGGTCAACGAGTAAAATATACTACTCAAACTTTGCTAAGCACCACATATTTGACACATCATTGTGAAATTTTCTTGTGACACATTTGCGATATTTTGAGTGGATGTGATTGAGGAATGCATTGAGATGGCCCCCACTGTTTAGATTAGCTCTCTTGACAGGCAGCCTTTTCCTGACAGTCATGGAAAGCATGTACCCCTTGATTTTCCCTTGATTTCCATGATGTTTTCGTGTACTGTCAACATGTACATGACATGTGTAGGGTATTCAGTCTCATTTCAACACAAACCCTTGTGATTTAATGATTGAATATGGCGAATGCAAATGTAAGAAAACATTTCTAAAGCAGAAATGTGGTGGGCTGTAGGGATGGTGGAACAAAGGGAGCTACCCATCGCCAGGTTGGTGAAGCCCTTGGTGTGCACCATACGGTGATCACAAGAGCCTGGGGAAGATTCAGCAGTATGGCATACCAGTCAGACGACATAGTGGTGACAGAGACAGGGCAACATCTGCAGCTGAAGACCGGTTTTTGATCATTTAGGCCCGTAGGAACCGCTTTGACACAGCAACCCAGCTTCGCAGTGACTTGAATGCATCCGGGGTAAATGTTTCGACGCAGACTATCCGGGCAAGGTTGCACGAAGGTGGTATCGGATCGAGAAGACCATGCATTCGCATTCAGCTGTCCCAGAACCACCGCCATATGGATGGGCCATGGACCACGTTGGATGGACCAGAGAAGATTGGCGACCTGTCCTTTTTACAGATGAATCAAGTACTGCCCAGACAACACAGATAGGCGTTCTAGTGTATGTACCAGGAGAGCGATCCCATGCAGCCAACATTGCTGAGAATGACCACTCTGGTGGAGGGTCAATCATGGTCTGGGGCGGCATCAGCTGGGATGGACGTACAGAGCTCAGTGTTCTTGACCGTGGTACATTGACTGCACCGCGGTATATTGATGAGATCCTGGATCCAACTTCAGATTGTATGTAGGTGAAGTGGGTGATAGATTCATTCTGATGGACGATAATGCCCGTCCTCATGTTGCCCATGCTGTCTGGGAGTACCGACAGAGGGAGGGGGTTGGGCGAATGGACTGGCTAGCAAGATCTCTTAACCTCAATCCAATCGAACATGTATGGAATTAGTTGCTGCTTGCAATTTCAGCCCGTCCAGTCCAACCAAGAAGTGTCCAGGAGCTTGGTGCCATGCTGGTCCAAGAATGGAACAACATCTCACAAAGGACCATCTTGAACCTACCTGATTGAGAGCATGAGAAGGCGTTGTCAAGCTGTAATTAACAATAATGGGTCTCATACTCGATATTGAACCCATATCAGTTCGCTCCGTCAACCTTTTGGCAAATTTGAAAAAAATCTTTTTTTACCAATAATATCCATTTTCCATGGTTATCGTATTCAAAAGCTAACAAATAATGTCAAACACAAACAAAATCTAAATTTCTGTACTTAAATCATTAAAGATATAATTAGATATAAAATATATACACTTTTCATAACAATATTTCAAATAGAACGTAAAACAGGTAGTTGGATATACTTGGTGCTTAGCAAACATTGAGTAGTATAGTTGTGTGGGATTATTTTGTGGGGATACACAGCTTCCTCGAAATGTATTCGTGAAGACGCCGCGTTAGTGTTTTTGGGTATCCTTCCCAAGAGGTTTCTTCATCAGACAGTTTAATGTATCATAAGGGGATGCGGTGGCGTTGCCGTAACCGGTTCTCGTCAGATCACCAAAGTTAAGCAACGTCGATCTCGGTTAGTCCTTGGATGGGTGACCGTCTGAGCGATGGATTCGGACTCCCGCGTTGTGTCCTTGGGCGAGGCACTTCACCCCGATTGTCCACATGGGGGCACGATGACGCCGTGTACTAAGGCCTACTGCACGTCGATGTTGCCCATGTCTTCAACCAATCTACCCCTGCCTGTGCTACAGTCCGATGTTGGGGAGCTGGCAGCTGCTCGTCACTGCTCGGTGGTTCTCTCCGGGTACTCCAGCTTCCTCCACCCATAAAACTGTCACTGACACGATATGACCCTGGCTGTTAATGTGTCCTTAATGTGTCATACAAAAATAAATATATAATGCATCATAATATTTTCACTCACCTCATTTGGATTCTCTCTCGTTTAGTGTGGTATCAAGCTACACTGTAGCATGCCATGCAGTTAAACATCTTCTATCTCATTTGATAGATCACCTTCGAATCTGTCAAATCAACTCCATCCGTCGAACACACGCACTACATAAAACTGTATTCGTCTGTCATAGACTGACTTGAATAAACCAAGATATCATGCGATTGCAAATGTCATTCATCTGAGAGAGCTCCACCAAATCATACGACGAAGAGACACTGGAATACACCGATGGAAAAATACATAGTTTTTTGCAAACTCTGTCAATTTGGACTGTTTCACATACGAGACACCACCGCCAAATCAATGAAATCCTTTGATGAAACACTTTTAAAAAAGCTATAAAAAGTCCACATTTTCTCATATTGTCACATGTTGAAGAGTGTGTCGTTCACATCGCTTAAGGTTGTGACGACCTTAACCTACCACACCCACTCGAGGAGGGTCGGATACTTCACATCTTAAATAGTTAAGTAAATACCTTTAAAATGATATATGACATAACTACCTTTCTAAAACGTAGATTTGTTATGCCCCTCAGCCCAACTCCCCCGGGAAGGGTCGGATAATCGAAATATTTGAGTCAAGACCTTTAAAATGATATATGACATGACAGTCTTTCTAAAACTTGAATTTTGTATGCCCTCCGGCCCACCCTCGAGAAGAGTCGACCACTTCATTTAACCTATACACGCTAAAGCTCGTGCACAGTTTCTACACAGATGGCCTTGCCATCTGTTTCCATCTTGTCTTAAACTTTCTGCCCTATAACTTGCCTGGTTCGTAGTCTTTCAATCCTATAATCGTCTACCACCCTCGCAGCTTTGCACCATTAGTACCTTGTTCTATTACTATTTGACTTGTAGCACTACTGCATGCTTGCTAACTATCCCCGATTGATCGAACCACTAGAATCGCATCGAGCAAATAAGCCATAGAGGAATTGGTCGAACAAGTGACTCCACATACGACTGTCATCTTCATCGTGAAAAAAGTGGGGCCGAAAGCCAGACGTTTTCAAGAAGGGATTCTATAGGGATTCCATAAAAGGGATTCTATAACTGGGATTCCATAATTTGGATTCCAAGGCCCTATATGGCTCCTATTCAGGTGGTCTTACCACCGGTTTCAGCTTTCTGTCCTTCGACAAGCTTCTACTGTAGTCCCCAATACTATAAGCTTCTTCTACCTTGCACCATTACTAGTGACTTGAAGCACTATTGTAGGCTTGCTAACTGTCACATATCACGACCTCTACACTAGGCCAACTCTTAGAATGTCACAGGACCATCCGTACTCTGCTAGGAGACTAAAAACCAAGCACACATCACACATCACTACATTACATGCTACCTATACCATATGTGGGATAACACACCATCCCAGGTGGATTGTGCTCTAAGAGTTAAGATGGGACCTAAAATGAATATATACCGTCCATACTATTCTACTGCACTACACAACAAAACATTACCCTTGCCCACAATAGTGCTTGGCCTAGCAATACGTTCTAGCTATACCGGTCATAGGATAATATGAAGCATTAGGTCGATTAGTAGTATCAGGGGCAAATATTGACAAACAGGGGTACAAACAACACATCCTATACTACCTCACAAGACAACAATGGATTACCCCTACCCAACAATACTCATTACTGCCTGGCCTAACATTACGTAATACCTATACCATCTGTGCGTCACCTCACCGTCCTAGGATAGTGGTACTACTACTGTTCTAAACTACCAGGCCTTACCCCTACCCACAATACCGCTTGTCCTAGCAATACGTACTATATTTTCCAGTCATAGGATAATTTGAAGCATTAGGTGGATTAATACTACGAAGGCCAAACATGGGACCGGTAGGGGTGTGGAGCGTACATCCCATACTGCCACACTAGGCGACCATGCATTACCTACAATATCGCCTTGCCCAGTATTACATACTACCTATACCAGTCATAGGATAGTACAAAGCAATCGGCGGGTTGATGCAACAAGGTTTAAGATGGGATCGACAATGGTATATAACGCCCATATTATACTGCAAATCCAAACCACCAATGACTGTCTCGCAATACCGCAACAGACGACGACCATGCATTACCCGACTCCACAATACTGGTTAACCTAGCATTACGTACTACGTATACCAGTCGAAGGATAATATGAAGATCGATTGGTAGTACCAAGGCCAAGGGTTAATAGTATACCTACAGGGTATATACCACCCATACTATACTACGATATCAGTCAAGTACGAGAACCCCGACACACCCCGACCCGAATAATGTCATACCGGACTGTAAAGTGGAAAACAACAGAGGTCAACGTTTCTATGGCGTCACGGTGCCGATCATGACGACACGGCGTCCACAGCAACGTCAACCGTTTCGCGGGAATTTTTTTTTGTCGAGAAACCCGACATTCACCGTAAATTTTCCATCACATTCCCATACCATATACCCATAACCCAGTGTGTACATATGTTACAATACATATCATAGCATAATATATATGCAGTACGACACCACTTGCAGGATCTAGCCAGATGGAGCCGAAGTTTCGCACAGAAAAAAATTGCTACCCAAACGGCCCGGTTCCTGTGTGAATTTAACACTTGCAGCTTCCCCTGAATTCCGGGTAATAGCGCACGATCGGGTACATGCTATACTACTAACCAATAATCGAATGGCTAATTAATCTGCAAAAACCTCTAATAATCTGTAAAAACAGTCTCCTAATAAGCTGTAAATACAGATTACTAATCTGTAAAAACAGTCTTCTAATAATCTATAAAACAGTCCCCTAATAATCTGGAAAAACAGTTTACTAATATGTAAAAACAGTTTATTAATCTGTAATACAGTCTCGTAATAATCTGTAAAAAACAGTTATCTGACAAATTGTAAAAACAGTCTCCTAATAATCTGTAAAAACAGATTAGTAAATGAAAAGGTCCTGACAACAATACGCAGCCGTAGAGGTGTCATATGTTCGAGCTGGTTTATTGGTTAATGATTTCCCAAACTTCCATATGTCTAGTCTCGCGTTAATCCCCTTCAAACTGATTCGATCGGGTACATGCTATACTACTAACCAATAATCGAATGGTTAATTAATTTGTAAGAACAGTCTTCTAATAATCTGTAAAAACAGTCTCCTAATAATCTGTAAATACATATTACTAATCTGTAAAAACCGGCTCATAATAATCTGTAAAAACAGTCTTCTAATAATCTGTAAAAACAGTCTCATAATAATCTGTAAATACAGTTTATTAATCTGTAAAAACAGTTTATCAATCTGTAAAAACAGTCTCGTAATAATCTGTAAAAACAGTCTTCTAATAATCTGCAAAAACAGTGTCCTAATAATCTGTAAAAACAAATTACTAATCTGTAAAAACAGATCATTAAATGAAAATGTCCTGACCCTATAACGCTGCCGTACACCTCCAAATCAATTTCTTGATTTCTTTTTTTTTTTTGCATTCCCCAACCCATAAACACAACCAATGTTCATACGAGGACGCGATCGATTCCATGAGCTCGTTCCAATGAAGATTTAATAGTCATTCTTGGGACTGCACGATATTCAAAACTGAATACCGGTATCGGTATTCAAAAAAATACCGCGGTATACCGGTATATCGAAAACTGTTCCGAAAGATAAACACAAGTACCACAATCGAGACTTGAGGCATCACAGTCGGAACGAATTAGCATGCTTTGACGATGCGGTTCGATAAACCTTTACCCAACGCAGACGATATCTAGATTTATTATTTAAAAAAATAGTTTATCAGAGTTTCCCCCCAAATTTCTACAAAACAATATCATGGTACCCCTCATTGGAACGAGCTCAACGAGCTCGTTCCAATGATGGGTCACATGATATAGTTTTGTTGAAATTTTCAAAAATTATATTTTCAACTGCCGAAAGTGTATATTACGTGAGCACACGTAAAGGGATAATATTATTCATTCGGGGCAACAGATAAAAAACTCAAGAGATCTTGAAAATTAAATTGTGGGTAAATAAATAATGACGATAAACCGATATTTTTTTGTAATTTCACCGGTAATCAATCGATATTGGTTTGAATACCGGTATATATCGGTTTATCGATATACCGTGCAGCCCTGTCATTCTCTTGGGGCAAAAATTCAAAAGAGTATAAAAAGTATGGCCGGTTTTGTCCGTTACGCAGGGGAAAGGAAAGTCGAGTCCTGCATATATCCAGGATCGAATTCTAGAAGACCATTCTGAACAATAAGTAAGGAGTTCCAGACAGCCATAAATCTCGCGTCTTTATTTATTGTTATGGTAAGACTCTCGAATGCGCTAATGTCTCGACCTCGCCTCGACCTCGCCTCTGGTCATTTTTCAACTTTTCCCAATGGACTCGTCGATATATGACCAGAGACGAGGTCTCTTCTTTAATACACCATCTCGGAAACCCACATGATGGTAACAATCTCTATATAGTGACAAACTGAGGTGCCAGGGGAATACTCATTGCAGTACCTGTTTTGTGTGGATGGTGGAGAGAGGGGAGGGGTGGGGTCAGAGCTCATCATTAACCCTTCGAACCCGGGCGATCGCTTTTTCATCCAGGAACATAATTTCATTAAATAGGATGGATGCTAAGTGCATGTGTGTGCTAGACCAATGAATATATTCAACGTGCTGCCCATGGCTGGAAATATTAATTGGTCTACCCTACCCCTACATAATGGACTCGTCCAGTTGCTGTCATTGAACTGATTTGGAAGACACCACCAGGGTTCAAACGGTTAATTTGAAAGTAGTTATCTTTTTGGATTACTTTGCAGAGTTTCAACCTTTGCACACTGATGTCGAAATTCTGCAGTTTCAAGTTGCATTTTTTTGTATAATGAAACTAGGAAATTCAGTCAATTCAGTCTGGATTGACTACAGTTAAAACTAGAAGTCCTGTCATGAACTGTGCGCTTATCTAGGCTTAATTGCGCGTAGGAATTTCGCGCAGTTGTTATTATCGAATGGCATCCAAAGCATAGCTGGTTCTTCTAGTTACTCATATCAAACACAGGCAATGTTTCTGTGCTCAGGGCATATGTACAGAATTTGAGGCATTACTAAGGCCATAACGAGTAGATGAATGCGCAGACCGACGTGCTATTTGAGCGCATTGCGACAAGACTTCTAGGTTAACTATAGTTCATTACGATCTGTCAAATAAGACTTAATTGGTTAGATTCTTAGTTGCACCGTGGGGTAAAATGCTTGAAAAATGTGGTAATTCGACGTCAGTCTGCAGATGATTAGTCAGTGATTGAATGGAAATGTTAAATTTACTTCTTTAATTTTTAAGATGTATTTCTAAGGTTGAATATTGGAATAAGATGAAACAGCATATCGTCTCTCGAGTTCCAATGTGTTCTATGTGCCTACTGGCACATAGAACACATTGGAACTTAGGAGACGATATGTGGGAAGGAGCAAGCCGTCGCTATTCAGAGACGTATAAAGCATTTCGAAATTGATGGATTCGGAGGGAGGTGGCTCGGTTACTGAAGGGGACCACTTACACATTGACGTAGAACAGGTGTCCAGGTGCCTCGGCGAGAGAGCGAGGATGTCATACACAAAGCTACCGTTATGAATAAAGCACCTCTTTGGTTGAGAAAATCACACAATATTTTGGCTCCATATTTAACAAAATTCCCCACCGTGCCTAAACACAAAATGTGTGAATCTTCTGCTTTATAGGCCATAGGAGATACAAAATCAAACGAGGAAGTTTCAGGTCGCATCTTTGGAGTAGAAGGCTAAGGACACACCCTTCCTGCTAATTCCCAATAGGCTTAATATGACGGGAAACCAAAAGAGAAATTCAGGATTAAGGTGGCTCGCCTTTGAGCCCTGAGTGGACTTCTGTTTTCAGGTGGTGGTTGTGTTAAGAAATATGTTGGAAAAGATATTGTTCACCTATGCTCTCTTTCTCTCTCTCTCTCTCTCTCTCTCTCTCTCTCTCTCTCTCGCCCCTACGCCCCTGTTGTTATTGGTAAATTTAAATCTCGTTACTGAAGACTTACCTCACAACAGATTTGAGTATGTTGTCTATGAACGACGATTATTTTTCTCCGATGGATCCTATTTCTGAAATGATCGCCCTACCGGATTACCGCCTTGTGAGTATTTGGGAAACAAGTAAGTTGTCGCCGGATGCGCGCTCTAAATGGGGAGAGATGTGGTATGTCGCTACTCGTCAAATGGAAGAAAAAAAGTCTTTCTGGAAGACTTTAGAATGGTAACTACAGTTGAAACTAGAAGTCATGTGACTGCATTGTGCACTATTTTGAAGTAATAGCGCGCTGAGTAAGTGCACTTTTGTCCCTAACAAACTGCACCATTAACTCAATTCCTGTAGCAAAACAGCGTTCCCAACTCTGTACAATATTCTACACGAGCGAACAGAGATCATAAACATCATTTCATAACATCTACTGGGAAACTTTTACATCTAATGACGTAAATGGATATTAAAATTTGACTGCACATACAGAATGGAGAGACTGGAATACTACTTAATGTCAGCGCCATATATGCTCCACTGGAAAGGTATTTATAATTGTTCATACCAACACCAGAAACACTTTCAAACTTCATCACATGGACGACCGGGTGCAGCCCGGTGGTCCATGTGATGGAAGTTTGCAAGTGCTTCGTCGTGTGTTTTGTCCTCAGATATTGTAAATAATTGCTAAGTGAAAAATCTGTACCTCATCGATTTAGTAGTATTCCACCCTCCACGTACTGTAGGTCCAATATGTTCTTTCTGTTTGATCGGTTCATATCGTGATTTCACTACCAACTGCATTAATAAAGCATTACATTTTGCTTTGCACAGCGCAAACGCTCTTGTGTATTTTAGACTACTTCATCCTAGTGCAGTGCGGAGCGCATTAACAAACGAGCATTTCCTGCGCTGACTGTGACAGGACTTCTAGTTTTAACTGTACATAGCCTACTGCAATGGTTGGCATCTCTTAGTCGACGGTGTGCCCCACCCCCTCTCTATTCATTATAAGAATAGCTCCCACCTTGTCTGCAAGACTTATTGTAATATTTCCATTTCTATAAGGGTGCTGATAGCTTTTCTTTCAGATGGTGTTAAATTTTATAATAAACCAAGAAGTTTTATTCGTATTACAACTTGGAATGAAGTTTCATTTATTTTCAGCCCATGGACCATATGACATGTCAGCATAGTAAACAGCTGGAGACATCAATAGCTCTTAATGTGTTCTAATTTGCGCTTTGAAAGGCATGAAACTGCAACTCTAACGGTGTAATAGTTATGTTATACAGAACGAGACAGCTGCAAATGTAACCCTTTATATACGAAACACCTATGTTTTCCTCACTGTCACAATGCATCCTCCTTTCATAGAAATACAAATGCAGTTCATGAAATTTGAGAGTAGACTTGTAAATATTTTTTTCGTCCTGCCCCACTGCACATAACAAATATTATTTGGTTAACACCAAAATAAGGATACAATAGGGTTCAAAGGTCTGACCTGATATGTTATGATGCACCGTCTTTCTATTGTCACGACCGAAGAAGTGCGGTTGCCTTACTAAGAGATTCTGAAATTCATACATACTCCATGGTTTTAGTCTGAAAAAGATATACATACATCACGTAATGTTGGAATAGTACATAGTGTTCTAGTGGGTAGTTGCAGTGTCGGATAAGTATTAGCTCCATCAACGCTGATGTCAGTCTATCAAAATTTCAACCCTGTATTTTTCCGATGATACTATTGGTCTTCCAACATATTCAAACTTGTTTGATAGAGCTCATTGAGCCCTGTCAAACAAGAATGCATTTGTTAACTTTCAAGTCGCATTATTGTCAAAATGGACTGCTTGAAATTTCAGATGTTACATCTGTGTGAACAAGAGTTAAATTCCTTTCAAAAGTCATAACAAGTAGAAGGAAGGTTTCACCCAGAGGTCAATTGTCCGTTCATCTGGGTTCTCATATTCCGTCATGGGGAGGAGACAACATCAGCCTCAACAAAGATGATATGTGTAGATTGCTTTGGGGGAGAGTGGCAGTGAGGGCATAATTATCCGTATTTTATTCATCCACCTAGTGGGCTTGTCTATCCGTCTGTGGACAGACAAATTTTACCATAGTGCAATTAATTCAAGGTCAATCATTATGAAACCTCACACCATGGCTTATATTGCCAAGAGGAAGAGAATACCACACTTTGCGTTTTGACAGCCATAAAAATGACCACCCTCGGCTATTTTGCTCAATTTTGTGCGCCCGCTCCCTGTAGACAAACACAAAGTAACATAACGCATTAATTCGAGCCCTATTATCATGTACCCTTGCACAATAGTGCATATTGTTACGTGCCAGTACCTACGTATCGGTTTCCTTTAAGCGATACAGCCTCAATTACTGTCAGGATGCTGAATACTGCGTTGCGACTTGCAAGTACGGGTGTTCGAGAGTGCCCAATTCAAGAAGAAACCACCCTCGTGCACTTGTATGGACAAGCCTAATTCTGAGGATTCGATTATATACTTCTCCATACAAGTTTATTCCGCCTAGAGGGACTGTACCTCCTAAAGGTGTGGGCAGATATGATATTAAGAATGCAACATGTTTGTGAGCAGTGGCGTAGGGGATGGGCCAGCAGGGCCCGCATTGCGGGAGGAGGGGCGGCTAGAAGGGTTGCCCCCATCTTGAAGGACGTTCCAACGCTCTTAGAAAGAAGGAAAGAGAGAGAGAGAGAGAGAGAGAGAGAGCGAGACTGTGCACCAAATACACATAATTCAAACTCTCACATCCGCACGACGTACTCTTTGTAGTCTATGTATTATTCTTTTAACCCTTTACCTAACGTAACGGCCAAATCCGGCCAGCGCTATTCTAAAAAATCGCCTCTTAATTTCCATTATTGTTTTCATATTTTGTCTCAAAAACATAGGTTATGACCCCTCGTTGGAACGAGCTCGTTCCAATGAGAGGTCATAACCTATGTTTTTGAGACAAAAAATGAAAAAAATTAGTTATTCAATTCAAGAATTTGTTTTGCAAGTGTCGTCTACTTTTCAGGTTAGGTAAAGGTTTAAGTGAACTCTACATCATTGTAACTGATAGGGGTGAGAAATGAACAATATACGTACATGGTGCCTCTTACGTCACACATGTTGGGCGTGTATGTGTGTATCGTTGGGTGGTGGGGGTGAAACTTAAAACATGTAATGAAAAACTCTACAGAGTCGTACTTTTAGAATCGATCCTATAGGCTATACCTTCATTTAATTTATGGCGTATGTACTACGTGAAATCCTGTATGTTGTGCACGGTAACAACACTAAATGTGCTCCCGTTTTAAAGGCAACTACCATTATGAAAGGGCACAAGTCTCTATCTCGCGGGGGGGGGGGGGGCACAAGATTTTCCGCTACGCCACTGTTTGTGAGTCCTCTGATGATAACTTGAGGGATAGAGAGGTAATAGATAAATTAAAACACCTGCTTGACAGATGATGAACCTTATTAAATTGATTTTATTTTATTTCGATTCCCACAGGAGATAATAAATGTTTTGATTTCCACAGTAACCTGGCTGAGGTTTTTCATTAAGCAACCCTGATTGATCAGACTTAAATTAAGGTTGTGGAAAGATGTAGGGGTGAAAAAGTAATTAATCTGGACATTAAAAATGAATATTGTTTTAGATGACAATGATAACTGAAATGCCGAAGGGGATTCGTAATATACAGGTTGAATTCACCAGGATCGCGGCGAATGCTCACCAATATGCCGCTGAAAACACAACTACATGTACTTTAAATTCATTAACCCTATAATATTTTCAAGTTGTAGTTGATTGGTCTACCCCACAGATTTACTGAACAGTCATCCTATTTAATGACGTTATGAGGTATCATGTTGCTGGCCGGAAAAACGGCCTCCAGAGTTCAAATAGTTAATGGTATGGGTCATCCTTGCGTAGTTCCATCCAGCCGGTGAAACAAAGCATCATCAGTATTATTATGGAGCCCCATAATGGGTCCCCCTTTTTAACGCCAGAAAATGGTAAAAAGTAGTCAATATTATTATATGGCTCCATAGGGGTTCCCTCTTTTTAACACTAGAAAATGGGAAAAAGGAGTGAAAGAACCTTCTTTTCACCAACCACCTGTACAACTGCTGCCATGCTTGATAACATAGTTTACAAGTTTGTTAAAATCAAACGCCGGGATGTCATGGGGCCTTCAAATGTTATCTTGGTGTGCAGTGGGGAAGGTTCATATAAGAATCTTATTTCTCCAAACTACTGCTCCAGATGCACTATGTCTGATATACATGTACAACATCATTGTGAGGGTGAATTACAATTTGGTTCACATCGACCCCCCCCCCCCCACCCGTGGGCAAATTTATCCCCTTCAACCCTGATGGTGTCTTCCATCCAAGTCAGTTCAATGACGACAACAATTGGACGAGT
The DNA here is from genome assembly GCA_031216915.1 of Pictodentalium vernedei. Classification (NCBI taxonomy): domain Eukaryota; kingdom Metazoa; phylum Mollusca; class Scaphopoda; order Dentaliida; family Dentaliidae; genus Pictodentalium; species Pictodentalium vernedei. The sequence goes on along the minus strand of CM062297.1, from coordinate 89,300,182 downwards.
CCATATTCAATGCCAATGGGTGGACCGTTTAACATTTGCGGGCTGCAAGTTGAAATATTGATTGGTTACACCACACCTTCACCGAACATTCAAACGTCCCGGTGAAATGGTGACGTATCATGTTTCTGGGAAGGAAAAGTCGCCTTTAGGGTCCAATGGGTTAACCCTTTACCCAACGTAACGGCCAAAACCTGCCAGCGTAATTCACAGAAGTGTCCAATTAATTTCCATTATTTTTTTCATTTTCTCCCTCAAAAACATAGGTTATGACCTCCTCTTTGGAACGAGCTCGTCGAGCTCGTTCCAATGAGGGGGTCATAACCTATGTTTGTGAAACAAAAAATGAAAAAAATTAGCTGTTAAAGAATTTTGTTTGCAAGTGTCGCCTGCTTTTCACGTTTCGTAAAGGATTAAGTGAGTCTTGGAGGCCCGAGATTTTAACATTGTTGTGAAGGAAAAACATTTCAACCCTTTCAACACTGGCGCCCTAGGTGGTACGAGCTTGCAAAATACGGTCTATGATAAAATGGGCGAATCCATTCTGCATTTGGAGGGAGATTCAGAAATGATATAATTTGTAGAGCAGTAGGATTAATTATTACTCATCCATCCAACCGATTCCCTGTTCATTGTGACGTGTGCTCATCCACTGCCAAAAATACATTTATGCAAAAATTCGTACATATCGGGTTAACAGTCCATTATTTTAAGGATTGAATGTATTAACTCTTTACCCAACGCAGACGATATCAAAATTTATTATATTAAATATCATTTTTTGTAATTTTTCAAAAACTTTCAACAAAACCATATCATGTGACCCCTCATTGGAACGAGATCAATGAGCTCGTTCCAATGAGGGGTCACATGATATGGTTTTGTTGAAATATTTTGAAAAAATAATTTTTTCAGCTGCTCAATTTGCATATTACGCGGGCGATGCGGGCGATTCGTCAGGTAAAGGGTTAACAGGCTTACAGTTAAAACTAGTAGTCATGTTACGAACTGTGCGCTTACCTAGGCTTAGTAGCGCGCAATTGTCTTATCGAATGGCATTCGAAGCACGGCAGGTTCTCCTGGTTACGCATAGCAAACACAAACAATGTTTCTGCCAATGTATCTCCGGGTTACCCGGAGGTCCATTAGCTGAAACATGGCTTGTGCACATGCCATATGGACCGAATATGATAGCCTCACTATGGCCATAACGCGTAGATTAACGCGCAGATCGACGTGCTATTTGTGCGCATTTCATGACAGGACTTCTAGTTTTAACTGTATCATTATAAGAGATTGAAGGGATGACATTCTTACCATTGTTAAACGTCGTATCATTGTACGGGCTGAAAGGGTTAACTGTCTTAGCATTGTAAGGTCTGAAAGATGCCAAAACAGCATCCAATTCTTTATAGAAGTGGACTGGTGGCTTCAAAGCTTGCTTGTTTCGCTGCAGAGTCTATGATTTGCCTTTATACACGCACTCCCTTTCTAAAAAGGAAAATATAAATTGCAGATGTAGGTAGAAACAATGCTGAAGATGTATTCATCCCATTTTCCTTTTCAATTGACTGCTGGCGGAGGGTCAGAGGTATATGCTTGTGGTATTTTCTACAAAGATAAATTGTACACTGCATGGAAATGGCATAGCCATGAAGGCTGTCTTCCTGCCATTCCCATATGAAACAGTAAATGGTCTGACATCAAGGACAGTGGCAAGCTGCTCTAAAGTCTTTGTAAAGAATTCGGCATTATCAAAACTTAGCACGTTTTCATTAGTACAAGGAGGTATTATCTGTGTTGTGGATGTTGGGTATATTGAGATCCAGAAGTGACAGGGGTACAATCGGGGCACCCAGGGGTATTACAAGACACATCTGTAGTGTATGAATTTAGAGCCTTGTCCATTATCGCTTTCTTAAATTGATGCCTACTCAGATTCTGAATTTCTGGATCAAGTTCATTCCAGACCCGTGGGAAAATATGGAACGGAAGTTCAGCTGAAAAGCGTGTTCTTGGTTTATATGTGTATATTTTCCCAGATTGTCTAGTGTTCATGCCCGAGGGGTTCCTGTAAATGCTGAATGTGTTAGAGAACGACACGGGTAGTTTATTGTTGAACCAATCATGCATGAACAGGAGCGAGTGCAGTGTATAAAGGTCTTTGAATTTTAGGATACCGTATCTTTTGAAAAGAGGGTCAGTATGTGACTTATAGGACATCTTTGTTATAATGCGAATGGCTTTCTTTTGCATGTTAACAATTCTATTTGTTGTGGTTGAGTGTCCCCAAACTAGTATCCCATAAGTCATATGGCTGTGGATAAGTGAGAAGTACAAGGCTCTTAGGGCTTTTTGGGGAAGAAATTTCTTTGCCCTATTTATAGCAAAAATCGCCCTACTTATTTTTGAACCAACAACTGAAATATGTTGTTTGAATTTCAGATTTTCGTCCATGTGGATTCCGAGAAATTTAAATGATGTCTCTTCTTGGTTATTGCCTATTAGTGAGACATTTATATCGTTTAGTGATATTTTCTTGTCCCGTGCGCTATATGCATCAAGTTGGGGGTGAAATAGCATAAATTTGGATTTTGAAGCATTTAGGGCTAATTTATTCGCAGAACTCCATTCGTTTATTTTAGATAATTCAGAATTTGCATTTTCTATTAGCGTGTCCAAGTTGTTACTGGACCCGTATGCTGTTGTATCGTCTGCAAACGACAGTACCCTAAGTAGTGTTGCTTCACTTATGTCATTGACATAAAGCAGGAACAAAATTGGGCCGAGAACGGAACCTTGGGTTACCCCTGGAGTTATTTGTTGTGCATCGGATGTTTCATTCTTAAATGAAACAGACTGGGTTCTTTCGGTCAAGTAGTCTTTAAACCAACAGTTGGCCAATCCTCTAATACCGTAATGTTCTAGTTTCTTCAACAAAATGACGTGGTCGATGCTATCAAATGCTTTTGAAAAGTCTAGAAAAAGTGACATCGTGCAATCTTTTGAGGGTTTATCATTTTGCTCGGCAACACTGTTAATCAAGTGTAAAACAGGATGAACTGTTGAATGTTTCTTCCTGAAACCAAACTGGTACTGGTACAGGATCTTTTGTTCCTCTAGAAAAGCCATTAAGCGTATATTCATTAATTTTTCTAGTATTTTGGAAAATGCGGGCAAAATACTAATGGGTCGATAGTTATTGAATAATTGTGGGTCACCGGACTTAAATATGGGTATAATTCTCGCTGTCTTCATCATTTTGTTTGGTACTCTACCAGTCGAAAACGAGAGATTGATTATGTGAGTTAGAGGCTGTGCCACTTCAGGGATTATTTCCTTTACGAGTTTGGTCGATAAGCCATCACAGTCTTTGGACTGTTTTCCACATAAGCTATCTGCACAACGAATTACTTCCTGTTCATTAGTGGGTGATATAAAAAAAGAATTTGCATTGTTGCTAACAATGTATTCTGAGAAATTACGGCTTGAGCTTGGAATTTTTTCACTTATTGATTTGCCTATATTAACAAAAAAAGTATTAAATTTGTCGGCAATTTTTTTTGCATCCGTCAGTTCGCTGTTTTCATCGTAAAAGGACAACGGCAATGAGGGGATGTGTTCTGTTTTGTTAATGGCTTTGCGCAGAATTTCCCAGGTTTTTTTATATTGTTTGTATTGGCTAATAGGGTGTTGGTATAATAATTCTGTTTAGCTATTCTTTTCAATCGATTAAAGATCTGTCAGTAGTTTTTGTATTCCGTAATATTTTGGGTATTGGGGGAGTTAATTTTTTTAACATATAGCTTTTGTTTATTTAGCGAGGACTGCAAGAGTGCTTGTGTCATCCAAGGTTCACGCTTTATGAACTTCTTTGGCGTGGGCACCAATTCAAGCGGAAATGCATTGTTGAAGAGTCTGTAGAATCTACCAAAGAATAGATCATAAGCTTCGTCTGGACAAGTGGTGTCGTATACACTTGTAAAGTCACACGTTGACAGAAGGCGTTTAAAATAATTAATGTTGCGCCTTTTGAATACACGTTTCCGGGTTTGTGTTGGGCGGGCCGAGCACCTGCCACTTTTCTCAGTATAAAAAGTGGCAAAGTGGTCGCTAACATCGGTTATAATGATTCCTGAATCACTTTTGCTATTATTATTACTAAATATGTGATCGATTAAAGTCGCCGAGATGTCTGTGACTCTAGTCGGTCTCGTAATGGCTGGCATAAAACCCGCACCAAACAACGTGTCTACATAAGTATTGGTTTTCTGGTGGCTACCGACATTTAGCAAGTCAATGTTAAAGTCACCCAGAAGATAGGTCTTTTTATTCTCGTGGATTATTATGTCCAGTAGCCGAGTCAGTTCAGAGAGAAAAAGATCGAGGTCTGCTTTTGGTGGGGTATTAGGTCTATATATGATGCCAATTATATACTTTCTGTTGGTACAGATTTCTATGAATAGTGATTCGAAGACATGAGGAATAAAGACTGAGAGGTCGGTGCGCACTTTGAAGGGTAAATTATTTTTAATGAATAAACCTACTCCACCTCTGCCGTCATCAGTCTCTGATCGTATTCGGTAGATTAGTGGGTGATAGCCTTCAAGTTCGTAGGATATATTCTCTTCAATATTGAAGGTTTCGGTCAACCCTATTATATTGAAGAAATTTTTACTGGACTGTAAATCACCCAGCAAATTGAGGAGATTTTCAAAGTTGGCATTAAGACTTCGACAGTTAATGTTGAAAAGGGAAAGGGATTTATTTTTGATCGCTATTTTGTGCTTGGATTGTTCGGGTGTGTAGTATATGCAGTTTATGTTTTCTATGGTAAAAGGTTGGTTTTGATCCTCATTATCAGTCGAGAGTATTTCATTGAATTTTGAAACGAAGTCAAAGGTATCTTCTTTCTGGATCTCGTCGAGTTTTTGATTATTAGCCATGATCAATGATTTGAGAGCAGAGAGCAAAATTCATTTGGTTTCTACTGGAAATCATCATAAAGCTAGTCAGTCCATGTGCTGTTAACAGAAAATATATGTTTTTATGGTCATATTTGCCCTTGATGTCAGAAATAAGATACAGATATATACACATACTATATGAGTTGTATACAAAAAGTTGTGGGGAAAATATCCTCCTGATTGTATGCCTAAAAGAGTGTTTTGGTCTTCTGCTCGTGTATCATCGGTTCATAGGTAATTTGAGCATTAAGGAAGTATATACAATTTTAAGTTACTAGAAGGCAATAACTCTACGACGGTTTATCGAATAGCCATAGGGAACGAATGTGGTCTGCCAAGTCTGACCATACAACCATTTACAAGATTTAGACTAATTTAGAGGCACTTGTCATCTTGAAACATGAAATATTATATCAATCAATAAGAGGCCAAAACTCACAAGTATCGAGTTGCGTTAAAATCGGTTATGGTCTGACATTTTTTGATCCGGAGACCACCTTCTAGGGGTTAATCAGATCTCACAAAGAATAATTAAGCCGACTCCATGATTCGACCATGCATGCGCCCCGCGCCCTACACATCCCAGCCCTCACCCCGATATACCCCCATGCAGCACTGTCGCGATGTTTTTTTTCGTTTTTTTTTTTTTTAAGAATTTTTATATCCCAGCCTTGTCCCCGGATTCGTAAAGCCCATTCGGCCACAAGCCACTCCCGCCAAACATCATCAAACTATCAGCTCCGGCACGAACACAACTGCAGACCTCCAGGAAACAGCGGCGCCCACGACCGACTCCATGAGTCGACCCTACACGTGCCCCGCGCCCCGCACATCCCAGCCCTCACCCTGATGTACACCAGTGCACATCCAAGCCGAACCGAAGGAATATCAGAGGTAAGAACTCTTAAAAGAAACAGAATTCCATCACCTTCACAGCCCCTTAAGATTTAATGATTGTTTGTATGTCACAGTTTTGCTTCCATTTTCATACTTTTCGTGGAATACGATTTTTTCCATTTGTTGTCATTCCTAATGCGCCACAGAGGTGAGGTGTTAACATTGTGTAAATTAGTTATGGATTAAATTCATACAACTGCTATCGGAAGTTAAATTTACAAATGGCATCTAAGATTGGATTAACCTAAACACAATGTCCGATTTGCGATTCTTCTCGGGCAAGGATAAGAAATGCATAAGAAAAAAATCCTTTCACGTTCAACATTTCACAGAGTCCATTAGAAACAATGGACCCCCACGAAAACTATTACGCATGAACATCCACACCGCCACCTTGGTACTGTGTATCCCCATACACAGTACAGTTGTGCTTTAAAAAAATCGTTTTGAGCATATTTCGTTGCTTCGGAAATATATATTTCATGGGTTCCGACACCCTAGCCCCATATTCTGGATCACAGATGGGTTACTGGGCTCTGTACAGTTACCCGCAAATTTATGGACAGGTGTTAGTTGCTATGGAAGTAATTTGTATCTGTATTTAATGTGGTCATCCACATTGCCACATGTTTATGGCATGTTTATGGGGTTCAAAATAATGGAGAATTAAGTGCGTCTCCCTGAGTTGATTACACATGTAGACAAAAGTAACACAAAAGTAATAGACAAGTGTTAGGTATAATGAGACAATATATTACTGTATTTCACATGATCCTTTACATCGCCAGCTATGGCAATAAAGATTCCCATGTGCAATACGGTTATACCCAAGGGCTAATATGGACATGTCACATTTATTAGGAAATCCTTGCTTTTTTGATTACATCACTCTGGCATCAGGTCTTGAGGTTTAAGTGGGTCACTAGAAGTCTGGGTTATAACTGTGTCATTGTGCGGGGTGACTGGGCTCACTGCAGGTAAACACAAGTTAAGAACAATTCTTCGCTGCTTTGGGTATATTTTAAGACTACACTTCACACAATCCCCCACATTGTGAATTGTAACAGGATGGGGTGGGGAGATAAAAATACCACAGGAGCAAAATCACGAACCACAACTCCTGTTAATCCACAGATTCGTAGGGATCTGGGGCACCCAGTATGGATTTGGTAAATCAATAGGTGAAACGAAAATTTACCTCTGAAGATACACAAAAACTCTAATGGCTATGACTGATCATTATTTATTTTAAACAAATGATTCTCTACCTGAGAATTTGATGAAAATGTGTGAAAATGGAAAATGGCTGTGAAAGGATGGGGGGCGGGGGTGAAGAATGAGCCCTAGACTGACATTGGGAAAGCAATAAAACAATGTTGCTAATTCCCCCCACTTTACAAAGGGTTGTTTACTGCCGGGTACCAAAGGTTTTAGGAAAAAGGGCGAAATGACTCGGCGCCATTTTACCTAGGGTTGCTCCACTGGTATGAAGTAGAAAAGCATAGAAATCAGATATATCTGATTTCTATGTAGAAAAATCTACAATTGGGGCTCTTGTCTATAATTAGTGCATTCCCCAGAGCAAGCGCCGTGAATGACGTCACCTGCACCAGGCAATACACTCGCTACAAACGAGTGCAACCCAGCAACCCGTAAAGTAGGTAAAAAGGTATTCCCTTCTACCAACCTTGTTCAAAGGTTATCGGCACAGCAAGATTTATGCTTTCGCCAATTTGTGAAAAGGGCACTTTTACTGAGTGAAAGCAGCCTTATATAGGAAATATGGGGTAGAATTAATGAGATCTGATTGATTCCTCGTTTTGAAAATAGCCAACAAGAAGATGATTTAAAAATTAATTAACAACAGTTAATTTTTTTAAAACAAGATAAGGTCCTACCCAACCCTGACACAGTTTATTTTCAATGGCTGGGGGATACCATCTCCATACCCAATCCCCACGCTTAAAGTCTCTTGGCTTTAGACCTCTCTCATAATACTTTTTCTGATGACATGCCGATTTCTGAAGATTATTAAATATAAATTCATATGAATTTCTTATTGCATTTTGCAACCAATGAACATAATGTACTGGACAGATTTCTTTATTTTCAGATATTGGATTGCCAACCATTAAATCTATTGGACATGTAATTTCCCTGCCTAACATTACCAGATTTGGACTACAATTGGTACTTTGATGAGTGGTCGAACGATATGCCATCATAACATATGGGAGATGGTCATCCCAATCTGTTTGATTCTCATTAACAAAAGATGCCAACATCTGAACTAATGTTCTATTAAAGCGTTCGACCATACCATCAGACTGAGGTCTGTAAGGAGCAGTTTTTGTTTTTTCTATGCCCAATCTTTCACACACAGCATGGAAGAGTTCAGACTCAAATTCTCTCCCTTGATCTGAATGAATGATTGAAGGAATTCCAAATCGAACGAATACTTCTGAGACCAATTTATCAGCCACAGTAAAAGCTTGGTGGTTAGGAACTGCAAAAGCCTCAGTCCACTTTGAGAAGTAGTCTCCAACGACTATTATATACTCATTTCCATTTCTGGTAAAAGGAAGGCCTCCCAAAATATCAATAGCTATTCTTTGCATGGGCAGCATGGCTATATCTTGCTGTAATGGAGATTTACCCTTGCCAGCGCCAGGTTTGTGCTTTGCACAAAGGTCACAGGATAAACACCATCTCCTAATATCTTTTCCCATACCTATCCAATAAAATCTTTTCCTTACAGATTTAAGAGTTTTTTCATGACCTAAATGACCTGATGTTTTGGTATTATGAAGAGAATGCAAAATTTCATCTCGTAGTTTAATTGGTGCTAATATTTGCTTATAGGGATTCCCCTGAGGATCAAGTTCACCCTCTCGCCACAAGAGTCCATCTTTTACATGTAGTATATCCCAATGCTGATATAAAACCCTTATTTCATGACCAAAAGGTAAAATTTCGGCTTTTGGGGGTTTATCCGAATATTTCTCTTTCAACAGGATGAACTGTTTTAATGTTGGATCTTCAGACTGCCATTCCTCCAATGTTTCAGTTGACCATGTTTCAACCCAATTACAACTACCTGCTGTGGAGTTATCATGACATACAGCAGCCACATTGGCAATGCTGTTCGTGCTCTCCACACAGGTAGGACAGTCTTCCCGCTTACACTTACGAACTCGACGGGATAAACCATCAGCATTTCCATGATGTCAACCCTTCCTATATTGAATTTCAAAATTGAATGTACCAATAATGGAGATCCACCTTGCAAGCATTCCCTCTGGTTCCTTAAAATTCTTTAACCATACTAGGGAAGCATGATCAGTTCGAACTAAGAACTTTTGTCCCCAGAGGTAGTGTTTGAAATGTTTCAGAAAGGTGACCACTGCAAGTAATTCCCTATAAGTTGTACAGTAATTTCTTTGGTGTCTATTAAGTGTATGACTTCCATAAGCTATAACCTTCTCCTCCCCATTTTGTACCTGTGATAAAACACTCCCTATAGCTACTGCACTGGCATCTGTGTCTAAAATAAATTCGTCTTTACTAGTGGGATAGGCCAAAATTGGAGCACTGGTTAATAGGTTTTCCAGAGTATTGAATGCAGTTTCACAGCCATCCTCCCATTTGAACCTAACATGTTTCCTCAGCAACTGGGTGAGTGGAGAAGCTATGGTAGAAAAATTTGGTATATATCTTCGATAGTATCCAGCACAGCCAAGAAAACTCCTAACTTCAGCTATAGAGCTTGGGGATGGCCAATCTTTCACGGCCTCAACTTTTTTTGGATCACACCTAATTCCCCAATCAGACACTACATGACCTAGGTAAGACACTTCAGAAGAAAAGAGTTTACACTTTTTGGGTTTGAGTTTTAAATTGGCACTTCTTAAACATTGAAAAACAGCTTTAAGATTTCCAGAGTTGTCTCAAAAGATATCCCAAACACTATAACATCATCCAAATAGCACAAGCATTTTGCCCACTGGAGGCCACCCAAAACTAACTCCATCAACCTTGAAAATGTGGCTGGGGCATTACAGAGCCCAAAACTCATAACGATAAATTGATATAAACCATTGTGAGTCACGAAGGCCGTTTTGGGTTTATCATCCTCTGACATTCCAACCTGCCAATAGCCATTAGCCAAATCTAACGTACAAAACCATTGTGAACTACCCAGAGTATCCAGCACGTCATCAATTCGTTTCAAAGGGAAAGCATCCTTTTTGGTTAACGAATTGAGTTTACGGTAGTCTATACAAAAACGAACAGACACATCTTTTCGAGAGACTAACACCACGGGAGATGACCATGGACTACTACTGGGTTCAATTATACCATTTTCAAGCATTTTTTTAACCTCTACCTCAATTATCTCCCTTTTTGCTGGAGCAGCCCTCCGAGGGGAAAATTTAACAGGTTTTTCTGTTCCAGTATCAATTGCATGTTCCACCAAATTTGTTCTACCAAGTTTACCATCAGGTGCAGCAAAAATATCCTGATACTCCAGGAGTAATTTCTCAACCTCAGCCAATTGTTCAGGGGTTAATCTCTGAGAAAGGCCGTCTACCAAACAATTCAAATGATCTGACAAAGGAGTGGAACCTGCACTATATTCAGAATCTTTTTCCTCAATAATTTCCTCAACAGACGAAATACTTGCTACCACAGAATTTCCATTTATCTTAACTTTCTTTATTGAAAGATTAATTAGGGACATCCAAATTAAACTATTCTCAGTACTTACAATACCTCGAGCCATCAACAATCCTTTTTGCTTAATTAAAGAAGAAGGCACAACAAGTCCCTCACAGGGCCCAAAAGAACCATCCAAAACCCCACTAACCAAACACTCTGTATCAGGAAATATAGTAACAGATTCCTGCAGTCTAACTCGTGCACAATGTTCGCCAAATTCTGAAAGTAACTCAAAATCAATACCATTCAATTGTAATTTCTTCTCTTTAAAACAAAGTTCTGCCTTATGTTTCACAAGAAAATCAACTCCAATAACTCCTGGAAAATTATCCAATTCTGCAACAACAACCTTTTGTTCAACAGTCCAGCCATCAATATTAAAACCCAGTGTGGTTTCTCCTAAAACTGGAAGATTGCTACGAGAGGCAGTGACAAGTTCCATAGATACACCTGCTAAATCAGATTGACCAGAATCTTTCAAAGCAGAAAATACTTCTTTTGATAACAAAGTTACTCTAGATCCCGAATCTACAAGAAGACTTACAGGGTGGCCATTAATGTGAACCTTCAAATAAAGACAACTTGGCCGAAGTGGTGATAAATATACAGTTTGCCCTACATTTTCCAACATTGGGGTCGAGTTTTTGGGCTCAAACTCGACCTTTACCACTTTCCCTGATTACCTTTCTGGATTTCTGACACTTTTTGGTCACGTTGCTTTTGATTATTTGAGCATTTATGACCGGGTTGCCAATTTCTATGACACTAATAGCATGTGTTGTCTTTTTTCTTGCTTGATTGCATATTGACAGCACTATCCTCTATTTTACTCAACCTTCTAATTTCTTCTAATAATATTTCTATTAATTCTGGTTTTATTGACGTACTTTCATCCTCTACATTGTTATTATTAGTGGTTGTCACAGACATTACAGCCTCTGTATCAAAAGGCTTTTTAATGAGGGATTGGCAACCAGTGAAAGCCTCAAGTTCGACAGCAAAAGTAATAGCTTCATCCAAGGTACGTGGCCTATTGAACTGGACATGCTTTCGTATCTCATAAGAACCCAAACCATGAATGAACTGATCAATAGCAATGGTTTCTCTAGCTGAATTGGGCAGATCTGGGAAAGCTGAGTTAGCCAGTCGCCACAGAGAATGACCAAAATCTACAGAAGATTCACCATTTAAACACTTTCTATTTTGAAACTCCAAACGATAAGCAGCCTCTCTACCTAGGGGTTTAAATCGGTTGAGAAAAGCAATCTTTACCTCACTGTAACAGGTAACTTGACTAAGGGTTAATTCACTCAAAATCTTTTGGGTGGGGCCCCTCAGGCACATCATCAATTGCTGGGCTTTCTCACTGTCAGTCCACCCATTCCAATTTGCCACCTGCTCAAAATGAACCAGGTAGTCCTGAAAATCCGAACTACCATCATATGACTGGGGCTCCCTTTTAACCCTTGTAGACATTCTATCCTCTCTCTGATAAACATGACTTAAACTGGGATATCTTGTTGCCTGGTTTGCTAGCAAAGTGTGATCTAGATCATTCCTGAAATCAGGATGGGAGTCAACAGATCGATATTGATCTTTCAGGATATTCAAACCATGCAACATACTGCCAGTACTATCAGGCAAACATGATGCCCTTGAGCATGGGGTATCTCTAGGTATATATGTTCTGTCTTTCTCAAACATGGTGGTAGAATGCACTGGGTTTTCTCTAACACGACTAGAATGGACCCACTTGTCATCAGAAATACCAACTGGTGAAAGGTTTTGGTTATGATTTTGTTTGCCAAATGTAGAATTTGGACCCAGAGAATTAAAAGATGCCCCCCTTTCCCTGATATCACGCTCAGCTGGGTGAGTTAATACTGGGAATTCTACTTGGGCATATTGAGCTGGAAAGGGCTTTGGAGTATCATTTTCTGGTTTACAGGGATGCAAATGTAGTTCCCGTTGCCCTCTAACCAAGTTATAATCATTCTGAGTGAGATGCGGAACATTCTGACGTTCTACGTAAGGTAATTGAAGTTTTGATTGTTGTGTTGTGTCTGGAACTATATTCCTTTGATTTTTAGCTTTCAACATTGGTACACCATACCCTGAGTATCCTGGGGGTATGACTGTATTTCTCACTTCAATACCCTCAGTTAGGCCTATCTCCACACTCCTAGGTTGATAAGAGAAATTTTGTGCATGGGATACCTCCCTACCAGAGCTATTTTCTAGGGGGTTAGCCAAGGAAATGTTCTGGGACATACACTGTGGAGCCATGGGCGTTTTATTTACAAAATCAAATCTATTTGACAAATACTCTCTGTCACCTTTATACACTGGTGAACAATGCTCTTCAAATGATCTTTCTACTCTGTCATAAGGAACTTTTCTGTGGGTACCAGGAGAATCCTCGAGAAAATGGACACTAATCTTGGGAGTAACATCCAGTTTTGGTTTATCAACACATCTGAGTGGACTTGTTTCATCAATACACAAACCATCAGCTCTATTTGAAGGTAACCTTAAATACCTGGTATTATCTAAGCCAACATAATTTTCATTCCATGGGGACCCTCTAGAATTCTGACAAAAGCTGACTGGAGTGCCTCGAACATCTGGGCTCAGCCTTGAAGGCTTTTCATAAAACATTATGTCACCATAAGGAGCAACTGATGGAAAACCTTGTCCATAACTCTGAGAAGGTAAACTATTAGAGTTTACATCACGCACCCTGGAAGGACCTTCAATATTTGATCTTCTATCAGTCAGATAATGACTTTGCCTTGACCTTTCAAACATGTCAGCATCACAAACTCTTGGCCTACCAGCCGTTACATATGTCAATCCACTGCTTGACCTCAAATTACCATACTGAACTCCATTAACACCCACATATGTAGACATTTGAGGGGTATTTCTTGTATTTGTTACCAAACTACTATCAACCAATGAAATTTGCATTCCAGCAGTTGAACTTCTATTTCCCCATGAACTAAATTCATCTTCGCCATTAGAATTATTGAAAAGAGGTTGTGAATCATCCATAACTCAGTTGCAATAACCAGATCCTGGTAGCCTCGCCAATTTGTAACAGGATGGGGTGGGGAGATAAAAATACCCCAGGTGCAAAATCACGAACCACAACTCCTGTTAATCCACAGATTCGTAGGGATCTGGGGCACCCAGTATGGATTTGGTAAATCAATAGGTGAAACCAAAATTTACCTCTGAAGATACACAAAAACTCTAATGGCTATGACTGATCATTATTTATTTTAAACAAATGATTCTCTACCTGAGAATTTGATGAAAATATGTGAAAATGGAAAATGACTGTGAAAGGATGGGGGTGAAGAATGAGCCCTAGACTGACATTGGGAAAGCAATAAAACAATGTTGCTAATTCCCCCCACTTTACAAAGGGTTGTTTACTGCCGGGTACCAAAGGTTTTAGGAAAAAGGGCGAAATGACTCGGCGCCATTTTACCTAGGGTTGCTCCACTGGTATGAAGTAGAAAAGCATAGAAATCAGATATATCTGATTTCTATGTAGAAAAGTCTACAATTGGGGCACTTGTCTATAATTAGTGCATTCCCCAGAGCAAGCGCCGTGAATGACGTCACCTGCACCAGGCAATACACTCGCTACAAACGAGTGCAACCCAGCAACCCGTGAAGTAGGTAAAAAGGTATTCCCTTCTACCAACCTTGTTCAAAGGTTATCGGCACAGCAAGATTTATGCTTTCGCCAATTTGTGAAAAGGGCACTCTTACTGAGTGAAAGCAGCCTTATATAGGAAATAGGGGGTAGAATTAATGAGATCTGATTGATTCCTCGTTTTGAAAATAGCCAACGAGAAGATGATTTAAAAATAGCCAATGAAATTCGTTGATTCATCTGTGACAAGGAGAAAACAGGAAGTGTAAATTTACCAAAATAAACGAAACCAAAACAGAACAACGTACTTCGGTATGTAATTATTTCTTTAAAAAAAACGACAACCATTACATGAATCTTGGCAATGTAGATCGCTTTGCGGAATACAGCTGTGTTCAAAAGCGAGTATAGACATGTTACATTTGTTAGGGATTATTCATAGTTCTTGTGTTACATCAGTCTGGCGTCATGTCTTATAGGGCAAGTTGGTCACTAAAGATTTGCGGTGTAATTGGGTCACTGAATAAAGGGCTGATTATTAGTAAACTAGTAAACCTATGTACAACTGTTAGCTAATATAAAGGCAATCTGTGACTGTATGTCACATGATCACTGTATTTGGGGCACAATTGTATCACTGAATGAGGCCACTCGCCAGCTTACATGCAAACACAACAGCGATGATATTGAGACAAACTGTGGCTGTATTTTACATGATCACTGTGTTTGGGGGCGCAATTGTGTCACTGAACGAAGTCACTGGTCAGCTTGCATGTAAACACGGTGGCTATGTACATGTGTTAGCTAATATAAATACAGTCTATGACTGTATTTCGCTTGATCATCCACACTGCCAATTTAGAAAATGCAGATCCCCATACGCAACACAGTTATGCTCAAAAGCTAATATGTATATGTCACATTTATTAGAAAATGCATGTTTTTTTTTTGATTGTTTTTTATGTGTGTGTCACATTTATCTGCCTTACACATATTCACCCACACTGTCAGTTTGGCAACGTGGGTCCCTATGCACAGTACAGTTATACTCAAAAACCCACCTATTGGGATATATTGAAAATATAATTCGAACACTATGTGTGGGGTATATATGAGGCACTGAGTAAGGCCACTGGGCTCTCTACAATTAACCACAGAAGTTATGGACAGGCATTAATTGCTAAGGATGCAATTTGTATCTGTATTTAGTGTGATCAACCACGTAGCCACATATGGCAATGAGTGTCCCCGTGCACAATGCATTTATACTCAAATGCCAAAATATTGGGTTGAGTTGAAAATATAATTCTAACACGATGTTTGGGGTACATATGAGGCACTGAGTGAGGTCACTGGGCTCTCTACAGTTACCCACAGAAGATATGGACAGGTATTAGTTGCTATGGAAGCAATTTGCATCTGTTTGTAATGTGATCATCCACATTGCCACCTATGGCGCGAATTATGGGGTACAATATGATGGATAATTAAACTGGGACATTGTGTGCAGTCACTGAACTCATTACAGGTAAATACATGAGTTATGAATAATTCAAGCTACTATTGGGATGATTTGTGACTATATTTCACATGATAGCCCACGTTGCCAACCTTGTCTGGTATCATGCCTTATAGAACAAGTGGGTCACTAAAGGTTTAGGGTGCAATTGGACAACTGAATGGAGTCACTGGTAGATGACACGTAAACACAAAAGTTCTGTACAGGTGTTAGCTTATATAGAGAGGGTCTGTGATTGTAATCCACATGATCATCCACACCGCCAATTTTGTCAATGAAGATCCCCATGCGCAATACAGTTATGCTCAAAAGCCAGTATACACATGTCACATTTATTTGGGATGGGTTGAAAATAAGTTTGAAAAATACTTATTAGTTTTCTTATTTGGAAGGGGTTGGTGAAAAGTTATTGATTTTCATAATTCTAGCGCTGTGTTTAGGATACCTTTGAGTCGCTGAGTAAGGTCGCTGGGCTCACTGCAGTTCTAAACAAAGATTATGGACTTTGGGTTTTGGGGGTATAATATATTTGACCGGCGATAAATATACACAAATGAATTTTTAGACTAACCAGCTGGCTCATTTCGAGGGCGACATTAGGTGGTAATCGAGGCAACATTGATATATAGATATTCTCATTTCAAAACTAGCGAATTCTTGCGTATTATCAAGAGCCTACTTCAATTTTACATCAGCAAATATGATAAACAAGCCTCTAGAGTCAGAGTCAGAGAAACTTTATTGCTAAAATAAATTTAGACTTTATTTAGTTTAAAAGCGGGGAATCAGATTCAGAAGAAAACTCATGAAAGTTTCAAGATACAAGTCGGACAAAGATCTAAAATTGGCCAATGTGCCGGTTTGGGCATGGTAGGACAAACTAGGCTTACGTTTTAATGTGAATTGTATCCAAATTATGTCGACTAACATAATTCGCGATAAAACGCAATCCAGTTCTATACTTGCGGAAAAAAGAAACTATGCATATGGAAACTGTTCAGTATGTTGTCAATAGTAAATACGTCAGAACAAACCTCCCCCGTGATGATCATGTGAACATCCCTTGGAAGTCCTGATGGGTGAATGCCTTTTTCGCACAGGTGGTTTCTCGTTTTCGGGGATGATTACGATTCCACTTCTTTGCGGGTGGAAATCTGGAGCGATAAATCTTTGCAACTTTATCACTGTCCGGTCAGTATTCTGACGCCAGATAATCAGAAAAGGTTTTCTTCACAAGAAAGTTTTATGAACACTCTGCCTAGACTTGGTGAAAATGACCGACTTCAGCCATCGGAATGACACTGTCTGAAAGGAACCATAACAATGCTGCTATCCGGTTTAGTGTCCACCGTAACACAATTCATAACATCTGGAGACGACTTCAGCAGTTTGGCAACACCAGAGACCGTCCTTGATCAGGACGTCCACGTGTGACGTCAACACGTCAGGACACGTACATCCGTGTTAGCCAACTCCGGAACCGCATGCAGACTGCGTCTTTGACTGCCAGAAGTATCCTTGGGTTGAGGAGAATCAGTGCGTGAACTGTTCGGAAACGACTGAGGGAGGTGAATGTCCGCCCACGACGTCTGATTACCCGGCGTATTCTACAACAATGTCATCGAGTGGCTCTTCGGGACTGGTGTATCGGTATATCCGCTTCACTCGGAGAGAATGGACCCGTATCCTATTCACAAGCTAGTCAAGATTCCATTTGGTCAGCAGTGAAGGACGTTCAAGAGTTTACCGTCGCACAGGAAAACGATACTTTGACTGCTGTGTTATTCAGTGACGTCAGTTTGGTGAAGGTAGTATTATTATGGGCCCAATCTGACAGGAATCCGCTGCCGAGATGAGATCCTACAGACTCGCGTTATCCCCTTCTTGCAACAACACGATGTCACCCTTCAGCAAGATAACGCTTCACCGTACGTTGCTCGCGTGTTGTGACGGATGTTTGGCAACGGAAAATATTGACGTGTTGCCGTGGCCTGATCTCTCGCCCATTGAACATGCCTAGGACGAATTGCAACGTCGCGTACGTAATCTTCCACAACGGCCCGTGACGTTGGGTGGGTTATCACGAACGTTGATATAGGGGTGGGATGAGATCCACCAATAGTTCTTCCGTCACCTTGTTCAATCCATGAGGCGTCGATGTCAGGCATGTATCGATGCCGACGGTGGACATACCAGGTATGGACTTTCAGACATCGTTTGTTCGTAACGCCATAACGACGCCTTTGTTAACGGTGTGACAATTTACCATTTGATCACGTTTGTTGGATTCTCATTAAACAGTCTGGAAACTATTTGGTACTGTATGTTCTCAACTTATATGGCCTATTTTACCGATGCGCAATTTCTTTTTTCCGCTACACTTAAAACTAGAAGTTCTGTCATGAAATGCACACAAATGGCACGTCGATCAGCGCGTTAATCTACGCGTTATGACCATAGTAAGGCTATCAAATTCTGTACATATGGCCTGTGCACAAGCAATGTTTCAGCCAATGGACCTCCGGGTAACCCGGAGGTCCATTGGCAGAAACGTTGCCTGTGTTTGCTATGAGTTACCAGGAGAACCTGCCGTGCTGTGGATGTCATTCGATATGGCAATTGCGCGTAATTCCTACCCGCAATTAAGCCTAGAAAAGCGCATAGTTCGTGACAGAACTTCTAGTTTTAACCGTAGCATATCTTAACTACGGCAAACATGTTGCCAATCAAACTCAACATTGCCCTACTCATTTCCAATAGCTTTAAAACATTTTTTTTATAGAATTCACCTGATTTCTCAATAGTTTAATCAGAGTCCGTATCGGATAACTTCTCCTCCAGAAAAAAAATGGCAGACGTGATTTATTTAACTATCGTTGATATTTACAGTTAAAACTAGAAGTCCTGTCACGAATAGTGCGCTTATCTAGGCTTAATTGCGCGTTGGAATTGCGCGCAATTGTCATATCAAATGGCATCCAAAACACGGCAGGTTCTCTTGGTTACTCATAGCAAACACATGCAATGTTTCTGCCAGTGGACCTCCGGGTTACCCGGAGGTCCATTGGCTGAAACATTGCTTGTGCACAGACCATACGTACAGAATTTGATAGCTTTACTTGGGCCTTAACGCGTTCATTAACGCGCATATCAACGTGCTATTTGTGCGCATTTCATGACAGGACTTCTAGTTTTAACTGTAATCATCCAATCAGGATAGATGATTCATTTCAACTTTAGAACGAACCAGGATGTGGATAATTCTCTGAGAATCACAAATGATAATTACATTTGCGCTCAATTAGCTAGGGCCGAGATACATCATGGAACAACAGGCGTCCCTACATTGATGGCGACATTTTCTACCAATGAGAGGTGAGCTCAAATACTCTTCAAAGTGAAACACTACAAAAGTAGGGGATGTGTCATTATCATATTAAAAGTAACCTCAGTTTGAGGTTTTTCGCAGTAAAATTAATTAACGGGCAAATTAATTAATCAGTTTTGGATCTTTGCTTCGCCTGATTGTGATATCAATTTAAGGTGCCATACAAGTATGGAAAATTTATTTACTTTGAAATTCACAAGTATGAAATTTCATAAATTTCCAATACATTAAAATGACAGCTGTGGCACATAGAATATGAAAAAATATATGTGTGAAGCCACTCTTTTGATTTTAGGGCGCGCTTTTCTAAAGAACAATTAGCCCTTGACCGTGAAAAGGGCTACATGCATCCGCCTTCTAATGTACGAATTATGCGAAACATGTTCGTGGGAAATACAGTAGGGCCGCCGTGGATGGGTCACTTTGAACAACCTCATGCTTTAATAATTAAAACTTTGCTGGGGATGAGTTTTATTACCTGATAAGCGCATACGTGGAAATCACTGCCCATGCATCGATTACGACCAGTCCACGGGGACTGTAATAATAATCTCATTTATAGTGATGCGGACCGGATCGGACCGCCCAGGGCGGTCCGGTCCAAAAATTAGAAGTCCGGTACGGTCCGGTACACGGGTGTGCGGTCCGGTTTTTTCTAACTGGACCGGTCCAAAGCGGTCCACTAAAGAGAAATCGATCAGAGTTAAATACCAGTTGTTCTGGTATATATACAGTCCGTTTATGGTTATTTAGATGATATCTCTCTCTCTCTCTCTCTCTCTCTCTCTCTCTCTCTCTCTCTCTCTCTCTCTCTCTCTCTCTCTCTCTCTCCAACCCTTGATGGGTGGCTTTACTACTATAGGGGTCGCATAATTGTACCCACAGCCGTCTCTTAAACCATCACACAAACATGGGAACCAGGCGTCACGTGTACAATAGATTATAAACAACCGAAAAAATTCAAATTTTGTTTCCCAAATCATAGCTGATGGTTCCTTATTGGAAGGAACTCGACGAGCTCGTTCCAATAAGGTGCAATGAGCTATGATTTTGAAACGAGCTACTTATGGTAGTAACGGTAGGTAAATATTCTACTAAAACTGTCTGGAAAGCGCGTATTGTATCGTCCTGGAAATAAGTTGTCACAGAATCGCGATAAAATTTGAACATTATTTGCCTTTCATTGATAACACTAGCATCGAGGCAGGGTGACAATGGATGTTTATAGGCTGGTGCACTTCCTCTATCCCCTCCCCCTTCCCTTGATGGGTGGTTTCTTACGGGTCGCATCATTGCACCTGTAACCGTCTCTTAACCCTTCACCTAACATGAAAACAGACGTGCACAATAAATTATATATAAATAAATATTTTCAATTTTTTTCTCAAAATCATAGCTTATGACCCATTATTGGAACGAGCTCGACGAGCTCGTTCCAATAAGGTGCCTTAAGCTATGATTTTTAACTCTTTCACTACTGGAGGCTTTGAATAGTTTGATCCATACATGTGTAGATCCAATGCTTGGGAAAGTCCATTTGCAGGAAAAAAGGGTGAGTACTTTAACATTTACGTCTGCCGCCATATGGCAGCAGACGTCAAATGTTAAAGTGCTCTCCCCTTTATGCAGATTAACTTTGCGGGCTAATTTGTCAAGAAGGGTGTACTCTGGGCCATGACGCCATGTGGCGTCACTGGTAGGGAAAGAGTTAAACGAGCACTGGCCGGTTATGGTCGTTACGTGAGGCAAATATTTGCGTATTGTATCGCCTCAGTCAATTGTAATGTACTATATTCCTTATCTTCTGTCCCTCAACAAAATGCATACCATCGAGGCACAGTAACAATGGAAGCCAATAGACTTGGCCTACCAGCTGAGAGAGAGAGAGAGAGAGAGAGAGAGAGAGAGAGAGAGAGAGAGAGAGAGAAAATTAATAATTATAACGATACCTTTTCAGATGTCACTTTATATTAGATTATTAATATTAAACATTTATAAGCAACTTTTATTGCTTATTTTTTCCAAACAATTACACGAGTATCTCTCAAGTGTATTTGGCATATGCTCGCACTGATGTTGAAAGTTAAAGGAAAACGTGCTGGCTCGTCAGCTTAAAATTAACAGATGTCCCATGTCACTGACGCAATGTTCACATAAGTTCAAATTGAAGGAAGTGCTCGTTATTGGTGGATAAGAACCGGGTTGAACCTTCCAAAGATTTAAACCGGTTCTTGCCCCTCATTAACGAGAACTTTTTGGCATCGCGCACAATTACAGACGGTAAGCATCCTTCTGTACTGAGGTAGGTGTGGCTTTGGAATGTTATCATGTAGAAAAGATAACTTGTACAATGATTCCGGACGCAGTCTATTTCTGATAGCTGTCAAAATGTCACCTGTTGTACTGAACAAACATTCGCTAGGAACGCTCGTTGCAACAACACAAAGATTTTTCTTTGCCAACCGAGCCAAATACGGAAGAGTGTGCCAATGAATCTTCCACCAGTCTAGAGGATTTGAGTTTATATCAGCTGTGGGCAAGGCATTATATCTTACAATTTCGGTAACAGCTATATCCCTGGTTGTTAATGAAGAAATATCAGAATGTTTTAACAATGTGCTCAAGTACAGGTCTCAACTCCAACAACCTAATTAGCATCATGTAAGTGGAATTCCACCTCGTGCTAACGTCTTGCATCAATTTGTGTTGTTTCATTCCACGTTCACGCTGAATGGGTTCTATTTTGTCATGCATTGGCTTACTCTTTCGGAATTGCTCTACCAATTTTCGACACCTGCATAATGCTTCCGTAATACCCCTGACACCCATACCATCATTTACAGCCAAGTTGAGTACATGCCCAACACACGGTACCCGTTTCACATCTAAAAACTCTCTGCAACACTTAATGTTGTTACTAGCATTGTCCGTGGTTGCTGCAACACACTTTTCCTTTGGAATTTCCCATTGGTCACAAAGTTCCACTATTTTCTCGGCCATCAATTTGGAAGAGTGTTCTCCCGGGAATTCCTTTGCTTTGCTCGTAAACTCTGAAGTTTCCAGTCAGGCGAAATATAATGAACTGTCAAACTTATGTACGAATTCATGTTTCGCGATGTCCAAATATCAAAGGTCTGACAGAAAAATTCCATTTCGTCAGCCAACTGTTTGAGAGTTCTTGACTTTGTTTCCTCAAACAACTTCTCTATTTCACTGTCCATCGACTCCCTTGACGGAACAATGAACCTTGGATTTAAGGCAAAGGAATAGGCCAGAAAACCTGGGTCGTTGACAACTGATATAGGCTGCAAATCGGAACATATCATCTCCGCAAGTTTGCGTTTGCAGTGCTGAAAGCGTTCATTGTCTTTTTTGTAATACTCATCCGATCCGAATTGGCCGACTGGCACTGGAATTCCATGAGTAACAGGATTTGCCTGTATTTCAATACATGTGTCCGCTGCAGCACTTGCACTCGACGACGCTTTAGTGGGGCCGCGTACGACAAAGGCGGACATTGTGCCAACCGTCCCGACAGCCTTGGCAGAAGCTTCTGGAAAATCAATGTACTGTTTGTATACATCCAAGTGGTGTCTCTTAAAGTGTTTCTTAAGATTTGTGAGACCTCCACCGCCTTTTTTTATTCCTTCCTCGCACACAGTACATCTGTACATGTCAATTTTGTCCTTCGGATTCGCGTACAAAAATCCATAAACTGGAGCTGCAAATTTTATTGGGTGCTGATCTTTCAAACTGCGCACTTTACGCTTCCGTTTCGGCATAGATGATTCCAGTTTGCTAAAATCAGTGTCATGTTGCTGATCATCCGTCGGTTGCTCCGATCCCAATGTAGTATCTGACATATTATCGTCCATTGTTCATTTATAATTTTATAGACTACTTAAATTTAAAATTCTAAACGTAAAACTTTGATCCAATGAATTGAAACTGGTATAAATTCACCACATTCACAAGACCAGTGTCACCAGTCGGAAGGAGGGTTCTAAATTCCCAATCCATCAATTTTGTTACCAGGAGCCAATCAGTAACATTACATCATGATTGACTGATTATGATGGTTATATATTCGAATCAGATGCTGCTTGGGCGTCACCACAACCTATCCACGGACGAAGCACGTGTCCTATACGCAATGCTTTGTAGTATCAAACACGTGTTCCGTTCATTGACGGCTTATTCTTCTGCTAACACTGTAACAGTACATCAATCGTGCCGACACTTTGATTTCAATGATTTGTTTTCCGATAAATAGAATGACCCAGTCAGACGAGTCAGTCCAAGTATTCTCTAGAAATCGACAACATCGCAGTTGCATGGATTTAAAAGGGCAGTGTCAAAGTGAATGCATTATAATATACAAATATGGGGTAAAATCACGCTGATATAATGCCAATCACACGAAAAAATGTCCATAAGGTTATAAAAACGAAGTTAACATAATCGAACCGCGAGTTGAAAAACGGTCCACGGACCGCCCTAGACCGGCAAAAGTCGGTCCGGTCCACCCGTGGACCGGTCCAACAGGGGCGGTCCGGTCCGGACCGCGGTCCAGGCCTGGACCGGGACCGGACCGGTTTTTTTCCGGTCCGGTACGCATCACTACTCATTTATTACTTTCCAAAGTGTGATTTACTGGGATCTCCGGGTTTGATTATAAACGATAACTTCACACAAGTGAATTATGCAATCAACAATTGAGTCATGTATCCGTGCGCGCAAACGAAGACGCTTTGCAGTGGGTGACTTCATTGTTTTGTTTTTTTTTTTTGTTTTGTTTGTTTTAATCCTTTACCTAATAAGAAAAGCAGAAAACACTTGAACAACAAATTCTTGAATAACTATTATTTTCATTTTTTTGTCTCAAAAAATAGATTATGACCCCTCATTGGAACGAGCTCGACGAGCTCGTTCCAATGAGGGGTCATAACCTATGTTTTAGAGACCAAAAATGAACAAATAATGAAAATTAATTGGCGATTTTTGAGAATAGCGCTGGCCGATTTTGGCCGTTACGTTAGGGAAATGGTTAAATGATATAATTATCGTTAATAATGAAAAGTAATAAACAGACTAATCGCTTAACTGGACTGGTTACGTGAAATAATTCATTCGAGGCGAGGGTCTATACTGAAAAAACAATCGTGCGAATTCGCGCACTCGCGTTTGTACAATGTCCCTCATCTCTCATGAATTATTTCACGTTACCAGTCCAGTCAAGCGATTACGCTCTATATATTGCAATTCGTGCACACAAGTGTGAATAAAACGCCATGAATTATAAGCTGTAGCATTCCAAGACTTCAAACTATGTAACTGGTAGGTTACAACATAATTCGACAAACTTCAAAGGCCGGTAATGCTTCTCACTGTCTTTTCGCTCATGCATTCCGAGAATCATTTGGTTGACTTATAAAGCTGAAGTTGCATTTCGTGTTTTATACCGAACTCAAATAAATTTGATTATTGCTGAGAAAAGTTAAAACAGAAAATTGGGTAATAATTTTGGAATTCATACTTTCTGTGCACGGTGTTCAAATGTTCGTTCACGTTTTTGTTGAAAACATTTTCCCAATGCCCGGACTCAATAAGAGCATGCTTCATTTAAAATGATAGCGAACAGTATACAGCGCACCTCCCATTTTCAAAATTGAAAGACTGGTGCAGCTCACATAGTTAACAGTAGGCATCAACGATTCCAGAAAGCCTGGTACTGAATTTGTAGCAGACCTGATAACGAAATAATATTGCATGAGAACAACTCGTGAACAAATATGCTTCAGATATCCCAGAACAAATGCTGGCATTCAAAACACTTCAAATTGCAGGGACAGGGATGCGTTGGGGGATCGACATTGTTTTGTTTTTTTCTTGGGGGGGAGGCAATTTACATGTGTTGTCTTCGAACAAGTCAAAGTCAACGAAGTCAAAATTCAGAGATATTCTTTGCCCTCTGGGCGACATTACCAGACCATTCGCCTTCGTGTTACAGACCATCACCATCAAAGAACTGCTCAGTTGGAGAATAACTTCGAAGCTATTGTGACACATTCTTGTTCCTAGAATTATGAAATCTATTTTTGTTAAAAACTGGGGCGTACCAGGAGTATCATATGACAATCATAAACTACCTGAAATGGATTTTTCCTTCAAGAAAACAGTGTTGGCATTCTCCACCATGCAGTCCTGTCGCTGCTTTTTGAATTCCAAGCTTTGTTCTTGGATACCTGTCCCCGAGATGTTCTCATGAAATATTATGAATATTATTTTATTATCACTTCTGGAACGAATATAGTGGTAGACTTTCAAGAACCTTTAATGCCCTTCATCAACTAGGCGCTGCACAGAGATATATTTTCGTGTTCTGTACACCACAATCGTCATTTCGATGGACAATTTGTGTATATTTATTGGCAATTTATGGAATTCAGACTCGGAATTTCAAAGTACACTGTTTCCACTTTCTTATGGCCGTAAGTAATGCAGGGCTAATATTTCATCTAAATTTGGGAGAATCCACTTGGATTCTCGCCAAATGGTTTCGAGAATCCATACCTGCTATGAGTTCCTCCATGGTTGAATCCCTGTTGTATACTGATAACACATGTTAACCTTTACATAACACAGCTTTTTAATTTTTAAAATATAAACTGAATTTGATAGTTTAAAAAAATAAACAATATTTTCCAATAAAACCTTATAAAAATGGATGTCATTGGAACCGGCTCATTGAGCAGGTTCCAATGACAGCCATATTTGTACGATTTTATTGACAGAATGTCAGATATTTCAGGTCACGATAGCATTGTACTGGTTAATTTGTTGCCGCTAAGTTAGATAAAGGATTAAACTGACTCAATTCTTTTCATGCGAATCCTTGCAGAGGTGCAGTGAGAATGTACTTTGTTTCTCGCTGGTTTTGTTACGCGAATCTTTGCGTGAATTGATTTTCGGATTCTCGTCAAAATATAAGCCCTGTAATGGGTATTTGGGAGCACGGTGGATCAGTGATTACGTCGGTGGACTTTAAACCGAAAGGTCCACGCTTCGATCCTCATCAAGGATAACTGTGTTGTGTCCTTGGGTAAGGCACTTAATCGTGATTGCCCACGTGGGGGCACGATGGTGTTGTGCACTTTATTACACGTCTGTTCTATGTAATCACCATCTGCAGCAACACTAAACCGTGTGCAAAATTAAAATCTATTCCGCACATATGTGCGGAACGGAAATCGTTGACAGACTATTTTTACATAGAAGTTATATTTCAACGGAATTTTCTACAAATAGTGCAACGCAATTACAATTTGAATGGGTCGCGATAGCTGAAAATGGTCCCCTGAGTTCCAACGTGTGCGTTGTGCCAGTAGGCACATATAACTCATTTGAACTCAGGGGAAGAAACAGTAACACAGATTCCCCTCGCAAATTTGGCTGGCGATAAAATGTGTTCTTTTTGTTGACAGTTGTCAAATGAATTGCAGAGTGTCGTAATAATTGGGTTTTATTTTATAGACGTGAAGGCGTGTAATAAACACAGAACGGCACGCGTGTGAATGGGTTAATCGAATGGCACATGTGCCATCGCGGGGGTTGAAACTCGAAGCCTGTGGCCTCTCGTTTTATCCTCCCGCGCTGGCACTCGTGCCATATCGATTAACCCATTCACGGGCGTGTGTCGTTCTGTGTATATGTCGTACTGCACGTCGATGGTGCACTTGCCTCCAACCATTTCTAACTCTACTTGTGTGTGCAGTCACTACGCAGTGGAGACTGGCAGTTGCTCGCCGCGGGTCGGTGGCTCTCTTCGGGTACTCCGGCTTCCTCCACCTGTAAAACTGTCTGACGCGAGGCGATCCGGGATGTCGAATGTGTCGTTGAACAACCCAAAATTAGCAATTTAGCTTTAAAAAGGTGACGTTATATTCGATGGCGTCAAATATCTAAACAAGTTTATAATTGTTTGTATTTTCAAACCTGCGAAGCATTGTTCATAACTACAGATGGACGCAAAAAGTGACAAATCATATCTCTTTTCATTTTTCGACGAGAACGAAAATAACCCATAACCTATTCTTAAGCGAACTGTTCATTACTTATAAAAAATGTGGTGAATTTAACAACTCGTTCTCTAAGTTCCAATGTGTTCTATGTGCCTACTGGCATATAGAACATATTGGAACTCAGGGGACGAACATTGTTTCGTTTTGTTACTTCACGGGCCAAGTGTTTATGCACATCTGTATGAAATAGGACCAATACAATCAACAAAATCCCCAGTGATATTTATTAATGTATTTATTGGTGTTTAAGGTCACATATTTATGCACAATGGCTAATCATGACCGTGACAGTTTTACGGGTGGGGGAAGCTGGAGTACCCGGAAAGAACCACCGAGCAACTGCGAGCAATTGTCAGCTCCCCAGCATACCAACTCCACACAAGCAGGGTTAGCATTGGTTGAAGACAAGTACACCATCGACGTGCAGTACGCCTTAGTACACAACGCCACCGCGCTCCCACGCGGGCAATGGAGATGAAGTGTGTTGTCCAAAGACACAACGCGGTTGCCGCAGGTGGGATTCGACAGAGGTCCTCTCGGCTTGCAGCCTGCACCTCTAGGTACTGACCCACCGCGCTCCCGATCCCCAATTATATTTGTTTTTTTACAGTGAAGATAATTTTCGACAATCGGTGAATCGGAGAAGTCACAATGAAATCAGGAGAGTTCAATATGAAATGAGATCAGCTGAGCTCATTGACAAACCTCGAACCGGAAAGAATTCGAGCATGTAGTATGTACAGGAAAATATCAAGCAAAACTCAAATGCAAGCAGAGTTGAAGCATAAAACGAACGTATTTGAAATTTTGTTCGTTTATTTCGGCCCCCAAATTCCCAGGTGTCAGGTAATTGAAAACCGGAAATCTCGTGACTTTTTTCAGTGATCGCCAAGCCAAAAATCGCTCTGAAGGTAGAGGCCACATAATTGATTGGATATCTCTTAACTGAATAACCCTGTTAATTGAATATAATTTCCCAACACAAAAAACATTTACCATACGTCCAGTACAAAATTGACCTGTTAATTAATTGAATATAGATTATAGAAGAAACTTCTGTTAATTGATTAAAAAATTCTGTACCCTGTCGAGAAATTACCCTGACTCTCCCCAGTTTTCCTCTGTTTGGAGACCTATTTGGCCTCAGTACGGGCATTTAATCTATTATATCTTGTTTGACAGAGCTCATGGAGCTCTGTCAAACAAGATATAATATAATAAATGCTAAGTTTATCTCTAGAATACAGGAAAGTGACACAATCCCTGTTAATTGAATATTCCTGTTAATTGAATAATTTTCATTGGCAAAGTGGTTATTCAATTAACAGGGTTCCACTGTATAGATAATACTGTTCTAGAACACATATTTCTGATGTGTTATATAGATCACCCCCACATCCCTGCAGCCCGCTTTGGGCTTCCTATAAAGAATATCAACTGTTTTTAGAAGATACCAGAGTTATCTCATTCTCAGCCCGTTTTCTCTCGTGCCTACCAGTTGCTCGTGAAAACTTATATTTCATTGCAGTCACTTGTGAGAGAATTCTGGTACACTCAAAATCAGTAGGTATCCTCTCTTTTGCCCCCTGTTTTCACGAAAAGCTTTTTTGAAGTGCTGCTCGAGACAGTATTCGTTGAGAAGATACATAGCCGCAGTGGACTGTGTGTAATCCACACAGTGCTATCCAAGCATGAGTTTACGAGGTAATACAAAGCATCATCAGGAAAATTCTTTTTACTGAAGCGACAGGTTGTACTCGATGCCTCATTTAATAAAAATTGTGATTAGGGCTGTCACGATTAATTGGTTAATCGATTGTCGATCGGCCACTCCAAAATCGATTAGTATTTTTCGTTGTCGAAGAATCGGTAAATTTTTCCTCGTTTTAGACGTTTAATACTTCTTAAAAAATTTGATGAAAAAAGTATTGTTTCTAAAGGTAAAAGGTCAAGAACGTCGACGTTAAACCCCCAAGAAGCGGTTAGAACCATTTGTCTTTTAGGTACATTCAAAGCTTTGATGATCTGAAGTTTTGAACCGTCAGTGTAATAATCAAGACCGGTCGGCAGTTGCGAACTTGCGAAGTTCGCAACTGACGACCGGTCTTGATTATGACACTGACGGTTAAAAGTTCAGAGCATCAAAGCTTTGAATGTACCCAAAAGAGGATCGTCTTCGTTGTTTACTTGAGGTAGGTCAACTGACTTTAACTTCATTTTTAACGACTTCAAAGAGTGGGACCGGGAGAGGAGGGGGGTATCTCGGTACGATTAATCGATTATTTGCGACGATCAATCAATTACTAAATTCAGAAATCGTGACAGCCTTAATTTTGATGATTACTTCTATTATTAGTATTTGGAAACATTGCGTTCAAGAGCACGTGGAAATATTGCCTAGCCATGAAAAGTGACCAGTCCACGGCGGCCGTACCGTATGCGTTATTTTCATACTTTCATGACAATGCCAGTTTGTCTTCTACTATTATTTCGTCTTTAGCTGGCATTCCTTGGGCCGCTATAGCTAATTTCTTGGGTATTAATACGCAATAAATGCCGTTAATTACATCTCTTTCCCATCAGCGCCCACCGGCTCGACACTCCATGTCACCGAACGAATTATGTTCCGTTCCGAATCTTCAGTTTCTGCTTTGTAAGTTCGGATACGGAGCGAGATATGCAGACCTCATGGTTTTCTAGCTTTCTCTTTCATCAAAATGAAAACGTTTAACCCGTTAAAACCGCTAGACCGAGTTTTAGGGCTAATGCATAATTTTTTCCCATTTGTGTCTTGTTATGAGAGGTCTATACACGGGGCATTGATGATAAAATAATAATTGTAGTCTGCAGCCAGGCGGCTGCAGACGGCAGTTATTATTTTATTCTCTCTGTATACTGATATTGGCCTGACCCATCTCCTTGTAAGTGTACACAAAGGCGATACCATTCCAAGAAACGATGATTTCAAAGGGTTAACGCTCTTTGTCAGGACTTTTCACACTTCAGTTATAATAACAAGTCGCTGACCAATGAGAGAGTGACGAAACATTCGCCGCATTGCGAGATGAAAACAACGAGTCGTCGATCGGGACTTATATCGACGACTCGTTGCTTCCTTACTGCAATGCGGCGAATGTTTCGTTACGAAATTATGTGAGAAAAGGCAAATTTGAATAAAATACATATCGCCAATGTTGTTAGGATATGATTCACGTAAATGGGTGTCGTTTAAACTCGGCACTGTATTTATCGTTTTGACGTTTTCTAAAACTATCATTTCGGGAAGTGTCATACCTTGTTTTTTTATTAAATTGATATTTGAATAGGAATATTGAGCAATTACGAGGCCAAACACCAATACTGGATTTTTTGCTTCACTTAATTTGTACTAGGTTTTAAAAAAATGTAAAAAGTAAATGCCGATGTGTCATGGACATTTGAAGTCAAACTCTCAACTCAATTGTTCATTTTCTATTCACGTTAAAATGTCAGTATATTTCTTGATTAAAGGGCAAGTACCTTGAATAATTCTCAGATTTAACCCTTTACCTAACATGAAAAGCAGACGACACTTGCAAAAAAAATTCTTGAATAACTAAGTTTTTTCATTTTTTGTCTCAAAAACATAGGTTATGACCCCTCGTTGGAACGAGCTCGACGAGCTCGTTCCAACGAGGGGTCATAACCTATGTTTTTGAGACAAAAAATGAAAATATTTTGAAAATTAATTGGCGATTTTTGAGAATAGCGCTGGCCGGTTTTGGCCGTTACGTTGGGTAAAGGGTTAATTAATCTACTACTTACAGTTATTTTGAAGTTACTAAAATGTCCCTTCCTATCAACGGTAATAATTGTAATACCATGACATTAGGGGCATAACTGTTCTCTGCGCGGCCCGCAAGAAAATATTAATTGCACTCTTATTGGCGCCCCTCGAATTCGTCTCGGGCCGCTACTAAGACATCGGGCTGTTGGTCATACCTGTTGAGCCGCTAATGAATCGTAATGCCCTTGAAAATCATATTATTAATATATTAGGGAACTACCACGCTACTGCTCCACGGCTGTCTCTCCGTCTACCTACAGTACGTGGAGAGTGGATTGCAACGAAATCACCCGGAGGTCCAGTGGCTGGAACTTTGCTTGTACGTGTTATGCTTTGCAACAAATTTGCAATTATTGCTTGGGCAGAATCTCCACTCTGCGGGTGATTTAGTGATAATACACTCTGCACGTACTGTAACTGCCCGCCTGGAAACAGGAGTGTGATGTTAAAGTACTGATCGATAAACTATTTAAGCGTTTTTGAAAAAGTGACACTTAGCTTCTATCTGTTTCCTGTTATTTGGACGTTTCCATCCATAATGTGTATAGATAAAAACACATATTCTGATGGTCAACAGTCTAAAAGATTTATTATAAAAATTACAGAAATAATGATTGAGTATATTTACATGGAGAGGAAGAATATATATTGTTCATAAACTATTATCGCTCTGCACTGTACAAGGTTAATATGTATAGTATTTTAGTGGTAGGGCTGTCGTGATTAATCGATTAATTGATTGTCGATCGGTCACGCTGAAATCGATTAGTATTTTTCGTTGTCGAAGAATCGGTAAATTTTACCCCGTTTTAATTAAAAGAAAAATTGATGAAAAAAATATTTTTTCTAAAGGTAAAAGGTCAAGAACGTCCACGTTAAACCTCAAGAAACTGTTAGAAGCATTTGTCTTTTAGATACATTCAAAGCTTTGATGTTCTGTACTTTTGAACCGTCAGTGTAATAATCAAGACCGGTCGGCAGTTGCGAACTTGCAAAGACCGGTGTGACAGGAATGATAGTCCGTAGAAACGTTAGTCCCTCTGGACTATTATTCCGCGGAATTATAGTCCTAGGTCTAACATTCATAGGAATAGTAGTCCGGCGGACTACTATTCCTAGGAATGTTAGACCTAGGACTATAATTCCGTGGAATAATAGTCCAGAGGGACTAATTGTCCTACGGACTATCATTCCTGTCACACCGGTCTTGGTTATTACACTGACGGTTCAAAAAGTTCAGAACATCAAAGCTTTGAATGTACCTGAACGAGGATCGTCTTCATTGTTTACTGGAGGTAGGTTAGCTGACTTGAATTCATTGTTAACAACTTCAAAGAGGGGGGGGGGGGGCATCTAGGTTCGATTAATCGATTATTTGCGACGATTAATCGATTCCTAAATTAAAAAATCGTGACAGCCCTATTTAATGGCACCAAAGACTGACATTGTGAAAAGTTTATATTCAACAGAAATAATCACACAAGTGAGGTATTCTCATATCACAGAACAAGGGCGAAGAAAAGTTGGGATTGAAAAATGGGGGTAGCTTTTTAGATACATACATATTTTGTGTTCCTGGTGTAACAAAGCAATATGAATATCATATATACATATATTGCAAAGTAAAGAGTACATATTGACCACAGAGTTAAGTATTCTGCCACCCACCACGCAAACCTACAGTCGAAACCATAAGTCCTGTCACTGTATTGTGCACAATTTTGAAGTAATAGCGCGCTGAGTAAGTACACTTAAATCTAGTCTTATAGTTATTCAGAACAAATTCCGAGAAGGTTATTCAAGAGTCCGCCCACGTGCTTTTTTTCAGAATATATTCCGGCCTCAGATGACCCTGGTTGTCTAAAGTGTCGTTAAACTAAAAAAATAAATAAATTCAGACTATACAGTACATGGAGAGTGTATTATCACTAAATCACCCGCAGAGTGGAGATTCCACCCAAGCAATAATTGCAAATTTGCTGCAAAGCACAACAAGCACAAACAAAGTTTCAGCCAATGGACCTCCGGGTTAAACCCGGAGGTCCATTGGCTGAAACATTGCTTGTGTTTTTAGTCGATATATACAAAATTTGAAAGTTATAGTTTGGGTGATAACTCCACTCCACGGGTGATTTAGTTACAATCCACTCTCCATGTACTGTATTTCGTGAAGGTTGTCTTACCTTGAATTGCATAATCCGTCAAGTTGATGCAGGAAGCAAATTTGCAGACAAAAGTTGGTATTTCTTATATTTTTGTGCAAATTTCAGGACTCATGCACTTACTCACACACCTAATGAAGCATATTTTTCGTATGAAATGTGTGACACCCTCCCCGGTGTATCAATTCAGATCAAAACTAACTGTTTAAATGCACACCTCGTTAGGCCTTCAAAGCTGCTGAAAGGGCAGATCATAGTCAACAGTAACATTATACAGGGTATGAGCAAAATTGCTTGGAAACACGTACTGTTGAAACTAGAAGTCCCACGACTGTATTGTGCTCTATTTTAAAGGGACAGCCCCCGAGTAAGTGTACCTTTGTTCCTGTCAAACAGCTGTGTTGGCGAAACTCAGTTAACTGTTGGAAAACAGCGTGAACAATTCTGTACAATTGGATACTAGAAAATGGAGATTATTATCATCCCCGACGTGTCTGGAGGTGGGATGGGGAAATCTCACCCTAGGGCAAGATATTTGAACCAGACCCGAGGCTTGCCGAGGCTCTGGTTCAAATATCTTGCCCCCTTCGTAAAAGAAATAAATAAATCTTGTATTTCTTTTACGAAGGCTCGTGCCCCGAGATTTCCCCATTCCCACCTTCGGACTCATCGAGGATGATTTTTCTCCCCCCCCCCCCACACGTAGATTACGTCATTATAGATAATTGGTGGTCACGTGCTGACATACCCAATTTATGAAGTCGTAGTCCTTTCGAAAAACGAACAATTTCATCGGAAAGATCGTACAAAAATTAGGTATATACCGTAGGTATATACTAAAGAATTGATTTGTAACACTGTCC
Organism: Pictodentalium vernedei; assembly: GCA_031216915.1. Lineage (NCBI taxonomy): Eukaryota > Metazoa > Mollusca > Scaphopoda > Dentaliida > Dentaliidae > Pictodentalium > Pictodentalium vernedei. Next base: position 89,266,096 of record CM062297.1, on the reverse strand, counting down.
GTTAAGGGGTTAATGAATTTGCGCGTGTCGAACTCTGAGGTAAAGGGCATTGCGAGATTATTGATCGATCGATAAATTCGCGCAGTGATATTATTAATTCCGCAGAGAAACATGGGGTTGAAACAAATCAACATTGTTGATTTTGAATGGCACGTAGATTACATGCGGGAAATCGTGAAGCCATTTTTGTTTATTTACAATTGGGACACGCGTGTGTTTCACGTATAGTGGGGGAGGGTCGTGGATTACTACCATTACTAACCTCTATTGGGACACATGTACATGTAATGCCGTAAACAGATATTTAAATTTCATATACACAATGAAGAGAGTGCATTACTATTTAATCGCAGCGCCATATATCGTCCATTCGAACAGTATTTATAATTGCTCACAACCGCACTAGAACCACTTGCAAACTTCCATCTCTTGGACCACCGGGTGCCACCCGTGGATTCATATCATGAAAGTTGGCAAGTGCTTCTTGTGTTTTGTTCACGAAAATTGTAAATAATTACTAAGTGAAAAATCTATCCTACAGCTATTTAGTAGTAATCTACCCTCCACATACAGTAGCCTCAATATTTTCTGTCCGTTTGATCGATTCAGTTCATGATTTCACTCCCGACCTCGCTAACAGCCCATTATATTTTGCATTGCATGGCGCAAACGCTGTTGTGTATTTCAGAGTACTTCAGTCTTCTGCAGTAAAGGTATCGCGGAACTAAATATTGAAATTAGAGTGAACCGCCTTAAAATGTTGCACTCGGAAATGACGCAATCTCTAAAAATAAACAGCCTTGGGAAATAAAAGTTTGAAACATTCTATTGACATCTTGCATTATTGTTGAATATTCCTGATAAAAAAGAGGGTGATTTGATGACTTTTGGACCTAAAAAATACAATTTACTTTTTGTGTGTTTTTGTAGGGAATTCCCTGAAAAATATGTGCACGTGACCGGTACTTCCCTTTGTGTCAGTTTTTCTCTCTTATTTGTTGCATGACCCCCTGTTTTCAGATCAGAAAAAGTTGTCTGAAGGGCTATACTTGACAGAGATATTTGAATGCCAAAATTAAAGTGATGCGATCATATTTTTTTCCACCTGAACGTTATAATGATCGCCTATGGGAAAATATTTAGTTCTGTGATACCTATAGGGTGCGTTAACTTATGACAACTATTTTATGCGCTAATTGTGACAGAACTCCTGGTTTCAACTGAAAAACTCCCTGTGAAGATATAGCAAAACTAGAATATCTCTGATATATCTGTAATGATCGAACCTCAGGAAATTCTGAAGCTCACACACTCGCTCAATACTATTATCAATGTGCCACGAGGTAGCCTATCGTCCTGTATGCAGCCATACATAAATCTTTTATTTCTTTTACGAAGGCTCATGTCACACACGGGCAAATGTTAACAATAATAAACCCATGTACCATTCGAGCGCACTGGATGCATGGAGGTGTTCCCATGCTTAGAGGCTCGGACGGAAAGGGGCAGCGCGTGCCTTTGTCGGCAGAAGAGCCCTTGTGGAAAAGACTTTATTCTCCGATAACTGTAACCGTGAAACTCTCTCGGGTATTCGCTTTTAACCCGTCACCTAACACGAAAGTCAGGCGACACATGAAAATAAAATTCACGAATATCTAACTTTTTGCGGAAAAATATAGCTTATGACCCCTCATTGGAACGAGCTCGATGAGCTCCTTCTAATGAGGGGTGATAATGTATGTTTTTTAGACACAAAAATTAAAAAATAATGAAAATTGAATGGTGATTTTTGTAAACAGAGCTGGTCGGTTTTGGCCGTTACGTTGGGTAAAGGGTTAACATATTTTATGTGTGCCACAATAATGGGAGGGGGTGGCGGTATAATGACAGAGTTTGGTCGATTATTTATTTATTTATTTATTGGTGTTTAAGGTCACATACTTATGCACAATGGCTAATCGTGACCGTGACAGTTTTACGGGTGGAGGAAGCCGGAGTACCCGGAGAGAACCACCGAGCAACGACGAGCAGCTGTCAGCTCTCCAACATCGTAACTCTGAACTCTGCACCGCAGCACAGGCAGGGTTAGATTGGTTGAAGACATGCGCACCATCGACGTGCAGTACGCCTCAGTACACAGCGTCATCGTGCCCCCATGGAGGCAATCGGGGTGAAGTGTCTTGCCCAAGGATACAACGCGGTTGCGGCAGGTGGGATTCGAACCGAGGACCTCTCGGCTTGCAGCCTGCACCTCTACTAACTGAGCCACCGCGCCCCCGTTTGGTCGATAATCCTCAAACAAGAAAAGTTGAACAATTGGCGGAAGGGGGGGGGGGGGGGGGGGGTCTGAAACTTTATATGGTTTCTTGGGTAGCCCAAGGTGCCATCTGCGATGTTAGAGCATTGTTGATGTATTCTGTTTCATCCTACATGTATAAAGAATCATATGGAGTGTCACATTACAATTTCTGATACTTCGTAAACTCCAGGTTTTAACACATACCCACAGGCGAGTGAAACAATAGGTATGAAGTGAAGGTTATCTGATCATATATACTTTAGTTTAGCTAATCGTTTATACCTATACTCGCTAATTGAGAGGGCCTCCTCCTCAGCATTAGTTTCCAGTCCTGTTTTACTAGTAAAGCAAAATTTGTTTATCGCAGTCAGCAAGCACTGCTTTATTTTCCGGGGTTCCCAGGGTGTGATAATGGTGAATTACGAATAAATGATTTCCGAACTTTGTATCACACTTAAAGTATGACATAAAAATTCAGAATGCTACATTAGTGAAATAACCAGTTTGTGCATCATTTCATAAACAACGGCTATTTTCCTTCTCTCGGGTGATATAGAAATTTATTATATTCTGACTAATGAGGACACAGATATGAGAAAGTTTCTCGGAGGAAGAGTACACCACGAAAAATGTTTCTATGGCAATATCACTGCGCGTTTTCGGCGAATGGGTGTTAAAATTAAACTAAAAATATGTTTTTTATTATAATTAAAACATTGCATCGCATATATAGAGGATTTGAAACGAGTGATGTTTGGATACAAGATTTTTTGAAACGAGTTTGATGAATTTGATTCACAACGAGCCTTTAGGCGAGTTGTGAATTGAATTCATCAAACCAGTTTCAAAAAATCTTATATCCAAACATCACGAGTTAAAGATGTTGTATATCACATGAATTTTCGAATGTCTTTTACACTTTTTATTTAATTCATTGTCGTTAATTTTTCCCAAAACAACCGACAATCAGTTCGTTGGCTCAGACGCTCCACACCATGACGTCATGAATGCGCTTTACTTGCTCCATTTGTCGTTCGTAATTGACATCATGTGAACTACGCACAAGAATGCTGCTATGGGACCATGCGCCGATTAGACACTAGTTGATAATCAGGAAATAGGACATGGGTTGTTACGTCGAAATTAACAACGTTCCATGTGATATAGTTTATAATTTGTGCTTACCGCCACATCATCAGCTAAGGCTATATCGTGGCGAGAAAGCGGTAGAAAGTACACACGTCAGTTATGAAGTAAAAAAAGACTGAATGAAAATATGAAACAATTGTCAAAGCGAGGAGTAGTTTGAACAGTTATGAGTGATGATAAACGAAAGGTGAATACCTTGTAAATCAATCTGTTGAGTTTGAGTTTTGATGAGTACATATTTAACCCTTTACCCAACGCAGACGATATGAAAATTTATTATTTCAAATATGTTTTGAAATTTTTCAAAAAATTTCAACAAAACCATATCATGTGACCCCCTCGTTGGAACGAGCTCGACGCGTTCGTTCCAACGAGGGGTCACATGATGTGATTTTGTTAAATTTTTTTGAAAAATAATATTTTTTCAACTGCTGAATTTGCATATTACGCGGATAAAGGGTAAAAAGAATAAAAACAGTTTTACAATTCATTAGAAAGATTACTTTAATAAATGAGAGAATTTTGTGCAGACTCGTATGATAAAAGAGATCCCTTGGATCACATATAATAAAATTAATACATACTGTTTTTTGAGTTGATATCAGAATTATCATATCGCTCAGTCGCTCGTGAAAACATATTTCCTTATCGTCATTCGCGAGATAAAACTGGTACCCACTAAAAACAGTAGATGTCTTCTAAACATAGTTTTTCCTCAAGATTCAGAAATCTGACTATTCGCAATTTATTAAAGTTCAGTATATTAGCACTTTCCAGTAAAATTCAGCAACACAACTATATAAAAAAAATCCACCCCTCAAAACACCCCTCCCCACAACATATCTAGCACTTAGAACTGGGTGGTTTCGGGAGGGGAGGGGGTGTTCCAGATCGGTTCCTGCTTTTTGTGAAAACCGGAAAAACGAATCGACAAAATCTGCCAGAACGGTTTTAATGTGTTTGTGCATTATTTAGTATTTATTTATTGGTGTGTAAGGTCACATACTTATGCACAATGGCTAATAGTGACCGTGACAGTTTTACGGTTGGAGGAAGCCGTAGTACCTGGAGAGAACCACCGAGCATCGACGAACAACAGTCAGCTCCTCAATATTCTAACTCTGTTGAAGCTCCGCTCAAGCAGGATTACAGCGGCTGAAGACATGTGCACCATCGACGTGCAGTACGCTTTAGTACACGGCGTCATAGTGCCCCCATGTAGGCAACCGGGATAAAGTGCCTTGCCCAAGGACACAACGCGGGTCGTCCCGGACGGGGATCGACCTCGGGACTTCTAGCATAGAAGTCCAACAGTCTACCACTGAACGACTGCTCTCCCGGTGTTTGTACTTAAACTGATCGAACTATCTTACTATGGGGACTGGACTTGTGGCCCCTATAAACTGTCCTGTCCTGTCCATTTCGTCACTTATCCTATACGGAAAAGGGTCGAATACGTCGTGTTCTCCTTGTCACATTTCCTCGCTCATCGACTCGTCCACCAGTTCTGATAATAGGGTTAAAAACGTGACAAATTAGAATACAACGGAGATTAGATAAACATAGTTCGTTTATTACTCATTTTTGTTTGTTTTCTGACTGAATATGCTTAGCAACTGCCCCCCCCCCCCCCCCCCCCCCCCCCATAGAACCTTTAAGAATGAACAACGGAGAGTTTGGCTTACCCCAGTGGAGATACTTATGGACATTATTTCTGGTGAGCCATTCCGTACAAACTATTCTGCATTTTTTCCAAGTTAAAGAGCCTGAAGTGTTATGTACCACATATATAGAAAAATGAAACGAAACCAAGTTTTTTCTGGAAACCGATCCAAATCCGAATCCTTGTCTGAAAATCCACCTCCCCACACCCAGCTCTACTGACACTCAACCAGTCAATTCAGTACATATTGTTTGTCACAACTTTGATTACTCACATGTATACTTGAGTTTCTCATGTTCATGTCAATTTCTGTTGCCATAGCATAGACAATTTGATATTATACAATTGTGGACTTTTGTGGTAGTGAATATGATGTGATATGAGCATATAAAACTTCTATTGACCTCGGCTATCGCCTCGGCAAAATATATGTTTTTTAAGTTCATATCACATCATATTTACCACCAAAAAAAGTCCATAACTATTTTATAAAATATATCATCCTAAAAAAACAATCTTCCATTTATCAATTAAATGTTTAATTATATTAACAAGAAATACATTTATTTAACAATAAAATAGTTATCATCTGCAGGCTAATATAAAAATAAACAATGTTATAGAGATAACGAGGATTGAAATAGAACTAAAGAGGGGATTTCCAAAAGCTATATTCAGAAAGTTGATATTCACTGGAAAGCCGCTATACATAGATTTTTGACTACCAGTCACGTGTATAAGACCCAACCATCAGAAATGTGCTTATTTAAAAACTACATAATAATGCTTGTGGTAGGCGGGAATTATTTTGATCAGTTAAAATGGATTTCGTCAACAATAAACACATACAATCAGTGAGTTATATACAAAGTGTATACATGATAAATAGATTACTACCAGAGATGCTGCGAAGGGGGTAGTGACTCATCCACCGAAAGTTCAAAAGTTTGAAATTTTGAGACTCCACTGGCAAAAGGCTAGAAATACTACAAGTTGGTGCTATTTGTTCCGCCAAATATGAAGGAGCAGTCGGAATAACAGTCTTCCGAGGCTATCAGTCGAGCAATATTTGGCCATAAAGGAGGGGCTCATGTATAGTATCAACCTCTGAAGCCACCAGTAAAATTATGTAGGGAATTCAGCGCTATTATGGCTTGGAACCAGTCTAGCCTTAAAACTGACCATCGATTACGTTAGTATAGCGGTCGAGGTATAAGGGCATTTACCAACCAGCTTGGTTGGTCCAGATCTCAGTCTCGTGGTAAATCGGCCGATTTGTGTGCTAGAGGTCGACGGTTCGAGCCTCGCTCCCGCACTTCCCTCTCGATCTGTTACATTAATGTCGAGACCAGCCCTCAGCAGTTGGTGGCATTGTGGACGCTGTTGTGAAGCATGGTGGAGTTTCGGCCGATCTGGGCCGAGATTCATAGTGGGTAAATCTCAAAGAACGTGAGAGTAGTATATCGGTCGAGGTATAATGGCAGTTTACCAACCAACCTGGTTGGTAAGGATCTCCTGTTCTCGTGGTAAATCGGTCGCTTTGTGTGCTAGAAGTCAATGGTTCGAGCCTCGGCTCCCGAACTTCTCTCTCGATCAGTTACATTTATATTCAATCGTCGAGAATATTTCAGTTAGTCGGAAAAGCGAACCTACGGTTCGCTTCTCCAACCAACTGAAATACTTCATATGATTTAATTTAATAAAACCACATACATTCATTGTCTTTGATTCAACGCAATAAATGTTTCCCAATTGAAAATTGTTTTGATCGAATCTATAATGAGTTTACCAACACCATTAGACACTCTTTCTAACTAAATGATTACGAATGAAGACTCATCTCAGCTGTAGTCTTATGATTGAGTCGTGTAGTGCCAATAGTTTTGTTAGATTTGTTTGGTTTTCAAGGTAAATTAAATAGCCTTCATATTGATTGGAATATCTGTAAATGGGACACGAGAGAATATCCGTATATCTTGTGAGAGAATGATAGATTGGTGATGTGTGCGCACCGCCGCAGCAGTAGCCAAATCCTTGGAGAATTTGCCTGAAAGGACAGACGTTAGGTATGGTGTGTTAAAATATTTTTTTATCCAGCGAATATGTTTGATTATTCAACTCACGAGCCTTGGTGAGTATGGATTAAATAATAAATCTACGGGTCTGTTTAGTCTATGTTCAATCAACGTCCCTGTGGATGTGAAAAAATAGAAACGTACAGTTAAAACTAGAAGGCATGACAAGAAATGCGCATAAATAGCACGTCGATCTGCGCGTTAATCTACGCGCCATGACCACAGTAAGGCTATCAAATTCTGTACATATGGCCTGTGCACATGCAATGTTTCAGCCAATAAACCTCCAGGTAACCCGGAGGTCCATTGACAAAAATATTGCCTGTGTTTGCCATGAGTAACCAGGAGAACCTGCCCTGCTTTGGATGTCATTCGATATGGCAATTGCGCGCAATTCGTGACAGGACTTCTAGTTTTAACTGTATATAGCAAAATAAATTCAGCTCTAGAAAATTGCGTCGAGAAAAAAACTCTTTTACAGCCTCGAATTTTTCTAATACAAATCCAATTTCGAACAAGTTTTATAGATGCGGCACGTTTGTTCCCCAGTCAAGCCCACGCCAAGACACCAGTCAACCATCTTAGTCGAACGAGAATCGAAACTGTTTTATCCATTGATATTAACTATTACTAACGACTGGAAATCAATGGTCCCATGGGATAAGTAAGTTAAAAAACATCAACAAAAGTTAGTTATTTCTTTTTCTAGACTCAGAAATGATAATACTTTAGTAGAAATCCATTTCGATTCAAAGTGGGTTTGAGTGAAATCCTATTCGTAATGCCTTGTATTACTCGCAAGATAACAACCATACTTAAATCGAACTTGTCATCTTTTTCTAATTCTTGCTCAAACTCATCACATGTGAGTGAAGGTATTTGTCTGTTTCTCAGCATCAGTGAAGGCGACATTATCCACGGAGTTTTTGCCCGATTTTAATTCAGCGTCTCGAAACGATCCGTATCTGGGGTCCAGGGCACGGTGTTCATCCAGTGCCGGTCCCCAGTCGTCTGTGTGATGTGCTGCTCTCTTTATAGCTCCCCATAGACTCTGTAAAGAAACAAAGGCCATAAAACTAGAAATCAAAATGTCATCGATGTGCTCTTCGCCGACCCTTAGTTGCTAATTTGGAAGCAGACCACTTGGTCCTTAGTTTAGTTTTAAAGTACTTTGTCATCAGCAATGCAAATAGTATCGGAGAACTTCTAAAATAACGCACGTAATCCCCTTTCTTGTACAAGAAAACATCTGGTATAAAAATTCAATTAGGGCTAAAAAAAACAAGTTAAAAATCTGTTTCTCATGCCCTCCACAAGCTATCTTTTCACAACCAATGCAAATTTAAAAAAAAATAGAAATTAAATGGTTTATGATTTTACTTTATATATACTTTTAAATAAAATTGATAAATTTGTGCCCTGGGTGCAACAGGGCTTTGCAATGCTTTGGCATTGCAAAGCCTCCTTGCATTCAGGGGTCGAAATACACCAGCACCCATGCTATTCTGTAGATTATGAAACCCAAAACATAAAACAAACCAAGAGCATGAGCGTTTGATGGCAAAGATATAATTACAAAAATAAACAAGAGGGATGTTACATCCCAACGCTCACCTGCATTCACGCTTGATAATGTCGTTCCAGTGTAACATGCCTAATATTTAGTTAATATAAATCATTAACTAGGCATCAAATGATTAATGTGGTTTATGTGATGGCTTTGGAAAGTCTATATTTCTGCATTTATTATATATCAATTCAACATAGAATCATTGGATATAAAAGCATTTTTTTTTTAGAAATGTTTATGATTAAGAATATGAATCGTGAGGCCAGATATTAAATCATAAATAAGAATTAGGAAAGGCTTTCATAAATCACTGAAATTGTAATTGAAGTACATTCATTGGTTAAAGAGGAGTTGCAGAAAAACATTCGTTCAAGAAAGTGACTATAAGTCCCAACAAAAATACATCACATCAACAACTAAAATAAGCCTTAATGTTACTAGTAACAAGTATGAGAAAGTATTAAATCAAAAAAAAAAGTTAAAACAATTTTTTTTTAAAGAAAGTGAATATAAGTCCCCAAAATCCCCCTCAAATTCCTCAAATATGCATGTAATAAGGGCGCAACGTTACCGCAATGTACTTCAGTAACCCATGCGTACAATATCAATTGCCTGGAAAGACACAAAGAAACAGAATTCACCTTAACACCTCACCTTAACACAAACTTTTAGAACTTAAAATTGAGTAAGTCAGACAAAAACGTGAACATTGTGACTGAAAAAAAGAAAAGAAATCAGTTAAATTTCTGCATACAGTGGGGTTAATACCTACAGTTGTTATTGAAATGAGAAAATAAACAGTAATGAGAGGTGAAGGCACCACAATCTGCACAAAAGCTGACTTTAACGCAAATTCTTACAAAACCCAAACGCTAATTCTTACAACAAGTTTTCGCAGAAAATCAGCCTCAAATTCCTCAAATATGCATGTAATGAGGGTTAAATATTACTGCAATGGAGTTCAGTAACCCAAGCGTAGAATATTAATCGCCTGGAAAGAAATATAGAAACACAACTCACCTAAACACAAAGTTTACAAAGTTTTACAACTTAAAATTTACTAAGTCCGAGAAAAACATGAAAATTTTGACTGAAAAAAAGAAAATTTCCGTTAAATTTCTGCATACAGTAGGGTTAATACCTACAGTTGTTATTGAAGTATGAAAATCAACAGTAATGAGAAGTTAAAGCAGCACAATCTGCACAAAAGCTGACTTTAACGCAAATTCTTACAACACCTAAACGCAAATTCTTACAACAACTTTTGGCAGAAAATTTTAGGTGAAATTTGGAAAAAAGTCGTAGTATCAGGGTTAAATACTGTTCTGATAGCCCCCTACAACCTACATATGCAATATCAAAGGCCTGAGCCCACTGATCTTTGAGAACTCACCTTAACACCTCACCTTAACACAAACTTTTAGAACTTAAAATTTACTAAGTCCGAGAAAAATATGAAAATTTTGACTGAAAAAAAAGAAAATTTCCGTTAAATTTCTGCATACAGTCGGGTTAATACCTACAGTTGTTATTGAAATATGAAAATCAACAGTAATGAGAAGTTAAAGCACCACAATCTGCACAAAAGCTGACTTTAACGCAAATTCTTACAACACCTAAACGCTAATTGTTACAACAAGTTTTGTCAGAAAATCAGCCTCAAATTCCTCAAATATGCATGTAATGAGGGTTAAATTTTGCTGCAATGGAGTTCAGTAACCCAAGTGTAGAATATTAATCGCCTGGAAAGACACATAGAAACACAACTCACTTAAACACAAAGTTTACAAAGTTTTACAACTTAAAATTTACTAAGTCCGAGAAAAACATGAAAATTTTGACTGAAAAAAAAGAAAATTTCCGTTAAATTTCTGCATACAGTAGGGTTAATACCTACAGTTGTTATTGAAATATGAAAATCAACAGTAATGAGAAGTTAAAGCAGCACAATCTGCACAAAAGCTGACTTTAACACAAATTCTTACAACACCTAAACGCAAATTCTTACAACAACTTTTGGCAGAAACGTTTAGGGGAAATTTGGAAAAAAGTCGTAGTATCAGGGTTAAATACTGTTCTGATAGTCCCCACATATGCAATATCAAAGGCCTGAGCCCACTGATGTTTGAGAAATTAACCTTAACATTAAATCTTACAATATTGGACACGCCAGATGCCGACGCCGACGCCGACGCCGACACCCGAGGTTATGACAATAGCTCACCACATCTTACAGATGTAGGTGAGCTAAAAATCAAATAAAAAGCTGCCCGTCCACATGCAATTTTATAAACAAAATGGGATGAGTAACTGAAGATTTACTTCGTAGGGCCTTATATACTGAAAATGAAAAGAATGAAGAGTGAACAATTTGTAGTGAACTTTAGTAGCAGGTTATCGTCAGCAATTTGTTCAGGTCAGAACGATCAGAAGATAGTGAAATATATTTAGTTTTGTTCCACAACAACTCATAACAATTTGCCGATACGTAGCACGTCAGGTACGATGATGGACTCGTTTCACAAAAAAAATATTATTTATTGATTGGAGTTTAAGATCACATATTTCTGCACAATCGTTAATCGTGTCCTCACTTTCTCCATCGTTTTGACAGGACTGTTGCCAATGCAATGGGCCTGAAGTGCGGTGGCTCAGTGCTTACGGCAATGAACTTCAAACTGAGAGGGTTCGATTCCTGCCAGAGGTAACTGCGTTGTGTCCTTGGACATGGCTCTTAATCACGATGGCCCACGTGGGGAGCGGTGGCGCTGTGTACTAAGACGTGTGGAGTCAGTACGTTGGGAAGTCAGACAGTTGCTCGTCGTTGTTCGGTGGTTCTCTCCGTGTACTCCACCCTCCTCTACCCGTAAAACTGTCCTACATAAGGTGACCCTGGTTGTCGAAACTCCAATAAATAAATAAATAAATAAATAAATAAATAAATAAATAAATAAATAAATAAATAAATGCAATGGGCCTATAGTTATCAATATCAGATATATTTCTAACTTTATTTTTATTTTTAATTAAGGGAGTCAAGACAACATCTGCCAAAACACTTGGGATATGACCATGTTTGATAATAGCATTGACGAGTGTTACCAAGATGGGTATCAGGCACGGGCTACGAAATTAGAGGTGTTCTTCAAACCTTTAGATCAGTCTAATTTGGGCACAACTGTAAATATGGATGTTGCCTGAATGGTTGGAGAAAAAACACCGGTATTTTCTTCTTCTTGGCGTCTGTTTTAAGTTTTAGGTCCTCCGTCTTAAAATGCTAGTTTACATCCCCTTGTTATAGGTCTTCACCATCATCACTGGTTTCCGCCCACCACCCTTTGACATAAGTTTACTCGACTAACTCGAGAAGGCTACTTAATTTCCCAGTGTCGAGCCAAAGGTCTATTTGAATGTAAATTACGCATGGTGTTCACTGAGAAATGCCACAAACATGAATACAATGGATTAAAGCGCATGATCACATGGAATTTATTTGTTGCATTGTTTGATTCGAAGGTAAGCTCTGAACTATATTGCAAGCATCAAGGAAACCTGGCCAAAATATATTGCCGAAACACTGCAAAACGTTAGAAAGAGTTTCAAACTCCGCATAATTTGGGCGCGATTGTCTTTTGGCTTTTGGGCATAGAGTTTACTGTCATTAGATGGGAAGAATTTAAGTCCTGGGAGTTCTACACTATGGGAGTCAGGTCCACATGACTAACTTTTGTCGACGCTTTGAATACAGCTATGAATTTCACTTTCAAATACGTATAAATGTTTAACTTTACACGACAATATATCTGCTGATTAGGAATAGTCTTGAGAACTGGAGGGCATGGAATTCAAAATTCCCTTAACCATTTGCGACCTTAATTAACCTGAAGTTCAAACGTCACTGGGAATTCTGTTTCTTCAACGTTTTTCACAATGCGACGCCACATATCGGAAGGTACAAATAATAAGATAGTTTTCACATTAGTGATTATCTGCTTGATGTCTAGATTATTTTTGGTGGTCTGAATTTGTCATTCAAAACTTGTTTTATTACAAATTAATGGAGTTTGCCCACAGAAGCTCTCCAATAATTTGTAATAAAACAAATTTATATAAACAAAATATATTTTGTGTTTCCCTGAATATGAAATATAAGCAAGGAAAGTGTTGGCTTTTGCTCTGGTATCCTCATTGTTTTTAAAGCCCTGATAGTGGCTTCTAGCACTCAGTCAGTTAAGAAGCCTTGATAGCAGGATTATGTTAGTATTTTAAGATATAACATTTGGCTCAACGGCTACCACTGAGCACTATTCGGGAGAAAATAGGAATTTGAGGTCAAAATAATAAAAAAACAAATGACCACAGCGTATCAATGTGCCGTTTGATTTCGTATGTAATAACACATAATAAAGTATCAGAGGGTTAAATTAGACAAAAGATTTCGTACGTAATAACACGTATAAGAATAATGATACAAACTTTACAACTTGTTGTTTGGTTAATTAAAATTTTGCTGCTCATGATTTGTATTACCTGGTAGTCGCAGGCGGTTCATCCCCACTAGACCAATTCCCTGTAGACCAACTCCCACGAGGCCAATTCACAAAAGACCAACTCCCCTTAGACCAACTGATGTGCTCTACTTTAAAAATGATTCTATATCAATAATTTGATATATTTATAAATATTTATAAATGCATTTAATGTTATTGATATTCAAGTCTGAAAATAAGCAGTCTGTCATTTGCAGAATGAGGTCCCCAGAGGAGGAATTTGCTGATGCTATCCCATACAGTGGGCCAGTCTATCCTCTGGGTACCTCCTTCTGATTATTTTTGAGACCTTGATTCAGGTTGAGGTTCCCAGAGGGTAAATTTAGTGATGCAGGATTGCTGTGCAGGGTAGCATCACCACATTCACCCTCTGGGGACCTCATTTTTCAGATGACAGTCTGCTCATTTTCTGGCTTGTCGATATTTTATAGATGTTGGGCAGATTTTTTATAAATAATTGTTTTCCTAATTATCCTAAATCAGCCCTTAATCAGAAACACTATGTAGTTGGTCTAAGGGGAATTGGTCTAGTGGGAAGACACCGTCGCAGGCGTACACATCACAGTATACACACGGATGTCGACCAGTCCACGGCGTGCACCGTCCCTCATGTTACCGGATACTATTGGTAAGAAGTCTACGACCCTCAAGACATCATTGGTCAGTAGTATGCTAGAGTATCGACGACCAATATATGGATGACCTCATCAGAGCATCTCATGTGACGTCTGGCCGCAGTGTATTATGGGTGTATTGACATGGTAGCCCGGGTGAGCGACCATGTAGTGACCTCATGGTTTAATACGCATGCTGCGCGTGTTAAGGTAATACGAGTTTCTGTCAATTTGGTTCACTGAAGGCCGGCAAGATGGTTTCAATGTACAAATAAAACCCCTACAAACAATATGGCGCAGTGTGTTCGATGGGTCCATTCAATTCGGGGGAATACATCTATTTACCGAAAACAATCCGACAACTGCTTATTTGCCTTTGCCTTTAATTATCATGGAATCTTCTTTTATTCCCGTCTTGCGTTTATGAGGGTATTTTGTAGTGCAATGTGGTCTTAAATAGTGTGGAGAGTCCGTCGTTTTATTTGGAGTGTGTCGATATACCACAAACAACCACACAGTTACCTAAAACTTCCAAATGGACCAGTCACCTGTTTTATCTGGTCCGGATTCTTGCGAATCCTCGATTGCGACCTATCCTGGGATCTATTCTTGTCTACCCTAGCAGTCCATTTTGTCCTACCCGCACACACACACACACACACACACACACACACACACACACACACACACACACACACACACACTCAATCACACTTCCACCCTATCCTCATCTCTCGCCCTATCCCCCCCTCACTGTCTCTCTCCCTCCACCCCTCCGGTCTCCCCTCCCTACCCTCGCTATCTTTTTCTCTCGTTCTCTCTTTCCCTCTCTCTCTCTCACTCTTTCTTTATCTGTCTGTCCTCTTTCTCTCTCTCCCAGAAACAGGCTCTTGTCGCTAAACGAAACAAAAGGTGGAAATGACTTTTTGTCAAGAATTGAAGTTTGTCTTCAACATTGTTATCATAATCAGGTATTGTCATTTTATACGGAGTCAAAAAAGAAAGTATAATAAACTTTGAGGAGCAATTTTGTTAGTAGTATCGACTTTAATCCCAAACAAATTATTGCAAATTCATTTTTCGAGTCTAGCTGTGTGAATTTGTATAATTTCATGCTCTTACTGATGCCAGCGTCACGTCAGGATGTTGCAATTCAGACATGGGGAAAAATGAAAAGTTCCAACATGCAGTCAACAGCGTGTATGTCGACCGTTTACCTCTAGGATTACAAGGCATCAACGGCGCATGGACCTGATTAAGTCTCTGGATGTCACCCTGTGGTATTGCGTTCCACTCCTGCCTTAAAACATTACGTAAATCACCTAACGTGTGAAGATCATGAAGTCCCACCCGACGGTCCAATTCATCCCAAAGATGCTCAATTGGCGACAAATCTTGCGAATGTGAGGGCAAGGGAAGAAGTCCGATGCTCTGCACCTCAAGCTAGTCACCACAGATACGCGCCACGTGGCATCGGGTATTGTCTTGCTGGAATAACTGCAATGCGACGTTAGCGTTTAACAACGGGACAACTACAGAGTTCAGAATTTCGTCTCTATATCGTTGTCCATTCAGATTACTATCGGTCCCTATATCGCTGTCCATTCAGATTACCATCGATGAAAATCAACTGCGTTCGATGGTGCAATGACATTCCTGCCAAAACCATTAAGCTACCCCCGCCGAAACGGTCGCATTCCTGAAAGTGATTATCAGAAAACCTTTCTCCTGGTCGGCGATACACTCTTGACCTACCATCAGCGCGCCGTAGACAAAATCGTTATTCGTCACTAAAAACAACTATGCTCCAACGCTGCTGAGTCCAGCGAACATGCTGACGTATCCATTCCATTCTGACGGTACTATGACGTTGGGTAACGAATGGTCCGTGGTATGGACGCTTTCTTCGGATGTCGTGTTCGCTGAGTCTGTTGGGGACAGTTTGTGCACTGATTCTATTGTTAGTTCTACTATCAGTAAATGCTGCTGTGCTCGTCGCCGGAAGGATGCGATCCCGAAAATGAGACGGCCTGATGTGTAGGTCTTGTACAGGGGTCGTAACTCTTGGTCGACCTCAACGCAGTCGGTCGGCAGTAGATCCAGTGGTTCTGTACCTTCCAATTAGACGGTAAATAGTGGCTACAGTGACTCCGAACTCAGCAGCGAGCTCATCTGGAGGTATCCCAGCCTCATGCATACCAATGATACGCAACCTCTGATTTTCGGTTAACCTTGGCATTTTTTAAAATGTCGGAAGACAAAAACTAGCGTGTTTTCTCAATAACCAAAGCTCTCTAGCACAACATAACAAAGAAAATCTTCGGTCGCCCCATTCAATTTGACATTCTCGGGCAGCACGGGCTATTTTGAAATCCGTAGTAAAATTGTGTACGGTTGGGTGGACAAAAACAACATGTCATTAATCTCTTTGCACGACTTCTTGTCCACAAACATTCAACATTAGAACTATTATATTTCATCCTTTGATATTTTTTCACATTTGTTTCTATTATATACTCTCCCAAAAAAGAAAGTGTGCATGCTAAAAAATAACACTAAAAAAGATATATATCATTTTCATTCATGGAAATTTTATTCAATCACAGATGAATCAATTTGTGATCAACACGAGAAATTTCATTACGCTACGACGAATACTCTTGGTGCCATGGAGAGTCAAAGACACTAAGGGTCAAACACAAAAGTCACACACTCAATATCTGGTATGACCTCCGTCTGCATCGACTACTGCTGTGCATCTACGCCTCATGGAAGCGAACAAGTTAGCATGGAAGTGGGTTAGGGTAGGGTTAGGTAGGGTTAGGGTTAGGGTTAGGGTAGGGTTAGGTTAGGGTTAGGTTTGGGTTACGGTAGGGTTAGGTTAGGCTAACCCTAACCCTACTCTACACTACTGCAGTCAAGCACGACGATGACGTAACGTCAAAATCGGACGAATTGCAGGTCTAAGCCGTATTCTCTCAGGCGGTTGATTACTGTTTGAGGATGTATCCGTCTCAGGTTAGGGATGTTCCTGGCTGTCGTCATTGCCGTTTGTTGCCGGTTCCGGAGATGGACGACACGGATATACCGATCTTGTGCAGGGGTGGTAACTCAGGGTCTCCAGGAGCGGGGTCGGTCTCGAACGTCATCATGTTGTGCATGTCAATGGACTAGCCTGTCTACAGTGTTACGGTGGCAGTTCAAATGCTGGGCAACCTCTCTGTGTGTTCTGCCAGCTCTAATCATACCCAGGGCAAGGAGACGTTGATTCATTGTCAATCTTGGCATGCTAATGTGGAGTCGTTTTAACAGCAGCGCAAGTTTGAATGTGAACGATAGGAAGGCCTTACTTTAGTGTTTAAATACCCAAGGATTCACACTGCTGCATGAATTTTCAGACTCTGCACGTGCAAAACATGCCTTTTCACAAACGTCCAGCACGTCATTTAACGTTAATACAATTTTAACGGGGAAAACTGTTTTTGTGTTCAATATAACTTATTCATGAACAGGTTAACACTCTTTACACCTACGGAATTATTTTTTTGGAGTTTGATCAATTTCTGCAATGCACACTTTCTTTTTTGGGCGAGTATACTTTCTTTTTTGACTCTGTATATATCTACCCGCTTCTCAGTGACGTAGTGGAAAATCTTGTGCCCCCCACCCCTCCCGCGAGATAGAGACGGGGGCCCTTTCATAATTGTGGATGCCTTTAAAACGGGAGCAAATTTAGTGTTGTTACCATGTACAGCATACAGGATTTCACATAGTACATACGCCATAAATTATATGAAGGTATAGCCTATAGGATCGATTCTAAAAGTACGACTCTGTAGATTTTTTCATTGCATGTTTCAAGTTTCACCCCCACCATCCAACGATAGACACATGCACGCCCAACATGTGTGACTTGAGAGGCTCCATGTATGTATATTGTTCATTTCTCACCCCTATCAGTTACAATGATGTAGCGTTCACTTAACCCTTTACCTAACCTGAAAAGCAGACGACACTTGCAAAAATAATTATTGAATAACTATTTTTTAGCTTAACTTGACATAGTCAAGACAAGCTATTGTCATCACGCGTGCAGAAGTCTGTTAGTCTGTGAGTCTGTTAGCCTGTGAGTGAGTCTGTTAGTCTGTGAGTCTGTTCACATTTTCCTTTAGCACGGGCTACATCCCGCAGTTCTTGTCTGATCGTCACGACATTTCATATCCAGGTTTGGGGGCATGTCTAAATGAGAACGTCCCCTTTTGGTCGCGATCGGGCAACCGGTATGGCTGCCCGAGCTCAAAACCCGAAAACCATTAGCATAGTCTACAGGTCGTATTTATGAAGGGATTTCTTTGTAACTTGGTAGGATGCCTCTGTATAATGCCTAGATGAGAACGTCCCCTTTTGGGCATGATCTATCAACCGTGATGGCTGCCCAAGCCCGATACCCAAAAACTTTTAGCACAGTCTGCAGGTCATGTTCGATGTGGAGGGATGTCATTGTAACTTGGTAGGATGATTCCTTATGATGTCTAGATGAGAATTTCCCCATTTGGGCATGATCTGTCAACCGTGACGACTGTCCTAGCCCAAAACCCGAAAACCTTTAGCACAGTCTACAGGCATATTTATTGAGGAATTCCATTGTAACTTGGAGGGTTGACTTCATACAATGTCTAGATGAGAACGCCCCCTTTTGGACGTGATTGGGCAACTGTGACGTCTACAGTGGCCCGAAGCCCGAAAACCTTTAGCACAGTCTAGAGGTCATATTTATGAAGGGATTTCATTGTAACTTAGTAGGATGACTCCAAATAATGTCTAGACGAGAACGTCCCATTTTGATCGCGATCATTCAGCCTTGATGGGTGCCCGAGCCCAAAAACCTTTAGCATAGGCAAAAGGTCACATTTATGGAAGGATTCCATTGTAACCTGTTAGGTTGACTCCATATAATGCCTAGATGATGACATCCCCTTTTGGTCGTGATTGGTCAGCTGTGATGGCTACAAGTGCCCGAAGCCCGAAAACCTTGAGCACAGTCTACAGGTCATATTTATGAAGGGATTTCATTGTACCTCCGTAGGATCACTCTAGATGATGCCCAGATGAGATTGTCCCCTTTGGTTGCGATCATTCAATCATGATGGCTGCCCGAGCCCAAAGCCCGAAAACCTTTAGCACAGTCTACAGGTCATATTTATGAAGGGATTTCATTGTACCTTGGTAGGTTGACTTCATATAATGTCTAGATGAGAACGTCCCTTTTGGACATTATTGGGCAACTGTGACGGCTAAAGGTGCCCGAAGCCCAAAAACTTTTAGCGCAGTCTACAGGTCATATTTATGAAGTGATTTCATTGTAACTTGGTAGGATGACTCCAAATAATGTCTAGATGAGAACATCCCATTTTGGTCGTGATCATTCAGCATTGATGGCTGCCCGAGCCCATAAACCTTTAGCATAGGCAAAAGGTTATATTTATAGAAGGATTTCATTGTAACCTGTTAGGTTGACTCCATATAATGCCTAGATGATGACACTCCCTTTTGGTCGCATTGGCCAGCTGTGATGGCTGCAGGTGCCCGAAGCCCAAAAACCTTGAGCACAGTCTATAGGTCATATTTATGAAGGGATTTCATTGTAACTTGGTAGGTTTACTTCATATAATGTCTAGATGAGAACGTCCCCTTTTGGACAAGACTGGATAACTGTGACGGCTACAGGGGCTCAAAGCCCGAAAACCTTTAGAACAGTCTACAGCTCATAATTATGAAGAGATTTCATTGTAACTTGGTAGGTTGGCTCCATATAATGCCTAGATAATGACATCCCCTTTTGGTCGAGATTGGTCAGCTGTGATGGCTACAAGTGCCCGATGCCCAAAAACCTTGAGCACAGTCTACAGGTCATATTTATGAAGGGATTTCATTGTAACTTCGTAGGACCACTCCAGATGATGCCCAGATGAGAATGTCCCCTTTTGGTTGCGATCATTCAACCATGATGGCTGCCAGAGCCCAAAGCCCAAAAACCTTTAGCACAGTCTACAAGTCATATTTTTGAAGGGATTTCATTGTAACTTGGTAGGTTGACTTCATATAATGTCTAGATGAGAACGTCCCCTTTGGACGCAATTGGGAAACTGAGGCTACAGGGGCCCGAATCCCGAAAACCTTTAGCACAGTCTACAGGCCATATTTATGAAGGGATTTTAATGTAACTTGACAGGATGACTCGTTTTGGAATAATTTCACTGTAACTTGTAACTTTTGTTGATATACGTTAACTGTGAGGGCCACATACATTAACTTTGAGGTCATATTAACCCACCCCTCAGCTCTTTAGTACAGTGTATGCCTCATGTTATTTTTATCAAAAACACAGCATACAGGGAACAGAAATGAACATATTCCCAATTATCACAATTCTTGTCTTATTTCATAAGCCTTTCGTAAACATTGAACATTATCCTTTTCATCAAACACAACACACAAGTTAAGCTACAGTGCCATTGACACTTTCATTTTCATTTTTTGTCTCAAAAACACAGGTTATGACCCCTCATTGGAACGAGCTCGTTCCAACAAGGGGTCATAACCTATGTTTTTGAGATAAAAAATGAAAAAATAATTTAAATTAATTGGCGATTTTTGAGAATAGTGCTGGCCGGTTTTGGCCATCACGTTAGGTAAAGGGTTAAAAGAATAATACATAGACTACAAAGAGTATGTCGTGTGGAAGTGAGAGTTTGAAATTATGTGTATTTGGTACACGGTATCTCTCTCTCTCTCTCTATCTATCTCTCACTCTCACTCTCTCTCACACTCTTCCTCTTTCTCTCTCTCTCTGTCTCTCCCAGCGTTGGGACGTCTTTCCAGACGGGGCCCCCTTCTAGCCGGGCCCCCTCCTCCCTTCCCCCAGCAATGCGGGCCCTGCGGGCCCACCCCCTACGCCACTGCTGCATCTCAATTTAAACTGGAGGACTTCACTACAGAGCCTTTCGAACATTGATATTTGTAATAGCATACATGAAGATACTGGATGTGTCGAGATGGGCTTATGTGCGCAATGTTCACGGAGAACATATAACACATGCGTGCAAACGTATTAGATGATGCATCAAGGATACAACTACCTCTGTAGCCAGTTGAGTTTTCGGGGTGCGTTCGTAGCGTATATTTGCAGATTAATGGCAGTAAACTGTGTGGTATATGTTTTGGGGGATATTGTGCACAATAACGTAAGCAAATCTCGGCACCCCAGCATGTGTCTGTGTGACATTGCACAATGCGCACCATCGCATAAGCACAGCACAACACTTCTACTCTGTGTCTAGATGCTACATGGTTGTGTTGTGATGTATAGGCAGTTGGTGGGTAGAAATCAGACTTGTGTTACCTTGGTCAAGGAACATATAACAGGCTGATATGGGCCTAGATGACTGAAGATATCTGATGGATCCTTCTCAGACGTGGTCAAGGGAGAAGGTCGAGATAGCTTCTGAGATGTCTGACTAGTATGTAGTGTGCTTCAAGTCAGTACTTCAGGTGGCCAACTCCATTGCAGGGCAGATAATGGTAACCATGGTGCGAGAGGAGTAGAACACCAGAGTACAGGATGGAAACAGTGGAAGTTCTTAGGACAGACAGTGGTGACGATGGATAAGTCGATAGCTGTAGTCCAGGACCTGTGAATGTCATAGTATCGTCTATTGGCTAGGTGCCGTACAGGACCTAGGAGTGAAACATCCTCAGAGAGATACCCGAGAAATTATTTCCTCCAATAGTACATCGCCATATATGATAAGTATCCTCGAATGTCTGCATGAGTGGGCGTGTGTTGTATGTGATGCACATTGTGCAATATGACAGAGTACATCACGCCACATCCGCCTCGCCATGTGCCTGTGTGCTATTGCATAATGTACACTATCCCATAGGTACAACCCAATACTTCAAGTATGTGTCTATGTATTGTATGTGTTGGGAACACATTGTTCACTATCACATTAGCACATCTCACAGATTTGTCGCTTCCACCAGGACAGGGTAATGTATAAACTGGCCAAGTTTAGAGGCGCAGTCTAACTCAATTATGGCCGAGGAAAGACGTCAGAACAAGAGACAGTAAAGAGAGGCTAGGACAAGAAAGGCTGCTTGAGTAGTTAGGAATATGGCCGGGGATAGGCAGAAATTTACAATTCTATAAGATTTTGAAAATTTTAGGTAGTTGTCGGATTGTTTGTGGTAAATCGATATATTCTTATTGAATCTAGAATCACCCGCAGTATCTAACACTTACAGTACGGACACCGTGGACTGGTCACTTCCCATTGGTGGGCAATATTTCCACAGGCGCAATAATATTTGATTCCAAACAGATAAAATAATCATCAAAAATGTATATACTGAAGCGCCGGGTGCAACCCCGATGCTTCATTAAAATTTTGCTGATGATGATGATTTTCATTTCCTTGGTAAACGCATGCGTGGACATCACTGCCCACGCATGGATTGCGACCAGTCTATGGTAACTGAACTATACACCATTTGTGCAACTCTTATAAGTTGAAAATGAGAATTGAAAAAGAAGATTGGGGATAATCCCTGCAAGATAAACAGTTGTTGGGTCGTTTTGATAAATAGATATACTCACCTTCAGTCGAACGTACCCATCGAACATAACCGCCGACCTTTTCGTAGAAATTTCAGTTGCATGGTGGATACGAACCACCATAGAAAACGGAATGGCAGCTTTCAGTAAACATAATGGATAATGGAAATGCATATTGCCCTGTCAACATATGTACTAACAAATTGCAGTTATGCAGTATGCACTTTTCGATTCTCTCTTTATTTATCTCAACGAGCAATCAGCACATTTTCATCAAACTAGCAATTATTTTCATTTCGATGAAATCATGTTTGGGTGCGGCGGGAGAAAAAACATCCCCGAGTGGGGTGGGAGTAGGGTGGAACCATCTCATCCTTTGTGAAAGATATTTAACCAGATAATCAGCATTCCATATGGGAGATTCAAGCCTGTCGTTTTGGGGAGGGCGACCACTCTCCTTCTCAATTGCTCTCCTAAATTAAAATTTACGAAGGCAATAAATGCCCTCCTGGCCACATTAGGGCTGTCACGATCAATCGATTAATCGATTGTTGATCGGTCACGGGGAAATCGATTAGTATTTTTCGTTGTCGAATAATCGGTAAATTGTATCCCGTTTTAGATGTTTAATAATTAAAAGAAAATTTGATGAAAAAGTTAAAAAATTTATAGTAATTTATATATTTTTTATACTTACCAATGGCCCAGACATAGCTGGTGCTAACTCTTAAAATACTAGGGCCAAACACAAATTTTGCCCCCCAATCCCCAAAATTTGCATCTAAAACCAAAGAAATAATGTCCTGAAGGTCCTCCATACTTTGCCCTTACTGCGCATGCGCAGTGTCAAGGACGTCCAAAATTGGCACCAATTACCATTCTTACTAGCAGTGCCTGGTCAGCGCTATGTACTCAGCGGGGAGATATGAGTTCCCAACTCCTGGGAGGGCCATCCCCGTCTGGGTCATTGGTAAGTATAAAAAATATATAAATTACTATAAATTTTTTAACATTTTTATACTGTACCAATGACCCAGACATAGCTGAATAGTAAAAAGGCTGGAGGGCCTAGGACATAGAGGAAAATCCAGTAAGCTCAACTATATAACATAGAGTCAACTCCTCAAGGAGAAAAGGAGTATTAGGCTTTACATGTATCTTTCTTATTTTATAATAAATTAGAAAGATACAATACCCTTCATAATTGAGCACAATAACATTCATGTTCTCTATTAACATCCAGTATAACCCTTATACTAATTATTTTTAAAGTAAGCCAATAAATAAAGTTAGTCCAGAGAATTGAGACTCTTTATATTCTTTTAAAAGTGTCCGAGGATTGTATATTAACGCCCGTTTGACACTTGACATATACAAATGCTTCACACCGAGCTACACTTTAAAAATATGACATGAATGAATTTTTAACATTAATATTACACTTTAAAACCATCCCGGAAACGACTAAGAATTACTGACTCCGGACCAGGAATTCCCTTGCTTTTCACTATAAAGCAGGTGACCTAAGGGAACACCCTCCCCCCCCCCCCCCTTCCCCTTGCCCTGGGTCAAATACCCCAGAGCGAAGAGGGCAGCAGGACGGAGTCACTGCCGGAACAGAAAGCCTGCATAACTATAGTTGCAACTGTTTAGTGGACGACATTCTGAGCAACAGATAACAGACCTAAACAATGCAGGTCTCCAGAAATGGACTCAATATTTCTGAGATAAAAATTCGTGAATGTGGGTGGCTGAGACCAATAAGCAGCCTTCATTAAATCTGTAATAGCAACACTATTTGCGTAAGCCCAAGATGTAGAAAGAGCTCTTACTTCATGAGCCGAAATCTTAAGCACAGACTGCTGACTTGAAGATAAATTTTCATAAGCAGTACGGATAGTTAATTGAATCCATCTAGCAATAGAATGGACCGAAATGTCCTTTCTATTGGGCATCAGAGACAGAAAGAAACGTTTTCGTCCCTTTCGAATAAACTGAGATCTTTGTCTATAAATACGTAAAGCTCTAACAGGACAGAGTGAAGGCCTACGCCCGTCGGAAGAGAAAGCTAAGAGAAAAGCTGTCTTATAAGACAAGAATTTGAAATCTACTGTCCCAAGAGGCTCAAGTGGCTTTTCTTTCAGTTTAAGAAGAACCAAAGCTAAATTCCATTTAGGAATTAATCTAAGAGTTCTGGGTCTATTTATCGAGAAGTTTCTAACTAACTTAGATAAAGAGACATTAGATCCAATTTGTAAACTATCGTGGTGGGCATAGGTATCAGATAACATAGACCTATAACCCTTAATAGTAACAGGCTGCAGTTTGATTTCGTCAAACAAGTATACTAGAAAGTTTGCAATGTCTGGTATGGAGGGATCAAAAATATCCACAGAATGATCCCTACACTAACGACGAAAAACCTTCCACTTAGCCACATAGTTTAGCGAAGAGGAGGTCCTCCTACAGTTAGAAATCGCGTCCACTGCTCGTCCTGTAAAATGCTTGCTGTGCAAGAAGGACCGCACAACGGAAAAACGTGAAGGTTGAGACCTTGCGGGTTGTGATGAAGTTGACGTGGTTTCCCCTGCGAAAGAAGATCCTCTCGTGGAGGAAGCTTTCGCGGTAGGTCCCACAGCAGACACCTGAGTAGATTTATCCACGGTCTCTGTGGAGACAGAGATGCTACCAACAGAATCTTGCATTGAGATTGTTTTATCTTTGGCAATACCTGCTGCATTAACGGCGCTGGAGGATACGCATATCCTATCATTCCGTCCCATGAGATCGATAGAGCGTCTACTGCAAATGCTCTTGGATCCGGACATGGAGACACATACGTCTGCAACTGATTGTTGAGATGTGTCGCAAATAAGTCTATCATTGGCCGTTCCCATTGGTAGCAAATCTGATTGAATACTTGTTTGTTGAGAGTCCACTCCGACGGCAACAAGCGACCCTTCCGTGAAAGGGAGTCTGCTAGTACATTCAGACGACCCGGTATATGACGGACCGAAAGTAGAACTTGATGTTCTAGAGCAAACAGAAGGATTCTTTCCGTTAAATTGAATAACGGAATGGAATGAGTGCCTCCTTGGTTCCTGATATACGCCACCACTGTCGTATTGTCGGACAGAATTTGGACATGAGCTTTCTGAATAATGTCCATCCACTGACGTAACGCAAGCCAAATTGACATCATTTCCTTGATGTTTATGTGCTTGCTTAGGAACTGTGGATCCCAAAGACCCTGGCACCTCGAATCCGTTGGGATCAATGATGCACCCCAACCTGTTTGACTGGCATCCGTCATAATCGTAAAACTCGGATCCGGCAACTGCAGCGGAACTCCCTGAGTCAACCACTGAATGTTTGCCCAAGTCTGAATCTCTTGTTTCACTTGATCTGACAAGAGAACGTCTATGTCGAGCGAATGAATCTTCACACTCCAATTCTGAGTCAAGAAAATTTGGAGCGGACGAGTGCGTAACCGCCCCATCGGAATGAGATCCGCAGCGGCTCCGCACAGACCTATCAGTCTCATGAATTCCCTCGCTGTGACTTTGTCTGCATGAAGACAATAGCGAGCGTAACAACTGACTAATTTCGCTCTGGTTAACGGCAGACGAACGAGATTGTTGTGCGTCTCGAAGCTCATTCCCAGATGAGTGAATGACTAGGACGGCACCAGATCCGACTTCTCCTCGTTTATAACAAAACCGAGACGTCGGAGCAATAGAAGCAGATTCTGCACATCGTTCTGAAGCGTTAACTCGTTGCCGTACCTCTGAAGAATGTTGTCCAGGTAGGCCGACGTTACCGCAGACGAATGAGCTCGGAAGTATATCATTACCGAGTTCATTACCCGAGTGAAAGTCCAGGGTGCTAGGTTCAATCCGAAGCACATCGCTCGGAATTGATACACCACTCCTAGGACTGCGAAGCGTAGATACTTTCTGAATGTCGGATGTACCATGACATGAAAGTACGCATCTTTGAGATCTATGCTTGTAGCATAATCGTTCACCCGAATACTCGCTCTGACCGATCGAATCGTCTCCATATAAAACTTTGGAGCGACGATCAGCTTGTTTATCCAGCTCAAATCTATGACTGGACGGAACGAGCCGTCTGGTTTCGGAACCAGAAACAGATGGCTGTAGAATCCCAGTGTTTCCTGGTCTTCTACGACCTCTACCGCGTTCTTCATTAAAAGAGACTGCACCTCCGATAACAGAGCGTCTCTTTTCTGCGGATTTGACGGAAGTTGAGTCCATTTTGGACTTCGAGTTAAAGGAGGCTTTCGTTTGAAGGATATTCTTAGACCTTCCGAAATCACCCCTCTCACCCAAGGGTCGTCCGTAATCGACGCCCACTCTTCTAAAAAACTCGACAACCTTCCGCCAACCGGAACACGATAGAGGTTGATACCATCACCTCCTGGACCTGCGAGGCCTGCGGGAGGAGAAACCACGTCCTCCACGACCCGCACCTCGTCCCGTCGACCACGGGGCGTCCGACCGGTTGTCCCGGCCCGAAGGACGTCCCGAACGTGAGTCGCTGCCTTGACGGTCTCTTGAATAAGACCAAGAGGACGCACCGGAACCTCTATAGGAACCTCTCTTGGGCGCATTAGTCCCAGAAGTGCCTGTCTTACTCTTTTCTGCCGTATCCGACTTCTTAGAAGCGGATTTAAACAGCAGAGAATCCGAAGCTTTCTTAGTAATTTTATCGTAGATTGCAGAAAGCTTGCCGTCGAAGAGAAGCTCTCCGGAGACCGAAGCGACTCTGAGAGAGTTCTTCACCTTACTGTCCACGCGTGTGGATGTAGCTAGGGCTGCGTCACGTCTAACCAACTCCAGGTTTGCCACTGAAAGGGCGGAGTTATACGTGGAATAAGCCACTGCCCTTGAAAGAAGTCTTAAAGAGGATTGAATATCCTGGAATTCTTTCCCTTGTAGACGTAGTGATAACGCCTTAGTAAGGTGGTCTGCGTAAGATAAAGCGTGTAAACTGGCCCTGTTAGACGTAATTGTCGTATCCAACACTGCGGTTGGAATGGACGTTGACGACGGTAATGACAAGTCTTCCGCCTCGTCGTCAAGACGCAGAGGAACTCTCGGAACACCCTGTCCTGCCGTATCGAATTTATTCCTTGAATTAATGAAAGGCAGGTTAAGAGCGTTGGCGGACAAGAAACCAGCTTTGCCTGTTTTGGAAGCAAGCTTGAAGATAGCGTCGTTCAATAATTCAAATGTTCTTGTGACATTATTGGACTGAGACAGAAACTCAGGGACGATGTCTCTGAACCGCTCGAAGAAATCAGTGTCCAATGACGCTATCAGTCTCTTATCCGGTACCGCAGCAGTCTGGCCCGACGGAACAACTTGAGGAAGGAAGTGCCGGATAAAATCCACGGCAGCTTTATGTTGTTCCGAAAGGGATAGCTCCAAGTCATCCGTATCCCTTTCGCCATCCGGTCGGACCTCACGATGCTCCCGGTCGTCCGCACCCGATGCTTCGGCGGAGCATACCGACCCAGCGCCGTCGGATAATTCCCGATCCGACACCGATTCTGTCGGTTGCTGGGATGCTGCGATAATTTGTGCTATCTGAGCTAGCACGTCCGTCATCGAGGCCTGCGGAGTAACTGTCTTCCTCTGCTTAGCCGCGGGAAGCTCCGCATCAACTGACTCCCGCATACTCTTCCGATGCGAACGTCCGGAGTCCATCGGCCTCGTGTCCCTGGCTACCGGATGGCGTGACCTGGTCGCCGATGAATCCCTGATCGGCGAAGCTGGTAGAATATCCGCGGTCACGTAGCCAAGGTGCGGTCGAGTGCGCTGCTGAGAGGATGAGGAAGCCTGAGCAGTCTCAGCGGACTGCCTATACAACGGAGCGTCCCGAGCGACGGACGTGTGCTCCGCTTGCGACACATTTTGTACGACAACATCTGGTCCCAGATGTTGTTCTACGAGAGAGGGGCCTCTCTCGCTCGCGGCCCGGCTGGACCTGGACGAGCTAGGAACCGAACTAGAAGGCTTCCTCCGATCTCTCCTTATATCCGTCGTCACTGGGTGTGCACCTTGTATGTTTATAGTGCTCGCATCACCCAAAACTCCTTCCTGGACCGCAACGGACGAACCCGGCTGCCGAACCATTCGGTGAATGGACGCTACACCGGGCGAGCTAGCGGACGACAACGCCGTCGATCCTACTAGGGACCTCTTAGGCAACTGTCGTATCTCCATGAGCACTTTTGCCACTAGCTCTGCATTCAATTGTGACGACGGAAGCGCACTTTTGGAGGATAACATGGAAACATCACCCTGTTCTTGTTCCTCTGAAATAGAAACTGATAGACTAGAGTGACCCTGTGGAGAAAGGGCCGGCATGGTCCTTTCCCCGCTAACAATATATCGTGACGCACGTTTCCAATGTTTATCATCCCAAAAATTACATATTGAACAGGAGTACACTGACTACAATTAATACACTGATCATGAAAGTCAGAGGAAGATTTCTTCCTATTACAATTTGAACAATATCTTTTCATTGTGAAAAAAAAAACAACAAGTCCTAGTACTCGCACAAACCCCTAAAAGCAAAGATACATAATAACGTGATCCATTAATATTGAAAAAACAATAGCAATCAAAAATAATTTTTGAAAAATATTTTTTCAGCGAAGCCCAAGTTTCTGAAAAGTAACGTTGAGCCCCAATGGATCCCAAGGCTAAGTGTGGTCAAAAAATTTAAAATTATTTTAAATAATTAATGCAACACTTACGGAAAATAATAATGTATCTTATAACGAGTAAACTACTCCAAAGGCAAAAAGCTCCCCCTCAAAAGAGACTGTTGCCAATGTAAACAAAAAGTGTATAAACACTAGAAAACATGACTCCAGGCACTGACAATCCTGGCCCGAAATCAGTTATCAAAATATACACTATCTGATGCAAAACAAGGACTTCCAGGGAAGAATCTGCAGAACATCAGATGGTAGATGCAGAACACAACGTCTAAACACCCATGGGTGAAAACGTAAACATGGGGAAAATAACAGAAATCATTCTGTTACGAAGCTAATTCTCCCAAGAATTTTTATTAGTAATCTTATTCAAAAATATGCCAAAAGCATGGGAGAATAGCAAGTGGGTACTTACAGGACAAGGGGAGAGGAAACACTGAATAAGCAGTGCAACTTCATAGCAAGAATGACAACAACAGGCCCATGCCTCGAAAATAGGCAACTTAACAAAATTTCACTAGAAAATTTTAAGTTACAGCCCTGAATATTTTCTGTCACTCCTTTTTCCTCTCCTCCTTCTATATCCTCCTTAGAATCACCATTTCTCCAATATTTATGTGTCTGGCATCATTTAAACTGAGATTTACAAGCACAAAGATCAGTGAGATGTTAACTGATGAAGGGCCAAACAAAGAATGGTAATTGGCGCCAATTTCGGAACGTCCTTGACACTGCGCATGCGCAGTAAGGGCAAAGTATGGAGGACCTTCAGGACATGATTTCTTTGGTTTTAGATGCAAATTTTGGGGATTGGGGGGCAAAATTTGTGTTTGGCCCTAGTATTTTAAGAGTTAGCACCAGCTATGTCTGGGTCATTGGTACAGTATAAAAATACTATTGTTTCTAAAGGTATTGAGTTAAGAACATCGATGTTATACCCCAAGAAGCCGTGGAAGCATTTGTCTTCCAGGTACATTCATAAAAGCTTTGATGTTCTGAATCTTTGAACCGTCAGTGTAATTATCAAGACTGGTCAGCAGTTGCGAAGATCGCAACTGCCGACCGGTCTTGATTATTACACTGACGGTTCAAAAGTTCAGAACATCAAAGCTTTGAATGTACCTAAAAGTTGATCGTCTTCGTTGGTTACTTGAGGTAGGTCAGCTGACTTGAACTTCATTTTTATCGACTTCAAAGAGAGGAAGAGGGGTGGGGGTCATCTAGGCACGATTAATCGATTATTATCGATTATTTGCGATGATTAATCGACTTCTAAATTGAAAACTCGTGACAGCCCTAGGCCACATACAAGGATAGCCACGAAAGTGAACTTTGCTCAGTAGCGGTGATCGGTAGTGATCATCTCAATATGCGATCGGCACTTAGGAAAAGCTTACTGGTAGCTGGTCTCTGTGGGGGGCCCTACATCTGGCTTCCGGCTCAGGCCGGAAGTCAGACGTAGAAACCACCCAGAGA
The DNA here is from genome assembly GCA_031216915.1 of Pictodentalium vernedei. Taxonomy (NCBI): domain Eukaryota; kingdom Metazoa; phylum Mollusca; class Scaphopoda; order Dentaliida; family Dentaliidae; genus Pictodentalium; species Pictodentalium vernedei. The sequence goes on along the minus strand of CM062297.1, from coordinate 89,235,329 downwards.
CTAGCTGGTAGCCATTTTGCTTACTTATTGGATACTGGCTATAAATGTCTGACCACATACATGTTTCAGGTAAAACTTTGACGTGGTCAGCAAGAAATTATTACATTTTTTAACCCTTTACCCAACGTAACGGCCAAAACCGGCCAGCGCTATTCTCAAAAATCGTCAATTAATTTTCAAAATATTTTCATTTTTTGTCTCCAAAACATAGGTTATGACCCCTCGTTGGAACGAGCTCGTCGAGCTCGTTCCAACGAGGGGTCATAACCTATGTTTTTGAGACAAAAAATGAAAAAAATTAGTTATTCAAGAATTTTTTTTGCAAGTGTCGTCTGCTTTTCATGTTAGGTAAAGGGTTAAACCTACATTATATACTATATGCACTACACAAACAAAAAGATGAAAGATATGGTCAAATTACCAATCTCAAGAACAGGTCCTAGTGGCTCTCCTTGTGTCAAATTAAGGCGAGCCAAAAATGACCCCCTTAACTTCATTTAACCCTTTACCCAACTTAACGGCCCAAACCGGCCAGCGCTATTCAGAACAAGAGGGGTGTGTCCATCCCCATAAGCTCAATAACACATGGCATTCAAGAAATCTAGGCTTTTTACAAATTTGCAAAAAATGTCCGGTCATGTACGTGCATAGCAAAACAGGTCAGAAATTTTCTCAGTTCTCAGTGACAAATAAGTCTAACATTGCATTAAAATAGTCCAAAATCTCCGTAAAATGTCCGGTAAGGGTTAATGTCATCTTATATTGATGCATTTAACGCATATATGAAATATGAAAGCCACAGGATACCGGTGGTAGCCTCCACTCATGTGCAGCAAAACAGGTCAGATATTTTCAAAGTCCACACTGACAAAAAAGTCTAACATTGCATTAAAAAATTCAAAAATCTCCGACAAATGTCCGGTAATGGGTTAATGTCATCTTATACTGATGCATTTTACATATAAGTGAAATATGAAAGCCACAGCATACCGGTGGTAGCCTCCACTCATGAAAAGGAAAAGAAGTCAGAAATTTTCTAAGTCCACACTCACAAAAACGTCGAACATTGCGAAAGCACTAAACAATCAATAAAATCTCACTGGTTAAGGGTCTGTGGGTAATTGTAAGCCATAGAAACACAGTATGAGGTGCATAGCAACAGGACGGAAAGTCAAAGTGGACTGGTACAATAACATTAACACAAGTGTTGGCGCCGGCGCCGACGTGCCTTGAGTCATAACATGAGCTCACACAACTTTGTTGGTGAGCTAAAAATCGCGAAATAATGTTCATTCTTTTTTTTTATTTTTTGTCTCACAAACATAGGTTATGACCCCTCTTTGGAACGAGCTCGTTCCAATGAGGGGTCATAACCTATGTTTTTGAGACAAAAAATGAAAAACAATTAGTTATTGAAGAATTTTTTGTTTGCATGTGCTGTCTCCTTTCCACGTTAGGTAAATGGTTATGGTGGGCCACCATTGTTCTCCTCCTAGATTTACACCATCCCATCCCACATCACGCAGAGATAGTATTAATGCTCGTTTATGTATGCATATCAAGACAACATGGGTAACATAATTTTCGACAAGCCTGTTATTTTCAAACATTTTTTTCTGTCGTTCTTCACAAGGCTCCTAACAGTAACTACGCCCCTGTATTGCCGTCGACACCCCGATCAGTTATTTATGACGGGCATACCTGTAGTTATAAATATTTATCACAATAATACATATAATATACAAACCATCGGCTCTCCAATCCTGCTTGCTCGTATCTTCGCAAAAACAACCTCAGTAATGGCGCTAATTATTATTAAGACTGCGGGAATCGCTACCATCACCCAGCCAATTCCCTGAGCCCAGTCTTCGAAAATATAGTCTCCATAATAGGCCTTCGAGTAATTAATAATGGACATTATCAGGATGAACTGCAAATAAATAGATCTATGATAAAACAATGTTTTCCCAAAGTTTTGTGATCACTAATGTGATCTCGTTCTCGGTCAGAACACGACCAGATCGCGATGCATTCATGTCAGTGGATCAAGATTTCATAAATAATTTATTGGTTATTTGGCTAAAGCAAGGCAAACAAAACGTTGTTAGAGGTTATTACTTGGATGGTGTCATATCGGCCGAAATATCAGCCATTACTAATTTGATGCATTTCCACTCGCTTCGAATGTTCAAAATTTGAATTAAACCGAAATAAGTGAATTTGATTACCAAAATACTTTCATAATTTTAAAACATTATAGAGAGTAATAGCTTGACTGGACTGGTTACGTGAAATAATTCATGATAGGTGAGGGACGTTGTACAAACACGAGTGCGCGAATGCGCACAAGTGTTTTACAATATAGTCCCTCGCCTCGAATGAATTATTTCACGTAACCAGTCCAGTCAAGCGATTACTCTGTTTATTACCTTTCATTATTACATGCCCATGCAGTCTCTCTTATGCAATACAGCGTGCAATACGGCTGTGCAATACGGAATTCCGTATTGCACACCAACCTGTTCCAACCGGGACTTTTTTATGCAATGTGACTGCATAAAGTGCATGGTGTTTACCACTGTTGATAGAAAAGAAAATTAGGTCAGTAGGTGCTTGGGTCATGTAATAAATACAAAACCACATGTATGTTTCAATGAGTCGTTTTGTATTCAATTCATCAGATGTGCGTAGAAAGAAAACGTCTCGACCTTCGGTCTCGACGTTTTCTTCCTACGCACATCTGACTCATTGAATACAAAACGACTCATTAAAACATACATGTAGTTTTGTCTATTTATTAACGATAATTATATTATTTGACCCTTTACCTAACGTAACGGCCAGCGCTATTCTCAAAAATCGCCAATTAATTTTCATTATGTTTTCATTTTTTGTCTCTAAAACATAGGTTATGACCCCTCATAGGAACGAGCTCGTTCCAATGAGGGGTCATAACCTCCGTTTTTGAGACAAAAAATGAAAATAATAGCTATTCAAGAATTTTTTTTTGCGAGTGTCGTCTGCTTTTCATATTAGGTAAAGGGTTAAAAAAAACAAAAAACAATGAAGTCTCCATTACACACACGGCAAAGCGCCTTCGTTTTCGCGCACGGATACATGACACAATTGTTGATTGCATAATTCACTTGTGAAGTTATCGTTTATAATCAAACCCGAAAATCCCTGTAAATCACACTTTGGAAAGTAATAAAAACTCTTTATTTATGAAACCAAATCAAATAATAATAAAAATTCTCAGATATATGACAGTTTTCCGACATTGTTATAGTTTCTCATTCTTTTCTTAAGTCCAAAGTTTCCTCTTCTCCCAATTCAGTTATACGAACGATTCGGCTTCCCCAGTTGGGAAACCGCGGCATTCCATTAGCTGAATAATCTCTTCTCTCGCCTCGACAAATCTCCGCTTAGGATTCTGAATGTTAATTTGTGTACATATAGAATATACCCATAGTAGCTTGGTGTACCAAATGTTCACCACGAGTGGTGAAGTGGTGTTAGCCTTTGGAGCGCGGTTAACGCCACTTCAACACGAGTGGTTAACATTTGGTAAAACAAGCTACTTTTAGTATATTTTATTTATACCATGACCGTCGGGTTATCAAGATTCGCTATTATTTTTTCTCGACTTTACTAAACAGAAGACGAACATAGGTGCGAATCTGTTTTTGTTTTGAGCATGGGTGGGCGGTACTTCCACTGTCAATTTTATCGCCGAAACGAAATGGAAAAAGAAACTGAGCCTTTTTCGTTTTAATAACATAATAACATACTATTTCGAGTCATGAATGCTTTATTAACATGAGGCAACGTATGTTTGTTAATTTTTGGTATCTTTTGGGGTAACATCATTTAAAAACGTACTAAATAATTGTGGGTTTCATTTCACTCTTCGCGAGGTAACGAGTGATAAATATAGACAGGCTTGCATTCAAGTGGATGTCACCAAAGATCAACTTGGATGTAATTTCACTGTAGGTGTAAATTATAACTACGAAATCCCTTTGTTGGCGTGTTCATCACGGGTGGTGTGCACAGCTAAAATGTATGTCATAGGCTTTTTATGCATAGTAGAATAGGTAATCATGAATTTCTCGTCTTTTTCCATTTCTTCCGACGAATTCTTAGTCATCGCTCCCATTAATGCCCCACCATACGAAAAACTAACCCATTTTGCCCGGTAATGCCAATTATACTGATGGCATGCTTTCGACGAATAACGGTGAACGATTTCGTTGTAAACAAAATGGCTGTGCCCAGTAACGCATCAAGGTGGGGCGGGAAACTCTAGCTTGGTTTATATCGGCTGGGATCAGGGTCATATCGGCCAAATTTGATATCATATAAGCCGAGCTCGATAAGGAGCAATTCTGGGAAAGAAAATTACATCTGCCAAACAACATCAGTTATTAGTTATATACCAATATAATAAAATACATATACAGAACGACACACGCATGTGAATGGGTTAATCTATATGGCACGAGTTCCAGCGCGAAAGGATAGAACGAGACGCCGCAGGCCTCGAGTTTTATCCTTCCGCGATGGAACATGTGCCATATCGATTAACCCATTCACAAGCGAGTGTCGTTAATCGATATGGCACGAGTGCCAGCGTGAAAGGATAGAACGAGAAGCCGCAGGCCTCGAGTTTTATCCTTCTGCGATGGAACATGTGCCATATCGATTAACCTATTCACAAGCGTGTGTCGTTCTGTGTTTATCACATGCCTTAAAGTCTATAAAGCAGTTAGTAGAAGGGCACTCAGCAATTCATTTGACAACTCGTCCCCTGAGTTCCAATGTGTTCTATGAACCAGTATTTATTTGTTAGGGTTTAACGACACTTTAACGGCCAAGGTCATATCGTGTTGGTGACAGTTTTAAGGGTGGGGGAAGTCGGAGTACCCTGAGAGAACCATAGAGCAAAGACGGGAAGCTGCCAGCTCCCCAACATCGTAACTCCGCACTGTAGAACGGGCAGGGCTAGAATGGTTTCCTGTGAAATTCCGCTTCTATTTAGAAAATAGTCCGTCAACGATTTCCGTTCCTCACATGTGCGTGGAACAGAGTTTCATTTTTTGCATAGTTTAGTGTTGCTGTGGATAGGGATTTCATAGAATAGGTGTGTAACAAAATATAATATCTGCCTTCCTTGATACATAAGTCATCATGGGTTGAAATACCCTCGAACCTGACTGATACAGATTTCATTTCGACTGATACAACTTATAACATATTTCAGTTATTATTCACAAAAGAACAAGTATCGAGATTTTAAAGCTGATACTATGTTACAAGTTTCCGTGTTAAGCTTTCGTTTCATGATCTGATGTTTTTGTATACAGCAAGTTAGCAACAGGGAAACATTCTTCAGTATAACTATTAAAATTTTAAACCACATTACCGTTACGTTTCTGTATCAGAATTGTGGGAAACATTCCATTTGAAATAACATGTTGTTTACAGTGCAGTCTTTTCGGAATGCTAAACAAACGAACTCATTAATTTTATCCTGGGATTGGGAAAGTTCAAAGACAGGCGAAACAACCTGCCCTTTTCAGTTAAAATGAAATCTTCAATTGAAAGGCTAGTTGATGAAGTTAATGACACTGCATCTGGGAATTGTAGTTTTATGATATATATAGGTCCAACAATAAAGTTTGGAGGCCGCCAGTTAAAAGGAAGAAATTCTAGATTAATTCGAGGGTAGCATTGTGGATGATGATTTTTACATGTCCATGCCATAATAGATTCGTGAAAATATGTGGCCATAGTTAGATAATACATAGGTAGGCTAACGGTAGAAATTTTAACATAAAATGTAATAACTTTGAAGTATTGTGCCTGGGGCCAGCACGTTTCAGAACATATATTCCTCACCTGATGGACTCCCAGCGGTGGAGGAGCCACCAGCCCAACACTGTATGCAGGCCCCCTCCCCCACCCCCGAATCCAAGGATGTGCATGGCCGACCATGGTTCGGCCCTGCATGAGAAAAATTTGAAAATCAATGTCAAAAGAAGCAAACTCCATGACTCAAGATATACAATACATGCATCTACATGTATTACTCTTCAAATTTCCACGTATTTTGTTTGTGAGAATGGGCACATCATGTGCCCATTCTCACAAACAAAATACGTGAAAATTTGCCGAGTAATAGGTGTATTTATTGTACATCTATAGAGTCAAGGAGTTTGCTTCTTTTGACATTGATTTTCCAACTTTTCTCACGCAGGGTCGAACCATGGTGGGCCATGCACGTCCTTGGACTCAGGGGGTCCGCATACAGTGTTGGGCCAGCAGCCCCTGGTGGCCACCTGCAACTGCTGGGAGTCCACCAGCTGAGGGTTGCAGTGAGGAATATACGTTTTGAAACGTGCTGGCCCCAGGCAGAATACTTCAAAATTATTACATTTTAGGTTAAAATTTCTACCGTTAGCCTACCTATGTATTATCTAACTATGGCCACATATTTTCACGAATCTATATATGACATGGGCATGTAAAAATCATCATCCACAATGCTACTATAGAATTAATCTAGAATTTCTTCCTTTTCACTGGGGGCCTCCAAACTTTATTGTTCGATCTGTATATTGTTTATGTATAAAATATTGTATTGGACTCTCGATCTTGCTTCTAAGATTGTACGTCGACTCTGATACAACTTTTTGTTTATAAACATAATAGTAATAAGGCCAAATAAGCCGTGTTCTCTGGCATTTTTGCTCTCAAAAACAGACGTGGGAGGGAGGCTTTTTTCTTCTCAATCCTATGAATTTAAAATCATAAGTTAATTCTTATATTTGTAAATCTTTATGCCTGTTGTACAATCATATGGTCTTTAGAAACTGACCGTTTTACAAGACTGTGAAGTTGCCAATTCAAGCAAGATAAAGTTACGCCTTCTAAAACATTTCTCTTCATGATGAGGGAGGGAGGCTTTTTATTTATTTATTTTATTTTATTTTTAAATCCGCAATTAGCGCGGAAAATAGGTGGAATTAGAAATTTATTTACTTACACCATTAAGTGGAAACAATTTTTTCTCAGCAGTGAAAAATTCCTATAGTGCATTTGCAAATTTAACCAACTATATCAACGAGCTCTGTCATAAAACATATAGTTCGTCGAATTTTTATCCAACAAGTGCAGAATAGTGTAGGGATTTCCAGGTATTGAAAAATGAGTGATGAGGCAGTTTTTCAGTGATGAGGGAGGTACCTGAGTACCCAGTAGTTTTAATAGCTTAATATATATGTATTGAGATTAAATTAAGATTGAGCGGCAACGTTTTTTGCTGAGGTTCCATCAATCAAGATGTATGGTGATCAGTAGCTTAAAATCACTGACCCTATTTGGCTCTAGAATTAAATTATTTCTGGTGCAGCAAGGTTTTGGGGACATTTTTGTTTGATTATTTTTGTCTTGTTATGTTTTTATTTTTTATTTTTTCTTTATTTTTTTTTTAGTTTTTTGTGGGTAATTAGGACCTTATGCCGATATACAGTATGTGGAGAGTGGGTTGTAAATAAATCATCCGTGGATTGGAGTCATCACCCAATGTTTCACTTTCAAAATCTGTACATATGCACAAAAAAACACAAGCAATGTTTCAGCCAATGGACCTCCGGGTTTAACCCGGAGGTCCATTGGCTGAAACTTTGCTTGTGCTGGTTATGCTTTGTAACAAATTTGCAATTATTGCTTGGGTGGAATCTCCACTCTGGACGTTCATTGGCTGGAGCTTTGATTGAGCTTTATTGCTTGGGTGGAATCTCCACTCTTCGGGTGATTTAGTGATAGTACACTCTCCACATACTGCACTAGATACTTTTTACAACATTAAAAGCAATTTCTTCTACCCGGATATGCCGAAGGAGGGAGTGTGATGCTCCCTTAGTAATGTAGGAGCATAGTCTGGCTAAATGAAGTAGGTGGACGTGGGGATAAAATAAATTTTGCTGAAAATATTTCTTGCTGGATTAAGGGTGGGTGTCCCACTGTTCTATAGTCACCCTGGTGAAACTTAATTTTTGATACCAACTGAAGTTCATTCTGAAGGCTCAAGTACACAGAACGTGGATGGATAACTGCATCTACATCATTAGCCTATCCCGCCATAATATCTAGTTAGTTACATATTCATATTAGATGGCATGTACTTATTGTAAAGCCCGTGAGCACGATCAGTAGAAACTCGGCTTTAAACCATGTTATTATTATTATTATTATTATTATTATCAAAATTCCCCAAGAAATGGTGAGACAACGTGGACCCTTTTTAGGCATTTCAGGTTGAGGGACGAGTTCCCTCACACAACCGGTGGCTACTCCGCTTTGGGGAAGGAGTTTGACGCGCCTGACTATCGAACTAAACATTCATTGCGCAACCTTTTTTTACGTCGGCGAAAGTCCATTTTCCCCAAAGTCAGGATTAAAATATTAAAGAACAGTATTTCAAAGTTGCATCCGTGAATACAGTTATAGAAGTCCTGTCACGAACTGTGCGCTTATCTAGGCTTAACTGCGCGTAGGAATTGCGTGCAATTACCATATCGAATGGCATCCAAAGCATGGCAGGTTCTCCAGGTTACTCATAGCAAACACAGGCAAATGGACCTCCCGAGTAGAAACAATAAATTACTCACAACGATAACAGCAGGGGAGATAACCATCCAGGTAGCCAGCCAATATATATTAGGTCTGTAACCAATCATCATCTTGAAGTCTTTGGCAAAATTGAGCAAACCTAAAAAAGATAGAAAAAAACTGCAACATTCACCTAACCGAACTATTCCATCAACCCCGAGCTTGCGAAGGCATCTGTGTTTATTATATATCTATGGCTGATACACCGTGTTTTTCACCCATCGAATCCTGATCACCCGATCACAATGAGTAGTTTTCAGATTCAGTATCAGACCTTTGGTCTCAGAAAGAGGACGGCACTGGAGGACGGCACTGGAGAACGTCAGTCCAATCGAGTATGCCCCGCTTACCAACCATTTGGTATCACGGAACTAAATATTTCCCCATAGGCGACCGTTATAACGTTCAGGCAGAAAAAAATACGATCGCATCACTTTAATTTTGGCATTCAAATATCTCTGTCAAGTAGGGATCTGCGAATCACAAATTTCTTTTCGAATCGAATCTCGAATCGAATCGTGTCTCTGATATCGACATCGAATCGAATCCCAAATCGAATCTTAAAAGACAAGTTATTTTATATTGCATCAAACGGAAGTTACGGAACACTGTGATGACCCTTAAGCGCCAATAACTAAATATTCTCTGTAGCACCGTCGCTGAAACAGCTAGGCCTATTGTCCATAGTTTTAGTTTTTGTAGGCCTAACTTGTTACTATTCACGTTCTTAAGAACGTGAATAGTAACAAGTTAAGCCTTCAAAAACCAAAACTATGGATAATGTTCTGGGCCAAATTCACACCTTACCTAACAATTAAACATTGTCAATTACTCAAATAAATAGGAATTGAGCCTACATGAATGAATTTTCTAATGACAGTTTTATCCTATTTTTGTTGGAAATGTAAAAAATTGAAGTTAGTACGAGAGATTCGAAAAAATCGAATCCTGAGACTGATTCAGGATCGATCTCGAAGCATACGTATGGTATCGATATCGAATCGAATCTCGAATATTTGCAGGACCCTACTGTCAAGTATAGCCCTTCAGACAACTTTTTAGAGCCAAAAACAGGGGGTCATGCAACAAATAAGAGAGAAAAACTGACACAGAGGGAAGTACCGGTCACGTGCACATATTTTTCAGGGAATTCCCTACAAAAACACACAAAAAGTAAATATATTGTATTTTTTAAGTCCAAAACTCATCAAATCACCCTCTTTTTTATCAGGAATATTCAACAATAATGCAAGATGTCAATAGAATGTTTCAAACGTTTATTGAAACAATATATTTTCCCAAGGATGTTTATTTTTAGAAATTGCATCATTTCCGAGTGCAACATGTTAAGGCGGTTAACTCTGATTTTAATATTTTGTTCCACGATACTATTTGTAAGTACGATTTGTGTAAATAAACACTATCGAATAACGTGAATTTCTAAAATTGTTCTTAACTATGTACTAACCCTATTAATAACAATAAAATATCTTTATTTTCTAACTGTAATGTTATTTTAATGCGTGAATCTGACTCGGATACAGAAGAATTAAATGCTGGATGCTGTCAACTTTGAAAACTTTGAAACGCTAGTTTGGGAAGTCCCCATAATTTTACTAGTGTTGTTTGCTTGATAATAAATATAGTTCTAGCTACAATTGCACGTTATTTTCCCTTAAATTGATTTCTCGAGTGAAAGGTGAATTTTCATAACGGCATATAATAAACAGATCATTATGACAGTAAAGTGATCTAGTTTGGTGCATTCCGACTCGTTGACGAGGTCAGATTGTCGGATCACACTCGCCGCCTCCGCCGGCTCGTGTGGTCCGGCTATCTGACCCCGTCACCTCGAGGGAATAGGACAAACCAGATCACTTCACTGTTACAATAATCCCAATAAAGTGAATAAAACAAAGCGAGCGATTGTACTTTGTATTCATAGGCAGGTTCAGTAAGAGGTTAATCATGCAGACCGGGCGGGATGTAGGATTAAATTATCCCCGATCCTCTTCGCAGATTTGATGGATATTTGTGTTATCTCAAGAACTACAGTAAAAAATAGAATTCCTGTCACGAACTGTGCGCTTATCTAGGCTTAATTGCACGTAGGAATTGAGCGCAATTGCCATATCGAATGGCGTCCAAAGCACGGCAGGTTCTTCTGGTTACTCATAGCAAACACAGGCAATGTTTCTGCCAATGGACCTCCGGGTTACCCGGAGGTCCATTTGCTGAAACATTGCTTGTGCACATGCCATATGTACAGAATGTGATAGCCTTTATATGATCATAACGCGCAGATCGACGTGCTATTTGTGCGCATTTCATGACAGGACTTCTAGTTTTAGTTTAGTTTAAACAGTATTTATTTCCAATTTCTACGAGTTACATTCAATAACAATAAAGTGTTTGTGGATCCGACAGTAAGCTATAAGCTTTTACAATGTCGTTTCCACTAGTTTTAACTGTACAGTAACAGAAAGAAGAAATCAAAAATAGAAGGTAAACGCAAGAAAAAAATCCTCTGGGGGCTGCTGCTGCTACTGTTGTTGTTGATGATGTAGATGTTTTTGTTGCAGTTGAAAGTTGTTGATGCTGTTGGTGGTGGTGGTGCTGCTGCTGTTGTTGTTAAGGATCGAATTAGCGTATTATAATGTGTCTTTACTTTCAAAGATATGCAGGCATTCTTTCCAACCAGGTAAAATATTCCGGACGAGTGAATCTAAACGGACAGTACGTAGAGAGTGTATTATCAGTAAATCACCCGCAGAGTGGAGATTCCACCCAAGCAATAACTGCAAATTTGTTGCAAATCATAACCAGCACAAGCAAAGTTTCAGCCAATGGACCTCCGGGTTAAACCCGGGGATCCATTGGCTGAAATATTGCTTGTGTTTTTTGTCGATATGTACAAACTTTGAAAGTTATAGCTTGGGTGATAACTCCACTCCGTTACATTCCACTCTCCACATACTGAAAGTGGTGACCTACAGTGGCCTTTTTCGCCAAGCGTAGTAAAAAAAACTATAATTTTAATTTTTGTATTGAACGTTGCGGTGTAATCGTGGGTATGCTTAATTCCATATTCCCAAGTGCACTAAATCAGAGAAGTTTTTAAATTATGTTTGTGTGTGCCCACACCCCTCCCCCCCCCCCCCCCCCACACACACACATTAGCTGCAAACAACAAACAAGAGTCGAGGGCCCAAATTGCAACAAGGCGCGCCGCGTTCAAACGGTCTGAAACATACCACTTAAGAGTATTCGAGGAATGCTAGAATCGAGAGCGTTCAACACATCCGTTTGGAATGCAGCCAACTTTCATTTCCGATTTGAGTGTCGTTTGGAGCTTTGTGCTCGCACTTTACAACACCGTTCTTCCGTTAAAATGTCACCAGGTACGACGTTTTCTATAACTGAATGACCTAACCAATAAGTTTCAATAGGATAAAACTGTTTTAATTCAATTGTCTGAGAATGCTCCAGATAACACCATTTACAACGTAAGTTTTAAAAATTTTCTCAACTTCGGGAGGGGACACCTCTCACGACACCCACCTCAGCTCGCCGCTACGCGACGAGGCTGTACCCAGCTATACCCCCTCACTTCTGTAACTCTGGCGCCGGTGACCTATTTCAGGGCTAAACTGGTTCCAGACCATAACAGCGACGAATTTCTTACAGAATTAGACTGTTAGTTTGGGCGCTTGATCAGAAAGCGTTTCACAATTTCCAATGAGTGTGCTAATGTACACTTTCAACGTTTTAAGCTAAGCCCACTTACCGTACACCCAACACACGGGGATTAGTTCCATAACACCTATCAGCATCAAACCATAACTTGCAGAGTACCAGTCGATTAGAGTTAAGACGTATATACCACCCTGAAAGGATACAATGATGAGTAGTAATCAGGCCTGAAAATAAGCAGTCTGACATATGCAGAATGAGGTCCTCAGAGGGTGAATTTGATGATGCTATCCTATACAGTGGGACGATTTATTCTCTGGGTACCTCTTTCTGTTTAGGTTTGAGACAATGATTCAGACTGAGGTTCACAGAGAGTCAATTTAGTGATGCAACCCTGCTCTGCAGGGTAGCATCACTAAATTCACCCTCTGAGGACCTCATTTTGCAGATGACAGTCTGCTTCTTTTCTGGCTTGGTAGTAATTCCAAGTAGAACTATGACTGAAGCTGATTGATAAACCTACTTCCAGGAGACAGCTTACATAAGCATCATGCTTGAATCCAAATTCGTATTTTTTTATTGCACGACAAATGTATTTTTTCTGTTTTTTAATGTATCTATTTCAAACTGAAATAAAAATATTGTTTAGACTAAACCCACTTCACGCTTTCCATAATGTACATCTACACTTCAGACGCCGTGACCTGGTAGTAATCCACGCGAGGGCAGTGGCCGGCGCTATTCTCAAAAATCGCCTATTAATTTTCATTTTTTGACTCAAAAACATAGGTTCTGACCTCGTCGAGCTCGTTCCAACGAGGGTTTATAACCTATGTTTTTGAGACCAAAAATGAAAAGAAATAGTTATTTAAGAAATTTTTTGGCAAGTGTCGTCTGCTTTTCATGTTAGGTAAAAGGTTAATACAATTTTGTACACTCGAAAATCAAGTGGGTTAAAACTTAACCCACATCAACTGGTTTGAGTGAATACGCTCACTTGTCAGTGGTCATATTTGAGACGTTTCAATTCAGTTGATAAATGTAGGAGTAGCTGGAAAGCATCTCCTATACAAATCAATATTAAATATTCCAGATTAATGCGGAGACAACCTCGTTAAAATCATCACATAATAAGTGCGCATGTTCACTGGTTAAAGATCTCGTTTGCGAAGTTTCAGCAAAATCGTTTCTTTAACTCCCAGCACTCTGGCGGCGCAACAAAAGTTTCCACAATCACTCTGTTTTAAGCTCCAAGATTATTCGCAACGACGACGGGTTTAAAATATAGAGTGGACTGGCATTTAGGTTTATCTACCTTGAAAAACCGCTGGATTTCTTCCTGGACATACTGTAAAACGTAGATCCTGAATAAATAAATAATTTTCTCCCGCCTTGTATACACTTTCTTGAAAGAAAGAGCTACTATTACTTCCATTTGCTCTCATATTTAGACTGCAAATAAACTGTTATTTTCTTAAGGGAATGTCGGGTAGACAGCCAATCTGGCTACGTCATTCCCTACGGTGTACCTATTTCTGTAACACAAGATTATGTGAAATGTACTGTAAACCATTTTTGCATACCGTGAATAAAGAATTATCTGTCTATCTATCTTGTTTAACTGTGAATTTAACCAATTATATCTTGTTTCACAGAGCTGAGAACTTCATTTTGTGAACCATAATAAATCAAAATTCAAGGGGATATAATTGGGTATTATGCTCATATTTACTTCTATAGTGACGTTTAATCGTTTCATCTAATTAAATTCAGAAATGGAGGGCGAGTTGCACACACGTGAATTTCGAACAGAAATGAAATAAAATCTACAAACCTGAAGGGGAGATAACCTGGTTAAAATTGTCGTTTATCAAACATGAGCACTTCTTAGTCCTAATGTCTGGGAAGTCTCATCAAAATTGATTCATAAATTCAGGAAAGAGTTGCACATTCGAGATTCTCATAGAAATCTAAATCTGATCTATTTCCACAGATGCAGAATATTAGATTCCAAACATTAATTATAGGAATAATTATCAAAAATTTAATTAATGAAGCACCGGGTAGAACCCTTCATTAATGAAAATTTTGCTGATGATGATTTTTCTTACATGGTAAACGCATGCCTGGACATCTCTTCCCACTAGGGCAGTATTATTCATAAGGCTGACCAGTCTGAAGCCCAGCAGGGGCATGGGGGGGGGGGGGGGCGCCAATTTTGTTTTGGCCGAGGCACCGTTACCAGCGCCTTAGGGCTCCAATGGGTAAAAGCACTGTGCACTCTGCGCTGTAGCGATACATGTGCATATGTTTTTATCCATATATATACTCTCATAAGTATACTATATATATATATATATATATTTATATACAGTACATTATTTTAATGCTTATTTGAATAATATGTCAAGTTGTGAGTAGAATTCATTCGGAGACACGGAAAATGGATATTATTAGTTACACAGTTTGTTGGTGGACCAATATGGTACATATGGAGTCAGTTAATTTCATATTGGACGAGAGCGAAGCTCTCGTCCAATATGAAATTAACTGACACCATATTAGTCCACCAACCAACTGTGTAACGAATATATCTTACCGACTGCTGCACCGATGCACAGAACTAATAACAACAGCGATCAAAATTAAATGAGAGAATTCTCACAATGTGTTCACGTGTCTTTGCCTTGTTACCATTTATGGAGAGTGCCCGCGTGCACTCCCATAAATTGTAACAAGGAAAATGCGTACATACCAAACAGTTTCATTTCGAACGTAACATGACACACATCCACAGAATATGAGTCCTTTTAAGTTGCTTAACCTGCACTTCAGTCCAAATATGGGCTTTCAACACTAAATCTTTCAACTCCAAGCGTTTATCGACTGCCGCCATTTTGAATAATCAATGACCAAAGGGGAGATTACCCATAGCTGTCAGCGTATATTGATGTTGATAGGCAGTATATGGTTTTATATGCAGTCTGCATGTAACGTCCTAGAACCAATGAAATTCCCAGATACTTGTAGGAGGTAAGACATAGGGCTATGTACTGCGGCATAATGCCTACCGTACTAGGGTCAGGCTGTTAGCTGTAGTGGCGTGAAGGATTGGAGTGCTGGATGTGGCGTCCCGAAGTACTTAAAAGTCTGGGGACCCGGCTATGGGTTAATACGGCACTGCTCCCCACGCGTGGATTACGACCAATCCACACCGACTGTACTGTACTGTAAATGGAATTGTGGGATATCAAATTTTTGGGAATATACGAATGTGCATTCGCTAGTCCTAATGTCTGGGAAGTTTCATCAAAATCGATTCATGAATGCAGAGAGAGTTGCGCAAACGAGAATCTCATCCGGGAATCTTCAAAGTTAAAAATGGGCTAACCAAGTTAAAATCATCGCAAATGGAAAGTGAGGAAATGTGCGCTTGTTCACACATTGGTGGTCATGTGCGAGAGGTTTCATCGAAATTAGTTCCTTTATGTTAGAGGAACTACAAACACAATAATCTCGTTGGAATTCCATGATTTGTCTAAGTTCAATATGTTGCATCAAAATCGGTTGAAAAACAGGCCTGACACACACGTGTAAAAATTGGCCTGTTGCAAACAGGCCTGAAAATAAGCAGTCTGACATTTGCAGAATGAGGTCCCTATAAGGTGAATTTGATGATTGATGATGTTATCCCATTCAGTGGGCCAATTTATCGTCTGGCTACCTCTTTCTGTTTAGTTTTGAAACCCTGATTAAAATTGAGGTTCACAGTGGGTGAATTTAGTGATGCTACCCTGCACAGCAGGGTAGCATCACTAAATTCACCCTCTGGGGACCTCATTTTGCAGATGACAGTCTGCTTATTTTCTGGCTTGTTGGTAAATGTAGGGATTAGGCACACAAGAAGGAAATGCAATTTTCTAAGCCCAAGGGGTGATAATCTAGTTAAAATTATTGCAGATTGACAATTTAAAAGATTGCACATGTTCATTCGTAAATGATCGAAATTCAAACTGGTTTGATCGAAATTCAAACTGGTTTATTTATGTAGGAGGGAGCGCGGAGGTTCAGTGGTATACACTGTTGGACTTCTATGCTAGAGGTCCCGAGTTCGATCCCAGTCTGGGACGATCCACGCTGTGTCCTTGTGCAAGGCACTTTATCCCGGTTGCCTACATGGGAGCACGGCGAGGCCGTGTACTCAGGCGTACTGCACATCGATGGCGCACATCTTCAATCGCTGTAACCATGCTTGAGATGAGCTTGAGCAGTTTTAGAATGTTGAGAAGCTGACAGTTGCTCGTCGATGCTTGGTGGTTCTCTCCGAGTACTCCGGCTTCCTTCACCCGTAAATCTGTAACGGTCACGATTAGCCATTGTGCATAAGTATGTGACCTTAACACAAATAAATAATAAATAAATTAATGTGGGAGTTGCGCAGACACGAATCCCATATGGAAAGCCATAAAATCATTTTACAGAGTCGGATAGGAATCCTATGTTTCGGAATCCCTTTTTAAGAATCCTTTTTCGGAAAATTCCTGTGGCTATGGAATCCTTTTTTGGGCGTATGTGCCTATGTGCTAGTGCACAATGCTTCCATTGTTCATTTTCACATAAGCACATATCGGCACATCCAGCATGTGCTTATGTGCTAGTGCACAACGTGTCACATTGTGCCTTTTCACATAAGCACATACAACAAGAAAGGATTCTCCAGAAGGTATCCTAGATAGGTATCCTCAAATAAAACAATACCAGGTCATAGGTATCCTCAAATAACCGTATGTGCCTATGTGCTAGTGCACAATGTGTTACATTGTGCCTTTTCACATAAGCACATATCGGCACATCCAGCATGTGCCTACGTGCTAGTGCACATTGTATCACATTGTGCCTTTTCACATAAGCACATGCGACAAAAAGGGATTCTCCAGAAAGTATCTTCGATAGATATCCTCAAATAATACAATACCAGGCCATAGGTATCCTCAGATACCTGTATGTGTCTATGTGCTACTGCACAATGTGTCACATTGTACCTTTTCACATAAGCACATATCGGCACATCCAGCATGTGCTTATATGCTACCTGTAATGGTTACAATAGAACATAAACATGTTTAGGTAAGTCAGAATAAATAGAATAAAGAAGTCAAAAAAAGGGATTCTGGGGGGAATCCAAACCAGAAAAACTACTCTAGTTCAATCGAACTTACCCCTGGGGGCCTTCTCGGTCCTATAGCACTATGTGCTACTGTTAAAATCTACGGTGTGACAGTCCTAAAAAGGATTATTGAAGACTCCGTATCAAATGAAGTCAATTTCGGTGATTTGGAAGGATTATCGGATTGTTTGTGGTAATTCTATTAATTGGGAACTTGTTACACGTGCTGGAACCTTTTTTGAGGATATGACAGGGTGAAAAAGCATTTTCAAGAGGGAGAATGTAAGAAATGTATATGTGAAGAATGTAAGAAAGATAGAAAAAAGGGACCCACAAAAAGAGGTAAGAATAATATCTCAGAGGATTCATATGTTTTCACATTTGGATTCAGCAATATCGAGTGGTCTCCGTTGGGAATTGATTGAAATCACGGCCATTGTTGAGGGAGAGAATCTTAATATAACAGGCCTCCGTGAGACGTGGATCAGACATCGTGAAAGGACTGACCAGATCAAGGAGTATGAGTGGATGGGAGCGGGACGAGTAGAATGCCAGAACGGGAGGGGGGTATATACATCAAGAAGTAGTTAGGCCCTCTGACCATCACATACTTAGTAAATGTAAATACAACAAACTAAGTAGAAAGCGAATTAGCACGGGTGAAAATCAAATTGATAAATGTACATTTGGCGACTGAAGGAATCAGGCCTGAGTGGGACGATGGAATCCATACGGCACTCAGGTCCAATGTTACAGAACTGAAAAACATGGGCTACATATTTTACTAATAGGGGATTTTAATGGACACATTGGATATGCTGTGGAGGATATAGTGGGTGGGTCAAGAACTTTAATATTAATGGGAGGAAACTTTTGAAGTGGGTCTGAAGATATTGAATAGGAATGGGATAAATTGACCTGGGAAATGACCAAGAAAAAGACAATAACTGTCTATATACTTACCGACCAAGAGCTGTGGAGAGAGGTTATATATATACATGGAATAGTTGACGAAGAGATTTCCTAATTGGATAGTGATCTCAGCCTGATAACAGTGAGAATGAGGGTCAAAAGAATAGCAAAATCTCGAGCGACCTTCAAGGGTAACTGGAAAATGGGCACTGGAAGCAGACTGGGGGAATTTTGGGAAAAATTTAACTCTATGCATGCTGCTAGCGGTTATTCCTGCCCAGCACAGGGTTTCTCTTGTCTCTGAAATGAGTGTAATTTGTGCATATTTAATCATATCACCTCTCGGTAAATGGAATGGATTTTTTTCAGCAATGATTCCTTGTGTTACATGTAGATTAATTTTTCATCAAATCTAGTCATGGCTGCTTTAAAGCAGCCATGACTAGATTTGATGGAAAATATCTATAAGATACTCAACTTGGTAAGAGTTAAAGTCAAAACTAGAATATGTGTCAACTGGGGATAACATTGAGGAGTTGGTCGACTCAGTAGCGAAAAGTCTAACAGATGCTGGAATGGAAAGCATGGAGAGGAGAAGAGTGTCGACAAAGCAATCGGGATATTGTGTAAACAATGAGCTCAACAATGCAATAACAGAGAGGAAGAAAAAGTGTTCTGCTTTCAGAAGAAACTCCATACACAAAGGGCAGGAGGGGACAGCCACCAGAATTGGCAATGAAGTATATGAAGAGGGGAGGAAAAGTGTTAATCTAGTCAGAAACAGGAAACAGAGGAACAGTAATCTAATTAAGACAATAAGAAAACATGGAGGTGGGGCACGTTCCAATGCATTCTGAAAATGGGTAAAACTAAGAAAGGCAATACCTCACAGAGTATTATGGTGGATGACAATAGCACTGATGGCCCCGGGAAGCATTACTGCAGAAATGGTCAAGCATATATATATACAGATTATCATGATAATGTGCATGTCCTGTGGTTTGTATCAGATTCGAGGCCGTGTCCAGAATGGGATCTCAATGAGCCGGCTTTGCCGGCGTGTTGTGATCCCATTTTTGGACACGACCGAGAATCTGATGCAAATCACAGGACATGCACGTTATCATGATAATTCATTTATCTAACAATTCTGTCACATAAACAGACTAAATCTTAACCCTTTTACACAACGTTACGGCCAAAGCCGGCCAACGCTATTCTCAAAAATCGCCAGTTAATTTTTATTATTTTGTCATTTTTTATCTCAAAAACATAGGTTATGACCCCCTCGTTGGAACGAGCTCGTTCCAACGAGTGGTCATAACCTATGTTTTTTCAGACAAAAGATGAAAACAATTAGTTATTCAAGAATTTTGTTTGCAAGTGTCATCTGCTTTTCATGTTTGGTAAAGGTTTAAATTATTTGTAAACATTTTTGGGACATAATGTTCGGTCGATCACTGAAACGCACATAGAATGTATCCATGCGCCTGTTGTGATAGCCCGTAGCGCTACCGGAAACGAGTCGTCTATATGATACGGAATCAGAATGAGTCGTTTGTATGATACGGAATCGGAACACATTATGTGATACGTTCTGTTTCTCGTGGTTTTCAGGCCAAAATCTCTATGATTGTTAGATAAAGAGAGGGTACATGATAGAAGATGGGGAAAAGGGGGTTCTCCAGAATTGATATGGGAAGTACAGAAAACTTATCCGAATCAGTGTGTATTGAAATTGGGGTGTGAGAATTTCGAAATGCAGTTAAAGAATGCTAACGCAGCAAGTACTGCCGAAATTCCAAATGCGTTTTTAAAAACAGGAAGTTATCCATTATATGAGCATCTTACAACATTGTATACTATGATAACCTATTCTGCTATATATAAAAAGCATGCGACATAACTTTTAGCTTTACACACCAACCGTGCAAGCCAGAAAATAAGCAGACTGTCATCCGCAAAATGAGGTCCTCAGAGGGTGAATTTAGTGATGCTACCCTGCACAGCAGGGCAGCATCACTAAATTTACCATCTGTGAACCTCACTCTGCATCAGGGTCTCAAAACTATACAGAAAGAGGTACCAGAGGATAAATTGGCCCACTGTATGGGATAACCTCATCCAATTCACCTCCTGGGGACCTCATTCTGCAAATGTCATACTGCTTATTTCCATGCCCGCAACCGTGGTGAACACGCCAGCAATTGGATGTCAGTGGTTAAAATTTACACCTGCAGTGGAACTACATCCAAGCTGACCTTTGGTGACCTCGATCTGAATGAAAACTTGTCAAAATTTATCTCTCGTTGCCTCGCAATTAGTGAAATAAAAGCGGCAATTAATTATTACGTTTTTAAATGAGTAGCCTTTAAGTGGATCTTCTTTGAGAACTCGACTGGTAGAATGCAATTATCTTGGCAGTGTTTCTTCATCACTGTACAGACGGCCAACAATGATGTAGAAACATTGTTAAGTCACCTGCTGTGTATACGGTAGTTAATCGTAAAAATAAAATGTGAGAATTTAAGAGTTAAGGCGTTTTACTGTCCTCTTATTCTTGAATACCTACCTTAGTTGTCAGAGGAATACCCAACAAAAACAGCACGAGGCACACTGAAAATGTGAATAAAGTCTTGCGTTTTCTCAGTACTCTGGGAAATAGGTCCGTTATCCCACTAATAATAGTCTCTGCCATCGCAAACTAAAAGAATAGAAGTATATTCAATTAGGAAAAAAACACCTGTAACTAGAAAACTTTAATGACAAAAAAACATATGTACAAGTTTCTATAATATGGACAATCACTAGGCTGTGCGTTTGTCTGGAATAGGGGTACACTTATTTAATTTTTTATTGGTGTTTAACAACACTTTCGACAGCCTCCTATCGGGCAGTTTTACATGTCAAGGAAACTAGAGTACCCAGAGAGAACCACTGAGTAGCAGCATGATACTGTCAGATTTCCCAACGTACTAACTCCGCACAATCAGTGTTAGCATTGGTTTAACCTTTTACTCAACGTAACGGCCAAAACCGGCCAGCGCTATTCTCAAAAATCGCCAATTAATTTTCATTATTTTTTCATTTTTTGTCTCAAAAACATAGGTTATGACCCCTCATTGGAACGAGCTCGACGAGCTCGTTCCAATGAGGGGTCATAACCTATGTTTTTGAGACAAAAAATGAAAAAAATTAGTTATTCAAAAATTTTGTTTGCAAGTGTCGTCTGCTTTTCGTGTTAGGTAAAGACTTTTAAGACAAGTGTACCATCGACGTGCAGCACACAGCATCACCGTGCCCCTGAGTGGGAAATCGGTATGAAGTGCCCAACGCAGTTACCCCTGGCGGAGATCGAACCGTCAACTTAAAGATTTGAAGTCCAATGCCTTACCACTGAGCACCGCGCTCCCTCGCGCATGCTTTTACCGGGTTGCGACCGGTACTTTATTAAATTTTTGTTCCATTATTGGTGTTTGGAATCTAATATTACTGCGTCCGTGGAAATATTGTCCACCCGTGGAAAGCGACAAGTCCACGGCGACCGTACAGTATAAGGCTATGACGGCGATATGTTAAGTCTTTCCGTGTACTCCAACCGCAAGCCCCTCATGTCTTCAGCGGGGTATTTCCAAATCAAGTCCAGTGGACTACATTACTTCTGTGTCACTACCTTTAAACCGACTCCATTTTCTGCCTTTTTTATCATATGAGGCGGTGAGGGACATATGGAAATCCCCCAATCATGCCTCCCCTTAAGTCCCTCGTATTATCATGTCAATGTTATGGGACCACTTTGCATGAACACCACAAGTTCGACGCCCATGGTTTATAACCTATTAACCCTTCTGCATCTTATTTTTGAGAGGAAAACTTTGATGAGGTCTTACTCCAAGCATACTCATCTCATCCTGACACGCGTCATCTGAGTTGTGTCCCTGGACAAGAGACTAATTTCCGAAGTAGTAGCACTCTGTCGCAGTGTGCTAAGGCGTACTGAATGTCGAAGGCACACAGCCAATGCTAATCCTGTTTGTGCGGGGTTAGTAACTCGGTGATTCCGACAGTTACTCGCCACCTCTCGGTGGTTCTCTCCGGTTACTCCCGATTCATCCACCCGGCCGACTGTCCGGCATGAAATAACTCTGAAAGTTGGAAGTTAGTAACTCGGTGATTCCGACAGTTACTCGCCACCTCTCGGTGGTTCTCTCCGGTTACTCCCGATTCATCCACCCGGCCGACTGTCCGGCATGAAATAACTCTGAAAGTTGGAACGGTTACTAAATGCTAAAAAATAAATAAATATCACTATTTGAAGCATGCACAATGTTGCCGTATTACTACTGTTGCAAAGCATTATCTGTATTGTTAATAGTACTATTTGTATCTACTCCAGGGACCGACCCGGGCATGCGCCAGTGCGTATTTGGTTCTGAAACATCAGGACCTGGCTCTTAAATCTCAGAAATAGGCTTCTCAGTTGGCGCGTAACTCTTCAGATCATATTTTGATATTCTTTCGATGGATAATCGAGAGAGACACTCTTACATGTATTATATATATGATTATCATTTATCATTGTTGTAGAGTGCTTAAGTTAATACGTCAAGTCTTAATTACCAAGCATTAATCTTCACTGTGGTTTCTGATCAAGTCTTGGCTGCCTAAATAGGCAGCCAAGACTTGATCAGAAACCACAGTGAAGATTAATGTTTGCTATAGTGTACTAAATGAAAATGATGAGAGCTATTACATACTTGCAGTGTGTGTTACAAACAGCAGAGTGACTCCGTAAATTGAAATCTGGCGCATGAATTGAAAAAATAGGCTCTGAGGCTAGAGCGTATTTTAAATAGTCCCGATCGGTCCCTGCTACTCCTACTTCGACAACTACAAGCGTCTGCCATTACTGTTTGGTGTCACTATACATCCGGTCCTACTAACAATGTTTGGAAGGATGGTAGCCATAGAAATTTATAGGCCCCACAACGTTTTCATAAGAGGTTATTTGGAATTTCCTCGTGTCCCTCATATTCGACAAAACTTGAGCCGCCGTAAGTTTCTATAGTTAGTAACCTGGAATACTATATCCAGTGATACTTCAGTTTTCATATGAGGGTCACGAGGTTACACCGTTACATAAGTTAGAGTGAAGTGTTACTGCGATAACCTATTCTGATCCACGTCATGGAACCAGCCCAAAGTATCACGCATGATAGGTCTAAGCTCTGCCAATAATACCATAAACTGTTTCGATCTGCCATTTTTCCGACGTAAATGAGTATCAAAGCACCCTGGCTTCGTGATGTGATACAGTGAGATGGTGAGTATGACATTTTTACGCAGTTTGCCTTGAATATTGTATCGGTTTATTTTTTATTGAGATAAATCATATTATTTTGGAAGCAAGCTTCTTTAACTAAACAGCGTGCAGTATTAGTCACTCGAGACTTAGCGACACACTGTCACCTTCCACCTAAAATCACCCCATATGGGTCCATGGGGTGAGTAGATGTCATTTTGGATTTCCAATAAATATCCTCTCCTCCAATACGTATACGTCGCCGAAAATGCGACGCCAAAATAACTCAGCGCTTACTGTAGTCGTGAGCTATTTAAAAATCGATCGTTAATGTAATAGAGGAGATCAGCATTTCCCATCTTAATGACGTATGCCCTCCCACCCACGTGACTTTTATGTACAAAACAAATCGCACGTGGAATATTGCAATGCACAAGCCTCATAAGAAATGGTCGACGTTTGCGCGATAAGACATAAACTGAATCGGTAATACGATAAAAAACGGACATAAATATTGAAACAACTTATAGAAATGGTCAGTTTTAATACAAATAACAAGGTAAATCTGAGCTGAAAATTAAACTGTAGGTGTGCAGGCCTACAGTCTGAATCACCGTGGTGTTGTGTATTTTCGCTGTTTCGCAAAAGTTAAAAACAATACGAAATACCGATATAGCAAACTATTTTTAATGAGCTTTTATTTATTTTTTCTGTTCACACAAATTAGAGTCGGATTGTGGAAAACGTAGTACAGCCATCATGGAATAATTCTTACAGAAACGTAAGCATGGCTGCATCTTCTATAAAACCTCGCTTTAATATGAGACCTCTTTCCTACTAGTCCAGGCCCAGGGTACCACAGACATGGCATATGGACCTTACAAGTTACAGTCACAACGACCGTGCAATTCCCAATTATTATTTTCAATGACGTAGCCGGTGGTTGGGGTGGGGCTGGGATTCTCCAAAAAGTCGTCAAATAATTGCAGAGTCCCTGGACTAAAAAAAAAACACCCTCTCTGATTCACTTTCAAAACACTGATTTTTCAAATGTTTCCCGAGATGGATCCCTTGACCACACGTGGGGGTAGTGGGCACTTCTGGGTGTTTGATAAAATAAAGGGATAATAAGGCAAGACTTCTTGTCTGTTAGAGAGAGAGTGAGAGAGAATATCAAAATACACAAAGAATAACATTTTTTATTTAATGCTCAGGCATCAATTCACGCTGAAAAATTAAGTCATATTCCCCTGTCGGTCGGCAAAACGAAATATCAAAATGATATTTAGAAATCGATATTTCATCGTAGGTTCGGATGACGAATCACATGTACTTTAAACGAGTCAGCACATCAGTAATGAATTCCAGAGTCCCAAATACAAACGAATTCGAATAATTGATAGTGACAGTGACTAAATCAATTCATTAAATCAGCGGTTTCAAAGTTTGACTTTCTCATTCACCTTCCAGCGAAAAGCCGAAATCACTTTCAAATTTCTTCAGTTCAACTTCACACGTCTTCAGTGCATTGAGTTCAAAAAAAATAAAATGACGTGTCTTGTTATTGAAAATAAGAAAGTGGTGTTTTTTGTTATTGTTCTATTTCTTCGAAACACATTGCGATTATTTCAATTCGCCAGCCTTGGTAAATCGTAAAGTTAGGGGAGAAATAAGACGGGACTACTTTTTGTGCGGATATTCACACATTCCAATGGTTGGAGTTTGGTTGTTGTAATTTTTGTATGGACGCCGGTTCGGCACATAAATTTTGCGCCTTAATGGCAAATAAAGGCCACAAATTGGAGAGTTTGTAGTCGTAGAGCATTAAATAAAAAGAAATTTCACGAAAATTTGATGAATGCGTCGCTCGTGAAGATCCTCATATTTCTTTGTAGCCACTCACGAGATATTTTCGGTATTCATCAAATTTTCGTGAATATCCTCTATGTTCTATTTTTGCGTCAGGTAGAACTGAACTTTCATCACTTAAGCACATTGTAAAAAATGGTACACCGCCATTGTTTCTTGGGGTGGAAGTCCTCTAAAAGGGACAACATGGGTATGAACGATTGACTAAACTTGACTTTATCTCCATGTTGTGGTCATTCTTAGCCATTGTATATAAATATGTGACCTTAAACACCAATACGTAAGTACTCCCAAAACAATGATTGAAGCACACGGAGATAAAAAGTGTCCCCATTATGCACCCATCCCCATCCTTGACTAACAAATTTCTCATTATGCACTTGTTGATTTCTGAATTATGCACTTGTGGACTCCTGATATATAAAAAGCCTCTTGTATCAAGTTTTGAAAAGAAAATAATCACCATCTGAAAAAGACACAAACATCAGGTGGGGGAGGAGATATGCAGGGGGAGGGGGCATAAACTAATGAACTTCTTACCCGTGGGCTTGTACCTATTTTTGGGGTCAGGAATTGGCACTCCACTACTGTAAGTAATGATTGGAAATGGGGCTATCCACCTCGATAAATCCCTGCAAGTGCCCATGCAAATTTTCACAAGTAAATACTGTTTATGAAACCCAAACGGAATGATTAATATGGAGTGATAACATAATACATAAACTTGATCAAGAAGTTAGCTGGGGGTGAGGGCGGGAGTGTTTAACTGCCTCCCCCCCCCCCTAAAAAACGCCAAAAAATATATTGGGGTGTGGAGAGCCTACTTTCATCCCATCCCAACCCCACTGGGTAATTAAACCCCACTAGGTAATTACAGGGGGGGACCTGTTTGGGGAGTGGTATAACTCCTTAAAGTTTAGTTATGCATATACCCTGCAGTGCATGAACAATGCGCTGATTTAATCCACGTATCCTTGTGAATCAAAACCCATGCATCATGGGGCATCTCATGAGATTTCTGTGACGGTCTGACTTTAGCTTTAACAAAAGCAAAATCTTTATCTGCTACTGTCACAAATACAGTTTGTACCCAGCCGTCTTTATAATACTGGATGGCTTTCAACGATTTTCTTGCTTTGAGCTGTTCATTGCCAAAGTTCCCTGTAAATGTAAATGTCAGAGAAATCAATCATTTATTGTGGCGGGGTCTGGCAGAACTGTTCCATTCCCAAGAGTTAGTTTCTCTTTTAGTCTGTCTGGTTTTTTTTGAAGCAGTTGTTGTTCGGGGGTTGGGAATGTTGGCAAATTTAGTTTGTCCACCCCAAAACACCTCTTTAACAGTTCTTGCCGTGAACCCGTCATTGATACACACCAAAGTTTAAAAAAATCCTCCTTGCTGCACTGTCCAGCTTAAAAAAACGCTTGAACTCTCCATACTTTCTATACAATTAATATTTAATTAACGACGCCCTCAAACGTAATTTTTAAGGCGTGATATGTCACATACATGCGACCATTCTCTTGGCAGTCTTGTGAACGAAAGGTGTATTGACACCGTCGCATTCGCAGGGGCCATTTCGGAACTTCGACGGAACACTGAAATTTTGTGGAAGGCTGGCCGGCATTGATTAATATTTTATGTCGTAGTTAATAAATGCAATGAATATTGTAAAATTTTGATCTCAAAATAACGTATTATCAATAGTAGTCATTTAGGAGTTTGCAAAGTTCAGAAAAACGTTCAGAAATGATTTCAAGTGAGTGAAATATGAAGTAACGTTCATCGCTGTCGCCCAAATGTTCTCGCACGTGTGTATTGTTTTGTACACAAACGTCACGTGGGTGGGAGGGCATACGTCATTAAGATGGGAGATGCTGATCAAGTCTATTGCTCAAGCGAAAACTGAGTTAGCGCCCTTGCATCACCCGAGCAGATGTTTTGTTTGTACACACGTGTAAAAATCAGCCTGCTGCAAACAGGCTGAAAATAATCAGTCTGACATTTGCATAATGAGGTCCCCAGAGGGTGAATTTGATAATGCTATCCCATACAGTGGGCCAATTTATCTTCTTGGTACCTCTTTCTGTTTAGTTTTGAGACCCTGATTCAGATTGAGGTTCACAGAGGGTAAAGTTAGTGATGCTACCCTGCGCAGCAGGATAGCATCACTAGATTCACCCTCTGGGGACCTCGTTTTACAGATGACAGTCTTCTTTTTTTCTGGCTTGGTTGCAGAAACGGAACGTTTTGGAAATTCGTCCTAACAATGTGTAGTGAAAAAATAAGAGGGAAGTGCACTGTGAAAACACAACAAAATCGAACGATCGGGCTGCCAATACTTTCTTCTTAAAGTGAATCGGGAGGCTGATAAAATGAATACGTTATGGTGTGTTAAGTTGGCGGATGCGGTCTCGTACAGTTGAATCTATAAGTCATGTGATTATATTGGGCACTGTTTTTTTTTTGTTGTTGTTGTTGTTGTTTTTATTAGGGTTTAACGACAC
Source organism: Pictodentalium vernedei (assembly GCA_031216915.1). NCBI lineage: Eukaryota > Metazoa > Mollusca > Scaphopoda > Dentaliida > Dentaliidae > Pictodentalium > Pictodentalium vernedei. Next base: position 89,207,205 of record CM062297.1, on the reverse strand, counting down.
ATTAACAGCCAGAGTCATATCATGTCGGTGACAGTTGCACAGGTGGAAGAAGCCGGAGTACCCGGAGAGAACCACCGAGCAACGACGAACAGCTGTCAGCTCTCCAACATCGTAACTCTGAACTCTGCATCGCGGCACAGGCAGGGTTAGATTGGTTGAAGACATGCGCACCCTCGACTTGCAGTACGCCTTAGTACACATCGTCATCGTGTCCCCGTGTAGGCAAGCGGGGTTAAGAGTCTTGCCCATGGACACAACGCGGGAACACGAGGGCACTGTTTTGAAGTAAAGCACACTGAGTAAGTGCACGTCTGTCCCTGTCAAACTGCACCGTTAACGCAGCCCAATTCCTGTAGAAAAATTACGTACCCAATTCAGTACATTCCTATATTAGTAAATAGAGATCATTACATCATTCCTAACCACTACCAGGATAATGTAATGACGTAAAAATAGATATTAAAATTTTACTGCATATACAGAATGAAGAGAGTGGATTACTACTAATCGCAGCGCCATATATCCTCCTCTCACAAAGTATTTATAATTGCTCATAACAGCACAAGAAACACTTGCAAACTTTCATCACATGGACCACCGGGTACAACCCGGTGATCCATGTGATGGAGACTTTCAAGTGCTTCTTGTGTTCCTGAGTTCACAACCGACCTCGCTGATAATGCATTAAATTTTAACAGTATTACACAGCGCAAACACCTTTGTGTATTTCAGACTACTTCATTCTTCTGCGGTAAAGAGCACCTTAACTTACGAGCATTTTCTGCACGAATTGTGACAGGACTTCTTGTTTCAATTGTATGAGGCTCAGCATCGCCCAGTTTTGTTTTTTGATTCGCCTCATATGAGACCGTAGCCGCCAACTAACCACATATCTATAATATTTGACATCAAATGCTTTATCTTACAAATCGTATGTGCATTTTATGTACTTTGTGTTTTTTGGCTGTCTTTTACAGAGTGGGCCAGGTTTGTTAGTTTACTTGTGCGGGGTACGTTATTGGTCAAAACAATATTTGAAACGATGCATCGGTACAATAAAAACGTCACGCCGGATACGTTTAGCTCTGGATATAAAGTAACCGCCATATTCGGTAAAAGGAATTATTTAGAACACCGCCAACCAAATTTCGTGATTTATTTCACATTTTGTCTTCGAAACATAGCATATGACCCCTCAGAATCAGATGGCCGAGCTCGTTTCAATGAAGAATCATAATCTATGTTTTTGAGGCAAAAAATAGAACATGTTTCTAAGTCAAGAATCTTTGTATGTAAGTGTAATCTCAAGTCGTGTTAGAAAAATGATTAACCCTTTACCCTACGCACACGGTATCAAAGTTTATTGTTTAATTATTGGGTTAATTTAAAACTTTTTCACAAACTCTCAACAAAACATATCATGTGACCTCTCATGGGAACGAGCTCGCAGAGCTCATTCCAATGAGGGGTCACATGATATGGTTTTGTTGGAATTATTTGAAAAAATATTTGTTCACTTTCTTGATTTGTAATGTGAAGAATTCAGCTAGTTATTCATTATGTCTGTCAGTGCCCCTCCCAAATAAGTAACAAATAACACAGCAGCTTGCCGACAAGCAGTGGCGACATTGAGTGACGCTCTCAAATTTATTGTACATTGAGAAAATCCTGTGCCACAGGCACCATGTGCAAAGCACACCTGTTTGATCCAAATCATGAAACAACAAGAAATGTAGTGTTACGTGGCTGCCCAGGAAAAAACATTGATAAGGCCTAAAAAAATAAAAAATCTGTTTCTCAGGCCCTCCCGCATGGTCCTTTTGGCTGCCGCATGCTCTCTTTTTATAACAAATTTAACCTTAAAATTTTTTTTTAAATTAAATGGTTTATGTCTGATATTTTACCCAAGTTAAAAAAAATGATGAATTTGTCCCTTGAGTGCAAGAAGCCTTTGCAATGCTTTAGCATTGCAAAACCTTCTTGCTCTCAAGGGATGAAATACACCACCACCACCACCCATACTATTCTGTAGATTATGAGGCCTAAAACTTGAACCAAGAACATGAACTTTTGATGGCAAAGAAGTAATTACTGAAATAAAAAATAAAATAAAAAACCGCTCGCCCGCATGCAATTTCACAAATAATGGCCTGAGAAACAGAAGATCAACTTTGTGTGGCCTAACCCTGTATTTTTTTTTTATATATATATATATTTTTATATCAGGGGCCTATGGAAACCTGTTATCCAAAGCTGTACATACATGATGCACTGCCATCGTAACTGGGAAGTGTCGGAAGTTCACTTTTTTTCTTTTTTTTTTTTTGCTAATCTACAGCAATACAAGAGGCGCGATACTAAGCCCATGAGTATCAATGATAGCAATATACTAATATTTATAAGAAAGAAGATGTGAGCGTCATGAAAGAATCGCTTGAACTGACGAAAAAAAACCTACAACCAAACCTAGTCAATCACGTGAAAACACCACTCCGTCCCATTGGTACAAATCAGTAACCCATTTATTTGAATATTCACAGACAAAATTTTCCCGCTAAACTGCCATAACACAGGAAAATATTATTCTCCAATAGCTATACTGCAACTCTATACATAACCTTGATTTTACGTCTACCATATCGATTTTAAATTCAAATTGAAATACAGAGAACACATAAGTAAACAAACATACCTGACTGTCTAATCCCAGCGTAACTACCATAAAAAAGAAAATAAACCCCCAAACAGGAGCACCTGGTAGTTGTGCAACGCCAGCAGGATATACTATAAATATTAAACCGGGACCTGTAAAAAAACATACTCATTATTATATATTTATTTATTTATTTATTGGTCTTTAAGGTCACATACTCATGCACAATGGCTAATCGCGACCGTGACAATTTTACCGGTGGGGGAAGCCGGAGTACCCGGGGAGAACCACCGAGCATCGACCAGCAACTGGCAGCTCCTCAACATTCTAACTCTGTTCAAGCTCCGCCCAAGTAGGGTTACAGCGGTTGAAGACATGTGCACCATCGACGTGCAGTACGCCTTTGTACACGGCGTCATCGTGCCCCCATAAAGGCAACCAGGATAAAGTGCCCTGCCCAAGGACACAACGCGGGTCGCCCGCCGGGGTTCGAACTCGGGACAATTAGCAAAGAAGTCCAACAGTCTACCACTGACTTATTATTATTCCTATTCACATATGCCATAGCCTAAAAGAAATGCTCTGTACTTCAATGTTACGAACAATACGGTGATCGCAAAAATAGTCTCTTTCTCGATTAGATGGCGATCTGAACGCTTCACACTTACACTAATGGGTCGCGATTTCAAGAAAACAATATAAAACAAAACAATCATTTGCGAATGGAGAAACATTTTCAACAACAGAATCTGTGGATAAACTCAGAGGCGGACGGGCCATATCATCCACCGGGAAAATTCCCGGTGATCCCCCCCCCCCCCCCCCCCCCATTGGGGGTCTGCCTGAGGCCCCACAATAGATGCAGCCTAACACATGTTGGTGCATGAAATTTTGTGAAAATGACCAATAGGCAAAATGGATCTGATTGCAAAGATTGCCGGCATACCGAAATGCTCTCTATTTGGATTGCCATTGGCAATCCACATTGAGACAATTCGAAATGCCAGCATCATAGTCTACATTTGATTGCTCAGATGCAAGGAAACATTGTTCCGTCAGTTTGAAAAATCGAAATTTTCTCCCATTAGGTCAACTTGTGCCTGGCTCGATGAGTCCATCCCCCAGAGTGCAAGCCTTATTTCCGAATGAGCGAAATCTCATCCCCCCCCCCCCCCCCCCCCCCCCCCCACTGTGAAGATATAGAAATTTTCACTTTCACGGTTTCAGTCAAAATGGTGGCTTTCAAAGCATCACTTCAGGGTGAATACGAGCGCAATTTTCACTGGAAATGATCAATTTGTTCTAAAAATGAAAATCTAGTGTTTGTTAGGTGGATTCCAGCAATATTTCAACACGTATTCACCTTGAATTAATGCATGAAACCCGCCAGCTTTATCAGATCACAGGACGCTATCTGTTCCGAGTATCGATCAAATCACTTCCGCGTATCAATGCGCATCAGCTGTTTACTTTGAAACAAAAGAAAATCTAGTGTTTTTGAGTCGATACATAGACAATAGTTCACTGCTTGGAGTAATGTACCATGTTTATTCTCGAGTGGGATGCGGAAGGTTATTTTCACGAGGCGCTAGCCGAGTGAATATAATCCCCGCATCCCACGAGAGAATAAACAGCGTACGTTATTCCAAGCAGTGAACTATTGTGTTTATTGTATTTCCCTGATAATATCTGCAATACAAATACCCCTCTTGCGTCATCCAAGAGCAGTTTCCCAAGGTTGCTCAATTTGTTTTGATGGTTAAAAAATCGGAGCATGAACACAAAAACATGAATGAATGAATTGATAATATGACGTCATCAGAAAGGAATGCATTGACGCTCGTTTTCAAATGGAAATTCAAGTGACGTGAGATACGAACTTATGAAGGAAATCCACACATTTTAAAGAAATAATTCAATCAATCACCATGAATGAGTAGTCATGTTCAACTTCTTATAATTTTGTGTGGATGTGTACATAGTTATTGTTCACTGTCAGTTTGAATATCAAGAAGAATATTTGTCGAAGTGGATTGGGTGGTATCGCTAGATTTCAAGGCGGAACAACTGCAATGGTAAAAGTAGTCCGTCATTACTGGGAGTAGGATATCGCCGTGGGAGTTGAATAACACTTTCGAGGTCGTGGGAGTAGGATATGGTTTTTATTTACAAAGGAAAAAGCTGTAGAAATATAATAAAGAAAAGTATCTCACTCGTGACCGAGACAAATGGTTATTTTCGCCGGGCTTAAACATTTGTCTCGGTCACTCAGGAGATAATTTTCGGTATCCACTCAAAAACACTAGATATCCTCTATACAGGACGTGAAGAGTGGATTGTAACTAACTCACCCGCAGAGTGGAGTTATCACCCGAATTATAACTTTCAAATTTTGTATATATTGACTAAAAATACAAGAAGTGTTTCAGCCAATGGACCTCTGGGTTTAACCCGGAGGTCCACTGGCTGAAACTTTGCTTGTGCTTGTTATGATTTGCAATAAATTTGCAATTATTGCTTGGGTGGAATCTCCACACTGCGGGTGATTTAGTAATAATACATTCTCCACGTACTGTATATGCTTCGAAATGTCCTCTATGTGGAATGCAACTGATCGCTCAAATGCAGGGAGGCAGCGTCCTTTCAATTCGAACGTTTCTTGGCCCACTCCGTCCAAGGATCAACTTTCTCTTTACAATTTGTTCTTTGTTCTGAACAAAGAATTCGACATCATTCCGACCAAATTGGCAAGGATACTATTTCGTTCACTGGGATTCACACTTATTGTTATTGAGTGCTCGTGGTTTACCATTTATATTTTTTATAAATATGTGTTTATTGGTCGGACAAAGGGTGATGATAAGCCATATTTAAACCTCTGAACACTGGTGTCATTTTTTTTTTAATTTCAACTAGCAACCGTTTATCTTAATACTTACGTTGCTGAAAGCGACTATTGTCACTCATTTTACGATGATTTTCTGTTGCAAATCAAAGCCACCATCTGATTAATAGTTGGAAAGGGCTCAGAGAGCTCAGAGAGCCCTTTCCAACAATTAATCAGATGATAGAGTTTTAAGTGTCAAAATGTTATTAAACTTCTTCGTATACAGGCGAAAATAGAAGTCCTCCATATATTACCAAAGTGGGCGTGGCAGTAAAATGGTTAATGCGGCAAGTAATTTAAACAATTCAGACTTGTTTGACAGAGCTCAATGAGCATTTAACTTTAAAGGTTGCCGCTGTGATCCAGTACCGCGTCATCTGCGTTGTAACCTTGGGCACGATACTTGCTTGATTACTCAAGGTTGCTCACGTTGGAGGGGGCAATGTGTGACGTTGTGTACTAAAGGATACTGTACGTCGATCGTGCTTTCAATCGTTGCTAACTTTGTTTGTGCGGAGTTAATAAGCTTAATAAGTGGATGCTGACAGTAGCTTGCCGCTGGTCGGTGGTTCTGACCGGAAACCGCAGCTTTTTCCACTCGTAAAACCGTCCGACATTACATTATATGGCTCTGCCTGTTAAAGGTGGTATTAAATTCAAATAAAACAAACAAAGACCACACTACAATGTAGAATTGGAAACAGGGCTGTCGCGACTATCATTTTTTTGTAATCGACTAATCGTGACCAGTAATCGACGGTTAGTCGATTAATAGTCGCTTCCCATGATTTTTTAGCAAATCATTCTTCTGTTCGTAAAACTCTGAAAATGACAATGGCACCAGTGTGTTCAGACGAAGTGGGGTTGTGGGAACAACAAATCGGTCCCGACTGAAGCTACATGTAGTCCAATCTTGGACCCACAGTCCGTAATATAATTTTTGGGATTGGTACGTCCTGTAGGACGTACCAACCCCAAAAATAATATTACTGACTGCGGGTCCAAGTTTGAACTAGATTGAAGCCGATGAATTAAAATGAATTTACCAAAGAACGTTCCTGCATATGTTTCCTTTCTGCAATAAGTTTCTCGAAATTTTGAACATTGAGATCCCTCGTCAGTTGTTAAAATTGGATCTTAGTCTGAAGTTCCGAACTTTGAGAAGTGATCTGACGTTCTGACTTTCGTCATAATTTTGTCACTTCCGCGCTTTGGGTTTTCCAATGGGTGTATTCGTGTGTACAAGACTGGAGAAACTCAGAAGAATCTATTCTTCTCGAGTAACTGTGCGTGTTCTTTCTTACACAGTCAGTGACAGTCGTACAGTCTTCCGGATATGAATGTTAACTATGGTTAGATATTTAAAGTTATTCACCTTCATTGATCATTCACCTCACTAAACAATGCAATTTAGCCCCGACGTGTAGTAGACGTGTACCACCTTGAAAATGAACGACGATCGACTAAAAATAAAAAACGTCGACTACTTCAATAGTCGACGGTTAGTCGACTAATCGAATAAACGCGACAGCCCAAATTGGAAATCTGAGATCATCTCTTCCAGGGCGGATAGCCAATGCAAACATGAAAGACGGACAGACACACAGGACGGACAGGTTAACATACATGCCAGACAACAGGCGGATCGACAGACGCACTACTCACTGTAATGTAGAATTGGAAATCTGAGATCATGTCTTCCAGGGTGGACAGACAAGACAAACAGGAAAGACAGATAGACACACAGGACGAACAGGTTAGCATGCATGACAAACAACAGACGGATAGACAGACGGAGTAGTAAAGATGGCTTGCTTACCACTTGTAGCGACATCTTCAACCAGCTGGTTTGTCTCGTGAGCCATGAACCCCAACATAGAAAAAATGGCGAATCCTGCATAAACACTGGTACCGCAGTTAATACATGAGACAATCACCGAATCCCTGCAATAAACATTTGTAGTATATTATCATATGTGAATTCTGAGAACGAACATATGTAAAATAAACATTAAATGTGTCAAAATATTGTTTTGCCTACATGTAGGGGTAATTTTCTAACTCACAAGCTACGGAGGGTGGAAGTGACGTACAAGGTAACCATGGAGGTGGGCCATGCTGCTTACACCCAAAAAATTCCAAAAGGCCAGCTAAAAATTCGGAATTCAGCACTGTGCATTGGATGTCAGGTTTTGAAATTATAGATGACATAACTCGCTTGTTGAATATTTGAGGACTTTCTGGACTCAACATGTCTCAAAAAAGTTTCGAAAACTTGTAAAAATGTTCTTACAGTTTATGGAACATTACAAGCTTTCAAAACGTGTTACCGATGGGCCTTGTACGTTTCTACAGTTAAAACGAGAGTCCTGCCACAACTAGCGCAGAAAATGTTCGTTACTTAACGCGCTCTTTACTGCAGAAGAATGAAGTAGTCTGAAATATACAACAGAGTTTGCGCTGTGCATTGCAAATGTAATGCGCTATTAACGATGTCGTCCGTGAAATCACGAACTGAACCGAATCAAACAGAAAAAGTATATATCTTACCTCCTACAAGTATCTGGGAATTTCATTGGTTCAAAGACGTCACATACTGCATATAAAACCATATACTGCCTGTCAACATCAATATACGAAGACAGCTATGGGTAATCTCCCCTTTGTTCATTGATTATTCAAAATGGCGGCAGTCGATAAAAGCTTCAAGTTGAAAGATTGAGTGTTGGAAGCCCATATTTGGTCTGACGTGCAGGTTAGGCAACTTAAAAGGCTTCATATTCTGTGGATGTGTGTCATGTTACCTTCGAAATGAAACTGTATGAATTTGCCTTGTTACAATTTATGGGAGAGTGCCCACAGGCACTCTCCCATAAATTGTAACAAGGCAAAGACACGCGAACACATTGTGAGAATTCTCTCATTTAATTTTGATCGCTGTTGTTATTAGTTCTGTGCATCGATGAAGCAGTCGGTAAGATATATTCTTCGCTCTCGTTCAATATTTAATTTAATGACACCATATGTACCATATTAGGCAGGGATCTGCGAATCACAAATTTCTTTTCGAATCGAATCTCGAATCGAATCGTGTCTCTGATATCGACATCGAATCGAATCCAGAATCGAATCTTAAAAGACAAGTTATTTCATATTGCATCAAATGGAAGTTACGGAGCACTGTGTTGACCCTTACGCGACGGAGTGAACACCTTAAACACCAATAACTAAATATTCTCTGTAGCACCGCCGCTGAAACAGCTAGGCCTATTGTCCATAGTTTTAGTTTTTGAAGGCCTAACTTGTTACTATTCACGTTCTTAAGAACGTGAATAGTAACAAGTTAAGCCTTCAAAAACCAAAACTATGGATAATGTTCTGAGCCAAATTTCCACCTTACCTAACAATTAAACATTGTAAATTACTCAAATAAATAGGAATTGAGCCTACATGAATGAATTCTCTAATGACAGATTTATCCTATTTTTGTTGAAAATGTAACAAATTGAAGTTAGTACGAGAGATTCGAAAAAATCGAATCCTGAGACTGATTGGGGATCGATCTCGAAGCATACGTATGGTATCGATATCGAATCGAATCTCGAATATTTGCAGGACCCTAATATTAGGCCACCAACAAACTGTGTAACTAATAATATGAGACTACAGTATATGGAGGGTGGATTAATACTAAATCGCTGTGAGATAGACTTAGATGGAATTAGTTATTATTTACAATTTCTGAGGAAAAAACACAAAAAGTACTTGTAAACTTCCATCAAATGGACAACCGGGTAGCACCCGATGGTCTATGTGATGAAAGTTTGCAAGTGTTTCTTGTGCTGTTATGAACAATCATAGATACTTTTCAGGTGGAGAATATATGGCGCTGCGATTAAGTAGTAATCCACTCTCTTCATTCTGTATATGGAGTACAATTGTAATATCTATTTACGTCATTACATGGATCCCAGTAGAGGCTGAATGTTAATTATCTCTGTTTACTAGTATAGAATTATACAGAGTTGGTCACGCTGTATTTCTACAGGAATTGAGATACGCAAACCATGCAGTTAGTCAGGGACAAAAATGTACTAACTCAGCGCGCTATTACTTCAAAATGGTGCACAATACATCCACAGGGCTTCAAGTTTCAACGGTATATACGAAAAGAGAAACAAAAAGGCTTCTCAAAAGTATAAATATTAAATTATGAAACCACATTGCTTTACACTTTTGTATCTGAATCACTGGAAGCATTGAAGCTGGAACAACACGCAGTTATACTCTCCCAAAAAAGAAAGTGTGCATGCTAAAAAATAACAGTAAAAAAAGATATATATCATTTTCATTCCAGGAAATTTTAGTCAATCACAGATGAATCAATTTGTGATCAACACGAGAAATTTCATTACGCTACGGCGAATACTCTTGGTGCCATGGAGAGTCAAAGACACTAAGGGTCAAACACAAAAGTCACACACTCAATATCTGGTATGACCTCCGTCTGCATCGACTACTGCTGTGCATCTACGCCTCATGGAAGCGAACAAGTTAGCATGGAAGTGTTGTGGGATGTTGTTCCATATTCTGATAAGCTGTCTTTGGAGTTCCACAAGCGTTGACGGTGCATGGGGAAGCCGGCGTAGCTGATGTTTCATTTCGTCCCATACGTGTTCAATGGGTGAGATATCGGGCGAATTTGCGGGCCAGGGAAGAACATCCACTTGTTGTTGCTGCAGATACTGTTAAACAACACGAGCTGCGTGGGGTCGGGCGTTGTCCTGCTGTAGAATGACGCCAGAGCCTTGACGTTGCAGAAATGGGACAACAACAGGTGTAAGCACTTCATCACGATATCTGGCTGCATTGAGACTGCCATCAATAATGACCAGCTCAGTTCTGTTACGGGCAGTGATGCCACCCACACCATGAGAGACCCTCCCCCATGACGGTTTCGCTCCACGACACATGGATCTCCGTAGCGTTCGTTTCGCCGTCTGTACACGCTATGGCGGCCATATGATGATGAAAGATGGAAACGACATTCATCTGTGAATAAAACACGTCGCCACCAGTGTAAGGGATGCCTGAGATGTTGTCTACACCACTGCAGTCGAGCACGACGATGACGTAACGTCAAAATCGGACAAACTGCAGGTCTTCGATGACGTACGCCGTATTCTCTCAGCCGGTTGATTACTGTTTGAGGATGTATCCGTCTCAGGTTAGGGATGTTCCTGGCTGTCGTCGTTGCCGTTTGTTGCCGGTTCCGGAGATGGACGACACGGATATACCGATCGTGTGCAGGGGTGGTAACTCGGGGTCTCCCGGAGCGGGGTCGGTCTCGAACGTCATCATGTTGTGCATGACGATGGACTAGACTGTCTACAGTGTTACGGTGGCCGTTCAAATGCTGGGCAACCTCTCTGTGTGTTCTGCCAGCTCTAATCATATCCAGGGCAAGGAGACGTTGATTCATTGTCAATCTTGGCATGCTAATGTGGAGTGGTTTTAACAGCAGCGCAAGTTTGAATGTGAACGATAGAAAGGCCTTACGTTAGTGTTTAAATACCCAAGGATTCACACTGCTGCATGAATTTTCAGACTCTCCACGTGCAAAACATGCCTTTTCACAAACGTGCAGCACGTCATTTAACGTTAATGCAATTTTAACGGGGAAAGCTGTTTTTGTGTTCAATATAACTTATTCATGAACAGGTTAACACTCTTTACACCTACGAAATTATTTTTTTGGAGTTTGATCAATTTCTGCAATGCACACTTTCTTTTTTGGGCGAGTATATATTGTTAACCATTTACCCAACGTAACGGCCAGAACCGGCCAGGGCTATTCACAAAAATCGCCAATTAATTTTCATTATATTTTTCATTGTTTGTCTTAAAAACATAGGTTATGACCCCTCTTTGTAACGAGCTCGTCGAGCTTGTTCCAAAGAGGGGTCATAACCTATGTTTTTGAGACAAAAAAATAAAAAAGATTAATTATTCAATAATTTTTTTTTCCCAGTGTTGTCTGCTTTTCATGCTGGGTAAAGGGTTAAAGCGCATAGTCTTTTCTGAATGTTGAACAATGTACGTTCTAAATACGTTTATCAGAGGATAATAAAAGTTCAAAGCAACCGCTTGCATTCTCAACCTGATACAAGAATTTCGGTGAGTCTGAAAATGAAATCTAAATTTAAAATGGTAGTTAACCCTTTAGTTAACGCATACGATATAACAATTTAGTATTTTAATTGTTTTTTTGTGAAGTATTGAACATTTATTTTGAAATTACCTTTTATAATAAGGACCAAGACCAATTGTAATATTAACAATATGGTAAATTCGAGTTGAAAACGAAACTTTAGGTTAAGAACACCTTGAAATATGACCGCGTAAAGACATCTGCCAAGTCTACGCACGGTATACTTTTTTCATCGAAGTCGAACCCCTTTTGAAAAATCCTGGCGACGCCCATGTTATATATATATATATGGATGTATTAAACACTTTCTGGAAAATGTGCCGCCTTTTCGCTGACAAAACGGCTGAGGTATTGAATTCCATCTGAAAGGGTTTTCGTTTTGTCGAACCTGACGATAACGCAGGCTGCTCAGCGTTTTTTGGAGAAATCACATTCAAAAGGGTTTTTTGTTTCTTTTCATTGGTTGCCTTAAATGCATAGCTTATGCCCCACACAAGCCTGAATATAAGCAACCTGTCATTTACAAAATTAGGTCCCCAGAGGGTGAATTTGCTATTGCTATACCATACAGTGGACCAATTTATTCTTTAGGTACATGTTTCTGTTTTGGCTTGAGACCTTGATTCAGACTGAGGTTCACAGAGGGTAAATTTTGTGATGCTACCCTGCTGTGCAGGGTAGCATCACCAAATTCACCCTCTGGGGACCTCATTTTGCAGATGATAGTCTGCTTATTTCAGGCTTGGCCCCACATTTTACTGTTTGTAAAGATGTTCGAAATGTTATATATAAAAAAACCCAAAATAGACTTGTGGTACTGCAACAAAACCAATAATATTACAAGATTATTTTGAAATCGTAAAGCGAATTTCCAAAAGTCAATCAACTATAGTCACTGTGCAACAGCTTGAAATCACGTCATCAACATCACCAATGCGAGAAGTTACATCGATTGACTTGAAGCCATCTTGGGGGCGCGGGAGGGGTAGATGAGTTGCGATGTTTTTCGCTTACGCTCCAGCAATCCAGTTGGAAAAATAAAGATCAGTGACAATTTTACAAACCTGTAACAATGGTTATGAAATTTGTTATAACTGGACATGGTGAGAAGTCCGCCACAAGCTGGTCCTAATGAATAAAAAATCTGTGTGGCAGCGTCTCCCCAAATCTGAAAAACACAAATAGATCAATGGATTAAAACAGAGTGTCTTGAATTCCATTTTTATTTGGATAGAGTTGGAGGTTCATTTTGATACTCATATATCATTGTAGATCCTTTATTGAAGACATTCGCCTGTAACAAATTACCGTTGGCCTTTTAAGCTAGTTTATCATATTTTGGTGACAGGGACGGAGGAAGGGGGGTGGTGGGGGTGCACTCCCGAACAGGCTCTTCGTAAAAAATCAGGTTATTTTTTCGGCATGGACCAACCAAAAATCAAATGCTAAAGTATCGTAAACATTTGAAGTAATACTTCGTCCCTTGAGTTCCAGTAGACACATAGAACACATTGGAACTCAGGGGACGATTTGTTCATCTGTTCTTCTGTGATTTGATCTGGAACATCTGTGCTCCTATCTTCTAGAAGCTCATTGATATCCCCGTAGACTTCTTAATTTTAACCCATTACCTAACTCGAAAAGCAGATGACACTTGCAAATAAAATTCTTGAATAATTAATGTTTTTAATTTTTTGCGTCGAAGACATAGCTTATGACCCCTCATTGGAACGGGCTATGTTTTTGACGCAATAAATGCAAAAATAATGAAAATTGGACAGTATTTTTGGTGAATAGTGCTGAACCGGTTTTGGTCGTTACGTTGGGTAAAGGGTTAACTTTCTGCAGACGTCAGAATTTATAACAGCCCTAAACTTTCACCTCACTCCTTGGATTACTTCTGAGGCGGACTGGCCGTATGTACCATCGGGAAATTTCCTGGTAGGCCCCCTGTTTTCGAAGTCATCTAGGGCCCTCAATATAACCCCTATCGAAGTTCTCTCGATATAACATACCAGTCGGTACGTCAACAAATGTTTAGGATTTGGGCGTCTTTTCTGTCCGAAAGATTACACTCGACTCGGGGCGTCGGTGAATACAATGTGCCTTTGATTTTAGGATTTTGCCTCTTTTGAGGTCTGAATATCACAATTTCCTCCCACGGGTCCGGACATAATTATACAATAACATTATTTTTGAGGGCGTTATGGTTCATTAACGGCCCTACGAAAATGATTAACAGCCCAAGGGTCTATTAGTGGCCCGCGACGAAGTCGAGGGCCACTAATAGGCCCAAGGGCTGTTAATCATTTTCGTAGGGCCGTTAATGAATCATAACGCCCGTAAAAATAATGTTATTTGTATAATATTACCACATTTCAAAGAGGTTACATGTTAAACCAAGAAAAATCAAGATTGCTATTTTTTTCATCATTTATATATTATTTCAACACAACTAAAATTCAATTATTCATCCCCAACTCACTCGATTGTGACATTTTGAAAAAATGAACGCTGACATTTATTGAAAATTATTGAAAATTAACGCGTGTCGTCTGTTTATCAACACGGTATTTTTAGCTAAGTATTGTCACGTTATTAATCAGTTGACGCCCAACGCAAACAAGTACCGAAAGTCATTTGTTGTACACGAGATTAGAAAATTTTAAACTCCGCGATTTTTCATGTCAAAACTATCAACTTTTCCACACCAAACCTTATAAAATCATAAATCGGAATTTTTTCCGGAAGTATTACAAATATTTTCACAGTATTTAAGGCCCTGATTCGCCTGTGAATAATCTGTTTAAAACTTGAAAATTTTACTTAACTCGGCGTGTCGTGCGTTTGCGGTTTTCACCTGGCCGCTTCCCACGCAGATAAATTGAATGCCTAGCACTTTTGATTGCTCATTATTATCATTTTTCAATGTAGTAGATGTGTGAAATTCCCGCACAATCATTGTCAGCAACTAACTCATGCCTTAAATGCGAATGTATATCGCAATTCTTTCACGCCAAAGATCACAAAATTCCGCCATCACATCTCTCTTCTCCAAATATTCAAACTCAAAACAGTGTTACCTCCCCTACATCCGGGGATGTGCGGGCCGCCGGGCCATATTGAAACGAATTTTTCATTATTGCCCGGGAACCCGGATGTGAACGGAAACATATGAGTTTTGTGCAGCCCCCGAAAATGAAAATATTCGCCAGGGAGTGCCCTATAAAGTGATAATAATGAATCATAACGCCCGTAAAAAATAATGTTATTACCACATTTCAAAGAGGTTACATGTTAAACCAAGAAAAATCAAGATTGCTATTCTTTTCATCATTTATATATTATTTCAACACAACTAAAATTCAATAATTCATCCCCAACTCACTCGATTGTGACATTTTGAAAAAATGAACGCTGACATTTATTGAAAATTATTGAAAATTAACGCGTGTCGTCTGTTTATCAACACGGTATTTTTAGCTAAGTATTGTCACGTTATTAATCAGTTGACGCCCAACGCAAACAAGTACCGAAAGTCATTTGTTGTACATAGCGGGGGAGGAATTCGCTAGAATTGTGCACTTGGTGATACCTTCCTGAAATTTGGCATGATGTAAGGGTAGGCATCAGAGATTTCAAAATCGATCGGCTACAAGTTGGCACCATCCTCTAGCCACCACTAGCAGCGAAATCCAAAATGGCCGCCAAGCGGATCGAAAAAAAGCTATTTTCGCCGATCGCACAACTGAAGCTCCAAACCTAACACCATACATGTGCTGTAATTGATGTGAATGATGGAGTGAAGCCCTTGGAACAAGTTGGGGGGAAGATTAATGGATAATGGGATCAGAATTTCCGTCGATGTGTGCGTCTGTGTGTCTGACTGTCAGTATGATCGTCCGTCCGTAGATAAATTAGTGTTGAATGTTTCTCGGGAATGCAATGGTCAAATGAACATGGTATGAGAGATTCCTGTCAACACATGAACAAGGGTACTCGATAGTATGCAGCAGTGGGGATACTTGGACATTTGATAATCCAATTAAAGTGACAGTCTATTCTCAACTTCCGGCATTTTCGATAGATTTATTTTCTAAGAAAATAAAACTATCAAATTTCTAGAGGAGTTCTGGTTCAATCTCAACACCATAGCGACACGTCTGCCAGCAAGGGCAGTGCTGGAATGAACTCGGGATGCATTAGTTCCCGTTGTTAATTATACAATGTTATCTTGCCAGTATAGAACATTGGCAAAATGGGACTAGAAGGGGTGAGTGTATGTTTGCAGTCATTCGAGGTACAGGAATATTTTTTGACTACAAGTAGTATTCTTCATTTTCGGCCAGTTAAGATGTGGTGTGTTCCAAGTCAGGATTAATGTTGCCGACACTTAATGCCCATCCCTCATGGTATGCTACTTTACCAGGGATATAGAGATATAGCCACCACTGGGAGCCAAAACATGACCTTTGATGTCGATGAGTGGTCGAAATGTTTTAGCGAATAACTTATCGAAATATGATCCGGTATGGCAATTTGATACCTTACGTTAGATTTATTAGATCAACTCAGGTATGGATTCATTGAGACATGAGTGCGCTACAAGATGAAGGATTTCCAAGTTGATTTGCTATGGAGTAGGAACTGACTAGTCACATGTGGCCTATGGCCAGAGAAAGACAAGGATACCATAGATGAACACACGGGTGAACGAAGGTATCAACTGTTGTACAGAGGCAAAATAGTTGGGGATATTGTATCATGCTATGCATGAATTAACACCGTCTTGTGCAGTAAATAACAGACTATTTTCCGAAATCTAAAACTGTATTCCTATACCCCGGACAATGTAGCAAGCCACATGGGATGAACATTTGTTAGCAAAATCAACTCAACTAGAAACATGACATGTGTTAACTGGCCGAAAATGGAAAAAAAAATACCAGAATAGGAGATGACTGGTCCTAACATGACAGTATACTACTCAATATTGTTACAACAGCCACCTTCACACTTACACAAAGGTGTGCACCTTAATCCAGCTTTCAAGCATTTGCAATTGCCCTTGCAGGCCTTGGCACAACTACAGTGGAGCATCAGTGCACATGCAGCACTTGCGTCTCCTAGGTGAGTCCAAAATGGGACCAGAATATTGAGACGTGGATTCCACTCCCATCCGTACTGTGATGGGTCTGGCACACATAAGTGTTTCTGCAGAGCACGATGCCAAATGAAAGATGACACAAGAATTACCCTTTTTACATGTTGATACAGAGCTGCTTTGGTGGGCGGGATGTTTTCCATAGACTTAAGGCCATGTGTGAACATATGCCGTCTCGCATCATTGACACGTGTACTGACACAACTGTTACTGTACATCTGTATGGTGAGTTTTTCGATATGCTGCATATGAGGGGAATCCTCTGAAAAGACTTGCGGATTCTCAGTCAATTCTATCATCATTTCAGTTGATGCGGGAAAATTCATCCATGCATTCCATCCTGTCTTCTTCCCAATGCCGAGCATGCTGGATGTTACATCACAACCTGTGAAGGCGTGGAAGAAAGTCAGGGCCTTACAGTAATCAGGTCCAAGTTGTGAAGCTATCTCATGAATTGGCATATCTTTATATGCCTTTCCAATTCCAAACCCAATCCACAGCTCACTGAGTCCAAGGTCACGGAATGTTGCGAAATGGTGCAAAGACAGAATGACGACATCAGAATCAACCGTGCGAAGAAAAGCTATTTTGTGACCTTGTGAGACTGCATGGTTGAGATGAAGCATCATGCGCGTGTCTGCTTCCTCGTGGTTCGATGGAGATATGTCACATAAGCTAACATCCTTATTGCATAGTACATATTCTCCTGATGTCGTTAACAACTGGTACTCGGATGTTGATGTTAATTTCAGCAGTTCAGCAGACAGGAACTTGAAAAATTCGTCTTTATTCTCACTAACTTTCAAGAATGCCTGCCAATTCTTCCCTTTAGGTAAAGGGACGTTCTCGGACACCCGTATCAACCTAACTGCTGTCTCACCGAGGCGTTTTGCTCGCGTCTGATTCTTCAAACTGCCTTCGGGGTAACAGTCATAGATCGCATCAACCCTTGTGGTGTTCGTGTTAATCAGAGATTCGATGTATGGCAATAATTGCAATCGAGCATATTCTCCAAACAGATCCGCTTTCTGTGGTTTGATTACATGGACTACAGCAGGCATATCCAAGATGACAACTGAAGCTTGTCTAGCTGCTGAATTCTTCCCTTGTGCAGGAATAGCTGGTAAACAATTGAGAATTTGAGATTTTGTCCCACTCCGTAGCTTACCTCTATCGGATAATGCTGGCGGATCACGTGCATTCTCGTGCATGAAAAACTCATCCATGTTTGAATCAGGCCGGGCTTGCAGTGAAACGAACATCTGGGTAACTATTGCGGCAGTTGCTTTACTTGACATGAGTTTGTCTCGGCCTTTGTCCAGGTTGGCTGGGGGTGGGTTAAGGAAGGTATATATATTTGCCTTGGGAATAACATCATTCAGGGGTACGGTGCATTCCACAAGCCTTTCCTTCAAGAAAGTGGAATATAAATGCTTGCCCCTTTCGGGTAATGACCGTAAACTCTTACTAACTTCGGGGTCCATATATTCACCAGTATCTAATGTCACCAGCTGACCACTAGTTTCATCATAAGGGTTGATAATGAGTCCCTGATTCACCAGATCGAGGAGAGATTTCAATTGATTCAGAAATTTTTTCTGCTCTGATACCGAACTTTCCGGGTGTTCCGTGTTATCTGATGATGTTGTGTGGAAACTTGCATATTCATACTCATCTATAACACGCAGAACTTCTGACCTTGAAAGCTCAATAACGACTTTCTCTTCAGCCTGGCCATAGAGACCTTTTGGACCACTGTCTTCTTTGAGTAGTTGGATACTATGTTCTTGGCTCTGATCTAAACCCATCATACTGAACTTCCTCTCACTACGCTGGACCACAAAATGGCCTTCCATGAATTTGTTGTGGATTGAAGGATGCCGCCTGGGTAGCTGAGACATGTCTCTCAGAAATACGGGGACCCACCGACAATAATTTGTATGTCCTAGGGCAAAAAAGTAACTGCACAACTCATCGATAGAACACAGTGTACCAGGCCAGTTACCGATTCGTTGGTTCCGAACGAATTGACAGCTTGTCAAGAGAAAGTTCCGAACGATTTCACCCCAATAGCGCGCAGTTGGAGATTGTGAAAGAATCCTCTGTTCCCACATTTCAAATGACTCATGGGGCCCAGTCTGCTGACAGTAAATCTCATAAGCATTCTTTCTGAGGATCTCAAGCCAAGCTAGAGTGAGAAGATATGCCTGTCGCGTCCTCTTGACATGTTTCCCACCAAGTAGGGATGATGCTACACCGGGTGTGAATATCTTTGCGAGGTGAAACATTCGCTCCCAACCAGAACCACCCATAAGCTTACCACCAGCTTCTTGGGTGCACATTTCAAGATGCAGGAATCCAATCATACACACCATTCGATCCTCACCTATCTCCTCTGGGAACAGCCATTGACATTTTTTCTGCCTGGCATACAACGGACAGTCACCTTCAATGACAGGTATCTGGCCGGGGTTTACGAAAGCAGTAGCTTCCCTGACCACATACATAGCATGCTTCTGCATACTGAGTGAGTCCGCTTTCTGCTCACTGAAAACAGGGAATACCCCAATAACTGCACGAGGTTTGACATTGTCTTGATCTTCATGTTTTGAAAAGAAGCCTGAAAAGGTCACAGGGACTTCATCAAGCTGCCAGCTGCCATCAACCTTCCCTTTATTGCTGATCTGTGACACATGAGACAACCAGTCATTCTCTCCCACGTTCAAATCTGCATATTCATTGGGCCGTACATTACATTCATCTGGAGATTCAAGCCTGATGTCCCCACCAAAGTCTTCAACGAAAGGAACAAATGCATAGTCGTCTGGGAGTTCAATTTGTGTGTCTTCTGGAACATCTAAACTCAGTGGTGGGGGATCAGTACCCACATTGTCCCTGCTCAGTTGACCAATGAGTGTGATGGACGTACCATGCATATCAGATCTACCAGATACATCAATGTTATCAGTGGTTCCTATCGAGAAAACATTACGTTTGCAGTTAGCTGGGACTACAACACCTTCGTTCTTGAACCGCAGTGAAACAGCTCTCGCGAAACTCCTGCGAACATCCATTACGCGATCATAAGAGACAGAGAGTCCCATTTGATGAAAATCTCTGATAAGATTTTTCATACGATCATGGGCATGCAACTTCAAACCCACATAAAGAGGCATTGGAGTTTCTCTGTCACGTCTCTGGTGAACATTTTGTGCATGTTCGGAGCGTTTCGCTGAATTGCTGATCAACATCTGTGAAATAGTACAAGCCACTCGAGTCTTGGCATTAACAGTCTCATCATCGCCTAAGTTCTGTATACTACATGTGCCCTCAAGTAGAACTCTAAGAAGAGTCAGGAGTGAGTTGGGTACAGGCTCGCTCAAGCAATAAGATGAAAATGATCCCGTGAAAGGAGCTTGAGATATGAGTATGTGTTTACGCAGAAGAAGACCCACATCAACTATCTTTTTTGCCTCTTCCTCAGACACTATACGAGTTAAAGATTCGGACAACAAGGAGCCAACTCGAAACCTACTTGAAATAAACACATCTCTACCCTGTGTGAAGGCGTCCCAGCCATCGCCCAATTTCTGCAACAAATGTTCTTTGAATCGAGTGGAATGTATTTCTTCACTAAGCCAATCAGAACCGACTTGCTTCAACCTCCGACTGTACAGATTCTTGAGATCGACAAGCTTCATCGCGGAATCGTTGTGTTCAACAAATGTTATGAGCTCTGCCATAACGAGAGGGTCATAGGGCAGGCCTGACGCGGAATGTTCGGCGTTCTTCGACTTTTTAGATTTAGCCGCTCGTGCTTCATTGGCAAGCTTACAATAACAGGTTTTGTGATAGTAAAGATCACTAGCAGCGGAATCAAATGCTGCATTGACCCGAGAAAAAACAACCCAGTTCTCGGCTTCCTTTGCCATAATTTTGAGTTTATTGTTATCAGACATTGATCTGCAAATAGGCTCACTGCTGTCACCTTCGCGTTTGTGACAATAAACACACTGGGGCAGTTTCCTGTCACAGCCAGATTCAAAACTTGTCCGTGTTCTTTTAGGACTCAGCGTGGAGCAGGATGCCACTGCCTCATTTCGCTCTCGCTTGTGTAGCACGCGCTGTACGATGTGAGTCCGAATACTGTCACGGCATGTCTTATGATATATTGCCTTATTCGTCAACAGTGACATCGACATACACTCATCACTCTCTCTCATCAAACAATCAATGGTCAAATTATATGGAAGCTCAACGCCATTATCTAGGAAGCGCGTTATGTCTTCCTCAATAGCTTTATAGGCGTCATGAAAACGAGATTCTCTATACGGACGCATCAATTTCTTGGAACTGTCTTGCTGGCAAAAGCAACAACGTTCCCAGTCAGTACTAGTCCGTACACGAAGAGGATTCTCACTCATTCTGTGAATGATTTTTGTGAACAATCGCGTTCTCGAATTAATTTCGACAGACAAATCAGAATTGCTTGCGGAATTACGCCAAACAAGAGATTGTATGGCAAAGAGACTGCTTCATAAAGAGCGTTGTTTCTCCGGGATCAGCGTCATTCAGGTTTGCCTGAATGACGCTGATCCCGGAGAAACAACGCTCTTTTCAAGTTCCAAGAAATTGATGCGTCCGTATAGAGAATCTCGTTTTATTCTACATCATCTCCCACGTCTGTTTCCAACACGTGCGTGGATCAGAGTTCACTTTCGCGCCCTTACAATCGGATGTATAGTCGGTAGACCGTCGAAAAGGAGGTTCCCTTCAGCCGCTGGCGGCCATTTTGGATTGTGCCGCTACTGGTCGCCACCGGTCGGTGTCAACTTGTAGCCGATCGTTTTTGAGAACCTCATAGCCTACACTAACAGTGTGCCAAATTTCAAGAAGGTATCACCAAGTGCACAATTCACCTGTATGTGACGAATTCCTCCCCCGCTAACACGAGATTAGAAAATTTTAAACTCCGCGATTTTTCATGTCAAAACTATCAACTTTTCCACACCAAACCTTATAAAATCATAAATCGGAATTTTTTCCGGAAGTATTACAAATATTTTCACAGTATTTAAGGCCCTGGTTCACCTGTGAATAATCTGTTTAAAACTTGAAAATTTTACTTACCTCGGCGTGTCGTACGTTTGCGGTTTTCACCTGGCCGCTTCCCACGCTGATAAATTGAATGCTTAGCACTTATGATTGCTCATTATTATCATTTTTCAATGTAGTAGATGTGTGAAATTCCCACACAATCATTGTCAGCAACTAACTCATACCTTAAATGCGAATGTATATCTTAATTCTTTCATGCCAAAGATCACAAAATTCCGCCATCACATCTCTCTTCTCCAAATATTCAAACTCAAAGCAGTGTTACCTCCCCTACATCCGGGGATGTGCGGGCCGCCGGGCCATTTTGAAACGAATTTTTCATTATTGCCCGGGATGTGAACGGAAACATATGAGTTTTGTGCAGCCCCCGAAAATGAAAATATTCGC
Organism: Pictodentalium vernedei; assembly: GCA_031216915.1. Lineage (NCBI taxonomy): Eukaryota > Metazoa > Mollusca > Scaphopoda > Dentaliida > Dentaliidae > Pictodentalium > Pictodentalium vernedei. The sequence goes on along the minus strand of CM062297.1, from coordinate 89,184,785 downwards.
CAGGGAGTGCCCTATAAAGTGATAATAATAGTCATCAATGCGATTCTTTCGTAATAGGACATTACCCACAGCATGCAAAATGCTTCGTCAAGTACGGAGATTTTGCGTCTTTTCTATCGGGAAAATGAAAATTTTATTACACAGAGTTGAACCATGCTCTGTCTCGTGATTCGGGTGCCAGTGAAATCATCTCTTTATAACACGACGGCGTCCGTAGATTGGTCACTTTCCACGGATGGGCAATATTTCCACGGATGCAATAATATTAGATTCCAAACACTAATTATAGGAATAATCAACTGACGTTTAATTAATGAAGCACCGGGTTCAACCCGTGGGTTCTGTTGCAGTGCAATTCTTTCGTTGTTACGCGCTACCCTGGACGTAGACAAATGCCTCAGATGCGAGGATATGCCATCTTTTCTGTCCGTAAAATCAAAATACCACTAAAATTATTTCGTTATAACACACAACACAGGACATAGGCTAGTGACTGGAATGCAAAGATTGGACAACCGTGGTCGGCCTCGTATTGTCGGTGCTACTACCATGGGCCTCTTTTTATCGGATTTAGCCCAGTCCACTCATTGAAATCAGGTAAGTGTTAGAGAACTGTCGCCGGGGACTGGTCGTGTGAGCTTTGATGTCTCCGCATGCATTTATCAGATAATAAAATCATTTTCAGCAAACATTCCATTAATGAAGCACCGGGTTGTACCCGGTGTTTCGTTAATTAAATTTTTGGTGATCATTGTTATATAATTAGTTTGTGGAATCCAATATTCTTGCGTCTGTGGAAATATTGCTGGATTAAGGCATGGACTTTATGGGCTGCAGCCCAGGGATCTCCGCGAGCTGAGGGCCTCCAGAGATTAAGTGAAATTAATTTACTGTGAAAAGTTACTTAATTTGTAAATGCAGAATGAAAGTATAAGTATGCTGAATTATCTCTTTAAAAAGGGCTCAATTAATATACTGTATAATACGCTGGAATTTTTTTCTTGCCCATTATTCCAACTCGTTGGCACTGGCAATCCTGATTACAATGAGACGATCTCATCATACTCGCTTAGGGCCTGTACAAGAAATCGCTCATCCCATTGAAACTTTCTTTCTTCTTCTTTCGTCGTTGCTTTGCGGTTGTGCTTGCACCAAAGACAAAATTGCTGATAGAGGGTAGATTACCATTATTCTGTGATGTAATTTGAATTTACGTTATTCTATATATTTTGTGGAATTCTGCATTGTGTGCTTTTGTTAATTATCACTGGGGGCTCACAATTACAGTATCTGTAGCCCAGGGGCCTACAAAATCGTAATCCGGCCCTGTGTGGAAACACTGACCAGTCCACGGCGGCCGTTCTGTAACTGAAAATCAAATAAATTTGAGAACACCCCTTCTCAATCAACAATGCTTCGCGACGGCACTGCCTGGTAGGATTCTGAATGTGAGTTAATTAAATAACATTTTCCCTTCTTCACTGGAGATATGGTGAGCGGCAGTTAGCAGTGTCAAAACCTCGGTGCTTGAAGTACTTTGCCCGAGTCCCGTTGTCGAACCCCATCCATGTTGGCTCTAGAAAATCACTATATTTTTACATCAGCCTTGCGTTGCTGGTAAGGTTTTTTTTTTTGTTATCTCTGTAACCGTTTTGTCCAAGCTAACCATTTGAGTGATACGGTATGACACAGTTTAGCAGGGACCGATCAGGACTATTTAAAATACGCTCTAGCCTCGGAGCCTATTTTTTCAATTCATGCGCCAGATTTCACTTTACGGAGTCACACTTCTGTTTGTAACACACACTGCAAGTATGTAATAGCTCTCATCATTTTCATTTAGTACACTATAGCAAACATTAATCTTCACTGTGGTTTCTGATCAAGTCTTGGCTGCCTATTTAGGCAGCCAAGACTTGATCAGAAACCACAGTGAAGATTAATGCTTGGTAATTAAGACTTGAAGTATTAACTTAAGCACTCTACAACAATGATAAATGATAATCATATATATAATACATGTAAGAGTGTCTCTCTCGATTATCCATCGAAAGAATATCAAAATATGATCTGAGAAGTTACGCGCCAACTGAGAAGCCTATTTCTGAGATTTAAGAGCCAGGTCCTGATGTTTCAGAGCCAAATACGCACTGGCGCATGCCCAGGTCGGTCCCTGGTTTAGAAATACTATGGCAGTGTGTGTGTGTGTGTGGGGGGGGGGGGGGGTATTATCACTAAATCACCCGCAGAGTGGAGACCCCACCCAAGCAGTAATTGCAATTGTTTGCAAATCATAACAAGCACAAGCAAAGTATTTTAAAACTGCTTGATGCGAAAAACTGTTATTAACCCTTTGCACTCAGTTGTTGAATAAAAGGCCGCCCGGCCACACGTCCCCCAAAAAGTGTGTAATTCGAGGTATTTGAGAAAAATTGAATTTTTCGAAGTCGAAAAAGGGACATCACGCTGGCAAACAATGTCGGACCAAACCCCAATTCGATTTGACCTGTGTCTTATGTTGCTACAACTACATACCCCTCCATGGCGCCGACACTGGTTGACAGAGACTGAGCTCCTCGTGGAATTAGAAAAGAAAATGGAACTTGAAATTTCAGTATTTTGATATCAGAATGCCTATGGTTAACAAGTGTTTGACCACCGAGGTGGTATTAGTCCCCCACGGCGCTATTGTGACATAAGGTGTTTTTGTCACATAAGACACTAAGCATATAAGCATCTCTGCAATTCAGGTTAGTGGTTTAAGTAGTACAAAGACCGCCAGTAATGGTCCGATCCAGTGAAAAGAAGGTCGAGTCCAGCTCTCGGTGGTGCAGTGTTTTTGCCTGGACCGGTCCAATCATTATAATAACCTCAAATGAAGGGAAAGGTGATGAAATCTTACTTTTGGTAGTACCAATAAAGGAAGATATTAAAACATTTTCCTTCATTTAACATATTTTATAATGATTGAATTGGTATACGTATTTGTGTTACAGAAAGCATCAAGTTACTGACGTCTGCTGGGGAAGCTTGGTAACTCAGGGCATGTTATATAATACACTGTATGCACATTGTGGAAATGTTTCTGCAGGACAACTGAATACTCTAAACACGGAAACTTTCAATATATTTAGAGGCGAAAGTTTGATTTAATGCTGCAAAAATGGCCGCCATTCCGCCATCTTGGATTTTGAAAAAACAAATATTGAGCGTGCATCATCCCCTCAGAACCATTTATCCACGTACCAAATATGAAAGGTGTGGCTTAAAGCATGTTGGAGGGAGAGGTGGTAACATAAAAACAGACAGACAGACAGACAGACAGACAGACAGACAGACAGACAGACAGACAGATCTTAGATTTTGAAAAAAAATATTGAGCGTGCATAATCCCCTCACAACCCTTTATCCGTGTACCATATATGAACGGTGTAGCTTGAACCATGTTGGAGGGAGGGGTGATAACATAAAATGGAGAAAATGGCTTAAAAAACACAACAAAAATGGCTGCCATGGCGCCATCTTGAATTGTGAAAACAAAATATTGACCGTGCATCATCCCATTACAACCCTCTATCCATGTGCCAAATATGAAAAGTGTAGCTTGAGCCATGTTGGAGTGAGGGGTGGTAACATAAAATAGAGAAAAAAGCTTCAAAAACACAACAAAAATGGCCGCCATGCCGCCATCTTTGATTTTGAAAAAGAAATATTGAACGTGCATCATTCCCTCCAAACCCTTTATCCATGTGCCAAATATGCGAAGTGTAGCTTGAACCATGTTGGAGGGATGGGTGGTAACATGAATATAGAGAAAAAAAGCTTTAAAAACACAATAAAAATGGCCGCCATTCCGCCATCTTGGATTTTGAAAAAAAAATTTTGAGCGTGCATCATCCCCTCAGAACCATGTATCCAAGTACCAAATATGAAAGGTGTAGCTTAAAGCTTGTTGGAGGGGGAGGTGGTAACATAAAAACAGACAGACAGACAGACGGACAGACAGACAGAGACAGATCTTAGAGTTTGAAAAAAAATATATTGAGCGTGCATAATCCCCTCACAACCCTTTATCCATGTACCATATATGAAAGGTGTAGCTTGAACCATGTTGGAGGGAGCGGTGGTAACATAAAATAGAGAAAATGGCTTAAAAAACACAACAAAAATGGCTGCCATGGCGCCATCTTGAATTGTGAAAACAAAATATTGACCATGCATCATCCCATTACAACCCTCTATCCATGTGCCAAAGATGAAAAGTGTAGCTTGAACCATGTTGGAGTGAGGGGTGGTAACATAAAATAGAGAAAAAAGCTTCAAAAACACAACAAAAATGGCCGCCATGCCGCCATCTTGGATTTCGAAAAAAAAATATTGAACGTGCATCGTTCCCTCCCAACCTTCTATCCATGTGCCAAATGTGCAAATTGAAGCTTGAACCACGTTGAAGGGAGGGGTGGTAACATGAATAAAGAGAAAAAAGCTTCAAAAACACAACAACAATGGCCGCCATGCCGCCATCTTGGATTTTAAAAAAAAAAATTTTGAGCGTGCATCATCCCCTCAGAACCATGTATCCATGTACCAAATATGAAAGGTGTTGCTTACAGCATGTTGGAGGGAGAGGGGGTAAGATAAAAACAGACAGACAGACGGACAGACGGACGGACAGACAGACGGACAGACAGACGGACAGACAGACGGAGTGCAATCCTATAGTCCCCTTAAGGTTCCCGTAGGGGACTAATAAGATGGGTCTAGAATAAGAGCACATGCGGAACGTTTTTCAAAAATGTGCATAAATTTAAAGAAGATAAAAGAAACGAAAAATAAAAGACTCCCACCCTCAGTGATTTGAACAATTAAAGTTCTCGTGAACCAAAATGGATTCTTTGGTTTGGACTTGATTGATTCGGACAATTTCAATCAATCAATCAAACCGATAAGATCTTCTGCTTCTCAGGCCATTTTTTTTTTTGTAAAATTGCATGTGGGCGGGCGGTTTTTTTATTTTTTTTTTATTTCTGTAATTAGTTCTTTGCCATCAAAGTTCTTGGTTTGTTTTATGTTTTTGGTCTCATTATCTACAGAATAGCATGGGTGTTGGTGTATTTCGTCCCCCGAGAGCAAAAAGGCTTTGCAATACAAAAACAATGCAAAGCCTTGGTGCACTCAATGGACAAATTTATCCATTTTATTAACTTGGGTAAAATATCAGACAAACATCGTTTGATTTACATTTCTTTTAAATTTGCATTGGTTATGAGAAGTGTTTTCAGAATTCCTAAACCGTCAAGGTTTTTAGCACTTGTCTTGGTTGAAACTTATTGTAGTGACAATTCACAACTATGTACACCAGAGATCTCTATGCAAATAAATTGCGGGACGTCAGCGAAACACTTGTGTTCAAACGATGATCGGAACCGGCCACCACAAACGGCCGATTGTGGGCAATCGGTTGACAACGGCAACGGCTTCTTGAACATCGGTTCAACAGATTGTTGCCAAGCATTTTGTGATGATTCATAAACCACATTTTATTATCTTCTGCAATTGTTCAATTGTTAATGTAAAATGATGTCAATGATACCTTTCAATAAAGTTGAACAACCACCACAAAGTGTATTCTTAATCTCTCTAGACGCCCCTTTATGGGATATACACGTTAAACGACATGTAAAGCTTACAATTGAGCGTACTTGTGGCAATTGCCAGTTCATACTGGAAAAGTGAAGGTTGCACTCCATTGACCAAGGTCGTAGTAAAAAATTACCAGATAAGCGCACTTTGGTGATAAACGTGGCTCTGAGAGCCACGTTTACCGCCCAAGTGTGCGCGACTGCTAATTATACTGGACCTGAGTCAACGGAGTTTAACACTGTGAAATATGTTCAATACAATTTAGTTCTTACGAGTCTCGACTTAGCTCCTGGTGAAGGGAATGTAAACACTATAAAATATGTTCTATTTAATATAGTTAGTTGCGAGCCACGACTTGTCTTGTAGTGCAGGGTATTACAATCGGAATCGGCATCGGGATTGGCCAATTGTGAGATCAAATAACCAGTAATCGGTCAGCGGCCTTTTTTGGTAATCGGTTGAACACCACGAAACACGTCGGCAAGGACCCCCCCCCCCCCCCCTCCCCAAGAGCCCTTTCCAACAAATAATCAAATGGTAGGTTTGATATGCGCATACCAGAACTTACAGATAATCGTAATAAAATAGGTGACAATAGTCGCTTTTGGCAGCGTAAGTGTTAATTTATTTTTTTTTCAAACTTAACATACTTAGCAACTGATCTACTTGAAACATCTAAGAATTATCAAAGGGGGGTCGGGTAGAACACAATTGCGATACAGACATATTTTTTTTATAGTAGCGAGTTATTATTTATTTATTGGTGTTTAAGGTCACATATTTCTGCACAATGGCTAACCATGACCTTGACAGTTTTACGGGTGGAGGAAGCCGGAGTACCCGGAGAGAACGACCGAGCAACGGCGAGCAACTGTCAGCTCCCCCAACATACCAACTCCACACAAGCAGGGTTAGCATTGGTTGAAGACAGGTGCACCATCGATGTGCAGTACGCCTTAGTACACGTCACCGTGCCCCCACGTGGGCAATGGGGGTGAAGTGTCTTCCCCAAGGACACAACGATAGTAGCGAGTTGTGCTGTACAAACTATGTTTTTTTTCCCCAGTTAACCCTTTACCCAACGCAGACGATATGAAAATTTATTATTTTAAATATCATTTTTTGAAATTTTTCAAAAAATTTCGACAAAACCATATCATGTGACCCCTCGTTGGAACGAGCTCGTTCCAACGAGGGATCACATGATATGGTTTTGTTAAAATTTTTTGAAATTTTTTTTTTTCAACTACTGAATTTGCATATTACGCGGTTGATGCGGCCGATTCGTTGGGTAAAGGGTTAAGAAGCTCGAGGTGTTATTTTCTGTATGTTCTTACCACACAGAAAAACTGAATCGGAACCGGGAGGGGGGGGGGGGGGACACTAAAAATTTGCAAGACGTAATGTCCTATTTTTTATTCGTCTCCTTTTTACACCCACCCACCCACTACGTGCAAATTTTCAACTACCGTTCTCAGACACCCACCCCCACTCTCCCATTAAAATCCAAAATAAACTTACCCCAATTGCCCACGTGGGGGGCACAATGACGCTTTGTGCTGAGACATACTGCACGCCGAGGTGCACATGTCTTCAGCCAATCTAACCCTGTCTGTGCTGTGTAGTACGCAGTACTGTGCAGTGTGTAGTACAGTCGTGGGTTATGATGTTGAAGAGCTGACAGCTGCTCGTCGTTGCTCGGTGGTTCTCTCCAGGTACTCTGGCTTCCTCCACCCGTAAACCTGTCACCGACACGATATGACCTTGGTTGTTAAAGGGTCGTTAAACACCAATAAATAAATAAATAAATAAATAAATAAATAAATAAATAAATAAATAAATAAATAAATTAATTAATTAATTAATAAATAAATAAATAACTTGGGTTGAATTCAGTGCATCAGAGAGAATTTTCCCAAAATATTGTCTGCACATTTTCTACATTTCGAACAAGACACCCACCCCCTACTAACGTGTGACATTTTCCCAGATTAAGCCCAATATTCTCACATATAAAGCCTCCTGATGTTGTATTTATGTTAAGAGTGTGATGTACAACATCATCTTTAAGGTTTGAAACACAAATGATGGTATATACACACTAAAAACTAAAGAGTTAAAACTGACACTTTCAAGGTGTTAAACCCATCCTAACTCTTAGGGTTTGATATTAACACTCAAAGTGCAATGCTTTAAGCACTTAGACATTACAATCGTCAGACATCTGAAACTTGAATGGATGGCACTTCCCATGTGTCTAGCATTGTTGGTTCTTCCAGAATCGTCCATAATTTGATTTGCGCTTGGTGGGCACATAATTAAAAGGACACAACGCAGATGACGCGGATCAGGCTCGAGAGTTCGAGCCTGATCCACGTCATCTGCGCTGTTTCCTTTTAAGTGTCGCGACATTACACTTGTCAAGTGGTATTATTGTAACACCTGTCAAGTTCTGGAATGTCTACACTTGAACGAAGTGCTAGTTCAGCACTTAGTAAGTGTTAAATACAGCACTTCAAGTGCAGTTTTTAACACTTTAGTTTTTAGCGTGTATTAGCTGATATATTGATATATTTTTAAAAAATTCAAAAAATTGCACAAGTTGGAAATGCACATTTTTGGCGCACTCAAGAGACCCACCCACCCCCACGTCACGTCTTGCAAACTTTTGGTTCCCCCACCCCCCCCCCCCCCCCTGAACCGAAACTGAAAAATCAAACCCTCCGAGCTCTAGTTTTAATTTGATTTTTGAGTACTGATTGATTATATTTTTTATCAGAGCTGGACTCACCTTTGGATCTTTCAGTCGTTCCCATGATTCCTGATTAGGCACTATATAAAATTCGATTCCTTTATAATAGCCAGGTAAAGTCACGCCTCGTATTAGGAGAATCGTCAGGACAATATACGGAAATGTTGCAGTGAAATACACAACCTGAAAATAATTCAAAATGTTTTCTATTATATATTTTCGACAGACTGAGTCTAAAAACTTTTTACCATATTGCGTTAAATCTGGCTTTGAATGGGAGAATACCTGGAATATTTCCTCATAGAATTAGGCCCCTGTGAAGTTTCTTAAATTCGTATTCGGTTCGATTCGAAATTGGTTGCCCGATTAGTTTCCTTTCGAATCTTTTCACTGCATTATAGCTTGATATCAGTCTCTTTTCACTGCATTATAGCTTAGTAGGCTATCAGTCACTTTCGTCGTCTCATAAATAATGTTGAAAATAAAGACTGAGAGTAATTTCCGCTATATTTAACCCCCTGCACACTGTTGTCAAAATATCTAAATTTCAGGCAGAAAAAAATTCCCATAATGCAATTAGAAATTTAACCAATTCAATCTCGTTTGACAGAGCTCATTAAGCTCTGTCAAACGAGATTGAATTGGTTAAATTTATAGATGCATTATGGGAAAAAACAGCTTCCTGAAATTTTGGTATTTTGACATCAGAGTGAAGGGGGTTAACATAAATAGCATGTGCATCCAAGCCATCATCCATGCTAACTCCGGTCTAACCTTTCACTATCAATGTTGAAATCAAATTTAAAGTTCCCAAACAATGTCTACAATGAACTGTTGCTAACAACTAGCCCTGTACAGTACGTGGAGAGTGGATTGTAACTAAATCACCCACAGAGTGGAGTTATCACCCAAGCTATAACTTTCAAATTTTGTATATATCGACAAAAACACAAGCAATGTTTCAGCCAATGGACCTCCAGGTTTAACCCGGAGGTCCATTGGCTGAAAATTTGCTGGTGCTGGTTATGCTTTGCAACAAATTTGCAATTATTGCTCGGGTGGAATCTCCACTCTGCGGGTGCTTTAGTGATGATACACTCTCCACGTACTGTACATTGCCTAGTATCGATAGGTCTCGCACTCGTTTCTGTTACTGTTTTTTAGCTACAATTCTTACTGGGTAAAAAAATATACCTTCATCACTGAGGCATGGAATATTTTATCAGTATCAGTCGGAACTTGAGCCATCACAGTCTGAACAAATCAGATTTACAACACCCCCCCCCCCTCCCTTCCAAACACACACACCCTTCACCTAGTCGGCCATCTCCAAGACATCCCTTGATTTGAGGTAAACCCATTGAAATTTTCGTGTTGTGTATCCCCTGAGTTCCAATGTGTAATATGTGCTAGTAGGCACATAGAACACATTGGAAATCAGAGGACAAAATGCCTTCGATGAAAGGATTTTGCGTCGTTTACGTTCTGAAAATCAAATGTTTCCTCCCAGAGGCCAATCCATGGTCGGCCTTGTGAGTTCGACACCACTGAAATTATCTCGTTATACCACTTAACACGGGTAGAATTGAGTATCGATAACCTCTGAAGTTGTGATGATTTCGCCTCTTTTCATGCCTGAAAATCAGAATTTCCTCCATCAACACTGGTATAATTCTTTAGTTATTATGCACTCTGATTGCATCTAAATGTACAAATATTTCATATTTATGTGAGCATTTTGCGTCTTTTCGGTCCAGAAAATCTAACTTTTCTCCCACGGGGCCGAACTGTGGTCGGCCTCGTGAGTTCTATACCACTGAAATTATCTCAGTGGAAGACAGAGATCGAGGGTGTCAACAAATGTCTCAAATAATGTGAGGATTGAACGTCCTTTTGATCTTAATAATTCAAATGTTCTCATATGGAGCTCAACCAGGGTGGACCCCATGTTTTTGGTGCTTCTGAAAATGGGGCTCTTTTTCATTTAACGTTTTCCATTGAGCTGGACCTTGTTTCATACCCTGTTCCTTAACCCACCCAGTTAGAAACTCAAGACTCTTCAGCCCCACTCGAGACACTATAGTCCCGAGACTCTGGTACGTTAGGTAAATAAATAAATCTGTCAAATAATGAGTGGGCCAAACAAAGTTACCGGGAAACGTACCAAGGGACCAAGGGACCAAGGGACCCCAGACCAGGACAAAATTTTAATTAATCGAACCAAAAGAATGCTGATTCCTTGCACCTGAGGGATCAATGACAGTCCACATAAAGGACGTTTTTGACGGCTTTTTTGTGTCATCTTTGTCGCTCTTTGGCAAAAATGGTTGCACCAAACGGGGCCCCGAACATATCAGACAGAAAATACAGTTAAAATTAGAAGTCCTATCATGAAATGCGCACAAATAGCACGTCAATTTGCGCTTTATGACCATAGTAAGGCTATCAAATTCTGTACATATGGCCTGTGCACATGCAATGTTTCAGCCAATGGACTTCCGGGAAACCCGGAGATCCATTGGCAAAAACATTGCCTATGTTTGCCATGAGTAACCAGGGGAACCTGCCGTGGTGTGGATGCCATTAGATATGGCAATTGCGTGCAATTTCTACGCGCAATTAAGCCTAGATAAGCACACAGTTCGTGACAGGACTTCTAGTTTTAACTGTAGATTGACCAATGTGAGAAAATTTAGGGTTTTTTTTTAACCGAGAGAACACTGTTTCCTAGCATCTGACCGATCAATGCCAGACTAGACTACTGGTATATCTAAATACCCTTTATGTGGGCACTTCGACAAGCCGACTATCATTTTAATTTTTGTATTGAACGTTGCGGTGTAATGGTGGGTATGCTTAATTCCATATTCCCAAGTGCACTAAATCAGAGAAGTTTTTAAATTATGTTTGTGTGTGCCCCCCGCCCCCCCCCCCCCCCCCACACACACACACATTAGCTGCAAACAACAAACAGGAGTCGCAAATTGCAACAAGGCGTGCCGAGTTCAAACGGTCTGAAACATACCGCTTAAGAGTATTCGAGAAATGCTAGAATCGAGAGCGTGCAACGCATCCGTTTGGAATGCAGCCTACTTTCATTTTCGATTTGAGTGTCGTTTGGTGCTTTGTGCTTGTGCTCGCACTTTTCAATAGCGTTCTTCCGTTAAAATGTCACCATGTACGACGTTTTCTATAACTGAAAGACCTAACCAGTAAGTTTCAAAAGGATAAAACTGTTTTAATTTAATTGCCTGAGAATGCTCCAGAGAACACCATTTACAACGTAAGTTAAATTTTTAAAACTTGCGCGCGGCGGGCAATTCCCAACTGTACCCCCTCACTTCTGTAACTCTGGCGCCCCCACTAGCCGACAGTTACGCAATCAGACCCATTTCGCCGTTTGGTCATTTTCACGAAACTTCATGCGCCAACAGGTGTTGGGCTGCATAAATGTTGGGGATACGGGGGGAGGGGCTCTTAATAGGCCAGTCTGCCTCTGGCCTCTTTGCAACATACGCAGACATATGAGGAAACTACATGCATGAAATATTTTTTTTTCTCTCCAGAAGATTCACCCACCTTCCAGGGTTGGGATATTCGTATTCGGTATTGAGTCGTACTCAATACATTTTTTCAAGTATTCAGATGTAATCAGTATTCATGCAAGGTGGCGCCTTCACATTCCTGCTACCGCATTCTCAATTAACCCTTTGATACTTTTGTATGTGTTAGTACGTCGTGTTAGTACGTGTTAATACGAAATCAAACAGCATGTTGATACTTTGTGGTCATTTGTTTTGTTATTATTTTTCGATTTTTTAAAGTTTTAATCTCAAATTCCTATTTTCTCCCGAATAGTGCTCAGTAATAACCGTTAAGCCAAGTGTTATCGCAGCTTAAATTACTAATATAATCCTGCTGTCAAGACTTCTTAACTGGTTGAGTGCTAGAAGCCACTATAAGGGCTTTCAAAAAATGAGGATACCAGAGCAAAAGCCAACACGTTCCTTGCTTATATTTCATATTCAGTCAAACACAAATAATATTTTGTTTATATAAATTTGTTTTATTACAAATTATTGGAGAATGCCTGTTTTGAATAACAAATTCAGATCACCAAAAATAATCTAGCCCTCAACCAGATAATGTGAAAAATGTCTTGTTATTGGTACTTTCCGACGTCTGACGTCGCATTTTGAAAACCGTGGAAGAAACTGAATTCCCAGTGACGTTTTGAACCTCAGGATAATTAAAGTATCAAAGGATTAACAAGTCTCCACATATTGTACCCTAGAAGATGCTCTCTTGCACGAAAAAACACTATTTGCTTTCCAGGTAGTATTATGTTAGATTGTACGTTTGGAACTCACACAGTGAATGTACAATGAACGAGAATACACTTTAGCATGGCATGGAATAAAATGTGTCTCAGACAGTCCAGAACCCATCCACCCAGCTTCCCATTTTATTTATTTATTTATTTATTTATTTATTTATTTATTTATTTATTTTGGTTTAAAGACACTTTCGACAGCCTGAATCACCTCGCGTCGGGCAGTATTACGGGTGAGGGAAGTCGGAGTACCCGGCGAGAACCAACAAGAAACGGCGAGCAACATTCAGACTCCCCGTTGTACTAACTCCACACAAGCAGGATTAGCATTGCTTGAAGACAAGTGCACCATCGACATGCAGTACGCCTTAGTACACAGCGCCGCTGTACCTCCACATGGAGTTACAGATTTCAGGATATACACTTACAGTCGTGGGTTTGAATCACTGTCGAATATCTTCTGGGTTTTTAATTGTTGTTCTTTAACAGCAAGTATTTCCTTGGAAAGAAGTATCCCACATACTGTCTGCTGTTTACGAAACAGCCATTTGATACTAATTGGTTAATCGATTGTCGATCGGCCACTCCAAAATCGATTAGTATTTTTCGTTGTAGAGGAATCGGTAAATTTTTCCTCGTTTTAGATGTTTAATACTTTTAAAAAAATTGCTGAAGAAACTATTGTTTCTAAAGGTAAAATGTCAAGAACGTCGACGTTAAACCCCAAGAATCGGTTAGAAGCATTTGTCTTTTAAGGTACATTCAAAGCTTTGATGATCTGAAGTTTTGAACCGTCAGTGTAATAATCAAGACCGGTCGGCAGTTGCGAACTTGCGAAGTCCGCAACTGACGACCGGTCTTGATTATTACACTGACGGTTCAAAAATTCAGAACATCAAAGCTTTGAATGTACCTAAAAGAGGATCGTCTTCGTTGTTTTCTTGAGGTAGGTCAGCTGACTTGAACTTCATTTTTAACAACTTCAAAGAGAGAGAGGGGGGGGGGGGGGGGTATCTATGTACGATTAATCGATTATTTGCGACGATTAATTGATTCCTAAATTAAAAAGTCGTGACAGCCCTATTTGATACAGTTGAAACTAGAAGTCGTCTCACAATTGGCTCAGAAAATGTTCATTAGTTAATACGCTCCTTACTGAAGAAGAATGAAGGTCAGTAGCGAACTCACGAACTGAACCGACAAAAAGGAAAGAAAATATTAAGACTACAGTATGTGGAGGGAGGATTACTAGTAAGTCGCTGTGGGATAGATTATTTACAAATTCGGAGGACAAACCACAAGAAGCACTTGTGAACTTTCATCACATGGACCACCGGGTTTCACCTCGTAGTCCATGTGACGAAAGTTTGCAAGTGTTTCTTGCAATTGTGCTGTTATGGACAATTATAAATATTTTTCGAGTGGCGAATATATGGCGCCGCTCAGTGGCGTAGGAGATGGGCCCACAGGGGCCGAATTGCGGAGGGGGGTGGGCGGCTAGAAGGGGGGGGGGGCATCTTGAACGACGTCCCAAAGCTGGAAGAAAGAGAGAAAGGGAGAGAGAGTGCGAGAGTTATAGGGTAAGTATATGTCTTAACAAAGACGTAGTCAATCCGGATTTGGTTCTATTCAACATTTAATAACTGGTAAATATCACGAGTGTCATCAATGTTAATTTTATGAACTAAATTCAGGATTGGCTATGTTGGCGTAACACTTATGGTTATCTGCTATACGCGCCAGGTTGTGTATGTATTGCACAGTCCACAGTGTACCAAATACACATAATCTCAAACTCTCATGTCCACACGACGTACTCTTTGTAGTCTATGTATTATTCTTCTAAGTGAACGCTACATCATTGTAACTGATAGGGGTGAAAAATGAACAATATACATACATGGTGCCTCTCAAGTCACACATGGATGGTGGGGGGCGAAACTTAAAACACGTAATGAAAAAATCTACAGAGTTGTACTTTTAGAATGGATCCTATAGGCTATACCTTCATTTAATTTATGGCGTATGTACTGTGTGAAATCCTGTATGCTGTGCACGGTAACAACACTAAATTTGCTCCCGTTTTAAAGGCAACCACCATTATGAAAGGGCCCCCGTCTCTATCTCGCGGGGGGCCACAGGATTTTCCGCTACGCCACTGGCGCCGCTATTAAGTAGTAATCCACCTTCTTCATTCTGTATATGTAGTTGAATGAATATCTATTGACGTCATTACATGTATCCCAGTAGAGGTCTGGAGTGATGTTAATGATCTCTATTTACTAGTATAGATGTTCTTTATCTACTAGTATAGAATTGCTGAGCGCGCTGCTTTTCTACAGGAAATGAGTTCCACTAACGGGGCAGTTTGAGTTTGACAGGGACAAAAAGTGCACTTACTCAGTGCGCTATTATTTCAAAATAGTGCACAATAATTTGACATGACCTCTGGTTTCAACTGTATATAAAGAAAATGCCTTATGAAACCACTTCAATTTTTGTTTACCCACCTTTGTGCAGTTTGCGCGCAGACGACCGGTGCTGCAGTGTGATGCAATATTTATGCCGCATTACTCAAAGATATACCAATATTCTTTCCTGCTCCAGTAACAGATAATCCACTCAATTAGAATTTAATTTTCCTTGAATTTATTAATTATTGGTGTTTAAGGTCATATACTTATGCACAATGGCTAATCATGACCGTGACAGGTTTACGGGTGGAGGAAGCCGGAGTACCCGGAGAGAACCACCGAGCAACGACGAGCAGCTGCCAGCTCCCCAACATCGTAACTCCGCACTGCAGCACAGGCAGGGTTATATTGGTTGAAGACATGCGTACCATCGACGTGCAGTACGCCTTAGTACACGGCGTCATCGTGCCCCCATGTGGACAATCGGAATTAGGTGCCTTGCCCAATGACACAACGCCAGAGTCCGAATTGATCGCTCAGATGGTCACCCATCTGAAGATTGACCGGGCTCGACGTTGCTTAACTTCGGTGATCTGACGAGAACCGGTTCCCGCAACGCCACCGCGTCCCCCAAATTTACCTTGAAAACATCAAGATGTTAACACAACTGGTATACCCTTAGTGTCACATTTTGTGACAGCCTTCGGAAATTAACTGGTTGAGGGCTAGATTATTTTTGGTGTTCTGAATTTGTTAGTCAAAATTTGTTTATTACAAATTATTGGAGAGTGCCCACGGGCACTCTCCAATAATGTGCAATACAAAAAATTTATATAAACAAAATATTATTTGAATTTGACTAAATAGGAAACATGAGCAAGGAAAATGTTGGCACATGATCTGGCACTCTCATTTTTTTGAAAGCCCTGATAGTGGCGTCTGGCACTAAACCAGTTAAGGAGAGCTAACAATCCCGTAAATCTCTTCCAATGGCGAGATTTGTCAGGTACGTTTTGGAGACGTAAAGGATTATCTTACCTTTCCAGATGATTTGATACCTTTCATCAGACAGAAGAAAACTATGACCCAAGCGAATATTAGACCAACAAAGTTTTTCCAGCTAATACCTCCAAGGTCACCAATATAGTCGGTTTCATCCTTCCCCAGAACATAGTTACTGAAAGATATAAAAAATTTAAAATAAGCAACACTGTGAAACAATTGGAATCTACAGTTAAAAGTAGAAATCATGTCTCCTCTTACTGTGCGTTTATCTAGGCTTATTTGCGCGTAAGAATTGCACGTTAATTGCCATATCGAATGGCATCCAAAAAAGCACGGCAGATTCTCCGGGTTACTCATAGCAAACACAGGCAATGTTTCTGCCAATGGACATCCGGGTTACCCGGAGGTCCATTGGCTGAAACATTGCTTGTGCACAGGCCATATGTTCAGAATTTGATAGGCTTGCTATGGTCATAACGCGTACATTAACGCGCAAATCGACGTGCTATTTGTGCGCATTTCATGACAGGACTTCTAGCTTTAACTGTAGGACTGATCAAGATGGAAATGTCAGGCTGAAAAACAATATTGGAGAAGGTGTCATGCCCCAACCGTCACCACTTCCACCACTTATCGACGCCGCTGAGCAGCAATCCGCCCTTTGATCTTTGAGCGGCAGCATCACATTCGTATATCTCAGCTTTAGATTATCAGAAGCGAGTTTGGTGAATTCAGATTAATCATGTTGTAAAGTGGACCCTTTACCTAACGAATCGCCCGCATCCGACCGCGTAATATGCAAACTGAGCAGTTGAAAAAATTAAATTTTTCAACATATTTCAAGAAAATCATGTCATGTGCTCGTTCCAATGAGAGGTCACATGATATGGTTTTGTTGAAATTGTTTGAAAAATTTAAAAAAATGATATTTAAAATAATAAATTTTGATATTGTCTGCGTTGGGTAAAGGGTTAATCCTTTGAATCACAGTGGTATCTTCCAATGTTAAAAGTTCAATGGCGACAATTGGAAGAGTCCATCTTCATTGTTTGGCAGTAGGCTAATTAATATTTTATCGTGTTAAATATTGATTAGACTACACATTCACTAAGCAGCCATCCTACTTAACCCTTTACCCAACGTAACGGCAAAAACCAGTCAGCGCTATTCTCAAAAATCGTCAATTAATATTCATTATTTCTTTCATTTTTTGTCACAAAAGCATAGGTTATGACCCCTTGTTGGAACGAGCTCGTCGAGCTCGTTCCAACAAGGGGTCATAACATATGTTTTTGAGACTAAAAATGAAAACAATTAGTTATTCAAGTTTTTTTTTTCAAGTGTCGTCTGCTTTTCATGTTAGGTAAAGGGTAAAGACGATCTATGAGAAATGATGCTCCTGGAGCAGAAAAGCGGCTTTTGGGGTTCAATGAGTTAACATCTTCGCTCGCCAGCCATAAAGTTGCAAATTTAAATTAATGATTAGCCTGCCAGACAACGAAAATAAGTAAATGTTAATTAACTGACGTTTTAGAAATATAACAATAACATAAATTTGGAGGGCGTTACGGTTTATTATTACCACTTTAGCGGTCGTTCTTTAGTATATTAACGGAGTTTAGCGGGGCGGTAAAACTCAGTAATTCGCGACGTCATGCAATCGGAAGCGAGTGGCGGGCGTTGATGAAAACAAAATTCATTAACAGCCCGCCGCCCGCTTCCGGCTGTGGTAATTATAGTAATAACATGATTTTGTCGGGCGTCCTGGATTATTAACGGCCCTTGAGGGCTGAATAACAGCTCTCTGACTTAATAATGACAGTAGTATGTCAGGGGCTTTTGAGGGAAAGGTTGGGGGACCTCGGTGGGGGACCTCGGAAGTGACGTCATGTCACGTGACGTAGTGGCGCCATGTTGTGTTGTCATGGTAACCCGCGTGAGCGGCCATCTTGTGACGTCATCTCCATAGTGATACGTGGTGGTAGTACGCATGCGCAGCGCGTGTTGTTAGGGTGATACGAGCTTCCGTCGTCCATTTTTTATACTGGAAGCCGCCATCTTGGTTTCTATGGTGGCACGTGATTGCTATGTTACCAATGGCTTCTAACAAGACAGGGGTATGTTCGGGGGTGTGTTCCTTTGTAGAAGAGTAAATCTGATCACCACAAACAACCCGACAATCCCTCCAAATCACCAAAATCCACCCAAAATCACCGAAATTGACTTTATTTCCCCAATTGATCGGCTTAGCACGTAGTGTTATAGTACTAAGGGGTACAAAGGGGTGCGTTCGATTGAACAGGAGTAATGTTCTGGCTTAGAATTCTCCCACAATCCCTTTTTGGATCTCTATCCCATGACGTTTTTCCCATATTAAGAATAGCACGTAGTGCTATAGGACAAATTTACCCAGAATTCTCCGCTTCTATCTATATATGCAATAGTTATCATTTATCTGGCCATGTCCCTTTATTCTAGAGTATACTCCAGTAGCGTAGAAGAGCCTATCAACTGGAACAGCTTTACTTATTATTACTATATTTAGCAATTTCTGGTCTATTCTTGTTAGTTCTGACCCTATTCCAAGTACTCTTGTTGTTTCATTTATCTAGATGATAACCAACCAACCAGATTGCTTGATTTCCCATAACCTGTATACAGAGTTATCTCCCTTGTGTATAATAAAAGACTATATTCAATGGCAATATCCCCAGGCACCCCAATTTCGGCACCCCTTTTTTGAAAAAACTAATGGCCTTCGGCACCCCTTTTTTCTGAAATGAGGCTAAGAGTCGTTCGAGGAGTCACTCGAATGAGCAATTGCTCGTTAGCTCATTTGCTCGATGGGATTCGAGTCATTCGAGCAGTATGTCGAGTCACTCGATCGAGTAATTACTCGATAGCTCATCTGACAAAAACGGGATTCTCCAGAAGGCACCCCAATTTCAGCACCCCTTTTTGGAAAACATATGGCCTTCGGCACCCCTTTTTTCTGAAATGAGGCTAAGAGTCGTTCGAGGAGTCACTCGAACGAGCAATTGCTCGTTAGCTCATTTGCTCGATGGGATTCGAGTCATTCGAGCAATATGTCGAGTCACTCGATCGAGCAATTACTCGATAGCTCATTTGACAAAAAAGGGATACTCCAGAAAGCATCCCGATTTCGGCACCCCTTTTTGGAAAACCTATGGCCCTCGGCACCCCTTTTTTGTCGTACGAGGCCATGAGGGCTATGTAAAAGCCCTCAACGAGGCATTTTATACAGCGCTCAATGTAAAATATCTATAAACAGGCTATATAAGAGATTCCGTAATTGAGATTCGTATCCGACTCCGTAAAGTTGGATTCCGTGTTTTTACATAAGCACCCGATGGTATAAATAGGGGTGAAACATCCGAATTACATTATTTCACTTCTGTCCAGAAATGGGTGAACTCCATAATTGCGACAAATGTCAGATATCCTTCATTCAGCAGAAAAGTCTGTTGCGTCATAAATTATCCATCCACGGACCTAAACGCTTCCAATGCTTCAGGTGTGCAAAGATGTTCAAAAGAAGAGACCATCTGAGAAGACATGAGAAGATCCATACCAAAAGCAGACCAAAGGATCATCAGAGAGAATATGTTGAACAAGTCGGAAACAATTGGACACAAATTGGTCAAAAAGAAGAATACAAACGAATAAACCAATTGGAACCAATTGAACTCTCAAAACCGTATCAGGTGAATAACAATAATCCAACCAGAAAGTCGTGGATACCAATACCTCCAACAGAAATGCCCCGTACAATAATGACCGGAGCAGGGAAGAAGCCAGAACCAGAGCATAATCCAACAAGTAAAGAAAAAGAATACGTTTTGGTCGAACCCAGTTTATTGGAAAGCTTACTAGATCGACAGCGTTTGGTACGCAGGGAACCAAACGAGCTTGCTGCGATGGACCTGGACAGAGGAATGAGAAAGATCATAGAATCCCAAACCATGAACGAGAATGAGAAGATTCGTCACTACAACCAGATCTTACAGCGCAACAGAGAATTCTACAATAAAGCTTCACAGCCGATAACAATCAACATACAGAACCAGTGATGACAACGGAGAGAACAAAGTGAACGAAGATGAACTGTTGACCAGAACAGACATCGAAGAAGAGAACTGAAAAGACTAAGAAGAATGAACAGAAGATCGAACTGAAGTGATCGGAGATCGAACATGATGAAGATAACAGAATAAACAGAACAAGTATTGAATTATATAACAGGCAGTGTACAGAAAAGGCAATAAAGTTTTAAAATATAACAAAAGTTCTTGTTTCTTTTTTACTAGGAGGGAAGGGGAATACCATTGGGTGTTTATGTAAAAACACGGAATCCAACTTTACGGAGTCGGATAGGAATCTCAATTACGGAATCTCTTATATAGCCTGTTTATAGATATTTTACATTGAGCGCTGTATAAAATGCCTCGTTGAGGGCTTTTACATAGCCCTCATGGCCTCGTACGACATAAAAGGGGTGCCGAGGGCCATAGGTTTTCCAAAAAGGGGTGCCGAAATCGGGATGCTTTCTGGAGAATCCCTTTTTTGTCAAATGAGCTATCGAGTAAATGCTCGATCGAGTGACTCGACATATTGCTCGAATGACTCGAATCCCATCGAGCAAAGGAGCTAACGAGCAATTGCTCGTTCGAGTGACTCCTCGAACGACTCTTAGCCTCATTTCAGAAAAAGGGGTGCCGAAGGCCATATGTTTTCCAAAAAGGGGTGCTGAAATTGGGGTGCCTTCTGGAGAATCCCGTTTTTGTCAGATGAGCTATCGAGTAATTACTCGATCGAGTGACTCGACATACTGCTCGAATGACTCGAATCCCATCGAGCAAATGAGCTAACGAGCAATTGCTCGTTCGAGTGACTCCTCGAACGACTCTTAGCCTCATTTCAGAAAAAAGGGGTGCCGAAGGCCATTAGTTTTTTCAAAAAAGGGGTGCCGAAATTGGGGTGCCTGGGGATATTGCCATTGAATATAGTCTTTTATTATACACAAGGGAGATAACTCTGTATACAGGTTATGGGAAATCAAGCAATCTGGTTGGTTGGTTATAATCTAGATAAATGAAACAACAAGAGTACTTGGAATAGGGTCAGAACTAACAAGAATAGACCAGAAATTGCTAAATATAGTAATAATAAGTAAAGCTGTTCCAGTTGATAGGCTCTTCTACGCTACTGGAGTATACTCTAGAATAAAGGAACATGGCCAGATAAATGATAACTATTGCATATATAGATAGAAGCGGAGAATTCTGGGTAAATTTGTCCTATAGCACTACGTGCTATTCTTAATATGGGAAAAACGTCATGGGATAGAGATCCAAAAAGGGATTGTGGGAGAATTCTAAGCCAGAACATTACTCCTGTTCAATCGAACACACCCCTTTGTACCCCTTAGTACTATAACACTACGTGCTAAGCCGATCAATTGGGGAAATAAAGTCAATTTCGGTGATTTTGGGTGGATTTTGGTGATTTGGAGGGATTGTCGGGTTGTTTGTGGTAATCAGATTTACTCTTCTACAAAGGAACACACCCCCGAACATACCCCTGTCTTGTTAGAAGCCATTGGTAACATAGCAATCACGTGCCACCATAGAAACCAAGATGGCGGCTTCCAGAATAAAAAATTGACGACGGAAGCTCGTATCACCCTAACAACACGCGCTGCGCATGCGTACTACCACCACGTATCACTATGGAGATGACGTCACAAGATGGCCGCTCACGCGGGTTACCATGACAACACAACATGGCGCCACTACGTCACGTGACATGACGTCACTTCCGAGGTCCCCCACCGAGGTCTCCCAACCTTTCCCTCAAAAGCCCCTGACATACTACTAATGACCCGAGACGAAAATGAACCCTCGGGCTGTTATAACGCCCTCCAGACTCATGTTATTGTTATATTAATGGGCCGAGAGGAATGAATAACACCCTGAGAGTTTATTACCGACCCAAGACGAGGTGTGTGTTTGGGGGTGTGGCGTTAATAAGCCAGAGGGCTGTTATTCAGTCCTCGAGGGGCATTAATAAACGGGGCGCACGACAAAATAATGTTAATGTTATAAGTATACTATTTAAAAAAAAGTAGGGGATATTCAAACTGATGTTGATATTTTCGGAAAATGGTACTGGATATGCGTGATTGGACACATTAATATGTTACCAAGTTTAGTGTGGATCATGAATGTTGCCGGCCCACGAAAACTTCGTGCGGGTTTTTCGCACGAGCGCCGCCTTAATGTCTGTGAGGTACGTTTTGAATGTCCGTTTGTACTAGACAGGCTTTTTTGGATGTCTCGTCGTTCTTTTCTTGGTATAAACTGGTTCATCAATAGTTTCTGGTCGAAACGTAACTTTTGAGATATGCGAAGACTGACACGTGACGAACGTTTACGTGCCGTTGGCATGTTGGAAGCTGGCAACTTACAGACTGCAGTGGCTCAAATTCTCAAATTCTCAACGTTACTCAATCGGTGATTAGCTGGTTGTGGTCACGCTACGGTCAGATAGACAATGTTGATGACAGACGTCGATCAGGTCGTCCAAGGGCGACAACTGTTAACCAGGATCGTTTCATCCGAACCACAGCATTACATAACCGCCATCAAAGTGCCTCTGAAATTGGACAGCAGCTGCACCGAGCGACAGATGTGCGAGTCTGTATTCAGGCTATCCGAAATCGCCTACACAGCTGGAATTGTACGCTCGACGACTTCGAATAATTCCACGTTTGACTGAACGTCACATCGCAGCAATGCGTAATTGGTGTGGAATACGACAGCGCTGGGACAATCGTCGATGGAGCAACATCATGTTTTCCGATGAATCGATGTTCACTCTCGACTTCCTCGACAACAGGTGAAACAGAGTATGGCGGCGGAACGAACGAAACCATGACGTAACCGCTAGGCAGCACGATCGTTTTGGTGGTGGATCGGTTATGGTGTGGGGCGGCATAACCATGACAGTCAGAACAGTATTACATGTCATCCAAGGGCGTGTCACAGGGCAGTACTACTGTGACAACCTGTTAGCAGCTCATGTGGTGCCATTTACGCGACGTCATGGACGTCGATTCATTTTCCAAGATGACAATGCAAGAGCACACAAGCCAGTGTCGCTACACAGTTCCTCCTGGAGCAGAACATCACTACACTGCCTTCGCCCACACTAAGTCCAGACCTTTCACCAACCGAGCACGTCTGGGATATGCTTGACGGGCGCCTGCGCCTACGACAACGCCAACAGCTCTCTACCAATGTCCATAATTTCTTTCTTTCTTCAATATCTCACTTTTATCAAATATCCCCTACTTTTGTTTAATATAACAATAACATGATTTTGGAGGGCATTATGGTTCATTAGCGGCCCTGCAGCAATGATGAACAGCCCGAGGGTTTATTAATAAGCCCAAGGGCTGTTCATCATTGCTGCAGGGCCGCTAATGAATCATGATGCCTGACAACAATCATGTTATTACTATTATTACCACTCCCTGTTACAGCTAACTTGAATCTAAAAATAGCCGGGCCGTGGGCCGCTAATGGCTATTTATACCATTATCGCCTGCGGCCCGGCTCCGTCGAATGACGTCACTGAAATTATGGAGTTTTAACTGTCCTCCAAACGTATGTTACTCGACTAGTAGTATATTATTACCATGACCAGAAGCAGGCGGCGGGCCGTTAATGAATTTGTTTTCATGAACAGCCCACTGCCCGTTTCCGGTTCCATGGCGTCATGAATTAATGAGTTTTACGCACCACTAAACTCTGCTAATATAGTAGAGAACGCCCGATAATGTGGTAATAATGGACGACAAGGAACGAGTGTATTCATGTAACAGTTCTGTGGCCTCACGCATGCGTCTGATAACCCACATTTAAAACAACGACACGGAGTTTAGAGACCGTGTACTGTAGTCAGTTTCAGTGTCAATCTGATGGAAAATCACAGGAGAGAGAATGTGATTATAGGGAGGGGAGAACCACTTTTGGTGTAATAAATCAGAGTCTATGTGAAAACTTTATGAGAGGCCGGTTTCCAGTTCTTATTAACCCTTTACCCAACGTAACGGCCAAAACCGACCAGCGCTATTCTGAAAAATCCCCAGTTAATTTTCATTATATTTTCATTTTTTGTCTCAAAAACATAGGTTATGACCCCTTTTTGGAACGAGCTCGACGGGCTCGTTCCAAAGAGGGGTCATAACCTATGTTTTTGAGACACAAAATGAAAACATACAGTTATTCAAGAATTTTGTTTGCAAGTGTCTTCTGCTTTTCATGTTAGGTAAAGGGTTAAAGGCATCAAGCAATGCAGCATGTACCGACATCACTCGACCTGACCATTAATTGATCCAGTTACTTACTTAGGTAACTACCCTTTTCCCCAACCGAGGATTGCATCGAAAATTTCGAGTTTAGACGGATCATTTCCGTGGCGAGCTGTCCGTTCACTCTTCAAATAAATGCCAGTTCATCTTTTCAAACTTGATCAATTTATTTGGACCTGACAGCGAGAAAACACCTCCTCCCCTCACATTAGCGTTTGGGCACCAAAACACTTTGACACTAACATACCCAGAATGGCTAACAATTTGGCACCAGGTAGAGCTCGTTCCAACGAAGGGTCCTAACCTATGTTTTTGAGACAAAAAATGAAACAATTTAGTTATTCAAGACTTTTTTCGTCTGTTTTTCATGTTAGGTAAAGGGTTAAGGAGTAGGCTAACAAAAATAGATCAAATGCACGAATCAGAGCCTGTGTGAAAACTTTATGAGAGACCGGTCTCCAGTTTCTTTCAAGACAGAACACAACGAGGATGGAGTGCGGGGGAAACTGGAATCACTGAGATGGAGTAGTTAGAGTTTTTCCTGTATTTCACGAGCGACGAAAGCGCGTGAAATGCAGGAAAAACTCCACGAGGAGTCATTGATTCCTGTCCCCGGCACTCTACCCGGCACTCTACCCAAGTTGCGTTCCGTATTTATACCACGATTAGACTTGAAGTAAGCGAATGAAGTCGATCTTTTTTGTAAGAAAAATATCACCTTGGGTGATCTAACTTTCTTGCTCAACACTGTTTTGTGATGAAGCATTTCATTCACGTTTGACGTAACCCAGGTGCGTAACGTCCAATCACGTGCGTTCTTACGTGACGTTATTACGCGCAGGCCATATACCACGCGTGGTGCATCTAGAACATTTTCCAGTCTCTGTATTGTATGGCGCAATATGAATACGCACAGGAATTGTGTAGGGCTGAAACGGTTGGCTCATTTTCACAACCGACTAACCGAGAGCTATAACCGGTTAATATCCGGTTAACCGTGGCCATTATTTCACCGAATCTGGGATCAAAGCTATAGGAATTAGAAAGCAGTATTCTCAGAAACTATTCCGTAGTGTGTATACAAACGAACGTTGTCGAGTACTCGACAACGTTCGTTTGAATACATACTACGGAATATTTGCTGTGGTTACTCAGTAGTCACTGAAATTGCCGATCATTAACGAAGTCTTGAAGCCAAAGTCGATTATTTCTCAATATATACAACGCGGCTTCGAGGTGTATCTATTCCAAAGGAGAAGCGGCAGATTTACTTCGTTTTAACATTGGAGTGGCGATCATTATCGATATTTCGGATAACCGGTTGACGTTTTCTCAAATCGGTTAGGTAGGTAACCGGTTTCAAACCGGTTATCCGGTTAACCATTTCAGTACTAGAATTGTGGTACAAATAGACAGAACGCGATGTGTGTTTGAATCAGTGGTTGTTTTACATAACGATTTGGAATGGCGTAGTCATATTTCGCGAGAGCCGTAAGCTCGAGCGAAATATGATTACGTCGTTCCAACGAGTTATTTAAAACACCCACCGATTCAAACACACATCGTGTTCTGTGTTTATTACAATACCATACATTAACATTCATTTAATTAAATAAATTTTAATTCCGATGTTTAAACCCAAAGATGAAGAGTCCGATTGTTTTGACTGAAGCTGTACTGATCAAATGGATCGATAAAAATCAAAACAACCGTACTTTGGGAACCAGTGTTTGTTGAAATTCGTATCGCTCTTTCTCTTCGACTGGTGTCCATTCACGCCTAATCATTTGGTGGCTATTACTGTTAGTAAAAATATAAGCACAAATTTTTGCAGATTTGCAAAACAGCCGGGAGAAACATTTTTAAAAGACGTTCGAAGCATGTCAAGATTCACGAAGATTTACCGAAATAAAGTTGACCCACTTAGAGATAACGGAATTCAAAAAACGAGACGGCCACGGGACTGGGTTAATGTTCTGGTTGGAAATTATTGGGGTTTTTTTTAAATATCATCACATTTTTGGTTAACTAATTTTTTGTGAATCGACTTTTTTTTGCTTCGGACGTTTTCATTTTCACACAATGCGACAGACGGTCGATAATTGTATAACGAAATTTGGAAACTTTTCGAAGCTTAACTAATGACTCGATGGGAAAGGAATTAGTGTGAAAAAAAGTTCCGGCTTGTACATCACCCATTGAATACAGAATCATTTATGTCATAGCTGCCAATCCGTAACGAGGTGCTATCATAACGAGGTGCTATGATGGACTCGTTCAGGATACTCAGATCGATGACAGGACAAAACTGGCCTTTTGTCTTCGGAACCAAGAAAAATCTCCAGTAGAGAAAGGGTGTTCCTGACCACCTCTACCATTTGGAGAGAAGATTGTCGATCTCCTGCACCAGAAGGTCCCAACGCTGAGGATCGGAAGGGACCTGAGTCGGGAGGGGCACCCGAGATAAACAAGGGTGCCGACGGAAGGACAGTCGCAGACCTGATTGGATGACGTCGAGAACGATAAATAGCGACAGCCTTCCCCCGACTTGAAATTGATCGAGGTGAGGACCTCCATTTGCGGCCTCGACGAGTCCACACCCCCCCCCCCCCCCCCCCGAGAGGAGAAACTACCTCCTCGGGGAGCAATAGACCCCTGAGACTTTCCTGTCAGAAGCTGTCAGCGAGCTTGGCCGCTTCGCGTTTCTTCTGAGCAGAAGGAGCGGACGGAGCCGAAGGCGTGGCCGACGTTGCTGGGCTCTTGGTGGACTTGGAACGACCACCACCCGCCGCAGCAGGTTTGTCCAGCTGCCGTAACAAAAGCTGGTCCTTCGAATGACGAAAAACCTCACCACGGACAGCTCCCACAGAACCATGGAACAGCTGAGGTCCAACCAAAGAGGCAGACCCCAGAACAGCACGCTGTTCAGAAGGAAGGGATGGAGAAGTGTCCAAAACTGCATCCCGGCGTGCAAGCTCAAAATTAGCCGTGTTGTAGGCGTGTGTCAAGTTCATAAGAGCCTGAGACGAAACACGCAAAAGCGCCTGGGCATCACGAAACTCCCCTGGCAGAAAATAGGTAGCCAGGGCAGCGACGACGTGGTCCGCGAGAGACAACATGCCTAGTATCTCTCGGGACAAGCCCACCACGGATTCAACTAACGACATCGGGAAAACTGCCGACTTAGGCTTAGTTAACCCGAGTGAAGAAGAATCCTCGTCCACAGTAGTCAACCCTTGGAAGACTGTGGAAAGACACATTCGTAGACACGAAACCGCGATGGAGGCCTTGGGGTGCATTTGGGAATCCAGGCATTGGAAGGACTCAACAACCTGAGCCGATTGCAGAGGGCACAAACCCCAGAGCAAGAAGGCTCGACAGGGTTGCGGCGCTCCACGGAAGACCGCGGCCGAACGGTCACTGATGGCTGGTCTGAAGGCTGAATGTCTGGCAATAAGCCAAAAACAAAATCTAAAGCCTGCCCCAAAACTGGCGAGGGAGGAGGGGCGTCGCCTTCAAGCAAATCGTCATCCTCTGTGGCAGAAGAGACGTAGCCCAACTCGGGCTGACCAGCGGAAACCTCCTGTGAATGCTGAACAGCATGCAAAGGGTCAGGCGAGGAATCTCGGCGACTGACCAAAGGAGGTTGCGCCTCAGGAGGCACAGGGACGCCAACTTGAGAGTTGCTAAAAAGTAACCGGGTGAGCGCCAGAACGGCCTGCCCCACCTCACCCTGAGAATCCATCGGAGCATCCGCGCCCGACGGAGTGTCTTCCCAATGGACCCTTCTAGAAGAAGAACCCAAATCCTCAGAAGGAACCGACAACGAACGTCGATCAGCAGACAGAGCAGGGAGACGGTCAGAAGACACCGGAGGATTGTCCCAAGAATGACAGGAACCTGCCATTTGGCCTCTGCGAGACAGAAGGCTCCCAACTGCCCAACCTCTGAGACCGACGACAAGCATCGATCAACAGCCAGACTTGGGAGAGAGAGAGAAATCACCGGAGGAACGTCCCAAGAGTGACAGCAAACAGGAGCCGCCACTCGCCTCTGCTGAACAGTAGGCTTTGGTTGCCAATGACCCAGCCCCATCCTGCTAGTCGGCTCACCAGCAGGGGAAGGCAGAACAACTAGCGATTCGCCCGATGAACGAGGAATCGCTGCCGAAGCGACCGAGCGTCCCGACCGGCCAGGAGCAAACCTAGGCAGATGAGACGGGGCAGCGATCAAACCCGTACAGCTTCGCTGGAAGGCTTGGAGCCCTGTGACACACCACCAGATACAACCTCGGGTCCCCGAGACTGTATACCATCCCCAGAAGAGATGGCAGAAGCACTATCATGCAAGATAGGAGCAGCAAGAACAATTTCCCCAGCAACTGTAGATGATGCAGTTAGCAAATCAGAGAGAGAGAGAGCGACCGAGATGACCTCGGAAAAACTTTCAACGAAAACAGTCGCCTCAAGGGTGACCAACGGAGCCAAAGGAAGGGAGACCGCAATACCCACTTCAGGCATCCCAGCACCAGCACCGTCAACAGTTGCGGGGGAGCTTGCTACCGAAAAAAGGCTGCCCAACATCATACATGACAAAGTCACCACGTGCACTCTTAGAAATATCCGAGGAGACACGGCTACCTTTACCCCTAGAACGAGGGGTGCTAGCTCTGCTTAGAACTACTTTGTTAACGGAAGCCTAGAACTTGGAAGACCAAACCCCACAAACACCACAGGGGTGGGCCTGAGAACAATTGTAGCAAGTGACATAAGTACTGTGAACATCATCGACATGTTTCACCTGCATTCAAGAAGGACAAGTGAGTGTTTTCGTCATTGTCCAAAAAGGTGACAGAATAATTTCTTGTGGGAAAAATCCCCCAAAATAATCCAAAGATTTAAGCTTCTCACAAATAAGCAAAGATAACACAAGCTAAAAGTGAGCATAAATAGTAAGAAAAACACAACAATTTTGAGCTTGAGTAAAGGATACAATCATAGCATGCACATATAATAATAAGCGTAGAGAGTTATTCAAGTTGTCCTCAAAGAAACAAGCTGAGCAGCACGAGTCACAAAAATTCCTACCATGCACGATGGCGGAAAAAAGGGAATTGACGTCACGGCTGTTGCGCATGCGCAATAGGTGTGCAGAGAGGGTACCTGTAATGTCGAGCGCCGGTCTCGCTCGACTCCTTTTCGATCTTTTTTTTTTTTCGTGCTTTTGCACTCTTCCACTTTTCCAACTCGTTTGAAAAA
Organism: Pictodentalium vernedei; assembly: GCA_031216915.1. NCBI lineage: Eukaryota > Metazoa > Mollusca > Scaphopoda > Dentaliida > Dentaliidae > Pictodentalium > Pictodentalium vernedei. The sequence continues at coordinate 89,154,985 of CM062297.1, read as the reverse complement.
GTTATTAGCTTGAGTTAGTTCCGAAGTAGGGCTTGCACTTACGTTACAGCCAATTGTAAACAAAAGGATTTATCACTCAAAAGATAAATCCAATTTATTACAGGAGCACAATATTGGTGGTGTTAATTTGGTTACATCCCTTTGATTGAATCTGAGAGATTTGTATAGATTTATGTCATGTGACTAGTATTTCGTCATATTGAGCTGCCATTGGAAGTTTTGCGAAAGCTAAACAAAGTATTGGAACTGGAAAAAAACGGATAGTTGGGAAGTAGAGATTCTGTTTAGTTTTAAATTTCCCTCCCACTCTCCCACATTCCTTGGTTTCAGCTGGCTTTCTTTTATATTTCAGTTATGTTACTTGATGTCATGTTTGTGATCATTTAGAGGTAGATGTGTGGCTGCTGTTATCTGCGGAATTTTACCTGGCACAGTTTTAACCAGTTTATTCATCGACACGGCTTATCTCAGGACGATAGTGATTTGGAAAGCGAATAACGCGGACTCATGCGCATATGTGACTTTGCTGAGGTTGTGTTGTTTTGCTGAATCGCTGAGATTGCACAGGATTCAGTTCTCTATTTTGTAAATCTAGAATGGGATTGAGCCGTGATCAAAGTTTATGTCATACGGGTAGAATAAAGTAAAGTAAGGTAATTTTTGTTATTTTTATTCCACTCTCTGATATAATTGTGAGTAGGTTGAGAAGAAACAAGGGTTTAACCCTTTACCCAACAAATCGCCCGCATCCGCCCGCGTAATGTGCAAATTTAGCAGTTGAAAAAGTATTATATTTTCAAAAAATTTCAACAAAACCATATCATGTGACCCCTCGTTTGAACGAGCTCGTTGAAAAATTTAAAAAAATTATATTTAAAATAATAAATTTTGATATCGTCTGCGTTGGGTAAAGTGTTAAAGTTTAATGGATGTGTAATAAAATCCCAACCCTTTTGAGATAGAAGCGTCATCAGTCTGACCCGAGAGGACAGCTTATTGCCAAATGGAGTGGTCACTCCAATTCGCTTGAAGTTTTCTCATGGGTTCAGGGTTATTATGCCATGTTTCCTCCATTCCCTGGCCAGGCTTCTCTGTCTATAATCCCCGCTCATGGGTTCAGGGTTGTTACGCTATGTTTCCTCCATTCCCGGGCCAGGCTCCTCTGCCTATAATCCCCGTTTATGGGTTCAAGGTTGTTACGCCATGTTTCCTCCATTCCCTGGCCAGGCTCCTCTGCCTATAATCCCCGCTCATGGGTTCAAGGTTGTTACGCCATGCTTCCACCATTCCCTGGCCAGGCTCCTCCGCCTATAATCCCTGCTGGTGGGTTCAGGGTTATTTCGCCATGTTTCCTCCATTCCCTGGCCAGGCTCCTCTGCCTATAATCCCCGCTGGTGGGTTTCCTTAGCAGCAATACTGAAACTGTCCACCAATCCCAGTCGCTTTATCTCCATCCCGTGAGTCTCCTTAATATTAACTCCTAAACTGACCACTCAACCGAGTCACTGTACTCCCTGTACACGAGTCTCTTTATCATCAACACTACTTATTTAATGGTGTTTAAGATCACATATTTCTGCAGAATGTCTACTCGTGACCGCAACATGGATATAAAGTCAACTCCATCAAATCGTTTATGGCCATGTTGAACATTTTATAGGACTTCCACCCGTGGCATTGTTACCGTGTCCTATTTTAGCAGTAAAACATTAAACAAGCACTGCTTCACTTCTCGGGGTTCACATGGGGAAGCATAAACACTGAAACTGATCACTAAACCCAGTCCATGTACTACCTGCTGGTGAATCGTTTTAGCGTTAATACCATAATTAACCATTAAACCAAGTATCTGTACCCCTTCCCGTGAGTCTTCAACTCAGTAACACGAATTTGATCTCTAAAACCCAGTCTCCCTACTTCCGTGAGTCTTCATAGCATTAACATCAAAAGTGACCACTAAACCACCCCCTATTCTGGTGAGTCTCCGTAATAATAATAATAATAATAATAATAATAATAATAATCATAATAATAATAATAATAATAATTTAATAGCCTGAAATCCACACATGGCTGTTTAAATGAGACATCCAGGTATTAAATCTCCATATACCATACATGTTGGCGGAGATAACGTTTTTGTCCTGTTTGAAACACAATACAAACATAGTGGAAATAAATTTGCAGACGCCTTTCTCACGCTTCGCAATTGTTTTGTTTTTACAAACAAAAGAGTTACATCCCTTGGGTCATTAAGGAAACGAGCAAACAGTAGTTTGTTGACATATAGTCCCCTGAGTTCCAATGTGTTCTATGTGCCAACTGGCACATAGAACACATTGGTACTCAGAGGACGAATTATTTGCTCTTATTTTATTTGTCTCAGGTTGTTTCATTTTAATTATTCGACTATTTAATTTATAACCACAAAATATGATTAAATCATCGGAAATCTGATGATATTTGTGACTATTTTCCGGTTTTTGGTTCGATTTTTATACCGAGGCGAGTGAATGCAAAAAGCTATATATAACTATATAGCCCAGATGTTTCACGTGTCCATATACCCTTGCACGCTCTCATATACCTTGGATGTTTAGTGCACCCTTTGCCATGGCTATTTGTCCAAGGCATTCTGACCGATCAAAAGACAGAATTTATCGAGATTTTGGGACAAATTCAATTAACAGGGTTATTCAATTAGGAGTTATCCAATTAAGTGCCCTCTTCTGTACTCTTTTTGTGGAGGCACAGTGGCATTGTGGACTAAGACGTACCTCTGGTGACTCTGCTTGTGCAGTGTTAGTACATTGGAGAGTCTAACAGTTGCTTGCCACTGATTGGTGGTTCTTTCTGGATATCCTGGCTTCCTCCGCACATAAACGTGTCTGACATGATGTGACCCCGACTGCTGAAAGTGTTGTTAAATCCCAAAGAAACAAACAAACAAACTGTAGCGTTGGGCAGTTTTATGGTTGGAGGAAGCCAGAGTACCCGGAGAGAACCACTGAGCAATGGCGAGCAATTGTCTAACTCCCAGCATACAAACTCCACACTAGCAAAGTTAGCAAAATGGAAACAAATTAAAACATTAGAGGTTATTACAATGATAATTGTAAATGCCCTGTGAGTTGATCAGAGCAGTATCAAGCCACTAGCAGTACTCTGAAAACAATGCTGGCATTTGTTCTGCTGGCATCTGTTCTGCCCGCGAGGGAGTGGGTGAACAAAGTTTATGATGGGCAAAACAAGCCATTTTATCACACAAGATTGTCATATTTCTCCATGTTATATTTAACTACGGTGGGATGTAGGGGGCATGACCTGCCATTCCCAATACGTTTCCCAGTCTCTATTGGAGCCTTAGATGTAGATTCGCCCTTGGTAGTAATCGCGAACTTTCTTTCGAGACTAAATGTCGTCCCCTGAGTGCAACATTGCAGATGGCATCCTTTTTGCACTCAAGGGACGATTTTATTCTTGGACTTGCGCCTGACGCACAGTCGGGAATGCAAACGGAGGTCTGTAGTACCCTATTTGGACAGTTTGGGACCCCGCATGATCGATTTGGAGTGCGGCACGTGATAGTTAACCCTTTACCCAACGTAACGCCCAAAAGGGGCCAGTACTATTCACAAAAATCGCCAATTAATATTCCTTATATTTTAATTTTTTGTATCAAAAACATAGGTTATGACCCCTCAACGAGCTCGTTCCAATGAGGGGTCATAACCTATGTTTTGAGTTTTTTGAGAAAATTAAACAAATTTGTTATTCAAGAATTGTGTTTGAAAGTGTCGTCTGCTTTTCATTCTAGGAAAAGGTTAAAATAAGAAGTTGAGAAGTCCATGCCTCAGGACAATTCATTGTATTTATTCATAAATGAATTTTGAAGTACCGTTGAGTTATTGAAGTATAATTCCAACTGACGAATGCTCCAGTTACATTATCAATGCATGCTCTCGGCGTTGGAATATTTTATAAGTCGGGACTTGAACCATTACAGTCTTGACAATTCAGGTTTACATCCCACCCCTAATCGGCCATCGTCAGGACGCTGCAATTGTTGCCTCTTGGCTTGAACTGATTGTGTTTTACATAAATGTGGATTCTTATTACAGAATGTGGAGGGTGTATTGTAACTGAATTACCCGTGGAGTGGAATTATCACACAAAGTATCACTTTCAAATTTTGCACATATGGACAAAAAAACTCAAGCAATGTTTCAGCCAAGGGCCCACTGGGTTTAGCCCGGAGGTCCATTCACTAGAACTTTGCTTGTGCCTGTTATTCTTTACAACAAAATTGCAATTATTGCGTGGGTGGAATTTGCACTCTGTGAGTGATTTAGCTACAATCCACTCTCCACGTACTGTATGTGACAATCTCTCTAGCTACCAGTAGAGCTCGGATGTTTCGATTTTTTACCTGCGTCGCCAGCGGCAGAACAGGTCTAGTAACCGCTCGACTCCGTCCGTCCGTCCGTCCGTCCGTCCGTCCGTCCGTCTGTCCGAAACACATCTTCCGTCAAAGTTTTCTATGAAAGGGAATGATTTTATATTTGGTCTGCTGCTTCATAATGATGAGTTGTATCGTGTATCTAATTTTCAGATCAATTGCATGCAGCGACGCAGGTCCAGACCCGGTATTGGTCTTGGCTTGTTTATTTTTTATTTCAGTTTAATTTCGGTTTCAGAAAAAACTCGATTTCGGTTCAGCTTTCTATGTTTTAAGAATGTATAGTCAATAACACTTCGAGCACCGTAACTTGGAATAAAATCTCCGATAGTTTGTATGAGACAACTCATCACAAAAAAGGCCTGTCTGTAGATATCTCCATTATGTTTAGCCTGGCTGCCCTTTGAAAATTACCAATAGTTCTCAGGTTTTCAGCTGCTTAGCCTACTGAGTAACAAACAGCACAAACAAGGGGAACAAATGAATTAAGTTCATCTATTCTATGCTGTGTACACAATGTCACATTATTGATTTATTTATTGGGGTTAACGACACTTTCGACAGCAGGGTCACCTAGCATCAGACAGTTTTACGGGTGGAGGAAGCCGGAGTACCCGGAGAGAACCACCAAATAACGGAGAGCAACTGTCAGACTCCCCAACGTACTAACGCCACACAAGCAGAGTTAGCATTGGTTGCAGACATGTGCACCATCGACGTGCAGTACCCCCTAGTAAACAACGTCACTTTGCCCCCCCCCCCCCCCCCACCACGCGGGCATTTGGTATTAAATGTCTTGCCCAAGGACACAACGCCGATTCCGCAGGTGGGATTCGAACCGACGACCACTAGGCATGCAGCCTGCATCTCCACCTGCTGATCCAATGTCACACTATCTCTACTTGGAATCGTCCTGTGGACGAGTCATTAAGGACGAAAATCTGACAATGAGAACACGGCGTATTTTCCCCTTTGCCTGATAGCCCAAAGGTCCACGGGAGCGCTAGTCCAGTTCCCTCCCAGTAATATGGTTTGATAAGTTTATGCACAGACATATTAAAAGCGTTTGTCCGAATTTTGCTGGGACTTGCATGCAGTTCAGTTTTCCAGTTTATCTCATGAACCGTAAACGAACCGGAAAACAAAAAGCAAAACGCCCAGCTGTAGCTGCCAGTCTAATTTCGTAAGGATTTCGATGCTGTTATCGCCTGGAAAGAGCTTAGCCCTTAAATACCATATCGTCTATGTTTTAGATTCAATCGTATTCAATTGTTTGGGGTGTTTCAGTTTTTCGACCAACTCAAATATTCCAGATGATGAAATCTGGAAGTACAATAAACATTCATTTTCTTTGAAATCATTGCAAGAAGTGTTTCTCAGTCGAGCATTGATTGCTTTGACATAAATATTAATGACATTAAAATACAGCACGTGGTGAGTGGATTATAACTAAATCACTCCCGGAGTGGAGTTATCACCCAAGCTATAACTTCCAAATTTTGTACATGTCGACAAAAAACATAAGCAATGTTTCAGCCAATGGACCTCCGGGTTTAACCCGGAGGTCCATTGGCTGAAACTTTGCTTGTACTGGTCACGCTTTGCTACAAATTTGCAATTATTGCCTGGATGGAATCTCCACACTGCGGGTAATTTAGTGATAATACACTCTCCACGTACTGTACTGCTAGACATGAATGTCCAAATGTTTAATGGCATTACAATACTGTTAGACATGTGTAACCTAAATATTTATGAATGAAGCGTCACCACCGCTGTAGTGTTATGATTTGCCCGCGCAGTTCCACCAATTATGTTAATGTCTTTATTTATTATATGCTGGTCTGTGAATTATCGCAAATTATCTAAAAGATATTTCTCGATATCTATCGATTCCATAGATATCGAGAAATATTTCTCAGTAGCTTCCTAAATGACGTCACGCCTCGGCGCAAGACGTCGCCTTGAATGAACGATCAGCTGATCTTTGTTATTGTTTTTGAAACGTACGCATTTGGGGTCGAATTGGGCTGAATATTGTGCAATAAAATGTCTCGTAACATATAATAAAAAAAAAATCTACTCTATTTTTTTCAGGGTCGGGAATTTTCTCATGAGTGTGAACCTGGTAGTTTTATTTTTCGCGAGTACTTGCGCGAATGAAAAAGGTAATGCTTTCAGGTCCACACGAGGACATTTTTCAGTAGCTTCCTAGATGACGTTACGGTTCGGCGCATGGCTTTACGCTTCGGCGCATGGCTTTACGCTTCGGCGCATGGCGTCACCTTGAACGTCACCTTGAAGGAACTATCAACAGCTTTTTGTTATTGTCTTGTGGCGTCACCTTGAACGTCACCTTGAAGGAACTATCAACAGCTTTTTGTTAATGTCTTGAAACTGTTTGCAGTCGAATTGGTCTGAATATTGCGCATTAAAATGTCACGTAGCATATAATAAAAAGAAAATCTACTCTGTTTTAGTGAATATCGGAAATTCTTATTCGTGTGGACCTGGAAGTATAACTTTTCACTCGCGCAAGCGCTCGTGAAAAATGAAACTTTAAGGTCCACACTCATGAGATAATTACCGATATTCTCTAAAACAATGTAGATATCTTCTATGTATAAATATGTATTCATTAGAATATCTGTAAGGCCTCAACAAGTTGAAAATCTTTTCTCATACCCTTCTACAAAGTCGTTTTGGCTGGCGCGTGCTGTCTTTTTATAACCAATTCAAACTTTAAAAAATAATTAAATGGTTTATGTATGATATTTTATCTATGTTAATAAAATTGATAAATTTCTCCTTGGAGTGCAAGAAGGCTTTGCAATGCTGTAGCACTCCAAAGCCTTCTTGCACTCAAGGGACGAAATACACCGCCACACATGCTATCCTGTAGATTATGAGGCATAAAACATAAAACAAGCCAAGAACATGAACTTCTGATGGCAAAGAAATAATTACAAAAATAAAAATTAAAATAAAAACCCGTCCGTCCACATGCAGTTTTACAGAAATGGTCTGAGAAAAAAACCCTACAGTTAAAACTAGAAGTCCTGTCATGGAATGCGCACAAATAGCACGTTGATATGCGCGTTAATGTGCGCGTTATGGCCCAAGTAAAGCTATCAAATTCTGTACATATGGCCTGTGCACAAGCAATGTTTCAGCCAATGGACCTCCGGGTAACCCGGAGGTCCATTGGCAGAAACATTACCTGTGTTTGCTATGACTAACCAGGAGAACCTGCCGTGCTTTGGGTGCCATTCGATATGGCAATTGCGCGCAATTCCAACGCACAATTAAGCCTACATAAGCGCACTATTCGTGACAGGACTTCTAGTTTTAACTGTACTTTGTGGGGTCTTACTGGATCACGAATAATATTCGTATATCTTTGTAAATAAAGGGACATCGCATTTAATCAACGGTTGTCTGCGCGCAAACCCCAACGAAAAGTAGGTAAACGAACAGCAGCACACAACAGACTCCGACGCCTTACGGAAAAAAAATGGTGGCATGAGAGCTTGATTATCTTTATGAATGGGCCATATCAATGTTTCAGTTGATTATCAACTCTCCAGGAACAGGATTTTCAGTACCATCAACTTCTTATCATTCGGACTAATGCGATAATACTTACTTCCAGTATTCGTCACTTGGACTACTGAACTTATATTTGCAGTCGCTAAATGATTCAGTCAGCAGCATTGAGGAGTTGAGGTCTTCTTTGACTAAACCTGTCGTGTTTGTTGCGTTCATATATTTCTCAATCGTGTTTGGTAGAAAAGCACATGTCATATTCATGATATCTGAAAATAAATAAAGTGCGGTACATAATTTATTTATTTATTTATTTATTTATTTATTTATTTATTTATTTATTTATTTATTTATTTATCTATTTATTTTATTTATTTACACGTCATATTCATGATATCTGAAAAGTTATACAGTGCGATACATATTTTAGTTATATTATTTATTTATTTTATCTATTTTAATTATCTTACTTATGTTATTTAATTATTTATTTTTAAATTTGTTTTAATTAATTTATTCGATAAATCATGACCGTAGAGGGCGCGGTGGCGTCGCGGTAACCGGTTCTCGTCAGATCACCGAAGTTAAACAACGTCGAGCGCGGTTAGTAGTTGGATGGGTGACCATTTCAGCGACTGATTCGTTCTCCCGCGTTGTGTCCTTGGGCAAGGCACTTGACCCCGATTGCCTACAAGGGGGCACGATGACGCTGTTCACTAAGGCGTATTGCACGTCGATGGTGCGCATGTCTTCAACCAATCTAACCCTGCCTGTGCCGCGGTGCAGAGTTCAGAGTTACGATGTTTGAGAGCTGGCAGCTGCTCGTCGTTGCTCGGTGGTTCTCTCCGGGTACTCCGGCTTCCTCCACCCGTAAAACTGTCACCGACATGATATGACCCTGGCTGTTAATGTGTCGTTAAACCCTAATAAAAAAATCATGACCGTAAGATAAGTATGAAGTCAAGGCTTATTCCGTTTGAAGTAAAAAGTTATAAATTTCTGGAACTAAACATTGCCCCTTGAGTGAAACAAGGCGCCATCTGCAATGCTTTAGCAGATGGCGTCTTGTTGCACTCAATGGATGATATTTTTATTTTTTTTTATTTATTTATTTTATTTTATTTATTAATTTATTAATTTATTTATTTATTTATTTATTTATTTATTTATTTATTTATTTATTTATTTATTGGGTTTAACGACAATTTCGACAGCCAGAGTCACCTCGCGTCGGACAGTGTTAAGGGTGAAGGAAACCGGAGTACCCGGAGAGAACAACCGAGCAACGGCGAGCAACTGCCAGACTCCCCAGCATATTAACTCCACACCAACAGGGTTAGCATTGGTTGAAGACAAGTGCACCTTCGACGTTCAGTACGCTTTAGTACACAACGCCATCGTGCCCCCACGTGGGAAATTGGGATTAAGTGTGCAAGGACACAATGCGATTGCCTCAGGTGGGATTCGAACCGATGACATGTCGGCTTGTAGCCTGCACTTCTAATTACTGATCCACCGCGCTCCCTAAGTCAAGGTTAATCAATCATTTTTAACAATGCTATCCACGTTAGGGAACGTCCACCCCAGGTGTTGGTTACCAGTAAAACCCTACCTTTTTACCACAGTAAACAAGCTGTGCTCCAGCACCCGGAATTTCAATGGCGAGGACCATATATACTAAATACAATGACAAAGATGGAGGAAGGAATACTGGATACTTGTAAATCACAAATAATTTTATAGATAAAGCACTGAAGAAAACAAAGAAGAATGTAAACTTATAAATTTAACGAATATAATGTTCGAAACATGTGATGTTATGTGCAGGGTTGGGGCGAATACATTGTAAATGTATTGAATACGAATACGAATACTTTGAAATTTTATGAATACGAATACGAATACACAAATTTCAAATGTATTTGAATACGAATACGAATACTTTACAATGTATCATGAAAACAAATATGAATACTTGAATACTTTTTAAAATTATTTCTTGTAAATGGATGATAATTTGATCATTCTTATTGGGATTAAGGGTATAAGGGATTATAGGTGAAGAATTAGTTTTTCAACACTTCTATGTAAAAACTACAGATCAAGAATACCAATTTTTACCATTTTTCTACATGACGTTTTAACTTTTTGTCTGAAAAACATAGTTTATGACCCCTCATTGGAATGTGCTCGTTTTAAATATATATATATATATATATATCAGGGACCGACCTGGGCATGCGCCAGTGCGTATTTGGTTCTGAAACATCAGGACCTGGCTCTTAAAGCTCAGAAATAGGCTTCTCAGTTGGCACGTAACTTCTCAGATCATATTTTGATATTATTTCGATGGATAATCGAGAGAGACACTCTTACATGTATTATATATATGATTATCATTTATCATTGTTGTAGAGTGCTTAAGTTAATACTTCAAGTCTTAATTACCAAGCATTAATCTTCACTGTGGTTTCTGATCAAGTCTTGGCTGCCTAAATAGGCAGCCAAGACTTGATCAGAAACCACAGTGAAGATTAATGTTTGCTATAGTGTACTAAATGAAAATGATGAGAGCTATTACATACTTGCAGTGTGTGTTACAAACAGCAGTGTGACTCCGTAAATTGAAATCTGGCGCATGAATTGAAAAAATAGGCTCCGAGGTTAGAGCGTATTTTAAATACTCCTGATCGATCCCTGTATATATATCGCCATATACATACTATCAACGCCAATTTTTTTTTCTATTTTTTCAGGATTTTTTTTTCTTCTAAACTGCATCTTATGACCCCAAAGTAGGGTCATAAGTTTGGAAGGATAAAATTGAAAAATAAAATCATTAAATAGGGAACTGTGAGAAATTAACACAATTTTTGGGGTATTTTTTAAAGTTTTTTTCTTCTAAACTGCATTTTATGACCCCCAATAATGTCTATTAATTGTGGCTAATTGTGGCCTCCTTGCTTCATGTCTTTTATTAATATTTAAACATACATTGCTGGTGAGAATAAAAAAAACTGGCCAGTGCTATTCACAAAAATCAATTAAGCAATTACTGCACTATTGGAAAAATGTGGTAATTCAAGCACAATAATTTTATAGATCTATCAGTCTACACCTTATTTCTACTATTACTGTAGAAAAATATTAGATTAGTATTAATTGGATAATGGCGTTGTTTAGGGATTAAAAATCAATACTTTGGCCAGACCGATATCCTTTGTCCTAAGAATAATCTGTACAATTACAATGTTCAGTTTACAGTGAAACAAACAAGCTATTTGAAACAGCCATTAAAGTGAATTAGCCTGTTGCTGTTAAAAAGTACTTCAAAAGTATTAGTTTAATTCTTTACTACTTTCTAATAGAGATAATCACAATATTTTTTTTTACAAATACTGTATACATGTGTATTAAAAACAAGAAAAGTATTCAAAAAGTATTCAAAAAGTATTCATGAATACACCTCAAATTTGACTGTATTCGAATACGAATATGAATACTTTAAAATTGCATGAATACTGAATACATTCGAATACTTGAAAAAATGTATTGAATACGACTGAATACCGAATACGAATACGAATACCCCAACCCTGGTTATATGGAATAGTTTTGAACCTATATGCGATAAAACACGACAAGTCTACCATGTTTACAGGCCAGGGTTTTTTAGGCGGGCGATCGTCCTCTCAATCCATTTCCCATCATTCTCCAGCAAAAAAATAAAGGCAAGACGCGGTGGTGAGTGTACTCTCCACACTTTAGAGTCTTCGTCATTTCATCGCTCGCCTCGATCATCTTTTCGTCTGGATGCGCTTCTTCTTATCAACGACTGAAAACTCCATTACATCTGGCGCGTAACCAGGTGAGGTGCGACGGGTACGAAAGCACCTCCCCACAAAATTAGAGTTCGCTTGAAGGACCATCTCCCAACTGTGATAAGAAATATGTTGATAAAATGGGACGACCTCACTAACGTCGACACATCTTAATCTCTGTGGCTTAGCCATGGAGAGTACGATGTATCGGGAAATGTTCTAAAACACAAATGTTCTTGTTTGCATGTACGTTCTGTGAAATGACTAGGCCCTACTTTTATACTTTTTATAGCCTCGGCTATAATATAATATTAGAACGTTTCTTTTCATGTTCTATCGGTTGATAGTACCTGCGTTTGTGTGATTTCTGAAATAAAACCTTCAGCAGCGAAGACGTCTCTTTAGGAGTTTCCAGATCACCAAATTCGAAGATGACTTGTTACAAGTGCCGTCGCTTTGGGAATTTCGATATCACCAAATGTCAGTGTTTACAACTGCATCATGTTGTTCATATTATAATACATTATCAATGCTTGTGTGATAACTGGTATAAATTGATGGAATATAAATTTATGTTTCTTGGACGACGACAGTTGTTAGAATTAAGCGGAGTGAAACAATTTATTTTGAACTTGAGGCGGAGGCTCAGTGACGTCGGGGAGTACTAAACTTGTGGAAACATAATCGATTGAAGTCATACCTCATATTCAGGATTCATTGAAGTGGTGAACAACACGTGAGTTTTTAATATTTCTGATTCTTTTGAATTCATTGTTTGCAGTTAAAATTAAAAACACACCCACTGAAGATGACATATTTGTTGGTAAGTTTGTGTCTATCGATGACGAAAAAAGTTAAACGGACACGGCGTCAGCGTTTGGTGTTGAGAAATTCAAATCAGAGCGTGGGTAATCGACGCTGATCAATGGAAGTGGAGCTTACATTTTCTTTGTTCTCATGTCTCCAGGAACGTTCCGACAGTACCCTTTTTTTGCCCCAAAACTCCTTTACTATGACTTTTAGAAGGTGTCAAATTAACCAATCACGGCTGATATTACAAACGTGAGGTATAATAAAAAGTATTAAAGTGACTACGCGTTTCATAAAAACTAGTTGCGTGGTTCCCGTGTGCAGGCCAGTAGTATAGAAAGGTTAGATTGTGTGATTGATCAACCGGGGTTCTGAGGAAGCAACTAGTGTTAATTTTTCATTGGAACCAGAGCTGTGGGGAGCAGTTTCTTCCTGAGAAAAATATCGGCTACATCCAGCTAGATCCTGCTGATTCCGTCAAGTGGTGTAGGGGAGACAGATCGAGTCGAATAGGGGGCAACTTATCCCTGAGCAAAATTTCGGCTCCATCTGACAAGTGGTGTACGTACTGCATACACATCATACTATGGTATATATAGTGATAGGTGCATGGGAATGGTTTGGGGTATGTAGTATGGATATGTGGTGGAATAATATAACCCCCTATACTCTGGTAGTGCAACAGAATATTCCTCAACCACTGTTTGTTTGTTGTTTTCTAGTGCAACTATGAATTTAACCAATTATATCTTGTTCGACAGGGCTCATTGTGCTCTGTCAAACAAGGTATATTCGGCTAAATTTCAAACTGCATTGTGAAAAATATTTGTTGCTGCAAACCTTGCCATTTTGACATCAGAGTGAAAACTGTCAATGGGAAAAGCAAGACTTCTCTTGGAAGTTTCACCGCAAAAGGTTTCAAGTTGTCAATGATGTCGTGACGTTGTGATACACACGCGATCTCACAGAGACATTGGCCGCTGCTGTACAATCCGGCATTACGTTGTTAGTGCCTGGGTGTGTGGGACTTCTGGTAGTGGATTGCTATGGTAGTATAGAATGGGCGTCATGCACCCTGTTGGTAATACTTAGTAATACTAACTCACCTAATGCTTTATATTATCCTATGATTGGTGTAGGTAGTACGTAATGCTAGACAAGGCGGTGAAATCCCCATCTACAGCAATACTAAACCATGCCGAAAATGAAAATCTGTTCCGCACATATGCGCGGAACGGAAATCGTTGACGGACTATTTTTAAATACAAGCGAAATTTCACTGGCATTTTCTACAAGTCGTGCGCCGTAATTGCAATTTGAATCGCTAGCGATATCTAAAAATCATCCTCCGAGTTCCAATGTGTTCCATGTGCCAGTAGGCACAGAGAACACATTGGAACTCAGGGGATGAAATATTGACACTTGTGCCATCGAGGTAGGAGGAAACACGAGGCCTGCGGCCTCTCGTTATGTCCTTCCACGCTGGCACTCGTTCCATATCGATTAACCCATTCACACGCGTGTGTTGTTCTGTATATTTATAAAATGAGTAGGGCTTTTTTCCGTGATAGATACATTCACCCAGCCAAGAAAGGCTTTAATTCATTTTCAAAGTGTTCCCAAAGTGTCTCGGAAGACAGGTACCCTAAAAAGTGCAACAGACAGAGAGAGGTGCAGGGGCTGAGGCTCGAACTGTCAACTTCCAGCACATAAAGCGACCTATTTACCATGAGACCAAGAGATACCGACCGATCAGGCTGGTTGCTAAATGACCTCTATACTTAGACGGCTACACTACACTCGGAGTATTCTGTAGATTCAAGCCCAATGAATCGCATCCCAAATTTCAACTCAGAGTGGCGGATACAACCACCATACTTCACCAGAGCACACACAATGACTCAAGTGCTGAGGTTTGGACAAGCCCCAATGTGACAGATCAAGAGAGAAGTGCCAGAGCCGAGGCTCGAGCAGTCGACCTCTAGCACACAAGGCGACCGATCGATTTACCACTAGACTAAGAGATCCGGATCAACCAGACTGATACCACGTTAAATTGCCCATTTTTCACCAAAATGTAGCCTAGGCTTCCCATCTATTTATTTATTTATTGGTGTTTAAGGTCACATACTTTTGCACAATGGCTAATCATGACCACAACATGGAGATAAAGTCAGGTCAATCAATCGCTTATACCTCATGTTGCCTATTTTGGAGGACTCGCACCCGAAGCATTAGTGACTGGGCCCTATTTTACCAGTGAAAAAGGGCTTGTTTACCACAGTAAACAAGCACTGCTTCACTTCCCGGGGTTCACACGGGGAAAGGCTTCCCATCAATAAAGGCGTCCTATTAATTGTTATTAATTTTGCTAAGGGACAATAAGCCGCGAGTTTGAAAAAATAAATTTACCATTTGACAAAACCACAATGCTCGTTATGCAAAAGTGCCCATAAGTTTCAAATATCATTCCCGTGAACACGCTCGTGTCAATTAAATAAATAAACTAGAAGGCTAGAATGTACTGACTTTATCAAAAACTATGCCATAGTTTTTCATCCCGATCTTGTTACCCGATCAGTCACGGAAATTTCCGACACAGCACAATTTTCCATATTTGTCGAAATAAGGTCACACAAAAAGACAAATGTGAAGTTTGTATACACTTGTTTCTATTTATAGTGTAGGTATCCATGGAAACTATATCGGTTTGTCGTAGTCGATACTCGTTCTGTGAGGTTTATTGGAAGCATAATCCACTTCATTTGATACGAAATTTTTGATCTGCTAATGCCCACCAGTTAGTGCTAAAATAATGCACAGGTTTTATTCGTGGCGATCAAATATTTGGAATACAGCCGAGGTATTCCATTATTTCCATGTATATTTGAAATTATAACACGATTTGTCTGTTGATGATGTTACGCCTCGCCTAATATTGATCTCACTTCACTTCACATGACACCATATCCGACCACTAAACATCCCGTAACGTTAACTCAACGAATAGTTAAATGATGCGCACTTTTCGAAAAATGCAAACAAAGCAGACGATGTTTACATTCGCAACAAGGGGAGTAATTTTGCTTCCGCATTCTAATAAATCACTCGTGACTTGTTCTATAACCGCCAATGTTTTGGGCTGGTTTGGCATTTTATTACAACAGTTTCATTCAATCGAATGCAATGTTTATACAACGGGGCTATCTTATATGGTGGGTCTTCTGTACGACTGCGCGGCAGCATGTACGTACGTGTAAATTAAAAGCTGAGGCGTGTGGATATAATGATAAAACAAAATGGCTGACGGGCACCTAATATTAAATTAATATTGGGTGCTTTTCAGCCATCCTGAACCTACTATTGCGGAGTCTATGTCTCTTAGTAACTTCATTTGATTTGAAAACAAATTTACTAGCATAATAAATGTTCATAATAGCCGCTTATTGTCCCTATTATAACTACAGATGTCAATCTAATGTACTTAAATTGGAGGCTATATTTACCATTGATGTTACTCATTCTTTCACCTTCATCAGTTAAGTCTCCAAAATTTGGGTATGGGTCGTCCTTACACATTTCTGTAGTCCATGTATTGTTGCATTTCGTCCACGGCAACAAATCATCCATGTTTACAAATGACACCATCATGTAATATAAGGCGTACATAATGATGACGTTATAGTAAACACACACCATGGCACTTATGGACAACATTCCCCATCCGACACCTGAAAATAAATTTATATTGCAATGAAAATTTGAACTCTTATTAAAACTTGGAGTAATGTTAATATATTGTTCATTGCATCTAGTGAAAGCGGCTGTTGTAAATTCATTAAAACTTTGAAAATTTCATTCAAGAAATCATTGGACAAAAAGCGCTGTCGGTATTTCGTGAATTTGAACAATCTGTCCAGGGATGTGGAAACACTTAAGGAAAGTCGGAAGTTTGAGGTGTAAATCGGAAATTTGAGGTAAGAATCGGATATTTTCCATCCGGGGAACATACAAAAACTGGCAATTCGATGGTTATCCAACTTTGGTGCAGTCGGAATTTCCAATGTGGAATACAGTTAAAACTAGAAATCCTGTCATGAAATGCGCACAAATAGCACGTCGATCTGCGCGTTAATCTAGGCGTTATGACCACAGTAAGGCTATCAAATTCTATACATATGGCCCGTGCACAAGCAATGTTTCTGCCAATGGACCTCCGGGTAACCCGGAGGTCCATTGGCAGAAACATTGCCTGTGTTTGCTACGAGTAGGAGACCCTGTCGTGCTTTGGATGCCATTCGATATGGCACTTGCGAGCAATTCCTACGCGCAATTAAGCCTAGATAAGCGCACAGTTCGTGACAGGACTTTTAGTTTTAACTGTAGGGTCTTGCGAATCACATATTTTCGATTCGAATCGAATCTAGAATCGAATCACGTCTATTATTCGAAAACGATTCGAAACTTGACTCGAATCAGTGGCGACTTGAAGATGACCAATGAGGGTTGGGGTACTATAACCCGAATTTGTTCCGACTGATGCCTCATGTCCTGACTGATAAAATAATCCAACTACATCAACAAGGCATGCCTTCCTCGAAGGCATGCCTTGATGATGTAGTTGGAATATTACCCTGTGAGGAATATAGTTCATCGTCGACATTGCTTGGAAACCTTAAACTTGCATTTAACTGTGGTTAAGGACTAAGTAAGTATATCTTTATTTGTGTGACTTATGCTCATCAACTTGCAAAAGAGTAATAATGAGTGTATAAATTAGCACCTGGCCCGTTTTAACCAGTACATGTATAGCACATAATATTATATCTCACGTGACCTTCTAGGCTCCTGATTGGACGAATGCTACACCCCTATTTCGTGTAGTTTGCATCCACAGAACTGACCAGGCACTACACCCAGGCACTACACGGTTTTTTTTATTTTTAGCACACTACTATATCAGTTTTCTTTTCATACTGGGCGAATAAAACTAATCAGGCTAAATTTAAATATCGATTCACAGAGGCACAACATCCACAAAACGACCCGCAAAGAAATCATTGTGGAAAAATGTATCGCTTTTCCATTGTTGAAGTCACATTTTCCGAGGCGTTCATTTTATTCCCTGAGGAAGATGATCCATATCTCGTTTCGAAGAGAATGATCCATACCTGGGTACAACATTCATGAGAACGCGTCCGGATATGAAAAATCGTTTGTTTCGCTGTTCATATTATTTCGCTATTTAATTGTATGTTTTGGGCAGTAAACGAATAAATACTGGAATTCATTTGAATTTTCGGAGTTTTGTATCCCGTACTGACCCATTCGGAAATGTATATGTGTGACAAATGTGTGGAAATTATCAAACTGCAATGTCAAATTTCGAAAATTTTAGCTTTCATTCGCGAGTTGCGCGATTCTAGAATACACAGTTCCGTTTGGGGGAAATGTTTTGTTTACCCTGGCCGACCGATTCAAAATTTGTCTTCTGCTCATATCAAGCCGTGTTTTGGAAGAAGAAAATGTTTTTTTGTAAACTACATGGTATTTTTTTCTATATAACTCTGGTTAGTAGGGCTGCTACCTTGGTAATAGATTAACAAATTGGACAGATGTTTTTCTTGATGGGTGTTTGATATAATATAAGGATTAGTGCATGTCTTGTCGTTGACTACGCCCATATAGTGCCCAGTGAGGTGGTGTAGTTCCCTCCGCTTTGCGACGGGAACTACACCACTTCACTGGGCACTATATAGGCGTAGTCAACGACAAGCCATGCACTGTTCCTTAAATAATAACCAGTGAAACACTTATATTCACTTTCATACCACTACCGTTCTCTCATTCACACAATCTTTCATACCCTACTCTCTCATTCACTCAATCACCCCCCCCCCCCTCCCTCCCTATTGAGTTAACACAGATTCGTCATATCAATTACTCAGGGTATGAGCCCTCCTCGTGAGTAAACCCGATTGGCATGCAGAGAAAATGGTACGCATATTGCGCAAGTACTAGTGACATTGGAATTAGCATAGGTGGTGGCATGAGTGATAGGGTTATTTATGTTAATCTAGCGGAAGTTACACTTAGTCTTTTATTCCAACACAATTTATGTACGATTTTTATCTGAACTATACGTTTGGTGAGACGATGAAGAAGACGGATACCAAGCTATATTCCTGTGAACAAGATTCGAAGCGAAATGAATCGGGCGGCCGATTTCGAATCGAACCGAATATGTACTTAAGATTGGAAATCGAATTGAATCTCGAAGCTCCGTAATGTGGACGCAATTTCTCAACCCATAACGCACGAGTTACACCATTTGTGGTAGGTCAGTTGCCAAATAGTAACAGAAACATTCACAACTGGACGACAGGTCATACCCGTTTATACCGCTTTTAGAAAACTTTCAAGGTTTCGAGGGCATTTTCCTAGAGAGGCTTCACCTGGTGAGATATACGATTGAGACAGAAGAAATATAGAGGATACCTACTGGTTGGTAGCCACCCAAACTCAAAGCTAGTAAGGGCGTAGAGGGCAGTGTGAGGTTCGCAACCCCACCCCCACCCACCCCCACTCCATAGCTCTGTCTGTCGTATTTTTTTTTATTCTCAGTCGGAAAAGATGTTCTTCGTTCAAACGCCCATTTTTCTGAAAGCGGGTAATTTGAAAAAACAACCTTACCATTTGACGAATCGACATTTCTTTTTAAAAATAAATACGCTGATGTTTCTGTATCATTTGAACGACAGAGCTCGTTGTGAATATTTAAAGGCCTTGGAGAAATTTTTGCTTTATTCACCTAGTAGGGTGATAAATTTTCCCCATAGTTTTAACACTGAAAGAATTTATTCCCCAAGTAGCGACGGACTTGTTGACCTCTGGCCTCTACCACTTTTGTCCAGCATAATTAATACTTCGATTGCTGATTTCTTTAAATCTTTTTGAAAGTATTACACAATGCCAGTAGAAAACACCACACACTGCTCATATAATAAAGTATTTTTGCAAGTTTAGCTCAAGTTTGTGGGAGAATTATTTTTAGACAGAAATGTATTACTGCGCCTTGTCTATTTTTGCCAATTTGCTGGTCGATCGAATTTGACCAATGTGCACCTCACTTCTCGCTGTGTTTTGTAGCTAATTATAGCACAATTTTGCCGCGACTGCACTGTAGAAGATTTATGGGATAAACAAAATAAACGTATAGTGTTTTCAAGTAAAAAATTTATTCTACTCGTAGAATTAAGAATGAAACCGACTCGCCAGAGGCTCGTCGGTTTCATTCTTAATCCTACTCGTAGAATAAATTTTTTACTTGAAAACACTATACGTTTATTCTATAACACTATACGTTTATTCTATATTTATTCTCTTGAAACCCATTTAGAAGCAAGAAAACGGCGTTTTCACCATCTTTTGATGTTCTCTGGGTTTTGTTTCTGTTCATTATATCAACAGTGAGCATATAGTGGCATATAGTACGTGGAGAGTGTATTATCACCAAACCACCCACTGAGTGGAGATTCCACCCTAGCAATAATACAGACACTGTCCTTTTCATTAATATAAACGTCTAGAAGGTGAGATTTGCTATTTTTTTCCCCAGGGAAGAACAAAGACTTTCAAATTACTGTAAGAAATCATCCGCTGAACAAATCGCCAAAGTGTTCGCTGTTTCAGGTTTCATTTCAGAAATCACACAAACTCAGGTACTATCGACCGATAGAACATGAAAAGAAACGTTCAAATTATTTTATTATGCCGAACAAAAAATAACTTTCATTGTTAAGCGTTAAAACTGCAACATGCCATCAATCTTGTAATAACAATGTAGTCGAATCCAAAAACATGACGTCATTTCGAACGACTGACGTCTCTTCGAAAATGACTTGTCACAAGTGCCGTCGCTTTGGGAGTTTCTGTATCACCAAATGCCAGTGTTTACAACTGCATCATGCTGTTCATGTCATCATTCATTGTTAATGCTTGTGTGATAAGTAGTATAAATTAATGGAATATAAATTCATGTTTTTTGGACGACGACAGTTGTTAGAATTAAGCGGAGGAGTGAAACAGATTATTTTGAACTTGAGGAGGAGGCTCACTGAGGTCGATGGGTACTAAACTTGTGGAAATGTAATTGATTGAAGTCATAACTCATATTCAGGATTCACTGAAGTGGTGAACAACACGTGAGTTTTTAATATTTCTGATTCTTTTGAATTCACTGTTTGCAGTTAAAATTAAAAACACACCCACTGAAGATGATATATTTGTTGGTAAGTTTGTATCTTTCGGTGACGAAAAATGTTAATCAGACACAGCGCCAGCGTTTGGTGTTGAGAAATTCCAACCAGAGCGTGCGTAATCGACGCTGATCAATGGTTGTGGAGCTTACATTTTCTTTGTTCTCATGTCTCCAGGGAAGAACGTTCCGATAGTACCCGTGTTTTTCCCCAGAACTCCAGTACTATGACTTTTAGAAGATGTCAAATTAACCAATCACGGTTGATGTTACAAACGGGAGTCATAATAATTATTGTTGGTAGGTGTGATACCGATAGATATTCTTAATGACGCATTATATGGAAGTTATTGCTTCTAATAATCTTGTTATAAAAAGTCAAGTTTCCTTTTGTAACTTTTTATGAACGAAAACAACTACGAGAGCTGTCTGTTGCTTTGGTTATTAACAATAATGAAATGAAACTAGGCTTTATTTTTTACTGATGTCATAGGTGTTTTCTCAACAATTATTTGCGACTTTAATTGGATTTTCCTCGCTCCTAAAAAAAAAATCAAGAGCGATAACTTTATTGAGGGCGATTTTCATTACTTCAGTGATGAAGAAGTATTTTGAGTTAGGCTTTACGTTCGTACCGACGGTAAACGACCCTGGAACACTGTCGGAATATTTTAACTCTCGCCCCACCATATCGGAAAATTGTGAGATTCTAGCTTCGGGCCTGTACATTGCAGAACTATTTTAGGAGCGACAGCAAGGGAATATAAGTTGTCATGAGCTGCAGTCGCGAATGAGATATTTCTAATACATACTCTAAAACAGCAGATCATCTTTTTATTAGATGGTTAGTTATGTAATCGTGTCTTTTCTGGAGAAATACTCTTTTATTTTATTTTCATTCGTTTTTCTTCCCCCAAAACAAATCGTAGTCCCACTTCCACTCGCCGAAAATGGTATTCCATTCCCAACATCGTATTCCACTCTCAGCGACGAAGGACTATTTTTTTATTGTTTGCAAATCGGTTGAGTTGAACCAATTATAAAGGGTTATTTTGGGAAAACAAATCAGGAGAAAATAAAATAAATACAAAAGTTCACTGCTCGAATTCGAGCAGTGAACTTTTGTATTTATTTTATTTTCTCGTGGGCCGCGGGGATTATTTCACTCGGCTAACGCCTAGTGAAATAATCCTCCGCACGCCCCACTCGAAGATAAAAATCGTACTCGAATCCGAGCAGTGAACTATTGTCCATTTATCAATCGTGACTAGAGATATTATTAGTTATCCTTTGGGAATCTACACCGGTCTGGAACCCATATATCCCGAGGTGAAGCCGAAGGGCTATGAGTTTCCGGACCGGTGTAAATTTTCATACATTCTGGGAAACCAAAGGATAGCGAATTTACTTCTCAAACAGAAAATATTAGGTTACCTTAGCAACGTATTACCCCAAGATCTACCACCCCCCCCCCCCCCTCCAAAAAAGAAGAAAGTCACATTATTATCATTTCTCTGAGTAACACAGAGTTAGGGCCGAATATGTTTAAAACAATATAGTCATATTTGGATCACCCCCACCTTAAAGTGGCAAGTAATATCTAGTAAATAAGTCATGCAGCAGACATGTTCATATTCTAATATTGGCACCAGACTGTACCTGGCCACAGTATAATGAATTTGGTACTGATATTTACATCATTGCTTTCAGCCATCGAGATCAAGCTATTTTAGATTCTCTGGAAATAAGGGTAAATATGTGTTACGCATTTGCCGCCATCTTATAAGCCAGTCATGTGAGATATAGAGGATATGGAATGAGTGTTTTTCTCATATAATATTTATGAAACGAGTCTAAGAATTTTCCGTTTTGGCGAGCCTCTGGCGAGCCAAAACGGAAAATTCGGACGAGTTTCATAAATATTATATGAGAAAAACACTCATTTCATATTCTATTTATGATATCACACACACACACACACAAATTAGCCACTTAGTATGACTTTTTAACCCATCACCTAACTTGAGTTGCAGACGGCACTTGGAAAAAACATCCTCGTATAACTAAAAATTTTCATTGTTTGCTTCCAAAACATAGGTTATGACCCCTCATTGGAACAGCTCGTTGAGCTCGTTCCAATGAGGGGTCATAACCTATGTTTTGGAAGCAAAAAGTGAAAATATTAAAAAAAAATGGATGGCGTTTTTCTTGTAAGTAAAAGATTAATACAATATGACCCATCCTACATAGGACAGATAACGTAAATTCTCCCTACTGAAATTATGCAAGTGTGACCCAGTTGTATTTTGTTTAGCCAATCAAATTGTCCAGTTTTGAAATTGACCAATGAAATTGACGAAAGGTTTTATTTATCACTGATTAATATGAAAACAAAATATCAAATATTTTAAAGTTAACAAAACGGACGAGTCATATGATAAATAGTGGATATGAAATGGGCGTTTCTTTAATATATTTATGAAACTAGTCAAGAAAATTCTGACGAGTTTCATAAATATTATATTGAAGAAACACAAATGTCATGTTCTATTTATCATATAACCATTAATTGAATAAGTGGGGTCGAGTATGGGTGTATCGAAATCTGAAGCGTCACTAGCTGATGCTTGTTGTTGATAGTTTTGTGTCGTCTTCGTGGTGACATCTTTTCGATTCTTGAGGGAAGACCAGAGTCATTCGATTGGCCAGCAACACTGTATAGTAAATCCCATCAATATTCTCTTCATAAACATAGCCAGTTGTCGCTGACATCTTTCTTATTATTGTCGCAATACCCGCATCGTCAATTTGTACTTTTGAATTCGGTGGAAAATCAGACATCGTGGGTTTGTTTTTATTTTGAAATAATTCTATTTACGCACGCATTAATTCGACGCAGTTGTCGATATACAGTACGTGGAGAGTATATTATTACTAAATCACCCGGAGAGTGGACATTCCACCCATGCAATAATTGTAAATTTGTTGCAATGTGTAAAACGCACAAGCAAAGTTTCAGCCAATGGACCTCCGGGTTAAACCCGGAGGTCCATTGGCTGAAACATTGCTTGTGTTTTTTGTCCATAAACGGAATTTGAAAATGACTCTTTGGGTGATAACTCCACTCCGCGGGTAATTTTGTCACAATCCACTCTCCACGTACTGCATGCACCATTCAGAGCGCTCGATCTTTGAGTGCGTAATATTAGATCAATCAACCAGGAGGCAATGCTATAGAACGTTTACATTTGTACTTTGTAGAATTGTATTTTCTACCTATTAATATAACTGACTAAAATGAATCATTAGCATTTTAAAAGATTTGGCAATTCGCCATATTCGAAATTGGTAATGGTTCATTTCAACCCATTTAAAGTCATAACTAGAAATTACAATTCCAGAAAATACAACTTTAAAAGTTTTATAGTGTTGGTCATCGGGCTGTCACGATTAATCGGTTAATCTTTTGTCGATCGGCCACGCCAAAATCGATTAGTATTTTTCGTTGTCGAAGAATTGGTAAATTTTTCCCCGTTTTAGACGTTTAAAATTTTTTTTAAAAATTTGATGAAAAAACTATTGTTTCTGAAGGTAAAAGGTCAAGAACGTCGACGTTAAACCTCAAGAAGCCATTAGAAACATTTGTCTTGTAGGTACATTCAAAGCTTTGATGTTCTGTACTTTTGAACCGTCTGTGTAATAATCAAGACCGGTCGGCAGTTGCGAACTTGCGAAGTTCACAACTAACGACCGGTCTTGATTATTACACTGACGGTTCAAAAGTTCTGAGCATCAAAGCTTTGAATGTACTTAAACGAGGATCGTCTTCGTTGTTTACTTGAGGTAGGTCAACTGACTTGAACTTCATTTTTAACAACTTCAAAGAGTGGGAGGGGGTCATCTAGGTACGATTAATCGATCATTATCGATTATTTGCGACGATTAATCGATTACTAAATTAAAAAATCGTGACAGCCTTAGATGGCCACTGGTTGCGCGGCTTTCTGATAGCCAATGAAATTAACGAAATGTTATATGAATTAGTAATTCATAAAAAATGAAAAATAGATAACGATAACATGGTCCGAAAGCAGTTCAGTTATATGTGATAAATATATATATATTCCATTGCTTATGCCATCAGAAACGTATATGCATCATCAAACGGTGTTCGGCAACCGAATTGTTGCATTTAAACAGGTAATATTACACTTCTGCCATGCTGTAACAAAATACTAGATAATAATGGACAATACACTATTTGCGTGCAAAACATATTAACAGTTTTGTCCATTATTAACAGAAAAAATAATAGAGAGTTCGGCACGAATTAGTCTTTGTAAGACTGTGACCCAGGGCCCCCCTGGCCCTCACAGATTACAGTGACAGGTTTTGTGCGCATGCGTAGTACAATTGTTTATCTTTGAAATCGATGTTTTTTAACATGATGAAGTCGGATATTTTTCAACATTTCTTGAATTTGATGCTGTGTTTGCGTCAAATAATGATGCAGACACGTAAATAAATGATATCTGGGCTGAATACGACAAGTAGTATGTTGATTATGTGATTTTTGTCTTCGATATGAAGCGTGAACTGAGTCGACCCAAATGCGGCCAGTTTCTTTCAGTTTTAATCAGATCAAATTTGTACGGGTTGCTCAAAGACTGTGAGGGCCAGGAGGGTCACAGTCTTACAAAGACTAGGCACGAATTAAATTATTTGATCACTTACCTCTGAATATCGGACTGACTTTCCACACTGTAATTGGTCCCTCAGAAGAAAACTGTCCCAAAGTTAATTCGAACAGGAACAGAGGTAAACCTGCCAGTACTAACATTATTACGTACGGGATCAAGAAAGCAGCTGAAAAAACACCAAAATAATGCGAAAACATCAGTAATTTAAAAGGAGAGGTGAAGGTGCATGATTACAAGAGGACGGCCACCGTGGACTAGTTACCTTCCACGGGTGGACTATATTTCAACCGACGCAATAATATTAGATTCCAAACATTGATTTAAGTTTAACTGGTTGAGCGCTAGGAGCCACCATCATGGCTTTATTTAAAAGTGCTGAAAGCCACTTTAGTTGTTTTACGCTGTATGCATAGGCGTGTTCTTTCTCAGCAGTAGAAAATAAATATACTGTCCAAAAAAGTTAAGACACCCCCCTCTCCCCCGCCACCGCCCTATAATACCAGTGAGTATACAGTAAATGGGTGAATTCTCCTGAGAAAACCTGCTATTTGCAGTAGGGGGAATATGCCTTATTGGTGAAGCAAGGGTGTCTAGAGTTTTCTTTTTTTATTGAATGAATATTGGGCACCGCGGACGTTATCACAACGTTAAAAAACGTCACGTTGTTCAGTATCTGACGGAACAGCCTCAAGCATATCTAACACATCTTAACCCTTTACCCAACATGAAAAGCAGACGACACTTGCAAACAAAATTCTTGAATAACTATTTTTTTCATTTTTTGTCTCAAAAACATTGGTTATGACCCGTCTTTGGAACGAGCTCAACGAGCTCGTTCCAATGAGGGGTCATAACCAATGTTTTTGAGACAAAAAATGAAAAAATAATGAAAATTAATTGGCGATTTTTGAGAATAGTGCTGGCCGGTTTTGACCGTTACGTTGGGAAAGGGTTAATCGGCGTGGCCTGCTGTCCATGACCTTCCGAATTTCTCTCACTGTGATGTTGTCTCATTACTCTATAAGCACACGGCAGTGAAGTGGTCAATAGCCAGCAAATATTCACAAGTTTTAAGGATGTATGCCCGATCCGATACAGGAATGCAGATCGTCATAATATGAGCTATTCGTATACCCACCCACAGGTATTATAGGGGCCGGGGGGGGGGTGCTTAACTTGTTTTGGACAGTATATTTATGTAAAATTGTTTTGTTACAACGGCTTTATTTTACGGTTTTCGTGTCAAAGCAAATTTGGCGACACGTCTACATCCTCAACCATACGACTTTCACCAAACTAAATTTCGTTTATCGACACGGCGGTAGTATTTGTGGTGTCCTGTCAAGTTTCGTTGCATCTGGCTCAAAATCGTAGGAGTTATAATGCAAATAATGTCAAAAAGGAGCCAAAATAGTACTTTCATCTGGCAACAGCTGCACAGTCCAAACTACAGGAAATTGTGCATGCAATCTGAACACTAACCGAACTGGTGCACGGATATGGTTTTAAATCCATTTGGTTAACATCCTAGAAGTCACAGCATTCAATGTAACTGGGATAGGAAAGCGTCAAAATTATATTTCACTGAATCAAAACAAGGGGCATTTTAGTTGCGTGGACCCAAACACAGAGTTGAAACATTTTGAAAATTCGACGTCAGATAACGTTAACTGTTTTGGAATAACATCCTTCCATTTTTTGACTAAATGGACAGTTTAGAGGATGCCATTGCATTTTTTCCAGAACTCCCGCCCCCCCCCCCCCCCCCCAGAGGCGGCGGAACTGGAGGAACACAGGGGACACGCGCTCTCTCCATTTTTTCCACAGACATATTGCGCGGTTACACAATGATTTAGAAAGGGCGCACGCAAACGTGTCAATATACAGGCAGTCCTGCAATATATTATTTGCAAATCCAAGCAACATTTGGCAAAAGAATTCCACCTTCGGTCCGTTTTTTCAACTTCATCCATATGATTCAAGTAGAAGAAATCCAACGAGGTTATGACCCCTCGTTGGAACGAGCTCGTTCCAACGAGGGGTCATAACCTATGTTTTTGAGACAAAAAATGAAAAAAATAATGAAAATTAATTGGCGATTTTTGAGAATAGCGCTGACGGTTTTGGTCGTTACGTTAGGTAAAGGGTTAAGAGAATAATCCATAGACTACAAAGAGTACGTCCTGTGGAAGTGAGAGTTTGATATTATGTGTATTTGGTACACAGTCTCGCTCTATCTCTCTCTCTCTCTCTCTCTCTCTCTCTCTCTCTCTCTCTCCCTTTCCCTCTTTCTTCCAGCGTTGGGACGTTCTTCAAGACGCCCCCCTTCTAGCCCCCCTCCCCCGCAATACGGGCCCTGTGGGCCCATCCCCTACGCCACTGCATTTACCCAAGGCTAACGATATCAAAATTTATTATTTTAAATATCATTTTTTTTTTTAATTTTTCAAAAAATTTCAACAAAACCATATCACGTGATCCCTCATTGGAACGCGCTCAATGAGCCCGTTCCAATGAGGGGTCACATGATATGGTTTTGTTAAAATATTTTGAAAAATTTAATTTTTTCAACTGCTCAGTTTGGATATTTCGCGGGCGGATGCGGGCGATTCGTTAGGTAAATTGTTAACGGAATGGCTGTTATGACATAAATGTTTCTGTATTTAATTGGTGATGTACAAGACGGAAATTATTTTCCCCGCACCGTTTAGACTGGTTCTTTTCTCGTCGAGTCATAAGTTACGCTTCGAAAAGTTTCAAAATTTCTTTATACAATCATCAATCATCTGTCGCGTGGGGTAAAAATGAAAACGTTCAAAGCAAAATAAAGTCGGTTCACAAAAAAATAAGTTAACTAAAAATGAGATAATATTTAAAAAAACCAATCATTTCCAACCACAACATTAACCCCGTCCCGCGACAGTGTCGTCTTCCATTCCGTTGTATCTAAACTAGTCAACTTTAGTTTCGTCAACAAACACGCCCAATAGAAAAGATAACGAATGTAATTTAGACTGGTTCCCTAGAGGTTGTTCTGACTTTTTATCGACCCATTTGATCAGTACCGCTTCAAACAAAAATAACTGACTCTTCACCTTTGGGTTTAAACATCGGAATTAAAATTTGTTCATTTAAATAAATTTGAAAGCATGGGGAAATGTAATAAACACAGAACATGATGTGTGTTTGACTACGGCTCGAGCTAAATATGACCCACGCCATTCCAACGAGTCATGTAAAACACCCACTGATTCAAACACACATCGCGTTCTGTCTATTTCCGTAATGAACTATTTGATGTTCAGGGCAGTTAGAACTTGAAGTCCCACCATGTAATGCGCACAAACAGCATGCCGATCTGAGCGTTAATCTACAAGGCTAACAAATTCTGTACATATGGACTGTGCACTAGAAATGTTTCAGTCAATGGCCCTCCGGGTAACCCGGAGGTCCATTGGCAGAAACATTTCCTGTGTTTGCTATGAGTAAGCAGGAGAACCCGCCGTGCTTCAGATGCCATTCGATATGGCATCTGCGCGCAATTCCTACGCACAATTAAGCCTAGATAAGCGCACAGCTCGTGACAGGACTTCTAGTTTTAACTATATGTGATAACCTAAAATATAAAATAGACAACGGATTTATAAAGAATGAAGATAGGTACTTAGATTTTCACCAATGAAGATATTATTTTTATTTTACATAATTTGTGGGCTTTTTTATATGAAACCCTATAATAATTGGTAATATCTAACGTCATAGTACAGACGTGTCATGTGTTTGCAGAACTGTCTGTCGTTAAAACAGGAGGGGCCCTAGATATGAAGGAAAGATTAGCCATTGTGCAGAAATATAAGACCTCAAATATAAATAAATAAATAAATAAATAAATAAATAAATAAATGAATGAATGAATGAATGAATGAATGAATGAATGAATGAATGAATGAATCAATCAATCAATCAATCAATCAATCAATCAATCAATCAATCAATCAATCTATCTATCTATCTATCTATCTATCTATCTATCTATCTATCTATTATTTATTTATTTATTTATTTATTTATTGGTGTTTAAGGTCTTATATTTCTGCACAATGGCTAATCATGATCACGACAGTTTTACGGATGGAGGAAGCCGAAATACCCGGAGAGAACTACCGAGCAACGGCGAGCAACTGTCAGCTCCCCAACATACTAACTCCACAAAAGCAGGGTTAGCATTGGTTGAAGACAGGTGCACCATGGTGGGAATCGAACGGAGGATCTCTCGGCTTACAGCCTGCACCTCTACCTACTGATCCACAACCCCCACCCCCACCCCCCCCCCCTCCACACCCCCACTACTTTGATATTTTTTAAAGCGTCGTCTCGTCTCGGTTATAAAAGGTATCAAATGGCCAAGGCGTTTTACAGGAACTAGTTACTTGTGGTACAGGCCCAAAGTGTTTCACCGAACTTATAGTTGTTTAATTTCTGCCCAATTCACACACATGTATTAAAAGAATTGCATATGTAGTTATAATATATATCTGGAAAATAAAATATGCCTAGCAACTTTATCGATTTGTTTCGTATGTAATTTGTCCCATACACCATTGCAATCTGCTTATATTAAAGATTCTAAATTTCACATAATATTTTCCCAGATGCAACCACAAAGTTCCACTCATTTTTTTTTAATTTTCTTGGTGTCGACCTCGCCTCTTGGTCATATATCGACTCGTCCTACCGGACTCGTCGATATATGCCCAGACAAGAGGTCTTGACTTCAATACGTCATCTCGGAAATCCACATGGTGGTAATAACCAAATTAATTACAATGGTCCTCCCTTTGTTGACATGATCGCATAATGAAGGGATTGGCTACAGATTTTTATGGTGTCTGTTTTGACAAACATGCAGCGTCTATGAACTGATTTTTATGAATGAAGATTGTCAGGGACACCTGAGGCCCCGTAAGGCCTGGGCTGACGTGGGGTTATTTAGTCCCGCTGATGAAGTTGCGGGAAAATTAGACCGACGTGGAGGGTCGGAATCCAAGTGTCGCGAACTCGGCGCAGAGAGCTGAGTTAGACCGACGCCGTGATTCCTTCTCTGCCAAATTGGCCTGAAATAGGTTCGATTTCCGTTAGGTGTGATTCCTAATCACTTCAGGCTGTATAATGGAAAGAATGATTTAAAGTAACAACGATTCTTTTATTTACACATAAAAATAAATCCGTTTCAATATTTCAACAATCAACAATTCGATTCTTCTCACAGAAAATGGGTCGCTAGGGTTAAACAATTCTCAATAATCATATAGTCATTCTATAGCCCTGTACTGGCACTATAGTCTACACACTGGAAACGTCACTACCGTGAGCTCGCCATAAGAGCTTCATAAATCTGAAATGTTATTACTGTGAGCTCGCCATAAGAGCTTCACCCGCTTAGGCTCAAATGTTAACGTCTGCGCGTAACTGTACCTCTGGCTGTCGGAGGGTTCCGTCCAGCAATGTTCGTCATCTATAAAGACACCGTACTTCTGATTTGGGTCAGATATTGTCTACTCATACCTTATGTGCCTTTTGAAAGTCCTCCGTGAAAGTCCTATTGAAATATTCACCGTTCCTGGTTGAATTCACGATTCACAAATGTCCCTTTTGTGCTAGGGCGAAATTGTCACTCACACCGATCTCCAGTCGGTATTACGATGCTTCGACAGCAAAACAAACTACTCAGAACGCAATCAGTCTGACGCTTCAAAGGGTTAATACGCACAATACAATTAACCTACGCTTCTGACTATTGCAGGCCGATACCTGCTACTCGACAATCTAAACTTTAACGTTCCACCTGGGGTGTTCCTTCTCACGAATTCGGCCCCGTAGCCGCCTATCAACGTTAAGCTAAATCAATCATGGAATGCCCTCTCTGGCGATTCCAGCCGTGTCAGGGTCCTGTGATCGAAGGTACCCTTATGCCAGGAAACAGAGTCCGCCTGTCCTGGACTTCACCAACGCGTGTGTGACCCCAAGTGTGTGTCTAATGCTCTGCTCTTCCAGGTATATATACTTTTTACCCTAAACTGTCAGGTGGACCGATGCTCATCTGTCCACCTGTCAAAACGGTGGGAGATGACATATATCGAGACAGAATCAATACAAGTCATCTCGCGCGTGACTTAACGATGACTTCACTTGTCGAGAAAACCGATTCGTTCTTGCCATGATTGTTACCTAATGATCAGGTGACGATACGATAGACATTTCTATCGTTTTAGAATCTCGTTTCTCAATCGACCGTGACGACATCTTGACACCAACCGATTACGTCTCGTAAGACTCCGACTACTGTAGAAATTAAATGAGATTAGACCTTATCTAACATACCGTTTCTCCCCTGGGTCCCTGCGCTAAAGCTGGATATACACCACGTGTGTTTTTCCAGCTTTACAGAGAAGTGAAATTCATGTAGGTTTTTCGCCTTGATGCGGAATATATTTTGAACTTACAATATCTTTAAATATGGGTCCCCTTGCCCCTATACTTAGGCTGGCTTTGCCCTGACAACTCCCTTCCCGAGAGAAACACCCTGTGTATCTCTTAAAACACAAGGGGCAAAGCCACGCACGCTCGCCTCTCACACCTTTTTACGATCTACCATCATGTTCAAGACTACAAAACTGTACCCTAGTGGTCGTGGGGTTCATGACCGGGCTCATGCGTCGGCCATACCGATTCCCACGACACACACGCTACCACATGCTCCCGTCTTGCGGGTTTACATATGGAGAGTAGCCTTATTCTTAGATTTGCAGCACTCTCTCTCTCTGTAATACTATATATTTACACCTAAACATCCACATTTTTATACACATTCGCCCATTTTGCAAACAGTTCACTTGGCACTCACTCCGACGAGTAACACCGTCCGCGCCTTTGCGTCAGATGGGTTAATTCCAACGGAGTGTAACTTCGCTTCCCATTCCCCTATGACTTGTGAAGGAGCAAACGACCCCTGCATTATGTTGAGCCTCACCCTCGCAAAGCTCAACCAGGGGATTAAAATTGTGCCTCACACACTCACATATTCAACACACAGATTTCCCGACCGCGCACACGCGACAGACAGGGCAGTGTATCTCACATTCGCACTCACAACCAACTCTAGTCAGCAGTCAGAGCAATAATAATACTAAAATAAGAAAATTCCTCCGGGCCTTAACACCGCGTTTACGAAGCCCATCACCTCACCCACAAAAATATTTGCGACTGGAGCCCCCGTCCCAGACACCAGGCCCACAGCCACCCAACTATTGCTTCTTTATAACCACCGACCATTGGTAGGGGCCCGGTTCACAGTATCCCCTTTGGTAACCCTTGACACACCCCTACTTCTCGCCCCGTTATTCCTACGGGCATTCCACCAGGGTCCCCATACCCTGTCATTGTCGCATTCCCAAGAGCTTCCCTTGGCGCTATATCCCCCAGGCTCACTCGTCCCGGCGATTACCTTCGTTCGAACGACACCGGCCGCCCTTGGCCCTTGTGCCGTCGACCCCCGGTCCATTGCGACGACTTCTTGCGCACCTTGGGCGCTGCGTGCCCCCGGCACTCACTGCGTGGTCTCCGCCACCTAGGATGCTTCTCCTTTGATTTGTGGACCCTTTCCTCGGCCCCCTGGGCACCCATCTTAGCGGTCCCATCCACTTTAACATACTCAACTTGTGTTGACCCGTGCCCTCTCAATTCTGGGGAAGTTTGCCCAGCCATTTGCGTGGGTCTGGCCTCCCCTTTCCACACGGGTGACACCGACTTCTTGGGGCGCTCAACTCCCCCACATAAATTTGCTTGAGGGTCTTTCCCCAATGATCCCATTGTGTTCCCTCGCTGTTTGGCGTTTCGCCTGGACCGCCTGCGGCCCCTTCTCCCTACTAGGACAGGAGTCGTCCCTCCTGAAACTTCCCGACATTTCGTCGTGTAGGGGCCATCCCCTGGACCATCGGATTGGTTCCCCCTGGGAACCTTCCCTTCCTTACTCGTTGGGCCCTCACTTGGCCCCCTACCCCTGGACCATAACTCATCAGGGCTTGCCCTCACCCCTGGGATATTACCTATGACCAGGTCATACACAGGTGATTCGATGCACATGGCTTCCACTTCGCCACAATAAAATGGGGTATCCACAGTTATCCTCGCGATGGGAAACCTTCTAACTGTCCCATCTATCAAAATACACAAATGGTCACGACCCAACAATTGCTTGTCGTCAACCAGTTGCCTTCTAGCCGCTGCAGAGGAGCACCCAGAATCCCGGAGCAGACGGATCTCCCTTTGTCCCACATACCCTGGGTACACTGGCATATTAACCTTCTCCTGCGAAGTTGTGAGCCTCTCACACATGCCACTTATTATCGGAACAACCTTCCCGCCTTCCAGCCTTAATTCTCCCTCTTGTATACATTCCCGGAGGGGACTGTGTTCTGGACCGATAGTTTGACAGAACGCTGCCGTCTGTCTACTGGGCCCTGGATCTACGCGGTCACCTTGCTTCCAACCCCTTGGTGCTGCGTACCCGATCCCCTGCTGAGGTGGTCTAATGTTCCCAGTGGTCCTAACCTGTTTCTGCCAGCAGTCCCCGGCAATATGTCCCCGCTTGTTGCAGATAAAACAAGTGGTGTCCTTGGGGGCGCTCCCCTTCCGGCTGGTCTGCGACGCAGGAGGATCGGGGTGGTGTTGCCTTACGGGTGCCATTGCCAACCCGTTTGCCCCACCCTAGCCGATTTGGGTGCGTTCACACTCCAACCGTGGGCCTCGATGTAGCGTTCTGCCACAGTTGCCATCTCATCATAGGTGGGCGGACCCCTTTCCTTGATGAACAGGCCCAACTCCTTGGAGCATGTAGTTAAAAACTGCTCCCGGAGAAATAGATCTCGCAGGGCTCCATATGACTCATTCACTTCTGCGAGATCAGTCCAGCGGTCAAAGTACCGCCTAGCTCGGGCAAAATACTGAGGTACTGTTTCTCCCTTCTCCTGCTTAATCTCTCGGAACTTGGTCCGGAATCCTTCTTCAGTGAGCTGGTATCTCCGAAGGATGGCATTCTTCAGCTCACCGTAGTCGTTAAGAAGTGCAGGAGGCATACTGGTACAAGCCTCGAGGGCTTTACCTGACAACAAAGGGCTCAAGCACATAGCCCATGTGTCGTCTGGCCACATTTGACTGGAGGCAAAACGCTCGAACCTCTCCAAGTACGAGTCCAAGTCATCTGTGTTTTCATTAAAATGAGCGAGGTGGGGGCGTGGGGCATGAATTGCTACCCCTGCACTCCCGTCCCCTGAGCGCCGACTTCCATTCTCCACATCGGCCCTTGCTCTGAGGAGCTCTAATTCTCTCTCGTGCCTATGTTGTTCTAATTGGGCTTCTCTCTCTCTCGCCTCATTTGCTAATTGAATCTCTCTCTCTTTCGCCTCCCTTACTGCTTGGGCCTCTCTCTCCCTTGCATCATTACGTAAGGCAATCTCCTTGGCCTCACGTTTCTGCTCATCTTTAACGAACTTCTGAAGTTCAGCTCCCTCAAGGCCCATTTCCTTGCCTAATGATACCAGTTGGGCGAGGGGTGTAACAACATCCATTTTGATTTTTTCTTTCTATCTTCAACACTCGTCAGAAAGAATGAAGAAGGAAAAGAAAGAAAGAAAAAAAATATGGCAATTGATCCTAATTTACCTCTGTAATTTAACGTAATTAAACGCCCCAAATATTCTGAAACCTACCGCAGTTATAGTGGCTATTAAGTATCCTTTTGGGGACTACCGTATTGCGATATTAAACCCTTGAACGGCATCAACTGACCGAACGCGTCAAAACCTAAACAGAACCGTCGTTAAAATAAAACAAAATTTCCATATAGCCATTTTTTACCTTTTAGAAATATCCTGGTTAGCGCTCGCCAATCAATGTCAGGGACACCTGAGGCCCCGTAAGGCCTGGGCTGACGTGGGGTTATTTAGTCCCGCTGATGAAGTTGCGGGAAAATTAGACCAACGTGGAGGGTCGGAATCCAAGTGTCGCGAACTCGGCGCAGAGAGCTGAGTTAGACCGACGCCGTGATTCCTTCTCTGCCAAATTGGCCTGAAATAGGTTCGATTTCCGTTAGGTGTGATTCCTAATCACTTCAGGCTGTATAAAAAGAATGATTTAAAGTAACAACGATTCTTTTATTTACACATAAAAATAAATCCGTTTCAATATTTCAACAATCAACAATTCGATTCTTCTCACAGAAAATGGGTCGCTAGGGTTAAACAATTCTCAATAATCATATAGTCATTCTATAGCCCTGTACTGGTACTATAGTCTACACACTGGAAATGTTACTACCGTGAGCTCGCCATAAGAGCTTCATAAATCTGAAATGTTATTACTGTGAGCTCGCCATAAGAGCTTCACCCGCTTAGGCTCAAATGTCAACGTCTGCGCGTAACTGTACCTCTGGCTGTCGGAGGGTTCCGCCCAGCAATGTTCGTCATCTATAAAGACACCGTACTTCTGATTTGGGTCAGATATTGTCTACTCATACCTTATGTGCCTTTTGAAAGTCCTCCGTGAAAGTCCTATTGAAATATTCACCGTTCCTGGTTGAATTCACGATTCACAAATGCCCCTTTTGTGCTAGGGCGAAATTGTCACTCAGACCGATCTCCAGTCGGTATTACGATGCTTCGACAGCAAAACAAACTACTCAGAACGCAATCAGTCTGACGCTTCAAAGGGTTAATACGCACAATACAATTAACCTACACTTCTGACTATTGCAGGACGATACCTGCTACTCGACAATCTAAACTTTAACGTTTCACCTGGGGTGTTCCTTCTCACGAATTCGGCCCCGTAGCCGCCTATCAACGTTAAGCTAAATCAATCATGGAATGCCCTCTCTGGTGATTCCAGCCGTGTCAGGGTCCTGTGATCGAAGGTACCCTTATGCCAGGAAACAGAGTCCGCCTGTCCTGGACTTCACCAACGCGTGTGTGACCCCAAGTGTGTGTCTAATGCTCTGCTCTTCCAGGTATATATACTTTTTACCCTAAACTGTCAGGTGGACCGACGCTCATCTGTCCACCTGTCAAAACGGTGGGAGATGACATATATCGAGACAGAATCAATACAAGTCATCTCGCGCGTGACTTAACGGTGATTTCACTTGTCGAGAAAACCGATTCGTTCTTGCCATGATTGTTACCTAATGATCAGGTGACGATACGATAGACATTTCTATCGTTTTAGAATCTCGTTTCTCAATTGACCGTGACGACATCTTGACACCAACCGATTACGTCCCGTAAGACTCCGACTACTGTAGAAATTAACTGAGATTAGACCTTATCTAACATACCGTTTCGCCCCTGGGTCCCTGCGCTAAAGCTGGATATACACCACGTGTGTTTTTCCAGCTTTACAGAGAAGTGAAATTCATGTAGGTTTTTCGCCTTGATGCGGAATATATTTTGAACTTACAAT
Organism: Pictodentalium vernedei; assembly: GCA_031216915.1. Classification (NCBI taxonomy): domain Eukaryota; kingdom Metazoa; phylum Mollusca; class Scaphopoda; order Dentaliida; family Dentaliidae; genus Pictodentalium; species Pictodentalium vernedei. The sequence continues at coordinate 89,117,878 of CM062297.1, read as the reverse complement.
ATCTTTAAATATGGGGCCCCCTTGCCCCTATACTTAGGCTGGCTTTGCCCTGACAAAGATCATGACGCCATGGTATAACATTCTTGCGCTGTGCATGGTGGAATCCCTGTTCACTGTTCTTATACTATAACCGCCGAAGGTTATATTAGTGTTTAGATGTATGGTTCTTTATATTTTCAAGTATAATGCATGGTTGGCCAATGTAAATATCATAATATCGAGAAACTGATCTGCTCGAATTTATGTCGTTGAGCTGGTGATTTATTGATCATTTAACTACCGTTGTTAAAAACGTTGGCTTCGACATGTGCAATAATCGCTGTCAATTGAGTGCAGATAAACATTGTTCTCTTTTTGCATAGAATGATTGTACGTTCGGTGGTTGCTAACCTCAATAAAGATTTGTATTTAGTCTTGACGTTTTTATTTGTATTGGGGGGTGGGGGGAATGTTCTTGTAAGAAAAAACATGTTGTCTTCTACAAATTCCTGAGAATTGTATTGGAGTTAATATACGTCACGTTCACGATCTATATATACTACAAACGAAATTTAGACTACCACTTACAGGGTGCTCACTCCCCTCCCCCACCCCTTAAAGAATTGCATATATTGAAATTCAAATTCTATTATTCTGAAATCTTTGCCATTTTCAACTGAATATATACAGAACGTTTTCGGGAATATATTCATTTACTGCTGAAATATAGTATAAAGGTTTGATTGACTTAAACAAAATAAACAAGATCGTATTTGTTTGCTGATCAAATCTGAATCTCCAGAAAATAAGAGTTCCAACCCTTCCAGATCCACTAACGAGGTTCCGATTACGTCAATATTGACGTGCGCAAATTTTTGAGACAACAGTTTTACAAACAAAGAAGATAAACTCAACGTTCTCAAACCAACTCTCTCGACAAATATTTCTTAATTTCTCCATTATTTATATTTTGTGTCGTATTCAATTTTTTAAATATCCAGAGTCATATTGTGAACAAGTTATTCCAATTCAGCCAAACGGTCGTATTCCGAATCGTTGACGCCACCATATCAACCAGACCGTAGGCGTCATGTTTGGTCTGGTTGATCTGGTCTCGTCAGCTCTGTGAATTTTGAGAACATTTATCAACTGTTCGTTGCAATAATGTGTATTAATTCTTAACGACAAGATAAAGATTAACAATTCAAGTCACTGCTGAAGATAAATCATTACTTGATTGATAGGTTTAATTTATTTATTTATTTATTTATTTATTTATTTATTTATTTATTTATTTATTTGGGGTTTAACGACCCTTTCGACAGTCATGGTCACCTCGTGTCGGAAGTTTTACAGGTGGTCCTAGCCGGAGAACCCAGAGAGAACCACCGAGCAACGGAGAACAACTGTTCGAAACCCAAACTTACTAACTCCGCACAAGCAGAATTGGCATTGATTGAAGGCAGGCACACCAACAAAGTGCAGCATAAGCTTTAGTATGCAGCCCTTAAGTGTGCCCACGTGGTCAGTCGTGATTAAGAGCCTTGCCCAATGACACAAAAAGAGTACACCTATAGTAGCTTGGTGTACCAAATGTTCAACACGAGTGCTGAAATGGTGTTAACCACGAGCCTTTAACCATGAGATATTGTATTTATATCATGACCGTCAAATTAATAAGAGTTTAAAAGTTAAATAAATAGAGGATATTCACGAAAATTTGATGAATACCGAAAATATCTCGTGAGTGGCTACAAAGAAATATGAGGATCTTCACGAGCGACGCTTTGTAGCCACTCACGAGATATTTTCGGTATTCATCAAATTTTCGTGAATTTTCTTTTTATTTAATGCTCTACGACTACAAACTCTCCAATTTGTGGCCTTTATTTGCCATTAAGGCGCAAAATTTATGTGCCGAACCGGCGTCCATACAAAAATTACAACAACCAAACTCCAACCATTGGAATGTGTGAATATCCGCACAAAAAGTAGTCCCGTCTTATTTCTCCCCTAATTTTACGATTTACCAAGGCTGGCGAATTGAAATAATCGCAATGTGTTTCGAAGAAATAGAACAATAACAAAAAACACCACTTTCTTATTTTCAATAACAAGACACGTCATTTTATTTTTTTTGAACTCAATGCACTGAAGACGTGTGAAGTTGAACTGAAGAAATTTGAAAGTGATTTCGGCTTTTCGCTGGAAGGTGAATGAGAAAGTCAAACTTTGAAACCGCTGATTTAATGAATTGATTTAGTCACTGTCACTATCAATTATTCGAATTCGTTTGTATTTGGGACTCTGGAATTCATTACTGATGTGCTGACTCGTTTAAAGTACATGTGATTCGTCATCCGAACCTACGATGAAATATCGATTTCTAAATATCATTTTGATATTCCGTTTTGCCGACCGACAGGGGAATATGACTTAATTTTTCAGCGTGAATTGATGCCTGAGCATTAAATAAATCAATATTCACACGGGCGAATCTGTTTTTGTCCACATGAGCACCAGTGGGTGGTACTTCCGCTGACAATTTTATCTCCGAAAGGAAACGGAAAACGAAACACGCAAATTACGGGGCCTTTTTCATTATGATAACTTAATAACATACCACTTCGAGTTATGGATGCTTTATTAACATGAGACAACGTATGTTTGTTAGCTTTCGGTATCTTATGAGGCAAACGTATTTAAAAACGTCATAAATAATTGCCGCTTTCTTTTCATTCTTCACGAGGCGACGAATGACAAATTTAGACAAGTTTGCATTCAAGGTGAGGTCACCAAAGGTCAACTTGAATGTAGTTCCACTGTAGGTGTAAATTTTAACGTGGTATGTAAAACTAAAACTTATGTCATAGGCTTTTTATATATAGTAGAATTGGTAATCATGGTATAAATCGGACTTACCGTTGGTTAACCCTTTACCCAACGTAACGGCCAAAACCGGCCAGCGCTATTCTCAAAAATCGCCAATTAATTTTCAAAATATCTTCATTTTTTGTCTCAAAAACATAGGTTATGACCCCTCGTTGGAACGAGCTCGACGAGCTCGTTCCAACGAGGGGTCATAGCCTATGTTTTTGAGACAAAAAATGAAAAAAAATAGTTATTCAAGAATTTTTTTTGCAAGTGTCGTCTGCTTTTCATGTTAGGTAAAGGGTTAAGATCCAATCTTTCAGTCTGAAGAGTTCAATGCATTGATTGAAGGCAAGTGCACTATCGGCGTGTATTAACTGAAGGAAAGAGCAACCAACCATTGTGCTGTCAATCTGTCGATTTTTAAAGGGGGTGCTTCTACTACTCGCTACCATTGGAAGTGAAAATTTAAAGTTTGTATTTTCAAACTTTATGTTTTCAAAAAAAATATGTTTGCAAAAAAATATCAACTGCACGCCATTCACTCCATTGGTGCACAGTCAGTAGGGATTCCAAAAATATAACCTCGAATTTTCGGATAGGTTTTCCGCAGCAATAACTAACTAATTTTTTTTTTTTTTTTTTTTTTCAAGTTCGGTTTTATACATGAAACGCAACTTCAATGGGGAAATCGTATTTCAAGCAGACGATTCCCCATCGAATGCGTAAGACAGTGAGTAGGATTACTTGCCTTTGAATTATGAGTAGTACATTCCAATTTTCGGAAAGTGAGGTTTTATTAGTTCATGGTGTATTGTTCACATTTTCGTGCATTATTTTTGTATTATTTTGTCTATTTCCCCACGAATAGATTTTAACCAATTTCAGAAAACACATGATATCAACATTTTTCTTATTTTATCACCCCCACCCCCCACTACTCCACCACTAAATCTTAAAAACAATTTCAACAAATCCATATCATATAACCCACTCAGTGGAGGGAGCTCGACGAGCACCTTCCAATGAGGCGCACATATGGTATGATTTTTTTTAAAAATTGTTCTGCAGTTCATTTTGTATATTATGCGGCTGATGCTAGCGATTCGTTGGATAAAGGGGTAATTACTTGATGGGTGGAATCAAGGCGTGCTGTTGTCAACTCTCAAAAAGTAAAAATTGCAAGTGCGATGGCACAAAAGAGAGACAGCTCGCTTGAAAATCGAAAGACTGCGCTTCTGTGCTCTCCATTGCTCGATTTGGGTTTTATTTGTTTCAGCTGATTTTGGTTGCAACAGAGGAGAAAACAACTTTTTCTTCACTGACATCATCAGTTCTTATCAACAGTTCACAGGAAGTCCTTATTTAACCCTTTACCTAACATGAAAAGCAGACGACACTTGCAAAAAAATTATTGAATAGCATTTTTTGTTCATTTTTGTCACAAAAACGTAGGTTATGACCACTCATTGGAACGAGCTCGACGAGCTCGTTCCAAAGAAGGGTCATAACCTATGTTTTTGAGATAAAAAATGAAAAAAAATGCTATTCAAGAATTTTTAATGAAAAAAAATAATGGGCGATTTTTGTGAATAGCGCTGGCCGGTTTTGGTCATTAATTTGGTGAAAAAGGGTTAACTCCGTTCCCAAACAAGTAGATCGAAATAACGCAAGTATGACAGTGTTGTGAAGGGTTAACAGAGAGTTAGGAGTGTTGCTGCACCACATGAAAGGGAATTTTAAAGTCTCCTTTTGTTATCGTACAAGTCATTTGCACACGGACTTTACATAAATCAACCTTACATAAAACTATATTATTCAAAACGATTTTAAAAAGTAATTTAAATGACAGTTTACTGTTAAGAATGCTAAGTTCTCCTTTGTTGATAAAGAAATGATGGACAACGAGGCAGAATAATCGACCAAATTTACGTGTCTGACATTTAATCGAGCACAACAGAGACCAAAAATATGTGAGCCATGAAAAATGATACATCGTAGATTTTTTTTTCTTGTTTTTTTTTCGGGGGGGGGGGGGGTCCCTGCATATTGTTATTTAGGGTGAATGTTACTAGAAATCGTTGTATATCATCCTGGCATTCTCGGGGAAATGTTTTTAACCCTTCAGCTTATAATTCACGATTTTCATCAAGTCTCCGAAGTTTTGTGCAGCCATGAATGGTGATTAGAGCTGATCGCAGCATTTTTTGTCACACAAAACACTGTTGATAGTGACATATGGAAGATATTTCCTGCAAATACGTTCGTGTGCCCTATGGCGTTATTCATCACCATTCCAATGTTGGATCAGTTGTCAAGATTGTAGTATTATTTATCAGGGCACATTACATGTGGAATAGGCCGATAGATTGGTCCCAGTTCTGGATTTCGAAATGTATGTCTAAATGTCAAGAACTCCAGGGTTGGAGTGATGGAATGGGCCCTTTCTCTGTAAGTTGTGGGGAATCGATAAAGGACACTAGAAAAGCCAGTACCGTTACGATATACTACGGTTCATATCGGCCGAGATATCAGCCCCGAGGTAATTTCATATCTTGAGACTGAAGGTTGATGCATATTGTGAAGTTATCGAGGGCTGATATCTCGACCGATATGAAATAATCCAAGTTATAACTTCTTTATTAAACCAAAACAAACAAGTGTTTGACCACCGAGGTGGTATTTGTCCCCTACGGCGCTTTGTGACATAAGGTGTTTTTGTCACAGAAGACACTAGAGTATATTAGCATCTTGGATTTTGAAAAAAAAATATTGAGCGTGCATAATCCCCTCACAACCCTTTATCCATGTACCATATATGAAAGGCGTAGCTTGAACCATGTTGGAGGGAGGGGTGGTAACATAAAATGGAGAAAAAAGCTTAAAACACAACAAAAATGGCCGCCATTCTGCCATCTTGGATTTTGAAAAATAAATATTGACTGTGCATCATCCCCTCAGAACCATTTATCCATGTACCAAATATGAAAGGTGTAGCTTGAAGCATGTTGGAGGGAGAGGTGGTAACATAAAAACAGACAGACAGACGGACAGACAGACAGATGTTAGATTTTGCATAATCTCCTCACAACCCCTTTATCCATGTACCATATATGAAAAGAGTAGCTTGAACCATGTTGGAGGGAGCAGTGGTAACATAAAATAGAGAAAAAAGCTTAAAAGAAACACAACAAAAATGGCCGCCATGCCGCCATCTTGGATTTTGAAGAAAAAATATTGAGCGTGTATCATCCTCTCCCAACCCTCTATCCATGTGCCAAATATGCAAAGTGTAGCTTGCACCATGTTGGTGGGAGTGGTGGTAACATGAAAATAGAGAAAAAAAAGCACAACAGAAATGTCCGCAATTCCGCCATCTTGGATTTTGAAAAAAAAAATTTGAGCGTGCATCATCCCCTCAGAATCATTTATCCATGTACCAAATATGAAAGGTGTAGCTTAAAGCATGTTGGGGGGAGAGGTGGTAACATAAAAAGCAGACAGACAGACGGACGGACGGACGGACGGACGGACGGACGGACGGACGGACGGACGGACGGACGGACGGACGGACGGATGGAGTGCAATCCTATAGTCCCCTTACGGTTCCCGTAGGGACTAATTATTACAAACATTCTCAGATCAGACATTGTTATCATTCTTTTCGCTAAGTCCTAGATTTCCTCCTCACCTAGATCAGCTATCCGAACGTCTTGGCTTCCCCCACTCGAGACTACGAGACTACAATACACCATCTCTGAAACCCTGCATGGTAGTAATAACACCCCCCCCCCCCCCCCCTTCTTGACTTGTTCTCATAGTGAAGGGAATGGACATACTTCCTAACGGCGTCTGTTTTGAACATTATTCAGCGTCTATGAATTATGTTTTTTTAAATGAATGAAGATCATGGTATTGCGTTCTTCAGCTGTGCGTGACGTAATCCCTATTCATTGTTTTACTTTTACTATAACCGCTGAAGTTTATAGTAGTGTTTCAGCTGCGTGTTTCATTCTTTTAGCCGAACTACACTTTCTCCTACTTCGACGAATCTCTGCTTACGCCTCTCAATGCGTCACGGTGTGAATGGCGTCACAAGATGACCGCTCACGCGAACTACCATGACAACCAAACATAATATAACTAAGTCACGTGACTATGACGTCACATATGAGATCCCCCAAACAGGCACGATCTGAACATCTCCTACTACTGACAGCTAATAAGCGACCCGAAGCGCAGACGAGGGCAGCTAATAAGATGGGAGTTGTTAATCATATCTGTCGGACCGTTAATAAACCATAATGTCAGACAAAGGCATGCCATATCTATTATCACCACAGTTGACTTGATTATGAAAAAGTCGAAAACGTGGGAAATAGTAATGAGGAATGAGACAGATATCTGAAGTTGAAACAATATTAATGTATTGATACCCCGTTTGTCAAAGTCACGTGAAGAGACGGGCTGTTATTGAAATCGTTAACCCATTAACGGACTGGCCTGTCACGTGGTCTGTTCTGTTTAGCTTTACGGAGTTTTATTGTTATTTATTTATTGTTGTTTAAGGTCACATACTTCTGCACAGTGGCTAATCATAACCACAACATGGAGATAAAGTCAAGGTCACTCAATCGTTTATACCCCACGTTGCCTATTTTAGAGGACTCGCACCCCAAGCATTAGTGACTGGGTCCTATTTTACCAGTGAAACATAGCTTGTTTACTACAGGGGGCTACGGATTTTAAAGCTCTTCTAAACCCAATTAATATACAAGAGAACACACGCTGTAGTGTTGATCATCTCTAATTGTTTGTGTTTGCTTGTTTGTTTATACGGGTTTAACGACACCTTCAACAGCCGGTGTCATATCGTGTCGGACAGTTGTAAGTGTAGAAAAAGCTGAAGTTCCTGGGGAGAACCACTGATTAGAGGCGTGCAACTGTCAGACTCTCCAACATGCTAACCCGACACAAGAAGAGTTAGTGATCTGATTGATTGAGTCTTTAGTTCAGCGTAAACATATGACAAAGTTAAATGAAAACACATATGTATACTGTGAGGAATACCATAGCCAGATTGGCTGTCTTCCTGTTATCCCAGTATAAATTCTATTGCAACATTTTACTGGACATAATAAAATTTTAAACAGACAGTGTGGAAGTACTGCCTTGCCCTTCTGTTGAGCCGAAGGCAAGTGAACCACCCACGTGTTGTACGCCTTACAGTTAAAATTAAAAGTCCTATCACGAACTGTGCGCTTATCTAGGCTTAATTGAGCATAGGAATTGCGCGCATTTGCCATATCGAATGGCATCCAGCGCACGGTAGGTTCTCCTGGGTACCCATAGCAAACACAGGCAATGTTTCTGCCAAAGGACCTCCGGTAATACAGTACAGCCGACGCGGACTGTTCGTAACTCACACGTGGATAGTGATGTCCACACGTGCGTTTACCGGGCAATGAAAAGCATCATCAGCCAACTTTTAATTAATTTAGAACCGGGTTGTACCTGGTGCTTCACGAAATAAATAAATCGCTGATTATTCCTATATTAGTGTTTCGAATCTAATATCACTACTTCCGTGGAAATATTGTCCACCCGTGGAAAGTGACAAGTTCACGGCAGCCATACTGTATACAGCACCACCGTGCCACCTCGTAGGCAATATGGATTAAGTGTCTTTCCTGTGGATCAAGCCGCTGGCCTTTCGGTTTAAAGTCCAATGCTCTAACTAACTAAACACCGCGCCCTGATGGTGTGTTTATTACAACCAGTTTGTGAGGATAGACTTCTTATCGAAATCGGATTCTGTCGAAGGTGGTTAAACGTTGTACCTGTGGTATGTGGATGGCTCAGCCGGCTGTGTATTTTACATTTGTCAAGGTGTGAACTATTGCAATGTGTATATAAGCCTGTGTTGTAAAATGTTCACGTTCCTGCTGTGAGTGCAGTAAAGTCAAAAGTCGCAGGGGTATCTAGTGCATGTATTAGAAAAGAGTGGCTGGAGTACCTGCGAGATGCAGCCATGCATGTAAGGGGTATCACTCAAATGCGGTGTAGGAGCGGAGTTGAAATTTGATGGCTGGCACTTGCATAGTATGCCGTCGAAATATAAGCTATGAATGCATTCGAGGATTCAAAAGTTAAAGATCTACAGCCAAACGGCGTTTATATGTAATGGAATCCGACTGGGATCCCAACAAGTTGATGTATTTCTCTCTAGATCTACGGCTCTTGCGATTCAAAGACATGGCCGTAACGTGATGGCTAATTCTCTGAACCGGTTGCATAAAGGTTGGGATATAGAATTTGTCTCATCACAGCCGTCAGAAAATCGAGATGCCTCTTAACCCTGTGAACCCTAGCGGCCGCTTTTCCGGCCAGGAACATGATACATCATAATGTCATTAAATTGGATTGCCGTTCAGTAAATGTGTGGGGTAGACCAATCAATATTTTCAACGTGCAGCCCGAGGCTGCACGTTGAAAATATTGATTGGTTTACCCCAAATAATGAATATGGACTAATTGCTGCTATTGAACTGGCACGGGGATGCCGCTAGAGTCCAAAGGGTTAAAAACAGTACTAGTGATCGATTGTATCCTCTAGCTTCCTTTGCGGTGCAGCCAAAGCATTCGCATTCTTTGATGGTGTGTTAAATATTTTGTGCAGTTTGTGAAGTACAGTGCATTCGCCGTGGACTAATCCACGCGTGGGCAGTGGTGTCCACGCATGCGTTTACCTGGTAATAAAAATTACATTAGCAAAATTTTAATCAATGAAGCACCGGGTTGTACCCGGTGCTTCATTAATTAATTTGTTTGATGATTATTCCTATAATTAGTGTTTGGAATCTAATATTATTGCGTCTGTGGAAATATTGCCCACCCGTGAAAAGTATCCAGTCCAAGGCGACCACACTGTAGTTTCTGAATGGGGAACTGTTAATTTACTGATACTTCGAGTTCATGTGGTATAATAATAATAATAATAATAAAAATAAAAATAATAATAATAATAATAACAATGATAGCAACAACAACAAACAACAATAATATCAATAACAACAAACAACAACAACAATAATAACACATTGGCCGGCGGCTGATTTGTTGCGGTTCTCAGGTAAGAAGGCTTTGATTAACCCAGGGCTTTCAAATGCCCTCCCCCCCCCCCCCTATACCCAGTTCTCTTCTCTCCTCACAACACCCGGAAACGAACTGTTTGATGATATCCCGCACCCCATTCTTTGCAATTTCCACAATAAGCATACTAACTCTCTCCTTTGTGTCACCCAATAACCTCTAATCGTTCATTCTCCCATCCCACTTCTCTGTAATGCTCCAGTGAAACTTATTCTGTCGTTTTTCGAAAGTAACAAAAGGGGACTTGACTTTATTTTCTAATGAAGTCATCAGGGTTTTCTCATCCATTACTTATTTCTTAATTAGACTTTCCTCGCTCGTCAAATAATTTAAGGGAGATAACTTTATCGAAAGTCGATTTTCATGACAATTTAAGTCAGTGATGATGATCTTTGTGCACCTGTATAGATTTAAATTTATTTTTGAATTATAGTTGACTAGCGGGTGAATACCCGGCGTTGCACGGGAGAAGATGGTTATATCAATATACCCTCAGATATGATCGATAGAAGGTCAAGGTCATCAACCCGATAAAGTCAAAATGATCGATGGGTCAATATACCCACACATATTAAATTTTAGCTCGATCGGCCCAACCGTTTTCGAAATAAAAGGTCAAGGTCACCAATTTCAAGGTCAAGGTCACCACGATAAAGTCAAAATGATCGATGGGTCAATATACCCGTACATATGGAATTTTAGCCCGATAGGCCCAGTCGTTTTCGAAATAAAAGGTCAAGGTCACCAATTTCAAGGTCAAGGTCACCCCGCACGGGCACCCCGATAAAGTCAAAATGATCGATGGGTCAATCAATATACACGCATATATGAAATTTTAGCCCGATCGGCCCAGTCGTTTTCGAAATAAAAGCTCACGGTCATCAATTTCAAGGTCAAGGTCACCCCGAACGGGCACGGCACCCATCCCATGTTACTCGCAGGGACGAATTACCACCGTGTACAGAATTTGAGATCGATCGGTCGAGGAACGGAGGAGTTCACGTGGAACAAAGATAGATAGAGGGATAGATAGAGAGATAGGGAGAGATAGAGAGAGAGATAGAGAGAGATATAGATACAGACATTCACATTTATATATTAGATGATATCCTGAATTTATTTGATGGTGAGAATTTGGGTCATAATTTGATGATACATTAACCGAATTCTATTATCTGAACCTTAATCGAAGAAATATTAAACCCAAATTACCCAAAATGTTAATTGCTTTTTTCAGGTGTACACTTATTTGCCGTGTTACATTTATAATATAGAATATATTATATTTTAAAATTTATTTTTTATTAAAAGATTTTGTTCCCCGGGATAGTGGCATCTGTCTGTTGTTATAATGCGGTGATCATCAATGAGTCACGAAACGCTTAATCTAGCAAACTGCAAGGTTCTTTGTATTTCTTGTCGACTAATTTCACCTTGATATCAACTATCGAGTTCAAATAAATTATGATAATATTTAATTGTGGGGTGGCAGCTTTGGAATGTTTTATTAAACCACGCAGTGCACAATATCCAAAACGCGGAGACATTCGGTTGTTAATAGAACACCCATTACAATTTGGATTAAAGTGAAAAGAAAGCCCCCTCCCCCTTTCCAGGCCTGAAAATATTTATTTATTTATTTATTGATGTTGAAGGCCACATACATATGCACAATGGCTAATCGTGACCATGACAGGTTTACGGGTGGGGGAAGCCGGAGTACCCGGAGAGAACCACCGAGTATCGACGAGCAACTGTCAGCTCCCCAACATTTTAACTCTGTTCAAGCTCCGCTCAAGCAGGGTTACAGCGGCTGAAGACATGTGCAACATCGACGTGCAGTATGCCTTAGTATACGGCGGCGTCGTTCTCCCATGTTGGCAACCGGGATAAAGTGCCTTGCCCAAGAACACAACGCGGGTCGTCCCGGACGGGGATCAAACTCGGGGTCTGAAAATGAATTGGCGTGTCGCGCGGGCAAACTGGATAAACGCTTGGCTATGTTGCCTGGGCTGATTCTACGGGGTACGTTTCTTAGGGATGTATGTTTGAGTCTATGAGGGAGTTTTTGCATATTCGGTTGTATGTGGGGGTGTGTGTTCGGGTGTGTTAGCGTAGTAGATAGAAGGTTTTTAACAGGGTCCTACAAGGCTTCGAAAGCGTTCCAAGGATTCAATTCGATTCGATTCTACTCACACCGAGTCGGGCATTTTCGAATCGTCGCGATGCTCTCCAAACCCTGCCAATTGTCTTATCTTTAATTGTTCTTCAACCGTCAGTCAGGGACCGACCTGGGCATGCGCCAGTGCGTATTTGGTTCTGAAACATCAGGACCTGGCTCTTAAATCTCAGAAATAGGCTTCTCAGTTGGCACGTAACTTCTCAGATCATATTTTGATATTCTTTCGATGGATAATCGAGAGAGACACTCTTACATGTATTATATATATGATTATCATTTATCGTTGTTGTAGAGTGCTTAAGTTAATACTTCAAGTCTTAATTACCAAGCATTAATCTTCACTGTGGTTTCTGATCAAGTCTTGGCTGCCTAAATAGGCAGCCAAGACTTGATCAGAAACCACAGTGAAGATTAATGTTTGCTAGAGTGTACTAAATGAAAATGATGAGAGCTATTACATACTTACAGTGTGTGTAACAAACAGCAGCGTGACTCCGTAAATTGAAATCTGGCGCATGAATTGACAAAATAGGCTCCGAGGCTAGAGCGTATTTTAAATAGTCCTGATCGGTCCCTGGTCAGGTCTCCTGTAAAGCAGACATGATGATAGAAAGAGACTTCAAGGGGGTTCCGCTTCCTAAACTACACTTGAAACCTGATGTCTGTCGCAATTAGTGCAGAAAATGCTCGTTGCTTAACGCGCTCCTTACTGAAGAAGAATGAAGTAGTCTGAAATACACAAGAGCGTTTGCAGTGCGCAACAAAAAATATTATTAATTACACAGTTTGTTGGTGGCCTAATATGGTATACATGGTGTCAGTTAATTTGATATTGGACGAGAGCGAAGCTAGAGTCCAATATGGAATTAACTGACATCGTATATACCACATTAGGCCACCAACAAATTGTGTAACGAATATATCTTACCAACTACTGCATCGATGCACAGAATTAATAACAACAGCGATCAAAATTAAATCAGAGAATTCTCACAAGGTGTTCACGTGTCTTTGCCTTGTTACAATGTATGGGAGAGTGCAGCACTCTCCCATAAATTGTAACAAGCAAATTCATACATACCAAACAGTTTCATTTCGAAGGTAACATGACACACATCCACAGAATATGAAGCCTTTTAAGTTGCCTAACCTGCACTTCAGACCAAATATGGGCTTCCAACACATAATCTTTCAACTTGAAGCGTTTATCGGCTGCCGCCATTTTGAATAATTAATGAACAAAGGGGAGATTACCTATAACTGTCAGCGTATATTGATGTTGACAGGCAGTATATGGTTTTATATGCAGTCTGCATGTGACACCTTTGAACCAATGAAATTCCCAGATACTTGTAGGAGGTAATATATAGTCTTCTATTAGCGTGGACGGAAGCCAAATCACGAACTGAATAGATCAAACAAAGAAAATATTGAAACTATAATATGTAGAGGGGAGGGTTGCTAGTAAATGGCTGTGGAATAGATTTTTCACTTAATAATTATTTACAGTTTCAAAGGACAAATCACAAGAAGCACTTGCAAACTTTCATTCGGTGGTTCATGTGATGAAAACTTGTTAGAGTTTCTTGTGCTATTATGAAGATTTATCTTACAATCAACATGTATGTCGTCTGTATTAACTACGCAACTGTCGTGTATCCGACCCCCTGATACAGATGTTTGTATCAGGGGGTCGGATACAAGCACGTTCCTTTCGCGTGAGTTCCACTTTTGTTCTTTATGTTCATCCCTACGAATAAATAGTTCATTATATATTCGTCTATACTCTTGACTTATCCCCAATATATTGTAAGATAAAATGATTATTACCATTATGTGGATGTACAAAATATGTATCCGAATCTCGCTCCGGATTCTAAGGGTAGATCATGACTCGTCTTCGACTCGTCGTGATCTGCCCTTAGAACCCGGAGCTCGACTCGGATACATATTTTGTACATCCACATAATGGTAGTTGTCAGGGCAAAGCCAGCCTAAATATAGGGGCAAGGGGCCTCATATTTAAAGATATTGTAAGTTCAAAATATATTCCACATCAAGGCGAAAACCCTACTTGAATTTCACCTCTCTGCAAAACTGGACATGAAAAAAAAACACATGTGGTGTATATCCAGCTTCAGGGCAGGGACCCATGGGAGAAACGGTATGTTAGATAAGGTCTAATCTCATTTAATTTATACAGTAGTCGCGAGTCTTACGAGACGTAATCAGTTGGTGGCAAGATATCGTCACGGCCAATTGAGAAACGAGATTCTAAAGCGATAGAAATGTCTATCGTATCGTCACCTGATCATTAGGTAGCAATAATGGCAAGAACGAATCGGTTTTCTCGACAAGTGAAATCACCGTTAAGTCACGCGCGAGATGACTTGTATTGATTCTGTCTCGATATATGTCACCTCCCACCGTTTTGACAGGTGGACAGATGAGCGTCGGACCACCTGACAGTTTAGGGTAAAAAGTATATATACCTTGAAGAGCAGAGCATTAGACACACACTTGGGGTCACACACACGTTGGTAAAGTCCAGGACAGGCGGACTCTGTTTCCTGGAATAGGGGTACCTTCGATCACAGGACCCTGAAACGGCTGGAATCGCCAGAGAGGGCATTCCATGATTGATTTAGCTTAAGGTGGATAGGCGGCCACAAGAGCCGAATTTCGTTGAGAAGGAACACCCAGGCTAAACGTTAAAGTTTAGTTTGTCGAGTAGCAGGTATCAGCCTGCAATAGTCAGAAGTGTAGGTTAATTGTATTGTGCGTATTAACCCTTTGAAGCGGCAGACTGATTGCGTTGTGAGTAGTTTGTTTTGCTGTCGGAGCATCGTAATACCGACTGGAGATCGGAGTGAGTGACAATTTCTCCCTAGCACAAAAAGGGGCATTTGTGAATCCAGGAACGGTGAATATTTCAATAGGACTTTCACGGAGGACTTTCAACAGGCACATAAGGTATGAGTAGACAATATCTGACCCAAATCAGAGGTACGGTGGCTTTATAGATGACGGACATTGCTGGTCGGAACCCTCCGACAGCCAGAGGTACAGTTACGCGCAGACGTTGACATTTGAGCCTAAGCGGGTGAAGCTCTTATGGCGAGCTCACAGTAATAACATTTCAGATTTGTGAAGATCTTATGGCGAGCTCACGGTAGTAACATTTCCAGTGTGTAGACTATAGTGCCAGTACAGAGCTATAGAATGACTATATGATTGTTGAGAATTGTTTAACCCTAGCGACCCATTTTCTGTGAAAAGAATCGAATTGTTGATTGTTGAAATATTGAAACGGATTTATTTTTATGTGTAAATAAAAGAATCGTTGTTACTTTAAATTATTCTTTCCATTATACAGCCTGAAGTGATTAGGAATCACACCTAACGGAAATCGAACCAATTTCAGGCCAATTTGGCAGAGAAGGAATCACGGCGTCGGTCTAACTCAGCTCCCTGCGCCGAGTTCGCGACACTTGGATTCCGACCCTCCACGTTGGTCTAATTTTCCCGCAACTTCATCAGCGGGACTAAATAACCCCACGTCAGCCCAGGCCTTACGGGGCCTCAGGTGTCCCTGACAGTAGTAATCTCTATTTATAAATACTTTTCGACTGAATAATGTATGTCGCTCCGATAAAGCAATAATAATCCACTCTCTTCATGTGTAGTGGCATTTTAATATTTATTTATTTATTTATTTATTTATTTATTTATTTATTTATTTATTGGTGTTTTAAGGTCACATATTTCTGCACAATGGCTAATCATGACCACGACAGTTTTACGGGTGGAGGAAGCCGGAGTACCCGGAGAGAACCACCGAGCAACGGCGAGCAACGGCGAGCAACTGTCAGCTCCCCAACATACTAACTCCACACAAGCAGGTTTAGCATTGGTTGAAGACAGGTGCACATCGACGTGCAGTACGCCTTACTACACAGCGTCACCATGCCCCCACGTGGGCAGTGGGGGTGAAGTGTCTTGCCCAAGGACACAACGCGGTTACCGCAGGTGGGATTCGAACCGAGGACCTCTCGGCTTGCAGCCTGCACCTCTACCTACTGAGCCACCCCCCCCCCCCCTCCGTTGGATACAGTACTTGATTGGAGACTGGCAATATTTACGGTTGTCATACGGTGCAAAATTTTCAGTTTGAAGATCCGTAAACCTCGAATCGAATTTATTTATTAATTGGTGATTAAGGTCACATATAAAATGCGCAATGTCGAATCGAGACCGCTACATGGATAAAAAGCAAAGTCCAGCCAATCGTTTATATTCGTGTTGATAATTTTAGAGGACTTCCATCACAGGCATTTGTTACCGGGTCCAAATTTTACCAACACAACAGCTTGTTTACCGCAGTAAACAAGCACTTCTTCACTTCCCGGGGTTCCCGTGGGGATTTCAATTCGAAATCCTCTTTATGATTGCATTCGGGATTCGACTCAACTTGCAATTTGTGATTCGCTGGGCCCCGTCTTTCACTTAGGATCTCTCGTTCAGATATCCATTGTAGTTAGGGATCTGCGAATCTGCGAATCATAAATTTCTTTTCGAATCGAATCTCGAATCGAATCGTGTCTCTGATATCGACATCGAATCGAATCCCGAATCGAATCTTAAAAGACAAGTTATTTCATATTGCATCAAGCGGAAGTTACGGAACACTGTGATGACCCTTACGCGACGGTGTGAACACCTTAAACGCCAATAACTAAATATTCTGTGTAGCACCGTCGCTGAAACAGCTATAGTTTTAGTTTTTGAAGGCCTAACTTGTTACTATTCACGTTCTTAAGAACGTGAATAGTAACAAGTTAAGCCTTCAAAAACCAAAACTATGGATAATGTTCTGGACCAAATTCACACCTTACCTAACAATTAAACATTGTCAATTACTCAAATAAATAGGAATTGAGCCCACATGAATGAATTTTCTAATGACAGTTTTATCCTATTTTTGTTGGAAATGTAACAAATTGAAGTTAGTACGAGAGATTCGAAAAAATCGAATCCTGAGACTGATTCGGGATCGATCTCGAAGCATACGTATGGTATCGATATCGAATCGAATCTCGAATATTCGCAGGACCCTAATTGTAGTACGCATTATTTGATAACAGTTTTAACAACGATCTTACCCCCGCCGTTTCTGTAACAGAGATATGGAAATCTCCATACGTTTCCCAACCCCACAGCAAATCCAACACACGAGAGGATAAAATCCATCTTCTTCGACCAGTGTCCACGTTCTGCGACTCCATTGTTGTCCTAAAACGCAAACAAAAACAAAACACTATTTATTTTGTGAAATGAAAAATTAATAATAATGCAATGTTAACGTCTAGAATCCACTGTAGTGCTCTCTGACTTACATTATTGGGTTGGAATATTTATCCTTTTAATAGGAAACAATACCCGTATATCTCGGTAAGGCACAAAATCAAAGGTAGTTGCGCGCCATCTTGTGGGTAAACAAACAGACCATATCAGTGTTAAATTCCGAGCAAAACTAGACCGGTGGCCTGAGAGTTTTCTTTAACTAGTAGATTTCTTCTCTTCACCTTTAAACTCGTAAAACCGATTTTTCGGTGCAAGGCATAATTTCGTCCCATTTTTGTCTTATTATAAGAGGTCAATACACGGGGCATTGATGATAAAATAATAAAGTTCTGCAGTCTGCAACCGTCTAGCTGCAGACTGCAGTTCTTATTTTACCCTCCCTGTATATTGATATTGGACTGGCCGATCTCACTGTAAGTGTACACAAAGGCGATACCATTCCAGGAAATGAGGATTCGAAGGGTTAATTTTAATAGTCAGTTTGTGCCCTGTTAAGTTTCGAAGATTCGATTCGATGTCGACAACGAATCGAATCTTTGAAACTTCACAGGGCCTGTTCTGGGATCGAAAACCGAATCGGCATCCTGATTCGTATATTTTCGAATCGGGTAAACTGTGTTTTCCGGAGAGACGACAGCAAATAAATGTCTTTAACTGCCTGTCGCGTTTTCGTTTCAATCGACTTATCGGAATGTATGTCAGTTTTAAAATGCACATTGTTACAACAGTACTTATTAAGCGGAATGTATGTCAGCTTTGAAATGTACATTGTTACAACAGTATTTATTAAGTGGAGCTCATGAGCAAAGACGCCAGAGGCAGGGGGTAGCGTGTGCCCCCTTTCTCTCTGAGAACTGTAACTGGGAAACTCGGAAGTATTCGTTTCTAACGCATTTTACGTGCGCCAATGTCATTGGGGTGTGTCAGGTGTAATGACAGTTTGGTCGATAATCACCAAAGAAGCAAAACAATCGGCGAGGGGATTTCTAAAGCTTTGTATCGCCCCTTGAATGAAACAAGGCGCCATCTGCAATGTTTAAGCATTGCAGATGTCACCTTAGCTTTTTTCCCTCAAGGGGCGATATATATATATATATGTAATGTCAATACTGTGGAGTTTCACATCACAACTTATGATACTCTGAAAACTGTCCGTCTCAGCTCATACCCAGAGTCGAATGCACGCGCCTTTGTTCATGAATCTCGGGGCGGCAAGAGGGAGAGTATATGAGAAGGGTAACTGGGAGTAGTAGTTAGGGGTGCCACTCTAGACCCAAGCATTTTTAACATGGCGTTTTCCATAGGGTCCATTGCCTTAGTGTTAAATTGTGTAACTTCTAGACCCAAGAATTTATAGTTGTGAAACTTCTAGACCCAAGAACTTATAGACCCAACATGTATGCACTGTGCCACCAGTGCATACATGTTGGGTCTATAAGTTCTTGGGTCTAGAAGTTTCACAACTTTAAATTCTTGGGTCTAGAAGTTACACAATTTAACACTAAGGCAATGGACCCTATGGAGAAAGCCGTGTTAAAAATGCTTGGGTCTATAGTGGCACCGCATCATGCATTATGACCAGCTCTTATAGTACATTTTTGCTTATAAGTTTTTTCACTGGAGGATAAGGGAACTGTTTTTTGTCTTTTCATATAACAAAGACTTGATTGTGTACATGAGAAGATATATCTCTTTCTAATAGTGTGGGTAGCCCTTAGAAGGGCTGTTTTTGTTTTGATGTAGTGCAAGTCACTCAACAGTTAGCAATATTTTTCATGTATCGCCCAAGACCATCGAATCGTACCCGTTTCTTTTTTTAGGTTTAACAATATCATCAGATGATTCTTCCTCTGGAATAGGTTGTTGAATTACTTTATCTGTTTGTGTGGATGTAGTCAGTAACTGTTTCCGTGCTTGACGTCCCCTTTTTCTCTTAGGTTGAGGTATCGGTTCTGCCAACTCATATGGTACTGTTAAAGGAAGAGATGACACTTTGAATTCTATAGGAACTGTAATCTTATCAGCTGAGAGAACGATCTTTTGGTGAGATGATTTCATGTCTTGTGGAGTCTCCAAGATTTTCTGTAATAATGTTTCAGTTTTGTCATCTTGTGAAAAAGTATTATTCACCCTCTCAGTTGGTATAGTATCCTTTTGGTTTGGTATTCTCTGCTGTGTCATCAATGAGTTGTCAATATGAATTAAATCGTTACAATCATCTAGTATATTGTATTCGTCCATGATTGAATGCAGAACAGGCGATTGCTTTTTACCAAATGATTTGTCTGGAATGTGTGTTAGATTTTATAGACAATGCGAGGATCGGAAATGCACTGAAGAACGCTCACGCGACAAGTTTGATCGAGTGCGGGAAAAAGTTGTTGATAACAGACGTTTACTATCACAGCCGTCCGACGTCAACAATTTTTTCCCGCACTCGATCAAAATTGTCGCGTGAGCGTTCTTCAGTGCATTTCCGATCCTCGCATTGTCTATAAAAAGAAGGTGAGTTGAGGATTTGGGTACATTTCATCATCTGACTAAGAAAATCATCTTTTGACAGAGAGGAAAAAGACATGGAGCCAACGAAGATCAATTACAGTTCCGTAGAGAGTTATGAGAGAACCAAGAAACAGAGAGCCGATGAAGAATTCGCCTTGGCTTTGAGAAAGTGGTGGTCGGCAACACTTTCGATGGAAGAACAACTTAAGAAGATTGAAGACCACCCTTTCGTCAAAGCCGCCACACGTCCGTTCGGGGAGATCCAGTACAAGAACAGAGCTAAACACTGGTTTGATCTCCCCGTACATTTGCAAGAAGAAGCTCTTGTGGGGAAAAGCTACACATGGGAGCAAGATTGCTTTACAGATGAAGATATGTTAGAAACAACTATAGACGTGTGGGAAGGTGAATTCTTCACCGAAGCAGAGATGGCTTTACCACATAGCTCTCTACGGAACTGAAGATTTTTAAAAATGGCCCTTTTCAGGGCCAACCACACTATTAGAAAGAGTTATATCTTCTCATGTACACAATCAAGTCTTTGTGATATGAAAAGACAAAAAACAGTTCCCTCCCTAGAGTGTGAGCCAGTGTCTATATTAATTTAAATCATTTTATATTAGGGGTTATCCATATGGTTTTGGGTTTGTCATCTCTCCACCCTGTGCATACAACTTCTATAAATGGGGAAATGGCATTTTGTGTGTCTTCTTGTGTTTTGTTGTAAGTATAAGGAAATTATGCTTACAATAAAACACAAGAACACATGCACAAAATAAAAAAAAAACTTAGGGATTCGCGTTGTGGTCGAACTCTCTGTGATAGTTGTTTTTTTCTATAGTCAGAATAGTATTCATTGTATGTTTAGCAATCAAAATTATCTCTACAGTATAAACTGTATATCAGGTTACACTATAAAAGTTTTTGATAAGTATGCATACAATATTAAAACCTAATACTCTCAGTGAAAAAGAGAAGTGACTCTTAACTCTTTTTTACTGTTGGGAGATAATAGGGACACGGTGATAAAAAAAAGGATTATAGGACTAACCTAACAAAAATCGACTAAACTATCACAGAGGTTTTAACAAAAAACAAAACTGTATTTAAAGTTGAATCATTATATTGAAATGAAATCTGAACATATATACACCGAGATCTGAGTTTGCCTATCCATGAGAAAATCTATTTACATCAAGATTCTTTTTTATGCTAGCTTTTTCATTTGATACCCAAGATTGTTTTTGAAAACAATCTTGGGAGTCAGATAAAAAACTGATATCACTCAAGTGATCTGATTTTGAAACAAATATAAAAAGTAACTAAAAACCCTATCTCTCTGTTTACACAAATGTCTGGCGAAAATTATATAATAGATGATTGACTTTTAATAAAAAACTTAAAAAACTAAAAAATGTAAAAAAATTACATCTGTGGGATTGTTTTGACACCTGATATTTATTACAGTTATTTCAAATAATGTCTATAAGTTTGCTCAAACCATCGTCGAACATCTCTATCATTCTCTTGGAAATTTCTTGGATCAAATTTGATAGTAAGAACTGTCTCTAAATCATATCCTCTTGCAAGATGATCTAAAGCAAATATACAGTACATTCCACACACAACAGTAAATTCACTTTGTAGTCTCATTGTATTTATTGTCCAGGAATCTGTATTTTTCACTATGAAATTATATATGTCTCTATCTATTGGTGGTAAACCATATGAATCAAAGTAAATAACAGAATGATTGTCTTTAAAATATATTGCTATCCAATGTTCTCCTGGTTCTTTTGATGAATCTGTGTTCACAATATATGCTTGTCTGTGTTTAGGTTTTTGTTTTGGTAACAAGTCTTTTGAACACACTTTTCCATTTAAGGATGATAACCTTTGAGAACTGTCAAGTATAGTTTGTAATTGTATGGTTTCCATCTTCTTAGCCTTGGAAAAGGCTGGCACGGAGCCGTTAATCAAGATATGCTGTATAATATGACCAGTCTCTTTTAACTAAATCTGCCCACTTTTAAATGTCTTTTTGGCAGTCTATTTCAAAGTCTATATGAGCACAATATTCTAATAAGTTTATTTTTCTTGCTCTGTTGTGTAGATTATATAATATAGTCACTGGACACACTTTCTGTAAACGCTCTGCAATGTTCATATCTATTAAAGTTGTTGTGTTGGTTCGATTTTCTTCTTCACAGATATTTTTCATTTTCTGTTGAATGGATTTTGTCAGTTCTATCACTACACATTCTTGAAATAATGTTTGTATTTTTTCTTTACACATCTTGCAATGTTCACACTGACTCATCTTGTTTAATAGTCAAATATCACTTCTCTGAATTTGTTGATTTCTATCTCACTATCAAATTCTGCATAGACAACAACGTTGATCACCTCTGGAAGAGCTTGAGCAAACTGAAGTTTAAACCTAAGATTGCCAGACTTTATTGGGTGAGCCAAGGGCCCACTACTACTCTGATCAGGTGTCAAATCAATACCCCAAAGGGTATACCCTTTTGCATAATCCTGCAAAGATAAATTAAATGATTGATTTTGTCCAAAATAGCCCATAGCTTCATACAATGATAAATATGAATTTAGATAAAGTCCACCTTCGAAATTCGGTTCAAAGGGACGTGCTTTAATGGAATGTCCATCTATTGTGATTTCCAACTTATTCAAATCGAAATGTTGAAAATTAAATGGATTAGTGCCAATATCTCCATTTATATCTCTCTTACTAACTAAACCAAGAATAATTCGTTTTGGCATCTGTTTATGAAACAGATAGTCTTCTATTTTTGAACGAAGATCACTTCCAATAGTAAAAGTTTTAATTTCACTACGTCTTATGGGCATTTTATAATTTGTTCGATCTATTTGTGCATTAAGATCATTCGCAAATTTTGGAAATAAATCCAATGCCGGTATTCTGAATATGGCTTTTTGAATTTCTATTTTTCCATTTTCACTACCAATCAAACAAAATTTAGTTGGAGCACGATGCAATTTAATTCTCATCTCAACTCCATTTGGTAAATACTTATCTTGCACAAACAGATCTAAATGCAGTTTTCCTCTTAGTTGTACATTTTTGCTACCACCAATTATTTTAGCTCGCTCAGTCAAACCTTTGGTAGACGAAGCTTTACTAGTTTCTGCGTGGTGTCCAGGAGTATCTGTATACCACAACTCACTAGCAGCTAGATGTGTTTTTTTTTCAAATCTCTTGAATAACTAAGAAAATTCTCAAAATATGCTCTATAAGGATAAAGATCTGTATTGGTGGTGATAAGATTGCCATTCAGTGTAACATCAATTTTACTGAACATGCTATGAAAAAAATTATTGATAGGAGCAATTTGTGTATCTCCAGCCAAAACACTCCCATCTTGTTTTGTAATTTTAAATTGAACTTCAAGTGTAGATGCTGCAAGATCTAACCACTTGGTTGTTTGTCTTGGAATTAAAAATTCTATTGGTGAAGAATCGTTTAATACCAATATTTTCTATACCACTTGATGTTGGTGATACATTATCTGGATCAAAACTACTACCAAAATGTTCGCAAGATCCATGTAACATCATGATTTTTTCAATCAAATATATCAAGTGGTCTTGATTTTCATTTTGAATAAGCTTGTCTTTGACGTGTCTTACCTCTACGAGAACGAACCACAGACTGACGTTTTCGTTCTTGTTTTTGTCTTTTTATACCTAAAGCAGATTCACCAACTGATTTCAAAAGATCTTTTCCATGAGTTAGTAAAATGTCTTTAGGTGCTTTACGTTTTTTTTATCAATTCATTTGCTATTTCTAAACCATGTCTTAATCCATCTCTCTTTAAGGTTTGAAATGCATTTTTTGCAATTGGTTTTATAAATGGTGCAGCTGTTCTTATTGCTGTGCGAAAAATAGACCCTAATCCATATCCATATTGCCGTGGTACACCTTGATACACCGGCATCATTTTTTACAAATTTAATTTATGTCTCTGTCGAAAATGCAACTTGACAACTGTCTTGACACTTGCAAACTGAATGGGTTTACCAGTGTTCCCATTTATATTTATAGTGATCTGATCAAAATAAGATTTTGATACTGGTACGTAATGTACATTATCAAATTCTATATGAGTATGCAAAGACTCTTTATGTGATTCAAATGGAATCACATGTAAAATAGGTGCTTCAATATCACCTAAAAATGTATAATCTGCTATGTCAGCATAAATAAAGATTTGATTGAAATCCACATTTAAGTCCACATTATATTTAAATGCATCTTTTGATGTGTTAGGAAAAATGACAGGAAAACTATCTTTACATCCCAGTTTTTGTAATAAACTTTCTGACATTTTAATACTTACTTTCCCAATACTATTTCCTACTATTTTTACACGCCCTTGGAGACTTGAAAATCCAACATGAAATAATACATCAAATGATTTAAATATGTCTCCAAGTTTTTCTTGAATTTCTGTTTGCATTGCATCTATGACATGAGCGCCATTTGAATATGCACCTGATAAAATATTTAATTCAACAGCAGCAACACCTTTGTGAAATGTATGTTTCAATTTTGTTTTATTAATACGATTTGATATGTTGCTATCTGTCACAAAGATTTTAAAAACAGATTCTTCATCTGTAATATTTTTTGCTTCCAAAGGTAAAATTACTTCAACTAATCCCACTTCCCAATGTTCTTTATCAACATGAATGGGTTTAGATAATTGTGTTTGAAAACAACATTGGTTATTATTTGGAAACATATCCATAGAACTATCACTCAGAAGTGTTACGTAAAATGAATTCATTTTTCTTATCTTGTGGTTGTTTCAAATATTTTAAACCTGGACTTGGAAGAATATATCCCAATGAACTACTTAATAACACTAACCACAATTCTTGATCAGGGCTTTGTAAACTCAAATGTGCAATGGCAGTAATTATAATACCATAAATGATAATAATCTGTGTGAAATAAGTGACTTGATTTTTTGCAACACGATTTCCACAAATTTTATATTGTTGACTTTGTTGACTTTGTACATCAACACTTGTGGTATCATTAGGTAATGAGGTTTCATTTGATGACATATCCTTTTTATATCAAATCTGATTCTGCTATCCAACTATCAAATTTCTTTGGATAACCTTCCCAATGTACTTTAAGTTCTTTAATAATTTTCTTTCCCACACGTCTTGACCGTCTATTAAGAATTGATTCAATTATATATTTTTTATCATCTTTTATACTTTGAATTTCTTGTGGATAAAATGTCCCTTGTATATTTTCACCACCCATATCTTCAAGTTTATAAGTGGGTGGTATTGTATGTTTTACATGAGTAATTTTAAATAATTCTTTTGTCCAATTTGGTAAATACCCTTTTTCAAATGTACGTTTGGTTTTATTAATACGTACTATATCACCAACTTTAAATTGTATTTTTTTCTTTTTAGATTTTTTTTTACCATACAAATGTTGAGATACTTCTACTTCATTTTCTAATGATACTGAAGCAGGAGTTCTCTGAATACTTCGATGAAAACTATGATTATATCCATCAACTAAATTTTCCAACACATCAATGTATCTTAATGTACGTTTGTGTGTAAAATATTTCCACATCCGTGTTTTCAATGTGCATTGAAAACGTTCAACAATACTACCTTTGGTTTCAGGATTTTCTGTTGTGAAGAAATGAATGTTTTGTTTCTTTAAAAATTTTTGTACATCTTTATTTTTAAATTCAGAACCTTTATCAGATTGTAATGATAATGGTTTACATCCAGAAGTTTTCAAAATACTCTGAAAAGATTTTGTTAATGTCTCTCCTGATTTATTGTGAATGGGTATTACCCATGCATATTTGGAAAATACATCAATAACACAAACTAAATAACGAAATTGGTCATTGTAAGATTGTAAACTTTGTAAGTCTGCTAAATCAATCTGCCATTGATGATCAATACCACCCACTATAGTCTTACGTCTTGAAAACTTTTTACGGATGGATTTATGTAAAGTATAAGTTCTTTCTCCTTTCAACCATTTTTTCACTTGATCAACTGTGATGGAATTATCTTTACTATGAGCTGCTTTGTACAATTTTTGTATACCACCATAACCAGCAGGATGTTTTGTATTGTAATATATTTCAGTTAATAAATCATTCAATAAGCCTCCCATTTTTCAGATAATCTACGTTTTGTCAATTTACGCTTTAGTGCTGACTTTGGTGTGTCTTCACTCCACTGATCTCTATGACCGCGATGAACTTTACATTTTGGAGGGGGTGATTGAGGAGTTTCAGACCAACTATCTTCTGGAGAACTTTGATATTTACTGGGTTTGGGTATAGGTTGTCTATTCATCCATAACCAACGTTCACGATTACTAGCAAAATCTTGAGGGATATTTATATCTTTTAATCCACGACTAAACATTTCCCATCCACTCGGTTTAAAACCTTTTCGGTGTCTAAGAACATCATTCACTAAATCTATGATATTTGAACCTTTTATGACTTCTCCATCATAACTTAATACACCCTGATCGTCCCAACTCATGTGTGGATAAGATGATAAAGCAGATAATAATGAAGTTGCTTTATGTCTCATTGTAACAGGGACACTTTCTATAATACGATCTCATAAAAATAATAATTTTTCTCCTGACTCAGGCAATGGACCCAATGTTGGTTGTAATGCCTTCTTATGTGACATTTGAAATTTTTGTAAAGTTTCCCCATACTTTTGTTCTTTCTCACTTTCAGACAACTCTGAATTTTCTAACAGATGATAAATTATTTTGAAGTTGTGCAGTATTTGTAACTTGTGGGTTAGGGGGTAATCTTGGTCTTTGAGCTTTTTCATTTCTAAAACGTTGCATATCTTCTAACATTTGATAAGGTACAATAGCCATCTTTTTCATATTTTACTGACTAATTTATTTGCAAGATTTGTTGCAACCCCTATAGCAGGTCCAAGTAAACCAAGTAATGGTAAAAAACCACCTTTTTGATTTAAAATTTGTTTTTTCTTTTTAAGAGTTATTGATTTACTAGCGAGTGCTCGTAGTTGTTGACGCTTTGGATGTAATTTTTGTTTCTGACTTTGTGTTAGATGTATGTTGCCTTTTAAAAGATTATGACAGCATTCTGACACACAATTAATTAATTCTTTAGGTGCATTTTTCATAATTTGTTTTTGAAATGCTGGAGGAGTTTGACTTAAACCTATTAACATACCACCATATTTTTTAACTAAAGGAATTTTTTGTTTCTTATTTTGTCTCACCATCTTGCTCTTATAGAATCTAATGATTAAATGAAACAAATATAAAAATGTAATGCTATTTATACATGTGCAAACTTATTTATTTCACTTAAAGTAAGACCTTATCCCTTTAACAGGTTTAGGTATATTTAAAGCTGTAAAACGTGCCATTGTGGGAATCTTTTCTTTTAATGGTACATGTTGTGTATTTTGTAGAGAATACATTGGTTCATGATTTTTAACACCATCTTTTGTTATTGACACTACACATGTTAACTTAAGTGGTGATACTTTTCTTTGTGTTTGAAGATTTTTCACAAGTAATGCTTTTGTTTTTGTAGATGGAGATCTATGAGGTGCAATTTCAAAATTTGTGTACATATATTTTGGTCCTACCTTTCGTTGATTTTTTATCTCTCTAGAACTTGATGAATTATTTAATCTTTTCTTAGGGGATTTTCGTTTCCTTTTAGGTGACTTTTGTTTCTTACTCTTTGTTTTTTTGAATGGTGAATAGAATGATCTACTTGTCTTATGACCATCCCATCGAACTAAATTACGAATGATAACACCACCAAAAAATCCACCACCTCCTGGTTTTAAAATAATGTTTCGTTTTGTTGCAAGATCAACTCTGGGGTTTGCAAGTTGTTCAAGATCTTGTTTATGTTTATCCATGTAGGTTAAAGTTTGTTTTGGCAATTTAATTTTCTTATTAAGTATGATTCTACTTGCTAATGTAAACCATTTTAAAATTTTCTTAAAACCTTTCTTAAGTAATTTTTGTCTTGCAAATGGACTTGTTTCTTGACCAAGTTGTTCCAAAGATTGTATGAATGATACCATGATGATGTGTAGTCGTTGACAAACATTGACTAACTAACACCAACTCATTAGAACATGGGGAATTTATAGTTTTGTATAAATGATAGGGCCACGTTCATTTTGTGTTACCCAAGGATGAAAAATATCAGTTCTTAATCTCAAAGACTCAGGAGTTCTAGCATGAAAATCAATTAATAAATAACCATGATCAATATTTGTTGCATCTTGATAACATGCATTTAAATGTGGTAATTGAACTTGATTTGACAATACTTTAATTTGCCCTTTATCTTTGGTATTTTGAAATAAAATCATATAATGTGCATTTAAACTTATGGTACGACTAGATTTAGATTGTTGAAACATATTTTGTGTAATGTAAATGACACTTGCATTTCTATGATGTCCTTTTCGTGTGAACCATAATTTAATTTTTTCTTCATCTTTATCTCCTAACATATCATCAAAAACTACAAGATGGGGAATAGTGACATCACTGACAATTTCATATTCATCATCAGGGATACCTTCTATGAATTTAATATCTTCACTTTCTTTAAGTAAAGTATATGTATTTTGCCATTCTTTATAACACCAAATGATTTTTTGTGGGAGAATTTGAAATAAGTCATGTTTCATATCAATAAGCTTTTTGACAAATTCTGTTTTTCCTGAACCACTAGGTCCCGAAATAAAGATATTACAAGGGTGCTGAAACAATAAACATTCACTCGATGCCATAATTGTATTTGTGTGTGAAAAGGTTTTGTCAAATCATTCACTTATATACTTTCTGATTCCATACCTTCTTCATGTCTTTTAGTAGGTATTCGTTTTAAGGGTGCTTTTAACTCAAATAAAGTTTCTGAAGAATCTATTCTTCTATCTATTTGTGGTACACATTGTCTATACAAGTAATTAATGATTTCTTTATCATAAATTATATTACCCCACACAACTCTTGTCCAAATATTTTCGATATTATCTTTGTAAAAAACATTCATGATTTGTAATGCATTACAAAATTCCCCATACATTTCATCTTTTCCCAATTGATTATGAATAAACTCTTTTGTTATTGTTAGATAACCAGGAGTGATCAATTGAAATGCATATAATAATGCCTTACGTGTAATCTTATTGTCTAAGATACGTCTTACTGGTTCCATGGTTGAAATCAAAGTGATGTTTCTTTTGTCTCTTCTGATGTATTGTGTGCATCATGTACCATATTACACCATGCACTTTGTACATCAGGACGGTCAGGAAAATCATTTCCTACATTATCTGAAAACATTTTATCTAACTTAGTTTTGAATTGTCCTGCAGCTTGTCTTGCAATTATGGTACTAAATGATGTACTTTGATCATTTAGTACCATGAGTGCAAATAAAGAATTAGAATCTGGAAAATCATCTAAACACTTGTCATATTTTTTCATTGTTGAAAATATTTGATTTAAAGTGAATCCATAATCCATCACTGATAATATTTTATCTGGGGGTGTTTGCATACTTGTTGGTGGATTGTATAATTGACAGTTTCTTATCAGTTGAATATAAGAACAATTTGGTGACCACTTAACATGTTCTTGTAAAGGAATATCTTTTTCTTCCCAATTCATTAAACCTTGTCCACATACAAAACATTTTACTTTACCATCTCCCACATAGAAAAATCCAGCTTTAGCTAATTCTTCTTTCTAAATTTCAAAATAGGATTTGTAGTCATACTAAAACTCGAAAGTCTTCTTAACTCTGACAAGTATATAGGATAAGTAGGATTAAGTGTTAGAGACATCTTGCCTGCTCAGTGTTCAAAGTTGAAATGAGAAATCTGAAGGGTACTTTTATACCTTAAGCCCATAAGGTCTTGTGTCATATTTATTCACTACAAAACGTTTTGTGTACACAGATCTGAATGTTTTGGTTGTGTAATTCAATTGTAACATGTCTGTTCTTGTTCAAAGTTGAAATGAGGAATCTGAAGGGTATTTTTTATACCTTAAACCCATAAGGTCTTGTGTCATATTTATCCACTACAAAACGTTTTCTGTACACAGATCTGAATGTTTTGGTTTGTCGTTCACTTGTGACTTGTCTGTTCTTGTTGCATTTAATTCTATGTGTGTATTCAATGTTCATTTTGTAATTATGTCTGTCTTGTACACATTCCACCATGGATTCAAAACTGACTTTCTGTGAAGTATTGCAATCTAATGTGATTCCTTTAACTTTACATGATGTGTGTATTTGACCATCTTTAATGTATTTGTAATCATAATTTTTTGGACCTAAACCTACATATTCAATAATTTTTGCATCTGGATGTTCATCTGTCCATTGACCTAACCTACTGTTTACAATTTGTGGATTCCAAAGTGAGGGGTTATGGATGTAAATACAACTGTCTGTTTCAAAATATAATACTCGTCTACCCAAACGTCCTATTACTTTATACAATTCCATTCGTGCATAAGCTGTGACAAAAGATGCAACTGCAACATTAGCTGATTTGTGAGGTTCATAAACATCTGTAGACTTTGTGTAATTGACTAAAATACATTTATCATGATCAAACAATTCAACATTTTTAATAATGATGTCTTTATCTTGTATCAGGTCAAAATATTTTGATGGGTCTTGTATGTATTCTGTTTTTGTTTTTAAATTGTTTTGTGCACTTTTCCCCCATAAACAGTTTAACATGGTTTTAGCAAATGATCTTTGTCGTGGATTTTTTTCAATATTTTCCAAATGTATGTTTTCAATTTGTGCATAGTCTTTCTTAAATGTATCTTTGTCTGTTTCTGTTTTCACCCAATCTGGATATCCACTGGCTTCTTGTTTCATTTTTAAATATTTGTCCACATAATGTTTGTAAATTTCTGAAGACCATTCTTCCCAATGCCAAATCTGATAAGTGTCAAGTAATGTGTACCCCATTCCTAATGCTTTAAAAAGTTCAACAGATGTCCATGTACCTGTAATACTGCGTTGATCTGGTGTGTGTGCACATTTGTCTAATTCTTGTTCTGCACATGTATTGCAAAGTGTAAAAAACATTTTCTTGTTGCAATGAATTGGTAATACTGGCATGTGTAGAGATTGTAGTGGTAAAACTTTACATTTGATAAGTCCCCTGTACTGTCTTATATTATTCATGTCTATGTTTTCTTTTGTGAGTATATTTGGATGACCTACTGGATATTCTCTGTGTTTATTGACATAAGGATAGAGTGAACAGATGTCTATGTATTTTATTTCATTGCCTGTGTATTGGTCTATTTTATGATGTAATTTAATGGAATTTGTTCTCCCACCAAATAATGCTTCACGTGGTTTAATAGGATCCATGTTTGGAAAAAATGAATTTAATGTTGATTTTTCTTCAGGATTTGATTTGCAAAAATCATCAAGCTCATGTTCCCATGTTATTCTCATGTTATACACCAATGATTCTAAATGGCCTATGCGTTCCTGTGTGTTGTTGTATAGAGTTTGGTAACTTAGCAAATTGATTGGATTTTTCTCATGTGTATTGTCTTTGTAACATGTCATGCACCCATGCCACATACATCCATAAAATTCAAAGATTGTCTTTGTGAAACCCATCAACATAATATCCCCCTATTTTAACTTCCCCACCATTAAGTGCATGTTGAATATGTATGTTTTCTTCCTGTGCAACTGTCTGTAAAAATCTAATGGTTTTAATGGAGTATTTGACTTTAGCAGGGTAACCTATGTCTGAAATGATTGCCATTTTGTTTTCTGGAAGTGAATTTTTTCTCCAAGCTTTTTTTACATGCATCGGCTAAGGTAAATGCTTCTCTCAAGGAATCTATGCCATCACTATCTATAAATTTTTGTCTGAATTCCCCACACCCCCTACGTAAGATATCTACATCTGATTTACAGTATAGCTCCATTTCTTTTTGAAAATCAAATCTGGCATTACTAGTAAATTTTTGGTTGTACCACTTGATCAAATCTTCCCTATCTGATGGAGACATTGAATCTGGCATATACAATGATGGATCTAAATAAGGGCCAATATAATTTTGATAAGCTTGTGTGTTTGCCAAATGGGTGAAATAACCTTTTGCTAATTCTGTCAAGCCAAATGTTTTAGGAAATTGTGCCAATCTCATTGAAAGAAAATTTAAAGAATCTATAAGTCTAATACCACAAGCTTTAAGTGAAAGAATTTTGTTCCCATTCATAATTACATCAGGAGTTGTTGTACCAGTTTCAATGAGGTGCCTTAAAATAAATTGTCCATCAAAACCTCTTAAATTGTGAGCAATAGCTGTTGTCCCTTTATGTTCCTTACTGAAAGTAGATTCCCCTTTAAATATTGATTGCTGATATCCAAATTTGTCACATGAAATACATTCTTGATCTATAGATTTGCAAATACCCCCCCCCCCCCCCCCCCCCCACATGCACGATGAGCAACACAGAAATTTGGGATATGAACTCCTGAGTCTTGTGTGGTTTCAAAATCCAAAAATACAAATGGAATGTTTGGTAATTTTTCATCCTCGGGTGAAGTGTATTTTGGAATGAAACATTGGTGATCAGAATTAACTACTTGTTGACAATATTTACATTTTTTGAATCCTTCACAAATGTGGTTTCCTTTTGTTGGATATATTAGTGAATTGCACTTTTTACATTTTTGAACTAATTGACAAATTATTTTTTCTTCTTTCCCCTTTGTAGTGATATGGTTATTATAGCATGATAAACTTCTAAATTGTCTATTGCAAGTGTAACAGGTGGAGGGATGTTCAGGAATACATTTTGTTGGAGCATAGCAAACACAACCAAAAGGGCACATGTGACGTTCTCTGTTATTACTCCCTTTACTGCAAAATTCACAATAGTAGTGACATCCTAAAAACCCTGTAATTGTAGTGATGGTGTCAAAATGCTGGTCATGGTGGTAAATATGAATAATTTTACTATCAGTGGTGATAACTGGAGGTTTGAATAAAAATTCACTTTTTGCATACTGTGGATGAATTTTGATGACATACTCTGGGTAAAGCAGGTCTTGTATTTTATAATATTCTTCATATCCACAAGGAATATTATAATCAAGACCTGCTTTGTCCATCAATGCCTTAGCTTCCAACTCTTGTGTTGGTCTATCAGAACGTCTAATATTTTTCCATTTCTTTTGCCAAAGTTCAGAATTATCTCTATCAACATGACACTTTCCCACTACAATGGCCCGTGCGAGACACATTGAATCATTAACATTTTTAATTTCAATAATACTCTGTTTACTTTTAACCATTTTATTAACAGATGAAAATGAAATTGGTGCATGTCGCTCAGACCCTTGTGGTAGAGAAGTGTGAGTTATTTCTAAAGATAATTGCCCATCATGGATAGTAAAGTTATCATTTGATTGTACAACTTTTTCTATTTCATCTAATATGGTGTTACCAGTGATAGCCGAAGCCTTAGTAAATGGGATAAATATACCTATTTCTAATCCTGGGTGGTCAACTGATATTCTCATTGGATCGTTGTCTTCTACTCCACATTCTTCTTTAATATCATCTACCAAACTGTCAAATACTTTTCCAAGGGTGTCAAATGGATTCTTTTGGTTAAATTGTTTAAAGGTTATTCTGCATACATGTGATTTGGAATGGAATTTTCTTGATGTTTTTTGTAGAAGTGGGTGGATGGTGTATAAGTCTCTTGCCGATTCTACTCTCTGCTTCTTGTTATCTACTTCACTCTCTGTCTCACTATATTCTTCAATGACTCTCTTCATCTTTTCTTCTATCGTCTTCTAGCTTTGAAAATATGTCTTGTCTTCTTGAAGTCAAAACCAAGTGTGAATCAGCCTAAGATTTCCCCACTTTTTATACTTTATTTAATGTACATTTAAATGTGCATTTAAATGTACATTTAATACCCACTGAATTATACTGTTAATAAATGTTTCTTATACACATTTGAAAAGTCATAAAATGTAATCCATTCACTCTATGGGAAAATTCCTATGGTAAATATTTTATAGCTTTTATTTGTTAGTGTATCTTTCAGTCAATATTTAAAACACATTTAACAACAGCAATATAGTATCCAAAGTTATTGAGTGCAAAAGGTAGCATAACTGTTTGTAACCAAATGAATGTATATTTAAACAATTGTGTGCAAATGCATGTTATGGAACATTTAAGTGTACAATTAAATGTACATTAAAAAAGTATAAAAGGAGGAAGAATCTTAGGCTGATTCACACTTGGTTTTGACTTCAAGAAGACAAGACATATTTTTGAAATGCTCCAAAAGTTAAAGATGGATAAAGTTACAGATCCAAGATTAGAAAAAGCAAGTGATGCTAAAAGTATTTACTATAAACCATCTAAATGGGGAGAAGTTAGAAGACTTGTGAATGAACTTTATAAATTGATATCAACACCTAAAGAGATGATTTGTTCCATTTGTCATCAGAAAGGACATTGGGCGAATACATGTTCAGACAAAGGGCCATGTTTTTATTGCAGTCAGAGAGGACATTGGATTAATGAATGTAGATTGGTGGCACAGTGCATACATGTTGGGTCTATAAGTTCTTGGGTCTAGAAGTTTCACAACTATAAATTCTTGGGTCTAGAAGTTACACAATTTAACACTAAGGCAATGGACCCTATGGAAAACGCCGTGTTAAAAATGCTTGGGTCTAGAGTGGCACCCCTAACTACTACTGGGGACAAGACGAATATTCTCGACTTCTGTGGTCCAAATTCTGAACACATCCAATGACATCCTGGAATTTTCCGAATCTTGACAATAAATTCCCAATTGCGTCGAAACGAAAATACGTTATAGAGACAACAAAATGGGCATCTCCCTGTGGCGCTCATATTTCAACTGTAAAACTGGTGGCTTTTATTCCAGTTCAATGGACAATTTGTGTTGCTTTTCCCAGCCCAGTCCTCCTCCACATCGCCAGGACCCCTAGGGGTGCTAACCCCTCCCCTCGCCCTTCTAGTTGCCTTGAGACTACCATAACTATGACTTGGGCAAAGAACACTGAATCACTGGGTTTTCAATTGTGTCAATTGAAAGGGAACAGCGCAGACCTCAGATTTTAGTTGGTGACCTTCCACAACAAACATACAAGGTATTTAAAAAGAATTATTTGATAAGCTTATATGAAATCATTCAATCGGAAAGCGCCTTTACATACATACAATCTTCGTATATAATAATTTATGGGAAAATAATTTGTAGTTTCGACAGTATTCGGATTAGTTTTCAGAAATGATGTTTACTTCCATTTGCTATCGCAGAGTTTTTCAGATTAATTGTGGGGTTTCGTGAAGTATTAGGAACCCCAAGCGGGCCGTAGGCCCGCAAAGGGTTCCACATATCCAGTCAGATAAATGTGTTCCAGAACAGAATTCTCTATAGCCGTCAATGTGATTTTTGAAGTGGACAGTAAATTTCAGTGAAAAAACTACGTAACTTCCGGTGTCGAATTGCCCATGCAATTGCAATTGGCCTGTCCCCCTCTGGGAATCAAATGTATTGTGTTGCAATCTAATTCGCCTCAAAGCTTTGCGTGATACATTGGCCTACATATCTACACTCCAGGGGTAACCAGGCCTTCTCACCCTAGAACCGTGACAAATTAGTGACCGGCCAAAGTGTTATTATTATTACTCGAGTTCTGTCCTTCTGGAGGTTTGTCAATATGCTCAGCTGATGATCTCGTCATTTCAGATCGAACTCTCAGTCCTGATTTCGTTGCAGCTTGCCTGCCAGTGATAACCTCAATCAAACAAAACGTACATGTAACCGATAATATAACTGATAATTGTTGTTATATTGGTGCGATTGTATACAGATATGCATTGGCACGTATCTCGTGAAATATCAAGATGAACAGAAACTCAGTTGTTGAATTATCCGAATGTTAAGGTGTTGTAAAAGTAAGGAAACGTTTGCTTGAAAAAAGGGTATACGGACGTTTCGTCCACAAGCCGAGTCGTCCGCTTGTCAAGGAAAATATTGTCTGCACATTTTCTACATTTCGAACAAGTTCAACAAGACACCCACCCCCCTACTAACCTGTGACATTTTCCCAGATTAAGCCCAATATTCTCACATATAAAGCCTCCTGATGTTGTATTTATGTTCAGCGTGTGATGTACAGCATCATCTTTAAGGTTTCAAACACAATGATGTCATATATTGGCTGATATATTGATATGTTTTTAAAAAATTCCAAAAAATGCACAAATTGGAAATGCACATTTTTGGTGCACTCAAAGAGACCCACCCACCCCACATCACGTCTTAAAAATTTTTGGTGCCCCCCCCCCCCTCCCCGGGAATAATTGCAAAATTATAAGATTTTGTTACAGAATTTAATATAGCAAGTTTTGATGCATTTCTTAATATAATTATAACATTTTTGATGCGTTTCTTAATATTATTAATTCCTATAATACATTTGCTAATAATTTTGTGATTCTTCATTGTAAAGCGCTGGTGATGCGCTTCCAAGAATAAATGCAAAATTATTCGATTATGTTGCAGAATTTAATAAACCATAAATTTTGATGCGTTTCTTAATATAATTAATTCTTATAATACATTTGCTTATAATTTTGCTATTATTCATTGTAAAGAGACGGTGCGCCTCGATGAATAATTGCAAAATTATAAGATTATGTTGCAGAACTTAATATAACAAATTTTGTTGCATTTCTTAATATAATTAATTCTTATAACACTTCTGTTAATAATTTTGCAATTATTCACTGTAAGGTGCCGGTGGAGCTCTTCAATGAAAAATTGCAAAATTATAAGATTATGTTGTGGAACTTAATATCACATACATATACTTTAAGAACTTTTACTGTAATAATATAATTATTATAGGTAAACCATTGAATAAACAGTAATTAAAATTTATTAGATGGTTGGGTAGTTTATTTTGTTCTGACATTTCTGTTTTCAGAATTTCATACACGTATATGAAATTTAATGCAAGGAGGTACATTAAGATATATTACAATAGGTAATATACAATAAAGTATACAATAAAATTATTATATAAATAAATAAAAAATGATTCAAAATACAATACTTGAATACTTTCCCCCAGCGAACGAGTTTTGGACGTGTTGGGTAAAATTGTACAGGACGACTTGGGTAAAATTGCAGCAGACAATTTGGTTAGCAGATGAAATGGGTGTAATTCGAAAAAGTGATACTGACAGGTTGCTTTCAGTCCCGTTAGAAACCAAAACAAAGTAATAATGTGTTACTTTTTGGTGCCATCTGTATTTCTGAACAGTGCTTTGCAGTTTCAAACACTAAAAAATGGAAAATAATAACCCTTTTGGATATTTACCGCCATTGAAAATGGCATGTCATCTTTTTTCGGGAACTGGGGGAATCTTCGGTCTGGGGAGAACTAGACTGAGGGAAGAATCATCCAAAAGAAAAGCAGTACACATCTGTTAGGATATTTTAGATACGCTACGATATTCGTTTTAACTCCTGAAAATAATTCTTAAAAAAATATTAATAGATTGTTCGATATTTATTGAAAAAATATTAATATAAGGTATATCGTCGAGAAATTATCTCTGCAGTAAATTCACATTCGATGTGTTCTGTAATAATTAACGTCTCTCATCTGTTAGAATAGTATCCAATCACTTAGGCTCCAAGTCACTTCGTCCTCTGGTCACTTTGACCTCAAAGTCATCTCTGCCCTAGTCACTTCGGTCCCTTGGTCATTTCGGCACCATTTTAAGTGTAGAGATCTGTAAAGATCAGTGCATAGTTCATGTTTAGAAGTAATAGGTAATTACCTTTATTAAGTAATGTTCAGTTATTTGATTTACACAGTGTACAGAAAAGTTATACATGACATTAAAAATTATCCATGTGTTCAGTTTTACATACATTTAAGATGCTATCCATATAAGTAAGATACATTATTTTACTTTGAAATTTTGCCAAGTATATGCAGTCATACATTCATATTGTTATGCACAATTCCTAGTCACCTTCCAGTTTGAGGTTCACAGGGTTTCTTTTTCTTTTCTTTTTTTTTCTGAAACAACCACCAAAGTGCGATTTCGATACTACCATAAATATGTCCACATTTTCTAAAACACAGAGCAGAATCCTTGTAGTTATGCACAATTCCTAGTCCCCTTCCAGTTCGATGTTCACGGGGGTCTGACCCCAGTACCCCACTTCCAAGGCATACACTCAAACCAAATAACATTACTGACCCCCGCTTCCGGCTCTCGTAGATTCATAAGCAAATAAAATTATTCAGGTCGCAAGGGATTTCAAATCCCACATAGTCCATGTGCACCTTCGACGTGCTGAAACTTTTCTTTTATTTATTCATCATGAAGGAAAATCTACTAGACATATATCATATGTATACCTGAATAACGAATTGAGATATAAATGTTGAAAAAAAATTAAATAGAAAAATGTTAAAATTCAAACAATATTTGAAAATATTTATAGTGGCCGAAATGACCTGGTATATTGGGGCTGAATTGACCGGAGGCCGTAATGACTGGGGCTGAAATGACGTGGGGCCAAAGTGAGAATTGCATCCAAACTGTCCTCCAACAATTTGACCCGAACTGGATACTAATCTAACCCAAACCATCCTTCGGCAATTTGCCCCAAACTGTTCTCCAGAATAGGGGCACATGATTCTTATTGATTTATTTATTGGGGTTTAATGACACTTCGATAGCCAGGGTCACTTCATATCGGACAGTTTTACAGGTGGGAAAAGCCAGAGAGAACCACCAAGCAATTACAAACATCCAACGTACAAACAGCATACAAGCTGGGTTAGCATTAGATGAAGACAAGTGTACGATTGACATGCAGTATGCCTTGGTACGCAGTGGCACTACGTGGGCAATGGGAATGAAGTGTATTGCCCAAGGAAACAAAGTGGTTGTCGCAGGTGGGATTTGATAGAGGACCATTTGGCTTGCAGCCTACACCTCTAACTACTGAGCCCTTTAACCTTCAAAACTGTATAGTACCAGCTAAAACATGTTGTAGAATGACCACTTGAAAATTTCACAAGTACATAGTTTCATTATTAGTTTGTGATATTTGTTTTT
Organism: Pictodentalium vernedei; assembly: GCA_031216915.1. Taxonomy (NCBI): domain Eukaryota; kingdom Metazoa; phylum Mollusca; class Scaphopoda; order Dentaliida; family Dentaliidae; genus Pictodentalium; species Pictodentalium vernedei. The sequence continues at coordinate 89,078,546 of CM062297.1, read as the reverse complement.
TGCTGTACAGTGGAACCCTGTTAATTGAAGAGCCACTTTGCCAATAAAATTATTCAATTAGCAGGAGTATTCAGTTAACAGGGATTGTGTCACTTTCCTGTATTCCAGAGATAAACTTAGCATTTATTCTATTATATTTTGTTTGACAGTGCTCCATGAGCTCTGTCAAACAAATATAATAGATTAAATGCCTGTATTGAATGTACTGAGGCCAAATTGGTCTATAACCAAAGGAAAACTGGGAAGAGTCAGGGTAATTTCTCAAGATGTTACAAGATTTTTTATTCAGTTAACAGGAGATTACTCTATAATCTATATTCAATTACCAGGTCAAATTTGTACTGGAGGCATGGTAAATGGTTTTGTGTTGGGAAATTATATTCTGTTAACAGGGATATACAATTAAGATATATCCAATTAAGTGGGCACCACTGTATAACAACCCCCCCCCCCCCACACACACACACCCCAACCAAAACCATCATTCAAAGGTCTTGGATTCAGCAAATTTGATTTCTTTATTTATTGGGGTTTAACAACAATTTTTACAGCCAGGGCCACCCAACAGTTTTAATGGGGGAGGAACCCAGAGCACCCGGAGAGAACCACCGAGCAACAATGACAAGCAACTGTCAGGCTTCTCAACATTGTACCTCCAAGCAAACAGGGTTAGCATTGGTTGAAGACAAGTGCATCATCAATGTGCAGTATGCCTTATTTCAGTTGCCGCAATTGGGATTCGAGCTGAGAACCTCTCAGCTTGTTTTGGGAAGGTTTTTTTTTGTTCCAGCTTCATTAAGGTTTGTTTCATAACGCACTTGTAATTTTGTCATAATTAGTAATCATAAATCCTTAAAAAAAACAATAGAAAAAATGCATAGAATATTTAAAAAAAAAAATTTCTGTGAGGATTTGACCTCAGAGGTGATGACATTCGACCACGACTGAGACCGAATATTCTCAGAAAAAGTATGAGGGCTGAATCTTCCTGTGACTGAACCTTCATGAACCCCTTTTTTCCAACTAAATTGCCCATTACTTAAAAAGCACCAAAACTAAGGCAAAAACAATACTATGAAATTTTTCCCAAGTCTGAAATTCTATAAATTCCAAATAAATTTACACAAATTATATAGCAAAATGAAGGATGTGGTGTATAGAACCCCAAAAGTATGCATGCACCTCACGCACTGACACACAGTCGCCATCAGACATAGCGGTTCCTGAAACTGTGCTATCGGTACCATATTTGTTCCATAACTGATAATAATAAAATATTTCATAAGAACAACAAACACAGAAATTCAAAATGCAGCGTCAAGGCAGCATGGTGGTGAATGCCAATGCTGTCCCATTGTCCTTGAAAGGAGGAGTCCTTTACAAATAGGTTTTTGTTTTGTGATACTCTGGATACTCCCCATTTTAGCTCAACTTTGACATAGTCATATTTAAGGTTATGTCATAGCCCGATGTCCGTCTGTTTGGGAACAACAATTGAATACGGCTCTGGCTAGAGGCTGTATTTATGAACCGATCTTTACGACACTTCTTGGGTACCTTTGTTATCACCATGGGACGAGAACGAGTGTTTTTGGGTGCGGTCCAAAATTTAAGATGGCCTCCAGCAGCCATTTTGTACAGAAATTAGTGCAATCAGTTTTTTGTACAGAACTTCTGTATGAAAGTTCTGATTTGAATAAATTGTTGTATGATTGTTTAGTAACATGGAATACATCACATAAAATACAGGTTTTTTTCTTGTACAGAAATTGTGCAAATTAGATGAACTTTGATTTATTCAGTGCTACTTATACACAGTAAGTACACATGTCAATACGGCTCGGGCTAGGGGCTGTATTTATGAACATATCTTCACCAAGCTTCTTGGGTACCTTCGTTATCACCGTGGAATGAGAGCGAGTGTTTTTGGGTGCAGTTCGAAATTCAAGATGGCCACTAGCAGCCATTTTGTACCCAAATTAGTGCAATCAGTTTTTTGGACAGAACTTCTGAATGAAAGTTCTGATTTGAATAAATGTTTGTATGAATGTTTAGTGACATGGAATACATCACAAAAAATACTGTATAATACAGGTTGTTTTCTCTTGCAGAAATTATGCAAATTAGATGACCTTTGATTTATTCAGTGCTACTTATACGCTGTAAGTGCACATGTCAATACTCTAAGGCTGGAGGCTGTATTTATGAACCGATCTTCATGAAACTTCTTGGGTACCTTTGTTATCACCTTGGGATGAGAACGAGTGTTTTTGGGTGCGGCCCGATATTAAAGATGGCTGCCGGCTTTCACACTGTTGCTTACTGAGGTGAAGTCACTTTACCATTACCAAGCTACCTGCTAAATACCAAAGGGAAGATTTTTTCAGCACACTATTATTACTTCAGCACCCATAATTCTCATATATGGCATTAAAACCAATCTCATACTAGTACTGCTTAAATCTATTTACATAATCAGAATACACCATCAGGGGTGCATTAGCTCAGTACAGTTAAAACTAGAAGTCCTACAGGTCATGAAATGCGCACAAATAGCACGTTGATATGCGCGTTAATGTACGCGTTATGGCCCCAGTAAGGCTATCAAATTCTGCACATATGGCCTGTGAACAAGCAATGTTTCCGCCAATGGACCTCCGGGTACATGCACATGTGCACATGTCAATACGCTAAGGCTGGAGGCTGTATTTATGAACCGATCTTCATGAAACTTCTTGGGTACCTTTGTTATCACCTTGGGATGAGAACGAGTGTTTTGGGGTGCGGCCCGATATTAAAGATGGCTGCCGGCTTTCACACTGTTGCTTACTGAGGTGAAGTCACTTTACCATTACCAAGCTACCTGCTAAATACCAAAGGGAAGATTTTTCAGCACACTATTATTACTTCTTCACCCATAATTCTCAAATATGGCATTAAAACCAATCACATACTAGTACTGCTTAAATCTATTTACATAATCAGAATACACCATCAGGGGTGCATTAGCTCAGTACAGTTAAAACTAGAAGTCCTACAGGTCATGAAATGCGCACAAATAGCACGTTGATATGCGCGTTAATGTACGCGTTATGGCCCCAGTAAAGCTATCAAATTCTGCACATATGGCCTGTGAACAAGCAATGTTTCTGCCAATGGACCTCCGGGTAGGGGCAAGAGTAATACATGTATCTAGTGGGAGTGGGGCCAGGTCATAAAAAATATGATGCACAAAATCACCTGAGCCACATAGCAGTGAGATAGGGGTGAGGACAAGAGGGTGTGTGACTCTCTCATCAGTGGAGGGGGTCGGGTGAAATTCAAGACAGTAAAACACAATTACCTTGACTCTGTGTCCATTTGTGTCCATAACAAGTTGCGAACAAGCATAAATATCTAGATATTAAAATGTCTTTTCGGATGTTCATTATATGGGTTAACAGGAGAAAGGGGTGGGGCATGAATGAAATTGGGGAGGGCATGTGCCCCCTCCAGCCCCCAAGCCTACAGTATGGCCACCGTGGACTGGTCACTTTCCATGGGTGAGCAATATTTCTGCGGATGGAATGATATTAGTTTTCAAACATTGTTTACAACAATAATCATCAAAAATTTAATTAATGAACCACAGGATACAATTCGGTGCTTCATTAATTAAAATTTTATTGATGATGATTTTCTATTACCTGGAAAAAACATGCATGGACATCATGCACTGCCCATGCAAGGGTTATGACCAGCAACTGTACTGTATGTCTGTGTCACTGCTATGAGCAGGGACTAATCTAAATGGGTGGGTATGTTTACAAATATTAATATTTTTTAACACCTGATAACAAAGTAATATAAGTTTATAAACAACCATACAATTGACTTTTAATTACAATACTCCTAATTCCTATTAAACATATATGAATGTTTATTAATTTTGTGGAATTTTTACACTTTGTATGAAGCCTATTTGGGCCTGTATGTTTGTTAAAATTGGCCTTCCACTACGGAGGACTTTTTGAAATCAGTCTACACTGGATTGTGTGTATTCCTTTGTGTAAAACAGTGTATTCATTGTAATAATATCCATGCATAAGTTCATGTTCGTTGTTTGCTTTAGGCCTCATAATCTACAGAATAGCATGGGTGGCGGTGTACTCCATCGCTTGAGTGCAAGAAGGCTTTGCAATGCTATAGCATAAGCCTTGTTGCACTCTAGGGACAAATTTATCAATTTTAATAACCTGGGTAAAATATCGGACATGAACCATTTAATTTTTCTTTTTTTTTTTAGCTCACTTCGACAAAGTCAAGCAGGGCTTATCTAATCACTCTCCGTCCATTGTCCATCCATCTGTCATCCATCAACACCATGTTTTGGTCAATTCAAGTTAAAGTTTGTATGAGTAATAATGGTACCAAAGGGGTATTACATTTTTGTTTAACTCAACATGCCCAGCCCCATAGGGAGGGGGTGGGGTAAAATGCTTCCAAAATATTTTTAAAATCTTATGATCCAGTGGGTACAGTGACTTGATATTCGTTATGGAACTACCTTTTGAGGTGTAGAATCACGTGTGTTCAAACGTACTTTGTGAAGCAATATTTGGCTTTGTAATGGCAGGGGTTAGATTTTTGGTACCACCCAAAATTTCTATTTTCCGAACCAATTGTCCGATTTGAATGAAATTCAGTATGTGGTAATATTGGGTCATAAGTACTCGCCTCATGCAAAAAAAACCCCTGCATCCCCATGGGAACCCCAGAAGCAAAAAATAGAAATATTTTCAAACTCCCATGTTTCCCAAACCACTTGGAACAGAGAACTCTTATGTGGTATGAAGCATCCTTAGGACCAGTAGAATTGAATGGTAAAAAAAATGCCCTCTGTTGTTGTTAGGGAGTTCTGCAGAGGGCATCAGAATAATGTTGGCGCAGCATTTTTGCAAACATTTTAGAAAATCTTTTCTCCAGAACCAATGTTCAGAATCTTTTGATATTTGGTATACAGCATCCATTGAGGGGTCAGATACAAGTTTGTTAAAGTGAAGCGCATTGGTTCATATTTGGACTCAATGCAGGAGACCAAATTTCATGGGGAATTTTCTTTACAAATCTTCTTCAGAACCACGAGTCAGAATTTTTTAATGTTTGGTACCCTCATTGTTACGATGGTCAGATTCAAGATTGTTCGAACCAAGTCCCTATGTTAATATTTGGGCTTCCTTTGGTAGCCCCAATTTTAACTTAGAGCTATATGGGGAAGTTTTTTTTAAAAAGTCTTCTTCTTCAGATCCACCAGTCAGAATGCTTTCGTATTTGGTATACAACATCTCTAAGGGGGGAGGGTGGGGTGGGGTTGTGGGTGAGATTCAAGTTTGTTCAAATCGGGTCTCTAGGTTAAAGTTTGGGCTCGCTATGGTAGCCCAAATTTTAACTTAGTGCAATATGAGGAAATTTCTTTAAAATTTTGTTCTTCAGATCCACCAGTCAGAATACTTTCATATTTGGTTTACAGCATCTCTAAGGAGATCAGATTCAACTTTGTTCAAATCGAGTGCCTGGGTTGATATTTGGGTTCCCTATGGGAGCCAGAAGTGGCCAAGTAGGTGAAGAATTAGACATTTTTTATTCAGTACCCTCTAGAGGTGAAGAGTAATCTACATAGGATGTATCAAGGGGCTTGAGAGGGGAGCTCCACATTTTACATCATGATCAACTAAAGAAAAGGCATGATGCTTGGACTGTTTTTGTCACTCCTGAGGGGCTCAAAGATTTGCAGTGTATCCTATGGAGATGGATTGCTTAATGTAGATTCATTCTTGGACTCTTATATCATGTTCTGTTCTCTGTTTATATCGTGTTCTGTTCAAGGTGAGCACTTCAGACCCTGTGGAGCCTCTTGTTTATTTATTTATTGGGTTTTAACAACACTTTTTCGAAAACCAGCAGCTACACGTTTCTTCTCTCCTTGAACCAAGCTTCTCACCCAACTGCAGCACTCATGGTCCACTGAGTGTTTAGCTCACCTGACTTTCAGTCAGGGTGAGGTCTACATGTAGTGATCACTCGCCGTCCGTCGTCCGTGAACATGGTGTTTGCGTCTTCTCCTCCAAAACTGCTGAACCGATTTAAGTGAAATTTGAGATCCTTGTTTGTTATGACATTGCATTTTGATTTTGTTTAAATCAAGTTGCCCTGCCCCTCAGTAGGGCCATGCCCAAAAATTTTGCCTAAATCTTAAAAAAATCTTCTTGTGAACCAGGAGTAGCAGGGATTTGATATGTGGTGTGCTGCTTCCTTTTGAGGTGTAGACTCAGTTTTGTTCAAGAGAAGTTTGTGGGTCTTTATTTGCCTTCATTGTTGGAGGGCAAGTATTTTCACCCCGCCCAAAATTTCTGTTTTTCGAACCAAGAGGCTGATTTGAACCAAATTTAATTTGTGGGCTTATTTGGTCATAAGTAATTATTTTATACCTCAAAATATTTTCCCGTTCCCCCATGGGAACTGCAGGAGCTAAAAATAGAACAAAATTCAAAACGCACATATCTCCAAAACTACATGGCCCTGAGAATTCTTATTTGGTGTGAAGCTTCCTTGGGACCAACAGAATGGAATGGTCTAAACAAATTTCTGTCAGGTCTATCATGGCGTACTTTTTCGGGACTTTGAAAAAATGCTTAGTCAGCTTTCTGCAACTCTGTGGGTAATGGAGAAAGCATTTAAGACTTTTCTTCACCCAAATTCACTCCCCCAAAACCTTTCAAATTTCACATATACCATCTTTGGAAGATTTTTTTACATGTTTATTGAAATCAAATCCCTGGGTCCATATTTGGGCTCTCTATGGGAGTCCAAATGTTGAAATTAGTGCAGTATGAGGAATATTCTTTAAAACTCTTTTTCTTCAGACCCACCAGTCAGAATCTTTTGACATTTGCTATGCACCATCATTAGGCGGGTGAGACTTAAGTTTGTTCAAGCCATGCCTATATTTTGGTTCACCAGGGTTTCGCAAATTGCGAGAACGTTGATTTCATTCCTGTGATGTTCTTGCAAATGCTTGTTAAGAAGATCCATATTTACCATTCCCGCAAAAATATAAGCATTTTTCCATCAGATAAAATTTAATAAAATTAAATTAATTTTAGAGCTGAAACGATTAAAGGGTTTTCGTGATTGATTAATCGCATGGGTTAACCTTGGTTAACCGATTAATCACTTGCCCCCATAGGTAGCTGAATAATTGCTGTACCGTTGACCATTTATATATTTAAAACTTTACTCAGTATAATGGACAAAACTGGGCAGCGCCATATACAAACATGTCCATTCAAATTTTATTATATTTTCAGTTTTTGTCTCAAAACATAGCTTATGACCCCTCATTGGAACAAGCTCATTGAGCTTGTTCCATTGGGGGTGGGGGTGGGGGTCATAAGCTATGTTTTTGAGACAAACATTGAAAATCTTTAGTAATTTAAGAATTTATTGTGCAAGTATCGTCTGCTACCTGCATTTTGGTGAAGGGTTGAGAATGACCATTTTTAGCTACTGATACAGTATAATGATCATGCAAGTGAACAAGTATTTTGGCACGTAACTGGCATGCATTTCCCTTTCTCATGCAATTGATGTGAGCAAGTGTGACAATGTTTGCCTGTTTTGGAGCAAGTTTGTTCCATAGTTAACCCATGCAGGATATGTTTCGTTTTTAAAAATTTGATTAGCAGTTTCCATCTTGGTTTCAAAAAGTGATGATAAATAGTGAATATAAGCTTACCCAGTATGAAAGAAAAATGGTTAGCAATTGGACATTTTTGTGCAGCATTTTGTGATGTGAATCCAGCCATCAAATACCCTGCCATATAGTACCGTACTTCAAAAGTAACGGTTAACCGATCAATTACTTTTTTTTATCAATCAAGATATTGATCATTGGTTAGTCGATTAATCGGTTAACCGTATCAGATCTAATTAATTTCTATAAACATGGTTACTGCAATAGCCTTTGATGTGGTGGTTCAACAACCTAACAATCTATGTATTTGAAGATAAATAAACATAATTCATGTGATTAAGACACAAGTTGGAAATGGATCCCACAAAAAATATATTTGTGAAACCCTGGCTCACTGTGGCAGCCTGAATTATAACTTAGTTCAAAATGAGGAATTTTCTTTAAAAGACTTTTTCAGATTCAGCAGTCGGAATGTTTTGATGTTTGGTGTGCAGCATCCTTCCAGGGGGAGGGGTGGGGGGGGTTCAAGTTTGTTTAAGCCAAGTCCTTGGGTTCATATTTGGGCTCACTGTGGGAGCCTGAATTATAACTTTGTTCAAAATGAGGAATATTCTTTAAAACTATTCTTCACATTCAGCAGTCAGAATGTTTTGATATATATGAGATATAAATTTGTTAAAGCCAAGTCCCTGGGTTCATATTTGGGCTTCCTGCAGGAGCCCAAATTGTACCAAAATTTCTATTTTCCAAATTGAGAGGTTGATTTGAAGCAAATTTGATATGATGGGCTTACTGGGTCGTAAGTACCTAATTTATGCCAAAACATTTTCCTGTTGCCCTGTGGAAACTGCAGGATCTAAATATAGAAAAAATTTAAAACGCCCATATCTTCAAAACTACATGGCACTGGGAATTTTTATTTTGTGTGACGCTTCCTTACGAACAGCCGAAAAGAATGGTAAAAAAAAAATTGCCATCAGTTTTATCATAGGGAAGTTTTCCAAGACTTATGCAGAGTCATCATTTTAGTAATTGGAAAAACATTAATGAATCTTCTTCTCCCATTCCACTGCTCCAAAGGCTTTCATATTTCGCATATAACATCTTTGGAAGATTTATTCACATGTTTGTTGAAATCAAATCCCTGGGTCCAAATTTGGGCTCTCTCTGATTAGATTAGTGCAATATGAGGAATATTTTTTTAAAAATCTTCTTCTGATCCACTCTTCAGAATATTGTGATATTTGGGATGCTGCATCCTTAAAGGGGTGAGATTCAAGTTTGTTCAAGTCAAGTCCCCGGGTTCATATTTGGGCTCCCTGTGGGAGCCCAAATTACAACTTAGTTCAATAAGAGGAATATTCTTTAAAATCCAGTAGTCAGAATCTTTTGATATTGGTATATAGCATCCTTAGGGATGTGAGATTCAAATTTGTTCAAGCCAAGTCCCTGGGTTCATATTTGGGCTCTCTGTGGGAGCCTGAATTATAACTTAGTTCAATATGAGGAATATTCTTTAAAAATCCTTTTTTTGATATCCACTGGTCAGAATCTTTGGATATTTTGTATAAGCTTTTATTATGAGGGGCAGATTCAACTAAATGTTCAAATAAATTCTCTGGGTTGATATTTAGGCTACCATGCCAGGTGAATGCCATCAGGCCCTCTGGGGGCTCTTGTTTGTTTTCTGTTTGACAACATTGCCCTGGCTCTTCTATCTATATTTTCCATTTTAAGTTAGTCACTACTTTTATGTAGGCTTCCAAATTTGTTACTGCATGTCTGTCTGTCTGTCCTTCAAATGAAATGTTTCTTTGCTTTTCAATTGCCTGGCTCAACATTTTAAATAATGTGCAGCTATCTTTCACCCTCCAACCTCCCCCCCCCCCCCCCCCCCCCACATACACACACACAAATATGGGCTGGCAAGTATTGAGTAGTTTATCAAAAAAGTGGTACTTGAGTACTACGAGTACTGAGTACTTTGGACCCAGCAAATATATTAAACATCAAAGAGTATATTATATACTTGAAACAAATACAGTATTTCAGGTAAATTTTTTTTAAAAATCTTCTTCTCCAGACCGAGCAGGCAGAATCTTTTGATATTTGGCATGCAACATTGTGGAGTGGATCTGATTCAAGTTTGTTCAAATCGGCCCCCTGGGTTTATATTTGGGCTCAGTATAGAAGCTCGAATTCGAACTTAGTGCATTTCAGGCAAATTTCTTCAAAAATCTTCTTCTCCAGATCCAGCAGGCAGGATTTTTTGATATTTGGTATGCAACATAGTGGGGTGGATCTGATTCAAGTTTGTTCAAATCGGCTCCCTAGATTCATATTTGGACTCACTATAGAAGCTCGAATTCGAACTTAGTGCATTTCAGGCAAATTTCTTTGAAAATGTTCTTCTCAAGATCCAGCAGGCAGAATATTTTGATATTGGGTATGCAGGGGTGAGACTCAAGTTTGTTCAAGCCAAGTCCCCGGGTTCATATTTGGGCTTACTGTGGAAACTCGAATTATAACTTAGTTCAAATTGACAAATTTTCTTTAAAAATCTTCTTCAAATCCAGCAGTCGGAATGTTTCGATATTTGGTATGCGGCATCCTTAGGGGGGTGAGATTCAAGTTTGTTCAAGCCATGTCCCTATTTGGGCTCACTGTGGGAGCTTGAATTGTGACTTAGTTCATAATGAGGAATTTTCTTAAAAAGTCTTCTTCAGATCCAGCAGATGAATGCTTTTGATATTTTTTATGCAGCATCCTTAGGAGGCAAGATTCAAGTTTATTCAAGCCATGTCCCTAGGTCCATGTTTGGGCTCACTGTGGGAACTCGAATTGTAACTTAGTTCAAAATGAGGAAATTTCTTTAAAAATCTTGTTCTTCAGATCCAGCAGTCGGAATGTTTTGATATTTGGCGTGCGGCATCCTTAGGGGGTGAGATTCAAGTTTGTTAAAGCCAAGTTCCTGGGTTCATATATGGTCCCCCTGCGGGAGCCCGAATTATAACTTAGTTCAATATGAGGAATATTCTTTAAAAATCATTTTTTTAGATCCACTTGTCAGAATCTTTGGATATTTGGTTTTAGCTTTTCTTAGGAGGAGTAGATGCAACTTGTTGAAATCAATTTTCTGGGTTGATATTTAGGCTACCATGTCAGGTGGGTGCTCTCAGGCCCCCTGGGGCCTCTTGTTTGCATACTGGGAAGTCGGGGGCACATCCAGGGCTATAATTTACCCCATCACCTGGTAAAAGAATATTTGACATTTGTTGAGATAAAATGGCACTTTCTATTGATATTGGTGAATTAAATAGCCTCAGCCAGGGCTTATAAGAATCTGAGAATCAATTCCCGTAGAGATCCGTGCAACAAAACCAGTGAGAAACCATGTAGCTTCTTGTAACATTGCTGCTAGGATTCACATGAATAGAACTGAGTCAGTTTAACCCTTTACCTAACACAAAAGCAGCATAATTATCCAATCCAATCTGAAGAAGAAGATTTTTAAAGAAAATTCCTCATTTTGAACTAAGTTACAATTCAAGCTATAAATATGGACCTAGGGGACATGGCTTGAACAAACTTGAATCTCACCCCCCTAAGGATGCTGCATATCAAATACCAAAACATTCCAACTGCTGGATCTTGAGAAGAAGATTTTCAAAGAAAAATACTTTTAAAGAAAATTCCTTATTTTGAACTAAGTATAATTCGGGCTTCCACAGTGAACCCAAATATGAAACCCAGGGACTTGGCGTGAACAAACTTGAATCTCCCCCTCCCCCCCCCCCCCCCCCCCCCCCAAGCATGGTGCATACCAAATATCAAAACATCTGCCCGCTGATCTCGAGAAGAAGATTTTTTAAGAAATTTGCCTGAAATGCACTAAGTTCGAATTCGGGCTTCAATAAGGAGCCCAAATATGAATCCAGGGGGCCGATTTGAACAAACTTGAATCAGATCCACCCCTCAATGTTGCATACCAAATATCAAAAGATTCTGCCTGCTGGATCTGGAGAAGAGGATTTTTTAAGAAATTTGCCTGAAATGCACTAAGTTCAAATTCGAGCTTCTATACTGAGCCCAAATATAAACCCAGGGGGCCGATTTGAACAAACTTGAATCAGATCCACGGTCCACCCCACAATGTTGCATACCAAATATCAGAAGATTCTGCCTGCTGGATCTGGAGAAGAAGATTTTTTAAGAAATTTGCCTGAAACGCACTAAGTTTAAATTCGGGCTTCTATAGTGAGCCCAAATATGAATCCAGGGGGCCGATTTCAACAAACTTAAATCAGATCCACCCCACAATGTTGCATACCAAATATCAAAAGATTCTGCCTGCTGGATCTGGAGAAGAAGATTTTTTAAGAAATTTGCCTGAAATGCACTAAGTTCGAATTCGGGCTTCTGTAGTGAGCCCAAATATGAATGCAGGGGGCCAATTTGAACAAACTTGAATTTGATCCACCCCACAATGTTGCATACCAAATATCAAAAGATCCTGCCTGCTGGATCTGGAGAAGAAGATTTTTGAAGAAATTTGCCTGAAATGCACCAAGTTCGAATTCGAGCTTTTATACTGAGCCCAAATATAAACCCAGGGGGCCGATTTGAACAAACTTGAATCAGATTCACCCCACAATGTTGCATGCCAAATATCAAAAGATTCTGCCTGCTCGATCTGGAGAAGAAGATTTTGTAAGAAATTTGCCTGAAATGCACTAAGTTCGAATTCGGGCTTCTATAGTGAGCCCAAATATGAATCCAGGGAGCCGATTTGAACAAACTTGAATCAGATCCACCCCACAATGTTCCATACCAAATATCAAAAGATTCTGCCTGCTGGATCTGGAGAAGAAGATTTTTTAAGAAATTTGCCTGAAATGCACTAAGTTCAAAATCGGACTCCTATACTGAGCCCAAATATGAACCCAGGGGCCGATTTGAACAAACTTGAATCAGATCCACCCTACAATGTTGCATACCAAATATCAAAAGATTCTGCCCGCTGGATCTGGAGAAGAAGATTTTTTAATCTTTTTCCCATTGCCTACAGTGTTAAAAAGTGCTGACTCAGCACTTTTTCAAAGTCCTGAAAAAAGTACCTTGTGATCAAACCGATAGGGATTTTTTTAACCATTCTATTCTACTGGATAAAAGTAAGCTTTATACAAAATAAGAATTCTCTGTGCCATGTAGTTTTGGAGATGTGGCAGTTTTAAGGTTTTTCCTATTTTTAGCTCCCGAGGTTCCCACGGGGCAATGAGAAATTTTTTTGTTGCATCAATCAACTACTTATGACCCATTATCATCTCATATCAAATTTAGTTCAAATCGACCTCACGGTTCTGAAAATAGAAATTTTAGGCGTGGCCAAAATTTTTGCCCCTCCCATAACGAATGCAAATAATGCCCAACAAACTTCTCTTGAACAAACTTGATTCTAAACCTTAAAAGGACTCTGTATACCACATATCAAGTCTCTGCTACTGGTGGTTCATTAGAAGAAGATTTTCAAAAAATTTGGCCGTTTTTCCTCCACACCTCTGCTCAATATGAGCCGAAAGCTATTTTGGATAAAAATCAAAATGCCCCTATATAAACACTACTTACATGAAATTTAATTAAAATGTGGCCAGTGGTTTAGGAGAAAGAGGCTCAACCACCATTTTCACGCAGGACGACGGACGATAGACGACGGACGACAGACGACGGACGACGGACGAAGAGTGATAAGAAAATCTCACCCTGACTTTCAGTCAGGTGAGCTAAAAAATGTTGGGTGGAAAATTCCACCAAGTGATGCGTGTTTAAATTATTTCAGCAGTGTGATATGTGTTAAACATTTAATAAAGTCGGGAGGGGCGGTGTGGAGTGGAGGGGGCACTTCGGATTATATTTTTTAGAAAGCGCCTTGTGTAGAAGTGGTGGGGGAGATTTTACTTCGGATTATATTTTTTAGAAAGCGCCTTGTGTAGAAGTGGTGGGGGAGATTTTTGGGGAGGTGCCCTAGTTGATGCTTAACAAAGAAAAACACCACAGTTGTCTGTTCAACCCCCAACGTCTGGTTAGTGGTTACAATTTCTGAGGAAAGCATAGATACCGCCAGCAAACTTTCAGTCCATGGCTGGTCAACGGCTCTGAATCCGCAACAGATCATGGAGTGAAAGTTTTTAGTGCCTTCTGTATATGCTCTCTGAAATTGTAAAAAAAAACGTTGGGTGGAAAATTCCACCAAGTGATGCGTGTTTAAATTATTTCAGCAGTGTGGGAATATCGATTAAGACGATCTTGTCAACTGACAGGGTGGTTGTGTATTTATAAATTATAAACGAATAGCGTTGCAAGGGAGAGAACTGTTTATTGTGTCATTGGTTTTATTCTGCACATTTTTTGTTTGTTGTGCTTTGTTACTTCGATACAATAAAAAGAAGGCATATTGAAAATGAAATGAGTTGTTAATTATTTGCATTCCGCCCCTTTTTACCCTGCCAATCCATGAAAAAAAAAATTCGAACAAATTATGGAAACATCTTTTATTCACCAACACTGACTTCTTATTTACGTGCTTATTCCATTTGAATAAACAGCCAGCATGGTTATGAACATGGGTTTTTCCAAATGATTTCGTACATTGTGGCACAAATAAAGTTTTAGTTTGGAACTTTTGGATTACATTCTCTAGATTCCGAAATGTAGAAGAATTTAGATACGTACAATTGTTTCTTTTTCAATGCTAATCAAAGACTGTCAATGCAATTCCCATGCCTTAAAGTTCAATTATTCATGTAACAGACGTTCATCGACCGTATATGACGGTATTTGGCCCCATCCCCACACAAAATTGCCCAATTCCAACCCCCAGTTCGAGACAAATGTGTTTGGGTTTCTGAAATAATAAGCCACACAGCTAAATAAACAATTAAAATTCCTTTAATTTTTATTATACACAAAAACCATATAAAGCAAAGAATAACAAATGTTAACCCTTTACCTAACATGAAAAGCAGACGACACTTGCAAAAAAAATTCTTGAATAACTAATTTTTTTCATTTTTTGTCTCAAAAACATAGGTTATGACCCCTCGTTGGAACGAGCTCGACGAGCTCGTTCCAACGAGGGGTCATAACCTATGTTTTTGAGACAAAAAATGAAAATATTTTAAAAATTAATTGGCGATTTTTGAGAATAGCGCTGGCCGGTTTTGGCCGTTACGTTGGGTAAAGGGTTAAATAATACACAACAATCGAACATTTGTAGTAGGCCTACGTGTGCAATGTGTACTGCCTACTGCCCTACTACTGGTTGTGAATGTGACGACTGCACTTCAAAATGCGAGACCTCCTGGATCAAGCCTCCCGGTTAACTGAATACTTCGCTTAATTGTATATTTTCGACCGACAAAAGGGTTATTCAATTGTGCGGGTTTGACTGTAACAGCAGAGGGCAGAAATTTGTTTGAACCATAATATATATATATATATATATAGCATAAAATGGCCCATCTTTATTGGAATATTTGGGAGGAACTGTAGTTGGGTATGTTAGAAGCATTGTCAGTAATACTCAGTATTAATACTTTTAATGCAATGGTTAACCAATAGGTTTATGAAAAAAATTTAGGTAACCGATCAACAGGTTAACCATTGTCAAATGAGGCAACCTGCCGAAAGGTTTATCAAAATCTTGTTATTTCGACGCCTGTTAAGATTGAAGTTTGTTTGAATTGGGTCTCTGGGTTAATATTTGGTCTATCTATTGAAGCCCAAAGTTTAACTTAGTGCAGTATGAGGACATTTCTTTAAAACTCTATTTTTTCAGATCCACCAGTCAGAATCCTTTCATATTTGGCTTACAGCATCTCTAAGGGGGGTCAGATTCATGTTTGTTCAAGCCAAATCTATGGGTTAATATTTGGGCTCATTATGGGAGTGCAAATTAACTCAAAGCAACATGAGAAAATTTCTTTAAAAATCTTTTTCTTCAGACCCACTAGTTAGAATGCTTTAATATTTGGTGTACAACATCTCTGGGGAGGTCAGATGTAAATTTGTTCCAGTTTGGTTCCTGCCAGTCAGAACCCTTTCATATTTGGTATCGCAGGAGGGGGGGGGGGGGGCAGATTTGAGTTTGTTCATTTCGGGTCCGTGGCTTAATGTTTGGGCAGGGGTGGGTTAGGTTCGAGGTTGTTCATAAATGTTCAAATCCATTCCTTTGAGCTTTTCCATAAAATTTGCCTTTCAAGCTGCAGTGACACAACAACACCTTGGAAGTTTGGCAGTACTTGTCAACAGCTGTTAGAATTGGAAGCAATCAGGAAGACCTATGCTAATAATCATCTGACATGGACACTAGCATTTCATAACATTATTCCTATGTAGTGTACATGAACCTTGGCTAACTGAATCTGACCCAAAATACTTCTCCTCGTCAGGTGAGCGATTAAGGCCTCTGGGGGGGGGAGGCGGGGGGGGTAAAAATCAGTAGTTTGTGTTGTAAAAATTAAAAAGCTGTATTAGGTAAAGGGTTAACTTGTATTATCAGTATGCAACAGGGGTTCAATCATACTGACCTAATGGGATCCTGGCCCATAGCAGGTCTGAATTCTCGGAACGATTTCTGC
This sequence comes from Pictodentalium vernedei, assembly GCA_031216915.1. Classification (NCBI taxonomy): domain Eukaryota; kingdom Metazoa; phylum Mollusca; class Scaphopoda; order Dentaliida; family Dentaliidae; genus Pictodentalium; species Pictodentalium vernedei. The sequence continues at coordinate 89,062,178 of CM062297.1, read as the reverse complement.
AAGAAGCCAAATGGATTCTCCCAAATTTAGAGGAACTATAAGCCCTGCACAACCCCAATTTTGAAACAAAATTGACATATTGTTTCATGGTGGTGGGGCACTATTTATCTTGCTGTTTGATAAATTAAAACAGATTTTGTGAAAAGGTTTTGTGTGCTGATGCAGATTTTAGTTTTATTTTGGGATTTGGGTAGTTTCAAAGAAAGCTGTGAATTCTTATTCTTCCCAACTTATTAGGTAACAGAGTAGAAATTCTGTCGGAGGCAATACCAGTTTTTAAGCCCATTTGACACAGAATGGACAGGTCTCTTCAAAAGAACAAATTTCCCATGCTTTGGACTAGACAGAAGCCAAAAGTTGAATTCTATTTCAGAAATGACTCTTTCATCACATGAAAGATGTACATGCATCTTTGGTAGGGTTGGGTTTGCTCATAGGTATAACCGTTGTAAATATTTTAATTAGATTTACCTGCCTCGAAAAGTAGCGCTCGGAAATTATGTAATTCCCAAAACTAAGCAGTCTTGGGAAAATATATTGTTTCAATAAACATTTGAAGAAGTCTACTGACATTTTGCATTACTGTTGAATGTTCCAGATGAATAAAGAGGACAATTTGAGGACATTTAGAACCTAAAAATTTGTTTGACTATTGGCGTGTTTTGTTTGGGAATTCCCTGAGAAATAAGTACATGTGACCAGCACTTCCCTTTCTGTTAAGTTTTTCTGTTATTTGTTGCATGACCCCTGTTTAAAAATCAGAAAAAAGGTTGTCTGAAGGGCTATACTTGACAAAACATATTTAAATGCTAAATTTAAAATGATGCGACCATATTTTTTTTCGCCTGAACGTTATAATGGTCGCCTATGGGAAAATATTTAGTACTGTGAAACGTATTCATGTTTGGCTGAAATTAAACAATTGCAGGAATTTGATTGAATAAACCAAAATGTTTTTGGAGTAATGGTTGCGGAATGAAATATTTCAATATGTTGGATACTTTGGGGTTTCTTCTTACGCCTTGCGTATTGTCATATTAAAAAGATGCACTTTATCGCAAATGGACAAGTACAACCAACCTGTTATTCTAAATAAGAGCGAGTGTTATTATTTATGACTTATCCCTTTACCCAACGCAGACGATATCAAAATTTATTATTTTAAATATCATTTTTTTTTAATTTTTCAAAAAATTTCAACAAAACCATATCATATGACCCCTCGTTGGAACGAGCTCAACGAGCTCGTTCCAACGAGGGGTCACATGATATGGTTTTGTTGAAATTGTTTGAAAAATAATATTTTTTCAACTGCTGAATTTTCATATTACGCGGGCGGATGCGGCCGATTCATTGGGTAAAGGGTTAATGGTACTGATTTCGAATTTTTTTAACAGAGCAATGAGTGTTTAGCCACCGCCAATTCTATTAGGAGTTCAATTTATGACTCTGTTTTTTATGGATCTGTTGCACTGGTGCGTAAATACTTGAAAATTAAATATTTTGATCAGTACTTAGTGAACCTGGCCTTTGGTTCCTCTTACTGTAAAAGTTTGATTAGAACTGCACTCGGATCACCCCTAAGAAATTTATTATGCAAAACGTTCGAATTGTGAGAAAGCCTCGCCAATCCAACCAACCAATGAACGCAACACGATAAGACTCTACTTTTGTAGAATATCTTTTCTTCATGTGAAGATAAATTACTGAAATTAATCAGTAGCATTTCAAAAGACGTGGCAATTTACCTCTCGGTAAATCGCCACGTCTTTTGAAACGCCGGTGATTCGTTAGAAGTGGAGTGCCGTGGCTTAGTGGTCTTCAAACCGAAAGATTCATGGTTCGATAATTTATTTATTTAGAGGGTCACCTCGTGTCGGAAAGTTTTACGGGTGAAGGAAGCCGAAGTACCCGGAGAGAACCAGCAAGCAACGGCGAGCAACTGCCGGACTTCCTAACGTAATAACTCCATACAATCAGGCTCAGCATTGGTTGAAGACAAGTGCACCCTCGACGTGCAGTACGCCTTAGTACACAGCGTCAGCATGCCCCCCCCCCCCTCCCCACGTGGGTAATCGGGATGAAGTGTTTCGCCCAAAAGACACAACGCAGTTACCGATGATCAGTATCGACCCGTTGACCTTTCTGTTTAAAGTCCAGTGCTCTAACCACGGACTGACCGCGATCCTAATACGTTTGTAAAGGTTTTAAAATGCTGTCCGCTTCTGTCGCTCTTATACTCTCTTGATCTGTCCGCGTGATAAAGATGGCTATGATATCTCGATCAATTTGGGTGGACAGCATAGACAAGTTGGAGTGGTGTAAAAGCTAATAAAGTGAAGTTTGAGAAACCCAAACGTGATGACTTCTACATGTATTTATTTAAATTTATCTCACAATCGGGGCGTTTTTGCACTGTTACTCAACTAAAGTTTAATGTATCTGGGCCCTTGTTCCGAATCCGTATCAAGGGCCCCTGATACAAGCGCGAGATTCTGCTGTTGCCAACACAACGAGGAAGCTCATTTCGGTTTTTCAATGTTCTATTAGTGTTTGGAGACTCACATTCGCAAGCAGAGTTGCAGCTGTATTCGCTGTAAATTGTGCAAAACTCCTTCCATAACCGATTAACGGGATCCTTTTAAATATAATAAACTTTACATCAATAGAAATATTTAATTCATCAGTTATTACTGCAATTAACAATTAAATTCACAGTGACAAAATACACGTTAGATCAATTTCGCAAAAGCACAGTGAATCCCAGCGACAGGGAAATTCTCAGGAGCGTGACGTCAATCTATTTTTAAATTAGCGTTCTTTCACCCACTGCGAAAAAGAAATAGTTCCTATTAAAATATTCTTTTAAGACAGTTTGTGGTCAAGTACTGTGAGATAAATTTATCATCGACACAGTGTGTGTGTCCAGAAATTCGGATCAAGCTTCGTTGAAGGAACGGAATCGCATTTCGACTCGCCCTTACGGGCTCGTCGAAATACTGTTCCGTTCCTTCAACTCGTCTTGATCCGAATTCCTGGACACACACTGTGGTGATAATATATATGTATATTTCTGGTGTTTGGATTATAATACCGGTTTACCAGTATTCCTTCAGCATGAAGGCATGCCTTCGACGAAGGCATGCTTTCATGGTGTAGCTGGAATATTGTATCAGTCGATACTTGAGCCATCACAGTTGGAACATATCAGCACCCCCCCCCCCCCCCCAATCGGTCATATCCGTAGCGCACTTGTTTATGTGGTTGAGGGAGACCAATGTGTCTGGTCAAGGGGATACAACGGTCTCCGTTGAATGATCCCGGACCAAAAGCAAGTGCACAAGCCATGCAACACATGATGCGATCCGAGTCCCTATGCTTCCCTGCTAACTTCCTCTCTGTATTTTGACTGCGGGTATGTTGTGCCTCTTGTGAAATGGATGCTAATTAACAGGTGGGCTGGTGCTGGGAAGAGAGTGTGCAACACACTTGAATGATGTCCCTGCGTAAAACCCCAAACGATGCGTTACGGGTCCATATGCTCCGTGATTGACATCTATTCTTGTTTACTTGGGTGTTAGCAGCGTTTGGTGGATATAAATTTTAAGATGAGTCTATGTCGTGGCTGGTAGGTGGTATTTGATGTTTGGTTGCGTTTTAGGGCCAGACCGTAGTGGTGTTTATTTCGCTTTTCCATTTGCACATATTATGTTCTTTCCTTTCCTTGAATAAATGGCTCTCATGGAGTCTGCATTAGGTTTTTTCAGCTGTGATTATATGTTTTCTTTTTCAGAGAGTTTAGGTTTGGAGGTTATGAAGGTTGCGCAACTGCTAACACGGACCTCATGGTTCGAATATGTTCACGATTTTTTAATGATGGTGCTTCAGCGTTTGCTGATGATGATTGGCTATTAATCACAAGGTTTGTTCTTTTATTTTACCAGGAGATTTGTATTCGTCTGCATCCCAGCTTTTGATCCAACCATTTCAGAAGGTGTATTTGTTTAGTGGCTTTTGTGGCTGTTTGTGCTATGAGGTTATTGCGGTTTATCGAGGACGAACCTGGGGAATTTTGATTTCGAAATATAGCAGACTTTATGACTTCTCCCCAAAGGTTGAGTAAAATCTCGAGTTCTGCTTTTATTGGTTAATGTCCGTCACCGTTACGTTATATTCATGTTAAGTTTAATGTAAACATTGCGCTCCACCACTAAATATCTTTCAGTCCATTCTGGACACGTTTTTTAACAACATCGTCGCAAAGGTTTGAGGCTCGGGGCTTATGGTCAAACGAGACGCGAAGCGTCGAGGATGAACATATGCTCCGAGCCGCAAACCCCAGACAATGTTCACAATAACGTATATATTCCAATACTACCCTCCCCACCCCCAAAACCTACATCGTGAAACACGAAAGGCTTATTTACTGAACTTGTGATCGTTAAAAGTTGCTTTGTTCAAGGCAACTTTTTACGATCACAAGTTTAGTAAATAAACCACTCGAGCACACCACGACAACAGTGAATAAATGATCAATAAACCAAATGATCACATTTGCTACTGGAGTCGTCAAAATAAAAGAAACTACGCCAGAGGGCGAGGATGTTACTCTTTTTGGAACACACAATACGTGGAGAGTGGATTGTAACTAAATCACCCACGAAGTGGAGTCATCACCCAAACTATTACTTTCAAAATAAAATATAGGTATTTAATTTTTTCGTCTTTTGCTCTTAGGGTTCCCACGGGTGAGGAGGTTTTATTTTTCTCATTAAAGGTAGAAAATCGGGTTGTGCTAATAATGTTTACCCTCCCCAAACACCAAATATTAACACGGAATTTGGCTTCAACACATTTGAATATACACATCCTAGGGATGCTGAATTCAAGAAACATTATTTTGTCTCGTATTTTTGGAAAATATTTTTAATTATCTCCCTTTTTGAACCCCTGCGTGGGTCTGACTGAACCCAAAAATATTTGTTCCCATACCAGTGATAACAAAGGCACCCAATACACTTATAGCGAACATTACTGACATGAAAAATCTTCTTTACAGGTTCTGTACAAAAAATGTAATACACACAATTTCCGTAAATATGACTGCCGACAAGCATTTTGAATTTTGGACCGAACCCCTAAAACACTTGTTCTTGTCCCACGGTGACAACAAAGGTACCCAATAAGTTTTGTGAGGATCAGTTCATAAATACGACCTCTAGCCAGTACCGTATTGAAATGTGCATTTACTGTGTATAAGTAGCACTAAATAAATCAAAGTTTGTCTAATTGGTCGCCGACGGCCATCTTGAAATTTCGGACCGCACCCCAAAACACTCGTTCTCATCCCAAGGGGATAGCAAAGGTACCCAAGAAGTTTCGTGAAGATCGGTTCATAAATACAGCCTCTACACACTAAAAACTAAAATGTTAAAACTGACACTTTCAAGGTGTTAAACCCATTCTAACTCTTAGGGTTTGATTTTAACACTCAAAGTGCAATGCTTTAAGCACTTAGACATTACAATCGTCAGACATCTGAAACTTGAATGGATGGCACTTCCCATGTGTCTAGCATTGGTGATTCTCCCTGAATCGTCCATAATTTGATTTGCGCTTGGTGGGTACATAATAAAAAGGACACAACGCAGATGACGCGGATCAGGCTCGAGAGTTCGAGCCTGATCCGCGTCATCTGCGTTGTTTCCTTTTAAGTATCGCGACATTACACTTGTTAAGTGGTATTATTGTCAACACCTGCCAAGTTCTGGGATATCTATACTTGAACAAAGTGCTAGTTCAGCACTTAGTAAGTGTTAAATACAGCACTTCAAGTGCAGTTTTTAACACTTTAGTTTTTAGCGTGTAGCCCGATTTATATTGACATGAGTACTAACTGTGTATAAGTAGCACTGAATAAATGAAAATTCATATAATTTGCATAATTTATGCACGCGAACAAAACACGTATTATATGTGATGTATTCAATGCTACTAAACATTCACACAAAAATTTATTCAAATCAGAACCTTCATATAGAAGTTCTGCACAAAAAAATAATTGCACCTGATTTCGGTATAAAATGGCCGTCGGCAGCCATCTTTAATTTCGAACCGCACCCAAAAACACTCGTTCCCGTCCCAAGGTGATAACAACGGTACCCAAGAAGTTTCGTGAAGATCGGTTCATAAAACAGCCCCTAGCCCAAGCCGTATTGATATGTGTACTTACTGTAGCACTGAATAAATGGTAATTCATATAATTTGCATAATTTATGCACGAGAAAAAAACCCGTATTGTATGTTATGTATTCCATGTTATTAAACATTCATACAAAAATTTATTCAAATCAGAACTTTCATACAGAAGTTCTGTACAAAAAACTGATTGCACTAATTTCGGTACAAAATGGCTGCCGGTGGCCATCTTGAATTTCGGACCGCACCCAAAAACACTTCTCGTTGCACGGCGATAACAAAGGTACCCAAGAAGTTTCGTAAAGATCGGTTCATAAATACGGCTTCTAGTCCGAGCCGTATTGAATTGTTGACGGATGGACAGACGTCCAGACAGACGGACGACGGGCCATGACAAAAGTACGTCAAAGTTGAGCTAAAAACCACTGGCCAAATGCAAGTTTCACACAACACAGACCCCCAATGGCCGTCAATATAGAGGCTACACATGCTACAGATTCGCTCTTAGAGCGCTAAATTTTTTAAACTTTTCTCAGGGGTGTAGGAGAGGGACTTTCCTAACTGCAAACCTCCGGTCGTTGCCGCCTTCGGTTGTTGCCCACTTCGATCGTTGCTCCTTCGATCGTTTCCCCCGTTGGTCATTTCCCTATCGGTCCTTGCCTTAGAGGGGCAGCGACCGGAGGACCGTAGTTAGGACTAGGGGAGGTACCGAACCCCCACGCAACGGTCTTTCAAATATCTCTGCCACACTCACCGAAAAAATGGATAAGGCATCTGGAATTCTGGCTATGCACCTGGACGAAAATTTCCCGAATGGAATAAATTATTGAGAGATTGCCCTACTCTCCCTACCCCTACCGCCACCAGTTACGTCCCTGATCACATACTATCAGGATCCAACACCTAGCATGTATTTCTTGTCGGTTGTTGTGTGGCTGGAAACTTAACAGAAAAACACTAGCAACAAATTTCACGACACTTCCTGCTCACTATTATCGGAGGCGTAGTTAGGATTTCCTATCGACGGGAACCATTTTTTTGTGGTGGGGATTGTCAGGTCGATATGTGCCACAGGTATATCTGAAGGTCGTAGGCCTGTTGTGCGAGTGGGTATGACCCTCCCATTGGTGGAGGTTCGGGAGATCCACCGAACCCCCACTAGTGGTAGGGCCATACCCCCACCCCAGGCTACTGTATCCCCCTCAAATTGGTTGGGGTTCGGGCTCCCCCGAGAAAATTTTGAAAATTCAACGCCCTGAGAGTGAATCTGGAACCCACTGGTGTTTACATTTTTTCACTTTGAGGGGGAGCACTGTCATTTTAGGGGACCACGCCACCGCTAGGTCATCCACCCGACACCTGACTACGCCTCTGCTATTATTCGGACCGTCAGTATGCCAAAGCAGGGGAGAAGACTACTTCCGGATTTTACGTGTTAATGGGGCAAAGTGCATTCAAACCAGTGTTTTTCTATTTTGCGCGGTTTAATTTTCTACCCGAGTGACCTGTTTCGTTCTCTGACGGGTAGAGACCACTGACGTGCGAGAAAAATGGCAAATTTAGACACAGCTTCATAACAGAAACTGAAGCTCATAACGCGCAAAATACCCGGTTTTGTGATTGCAGCAGTTCAACTCAATGAACTTTTTGTTCTAATGAAACCAAGATAAACATTCGTGCGATGGGTGACACTCCTATCGCAACCTATTTCAAAGACAAAATTCCTACCGGTATCGACAAAGGTCACATAGGGGCAGCCATCCACAATGTATGATAGATGTAGTCGCCATGTAGACTACTTCCATAGAGCCACTCAGCAAATTTCTTATATATGCGAACTTTCCCACACACCGTAAATTTACATGACTTTTTAACCCTTTACCCAACGTAACGGCCAAAACCGGCCAGCGATTTTCACAAAAATCGCCAATTAATTTTCAAAATATTTTCATTTTTTGTCTCAAAAACATAGGTTATGACCCCTCGTTGGAACGAGCTCGTCGAGCTCGTTCCAACGAGGGGTCATAACCTATGTTTTTGAGACAAAAAATAAAAAAAATTAGTTATTCAAGAATTTTTTTTGGAAGTGTCGTCTGCTTTTCGTGTTAGGTAAAGGGTTAAAAAGTTCATACTTCCCTGATTTTTATCGTCATGAAAACCGACTTTTAATCAAGTATCTCCCTTGAAATTATAAAGCGAGCGAGGAGGGTCCAATTAAGTTATTTATTTATTTACTTATTTGGGTATAACGACATTTTCGACAGACAGGGTCACCTCGTATCGGGGAGTTTTATGGGTGGACGAAGCCGGATAGAACCACCGAGAAGCGGCGAGCAACTATCGCCATCCTCAACGTACTAACTCCACACAGGGCGGGTAAGCATTGGTTGAAGATAAGTGTACCATCGACGTGCATCACGCCTCAGTACACAGCGACTCAGTGTCCCTACGTGGGCAGTAGGAATTAAGTGTCTTGCCCAATGACACAACGCAGTAGAGTCCAATTAAGAAGCAAGTAATTGTTGAAAAAACAGCTATGACATCAATACAAAATATAGCCAAGTTTTCTGATTTTGTTGCCTTTTGACACTTTACCCAACGTAACGGCCAAAACTGGCCAGCGCTATTCTCAAAAATCGCCAATTAATTTTCATTATTTTTTTCAGTTTTTGTCTCAAAAACATAGGTTATGACCCCTCTTTGGAACGAGCTCGTTCCAATGAGGGTTCATAACCTATGTTTTTGAGACAAAAAATGAAAAAAATTACTTATTCAAGAATTGTTTTGAAAAGTGTCGTCTGCGTTTCATGTTAGGTAAAGGGTTAAGTGTAACAAGGACGGAATCTAGGATCTCAAACTTTATCGACATGGTGAGCCGAGAGTTAACATTTTCTGACGAAGTCCCCGGGTCCTCGAGACCGTCGGTACGAATCTGAACAATAACTCAATATACCCTTTTAACCCTTTACCTCACAAATCTGAGGCATCCTTCCACGTAATTTGCAAATTAGGTAGTAAACAAAAAAATTTTTTTTTCAAATTCAACAAAACCATACCTGTGACAGCTCATTGGAACGAGATTGTCGAGCTCGTTCAAATGCGGATTCGCGCTTTTTCAAATTTACAATAGTTGGAAATTCGAAGCCCTAAGTTTGAAAAAGTTGGAAATTTCAGACAAGGCGCAAATGGAATTGTTTCCAAACATGTCCAGACTTTGGCACGAATATCTTCCAAATATTCGTTGAACATTTCAAGAGCTTTTTCGACTCATTATATCAAACTAGCTGACACTTGCGACAGTTTATGTCTTTGCGGAGATTTTTGAACAGGCCAGTTATCGAACTATGGTACTCGGCTCATCTACGCCCTAACAATACTAAGAATTTTTATGTCCCGTGGGAGTGGGGGTGGGGGCACCCTCCCTTGTCCCACGATTGGAGACCCTGCTGTTAGTATCAGTACAGTCTTAAAAATGCTAAGAGGAAAGATTTGTTTCAGTTTTGTCGTCTTACGGTTGCGCTGAATATCAGCAAAAATTCGTCCCATGAGTTCCAATGTGTTCTATGTGTCAAATGGCACATAGGACACATTGGAACTCATGGGACGAAGTGAGGGCAGAATTTCGCTGAATGTTATCATGCAGAGAAGGACTGTTGAACGTAAGGGACTTTTCCTGTTCTCGTCTTTGAAAGTCAGTCACGATACCGGAAATTTTCCGCTTCTCGTTTCTGAATATCAGTCCTGATTATCTGGAAATCCATACACTCTAAAAAGAACAATACAATTTGGTATTATGGGATACCTAAAATACCGGATATGGATGGCTTTCCAACATATTGCGCGTGTAATACCAAATGGGTGGTTGTGGAATACCAAACTATCGATAAACAGGAGTTACATCCCCTGCATATCCACCACGTGAGCAATTTGGCCTACAAGCGCATGCGTCGTCTGCATCAACAAGAGCGGTTTCGGTCGAAGTCTGGGATCTTGAAAACGTGACTGAATGGCTCATATATAGGGAACGGGTTGGATGACTTGGTGCAAACTGTATCTGATTATGCGAGTTACAGGGTATGTCTTTAATATATGTTGAATGTTATTAAAGGAACTGCATAACTCAATTTGACTTCTTTAATTTTTTTTCATTGCGACATGATTCGTGGTGTTATCTACACAATACATTATCTTGGCTCGTGAGGGAGGCAAGTACTTACGCAAATTTTCATACTTCAGTCCGGTTCTTTGGTTCCCCCACTAGGGAAATACTTCAGCCTACCCCCCCCCCCACCCACCCCTGTATATGCTGTGTACATGAACGGGAAGGGGGGGGGGGGGTAAATAAGCACCGCGCTTTTGGTTTCTTGGAACACCATAGTATAGTTACTTGAGTTGAGTTCTCTGGAGAATCACGATAAAGTACCAAATTTTGGTTTTCTAGAGGACCAAAACGAAGTACCAGACAGTTTTGGTTTCTCAAAGTACCATTACCGTTTGGTTTCCTAGAGTACCAACAGTGTTTTGGTTTCCTGAATTACCGTAATTTTGGTTCCTCACCCGAGACAAGTTGAGTACCACATTTAGTATCACGGAGTATCAAGAGTTTTTAGAGTGTAGGACAGAACCGGGAATCAAAGGTTGCGCATGCAGCCTTTGATTCCCGATTCTAGTCTATGAATTTCTCGGGCATTAGCACTGATTTTCATAACCGGTACCCGGAAAATTCCCGTTTACGAGATTACACCATACGCGTAGCTCCAACGTCGATGCCGGTCTCGGAAGAAATTGATATTCGCTGTAATCTCATAAAATATAGAACGCTACCATTGATGCCCCCGGGCCTTTGAATTTCCCAGGTATCAGGATTGTTGATACCAGGGTCTATGAATTTCCAGGGTGTCGTGGTTGTTGATACGAGGGTCTATGAGTTTCCCGGGTATCGTGGTTGTTGATACCAGGGTCTGTGAATTCCCCGGGTATCAGGGTTGTTGATACCAGGGTCTATGAATTTCCAGGGTATCGTGATTGTTGATACCAGGGTCTATGGGTTTCCCGGATATCGTGATTGTTGATACCAGGGTCTATGAATTTCCCGGGTATCGTGATTGGATTTTAGAACCAGCAGCCGCAGAGCCGTAACATTTCCGTTCCCGGAATAACACCTTTGTTGAATAGTACTTCTCGTCTGAATGTTGATGGGTTTAATTTCAATCTGTAAACCTACCCGTAAGATCAACACTTGACAAGGTGGGATATCGTCAGAATATAAAGCCAAACATGTACATTTTATGGAGCAACTGTTAAGGATCGTTTAGTGATGCATGTGACGAGTTAAGTAAATATTGTGGAAACACTATTAACAAGTACTGCGACAATGTGAGATTGTAATAAATGTAACCAAATTGTGTTTACTTTCTCTCAGTTTACACCAGTTTGAAGATTGACGTATGTTTGACTCTAACAGGATCTCACATGTCGCAGATGCAGATCCCCTTTTTATCAACGCTGGTGATTAACCGATGTTTGGCAATCGCATCTGACACTGGCCGATTTTGAGCCATCGATTGACCATCGGTAGACGTGTTTGAGCATCGGTTCGTGGTAGGGTCCTGCGAATATTCGAGATTCGATTCGATATCGATACCATACGTATGCTTCGAGATCGATCCCGAATCAGTCTCAGGATTCGATTTTTTCGAATCTCTCGTACTAACTTCAATTTGTTACATTTCCAACAAAAATAGGATAAAACTGTCATTAGAGAATTCATTCATGTAGGCTCAATTCCTATTTATTTGAGTAATTGACAATGTTTAATTGTAAGGTAAGGTGTGAATTTGGCCCAGAACATTATCCATAGTTTTGGTTTTTGAAGGCTTAACTTGTTACTATTCACGTTCTTAAGAACGTGAATAGTAACAAGTTAGGCCTTCAAAAACTAAAACTATGGACAGTAGGCCTAGCTGTTTCAGCGACGGTGCTACAGAGAATATTTAGTTATTGGTGTTTAAGGTGTTCACTCCGTAGCGTAAGGGTCAACACAGTGTTCCGTAACTTCCATTTGATGCAATATGAAATAACTTGTCTTTTAAGATTCGATTCGGGATTCGATTCGATGTCGATATCAGAGACACGATTCGATTCGAGATTCGATTCGAAAAGAAATTTGTGATTCGCAGATCCCTACTGTCGAAGTGTCGTTAAACCCCAATAATATATGACACGATACAGATTATATTTTTTAACCCTGTAACGGTCATAGTAAAAAGGTAATTTACCAACCAGCTAGGATTGTTCATTAGCACCTTGGACTCTGAGGTGTGAACATCGTGATTGATTCAGACGGAACTTCCAACTGAAGTACAAAAAACACTGTTAGGTTTGGAGGCTGCTTTTGCCACCAACCGTCCCGGAGTATCCGGGTAACAGTTGATTTTTGAGAAAAAAACACCTGACAATTTTCGGAGAGTCGTAGTATCTTTTTGCGGGAGGAGGCCACCACCCGAAAGCCACTGTTTTGCTGGATGGTGATTCAATCAAGAAGAGTAGGAGAAAGAAGTCTCTCTTCGCCAGACGACGAGGTGTCCGTCGATTAACGGAGTTCTCGAGGAAGGAAAATAAGGAAATGGAGGATAGGATCAAGTGCAGTGGCTTAGGAACGGGGGGGGGGGGGTAAGGGTGGTATTTACCCCCCCCCCCCCCCCCCAAAAAAAAAAAGAATTTCCAAAACTTTGAATATCATATCTAGTATCTACACAAAAATAACCACATACAGTACGTGGAGAGTGTATTATCACTAAATCACCCGCAGAGTGGAGATTCCACCCGAGCAATAATTGCAGATTTGTTGCAAAGCATAACCATCACCAGCAAAGTTTCAGTCAATGGACCTCCGGGTTAAACCCGGAGGTCCATTGGCTGAAACATTGCTTGTATTTTTTGCCGATATGTAAAAAAATTGAAAGTTATAGCTTGGGTGATATCTCCACTCCGCGGGTGATTTAGTCACAATCCACTCTCCACGTACTGTACATCTGCATATTCTACATCAATCAAGAGCACATAAACACTGTATGATCTACACCATTTGCAGTGCATAGAAAAGTTGGTAGCCGATGTCACTAACTGATTTGACAGGTTAACATCTTCCTCTCTGACATACATCCTCCTTTAACCCTTTACCCAACGTAACGGTCAAAACCGGCCAGCGCTCTTCTCAAAAATTGCCAATTAATTTTTATGATTTTTTTCAGTTTTTGTCTCAAAAATCATAGGTTATGACCCCTCATTGGAACGAGCTTGTCGTTAGTTATTCAAGAATTATTTTTGCAAGTGTCGTCTGCTTCCCACGAATGTCACAAAACACTTTCATCTACATGCAATATCTGTGTATAAAACAAGAAAATTTGTCACTTCTTTTATCAATAAATGTTGACATGTCAAGGAGGAGACTGTCCGAGGCACAAAGCTGGAAACTCGTTGGCATGCATGCAACAGGCATGTCATTCAAAGCCATTGGAAGGCAACTTGCCTATAGTCATTCTTTCATTATAAGACTTGTCCGAAAACATCAACAAACCAACGATGTTAAGGACCGCCCAAGGCCTGGACAACCTCGAAAGACTTTTCATTGAGACGATCGGATTCTAGCACGCTTCTTTAGGAGTGAACCCTTTGCATCAAGTGGGGTTTTGAAACGCCTTTGCCCCCCCCCCCCCCAACAGGCGTTTGTTTAACAGAACTGTCCGAAACCGTCTCAAAGCACTGGGTATGAGGTCCAGAAGGGTCATCAAGCGAGCAGCTCTGTCCGATCAGCATCAAAGATGACGTTTGGAGTGGTGTGTGGCACGAGAACGTTGGAATCTCAGGACATGGATTCATACTTTTCGCTGGAAACTGATTCATTAACGACAAAAGTGGCGCTGGGTACCAGATGAGGCCAAATCAAATATCCAAAACCTTTATGCACATATAGACACCCTACCTGAACATATGACCACACTTTCAACGTTTCAAGTTAAAACCCCATTGAGCCTTTCGCCGGAAACTGATCCTGTAACGACAAAAGTGGCACTACGGGTTCCAGATGAAACCAAATCAAAAATCCGAAACCCTAATGTACATATGAAGCCTCTACCTGAACATATAAACACTATTTCAACGTTTCGAATTAAAACCCCTTGGAGCCTTTCGCCGAAAACCCATTCTCTAACGACAAAAGTGTCGCTATGGGGCCAAATCAAAATTTGAAACCGTTATGCACATATAGAGACCCTACATGAACGTATGAACACACATTGAATGTTTCGAATTAAAACCCCTAAGAGCCATTCGCCGGAAATCGATTCTCTCACGACAAAAGTGGCGACACATAGGACCGAATCAAAATTTCGAAACCTTTATGCACATCTAGACACCATACCGGAACATATGAACACATTTCAACAATCAAAATTAAATATCTTTCGTCGGAAAGTTGTACTTTAGCTTAGTCTTTGAGTGGCGCCAATGGAACCACTTGATGACAAAAATTCAAAGTAAACATATTTTTGTCATCTCTATATCATGCTTATGAAGTATGATAAGTTTCAAAATTTTAGCTAAATAACGTATGGACGGACCTACGGACGCAGATCATCACTATATCCCCGCATTTTTTAAAATGCGAGGCTAGCATGAAACTCAATTCAGCTTTCTTTTTTCGACAAAAAGTATGATTTGAAAATGTGTGAACGTAAACATTTGTAATCTGTCGGCGTGTTAGCCTCCCCCCACACACAAACACCCCCACCCCACCCCCACCCACCACACACACACACCGATACAGTTATAGAGACTAAAGTTTAAGAGAATGTATACTAAAAAGAAAGATGTTAAACCCTTCATACAACGGATGCAATTTGTCGAACAGAAAAGAAGCCAAGTCTCTTCTTATGCAAGTGATACGAAGTGTGTGATTGTTTTGTTGTTGTTGAATTGTTTTGTAAAATATTTTTTTAACTCCACATTTTGTACATCACATGGGCTCATGTGGCCGATTCAGTACGGCCGCCGTGGATTGGTC
The DNA here is from genome assembly GCA_031216915.1 of Pictodentalium vernedei. NCBI lineage: Eukaryota > Metazoa > Mollusca > Scaphopoda > Dentaliida > Dentaliidae > Pictodentalium > Pictodentalium vernedei. The sequence continues at coordinate 89,046,916 of CM062297.1, read as the reverse complement.
ACTTTCCACGGGAGGGCAATATTTCCACGGACGCAATAATATTAAATTTCAAACACTAATTACAGAAATAATCATCTAAAATTGAATTAATGAAGCACGGGGTACAACCCGGTGCTTCATTAACTGAAATTTTGATTTTGAAGATCATTTTTAATACCTGGTAAACGTATGCGTTGGTATCACTGCCCACGTATTGATTACGACCACTCCATGGCGACTGTACTGTGAAGGCTTAAGTATTTCATCTAATAGGTCGTCCTAACACATCATAGTCTCCCCATGCCTCGATCAGGGTTCGAAACTGACTAATCCAGCACAAGCAGAGAGATTAGCATTGGATATATAGAATACACCCATAGCAGCTTGGTGTACCAAATGTTCACCACGAGTGGTGAAGTGATGTTAACCGCGAGCCTTTGGCGCGCGGTTATCACCCTTCACCACCAGTGGTGAACATTTGGTACACCAAGCTACTTTGGGAATATTTTATTTATACCATGATCGTCAGATTATTAAGAGCTACTACTATATTTTTTTCGATTTCTATTTTACTGAGCAGGAGCCGTACATACGTGCGAATTTGCTTTTGTTTACATGAGGATCGGTGGGCGGTACTTCCGCTGTCAATTTTATTACCAAAACGAGATAGAAAAAGAAGCAGGCCTTTTTTATTTTAATAGCACAATAACATACTGTTTCGAGTTATGGATGCTTTATTAACACGAGACAATGCATGTTTGTTAATTTTTGGCGTTTTATGGGGTAAACGCATTTAAAGGCGTAACAATTAATTGCCACTTTCATTTCACTCTTTGCGAGGGGACGTGCGATAAATTTGGACAACTTCGCATTCAGTCGACGTCACTAAAGGTCAACTTGGATATAGTTCCACTGTAGGTGTAAATTTTAACCACTGAAATTCCATTGCTGGCGTGTTCACCACGGTTGGTGTATAAAGAAAAAAAATATATCATAATCTTTTCATATATAGTAGAATAGGTAATCATGGTATAAAAAGGCAATCGTGTCGGGGACGTGCGGTAAGCATTAGTACTCGGAATTATCTTGCCCCCACTTCGGAAATCGAATATAAGTGTCTTGTGGAAGGCTTTAACATTTATAATATGCTTACGAATCAAAAGCGTAGTTTAGTAAACAGACCATCTGGGTGAACCATCGCACTCTCTAACTTACTTTCCTGACACGACCAGAGTTACCATTGGTTAAAGACAAGTGTAATGGCGTCGCGCCCTACGTTTTAACCCTTTACCTAACGTGAAAAGCAGACGACACTTGCAAAAAAAATTCTTGAATAACTAATTTTTTTCATTTTTTGTCTCAAAAACATAGGTTATGACCCCTCGTTGGAACGAGCTCGACGAGCTCGTTCCAACGAGGGGTCATAACCTATGTTTTTGAGACAAAAAATGAAAAAAATAGTGAAAATTAATTGGCGATTTTTGAGAATAGCGCTGGCCGGTTTTGGCCGTTACGTTGGGTAAAGGGTTAATACACAAATCCATCGTGCACCACATAGGCAATCGAAAATTTCAGGTGAATCCAAACTGGTCATCAAACAATACGCGGCAGTATTAAGGTGTACTACACGTTAATGCTTCACTTGTCTTCAACCAGTATTGTGGCTTCATCCACCTGTGAAACTACCCGACACGAAGTGACCCAGGCTGTCAAAAGTTTCGTTAAACCCCAATAAAAATTGAAACAATAATACGTGTTTATCCTCCTACATCAGGCGCGTAGCCAGAAGAGGTGCGACGGGTGCCAAAGTACATCCCCGCAAAATTTACGTTCCCCTTGAGGGACTATCTCCCATTTGTGATTTGAAAATATTGATAAAATTGGGCGACCTCTCTCACCTCGATACATCAGACTCTCTGTGGCTAAGCCACAGAGAATACGATATATTGGGGTAAGTTGCTTTATTTATTATTTATTTATTTATTGGTGTTTAAGGTCACATATTTCTGCACAATGGCTAACCATGACCGTGACAGTTTTACGGGTGGAGGAAGCCGGAGTACCCGGAGAGAACCACCGAGCAACGGCGAGCAACTGTCAGCTCCCCAACATACAAACTCCACACAAGCAGGGTTAGCATTGGTTGAAGACAGGTGCACCGTCGACGCGCAGTACGCCTTAGTACACAACGTCACCGTGCCCCCACGTGGGCAATGGGGGTGAAGTGTCTTGCCCAAGGACACAACGCGGTTGCCGCAGGTGGGATTCGAACCGAGGACCTCTCGGCTTGCAGCCTGCACCTCTACCAACTGAGCCACCGCCCCCCCCCCCCCCTCCCCCGGTAAGTTGCTTTGAAACATAAAATGTTCTCGTTTGTATGTAGTTTCTGAGAAATGCATTGGTACTGCTTTGATACGATTTTACGGCCACAGCTATGAAAAATGTATAAGCGTGCCAAGGCGTATCACAAATGGGCCGCTTTAACTCTTTCACCAACGTAACGTCCGAAACCGCCCAGCGCGATTCTCAAAAATCGCCAATTAATTTTAATTATTTTTTTTCATTTTTTCTCTTAAGAGCATAGGTTATGACCCCTCGTTGGAACGAGCTCGTCGAGCACGTTCCAACGAGGTGTCATAACCTATGTTTTTGAGACAAAAAAATGAAAAAAATAGTTGTTCAAGAATATTTTTTGCAAGTGTCGTCTGCTTTCCACGTTGGGTAAAGGGTTAAACCTCGGATCAGATCACCAAATAATGTTGGCAGTGTAAACTATTCACACACTGCCCCAGGGTAGATTTAACGATATGTTATCGTCGTGATAATGACTGGTGAATAACCGGTCGGTGTCATGGCGATAGTATTTCGTATCACTCACCTTTTGTTTAAACAATAATTTTTTAGTTCAATAAAAATAAATATTTAAGGCCTATGGTCCTAGCTCAATCTCAATTAATGGAATAAATGAAACTGCTTGAATTCAAAACATATTGACAAATATAACAGTAATCTATTCCAGTTACATCGAATGTTAACCCTTTACCCAACGTAACGGCCAAAACCGGCCAGCGCTATTCTCAAAAATCGCCAATTAATTTTCAAAATATTTTCATTTTTTGTCTCAAAAACATAGGTTATGACCCCTCGTTGGAACGAGCTCGTCGAGCTCGTTCCAACGAGGGGTCATAACCTATGTTTTTGCGACAAAAAATGAAAAAAATTAGTTATCAAGAATTTTTTTTGCAAGTGTCGTCTGCTTTTCATGTTAGGTAAAGGGTTAAGGCAATGGATCTACTGATGAATCACTAAATATCTAAATACAGCCGCTTTGAAGACAATTACGAATCACCACTAGAACAATTCCAAAAAATCAGTAATTGTCCATTCTCGAATATCGGTCTGAAGGACGGGGGGCATGGAGGCATCTACCCTCCCTGCCTTCGGGCCACGGAGCGAGAGGAGGCAGGAAATGCCCATCCCATGTTCGTCACTCAATTTTTTTTCAATGATTTTTTCTCGAAATGAAGCTAAAATATACCCCAAATCCGTTCTAGGAGCTTTCAAAATCCAATGGAGGAGTTTGGGAGGGGTGTTCCTCTCCCGATGGGAGGGGGCACCTCTCAAACTCTCCCATCTCAGGCCTTCGGTCTTCGAACCATGACGGAATTTATAGTGCTAGTAAATGCCCTTTCCTCGGGTGCTGACACCCCCACTCCCCCCCCCCGCCCTAAGATGGTTCCGGCGGCCCCGTATTCTGCGGCGGATTGTAAATGTGAACTAACATACTTGGGATAACTGCAACCTTTTAATGGGGCTGCCGTTGGTGGTAGAGAAGTTATGGGTAGGTGATTGGGTGTCGTAGACCCGGGGTTGACTTCCGTCCTACTATGAATTATGAATGTTAACTTTTGCGAGAATATGTCTGGCATTTGTCTCTTTCGGGTTAATGTCAAATAATGCAGCTAATTAAACCGAATCACGCCCCGAAGAGTGATAATCCCTATATTGTCAAGATGACAGCCGAACACAGATATCAAAAATATCAGCACAGATAAACAAACAAACTTTATAATATTGTCCAATATTTACAATGTGAAAAAAAAGATTTTTTGTACTGTTGTTTGTGAAAAATTAAGCGAAAATTATATCGATAAAGTTGATAGGTATATTTTACTTCCCATACATTTATTATATAGAGGATATGGAATGAGTGTCTTTCTCATATAATATTTATGAAACGAGTCTACAAATTTTCCGTTTTGGTGAGCCTCTGGCGAGCCCAAACGGAAAGTTCGGACGAGTTTCATAAATATTATATGAGAAAAACACTCATTTCATATTCTGTTTATCATATGACACACACGCACAAATTAGCCACTTAGTATGACTTTCTCACCCATCACCTAACTTGAGTTGCAGACGGCACTTGGAAAAAACATCCTCGTATAACTAAAAAATTTCATTTTTTGCTTCCAAAACATAGGTTATGGCCCCTCATTGGAACGAGTGCGACACGCTAGTTCCAACTGAGGGGTCATAACCTATGTTTTGGAAGCAAAAAGTGAAAATATAAAAAAAAAAATGAATGGCGTTTTTCTTGTAGGTAAAAGATTAATACAATGTAACCCACCCTAAATAGGACAGATAACGTAAATTCTCCCCACTGAAATTATGCAAATGTGACCCAGTTGTATTTTGTTTAGCCAATCAAATTGTCCAGTTTTGAAATTGACCATTGAAAGCTCCCAACTCTAATTATGCAAATTATGAAAATGTGACCCAGTTGTATTTTGTTCAGCCAATCAAATTGTCTAGTTTTGAAACTGACCAATGAAATTGGCGGAAGCCTTTATTTATCACTGATTAATATGAAAACAAAATATCAAATGTTTTAAAGTGAACAAAACGAACGAGTCATATGATAAATCTACATATGTAATTCTGGCAGAAATTAAGCAGCGAAAAGCTCGGGGTAACATAATGGGTCTGTCGCACCAGGTCCGTGTAACTAGTTTATGTGATACGCCTTGGCATACTGATACTTTTTTCACAGCTGTTGCTTTTGCTTTATAGTTTAAAGCAACTTACCCCAATATATCGTACTCTCTGTGGCTTAGCCACAGAGAGTACGATATATTGGGGTGACTGAGGTCGCCCAATCATTTCAGTATTTTCAATCCCAAATGGTAGATAGTCCCTTAAGTGGAACTCATATTTTGTGAGGAGGTGCGTTCGCGCCCGTCGCGCCTCTTCTAGCTACGCGACTATAGTATGAGGATAAACATGTACTTTTTCTTTCAATTTTTATTGGGGTTTAACGACACTTCCGACAGCCAGGGTCACATCGTACTGGGTAGTTTGACAGGTGGATGAAACCACAATATTGGTTGAAGACAAGTGCAGCATCGACGTTCAGTAGTACGCCTTAGTACGCCACCGTGTCCCCATGTGGACAGTTGGGATTAATGACACAACGCAGTTACCACTGGCGTGGATCGAACCGTAGACCTTTTGTTGTAAGTCCAGTGCCGAAATCAGTGATTCAACGCGCTCCCTGTTTTCATTTTAATTTGCAAAGCTACATTTTGCTTCTTATGAAAAGATGTCCGTCTAGGTTTTTCATTCGGCCGCAAATACAATACTTTATGTACGCACAAATCTCAGTAAGCGGATTTTAAAATTTTACATTGAGTTCTACAGAAAGATGAGAGCTAAATATCAAATGTAATTGGAAGTACAAAAACACCACATTAGCGATATCAATTATACATCATTTGTCATGCGCTTCACGTATTGCTGTCAGGCTATTCTCAAAATATTCATTGTTTTTTTTTAAAACCCCAACTTTAATTATCCCCCAACCCATCCTCCACACACCTCTATGGTAATTTTGGGCTTCGCACAACGTGAATATTCGCGCCTACGTACCGCTGGGGACAAAGAGTTGATAATGGAACCAACTTCTGAAAAACTTTAGAGTTTTCAGTTCAGTGGCTGAGACATAGCACAATGCCTTGGTGGAATTCCTGCCCGTTTTATTTTCAAATGCAACAAAATACTGCATTCTCAGGCCCGTCGGAACCGGGGGGGCTGGGGGGGCTGCAGCCCCCCCAATAATTTGCTCATATTTTGTCGTTAGTTTATCCATGATGGGAGCAACCGATGTAATCTTAATAAAACTGGACATTACATTATTGAACTCAGATTAGAACAGTGGCGTAGGAACCGGTTGTGGGGGGGGGGGGGGAGGGGTAAGGGAGATATGGTTTCTCCACACGGGATGCCCACTGGTTACCATATTCCGACATTACTGTTAATGATTACTGGATTGAGTGGGTTCCATGTGGGCTTTCTTCCACCAATAAAACTGACAGTTGTGTTTTCGCCTAATTGTGGAAAGCGGTGTTAAACCCCAACCAACCACAGAGTAATTCATTGCATGTTCACTATTTCTGTCATTCTGCTCGGAAATCACGCTGAATTGATCAGAGAGCTGACGTATTTCCTTATTGACGATGTATTTGCTCAGAATCACTCAGAATGCATATTTGTACATCTTAAATTAAAAAAATTTCCCAGAGGAGCCCCCCCCCCCCCCCGGACACCCACCAACGAGACGGGGAGGTACCCCCTCTCGTGCTTACCCCCACTCGCCTTTTTGCGGTTCGGATGACGCTACGCGTCATAGGAATATACGATTTATTTGCTCAGAATCAACCAGAATGCATGTTTTTACATCTTAAATTCGAAAATTTTCCCGGGGGAGGCCCCCGGACCCCCCACCAACGAGACGGAGGGTATCCCCTCTCGTGTTCACCCCCACTCGTCGCTCGGATGACGCGTCGCGTCATGGGAATATAGGTCCTACCCCTCCCCCCAATAAAATTAGCTTACTTCTTACTTGGATTAGAATTATGAACGTATCACTGAATGTATAACATGCACCTGCATATGTTGATGTGCAAACGTTTTGAGCAATTCCTTTGGCAGCTCAGAAGACCGCTGGCGTAATGATAAAACTAATGAATCCACCATAAGGCCTGACTGTTTTTTAGCATGACGGAATACGGCCACGGCCTGCAGGTCAGCCCGGTGTGAGAACTGTCCCCAAATGTTATGGGGTTCTATTGGGATTTTTGAAACATTTTGTTAAAAAAACAACTTTTGCCGTTTAAAAAAATCAAGAGGTTTTTGCTTCAAAAGCTACCAGAATGCTTCCTTTGATTGCCCTTTTCAAAAAATTTTCTTGGGGAGTACCCCCTCCCCCCCCCCCCTTAAAAAGCTCGTGCCTTCAGCACTCGCGCCAGATGTCTTCGGCATCTGGATACCCCATACCCATTTAGTATCAGCCAGTTCACCCAAATTAGCAATATCAGCCCCCCCAATATAAATTTCGTTCCAACGGGCCTGATTCTGATTGGCTGAGAGGTACGTTGTAACTTGCAATCCACAATAGCTTTTTTTACACCGTGGTTAACTACTGTGTGAAAACAAGAATACACAATAGCAGGGTATATAGCTAAAAAAGTACCCATTTTTAATTATTAATTCATACTTTCTGCTTGGCTTTGTTAGAACAAAAATAAAAATACAGGAAATTTAATATTTATGTGTAATAAATATTACAGATATAGATGTTATTGGAACTGGCTCATTGAGCCAGTTTCAATGACATCCATATTTGTCTGGGTTTTTTAAGAAACTTACAAAGTACAAATTTTCTGTCAGTTTTTCCCACAATTTAGATTAAAGTATTAAGTACACAAAAATTCTTGGAAATAAATCCGTTATCCTCGTATTTTCCGGGGTGCAGGGGAATTCACACCGGTCTGGGAACTCATACACCCTTCGGCTTTGCCTCAGGGTGTATGAGTTCCCAAACCGGTGTAAATTCCCATACACCCTGGAAAACACAAGGATAACTAATATTCTCCTGTTTAGGCAGTATATTAATGTCGCCAACCATCCAGTTTGGTTGAGTTGTTCACGGAAGTAATTTGGTCGGAATAATTTTGGATGCAGTTTCAAGGAATGGTGAAATTGGACACTCTCGCGTAATTCGGGTTATAAACAAGGATCATAAGAAATGACATCATCCCGTTCATTGTTGTCGTCAGCATTTGGGGCTTCATAGTCATCCTGTAAATTCCACCATATTATTTATTTATTTATTTATTGGTGTTTAAGTTCACATATTTATGCACATTGGCTAATCATGACCGTGACAGTTCTACGGATGGAGGAAGCCGGAGTACCCGGAGAGAACCACCGAGCAACTACGAGCAGATACCAGCTCCCCAACATCGTAACTCCGCACTGCAGCACAGGCAGGGTTAGATTGGTTGAAGACATGCGCACCATCGACGTGCAGTACGCCTTAGTACACGGCGTCATCGTGCCCCCATGTGGACAATCGGGGTTAAGTGCCTTGCCCAAGGACACAACGCGGGAGTCCGAATCGATCGCTCCAAATACAACCATATACGCCTATTAAAGACTGAATGTGATGGTTTTATAAATTCAACTTACCTAGAAATTGGACAGTGAGAGCGAGTCATCTCTGGTATTATTGGGTCTAAGACCTCTGAAACATCCTTATCGGCTAATACACCGACGGCGTTGCAACAGGGTACTGATCAATCAGTTACGCAGATGATTCGGCTGAGTAAGTGGTTTCTGTACATGTTGAGGTCTCATTCACAAGATGGCGAAAGTTAAAATACTTACTCCCATCAGAAAAAATGACCGTTTGGGAAACATATTGGTCATCATTAAAACTTTCAGTAATAACTCGATTAGTTAGCGCCTCTTTAGCTTCTTCAGTAGATGCCGGTATAATGCCCCTTATTTCGGAGGCACTGTTAGGTGGATGATAAAATATTCTCAATAATAGCGATCTGGATATAATTCAGCCAATACACAATCGGTATTTCAAGGTCTGGTCTGTGACGAAAACAAATACCGTCTTTGATAGGACTGGGGTCCCACCTCGTCTCGGCAAGTAAATGAACCGCAAGGGTTCTGAAAACCACGGATCAGAATATCAGATTTGAGTATATACCGTAGCCAGGTGTCGATGAAGGCTATGACTTCGTTCCGATGACACGCTATGAATATTGTCTAATTTTAGCCTTTAGCTCGTATTTATATGAAGAATTGTAGATGTGCTCAGATCGTTGTTTGTATTGACGGGACCTGGGCCTGTTTTTTTTTAAATGATCTTTGACAGTATCAAACTTATAACCAACACATTGAACATAAACAGACGCACGCAGGTAATGGGGGTTAAAATATTACTTTTAATAAGTGTGCACTCAGCGAAAGACCTAGGTTTTTTGTATGGCTTATGATAATGTTTAGTAGCCCTTGTTAACTACTCCAAGTTATCTGAATTCATCTATACAAATGGATTGTTTGAACGTCAGTGAAAAACTCCCCAACTCAATCTGTCCCTCAAAATGGTTCCGAGTAAATCAATACGGTAACTTCTTCCATCAGTTACGTTTGATGACGTGAAAGCTGTTACGCTGTAACTGTAGTCACGGCGTAACAGCTTTCAGTTCATCAAACGTTACCGTGTTACTATCTCAATATTATATTTGTTTTGTTTTGTTTTTTTTTGTAAATAAAAAGTATGTTGTAAATAGTCAATTTGCATTGCCGCGAAAAATATGTTCATCATCAACATATTCGATCATAAAAGAAATCCAAGTATTTTCTTTAAAATGCGATTGGTCATTGCGAAGCGTCGCAAAATAGAAAATCTTAGTATTTATTTATTTTTCATATCGTGTCGGCGACAGTTTTACGGGTGGGTGAAGCCGGAGAACCCGGAGAGAACCACCGAGCAACGACGAGCGGCTGCCAGTTCCCCAACAGCGTTACTCCGCATTGCAGCACAGGCAGGGTTGGATTGGTTGAAGAAATGCGCACCATCGACGTGCAATACGTCTTAGTACACGGCGTCATCGTGCCCACATGTGGACAATCGTGGTGAAGTGCCATGCTCAAGAACACAACGCGGGAATCCGAATCGATCGCTCAGACGGTCACCCATCCAAGGATTAACCAGGCTCGACGTTGCTTAACTTCGGTGATCTGACGAGAACCGGTTACCGCAACGTCACCGCACCCATGGGGACTACCTTACCACGGGGAGAAAATCGTCGACAATTTTTTGTTATTGAGCATTGTATATTTATAAAAATAACTGTCACCCCCCCCCCCCTCCCCACTTACGATGGCGATTGCTGAGACACTTTTCGAAATGTGACCAATGAGCGCTCCCGCAATGCAGTGGTATAGAGATAGAGGAGTTAATTGGACTCACTGTGTGCAAAGTAACGGGCTCATTTGGTGAAAACATACAGAACAACCAGAGAAGTGAACCTTTTAGGGACGTCAACAACACTCTGTCGTAATCACATGTAAAATAAAACGCAGAGCTTAAATTAACAAACAATATAACTGAATTATATCGAATGGACATGGCGGACAACAACCCCCACCCCTGCTTCTTTTCCCCACAAGAACAAATACAAACAACTACTCCTTGTCTCACTCCTATATTTTCATATTTTCTGTGTTGTATCTTGAAATTACACGATTGCTGTCATGTGATATATATATATATATATATATATATATTATATATATATATATATAGGATGAAAGACTCTGACGCCGATGGGGATCGAACCACTGCCTTAATGAGAGTACACTTGTGCGGCACCAATCGCCTAGCGAAACTGGACCAGCGCCATAGACCACTCGACTACCGACAAGCCCCAAAAAAGGCATGCTAGCAGATCGAGCGTCCATGGAACTGGCACAATCCACACGAAAGTACTCGGTATCCCCCAGAATTAGTTTTTTACAATGAATTATACCATGTAATGCAGATGAAATCAGTGAGAATCAATCTCTTTTCCAAATTTCCTGCTTACGGTACAGAATACAGAATTCGGCACTTCTGTTATGCATTTTTTAGGATGAAAGACTCTGACGCCGATGGGGATCGAACCACTGCCTTGATGAGAGTACACTTCTGCGGCACCAATCGCCTAGCGAAACTGGACCAGCGCCATAGACCACTCGACTACCGACAAGCCCCAAAAAAGGCATGCTAGCAGATCGAGCGTCCATGGAACTGGTACAATCCACACGAAAGTACTCGGTATCCCCCAGAATTAGTTTTTTACAATGAATTATACCATGTAATGCAGATGAAATCAGTGAGAATCAATCTCTTTTCCAAATTTCCTGCTTACGGTACAGAATACAGAATTCGGCACTTCTGTACCGTAAGCAGGAAATTTGGAAAAGAGATTGATTCTCACTGATTTCATCTGCATTACATGGTATAATTCATTGTAAAAAACTAATTCTGGGGGATACCGAGTACTTTCGTGTGGATTGTGCCAGTTCCATGGACGCTCGATCTGCTAGCATGCCTTTTTTGGGGCTTGTCGGTAGTCGAGTGGTCTATGGCGCTGGTCCAGTTTCGCTAGGCGATTGGTGCCGCAGAAGTGTACTCTCATCAAGGCAGTGGTTCGATCCCCATCGGCGTCAGAGTCTTTCATCCTAAAAAATGCATAACAGAAGTGCCGAATTCTGTATTCTGTACCGTAAGCAGGAAATTTGAAAAAGAGATTGATTCTCACTGATTTCATCTGCATTACATGGTATAATTCATTATATATATATATATATATATATTTGTTAATATGTTACAGGAGAGCAGAGTTACCTTAGTGGTAAGCACTTGTTCTCCAATCCATTTTTGTACCTTTTTCAGGCAAATAAAATATGTTTAATTAAAAAAAAAAAAAAACACATAATACAAACAAATGGATGTCTTGACAGTTTTATGCTACGAACGTAAGCTGCGGCATTGATTGCAATAATTAGGGCACGGACGAATACAGTCATGCACATTGTATAATAGAATGAGAACATGAATAGATTTATTTATTTATTTATTGATGCCTATGGTCACATAGTTATGCACAATGGCTAATCATGACCGTGACAGTTTTACGGGTGGAGGAAGCCGGAGTACCCGGAGAGAACCACCGAGCAACGACGAGCAGCTGCCAGCTCCCCAACATCGTAACTCCGCACTGCAGCACAGGCAGGGTTAGATTGGTTGAAGACATGCGTACCATCGACGTGCAGTACGCCTTAGTACACGGCGTCATCGTGCCCCCACGCGGGCAATGGAGATGAAGTGTCTTGCCCAAGGACACAACGCGGACATGAATAGATTCTGTATATGTTCAAGTTGTCTGGAGAATAAAGGCTGTCATTTACATAACTGCTTTCAAGTTATTCGGTGACGTCATCACGTCAGAAAAATTATCATATGCACAGGTATGATTTTGATGAATACGAAATATCAAATATTCGTATCAACGTCACCAGGGATGTGGCTAGAGGGTTTCAGCTGTGGGGGGGGGGGGGGGGAGGGGGGGTGCCACCGGTGTAAATTCCAACGGTGAGTGGTTTCGGTAGGTGGTTGCACTGCAGCGCTGGGGGATATCTTCTAACCCTTTACCCAACGAATCGCACGCATCTGCCCACGTAATATGCAAATAAAGCTGCTGAAAAAAATATTTTTCGAAAACTTTCAACAAAACCAAATCATCTGACCCCTCTTTGGAATGAGCTCGTCGAGCTCGTTCCAAAGAAGGGTCACATGATATCGTTTTGTTGAATTTTTTTTTTTAAATTTTAAACAATGATATTTAAGATAATGAATTTTGAAATCGTCTGCGTTGGGTAAAGGGTTATGAACCCTTCTGAAAATTTTCACTAGTCCTGAAACGGAAAAAAGCATCATTTATAATGTGCCTGGGTCAGAAAATTTACCGAATTGATGTCAGAGTCGAAATTTTGAGGCCATGTCAATTTTAGAGTAGGAAATTTTAAACGCAAGTTTCCAGTTGGAAATAAAAGATCAAAATTTCTCATCCATACTGAACTATTTCAATTGCCTGAGTCGGACATTACATTTCGAGTTGTCGCCCCTATTTTTTCACACTTGACTGCTCGGGTAATAATTAAAAGGCTTCGCACCTCGCTGTGTACCATCGATGAAGTAATTAATTTACAGTCGTTTCGAACACACAAGCACATTGGAATAGGGAAAACGAAATGTGATTACCAATAGTCGAATGCAATTCACAACTTTACAGTTGGCTGTGGGTCGCGTCTTCTGCAGAACTGTAAACGTACAAAATGAAAAGCAAAGACTAAAATTTGATGTGAAATGTTTTTATTATTAAAATTCAAAAACTTAACCACAACAAATAAGTAAATATTTACAAACAACTATCTTCCAAAAGCACACGCAAATCTTAAATAAGGGGATGTGAGAACTGGGAGTGGAAGGGGTGGGTGGCGTTCTTCATATTTTAAATTATTGAATTCTTGATTTGCAATAGTAGAGTAAAATGCATTTGAGAACAATTTTATAGCCCGTAAAAAGGATTTTTTAGGGTAGTTTCATTTTGTTTCGGGCAAGTTTGTGTTGCCCCCCAAAAATATGAACATCGCCCGAAAAAATCGATTTTCACAGTGCAACTTTACAACTTTGGCTGCCCTAAAAATCGGCTCCCTAGAATCATGTGAGTGTGTGTGGATGCTGAACTTGCTCAAAAATATATTTGGCCTCAAAAGTGAATGATTTCCTCCGCAAATGCAAGGTAAGGACGGCAACCTTTTTACGTATTTTCTTCATATATTAACAACAAGAACGACAGTTACCTTGCACTGAAATTTATCAATTTATCATTTAGAAAAAAAAAACGTACAAGTTGTAGTAAAATGGGAAATAAACAACTTTTTCTCTTTTCACACACTATTTAAAGCACAAATATCTTAGCACAATATCAACAACAAAATTATGTGTCCATCTTTATAAAGAGCATACATGTTTTTACACGTATTTACATAAGAACAAAAGACTGTTGTAGCACGTTTTTGGACACTGATGGAGTGGTACGCGGTGTGGTGGTGGAGCGGGGGTGTTTGAGGGTGCCTGCAACATACAAGGATGTACTACTGTAGCAAGGGTGCACTTTTTGTAACATGTATGTGTAGGGAGTCAATCGACCAATAATACTAGCTACAACGACGTGACTTATTAATATTTTTGGTCAGAAATCAAAAAAGTCACTAGTCAAGTGTTTGTAGCTAATAATACTGGGACTATATTGAATTGATGTGGGAGTTGGTTGGGAGAATAGGCTAGTCCCTATGAGGCCCATAATAGACCAGTGGCGTAGCCAGGATTCTATAATTGGGAGCCAAATCATTTTTTTGTTGGGGGGGGGGGGGGGGCGGCAAACAATGATGTTTGTCCTCGCCTAGTACTAACTAGGACTCTCTCTTGTCGTTACCCATCCTTCCAGTTTTCTCCCGGACATTGGAAGGCTAGTATAATGACCCGAGGGTCCTAGTTATGACAAGGCTTCCCCCAAGAACATTTTGCAAAATCCAGTGCTATAAGGTCGAAAAAATTGTAACATGTGTAGCACTATTTTGTGGGCTTTACATTATGTGAAATTTGCATTGGATCATGTTTGGGGGGTGGGGGGGGTGGGGTATTTTAAGGGGCCTTCGCCCTCCAAGGACCCCATGGCTACGCCTCTGTAATAAACAAGAACGGCGCACTACTATAATGTTGAGTGAGTCAGTTACCCAATACTATATAAGCCACAAAAGTGCGGCTTACTAATATTTTTGTTGAGAAATCAAAAATACTAATTAACCCGGTGGTCCATCAACAGAAACTTTGCTGAGATTTCTTATGCTTTTAATCAGAAATTGTACATTTTTGCTGAGTAGAGAATCAACTCCTTGGGGTGGGGGTGGGGGTGGGGGGTGGGGGGTGGGAATCCACACTCCTGTACTTTATATTCGTGTGGCTTTTTTTCCAACATTTGGGAAAGTGGCCATGGGTGAGGCATGCGTTGAACAATTTGTTTAGTTTTTCGATTAGGGAATTTGGGCTTTGTTTAAGAATTTTGTAGCTTACTTCGTCCTCGCCGGGTGAGGAGGAATTTTTGCATTTTTTATGACGTTGATGATTTCGTCGTTGGTGATGGGGGTGACGAGGTCATCGTCATCCTCGTCTTCTGGCTCGTTATCGAATTTGGGGGCCACATAATGAGCTGACTTCGTTACTTTTATACTTACACACCCTCACCCATGGTGGACTCGGACTAAGTGCAGGATCACCGCCTTGCGGGATGATACTTAGCGCCACCACAGAATGAGCAGACTTCGCTACGCTAATCCTTACAGACTCTCATACTTCCACGAAATGATGATTTCGCGCGCCGAAGGCGCGCAGGGACGGTATGGGGGACAAGCCCCTTTCGACCCTCTGTGACTGTATAGGATGGCTCTCACATGTCAAGGCGTGTTGAAGGAGGAAAAGGATTCGATACTCGGCAGGTGTCTCCAGTGGTGTCCAGTTGTGGATGGGTAGTATCATTGGCAGATGTCGGTTGAACCCTCGAGTGAGGACCAGTGTGGGAGGTTGGGTCCTCTCACAAAGGTACTACCTCTCCCCGAGGGTGCAGTTGATCTGGATTTTCGGGCAAGTATCGTCTGCCGCGTCGAGGATGCTAATGAGTGATGGCCATCACTGGCAAGTATAATCTGCCTCAGGCTGTCTCTGTTATAGTTGGATTCTTTGGAGGAAAACAACAACGACCCCTTTCGGGGACCACCAAGAAGAAGACCCGACTTCCCTGGTTCGGGGGCAGGCCTGCATTGTAATCCTATTGGGTTGGGACAAAAGATGCGCATTGCGCTTACAAAAAGGGGCAGAGGCGGGACGCAGGACCAACGCTCGCCTCCCTTAAAGTGGTTGACCACTTTTAGGGATGGAGCGGAAGATGTTCAGGAACCGTGGGGGTGACTGTTTCCATAACGGTTAGACTGTCTGTAGAGGTTATTGGGGTGCTGGTCAAAAAAACATCTTCTGAGTACCTGCTTAAAAGAAGATGGTAGAATTAGTTTTCATTAGAATATGTAAACTGTAAAGATAAAAAGTAGCACCTCTTTAGTTGCGTGTCCTTGTGGTATCTGCTGTGTGTGTGTGTGGAGAGTATGGAATGCACGAATCTTTACATTCGTAAGAGCAGTAACATATTCTCGTGTGGTATTGTGCTGTGTGTGTGCTTGTCGCTATGGGGGAGAGTATGAAATGCACGAATCTTTACATTCGTAAGAGCAGCAACATACTCTCGTGCTTGGGACCTCAATCGTTCCCTATTTATTATTTAGTTTTAAGGTGCAGGGGATCGCGAGCGTTTTAAGTGGGCTGAACTTCCTAGTTTGCAGCGGGACGGTAACAGGTCTAGCACACTAGACCACACCCGAGGGTGTTTCTTTCATGTTGTGTCCTTCGCTGGAAGTGGCCTTATTTAGGTTAGTTTAAGTTTATTTGAAGTTGAGGGTGCCGGGGATCGCGATCGTTTAATGCGGGTTGAGCTTCCGAGGCTGTCAGCGGGAGGGCAACAGGTCTAGCACACTAGACCACACCCGAGGGTGTTTCTTTCCTGTTGTACCCTTCGCTGGTTGCGTACTTATTTATTTTAATTTAGTTTAGGAGTATTCGGGGGCGTCGTGGATCGCAGTTCACCTTGTCATTCCCCAATTTTTATTCGAGCGGTCTTAGTTTTGATTGCAATTTTTGGGCTTTTGTCGGCTTTCGCAAATTACTCCAAGTTCGGAGATTAGTTCGCTGTCGGCTAACCGGTCATGATTTTTCGCGGCCAGGGGTGGCTAGGCGGTCTTTAATGGTGGGGATATCGGCCCTGTCGTGGAGTGTTTTGATGGGTGTGTCCCATGGGGTGCGGAGGGCAACTCTAAGCGCGTGATTTTGAACCCTCTGGAGTTTACCCATATTAGTTTGGTTGAGATCAGTTAGTATGATTGCACCGTATTCGAGTACTGGGCGCACAAAGGATTTGTATAGTTTGAGTAGGGTGGACTGGTTGGCCCCCCATGAAGTTCCCTTAAGCATTTTCAGTAAGTTAATTCGTGTGGTAGCTTTTTTCGCCATGTCGTCGGTATGTTTGTTGAAGGACAGTTTTTGATCAATGGTGATGCCCAGGAATTTCGCTTCTTTGCATTCCGGGAGGGTGTTATTCATAAGTTTAAGGTTACTATCACGTTTATTTTTCTTGCAGGTAAAGGTGATTCGTTGGGTTTTATTGGCGTTTAGCTTAATTCTCCATTTGGCACACCATTGTTCTAGGTCATCGAGAGCGCGTTGCAGGGGTTTTTGGAGCAGATTGGCCGTATTGTTAGAGTCCCAGAGGTCCTTATCATCCGCGAATTGGGAGACTTGAACACGATCCTCGGTGAAGTTAAAGTCATTTACATAGAGGATGTAAAGGAGGGGGCTTAGGACGGATCCTTGGGGCGTGCCTGCTTCAAGGGGGACACTGTCAGACATTTCGTTGTTCACTCTGACTTTAATTTCGCGATCATTAAGGAAAGAGGATAGTCATGAATAAGCTACAAATGGCCGTGTGGAACGCTAGAAGCGTTAATAACAAAAAACTCCAAATGGGACATTACTTCGCAGATACAGACATTATCTGCATCTGCGAAAGTTGGCTTCAACCCAGCAAAAACTTCTCAGTAAGCGGGTTCAGCACTATTAGAAGAGACCGACTAATCACCAAAGGTGGCGGCGTAGCTCTTCTAATAAAGCAGAACATCAAAACCAAAACCATAAAAACTAATCACCTCGATGCAGAGGTGATTGCTACTGAAATCACTGTTGACAATAAAAACATCGCGATTGTTTGTTATTATAACGACTCAAGCAAAATTGTTTCTGACACTGTCTTTGATTTCTTTACGAAGAAATACAAACACTGCATTTTCCTCGGCGACTTCAATGCCAAACACCTGTACTTTGGCTGTAACAAAACCACCCCTAACGGTGAAGCCCTCCTTGAAATCACAAAAAAAGTATAACCTTCATGTGGTTATGAACGACAGCTCTGCAACTTATATCAGTAATAACCCATTATTCTCATCTGAGATCCTCGATCTAATTATCGCCAGTGACTCCCTGATTAATTACATCGATGACCACTGGGTCGGCGATAACGACTTAGGCAGCGATCACCTCCCGGTCCATGCCTCATTGCAACTAGGAAATGGCCCACTCAGGTACCCCCCCCCCCCCCCCCACTCTCCGCAGACATTTTAGAAAAACTAATTGGAACCTCTATCGTGACATCATCGATGTCCAACTCACAACCCCCCCCCCCCCCCTATCCAATGCAGCGGAACTCGAAACCCAATGCGAGGGATTAGAAAAAATCATTAACTCAACCTTAAACGAAATATGCCCAAAAGAAAAAGTACGCCCCTGGAGAAATACTATCTCGGGCGACACACTCTCACTAATCAAAACTAAACGGAAAGCTCTTCGCGCTCTTAAAACCGAAACTGACCCCGGTAAGAAAGCTGACCTCAAAAAAACATACAACCGCCTTCATGGCGAGGTCAAAAAAGCCCTCCAAGCTGAAAAACAAGCCAACTGGGAAAAGGCAACAGCCGATCTAAACGGAGTCCAGGATGCGAAAAAATTCTGGGACTCTTTCAAAACCCTAACTGGGCAAAAAAACAAAAGCCGCAAAGCCGCAGGAAAACCTCTTAAGAAGGAAGACGGTTCCTTCACGCGCACTGACAAAGACAAGGCCGACACCTTTGCCGACCTCCTAAGAAAAACCCATCGCCCGCATCAAGGTGCGGGCAACGATGACGCCGCCATAAACGCCATTGATGACTTCATCAATGCACACCATGATATCTACCGCGACCCCAAATTCGATAACGAGCCAGAAGACGGGGATGACGATGACCTCATCATCCCCATCACTAATGACGAAATCATCAACGTCATAAAAAAATGCAAAAATTCTTCCTCACCCGGCGAAGACGAAGTAAGCTACAAAATTCTAAAACAAAGCCCATACTCCCTAATCGAAAAACTAAAAAAACTGTTCAACGCATGCCTCACCCATGGCTATTTTGCAAAATGTTGGAAAAAAGCCATCGGTGTCATGATACCAAAACCGGACAAGGACCCCTCCGATCCAGCCAGCTACCGCCCAATCAGCCTACTCAGCTGCATTGGTAAGACATTCGAACGAATCCTTACCAATCGGCTCAGGGGGCACCTTGAAGACAACGATTTTTTTAATAAATGGCAAAGAGCCTATAGAAACCGCAAAGAAGGCATCGAACATGTCTACCGACTAGTCACCCAAATGAAAACCGCTATCAACAATCAGCAAATAAGCGCGGCTGTCCTGTTAGACGTCGAAAAAGCATTTGACTCCGTCTGGCACAATGGAATGCGCTACAAATTATCAGAAATGAAACTCCCCAAGAAACTGCTCAGATTACTATCCTCTTTCTTAAATGATCGCGAAATTAAAGTCAGAGTGAACAATGAAATGTCTGACAGTGCCCCCCTTGAAGCAGGCACCCCCCAAGGATCCGTCCTGAGCCCCTCCTTTAGATCCTCTAAGTAAATGACCTTAACTTCTCCGAAGATCGTGTACAAGTCTCCCAATTCGCGGATGACAAGGGCCTCTGGGACTCTAACAATACGGCCAATCTGCTCCAAAAACCCCTGCAACGCGCCCTCGATGACCTAGAACAATGGTGTGCCAAATGGAGAATTAAGCTAAACGCCAATAAAACCCAACGAATCACCTTTACCTGGCAAGAAAAATGAACGTGATATTAACCTTAAACTTATGGATAACACCCTCCCGGAATGCAAAGAAGCGAAATTCCTGGGCATCACCATTGATCAAAAACTGTACTTCAACAAACATACCGACGACATGGCGAAAAAAGCTACTAAACGAATTAACTTACTGAAAATGCTCAAGGGAACTTCATGGGGGGGGGGGGGGCCAACCAGTCCACCCTACTCAAACTATACAAATCCTTTGTGCGCCCAGTACTCGAATACGGTGCAATAATACTAACTGACCTCAACCAAACTAATATGGGAAAACTCCAGAGGGTCCAAAATCACGCGCTTAGAGTTGCCCTCCGCGCCCCATGGGACACACCCATAAAAACACTCCACGACAAGGCCGATATCCCCACCATTAAAGACCGCCTAGCCACCCTGGCCGCGAAAAATCATGACCGGTTAGCCGACAGCGAACTAATCTCCGAACTCGGAGTAATTTGCGAAAGCCGACAAAAGCCCAAAAATTGCAATCAAAACTAAGACCGCTCGAATAAAAACTAGGGAATGACAAGGTGAACTGCGATCCCCGACGCCCCGAATACCCCTAAACTAAATTAAAACAAATAAGTCCGCAACCAGCGAAGGGTACAACAGGAAAGAAACACCCTCGGGTGTGGTCTAGTGTGCTAGACCTGTTGCCCTCCCGCTGACAGCCTCGGAAGCTCAACCCGCATTAAACGATCGCGATCCCCGGCACCCTCAACTTCAAATAAACTTAAACTACCCTAAATAAGGCCACTTCCAGCGAAGGACACAACAGGAAAGAAACACCCTCGGGTGTGGTCTAGTGTGCTAGACCTGTTACCGTCCCGCTGAAACTAGGAAGTTCAGCCCACTTAAAACGCTCGCGATCCCTGCACCTTATAACTAAATAATAAATAGGGAACGATTGGGGTCCCAAGCACGAGAGTATGTTATTGCTCTTAGGAATGTAAAGATTCGTGCATTTCATACTCTCCCCCATAGCGACAAGCACACACACAGCACAATACCACACCGAGAGTATGTTACTGCTCTTACGAAAGTAAAGATTCGTGCATTCCATACCCTCCACACACACACAGCAGATACCACAAGGACACGCAACCAAAGAGGTGCTACTTTTATCTTTTCAGTTTACATATTCTAATGAAAACTAATTCTACCTTCTTCTTTTAAGCAGGTACACAGAAGATGTTTTTGTTTTGTTTTTTTTGTTTGTTTTTTTTTTACCAGCACCCCAATAACCGCTACAGACAGTCTACCCGTTATGGAAATAGTCACCCCCACGGTTCCTGAACATCCTCCGCTCCATCCCTAAAAGTGGTCAACCACTTTAAGGGAGGCGAACGTTGATCCTGCGTCCCGCCTCTGCCCCTTTTTGTAAGCGCAATGCGCATCTTTTGTCCCAACCCAATAGGATTACATGCAGGCTGCCCCCGAACCAGAGAAGTTCGGGTCTTCTTATTGGTGGTCCCCCGAAAGGGGTCGTTGTTGTTTTCCTCCAAAGAGTCCAACTATAACAGAGACAGCCTGAGGCAGATTATACTTGCCAGTGATGGCCATCACTCACTCATTATCATCCTCGAAGCGGCAGACTATACTTGCCCGAAAATCCAGAACGACTGCACCCTCGGGGAGAGGTAGTACCTTTGTGAGAGGACCCAACCTCCCACACTGGTCCTCACTCGAGGGTTCAACTGACATCTGCCAATGATACTACCCATCCACAACTGGACACTACTGGAGACACCTGCCGAGTACCGGATCCTTTTCCTCCTTCAACACGCCTTGACATGTGAGAGCCATGCTATACAGTCACAGAGGGTCGAAAGGGGCTTGTCCCACATACCGTCCCTGCGCGCCCTCGGCGCGCGAAATCATCATTTCCCATTATGTGGTGACGCTAAGTACGATCCCGCAAGCTGGTGATCCCGTACTCAGTCCGAGTCTACCATGAATGGAAGTATGAGTGTATGCAAGGTCTAGCGTGGAGAAGTCAGCTCCTCCTGTGGTGATGCTAGGTACTAATCTCGCACTTAGTCCGAGTCTACCATGGGTGGAGTATGAGTGCGTGCAAAAGCTATGATGATTAATTAAACACGAATATAAAGTACCGGAGTGTGGATTCCACCCCCCCCCCCCCGAAGGATGCACAATTTCTGATTAAAAGCATAAGAAATCTCAGCAAAGTTTCTGTTGATGGACCACCGGGTTAATTAGTATTTTTGATTTCTCAACAAAAATATTAGTAAGCCGCACTTTTGTGGCTTGTATAGTATTGGGTAACTGACTCACTCAACATTATAGTAGTGCGCCGTTCAGGTTTATTACAGAGGCGTAGCCATGGGGTCCTTGGAGGACCAATGCCCCTTAAAATACCCCCCCCCCCCCCCCCAACAAACATGATCCAATGCAAGTTCCACATAATGTAAAGCCCACAAAATAGTGCAACACGTGCTACAATTTTTTCAACCTTAGAGCACTGGATTTTGCAAAATGTTCTTGGGGGAGGCCTTGCCATAACTAGGACCCTCGGGTCATTATACTAGCCTTCCACATTCCGGGAGAAAACTGGAAGGATGGGGTAACGACAAGAGAGAGTCCTAGTTAGGACTAGGGGAGGACAAACATCATTGTTTGCCGCCCCCCCCCCCCCCAACAAAAAAATTATTTGGCTCCCAATTATAGAATCCTGGCCACGCCACTGGTCTATTATGGGCCTCATAGGGACTAACCCATTCTCCCAACCAACTCCCACATCAATTCAATATAGTCCAGTATTATTATCTATATACAAACACTTGACTTGTGACTTTTTTTGATTTCCGACCAAAAATATTAATAAGTCACGTCGCTGTAGCTAGTATTATTGGTCGATTGACTCCCTACACATACATGTTACAAAAGTGCACCCTTGCTGCAGTAGTACATCCTTGTATGTTGCAGGCACCCGTAAAACCCCCACGCCCCACCACCACACCGCGTACCACTGTATCAGTGTCCAAAAAGTGCTACAACAGTCTTTTGTTCTTATGTAAATACGTATAAAAACATGTATGCTCTTTATAAACATGGACACATAATTTTGTTGTTGATATTGTGCCTAAGATATTTGTGCTTTAAATAGTGTGTGAAAAGAGAAAAGGTTGTTTATTTCCCATTTTACTACACTTGTACGTTTTTTTTCTTTCTAAATGATAAATTGATGAATATCAGTGCAAGGTAACTATCGTTCTTGTTGTTACTGTATTAAGAGAATACGAAAAACGGTTGCAGCGGAGGGAATCAATCACTTTTGAGGCCAAATATATTTTTGAGCAAATTCAGCACCCACACACACTCACATGATTCTAGGGAGCCAATTTTTAGGGCAGCCAAAGTTGTAAAGTTGCACTGTGAAAATCGATTTTTTCGGGCGATGTTCATTTTTTTTGGGGGGGGGGGGGGGGGGCAACACAAACTTGCCCGAAAAAATGAAACTGCCCTAAAAAAATCCTTTTTTCGGGCTATAAAATTGTTCTCAAATGCATTTTACTCTGCTATTGCAAACCAAGAATTCAAAAATTAAAATATGAAGAACGCCACCCGACCCCCTCCCACTCCCAGTCCTCACATCCCCTTATTTAAGATTTGCGTGTGCTTTTGGAAGATAGTTGTTTGTAAATATTTACTTATTTGTTGTGTTTAAGTTTTTGAATTTTAATAATAAAAACATTTCACATCAAATTTTAGTCTTTGCTTTTCATTTTGTACATTTACAGTTCTGCAGATAACGCGACCGACAACCAACTGTAAAGTTGTGAATTGCATTCAATTCCAAATATACAAGTATACCGAGATATGAATACGATGTGCAGGTAACGAATGGTCGCCGACTATTGGTAATCACATTTCGTTTTCATATTCCAATGTGCTTGTGCGTTCGAGACGTCTGTAAATTAATTACTTCATTGATGGGACACAGCGAGGTGCGAAGCTTTTCAGTTATTACCCGTGCAGTCAAGTGTGAAAAAATAGGGGCGACAACTCGAAATTTAATGACTGACTCAGGCAATAGAAATAGTTCAGTATGGTTAAATTCTGATCAATAAATAAAATAAACAAATGAAAAATAAATAAATATTTAAACTGGTGGCTTGGGAGCTTGATTTAACATGCAAATCTTCAGATCTTTACTCCTTCACACTCAGTGGGATGGGGAGGGGGGCAATAAGAATCAAGCAAAATGGTAATTGGTGATCACTGCATTTACAAAACAGCGGCACGTTTCAGAATACTGAGAGACCGTAAACATCTTTTTGTTTCGGTTTCAAAAAACTTCTGTGCAAAAGAACTTTTGCAAACCATGACTTTTAAATATAGATAAAACGTCCGGGATTATCCAAGTACAAACTAAGTTCACATCGCAAACATTTAACAGGATGTTGAAATATCCATCAACCCTTTACCTACAAGTACAAACTAAGTTCACATCACAAACATTCCACACGATGCTGAAATATATGTCAACCCTTTAGCAACAAGTACAAACTAAGTTCACAGTTCACATCACAAACATTTAACAGGGTGTTGAAATATCCATTAACCCTTTATTTAACGGAACGCCAGTATCATTCAGCGCAATAAAAACATCGTCGAAAGCTCGGTGGCTCATTGATTAGAGCACTGGACTCCAATAAATAATCCGTGCGGCCCAGGAGAGGATATAATCGTACTCCAATCCGAGCAGTGAAAGTTTGTATATATTTTTATTTATTTTTATTTTCTCATTTGTTTCCCCAAAACAACCCTTTAGAAATGATTAAACCCAACCGTAGTGGCGTAGCGGAAAATCTTACCCCCCCCCCCCCCCACCCACTCTCCCCCCGCGAGATAGAGACGGGGGGCCCTTTCATAATGGTGTTTGCCTTTAAAACGGGAGCAAATTTAGTGTTGTTACCGTGCACAGCATATAGGATTTCACGTAGTACATACGCCATAAATTAAATGAAGGTATAGCTTTTTGGATCGATTCTATAAGTACGACTCTGTGGATTTTTTTCACCACTACATGTTTTAAGTTTCACCCCCACAATCCAACGATACACACATGCACGCCCAACATGTGTGTCTTGAGAGGCACCATGTATGTGTATTGTTCATTTCTCACTCCTATCAGTTACAATGATGTAGCTTTCACTTAACCCTTTACCTAACCTGAAAAGCAGACGTCTCTTGCAAAAATAATTCTTAAATAACTAATTTTTTTATTTTTTTTGTCTTAAAAACATAGGTTATGACCCCTCGTTAGAACGAGCTCGTTCCAACGAGGGTCATAACCTAAGTTTTTGAGACAAAAAATGAAAAAAATAATGAAAATTAATTGGCGATTTTTGAGAATAGCGCTGGCCGATTTTGACCGTTACGTTAGGTAAAGGGTTAAAAGAATAATACATAGACTACAAAGAGTACGTCGTGTGGAAGTGAAAGTTTGAAATTATGTGTTTGTGGTACACAGTCTCGCTCTGAATCTGAATGGGAATTTTTATGACTGGTCGGTTATGTTGGTACGTCAGGTGAAGGGGGGGGGGGGGGGGGGGTTGGGGTCAGGGATAGTTAGCGCAAAATCGATATGATTGTTTTTCGTATGTATAGGATATCTAATGTTTTTGAGTGGATACCGAAAATCTTCTCGTGAGTGAACGAGATAAAATGACTATTTTTCGCGAGTGGCTTCATTATTTATTGCATATTGATTGGGGTTTTACGTCGCTTCCGAAATAAGGGTCACCTCGTGTCGGACATCTGGAGGAAACCGGAGTACCCGGAGAGAAGCAGCGGCGACCAACTGTCAGACTCCCCAACGCACTAACCCTGCACAAGCAGGGCTAGCATTGGTTGAAGACAAGTGCACCATCGACGAGCAGTGCACCCAAGTACTCAGCGCCACCGTGCCCCAGAATGAGCAATCGGCATGCATGAACGCGGCAGGGATCGAACCCTGGAACTTTCGGTTTGAAGTTCAACGCCGTACCACTAAGCCACAGCTCTCCCGGCGAGTGGCTTAGGTTTTCTTTTTTATTACAAGCGTTTCAGAGGTTTATAGTTTCCAGTCACAAATCGGTTGTATTCACCTTGATTAAGCTTCAAATCGCAACACAAAGGTCCATAGCTGATTGTTGTCCCCTTTCGCATTAATAGACCGTAATTATCAAATATAGTTCCTATATACCTCCGTTGATATCCCCCCGTAAATGTCTCAAATTTCAACATATACATCTGGAACTTAATAAGCACCCCCCCCCCCCCCCCCCCCTGTTTTTTCGCAGTGGTGTTTTTTACTGCCATGCTGTCTTTAAGATGGTTAAAGTGATTGTGGAAAGAATGGTCTATTGACAAATGAAAGACAACACACTGATGAACATAAGCAGTATTTTAACGGCGCTAATTACACATATCCGTCACTAATATTTTTGGTGGAAAAATGTTCTCTCGGCAGGTATGGTGCTGGAACGATCCACTATAAAACAATGCCGGTAATTACTGACAAAATGTAACTTGTGATCTACTGAACACAACAGCAGTGTCCGACGTCAGTAGCGAGTGTATCCACCACGATCCCAGATGACAGCCTAGACCCTCCTTCTAATGCTACCAGTGAGCCTTCTGATATGGCCCAGAGGCAGCTGCTGCCACTCCTCATGCAATGCAACTTCCAAATCGGCCAAATTTTGTACAGGCGGATCCCTTGCTTGCACATGACGTCCAAGAAAGTCCCAGATATGTTCTAAGGGATTCAAATCGGGACTCAGGTAGTGTTATAATAGCGTTGTTTTGAAGGAATGCTCTCACAGAATGGGAACGATTTGGCATTGCATTGTCGTCCATGAATACATGGCGAGTACTCAACGGGTGGTTGTCAAAAAGAGGCACGACAACCAGATTGAGAAGGCCCCGGATGTACTCATGACAACTGAGATTCCCACCTACAGTGACCATATCAAGTTTACAATTATGAGAGAGGCATCCCCAGATCATTACTGATCCTCCACCATAAGGAACAGCAGGTCTGATGGTCCTGGGCACATAAGCAGTATTTCTACGCCTCCACGCTCTCATGCGATCAACTATGACATGAAGCGGGAACCTACTCTCTAGCCTTATCAATGGTATCTTCGCCATGTCCTGAGATTTCAATGCTGTGCCATACACTTCTCCAAACGTCATCTTTGATGATGGTCGGACAGAGCAGGACGTTTGATGACCCTTCTGGGCCTCATACCCAGTGCCGTGAGACGCTTTCTTACAGTTCTGTTGCACAAACGCCTCTTGGGGAACAAAAGGCATTTCAAAACCCCACTTGAAGCAAAGGGTTCACGCCTAACGAGGCGTGCCAGAATCCGATCTTCCCGAGGAAAGGTCTTTCGGGGTTGTCCAGGCCTGGGTCGGTCCTTAACATCATCGGTTTGTTGATTTTCTCGGACATGTCCGCTGATGACAGAATGACTATAGCTAAGTTGCCTTCCAATAGCTTTGAATGACATGCCTGTTGCGTGAATGCCAACGATATGCCATTTTAGTAGCTCTGACTGTCTCCTCCTTGCCATATTAACATTCATTGATAAAAGAAGTGACAATTTTTCTTGTTTTATACCCAGATATTGCATGTGCATGATAGTGGGGTGTTTTGTGACATTCGTGGGAAGCATGCTTTACTTGTACGAGGGGATGTGTGTTTGTGGTGCGCTGTCTACCCGAAACATCATGTTTCACGAGATGAAATATACTGACATAGCAATCATTAAAACATAATAATCGGTAACAGCAACTTCACTGTCATCAAACATTTCAGGGGGGGGGGGGGATTAATTCCCAAGTGAATATATAGAGAAAATTTAAACCAGAGACGCCGTTTTTCCGGCCCAGGGACATGAATCCTATGGTACAGTACAGCTGCCGTGGAACGGTCAAACTCCACGGGTGGGCCGTGTTGCACACGGGCGCTTTTCGACCCTGGCTATCGAAAGTGTCATTAAATCCCAATGAATGAATAAGTAAATAATGATTGCGTGGAAATATTGTTCACGCGTGGATTTGAACCTTTCCGCGATGACCATACTGTTCATGATAATTTCATTAACCCTTTACCCAACGCAGACGATATCAAAATTTATTATTTTTAAATATCATTTTTTAATTTTTTTTCAAAAATTTCAACAAAGCCATATCATGTGACCCCTCGATGGAACGAGTTCGATGTTGAAATTTTTTGAAAAATAATATTTTTTCAACGGTTGAATTTGCATATTACGCTGGCGAATGCGGCCGATTCTTTGGGTAAGGGGTTAAAAATAAATAACTGTAAATTTGACAATATAAAATTTATTCCATATATTGAGTACGTAAATGTACAAAATGTAAAAACCTACACATGCTTAATTTGATATACATATCATATACACGTATTTATATGTTGAAATAAATTCACCCTTAAGTCCCACCCGCAACCCAAATTTTCAGTGTAAAAAAAAATTTTTTTTTTGTCTTAACCCTTTACCCAACGCAGACGATATCAAAATTTATTATTTTAAATATCATTTTTTTAATTTTTTCAAAAAATTCAACAAAACCATATCATGTGACCCCCTCATTGAAACGAGGTTGACGAGCTCGTTCCAATGAGGGGTCGCATGATATGTTTTTGTTGAACTTTTGTGGAAAAATAATATTTTTGCAACTGCTGAATTTGCATATTACGCGGGCAGATGCGGCCGATTCGTTAGGTAAAGGGTCAGGGAGAATGAGTGCTTAGTGAATGTGTGGGGTTAACCCTTTACCCAACGTAACGGCCAAAACCGGCCAGCGCTATTCTCAAAAATCGCCAATTAATTTTCAATATATTTTCATTTTTTGTCTCAAAAACATAGGTTATGACCCCTCGTTGGAACGAGCTCGTCGAGCTCGTTCCAACGAGGGATTCAAGAATTTTTTTTGCAAGTGTCGTCTGCTTTTCATG
This sequence comes from Pictodentalium vernedei, assembly GCA_031216915.1. Lineage (NCBI taxonomy): Eukaryota > Metazoa > Mollusca > Scaphopoda > Dentaliida > Dentaliidae > Pictodentalium > Pictodentalium vernedei. The sequence goes on along the minus strand of CM062297.1, from coordinate 89,018,147 downwards.
TTAGGTAAAGGGTTAACCAATTAATATTTTCAACATGCAGCCCCAAGGCTATTAATTGGCCTGGGAGCGCGGGGGCTCAGTGGTAGACTGTTGGACTTCTGTGCTAGAGGTCCCGAGTTCGAACCCCGTCCGGGACGACCGCGTTGTGTCCTTGGGCAAGGCACTTTATCCCGGTTGCCTAGATGGGGGCACGATGGCGCCGTGTACTAAGGCGTACTGCACGTCGATGGTGCACATGTCTTCAACCGCTGGAACCCTGCTTAAACGGAGCTTGAACAGAGTTAGAATGTTGAGGAGCTGACAGTTGCTCGTCGTTGCTCGGTGGTTCTCTCCGGGTACTCCGGTTTCCTCCACCCGTAAAACTATCACAGTTATGATTGTGCATAAGTATGTGACCTTAAACTCCAATAAATAAATAAATAAATTAATTAATTAATTGGCCTACCCCTAGTAATGAATATGGACTCATCAATTTGCAGCAATTGAACTGACATGGAAGATACCACCAGGATTCAAAGGATGAATATAACTATAATAACAGTTAACATATTAAGGCATTTATAAATAACAATAGCACTGGCACATGTGACTTATTGGCGTTCTGCACTGAAAGTGAACATTTCTATATCTTCACTGTGGGGGATACATTTATCACTCTCTCTCAATGTTTTCTCTTATATGTATAGATGAATGTATACATGTAATAAAAAGTACATAAACTGTTTCTTTTTGATATCTGACAACTCACCACGTGTCAGTCTATCAAGGACTATTTCCCAGACTATTGACACACTTCACCCAGTGATTGTCTGGTTTATTACCCGTTATTCAACATATTCAACATTCTAATTTGGTTCCTTTGAGTGTTCTTATGGTATCGTTTTTTGCGTGCTTGTTATTCCATTGACAAATACAAAATGTAATTTATAGGGGGTTTTTTATTACAAGTTAACGGTATAGGTAGCATTAATCAAGAACTTAAAACATCTTCTCTCAAGAAGACCAAATTCCTTGCAAATCAACCGTCACGAGATGAACTGGATGTGAAATAGTCAAAAAATTCGACTCAGTGTTCTGAACTATATAACACTAATAGTAGAGTCTGCGAAACGGAAATTTGACTTCGGATCCATTTCCGAATCGAATCGAATCGAATCGGGGAACAGATTTGCGAATCGATTCTTTTTTCGAGTCGAATCGACTGAATAATCACGTTCTCGACTTCCGTTTTCACCACGTTATGCAGTGGATGCAATAACACGCACACGTTCCGCGCTCTGGAATGGTGAAATGGACCCGATTGCAGCGGTTTCTTCAAATACTCTCTCTCTCTCTCTCTCCCTCTCTCTCTCTCTCTCTCTCTCTCTCTCTCTGGGTATTGTCTGAAAAATTGCATGTCGTCCCTTGAATGCAATACAGCGCCACCTACAATGCTTAAACTGCATTGTAGATAACGCCATGTTGCCTGAAGAAGCGATTATTCCTTTGGAAGGCGGAGGACGAGTTGCAAAGAAGCAGGAAATCCACAGCCATTTTCGAAGACAAGCTTGCATCAGGCACCCGAAAACGTTGGGAATAATCCGTGTCCTCGACTTTATGCAAGGCTAAATACACTACAAAGATAATGACGTCATGACTACAGACACGGCTACAGTAGGAATTCTGTGAACATTTCGGAAATCTGAAGGAGAAGGACCACTGTGCGAAACACTTGGTTCGATCCTTGTTCTTCACGGCCGATTCGAATCGATCACGTCCGCGATTCGGTAACGAATTGAATCTAATCAGAAAGCCGATTCAATAATCGATTCGAAATTCGAATAATCACAACGCTCTTATTGATAAGATAATGTTTGTACATAGAGGATATTCGTTCCAACGAGGGGTCATAACCTATGTTTTTGAGACAAAAAATGAAAACAATTAGTTATTCAAGAATTTTTTGGCAAGTGTCGTCTGCTTTTCATGTTAGGTAAAGGGTTAAACACTGACACCTTCGATGGTGTCCCTTAACTCTATTATTTATTTATTTATTTATATATAGAGGATATTCACGAAAATTTGATGAATACCGAAAATATCTCGTGAGTGGCTACAAAGAAATATGAGGATCTTCACGAGCGACGCAGTCGCTCGTGAAGATCCTCATATTTCTTTGTAGCCACTCACGAGATATTTTCGGTATTCATCAAATTTTCGTGAATTTTCTTTTTATTTAATGCTCTACGACTACAAACTCTCCAATTTGTGGCCTTTATTTGCCATTAAGGCGCAAAATTTATGTGCCGAACCGGCGTCCATACAAAAATTACAACAACCAAACTCCAACCATTGGAATGTGTGAATATCCGCACAAAAAGTAGTCCCGTCTTATTTCTCCCCTAACTTTACGATTTACCAAGGCTGGCGAATTGAAATAATCGCAATGTGTTTCGAAGAAATAGAACAATAACAAAGAACACCACTTTCTTATTTTCTATAACAAGACACGTCATTTTATTTTTTTTGAACTCAATGCACTGAAGACGTGTGAAGTTGAACTGAAGAAATTTGAAAGTGATTTCGGCTTTTCGCTAGAAGGTGAATGAGAAAGTCAAACTTTGAAACCGCTGATTTAATGAATTGATTTAGTCACTGTCACTATCAATTATTCGAATTCGTTTGTATTTGGGACTCTGGAATTCTTTACTGATGTGCTGACTCGTTTAAAGTACATGTGATTCGTCATCCGAACCTACGATGAAATATCGATTTCTAAATATCATTTTGATATTTCGTTTTGCCGACCGACAGGGGAATATGACTTAATTTTTCAGCGTGAATTGATGCCTGAGCATTAAATAAAATGTTTGTACATTTTCCTATTTTCTTCTCGTATCACGACGTTTATCATCATTAAGATATGAGCGAGCAAAACAAAATGTTTTAAATATTCGACGGACAAAAAGAGCGGAAATACCCATGTCCACCCACTCACTCACACGCGTCCGTTCAGGGCCTCAATGTGTGTAATGTTTATTTAATATGACCAGGCCAAATATTTAAATCCCATTTGTTTCCTTTTGTGATGAGTTTAGTCACCGTGAGGTCAACATTTATTGAATGGTGTTTAACCCTCTGTACTCTGATGTCAAAATGGCAAAGTTTTCAGCAGCAAATATTTCCCATAATGCAGTTTGATATTTAACCAAATATAGCTTGTTTGAAAGTGCTCAGAGAGCTCTGTCAAACACTATATAATTGGTTAAATTCATAGTTACACAAGAGAAAAACAGACTGACTGGAGAAGATTCTTCTGCACTACCAGAGATTAGGGGTTAAGGTCACATACTTATGCACAATGGCTAATCGTGACCGTGACAGTTTTACGGGTGGAGGAATCTGGAGTGCTCGGAGAGAACCACCGAGCATCGAAGAGCAGCTGTCAGCTCCTCAACATTCTAACTCTGTTCAAGCTCCGCTAAAGCAGGGTTACAGTGGTTGAAGACATGTGCACCATCGACGTGCAGTACGCCTTAGTACACGGTGGCATCGTGCCCCATGTAGGCAACCGGGATAAAGTGCCTTGCCCAAGGACACAATGCTGGTCATCCCGGACGGGGATCGAACTCGAGACCTCTAGCATAGAAGTCCAACGTCAGCTCAACAAAATTTATGTTTAATATTGTTTACAAAAGAATCAGACAAAAGTAAACTGAACTGGAGTACTTGCCGTTTTTCCTTCATAAAGTGCATCAAGTTTATATTTTGCACCGGTGAACTGGGTTAGCGAGCATCCACACATAGCCTGCAATTTGGTTGTCCAAGAACAAAACGGATGAATCAAGGAAGTTAGTCAACTGTCAGGAGTCCACAAATTAAAGATACTTTCCGATATTAAGAATTAGGGGCGTGGTGCATCATTTCAGCACAACTTACGGGGGGTATTCCCGAGAAAAAAAATGGAAATTCATCACTGAAAAACCGCATTTCTCGTTGATTTTTCGCAGTGGATGTCATTACACTATGTAATTAGGACGATTCACCTTTCTTTTGTTTCATGGTGAGACATCCAAACAAACTCACGTGCAACTTACCAAGGATGCCACATTGGGTATTTATATCCGACCTATATACATTATATTGTAGCTTGGAAAGCGAGTAACTTACCGAATACTGAAATGGGCTTAATGCAGCTTGCAAGTGCTCCTTTGTCTTGCTAGCTGCATAACTTGTGCTGGCTACTCGTCAAGCTCAAGTATTTTCTGGTCTTGCAATTGTGGGAGGAACGTCGTTCCCCCTCAGACAAAAAGTAGAGGAACGGAGTACCCCGGGAAAGCTTATCTGCTCCAAATCTTGTTTGGTGGGTCACGTTGCTTCTGGCTTAGAAAATAAGGGAAAAGCGTGAACGCCCATCGCCTGGTAATTCAGTTCAGTTCTTCATTCCCTTAATACCCAAATAACGGCAAACGTATAGTGAAAAAGATATACAGCAGTGTCGCCCACCCGAATTCAAGCCCCCGAATAATGAGTCAATATTCTTATCATTGTTGCTTATTGTTAGAGTACACCAGATGTGGTGCGTTTTGGAAACCAAATATCGCGCCACCTCCTTTGGGCTCCAAGCATCGAGCAAGTAGGGCTGCTATAGGTTTAGGCAACGGATGCGCACAGTCATTGTTTAGCCCTAGTAGCTTTGTACAAGCTTTCTCGCCGCCAGTACGCTGGAGGCGCGGTGGCTTATTGGATAGCTTGCTGATCGTTAGGTCGCGCGGTCAACGGTTCGACTCTGGCCCGTATTATCTACGTTGTGTCATTGGGCAAGATTGGTAATTCTGGTTAGGAGGATGGTGGCGTCTAGTACTAAAACGTACAGCAAGTCAATGGTACACTTTCCTTTCCCTCAACCTTTGCTAACACTGCTTGTACCAAATTAGTAAGCTGAGGAGTAGGGCAGTTACTTGCCGCTACTCGTTTGTTTTATACAAGCACTCTAGCTCCCTCCGTCAGTAGAAACATTCGATACAGTATGTCTCTGGTTGTTGAAAGTGTCATTAAATCTCCCAAAATAAAAACAGAATAAACTTAGTCCAGGTGACCCCAAACATATTCTTTTGGTGTCACGCACGCACGCACGCACGACTTCAATTATAGGCTAAAAGTATGGCAGCTGACTAGCAGTTCAACGTTAAGGTTTCGTGTGGTCAATTCAGTAATATTTATTTATTTATTTATGTTTAAGGTCACATATTTATGCACAATGGCTAATCATGACCGTGACATTTTTACGGGTGGAGGAAGCCGGAGTACCCGGAGAGAACCACCGAGCAACGACGAGCAGCTGCCAGCTCCCCAACATCGTAACTCCGCACTGCAGCACAGGCAGGGTTAGATTGGTTGAAGACATGCGTACCATCGACGTGCAGTGCGCCTTAGTACATGGCGTCATCGTGCCCCACGTGGGCAATGGAGATGAAGTGTCTTGCCCAAGGACACAACGCGATTGCCGCAGGTGGGATTCGAACCGAGGACCACTAGGCTTGCAGCCTGCATCTCTACCTACTGAGCCACCTCGCTCCCCTCTTCAATAATAAAATATGCGAGCAAACGACAGGTTACGAAAAAAATACAAATTAAATTCCTAACTCTACATATTTTGCCAGTTAGACTAGACAATCTGTAAAACAAATTGGACACAGAGGTTGTGCATTGTGTCCGCATATGAACTGAGTGTCGTGCCGTTTGCATCTTAACAGAATTTCTGCCAAATTGAATAGCAACAACAGTAGTAAGAGATGTGGTTTTCGATGCCGATTGGTTCCATACCCCAGAGGTACTCAGTACCTCAGAGGTATGGAGCTTTATTAATTTTTAAACAAAATTAATCACGGGGCCAAATCAAAAGTCCAAAACCTTTATGCACATCTAGAGACCCTACTGGAACAAACACTCGGTAAACAAAAGAAAGTATAATAGAAACAAATGTGAAAAAATAGCATAAAGGATGAAACATATTAGTTCTAATGTTGCATGTTTGCGGACAAGAAGTCGTGCGAAGAGTTTAATGACATTTTCAGGTAGCACGTGCTATTTTGAAATTTTGCTACACATTTCAAAATAGCACGTGCTACCTGAGAATGTTAAATCGAATGGGTGACCGACGATTTTATTTGTGTTATGCTGTGCTAGAGAGCGTGGGCCATTGAGAAAACACGCTAATTTTTGTCTTCCGACATTTTAAAAAATGCCAAGGTCAACCGAAAATCAGAGGTTGCGTGCCATTGATATGCATGAGGTTGGGATACCTCCAGATGAGCTCGCTGATGAGTTCAGAGTCACTGTGGCTACTATTTACCGTCTCATTGGAAGGTATAGAACCACTGGATCTACTGCCGATCGACCGCGCTCAGGTCGACCAAGAGTTACGACCCCTGCACAAGACCGAAGCCACTATCAGGGCTTTAAAAAAATGAGGATACCAGAGCAAAAGCCAACACTTTCCTTGCCTATATTCATATTCAGTCAAACACAAATAATATTTTGTTTATATAAATTTGTTTATTAGAAATTATTGGAGAGTGCCTGTCGGCACTCCCCAATAATTTGTAATAAAACACGTTTTGTATAACAAACTCAGACCACCAAAAATAATCTAGCCCTCAACCAGTTAATCACTAATGTGAAAAATATCTTGTTATTTGTACTTTCCGACGTTTGACGTCGCATTTTGAAAAATGTTGAAGGAACTGAATTCCCAGTGACGTTTCAACGTCAGGGTAATTAAGAGCCTATATAGGTAATGAAATTTTGTTTATTTTAAAAATTCACACCTCTGATATTCCTGATTACACATGTTTCGTGTTCTATACATCTCAATCTTCATTTTGATGTAGTATAATTTGTGTATATTTAATTTGAATTTAAGGAATGTGAGATATTTCATTACTTATACAGGCCCTTAAAGTCTCAAAGGGTTCATTTCTGCCAGATTCACGTATTAGCAAAATTACGTATATAGATATGATATATACCATTGTCTAAACAATTATGTTTACTTGAATTTGTGAACATTTATGTATAAATGAAAACAGACGTACATTTAGCGCACAAGGAGAAGAAAAAACAAAGCAATATAAAGCCGAATAAATGTACAAACCTCCTTCAATTTTTCATCCATCTTGGGTGATTTTTCTTCCAAATGACGCGTCGAATTTACTTCTGTTTGTTGATTTTCAACTGTGGAGTATGTTGTACAAAATCACAGGTGCGCGAAAACAACTTTATTCACAAATTTCTGTCAGCGATACTTCTTGTCGCATTCGCGTAAACCTTTCTTGTTTGTGAGATGAAGGAAATACTTTAGTTGTGTGACAGGTTGATAACGGTTATTTGATAGCCTTTTCAATGCATTGACCTTTAGTTTACCTTATAAATTTGCAGTTACCTGGTAAATGAAAAGAAAAGCGCACAAAAAACTCGTGCTTTACTTAAAATACTTGTTAGTAGTAGGACAGGGTCTAGACGACCCCCGTTTGGGGGACCCCGGCTGGGGGACCCCGGAAGTGACGTCATACCGCAATGTATTATGGGTATCACGTGGTTGTCATGGTAACCCATGTGGGTGGCCATGTTGTGACGTCATTGTCATGGTGATGGGTGATGTGAGTGCGCATGCGCAGCTCGTGTTGTTAGGGTGATACGTGTTTCCGTCGTCCATTTTGTATGAAGGGGGCCGCCATCTTTGTTTCTATGGTGGCACGTGGTTGCTATGTTACCCAAAGGCTTCTTATAGGGCTAAGAGGTCTGTACCAGGTATGTTCGATTGACTGGAAGTATTTTCTGGAACGTCTTCCCTGTATAATTACCCAAATGAGCCCGAGAATGGGCGTAAATCATCGGAAACGACTTTATTTGATATGGATTCCCCGCAGAATCCTGCTTTTAACTAAAATAGATTTGTTTAGGGTAGCACGTAGTGCTATAGATTTTTTAAAAGGTCGTGTTCGATTGAATGGGAGTATTTATGGCTCTACATAATTACCCAAATGAGCCCGACAAACACATATTTCTTTCCCCCAAAAAAAACAAATAACAACACTGAATATAAATTTAAATTTCTTTTATTCAACAACAAAAATACATCTTTTTATGGTATGTAGATTGTCAGATATTCATAAACAGTCTTTCTACATATTGGACATCTTTTCAGTTGTTTACAACAGTCCTTGCATAGGCACAAATGGTTACATGGTCGCGGATCGACATTGGCTTCTGCTGTTAAGCACACACAGCATTTCTGTGAATCCGTTGAACTTTTTCTTGTAACTCGTCTTTGTTGTCCATTTCTTCATCGTCGATTGTATCAGGTAAGTTGTGAATGTAACAACATTCTTGGGAATACATTTTGTGTTGTTGTATGACATTGTCTTCTGCCTGCCAGTAGCGTACAATGACCCCACAGTGAAAACATTCACTTCTGCCTTTAATTCCTAGATAGAAAAATGCTGCTCTTGCAAGTTCTTTGGGGGTTTTCGCACATTCACTTGGTAACATTGATTCAAAAGTTTTTAGTTTGTTTGCCTCCAAAGCATATTTTATATGTTTGGGTCGACGGATATCAGAGTTTCTCTGAGCAATTATCAGTCGAGGACCAGTTCCTGCGAATACCAACCCCGCTAGGCTCATTCTTTCTTCGAAACCTCTAGGAAAAATGTTTCTGGGAACTCTTTGTCCACGATAGTCGTTTAGAATAGATTGAATCAAACACGGGATTGTAAACATCTGATCTTCGGTTGCACCCCTTATTTATAGTTTTTTTTTTCTATGACATCATTTGTTTTGATTGTCTTTCTTTTTTTAGATTTAGATTGTTCCATATTTCTTTTTTTCGCCGTTTCAACAGATTGAGTCAATTGCTCCCATTCGTTATATACTAACTTCATTCCAACATCGTTCTTGAACAGGTAAATTTGTAATTGATCATTGAATTTGAACAGTCACTTCCGAAGACATCTTCACTCTTCGACGGATGGAACGATAATGCCGAGATGCCACGACTGGTCCTCTTTTTATACTGTTTAGGCTATGACGTCACCAGAAATAAAGTCTCTAACTAAAATGTCATTGTCCAATAAATTCGCAGAAAACATGTTTACAATCGCATGCATTGGGATGCCACGAGAGCGATGTAAAAGATAGAACAAACAATAATGTCCACACATGGGTAACGGTCCTTGAATGCGTTTTGTATTGTACTTCCATCTTCGCTTTTTCAAAAAATTCTTAAATGATCTGTGCTGTGGTGGTATTTCATACGAATCAAAATATTCTATGTCCCGATGACTGAAATAGAAGGCCACCCAATGTTCCCCTTCTCTGTGCTCTGGATGCGTGTTGGCCACAAAAGCCAATGGTCTGTGCCTGGGTAATCTTCTTGGTAAGCGGTTTCTTGCAAAGACTCCCAAAGTGATATTTCTTAACACGCGATCCCAGCGGAAAATATTCTCTATTTCCAAGTGTTCATGTCGAATAATCAAAGATGACGCTCCTGTTTTTATCTACTTCTATAATGTTCTGAAATTCGGCATACACCAGTACGTTTATGGTGGTGGGCAGCGGTTCTTCAAAATGAATTTCTAATCTTAAATTCCCCCGTTTCACCAAATTGAAATGTTGACCATGAGACAGGTCTGGTGTCAGGTCGAAGACGAAGAGCGTGTACCCTTTTATGTACTCCTCTCTGTCGATGTGATTTCCTTCGTTCTCGTACATTTGACCAGTTCCTTGAAACAAGGTAGCATAACACCTCGCCACTTCTTGTTGATCGAATCGTGGTTGTAAGGGCTTTGCTGGAATCTGTAGTCCATCCACATACAATGCCAGGTAATTGATGCTGTAATTTTTAAAGTTAAAGGGATTCTTTGAAAAGTTTCCATTGAAAGCATCGTTGTCCACACAACCCACGACGATACGTTTAGGAAGTTGGCCTAAAAATAAATTTTCTTGTGTGATTCTCAGATTTCCCTTCGGCACCGAGAACACTTTGGTTTCTACTCTGTCAATGGAATATTTCGCAGTTGCCTTTTCCAATGCTTTAGTATGAGCCACTCTCACAAAGGGTTGAGTCTCTCCTTTCTCACAAACAGGGATACGTCTTGGATTTTGATTTTGAATGTTTCCCCATCGGCCATTAAGGCAAATGCATCTTTTGACCTATTCATTTTAATGTGAACGTTAACTCCATTTAGGAGATAACGTGTTTGAAAGAACATGTCCAAATGTAACCTCCCAGTCATATCCACGACTTTACTTTTAGCCGTAAACTTTTTTCTTGTGGCAAATCCCTTGTTGTCATCCGTCCTATCATCCATGTGTCCCGCCGTGTCCTTGTACCAGAGAGCACCAGTCAGCTGTGACTTTTTGGCATCGGAGTCATAACTTAACAAAGTCTCTATGTATGCTCTGTAGTGGTAAGTATTATTGGACGGTGACACCAGTTTCTCGTTTAGACTGATGTCGACCTGGTTGAAAAGAGAATGCAGCCAGAGATTGACGGGACCCACCTTTGCGTCGTTTGCGATAGGTCCACCACTGGAATCGACGATACATGCTTTCACGTACAGATAAGTTTGAGCCAAGTTCAGATAGTCGTCCCCAGATCCAGAAATGTTAAATTCTATCGGTCCACTATTCCCTATGTTGGCCAACGGTCGATGTTCTATCCATTGACCATGTTCTACACTAGTCTGTGTGGGTGGTATCGAAAATAAGTCGAGTTCGCTATTGACACACTCACAGGATTTTTCGTTGATCAAAGACATTATGCACACAGAGCGTCAATTGTCTTAACAGTTCGCCTTCTTTTTATCGATCTGCCAGTTTTGCGTGGTGCTGCCCTTTTTATACCTCTGCGGCCGGGAGGATTCGACCCACCCACCACTTCGTTCAGAGCATCGATTCCAGGTTGTTTAAGTCTCCCGATAGCTGCCTGTTTCATATTTTTTCCTCTGATGACATCTCCAGCAAATTCGGCTCCTTTTTTCAATAACTGTCTACCCATGGTTTTGGCTGTCGTTTTCAATAAGGGAAGGACTGCATTCTTCAGTCCTCCAAGTAAACTACCCAGCCCATGACCCATCTGTATTTGTGATCCCGAAAAAGCTGGCAGACCGCTACCAGCCTGTTTCGTGTAATACTCTTCGTATAATTTAGCATTACAACAGTAAGGCATTGTTTTTTCAAAGAAAATTCAAAGATCGGCGCTTTCTGAAATGTAGTGTCACTGTCACTTTCCCAAGTTCAAATGGCACTGTGGCTCCCGTGTCGTCCCTTATATACACCTGCACGGTGCTGAAATTCTTCCTTTCAACCGGTACATAGTGCACGTTTTCAAAAGTTTTGGAAATGATGTTTCCATATTTTCCTCTCACGGGTACGATGCGAAGTAACGGCACCCTAGTATCCCCCACTACCTGATCACGAACTAAGTCGCAATATACGTAGAGTGAATAGAATCCTTGGTTGACATCGGCGACTCGAGAAGATTCAAAAGCTCCCGACTTGAACACACATTCGTTAAAACCCAATATGTTTTGCAGAGTGGGACTCAGTGTGAGTACGACCCCTTCTCGTACATTGATTCGAACTTTACCAGTGACCTCGTCTAATTCAAACTCTATCTTATCGTGACGCGGTAGCAGCAATTCTTTAACACCATTGATGCCTCGTATCACATCGGAAGGTTCCGAATATCGACCTTCTTTCAGAATGATCTGATAATGTTTTTTCGAAGTCCAGTACACTGTGAAAAAAACTTCCTTGCCACGAATGTTAAACCAAGTGTTTGGATAATGGATCTCCGCCAAACCCACCTCCCATTCCCCCGTGAGGTCCACTGGTTGTGATAACTGGGTGGTGTACGTTGTCAGCGTGTTTTCTGGAAACACGTCCATGGAACTGTTACTTGGTAGGGTCAGATAAAACATCACATGCTGGATACCCCAACCATTTTACAAACAGTTCTCTCTTCTTTCCGCGACTACGTTTTTTGAGTACATGTTCAATTTTGTAAATGTTTTTTGGTGTGACACGCTGAAGCTCTTCTGTGTAGAAGGACCCCTTCAATACTTCCCCACTATCGTCTTTTAGAACATAAGTGATGGGGTGGCCCTTCTTGACAGATGTCACTGTCAATAATTCTTCTGTCCAATTGGGCAAGTAACCTTTTTCAAAAGTTTTCTTGACTTTACTAATTCGCACCCTGTCACCCAGTTTGAACTTTGGAGACTTGTGTTTTATGTGGTTCCCATAAAGTTTTTGCCACACCTCTTCTTGATTTTCCAAACTCACGTCAACAGGGGGCATACCGATGCTGCGATGATGGGTGTTGTTATACGATTTCACCAAAGTTTGAAGTGGGAAAGTCAGTGGATCGTTCTTTGTAAAATATTTCCACATTTTGGTTTTCAAAGTTCTGTTAAATCGATCAACTATGGAGCATTTTGTTTCTACGTTATGGGTTGTGAAAAATTCTACTTCTCGTTGTTTAAGAAATTTCTGGAAGTTTGAATTCAAAAATTCTTTGCCTTGATCAGTTTGTAACTTTAAAGGTTTTCGCCCCTGTTTGAAAATTTTAGCAAAAGCTTGCACTATGGTATCACAAAATTTATTTTGTAATGGAACCACCCACGCATATTTACTGAACACATCGATACAAGTCAGAAGGAATTTTGTGTTTTTATTGTATTTACTGATGCTTGTTAAATCAACTAAATCAGCTTGCCATTGTGCATCGATACCACTAACGATCACTTTCCTTCTTGGAAATGTGCGTCGAACGGGTTTGTGGAGGGTGTACGTGTCTTGCCCCTGCAACCATTGTGCAACTTGCTTAGTTTTTTTCTTGGATGCTCTTCGAAGAGCATCCACACCACCAAAACTCCCGGGAGCTTCGGGATCATAATAAACGCTTTCCATTGGATTAATATTTCGACCACTTTGACGTACCGGCTACGAGTCTAGATCTCACCTTTCTTCTAGCAGAGGGGGTTGTTTGGGGCTTTTTCTCTACTACAGGCTCACGTCGCATAAAATCCCAACGTTCCCTATGGCCCACAAGCTCCTGTGGAATATTACTTTCTCTGACGGCCTGCGCCAACACTTCCCATCCTTTGGGTTGAAAAGTCTTTCGCTTTCTCAAGAGATCGTTCAAGAGATCGGTTATGTTGGAACCTACGACTGTTTCGTCTTTGTGGACCAACTCCCCCTTCTCATTCCAAGACAGATTGGTATCTGCTTTTATACGGTTCAGCAGCAGTTTGGCTTTTCTTTTCATGGTTATTGGAACGGAGTCTATAATATCTTCGTCTCTAGTATCTTTCTCGAATTCGACCCTAATAGGGCGAGGGGCCATGGCTTTTTCGCGAAATGTTAAAAATCTTTGAAGAATCTGATTATAATGGGTTATCTTATCAGTTTCTGTAAGGTTATTCGAATCTAAAATTTCACGCATTTCCCTGTCAAGAGAACTTGCGGCAATCTCGTTGGGCTGTTTGCTGATAGGGGCCTCCTGCAAACGTTCGAGCAACCTCGGTTCTACTAAGGCCATCTTTTTTGCGTATTCCATCACAACTGTCTGAAAATACCTTTAGCCGCACCAAGTAACACAGGCGCTAACAAAGCCCCTAAAAATCCTCCTTTTTGCAAAATTTGCTTCTTTTTTTTTCTCGGACGTACCTTTCTTGGCAATTGTTCTCACAAGTTTTTTGTGTCGAACTAATTTAACTTTGTGAGCTTTACTCAGAGGTACGGCACCTTTCACTATGTTTAAGGCACACTCACAAATACAATTGATCAAGTCTTTGTCGGCGTGTTTCAAGACAGAATTGACCACAGTGGGTTTTGATTTACTCAAGAGCTTGAGAATCGCGATGTTGCGGTGAAGACGGTCAGACATGATTTCGACTCGACAGCAGATTTGCACTCCCCTTTTATACATTCTGGAGGTACACATATTGGGTTTCTCCAGGAAATATTTGGGTTCTTAGTCTCATGTGTTCGGGTGTGTCCTGTTTAAGATCTATTAAAAGGTAACCATATGGGAGAGATGTGGCTTCGTCAAATACTTCTCGCAAAAATTTGGAATGACCAGGATACATCTGGGCTGCCAAGTGTGTGATCTGGGAACGATCCCTGGGGTTTTTGAATAAAATCATGTAATGACTATTGAGAGCCACAGTTCTATGAACTTTGTTTTTGTCAAATAGATTTTGTACAATATAAATCAAACTAATTTTACGATGATGACTTCCTTTTATAAACAACCGAGACACTCGCTCATCCACATCGCGCATCAGATCATCTAAAATTACTAGACTGTCAGATTTTATTTCTTGGGGGAGACCCTCTACAAATTCTACTTGGGGCAAAGCATCATACAATGGTTGCCATTCACTATAACACCATATTATATGATTGGGAGTAGGAGTAAATAATTCTGCAATGTGTTGGATGACTTTTTTCACAAAAGATAATTTACCACTACCAGTTGGCCCACACAACAAACAGGTAAAAGGATGCTTCCAGCGGGATCCATGTTTACCTAAGAACATGATCTACTCACCCTTTTATACGTTTTTGGGAAGGGGGCATCTAGCGAGTTAAAAAAAATTGTGTATGAGTGTACTGTATGCAAGGGAACTAATTTTCATTTTTGTTGAAAGAAAAATGTTCGTCCTTGCCAAAAAGTAACCTATCAGGCGACTTAAAGACATCCACGACACCTTTCTCTGTGGTTGCCAAATCAAAATTCAGAATAACATGTTTCGTCCTTGCCCAAGGGAAACTCATCAGGTGGCTTAAGGGCAACCACGACATTTTTTTTTATTTTTTTTTTGTAATTTCTTCTTTTTTTTTTTTTTTGTAATTTTTTTTTTTTTTTTGGTAATTTTTTTTTTCTAAAACTTTTCAGAAACCAGTTGTCAATGGTCTTGTGGCTGTCACTGAACTAACAACCATATCATGTATGCTTGCTTTTTGTTCAGCACTCAACTGTTTGTTAATGAGATGAGAGTATTCACAAGGTGTTGGTGTTGGGTTCATGAGACTCATGTGTGTGTGCCACAATGTATAGACTTTGTCTTTACAGACTTTCTCCAGAGCTGCATCAAAGCATGCATCAATTCTCTCTTCTAGAGTCATCATTAGACAAACATCGTGTTGTATTTGGCTCTGATGATTCACACTACACCCATAACACTTCTCAACAGCCACAGTGTCAATCAATTCTTCGACAAAATGAGCATATGCCGCATTCATCTCATCCTCAATTGCTTGCATTCTTAACCCTTTATCAACTTCATCAACAATATTCCATAGTTTGGCTGAGGTGTTACCCTTACAGGGATCTTGTGAGACTTTAACTCATCCCACTTTGTTCTTTTCATTTCTATGTGAAGTGGCAGGTCACCACTTGGTTCGCCATTTGGTTTTCGTGGTTCAGCACTTATCACAACTCTACTATCTTGTTGTGGAAACAAGTTGGCATTGATGGCTGATTCCACTTCTTCTACTTGACTTTTCAACGAATTCCATTCTTCAATAGACAGAGCAATTCCTGTCTTTGTAGGAATTTTATCGTCAACAAATCTTCGGATGTGAATCTTTACTTCACCCTGATAACGAGTGACATTCATAAACGTTTGCTTTGAACCAAGTCGTAACATTTTCACTAGGTGTTTCTTCAAACGTTCAGCTTATGAGAAAAACACTTTGTTGGTGCAAACCAATTCTTAGTTTTTCAAAGACAACTGGTGAATCAGTCAATTGGTGAAAACCAAGCTCTTCTCCAACCTAGCTTTGGTAGTCAACCAGTGATCCAGACCCGAAAATCCGAATACTATTCGAAGTTGGTCGCTGGTATTTATACTTTTTGGGGGGATCGAGCTGACACTTCTCGCAATCTGATTGGCTTTTGAAAATGTAATCTGATTGGTTTAAATTTCTGCAATCTGATTGGTCAGTTTCCTAAACTCAATGCAATCTTGATCCTCAGAGAATTTTTTTTTTCTCAAAATTTCAAAGTGGTATTACAGTCAGATACGGAGACAACCAGATCTGGTGTACACATTAACACAACAACTCCAACACACATTTTGTTGGAAATTATGTCACCAACACACTTGTCGGTTAACATCAGCTCACTGTTTCAACTATTCACCAGATCTGGTGTACACATTAACACACATTTTGTTGGAAATTAAGTCACCAACATACTTGTCGGTTAACATCAGCTCACTGTTTCAACTATTCACCAGATCTGGTGTACACATTAACACAACAACTCCAACACACACATTTGTTGGAAATTAAGTCACCAACATACTTGTCAGTAAACATCAGCTCCCAGTTCACTGTTTCAACTATACACCAGAACTGGTAGAGGGTGGATTGTGGTTACAAGACTGGAGAAGAATCCAAAGAGACACACATTGATCCATTAAACATGCATGCCTGATAGGACTAATGAAACTGTATGATTAAATGCTTGGAGAAATACTTGGAGGTGTTATATGTCTAGTGGAATTGTGGAAATGCCATCAGCTTGCACTTGTCTCTTTGGGTAGAAGTAGGAGAGGCCGTCTCTGCTCTGCTTATATGTATACATGTGGTTGTCGTTTACAACAAATCCACGATTTATGCCTGTTCCACTCTCCTGCATTTGCAACGCTTCCAAGTATTTTCTCTTGTTGAGGTCGTTGTGGCGTTTACTGATGCCCTTGCAGCTGAACTTGTCCTTTGGGCCAAAACAATAATATGTTTTGCTGCAGAGACCGATTATACCATCGCCTTGCCACTCCACTTTAAACAAACCAGGAGTTCTCTTATCGTATGCCTGTCGGTCTCTACAGCATGGGTTTTCAGCTGACCAGTTTTCACCTTTCACTTTTGCTGCAACATATTCATTCCTGTGTATATCACACGCTTCGGATGGTAACCAATGATGCAGCTCTTTGAAAAATTGTATTTTCATGTCGGGTTTTACCACTTCTTCCAGGTCACCTAGGGGTCATTAAGTGCATTTTTCATAATTGCTAGAAATCACATTTTTTGACCCCCTAAAGCATTCCTGACATACACACATGCATTTTGACGTAAAAAAAGTGGGCGTGGCCAAATGTTTTCAAAGTGGGTCACGCTCATATCTCAAACATGGTATGACGTATGGACCTGGGACCAACACCAAATGAGTCGACACTCGATGGAGATTCAAAATATGGGTCAAGGTCACGGAGGTCATCTGGGGGTCATTAAGTGCATTTTTCACAATTGCTAGAAATCACATTTTTTGACCCCCTAAAGCATTCGTGACGTACACACATGTATTTTGAAGTATAAAAAGTGGGCGTGGCCAAAATTTTTGAAAGTGGATCACGCTCATATCTCAAGCATGGTATGACGTATGGACCTGGGACCAACACCAAATGAGTCGACACTCGATGGAGATTCAGAATATGGGTCAAGGTCATGGAGGTCACCTAGGGGTCATTAAGTGCATTTTTCATAATGCTAGAAATCACATTTTTTGACACCCTAAAGCATTCCTGACTTACACACATGCATTTTGACATAAAAAAAGTGGGCGTGACCAAAATTTTTGAAAGTGGGTCACGCTCATATCTCAAGCATGGTATGATGTATGGACCTGGAACCAACACCAAATGAGTCGACACTCGATGAGGATTCAAAATATGGACCAAGGTCACGGAGGTCACCTAGGGGTCATTAAGTGCATTTTTCATAATTGCTAGAAATCACATTTTTTGACCCCCTAAAGCATTCCTGACATACACACATGCATTTTGACGTAAAAAAAGTGGGCGTGGCCAAAATTTTTGAAAGTGGGTCACACTCATATCTCAAGCATGGTATGACGTATGGACCTGGGACCAACACCAAATGAGTCGACACTCGATGGAGATTCAAAATATGGGTCAAGGTCACGGAGGTCACCTAGGGGTCATTAAGTGCATTTTTCATAATTGCTAGAAATCACATTTTTTGACCCCCTAAAGCATTCCTGACATACACATATGCATTTTGACGTAAAAAAAGTGGGCGTAGCAAAAATTTTTTAAAGTGGGTCATGCTCATATCTCAAGCATGGTACGACATATGGATCTGGGACCAACACCAAATGAGTCGACACTCGATGGAGATTCAGAATATGGGTCAAGGTCATGGAGGTCACCTAGGGGTCATTAAGTGCATTTGTCATAATTGCTAGAAATCACATTTTTTGACACCCTAAAGCATTCCTGACATACACACATCCATTTTGACATAAAAAAAAGTGAGCGTGACCAAAATTTTTGAAAGTGGGTCACACTCATATCTCAAGCATGGTATGACATATGGACCTGGGACCAACACCAAATGAGTCGACACTCGATGGAGATTCAAAATATGGGTCAAGGTCACGGAGGTCACCTAGGGTCATTAAGTGCATTTTTAGCTCAACTTTGGCGAAGCCAAATTTGAGCTTTTGTCATGGCCCGTCGTCCGTCTGTCCGTCTGTCCGTCTGTCCGTACGTCAACAATTGGATACGGCTCGGTCTAGAGGCCGTATGTATGAACCGATCTTTACGAAACTTCTTGGGTACCTTTGTTATGAATGTGGGACGAAAACGAGTGTTTTTGGGTGCGGTCCGAAATTCAAGATGGCCGCCAGCTGCCATTTTGTACCGACGATGCAGAAATCTGTTTTTTGTACAGAACTTCCATATGAAAGCTCTGATTTGAATAATTTTTTGTATGAACGTTTAGTACCATGGGATACATCACATATAATACGGGTTTTTTTCTCGTGCGTAAATTGTGCAAATTAGACTAATTTTGATGTTTTTTGGTGTTACTTTCAGCACTGTAAGTGCAAATGCCAATACGGCTTGGGCTAGAGGCCGTATTTATGAACCGATCTTTACTAAACTTCTTGGGTACCTTTGGTATCACCGTGGGACGAGAACGAGTGTTTTGGGGTCCGGTCCGAAATTCAAGATGGCCGATGGCAGCCATTTTGTACAAAATTAGGTGCAATCAGATTTTTGCACAGAACTTCCATATGAAAGCGCTGATTTGAATAATTTTTTTGTGTGAATGTTTAGTACCATGGGATACATCACATATAATACGGGTTTTTTTCTCGTGCAGAAATTATGCAAATTAGATGAACTTCGATTTTTTCATTGCGACTTACACACAGTAAGTACACATGTCAATGCGGCTCGGGCTAGAGTCTGTATTTATGAACTGATCTTCACAAAATGTCTTGGGTACCTTTGTTATCACCTTGGGACGAGAACGAGTGTTTCTGGGTGCAGTCTAAAATTCAAGATGGCTGCCAGTGGCCATTTTGTACCGAAATTAGGTCTAATCAGTTTTTTGTACACAACTTCTATACGGCTCAGACTAGAGGCCATATTTATGAACCAATCTTTACAAAACTTCTTGGGTACCTTTGTTATCACCGTGGGATGAGAGCGAGTGTTTTGGGGTGTGGTCCGAAATTCAAGATGACCACCAGCAACCATTTTGTACCAAAATTAGTGCAATCAGTCTTTTGTACAGAACTTCTGTATGAAAGTTTCGATTTGAATAAATTTTTGTATGAATGTTTAGTAACATGGAATACATCACATATTGTAAGGTTTTTTTTTTCGTGCAGAAATTATGCAAATTAAATGAACTTTGATTTATTCAGTGCTACTTACACAATGTAAGCACACATGTCAATACGGCTCAGGGTAGAGGCTGTATTTATGAACCGATCTTCACAAAACTTCTTGGGTACCTTTGTTATCACCTTGGGACGAGAATGAGTGTTTCTGGGTGCGGTCCAAAATTCAAGATGGCTGCCAGTAGCCATTTTGCACCAAAATTTGGTCCAATCAGTTTTTTGTCACAAGTTCGATACAGCTCGTATTTATGAACTGATCTTCACAAAACTTCTTGGGTACCTTTGTTTTCACCTTGGGACAGGAACGAGTGTGTTTTGGGGTGCCTTTGTTATCACTGTGCTATGAGAACAAATATTTTGGGGTTGAGTCACACCCACTCTGGGACTCAAAGATTTCTTTTCAGTTTAGCATCTGACTGTAGCCCACCTTTACAATACTTCACCTATACATTTGTTACAGGCAACGGTCAGTATTTATGTACAGACCGTTACAATACTTTATATGTACCTTTGTTATCAGGTCATTACCTAGATGTTTGTCATTGCTGTGTCACATACTATACATGTACATGTCTTTGTCTTGACAAGTTGAGCTACAGTGTCATTGACACTTTCATTCATAATTGCTAGAAATCACATTTTTTGACCCCCTAAAGCATTCCTGACATACACACATGCATTTTGACGTAAAAAAGTGGGCGTGGCCAAAATGTTTGAAAGTGGGTCACGCTCATATCTCAAGCATGGTATGACATATGGACCTGGGACCAACAGCAAATGAGTCGACACTCGATGGAGATTCAAAATATTGGTCAAGGTCACCGAGGTCACTCAGGGGTCAATGAGTGCATTTTTCATATTGCTGGAAATCACATTTTTTGACCGCCAAATGCTTCCTCAAAATTCAGATGTGCATTTTTTCATGAAAAAAGTGGGTGTGGCCAAAATTTTTGAAAGTGGGTCAAGCTCATATCTCAAGCATGGTGTGATGCATGGACCTGGTGCCAACACTAAATAAGTTGACACTTGATGGAGGTTCAAAAATGTGGGTCAAGGTCACGGAGGTCACCTGGGGTCATTGAATGCATTTTTTCAGAATTGCTGGAAATCACATGTTTTGACTCTCTAAAGCATTCCTGAAGTCCATACATCCATTTTTACATAAAGAGTTGGTGTGGCCAAAATTTGTGAAAGTGGGTCATGCTCATATCTCAAGCATGGTATGATGCATGGACCTGGGACTAATACCAAACGAGCTGACACTCCATGGAGATTCAAAATTTGGGCCAAGGTCGAACAGGAGTCACGAGGGCTATTACCAGAATTGCTGGAAATCATATTTTTGAACCTCCTTGTGCATTCCCTTGATTGGTCCCTTTGAATGCTGTGAAGATATATACCTTTTCTGGTTTCTTGGAAAAAATTATCTGATTTTTGAATGAATATCTATAAATACTGTCATTGAAAACCTATTTCTTATTTCGTTAAAACTATTTTATCCCCAAAATAAGCCTCTAAAGTATTCCCATTACATTCATAGAGGGGCACGGTGGCTAAGCAGTTAGAGGTGCAGGCTGCAAGCCGAGAGGTTCTCAGTTTGAATCCTATCTGCGGCAAGTGCCTTGTGTCTTTAGGCAAAAACACTTCACCCCCATTGCCCACATAATGGCATGGTGATGATGTGTACTAAGACATACTGCATGTCGATGATACACTTGCACTAACCCTGCTTGTGTGGAGTTAGCATGTTGGGGAGCCAGACAGTTGCTTGTTGTTGTTGTTTGGTGGTTCTCTGTGTTCTCTGGTTTCCTCCATCCGTAAAAACTGTACGACACGAGGCGGCCTAGCTGTTGAAGTGTCATTAAACCCCAATAAATTAATAACATTCATAGAATTTCTTCTATGCACTGTTTGTCAACATGATAACCCAAATACAATCAATCCTATCTCAACGTTTTTGTTATAATGTTAGACTGCCTGCCATTGGTACTTGGTCATCTATGATTTGGAGGCATGTGGGGCCTTTGGACTCTAGATGTTAAAAATATGTTTACAACATTTACTGGGAAATGAGTTAGCTGAAGCATTAACCATTATCTAAAACAGAAATCTCCAGAGAGAAAGCTGAGATAGAATTCTTTGTTACATTGAACAGCACTGTATATTTATGTTGTATCATGTTACAAAACTTCAGTCTCAATCATTGAAGAGAGAGAGAAACCTTCACTTTTCAAAGCATTTTTTTAAAAAATCTATTTATTCTCAATCATAACTCAGGATTGAGAGGTTTTGGGATGGAGTGGTGTGTGGCTTTCTCGAAACACCTATCACAGTTACAAAGTAATAAAATGGAATATTTGATTGGTCAGATTTTAACCCTCTTAATACTTCGATGTGAATAAAAAAATATCTTCACTATAACTCATGGCTACAGAATGTTTTTCGCTTTCTTTTCTGAAACATTTAATTCTATGTGGAATGGGACACCTTTTCAGTGTGCTTTCCAAACTAAGGGATTCTTAACCCTTTAGCCAACATAAAGGCAAAAACCGGTCAGCTTTATACACAGAAATGTCTATTCAGTTTTAATTACTTTTTCATTTTTGCTTGAAAAACATAGCTTATGACCCTTCATTGGAATGAGCTCATTTTTTAAAGGATTATTTATTTATTGGTGTTTAATGTCACATTTTTCTGCACAGTGGTTTACCATGACCAGGACAGTTTTACGGGTGGAGGAAGCCAGAGTACCTGGGGAGAAACTCCGGGCAACAGCGAGCAACTATCAGATTCCCCACATACTAACTCCACACAAGCAGGGTTAGCATTGGTTGAAGACAGGTGCACCATCGATGTGCAGTACGCTTTAGTACACATCGCCACCATGCACACACGTGGGCAATGGGGTGAAGTGTCTTGCCCAAGGACAGAGTGAGGACCGCTCGACTTGCAGCCTGCACCTCTGCCAACTCAGCCACTGCGCCCCCATTTAACCCTTTCCCCAACGCAGACGATAGCAAAATTTATTATTTCAAATATCATTTTTTTCAAATTTTCCAAACAATTTCAACAAAACCATATCATGGGACCCCTCGTTGGAACTAATGTTTTTTCAACTTCTCAGTTTGCATATTACGCGGGCGGATGCGGCCGATTCGTTGGGTAAAGGGTTAAAGGATTAAAATGGAATATTTAAAACGAATATTTTAACCCTCTGAAGATCTTAATATGGGTGCACGGTGGCGCTGTGTACTAAAGTGTACTGCACTTCGATGGTGCACCTCTCTTCGAAAAAATCATTGAGAATAATGAAAACCATTTCCATTCTCACAGTGTTGTTCTAAACACACATGGATATAGACGGGACCTCGATATTTTGACAATGCCAATAAGTCTTCAGACAGGCTCTCGGGGGGTCTTTAAGGCCTTTCAACGTCTACATTCCAACATTACTGAACCTTTTTACTTGCAATATATTTTCCAGAGGTACCATGCATGCACTTCATCATTGCCTTGCTAATATGAACATTTGCCATCATCTATAAATATGGCAGATCCGGAGTTGGTGGAGCCAATATTTACAAAGTAGTTTATACTCAGACATCAGGTTTGGTATAACCTATAGTAATGGTACCTACACCAAATGAGTTGAAACTTGCTGGAGGTTCAAAATGTGGTCCACCTCTATGCGGTCAAGAGAGGTCATTAAATGCATACTTTTTCGACCTATTAGGAATTTCATTTTATACCAGTTAATGCAGTTCTGAAGATTATACATGTATCTCATCATTCAAACAAATGGCAGCGGCAGTAATGTCCATTTCTTATTCCTTGATTGAACCCTATAAATGGTGTGCACATATATGCCTTTTCGGATTTCTTAGAAAAATTGTTCTGATTCCTGTATGAATATTTTCTCTACGAAAGAATTTCACAAAAAGCAGTAGGGAGAAAGCTGTGACTGTCACATACAATAACATGATCTATTTATTTAATCCCATTGTACAGAATTAATTCCCAAACCAAGTTAATATAAAAACAAACAACTTGATCATGAAGAATTCCAGTGTACATGTAATTGTATACTGCCAGGATGCTGGTAAAATATGCAATACTGACATAGTTGACTGTACTGTTAACTGTGTTAGTGCTATGACTGTTTAAAATTAATTTATTAGAGAAGTTCTAGTTTTATGTATGCCTTGTTTATGTCACTAGATGCTCTTTTATGAGCAGGCCTTCAAATGAGCTCTTGGGGTTTTTAAGGTTTTTATGACAATATCTCCGACATAGAGTCTGTGCACCCTTTGTCAGGGTGACAACTCAAATACGGATCGTCCTATCTCGCTGCATTTTGGCATGCAGGTTAACAATAACCAGTTTGCACTCATCTATGTTTTTTTTTCACCCTTTCCATCTGAATGACAGATGACAGATCTGAAGTTGGTGGAGCCATTATTTCAAAGTGGGTTGCGCTCATTCTTTAGTGTAGATGTAGACATGGGACTACACCGACTGAGTTAAAAAGTGCTGGAGATTCAATATACGGTCCGCCTGAATGAGGTCATCAAGTGCATATTATTCAGAAAGACTGGGAAATGCATTTACACCTTAATGTATTTCTAAAGTTTATGAATGTATTTCATCACTCAAATTAGTGGGCAAAGCCAAAATTGTCTATTTCTGATTCGTGTATCGAACCCTTTGAATGCTGGTCACATATATGCCTTTTCTGGTTTCTTATAAAAATTGTTCTGATTCCTGTATGAATATCTGTAAATACTGTTAACGAAAACCCATTTCTGATTTGTTAAAAAATATTGTACACCAGAAGATAAGCCTCCATAAATTCTCTTTCTGTAGAGTTTATTCCTTATACTTTAACCCTTTTCACACAGACTTGAATTTACTGGATGCAGTAAATTCTGTTTCTCTAGTTTAAGATTTGTTTCACAAGTTCAGTTTCTGTCATTTTTCCTCCAGAGCTGGCTGAATCGGAAAACCCACGCAAGAATGTTTGGAGAGTGGGGACTTTTCTCTTCATGTCTCTCCATTCACACTCAAAAATTTCAACAAGATTGTAACTGAGCTCTCGAATATATTTTGAGTTGGCTTTGATTTCTTCGAACAATTCTTGCATGGGCTTTTTTCTGATTTCGTTATACAAAACGAAAGAACCATCTTTCTTCTTATTCAGCCGGCACTCGTGACCGTGCCAAAAGCAGCCATGAAACTGATAGCAAGTCTGTGTGGTGGCGCACCATCCATCTACTGGCAAACGTCTTTTGTCGATGCGTTTCTCAATTCCGTTGAACTGGTGACGAAGCTTCACACCGTCTCTTGCCGCAATAAACTCCAGCCATTGCTCCGCCATTCTCCCATACTTGTGGTTATACTCGGGTCGAAAACCGTTTTCTTCCCTTCGTCGCACGTACCAACCAGTAGGCATATCCTGTGTCAACGACCACAAGTATAGGGCATTGGCATCGTACCCAACAACACCGGTACACACTTTTGCTTCATCACCGAAGTTTGCTTTCCTCACAAAGGTACTATCTTTCTCTTGGTGACGATTAAAAATGATGGATGGTCCACCAACAATATGATCTTTCACCAGATGATGTAAATCTTTATTTTTTCATCAAACAGTGTGAAAAAGACCTCGCTTTCTACTGTGCTGAAGAGGTATTTCAATGTCAACCCCGGGACGCTTATACCATCCTTGAACATATCGATTGATCTTTCTCGATAAAAAGCACACTGCTTTTCAACAGCTTCAAGAAATGGCTTAACATCCCGGTTGTTATACCACGTCAGAAAATCTCTAAACGTGGTCATACCATTCTCTTTCCACACTTGTTTGCAATAGGAATAATCATCTGGTGAAATATTCTCTGCCTTTAGAGAACAGTAAAAAGCCTCGTACTCTGGCAGGTGATCACATTCCAATTTTTCCAAATTGGTAATCCACTCGTAAGGTAAAAATCCTTTGGTGGCTGAACAATCAAAAGCTTTCAGAAATTTGTCGTAACTGAAGACAGGTGCCAGATAATTTGTTATGTCAAGAAATTTAAATGAGTCCGTTTTCACACACATGAAGTTGTTTGATTTTTTGACAACAAATTTTAATGGGCTCTTCAATTTCAGGAAAGCCATAAACTCACGTTTGATCACATTTATGTCATACTTCCCCGAATTGAAACCCAATACAGGTAATTCCATCATGTAGCGATGGAGTTCTTCCTCCAACTTCTCCAATGGGTGAGGTTTGGAATTTTCCTCCTCCGCAGTAGATTGTTCTAGTACTTTCATGTCTCTAATTTTTTGCTGGAGGGCAGTCATTGTATAAAAATGAAGCTGTTGCATTCTGTGATAGCTCTCTGTCGACATTGCCGTTAAATAGGTAAACATTTCATTTACCAAGTCCTGCGGCTCACCTTTTGACACGAAACACTGTGGTTCATCATAACCTGGGATGTTACTGCACACACTCACACTGAGTGGTTTGTGTTCTGCTTCCCAGGTTAACTTTTCACTATTTACAGGCAATGTCGATTTATCAAAATACGACTCAAAGTCGTAAGTTGCCCTGTAGGGGAAAAACGATCCTCCTGTGGTACCAGGATTCCCTCGTCCTCTAATTTTTCAAAAATTGTCTGGGGGACGTGGTGCACTCCACCAGGATAACGGTAACTAACATCTTCCGTACAGGTTGTTTCATAGCGATTTGCTCTGCCAACAGTGTTCCACAATTTGCCACATTTCCTGCATGAAAACGACTTACAATAGTCGTCGATACTTTGTATGCAGGAAAAATGATTTGCATAGACATTCACATACTTGGTTTCAGGGTATCGGCGATGTGAGCGCTGAACCACCTCGGTAACAACACCATCGTCATTTTCCACAAGTTGGTACACGTTTATGTTCACTTCGAAGCGTTTTTCAACTTGGGATATTTCTTGTAGGCTTACACCGCCGAAATCTGTCTTATCAACATCCGTATATTTACGGAACAGTGCATCAGTGGTTGTATTCAGATTGTGTCTCGTACAACCACTCCACAATGCCAGACATCTGAACAAGCACAAATTATCATCATAAATGAAATTGTGGTGCTCGTCTTTTACTAGACCCACAATGGCTTTGTTGGCCATGATGAAATCTGGCAACTCGACTTCACCAGCACCAATGGGGTGGTCCTTAATCTTGGTATTGGTGTTCAGCTCATTTGTGTTTCGACAGCCAAAGAAGAAGGATGTCTACTAATGTGACCGTCTTCAAACTTAACAACGATTTACAGATTCAACTGTTCAAGAACGACGTTGGGTTCCAGTTTACCACCAGAGATTGGGAATAAGTGACCAAAGCAGTGGATATTGCAAAGAAGAGAAGTCTTGAAATAGGAGAACCCAAACCAAAAAGAGAAAGAAAACCAAAGAAGAATGAAGATAAAAAGGATTGAAGAATGTTCACTATTCCATGTTTGATCAGGATGGCACTAAATGATTATCAATCAAGAAACCAAGAAACAAGAAATCCAAGAGACTTTGTAGAGAGAATGAGCGTTTCATTCGAAACGTATTTTCGTGATGTTCCGCCACCGGTACTGGAGCAGTTATTACGTGGAGAAGATAAAATAAGAAAGACACCAGAACAAAGACCACCAAAACACATCAAGTATGCATTGGAGGAAAATCGTCTCAAGACATTTCAATTCATGTTACAAAGTGAAAGTGTGAAAACCCCGAATGAACTGACAAAAGCTGGATTCTTTTATTTGGGGACAGGAGACAGAACTCAATGTTGTCATTGTGGTATTATTGTTCGTTTCTGGGAAACAGAAGATGATGTTATAGAAGAACACAGAAAATATTCTCCAGACTGTTATTACATTCATAATTTACCACCTGAATTCAGGGACGTTGAAAAAGAAGAAGAAATGGCCATCAGGGAAGAATAAGAAATGGACACATCATTTCAAGAAGAAGAAGATTCACGGAGGACAAAATGTAGTGTGTGTTAACACTGTGTTTATTAGTTGAAGCCAATGTCGGTCCGCGACCATGTAACCATTTGTGCCTATGCAAGGACTGTTGTAAACAACTGAAAAGATGTCCAGTATGTAGAAAGACTGTTTATGAATATCTGACAATCTACATACCATAAAAAGATGTATTTTTGTTGTTGAATAAAAGAAATTTAAATTTATATTCAGTGTTGTTATTTGTTTTTTGGGGGGAAAGAAATATGTGTTTGTCGGGCTCGTTTGGGTAATTATGTAGAGCCATAAATACTCCCATTGAATCGAACACGACCTTTTAAAAAATCTATAGCACTACGTGCTACCCTAAACAAATCTATTTCAGTTAAAAGCAGGATTCTGCGGGGAATCCATATCAAATAAAGTCGTTTCCGATGATTTACGCCCATTCTCGGGCTCATTTGGGTAATTATACAGGGAAGACGTTCCAGAAAATACTCCCAGTCAATCGAACATACCTGATACAGACCTCTTAGCCCTATAAGAAGCCTTTGGGTAACATAGCAACCACGTGCCACCATAGAAACAAAGATGGCGGCCCCCTTCATAGAAAATGGACGACGGAAACACGTATCACCCTAACAACACGAGCTGCGCATGCGCACTCACATCACCCATCACCATGACAATGACGTCACAACATGGCCGCCCACATGGGTTACCATGACAACCACGTGATACCCATAATACATTGCGGTATGGCGTCACTTCCGGGGTCCCCCACCCGGGGTCCCCCACACGGGGGACCCCAAATGGGGGTCGTCTAGACCCTGTCCTACTACTCTTGTTCTCATCAAGGCGACGGCGCAGTCGTAAGATCATGAAATGTCGAAGTCTTTTTTCTTTCAGCTGAACCGAAGGGAGGGCTCAAAAATTACTCGCTTTAATCAGTTTACCTTTTTGGGATTGCGACCGAGAAGTCATGGGCCCCAGAAGTACAGGGGTTATAACTAATTCGTCGGCTAACCATTCCACCATTAATATTATTTATTTGTGTTTAAGGTCGCATATTTCTGCACAATAGCTAATCATGAACACGACAGTTTTATAGGTGGTGGAAGCCGGAGTACCCGGTGAGAACCACCGAGCAACGGCGGGCAACTGTCAGCTCCCCAACATACCAACCCCACATAACCAGGCTTAACATTGATTGAAGACATGTGCACCATCGACATGCAGTACACCTTAGTACACAACACCACCATTCACCCACGTGTGCAGTGGGGGTGAAGTGTCTTGCCCAAGGACACAAAGCGGTAACCGCGGGTGGGATCCGAGCCGAGGACCTCTCGGCTAGCAGCCTGCATTCCTACCTACTGAGCCACCGCGCCCCCAGGTGTTATAATTAATTCGTTGGCTAGCCATTCCCGCAGCGGTAACTGCTCTTTATAGAGAAAGTCATTCAAATTCTGATTTTTCTGTTGAGTATTTGCATCCAATCATAGCTTATGACCCCTTGGAACGAGTTCATTGAGCTCGTTCCATTGAGGGTGGCATAAGCTCTGTTTATGGGGCAACAACTGGACATTTTTACTTAGAGTTATTCAATTAAATATTTCCTGTGCGTAACGTCTCACAGTCGTCTTAGGCAAAGGGTTATGTTGTCCATATATCACTATCCGTCTCTCCTTGGTCAAACATTGGTGGGGTTCACAGCCTCACTCACACTCAAAGTCTTTGCTCTTGTTAATCCTTTACCGAAGGAATAGGCCGCATCCACCCGCGTAATATGCAAATTCAGCAGTTGAAAAAATATTATTTTTCAAACAATTTCAACAAAACCATATCATGTGACCCCTCGTTGGAACGAGCTCGACGAAAAATTTAAAAACATGATATTTAAAATAAGAAATTTTGATATCGTCTGCGTTGGGTAAAGGGTTAATATGCGAGTTGTATTATCCTAAAGATTTGTGTTCAAATCTGACTTCGCCAGCTCATGACCTCATGACACGATTAACACTCAGATTCAAACGGTGTTCGATGGTTTTAAATAAGCACATATCAGAACATCCAGCATGTGCCTATGTGCTACCTATAATGTGTACACATTGTGACACAATGTGTAATAACATAAAGAAATATTCCACCAAACACCCACGTTCCATGGAATCCCTTTTTTGGAATCCCTTTTTAGGATATGTCTCAGGTTATAAAATCCCTTTTTTATCGCATGTGCCTATGTGCTAGTGCACAATGTATCACATTGTGCATTTTCACATAAGCACATATCGGCACATTCAGCATGTGCTAATGTTCTACCTATAATGTGACACATTGTGACACAATGTGTAATAACACACAAGCACATTCCACCAAACACCCAAGTTCCCTATAGAATCCCTTTTTGGAATCCCTATGGAGTCCCTTTAAGGATATGTCTCAGGTTATAGAATCCGTTTTTAGTCGCATGTTCCCATGTGTTAGTGCACAATGTGTCGCATTTTGCTTTTTCACATTGTGCTTTTTCACATAAGCAAATATTGGCACATCCAGCATGTGCCTATGTGCTAGTGCACAATGGGTCACATTGTGCTTTTTAACATGAGCACATATCGGCACATCCAGCATTTACTGTGTTAGTGCACAATGTGTCAAATTGTGCTTTTTCACATAAGCACATATTGGCACAACCCTGATGTTCCTATGTGCTAATTGTAATGTGTACAATAGAACATAAACATGTTTAGGGAAGTCAGAATAAATACAACAAAGAAGTCTTAACAGAGTTTGTAGATAAATAGGTAGAAACCGAGAATTTACTGGGTGATCTGAGCCACAATTATCGGGTTGTTTGTGGTAAGTCTAAGAAGTATCCGAGCCAGAAAATTACATTAGTTCAAACGAACTCACCCCGGGGCCCTCGGTACCATGGTATGGCGGTCCTAAAAAAGGATTCGGGGGGGGGGGCGTAATAAAGTCGTTTTTGGTGATTTGGAAGGATTGTCGGGTTTATTTGGGAAATTCTGCGAATCGGAAAATTACTCCTGTTCAATCGAACACACCCTCCGAACATACCCCTGTCCTATTGTAAGCCTTTGGGTAACATAGCAACCACGTGCTACCATAGAAGCCAAGATGGCGACCTCCAGTATACAAAATGGACGACAACACGCGCTGCGCAGGCGCACTAACAACACGTATCACTGTGGGGATAACGTCACAGGATGGCCGCTCACGCGTACCATAACAACACAACATGGCGCCACTTAGTCACGTGACATGACGTCACTTCCGGGGTTCGGCAAATATGGGATGAAAAGCCCGAGACATACTACTTTTGTACAGAAACAGTATGTTTCTAAACAAACAGTAACATACTTTGTGTACAGATGTCCTATCTCCAAAATCATCATCCACGTTTAGCATCAAAAAGCGATCAATCATAATACTTCAGAATAACTTAGAATATGTACAAATAAAATGGCTTAGAGAATGTCATTTTTCTTCGCCAAAGGATTACAAATCTTTGACCCTCGTTTTCTCGGAAAATGAAAAATGTCACTTTGAACACTGTAATTCTCAGGCGACGACGTGTCGTAGTGCAGATTACAGGGAAATTAATAAATAATAAAAAAAGGAGAAAAGACACAGTCAGCCAAGTCTGAGTTAATGGCATAGCTAGGCTACCCTTGCGTAGCAAGCATTAAACATTAATAGAGTAATTCCATCAATTATAGGAAAATGACGACCATTAGTAGTGGTGCCATTATATCGAAATGTCGGTATATTGTTATTTCCCCCACTTACGAGAGATCTTGTGGAGAAAGCAAAAAGAAGCGCCCATAATAACTGAGACACGTTAGATCGCCAAAGTAAAGCAACGTTGAGCCCGGTTAATCCTTGGTTGAGTGACTACTGAGCAATTGATTCGGGTGCTTCCCATATATATAGTAGTGGCTGGTGTGGCATCACCGACGTTTGAGGGTGTGACTCTGCGACGTTTAATCTCGTGCCACCTGTGGATGTTGGAAATGTTCACCAGTACTACGCAATCCTCACCGTACCTAGGTGCTGGGACCCTTTGAGGTGCTTGCCTGGGGTCCCGTCTATGGAGCACCGGCAATATGCTTTGTTGAGTTGAGCTGAGAATGTCTTGGAGTGATCAAAGGGTGTGTTCGCCTATGATACGGGTTAATAATGTAAGCCAGAGAGCACTGTGGTGGATTCTAGACGTTAACATTGCATTATTATTATTATTATTATTATTATTATTATTATTATTATTATTATTATAGGTCAGAGCGAGGATAATAATATACCGCGATTACTGGGCCATGTTACCATTTTACACTGTGCATAAAAAGAATAGATATTATCCAGACAAGCTGCTTTCAACGCAACTTATTGCGCGAGTTCCTGTGTAATTTATTTATTTATTTATTGGTGTTTAAGGTCACATATTTCTGCACAATGGCTAACCATGACCGTGACAGTTTTGTACGAGTGGAGGAAGCCGGAGTACCCGGAGTGAACCACCGAGCAACGGCGAACAACTGTCAGCTCCCCAACATACCAACTCCACACAAGCAGGGTTAGCATTGGTTGAAGACAGGTGCACCATCGACGTGCAGTACGCCTTAGCACACAGCGTCACCGTGCCCCCACGTGGGCAATGGGGGTGAAGTGTCTTGCCCAAGGACACAACGCGGTTGCCGCAGGTGGGATTCGAACCGTTGACCTCTCGGCTTCCAGCCTGCACCTCTACCAACTGAGCCACTGCGCCCCCTCCCTGTGTAAAAAAGAGTGTTAAGCCTTTACCTAACGAATCGGCCTCACCCACCCGCGTAATTTACAAATTAAGCAGTTGAATAAAATATATTTTTTTAAACATTTCAACAAAACCATATCATGTGATCCTCATTGGAACGAGCTCGTCGAGCTCGTTCCAATGAGGTTTCACAAAATATGGTTTTATTGAAAAATTATTAACAATTTTAAAAAAGAATAACTGAAATAATAAATTTTGAGACAGTGTGCGTTGGGTAAAGGGTTAAACGACATTTATTTAATGTAAACTGGAATAGGAATTCGCGAGTGGGTATGACGATAACTGTACAATGTCGTAGCAGCGGTGTAAAATATTTCTTGTTGGCGAGATTGAACTTTCAAAAGAGTGGCTCGATTTAACCGAGCGTGATGCAGTTTTGTCATGTTTTGAACCCCGGTCCAGACTGTTCGTAGCAGCGGTGTAATATGTTTTGTTGTTTTTTTTTTTTGTTGGCGCGATTGCACTTTCAAAAGAGTGATTCGGTTTAGCCGAGTGTGATGCAGTTTTACCGTGTTTTGTACCACAATCCAGACTGTTGGTAAACAACATAAGAAGGGTTAATTTTGGTAGTCTTTCAGTGGTAGGAATTAAGGGCTTCATAATAGTCAAGTTATGCAACAACAAACTTCTCGGAAATCTGTTCAAAGTGCGGCGATTTTGTGTGTGTGTGTGTGTGTGTGTGTGTGTGTGTGTTTGTGTGTGTGTGTGTGTGTGTGTGTGTGTGTGTGTGTGTGTGTGTGTGTGTGTGTGTGTGTGTGTGTGTGTGTGTGTGTGTGTTTGAGGTTAAAAAATCGCACTGGCACAGACATTTCCTACTGAAACGTTTTTTTCTTTTAATATGCCGCCGAAAAATTGTTTTCATTTACTGAACCCTGATTGGTTTCAAACCTGACAAAAAAGTACATAAAATTGATTTAAACTAAGTGATGAGCTTAGGAACTGGTTAAACTGGCTGGCAAAAATTGATGTTATTCATTGATGGGCTCTAATTTAGTCCTTACAAGGATGTTACGCAAGCTTTTGTTTTTCTTATAGGCGATGACAGCTCGAAGATTCAAAGGTTCATTAAATTTAGCATTGGTAAAATTGAATTCATCTTTTAACATTTTTGCTATTTCGACATTCATTCTGTTGTACGTTAAAGTGAAAGGAATGATGGACCTCCTTTCGCATTCGCCCTCTGATATGTTCATACCAAATGGCCAGAGGGTTTGAAGCGTATTGATCCAAAAAGCTTCACATTTTTTTTCTAAATTCATCCGTTTCTTCTAATGTGTCTTTAATTGGTGGTTGTTCAATAGGATGGATTTCGAAATCGTCCAAAGAATGGCCAGGAAGGTTAAAATGTTGTGCTACTGGGGCATCAGCATTATGTTTTATATCCTGTTTGTGTCTAGTAGCACGTTCTCGAAAAGGATTTTGACTTTGACCAACATACTGTTTCCGACATCGCTTACAAGTGATAAGGTAAATAATGTTTGGTGAATCACAATGAAGGGAGTTACGGATCTGATAATGATTTTTCGTTTGTTCGGAGGAAAATTCCTCTTTCTGATCAGGCATAAAAGTATGCAGTCTACAACGAGGCTTTTTGCAATTAATCACCACGCCACTACCATTCTGCAACGGTCTGTTGTGTTCAATCTTCAGTGGTTCGAAATCGGTAGTTTCAGCTGGACTTTCGAGCTTTTTCAGGGTTTGGGATTTCAGGCTACGCAGAAGGCGCAGCGAGTACCCTCTCGATCTGAGGGCGCCAAATAGAGTAGAACAAGCCTCATTGAAATTTACCGTATCACTTGAATTGCGGTGGAAACGAATGAGTTGTGATTTGATGATACCTTTAAATGTATGTTGAGGATGAAATGATTTTGTGTGCAACAATTGATGTGAATCAGTTGGTTTAAAATACACTTTATAATCTAAATGACCGGACGCCTGAAATTGCTTGCCTTTATACACGGTCACATCGAGAAAATCAACAGAATTTTCACTGATAGTAGCTTTTAATTTAATATTTGGATCGTGATTGTTCAAAATTTCTAAAAATTCATCCAAATCTTCTTTTGAATGTTCCCAAATAATAAAAATGTCATCTACATACCTGAGCTATACGAGAGGATGCTTTGCACATTTACTTAAGGCATTTTCCTCCCATTCCGCTACATAAATGCTTGCAAAATTAGGACTGAATCTTTTGCCCATAGGACAACCCATTATTTGTAGAAAATATTCTCCATTGAATTGAAAGTCATTACCTTTTAAGCTCAGCTCTAAAAGATCCAAAATTTGTTCATCCGGGCGTTTCGCATCCGGATATTTTTCAAATGCATTTTTAACTGATTTAACACCTTTATCAATATCAATGTTCGTATACATACTGTCGATATCCAAAGTAGCCAGAATTGCATTTTTCGATATTTTCAATTTCGAAATTTTTGACAGGAAATCCTGTGTATTTTTTAGATAGCTCGGATGTCTATTTGCTATAGGTTTGAGATGATGATCAATTAATTCCGAGATCGCATAAGATTCCGAATTACAATCTGATACAATTGGCCTCCCGGGAGGAGTTAAGTCATCCGTCCATGACGAACGGTCCTTGTGGATCTTTGGTAGGATATAAAATTGTCTTGTTTGAGCACTGAGCTTAGCTGTTAAATATTTCAATTGTTTTTTGGTAATGTGACCTTCGTCGAGGAGAAATTTTAAGATCTTATTGAATTTTTCGATATTACTAGGCCAAATAAGTGAATCTATTTTCTTATAATGTTTAGTATTGCTGAGTTGTCTCATGGCTTCCTTTATATAATTATCCCGAGATAGAACAACTACCGACCCACCTTTGTCGGCTGGTTTAATTACTAATTTCTTATTTTTTCGAAGTTTCGTGAGGGCTCTCCGTTCACCAGCTGTTAAATTGTCTTTATCGGAGAGTATGTTCATGCTGAACACCTTTTCGATGATTCGTTTGCTAGCCTCAATAATTTCGGGATCTACTTCACTATCTGGAGGTGACCAACCAGATGATTCTGTAAAAGGAGGTTTCCGACCGCTGGAGTTTCTAAAGCGGTCGGCTAATTTCATTTGCCTAAGAAAATTACAGTTGTATGATGGTAAATTTGTTTGGTTATCAGTTTTAGGCTTTGGTGTTGGTACAAAAGTCAAACCGCGATCTAAAAGAGATTTCTCTTGGGTTGTTAGGTCATTGGTGCCAGACAGGTTAACCACATTAGTTCCTAATCCCACATCTGTTAGGCGGCTGTTACCTTTGCCTTTACTTAGTTTAAATTTAGGTGGTTCAACCAGTGATCGTACATAATATTGGCGGTTCTCGTGGTCCAATGGATTAAATCCTGAGCAACATCAAACTTCGCGTCATCAATTTTTGGTATCACGTTAACGTCCTTCACTTTCCGAATGGTTTCGTTGATGATGCTCAGGGTTCTCCTCTCAGCCTGAGGGAGTTTTTGCGAAAAGTTTAGTTCAGCGAAATAAATTTTTGCTGATCTAAACTTGACCCTGATATCGCTAAGCATATTCCGCAACTGCTTAACTACGAGATCAGAATTATCGTTTCGAGAATTCACGCCAATATTTAATAATATTTTTTGGGGACTGGACTGGCCCCTGTGCCCTTTAAACATAGAGCGCAGATGATTGAATTTGGCGCCGGGGTAACACTCCACCTGGATGTCCGGATGGGGATTTCGATCAATGCGTCCTAAATTTGAACTTCCAATCATAAGGATGTTTTTACAAACATCGGGGAGGCGCCAATTCCTTTTGTCAAAATTAACTCCGCTTTTATGCCGAAACTGGGAGAATTTAAAATCAAATGAGCGGCCCGAGTTGCGGCTCGGTGATTTGACTTTCTCTGAGTACGATATACCTGGTTGAACCACACTAGAGGCAGGAGAAGGGGGAGAAGAAACAGAAGCAGGAGAGGAAACAGAAGCAGGAGAAGAAACAGAAGGAGGAGGAGGAGTTCTAGTGAGAGCACTAGGAGAACCAGAGAAGAAAGGCTGAGGAGGAGTAGGAGGTAGAGGAACAAGACGAGGCGAGACAGCGTTACTCAATTTGCGAGCATCTTCAGTCACAATATGGACCGGAGATGTTTGCAAATTGAGGCGCTTACTCTGAGAGAAAGAAGAAGTAGAAGGAAAAGAAGAGGGAGAAGTGCTTTGCCTTGATCTTTTCTTATTTTGCTTTTCGCGTTGGGGTAGAGGGACAACACGGGCCGGAGTTTGCTTGCTCCCTCCCGTATTGTTCCTTACTCCAGACGCTGGGCGAAGTTCCGAAATGTAAGACTCATAGGCCGAAATCGTCTTATCTGTCAACTTATTTTTAAAGTTTTTTTGAGCCCAGATCAAGGCACGCGCCGAAGCGCTGTTGAAGTCTATTTTTTCGAGTCCAGGAGGTGGTCGCATAGCCAAAGTTATCTTAGACTTCAACTGGTTTAAATTTATCTTGTAATGCTCAACTAAAGCATTTAACGTTTGGTTGGCCCATCCCACACTAATCTGTCGAAAAACAGAAAAAATTTGTGGGGTGGGAAGAGCCGGCTTTAGAAAGCCACCTAACTCATCTACTTTCTTCTCCAACTGTTTCGGGAAATCCCGGTTGGCCAAATGCTGCTCTAGGAGCCCAATATGGTGCATACACTGAATCACCTGGAAAAGGGCCTTGACCAATCTAGAATAGGCCTGGAACGATTGTTCCTGGCCTCTTCCAGACTGGGCAACTCTCTTTCCCTGATGCTTCTGTCTTTTTTGAGCCATTTGAAGAATAGGTAGATGAATCTAGAATGAAATTAAAATGAAGAAATGAAATAAATTAAAATGAAATCTAGATATTACCTATTAGAGAAGATACCTGGATTGGTTGTAGTCTTCAGCAAAGGTAGAAAATAATCCGTCTGTCTCGACGCGTTTCGCTTGGTTTGGCTTTTTCAAAGAGACTTTGAGGAAAATGATTCCAGCTTTGGGAGGGCATGCATGGTATATATCCATATGTGGGCTGGGGGTGTTTTTCACAGCTCAGTACATAATTGGACTCGGTAACAAGCTGACAAATGTCACTCATCTAATTAATTCTTATCTTTGTGTGTGTGTGTGTGTGTGTGTGTGTGTGTGTGTGTGTGTGTGTGTGTGTGTGTGTGTGTGTGTGTGTGTGTGTGTGTGTGTGTGTGTGTGTGTGTGTGTGTGTGTGTGTGTGTGTGTGTGTGTGTGTGTGTGTGTGTGTGCGTTTGTCTTACCAACTTGACGAGGTAACTAGACAAAAGAGTTTGCGTGTTTCGCCTTACCGAGGTGCAAAAGACAAAAGAAACCCTTTACCTCGGTTGTTTTCCCAGAACTGTACCGGCAAAACGAGGTTGAAACCGTTAGTCCACACAAAGGACAGACAATGGGGTACCTCGGTATGTAGGGAAAACAAGACTCTGTGTGTGTGTGTGTGTGTGCGTTTGTGTTACCAACTTGACGAGGTAACTAGACAAAAGAGTTTGCGTGTTTCGCCTTACCGAGGTACAAAAGACAAAAGAAACCCTTTACCTCGGTTGTTTTCCCAGAACTGTACCGGCAAAACGAGGTTGAAACCGTTAGTCCACACAAAGGACAGACAAAGGGGTACCTCGGTATGTAGGGAAAACAAGACTGTGTGTGTGTGTGTGTGTGTGTGTGTGTGTGTGTGTGTGTGTGTGTGTGTGTGTGTGTGTGTGTGTGTGTGTGTGTGTGTGTGTGTGTGTGTTTGAGGTTAAAAAATCGCACTGGCACAGACATTTCATACTGAAACGTTTTTTTCTTTTTAATATGCCGCCGAAAAATTGTTTTCATTTACTGAACCCTGATGGGTTTCAAACATGACACAAAATTGATTTAAACTAAGTGATGAGCTTAGGAACTGGTTAAACTGACTGGCAATAATTGATGTTATTCATTGATGGGCTCTAATTTAGTCCTTACAAGGATGTTACGCAAGCTTTTGTTTTTCTTATAGGCGATGACAGGTCGAAGATTCAAAGGTTCATTTAATTTAGCATTGGTAAAATTGAATTCATCTTTTAACATTTTTGCTATTTCGATATTCATTCTGTTGTACGTTAAAGTGAAAGGAATGATGGACCTCCTTTCGCATTCGCCCTCTGATATGTTCATACCAAATGGCCAGAGGGTTTGAAGCGTATTGATCCAAAAAGCTTCACGTTTTTTTCTAAATTCATCCGTTTCTTCTAATGTGTCTTTAATTGGTGGTTGTTCAATAGGATGGATTTCGAAATCGTCCAAAGAATGGCCAGGAAGGTTAAAATGTTGTGCTACTGGGGCATCAGCATTATGTTTTATATCCTGTTTGTGTCTAGTAGCACGCTCTCGAAAAGGATTTTGACTTTGACCAACATACTGTTTCCGACATCGCTTACAAGTGATAAGGTAAATAATGTTTGGTGAATCACAATGGAGGGGGTTACGGATCTGATAATGATTTTTCGTTTGTTCGGAGGAAAATTCCTCTTTCTGATCAGGCATAAAAGTATGCAGTCTACAACGAGGCTTTTTGCAATTAAATACCGCGCCACTACCATTCTGCAACGGTCTGTTGTGTTCAATCTTCAGTGGTTCGAAATCGGTAGTTTCAGCTGGACTTTCGAGCTTTTTCAGGGTTTGGGATTTCAGGCTACGCAGAAGGCGCAGCGAGTACCCTCTCGATCTGAGGGCGCCAAATAGAGTAGAACAAGCCTCATTGAAATTTACCTTATCACTTGAATTGCGGTGGAAACGAATGAGCTGTGATTTGATGATACCTTTAAATGTATGTTGAGGATGAAATGATTTTGTGTGCAACAATTGATGTGAATCAGTTGGTTTAAAATACACTTTATAATCTAAATGACCGGACTCCTGAAATTGCTTGCCTTTATACACGGTCACATCGAGAAAATCAACAGAATTTTCACTGATAGTAGCTTTCAATTTAATATTTGGATCGTGATTGTTCAAAATTTCTAAAAATTCATCAAAATCTTCTTTTGAATGTTCCCAAATAATAAAAATGTCATCTAAATACCTGAGATATACGAGAGGATGCTTTGCACATTTGCTTAAGGCATTTTCCTCCCATTCCGCTACATAAATGCTTGCAAAATTAGGACTGAATCTTTTGCCCATAGGACAACCCATTATTTGTAGAAAATATTCTCCATTGAATTGAAAGTCATTACCTTTTAAGCTCAGCTCTAAAAGATCCAAAATTTGTTCATCCGGGCGTTTCGCATCCGGATATTTTTCAAATGCATTTTTAACTGATTTAATACCTTTATCAATATCAATGTTCGTATACATACTGTCGATATCCAAAGTGGCCAGAATTGCATTTTTCGATATTTTCAATTTCGAAATTTTTGACAGGAAATCCTGTGTATTTTTTAGATAGCTCGGATGTCTATTTGCTATAGGTTTCAGATGATAATCAATTAATTCCGAGATCGCATAAGATTCCGAATTACAATCTGATACAATTGGCCTCCCGGGTGGAGTTAAGTCATCCGTCCATGAAGAACGGTCCTTGTGGATCTTTGGAAGGATATAAAATTGTCTTGTTTGAGCACTGAGCTTAGCTGTTAAATATTTCAATTGTTTTTTGGTAATGTGTGACCTTCGTCGAGGAGAAATTTTAAGATCTTATTGAATTTTTCGATATTACTAGGCCAAATAAGTGAATCTATTTTCTTATAATGTTTAGTATTGCTGAGTTGTCTCATGGCTTCCTTTATATAATTATCCCGAGATAGAACAACTACCGACCCACCTTTGTCGGCTGGTTTAATTACTAATTTCTTATTTTTTCGAAGTTTCGTGAGGGCTCTCCGTTCACCAGCTGTTAAATTGTCTTTATCGGAGAGTATGTTCATGCTGAACACCTTTTTGATGATTCGTTTGCTAGCTTCAATAATTTCGGGATCTACTTCACTATCTGGAGGTGACCAACCAGATGATTCTGTAAAAGGAAGTTTCCGACCGCTGGCGTTTCTAAAGCGGTCTGCTAATTTCATTTGCCTAAGAAAATTACAGTTGTATGATGGTAAATTTGTTTGGTGATCAGTTTTACGCTTTGGTGCTGGTACAAAAGTTAAACCGCGATCTAAAAGAGATTTCTCTTGGGTTGTTAGGTCATTGGTGCCAGACAGGTTAACCACATTAGTTCCTAATCCCACATCTGTTAGGCGGCTGTTACCTTTGCCTTTACTTAGTTTAAATTTAGGTGGTTCAACCAGTGATCGTACATAATATTGGCGGTTCTCGTGGTCCAATGGATTAAATCCTGAGCAACATCAAACTTCGCGTCATCAATTTTTGGTATCACGTTAACGTCCTTCACTTTCCGAATGGTTTCGTTGATGATGCTCAGGGTTCTCCTCTCAGCCTGAGGGAGTTTTTGCGAAAAGTTTAGTTCAGCGAAATAAATTTTTGCTGATCTAAACTTGACCCTGATATCGCTAAGCATATTCCGCAACTGCTTAACTACGAGATCAGAATTATCGTTTCGAGAATTCACGCCAATATTTAATAATATTTTTTGGGGACTGGACTGGCCCCTATGCCCTTTAAACATAGAGCGCAGATGATTGAATTTGGCGCCGGGGTAACACTCCACCTGGATGTCCGGATGGGGATTTCGATCAATGCGTCCTAAATTTGAACTTCCAATCATAAGGATGTTTTTACAAACATCGGGGAGGCGCCAATTCCTTTTGTCAAAATTAACTCCGCTTTTATGCCGAAACTGGGAGAATTTAGAATCAAATGAGCGGCCCGAGTTGCGGCTCGGTGATTTGACTTTCTCTGAGTACGATATACCTGGTTGAACCACACTAGAGGCAGGAGAAGGAGGAGAGGAAACAGAAGCAGGAGAGGAAACAGAAGCAGGAGAGGAAACAAAAGCAGGAGAAGAAACAGAAAGAGGAGTTCTAGTAAGAGCACTAGGAGAACCAGAGAAGAAAGGCTGAGGAGGAGTAGGAGGTAGAGGAGCAAGACGAGGCGAGACAGCATTACTCAATTTGCGAGCATCTTCAGTCACAATATGGACCGGAGATGTTTGCAAATTGAGGCGCTTACTCTGAGAGAAAGAAGAAGTAGAAGGAAAAGAAGAGGGAGAAGTGCTTTGCCTTGATCTTTTCTTATTTTGCTTTTCGCGTTGGGGTAGAGGGACAACACGGGCCGGAGTTTGCTTGCTCCCTCCCGTATTGTTCCTTACTCCAGACGCTGGGCGAAGTTCCGAAATGTAAGACTCATAGGCCGAAATCGTCTTATCTGTCAACTTATTTTTAATGTTCGTTTTAGCCCAGATCAAGGCACGCGCCGAAGCGCTGTTGAAGTCTATTTTTTCGAGTCCAGGAGGTGGTCGCATAGCCAAAGTTATCTTAGACTTCAACTGGTTTAAATTTACCTTATAATGCTCAACTAAAGCATTTAACGTTTGATTGGCCCATCCCACACTAATCTGTCGAAAAACAGAAAAAATGTGTGGGGTGGGAAGAGCTGGCTTTAGAAAGCCACCTAACTCATCCACTTTCTTCTCCAGCTGTTTCGGGAAATCCCGATTTGCCAAATGGTGCTCTAATAGCCCAATGTGGTGCAAACATTGAAGCACCTGAAACAAAGCCTTAACCAGCCTAGAATAAGCCTGGAACGATTGTTCCTGGCCAGTTCCGGACTGGGCAACTCTCTGCCTCTGATGCCTCTGCCCTTTTCTTGCCATTGTTAAAGAAAGTAGTTGAATTAAGTATAAATAAAATATGAAAGTGATGAAATAAATAAAATTGGAAAATTAGATATTACCTATTAAAGAAGATACCTGGATTGGTTGCAGTCTTCAGCAAAGGTAGAAAATAATCCGTCTGTCTCGACGCGTTTCGCTTGGTTTGGCTTTTTCAAAGAGACTTTGAGGAAAATGATTCCAACTTTGGGAGGGCATGCATGGTATATATCCATATGTGGGCTGGGGGTGTTTTTCACAGCTCAGTACATAATTAAACTCTTTAACAAGCTGACAAATGTCACTCATCTAATTAATTCTTTTCAATCTGAGATGTCCCAAGTTTGTTTTTCACAACTCAGTTTGTGTCGTCCAAACAAATTAGATGAAGCCCTATTGATTGGCTTCCATTGAATTTTAATCAGTCAGTGAGTGGTTTGCTTTACTGACCCCATGAAGCCCTATTGGTTGGCTTTGATTTAAGTAAAACCAATCGGGAGCGGTTTGCTTTACTGGCTTCAGAAGTATGTGAAAATAATATGAAAAAATGGTTTGATAAAATATATTGAGACTAAAGAAATAAATGAAAAAATAACGCCAAAGATCATGATGCCTCACGAATGTTATCAGTTGGAATGAATATCCCCCGACGGAGGTTTATGACGGAAAATATTTTACACCACGTAGAAAATGTGTGTTTTACCTTCTGAACCTCTACATTGTGTGAAAGGTATGAAAAATTAAAAATAAAAATAAAAATAATAATTTAAATAAATGAATCAACCAAATAAATAAATAAATAAATAAATAAATAAATAAATAAATAAATAAATAAATAAATAAATAAATAAATAATAAAAAATTAAAAATAATCAATAAATAAATATATAAATGAATAAATAATAATTTTATTTAGGAAATACATACACATGATTGAAATTAGAACCTATTTTGTTTTTGGGCATATATGAACTCTGGCACTCGCCTGTGTGTGTTTGAGGTTAAAAAATCGCACTGGCACAGACATTTCATACTGAAACGTTTTTTTCTTTTTAATATGCCGCCGAAAAATTGTTTTCATTTACTGAACCCTGATGGGTTTCAAACATGACACAAAATTGATTTAAACTAAGTGATGAGCTTAGGAACTGGTTAAACTGACTGGCAATAATTGATGTTATTCATTGATGGGCTCTAATTTAGTCCTTACAAGGATGTTACGCAAGCTTTTGTTTTTCTTATAGGCGATGACAGGTCGAAGATTCAAAGGTTCATTTAATTTAGCATTGGTAAAATTGAATTCATCTTTTAACATTTTTGCTATTTCGATATTCATTCTGTTGTACGTTAAAGTGAAAGGAATGATGGACCTCCTTTCGCATTCGCCCTCTGATATGTTCATACCAAATGGCCAGAGGGTTTGAAGCGTATTGATCCAAAAAGCTTCACGTTTTTTTCTAAATTCATCCGTTTCTTCTAATGTGTCTTTAATTGGTGGTTGTTCAATAGGATGGATTTCGAAATCGTCCAAAGAATGGCCAGGAAGGTTAAAATGTTGTGCTACTGGGGCATCAGCATTATGTTTTATATCCTGTTTGTGTCTAGTAGCACGCTCTCGAAAAGGATTTTGACTTTGACCAACATACTGTTTCCGACATCGCTTACAAGTGATAAGGTAAATAATGTTTGGTGAATCACAATGGAGGGGGTTACGGATCTGATAATGATTTTTCGTTTGTTCGGAGGAAAATTCCTCTTTCTGATCAGGCATAAAAGTATGCAGTCTACAACGAGGCTTTTTGCAATTAAATACCGCGCAACTACCATTCTGCAACGGTCTGTTGTGTTCAATCTTCAGTGGTTCGAAATCGGTAGTTTCAGCTGGACTTTCGAGCTTTTTCAGGGTTTGGGATTTCAGGCTACGCAGAAGGCGCAGCGAGTACCCTCTCGATCTGAGGGCGCCAAATAGAGTAGAACAAGCCTCATTGAAATTTACCTTATCACTTGAATTGCGGTGGAAACGAATGAGCTGTGATTTGATGATACCTTTAAATGTATGTTGAGGATGAAATGATTTTGTGTGCAACAATTGATGTGAATCAGTTGGTTTAAAATACACTTTATAATCTAAATGACCGGACGCCTGAAATTGCTTGCCTTTATACACGGTCACATCGAGAAAATCAACAGAATT
Organism: Pictodentalium vernedei; assembly: GCA_031216915.1. Classification (NCBI taxonomy): domain Eukaryota; kingdom Metazoa; phylum Mollusca; class Scaphopoda; order Dentaliida; family Dentaliidae; genus Pictodentalium; species Pictodentalium vernedei. Next base: position 88,973,680 of record CM062297.1, on the reverse strand, counting down.
TTCACTGATAGTAGCTTTTAATTTAATATTTGGATCGTGATTGTTCAAAATTTCTAAAAATTCATCCAAATCTTCTTTTGAATGTTCCCAAATAATAAAAATGTCATCTAAATACCTGAGATATACGAGACGATGCTTTGCACATTTGCTTAAGGCATTTTCCTCCCATTCCGCTACATAAATGCTTGCAAAATTAGGACTGAATCTTTTGCCCATAGGACAACCCATTATTTGTAGAAAATATTCTCCATTGAATTGAAAGTCATTACCTTTTAAGCTCAGCTCTAAAAGATCCAAAATTTGTTCATCCGGGCGTTTCGCATCCGGATATTTTTCAAATGCATTTTTAACTGATTTAACACCTTTATCAATATCAATGTTCGTATACATACTGTCGATATCCAAAGTAGCCAGAATTGCATTTTTCGATATTTTCAATTTCGAAATTTTTGACAGGAAATCCTGTGTATTTTTTAGATAGCTCGGATGTCTATTTGCTATAGGTTTCAGATGATAATCAATTAATTCCGAGATCGCATAAGATTCCGATTAACAATCTGATACAATTGGCCTCCCGGGTGGAGTTAAGTCATCCGTCCATGAAGAACGGTCCTTGTGGATCTTTGGTAGGATATAAAATTGTCTTGTTTGAGCACTGAGCTTAGCTGTTAAATATTTCAATTGTTTTTTGGTAATGTGACCTTCGTCGAGGAGAAATTTTAAGATCTTATTGAATTTTTCGATATTACTAGGCCAAATAAGTGAATCTATTTTCTTATAATGTTTAGTATTGCTGAGTTGTCTCATGGCTTCCTTTATATAATTATCCCGAGATAGAACAACTACCGACCCACCTTTGTCGGCTGGTTTAATTACTAATTTCTTATTTTTTCGAAGTTTCGTAAGGGCTCTCCGTTCACCAGCTGTTAAATTGTCTTTATCGGAGAGTATGTTCATGCTGAACACCTTTTTGATGATTCGTTTGCTAGCCTCAATAATTTCGGGATCTACTTCACTATCTGGAGGTGACCAACCAGATGATTCTGTAAAAGGAGGTTTCCGACCGCTGGAGTTTCTAAAGCGGTCGGCTAATTTCATTTGCCTAAGAAAATTACAGTTGTATGATGGTAAATTTGTTTGGTTATCAGTTTTAGGCTTTGGTGTTGGTACAAAAGTTAAACCGCGATCTAAAAGAGATTTCTCTTGGGTTGTTAGGTCATTGGTGCCAGACAGGTTAACCACATTAGTTCCTAATCCCACATCTGTTAGGCGGCTGTTACCTTTGCCTTTACTTAGTTTAAATTTAGGTGGTTCAACCAGTGATCGTACATAATATTGGCGGTTGTCGTGGTCCAATGGATTAAATCCTGAGCAACATCAAACTTCGCGTCATCAATTTTTGGTATCACGTTAACGTCCTTCACTTTCCGAATGGTTTCGTTGATGATGCTCAGGGTTCTCCTCTCAGCCTGAGGGAGTTTTTGCGAAAAGTTTAGTTCAGCGAAATAAATTTTTGCTGATCTAAACTTGACCCTGATATCGCTAAGCATATTCCGCAACTGCTTAACTACGAGATCAGAATTATCGTTTCGAGAATTCACGCCAATATTTAATAATATTTTTTGGGGACTGAACTGGCCCCTGTGCCCTTTAAACATAGAGCGCAGATGATTGAATTTGGCGACGGGGTAACACTCCACCTGGATGTCCGGATGGGGATTTCGATCAATGCGTCCTAAATTTGAACTTCCAATCATAAGGATGTTTTTACAAACATCGGGGAGGCGCCAATTCCTTTTGTCAAAATTAACTCCGCTTTTATGCCGAAACTGGGAGAATTTAGAATCAAATGAGCGGCCCGAGTTGCGGCTCGGTGATTTGACTTTCTCTGAGTACGATATACCTGGTTGAACCACACTAGAGGCAGGAGAAGGGGGAGAGGAAACAGAAGCAGGAGAGGAAACAGAAGCAGGAGAGGAAGCGTTACTCAGTTTGCGAGCATCTTCAGTCACAATATGGACCGGAGATGTTTGCAAATTGAGGCGCTTACTCTGAGAGAAAGAAGAAGTAGAAGGAAAAGAAGAGGGAGAAGTGCTTTGCCTTGATCTTTTCTTATTTTGCTTTTCGCGTTGGGGTAGAGGGACAACACGGGCCGGAGTTTGCTTGCTCCCTCCCGTATTGTTCCTTACTCAGACGCTGGGCGAAGTTCCGAAATGTAAGACTCATAGGCCGAAATCGTCTTATCTGTCAACTTATTTTTAAAGTTTTTTTGAGCCCAGATCAAGGCACGCGCCGAAGCGCTGTTGAAGTCTATTTTTTCGAGTCCAGGAGGTGGTCGCATAGCCAAAGTTATCTTAGACTTCAACTGGTTTAAATTTATCTTGTAATGCTCAACTAAAGCATTTAACGTTTGTTTGGCCCATCCCACACTAATCTGTCGAAAAACAGAAAAAATGTGTGGGGTGGGAAGAGCCGGCTTTAGAAAGCCACGTAACTCATCTACTTTCTTCTCCAACTGTTTCGGGAAATCCCGGTTGGCCAAATGCTGCTCTAGGAGCCCAATATGGTGCATACACTGAATCACCTGGAAAAGGGCCTTGACCAATCTAGAATAGGCCTGGAACGATTGTTCCTGGCCTCTTCCAGACTGGGCAACTCTCTTTCCCTGATGCTTCTGTCTTGTTTGAGCCATTTGAAGAATAGGTAGATGAATCTAGAATGAAATTAAAATGAAGAAATGAAATAAATTAAAATGAAATCTAGATATTACCTATTAGAGAAGATACCTGGATTGGTTGTAGTCTTCAGCAAAGGTAGAAAATAATCCGTCTGTCTCGACGCGTTTCGCTTGGTTTGGCTTTTTCAAAGAGACTTTGAGGAAAATGATTCCAGCTTTGGGAGGGCATGCATGGTATATATCCATATGTGGGCTGGGTGTTTTTTTCACAGCTCAGTACATAATTGGACTCGGTAACAAGCTGACAAATGTCACTCATCTAATTAATTCTTTTCAATCTGAGATGTTCCAAGTTTGTTTTTCACAACTCAGTTTGTGTCGTCCAAACAAATCAGATGAAGCCCTATTGATTGGCTTCCATTGAATTTTAATCAGTCAGTGAGTGGTTTGCTTTACTGACCCCATGAAGCCCTATTGGTTGGCTTTGATTTAAGTAAAACCAATCGGGAGCGGTTTGCTTTACTGGCTTCAGAAGTATGTGAAAATAATATGAAAAAATGGTTTGATAAAATAAAATATATTGAGACTAAAGAAATAAATAAAAAAATACGCCAAAGGTCATGATGCCTCACGAATGTTATCAGTTGGAATGAATATCCCCCGACGGAGGTTTATGACGGAAAATATTTTACACCACGTAGAAATTGTGTGTTTTACCTTCTGAACCTCTACATTGTGTGAAAGGTAGGAAACTTTTAATTAAAAATAAAAATAATAATAATTTAAATAAATGAATCAACCAAATAAATAAATAAATAAATAACTAAATAAATAAAAATTAATAAAAAATTGAAAATAAAAAAATAAAAAATAAAAAATAATCAATAAATAAATATATAAATATATAAATAAATAAATAATAATTTTATTTAGGAAATACATACACATGATTGAAATTAGAACCTATTTTGTTTTTGGGCATATATGAACTCTGGCACTCGCCTGTGTGTGTTTGAGGTTAAAAAATCGCACTGGCACAGACATTTTTTTTCTTTTAATATGCCGCTGAAAAATTGTTTTCATTTACTGAACCCTGATTGGTTTCAAACATGACAAAAAAGTACATAAAATTGATTTAAACTAAGTGATGAGCTAAGGAACTGGTTAAACTGACTGGCAAAAATTGATGTTATTCATTGATGGGCTCTAATTTAGTCCTTACAAGGATGTTACGCAAGCTTTTGTTTTTCTTATAGGCGATGACAGGGCGAAGATTCAAAGGTTCATTTAATTTAGCATTGGTAAAATTGAATTCATCTTTTAACATTTTTGCTATTTCGATATTCATTCTGTTGTACGTTAAAGTGAAAGGAATGATAGACCTCCTTTCGCATTCGCCCTCTGATATGTTCATACCAAATGGCCAGAGGGTTTGAAGCGTATTGATCCAAAAAGCTTCACGTTTTTTTCTAAATTCGTCAGTTTCTTCTAATGTGTCTTTAATTGGTGGTTGTTCAATAGGATGGATTTCGAAATCGTCCAAAGAATGGCCAGGAAGGTTAAAATGTTGTGCTACTGGGGCATCAGCATTATGTTTTATATCCTGTTTGTGTCTAGTAGCACGTTCTCGAAAAGGATTTTGACTTTGACCAACATACTGTTTCCGACATCGTTTACAAGTGATAAGGTAAATAATGTTTGGTGAATCACAATGGAGGGGGTTACGGATCTGATAATGATTTTTCGTTTGTTCGGAGGAAAATTCCTCTTTCTGATCAGGCATAAAAGTATGCAGTCTACAACGAGGCTTTATGCAATTAAATACCGCGCCACTACCATTCTGCAACGGTCTGTTGTGTTCAATCTTCAGTGGTTCGAAATCGGTAGTTTCAGCTGGACTTTCGAGCTTTTTCAGGGTTTGGGATTTCAGGCTACGCAAGAGGCGCAGCGAGTACCCTCTCGATCTGAGGGCGCCAAATAGAGTAGAACAAGCCTCATTGAAATTTACCTTATCACTTGAATTGCGGTGGAAACGAATGAGTTGTGATTTGATGATACCTTTAAATGTATGTTGAGGATGAAATGATTTTGTGTGCAACAATTGATGTGAATCAGTTGGTTTAAAATACACTTTATAATCTAAATGACCGGACGCCTGAAATTGCTTGCCTTTATACACGGTCACATCGAGAAAATCAACAGAATTTTCACTGATTGTAGCTTTCAATTTAATATTTGGATCGTGATTGTTCAAAATTTCTAAAAATTCATCAAAATCTTCTTTTGAATGTTCCCAAATAATAAAAATGTCATCTAAGTACCTGAGATATACGAGAGGATGCTTTGCACATTTGCTTAAGGCATTTTCCTCCCATTCCGCTACATAAATGCTTGCAAAATTAGGACTGAATCTTTTGCCCATAGGACAACCCATTATTTGTAGAAAATATTCTCCATTGAATTGAAAGTCATTACCTTTTAAGCTCAGCTCTAAAAGATCCAAAATTTGTTCATCCGGGCGTTTCGCATCCGGATATTTTTCAAATGCATTTTTAACTGATTTAACACCTTTATCAATATCAATGTTCGTATACATACTGTCGATATCCAAAGTAGCCAGAATTGCATTTTTCGATATTTTCAATTTCGAAATTTTTGACAGGAAATCCTGTGTATTTTTTAGATAGCTCGGATGTCTATTTGCTATAGGTTTCAGATGATAATCAATTAATTCCGAGATCGCATAAGATTCCGAATTACAATCTGATACAATTGGCCTCCCGGGTGGAGTTAAGTCATCCGTCCATGAAGAACGGTCCTTGTGGATCTTTGGTAGGATATAAAATTGTCTTGTTTGAGCACTGAGCTTAGCTGTTAAATATTTCAATTGTTTTTTGGTAATGTGACCTTCGTCGAGGAGAAATTTTAAGATCTTATTGAATTTTTCGATATTACTAAGCCAAATAAGTGAATCTATTTTCTTATAATGTTTAGTATTGCTGAGTTGTCTCATGGCTTCCTTTATATAATTATCCCGAGATAGAACAACTACCGACCCACCTTTGTCGGCTGGTTTAATTACTAATTTCTTATTTTTTCGAAGTTTCGTGAGGGCTCTCCGTTCACCAGCTGTTAAATTGTCTTTATCGGAGAGTATGTTCATGCTGAACACCTTTTCGATGATTCGTTTGCTAGCCTCAATAATTTCGGGATCTACTTCACTATCTGGAGGTGACCAACCAGATGATTCTGTAAAAGGAGGTTTCCGACCGCTGGAGTTTCTAAAGCGGTCGGCTAATTTCATTTGCCTAAGAAAATTACAGTTGTATGATGGTAAATTTGTTTGGTTATCAGTTTTACGCTTTGGTGTTGGTACAAAAGTCAAACCGCGATCTAAAAGAGATTTCTCTTGGGTTGTTAGGTCATTGGTGCCAGACAGGTTAACCACATTAGTTCCTAATCCCACATCTGTTAGGCGGCTGTTACCTTTGCCTTTACTTAGTTTAAATTTAGGTGGTTCAACCAGTGATCGTACATAATATTGGCGGTTCTCGTGGTCCAATGGATTAAATCCTGAGCAACATCAAACTTCGCGTCATCAATTTTTGGTATCACGTTAACGTCCTTCACTTTCCGAATGGTTTCGTTGATGATGCTCAGGGTTCTCCTCTCAGCCTGAGGGAGTTTTTGCGAAAAGTTTAGTTCAGCGAAATAAATTTTTGCTGATCTAAACTTGACCCTGATATCGCTAAGCATATTCCGCAACTGCTTAACTACGAGATCAGAATTATCGTTTCGAGAATTCACGCCAATATTTAATAATATTTTTTGGGGACTGGACTGGCCCCTGTGCCCTTTAAACATAGAGCGCAGATGATTGAATTTGGCGCCGGGGTAACACTCCACCTGGATGTCCGGATGGGGATTTCGATCAATGCGTCCTAAATTTGAACTTCCAATCATAAGGATGTTTTTACAAACATCGGGGAGGCGCCAATTCCTTTTGTCAAAATTAACTCCGCTTTTATGCCGAAACTGGGAGAATTTAAAATCAAATGAGCGGCCCGAGTTGCGGCTCGGTGATTTGACTTTCTCTGAGTACGATATACCTGGTTGAACCACACTAGAGGCAGGAGAAGGGGGAGAAGAAACAGAAGCAGGAGAGGAAACAGAAGCAGGAGAAGAAACAGAAGGAGGAGGAGGAGTTCTAGTGAGAGCACTAGGAGAACCAGAGAAGAAAGGCTGAGGAGGAGTAGGAGGTAGAGGAACAAGACGAGGCGAGACAGCGTTACTCAATTTGCGAGCATCTTCAGTCACAATATGGACCGGAGATGTTTGCAAATTGAGGCGCTTACTCTGAGAGAAAGAAGAAGTAGAAGGAAAAGAAGAGGGAGAAGTGCTTTGCCTTGATCTTTTCTTATTTTGCTTTTCGCGTTGGGGTAGAGGGACAACACGGGCCGGAGTTTGCTTGCTCCCTCCCGTATTGTTCCTTACTCCAGACGCTGGGCGAAGTTCCGAAATGTAAGACTCATAGGCCGAAATCGTCTTATCTGTCAACTTATTTTTAAAGTTTTTTTGAGCCCAGATCAAGGCACGCGCCGAAGCGCTGTTGAAGTCTATTTTTTCGAGTCCAGGAGGTGGTCGCATAGCCAAAGTTATCTTAGACTTCAACTGGTTTAAATTTATCTTGTAATGCTCAACTAAAGCATTTAACGTTTGGTTGGCCCATCCCACACTAATCTGTCGAAAAAGAGAAAAAATGTGTGGGGTGGGAAGAGCCGGCTTTAGAAAGCCACCTAACTCATCTACTTTCTTCTCCAACTGTTTCGGGAAATCCCGGTTGGCCAAATGCTGCTCTAGGAGCCCAATATGGTGCATACACTGAATCACCTGGAAAAGGGCCTTGACCAATCTAGAATAGGCCTGGAACGATTGTTCCTGGCCTCTTCCAGACTGGGCAACTCTCTTTCCCTGATGCTTCTGTCTTTTTTGAGCCATTTGAAGAATAGGTAGATGAATCTAGAATGAAATTAAAATGAAGAAATGAAATAAATTAAAATGAAATCTAGATATTACCTATTAGAGAAGATACCTGGATTGGTTGTAGTCTTCAGCAAAGGTAGAAAATAATCCGTCTGTCTCGACGCGTTTCGCTTGGTTTGGCTTTTTCAAAGAGACTTTGAGGAAAATGATTCCAGCTTTGGGAGGGCATGCATGCTATATATCCATATGTGGGCTGGGGGTGTTTTTCACAGCTCAGTACATAATTGGACTCGGTAACAAGCTGACAAATGTCACTCATCTAATTAATTCTTTTCTTTGTGTGTGTGTGTGTGTGTGTGTGTGTGTGTGTGTGTGTGTGTGTGTGTGTGTGTGTGTGTGTGTGTGTGTGTGTGTGTGTGTGTGTGTGTGTGTGTGTGCGTTTGTCTTACCAACTTGACGAGGTAACTAGACAAAAGAGTTTGCGTGTTTCGCCTTACCGAGGTACAAAAGACAAAAGAAACCCTTTACCTCCGTTGTTTTCCCAGAACTGTACCGGCAAAACGAGGTTGAAACCGTTAGTCCACACAAAGGACAGACAATAAGGTACCTCGGTATGTAGGGAAAACAAGACTGTGTGTGTGTGGGTTTGTCTTACCAACTTGACGAGGTAACTAGACAAAAGAGTTTGCGTGTTTCGCCTTACCGAGGTACAAAAGACAAAAGAAACCCTTTACCTCGGTTGTTTTCCCAGAACTGTACCGGCAAAACGAGGTAGAAACCGTTAGTTCACACAAAGGACAAACAATGGGGTACCTCGGTATGTAGGGTAGACAAGACTGTGTGTGTGTGTGTGTGTGTGTGTGTGTGTGTGTGTGTGTGTGTGTGTGTGTTTGAGGTTAAAAAATCGCACTGGCACAGACATTTCCTACTGAAACGTTTTTTTCTTTTAATATGCCGCCGAAAAATTGTTTTCATTTACTGAACCCTGATGGGTTTCAAACATGACAAAAAAATACATAAAATTGATTTAAACTAAGTGATGAGCTTAGGAACTGGTTAAACTGACTGGCAAAAATTGATGTTATTCATTGATGGGCTCTAATTTAGTCCTTACAAGGATGTTACGCAAGCTTTTGTTTTTCTTATAGGCGATGACAGGTCGAAGATTCAAAGGTTCATTTAATTTAGCATTGGTAAAATTGAATTCATCTTTTAACATTTTTGCTATTTCGATATTCATTCTGTTGTACGTTAAAGTGAAAGGAATGATGGACCTCCTTTCGCATTCGCCCTCTGATATGTTCATACCAAATGGCCAGAGGGTTTGAAGCATATTGATCCAAAAAGCTTCACGTTTTTTTCTAAATTCATCCGTTTCTTCTAATGTGTCTTTAATTGGTGGTTGTTCAATAGGATGGATTTCGAAATCGTCCAAAGAATGGCCAGGAAGGTTAAAATGTTGTGCTACTGGGGCATCAGCATTATGTTTTATATCCTGTTTGTGTCTAGTAGCACGTTCTCGAAAAGGATTTTGACTTTGACCAACATACTGTTTCCGACATCGCTTACAAGTGATAAGGTAAATAATGTTTGGTGAATCACAATGGAGGGGGTTACGGATCTGATAATGATTTTTCGTTTGTTCGGAGGAAAATTCCTCTTTCTGATCAGGCATAAAAGTATGCAGTCTACAACGAGCCTTTTTGCAATTAAATACCGCGCCACTACCATTCTGCAACGGTCTGTTGTGTTCAATCTTCAGTGGTTCGAAATCGGTAGTTTCAGCTGGACTTTCGAGCTTTTTCAGGGTTTGGGATTTCAGGCTACGCAAGAGGCGCAGCGAGTACCCTCTCGATCTGAGGGCGCCAAATAGAGTAGAACAAGCCTCATTGAAATTTACCTTATCACTTGAATTGCGGTGGAAACGAATGAGTTGTGATTTGATGATACCTTTAAATGTATGTTGAGGATGAAATGATTTTGTGTGCAACAATTGATGTGAATCAGTTGGTTTAAAATACACTTTATAATCTAAATGACCGGACGCCTGAAATTGCTTGCCTTTATACACGGTCACATCGAGAAAATCAACAGAATTTTCACTGATAGTAGCTTTCAATTTAATATTTGGATCGTGATTGTTCAAAATTTCTAAAAATTCATCAAAATCTTCTTTTGAATGTTCCCAAATAATAAAAATGTCATCTAAGTACCTGAGATATACGAGAGGATGCTTTGCACATTTGCTTAAGGCATTTTCCTCCCATTCCGCTACATAAATGCTTGCAAAATTAGGACTGAATCTTTTGCCCATAGGACAACCCATTATTTGTAGAAAATATTCTCCATTGAATTGAAAGTCATTACCTTTTAAGCTCAGCTCTAAAAGATCCAAAATTTGTTCATCCGGGCGTTTCGCATCCGGATATTTTTCAAATGCATTTTTAACTGATTTAACACCTTTATCAATATCAATGTTCGTATACATACTGTCGATATCCAAAGTAGCCAGAATTGCATTTTTCGATATTTTCAATTTCGAAATTTTTGACAGGAAATCCTGTGTATTTTTTAGATAGCTCGGATGTCTATTTGCTATAGGTTTCAGATGATAATCAATTAATTCCGAGATCGCATAAGATTCCGAATTACAATCTGATACAATTGGCCTCCCGGGTGGAGTTTAGTCATCCGTCCATGAAGAACGGTCCTTGTGGATCTTTGGTAGGATATAAAATTGTCTTGTTTGAGCACTGAGCTTAGCTGTTAAATATTTCAATTGTTTTTTGGTAATGTGACCTTCGTCGAGGAGAAATTTTAAGATCTTATTGAATTTTTCGATATTACTAGGCCAAATAAGTGAATCTATTTTCTTATAATGTTTAGTATTGCTGAGTTGTCTCATGGCTTCCTTTATATAATTATCCCGAGATAGAACAACTACCGACCCACCTTTGTCGGCTGGTTTAATTACTAATTTCTTATTTTTTCGAAGTTTCGTGAGGGCTCTCTGTTCACCAGCTGTTAAATTGTCTTTATCGGAGAGTATGTTCATGCTGAACACCTTTTGGATGATTCGTTTACTAGCCTCAATAATTTCGGGATCTACTTCACTATCTGGAGGTGACCAACCAGATGATTCTGTGAAAGGAAGTTTCCGACCGCTGGAGTTTCTAAAGCGGTCTGCTAATTTCATTTGCCTAAGAAAATTACAGTTGTGTGATGGTAAATTTGTTTGGTTATCAGTTTTAGGCTTTGGTGTTGGTACAAAAGTCAAACCACGTCTAAAAGAGATTTCTCTTGGGTTGTTAGGTCATTGGTGCCAGACAGGTTAACCACATTAGTTCCTAATCCCACATCTGTTAGGCGGCTGTTACCTTTGCCTTTACTTAGTTTAAATTTAGGTGGTTCAACCAGTGATTGTACATAATATTGGCGGTTCTCGTGGTCCAATGGATTAAATCCTGAGCAACATCAAACTTCGCGTCATCAATTTTTAGTATCACGTTAACGTCCTTCACTTTCCGAATGGTTTCGTTGATGATGCTCAGGGTTCTCCTCTCAGCCTGAGGGAGTTTTTGCGAAAAGTTTAGTTCAGCGAAATAAATTTTTGCTGATCTAAACTTGACCCTGATATCGCTAAGCATATTCCGCAACTGCTTAACTACGAGATCAGAATTATCTTTTCGAGAATTCACGCCAATATTTAATAATATTTTTTGGGGACTGGTCTGGCCCCTGTGCCCTTTAAACATAGAGCGCAGATGATTGAATTTGGCGCCGGGGTAACACTCCACCTGGATGTCCGGATGGGGATTTCGATCAATGCGTCCTAAATTTGAACTTCCAATCATAAGGATGTTTTTACAAACATCGGGGAGGCGCCAATTCCTTTTGTCAAAATTAACTCCGCTTTTATGCCGAAACTGGGAGAATTTAGAATCAAATGAGCGGCCCGAGTTGCGGCTCGGTGATTTGACTTTCTCTGAGTACGATATACCTGGTTGAACCACACTAGAGGCAGGAGAAGGGGGAGAAGAAACAGAAGCAGGAGAGGAAACAGAAGTAGGAGAAGAAACAGAAGGAGGAGAAGAAACAGAAGGAGGAGGAGGAGTTCTAGTAAGAGCACTAGGAGAACCAGAGAAGAAAGGCTGAGGAGGAGTAGGAGGTAGAGGAGCAAGACGAGGCGAGACAGCGTTACTCAATATGCGAGCATCTTCAGTCACAATATGGACCGGAGATGTTTGCAAATTGAGGCGCTTACTCTGAGAGAAAGAAGAAGTAGAAGGAAAAGAAGAGGGAGAAGTGCTTTGCCTTGATCTTTTCTTATTTTGCTTTTCGCGTTGGGGTAGAGGGACAACACGGACCGGAGTTTGCTTGCTCCCTCCCGTATTGTTCCTTACTCCAGACGCTGGGCGAAGTTCCGAAATGTAAGACTCATAAGCCGAAATCGTCTTATCTGTCAACTTATTTTTAAAGTTCTTTTTAGCCCAGATCAAGGCACGCGCCGAAGCGCTGTTGAAGTCTATTTTTTCGAGTCCAGGAGGTGGTCGCATAGCCAAAGTTATCTTAGACTTCAACTGGTTTAAATTCATCTTATAATGCTCAACTAAAGCACTTAACGTTTGATTGGCCCATCCCACACTAATCTGTCGAAAAACAGAAAAAACGTGTGGGGTGGGAAGAGCTGGCTTTAGAAAGCCACCTAACTCATCTACTTTCTTCTCAAGCTGTTTCGGGAAATCCCGATTTGCCAAATGGTGCTCTAATAGCCCAATGTGGTGCAAACATTGAAGCACCTGAAACAGAGCCTTGACCAGCCTAGAATAAGCCTGGAACGATTGTTCCTGGCCAGTTCCGGACTGGGCAACTCTCTGCTTCTGATGCCTCTGTCCTTTTCTTGCCATTGTTAAAGAAAGTAGCTGAATTAAGTATAAATAAAATATAAAGTGATGAAATAAATAAAATTGGAAAATTAGATATTACCTATTAAAGAAGATACCTGGATTGGTTGCAGTCTTCAGCAAAGGTAGAAAATAATCCGTCTGTCTCGACGCGTTTCGCTTGGTTTGGCTTTTTCAAAGAGACTTTGAGGAAAATGATTCCAACTTTGGGAGGGCATGCATGGTATATATCCATATGTGGGCTGGGGGTGTTTTTCACAGCTCAGTACATAATTGGACTCGGTAACAAGCTGACAAATGTCACTCATCTAATTAATTCTTTTCAATCTGAGATGTTCCAAGTTTGTTTTTCACAACTCAGTTTGTGTCGTCCAAACAAACCAGATGAAGCCCTATTGATTGGCTTCCATTGAATTTTAATCAGCCAGTGAGTGGTTTGCTTTACTGACCCCATGAAGCCCTATTGGTTGGCTTTGATTTAAGTAAAACCAATCGGGAGCGGTTTGCTTTACTGGCTTCAGAAGTATGTGAAAATAATATGAAAAAATGGTTTGATAAAATAAAATATATTGAGACTGAAGAAATAAATGAAAAAATACGCCAAAGGTCATGATGCCTCACGAATGTTATCAGTTGGAATGAATATCCCCCGACGGAGGTTTATGACGGAAAATATTTTACACCACGTAGAAATTGTGTGTTTTACCTTCTGAACCTCTACATTGTGTGAAAGGTAGGAAAATTTTAATTAAAAATAAAAATAATAATAATTTAAATCAATGAATCAACCAAATAAATAAATGAATCAACCAAATCAATAAATAAATAAATAAATAAATAACTAAATAAATAAAAATTAATAAAAAATTGAAAATAAAAAAATAAAAAATAAAAAATAATAATCAATAAATAAATATATAAATATATAAATAAATAAATAATAATTTTATTTAGGAAATACATACACATGATTGAAATTAGAACCTATTTTTTTTTTGGGCATATATGAACTCCTGCACTCGCCTGTGTGTGTTTGAGGTTAAAAAATCGCACTGGCACAGACATTTCATACTGAAACGTTTTTTTTTTTTAATATGCCGCTGAAAAATTGTTTTCATTTACTGAACCCTGATTGGTTTCAAACATGACAAAAAAGTACATAAAATTGATTTAAACTAAGTGATGAGCTTAGGAACTCGTTAAACTGACTGGCAAAAATTGATGTTATTCATTGATGGGCTCTAATTTAGTCCTTACAAGGATGTTACGCAAGCTTTTGTTTTTCTTATAGGCGATGACAGGTCGAAGATTCAAAGGTTCATTTAATTTAGCATTGGTAAAATTGAATTCATGTTTTAACATTTTTGCTATTTCAATATTCATTCTGTTGTACGTTAAAGTGAAAGGAATGATAGACCTCCTTTCGCATTCGCCCTCTGATATGTTCATACCAAATGGCCAGAGGGTTTGAAGCGTATTGATCCAAAAAGCTTCACGTTTTTTTCTAAATTCGTCAGTTTCTTCTAATGTGTCTTTAATTGGTGGTTGTTCAATAGGATGGATTTCGAAATCGTCCAAAGAATGGCCAGGAAGGTTAAAATGTTGTGCTACTGGGGCATCAGCATTATGTTTTATATCCTGTTTGTGTCTAGTAGCACGTTCTCGAAAAGGATTTTGACTTTGACCAACATACTGTTTCCGACATCGTTTACAAGTGATAAGGTAAATAATGTTTGGTGAATCACAATGGAGGGGGTTACGGATCTGATAATGATTTTTCGTTTGTTCGGAGGAAAATTCCTCTTTCTGATCAGGCATAAAAGTATGCAGTCTACAACGAGGCTTTTTGCAATTAAATACCGCGCCACTACCATTCTGCAACGGTCTGTTGTGTTCAATCTTCAGTGGTTCGAAATCGGTAGTTTCAGCTGGACTTTCGAGCTTTTTCAGGGTTTGGGATTTCAGGCTACGCAAGAGGCGCAGCGAGTACCCTCTCGATCTGAGGGCGCCAAATAGAGTAGAACAAGCCTCATTGAAATTTACCTTATCACTTGAATTGCGGTGGAAACGAATGAGTTGTGATTTGATGATACCTTTAAATGTATGTTGAGGATGAAATGATTTTGTGTGCAGCAATTGATGTGAATCAGTTGGTTTAAAATACACTTTATAATCTAAATGACCGGACGCCTGAAATTGCTTGCCTTTATACACGGTCACATCGAGAAAATCAACAGAATTTTCACTGATAGTAGCTTTCAATTTAATATTTGGATCGTGATTGTTCAAAATTTCTAAAAATTCATCAAAATCTTCTTTTGAATGTTCCCAAATAATAAAAATGTCATCTAAGTACCTGAGATATACGAGAGGATGCTTTGCACATTTGCTTAAGGCATTTTCCTCCCATTCCGCTACATAAATGCTTGCAAAATTAGGACTGAATCTTTTGCCCATAGGACAACCCATTATTTGTAGAAAATATTCTCCATTGAATTGAAAGTCATTACCTTTTAAGCTCAGCTCTAAAAGATCCAAAATTTGTTCATCCGGGCGTTTCGCATCCGGATATTTTTCAAATGCATTTTTAACTGATTTAACACCTTTATCAATATCAATGTTCGTATACATACTGTCGATATCCAAAGTAGCCAGAATTGCATTTTTCGATATTTTCAATTTCGAAATTTTTGACAGGAAATCCTGTGTATTTTTTAGATAGCTCGGATGTCTATTTGCTATAGGTTTCAGATGATAATCAATTAATTCCGAGATCGCATAAGATTCCGAATTACAATCTGATACAATTGGCCTCCCGGGTGGAGTTAAGTCATCCGTCCATGAAGAACGGTCCTTGTGGATCTTTGGTAGGATATAAAATTGTCTTGTTTGAGCACTGAGCTTAGCTGTTAAATATTTCAATTGTTTTTTGGTAATGTGACCTTCGTCGAGGAGAAATTTTAAGATCTTATTGAATTTTTCGATATTACTAGGCCAAATAAGTGAATCTATTTTCTTATAATGTTTAGTATTGCTGAGTTGTCTCATGGCTTCCTTTATATAATTATCCCGAGATAGAACAACTACCGACCCACCTTTGTCGGCTGGTTTAATTACTAATTTCTTATTTTTTCGAAGTTTCGTGAGGGCTCTCCGTTCACCAGCTGTTAAATTGTCTTTATCGGAGAGTATGTTCATGCTGAACACCTTTTTGATGATTCGTTTGCTAGCCTCAATAATTTCGGGATCTACTTCACTATCTGGAGGTGACCAACCAGATGATTCTGTAAAAGGAAGTTTCCGACCGCTGGAGTTTCTAAAGCGGTCGGCTAATTTCATTTGCCTAAGAAAATTACAGTTGTATGATGGTAAATTTGTTTGGTTATCAGTTTTAGGCTTTGGTGTTGGTACAAAAGTCAAACCGCGATCTAAAAGAGATTTCTCTTGGGTTGTTAGGTCATTGGTGCCAGACAGGTTAACCACATTAGTTCCTAATCCCACATCTGTTAGGCGGCTGTTACCTTTGCCTTTACTTAGTTTAAATTTAGGTGGTTCAACCAGTGATTGTACATAATATTGGCGGTTCTCGTGGTCCAATGGATTAAATCCTGAGCAACATCAAACTTCGCGTCATCAATTTTAGGTATAACGTTAACGTCCTTCACTTTCCGAATGGTTTCGTTGATGATGCTCAGGGTTCTCCTCTCAGCCTGAGGGAGTTTTTGCGAAAAGTTTAGTTCAGCGAAATAAATTTTTGCTGATCTAAACTTGACCCTGATATCGCTAAGCATATTCCGCAACTGCTTAACTACGAGATCAGAATTATCGTTTCGAGAATTCACGCCAATATTTAATAATATTTTTTGGGGACTGGACTGGCCCCTATGCCCTTTAAACATAGAGCGCAGATGATTGAATTTGGCGCCGGGGTAACACTCCACCTGGATGTCCGGATGGGGATTTCGATCAATGCGTCCTAAATTTGAACTTCCAATCATAAGGATGTTTTTACAAACATCGGGGAGGCGCCAATTCCTTTTGTCAAAATTAACTCCGCTTTTATGCCGAAACTGGGAGAATTTAGAATCAAATGAGCGGCCCGAGTTGCGGCTCGGTGATTTGACTTTCTCTGAGTACGATATACCTGGTTGAACCACACTAGAGGCAGGAGAAGGGGGAGAAGAAACAGAAGCAGGAGAGGGAACAGAAGCAGGAGAAGAAACAGGAGGAGGAGGAGTTCTAGTGAGAGCACTAGGAGAACCAGAGAAGAAAGGCTGAGGAGGAGTAGGAGGTAGAGGAACAAGACGAGGCGAGACAGCGTTACTCAATTTGCGAGCATCTTCAGTCACAATATGGACCGGAGATGTTTGCAAATTGAGGCGCTTACTCTGAGAGAAAGAAGAAGTAGAAGGAAAAGAAGAGGGAGAAGTGCTTTGCCTTGATCTTTTCTTATTTTGCTTTTCGCGTTGGGGTAGAGGGACAACACGGGCCGGAGTTTGCTTGCTCCCTCCCGTATTGTTCCTTACTCCAGACGCTGGGCGAAGTTCCGAAATGTAAGACTCATAGGCCGAAATCGTCTTATCTGTCAACTTATTTTTAAAGTTTTTTTGAGCCCAGATCAAGGCACGCGCCGAAGCGCTGTTGAAGTCTATTTTTTCGAGTCCAGGAGGTGGTCGCATAGCCAAAGTTATCTTAGACTTCAACTGGTTTAAATTTATCTTGTAATGCTCAACTAAAGCATTTAACGTTTGGTTTGCCCATCCCACACTAATCTGTCGAAAAACAGAAAAAATGTGTGCGGTGGGAAGAGCCGGCTTTAGAAAGCCACCTAACTCATCTACTTTCTTCTCCAACTGTTTCGGGAAATCCCGGTTGGCCAAATGCTGCTCTAGGAGCCCAATATGGTGCATACACTGAATCACCTGGAAAAGGGCCTTGACCAATCTAGAATAGGCCTGGAACGATTGTTCCTGGCCTCTTCCAGACTGGGCAACTCTCTTTCCCTGATGCTTCTGTCTTTTTTGAGCCATTTGAAGAATAGGTAGATGAATTTAAAATGAAATTAAAATGAAGAAATGAAATAAATTAAAATGAAATCTAGATATTACCTATTAGAGAAGATACCTGGATTGGTTGTAGTCTTCAGCAAAGGTAGAAAATAATCCGTCTGTCTCGACGCGTTTCGCTTGGTTTGGCTTTTTCAAAGAGACTTTGAGGAAAATGATTCCAACTTTGGGAGGGCATGCATGGTATATATCCATATGTGGGCTGGGGGTGTTTTTCACAGCTCAGTACATAATTGGACTCGGTAACAAGCTGACAAATGTCACTCATCTAATTAATTCTTTTCAATCTGAGATGTTCCAAGTTTGTTTTTCACAACTCAGTTTGTGTCGTCCAAACAAATCAGATGAAGCCCTATTGATTGGCTTCCATTGAATTTTAATCAGTCAGTGAGTGGTTTGCTTTACTGACCCCATGAAGCCCTATTGGTTGGCTTTGATTTAAGTAAAACCAGTCGGGAGCGGTTTGCTTTACTGGCTTCAGAAGTATGTGAAAATAATATGAAAAAATGGTTTGATAAAATAAAATATATTGAGACTAAAGAAATAAATGAAAAAATACGCCAAAGGTCATGATGCCTCACGAATGTTATCAGTTGGAATGAATATCCCCCGACGGAGGTTTATGACGGAAAATATTTTACACCACGTAGAAATTGTGTGTTTTACCTTCTGAACCTCTACATTGTGTGAAAGGTAGGAAAATTTTAATTAAAAATAAAAATAATAATAATTTAAATAAATGAATCAACCAAATAAATAAATAAATAAATAACTAAATAAATAAAAATTAATAAAAAATTGAAAATAAAAAATAAAAAATAAAAAATAATCAATAAATAAATATACAAATATATAAATAAATAAATAATAATTTTATTTAGGAAATACATACACATGATTGAAATTAGAACCTATTTTGTTTTTGGGCATATATGAACTCTGGCACTCGCCTGTGTGTGTTTGAGGTTAAAAAATCGCACTGGCACAGACATTTCATACTGAAACGTTTTTTTCTTTTAATATGCCGCTGAAAAATTGTTTTCATTTACTGAACCCTGATTGGTTTCAAACATGACAAAAAAGTACATAAAATTGATTTAAACTAAGTGATGAGCTTAGGAACTGGTTAAACTGACTGGCAAATATTGATGTTATTCATTGATGGGCTCTAATTTAGTCCTTACAAGGATGTTACGCAAGCTTTTGTTTTTCTTATAGGCGATGACAGGTCGAAGATTCAAAGGTTCATTTAATTTAGCATTGGTAAAATTGAATTCATCTTTTAACATTTTTGCTATTTCGATATTCATTCTGTTGTACGTTAAAGTGAAAGGAATGATAGACCTCCTTTCGCATTCGCCCTCTGATATGTTCATACCAAATGGCCAGAGGGTTTGAAGCGTATTGATCCAAAAAGCTTCACGTTTTTTTCTAAATTCGTCAGTTTCTTCTAATGTGTCTTTAATTGGTGGTTGTTCAATAGGATGGATTTCGAAATCGTCCAAAGAATGGCCAGGAAGGTTAAAATGTTGTGCTACTGGGGCATCAGCATTATGTTTTATATCCTGTTTGTGTCTAGTAGCACGTTCTCGAAAAGGATTTTGACTTTGACCAACATACTGTTTCCGACATCGTTTACAAGTGATAAGGTAAATAATGTTTGGTGAATCACAATGGAGGGGGTTACGGATCTGATAATGATTTTTCGTTTGTTCGGAGGAAAATTCCTCTTTCTGATCAGGCATAAAAGTATGCAGTCTACAACGAGGCTTTTTGTAATTAAATACCGCGCCACTACCATTCTGCAACGGTCTGTTGTGTTCAATCTTCAGTGGTTCGAAATCGGTAGTTTCAGCTGGACTTTCGAGCTTTTTCAGGGTTTGGGATTTCAGGCTACGCAAGAGGCGCAGCGAGTACCCTCTCGATCTGAGGGCGCCAAATAGAGTAGAACAAGCCTCATTGAAATTTACCTTATCACTTGAATTGCGGTGGAAACGAATGAGTTGTGATTTGATGATACCTTTAAATGTATGTTGAGGATGAAATGATTTTGTGTGCAACAATTGATGTGAATCAGTTGGTTTAAAATACACTTTATAATCTAAATGACCGGACGCCTGAAATTGCTTGCCTTTATACACGGTCACATCGAGAAAATCAACAGAATTTTCACTGATAGTAGCTTTCAATTTAATATTTGGATCGTGATTGTTCAAAATTTCTAAAAATTCATCAAAATCTTCTTTTGAATGTTCCCAAATAATAAAAATGTCATCTAAGTACCTGAGATATACGAGAGGATGCTTTGCACATTTGCTTAAGGCATTTTCCTCCCATTCCGCTACATAAATGCTTGCAAAATTAGGACTGAATCTTTTGCCCATAGGACAACCCATTATTTGTAGAAAATATTCTCCATTGAATTGAAAGTCATTACCTTTTAAGCTCAGCTCTAAAAGATCCAAAATTTGTTCATCCGGGCGTTTCGCATCCGGATATTTTTCAAATGCATTTTTAACTGATTTAACACCTTTATCAATATCAATGTTGGTATACATACTGTCGATATCCAAAGTAGCCAGAATTGCATTTTTCGATATTTTCAATTTCGAAATTTTTGACAGGAAATCCTGTGTATTTTTTAGATAGCTCGGATGTCTATTTGCTATAGGTTTCAGATGATAATCAATTAATTCCGAGATCGCATAAGATTCCGAATTACAATCTGATACAATTGGCCTCCCGGGTGGAGTTAAGTCATCCGTCCATGAAGAACGGTCCTTGTGGATCTTTGGTAGGATATAAAATTGTCTTGTTTGAGCACTGAGCTTAGCTGTTAAATATTTCAATTGTTTTTTGGTAATGTGACCTTCATCGAGGAGAAATTTTAAGATCTTATTGAATTTTTCAATATTACTAGGCCAAATAAGTGAATCTATTTTCTTATAATGTTTAGTATTGCTGAGTTGTCTCATGGCTTCCTTTATATAATTATCCCGAGATAGAACAACTACCGACCCACCTTTGTCGGCTGGTTTAATTACTAATTTCTTATTTTTTCGAAGTTTCGTGAGGGCTCTCCGTTCACCAGCTGTTAAATTGTCTTTATCGGAGAGTATGTTCATGCTGAACACCTTTTGGATGATTCGTTTGCTAGCCTCAATAATTTCGGGATCTACTTCACTGTCTGGAGGTGACCAACCAGATGATTTTGTGAAAGGAAGTTTCCGACCGCTGGAGTTTCTAAAGCGGTCTGCTAATTTCATTTGCCTAAGAAAATTACAGTTGTATGATGGTAAATTTGTTTGGTTATCAGTTTTAGGCTTTGGTGTTGGTACAAAAGTTAAACCGCGATCTAAAAGAGATTTATCTTGGGTTGTTAGGTCATTGGTGCCAGACAGGTTAACCACATTAGTTCCTAATCCCACATCTGTTAGGCGGCTGTTACCTTTGCCTTTACTTAGTTTAAATTTAGGTGGTTCAACCAGTGATCGTACATAATATTGGCGGTTCTCGTGGTCCAATGGATTAAATCCTGAGCAACATCAAACTTCGCGTCATCAATTTTTGGTATAACGTTAACGTCCTTCACTTTCCGAATGGTTTCGTTGATGATGCTCAGGGTTCTCCTCTCAGCCTGAGGGAGTTTTTGCGAAAAGTTTAGTTCAGCGAAATAAATTTTTGCTGATCTAAACTTGACCCTGATATCGCTAAGCATATTCCGCAACTGCTTAACTACGAGATCAGAATTATCGTTTCGAGAATTCACGCCAATATTTAATAATATTTTTTGGGGACTGGACTGGCCCCTGTGCCCTTTAAACATAGAGCGCAGATGATTGAATTTGGCGCCGGGGGTTCAAAATTTCTAAAAATTCATCAAAATCTTCTTTTGAATGTTCCCAAATAATAAAAATGTCTTCTAAATACCTGAGATATACGAGAGGATGCTTTGCACATTTGCTTAAGGCATTTTCCTCCCATTCCGCTACATAAATGCTTGCAAAATTAGGACTGAATCTTTGGCCATAGGACAACCCATTATTTGTAGAAAATATTCTCCATTGAATTGAAAGTCATTACCTTTTAAGCTCAGCTCTAAAAGATCCAAAATTTGTTCATCCGGGCGTTTCGCATCCGGATATTTTTCAAATGCATTTTTAACTGATTTAACACCTTTATCAATATCAATGTTCGTATACATACTGTCGATATCCAAAGTAGCCAGAATTGCATTTTTCGATATTTTCAATTTCGAAATTTTTGACAGGAAATCCTGTGTATTTTTTAGATAGCTCGGATGTCTATTTGCTATAGGTTTCAGATGATAATCAATTAATTCCGAGATCGCATAAGATTCCGAATTACAATCTGATACAATTGGCCTCCCGGGTGGAGTTAAGTCATCCGTCCATGAAGAACGGTCCTTGTGGATCTTTGGTAGGATATAAAATTGTCTTGTTTGAGCACTGAGCTTAGCTGTTAAATATTTCAATTGTTTTTTGGTAATGTGACCTTCGTCGAGGAGAAATTTTAAGATCTTATTGAATTTTTCGATATTACTAGGCCAAATAAGTGAATCTATTTTCTTATAATGTTTAGTATTGCTGAGTTGTCTCATGGCCTCCTTTATATAATTATCCCGAGATAGAACAACTACCGACCCACCTTTGTCGGCTGGTTTAATCACTAATTTCTTATTTTTTCGAAGTTTCGTGAGGGCTCTCCGTTCACCAGCTGTTAAATTGTCTTTATCGGAGAGTATTTTCATGCCGAACACCTTTTGGATGATTCGTTTGCTAGCCTCAATAATTTCGGGATCTACTTCACTATCTGGAGGTGACCAACCAGATGATTCTGTGAAAGGAAGTTTCCGACCGCTGGAGTTTCTAAAGCGGTCTGCTAATTTCATTTGCCTAAGAAAATTACAGTTGTATGATGGTAAATTTGTTTGGTTATCAGTTTTAGGCTTTGGTGTTGGTACAAAAGTTAAACCGCGATCTAAAAGAGATTTCTCTTGGGTTGTTAGGTCATTGGTGCCAGACAGGTTAACCACATTAGTTCCTAATCCCACATCTGTTAGGCGGCTGTTACCTTTGCCTTTACTTAGTTTAAATTTAGGTGGTTCAACCAGTGATCGTACATAATATTGGCGGTTCTCGTGGTCCAATGGATTAAATCCTGAGCAACATCAAACTTCGCGTCATCAATTTTTGGTATAACGTTAACGTCCTTCACTTTCCGAATGGTTTCGTTGATGATGCTCAGGGTTCTCCTCTCAGCCTGAGGGAGTTTTTGCGAAAAGTTTAGTTCAGCGAAATAAATTTTTGCTGATCTAAACTTGACCCTGATATCGCTAAGCATATTCCGCAACTGCTTAACTACGAGATCAGAATTATCGTTTCGAGAATTCACGCCAATATTTAATAATATTTTTTGGGGACTGGACTGGCCCCTGTGCCCTTTAAACATAGAGCGCAGATGATTGAATTTGGCGCCGGGGTAACACTCCACCTGGATGTCCGGATGGGGATTTCGATCAATGCGTCCTAAATTTGAACTTCCAATCATAAGGATGTTTTTACAAACATCGGGGAGGCGCCAATTCCTTTTGTCAAAATTAACTCCGCTTTTATGCCGAAACTGGGAGAATTTAGAATCAAATTAGCGGCCCGAGTTGACTTTCTCTGAGTACGATATACCTGGTTGAACCACACTAGAGGCAGGAGAAGGAGGAGAAGAAACAGAAGCAGGAGAGGGAACAGAAGCAGGAGAAGAAACAGGAGGAGGAGGAGTTCTAGTGAGAGCACTAGGAGAACCAGAGAAGAAAGGCCGAGGAGGAGTAGGAGGTAGAGGAACAAGACGAGGCGAGACAGCGTTACTCAATTTGCGAGCATCTTCAGTCACAATATGGACCGGAGATGTTTGCAAATTGAGGCGCTTACTCTGAGAGAAAGAAGAAGTAGAAGGAAAAGAAGAGGGAGAAGTGCTTTGCCTTGATCTTTTCTTATTTTGCTTTTCGCGTTGGGGTAGAGGGACAACACGGGCCGGAGTTTGCTTGCTCCCTCCCGTATTGTTCCTTACTCCAGACGCTGGGCGAAGTTCCGAAATGTAAGACTCATAGGCCGAAATCGTCTTATCTGTCAACTTATTTTTAAAGTTTTTTTGAGCCCAGATCAAGGCACGCGCCGAAGCGCTGTTGAAGTCTATTTTTTCGAGTCCAGGAGGTGGTCGCATAGCCAAAGTTATCTTAGACTTCAACTGGTTTAAATTTATCTTGTAATGCTCAACTAAAGCATTTAACGTTTGGTTTGCCCATCCCACACTAATCTGTCGAAAAACAGAAAAAATGTGTGCGGTGGGAAGAGCCGGCTTTAGAAAGCCACCTAACTCATCTACTTTCTTCTCCAACTGTTTCGGGAAATCCCGGTTGGCCAAATGCTGCTCTAGGAGCCCAATATGGTGCATACACTGAATCACCTGGAAAAGGGCCTTGACCAATCTAGAATAGGCCTGGAACGATTGTTCCTGGCCTCTTCCAGACTGGGCAACTCTCTTTCCCTGATGCTTCTGTCTTTTTTGAGCCATTTGAAGAATAGGTAGATGAATTTAAAATGAAATTAAAATGAAGAAATGAAATAAATTAAAATGAAATCTAGATATTACCTATTAGAGAAGATACCTGGATTGGTTGTAGTCTTCAGCAAAGGTAGAAAATAATCCGTCTGTCTCGACGCGTTTCGCTTGGTTTGGCTTTTTCAAAGAGACTTTGAGGAAAATGATTCCAACTTTGGGAGGGCATGCATGGTATATATCCATATGTGGGCTGGGGGTGTTTTTCACAGCTCAGTACATAATTGGACTCGGTAACAAGCTGACAAATGTCACTCATCTAATTAATTCTTTTCTTTGTGTGTGTGTGTGTGTGTGTGTGTGTGTGTGTGTGTGTGTGTGTGTGTGTGTGTGTGTGTGTGTGTGTGTGTGTGTGTGTGTGTGTGTGTGTGTGTGTGTGTGTGTGTGTGTGTGTGCGTTTGTCTTACCAACTTGACGAGGTAACTAGACAAAAGAGTTTGCGTGTTTCGCCTTACCGAGGTACAAAAGACAAAAGAAACCCTTTACCTCCGTTGTTTTCCCAGAACTGTACCGGCAAAAGGAGGTTGAAACCGTTAGTCCACACAAAGGACAGACAATAAGGTACCTCGGTATGTAGGGAAAACAAGACTGTGTGTGTGTGGGTTTGTCTTACCAACTTGACGAGGTAACTAGACAAAAGAGTTTGCGTGTTTCGCCTTACCGAGGTACAAAAGACAAAAGAAACCCTTTACCTCGGTTGTTTTCCCAGAACTGTACCGGCAAAACGAGGTAGAAACCGTTAGTTCACACAAAGGACAAACAATGGGGTACCTCGGTATGTAGGGTAGACAAGACTGTGTGTGTGTGTGTGTGTGTGTGTGTGTGTGTGTGTGTGTGTGTGTGTGTGTGTGTGTGTGTGTGTGTGTGTGTGTGTGTGTGTGTGTGTGTGTTTGAGGTTAAAAAATCGCACTGGCACAGACATTTCATACTGAAACGTTTTTTTTCCTTTTAATATGCCGCCGAAAAATTGTTTTCATTTACTGAACCCTGATTGGTTTCAAACATGACAAAAAAGTACACAAAATTGATTTAAACTAAGTGATGAGCTTAGGAACTGGTTAAACTGACTGGCAGAAATTGGTGTTATTCATTGATGGGCTCTAATTTAGTCCTTACAAGGATGTTACGCAAGCTTTTGTTTTTCTTATAGGCGATGACAGGTCGAAGATTCAAAGGTTCATTTAATTTAGCATTGGTAAAATTGAATTCATCTTTTAACATTTTTGCTATTTCGATATTCATTCTGTTGTACGTTAAAGTGAAAGGAATGATGGACCTCCTTTCGCATTCGCCCTCTGATATGTTCATACCAAATGGCCAGAGAGTTTGAAGCGTATTGATCCAAAAAGCTTCACGTTTTTTTCTAAATTCATCCGTTTCTTCTAATGTGTCTTTAATTGGTGGTTGTTCAATAGGATGGATTTCGAGATCGTCCAAAGAATGGCCAGGAAGGTTAAAATGTTGTGCCACTGGGGCATCAGCATTATGTTTTATATCCTGTTTGTGTCTAGTAGCACGTTCTCGAAAAGGATTTTGACTTTGACCAACATACTGTTTCCGACATCGCTTACAAGTGATAAGGTAAATAATGTTTGGTGAATCACAATGGAGGGGGTTACGAATCTGATAATGATTTTTCGTTTGTTCGGAGGAAAATTCCTCTTTCTGATCAGGCATAAAAGTATGCAGTCTACAACGAGGCTTTTTGCAATTAAATACCGCGCCACTACCATTCTGCAACGGTCTGTTGTGTTCAATCTTCAGTGGTTCGAAATCGGTAGTTTCAGCTGGACTTTCGAGCTTTTTCAGGGTTTGGGATTTCAGGCTACGCAAGAGACGCAGCGAGTACCCTCTCGATCTGAGGGCGCCAAATAGAGTAGAACAAGCCTCATTGAAATTTACCTTATCACTTGAATTGCGGTGGAAACGAATGAGTTGTGATTTGATGATACCTTTAAATGTATGTTGAGGATGAAATGATTTTGTGTGCAACAATTGATGTGAATCAGTTGGTTTAAAATACACTTTATAATCTAAATGACCGGACGCCTGAAATTGCTTGCCTTTATACACGGTCACATCGAGAAAATCAACAGAATTTTCACTGATAGTAGCTTTCAATTTAATATTTGGATCGTGATTGTTCAAAATTTCTAAAAATTCATCAAAATCTTCTTTTGAATGTTCCCAAATAATAAAAATGTCATCTAAATACCTTAGATATACGAGAGGATGCTTTGCACATTTGCTTAAGGCATTTTCCTCCCATTCCGCTACATAAATGCTTGCAAAATTAGGACTGAATCTTTTGCCCATAGGACAACCCATTATTTGTAGAAAATATTCTCCATTGAATTGAAAGTCATTACCTTTTAAGCTCAGCTCTAAAAGATCCAAAATTTGTTCATCCGGGCGTTTCGCATCCGGATATTTTTCAAATGCATTTTTAACTGATTTAACACCTTTATCAATATCAATGTTCGTATACATACTGTCGATATCCAAAGTAGCCAGAATTGCATTTTTCGATATTTTCAATTTCGAAATTTTTGAAGGAAATCCTGTGTATTTTTTAGATAGCTCGGATGTCTATTTGCTATAGGTTTCAGATGATAATCAATTAATTCCGAGATCGCATAAGATTCCGAATTGCAATCTGATACAATTGGCCTCCCGGGTGGAGTTAAGTCATCCGTCCATGAAGAACGGTCCTTGTGGATCTTTGGTAGGATATAAAATTGTCTTGTTTGAGCACTGAGCTTAGCTGTTAAATATTTCAATTGTTTTTTGGTAATGTGACCTTCGTCGAGGAGAAATTTTAAGATCTTATTGAATTTTTCGATATTACTAGGCCAAATAAGTGAATCTATTTTCTTATAATGTTTAGTATTGCTGAGTTGTCTCATGGCTTCCTTTATATAATTATCCCGAGATAGAACAACTACCGACCCACCTTTGTCGGCTGGTTTAATTACTAATTTCTTATTTTTTCGAAGTTTCGTGAGGGCTCTCCGTTCACCAGCTGTTAAATTGTCTTTATCAGAGAGTATGTTCATGCTGAACACCTTTTGGATGATTCGTTTGCTAGCTTCAATAATTTCGGGATCTACTTCACTATCTGGAGGTGACCAACCAGATGATTCTGTAAAAGGAAGTTTCCGACCGCTGGCGTTTCTAAAGCGGTCTGCTAATTTCATTTGCCTAAGAAAATTACAGTTGTATGATGGTAAATTTGTTTGGTTATCAGTTTTAGGCTTTGGTGCTGGTACAAAAGTTAAACCGCGATCTAAAAGAGATTTCTCTTGGGTTGTTAGGTCATTGGTGCCAGACAGGTTAACCACATTAGTTCCTAATCCCACATCTGTTAGGCGGCTGTTCTAGGTAACTAGACAAAAGAGTTTGCGTGTTTCGCCTTACCGAGGTACAAAAGACAAAAGAAACCCTTTACCTCGGTTGTTTTCCCAGAACTGTACCGGAAAAACGAGGTTGAAACCGTTAGTCCACACAAAGGACAGACAATAAGGTACCTCGGTATGTAGGGAAAACAAGACTCTGTGTGTGTGGGTTTGTCTTACCAACTTGACGAGGTAACTAGACAAAAGAGTTTGCGTGTTTCGCCTTACCGAGGTACAAAAGACAAAAGAAACCCTTTACCTCGGTTGTTTTCCCAGAACTGTACCGGCAAAACGAGGTAGAAACCGTTAGTTCACACAAAGGACAAACAATGGGGTACCTCGGTATGTAGGGTAGACAAGACTGTGCGTGTGTGTGTGTGTGTGTGTGTGTGTGTGTGTGTGTGTGTGTGTGTGTGTGTGTGTGTGTGTGTGTGTGTGTGTGTGTGTGTGTGTGTGTGTGTGTGTGTGTGTGTGTGTGGGTTTGTCTTACCAACTTGACGAGGTAACTAGACAAAAGAGTTTGCGTGTTTCGCCTTACCGAGGTACAAAAGACAAAAGAAACCCTTTACCTCGGTTGTTTTCCCAGAACTGTACCGGAAAAACGAGGTTGAAACCGTTAGTCCACACAAAAGACAAACAATGGGGTACCTCGGTATGTTGGGAAGACAAGACTCTGTGTGTGTGTGTGTGTTTGAGGTTAAAAAATCGCACTGGCACAGACATTTCATACTGAAACGTTTTTTTTCCTTTTAATATGCCGCCGAAAAATTGTTTTCATTTACTGAACCCTGATGGGTTTCAAACATGACAAAAAAGTACACAAAATTGATTTAAACTAAGTGATGAGCTTAGGAACTGGTTAAACTGACTGGCAGAAATTGGTGTTATTCATTGATGGGCTCTAATTTAGTCCTTACAAGGATGTTACGCAAGCTTTTGTTTTTCTTATAGGCGATGACAGGTCGAAGATTCAAAGGTTCATTTAATTTAGCATTGGTAAAATTGAATTCATCTTTTAACATTTTTGCTATTTCGATATTCATTCTGTTGTACGTTAAAGTGAAAGGAATGATGGACCTCCTTTCGCATTCGCCCTCTGATATGTTCATACCAAATGGCCATAGAGTTTGAAGCGTATTGATCCAAAAAGCTTCACGTTTTTTTCTAAATTCATCCGTTTCTTCTAATGTGTCTTTAATTGGTGGTTGTTCAATAGGATGGATTTCGAAATCGTCCAACGAATGGCCAGGAAGGTTAAAATGTTGTGCTACTGGGGCATCAGCATTATGTTTTATATCCTGTTTGTGTCTAGTAGCACGTTCTCGAAAAGGATTTTGACTTTGACCAACATACTGTTTCCGACATCGCTTACAAGTGATAAGGTAAATAATGTTTGGTGAATCACAATGGAGGGGGTTACGGATCTGATAATGATTTTTCGTTTGTTCGGAGGAAAATTCCTCTTTCTGATCAGGCATAAAAGTATGCAGTCTACAACGAGGCTTTTTGCAATTAAATACCGCGCCACTACCATTCTGCAACGGTCTGTTGTGTTCAGTCTTCAGTGGTTCGAAATCGGTAGTTTCAGCTGGACTTTCGAGCTTTTTCAGGGTTTGGGATTTCAGGCTACGCAAGAGACGCAGCGAGTACCCTCTCGATCTGAGGGCGCCAAATAGAGTAGAACAAGCCTCATTGAAATTTACCTTATCACTTGAATTGCGGTGGAAACGAATGAGTTGTGATTTGATGATACCTTTAAATGTATGTTGAGGATGAAATGATTTTGTGTGCAACAATTGATGTGAATCAGTGGGTTTAAAATACACTTTATAATCTAAATGACCGGACGCCTGAAATTGCTTGCCTTTATACACGGTCACATCGAGAAAATCAACAGAATTTTCACTGATAGTAGCTTTCAATTTAATATTTGGATCGTGATTGTTCAAAATTTCTAAAAATTCATCAAAATCTTCTTTTGAATGCTCCCAAATAATAAAAATGTCATCTAAATACCTGAGATATACGAGAGGATGCTTTGCACATTTGCTTAAGGCATTTTCCTCCCATTCCGCTACATAAATGCTTGCAAAATTAGGACTGAATCTTTTGCCCATAGGACAACCCATTATTTGTAGAAAATATTCTCCATTGAATTGAAAGTCATTACCTTTTAAGCTCAGCTCTAAAAGATCCAAAATTTGTTCATCCGGGCGTTTCGCATCCGGATATTTTTCAAATGCATTTTTAACTGATTTAACACCTTTATCAATATCAATGTTCGTATACATACTGTCGATATCCAAAGTAGCCAGAATTGCATTTTTCGATATTTTCAATTTCGAAATTTTTGACAGGAAATCCTGTGTATTTTTTAGATAGCTCGGATGTCTATTTGCTATAGGTTTCAGATGATAATCAATTAATTCCGAGATCGCATAAGATTCCGAATTACAATCTGATACAATTGGCCTCCCGGGTGGAGTTAAGTCATCCGTCCATGAAGAACGGTCCTTGTGGATCTTTGGTAGGATATAAAATTGTCTTGTTTGAGCACTGAGCTTAGCTGTTAAATATTTCAATTGTTTTTTGGTAATGTGACCTTCGTCGAGGAGAAATTTTAAGATCTTATTGAATTTTTCGATATTACTAGGCCAAATAAGTGAATCTATTTTCTTATAATGTTTAGTATTGCTGAGTTGTCTCATGGCTTCCTTTATATAATTATCCCGAGATAGAACAACTACCGACCCACCTTTGTCGGCTGGTTTAATTACTAATTTCTTATTTTTTCGAAGTTTCGTGAGGGCTCTCCGTTCACCAGCTGTTAAATTGTCTTTATCGGAGAGTATTTTCATGCTGAACACCTTTTGGATGATTCGTTTACTAGCCTCAATAATTTCGGGATCTACTTCACTATCTGGAGGTGACCAACCAGATGATTCTGTGAAAGGAAGTTTCCGACCGCTGGAGTTTCTAAAGCGGTCTGCTAATTTCATTTGCCTAAGAAAATTACAGTTGTATGATGGTAAATTTGTTTGGTTATCAGTTTTAGGCTTTGGTGCTGGTACAAAAGTTAAACCGCGATCTAAAAGAGATTTCTCTTGGGTTGTTAGGTCATTGGTGCCAGACAGGTTAACCACATTAGTTCCTAATCCCACATCTGTTAGGCGGCTGTTACCTTTGCCTTTACTTAGTTTAAATTTAGGTGGTTCAACCAGTGATCGTACATAATATTGGCGGTTCTCGTTGTCCAATGGATTAAATCCTGAGCAACATCAAACTTCGCGTCATCAATTTTAGGTATAACGTTAACGTCCTTCACTTTCCGAATGGTTTCGTTGATGATGCTCAGGGTTCTCCTCTCAGCCTGAGGGAGTTTTTGCGAAAAGTTTAGTTCAGCGAAATAAATTTTTGCTGATCTAAACTTGACCCTGATATCGCTAAGCATATTCCGCAACTGCTTAACTACGAGATCAGAATTATCGTTTCGAGAATTCACGCCAATATTTAATAATATTTTTTGGGGACTGGACTGGCCCCTGTGCCCTTTAAACATAGAGCGCAGATGATTGAATTTGGCGCCGGGGTAACACTCCACCTGGATGTCCGGATGGGGATTTCGATCAATGCGTCCTAAATTTGAACTTCCAATCATAAGGATGTTTTTACAAACATCGGGGAGGCGCCAATTCCTTTTGTCAAAATTAACTCCGCTTTTATGCCGAAACTGGGAGAATTTAGAATCAAATGAGCGGCCCGAGTTGCGGCTCGGTGATTTGACTTTCTCTGAGTACGATATACCTGGTTGAACCACACTAGAGGCAGGAGAAGGGGGAGAGGAAACAGAAGCAGGAGAGGAAACAGAAGCAGGAGAGGAAACAGAAGCAGGAGAGGAAACAGAAGCAGGAGTTCTAGTAAGAGCACTAGGAGAACCAGGGAAGAAAGGCTGAGGAGGAGTAGGAGGTAGAGGAGCAAGACGAGGCGAGACAGCGTTACTCAATTTGCGAGCATCTTCAGTCACAATATGGACCGGAGATGTTTGCAAATTGAGGCGCTTACTCTGAGAGAAAGAAGAAGTAGAAGGAAAAGAAGAGGGAGAAGTGCTTTGCCTTGATCTTTTCTTATTTTGCTTTTCGCGTTGGGGTAGAGGGACAACACGGGCCGGAGTTTGCTTGCTCCCTCCCGTATTGTTCCTTACTCCAGACGCTGGGCGAAGTTCCGAAATGTAAGACTCATAGGCCGAAATCGTCTTATCTGTCAACTTATTTTTAAAGTTTTTTTGAGCCCAGATCAAGGCACGCGCCGAAGCGCTGTTGAAGTCTATTTTTTCGAGTCCAGGAGGTGGTCGCATAGCCAAAGTTATCTTAGACTTCAACTGGTTTAAATTTATCTTGTAATGCTCAACTAAAGCATTTAACGTTTGGTTGGCCCATCCCACACTAATCTGTCGAAAAACAGAAAAAATGTGTGGGGTGGGAAGAGCCGGCTTTAGAAAGCCACCTAACTCATCTACTTTCTTCTCCAACTGTTTCGGGAAATCCCGGTTGGTCAAATGCTGCTCTAAGAGCCCAATATGGTGCATACACTGAATCACCTGGAAAAGGGCCTTGACCAATCTAGAATAGGCCTGGAACGATTGTTCCTGGCCTCTTCCAGACTGGGCAACTCTCTTTCCCTGATGATTCTGTCTTTTTTGAGCCATTTGAAGAATAGGTAGATGAATAAAATGAAATTAAAATGAAGAAATGAAATAAATTAAAATGAAATCTAGATATTACCTATTAGAGAAGATACCTGGATTGGTTGTAGTCTTCAGCAAAGGTAGAAAATAATCCGTCTGTCTCGACGCGTTTCGCTTGGTTTGGCTTTTTCAAAGAGACTTTGAGGAAAATGAATCCAACTTTGGGAGGGCATGCATGGTATATATCCATATGTGGGCTGGGGGTGTTTTTCACAGCTCAGTATATAATTAAACTCGGTAACAAGCTGACAAATGTCACTCATCTAATTAATTCTTTTCAATCTGAGATGTCCCAAGTTTGTTTTTCACAACTCAGTTTGTGTCGTCCAAACAAATTAGATGAAGCTCTATTGATTGGCTTCCATTGAATTTTAATCAGTCAGTGAGTGGTTTGCTTTACTGACCCCATGAAGCCCTATTGGTTGGCTTTGATTTAAGTAAAACCAATCGGGAGCGGTTTGCTTTACTGGCTTCAGAAGTATGTGAAAATAATATGAAAAAATGGTTTGATAAAATATATTGAGACTAAAGAAATAAATGAAAAAATAACGCCAAAGATCATGATGCCGCACGAATGTTATCAGTTGGAATGAAAATCCCCCGACGGAGGTTTATGACGGAAAATATTTTACACCACGTAGAAATTGTGTGTTTTACCTTCTGAACCTCTACATTGTGTGAAAGGTATGAAAAATTAAAAATAAAAATAAAAATAATAATTTAAATAAATGAATCAACCAAATAAATAAATAAATAAATAAATAAATGTGTGTGTGTGTGTGTGTGTGTGTGTGTGTGTGTGTGTGTGTGTGTGTGTGTGTGTGTGTGTGTGTGTGTGTGTGTGTGTGTGTGTGTGTGCGTTTGTCTTACCAACTTGACGAGGTAACTAGACAAAAGAGTTTGCGTGTTTCGCCTTACCGAGGTACAAAAGACAAAAGAAACCCTTTACCTCGGTTGTTTTCCCAGAACTGTACCGGCAAAACGAGGTTGAAACCGTTAGTCCACACAAAGGACAGACAATGGGGTACCTCGGTATGTAGGGAAAACAAGACTCTGTGTGTGTGTGTGTGTGTGTGTGTGTGTGTGTGTGTGTGTGTGTGTGTGTGTGTGTGTGTGTGTGTGTGTGTGTGTGTGTGTGTGTGTGTGTGTTTGAGGTTAAAAAATCGCACTGGCACAGACATTTCATACTGAAACGTTTTTTTCTTTTAATATGCCGCCGAAAAATTGTTTTCATTTACTGAACCATGATGGGTTTCAAACATGACAAAAAATTACATAAAATTGATTTAAACTAAGTAATGAGCTTAGGAACTGGTTAAAC
Source organism: Pictodentalium vernedei (assembly GCA_031216915.1). Taxonomy (NCBI): domain Eukaryota; kingdom Metazoa; phylum Mollusca; class Scaphopoda; order Dentaliida; family Dentaliidae; genus Pictodentalium; species Pictodentalium vernedei. Next base: position 88,939,957 of record CM062297.1, on the reverse strand, counting down.
TGACTGGCAAAAATTGATGTTATTCATTGATGGGCTCTAATTTAGTCCTTACAAGGATGTTACGCAAGCTTTTGTTTTTCTTATAGGCGATGACAGGTCGAAGATTCAAAGGTTCATTTAATTTAGCATTGGTAAAATTGAATTCATCTTTTAACATTTTTGCTATTTCGATATTCATTCTGTTGTACGTTAAAGTGAAAGGAATGATGGACCTCCTTTCGCATTCGCCCTCTGATATGTTCATACCAAATGGCCAGAGAGTTTGAAGCGTATTGATCCAAAAAGCTTCACGTTTTTTTCTAAATTCATCCGTTTCTTCTAATGTGTCTTTAATTGGTGGTTGTTCAATAGGATGGATTTCGAAATCGTCCAAAGAATGGCCAGGAAGGTTAAAATGTTGTGCTACTGGGGCATCAGCATTATGTTTTATATCCTGTTTGTGTCTAGTAGCACGTTCTCGAAAAGGATTTTGACTTTGACCAACATACTGTTTCCTACATCGCTTACAAGTGATAAGGTAAATAATGTTTGGTGAATCACAATGGAGGGGGTTACGGATCTGATAATGATTTTTCGTTTGTTCGGAGAAAAATTCCTCTTTCTGATCAGGCATAAAAGTATGCAGTCTACAACGAGGCTTTTTGCAATTAAATACCGCGCCACTACCATTCTGCAACGGTCTGTTGTGTTCAATCTTCAATGGTTCGAAATCGGTAGTTTCAGCTGGACTTTCGAGCTTTTTCAGGGTTTGGGATTTCAGGCTACGCAAGAGGCGCAGCGAGTACCCTCTCGATCTGAGGGCGCCAAATAGAGTAGAACAAGCCTCATTGAAATTTACCTTATCACTGGAATTGCGGTGGAAACGAATGAGTTGTGATTTGATGATACCTTTAAATGTATGTTGAGGATGAAATGATTTTGTGTGCAACAATTGATGTGAATCAGTTGGTTTAAAATACACTTTATAATCTAAATGACCGGACGCCTGAAATTGCTTGCCTTTATACACGGTCACATCGAGAAAATCAACAGAATTTTCACTGATAGTAGCTTTCAATTTAATATTTGGATCGTGATTGTTCAAAATTTCTAAAAATTCATCAAAATCTTCTTTTGAATGTTCCCAAATAATAAAAATGTCATCTAAATACCTGAGATATACGAGAGGATGCTTTGCACATTTGCTTAAGGCATTTTCCTCCCATTCCGCTACATAAATGCTTGCAAAATTAGGACTGAATCTTTTGCCCATAGGACAACCCATTATTTGTAGAAAATATTCTCCATTGAATTGAAAGTCATTACCTTTTAAGCTCAGCTCTAAAAGATCCAAAATTTGTTCATCCGGGCGTTTCGCATCCGGATATTTTTCAAATGCATTTTTAACTGATTTAACACCTTTATCAATATCAATGTTCGTATACATACTGTCGATATCCAAAGTAGCCAGAATTGCATTTTTCGATATTTTCAATTTCGAAATTTTTGACAGGAAATCCTGTGTATTTTTTAGATAGCTCGGATGTCTATTTGCTATAGGTTTCAGATGATAATCAATTAATTCCGAGATCGCATAAGATTCCGAATTACAATCTGATACAATTGGCCTCCCGGGTGGAGTTAAGTCATCCGTCCATGAAGAACGGTCCTTGTGGATCTTTGGTAGGATATAAAATTGTCTTGTTTGAGCACTGAGCTTAGCTGTTAAATATTTCAATTGTTTTTTGGTAATGTGACCTTCGTCGAGGAGAAATTTTAAGATCTTATTGAATTTTTCGATATTACTAGGCCAAATAAGTGAATCTATTTTCTTATAATGTTTAGTATTGCTGAGTTGTCTCATGGCTTCCTTTATATAATTATCCCGAGATAGAACAACTACCGACCCACCTTTGTCGGCTGGTTTAATTACTAATTTCTTATTTTTTCGAAGTTTCGTGAGGGCTCTCCGTTCACCAGCTGTTAAATTGTCTTTATCAGAGAGTATGTTCATGCTGAACACCTTTTGGATGATTCGTTTGCTAGCTTCAATAATTTCGGGATCTACTTCACTATCTGGAGGTGACCAACCAGATGATTCTGTAAAAGGAAGTTTCCGACCGCTGGCGTTTCTAAAGCGGTCTGCTAATTTCATTTGCCTAAGAAAATTACAGTTGTATGATGGTAAATTTGTTTGGTTATCAGTTTTAGGCTTTGGTGCTGGTACAAAAGTTAAACCGCGATCTAAAAGAGATTTCTCTTGGGTTGTTAGGTCATTGGTGCCAGACAGGTTAACCACATTAGTTCCTAATCCCACATCTGTTAGGCGGCTGTTCTAGGTAACTAGACAAAAGAGTTTGCGTGTTTCGCCTTACCGAGGTACAAAAGACAAAAGAAACCCTTTACCTCGGTTGTTTTCCCAGAACTGTACCGGAAAAACGAGGTTGAAACCGTTAGTCCACACAAAGGACAGACAATAAGGTACCTCGGTATGTAGGGAAAACAAGACTCTGTGTGTGTGGGTTTGTCTTACCAACTTGACGAGGTAACTAGACAAAAGAGTTTGCGTGTTTCGCCTTACCGAGGTACAAAAGACAAAAGAAACCCTTTACCTCGGTTGTTTTCCCAGAACTGTACCGGCAAAACGAGGTAGAAACCGTTAGTTCACACAAAGGACAAACAATGGGGTACCTCGGTATGTAGGGTAGACAAGACTCTGTGTGTGTGTGTGTGTGTGTGTGTGTGTGTGTGTGTGTGTGTGTGTGTGTGTGTGTGTGTGTGTGTGTGTGTGTGTGTGTGTGTGTGTGTGTGTGTGTGTCTGTGTGTGTGTGTGTGGGTTTGTCTTACCAACTTGACGAGGTAACTAGACAAAAGAGTTTGCGTGTTTCGCCATACCGAGGTACAAAAGACAAAAGAAACCCTTTACCTCGGTTGTTTTCCCAGAACTGTACCGGAAAAACGAGGTTGAAACCGTTAGTCCACACAAAAGACAAACAATGGGGTACCTCGGTATGTTGGGAAGACAAGACTCTGTGTGTGTGTGTGTGTGTGTGTGTGTTTGAGGTTAAAAAATCGCACTGGCACAGACATTTCATACTGAAACGTTTTTTTTCCTTTTAATATGCCGCCGAAAAATTGTTTTCATTTACTGAACCCTGATGGGTTTCAAACATGACAAAAAAGTACACAAAATTGATTTAAACTAAGTGATGAGCTTAGGAACTGGTTAAACTGACTGGCAGAAATTGGTGTTATTCATTGATGGGCTCTAATTTAGTCCTTACAAGGATGTTACGCAAGCTTTTGTTTTTCTTATAGGCGATGACAGGTCGAAGATTCAAAGGTTCATTTAATTTAGCATTGGTAAAATTGAATTCATCTTTTAACATTTTTGCTATTTCGATATTCATTCTGTTGTACGTTAAAGTGAAAGGAATGATGGACCTCCTTTCGCATTCGCCCTCTGATATGTTCATACCAAATGGCCAGAGAGTTTGAAGCGTATTGATCCAAAAAGCTTCACGTTTTTTTCTAAATTCATCCGTTTCTTCTAATGTGTCTTTAATTGGTGGTTGTTCAATAGGATGGATTTCGAAATCGTCCAAAGAATGGCCAGGAAGGTTAAAATGTTGTGCTACTGGGGCATCAGCATTATGTTTTATATCCTGTTTGTGTCTAGTAGCACGTTCTCGAAAAGGATTTTGACTTTGACCAACATACTGTTTCCGACATCGCTTACAGGTGATAAGGTAAATAATGTTTGGTGAATCACAATGGAGGGGGTTACGGATCTGATAATGATTTTTCGTTTGTTCGGAGGAAAATTCCTCTTTCTGATCAGGCATAAAAGTATGCAGTCTACAACGAGGCTTTTTGCAATTAAATACCGCGCCACTACCATTCTGCAACGGTCTGTTGTGTTCAATCTTCAGTGGTTCGAAATCGGTAGTTTCAGCTGGACTTTCGAGCTTTTTCAGGGTTTGGGATTTCAGGCTACGCAAGAGACGCAGCGAGTACCCTCTCGATCTGAGGGCGCCAAATAGAGTAGAACAAGCCTCATTGAAATTTACCTTATCACTTGAATTGCGGTGGAAACGAATGAGTTGTGATTTGATGATACCTTTAAATGTATGTTGAGGATGAAATGATTTTGTGTGCAACAATTGATGTGAATCAGTTGGTTTAAAATACACTTTATAATCTAAATGACCGGACGCCTGAAATTGCTTGCCTTTATACACGGTCACATCGAGAAAATCAACAGAATTTTCACTGATAGTAGCTTTCAATTTAATATTTGGATCGTGATTGTTCAAAATTTCTAAAAATTCATCAAAATCTTCTTTTGAATGTTCCCAAATAATAAAAATGTCATCTAAATACCTGAGATATACGAGAGGATGCTTTGCACATTTGCTTAAGGCATTTTCCTCCCATTCCGCTACATAAATGCTTGCAAAATTAGGACTGAATCTTTTGCCCATAGGACAACCCATTATTTGTAGAAAATATTCTCCATTGAATTGAAAGTCATTACCTTTTAAGCTCAGCTCTAAAAGATCCAAAATTTGTTCATCCGGGCGTTTCGCATCCGGATATTTTTCAAATGCATTTTTAACTGATTTAACACCTTTATCAATATCAATGTTCGTATACATACTGTCGATATCCAAAGTAGCCAGAATTGCATTTTTCGATATTTTCAATTTCGAAATTTTTGACAGGAAATCCTGTGTATTTTTTAGATAGCTCGGATGTCTATTTGCTATAGGTTTCAGATGATAATCAATTAATTCCGAGATCGCATAAGATTCCGAATTACAATCTGATACAATTGGCCTCCCGGGTGGAGTTAGGTCATCCGTCCATGAAGAACGGTCCTTGTGGATCTTTGGTAGGATATAAAATTGTCTTGTTTGAGCACTGAGCTTAGCTGTTAAATATTTCAATTGTTTTTTGGTAATGTGACCTTCGTCGAGGAGAAATTTTAAGATCTTATTGAATTTTTCGATATTACTAGGCCAAATAAGTGAATCTATTTTCTTATAATGTTTAGTATTGCTGAGTTGTCTCATGGCTTCCTTTATATAATTATCCCGAGATAGAACAACTACCGACCCACCTTTGTCGGCTGGTTTAATTACTAATTTCTTATTTTTTCGAAGTTTCGTGAGGGCTCTCCGTTCACCAGCTGTTAAATTGTCTTTATCGGAGAGTATGTTCATGCTGAACACCTTTTTGATAATTCGTTTGCTAGCCTCAATAATTTCGGGATCTACTTCACTATCTGGAGGTGACCAACCAGATGATTCTGTAAAAGGAAGTTTCCGACCGCTGGAGTTTCTAAAGCGGTCGGCTAATTTCATTTGCCTAAGAAAATTACAGTTGTATGATGGTAAATTTGTTTGGTTATCAGTTTTAGGCTTTGGTGTTGGTACAAACGTCAAACCGCGATCTAAAAGAGATTTCTCTTGGGTTGTTAGGTCATTGGTGCCAGACAGGTTAACCACATTAGTTCCTAATCCCACATCTGTTAGGCGGCTGTTACCTTTGCCTTTACTTAGTTTAAATTTAGGTGGTTCAACCAGTGATCGTACATAATATTGGCGGTTCTCGTGGTCCAATGGATTAAATCCTGAGCAACATCAAACTTCGCGTCATCAATTTTTGGTATCACGTTAACGTCCTTCACTTTCCGAATGGTTTCGTTGATGATGCTCAGGGTTCTCCTCTCAGCCTGAGGGAGTTTTTGCGAAAAGTTTAGTTCAGCGAAATAAATTTTTGCTGATCTAAACTTGACCCTGATATCGCTAAGCATATTCCGCAACTGCTTAACTACGAGATCAGAATTATCGTTTCGAGAATTCACGCCAATATTTAATAATATTTTTTGGGGACTGGACTGGCCCCTGTGCCCTTTAAACATAGAGCGCAGATGATTGAATTTGGCGCCGGGGTAACACTCCACCTGGATGTCCGGATGGGGATTTCGATCAATGCGTCCTAAATTTGAACTTCCAATCATAAGGATGTTTTTACAAACATCGGGGAGGCGCCAATTCCTTTTGTCAAAATTAACTCCGCTTTTATGCCGAAACTGGGAGAATTTAGAATCAAATGAGCGGCCCGAGTTGCGGCTCGGTGATTTGACTTTCTCTGAGTACGATATACCTGGTTGAACCACACTAGAGGCAGGAGAAGGGGGAGAAGAAACAGAAGCAGGAGAGGAAACAGAAGCAGGAGAAGAAACAGAAGGAGGAGGAGGAGTTCTAGTGAGAGCACTAGGAGAACCAGAGAAGAAAGGCTGAGGAGGAGTAGGAGGTAGAGGAATAAGACGAGGCGAGACAGCGTTACTCAATTTGCGAGCATCTTCAGTCACAATATGGACCGGAGATGTTTGCAAATTGAGGCGCTTACTCTGAGAGAAAGAAGAAGTAGAAGGAAAAGAAGAGGGAGAAGTGCTTTGCCTTGATCTTTTCTTATTTTGCTTTTCGCGTTGGGGTAGAGGGACAACACGGGCCGGAGTTTGCTTGCTCCCTCCCGTATTGTTCCTTACTCCAGACGCTGGGCGAAGTTCCGAAATGTAAGACTCATAGGCCGAAATCGTCTTATCTGTCAACTTATTTTTAAAGTTTTTTTGAGCCCAGATCAAGGCACGCGCCGAAGCGCTGTTGAAGTCTATTTTTTCGAGTCCAGGAGGTGGTCGCATAGCCAAAGTTATCTTAGACTTCAACTGGTTTAAATTTATCTTGTAATGCTCAACTAAAGCATTTAACGTTTGGTTGGCCCATCCCACACTAATCTGTCGAAAAACAGAAAAAATGTGTGGGGTGGGAAGAGCCGGCTTTAGAAAGCCACCTAACTCATCTACTTTCTTCTCCAACTGTTTCGGGAAATCCCGGTTGGCCAAATGCTGCTCTAGGAGCCCAATATGGTGCATACACTGAATCACCTGGAAAAGGGCCTTGACCAATCTAGAATAGGCCTGGAACGATTGTTCCTGGCCTCTTCCAGACTGGGCAACTCTCTTTCCCTGATGCTTCTGTCTTTTTTGAGCCATTTGAAGAATAGGTAGATGAATTTAAAATGAAATTAAAATGAAAAAATGAAATAAATTAAAATGAAATCTAGATATTACCTATTAGAGAAGATACCTGGATTGGTTGTAGTCTTCAGCAAAGGTAGAAAATAATCCGTCTGTCTCGACGCGTTTCGCTTGGTTTGGCTTTTTCAAAGAGACTTTGAGGAAAATGAATCCAACTTTGGGAGGGCATGCATGGTATATATCCATATGTGGGCTGGGGGTGTTTTTCACAGCTCAGTATATAATTAAACTCGGTAACAAGCTGACAAATGTCACTCATCTAATTAATTCTTTTCAATCTGAGATGTCCCAAGTTTGTTTTTCACAACTCAGTTTGTGTCGTCCAAACAAATTAGATGAGGCTCTATTGATTGGCTTCCATTGAATTTTAATCAGTCAGTGAGTGGTTTGCTTTACTGACCCCATGAAGCCCTATTGGTTGGCTTTGATTTAAGTAAAACCAATCGGGAGCGGTTTGCTTTACTGGCTTCAGAAGTATGTGAAAATAATATGAAAAAATGGTTTGATAAAATATATTGAGACTAAAGAAATAAATGAAAAAATAACGCCAAAGATCATGATGCCGCACGAATGTTATCAGTTGGAATGAAAATCCCCCGACGGAGGTTTATGACGGAAAATATTTTACACCACGTAGAAATTGTGTGTTTTACCTTCTGAACCTCTACATTGTGTGAAAGGTATGAAAAATTAAAAATAAAAATAAAAATAATAATTTAAATAAATGAATCAACCAAATAAATAAATAAATAAATAAATAAATAAATAAATAAATAAATAAATAAATAAATAAAAATTAATAAAAAATTTAAAATAATCAATAAATAAATATATAAATAATAATTTTATTTAGGAAATACATACACATGATTGAAATTAGAACCTATTTTGTTTTTGGGCATATATGAACTCTGGCACTCGCCTGTGTGTGTTTGAGGTTAAAAAATCGCACTGGCACAGACATTTCATACTGAAACGTTTTTTTTCCTTTTAATATGCCGCCGAAAAATTGTTTTCATTTACTGAACCCTGATGGGTTTCAAACATGACAAAAAAGTACACAAAATTGATTTAAACTAAGTGATGAGCTTAGGAACTGGTTAAACTGACTGGCAGAAATTGGTGTTATTCATTGATGGGCTCTAATTTAGTCCTTACAAGGATGTTACGCAAGCTTTTGTTTTTCTTATAGGCGATGACAGGTCGAAGATTCAAAGGTTCATTTAATTTAGCATTGGTAAAATTGAATTCATCTTTTAACATTTTTGCTATTTCGATATTCATTCTGTTGTACGTTAAAGTGAAAGGAATGATGGACCTCCTTTCGCATTCGCCCTCTGATATGTTCATACCAAATGGCCAGAGAGTTTGAAGCGTATTGATCCAAAAAGCTTCACGTTTTTTTCTAAATTCATCCGTTTCTTCTAATGTGTCTTTAATTGGTGGTTGTTCAATAGGATGGATTTCGAAATCGTCCAAAGAATGGCCAGGAAGGTTAAAATGTTGTGCTACTGGGGCATCAGCATTATGTTTTATATCCTGTTTGTGTCTAGTAGCACGTTCTCGAAAAGGATTTTGACTTTGACCAACATACTGTTTCCGACATCGCTTACAGGTGATAAGGTAAATAATGTTTGGTGAATCACAATGGAGGGGGTTACGGATCTGATAATGATTTTTCGTTTGTTCGGAGGAAAATTCCTCTTTCTGATCAGGCATAAAAGTATGCAGTCTACAACGAGGCTTTTTGCAATTAAATACCGCGCCACTACCATTCTGCAACGGTCTGTTGTGTTCAATCTTCAGTGGTTCGAAATCGGTAGTTTCAGCTGGACTTTCGAGCTTTTTCAGGGTTTGGGATTTCAGGCTACGCAAGAGACGCAGCGAGTACCCTCTCGATCTGAGGGCGCCAAATAGAGTAGAACAAGCCTCATTGAAATTTACCTTATCACTTGAATTGCGGTGGAAACGAATGAGTTGTGATTTGATGATACCTTTAAATGTATGTTGAGGATGAAATGATTTTGTGTGCAACAATTGATGTGAATCAGTTGGTTTAAAATACACTTTATAATCTAAATGACCGGACGCCTGAAATTGCTTGCCTTTATACACGGTCACATCGAGAAAATCAACAGAATTTTCACTGATAGTAGCTTTCAATTTAATATTTGGATCGTGATTGTTCAAAATTTCTAAAAATTCATCAAAATCTTCTTTTGAATGTTCCCAAATAATAAAAATGTCATCTAAATACCTGAGATATACGAGAGGATGCTTTGCACATTTGCTTAAGGCATTTTCCTCCCATTCCGCTACATAAATGCTTGCAAAATTAGGACTGAATCTTTTGCCCATAGGACAACCCATTATTTGTAGAAAATATTCTCCATTGAATTGAAAGTCATTACCTTTTAAGCTCAGCTCTAAAAGATCCAAAATTTGTTCATCCGGGCGTTTCGCATCCGGATATTTTTCAAATGCATTTTTAACTGATTTAACACCTTTATCAATATCAATGTTCGTATACATACTGTCGATATCCAAAGTAGCCAGAATTGCATTTTTCGATATTTTCAATTTCGAAATTTTTGACAGGAAATCCTGTGTATTTTTTAGATAGCTCGGATGTCTATTTGCTATAGGTTTCAGATGATAATCAATTAATTCCGAGATCGCATAAGATTCCGAATTACAATCTGATACAATTGGCCTCCCGGGTGGAGTTAAGTCATCCGTCCATGAAGAACGGTCCTTGTGGATCTTTGGTAGGATATAAAATTGTCTTGTTTGAGCACTGAGCTTAGCTGTTAAATATTTCAATTGTTTTTTGGTAATGTGACCTTCGTCGAGGAGAAATTTTAAGATCTTATTGAATTTTTCGATATTACTAGGCCAAATAAGTGAATCTATTTTCTTATAATGTTTAGTATTGCTGAGTTGTCTCATGGCTTCCTTTATATAATTATCCCGAGATAGAACAACTACCGACCCACCTTTGTCGGCTGGTTTAATTACTACTTTCTTATTTTTTCGAAGTTTCGTGAGGGCTCTCCGTTCACCAGCTGTTAAATTGTCTTTATCGGAGAGTATGTTCATGCTGAACACCTTTTTGATGATTCGTTTGCTAGCCTCAATAATTTCGGGATCTACTTCACTATCTGGAGGTGACCAACCAGATGATTCTGTAAAAGGAAGTTTCCGACCGCTGGAGTTTCTAAAGCGGTCGGCTAATTTCATTTGCCTAAGAAAATTACAGTTGTATGATGGTAAATTTGTTTGGTTATCAGTTTTAGGCTTTGGTGTTGGTACAAAAGTCAAACCGCGATCTAAAAGAGATTTCTCTTGGGTTGTTAGGTCATTGGTGCCAGACAGGTTAACCTCATTAGTTCCTAATCCCACATCTGTTAGGCGGCTGTTACCTTTGCCTTTACTTAGTTTAAATTTAGGTGGTTCAACCAGTGATCGTACATAATATTGGCGGTTCTCGTGGTCCAATGGATTAAATCCTGAGCAACATCAAACTTCGCGTCATCAATTTTTGGTATCACGTTAACGTCCTTCACTTTCCGAATGGTTTCGTTGATGATGCTCAGGGTTCTCCTCTCAGCCTGAGGGAGTTTTTGCGAAAAGTTTAGTTCAGCGAAATAAATTTTTGCTGATCTAAACTTGACCCTGATATCGCTAAGCATATTCCGCAACTGCTTAACTACGAGATCAGAATTATCGTTTCGAGAATTCACGCCAATATTTAATAATATTTTTTGGGGACTGGACTGGCCCCTGTGCCCTTTAAACATAGAGCGCAGATGATTGAATTTGGCGCCGGGGTAACACTCCACCTGGATGTCCGGATGGGGATTTCGATCAATGCGTCCTAAATTTGAACTTCCAATCATAAGGATGTTTTTACAAACATCGGGGAGGCGCCAATTCCTTTTGTCAAAATTAACTCCGCTTTTATGCCGAAACTGGGAGAATTTAGAATCAAATGAGCGGCCCGAGTTGCGGCTCGGTGATTTGACTTTCTCTGAGTACGATATACCTGGTTGAACCACACTAGAGGCAGGAGAAGGGGGAGAAGAAACAGAAGCAGGAGAGGAAACAGAAGCAGGAGAAGAAACAGAAGGAGGAGGAGGAGTTCTAGTGAGAGCACTAGGAGAACCAGAGAAGAAAGGCTGAGGAGGAGTAGGAGGTAGAGGAATAAGACGAGGCGAGACAGCGTTACTCAATTTGCGAGCATCTTCAGTCACAATATGGACCGGAGATGTTTGCAAATTGAGGCGCTTACTCTGAGAGAAAGAAGAAGTAGAAGGAAAAGAAGAGGGAGAAGTGCTTTGCCTTGATCTTTTCTTATTTTGCTTTTCGCGTTGGGGTAGAGGGACAACACGGGCCGGAGTTTGCTTGCTCCCTCCCGTATTGTTCCTTACTCCAGACGCTGGGCGAAGTTCCGAAATGTAAGACTCATAGGCCGAAATCCTCTTATCTGTCAACTTATTTTTAAAGTTTTTTTGAGCCCAGATCAAGGCACGCGCCGAAGCGCTGTTGAAGTCTATTTTTTCGAGTCCAGGAGGTGGTCGCATAGCCAAAGTTATCTTAGACTTCAACTGGTTTAAATTTATCTTGTAATGCTCAACTAAAGCATTTAACGTTTGGTTGGCCCATCCCACACTAATCTGTCGAAAAACAGAAAAAATGTGTGGGGTGGGAAGAGCCGGCTTTAGAAAGCCACCTAACTCATCTACTTTCTTCTCCAACTGTTTCGGGAAATCCCGGTTGGCCAAATGCTGCTCTAGGAGCCCAATATGGTGCATACACTGAATCACCTGGAAAAGGGCCTTGACCAATCTAGAATAGGCCTGGAACGATTGTTCCTGGCCTCTTCCAGACTGGGCAACTCTCTTTCCCTGATGCTTCTGTCTTTTTTGAGCCATTTGAAGAATAGGTAGATGAATTTAAAATGAAATTAAAATGAAAAAATGAAATAAATTAAAATGAAATCTAGATATTACCTATTAGAGAAGATACCTGGATTGGTTGTAGTCTTCAGCAAAGGTAGAAAATAATCCGTCTGTCTCGACGCGTTTCGCTTGGTTTGGCTTTTTCAAAGAGACTTTGAGGAAAATGAATCCAACTTTGGGAGGGCATGCATGGTATATATCCATATGTGGGCTGGGGGTGTTTTTCACAGCTCAGTATATAATTAAACTCGGTAACAAGCTGACAAATGTCACTCATCTAATTAATTCTTTTCAATCTGAGATGTCCCAAGTTTGTTTTTCACAACTCAGTTTGTGTCGTCCAAACAAATTAGATGAAGCTCTATTGATTGGCTTCCATTGAATTTTAATCAGTCAGTGAGTGGTTTGCTTTACTGACCCCATGAAGCCCTATTGGTTGGCTTTGATTTAAGTAAAACCAATCGGGAGCGGTTTGCTTTACTGGCTTCAGAAGTATGTGAAAATAATATGAAAAAATGGTTTGATAAAATATATTGAGACTAAAGAAATAAATGAAAAAATAACGCCAAAGATCATGATGCCGCACGAATGTTATCAGTTGGAATGAAAATCCCCCGACGGAGGTTTATGACGGAAAATATTTTACACCACGTAGAAATTGTGTGTTTTACCTTCTGAACCTCTACATTGTGTGAAAGGTATGAAAAATTAAAAATAAAAATAAAAATAATAATTTAAATAAATGAATCAACCAAATAAATAAATAAATAAATAAATAAATAAATAAATAAATAAATAAATAAATAAATAAAAATTAATAAAAAATTTAAAATAATCAATAAATAAATATATAAATAATAATTTTATTTAGGAAATACATACACATGATTGAAATTAGAACCTATTTTGTTTTTGGGCATATATGAACTCTGGCACTCGCCTGTGTGTGTTTGAGGTTAAAAAATCGCACTGGCACAGACATTTCATACTGAAACGTTTTTTTTCCTTTAAATATGCCGCCGAAAAATTGTTTTCATTTACTGAACCCTGATGGGTTTCAAACATGACAAAAAAGTACACAAAATTGATTTAAACTAAGTGATGAGCTTAGGAACTGGTTAAACTGACTGGCAGAAATTGGTGTTATTCATTGATGGGCTCTAATTTAGTCCTTACAAGGATGTTACGCAAGCTTTTGTTTTTCTTATAGGCGATGACAGGTCGAAGATTCAAAGGTTCATTTAATTTAGCATTGGTAAAATTGAATTCATCTTTTAACATTTTTGCTATTTCGATATTCATTCTGTTGTACGTTAAAGTGAAAGGAATGATGGACCTCCTTTCGCATTCGCCCTCTGATATGTTCATACCAAATGGCCAGAGAGTTTGAAGCGTATTGATCCAAAAAGCTTCACGTTTTTTTCTAAATTCATCCGTTTCTTCTAATGTGTCTTTAATTGGTGGTTGTTCAATAGGATGGATTTCGAAATCGTCCAAAGAATGGCCAGGAAGGTTAAAATGTTGTGCTACTGGGGCATCAGCATTATGTTTTATATCCTGTTTGTGTCTAGTAGCACGTTCTCGAAAAGGATTTTGACTTTGACCAACATACTGTTTCCGACATCGCTTACAGGTGATAAGGTAAATAATGTTTGGTGAATCACAATGGAGGGGGTTACGGATCTGATAATGATTTTTCGTTTGTTCGGAGGAAAATTCCTCTTTCTGATCAGGCATAAAAGTATGCAGTCTACAACGAGGCTTTTTGCAATTAAATACCGCGCCACTACCATTCTGCAACGGTCTGTTGTGTTCAATCTTCAGTGGTTCGAAATCGGTAGTTTCAGCTGGACTTTCGAGCTTTTTCAGGGTTTGGGATTTCAGGCTACGCAAGAGACGCAGCGAGTACCCTCTCGATCTGAGGGCGCCAAATAGAGTAGAACAAGCCTCATTGAAATTTACCTTATCACTTGAATTGCGGTGGAAACGAATGAGTTGTGATTTGATGATACCTTTAATAAATAATTTAAATAAATGAATCAACCAAATAAATAAATAAATAAATAAATAAATGTGTGTGTGTGTGTGTGTGTGTTTGAGGTTAAAAAATCGCACTGGCACAGACATTTCATACTGAAACGTTTTTTTCTTTTAATATGCCGCCGAAAAATTGTTTTCATTTACTGAACCCAGATGGGTTTCCAACATGACAAAAAATTACACCAAATTTGATTTAAACTAAGTGATGAGCTTAGGAACTGGTTAAACTGACTGGCAATAATTGATGTTATTCATTGATGGGCTCTAATTTAGTCCTTACAAGGATGTTACGCAAGCTTTTGTTTTTCTTATAGGCGATGACAGGTCGAAGATTCAAAGGTTCATTTAATTTAGCATTGGTAAAATTGAATTCATCTTTTAACATTTTTGCTATTTCGATATTCATTCTGTTGTACGTTAAAGTGAAAGGAATGATGGACCTCCTTTCGCATTCGCCCTCTGATATGTTCATACCAAATGGCCAGAGGGTTTGAAGCGTATTGATCCAAAAAGCTTCACGTTTTTTTCTAAATTCATCCGTTTCTTCTAATGTGTCTTTAATTGGTGGTTGTTCAATTGGGTGGATTTCGAAATCGTCCAAAGAATGGCCAGGAAGGTTAAAATGTTGTGCTACTGGGGCATCAGCATTATGTTTTATATCCTGTTTGTGTCTAGTAGCACGTTCTCGAAAAGGATTTTGACTTTGACCAACATACTGTTTCCGACATCGCTTACAAGTGATAAGGTAAATAATGTTTGGTGAATCACAATGGAGGGGGTTACGGATCTGATAATGATTTTTCGTTTGTTCGGAGGAAAATTCCTCTTTCTGATCAGGCATAAAAGTATGCAGTCTACAACGAGGCTTTTTGCAATTAAATACCGCGCCACTACTATTTTGCAACGGTCTGTTGTGTTCAATCTTCAGTGGTTCGAAATCGGTAGTTTCAGCTGGACTTTCGAGCTTTTTCAAGGTTTGGGATTTCAGGCTACGCAAAAGGCGCAGCGAGTACCCTCTCGATCTGAGGGCGCCAAATAGAGTAGAACAAGCCTCATTGAAATTTGCCTTATCACTTGAATTGCGGTGGAAACGAATGAGCTGTGATTTGATGATACCTTTAAATGTATGTTGAGGATGAAATGATTTAGTGTGCAACAATTGATGTGAATCAGTTGGTTTAAAATATACTTTATAATCTAAATGACCGGACGCCTAAAATTGCTTGCCTTTATACACGGTTACATCGAGAAAATCAACAGAATTTTCACTGATAGTAGCTTTCAATTTAATATTTGGATCGTGATTATTCAAAATATCTAAAAATTCATCAAAATCTTCTTTTGAATGTTCCCAAATAATAAAAATGTCATCTAAATATCTGAGATATACGAGAGGATGCTTTGCACATTTGCTTAAGGCATTTTTCCCATTCCGCTACATGAATGCTTGCAAAATTAGGACTGAATCTTTTACCCATAGGACAACCCATTATTTGTAGAAAATATTCTCCATTGAATTGAAAGTCATTACCTTTTAAGCTCAGCTCTAAAAGAGCCAAAATTTGTTCATCCGGGCGTTTCGCATCCGGATATTTTTCAAATGCATTTTTAACTGATTTAACACCTTTATCAATATCAATGTTCGTATACATACTGTCGATATCCAAAGTAGCCAGAATTGCATTTTTTGATATTTTCAATTTCGAAATTTTTGACAGGAAATCCTGTGTGTTTTTTAGATAGCTCGGATGTCTATTTGCTATAGGTTTAAGATGATAATCAATTAATTCCGAGATCGCATAAGATTCCGAATTACAATCTGATACAATTGGCCTCCCGGGTGGAGTTAAGTCATCCGTCCATGAAGAACGGTCCTTGTGGATCTTTGGTAGGATATAAAATTGTCTTGTTTGAGCACTGAGCTTAGCTGTTAAATATTTCAATTGTTTTTTGGTAATGTGACCTTCGTCGAGGAGAAATTTTAAGATCTTATTGAATTTTTCGATATTACTAGGCCAAACAAGTGTGTGTGTGTGTGTGTGTGTGTGTGTGTGTGTGTGTGTGTGTGTGTGTGTGTGCGTTTGTCTTACCATCTTGACGAGGTAACTAGACAAAAGTGTTTGCGTGTTTCGCCTTACCGAGGTACAAAAGACAAAAGAAACCCTTTACCTCGGTTGTTTTCCCAGAACTGTACCGGCAAAACGAGGTTGAAACCGTTAGTCCACACAAAGGAAGACAATGGGGTACCTCGGTATGTAGGGAAAACAAGACTCTGTGTGTGTGTGTGTGTGTGTGTGTGTGTGTGTGTGTGTGTGTGTGTGTGTGTGTGTGTGTGTGTGTGTGTGTGTGTGTGTGTGTGTGTGTGTGTGTGTGTGTGTGTGCGTTTGTCTTACCAACTTGACGAGGTAACTAGACAAAAGAGTTTGCGTGTTTCGCCTTACCGAGGTACAAAAGACAAAAGAAACCCTTTACCTCGGTTGTTTTCCCAGAACTGTACCGGCAAAACGAGGTTGAAACCGTTAGTCCACACAAAGGACAGACAATGGGGTACCTCGGTATGTAGGGAAAACAAGACTCTGTGTGTGTGTGTGTGTGTGTGTGTGTGTGTGTGTGTGTGTGTGTGTGTGTGTGTGTGTGTGTGTGTGTGTGTGTGTGTGTGTGTGTGTGTGTGATCTGCATCAGCTGAGTTGACTGTTTGTCACACACCGAGTCGGTAAAAAAAATGGAGGTCTCCAATGCCCCGTTCGGACTGTTGGGGGCCCCTCTCCCATAAATTGTGCAGGCACTCTCCCATAAATTGTAACGGGGCAAATCCCTATAGATTAAATACGTTTACTTCAAAGATAATATACTCTCCCAAAAAAGAAAGTGTGCATTCTAAAAAATAACACTAAAAAAAGATATATATCATTTTCATTCATGGAAATTTTATTCAATCACAGATGAATCAATTTGTGATCAACACGAGAAATTTCATTACGCTACGACGAATACTCTTGGTGCCATGGAGAGTCAAAGACACTAAGGGTCCAACACAAAAGTCACACACTCAATATCTGGTATGACCTCCGTCTGCATCGACTACTGCAGTGCATCTACGGCTCATGGAAGCGAACAAGTTAGCATGGAAGTGGGTTAGGGTAGGGTTAGGTTAGGGTTAGGTAGGGTTAGGGTTAGGTTAGGTAGGGTTAGGTAGGGTTAGGGTTAGGTTAGGTTAGGGTTAGGTTAGGGTTAGGGTTAGGTTAGGTTAGGTTAGGGTTAGGTTAGCTTAGGGTTAGGGTTAGGGTTAGTTTAGGGTTAGGGTAGGGTTAGGTTAGGCTAACCCTAACCCTACTCTTCACCACTGCAGTCGAGCACGACGATGACATAACGTCAAAATCGGACGAATTGCAGGTCTTCGAGGACTTAAGCCGTATTCTCTCAGCCGGTTGATTACTGTTTGAAGATGTATCCGTCTCAGGTTAGGGATGTTCCTGGCTGTCGTCGTTGCCGTTTGTTGCCGGTTCCGGAGATGGACGACACAGATATACCGATCTTTTTGTGTTCAATATAACTTATTCATGAACAGAGTTCTACAATCAAAAATGAAGCTATTTGTATAAATATGCACTTTCTGAATTTCTGTGGGTAAAAGCACAGCCGAAATCCTCTCCATGTTTTCTCACTTTTTGTAATTTGAAAATTAAAAATAAAACCCTCCCTCCCTCATTGATTTGAAATAAATAGTGTCTGAGCATCAATTAATTTATTTTGTATGGAGTAATCTCGACTGACTAGTATTCCAACCACATCATTGATGCTGTAGTTGGAATATTTGTTCAGTCAGGACTTGCGCCATCACACTCGTGACAAATCTGACTCATCTTCGCGACGCCCACTGACTTCATATTACGGAAGTTATCTTATTAGACTGCTCCTCTCCGAAACCCAATCCTTTGCCCAACACTACAAGTAAATGACACCCGAATAACTTGACATTTGTTTTGCATTGTTTTGCATTCAAAACATAGTTTGGGACCCCTCAATGGAATTAGATACACGGACGTGTTCCAATGGCAAGTCATACGCACAGGTGGATTCAGAGGTAGCGGACCAGGCGCTTCTCTCTCCTATTTTTGTAACTCTCTTTTTTTACAAGCACCGATACCAAGGGACACGACATTACCGTCGATAACACACGGGCATCCACTACCAAACGGTAATTGATATACCATGTGTTGCCGCCGATAATATCGTATTCCATGAATATAGCCTTCAGTTTGGCTCCTACGCAGGTCTCACGTGAGCCTATATAAATTGGCTTCTTTTCTTCCAAATTTGCAGAGACATTGAATATTTATTTATTTATTGGTGTTTTTAAGGTCACATATTCCTGCACGAGGGCTAATCATGACCGTGACAGTTTTACGGGTGGAGGAAGCCGGAGTACCCGGAGAGAACCACCGAGCAACGACGAGCAGCTGTCAGCTCCCTAACATCGTAACTCCGCACTGCAGCACAGGCAGGGCTAGATTGGCTGAAGACATGCGCACCATCGACGTGCAGTACGCCTTAGTACACGGCACCATCGTGCCCCCATGTGGACAATCGGGGGTAAGTGCCTTGCCCAAGGACACGACGCGGGAGTCCGAATCGATCGCTCAGACGGTCACCCATCCGAGAACTAACCGAGCTCGACGTTGCTTAACTTCGGTCATCTGACGTGAACCGGTTACCGCAACGCCACCGCGCCCCCTGCTGCCATCGGTACCATTTTCACTTGACTACAACCTGCACATGTCCATGTGCTCAACAGTGGTCTCAAAAGCCAGAATAGGCCTTTAAAGCTTAAGGTGTGTTTAGAAAATATCACATAATTGCTGTGGATATGGTTTGTGAAGGCAAAAGAATACCAACGTTAACCTCAAGTAGAAGGAGATGTGGTAAACATGCCATATTGGCCGGATCTCATGTTGGATCTCATGTGACGTCATAGTCACGTGACCCACTTACGTTGTGTTTGGTCGTCAAGATAGCCCGCGTGAGCGGCCATCTTGTAACGCCATCTCCATAGTGATGCGTGTTGTTAGGGTGATACATATTTCCGTCGTCCAGTTTGTATACTGGAGGCCGCCATCTGGTTCCTATGGTAGCAAGTGATTGCTATGGACCTGAAAAGCCTACTAGAGGAGAGGGGTATGCTCGAGGGTGTGTTCGATTGAATAGGACTAAATCTAATTACCACACACAACAACCCGAAAATCCCTCAAATCGCCTAAAACGACTTTACTTGGTTTGAAAAGTAGCACGTAGTACTAGAGGGCCGTCTCCCGGGAATAAGTTAGATTTAACTGGGGTAAATCTAATTACAACAAACAACCCAACAATTCCTCCAAATCATAAAAAACGACTTTATTTTGTACGGATTTCCCATTTTGGGCTTATAAGAGAAGTACGTAGTGCTAGAAGGGGTGTTCTGTTAAACAGAAGTAGTTTGCTGGTTCGGATACTTCGTAGAATTATACAAATGGACCCGATAATTGTTTTATTTGGCTCGGATTTCGCACTACATAATTTCTCTCTAGTTGTAGTTTTAGGCCTATTCCCTTAACTTTTACAAATTCCTGTATACATTGATCCATATTTAGTAACATCCTTAATTGCCCCCCATTTTTATTAAGTTCTTTAACTTTGAAAGACTCTGCACCTGGGAATGCGACGTGCATCCCATAAGTGGATGAATGTTGGTCTTTTATTGCTCGTACACGTATTGTCCGCAGTGGACAAGTGGCTGCTCGGCTGGTCTTGCTTCCTACTTCTTTTGTTTCTTCCGTTTCTTGTTTGGCGGTGGAGGTGGAGATTCCTTGTCTTTAGATGGTGAGGGCCGTGGTGTCATGTTGTTTGGATGTTGAGCGCGATTGACGAGTTGGGGACGCAGTTCGTCTCTGTTCTTCATTAGCTCTGCCACTTTGTTGTCACGGTCATCCTTGGTTTCTTTGAACTTCTTTTCGAACCTGTTTTCGAACCTGAGCGTAGCGTTTTCCTGGAGCTGTATGGTTAGCTCGGTTTCCATGGGAGAGCTGGCAGGTGACTTTTCTGTGCCCACGATCTATTGTTCCAGTTCGTGGGCGAGCTTACGTAATTCTTCGCCATGTTCCTCCGTAGCGTGGGGGTCCAAGCTGGAGATGGAGGCATTTGATGTTCGGGTGGTGTCTGGTGCTGTTTTTTCCGTCTGGATAGGGGAGTAGATTTCCATTTCCTCTTCCTTCTTTTTGCAGTTTTCTTCAGTCTTTCTCCTCCAGGCCTCTGGGCGCTTAGTGGACGGGTTTTTCTTCCTCCTCCTTTTCAGGGTCCTCCAGGTGTGGACCAGAGCCCGAATGGGCTAAGGTACTGCCACTCCCCAGAGAGGCCGATTGTGTGGCTGCTGGCTTCTTTGGTTTCTGGCGACGTTTCTTTTCTGGCGCCGTTCCAGGTGGTATGTCAAAAATCCAATATCACCTGGTAGGTATTACCAGAGACATGGATGGACCAGTCTCTGGTGTTGCTTACATTTTGACATTTTAGCATGCTCAATAGATGGTGTGGTAAAATCATTCTGGCTGTAATGAGTGGTGCTTACGGAGAGTCCAGTGAGGATTCCGAGCTGATCAACATTCCGACTGCAATGTGAGTTCATTAACTTAGTCCCTTTACTTTTTAATTTAATGCGAGGATCAAGATGTTTCTCAGCTGACCAATGAAATAATAGAATTATCGGCCAATCAGATTAGTGTATTCCTATTTTGTTTCTTTTCCATTACTTTCTATGTTAATTGATTAATTTTCCCAACTTTAACCTATAATCCTATGGGAAACAAATACAAATGCCCACCGAGAATGAAAAAAAGTCGATGAAGAAACGTTGTGACGTCGTGACATTTTCAGAAACGTCCGTCAGGTATAAATAAATTCAGTGACGTTGTGACTTCGGCTTCATTCCATTTTCATCTCTTGACAGATAAGGATCACCTCTGTGCACTCGGGTTATTCAAATAATTTGTGTATGGTGTTTGTGCATTCGTTATTCTAAGGATTACGGAGACATCTGGATATTCATGCGAAGATTCTGGGAAAACATTCACTGCCAGGACCGATCGGGATCGACATAGGAGGACAGCTCAAAGACAAGGTAAGACATTTGACTGCAACAACTGTTATAAGAAATATACTAGGAAAGAAGACCTGGATAAACATAAGAAAACTTCCTTAGATATTTATGCATGTTTAGAATGTGGACAGGAATTCACTCAACTTGATGGATGATTGATGTCAACGTGATTAAACGAGAATTGATGGATTATCTAAAAAAAACATTGTCTTTTGTAGTTACGAAGAGTAACGACTTTATGGTTTTAAAAACGGATCACTTGAAATTTTTCTGATATTTGCAATTATTTGGCCCCTGGATTTAGTTATGATAAATTTCTCAATGCTTTTGAGTGTTCTGTTATTAAAGGATTTTTTCCCTATGAATGGACTGATTGTCTGGATAAATTGCACACTACCCAATTACCTCCCCAGGTTTCCTTTTATACCCCGTTGAAGAGGAAAACCATAACCGGAGAAGAATATGCCCCCTGTCAGCATGTTTGGGGAACAATGGGATGAGGACATTTAGGAACTTCCTTGTTTGATACAATAATAGAAATGTGCAGCCATTCCGAGAGGCTGCTGAGAAGCAATCCTAATTTTACTTGGAAAGGCGAATCGACATGTTTAAGGATGGGATTAGCGATCCAGGACTGACGTTGAAATATTTTAGTACTGTCGACGAAGGTATATCCTTTGAGAACATCAACGAGAAGAACGAGGATCTTCGTCATCGTGTTAACGACAACATGGTAAGGGGCTCTTCCATAATATGCAATCGTTATCACGAGACGAATGTTACTAGTATAAGAGCTTTTAAATATGGCGCACCAGCAAAGGGTTATGGTGGGTATTGCAGGCTATGACGCCATTGCTTTGTACTTTTGGTCATTGGTGCAAGAAATGCCAACAGGTTGTTACATTCGACGGAAGGAACTTTAAACCAGAGCACTCCCATAAGTACAGTTAAAACTAGAAGTCCTGTCACGAACTGTGAGCTTATCTTGGCTTAATTGCGCGTATGAATTGCGCACAATTTCCATATCGAATGGCACCCAAAGCACGGCAGATTCTCCCGGTTACTCAAAGCAAACACAGGCAATGTTTCTGCCTATGGACCTCCGGGTTACCCGGAGGTCCATTGGCTGAAATATTGCTTGTGTACAGGCCATATGTACAGACTGTGGTAGCCTTACTATGGTCATAACGCGTAGATCAACGCGCAGATCGATGTGCTATTTGTGCGCATTTCATGACAGGACTTCTAGTTTTAACTGTACGGTAGAATGGCCCATCAGTAGCTGGAGTTTATGTCTGTCAGAGACGATGTCTGCATCCGACACGAATACAGTGATACGGAAAAGAAGATTGGTAGACGTCAAGTGCCTGTAGATGGTTGGCGTGAAAACACCAAAACTGTACATCAGTTCCACGGATGTTTTTGGCACGGTCAAGAATGCTATTTCAGCATGAAGAACGGTACATTTGTCACTCACAATACAGTCCGGGGGATGCCCATTGCTAAATTTGGGGAAAAGATCTCCGGGACTGCCCCCCCCCCCCCCTCTCCCGTACTTGCAGAGCCATGGGTGTGATGTTGTAGAAATCTGGGAATGTGAGTGGCATCAGCAGAAGAGACCGATCCCACCATAAAGACCTATCTTCGGAAAACGTTTGGTACTTCGGTGGATGGTTCGATCACATCTGCCGAACTTCTCGCGGAGATCCGCAATGGCAGCATACCTGGCCTTATGGAGTGTGGCATTTCTGTACTCGGCCAGCTGAATCCCAATTTTGAAGAAATGACACCTATCTTCAAAAACACTAATATTTCTCGGGAAGACATCGGTCCACAGATGAAAGCTTACGCTGAAGCCCACAATATTAAGCGCCAACCTCGCCGTAGTCTAAATGGTAACTACTCTGGCGAAACATCTTGCTGGCTACACCATAGCTGCAATGGTATTTGGAACTCGGTCTGGTAGTCCGCTGGATGTATCAAGTCATCCAGTACCAGCCCAACGCATGCTTCCGAAAACGTCGCGATCAGGTATCATAAGCCCGACGGGAGGGGGACTCTGACCCCAGTAAAGCCACCATAGCTAACACGATGAAAATGTTAGGTAATTCTGGCTATGGGAAGACAGTCACCAACAAGGCAAAACTTCGAAATGTAGTGTATTGTGCCGAACATGATGTATCCAACGTCACCAACAATCTGGCGTTTTGGAAACTGAGCACCCTTACTGAAGAACATTACGAAACTGAAATGAACAAAAGTGGAATCAAACTTGACTTTCCCCATCACATATGTTTTTTTATATATCAGTATGCCAAGTTACGGATGCTCCAGTACTACTCTGTTTTTTTTTTTTTTTTTTTTTTTTTGGGGGGGGGGGGGTGTTTTTGTTGGTCGTAGCCAGCCCAGATAAAAGGAATTATTCTGTCGCCAAGCACACAAATGGTTATCCTCTGAAGCCTGTGACGACACTGACGCCCATATGGAAGATTACGTTAAAACTAAATGAATTGGAGATACCTAGATACCACCTCAATGCTGCATGGACAGGAAAGCCTTTGATAAAAGAACCCAGAATCTTTTCAAAATTGAATGGGAGGGAGAGAGGGATATAGCATTGTGTAGCAAAACCGACTACTGTTTCGGCCCGGCCCATCAAACAAACTGAGTTGTGAAGGAATAAATAAAAAAAACAAAGTGATTTAACACAGGAAACATACTTAAAAGTAATTAAAGACAAGCAGACAGGAACAGGAAAAAATAAAGGCTTCAGACTTAACGGTAACGACATGTTTTCTTACGTAGAGACGAAGGGCACTTTATCTTACTTTTATCCAAAACGACCAGAGCAAGATGACGGTGTATCATTTTACCATTGACAATATAATTTCTTTTTCTACCCCAGCGAAAAATGTACAAAATGACAAAAGGTGAACGGCGGTCTCTGTGTACAGTTCTGTCTGGGGCGTCACGAAGATAAACGTCTGGGGTTGGGGGTTGAACCTGGCAGATAAAATATTACAACTACATCATCAGGAGCAAAATGTCCTGTCTCGAAAAATTATTGGGGGAGGGGTGTCATACGCTCTACTCCCCCCCCCCCCCTCCCATTTAGCGACGCCCCTGAGTACTGTGTCCACTTGGTGGATGTGTTGAATAAAGCGTTAAGTTATTTGAAGAAAGTTGTGACACAGACATCTTTAGTTTGTATTACACCACGTGTGGAGTGTGTTATCACCTGTAGACTGGAGTTGTTTCCACACAATATATATGTTACAGTTAAAACGTATAAACAGTTATGTATAATAACTGAAAATTTCAGGTATTATGTATAATCACTAATTCCCACAGTTGATATATACAAAACCTGAAATTTTCAGTTATTATACACAATAACTGAAAATAGAAGTGATTCATTAGACATATTAACTGATTGTGAAAAGTGACAATAACAACATACAAATTCAAATGATGGTAGGTCCATATTCACCCGCCTCCGAATAAGTAATCATTGCCTTTCTATCGAAAAGGGACGTTATGTTATCATCAGCCTCCCATTGTACTTGAAAATAGGTTATGCTGTGTTTGTTTAATGCGACAAATTCAAGATGAGAAACATTTCATAATGGAGTGCTCTGCATATGTCGAATTAAGAACTATATTATTTGACACCATGCAGAGATATCATACGATCTTTGGTGAATTAAATATAGATGAACAAATGAATCTAATTATATCAAATAATTGTCCAGAAATTGTATCGAAGGTTAGCAGCGTAATCTGACAGTTCTTTGATTCCCGACAATTGCTGCTATGTACTTTATAATCGTTTACACGTTGAGATTTACCTGTCACGTATTTGAATTGTAATTGATATTAACACAAACAACATAAACACATTACAGTGAAAAGAAACCATTTCCTACTGTGACAACAAAGTGCTGATCAAATAGCTGACCATGCCAGAATTAATTAAGCAATAGAGTGGAGAGAGCATGAAAATTTTATTTATCTACAAAGAATGTTAGGTTTCAGTTAATATGTCTAATGAATCACTTCTAATTTCAGTTATTATGTATAATATAGGGATCTGCGAATCACAAATTTCTTTTCGAATCGAATCTCGAATCGAATCGTGTCTCTGATATCGACATCGAATCGAATCCCGAATCGAATCTTAAAAGACAAGTTATTTCATATTGCATCAAATGGAAGTTACGGAACACTATGTTGACCCTTACGCGACGGAGTGAACACCTTAAACACCAATAACTAAATATTCTCTGTAGCACCGTCGCTGAAACAGCTAGGCCTATTGTCCATAGTTTTAGTTTTTGAAGGCCTAACTTGTTACTATTCACGTTCTTAAGAACGTGAATAGTAACAAGTTAAGCCTTCAAAAACCAAAACTATGGATAATGTTCTGGGCCAAATTCACACCTTACCTAACAATTAAACATTGTCAATTACTCAAATAAATAGGAATTGAGCCTACATGAATGAATTCTCTAATGACAGTTTTATCCTATTTTTGCTGGAAATGTAACAAATTGAAGTTAGTACGAGAGATTCGAAAAAAATCGAATCCTGAGACTGATTCAGGATCGATCTCGAAGCATACGTATGGTATCGATATCGAATCGAATCTCGAATATTCGTAGGACCCTAGTATAATAACTAAAAATTTCCGGAATTATATATATTAACTGAGTGAATCAGTGATTATGCATAATACCTGAATTTTTCAGTTATTATACATAATAACTGATTTTTCGTTTCAACTGTAACATATATACTATCTCTTGAATCCTATATAATAAAGTAAAACAAAGACAACTTGAGATTCAGCTGATGAACTCTCTGGTTTACCAGGAATTTCCATTGACCGTAGATTTATTTGTGCCTCTGAGTTTTTGTTTGTTCATGGAACACGAGTTATCACCCGAGTAAGAACTCCATTCCAAAGGTAGTTTGGCGGTTATCTATTCTTTATATGCTGACATCAGTACTCGTCGTTGCTCGATGGTTCTCTCCGGACACTCCGGCTTCCTCCACCCTTAAAACTGTCACGGTCATGATTAGCCAGTGTGCATAAGTATGTGACCTTAACCACCAATAAATAAATAAATGACACCAGAGAGCTAAAGGCGGGAAAATGAGCACGTTCTTGTTCATGACAAATCGGGAAGGAATGAGGCAGGATGGTTTTTTTGCACTTCGACGAAAAAGGCCGCGCATCCTGAAGAATTGGCGAATTAAAACTAAAACCTGAACACAAAATAGAAAACAAAAAAGATGAAAAGAACAATCTCAATTTGGTAGCCTTGGATGCAAACACACAAACAAACATACAGACTAGAACACATCGGTATTCAGACATACACACCCACCCACGCTTACAAACATTTCAACTTCACACAAACAAACATACAGACTAGCACACATCAGTATACTGACATTCACACTCATCCACGCTTACAAACACTTAATCTTCACACAAACAAACATACAGACTAGCACACATCAGTATACAGACATACACACTCACCCACGCTTACAAACACTCCATCTTCACACAAACAAACATACAGACTAGCACACATCGGTATAGAGACATAAACACTCACCCACGCTTACAAACACTCCTCCATCTTCACACAAACAAACATACAGACTAGCACACATCAGTATACTGACATTCACACTCACCCACGCTTACAAACACTCCATCTTCACACAAACAAACATACAGACTAGCACACATCAGTATACTGACATTCACACTCATCCACGCTTACAAACACTTAATCTTCACACAAACAAACATACAGACTAGCACACATCAGTATACAGACATACACACTCACCCACGCTTACAAACACTGCATCTTCACACAAACAAACATACAGACTAGCACACCTCAGTATATAGACATACACACTCACCCACGCTTACAAACACTCCATCTTCACATAAACTAACATACAATCTAGCACACATCAGTATACAGACATACACACTCACCCACGCTTACAAACACTCCATCTTCACACAAACAAACATACAGACTAGCACACCTCAGTATATAGACATATACACCCACCCACGCTTACAAACACTCCATCTTCACACAAACAAACATACAGACTAGCACACATCAATATACAGACATACACACTCACCCACGCTTACAAACACTCCATCTTCACACAAACAAACATACAGACTAGCACACCTCAGTATATAGACATACACACTCACCCACGCTTACAAACACTCCATCTTCACATAAACTAACATACAATCTAGCACACATCAGTATACAGACATACACACTCACCCACGCTTACAAATACTCCATCTTCACACAAACAATCATACAGACTAGCACACATCAGTATACAGACATACACACTCATCCACGCTTACAAACACTCCATCTTCACACAACCAACATACAGATTAGCACACATCAGTATACAGACAAACACGCTCACCCACGCTTACAAACACTCCATCTTCACATAAACAAACATACAGACTAGCACACATCAGTATATAGACATACACACTCATCCACGCTTACAAACAACACTCCATCTTCACACAAACAAACATATAGACTAGCACACATCAGTATACGGACATACACACTCACCCACACTTACAAACACTCCATCTTCACATAAATTAACATACAGACTAGCACACGTCAGTATACAGACATACACATTCATCCACGCTTACAAACACTCCATCTTCACACAAACAAACATACAGACTAACATGCATCGATCATCTGTGGGCAAACACATTCACCAATCTATTCAAACACTCCATCTTCACACAAACAAACTTACACACTAGCACGCATCGATCTGTGGACAAATACACTCACCTATCTATTCAAACACTCCATCTTCACACAAACAAACTTACACACTAACATGCATCGATCTGTGGACAAACACACTCACTTATTTATTCATGCACTCCATCTTCACACAAACAAACATACACACTAACATGCATCGATATATCGATATATACACTCATACGCCTATACAAACACTTCATCACCACACAAACAACATACACACTAACACGCATCGATCTATAGACATACACACTCACCCACCTATACTAACACTTCATCACCACACAAACACACATACACACCAACACGCATCAATATACAGACATACACACTCACCCACCTGTACAAACACTCTATCTTCACACAATCACACATTCATACTAACACGCACCAATATGCAGACATACAAACTCACACACCTATACAAACACTCCATCGTCACACAAACAATCCGCCACACTAACACGCATCGATCTATCGATATATACACTAATCTACCTGTACAAAGGCAAAGGTAACAACCGCCTAACAGATGTGGGATTAGGAACTAATGTGGTTAACCTGTCTGTCACCAATGACCTAACAACCCAAGATAAGTCTCTTTTGGATCGCGGTTTAACTTTAGTACCAGTACCTAAGCCTAAAACTGGTAATCAAACAAATATACTATCATACAGTTAAAACTAGAAGTCCTTACATGAAATGCGCACAAATAGCTCGTCGATCTGCTCGTTAATCTACGCGTTATGACCATAGTGAAGCTATCAAATTCTGTGCATATGGCCTGTGCAAAAGCAATGTTTCAGCCAATGGACCTCCGGGTAGCCCGGAGGTCCATTGGCAGAAACATTGCAGGTGTTTGCTATCAGTAACCATGAGAACCTGCTGTGCTTTGAATTCCATTCGATATGGCAATTGCGCGCAATTCCCACGCGCAATTGAGCCTAGATAAGCGCACATTTCGTGACAGGACTTCTAGTTTTAATTGTATAACTGTAATTTTCCTAGGCAAATGGAATTAGCGGACCGCTTTAGAAACTGTTGCGGTCGGAAACTTCCTTTTACATAAGCATCTGGTTGGACACCTTCAGATAGTGAAGTAGATCCCGAAATTATTGAGGCTAGCAAACGAATCCTCCAAAAGGTGTTTAGCAAGAACATACTCTCCGATAAAGACAATTTAACAGCGGGTGAACGGAGAGCCCTCACGAAACTTCGAAAAAACAAGAAATTAGTAATTAAACCAGCAGACAAAGGTGGGTCCGTAGTCGTTTTATCTCGGGATAATTATATAAAGGAAGCCATGAGAAAACTCAGTACTACTAAACATTATAAGAAAATGGATTCACTCATTTGGCCGAGTAATGTCGAAAAATTCAATACGATCTTAAAATTTCTCCTCGACGAAGGTCACATAACTAAAAAACAATTGAAATATTTAACAGCTAAGCTCAGTGCTCAAACAAGACAATTTTACATCCTACCAATGATCCACAAGGACCGTTCATCATGGACGGATGACGTAACTCCACCCGGGAGGCCATTTGTTCCAGACTGTAATTCGGAATCTTATGCGATCTCGGAACTAATTGATTATCATCTGAAACCTACAGCAAATAGACATCCGAGCTATCTAAAAATACACAGGATTTTCTGTCAAAAATTTCGAATTTGAAAATATCGAAAAATGCCATTCTGGCAACTTTGGATATCGACAGTATGTATACGAACATTGATATTGATAAAGGTGTTAAATCAGTTAAAAATGCATTTGAAAAATATCCGGATGCAAAACGCCCGGATGAACAAATTTTGGATCTTTTAGAGCTGAGCTTAAAAGGTAATGACTTTCAATTCAATGGAGATTATTTTCTACAAACAATGGATTGTCCTTTGGGCAAAAGCTTCAGTCTTAATATTGCAACCATTTTTTAGCGGAATGGAAGGAAAATGCCTTAAGCAAATGTGCAAATGCCTTAAGCAAATGTGCAAAGCATCCTCTCGTATATCTCAGGTATTTAGATGACATTTATATTATTTGGGAACATTCAAAAGAAGATTTTGATGAATTTTTAGAAATTTTGAACTATCATGATCCAAACATTAAATTAAAAGCTACTATCAGTGAAAGTTCTGTTGATTTTCTCGATGTGACCGTGTATGAAGGCAAGCAATTTCAGGCATCCGGTCATTTATATTATAAAGTATATTTTAAACCAACCTATTCACATCATTTGTTGCAAACAAAATCATTTCATCCTCAACATACATTTAAAGCTATCATCAAATCACAGCTCATTCGTTTCCACCGCAATTCAAGTGATAAGGTAAATTTCGGTGAGGCTTGTTCTACTCTATTTGGCGCCCTCGAATCGAGGGGATACTTACTGCGCTTTTTGCGTAGCCTGAAATCTCAAACTCTGAAAAAACTCGAAAGTTCAGCTGAATCTACTGATTTAGAACCACCGAGAATTGACCACAACAGACCGCTGCAGAATGGTAGTGGCGCGGTATTCAATTGTAAAAAGCCTCGTTGTAGATTGCATTCTTTTATGCCTGATCAGAAAGGGGAATTTTCCTCCGAACAAACAAAAAATCATTATCAGATCCGTAACCCCCTCCATTGTGATTCACCAAATATTATTTACCTTATCACGTGTAAGCCTTGTCGGAAACAGTATGTAGGTCAAAGTCAAAATCATTTCCGAGAACGTGCTACTAGGCACAAACAGGATATAAAACATAATGCTGATGCCCCAGCAGCACAACATTTTAACCTTCCTGGCCATGCTTTGGACGATTTTGAAATCCATCCTATTGAACAACCACTCATTAAAGACACATTAGAAGAAATGGATGAATTTAGAAAAAAAACGTAAAGCTTTTTGGATCAATATGCTTCAAACCCTCTGGCTATTTGGTATGAACATATCAGAGGGAGAATGCGAAAGGAGGTCCATCATTCCTTTCACTTAAACATACAACAGAATGAATATCGAAAGAGCAAAAATTTTAAAAGATGAATTCAGTTTAAACAATGCTAAATTAAATGAACCTTTGAATCTTTGACCTGTCATCGCCTATAAGAAAAACAAAAGCTTGCGTAATATCCTTGCAAGGACTAAATTAGAACCCATCAATGAATAACATCAATTATTGCTAGTCAGTTTAACCAGTTCCTAAGCTCATCACTTAGTTTAAATCAATTTTATGTATTTTTTGTCCTGTTTGAAACCCATCAGGTTTCAGTAAATGAAAACAATTTTTCGGCGGCATATTAAAAGAAAAAAACGTTTCAGTAGGAAATGTCTGTGCCAGTGCGAATTTTTAACCAATACAAAAACTCCATTATTACGCAAACAAACATACACACTAACACGCATCAATTTATAGGCAAACATACTCATACGCCTATAGAAACACTCCCTCCTCACACAAACAATCATACACACTAACACGCATCAGTTTATAGGCAAACACACTCATACGCCTATAGAAACACTCCCTCTTCACACAAACAAACATACACACTAACACGCATCAATCTATAGACATACATACTCACTCACCTATACAAAAACTCCATTATTACAAAAACAAACATACACACTAACACGCACCAATCTCCAGATATACACACGCAGCCACCTATACAAATACCCCATCTTCACACAAACAAACATACACACTAACACGCATCAATCTACAGACATACACACTCACCCACCTATACAAAAACTCCATTATTATACAAACAAACTTACGCACTTACACACACCAATCTCCAGATATACACACTCATCCAACTATACAAACACTCCATCTTCACTCAAACAAACATACACACTAACACGCATCGATCTATAGACACATACACTCATCCACCTATACAAAAACTCCATTATTACACAAACACTAACACTCACCAATCTCCAGATATACACACGCATCCACCTAAACAAACACTCCATCTTCACATAAACAAACACACACACTAACACGCATCAATCTACAGACATACACATTCACACATCTATACAAACACTTTGGGGACGCGGTAACTTAGTTGGTAGAGGTACAGGCTGCAAGCCGAGAGATCCTCGGTTCGAATCCCACCTGCGGCAATCGCGTTGTGTCCTTGGGCAAGACACTTCACCTCCATTGCCCACGTGGGGGCACGGTGACGCTGTGTACTAAGGCGTACTGCACGTCGATGGTGCACCTGTCTTCAGCCAATGTTAACCCTGCTTGTGTGGAGTTGGGGAGCTGACAGTTGCTTGCCGTTGCTCGGTGGTTCTCTCCGGGTACTCCGGCTTCCTCCACCCGTAAAACTGCCACGGTCATGGTTAGCCATTGTGCAGAAATATGTGACCTTAAACACCAATAAATAAATAAATACAAACACTTTAACGTCACACAGACAAACATACACACTAACACGCATCGATCTACAGACATACACCCTCATCAACCTACACAAACACTCCATTTTCACACAAACATACGTGCGAACACGAATCAACCTATAGACATGTATACTTATCCACCATACAAACACTCCATCTTCACACAAACAAACACAAACTTAAAATAAACTTGGCGATTACTCATCTGAGATTTTTATGATGATTTGTTTTTTCATTTCTTTAGACACAATATAAAATGAAGCAAATGTTAAAATCCTCTTAAGATTACAACGACAATACATTTTATTTAATTTTGCCTGAAGTTTGTTTGCCATTCATACTTTAAATGTAGTTTAAATGCGTCATAAAATAACTTACATCCAGTTAGTACAGGTAATAATATTTTCAAGCGTGAGGCGAAAAAAGACCATGACCAATGTTTTGGACAGAAATTTATTAAATCCTAGTAAACAGGGTTTTTTGTCTATTCAACCATCAGAGGTATCAAATGAAGCCTTTAGAGTAAAAACTTAACTTATTCAACGCCGACATGGGCGGACTCAAGTGTGTATATGGGAAGGGGGAGCGGTTGCGAACCCGGCGCGCGCCCTTCCTATTTTTGTAATTCAATATTTTACAAGTACCGATACCAAGGGACACGATGTTATCTGTGATAACACATGGACATTCACTGTGATGCTTTCTTGTGGGACGCGGGGAGAGGGCGCCATTCCCCTACCGTATCCAATGCACTGTGACTTGCACTGTGACTGTGCCCCCATGGCAACCCCGGAAATTGAAGCAGTGTTTGTTCACCGTGGTAATCTAGCTCTATTTTACTGGTAAAATAGGACCCAGTAGTTACCAATGCTTCGGGGGGGGGGGGGTCCTCTAAAATGGTCAGCATGGGAATAAACTATAAACGATTTACTAAACTTGAATTTTTTCGCCATGATGTGATCACGATTAGTCATTGTGCAGAAATATGTGACAGTAAACACTGATAAACAACTCGCTGTGCATCTAACAAGACGAAGAAGGGCTTCAAATTGGCTTCTTTTCTTTTAAATTTGAATGCTGGAATATTTTGATTAGAAAACATTGCGGTCATGTTGATGTTCAAAAAAGCCGGCGGAGGGTCACACTGACCGTCTGTGTTCCAACAATTCCGACGAGATCCCAAGACCCCACTGACAAGAGTGGGGTACTCCATCTCGTGTGTGTCCCCTACTCGCCGCTGCGATCGTCGAGTGATGTTTCGCATCATGACCCACGACTGAAATGTGGCACCTCTTCTTACCCAAAATGCTGGATCCGCCACAGGCTGGGATATCGACTTACACAGTGCATTTTGGGGCCGAGGAACCCCAGCCCCAAGGGAGAAAGGCAGAATTTGCCGTGGTGCACACTTCGAATGAGAGAGCGATTGAAAAATAAACTTGTGAAAACTTACCTAATCCGTTTCAAAAAGTTAACCCTTTACCAAACATAAAAAGAAGACGATACTTGCAAAACAAAATCTTGAATAACGCATTTTTTGTGTCAAAAACATAGGTTATGATCCCTCATTGGAACGAGCTCGACAAGCGCGTTCCAATGAGGGGTCATAACCTATGTTTTTGAGGCAAAAATGAAAAAAATAATGAAAATTCATTTGCGATTTTTGAGAATAGCGCTGGCCGGTTTTGATCGTTACGTTGGGTAAAGGGTTAACGTAAACGCGTTCAGTTAATTTTCCTACTTTTACTATACTTCTCCAAATCATCTAATGTCCACCCCTCCCCCGCCCCCTCCACCCCCACCCACTCATCGACATATTTGTACACAAGGCGTAAACGTTGATCTTGCTATGTGTGTTTCTATGTTAGGGTTTAACGACACTTTCAAGAATCTGGGTCATATCATGCCGGACAATTTTATGGGTAGAGGAACCCGGGGTATCCGGAGAGAAGCACCACTGCGTACCGGTGAGTAACCGTCGTAGTTTCCAATTTTCTATTCAGGCACACCCAGACGTAGACGTCGCTTAAGCAGCAAGATAAAAAAATTAAAGTAGGTTGTTTTCTATTGGATATTT
This sequence comes from Pictodentalium vernedei, assembly GCA_031216915.1. NCBI lineage: Eukaryota > Metazoa > Mollusca > Scaphopoda > Dentaliida > Dentaliidae > Pictodentalium > Pictodentalium vernedei. The sequence goes on along the minus strand of CM062297.1, from coordinate 88,905,385 downwards.
TGGCTAATAAAATCAACATAGGCGTCTGTTACTTATGAGCACTTTATTACATTCACACGAACGGGACCCAGCATGGCTACACGGGCGTGACTTATTCCCAGTTCCTCATTCAACAGGTAAACACGAATAAGAGACTAATAGTCATTCTTGGTAAATAGGTACCTCGAAATAAGAGCACTAACCAAGAAAATAAAGACACCCGACTTTGAGGTCAGATGGAATATCAGTGGTTTTGTTTCCATCAAGGGGTGGTCATAGTTATGTGGAGTTGAGAGGGGTGATGGCAGGTTGATCCGTGGAGGGAACCCCGGGACGGCGTTCACAGTAAAACTAAACGTAGTCCCAGATATGCGGGGGCCACTTCGACAACGGATAATGGCAGATTGGGTTGATAATAACGTGAGACATGAATGAAGCGAGACACTAAATCTGCCTTACTTAGTTTCCTTTCCCTGTATTCATGATGATCCTCAGATTTTGACTTCCCCAAAAGGGTATCAAAGCTAGAATCTTTCGATAACAGAATAAATTGATGAACTGTCTTAAAAATTATTTGATTTTGGTGACTGTGATAGGAGTACACTTCTTGGTGGTACGAGGCCGACGTGGGAGGGACGTGCAGGGCGTGGGGGTGTCGTGGCTGACATACGAAAACATCTGGGTGTTGGGGGATAATGTGGGTAACGCCATCCCCCTAACTTACAAAACCTGGAATGGTTTTCTCTTGGCGAATATGCACGCACACTGTGCGGCTAGCGAGGCAAAGAAGTACTCTGTGTTCAGCTCCTTCTTGCCAGCTACATTAAACCCATTTTAGTACGTAGTTCTCTTTTCAAACTCTAATATAATATATTGCATATAATAACAAACAATAACGTAACGAAAGCAACATTCTTTGTAAGTTCGTGGGCGGATACACGGGGGGGGGGTGGGGTAAGGGTGGATTCCCCCCCCCTCCCCGTTGATATTTGAAAGGAGAAGCACGCAATTTTTCAAAGTCAAATTCAACCCGTATTGAAATTATCTTTACACGAGGAGTTCTCCCGACAAGACACCATCGTATAAACGATTGGTACAATGTATGGTCTGAAGTCTGTACCAATCGTAGTCAACATAAATGTCGATTCATCAACGAAAATAGTCTGATACATATTATTTGGATGATCAAGTGCAACCTATCTGACTTGAATCATGTTGCGATCCGTAGAAATGTAGTGTAAAAATTGGTCATTTACGAAGCATTAAATTGCCTCTAGTACATAAGGAAATGCGTCTCCCGCGATCAAAATTTCAAAAATTTTCCGAGGGAGGACACCCGACTCCTTCGTACAAGAGGGGGATAGCCTCCTCTAGAGCTCACCCCCAACTTGCGCCTGCGGCGCTCGGTTCGTGGCTCCGTCACTCAATTTTCCAACCCCCCCCCCCCCCCCTTTCCAATCCTGGATCCGCCACTGAAGTTGCACGCGCGTTTGTTTGGTTTTTAACTCATTCATGTCTCAACAGAGCGAGATTTCCACTTTTTTCTCAATAAGACAGTGGGAGGGTGAATCGTCCTATATTATCAAGAAATCATAGTAATGAAATTCACTGCTGAACATCAATGGGAATGATAGTCAGTTTCAGTCATACATTTTAAAATTTCAAAACACACCAACATCCAGAGGAGGGCGCCGCTTTTTCGGGCATCTCCTCCCAACAACGCATAGTGTCGATCATTGCTGCAATAATAGACCCCCGTTCCCCTACGTCTTAATTTCGGAAAACATCACTGGTTCAAAACTAACAAGCACCAAGTGTCCTGGTCCTCACGGCGCTGAAGAGTGGGAAAAGTGGCAGGAAGTGTTCGCACGCATCGCGTTCACTACAACTGCAGTGTGTTGTATCAGAAACGTGATTTTGGAACAAGTGTTTTTCTGAGCTTCTGCATTCTAAACGAAGTATGCGGTGGAGGTGTGGGGTAAACTAACCCCTTTAGCAGTACAATGGTCCTGTCCACGTCCATCAGCCGCAAATGAGGATAAGCAAAGGAGCCCGAAAAGCCACCTGGCAGTATATTAGAGCCGTGGTAATTTAATATAATAAACTGTTATAACACTTTAATTAAACTGTTATAACTGTTTGGTTAAATTGTAATAACAGTTTAGTTAAACTGATAAAAAAGATTAGTTAACCCTTTACCTAACATGAAAAGCAGATAACACTCTTAAAAAAAATTCTTGAATAACTATTTTTTTTTATTTTTTGTCTCCAAAGCATAGGTTACGAGCTCGACAAGCGCGTTCCAACGAGGGGTCATAACCTATGTTTTTGAGACAAAATATGAAAAAAATAATGAAAATTAATTGGCGATTTTTGAGAATAGCGCTGGCCGGTATTGGCAGCTACGTTGGCAAAGGGTTAAACTGTTATAACAGTTTATTATATTGAATTACAATGGCGCTAACAAGTTGCCAAACTTGTTTAAATGTTTTAACAGATTAGTTAACTTGGTATAACAATTTATTATATTAAATTACAGTGGGGCTAATTCGCGGAGGTAAATTTCTGCTTGGCGAAAGTTGTGGTCCATATAGAATTTGGGAATAATTCACTTGTGATTGTTAAGATATGTTTTTTTTTAAATTTACAAGATTTTGGTTTTAGTCTGAGTTTTGAAGGCACAATAAGCCGCGAATTTAAAAAGAAATAAGTTTGCCATTTGACAAAATCAGTTTTCGTTGTGCAAAAGAACCATTATGTTTCATATATTATTCACATGAACTTTGACGCGAGAAATTATTGGCTCTATCGAAAAAGGCTGTCGTGTTTCATTCCGATTTTGTAGCCCAATCACTCACGGAAATGTCCTTGGCTGTTGAAAGTGCAATGCCGTTTTTGCATATTCGTCGAACTTTGCTCTCTCATAAAGACAAAAGTGAAGTTTGTGTACACCCGTTCCTATTTCTTGCGTAAGCAACCATTTAACCCTCTGAACACTGATGGGATCTCCCATGTCAGTTCAATGGCAGCAATGGGAGGGGTCCTTGGGGCTGCACGTAGAAAAGAATGATTGGTCCTCCCCACACATTAAATTAGCAGCCATCCAACTGATGGAATTATGACGCATCATGCTCCTGGGCCAGTCTGGGTCGGAAAAGCGGTCCCTCGTGTTCAAAGGGTTAACTTATTTCGGATTGCCGTTCGTTCTGTCACTTCTATGAGGTTTTCTGGAAGCATGACCTGATAGTCTTAGTGCCACATTTCAACCATAACGGTACAAGGCTGCAAAGATAGTAGGACGCAATAGGGTGAATACAACAGTGGCCAGTCATAGGATATGCAGGTTTGGTTGTAGTAGAAGTCGATATAAGACTACCACGAGCAGTATATGAGCATGGCTTCCCGTTTACGGAATTCCACTTATGGAATCCATTTTACGGTATCCGTATAGAATCCCTTTCTGGGAAACGTCCGTGGGTATAGAATCCTTTTTTCCGCGATGAGCATAACAGTCGTAACAGAAGTCGTACGTTCGAGTAATTACTCGATAGCTTATTCGAGCAATACATAATCCTGATCTATTGTCTTTCGATTTTCAGAATCATATATACAGTTATCATATGACTCGTCCGTTTTGTTCACTTTAAAACATTTAATATTTTGTTTTCATATTAATCAGTGATAAATAAAGCCTTCCGTCACTTTCATTTGTCAGTTTCAAAACTAGACAATTTGATTGGCTGAACAAAATACAACTGGGCCACATTTTCATAATTTGCATAATTAGAGTTGGGAGCTTTCATTGGTCAATTTCAAAACTGGACAATTTGATTGGCTAAACAAAATACAAAACTGGGTCGCATTTGCATAATTTCAGTAGGGAGAATTTACGTTATCTGTCCTATTTAGGGTGGGTTATATTGTATTAATCTTTTACCTACAAGAAAAACGCCATTAATTTTTTTTTATATTTTCACTTTTTGCTTCCAAAACATAGGTTATGACCCCTCATTGGAACGTGCTCGGGGAGCTTGTTCCAATAAGGGGTCATAATGTATGTTTTGGAAGCAAAACGTGAAAATTTTTAGTTAAACGAGGATGTTTTTTTTCCAAGTGCCGTCTGCAACTCAAGTTAGGTGATGGGTTAAAAAGTTATACTAAGTGGCTAATTTGTGCGTGTGTGTGTCATATGATAAATAGAATATGAAATGAGAGTTTTTCTTATATAATATTTTTTAAACTCGTCCGAATTTTCCGTTTGGGCTCGCCAGAGGCTCTCGAAAATGGAAAATTCTTAGACTCGTTTCATAAATATTATATGAGAAAAACATTCATTCCATATCCTCTATTTCTTATACGCAAGGGGGTAATTCTGTATCAGAAGATTCAGATTATGGGAAATGAAGCAATATGATCGTTTAAAGGTGAAGGGTGGCACCAGGTGCCTAGTTAGACTGGTAGTGTTGTCAGAATAGTGTCTGCAATAGTAGGTAGTGACAGACTAGGTTTGGAATGTAAAACTATTTCACATTAAAGAGAGTACCTAAGTACTACAAAAATGAAGTGTACCATTGTTTAGAGCAGATTAGAACGGACCAGGAAATCTAAAACAATGGCATCACAAAGCTAAAACTGTTCAACCTGGAAGGCCTTTCTACGCTACTGCAGTGTACACCTGACCGATCGAGTAGGGTAAAGCAGGTAAAAATCATTGCGGACCAGCAATGTTGGGGTGAGAGTAGTCAGAATAGTTAGAAGTAGAGGATTCTGAAGGAACTCGATGAATAGTTGCCGAGTCTATTTGGGTAATTCAACGAAGAAACCGAGGATTTTGGACAATTAGATTTATTCTTATACAAATGAACGCGCATATTATTTGAAAAAGGGGGATTCTGGAGAAATCCGAACCCATTTCAGTGATTTAAGAGGGTCTTGGTGAATTGGGGAAATTGTCGGAAATATTTTGGTAATCAGATTTACTCTTTCACAAAGCGCAAACCCTCCGAACATAACCCGTCCTATTGCAGGCCTTTGGGTCACATAGCATGCACGTGCTACCATAGAAACCAAGATGGCGGTCACCAGAATACAAAATGGATGACGGAAATACGTGTTACCTCCACAACACGCGCTGCGCATGCGCTCTAAGACCACGTATCATCATGGTGATGGCGTCACAAGATGTCCACTCACGTGGGCTAACATTTCAACCAAACATGACGTAACTTCCGTGATCCGGGCCGGTGTCAGGCTGAATTGAGCCGTTTGGGTACATGCTATACCACTTGCAACCACTACGAGAGGATAGGTGACCACTTGAACGGGTAAGCACTAGGATATGTAGCCACTTGGACGGGTGAGCACTAGGATAGGTGACCACTTGGACGGGTAAGCACTAGGATAGGTAACCACTTGGATGGGTAAGCAATAAGATAGGTAACCACTTGGACAGGTAAGTACTAGGATAGGTAACCACTTGGACGGGTAAGAAATAGGATAGGTAACAACTTGGGCAGGTAAGCACTAGGATAGGTAACCACTTGGATGGGTAACCGCTAGGATATGTAACCACTTGGACAGGTAAGCACTAGGATAGGTAACCACTTGGACGGGTAAGCACTAGAACAGGTAACCACTTGGACAGGTAAGCACTAGGATATGTAACCACTTGGACGGGTAAGCACTAGGATATGTAACCACTTGGACGGGTAAGCAATAGGATATGTAACAATTTGGACAGGTAAGCACTAAGATATGTAACCACTTGGATGGGTAAGCACTAGGATAGATAACCACTTGGATGGGTAAGCACGAGGATATGTAGCCACTTGGGCGGGTAAGCACTAGGATAGGTAACACTTGGACGGGTAAGCACTAGGATAGGTAACACTTGGGCGGGTAAGCACTAGGATAGGTAACACTTGGACGGGTAAGCACTAGGATAGATAACCACTTGGATGGGTAAGCACGAGGATATGTAGCCACTTGGGAGGGTAAGCACTAGGATAGGTAACACTTGGACGGGTAAGCACTAGGATAGGTAACACTTGAGCGGGTAAGCACTAGGATAGGTAACACTTGGACGGGTAAGCTCTAGGATAGGTAACCACTTGGACGGGTAAGCAATAGGATAGGTAACCACCTGGGTGCGTAAACACTATGATATGTAAATATTATATCTAACTCTATAAGGTGGGTAAGTGTTATTTGTAAACAGTAGGGTAGGCAATCACTATGGCATGTAATCTCTTTGACGATATATACTTGTGTGTGTAAATACAATATGAAACCATTAGGATGGACAACTACCCGGATATAAAACCACTACGGTAGGTGAACAGATCAGTAACCGTTAGGATATGTAACCACCGGGACAGGCGAACGCTAGTATATTTAATCTTTTGGATAGGTAACCAATATCGTGGCCAACCATAGCTTTGTTTTATTCTAATCTTACCACAATATTCAGTCAATATTCAGTTTTCGTTGCTGTGAAAAATGTGGACGCATCATCAACATATTCGTTTGTCGAGAACATCAAAGTGAAATCATTTCCATTTAAAATGGATCTGCGTCGATGAAGTGAATATTATCGGAAAAAACCATTTGTTTTGCTTATTTTGAGAAACAAATACCTTCCTTGTGATGGTAGAAAGTGCTACACAACAAGAATTTGATTTAGACCACGATAAAAGAAATGTTTTTTATATGTTTGTGGTGAGACTGTACGCGCCAGCAATGGATTTGCTCTCTTTATTTAACGTAATTGCCGTTTCCGGCCAAAGCAATTTAAAAAATAACTGGAGTACTTTTGAAAAATCACTGGAGTACTATTCTAAGTTTTGCATTTCAAACATAGCTTATGACTCCCCTTCCAATGAGGGCCCCGTGAGTCATGTTGTTAAAGCAAACGATGATTTTGTTTTAGTTATTCGAAAATTATTTTTGCAGCTTAGGCCTATTATTGGTGGTAACCGTACCTTTAGATTTCACCAACCTCATACGGATATCTGGGGTCCCCAAATTACACGAATGTTCCCAAATGTACGACATAACGCATAGTATGGTTTGTTTTTGTGATTCTTTTTCCATTTTTGTTCAAATGATTAAACCCAAAAAGTCCTGGAGATTTGGATACAGTACATCCTGTGACCTTGCAGTCTGTTTCTGGGCAAGTCTTGTCTGCCTAAAAAGGCAGCCAAGACTTGCCTAGAAACACTGCAAAAGGTCCTTATGTTTTAACTTGGAGTTTACCCAGAATTACTCAGACTGTATGTTGGAGCACGTTTTCTGTTGCAGTTAAAATTGATTTTTTTTTTAAACATAATTTTATTTCTCAAAATAGAAATAGGGTTTGACGAACAAGCATGGCCCATATCAACGTCTCTCCCAATACATTTAACAAATTACAAAAAAATAATGAATGGGTGCAAGTGCGTGTGCAATGGAGGGCAACACATAATTCTGATTTCACTAATCACATTTTACGAAGCCCTTAATTACGTTCTATGCGTAAATATTGATCACAGTTGGAATAGGACGTTGAAACCCGGAAATGGCATTTTATACAGCCAGTATTGGAAAGTATTTTCTTCAATGAGGAGAAACCGCAGATGACTTGACAAGTGTGCTATGTTCCTAAATTAGACCGACCAAAGGGCTTATGATAAAAAATGACCTGGACGAGATGTACAGTATCAATTTTGTGTAAACTAAATCTCATCCCCTCCTTCTGAAGATCCGTAATCAAGTTGTTTGTAGACAGTCACCTGTTTACACGCGATCATTTTTGTCACAAACTCCTTTTCTACACAAATATTTGTATTCGGTATAACTGCTGTTTGTAAAGAAGGCGTTGCTTCTGTTTGTGGTATTTGGAAGAAAAACACTCCAAATATCGACAGTTACAATTAAATGTAGATGTGAGTTTATATTCGCTGATTCTGTTTGGGAATTTTTAAGTTTAAGAATGGGTTGAACTGTTTTGCCAGGGGTGAGGGATCAAATATCATATAACCAAAAGGTTTGCCTTATGGGCGCCTTGCGAGCGCGGTGGCTCAGTGGTTACGGCATTAGACCATTAGACATCAAACCGAACGGTTCCATCCCTGCCTGGTGTAACAGCGTTGCGTCCTTGGGCAAGGTACTTAATCCCCCTTGGCCACGTCGTAACAAGATGGTGCTGTTTACTAAGGCATCGATGGTACACTCATCTTCGTTAAGCCTACTTGTGAGGAGTTAGTAAGTTAGGGAGTCTGAAAGTTGAAAGTCTTAAAGACGCTGAGTGGTTCTCTCCGGGTACCCCGGCTTCCTCCACTCGTAAAACTGATGGTATACTTGGAGATGGGCGAGAGGTGGGGCTCGAAACATGCAAATGGAGTCAAGAAAATGCAATACAAAAGGAAGGTCCGCAGGCCAACCTCTGTTGGTTAAATCTGTATCGTAAGTTTTCTGTGCGTTGTGCAGCTATGTTGTTCTGTGTATGCTCAATTGTGCATGTACAAACCTTCATGTGAGCGCATCCCTGTTTATTCATTCAAAGATCAATCAAATCACTGTTTTGAATCAAAAATGAACAAATTATTCCACTTTTATGTTTCAAATTATAGCATTGGACCGTAACAGCGACGCATCTAGAAAAAATGGTTAGGATTGGCGTGGGAGTAAACCCAAATTGTCGAGGGGTTTCGAGCCGCCAAAGTCTCCCAGAAGCTCAAGGGTTCAGCGTGGCCGATATATGGCACATCAGGTCATTGACCCAAAATATCTGGGTAATTTTAAACTAGTACTGATGGGATTCGATTCAAGGTTAGGTGGCATCCATTTGGAAAATTAAAATCGTCGACATGTTCTCAAAATCCTACCAATTGCCCTACCTCAGAGGCGGTGGAGCCGGGGGGGGGGGGGGGCACAGTGTGCACGTGCCCCTCCACTTTTTTCCACAGATATGTTTCGCAGTTACACAAAGAGTTAAAATGGGCGACTGCAAACGTGCCAATATACAGGCATTCCTATAACATTATTTGTAAATCCAAACAATATTTAACCAAAGAATACCACTTTCGGCCGCTTCGGTCCGTTTCTTCAACTTCAACTATCTTCCAACCCGAAGGCTGGCTTCGGGTTGGAAGATGGTTGAAGTAGAAGAAACGGACAAGACAGTGACCACACAGCGCTATATTCATCTAAACGAGAGACTATAGTGAGTCATGGTACATTTACCGATATACGATTGTGATCTTTCTCACACTGGGTCGAGCCATGGTAGCATTGTAAATTTGTGCCTCTCCACTTTAGTAGTAGGAGATGTATGAAACGTGCCACATTGGCAGGACCCCGGGCAGGACCCCGGAAGTGACGCCATAGTCATGGGACCTGGTGACGTCATGTTGTGTTGCCATGGTAACCCGCGTGAGCGGCCATCTTGTGACGTCATCTCCATAGTGATACGTGGTCCTAGTGCGCATGCGCAGCGCGTGTTGTTAGGGTGACACGTGTTTCCGTCGGCCATTTTGTATACTGGAGGCCGCCATCTTGGTTTCTATGGTAGCACCTGGTTGCTATGTGTCCCAAAACCTTCTAACAAGACAGGGGTATATTCGGAGGGTGTGTTCCTTTGTAGAAGAGTGTTACGAATTACCACAAACAACCCGACAATCCCTCCAAATCACCAAAATCCACCCCAACTTTTACTATTTCGAATACTTTCAGAATTCTCTACTTCTATCTATATATGCAATAGTTTACGTCTACCTGACCATGTTCCTTTATTCGAGAGTATACTCCAGTAGCGTAGAAGAGCCTATTATTTGGAACAGTTTATCTTATTATTACTATATTTAGCAATTTCTGGTCTATTCTTGTTAGTTCTGACCCTATTCCAAGTACTCTTGTTGTTTCATATATCTAAATTATAACTAACCAATCAGATTGCTTGATTTCCCATAATCTGTATACAGAGTTATCTCCCTTCTGTATAATAAAAGACTATATCCAATGGCCATATCCCATGGAATCACATTTTGGGTAAACACCCGTGGATATAGAATCCCTTTTCTGTCATATGTGCTTATGTGAAAAAGCACGATGTGACACAATGTGCCCTAGCACAAAGGCGCATGCTTTATGTGCCGATATGTGCTTATGTGAAAAGGCACAATGTGACACAATGTGCCCTAGCACATAGGCACATACGGGTATTTGAGGATACCTATGTCCTGGTATTGTTTTATTCGAGGATACCTACTAGAGAATCCCTTTTTTGTCATATGTGCTTATGTGAAAAAGCACAATGTGACACAATGTGCCCTAGCACATAGGCACATACGGGTATTTTAGGATACCTGGTATTTTATTATTTGAGGATACTAGTTGGACTTTACATCCGGGTACTTCATGCTACATCCGGGTGCTTCTGTTGGGAAAGGTATAAAAGGGGCGTTGGTACGCAAATAAATTCATTTGTGTCCTGACCGTCGTCGAGTGAAGACATGTTACCAGTTCGATGCAGATACTGTTCCAAGTTATTTTCAAGATCGGATAATGCTCGAAGACACGAAAAGGACCATCGTCGGCTCCACTGCAGATATTGTACTAAGTTGTTCGCACAGCCATACAATAGGAAGAGACATGAAGAACATAACTGTCCAAGAAGAAGAGAAGAGGAGAGAGATACTGGACTGACTAACCAGAATAAAGCACTTTTAGAATTTTTACGGGATGCTGACAAGGAGGAAATCGATGCCGTTCTACGTGCTGCTGATGAAGATTTGATTACCTGTTTATGCAAATGTGCTACCAACATTCTCGAAGATAAGATACCACTGAATTTAGCTGAATTTGATGACCTGCGAAAATACGAACATGTATTGAAGCTGCTAACAGATGATGGAATTTCGCCAGATATCAAAAGATGTATACTACGAAACAGTTGCTTTCTCTCGGCGATTATCAACCCAGTCCTAGCTCTGAAAAAAGTATAAAAGGAGAGTTGGAGTGAAAATAAATTCATTTGTTCTACGACCACGAAAGAGTAAAGTCACGAAAGTCCATTGCTGCAGATATTGTGATAAAGAATTCTTCAGGAGCTTCACACGTAAGAGACATGAAGATGATTACTGTCCCATGAGGAAATCGGAAACATCGAGCAACACTACAAGATTGGAAAGAAATTTAGATACACTGCGAATCCTCTCTGATGCGAATCGATATGAAACCAAGACTATGCTGAAGATGGCTAGTGATGATTTGATAGAATGTATATGTGATTGTGCCTCGAACATCTTGCAGGGCGCAGTACCTATAACCAAATCTGAGAGAGCTAAGTTGATTCCACACAAGTACGAAATAAGGAGAATTGCCTCACCAAAGAGAGAACTATCTTATCGGAAAAGAAGACGCATCATACAGAAAGGAGGATTTTTAGGAAAGTTGATCAAACCCGTAATCAATGCTCTGTCTGATATCCTATAAAAGGGTCGTGCTCATAAGAAATTTGTTATTTGTAATCTGACCTTCGAAGAGAGCGGACACAATGCAATCCAACTGTGCACCAAAAAATTGGTCAAGAGATTCGGACTCTGATGTATCGTGGGAACTATCAGAAGATATGGAATATGAAGAAGAAGACGAAGAAGAAGACCTTTCTATGATGGGAGGTATCGTTCAAAATGCCTTTGACAAATACCAAACCGATTTTGACAACCTCATGAACAAATATATCGAAGATGGAATGGACAGTGAAGATGCAGTCGAAACAGCATATAGAGCACTTCAAAGGAATGTTAGAGAAGCCATTAGTGAGAAATACATTTATACCCTTGAGTACATTCGAAATTTTTGCAACGACGCAATTCACAAGAAAATTCAAGAAACAGCCAAGCGTCTTCGTGAAGAAGAGGATTTTGACTTTGAAGAATCACAGAAATATGCCTTGGAAAAGCGAAGATTTCTGTTCGACAACCTTATGACAAACTACTCATTCCGAGTAGATGATAATGAAGAAGAAGAAGAAGAAGAAGAAGAAGAAGAAGACGATTAGAAAAAAAGTATAAAAGGAGTGTTGGTATAAAAATAAATTCATTTCCGTTTTGAACGTCGAAGAGTGAAGATGTCTGTGTCAACAACGGTGCTCAGATTCAAAGATGACTTACATATACAGATCTTCAAGAATGATGCTGGATTAAAGCTAACTTCCCAGGAACTGACCCAAGTGAATCGTGTGGTAAATGCAGCCAAGAGAAAACATCTAGACATGGATGCTGGTGGAAAGAAACAAAGATGTGTGGATACTGGCCGATCAGTAAACAAAAGAATAAAGACAGAGCTGACTCACAATACAAACAAGAATGAAGTATGAACAACGTTTCTACAGAAACAAAGAAAGATGTTTCCATAAAGAACGAAGTTACTACCGAAGACAAGAAAAAGATGCCAGCTCCCATAAAGAAAGAAGTTTCCACTAAGAACAAAGTTTCTACTGAAGTCAAGAAAAAGATGCCAGCTCCCATAAAGAATGAAGTTTCTACTGAAGTCACGAAAAAGATGCCAGCTCCCATAAAGAATGAAGTTACCACTACGAATGAAGTTACTACTGTAGCTAAGAAAGCTGTTTCCACTCAAACCACAAATGAAATTACTACTAAGAAGACTGAAGTTACTACTATGGAACAGCAAGAGAAAGAGGAACCCAAAGATGCCAGACAGGAAATTAAAACAGCCAACAAAACCAAGTTATCAAATAAGAGATTTATTAAGAACCCTGGCCATGCAATGGGAAGAAGCTCCAACCCACCAGAAGATGAAATGGTTAGCCCATGCAAGAAGAACTACAAAGAGAAATGCCTTGAGACATTGAATAGTATACTTGAATAAAAGAAATTTAAATTTTATTCAGTGTTGTTGTTTTTTTTTATCTACTACCCCAACAGAAGTACCCGGATGTAGCATGAAGTACCCGGATGTAAAGTCCAACTAGTATCCTCAAATAATAAAATACCAGGTATCCTAAAATACCCGTATGTGCCTATGTGCTAGGGCACATTGTGTCACATTGTGCCTTTTCACATAAGCACATATGACAAAAAAGGGATTCTCCAGTAGGTTTCCTCGAATAAAACAATACCAGGACATAGGTATCCTCAAATACCCGTATGTGCCTATGTGCTAGGGCACATTGTGTCACATTGTGCCTTTTCACATGAGCACATATCGGCACATAAAGCATGTGCCTTTGTGCTAGGGCACATTGTGTCACATTGTGCTTTTTCACATAAGCACATATGACAGAAAAGGGATTCTATAGCCACGGGTGTTTCCCCAAATGGGATTCCATGGGATATGGCCATTGGATATAGTCTTTTATTATACAGAAGGGAGGTAACTCTGTATACAGATTATGGGAAATCAAGCATCTGATTGGTTAGTTATAATTTAGATATATGAAACAACAAGAGTACTTGGAATAGGGTCAGAACTAACAAGAATAGACCAGAAATTGCTAAATATAGTAATAATAAGATAAACTGTTCCAAATAATAGGCTCTTCTACGCTACTGGAGTATACTCTCGAATAAAGGAACATGGTCAGGTAGACGTAAACTATTGCATATGTAGATAGAAGTAGAGAATTCTGAAAGAATTCGAAATAGTAAAAGTTGGGGTGGATTTGGAGGGATTGTCGGGTTGTTTGTGGTAATTCGTAATACTCTTCTACAAAGGAACATACCCTCCGAATATACCCCCGTCTTGTTAGAAGGTTTTGGGACACATAGCAACCAGGTGCTACCATAGAAACCAAGATGGCGGCCTCCAGTATACAAAATGGCCGACGGAAACACGTGTCACCCTAACAACACGCGCTGCGCATGCGCACTAGGACCACGTATCACTATGGAGATGACGTCACAAGATGGCTCTCACGCGGGTTACCATGACAACACAACATGACGTCACCAGGTCACGTGACTATTACGTCACTTCCGGGGTCCTGCCCGGGGTCCTGCCAATGTGGCACGTTTCATACATCTCCTACTACTCACTTTCATCGAGCTTCCGTCTCCACTTCCCTATCTTGAACTCTTCTTTCGTCATCAGGAGGTTTCGCTTTCAAAATTACTTTGACTCCCTTTCTGGAATATTCTTCTTTTTAGACTGACTTTCCCAAACAAGTTGTCGTTTAACCCTTTACCTAACACGAAAGGAAGACGACACTTTCAGATAAAATTCTTGAATAACCAGGAATACGTATTTTTTCATTTTTTTGCGTCAAAAACATTGCTTATGATCCATCATTGGAACAGGCTTTGCATATTGTTACTATATATAGCTATTCTGGTCTGTACTGGCTTGCTCTTGCCCTATCCCAGGTACTCTTGTTCTTGTTTCGAAAAGCATATGTTTTCTTTATCCAGATCTTCCAATCCGTTCACTTTACTGCAGCTGAATCCACCACTGTTGCTATGAGATGTGCTTGTGCACAATGTGCGAATAGCAATGCAGCACACCAGCACATGCAAAATGTGCCAATATGTGCCTGTGAGCAAGTGCACAATGTGCGCACAACACATGCAGCACATGAGCACATATGGGTTTTTGGTGGCCACGAGAGACCATATTTTAGAGACTATTGGTGACCAGTGGGGGATAGTGGGGACCAGGCTTTTAGGACTAGTGGGGATCAGGCTTTTGGGACTAGTAGGGACCAAGGCTTGGGTACCAAGGTTTGAGGACCAGTATCAGAAATATTGTCTAACCACCGCCTTGTCAAAGTACTAAAGCTTCTGCTACCACCGGTGTTACCCTTTACATACACTGCCTTGGCTTATGTCGCCACTGCTGCTAAATTCATCACTGCTACTGTGAGATGTTCTTGTACACAATGTGCGAAAAGCACACGCAGCACATCAGCACATGTAAAATGTGCCAATGTGTGCAAGTGCAAAATGTGCGCACAACACATGCAGCACATGCGCACAAATGAGTATTTGGGGACCAGCAAAGACCATATTTTGGGGACGTTTGGGGACTAGGCTTTGGGGGACCATGGGAGACCAGGCATTGGGGACTAGTGGGGACCACGCTTTGGGAACTAGTGGGGACCAAGGCTTTGGGGCGAAGGTTTGAGGACCAGTATTGCATTTACTTTTGTCAATGGACAATTATCTCAGGGACACTTACACTACAAATATCGGCTATAGAAGCATCGACCATACTCCATCCCACTACTGCTAGCTTCTGCTAGAAGTATTTGTTAAGATACTACCAATCCAATGCTCCCAGTTTCCACCACAGCTAACACTACCAGTCTGATGACTGGATTCTGCTATTAAGTTATTGCTGTTGTCTTCTATCGCAAGCGTGATCTGTTGAAGCTGCCAGTATGTGCTAGGAGGGTGTATAGCATAAGCAGCACATCAGCACTTGCAAAATGTGCTAATATGTGCCTGTGTGCAAGTGCACAATGTGCGCAAAACACATGCAACACATGCGCACATACGGGCATTTGGCGACCACGAGAGACCATATTTTGGGGACTAGTGGGGACCAGGCTTTGGGGACCAGTTATTTAATCTTATTTGTTTTACAAGGATTGGCGAACAAGCTAAGCAACTTATATTAACGCCTCTCCTTGGCCCAATGGCGTAGTGTGTGGGATGACCTTTATAGCGGCAACTTCGTGGCCTAGCTCTTCTCGGATACTACGAAGGGATCTTTAGCCTGCACGGAGTGTGTCTCTCTCCACACAGAGGACTGCCATTTTACGTCCCTACCGGATAGGACGGCACGCTGTGAGGCATCAACCCCACAATTGATGCTGACAGAGAGTGTTGGGACACCTCGAGAACTTTCCCCGACCGGGGATTGGTCCCGGCATCTCTGGCATGAGAGTCCAGCGCACTTATCCACTCGGCACATTGTTCACTTGCACATGGGCACATGTTGGCACATTTTGCATGTGCTGATGTTCTACATTGTGTACAATATCATCTCACAGTAGTAGTGATGAATTTAGCAGCAGTGGCGACATAAGCCAAGGTAGTGTATGTAAAGGGAAACACTGCTGGTAGCAGAAGCTTTAGTACTCTGTCAAAGTGGTTGTTAGACAATATTTCTGACACTGGTCCTCAAACCTTGGTACCCAAGCTTTGGTCCTCATTAGTCCCCAAGCCTGGTTCCCACTAGTCCCCAAAGCCTGGTCCCAGTAGTCCCCAAAATATGGTCTCTCGTGGTCACCAAATACCCGTATGTGCGCATGTGCTGTGCGCACATTGTGTACTTGCACACAAGCACATATTGGCACTTTTTGCATGTGCGGATATATTCGCACATTGTGTACAAGCACATCTCATATCAGTAGTGATGGATTTAGCAGCAGTAAAGTGAGCGGATTGTATGATCTGGATAAATGAAACATATGCTCTTCGAAACAAGAACAAAAGTACCCGGAATAGGGTTAGAGCAAGCCAGTGCAGGCCAGAATAGCTATATATAGTAACAATATGCAAAGCTAGTCCAACCGACAGGCTCCTCTACTCTACTGGAGTATACCCCCAGAACAAACAAACGGGGTTAGATAGACAAAAACTATAGCATATGTACAAAGATACATAAATAGAAGCACAGGATTCCGAAGGAATCTGAACTGGTAAAACAATTGGTGGGGTCTATTTGGGTAATTCTACGAATTAAACGCCGATTCTGGGGGAATCCGTTCCAGAAAAATACTCTTATACATGTTATTGGCAAAAAACCCAAAATGTAGCAACGCCACTGCATTACACTCAGCAATTCATTTGACAACTATCAACAAAAAGAACACATTTTATCGTCAACCAAATTTTCGAGGGGAACACGTGTTACTCTTTCGTTCCCTGAGTTCCAATGTGTTCTATGTGCCTACTGGCACACAGAACACTTTGGAATTCAGAGGACGAATTTTAGCCCTCGTTAGCGATTCATATCGTAACTGCGATCCACAATTTGTCGAAAATTCCTGTGAAATTTCGCTTCTATTAAAAATAGTCCGCTGGCGATTTATGTTCCGCCCATATGTGCAGAACGGATTTTCATTTTCCGCATAGTTTAGTGTTGCTGTAGGTGGGGATTTCACAGAACAGGCGTGTAATAAAAAGATATTCTACATACTTGTTTGAGGTATGCGGCACTTGACATTTCTCGGGGCGAATGTCCATCAGCCAGTCCTTTTCCCACTGCCGTAGAACATCTAAGTTATGTTTGGTCTGTGTGTCACCCTCAACACATCTAATGTTCCTTATACAAGGCGCAGTCATCCGCAAACAGATTCGTTGTTCATTCTACTGAGGTGCAAGCTGGTAGGTAGGTCATTGATGACATTGAGGGACTCCACACTAAAGGGACCTGTAGATGATGGTAGGCCGTACAGTAGAACTTACTTAGTACTACCGCCAAGGAAATCATGTATCCCCCTTAGGAGACTGGCGTATGCTATACTAGTGGAGTTTGTAGGTCTACAGTAGACCCTTGTGTGGAACTCTATCAAAAGCCTTTGAGAAATCCAGCATGATGACGTCGGATTGGTTCCTGAAGTTGATTTCTTAGCTGCATCGTGGATGGCAAGGATTACTGAAATTGCTGAGTTCAATCAGCCCTTTACCTAACGAATCGACCTCATCCCTCCACGTAATTTACAAACTGAGCGTTTTTTATTTAATTCCAATAAAATTATTGTCAGGTGACACTCATTGGAACGGTCTCGCGTGGCTCGTTTCAATGATATGGGGGGGGGGGGGGTGGAGGGGGGGCACATTTATAGATATAGTGAACATTCTTTGAAAAAATAAATTTTTATATCACGAAAGTTGAGCAAAGGGTTAAAACTTTTACATAGTCTTGAAATCTTTTCCCAGACGTTACTGAGAATGCTAGAGCCACTTGTTTAACCCTTTACCTAACGTAACGGCCAAAACCGGCCAGCGCTAATCTAAAAAATCGCCAATTAATTTTCATTATTTTTTTCATTTTTTGTCTCAAAAACATAGGTTATGACCCCTCGTTGGAACGAGCTCGTCGAGCTCGTTCCAACGAGGGGTCATAACCTATGTTTTTGAGACAAAAAATGAAAAAAATTAGTTATTCAAGAATTATTTTTGCAAGTGTCGTCTGCTTTTCAGGTTAGGTAAAGGGTTAATGTCGTCCCCTTGTTTGATAGAAGCATGTACAGGGAAAAACGTTGGGTAAATGCCTTTTGAATAACATGTGAAAAGAAATTTACCTTTAATAAAAATTATGTAAATTATAGAATACGTTCCGAAACTTCTTAATTTAGTAAGTTCCAATTTGGAGAAAATGGTGGAAAAATTAACACAGTGAACAAAATACGTTTTGATTTAGTCAATTACTCTTTTGATATCACGGAACTAGATATTTTCCCATAGGCGACCACTGTAACGTTCAGCCGAAAAAAATATGATCGCATCACTTTAATTTTGGCATTCAAATATCTTTGTTAAGTGTAGCCCGTCAGACAACCTTTTCTGACCCAAAAACATGGTTGGGGCAGGAGGGGGGGGGGGGTTGATGCAACAAACAAGAGAGAAAAACTGACAAGAAGAGAAGTACCAGTCACGTGCACATATTTTTCAGGGAATTCCCAACAAAAACACACCAAAAATCAATTGTATTTTTGGGTCCAAAAGTCATCAAATCACCGTCTTTATTTATCTTGAATATTCAACAATAATGCAGGGTGTCAATAGAATGTTTCAAACGTTTACTGAAACAAAATATTTTCCCAAGGCTGCTAACTTTTTTTAAAGATTGCAACATTTCAAGGTGGGTAACTCTAATTCAAATATTTAGTTCAGTGATACCTTTATTCACTATAGTTTTTTTTTTACTCTTGGGCGTAATTTGATTGGTAGAGCGGGAACTAAAGATCTCGCGGTTCTTGTGGGTGAATGGACTTTTTCTTAAATAAATTAGCATTCTAACCAAATATGATTTTTTTATGGTTAAAGGCCGTTACATTGTTCATTTCCCAATGTTTTAAATCATTAAATACGATAAACCCGCATTTCCAGTGGTGTAGCGGAAAATCTTGTGCCCCCCCCCCCCCCCCGCGAGTTAGAGACGGGGGCCCTTTCATAATGGTGGTTGCATTTAAAACTGGAGCAAATTTAGTGTTGTTATCGTGCACAGCATACAGGATTTCACGTAGTACATACGCCATAAATTAAACGAAGGTATAGCCTATAGAATCGATTCTAAATGTACGACTCTGTAGATTTTTTCATTACATGTTTTAAGTTTCACCCCCACCATCCAACGATACACGCATGCACGCCCAACACGTGTGACTTGAGAGGCACCATGTATGTGTATTGTTCATTTCTCACCCCTATCAGTTACAATGATGTAGCGTTCACTTAACCCTTTAACTAACCTGAAAAGCAGACGACACTTGCAAAAATAATTCTTGAATAACTAATTTTTTGTCTCAAAAACATAGGTTATGACCCCTCGTTGGAACGAGCTCGACGAGCTCGTTCCAACGAGGGGTCAAAACCTATGTTTTTGAGACAAAAAATGAAAAAAATAATGAAAATTAATTGGCGATTTTTGAGAATAGCTCTGGCTGGTTTTGGCCGTTACGTTAGGTAAAGGGTTAAAAGAATAATACATAGACTACAAAGAGTACGTCGTGTGGAAGTGAGAGTTTGAAATTATGTGTATTTGGTACACAGTCTCGCTCTCTCTCTCTCTCCATTTCCCTCTTTCTTCCAGCGTTGGGACGTCCTTCAAGACGCCCTTCCCCGCCCCCTTTTAGCCGCCCCCCCCCCCCCCGCAATGCGGGCCCTGTGTGCCCATCCCCTACGCCACTGCGCATTTCATTATTGTTCCCAGGGTTGTAAACTAACACATAAAATATATACAGAAGGAGAGAGAAACCTACTACCACTGAGATCAACTGTCACTCACGGAACATAAACCAGAGGACACAGTTCCTATTCGATCAAGAGAATTATTCGAAGACAAGAAGAGAATGCTTTCCACTGAGAGTCACCATCACATGGAATAAGCTTAAAAAATTTAAATAGATTTAAAAACAGACTTGATAAATTTCTTCACACAAGTGAAAAATACCATTATTGCTCACAAGTGAGGGCAATGAGGAGCTGGCAATAGAGGTTATTGCCTGCTGTCAGGAGCAACGTTAAGTAACATTAAGTAATTAAGTATGTCTTCGAGGCAATAAACGAAAACAATTGTAACGGTATTCAAGATTATTTTCTTTTTCCATTAATTATTGTTCATTTTTTGATCAAAACATGACATCCTGGCCCCTGATTGGAACGAGCTCGTTGATGGGTCATAAGTTTTGTCTCTGAGGCCGAATAAATGAATTTATTATACGCTAAACGATAGTTTATCGAAGAAATTGAAGAAAGATCGTAATCATACCCAGGGTATAAACCGTATAAACCTTTAGCCGGAAGTGGAGATAAGCGAGGCGAGAGATTTCTATTTTTATCTCAAAGTTTCAGTCGCAGCGTATCCAAGATCACAGAAAACAAGATTTTTTTAATAAAAGGAATGACCAAAGAAAGCAAAATCAGTAAGTATGTTATATAAAAACAATATTTAACAATGAAACGACACAATTTAATGGAAAAATCGACTCTTGTAGTATGAAAAAACATCTGCTGATCATCTCGGAAAATGAATTTCTTGAGCAAATTTCTCCTTCAAATATCGTTTTTCACATGTTCGCACAAATGTAACATGTTAAAATCATAGATCGACAGATTCGGCGTTCAATTCCACACCAGAAACTATCAACCATAACAACGAAGGAGGTTCGGTGCTACTAAAACTGTTCAAAATATAATGTCACCTTATCGATTTTTTTATATGCCCAGTTGCATACGCTCGTATCTTCAGTTGATGAGTCGTATACATTTTTTATGCTTGTCAGGTGACCATTTCGATGTGAGAATCTGGTAAATTTGGAGCCTGTAAGTTCCGAAAGCAAGATAGGCCTATACGCACACAAGCCGGGTTGAATGCAACGCAGAGAAAAAGCCTATTTTACTGCATTACAGAATCTAACGATAGGCGGTGAACTATATGAAGATGAGACTGGATTTATGGCATAGCGTAACAATGTCAGATCAAGTTGGACCGCATTATTTACTGTAAGTTGACTTTTTCAGACACAATTTGTTCCAAAACACGTTTTGGGGGTGAAATAATTTTTTGGGGGGCAGTCAGGATTTTTTCGGGCACTCGGGATTCTTTCGGATGAAGTGGACCGCAGCTCCACATCCTCCCCCCACCCCACCCAGAAAATAAGAATTCCCGTGCGCATATGGCAGTATGGATAGCACGTAATTATAATTTTATGAATTTTTAGGCTCAAGCACCAATTTGTTAAGTTCTTAAATCATCGGGTTTGTAAATTTCAGTGAACTACAAAAGGTATAACATAAACTCACGGCTATATTTAAATAACCTCTTGTGCTTTGCTTCTTTACATGATAACAATTTGTTGAGTTCTTAACTTTTGTGGGTTCCTAAATTTCAGTGGACTGCAACAGGCAGACCAAATATCCCCCCCCCCCCCCCAAAAAAAAAAAAATGGCAAGAAATTGTCGCCGAAGGGCTAGAACTTTCTATGCCCCTGAAGGACATAAAACATTCTAGCACCCAGGGGACGAAATATTGAGACAAGCAACATGCGTTTTGTATAGCAGAAAACTTCAAGGCGTTATTCAAAACTATAGGTGAAGTGCCCGTCCACCTGCAGACGGGATGGTATAAAAAAATAAATACAGAAAAAAAACATTGGGACGGCGCATTTTTCGACCCAGCCCACCTAGAAGGCGGGACACTCCGGTCATTCGATCCTCATTTATTACTATAGAAAAACAAAAACAAAAAAAACAAAAAAAAACCCGAAAAAAATGAAGAAAAAAACAACATTAAGAACGGCGCATTTCCTAGCCCATTAATAACCTTTCCAGTGATCCAAGGAACACTGATGACGAATTTCATCTGAATTCGTGCAGCGGTTGCTTGCATACATAAACAGACAAACAGACAGACACACTCTTTTATATATAGTAATAATAATAACTCTTTGGCCAGCCACTGATTTGTCGCGGTTCTCGTAAGAGATGAATCTATAAAGCCGTGGTCCACAGGCCTCCAACAATGGGTCGATCTTCGGAGTGGGAGTGGGAAAGGCAGCGAAGAGTTGTGTAGGGGGGGAGACAACCCGCACATAATCCCCCACGTAAAAGCAGACGTTACACCACCCGCTCCCCCCCCCCCCACCCCCACCACCATTTTTGCAACTAAATACGCTCTGGAAGACCCACAAATTCGCCAAGAGGGTGGCTATTGATCTATTATGGGGTGAAGCAGGGCCTTCGCTACTAATGGCTGACCATAGTTGGGGTCGGGGTAGGAAAATTGTGAATTTCAGGATCCCCAAGCCCTCGTTTCCTTGCACCTGAGTGGATATTTTGAGGTTTGTAATGGAGAAATATTGGTAAGATTTCACACATCCAGAGCCGGTAAATGCCGGCGTGGAGTATAAATGACAGAACGACGAATATAAGACTTACTATTGAACTGAGAATTTGCTTCGAGATATTTAAAAAAAAAACCCAAAACTATGAATGAGATACAAACGGGATACTAAATATATGGGAATATATATTAAACCTACTGTATATAACTTGAAAACCCCGAGCTTTTGCAGGCGCCGGGGAGCAATTTGAAAGTGTGTGGGGGAAAGGGGAGGGGCAATGTATCTAAGGTTTCTGCATGACCCCCTCCCCCCCCACACACACACACACCCAGACACACGCGCGAGCGTGCGCACTTTTACAGAGTGTTGGGCATGCTAGTATGATCTAGAGGGAATACATGCTCCCAAAGAAAGAAAAAAAACCACACAAACGAATGGGTAAACCATTCGAATGAATTTAGAAGCTAATCTAATAATGAAAGGAGCAGAGAATTCGAATTTGCAGCGTTCAACAGTCCGCATCTGAGGAGTCAGTCACAGCAGCCTCAGAATCACTGAGCATGTGAGTTTTGGCCCTCATTTTTCAAAATATCACAGAGAAAGCCCGCAGACCCTCACCACCGAGAATGGGATACGGCGATATCGCCTCTTGTGCTACCCCCTCCCCTCCCCCCCCCCCCCACACACACACCACCTAACCACTGTGCGGCTCGGATGCTGCTGCACAGCACACGGTGAGCATGCATGGTGGTCCCCTTGGGATTAGCTCTGATAGCCCCACCCCACCTCACCCCCAATATTTTTACCTTCCTTCGCTCATGAATAATCAACTATACTCTATTTTAACAATAAATATGTGGAACTGATTCAAATGAACGCCTTTCCAGTGTGTTATCGTATTACTA
Organism: Pictodentalium vernedei; assembly: GCA_031216915.1. Classification (NCBI taxonomy): domain Eukaryota; kingdom Metazoa; phylum Mollusca; class Scaphopoda; order Dentaliida; family Dentaliidae; genus Pictodentalium; species Pictodentalium vernedei. The sequence continues at coordinate 88,881,985 of CM062297.1, read as the reverse complement.
TAAACAAAGAAAAAATATGGTATACATGTAAACTTCATTTTTAAAATTGCATGTTAGAGGTCAGTGTAAAACAAAACGCAAACGAAGAAAATAACCAAACGAATAAATTTAGAAGCGAGTCTGATAACGAAAGGAGCAGAGAATTCCAATTTGTTGTGTTCTACGACTGGATCTTAGCCTGTGTGGAGTCTGTCTCTCTCCGTACAGAGGACAGCCATTTTACTTCCCCACCCAATAGGACGACACGCCGTGACATCAACCCCGCAACTGATGCTGCCAGAGAGGGTTCAGATACCTCCATATCTTTTCTCAGCCGGGGATCCGCGACTTCTGGCACGAGAGACCAGCGAACTTATCCACCACTCTTTTCAACTTGTCACCCACACTTCAACTTGGGGTGGGGGGATGTGCCCCCCCCCCCCCCCCCCCCCCGGTTACGTTCTTGAATGAGAGTAAATAATTTCAGTTTACAGGCATGACAAACTGGAAAAATATATCAGTAAAATATATTAGTTGCAGGTGTGTTTTATAGAATAATGTAATGGTCGGTCTGGGTTTGAATGAAACTGCTGAGTCGAGAGGCCGGTTTGGGTGTATCAAGATATGACCAGGACACATGGCGTACAAAATTATTTTTTTCCAAAAGGGTTAAGAAGGAAACTGGAGAGCAGTTTGGATAACTTTGTTGGCGGCCTGTTTGGGTAAAATTCTCAGAAACCGGCAAGATCGGTTTTTGTCACTCTGAAGCCGATTTGGCAAGTGACGCGTGCCAGGTGTGCGTTCCGTTTGGCTGTGCTATTAAAGTGTGGGATGACCTCTTCGCCTAGTCTCCTGTGCATCCCACTACATTTCACCTAGATGAAAGCAAATGGGATGCGCAAGAGACTACTCTTCGCCAGCAAGGACGAAGAGCACTTAGGGACGTTCCGATGGGGGGAGGGGGGCTTACACCCGCCCACCCCCCCCCCCCCCCAATGAGGACCCTGATTTTTGAAAGTTGGAAATTTTATGGTTCAAATTTCAAAAGTTGGAAACATTTAGTTCTTAGCAAATATAGAACTTGTGATTCTTGGTTGAAATACATTTATTCTTTATAGTATGACCCACTAGTTCTTTTTTGCGCAGAACTAAAATGTTGATAATGTTCCAAGTTTGTAACTGCGTAAGCTAGCAATACATCGAGATTGCACTTTCGTAAATGCACACAAATAGTGTCAATTTGGAACACCGGGGCCCGCCGATTTTCTCTAATTGCCTTAAGGCAGGATTCTCTTACGTGAGAGTCCTTCACTGCTCGTCTAAATGTGACGTGCAGTGAAGGGGCCGCACGCACGAGTATCCCGCTTTCAGGAAATTACGGGAATCGGCGGGCCTCCAATAACGCCGGGCCCCGGGGTTACTACCCCCCCCCCCCTCCCTCTCGACGGCCCCGCACAATATAGCAGTATCATGTACCACAAGAAGTCTTTTGTTAGGCCAGTTACAAAGTCTACTCATAATTATGGAGAAAAGGCCAAATATCAAGCGAATATAATGTAATTTGTACATAAATCTATAAAGAAAATTCCTTTTCAAAACCGATCATCAAATGTCGGAAACTTTTTTATGGTATCAATTTGAAATGAAAATTTGGAAATTTGAAATTGAGGATCTCACTGTGACACACACCGAGTCTGGACTACCCAGAAACGTCCCTGGGAGCATTTGGATCCGAGCAGGAGTGAAATGGAAATGAGAATGTGAATAGTATTGAAGGCTATCGTCGGACAATAAATGTGATCGATTAATTTGAAAGAAATGATCGCTTTGCATTTTTGACAACTTGACCCTGCTCTGAACTGCTATTGACAACAACGTAATTTAATTTCAGCTTCTGTTGACCTAACTGTGCTTATCCTACATCATGTAGAATGTTGTTTGGCATTCAAGTTTCAAAAAGAAAACTGGTAACCGAAGTCTTGTTTCGAAACTGTTTCCGTGAAGTCGTATGTAAATTAAGTGAAAACAAGATGAAAATTTATAAAATACTTATGTAAGGCGCGAATTATTCTATTTATTTCATCTTTTTGCCTTTGTCACACGGTAGGGTTCGCTTGGTGAGTATAAAGCTCATACAAGCTAAAAGCTTACTGCTGAATCCCTTCAACAAATTTCAAACAAATCTCGTTCTTGACTCTTTACGTTAATGCATACCATTGTATTGCGCACTCTGTATGACAATCATGTTGTAGTTTATTATATGTATGCATCATATTTTTTCATGAATAAATATTGTTTAAACTAAAGTTTGTTTTCGACCCTGGATCTGTTTGGTTTCAACACGACATTGGCGAGATATCGAGGGAATCCCATGTGACGTCACGCCTTATCTAAAAATACTTTAGTTTAGTTTAAACAGTATTTATTTCAGATAAAATAAGTTCTCAAAGAACAACATTGAATATTTACAAAAGTATAGGTATGGTATACTTCATGTAGGATTCCATAGTGTTTCGCTAATTTCTCTAAAAATGGAATCGTTAAAAGCCAGATACTTATTGATGCAGTTGCTTCGAAGAGAATACTAAAAAATAGCCCATTTGATGATTGTTCGACAGTTATTGGACACAAAAGACTGTTGCCAAAATGAGAGTGAAAATGAGAGAACGCGAGAGGGTGAGGTGGGGTCGGGTTAGGGATTATTGTCGAATAAACTGCTAGCTCAGGCAAACTGGTTTCAATTAACAGAGGATTGGATTGTTGTTATAACACGCCGTTATCTGAAGTGAAAACATTTTCTTCCCATTCGACTGTCGCCTCCCCCCCCCCCCCCCCCCCACAAACACTCACTTCAACAACATAAAATAAAATAAATAGAAAAAAATAATTAAAAAAAGCCAGGCAAAACCGCAAAACATAGACACTAAATGATCGTTATGAAGTAAAAACGACTACGGTCAAAAACGGTAAACAAAATTTTTTTAAAAAGGTCATTAAAAAGAACGAAACAAACCCCAAATTCCCCCAGTTGAAAAAATAATTCCCCGACAAAGCTGTGTGAATGTATGTGTGATGAATAAACAGCTCACAAATAACAATGGGATTACCTTCATAGACAAGTGATTATGGATATGTTAATTACAGGTGTGAAGGAATTAGAGCCAAGGCAAAATGAAGTGTTACAGTTGTAACTGAACTAATTTACCCTAATGCATAGGTAAATTAAAAAAATGAATGCCGATTGAAAAACATGGTCAGAAATCTTTCGGGTGGGGGCGAAAGTTCTTCGGGGGGAGGAGCGGTCCTCTCGCCCCCTCCCCCGTGGTTGCAGGTTCGGTGGTTCAGTCAGTAGTGTTTCAGTTGAAAGGTGTGACGTCAACGTTGTGCATTCGAGTATGGTTTGTTAACTGATTAGACCTTCGTACGTGCACAAATATGGGCATTGGAACGATCATATGTGAAATCGAATAATCTCAACTGGACGTATAATTATCACCAACTCCCGATCAACGATTTTACCAACTGGGCGTATAAAAAAATCGATAAGGTGACATTATATTTTGAACAGTTTCAGTAGCACCGAACCTCCTTCGTTGTTATGGTTGATAGTTTCTGGTGTGGCATTGAACGCCGAATCTGTCGATCTATGATTTTAACATGTTACATTTGTGCGAACATGTGAAAAACGATATTTGAAGGAGAAATTTGCCCGAGAAATTCATTTTCTGAGATGATCAGCAGGTGTTTTTTCATCCTAGAAGAGTCGATTTTTCCATTAAGTTGTGTCGTTTCATTGTCAAATATTGTTTTATATAACATACTTACTGATTTCGCATTCTTCGGTCATTCCTTTTATTAAAAAAAATCTTGTTTTCGGTGATCTTTGATACGCTGCGACTGAAACTTTGAGATAAAAATAGAAATCCCTCGCCTCGCTTATCTCCACTTCCGGCTAAAGGTTTATACCCTGTGATATCCACACTGTGAAGATATAGAAATTTTCACTCGCACGATATCAATCAAAATGGCGGCCTTTAAAGCGTCACTTCAATGTGAATACGAGTCAAATTATCACTGGAAATGATCAATTTGTTCGAAAAACTTATAATGAAAAGTAAACCTAGTATTTCTGAGTGGATACCCATTTAATTCCATAAATAATTCAACAGGTATTCACCTTGAATTGAGTCAAATGACAAAGGAGGAGGTGGATTCATTTGACTGTGAAGATGGAAACATTCAGCGTGGAGCTGGGAGAGGATATTTTGTATTTACTGCTGTGTGTCTTGTGACGTAGTCAGTAAACGTTGTGTTTTATAGTAAAATGTCGTAAACACTACATTTGGTACTAGGAAGTACCGGTTACTGGATCAACATTATGGATTAGGAGTGATGAAAAGACACCAACCTTTTGTCTTGTAAAGCAGTGAGAGGGGGCGCGGTGGCTCAGCTGGTAGAGGTGCAGGCTGCTAGCCGAGAGGTCCTCGGTTCGAATCCCACCTGCGGCAACCGCGTTGTGTCCTTGGGCAAGACACTTCACCCCCATTGCCTATCTGGGGGCACGGTGACGTTGTGTACTAAGGCGTACTGCACGTCGATGGTGCACCTGTCTTCAACGAATGCTAACCCTGCTTGTGTGGAGTTGGTATGTTGGGGAGCTGACAGTTGCTCACCGTTGCTCGGTGGTTCTCTCCGGGTACTCCGGCCAGTGGCGGCGCCAGAAATTTTTTTGTGGGGGGGGGGGGGCAACTAGGGGGGCAGACTCCCATGAAGGGGGGCAAATACGTAAAGGATCATATCATTACTTTGTTATGAGGTAGTCCAAACTTGGACCCAAAGTCCGTAATATACTTTTTTGGTTTGGTACGTCCTGTGGACGTACCAAACCAAAAAATTATATTACGGACTTTGGGTCCATGTTTCGACTAAATGTAATGGTAATTAGCGGTCCTCCTTTCAAAAAATCCTGGATCCGCGTCTGGTGGGTTTGTGCGTGAGAGAGAGAGAGAGAGAGAGAGAGAGAGATCATAGACATGCCTTTGTTGGCTCATAACTTAATTATAACTTATAAGTATCTGCATCCGAGTCTTTAAATCTCTACTGCCTGGATGTGTTCATCAGCTAGCCTGAGGCTTTGGGCTAAGTGTGTATGGGAATAAAAAAAGAGAGGGGTGTGTGAGAGAGAGTGACTGAATGTGTTTGTGTGTGAGGGTGGATGGAAATGCATGCGAGATGGTTGGGGGGCAACTGGGGGGGGGGAGCAAAACCTTCGTTGGGGGGAGGGGGGCAAATGCCCCCATGCCCCCATGCCCCCATGCCCCCCTACACCCCCCCCCCCCGTAGCGCCGCCACTGACTCCGGCTTCATCCACCCGTAAAACTGCCACGGTCATGGTTAGCCATTGTGCAGAAATATGTGACCTTAAACACCAATAAATAAATAAATAATAAAGCAGTGAGAAAACTTTGTCTCTTGGGGTAAAAATCACAACAGCAGGTATAGTACGGCAACCGTGCCAGGTCACTTTCCACGGGTGGGCAATATTTCCACGAACGTAATAATATCACATTCCAAACATATAATTAATGAAGCAACCCGATGTTTCATTAATTAAAGGTTTGCTGATGATGATTTTTATTACCTGGTAAACGCATGTGTGGACATCACTGCCCACGTGTGGATTACGACCAGTCCACGGATGAACACTATGGAGCGTGAACAAGACGCTAGCAAGTGCACAATCCCCGGTACCGCCTTTCCCATCTGGTTTCTACTTATGAAAAAAGTTTTAATGGTGAGAAACAGTTCTACTAGATTTAATACCTGGACTCTGGATATAGGCTTCACCAAGCGTTCCACTCTTTCCATCAATAAAATCAAACTAGTCATTAATAATAATTCTCTTATTCATGGATTCAGTTTATGTTTTGTTATTCACACACACTGACACATTTTGTCATTGTTCTTTATCCGAGTTAAACGAATCAATTCAATGGTGTTGCATTTTGGTCAGCGAGGTTACCCAAGGTAGTAACACCATTGAGTGGGTAACACCACTAACTTCTGTTGATTTTTTAAATTATTCCCCTTGATAATTTAAAAGCACTCTGCAAATTTTCTGTTGGCCATCTAGAAAACACCCTAATACATCAACAACACTCATTTCTGCATTGAGAATTTTATGTTTTTAACTCCACTGGCATGAAGAATTAACTAAAGCTAAAACTCACCTTTTATCACTGTTTTTCTGCTTTTAACCAAATTATATATAAAAGTTTGTCTGCTCCGTATGTAATAACTGATGGGATGAGATGACTGAAGGGGAGTCACTCTATTTTGTATATGTAATATTCAAGTAGTTACCCTTGTTTGTTCAGGTAACACCAGACTTTTTTCTTGTAACGGAATTTTGAACTTAAAATAGGAAAAAAGAAAGCTGTTTAATATTACTAAACTTGAGTCAAAACGTGGCTGGTTTAGGACCTAGGAAATATTTTTGTTATCTCGTGCACACGAGATACTAAGTCGTGCGCACGACATAATTATCTCATGCGTACGAGATAATAAGTCGTGCGCACGAGATAATAAGTCGAGCGCACGAGATAATTATCTCGTTCCCACGAGATACTAAGTCGTGCGAACGAGATAAAAAAAATATTTCCTAGGTCCTAAACCAGCCACCGTATAAACCAGCCACCGTAAAAATTTACATATATGGAAAGTAATCGCTTGACTGGAGTGGTTACGTGAAACTTTTCATTATTAACGATAATTATATTATTTAACCCTTTACCTAACTAACGTAACGGCCAAAAACGGTCAGCGCTATTCTCAAAACTCGCCTATTAATTTTCATCATTTTTTCCTTTTTTGTCTCGAGATCGTGCCAATGAGGGTCATAACCTATGTTTTTGAAACAAAAAATGAACATAATAGTTATTCAATAATTTTTTTTGCAAGTGTCGTCTGCTTTTCATGTTAGGAAAAGGGATAAAAAAAAGAAAAAAAGGGCCCCATTACATCAATGGCAAAGCGTCTTCGTTTGCGCGCACGGATACATGACACAAGTGTTGATTGCATAATTCAATTGTGAAGTTATCGTTTATAATCAAACCCGGAAATCCCAGTAAATCACACTTTGGAAAGTAATAAATATTCATTAATTGGGCAATCAAATGCAAATTATGAATTATTTGACAACTCAAGTTCTTTCTTGATGAATAGGACAGAAATTAACATGATGCACAGGTAACACCACTGGCAGGGAGTGGATTTGTATAGTACTGAAATGGTTAACCGGATAATCGGTTTGAAACCAGTTAGCTACCTAACCGATTAGAAAATCCGTCAACCGGTTATCCGAAATATCGATAGTAATCGTCATTCCACGTTTAAAACGCAGTAAATCTGCCGATTGTGATAGATTACACATCGAAGCCGCGTTGAAAATATTGAGAAATAATCGACTTTCGCATTCAAAACTCCGTTAATGATCGGCAGTTTCCGTGAGTAATGAGTAATCGCAGAAACTATTCCGTAGTGTGTATACAAACGAACGTTGTCGAGTTCTTGACAACGTTCGTTTGTATATACTACGGAATAGTTTGAGGATACTGCTTTCCAATTCCTATAGTTTTGATCCCATATTCGGTGAAATAATGGCCACGGTTAACCGGATATTATCCGGTTATAGCTCTCGGTTAGTCGGTTGGAAAATGAGCCAACCGTTTCAGCCTTAGATCTGGAGGTACCGTACTGTAAAATAGTCTAGAGACCGAAACCAATATGGGGTATTATTATATGTGTAAGACCCTGTTACAACCAGTAGTGTATAAATTTACCAGTAATGTCGAAATCGACCAGTAATGTCGAAAAAATTAACCAGTAATGTCGAAATCAACCAGTAATGTCGAAAAAATCGACCAGTAATGTAAAAATCCGTAATGTCGAAAAATTAACCAGTAGTGTCAAAAAGTGACGACCAAAATGAGGAGCACTAACACTTGCCAACGGGGGAGGGGGTATAGCCCCCCCCCCCCCCCCGATGACACCCCTGGCCGTGTGCTTTAATGACTGACTATTATAATGTCAGTCACTACCCGATATTTGCTACATGTCTATCATCTAGTTCTACCAATTTGCTACCTGTCATTTTACCTACATCCATCAATCAGTCAGTCTGTGTCACCCGCATGTACCCGCATGTACGTGGGGAGCACTATTAGCTCAATCGAGAAATTGCCTCGCAATTCAATTTGATTACTCATTGCAAACAACATGGCCACAATTGTGGCTTATATTTACTATAGAAGCCCTATGGGAAATCACATTTTCACCTTCTTCTCCAGAACTACTGAGCTGATGTGAACCAAATCTGACATGGATAGTCTATGGCAGATCCTCTACAAACTCTACTCAGTTTGTTACCGTGCATCGAAAAACGTGGCTGCCAGAAGCATTGTTTGATGCTGATTGGTGGATTTTGAAAAATCTTCTCCTCTAAAATCGCAGGACCAAATGTTTTGAAACTTTGCATGGTTGTTGACTGGGACATCCTCTCCCAACGTTCCTCATTTAATGTTGATCGTGCTGCAAACATGGCCACAATTGCGGCTTATAGTTACTATAGAAAAACCCTATGTGAAATCACATTTTCATCTTCTCTGTGGAACTACTGAGCCGGCGTGAACCAAAACTTGGCAGGAATGGTCTGTAGGAGGCCCTCTACAAACGATCCTCTTTTTGTTCCCGTTGATTGCAGAATATGACCACCAGAGACATTCTATGATTCTGTTTGATGGATTCAAATGTTTTGAAACTTCACGTGGTTGGGGGCTGGGACACCTTCTACCAATGACCCTCATGTAATGTTGATGTAATCTTGCAAACATGGCCACAATTGCAGCTCATAGTTACCATGAAAAGCCTATGGGAAATCACATTTTTATATGTAGTTCCAGGTGAGCGATTACAGGCTCTTTGGAGCCTATAGTTTACATTTCACTTCTTGTGTTTTATATGAGAAGTGAAAGTCAAACAATAAACTTAAGAATTCCACTGCCTTAAGAACGTTAATTGTACTCCCATCTATTTGCAACTGCGGATCGAGATGATGTTTAGATTACAAAAAATGTACACAGTTTGTTTTTGTCTTCGAAAACTCTGAAAACAATTTTCTGTTGCACATTCTTGAATTCTATTTAAGCACAGCAGACATTTGCGCTCTATAGCATTCATGTTTTTGCTGCTAATGTACATTAAAAAGCCATCTACATACAATGAAGAGTCTACCATATTGTCTATTGCGTCCGTCAATAGTGCAGTTGATTTCAGAGAGAAAAGGGTAACAGATAAAATACAACCCTGAGGAACCCGCAATTCTTGTTCGTGAGGATCAGATAACGTTGACACTTTCATTTATTGTATTTCATCATTCCATGACTCTCACCCTTACTCTGAGCTTAACTTAGAGGAGTTGCGTTGCGGATATCTAGCAAACAGCTCAAGTAATGCATGGAAAGCATACTCCCTCAGCGTTGATTCTCATGCATACCGCTGGAGGATTGACCCATCGAATGCAGGTAGTGCCGGCCGTGGAAGTCATTCAAACAATCATTTTGTGCAATGACATTTATCACAGACAGCTGAGGCAGACAGTGCAATAAAAACCGGATATGTTTAAAAAATTTAATAATCGTAAAGAGTCAATATTCTACAAATGAAATAACTGATTGAATGACTACGTAATCCCCCCCCCCCCCCCCCCGACGTGACACCCTTTTGAGTGGGTCCCGATTGGCCAGGACGGGTCGCCTGACCATCCGTCTTCTCCCAAATTCGGGGCCAAAGAAGTATATTTGACAGGTTGGAAACTGCCGTAACCGGGGCCAGTGTTTCCTCAACTGCCAGGTTTCCTTCCTCCGGGGCTATCGGAACGTACCTCACGGGAGCACAAGCTATCTGCAAGATGTTATAGCAGGAGACAACCATCTTGTTCCGGGACTGTGTATTTGAATATTCCGCAGCAAACCAGCTCAATTGAGAAAACCTGCTAATTTCAAATCAGCAAATCTACCCAATTGAGTAGACTGTCCTCTTTCCGCCACCTGATTACCTGCTCAGTAGTGGATGGCCAACCTCTAGGTAGTTTTTGTCTTAAAACATGGCTTATAACCCCTCATTGGAACAATCTGATTGACCTCCTTCCAGTGAAAGGTCATAAGCTATGCTGATGCAAACAATGTATTTAGTTATTCAATAATTTTGTTGGCAAGTGTCGTCTGTTTTTCATGTTAGGTAAAGGGTGAAGGCTTTTGGTAATTAGATGAAGGAGAAAGGAGTATTTTATTGATAGTTTTTTTTTCTCTTTGTAATACACATTCACACAGGAGTTCATTAACTCTTTTGGCGCGGAATAATCTGAGAAATATAATTCTTAGCCCCTAATATTCATCAGGAATTTTACAAAAAGTATAGGTTGTTAGACTAAAGCGTTATTATTTTAAAAGATGTTCTAATGATCTCATTGACAGTTTTTCAAATGATTTCCTGTATATATTTAAATGACACCTTTTTACTTTCAAGGGACGATATCGTTGTTAATGGATAGGATATAAATGGTGCGTGAAACATAGGAATACGTATCTTTGTTCAACTCTTTACCCAACGAATCGGCCGCATCCCGCCCCCCCCCCCCGGCGTAATATGCAACTTTAGCAGTTAAAAATATTATTTTTCAAAAAAATTCAACAAAACCATATCATGTGACCCCTCGTTGGAACGAGCTCGACGAGCTCGTTCCAACGAGGGGTCACATGATATGGTTTTGTTGAATTTTTTTGAAAAATTTGAAAAAATGATATTTAAAATAATAAATTTTGATATCGTCTGTGTTGGGTAAATCTGCCTCATCACCCCTTTGTTACTCCCAAATGTTTTCAGCAATACTATTTTGCGCTTGTAGGACTAAAAATAATCAACTATATCTTCTTTGACAGACCTTCGTGAGCATTGTCAAACAAGATATAGCTGGTTTTATTTGCAAGTGCTGTATGGCAAACTTTCACTGCAGAAACATTATTTTTTTTCAACGAATAGTGTAAGGAGCTAAACTATTCTAACTATTTTAGGGTTCTGGACTAACAAAAAAAGAAAAAGGATAAAAACTCCCCCTCCCTCATCATTAAGCCCTGTCACTCTGCTAGTGCAAAATAATTTTTGCCGATCACTCTCTTCATCTCTTGTTTACCTATGACTTTAACCAAGTAATTGTTTTTTGACAGAGCCCAGTAAGCTCTGTCAAACAAGATATTTGGTTATAATATCAAACTACATTATGGGAAATATTTACTGCTGAAAACTTGCCATATTGACATCAGTGTGCAGAGGGTTAAAATGAGAGAAAAACCTGTAAGAAATAAAGCTACTATGGCAGTAATTCTTAACACTTTATGGCCTAATTCCCGCTTGGCTAATGTTTTACTGCAACAGAGCAGGTTCCCCGGCATGCAGTCTGTGAGTGACCTTTAACCCTTTGCCTAACGAATCGCCCGCATCCGCCCGCGAAATATGCAAATTGAGCAGTTGAAAAAAAATAATTTTTCAAAATATTTCAACAAAACTATATCATGTGACCCCTCATTGGAACGAGCTCATTGAGCTCGTTCCATTGAGGGGTCACATGATATGGTTTGGTAGAAATGTTTTGAAAAATTTAAAAAAAATAATATTTAAAATAATAAATTTTGATATTGTCGGTGTTGGGTAAGGGGTTAAAGGTACATTCCATTAGTACATAGGCAGCCAAGACTTGCCTCGAAACAACGTTACAGTACAGGATGTAAAATGTCAAAATGTCACAAAAATGTATAACAATCCCTGGGCCTTTAACCCTTTCAACTATGATGGTTATATTCCACTCGTGTTCAGTGGCATGAATTGGATAAGTCCTCATTCGTTATTTGGTGGTAGACCCTTTAATATTTTAAACATGCAGCCCCGCGGTTGCACGCTAGAATTATTGATTTGTTTACCAAACGAATTCACAAATCAACCTTCTGAATTATTACTTTAAATCATGTCAGGTCATGAACCGGAAAAGTGATCTCTCAGGTCCAAAGGGTTAAGGGTAAAACCTAAAAAGCATAAATACTGAAGTGGATTTTTAGTCTGCGAACCTCATGGGTTCAATCTCTCTGTAGGCGGTTAAATTAAAATTCACTTCCTATGAACTGTTCAATACTAAATCATATAATTTGCATCTTCGATTTATCTTTCTTTTAGGTACCCATAGGTTAAATCGAAGAGCAATTGCAAACGAATATCTAGAAGAAACCTTGGAAACGGCCAATGATCAACAGGTAATTATATTTGCACTTCATGTATGATATTGCTGACATGACACATACAACTTACGCCAGCGGAAATAACTTGTTGGTGTAGACGAACCACTCCAGTTATAACCTGAAAATGGACGCAAGTTGAGGTTATTTTGTGTTTATAGAAAAACGTGGTTATCAGTTCTAATTCGTTTCTGATTTGCGGTTACAAATGGAAGTAACTTTAACCTATGATTTACGATCACTGATATTCATATCCACGGCATAGTTTTACAATACATATAAAAACTTTATCTTACAAGAACATATTTCCGCCAACACCAGTGAAAGAATCTGGACAAAATACAAACCTGTATTGAGGGTAGAAATCCATGTGTGATTATTTGATGCAGAAATCCACTAATCGATGACAACTGATTACACATGTCGAGGCCACAGTTTTTGGGGTTTTTTATAATAGTGATCAAATGATAAAATGAATAACAAATCAACGAAATAAAATAGACTAGATCATATTTTCCCATGATGATATTTTATATAGGCCCATCATGCGTTAAACTGAAAAATAAAACAAAGACACAGCTGAAACACTGCTATATCCTTCAGCGGCTATAATACAAGTAGAATAATGAATGGAGATTACGTCACGCATAACGCAATGAAACAATACTGTGACGTGATGGTTTCATTTAAAAAAAAATCCTCTCATGGTTGCTGAACGATTGTCAATGTGAACAAGTGAAGAAAGGGAAGATTGTTGTAAGATAAAATGGGTACCACTACCAAGTCAGTTTTCCGAGATGGTGTATTGAAGTCATCACCTCACCTCTAGGTCATATATTGACTCGTCCTAACGAATCATTTTATATCGTTAATTTAAGATATTTATAAATGTATTTAATGTTATTTATCTGGGCTTCAGCACTTTACCAGTTGCGTCTGTTTGAGTCCAGGCTTCAATGAGCCTGCTTATATAATGTTATTTACGCCATAAATGTCTGTTTATTCGAACAATAAATGCCTTTGATAAAGTTCTGCTTTATTCACCAAGTAGGGTGATAAATGTTCCCCATAGGTTTAACATTAAAAGAATTTATTACTGCAGTAGAGACGGACTTGTTGACCTCTACCTCATTCGTGTAGTATAATTAACAGTTCAATCGTTGTTTTCTTTAAACCTGTTTGAAAATATTACACAATGCCAGTGGAAAACACTACACATTGTTCATTTTAATAAAGTATTTTTGCAAGTTTAGCTCAGGTTTGTAGGGGAATTATTTTTAGACAGAAATGTATGACTACGCCTTTTTTATTTTTGGCAATTTTGCTTGTCTTCGAATTAGGCCTTTGTGCTCCTCACTTTTCGATGTGTTTTATAGCGAGTAATAGCACGATTTCGCCGCGACTGCCCTATAAAAGATTCATGGGATAAAGAAAATAAACGTATAGTGTTTTTAAGTAAATTATTTATTCTACTCGTAGAATTAAGAATGAAACCGACGAGCCTCTGGCGAGTCGGTCTCATTCTTAATCCTACACGTAGAATAATTTTTTACTTGAAAACACTATACGTTTATTCCATATTTTTGCCATGGGAGTCTTTTCTTTGTCCAATCGATGTTGAGACACACAGGCATTGCAGAGAGACCGGGGGAGAATACTGACGCTATAGTGCTAAATATTGCCGAAACAATAGGGATCAGCCTTTCTTTGCAAGATGTTTCTCGCAGTCATCGTGTATGCTCCAAAGTTATTGGTGGAAAATGTGTTAAAGCCAGAATCAATTATTTTTCAACTAAATAACTATCGTATATGGGATATATTATACGGGATAAACTGTACAGCTTTAGAACCAAATTGAAAAAAGGTTAAACTAGATTCACAGTCCACACAATCAGGGCCAGGCCAGAACGGTATCCTCATAAGACTTAACTAGAACGCGAGCTTATTTAGCTCGTGTTCTAGCCCGTGATCGAAAGATCCAGGACCCGTGGACCTTCGATGGAGTAATATTTGTGACATTCAGGGATGGCTCCATCCAAAGGGTTACCACACAGAGTCAAATGCCAGAATTGGAAAAACAATTCAGAATTGTTCAAAAGTTTGTTCTAATCAGGTCTCAGTCTACCATTATGTAAGGTTTACAAACATCTATGTAACATATATATTCTGCTACAGGCTGTAAATTTGAATACAAAGGTTCAGAACTGTGAATAATGTCGTTTCAAGCCAAGACAGACATTCCAAATATGAAGATCACGTTCATGTACCTAAGCTTTATGCGAAGTATAATGCTTAAAGTTGAATGATCCTGAGTTGTGGTTTCTTTAAAAGAGTTTCCTACAAGCAAAATGCAGCAGGTTTATATTTTTTGCTTAAAAGACCCGATTTATTAACATTCACACTAAAGACTCGACAATTCCAATGTATTATATTCTTTTTTTGTACTATCCATATTTGGTTGGAAATTTAACTGGTGGGTGGATGGTGAAATAACTCCGGTAGCTTTTTTAGACGATTTCTGCATTGGCGACCTATTCTGAGAGGCACTGGAGCGTAGGGGGCCTGAACCTTTCGTCGATGCACTCGCCGACTTCCTTTAGTTCAAAGCCTTCAAAACCTGTTGCGGTTAACAGGGTCTTGAAGAGCCTTAGGAGTTCTGTTTATGCATTTCTATCCTTTTTTTGGTTTGTTTTTGTCTTCCTTGTTACTTCCATTTGATTCTGACTAAGATTTTGATGGTCTGGTTTCGGCTTTATTTGGTCGGGGTGTCCATACAGAATCATTTCTCGACCAAGCCAAGTGCATGTGCTCTGTATAAATGTTATATGTATTGAGCTATGTTGAAATGTTATAAATCTATATATTTTAATGTTATGCATATATTATGTCTTTTATCAAATAAAGTGTTTTACATTAAATATGTGTTCTCCTAATTATCCTTAATCAATAACAATAAATAGTTGGTCTGACGGGAATTGGTCTAATGGTAATTGGTCATTTGTGAATTGGTTTAGTGGGAGTTGGTGTGACGGGAACTGGTCAAGAAGAAGACACCGTCCTAACACACTCGTCGATGTATCCACAGTTAGAAAATGCCGACTTTAATACATACAAACCCACATGGTGGTAATAACCTATATGTATTTTACAAATTTATCCCATTTTAACCCTTTACCCAACGCAGGCGATTTCAAAATTTAATTTATTATTTTAAATATCATTTTTTATTTTTTTTTCAAAAAATTTCAACTCAACCATATCATGTGACCCCTCTTTGGAACGAGCTCGACGAGCTCGTTCCAAAGAGTGGTCACATGATATGGTTTTGTTAAAATATTTCGAGAAATAATATTTTTTCAACTGCTGAATTTGCATATTACGCGGGTGGATGCGGGCGATTCGTTGGGTAAAGGGTTAATTAAGAGGGTCCATTCAATGCATTGTTTCACATTTGAAAACTTTTACTGTGAGCACACTTCTACCCTTAAGGGCCAAGATATTTTTATACATTTCCCTATATATTGAAAGTCTAGCACCTATGGCTTTGCAGTTGTCTATGGTTATGAATTGGCTGCCTACAGAGGCAGCCAAGACTTGCCTAGAAACAACTAACTAGGTACTTAGAAAACAAGTTTTGTATTTACCCAAACACTGCATGTTGGGGCACCTTTTCTTTTTGCATACGAAAGTTAACAATGTCGAAATTAGGCCAAATTTTATTCATGTTTGTATGGATAGATCTCATGGCCTATTGTGCTTTACAGTATCTACATGTGAAAATGTGATGGTTCCGAAATTGCATCTTTGAAACTGTTCAACGCCTATACGACTGGCAGACTTTTGTTCTTATTTCCAAACTTAACTACGATACAAAATATATTTTATTAAATATATAAATTTAGCCAATATGAGAAGAACCCATGGCAAAAATTTGTTTCAGTGGTCTTCATTTAATTCGCCCCAAAATTCAACAGTGTTCCTGTTGGAAGCTATTGTGTGTTACAATGTACAAGTGTAATGGCATATCCGAAATAAGGGAGCACTTCACAAGGCCTGCAGTAAATATGCACTCTTTCACTTCTGGTTGCGTCAATAGGTATGGCAAGATAATTGCATTAGACACATGTGAAGCAATTAACATTAATTGAACGGCAATGCAAGTGATTATTGATGTCTGTATCCAAAGGAAACAACAGGTTGTGAAGTAGAACAGGGAAATTTTTTGCCGTTGATGGCGGTTAAGTTTTATTAGTAGGCTAACCTAATTTATTTGATCACTTCAAAGGATTTATTGACAGTTTGGTAATTGTCCTGATTTAGCTTAAACAATATGTATTCCAATATCATGTTAAATGTATACAATACACAATATAAAAAGCCCAAAACAAAAAAAAATACATAACAATTCAACTACATGCTTGAGACGAAAAATAGATAATGGAGGAAATGGGATTACAGATCGCAATTCTCAAATTCTCAAAAAGGAAGTCAAAGAGATTCGCTCCCAGTTTGAAACAAAAGCCGAGAGAAAGAAGGAAGAAATGCAAAAATCGAGAAAGACACAGAAAGAGAATGATTGAGGGAAAAGAAATAGGGAAAGATGAAATCACTGAGATCAGGGTTGGTAAGATCACGTGCCTTAAATGGAAGTCATCCTTCATCAGGGCAGGTCAAACAGAAAAACAAAAAGGGTAAAGACAAGAACCATACCTGAATGTCCTTGAATTATCATTTATTTTGGTTCAAGGTTGAATACCGACCAGCATTCACTACATTGTGTTCTTGTACAAGGACCTTAATCATGATTGCCCACATGGTGGCAGGGTGACACTTTGTACTAAGACATACTAGCTGTCGACGGGCATTTTCCTTCAACCAATGCTAACTACATTTAAAGGAGTGTTCAACCAATGATCGGAATCGCCACCATAATCGGCAGATTGTGGGCAATCGGATGACAACAGCAACGGCACCAAGAGCATTGGGTCAACCGATTATTGCTAAGCATTTTGTGATGATTCATAAACCGCATTTTATTATCTTCTGCAATTGTTCAATTGTTAATGTACAATGATGTCAATGGTACCATTCAATAAAGTTGAAAAACCACCACAGGGTGTATTCTTAATATCTCTAGACGCCCCTGTACGTAAAGCTTACAATTGAGCGTACTCGCGACAATCCCCAGTTCATATCGGAAAAGTGAAGGTTGCACTCCATAAACCCAGGTCGCAGTAAAAATTACCAGTTGCGCGCACATCGGTGGTAAACGTGGCTCTAAGAGTAACTGGTAATTTTACTGGACCTGAGTCAATGGAGTTTAACACTGTGAAATATTTTCAGTTTAATGTAGTTCTTTGGAGTCGCGACTTATCTAGTAGTGAACGGACAGTAAACACTGTAAAATGTGTTCAGTTTAATGCAGTTCTTTCGATTCTCGACTTGTCTAGCAATGCACGGAATTACAATCGGAATCGGCATCGGATCGGCCGATTGTGAGTTCACATAACCTGTAATTGGTCAGCGGCCATTTTTGGAAATCTGTTGAACACTATATTAAAGTATGAATTATGATATTTTACCAACACTTGAATGATTTTATGCATCCGTTCAAATAAAGTTGGAGGGTGAGATATTATGTAAGAAAGACAAAAATATATTTTCAGACCAATCAATATTTTCCAAGTGCAGCCTCAAGACTGCATGTTGAAAATATTATTTAATCCACTCTCACATAATGATTATAGAATCGTCCAATTGCTCCCAAATAACTGTCATGGAAGATACCAATAGGTTTCAAACGGTCAAGTTGTAAGACTTAAAGTTATACAATTGTATACCATTCATTTCTACAGGAAATGAGCGAGAAGTCATCGCTTTTCCCAAATTTCCAACTGAGAAACTTAGAATGAGCCAATGCTGTTATGTATATTTAACTGGCCAAGCACTGGAAGACACTATCATGGCTCTATTGGCAGTGCTGAGAGCCATTTTAGTGACTTTACAATGTATGCAGTAACTTGCTGTTTTCTCAGCTGTAGACGAAAACACACGTTTATATACAATTGTTTTGTTACAATTTAATGGGGAGTACCAATATGTACTCTCCAATAAATTGTAACAAAACAATTATGTATAGACAAAATCTTGCTAAACTGAGGCCTCCCTTGTCCGTTTGAAAAGAAAAATACTCATGCTTCAAATCGCCTTTGCGCACTCTACCAGATAACTCGAACAAACTTTATCGGATTTTTATAAAACTGGGTATGGACACTGACTATATAAATTTAACATATGACTCGTCCGTTTTGTTCACTTTAAAACATTTGATATTTTGCTTTCATATTAATCAGTGATAAATAAAGCCTTCCGTCAATTTCATTGGTCAATTTCAAAACTAGACAATTTGATTGGCTGAACAATATAAACCTGGGACACATTTTCATAATTTGCATAATTAGAGTTGGGAGCTTTCATTGGTCAATTTCAAAACTGGACAATTTGATTGGCTAAACAAAATACAACTGGGTCACATTTGCATAATTTCAGTAGGGAGAATTCACGTTATTTGTCCTATTTAGGGTGGGTTATATTGTATTAATCTTTTACCTACAAGAAAAAAAAACATTCATTTTTTTTATATTTTCACTTTTTGCTTCCAAAACATAGGTTATGACCCCTCCCTCATTGGAACGAGCCCGACGAGCTCGTTCCAATGAGGTGTCATAACCTATGTTTTGGAAGCAAAAAGTGAAACATCTTATTTAGTTATACGAGGATGTTTTTTCCAAGTGCCGTTTGCAACTCAAGTTAGGTGATGCGTTAAAAAGTCATACTAAGTGGCTACTTTGTGTGTGTGTGTGTGTGTGTGTGTGTGTGTGTGTGTGTGTGTGTGTGTGTGTGTGTATGTCATATGATAAATAGAATATGAAATGAGTGGTTTTCTCATATAATATTTATGAAACTCGTCCAGACTTTCCGTTTGGGCTGGCCAGAGGCTCACTAAAACGGAAAATTCTTAGACTCGTTTCAGAAATATTATATGAGAAAAACACTCATTCCATATCCTCTATATCTCGAATGAGTTCAATATTCACTGAATTTTGTCAATTTTTGATTTTGTGGGAGTTTTGCACCTTTTTCCTAATTCTTGTTGGATATTCACCTCATTTTGTTGGATTTTTTGTTTATTTTCTTTCAATTTATATGAGCATTTTGATTCATTTGTCTCTTTGGGGTTTAGAGGGGGTGGGGGGGGTTCCATCTTTTGGCATATGCATGTTCAGTTTTGTACTCTAAGTCACAAGCAACTGCCCATGAAATATGGTAATACGATTCCTGTGGCTTTCTCTTCAGGACACAAATGATTGTGAGATCTGTAAGCTGATAATCCATGAAGTGGACAAGATTATTGGAAACAATAAGACAATTGCTGCCATCAATGTTACATTAGAGAAGCTTTGTAATAGGTTACCTGGAGAAGCTGGAAAATTGGTAAGATTTTTTTTACTTTTCAATTTTATTTCAGGTGTTCATTCAACTCTAAGGTATATGGTGGTGCATTTTTAATGGGCAAGTGCTAAGAGTTCCAATTTTGGCTTCATTAAAATGTAGGAGACACGATAAAGGTGAAATAGTTTTAGCATGCATGATAAAATCAGCTAGACAAAATGATATATTGTCAACTTTCGGAATTCAATGTCAAAATCCTCAAATTTCAATCAGATAGTTTTTCCTATAATGTAACTGGGAACTTAACCAAGACTGAATTCTTTAAATTTCTAGCTGCTCGAAATTTTAATAATTTTATGTTAGTGTGTAGAGTGTTAATGGCAATCTAATTTGTTGAAATTTATTGGAGAGAGCCTTTATGTACTTTCCAATAGATTATAGCAAAACAGTTATTGAAGAATAAATTCAAACTGCAAATAGCGGGGGTCAGGAAAAAAATTTCGGACACTTGGCGCAAAACGTTTTTTGCCGACCCTTGGGCACCCACCCAACCCTTTTTTGAAGGAAAATATATTTTTTTTGCCATTTTGAAACTTGGTACCCACCCCTCAAAATTAGAGTAAATGGCACATAAACTGCTTTGAATGGCAATTTCAACAGGTATTTTTTTCTGGAACATGATTTGTCAGCGAAAACATAGGTAATCAGGAGAGTATATAGCATATATTGACTTCTACCTGAACAGTAGTAAGGCAGATGTAGCAGGAATAGGTGTGAAATATGTTGAACATTTTGATGTTTTACCTGCTTTCACCACTGCATGTGCTGCTATTGCTACTTCTTCTTTCTGTTTCTACCCATTTCTACACTCAATTTTAGTTTCATCATTCTAATATGAATTTATTAAGCATTATCAAGTTCACAATTCGTAGAGACAGTTAGCTCAGTGTTGTATTGAACCTGTCAATAGTCAATATAACCAGGGGTGATGCTTTGGTATCGGAAATCCACTCCTCATAAACTGCACTGTTGCACCTTGGACGAATTGAGTAGTGCATCATTTGATGGAGCGATTAGTAAGCCTTAGTCACAACTGGCCGTGCGGGTTCGGAGATCGTACGTCCTCTACGTTTTTTAACTGCCGTGGTTGCCGTGGGTGGTCGTAGGGCTCGAGAACAGTTGAGAAGGAGTTGCAAGTGCATCGTAAGACAGGTGTAATTCTGACGTGCGAGTCGCAGGGGCCAAGTGCGATGTTCTTTGGAACAGGAACTCCACTTGCAACGTGCGATGCCCGTGGGATTCGTACTCACTTACGATTCTCTTGTAACCAGTGTACGTTGGTCGTGCAAATTGTACGATTAACGCACGGGTCGTGCGTCACTTGCAAGACATTCGCACCGACGCCCTACGTTGGTTTTACGAAGGTCGCTCGAAAGTCGCACGAGCTATCGTCAATTTCCCTTGGGTATATATACCGGTGAAATGAAGGCCTCGTCATCACTGCCACCCTCCCTCTAATTTTTACCTGAAAAACAATAATCCGAGAAAACTAATACTGGACATAGGATTTGTACGAGCTGCTCTCATTGATCGACAACCATCCAGAATGTAACCACATATTTTTGTCTATCTTAAAATCAGCTAACTCTGCCTTTTTTCTTTAAGCAGATACACAGAGATGTTTTCTTGTTCGATCTGCAGCACCCCAATAACCGCTATGGAATGAACTAACCGATACGGAACACAGTAACCCTATGGATTCTGAACACCCTCCGCTCCATCCCTACAAGTGGTCACCCACCCTCAGGGAGGCGAGCGTTGGTCCTACACCCCGCTTCTATCCCTGTTTGTAAGCGTCGATCGCGTGCATTTTTTGTCCCAGCCAAATAGGACCCAATGCAGGCCTGCCCCCGAACGAGGGAAGTTTGGCCTTTCTTAGGGTGATTCCCGAAAGGGGCCGTTGTTTTTGTTCACGATCCAAAAATACATCCAACTGTAATCCGGAAAATAAACCAACTCCGACTACCATCAACCGCCTGAGGCAGACTATACTTGCCAATGATGGCCCTCTACCACACGATAACGAACCGGCAGACATTTCTTGCCCCCAAAAAATCGCCGCAGCCTCGGGAGAGGTAGCACCTTTGCGGGAGGAACCCCTCTCTCGCTCTATTCCTCACCCGAGGGGTCAGACAACGATCATCGCAAAGACAAACCATCACTCCTCAAATCATTGATTCCTGGGCATCTGACGAGTACCCGACGCTTTTTCTCCTTCATCACCCCCAGACATGTAGCCATAACACAAAACTAAAGAGGGTCGAAAGGGGCTTATCCCGCAGCGTCCCAGCGTGCCTTCGGCGCGTGAAACCATTTCATCCCTCGTCTTCCCTTTAGGAGAGGCATTTGAAAACTTAAAGAATAAAACACCCAAAGAAAAACATTCAAAACTGGATCTCTTAACTTGTCGAAATACAAGAGCAAACTGATAACTTTGTACGGCGCGCGCACTCTTTTTATAGTCAGTGGTGCAAGCATGTCACGCACTTACACTGTGAGTGTGCCGTGCTTTCGATTACATTTGTGAGCGGCAAGTACGAGCAACTTGCGGACAACGTACGTCGAACGCAAGGGATAAGTGCCCTCTCCTTGCATTTTTCTTACGTACCAGGCCCGCGACTTTCTTCTCACTTGCATTTCAAATCGTACGGTTATCCTGCGAACTCCTTGCGCGGTGCGCACGTCAAACGTGCGTTCTCAGATGTCGCAAGGAAATCGCAGAGTTTGTTGTGCATGTCTAACAGCCCCCTTGTGTACAACCCCGAAAAATCGCAAGATGTCCCTGTGTGCCGCGCACGATTTTCACAACAAAATACCCGCAGGCCACCCGCAGAAGCACGAACGGTCAGTTGTGACCAAGGCTTAAGCTTTCGTTGATTCATCTTAGCAAATCAGACGATAAAGTGTGAAAGAAGTGGTGACCACATTGAGTTGAAAAGGTCTACCATATGTCTCCAAATTTGGTCAGGATGCATTATGGAAATTTTGGGGCTCTGGTGTGTCGAATGACGCCCCTGTGATTTATATATTATCTTTTGCGCAATGGATGTCAGTGCAATCCTACAATCTATTGGAGGCTGTTCATTCAGCTGAGGCTTGAAAACTATTTGCTCAAAATATGGTGCAGGACCAGTGACAGGACAGTAACTTTCCAAGTGGTTGTTACATTATTCAGCTTGATCTCACTGAAACATAATACAGTTAAAACTAGAAGTCCTGTCACGAATAGTGCGCTTATCTAGGCTTAATTGCGCGTTGGAATTGCGCGCAATTGCCATATCAAATGGCATCCAAAGCACGGCAGGTTCTCTTGGTCACTCATAGCAAACACATGCAATGTTTCTGCCAATGGACCTCCGGGTTACCCGGAGGTCCATTGGCTGAAACATTGCTTGTGCACAGGCCATACGTACAGAATTTCATAGCTTTACTTGGGCTTTAACGCGAACATTAACGCGCATATCAACGTGCTATTTGTGCTCATTTTATGACAGTACTTCTAGTTTTAACTGTACACAAGCGTATCCTTTCTGACTCCGAAGATCCCAACACACTTTATTCTATGATTTAATTTTATTCTTTGTTATAGCAGATTGCTATAGTTTTTTTTAAATAAGTTGATTTTATTTCTATTTTAAGATAACCCAACTAGATGTCTTATATGTGTTTGCAAAATTTTCAGATCTCATGCGCCAGGTTTCTCTTCAGACATCCAGTATCTTCCTCAACATGTGCTATACACAATGGTGCAGGGGAAAATGGCTCAAATTCATATTAACTCAACTGGTTCACTATTGACAAACTGTGGACACCATTGTATAAACAGTTTGTTAACAGGTAATCAGTTTTCCTGCTGATAAACTTTCTATCAGTAAGATATAATGTCCTGACTATTTGATGGTTCAGCCTTTTCTGACAATATATCACAAATTGGAGGGAATTGGTTTGAAGGCTACCCACTAAGCCCGATGCTTGAATGATCAATAACAACCCTACATTTTGCTCATTCATGTATGACTGAAATTCATAATTACATAATGGGAATCCGTGAAAGTAGTCAGTTGCATTGGGAAATGGGATTATGCCACTGTAACATGTCTACTATTCATGATGAGAAGAGACATTTTATTGTCAGATCTGGTAAGATTACATTTATGTTAGATTATATATACTCCTCAAAGTTTGCTAAGCACCAAGTATATCCAACTGCCTGTTTTACGTTTTAGTTGAAATATTGTTATGAAAAGTGTATATATTTTTTATTTAATTATATCTTTAATGATTTAAGTACAGACATTAAGATTTTATTTGTGTTTGACATTATTTTTTTAGCTTTTGAATACGATAACCATGAAAAATGGATATTATTGGTAAAAGAGGAAATTTTTCAAATTTGCCAAAAAGTTGACGGAGCGAACTGATATGGGTTCAATATCGAGTATGAGACCCAATATTGTTAATTACTTCCTGGCAACACCTTCTCATGCTTCCAGTCAGTTTCCTGGTGGTCCTTTGTGGGGGTGTTGTTCCATTCTTGGACCAGCATGGCACCAAGCTCCTGGACACTTCTTGGTTGGACTGGACGGACTGAAATTGCAAGCTGCAACTCATTCCAGATATGTTCGACTGGATTGAGGTCATGGGATCTTGCTGGCCAGTCCATACGCTCACTCCCCTCCCTCTGTCGGTACTCCCGGACAGCATGGGATTATAATACCCGAGCCGTGCTTTCGAGATTCAGATTGTCCACAGCATGGACAGCACAAAGAAAAGATGATAGAACTCATGTTTTTATTCTAACTTAAAAAAATGCTTTATTAAATGAACAATGTTTATCTTTCTTATTTATTGTTGTTTTTTTTTTCGTCGTCGATTCAACTTGAGTTTTATAAACAAAGCAGACGACACGTGCATTTGTTTATTTACACTTTCCAAATTTGGAAAATGAAACATGACTAATCATGCCACCGCATGCCACCCCACGCTAACCTTATCAAGGAAAATCAGTCAGGATTTATACCAGGTTACTCTACCATTGATAATATATATGTCATTTATATCTTGTTTGAGTTGCTAAACCGCAAGAAGAAGAAACTATTCTGTCTTTCTGTAGATTTTAAAAATTACAATGGTCGGGAATAGGGGGTAAATGCCTAACATTTATTAGAAATATGTATGTTGGTATCAAATCGAAAGTGTGTGTAAATGGTAATTTCTCTGATTATTTCCCTTGCTTAGCTGGCATCCGCCAGGTGGAAAATTTATCGCCCTTTCGCTTCTGTATCTACTTAAACGATCTGGAAGATTACTTGCTTTACCGGAATATAAATGGTATTGAATCCTTGTCAACCGATATTGAGAATGAGTTACATATATATCTCAGATTACTGATATTATTATATGCAGATGATCCTGTCCTCATGTCAGAAAGTATAAAGGATATGCAGGTTATGATAGATAATTTGGGGGGATTATAGCGATCAGTGGAAACTTACTGTTAACCAGTCAAAAACTAAGCTATTGGTGTTTGGAAAGAGGCGTGCACCAATGTGTAACTTGAAAATAAAAGGGGAATTCATTAAACAGGTTACCGAATTTAAGTATTTGGGAATTATTTTCTCAAGGGGTGTTTCTTTCGTAAAAACAAAAAAATAAGCCGTCGAGTAGGCAACTATTTATTATTTATTGGTGTTTAAGGTCACATATTTCTGCACAATGGCTAATCCCAGGTCACATATTTCTGCACAATGGCTAATCATGACCTCGACAGTTTTACGGGTGGAGGAAGCCGGAGTACCCGGAGAGAACCACTGAGCAACGGCGAGCAACTGTCAACTCCCCAACATACTAACTCCACACAAGCAGGGTTAGCATTGGTTGAAGACAGGTGCACCATCGACGTGCAGTACGCCTTAGTACACAGTGTCACCGTGCCCCCACGTGGGCAATGGGGGTGAAGTGTCTTGCCCAAGGACACAACGCGATTGCCGCAGGTGGGATTCGAACCGAGGACCTCTCGGCTTGCAGCCTGCACCTCTACCTACTGAGCCACCGCGCCCCCCGAGCAGGCAACTAAGGCTTTATATAGTGTACTTAAGGAAATAAGAAAATTTAACCTCAGCTTTGAATGGCAGTTGGACCTCTTTGATAAGTTGTGCCTACACTGCTTTATGGTTCTGAAAGCTGGGGTATCGGTGACCTGGCAATGATAGAGCGTTTATAGTTTAAATTTCTAAAGTACATTCTAGGGGTTAAAAGCAGCATGCGTAATTTAGGGGATAACTATGTTGTATTTGATTGTTTGGGGCCGTAAACGATGGTTTTACTGTCGCAAATTGAGTTTTGCCGGCGACGCGTTAGCGGAGCCGGTAAAACGGATATTTGCGACAGTAAAACCATCGTTTACGGCCCCAAACAATCAAATACAACATAGTTATCCCCATTCTAATATAATTCGGCTGAAAACAGAGATAGATTTGATCTCCCAACTATAAAACAACGCCTTGTTGAAGACAACATTGTCAACAATTTAAAACTAAAAATACAGACTTCGTGACGTCATTTGGGAGTTCCGAACCAAATCACGAAATATATTTTACGCTGCCACATTACAAATAATTCCAAACGTTTTAGTCATTTTATCACCAATAACAAAATATATTTATATTTGTACTGACAACATTTATCATGTTTAAATGTTTGTGACAATCTGAAAACAAAATACGCCGGCCGCTTTCTCTGTTTAAAGTTTAGAGTTCACCTTGTGATGTTTCAACTTTCAGTCGGCGTCGGAAAGCACCCGAGGATTTACCATTAACGTTAAAAAATTTGAGATCTTTGATTGGAAGCCCCTGTTTAACCGTAATAATTACTTATGGTTACAGAACAGTTGTTCATTTCAAACTGTTTCTAGGAAGTTATGTCCTGTGGAATTGGGCTACTGGTATTGACATAATTGTTGCAGAACGAATAGTTCACCTCTCTCACTCGGTGGTGAATGCGTTTCTCTGTAGCTGTACATACATGTGGTGCCACGAACGCAGGTAACAAATTAGAAAATGAAAGGACCGCTTGCACTTGAAGTCGATGTTATAACATCGCTAGCGGATCTGTCAGAAATACTTGGCCTTGAACAATTAAAATTATTATTGCCAGCTGTCGAAATTTTGGTTTTCTATTTCGCACACAGCGTCGATAAATTCTTCATCGTACGAAAAATGGCTATTTATAAATTATATTTTCATATCGCCTACTGGTTCCACACGGTTTCCGTGAAGACCGTCGAAATCAGTTTTTTAACACTCATTTCATTACTCAGCAGTCTCTGCCAAACCCCTATTCCACAATAATATTAAACTTTCCAACTTCATCCATATTAAATACAGTTCATTACAAGAAAGATAGAGAACGTTTTTTACAGCAAGTCAACGCGTTCACAGCGTTTGTTTACATTGGATACGGTAGTCAATGACTCCAAATGCAACGAAAATAGAACGCCCACGAATACATCTTGACTTCCTGAAATAGTTTTCGACAACATAAAATTTGCGACAGGTTACGCTGATTTTACTGTCGCAAATTTTTATTGATTAACCAATCAAATTTCGAGATTTATAGTAATTGTATTAGAATTTATGATATACGGTAGATATGCGGTAGATATCCACTGATTATTGATATTAAAGTGAGGCAATTAAAGGCAATTAAACTACTGGGCGAAATTAATCGGGTTAAATACGAATAAACTAGGTTCCAATTTGTACAACTACTCGTTAAATGTATATAAGACTTTGAAAACTCATGGTTAAAATTGTATTCCTTGGATCTGGTACTGTTAAATAGTTGATGAAATAAATGACCTAAAATTATTTGTAAAAAGGTCATTACAATTTCAGTATGAACAAGAGTGGCATTACACCTTGATCAACTCTTCTAAAGGGATATCCTACAAGGAGTATAAAACTGCACTCGGAAGGGAGAAATATTTAGGCATCTTAGATTATAATGCCCGAGCCGTGCTTTCGAGATTCAGATTTTCCAACCACCGACTTCCAGTCGAAGTCGGTGGTTGGATTGGAACACCCAGAGAGGATCGTGTCTGCGGCGTATGTGATGAAAATAAGATTTGGGATGAATACCATTATATTGTGGAATGCAATGGAGTGTTAGCGCTTCGGAGGAAATTTCTTAAGATCCCTTACCATACACGGCCCAGTGTTTACAAATTTCAAACCTTAATGAATGACTCCACAGAAGAAACGTTACGAAAATTATGTAGATTTATAAAAGAGATAAACCAGATCGCAAAATAATATCATTGTAGCAAATATTATTTAAGATATTTAATAATATAATATTTAATAATATAATTTAAGGTCTCACTGTGGATTGAGGTCTTTTCTTTGTGGATCTGTCCTCTGAGTTCGTCGCGTGGGAACCAGCTGATTCCATCTTCCAGTATGTTGTCAAACAACTGACGCCCCGAGTCTGTGACCATGGGCTACAGATTGGGGACGTCAGTTGTTCGACTTATTGAATCATGTAGCTGAATGGGGGATGTAAAGTGGCTAAGAAGATGCTGCAATGACAAAAGGGTTGAGGACCAAGAGGTATAATGATCACGACAAAAAGAGGGTAATGCATCGATAGTCTAACCTAGACAAGAGAGGGGGGGGGGTGCAGTTGATGTGGAAAAAAATGACGCGACAAGGTAGATATGTTGAAATGTTATTTATTGTAGACTCGTTGTACATCTGTTACTTTGTATGTTATTTTTTACCCCATTTTCCCCAATAAGGGGACGATGGGTGAATAAATTGTTTTTAATTGAATTTCACACTCCAGCCTGTATGCTTTTCAATGCTTGGTTTCGATTGATTTACTTCGTGTTTTCTTTGTTAATTCAAACAATAGATTTTCTTTTTATTATACGTTTTCGGAAAAAAATTGATCGTTTTCCAGTGATAATTTGACCCGTATTCACCTTGAAGTGATGCTTTGAAAGCCGCCAATTTGATTGATACCGTGAGAGTGAAAATTTCTATATTTTCACAGTGGGGGATACGATTTCTATCTTACTGCAATTTTTCGATAATCCATCGTTTAGCGTATAATAGAAGCTTGTTCCAATGAGGGTGGTTTGTTGAAAGTGTTTTTTGAATAATCTTGTTTTCCACAACTTAATTTGTAAATTACACAGGGAGATATTGCCGATTTGTTGGGTAAAAGGTAAAGCAGATTGACAACATTAATTGGCTGGAATTTTTCAACACCTTCAACATTTATGAAGGCAAACTGTATTTGACTGCATGATTTAAATCTCCAGTACAACCTCGAAGGTCTCGCAATAGATTTATTAGTAAATTGTTACATCTTTTATATGTATAGACTAATGCTAAACATTTATTAAACATATGTTTTAGTAATCCTAGATATAGACACATGTTAAGAAAGCTCAAATACAGACTTATTAAATGTCATCAGGATTCCTGTTGTATGTCAATATTTTCTTTATTTCTTCATCTTAGTATTGAATTTTATTTTCCGTTGAAAAATGTTTGCCACTATAAATAAATGTGGCTATTCCCAGCTTATTATGTTGAAAAACTAGTAAATTAAACCACGAAAATATTCTTGTTTCTCCTGCAATTTCTCCTTCATTTTATGATGAGGGTGGTGGGCTTTTTTTGTTCATTAAACAATTCTGAACATAGTTGGAATCAGAAATTTAACTTCTAACACTATTATGTGACAAACCAATATTTTCAGCAGTGGTTGAAAATTTAACCAACTATATCTTTTTTGAGAGAGCTCTGTGAGCTGTGTCAAAGGAGGTATAGTTGGTTAAATATTTGTCCTACCAGAGCAAAATAGTGTTATAGAAGAGATTTCCAAGTGAAGAAAGGTGATGAGGCAAATTTGTTTGAAGGGGGAGGTGCCTGAGAAACAAAATATGTTTTTAATAGTCTTACAATATTTCTTTCTTTTCAGTGTAAGGAATATGAATCTGACTTTATTAAAGTTTTAGAGAAAGGTCTGGAGCCACAGAAAGGATGTGAAAAAATAAAACTTTGTAACAGTATGTGAAATTAACAAGTTATGTTTAATGCGTTTCCTTGTCTTTTTAGAAAGTGGTACCCCCAGGATGAAATGATCGCGTGTCTCTGTCTGTCTGTCCGTCTGTCTGTTGCCCTTTCTCTGTCTCGCTCTCTATCTGTCTTTATCTGTCCATCTGTCTCTCTCTCTGTCTCTCTCTTGTCTCTGTCTGACTTTGCGTCGGTCTATCCCTCTCTCTGTCTGTCTGTCTGTCTGTCTGTCTGTCTGTCTGTCTGTCTGTCTGTCTCTCTCTCTCTCTCTCTCTCTCTCTCTGTTTGTGTGTGTCTCACTTTCTGTCTCACTCTCTGTCTCACTCTCCGTCTCACTCTCTGTCTCACACTCTATCTCACACCCTGTCTCACACTCTGTCTCACTCTCTCTCTCTCACTCACTCACTCACGCACTCACTCACTCACTCACTCACTCACTCACTCACTCACTCGCTCGCTCGCTCGCTCGCTCGCCCGCCCGCTCGCTCGCTCGATCGCTCGCTCTCTCACTCACTCACTCACTCACTCACTCACTCTCATTCTTTCTCTCTCTCTTTCTCACTCACTCACTCACTCTATCTCTCTCTCTATATATATATATATATAGATATATATTATATATATATATATATTATATATATATATCTCGAATTATTAATTTTCAATTACGAATTAATAACTCGTAATTATGACTTAAATAACTTGTATTTTCGAAAATTATAACATACAAAATTACAAAATAATAACTTGGAAATACCAGTTAACTCGACCAATAGAAGGCAGATGCTCTGCAGTACTATATGATGGACTGTTTGTACACACATAGGTCTACTGTTACCGGTCGGTACTACTTATTCAGATTATTCTATCTGCTTGCTTGCGATTGCTATAGGTATCATGTTGTGGTTGTATGTTTGACTGTCTAGTATGGTAGCACAGTTTGGTTTTTGTGTACCCATTTGGACCCATTTGGCGTTTATAACTTTTGACTGTATAAAGCATTTTAATGTACCAACCTGTGTGTTATGTTATTTCCTCACAATCGGGACCGTTGCTAAGAAGACGGACCGGGGGTGGGGGGTGGGGGGAGTGGGGGTGGGGGATGTGTAAAACTAATCTCTCCAGACTTTGATGGCTGTAGTCCCTACTGACTAATATTTCAACTACATCATCAAGGCATGCCTCGATGATGGAGTTGGAATATTAATCAGTCGGGATTATAGCTGAAAACCTCAAGACTTCTGGGACATCTATTAGTTTATTAGTGAAAAAATAATATATTAATGTTTTTGTCGTCTTATTTAATTAACACATAACGTACCGGCATTTCAAACTGGTCATAGTGAGCCCCCAACAGCCTAATCGTATATGCAGATATCCATTTGTATGACTGACAGTGTGTGTGATACAAATATAAGTATCAAATCTAGTCTTTTAACCCTTTACCCAACACAGACGATATCAAAATTTATTATTTTAAATATCAGTTTTT
The DNA here is from genome assembly GCA_031216915.1 of Pictodentalium vernedei. Taxonomy (NCBI): domain Eukaryota; kingdom Metazoa; phylum Mollusca; class Scaphopoda; order Dentaliida; family Dentaliidae; genus Pictodentalium; species Pictodentalium vernedei. The sequence continues at coordinate 88,850,576 of CM062297.1, read as the reverse complement.
TGAATTTTTCAAAAAATGTCAACCAAACCATATCATGTGACCCCTCGTTAGAACGAACTCGACGAGTTCGTTAGAAGGAGCTCGACCAGCTCGTTCCAGTGAGGGGTCTCATGATATGGTTTTGTTGAATTTGTTTGAAAAATTATAGTTTTTCAACTGCTGAATTTCCATATTACGCTGGAGGATGCGGCCGATTCGGTAAAGGGTTAAGAACGTACACGGTTACTAGCAAGAGACAACAGATAACCCGGATTCCAATCCTGACGAAACTGTCCCGTCTGAAAAAATTATTGTCGATTAGTTCTTGTGGGGTGTACTCTGAGGGGGTACAATATATTTTATAGCTCCTACATTATAGCCTTTAACCCTGACTCCTGGAGTATACCTTTAATGGCTCGTGTGGACTATTGTACACTTGTGTTTATATTTGTGGACTATATGGGACTAGTTTCAAAGGAATGTAATATGGGGACTATTAGAGACAGATGAAGGTAGTTTGGAAACTCATTGGGGCTATTGAGAATGGGAGTAATGGTTTTGCGTCTATTTAGGACTTTTAGGGCCTGAAGATAGTAAGGGTTTAAAGTCTTTTGGGGAAGTACTTGAGACTTTTAGACTTAAAATAATGGTTATTATTTATTGGTATTTAACCCTTTACCTAACATGAAAAGCAGACGACACTTGCAAACAAAATTCTTAAATAACAATTCTTTTTCATTTTTTGTCTCAAAAACATAGGTTATGACCCCTCGTTGAAACGAGCTCGTTCCAACAAGGGGTCATAACCTATTTTTTGAGACAAAAAATAATAAAACAACAATGAAAATTAGTTGGCGAGTTTTGAGAATAGCGCTGGACGGGTCTCTTCGTTACTTTGGGTAAAGGGTTAACGTCACATATTTCTGCACAATGACTAATCATGTCCGCAACATGGAGATAAAGTCAAGTTTAGTCAATCGTTTATACCCAAGCACTGCTTCAAATCCCGTGGGTTCTCACGGGGTTGTGGTTGTTGATTTTGTCATTGTTTGTAATTGTTGTGGGTTTGGTGTAGTAATTGTAGTGGTTATTTAGAAGTTGTAGTAGGTAGTACAGTGGCTGAAGTAGTTGAGTGGTTGTTCTTGTGGTTGTTTGTGTCATAGTTGCGGTATATTTATTTATTTATATTTATTTATTTATTGATGTTTAAGGTCACATATTTATGCACAATGGCTAATCATGACCGTGACAGTTTTACGGGTGGAGGAAGCCGGAGTACCCAGAGAGAACCACCGAGTAACGATGAGCAGCTGCCAGCTCCTCAACATCGTAACTCCGCACTGCAGCACAGGCAGGGTTAGATTGGTAGAAGACATGCGTACCATCGACGTGCAGTACGCCTTAGTACACGGCGTCATCGTGCCCCCACGCGGGCAATGGAGATGAAGTGTCTTGCCCAAGGACACAACGCGGTTGCCGCAGGTGGGAATCGAACCGAGGACCTCTCGGCTTGCAGCCTGCACCTCTACCTACTGAGCCACCGCGCTCCCATCATAGTTGCGGTAGTTTTTGTTGTATCTGTGGATGTTTAATTTGTAGTGATTGTTCTTTTAGTGGCTGGTATTGAAGCTGGGGTTTATAGAGTATTTGCAGTGGTTCTTGTTGTGGTTGGTGGAGTACTTGTAGTGGTTCTTGTTGTGGTTGGTGTAGTATTTGTAGTGGTTCTTGTTGTGGTTGGAGTAATATTTGTAGTGGTTCTTGTTGTGGTTGGAGTAGTATTTGTCGTGTTTCTTGTTGTGGTTGTTGTAGTATGTGTAGTGGTTCTTGTTGTGGTTGGTGTAGTATTGGTAGTGGTTCTTGTTGTGGTTGGTGCACTATTTGCAGTGGTTCTTGTTGTGGTTGGTGTAGTATTTGTAGTGGTTCTTGTTGTGGTTGGTGTAGTATTTGTAGTGATTCTTGTTGTGGTTGGTGTAGTATTTGTAGTGGTTTTTGTTCTGTTTGGTGTAGTATTTGCAGGGGTTCTTGTTGTGATTGGTGTAGTATTTGTAGTGGTTCTTGTTCTGGTTGGTGTAGTATTTGTAGTGGTTCTTGGTGTGGTTGGTGTAGTATATGTAATGGTTCTTGTTGTGGTTGGTGTAGTATTTGTAGTGGTTCTTGTTGTGGTTGGTGTAGTATTAGTAATGGTTCTTGTTGTGGTTGGTGTACTATTTGTAGTGGTTCTTGTTGTGGTTGGTGTAGTATTTGTAGTGGTTCTTGTTCTGGTTGGTGTAGTATTTGTAGTGGTTCTTGTTGTGGTTGGTGTAGTATTTGTAGTGGTTCTTGTTGTGGTTGGTGTAGTATTTGTAGTGGGTCTTGTTGTGGTTGGTGTAGTATTTGTAGTTTAGTTACTGAGCTTGCGCGAAAAGGGAGAGACGTTATTTTCAAACGAGAAGATATCTGGATTAAAAGTTAATCACAAATCATCGATAAACAAAAGATATGCTCTTAAGTAATTGTTTGTGATTGGCTTGTTCATTTTGTTATCGGAAAATGCGAGAAAAGGAAACACCAAGGCGTAGGGAGCGAAATTCTGATGGAAGTACACCCAAACCAGAATCCATGGTTGTGAAAATGGCTGGCATGGATGACAGGGATGGCAAAGATTTGCATCAAGTGGAATCGGGAGCAGATTCGTTCGGTGAGTAACTAAATAAACTTTTTTCTCTTGTTACTGAAATTAAAAAAGGACAAGACGGTATCCGAAAACCAACTGGTTCAAAATTTGATAAGTTAAAGGGTGAAATCATGTCCACTTTGGATGCTAAATTGAGACTTATTAAGGATGACCTTGATATTGCGATCGCAAGCGGGAAATCAAGAATCGATGAGCTCGTGATTAAAGCTGGCGAGTTGAACGCACGAGTGAACACGTTTGACGTTTGTGAAGGTAATCGTGAGATTAACGGTATTGTACAATGTAACTGTAAGTGTAATGAAGTAGCCCAAGAACATTAGGTTTCACTAGGAAAAAAAATCGGAGAAAGCTGATTTTTTCAGGGAATGTCGAGTACATGTCACTGAACGATTAGACAAAAGTCCCCTAAAATCCCAGTTGAGCTTTTTTTTCTACAGCCTTTTTTCGAAAACGCGTTTGAAAAAAATAAAAAAAAATCGCACGAACTTTGTAACCTCGAATTGATCCAACTGTATTTTTTGTTTACGCGTATTTCGAGCTGCATAATGTCTAATATACATTTACCTAGAGGAAAATGTGCATTCTGTGACAATTTCTGCGAAAAATTATTGAAAATTCACAAAAAAGTATCGGATTTACGCAAAAAATGACGATTTTCCTAACGGATTTGCCCAAAGGGTCGTAGTACAGAACGGGATGTTAGTTGGACAGACGATAAAAAATCCACCACCATTTGAAGACTTTTATCATTGCTTACAAAATAGACATTATGGAAGACCCCCTCTGCTTCTGGCCGAGTTCCCCTTTTGGCATAAAATTCGTCAGCATGAGAACTCAACTATTTTCGGGCTTGGGACCGAACAGACACGTCTGTGTCTGGCAGCATTAGATCAATAAATAATATTTACAGAATGTACAAAAATCAATAAATAATATTTACAGAATGTACAAATCAATCAACATGGATTAAGTTACATTGACTATTATCAACGCTATATACAGAAATGACATGACCTATATACATATTATTCATCGAACTCAGAAATTTCCGACAGGACAGTGTTTCTGTGGTTGTTACAAGAATCCGAACTGCAATTACACAAACCTGAGCAAGAGAGTCCTGCCTTCTTACACCCACACCTTTTTGTACAAGCACTCTTGCAACCACAACTGATCAGATTCAGTAGGTTATCGGGGGCACATGGCTTTGTGGCTGCAGTCGGTACAAGAAGTCCATTGTCTAGCGACCACCCCCAATCCGTCGGAGGAAGCGAAGTGCCCAGCCATTGTTGGACCTGGAGATAACATCTGTAGACATGTTGTTGTGCAGCATCGCTGCTTGGTGGGAGTGAGGCTAGGTCGATGGGTTTATTCAGTTTAGATTTTGCTACATAACGCTTGTAAGTGACATATCTATATTGGTCGAGAGAGGAAACAGTTTTACTCCTGTATAAGATCAGGAGAAGTTGTTCCCCGGCAGCGGCTACTGCACTTGGTGTACTGTCATCCGCCAAAATTGTGTTGCCATACTGTTGTGAGTCGCTAGTAACATCGGAGACAATTGTACTGAATACTTTCTTCTTACCAACTCGAAAGAGTGCAGAAGTAGTGTCACAACCACTTATAGAATGTGCTACAAGGAGGTTGCTTCTATGGTCACCCATTTTGGTTGCTATTTCACTAACTGAAACTAGTAAGTTTGGGGTAATGGAAAACATCATGTGAATATTACATCCCGGTTGAACTCGAGAGGTAAGAATGACTAACAAGTCTGTGTCTGTTCCCACAACGACAACATTGTTGTCATCTTGAGCGATGTCAAGTGCAGTTTCGGCTATCAGTACATCAGGATCAGCCTCGGCCTGCTTAGACTGAATATTGATAGCAGATGGCTCCTGCATTAGAAGATCGATCAGTTGGGTTTTGTTCTTGGCATTTGCAAGGAAATCGGATTGGGGTGTGGTGGCTGGTAACTCGGGTGAGATATTGATATCAATGGAATACCTGTCTTTAGATCTACGGGCTTGTTCCATGCCCTTTGTCGACATTGTACAAGCATAACCATCAAAAACAACCACGACGTTCGCCCCAAAATGTCTCACTAGATAATTGGAATATGATGTACATATGTCCTTATATGACGACTGTTTAGGCCATACAACTGCCCTCAATAAAAATCCACCATCTACAACAAACAGAGAATGTTCTGGGATTTTAATTTGCTCGGAACCGTATGTTTTGAGGATCTTACCGAGCGTGCTTTTCTGTGTCTTCCTCATTCCAGCAGAATCAAACAATGCTGGTGGTTTCGGGGCGAGTTCATATTTGAGATACTCTTCCATCTCTGCTTGTGACTGAATAACACATGTGATGCGGTTGAACAGAATTGTGGGGCCAATCACTACCTTACTTCCACGGACTTTGACGCTATTTGCCATCGATGCGAAAGACTTCACAGTGTCAACACGTCGTAGTTTGATGCTGTTGAACGTTTTGCTTACAACATTCGATACGCAACATTCACCAATTTTGCGAACTTGGTCACAGTTCACAGTTTCGTCGGCCACAAGCCCGGTCGCTATAGAGACTAATTGTAGTGGATCTCTATTCTGATAAGGGGAATGCACTTTGACGGAGATCCCGATGTTGTTCGCCATGACCAGTGTGAACATGAACAAAATTTTCGAGAGCATTACATATCGGAAGGCAAAGAGGTAGTCCATGTACCCATTTCGCAACAGTGCTATCGGTTATTCCCCTGCCATGTGTGAGACCACCAGGGAGCTTGAACATTCTCATTAAACACTGCTCTATGGTCTGATCAGAATATATCCCGTCCCAGAATTTATCTGAGCGCCTTATGGTAAAGTAACCTTTCTCAGTGAACAACTTCAAATCATCCTGTTGCATTATTTCTGTTAGCTCATTCATCTGCTGCAAATAGAGATGAGAACTTTTTGCTTATGCAAAATGACCACCTGCGTGAAATACTGGAATCATATTGCGAACACAATATGTGTGGAGTTCCCAGTCGCCTGTGCGCTCTGCTCTCAAGAACAACTGGAGAAGACCTATTTGCTCGTAGTATTGTACCCAAAGCTTTCCTGTGTGTCCTACGGACGCATTCTGGAGCAGTTCATGTAATTTTGACAGTAGATGGTTGACACTTTCTTGATTGACAGCGCCAGCTGTTGTACAGTCACCTCTGGCAAGTCCACAGAATATTTCATTGACTTCTGTGCAGTCTATGTTATCTAGTGTTCGGCTTTTTTCAAACACAAGTTTTGTAATGTCATATATAATACGGTATTTGAATGAGAAAAGTCGATGCCGTTTGAATTTGAGTTTAGGGGGTATGGTTAATATTTCACACGTTTCACCAGTTCATTATGGAATAAATGACTATTGTTATATATCATTATAAAGCCACTGCTTTTCTGCAATTTTTGATATATAATTTAACTCCCAAAGTAGTCGTAGATTTGATTTAATGGACGTTGTGTACCGTTGTGTGTAAGAAAACAATAAACACATTTTCGTAATTTTGTACATTTTCGTGAATATTTCACCATTGAGTGTGAGGATTGGTACAAAGTTGGCATTTTCTGTTGGGGATATGTATTCTCAATATAATTCAGCACGATATTTATGATTCTCACCCTACTAAGGTGAATAAGAATGAGAAATATGGAGCTGGGTCGAATTTTTTTTTAAATTTTTTTTTTCATCAAAAAACGCTATAACTAAAAAAGCTCAGCTCGGATTCGCGGGGACTTTTCACACTTTATCCGCAATGTGTGTCCCGGAAACATATAAAAAAATCAGCTTTCTCCGATTTTTTTCCTTACTTTCTCATTTTTATGTCTAATGTGCCTGGACTAAAGTGCACGACGCTGACGCTCGTCAATTGACCAGAACGGACCCCGATTCAGATTCCGATACAGTTGTTATCGTCACTAATATTTCAGAAGACGTTGGGGAAGATTTATTACCGGTGTTGCGAGACTTATTAAATGAATTGGGCAGTGAAGTCAGTGACAATGTTAACATTGTCTCAGCCGAGCGTTTAAGAAAACGGTATAGAAATAAGCCCGGGCTAGTTAAAGTACGGTTCGAATCACTGGCTCAAAAGTTACTTGTACTGAGGAATAAGATAAAATTGAGGGATAGTAGCTCGTTCGGAAGATGCTATGTCAGGAGCGGCAAATCACACTTAGAAAGACTAATAGAACAAAATGCAAGAACAATCCGAAACGAAATTCCTCAAGGAAGGGACTTTATGGTTACAGGTAGTGGTCGCATCATTCGAAAGACTGAACAATGGAGATAGGATGAGTGGTCATACACACCGGACTTATATACTTCGAATTGTGTAGATTGCAATAACATAAAATTTTGACTTATCAAGCTCAATGGATGGGGCATCGGTGGTAGAGTTCTAAAAACAGAACTTATAAAATCTGTTAACTCTGACGTTCTAGCTATCACGGAAACCCATTTGAAAGATTCTGAGACTCTATCAGTCCCGGGTTACCATTGGGTTGGGTTTAATAGAACACATTTTCATAAGAATGCACCGAAGGGGTCAGGTGGGGTGGGTCTTCTCATGAAAGAACACGTTTTTCGTACATTTCAAATCTCCAGTACTGAAAGTGTTTTTGAGGGAATTTTGAACGTCAGCTTTAAATCTAGAGACGAACAGGAAGAGTTTTTAGTAATTGTCTGCTATCTGCCACCTGAGAACTCCCCTTGGGGTGGAGATGCAAATTCATTTTATTGTTATTTATTGAATGAAATCTATTCACTTCATAGTGAAACTGACCTGATATTATGTGGAGACTTTAATTCACGCATTGGTAATTTGATTGATTGTTGTGATGAAAATGAGGTGATTCCGACACGCTACATAATTGATAATACAATCAATCAACATGGACGGGAATTGATAGAATTTTTGAGCGACACAAAGCTATGCTGTTTGAATGGAAGGGGTGACCCGATGTTTGATAATTTTACATTTGTCAGTGCCAGAGGTAGATCGGTGGTAGATTATATTTGCGTTCCATATGAAACGTTCTCTAAATGTAAAGATTTTAAGGTCTTAACTCAGACCTCTATTATACAGAGTAATAATTTACATCATTATATTAGTGATAGAAGTAAAATTCCAGACCACAGTTTTTTGTGTTCAATTACGTACTCGACCGTACTACCGAATTGTCAATGAATGTAGAACGATGTAGGGAGTGCAATACGCTCCCTACAAAGTTAACAAAACCCCTCCCCGAAACCTTTATGAACTCCGGTGCATGTATTTCGGAGCTCAGACAGATCATAAGAAATACTGAGGTTGCTAGAGAAACACAACAATCTATAGATAAGATCTATGATGATCTCTCTCAAAAATTATTAGATGAAATTAATACAGCATTACCCAAATTCAATGGCACATCACGTGTGGGTAAACGTTTCAAATTTTATAAACCTTACTGGAATGAATCATTAACAGCCCTCTGGAATGAAATGCACTTAAAAGAATGTCGCTTCTTAAAGGCAATCCCTGCCACACGGTCAAAACAGGAAAAACATATGGAATTTAAAATAGCAAGAAAAAAATTCAATAAAGAATTACGAAAACGTGAGAGAATATAACAGAACTTTGACGTTAGATGGATAATATGTGCAATAAAGATCCTAAATCATTTTGGAATAAAATTGAAAAATTGGGACCGCCGAGGTTCAACAAAATCCCCGAAGAAGTAAATAATGACGACGGATCTATTAACAGTGATAAAGCAACCGTGCTGAAAACATGGGCACAGGCTTTTAAGGGGTTATACAATCCTATCATAAGTAATGTAAACATAAATATCCCATTTAGAACTAAAGTGATGGAGGAGAAACAATTCATAGAAGACAAAATGTTAGACCCCCTATGTGAACCAGATTCTCATTTAAATGCTACCCTTACATATAGTGAAGTAGAAAATACAATATTCAAAACTAAAAGTGGTAAATCATTTGGAGTAGATCGAATTCCATATGAAGCCTTAAAATCGAAAACTGTAATTGAGGTAGTTTTTAAATTGTTTCAGTTAATATTTGATACTGGTATTTTTCCGTCCGTTTGGAAAAAAACAATTATATGTCCCATTCCAAAAGATAAATCCCTTGACAAAAGGGTTCCCTTACATTACAGAGGAATTTCTTTGGTCAGCTGCCTGGGTAAAATATACAGCAGTGTTCTAAATAATAGGTTAATGCAGTATATCGACGATCATGATTTATTAGTAGACGAACAAAATGGCTTTCGCCCACATCGTTCATGTCTTGATCATATCTATTCACTCTCGGCAATTATAAAAGGAAACTCAGAAATTTTTGCAACATTTGTTGATTTGAAAAAAGCCTTTGATATGGTCGACAGAGATTTGCTCTTATATAAATTACTTAAATGTGGAATTGATTGTAGTATGTATCAGTCAATAAAATATAAGTATCAGGATACATTGGCATGTGTTCGTATAAACGATAAAGTCACTGAATATTTTGAATGTCAGGGGGGTGTGAAACAGGGTGACAATTTATCTCCAACACTGTTTGCACTATTCATTGACGATTTGGTGAGGGAAATAAAGGCGGCAAAGAAAGGAGTTCACATTAATGAAGACAATGTTTCAATTTTAATGTATGCAGATGATATAGTATTGATTACAGATAATGAAATTCACAAGCAGGTCTTGCTTGATATCCTTCATAATTGGTGTCGGAAATGGCAAATGTTAATAAATAGAGAAAAGACAAAAGTGGTTCATTTTAGAAATAAACAAAAAAACTGTAGCAAATTTCAATTTAAAGTCGGGGAATCCATTTTAGATTATTCAACAACATATAAATATCTTGGTATAATTTTTCATGAGCATAAAGATTCCGATTTGGCAGCTGAGTCTCTTGCACGGTCAACTGGAAGAGCACTTGGCTCTGTGATATCAAAAACACATGAACAAAGGGATGTGGGTTTTAAAACATTTCAAAAGTTATACTCGATGTGTGTATGTCCGGTTTTAGACTACGCATCTGAAGTCTGGGGGTATAGAAAGTACACTTCTATTGACGCAGTACAAAATCGAGCTATAAGATATTACGTAGGGGTGCATAGGTTTTGTCCAATATTAGGGATGCTTGGGGATACAGGGATTGAACCTTCGGTAAACAGACGATGGGTTAATATGTTGCGATTGTGGAATAAATTGGTCAACCTAGATAACAGTCGTTTGCTTCAATGATTGTTTTTATGGGACTATAACTCAGTTGCTAACGGCTGGTGTAGACAAATTCAAAACATTTTTCGTGATGCTGACTTAGAAATCTTATATGATACATTGACTCCTTGTAACATTAGCGAACTGTCATCTAAACTCTCTGACCTTAATAAAGTTAAATGGAAACAAAGCATCCAATACGTGCCAAAACTTAGGACATATAGAATATTCAAAACAGAATTCGAAACCGAAAATTATATTTCAATGAATTTAAAACGTCATCATAGGTCCCTATTAGCCCGATTCCTGTGTGGGATACTGCCCCTTAGAATAGAGACTGGCCGTTTTAGGAACGAAAATGTCGACGAGCGAATATGCATGCAGTGTAACATGTCCAAAATTGAGGATGAATATCACTTTTTACTAGAATGCCCAAGTTACTTGGATATACGTGAACAATATTTTAACTATATTACACCGTATCACGTCACCGAAAATAGGTCACCAGAAATAATGTGTCTTATTGTGAAAGAATATCCACGGCAATGTGCTTCATTCATAGGTGAAGCATTTAGGCGACGTAAAAGGCAATGGTACAATTAAGTTAAACTAATCCCACCACCTTGACAATAAAGAAACATAAAACTCACAGGATTTTAAGGGTTTAGACGGTAAAAACTTGAATAGTCCCTAGATAACTAAATGATTGTTGCTACAATTTAGGCGGCGATCTATTACAGATTATACTACCCATTCAACTTTATTACTCTTTGTAAGGAATATGAAATTATAAGATTTTAGGTTTAACTGAAAAGCTAGTCTCTGCACAGATATAAATTGACAGAAAGTAAACACGAAATGACGCTGTCCAGTCCTTTCATATTTTTGCCCGTAGAACATGGGTCAGGACCGCCCATTGGAACCAGTGCTATGTGCTCGTCCCACCTGGGGGACATGCCCCATGTTCAGAGTGCAAAAAGGTAACAACCACTACCCCTTTCCTCTTTTCTCCTTCTCGTGTTACACGTTGATCGTATCCAGACGATCTCTTACCAAATAGGATCCTCTCCCGTTTTTCTTGCTATATAAATACAACCATCCCAATTTGAGGGAGGGGGAGCATCAGTTCTATCCGAATAACGGACCTTAATGATTATACTGAAAAAAGAACGGTCGATGATTAATCTCCCTTATCAAGCTTGCCTATTAACGTACTCTAGGTGACATATAGGCCCAGCGGGCCGGGTGCTATTGTTCTATTTGATAATTGTTTCTATTATTATTGTATTAGCACATGTCACGTTAATAAAGATTCCTACTACTACTGTAGTGGTTCTTGTTGTGGTTGGTGGAGTATTTGTAGTGGTTCTTGTTGTGGTTGGTGGAGTATTTATAGTGGTTCTTGTTGCGGTTGGTGTAGCATTTGTAGTGGTTCTTGTTGTGGTTGGTGGAGTATTTGTAGTGGTTCTTGTTGCGGTTGGTGTAGCATTTGTTGTGGTTCTTGTTGTGGTTGGTGAAGTATTTGTAGTGGTTCTTGTTGTGGTTGGTGTAGTATTTGTAGTGGTTCTTGTTGTGGTTGGTGTAGTATTTGTAGTGGTTCTTGTTGTGGTTGGTGTAGTATTTGTAGTGGTTCTTGTTGTGGTTGGTGTAGTATTTGTAGTGGTTCTTGTTGTGGTTGGTGTGGTATTTGTAGTGGTTCTTGTTGTGGTTGGTGGAGTATTTGTAGTGGTTCTTGTTGCGGTTGGTGTAGCATTTGTAGTGGTTCTTGTTGTGGTTGGTGGAGTATTTGTAGTGGTTCTTGTTGCGGTTGGTGTAGCATTTGTAGTGGTTCTTGTTGTGGTTGGTGGAGTATTTGTAGTGGTTCTTGTTGCGGTTGGTGTAGCATTTGTAGTGGTTCTTGTTGTGGTTGGTGAAGTATTTGTAGTGGTTCTTGTTGTGGTTGGTGTAGTATTTGTAGTGGTTCTTGTTGTGGTTGGTGTAGTATTTGTAGTGGTTCTTGTTGTGGTTGGTGTAGTATTTGTAGTGGTTCTTGTTGTGGTTGGTGTAGTATTTGTAGTGGTTCTTGTTATGATTGGTGTAGTATTTGTAGTGGTTCTTGTTGTGGTTGGTGTGGTATTTGTAGTGGTTCTTGTTGTGGTTGGTGGAGTATTTGTAGTGGTTCTTGTTGCGGTTGGTGTAGCATTTGTAGTGGTTCTTGTTGTGGTTGGTGGAGTATTTGTAGTGGTTCTTGTTGCGGTTGGTGTAGCATTTGTAGTGGTTCTTGTTGTGGTTGGTGGAGGATTTGTAGTGGTTCTTGTTGCGGTTGGTGTAGCATTTGTAGTGGTTCTTGTTGTGGTTGGTGAAGTATTTGTAGTGGTTCTTGTTGTGGTTGGTGTAGTATTTGTAGTGGTTCTTGTTGTGGTTGGTGTAGTATTTGTAGTGGTTCTTGTTGTGGTTGGTGTAGTATTTGTAGTGGTTCTTGTTGTGGTTGGTGTAGTATTAGTAGTGGTTCTTGTTGTGGTTGGTGTAGTATTTGTAGTGGTTCTTGTTGTGGTTGGTGTAGTATTAGTAATGGTTCTTGTTGTGGTTGGTGTACTATTTGTAGTGGTTCTTGTTGTGGTTGGTGTAGTATTTGCAGTGGTTCTTGTTGTGGTTGGTGTAGTATTTGTAGTGGTTCTTGTTGTGGTTGGTGTAGTATTTGTAGTGGTTCTTGTTGTGGTTGGTGTAGTATTTGTTGTGGTTCTTGTTGTGGTTGTAGTAGTATTTGTAGTGGTTCTTGTTGCGGTTTGTGTAGTATTTGAGTGGTTCTTGTTGTGGTTGGTGTTGTATTTGTAGTGGTTCTTGTTGTGGTTGGTGCAGTATTTGTAGTGGTTCTTGTTGTGGTTGGTGTGGTATTTGTAGTGGTTCTTGTTGTGGTTGCTGTAGTATTTGTAGTGGTTCTTTTTGTTGTTGGTGCAGTATTTGTAGTGGTTCTTGTCGTGGTTGGTGTAGTATTTGTAGTGGTTCTTGTTGTGGTTTATGTAGTATTTGTAGTTGTTCTTGTTGGTGTAGTATTTGTAGTGGTTCTTGTTGTGGTTGGTGTAGTATTTGTAGTGGTGCTTGTTGTGGTTGGTGTAGTATTTGTAGTGGTTCTTGTTGTGGTTGGTGTAGTATTTGTAGTGGTTCTTGTTGTGGTTGGTGTAGTATTTGTAGTGGTTCTTGTTGTGGTTGGTGTAGTATTTGTAGTGGTTCTTATTGTGGTTGGTGTAGTATTTGTAGTGGTTCTTATTGTGGTTGGTGTAGTATTTGTAGTGGTTCTTGTTGCTGTTGGTGTAGTATTTGTAGTTGTGAATTGTGTGCCTATTGATGCTGCGGCTGTGGTTGTGTGGTTGGTCTTGTCGCTGTGGCTGGTTTAGTACATTTGGTGGATGTACAGGACTGTTAGGTATTGCAGTTGCTGGAGCAATAATTGTAGTGGTTGGTGTTGTAGTTGTAGCGGTTATTGTTGTACAAGTGTAGTGTGTTTAGTGAGTGCATCGATTGGTGTGGTGGGTTTGGGTTTTTTCTTGATTCTATGGCACACGAGAAATTTGAAAATGTGACGTTCTCGCTGATTTCCACGAGGTGCAGTAAGTAGAATTAAGTGATGCAATTATATGAAGTTTTAAAATTTTATTGTGTGCTCAGAAATGTTAGTAGTACGGGAAGTCACTTGGGCGAAAAAATTTAACACTGAAATTTACATAGTCATTGGTTTGCAAGAGAAAATTCACGATCGTGTGCACTGTAGCGAACTGATTTAACACTGAAGAACCCGATAGGGTTTTGAATTGTCATGGCCCAAGTGGCATTCCTTACTACTAACCTTTCTGGGCACACAGTCTTGTATGTAACAGATACCTACCTACCACATGCAGCATTTGGATGAGGGTTTTCTAGAATTTCCACTGTTTAGACTCCGATTAGAAAAGGAGGTAGTGATGCACCTCAAGCTAGGCAGAAATCTCCGGGACGGGGGCATATAGGGACCAGGGGCATCAGCTTGCCGGCAAATCGGGGTTCTATGGAGCTACTCGAGTGTGTCGGGAAAAGGTCCTTTGTGGGACAGGGAGTAGCGAAAATGGAGAGGGTGGATCCATTATAACATGGTAGGGATAGGCGTTGCTCTCGTGTCATGGGAGCATCTTTCCCTTATATGATGACAGGATTCAGTCCTCGGAAGGAGGGTCTCTCTTACGTGTAATGGTACTAGGAGGAAGGAAAATTGTTGTTGCGCCCCGGTAGGGGTTTGTTTGATATATAGGGTGGAGAGAGGCACCAAGTGACTAGTTAATCTACGGCGGGGATTTTACTGTGGGCAAATTTGAGAAGGGATCCCTTTGTGGGGCTGGGGATAACAAAGCAGAAAATGTGGTGCTACTTTTTGTTTCAAATGTCGCGGGAACATATTTTCGACATAACATTGCGGGGTTCACTGTTTGTTCGGGGAGGGGAGGCACTTTCGCTTATATGGGAACGCCGCCAATTTTTGGTTTTGCGTATTCGCTGTTGGGGCAAATAGTTTTTGGGCTCTGTGACAGCGATAGATTAAACCGGGCGATGTGATCATGGTTTTGCGTTTCCACAATCGGTGTGGGCGGTTTTGCAGTGGTGTCGTTTTGAGGGGTATTGTTAGGAGTCCTACTGGAGGAGTATGAAAAGTGTATTGATGCCTGGGTATTGTCGGACGACAAATCAATGGTGTGATGCGCTATTGGAGTATTGGTGGGCACGATGTTACGCTCATAAATTGGGTGTTTGTCTGTGTCAACTTCTAGGTTACGAGGGATTTCTGTGGGACGTGGCCTGGGGGAACTATACTCTCAAGGATGGCAAAATTAGGGTTTTCCAGCTTGGAATGGTTTTCCGCCGGTGAAAACATGGGGACCAATCAATTTTATGGGACGGGATGTCCTGTATTACTGTCGGTTCATAGTTGAGGGTTGGAGTCACATGTGCTGGGTGAGAGTGTGAGATAAGTGAGGATCATATTGTTAATTGTGATGTCATTTGTAGCTGGTTGAGGGTGTCAGTAACCGACGTTGAGAGGGATTCATCTTGATCTCCCTGGAGGAATGCGAAAGGTCAATCTTTTCATTACTAATTGGATTGTGTGTGAAAAATAAGTTAGTCATGCCCATCGTTTGGGATCCATAGGAGGGGGGATTCTATTCGCCTCTTGGGCCCAGGGCTGCGGGTTTCAACCTGAATGTGTAGTGAGAAAAGCTCCTGGGGTCATAAGATTGCTGTGTATTGACCTTAAAGTCATGTTTTTTCTAGTATGTACAGCCTTGTACTGGACAAGGTATTTTCTTACTCTAGCGTTGGTAATGCGTGAGGTCCTTAATCAATCGTCCGGAAGCAATATCCGCGGGGGTGGCTAGTTTCGCCTAATCCAGGCTGTTCAAACCAACGAGAGTGAAAAGAATGCTCGGGTAGGTTTATAGCTGTCGCTGGTGTAGGGTTATTATACAGCGGATAGCACCGTCGAATTGCTCGGTCAAAATGGACGCGAGAATGGGGTTAAAGTTATGCTGTATAACGAACATAACTTTAAGTAGATGTAAAATATACCAAAGGAGTGGATGATTCATTTCACTACGGGGATCAAACCTTTCAGCGTGGAGCTGGGGAGCTATTAATTTTGGTATTTACGGGCGTGTGTCTTGAAAAGTAATGAGTAAACTTTGTGAGTTATGGTAAAAATCACTCCATTCAGTGTGGAGAAAATATTTGGTATTTATGGGTGTGTGTCTTGTAAGGTAGTGAGTAAACTTTGTGTTTTAGGGTAAACATCACTACACAGGGGCGCCGGAGCCGCCCCGACCACCCCAACCAATTTCGGGAAAAAACATTTGCCGATCATGATATTTTTGTGATCGACCTTCAGCCGAACGTCATTCATATCAAATAACTAGGCTATGATTTTTTAATTTTGTTCTGGCGGATATCCGAAAATAGTGCGCGCATAGATCGTCTTGTTTCTTTAATATTGAGCACATCATGGCGGTTATTAATGATGAGTTAACGTAAGACGAGGAGATTATGGGGGCTACTTCTTTAGTATTCCAACCGCTTTAGAAGCGGTTGGAATACTAAAGAAGTAGCCCCAACATGGGTCTGAGAGATGTCATTTTTGAAACATTTTCTGTGGGCAGGGCCGGATTTACGAATGGGCAGACTGGGCGGACGCCCACGGCCCCCACATTTGTGGGTGCCTCCACAGTGAAGTTCGTCTTTCGAGGAACATAATATGACAAAATTCCCTGCCAAATTGCCTTTTGTCATGTTATGTTCCTCGAAAGATGAACTGCATGCACTGTCATTTTCTTCTCCCCCACAAAATCGATGGCAACAATTCGAAAAAACAGGGATCTGGGTGTTATGGTTGGGCCAATGTTTGGGCCGTTCCGGCGCCCCTGCTACAATCAGCGTGGAGCTGGGAGGAAAAGCAGTGAGAAAACGTTGTGTTAAAGGGTAAAAAACACTACAGTATGGACTTGGAGGTACCGGGTACTGGATCAACACTTTGGATTTGGAGTATTTGACAGACACGAATTTTTCATCGTGTAAAGTAGTGAGAAAACGTTGTTTTTTGGGATAAAAGGCACCACAGTAGGTACTAGGAGGTACTGGGTACTGGGCTGACTCTTTGGGTTTGGAGTGTGAACAAGACACCAGCAAGTGCAAGCTCAGATGACGGGATTCGTTTTATATTAGCGCTGGACTGAGATTTGGTGGGCTCTCATAACTAATACGCAACAATGTGATTGGTTGATAAGTTATTCACTTATCTGAGTGACAGGAGTGGATTCGTGTAATTGTCATGCGGGATTGTATTGGGGGATATTATCTCGAGATCTTGAGGTATTATCTCAACATCTTGAGATAAACATCTCAGGATCTTGAGATATTACCTCGTGATCTTGAGATATTATCTCGAGATCTTGACATATTATCTCGATATCTTGAGATAAATATCTCAGGGTCTTGAGATATTATCTCGAGATCTTGAAATAAAATCTCAAGGTCTTGAGATATTATCTCGACATCTTGAGATAAAAAATATTGACCATGGCCTAATTCAGCCATCGCATGCCGCACACATAGTTGGTTATACAATTTGGAGACCCTTAATATCCAATTTGGGCTGGTGTGCCCAGCATGGCCTATCTGGGGCACTGGTACGGGTCGTGCTAACTAAATAGGAAGTTGTATCACGACTATTTTATGTAAATTTTCATGTATCCAAAAATAAATTTCCGAGAAGTCTTGATTTATTAATTGAAATCTCGACTGTCTGTTATTCCATCCACATCACCGAGCATTTCGGGGGGGGGGGGGGGGGGGGTATTTTAGCTTTACTTCGAGAATAAAGCATTGAAAAAAAACTGAGTGACGACCCTGGGGAGGGCATTATCTGCCCCCTCTCGCCTGTGTGGCCGAAAGGCGGTGGGCAGCTGCCCCCGTGATTCCGTCGTCCCTGATACAACAAATTGGAGGCCTGTGATGCCCGATTCAGGCTGTTATTGGCCCAGCATGAACTTTTGGGGCACTGGTGCGGTACGCGTTAACTAAATAAGAAATGTTCACGATTATTGTATGTAAATTTCATTTATCCAAAAATAAATTTCCAAGAAGTCTTGATTTAATTGAAGTCTCGATTGTCAAATATTCCGACAACATCACCAAGACATGCCGTGACTTGTTGATGCAGTTGGAATATTTTATCAATCGGGATTTGATTCATTACGGTCTGGACAAATCAGGTTTACATCCCCCAAATGACAGCTGAAAACATGATCATTATTCTGAAGACAACGTCTATGGATTCAACCAATTTAAAGCCAGGTTTTGATAATTTTATTGAGGGATTCTCAGAAAATTTAAGCTTTTCAATCAGCTTTAGGTGGTAAACGGAACCCGTGTATTGTTGTCTCCCTTTAAAACTGTGAGAAGGGTGTTTTTGTTCAGTTTTTCACAACGCCAATCAATATTGTATGATTTTAAGAAAAAGAGAGCTAACTTACTAGAAAGTCATCACGGATGGGTCTCATGGGTGTGCAAAAAACGTGCGTTCTCAAAATATGCACTTTTTCATAATTTTCTGCAATATATCATTATTTATGTTCCAAACCGCTGAGATAATGCTGTGGCGCAACCCTAATCGGTTATCTGCAACACAAGGAGCCTTTATAAGTGTTAATATGAGGTGAAATCTGGGCAAATGTCACAAATAATACATGTTGGTGGAGGGGTGGGTGTCTGGTTCTCAATGTTGAAAATATGCCGAGCAATTGTTTTGGAAAAATGCTTTATAATGCATCAGATACAACAAGAATCAATGTAAAAATGTGCTAGTACCAACTAATATTCTATTCACTTCAAGGGCTCACTTATTCACTGAAATGTTAAAGGGATATTTGTGAATATTTTCTGTTGTTTACTTGTTGTCACTGCTTTAGTATTATGACGCAGAAGGAATGCAAGTGAAGTGATTGTGACAACTGCCCTGTTTCAACTTGGTTTACAGTTCCAGCACACTTTCAGATTTCAAATATTGTTGCATGACCAAGTCACAATATAATATTCAATATAGTTTAACTTGCTATTATTGTTTATTAAGACTTTACAGCATGATTGTGTCATTGGTAACTTGAGACTTTGGAAAATTGACAAATATCATTTTCCATTGATTTTTAATTGAGAATTATTAAAAAATAAACAAGAGATAAATAAACCATATTAACAAGGTTAGTACTTGGAGACACTCATGGAACCAATCATGCAGACTCCTGCTAGAATCAAGCAAACAAATAAATAAATGGATCAGTCAGAGAGGATTGAATTCTTTTTGTCATTTGTAGCTTACTCCTATGGCACAAATCAGGGGAATAATATAAACATATTTATTTGGGTCAAATCAGTGGAATGGGGCTGGGCATATCTTAGGTCATCATTCATACTTTCATGGACATTGAGCTGTTATGGATGAGTTGTTTTTAAGATTTCTGAGTCCTCATTTTGCAAACAGGAAGGAAGTGAAACTAACCTTTCTAGGTAATACAAAGTTGTAGCAAGTACTTGGAATCAGTGGTGGAATCAAACTAATCAGCGAACTACACTTCTTTCCATACAGTAAAACCTGTCTTGAGAGACTACTGTCTTGAGAGACCACCACCTGTCTTGAGAGACCACATCTACCAGGCACCGATTGGTTTTAGTCTATAATGGACCTGCTATGGGAGACCACCTGTCTTGAGAGACCACCTGTCTTGAGAGGCCACTGTGACCTGGTACCAACTTGTATTTTTATGCCATAATGGACCTGTCTTGAGAGACCGCCCCTTTGAAGACTGAAACCATGACAAAAACTGTTTACCTGTTCTGAAATTGGAAAATCCATTGTGGTTATACTAACATAATTAAAAGTATTAAAAGCTCTTGGGTTTCAATTGCTATTTAGTTACATAACTCATTAAAGATTGAGATGTTTTTTATATAAGACCCCTGTGAAAAGATTAGGATTACTGCTGAATAAACAATTTCATACATACCTGAAATGTGACAGATAGGAATAAAAATAAATTTGTGTTGAAAATCGTTTTGTAACAAATTGAAATGGACTGTTATAAAAATTATAAAAATAAATTAGTGTTGAAAATCTTCAATGAAGATTTTCAACACTAATTTATTTTTTATAATTTTATAACAGTCCATTTCAATTTGTAACAAAAACTTCATAACAAAGAACAACTACAAAGTAATTACAAAAATCCATTCTTCTCCATTTCTGAATTTTGTGGTTGGTTATTCACTGACTTGAGAAAACCTGAAACCTGTTATGAGAGACCACCTGTCTTGAGAGACCACTTTTGTGTGGCCTAAAGGGCGGTCTCTCAAGACAGGTTCTACTGTACTTATTATGATGTCTGTCAAAGCAATTCGTAATTTGAATGGGAATGAGGGGGATGGGTGTCTGAAAATGGCAGTAGAAAAATTGCACAAGGTGGTGGGTGGGTGAAAAAAGGGCTAAACCGAAAAATGGGACATAACGTCTGCAAATTTTCTACTAAAAACACACACTCCCCCCACAAACTTTCGATGATAATTTCTGTGTGGTGATGGAAGTTTTTCGTTTATGTGTTAGACAACATGTAGGGGGCGTCGCGAAGACAAACGATATCTTAGAATCGAAATCATAACACTATTCCGATGGAATAAGTATTGGAGGGGTTGAGGTGAAGGTGCCACGCCATAACAACACCCCATTCCAATGTTACGCACATGATACAATTTTTTTATTGCAGTTTGACGACATTTCGAAACCTCGTATCGGACAGTTTTACGGGTGGGGATAGCCGGGGCAACCAGAGAGAACCACTGAACAGCGGCGATCAACTGTCATACTCCTCAACGTACCAACTCCATACAAGCAGGATTAGTATTGATTTGAAGGAAAGTATACCATCGATGTGCAGGGCGCCTTGGTAACAGCTCCACCGTGCCCCCGTGCGGGCAAGCGGGAATAACCCTTTACCTAACATGAAAAGCAGACGACACTTGCAAAACAATTCTTCAATAACTATTATTTTCATTTTTTGTCTCAAAAACATAGGTTATGAAACCCCATTGGAACAAGCTCGTCGAGCTCGTTCCAAGGAGGTGTTTTAACCTATGTTTTAGAGACAAAAAATGAAAAAAATAATGAAAATTAATTGGCGATTTTTGAGAATAGTGCTGGCCGGTTTTTTCCATTACGTTAGGTAAAGGGTTAAGTGTATTTCCCAAGGAAACAAGGCAGTCACACCTGATTGGCATCGAACCGTTAACCTCTCGGTTTGAAGCCTGCGCTTAAACATCCTGACAACATGAATTGTTGGAGTTTGTGATTACACACCTCACCAAGGAGAAGATCGAATGCACCCAATGATTCTCACACTCAGATTCAGATTCTTTATTTACGGTATATATATAAAAACGTTTTTACAGATAAATGTTTTACAGATACTGTATTCAGCATACCGTGGGAAGTGACATAGCCAGATTGGTTGTCTACCTGACACTCCCTAGGAAAATAAAAATCGCAACAGACTGTGATGAAGTGATCGGACTTAAAGCAATTAGTCTAATTCCTAATGAGGGATGGGTGTTCATATTCGTTTGCCAATAATTCGTTCTCGTATAAAAATTAAGTAAGGGGGAAATAATTATAGATTCCAGCGGACTACTGGTGCCTCAATGTTGCCAAAATCCAGAAACAACCTGCTTAATGTATTGTTAACACAGTTCAAGGTAGCATCCAGTAACAACTGATCAGGACATAAGCAATCGTACAAATCTGGGAATGATACAAGTGCACTCTGACATGGACACCTTTTTACAAAGCAGTCGTTACGTCATTGATATTTTTGGGAAGCACTTCGTGTGTTTAGAATATAAAGGATGTTTGCACTGTGAAAGAAAAGTTTGAATAAATTAAATTCCCGACCGTTACCAAAATGCAGAACAAATGACTCAATCAAATTAAAGCAATTTAACACTTTGGAAAGCGATGGTATCGTTCATCTCAATGCAATGACATTATTTGGTGACACCCATATCATTATTTGTGGGTAGACCAATTAAAATGTTCAAGCCTTAGGGCTGCACGTTGAAAATATTGAGCTATCTACCCTCCAAATTTACTGAACAGTTTATACTTTATCAAATAAGACGTCACGATCATGATCCGGGACCGAAAAGCTATCTTGCGGGTTCAAAGGTTCAAAACGTTTAAAACATATTCTTCTATTCTGTAACGCTAATGTTAATGAAGCTGAAATCGGGAAGAAGCGCCGCTATTTGTTCTTTGCATACCAGTGTATGACACCATGTCGAACTAATCTCTCAAAGGAGTTCACATCCCGATTTTTCCGTTATTCTCAAGGAAACACCATTCATCGCATCATTTTCAATTAGTTGAATAAAGCCTTCAGCGACTTGTGATGGTCTGCAAAAGTCATAAGATATTTGATAAACATTAAATCATTTGAGGTCAAACAATCCAACATTGTTTAAGTACCAATACTCGAAAACGTTGACGATTCTCTTGTCCACTATTATGCATATGGACATAAATTACCAAAATGTATCAATGATTATTATACATGTATGGCCGGGTGTATTGAATGTTGCCTGATACAGTACTGACATTGAGGAGTGCGTTAGATGCACCACGCGTGAAATACGGCCTTCGGGTAAGAACGTCATGAAAGAACGCATCTGATTGGTCGTGAATGAAATGCATCGATACAATACAAGTTCTCTCCGGAAAGAAAACGGAGCGTCGAAGGTTATATTTTTCTCTAAAATCTGAGCTTCATTCGCTTAACTCTTTGAACACGTGGAGGCCACTTCTCTAAACTAGGAACACGATACGCAATAATTTCATTAACCCTTTACCTAACGTAACGGCCAAAACCGGCCAGCGCTATTCTCAAAAATCGCCAATTAATTTTCATTATTTTTTTCCATTTTTTGTCTCAAAAACATAGGTTATGACCCCTCGTTGGAACGAGCTCGTTTTTGAGACAAAAAATGAAAAAAATTAGTTATTCAAGAATTATTTTTGCAAGTGTCGTCTGCTTTTCAGGTTAGGCAAAGGGTTAAGTAGGATGACTGCTGAGTGAATGTGTGGGGTAGACCAATCAATATTCTCAACTTGCAGCCTTGGGGTTGCACGTTGAAAATATTAATTTGTCTACTCCCAAATAATGAATATGGACCTCAATTGCTGCCATTGAACTGACTTAGAAGATATCACCCGGATTCAAAGGGTTAACTGAATTTTAACCTTGGTATAAATACAGACCAAGACTCAGAGTGGGGGTGGAGGGGGCAAGAATCAACACTCCTTCTTGGAGGTTTTCCTATATAACGCCCACTTTTGTCATAACTGTCGAGTTTTGTCATATATTAAACTTTTGTAATAAAATCGCCAGGTTTTGTCATAGCTTACCACCTCTGTAATAAAATCGCCAGGTTTTGTCATAAATTTAGGTTACGAATGTTGTAAGGAAAATGGACAGATTATGTCATAAATAAAACATCTCGTCATTTTTTTTTATAGAAATCAGCAGATTTTGTAAGACGTTATTGCTTTTCACTTGCATCAAAAACTGTTAACCCTTGATACAATTCACTCATTTAATGATTTACACCATCGTGCCATTTCCACCAGTAGTACACGATTCTAGATCGTGTGGTATTATTATGTATGTGTAGTCGTGGTGTATGGTAGTGTAGTATTGGCGGCATTTACTCCTGTTGGTGTACTGTTAAATCGGGGCCGGGGAGAGGAAATTCAGACCCCAGGGTTAATTCTGTGACGGGCCCCGTTTCGAAAGTGTCAGGATACTGATGCAGATGCTGTGTTCTTGAAGTGAAGAATTCTTAAGTGATAACACCGGGTTTGTCTATTAATCTTTTAACCAACGTAACGGCAAAAACCGGCCAGCGCTATTCACAAAATAGGCCATTCGATTTTTTTCATTTTTGTATCTCAAAAACATACCATAATACCACTCATTGGAACGAGAAAAACATGAAAAAGATAGATATTCAATACTTTTGTTAGCAAGTGTCGTCTGCTTTTATGTTAAGTAAAGGGTTAACAGGTTAAGCATCTCCACGAGACACTCCCATTCTTCTAGCATCTTATCATGTTGATTCTCACTCAGTGTTCGGAGGACCCAGGCTTGGCACAGGAGTCAAACTTTGGGGAACCCAGACCTAACCCAAGAATCCCGGACTCCCGGACCAACACCCCCCCTCCCTCCCCCAAGTTACGGGTCCCGGACCCCAACCCTCTCCCCGGCGAATGCTGTTAGCTCTTGGTACTGCTTGGTCTCCTAACACCTTTTTCTCACCTCTGGTTGCTATGGGCAGTACGTAATGGTATGGCATGTGGTGCTGTGGGGTATGCTTGGTTGTCTCGATTGGTAGAATAGTATAGGTGGTACTTTTTAGTCTTGTGAACATCTTTTAGACCATATAGAGGCTCTAGAGCCATATACTGTATCATCCCGTGGAGTTTACGCTATTTCATTACATTTCGATTGTTCCGGAAAGTGCGACAGTATTGTAGAAGACTGAGTGGAGGAGTACACTTTGATGTAGAAGTAGTTTTTGGTCATTGTGGTTGTTGTAGTAGTTGTTGGTGCAGTAGTTGTTGTAATTGGAATTGTTGGTGTGGAAGTTGTTGGTGTGTTTATTGATGGTGCTGTGAAGATCAGTGTGGAAATTGTTCTGCCTGGGCATAGGTCAATCTCCAGCTAAAATAATCTCTCATCGGAAGATGAGATGGAGTAGTGAGAACTCTCTCTGTGCTGGATGTGGTCCCGAATGAAGTCCCTCAAACCCCTTCCACTCCTCCCAAACCAGCTTCTCAGATCCTGAGCCTAACACAGGATCAGGTCGAGAAGTCTCATGAGGCGTTTCTAGAGAGAAAACGTAAAGAGAATGAAGAGTTCCACGCCAGATGGGATAGGAAGTTTCAACAAGCAATTAAAGATGCGGGAGATACCATGAGACTACCTCGGGCAACTCACAACGCACCAAACACACCAAAGGCAGCCAGGACTAGGCTATACCAGCCAGTCCAGTCCTCCAACAGACCAACAACAAAGTGACAAGTCCACGGCTGCCATATTGTCCATGCCCAAATGATATAGCCACAGTCATGGCATTTTAGTTTTCAACTAAATGTTTGCAGTTCTCGATAGCACGGTTACACGCCCTGATGTAGTGCTGTCATTTCCTGCTACTTCAGATAACCGATGCCCATTCATACTGGTAGCCACACAACAGATTGGAAGTGCTGGAGGTGTCATTCATATAACTGTTTTATGTTTCTCCTCAACAATCTACGGAATAGTGTCCCACAGGTTATTCTCGATCAGCGTGCAACCAAATTCCGACCGGAATTACTCGTTCTGCATGGTTATAATATATGATCGTGTCTTCTTTATAATCACAAAACTACGGCATGATGTCGCATCCATTTATGGCATGAAATCACATCATGTTTTCCCTCGCAGCCTTCGAATGGTTCTTCGTCATAACCTGCGGATAGAATAGTAGTACGATGGCACATACGATGAAAAGGGGATTCCAGAATTATACTAGAAAGGGAGGACTGATGTTTCGTGGAATGTACTTATCTGCTAATGCATAGTGTGTACACACTGTTTCACAATGTGTACTAGCATACAAGAAAAAAAAATCAACTTCCTGTCCTTCGTTCCTTGGAATCTCGCTTAGGATCTGTTTGTGGTTAAAGAATCCCCTTTTCGTCGTACAGTACGTGGAGAGTGTATTATCACTAAATCACCCGCAGAGTGGAGATTACACCCGAGCAATAATTGCAAGTTTGTTGCAAAGCATAACCAGCATCAGCAAAGTTTCAGCCAATGGACCTCCGGGTTAAACCCGGAGGTCCATTGGCTGAACCATTGCTTGTGTTTTTTGTCGATATATACAAAATTTGAAAGTCATAGCTTGGGTGATAACTCCACTCCGCGGGTGATTTAGTCACCATCCACTCTTCACGTACTGTATATGCCAATTTTGCTTGTGCACATTGTGTCACAATATATAAGCACAAATTGGTACATCGAAGATGCGCCTATGTGCTACCTGTAATGTGTACACACTGTGACACAATGTGTATTGACACATAAGCACCTCTCGGTACGATGACCAAATAGTTTCTAAAATGAAATGTACCCTAGCTCGCACTAGATCACGGCATTATATTGACTGATACAGACAGGCCTAGATGAATGCAGCAATCTGGTTGCGCCTGTTAAAGACCTGGCCGAGGGAAAAGTCGAGACAGGGTCAGGCATAGTTTGGAAGTATGAAGTAGTGCTACAAAGCAGTAAAAGAAGAACAAAGCAGTAAGGGTGGTAGAAGACTATAATATTGGTGACTACAATGGAGGCAAATAATAGGTCAGGTAACTGAAGACAAGATGGAATTCGGCGGTAAGACTATCGGGAGCTGTGTAGGAGCTTTGGAATCCCACTTATGGAATCCCTTTTCAGGGACCGATCAGGACTATTTAAAATACGCTCTAGCCTCGGAGCTTATTTTTTCAATTCATGCGCCAGATTTCAATTTACGGAGTCACACTGCTGTTTGTAACACACACTGCAAGTATGTAATAGCTCTCATCATTTTCATTTAGTACACTATAGCAAACATTAATCTTCACTGTGGATTCTGATCAAGTCTTGGCTGCCTATTTAGGCAGCCAAGACTTGATCAGAAACCACAGTGAAGATTAATGCTTGGTAATTAAGACTTGAAGTATTAACTTAAGCACTCTACAACAATGACACATATAAGAGTGTCTCTCTCGATTATCCATCGAAAGAATATCAAAATATGATCTGAGAAGTTACGCGCCAACTGAGAAGCCTATTTCTGAGATTTAAGAGACAGGTCCTGATGTTTCAGAAACCAAATACGCACTGGCGCATGCCCAGGTCGGTCCCTGCTTTTACAGAATCCCTATAGAATTCCTTTTTACCTAGATGAGTCGTACAGCAGTATGTGGAGTCACTCGTTTGAGCAATTGCTCTATAGTTCGTTTGCTCGATGGAATTGTTGTCGTTCAAGCAATGACGTTTCAGTAATTGCTCGATGGCTTATTCTAGAAACTGGGAATAGATATGAAAGAAATAGTTGTTCAAGCAAACAATAGTAGAATGAAATTGCATTTATGTACGAAGAGCCGAAGAAGTACCACGAGTTAGTAATGGTTGGGACACGGAACAGAATAGTGGTAGCCAATAGTAATGGTACAAGACATTAATGGTACAAGACTGCAGTGTTGGTAGAATACTTCAGTATTGAATGTAATATAGGTTAATCGGAACAGATAGTTCAGGACAAGGTGGAAGCCGATGGTAAGGCTTTTTGGAATCCCACTTATGGAATGCCTTTTAAATATTATTTTTTAAATCTTTTCAAAAGATTTCAACAAAACCATATCATGTGACCCCTCTTTGGAACGAGCTGGACGAGCTCGTTCCAAAGAGGGGTCACATGATATGGTTTTGTTGAAATTTTTTCGAAAAATAATATACGATGCGGGCGATTCGTTGGGTAAAGGGTTAATGTAAAACACGAAATTTCCACCGTTTTATCGCACATGTAGTGATATGAAACACGTTCGATTTCGTTTCCAGCGTAAACTCAGAAGGAACCCGTCTAAATAAATCACGTCATCAGTGGTCGAATGCACCAGAGTCGAGATCGCTTGGAAATTCCAAGTTTCTCATTTAGGTTTGTTTACCCGGGATATTTAACAAACAGATTCGAGTGAAAAATTTACAAAATAAAAATAACATTCTGACTGCTTGTTCCTTGACAAATACTTTTCACAACTAGTCGTGCAGTTATGGAGAGTGCTAAACTTATTAGCTATTTTAAAAACTTTTTGCTGTGTTATTCCCCACAGTTTAGTCAGTATATGAAGTTCGGCCATCGTGACCGTGACACTGATCGGTGTCAATTGGTTTCGACCAATTGAGTGCCATAAAAAGTAAAACGCAGATTAGGGTTGGTACCCCATCACTTAACAGTGGAACGAAGGAAACGTGGAAATTATCCAATTGAAAAGTGGTTTTAGTTAGTTCAATTTTCGTATAGACTGATTGTTTCATGGGAGGTATGTGATAAATACAGAACCGCACATACGTCCGGCTCTCGTAATATACTGGACCAAAGCAATCTCGTGCGATAATTCTTAACCCATTCAAACGTTTGTGCGGTTCTGTATATTACTTGTCTGGTATATAATACAGAAGCTTGCCTTTTACAATTTTTTCCCAATCGTAACGCGCTTTCACCATCTTTTGAATGAAGTTTTGGAACTATTTTCGTTCATTATACCAACAATGTGCGAATCGTGACATATAATATAGACACCATCCTTTCCATTAATATGAGAGTCTATGAGGTAAGATTTGCTAATTGTTTCCATGGTAACAGTAAAAACTTGCAAATTGCTGTGAAACACATTCGCTAAACAAAGAGCTAAGTGAAGGAGACTTACTTGGTTGCCTCTAATTTGCTTGCCATAAAAAGCCGCCGAGTTTCTTTTTTGTAACTTTTATTTACTGAAAGCAACAGACAGCTCCAAGGGCCGTCTGTTGTTTTCGTTTATTGAATGTAACAAACGAAAACTTCGCTTTATTTTCTAATGATGTGTTTTGTTGCCAATTATATTGTTGCTTCTTAATTGGACCTTTCTCGCCAGTGTTATACTTTTATCACTTTTATTACTTTCGAATCAAAAAGACAAATTTCCTGTTATTATATTGCATTCAAAATCTACCATTCGCATTTTGTCCAATTTAATTTCAATTGTTTCAAACTTGGCATATTTCTTCATCGTCGTGTGACAGCAAGCCTCTCTTATAGAAGTTGTTAACAAGTTGCCTCTATTCATTGTTTTCCTCCATTGTTTATTTAAGCTTTATTCACTAAGTTAATAAGGCATATCATTAAGACCCAGAGAAAGCTTACTTTAATCTTTATTTCAAGTAAACTTGTTATGACCTGACGCATTCATTATATTGTATATATAGCCTTGATCACAAGTAAGAATTCAGTTATAGTTTGGATTTCCAAACGTTACTCTGCTTCATTTTATTGGGAAATCCCATGAGCTATTACTGTAAAATTGTTCGGATATCCAACAAGTCCGGTTATTAAATGTTGATTGCTGTTAGATATTTGGAATACCAGATTCGCTATTAAATTGTTATCATCTTGAATTTGTCTCCGAGTCATCAGTTGAACACCATCTTTAATTTGTCTCCGAGTCATAAGTTCAACTCCAGAGTTACACCACAGACACCGACAGTTATTCCCCACGGTTATACTTTCCACGGAGATAACTTTATCGAAAATCGATTTCCAGGACAAGATGAGATGGATTATTTCCAAATGCAACAAAATACTGCATTTTGATTGGCTGAGTGGTACGGTGTAACTTGCAATCCACAGTAGCTTTTTTTACACCGAGGTTAACCACGGTGTAAACACAAGAATACACAATAACAGGGTATATGGCTAAAAAAGTACCAATTTTTAATTATTAATTCATACCTTCAAAGTCATGTTAGAACAAAAATAAAAATTCAGGAAATTTAATATTTATGTGTAATAAAATATTGCAGATTTGGATGTCATTAGAACTGGCTCATTGAGCCAGTTCCAATGACATCCATATTTGTCTGGTTTTATTAAGAAACATACAAAGTACAAATTGTCTGTCAGTTTTCCCCACAATTTAGGTTAAAGTATTAGGTACACCAAAATTTTTGGTAATAAATCCGTTGTCCTTGTGTTTTCCAGGATGTATGGGAATTTACACCGGTCTGGGAACTCATACGCCCTTCGGCTTTGCCTCAGGGTGTATGATTTCCCACACTTGTGTAAATTCCCATATACCCTGGAAAACACAAGGATAATTAATATTAGATCTTCAGCTGGAAATCACTCACTCAAAAAAACAAAGATAGAAGGCCTTTACAAAAGGAATCTCCTGAGACTATGATTCGATTTTTTCTGTATTTAAACCAACCCAACTGATCTCTTAAGCCCAATTAATCTCTGCGCGTAAACCTATTTCATTAAATCTCACTGCTGTTTGGAAATGGGCCGTGTAAAACCAATTAAATGAATTTGCCTGTTTTAAATATGTGCGTTTGAAGAATATGGTTCGACACATTTCAGGTTTACCAAGAGATGCAATATAAATCTAATTAAATTATAGTTCTATTATTTTCACCTTTCCATAACAAATTGATTACATACTTGCGCCTGAACCAGTATTGATAATGACTCCTCCACCAGACTCTTTTCATGTGTTCTATGGCTAGCATACATCCTATTATTACCCCTTCTGAAAAAGAAGCATCATATATTAAATGGGGTCTCTATGTAGGAAACGTGTATTCAGTCTCTATATTACAATTCTGTGATCATAAACTTGGTATTTTTTCTCTATCAGATCACATCTGTGTCGCGATTAAATAATACGCAAATGGATGAGATTCCATGAATACAGTATTGTAAAATTAGGACCGAATCACGAAAAATTGGGGAAAATAACATCTCAGATTTGAATGTCCTACTTCTTCCGACGGTGAGAATCTCCAGTGTTATGGGTACATTTATTTATTTATTTATCTATTGGAGTTTAACGACACTTTCGGCAGCCAGGGTCACCTCGTGTCGGACAGTTTTACGGATGGAGGAAGCCGGAGTACCCGGAGAGAACTACCGAGCAACGGCGGGCAGCTGTCAGACTCCCCAAGCTACTAACTCCACACAAGCAGGTTAACATTGGTTGAAGACAGGTGCATCATCGGCGTGCAGTACGCCGTAGTACACAGCGCCGCCGTGCCCCTACGTAGGCAAACGGGATTATGTGCCTTAAACACAACGTTAGCCCTGTGGGGATCGAACCGTGGACCTCTCGGTTTGAAGTTCAATGCTATAACCACTTAGCCATCGTACTCAATGCTGTGGATAAATAAGTGGAAATATCATTTCGACCGATTTTGTGATAATAATA
Source organism: Pictodentalium vernedei (assembly GCA_031216915.1). NCBI lineage: Eukaryota > Metazoa > Mollusca > Scaphopoda > Dentaliida > Dentaliidae > Pictodentalium > Pictodentalium vernedei. The sequence continues at coordinate 88,820,026 of CM062297.1, read as the reverse complement.
TGTGGATCACATTTATGCCATGGTATTGACTGGTTCCCTAACGGTTGTTTTGATTTTAATTTTTATCTATCCATTTGATCAGTACCGCTTCAAACAAAAATTACGGGTTTAAACATCGAAATTAATATTTGTTATTTAAATGAATTTTAATGCATGGGGATGTGTAATAAACACACAACGCGATGTGTGTTGGAATCGGTGGGTGTTTCACATAACTCGCTGAAATGGCGTAGTCATATTTCGCTCCAGCCTACGGCTCTCGCGAAATATGACTACGCCATTCCAGCGTGTTATGTAAAACACCACCGATTCAAACACGCATCGCGTTCTGTCTATTTATTCATTTCATTTATTTAAATGTATGTTTGTGTCAACAAAACCTATCATTTAAAGGCAAGAAGGGGAATTGGGTACAAGACCCCGCGAACTTGATAAATTCGACTTGTTTCGAAATCGTATCCAGGATGTTATTGGATTCATATCGCGCTGATTCGAAAATTTCCAAAGCAACGAATCAATCATTCGAATCAAACAAAACCCTACCAAGTGTCTCCTCTTGAACTCTATCAACGGCAAACTGTTACAACGGTATTTTCTAGAATTACGTTTTCTACCTATTAATATAACTGACTAAAATAAACGTTTTTCAGTAGTGGCTCCAGGGCTGGAAGCAGTTAACGTTTCAAACGTTAACGTGTTAAATTATTTTAACAAAGTTAATTTTTTTTTTAACTAAGTTATTAACAGTTAACTTTGAAGTTTGTTAGGGTGCATCAGGAATGATTTTGTACTCATCGTGACTCATCTAATGTGTATGTATAGGGCATCTATTTTTTCGTCTCACTCAGTTAACTGAAACTGTGCCGTATTGTCGAGAGAACTATATTGACCATTTGAATGCAGGCGGCTTTTTCCCTCCCAGGAACATGACACTTCATAACGCCATTATATTACAGGTCGTCTGTTCAGTGAATCTGCGAGGTAGACCAATCAGTATTTTCATCGTGCAGCCCCAAGGCTGCACGTTGAAAATATTGATTAGTCTACACCAAATAATGAATATGGACTCTTCTAATTGCTGCCATTGAACTGGGATGGAAGATACCACTGGAGTTAAAAGGGTTAATAGTGTACGTAAGTTCAATCAGATTCAAGATCAAGTTAGCAACAAAAAGGCCGGAATTGGTCTGTTATACTAAAATTTTGTTCATTTTAACATTTAACGTCATTTAACACGTTAACGCAGAAATATTTAACACGTTAACGTGTTAAGGGAAATTTTAACTCCTCCCAGCCCTGATTGGCTCCTGATCTCGTGTATAGGTGGGGTCCTGCAAATGATACTCGATTCGACGGCAGTATTCGATTCGAACTCGATTTGGCAATCAGTATCGAATATGTATCCGATATCTCCGACTCTCCTTGCAAACTTTCTTTCTGTCGGAATGCACCGGGTATCGGCTGAAGAAAAGCGTGTTTTAAAAATAGGCACACATCATCTTAAAAATCAATTTCATCTCACGCAACTCCACATTCATTGCCGGCGACAGATTTATCCGTCACTAGTACTTCCTACAGTTAAAACTAGAAGTCCTGTCACGAACTGTGCGCTTATCTAGGCTTAATTGCGCGCACGCCAGGTTCTCCTGGTTACTCATCGCAAACACAGGCAATGTTTCTGCCAATGGACCTCCGGGGTTCCCGGAGGTCCATTGGCTGAAACATTGCTTGTGCATAGGCCATATGTTTAAAATTTGATAGCCTTACTATGGTCATAACGCGTAGATTAACGCGCAGATCAACGTGCTATCTGTGCGCATTTCAAGACAGGACTTCTAGTTTTAACTGTATTTCATACGATGAAAAGGGATTCCATAGCCACAGACGTTTCCCAAAAAGGCATTTCAAAAGGGGATTTCACAGAACGTGGCAATGAGAATCATATAGGTATTTGTTCACACAAGGGAGGTAACTCTGCATAAAGATTATAAAAAAAATCAAGCAATCTGATTGGTTAGTTATCTATAATAAAGTGAACTGATTGGATCATCCGGAATAACGAAACGAGAACCGAATTGCTTGCAATAGGGTTCGAAATTGCCAAAACAGGCCAGAAAAGCTAAATGTAGTAACAAAACTGTTCCAAATGATAGGCTATTCAGCTGAGTATACTCCGATTCAATCGAACGGTCCTATAGCACTGCGTGCTACTATTATAAATAGGATTCTTGAAGAATCCGTATCAAATACAAAGTTGTTTTTGGTAGTTTGGAGGGATTGTCGGGTTGTTTGTGGTAATTTTACGAATCGAGAAACTACTCTTGTACAAAGCAACATATCCTCCGAACAAACCTATTAGAAGGTTTTAGGTTACATAGCAACCACGTGCTAACATAGAAGCCAAGATGGTGGCCTCCAGTATACAAAATGGTCGACGGAAACACGTATCACCCTAACAACACGCGCTGCGCATGCTCACTAACAACGCGTATCACTATGGGTATGATGTCACAAGATGGTCGTTCACGTTTGTTTCTATGACAACACAACATGGCGCCACTGGGTGACGTGACATGACGTGACATGACGTCACCTACGGGGTCCCAACCTTGTCTGTTCGTGTACATGACAGACTACTACCGAGTAATGCACCGGGGTGGGGGCGGAGTAATTTTTTAATTTTTTGAACTTAAAGAACGCTGCTTCTCTGCATCTCAGCGATCAGTTGCTGTCGACATAGAGGACATGTTCATGACCTATTTATATAATCTTCGTCGCTAATTCAGAAAAATACTTACACTGGGGTAGGGAACGGGACTTGGACCCATCGAGCCTACATAGGTCGACCCAGTGTGAGAAAATTTTGATTTTCGAAACTTTCAGAACGCTGTTTCCTTGCATCTGCGCGATCAAATTCAGACTAGACTGCCTGTATATCGAACTGTCTCTTTGTGGGCTGCCATTGGTGAGCATTTCAGAAAACGGACAGTCTGTTCGTTCAGATCCATTTCGTGTTTTGGTCATTTTCACAAAATTTCATGCACCAATACGTGTTGGGCTGCATCTGTTTTGGACCCCAGGGGGACTCCCAATAGAGGCCCCACCGGGAATTTCCTGGTGGACCTTATGACCTGTCCACCTCTGGTTATCCTACTTTATCCATATCTTCTATCACCATATCTAAATTAGACTTACCAAATTTATATCAATGACTTTGTCGATGTTATCTGGGGTGTCCTCGGCAAATATACCAGCGTTGTTGCACACGATATCGATTCTACCGAACTTCTCTTCAGCTGCTTTGAATAACTCTGTCGATGAAACAGATGACGATAATGAACAAAATAGCATCGCTTCAGCAAATAAACTTTGCAAACATTTAATTACAGAAATATTTGAGTCTGGTGGTTGAGCGCAAATTTAGCTTTCAGTGTGTTAGTGTTGGGTGCGTATTAGTTATGGTGTGCGCGCGTGCATGGCTGACACATTTCGTAATTGGAAGAGATTTAGCTCCCTTCATTTCTTAAAGCTGTTGGTAAATTGGACACAAAGTGTGTGGGAATTTCATATAAAGATTGAAATTTGGAAATGGTAGCGAATTTGCATCATCGAGAGGGTGCATCATTTCACCAAATTCATGCTTTTTATTACACGCCTGTTCTATGAAATCCCCATCTACAGCAACATTAAACCGCGCGGAAAATGAAAATCCGTTCTGCACACATGTGCGGAACGGAAATCATTGACGGATTATTTTTTTAAATAGAAGCGAAATTTTACTGGAATTTTCTACAGATCGTACACGGCAATTACAATTTGAATCCCTAGGGAAAGCTAAAAATCGTCCCCCGAGTTCCAGCGTGTTCTATGTGCCAGTAGGCACATAGAACACACTGGAACTCAGGGGACGAAATAGTAACATGGGTGCCCCTCGCAAATTTGATTGACGATAAAATATGTTCTTTTGTTGATAGTTGTCACGTAAATTGCTGAGTGTCCTTCCAAAAGTTATTTTTATAGACATGAATGCGTGTAATAGACACAGAACGACACGCGCGTGTGAATGGGTCAATCGATATGGCACTTGTGCCCGCCCGGAAGGATCAAACTCAGGGCCCACGGCCTCTCGTTTTATCCTTCCGCGCTGGCACACGTACCATATCGATTAACCCATTCACACGCATGTGTCGTTCTGTATATTTTCTGTAGAGTAATAAAAAATACAAAAACTGGCTTTTTACATATTTTTCCCGATCAGTTTTAATACTTGACTATTACTCTCTGTTGAAACCCCTTTTAAAAATAAGAAAACGGCGTTTTAACTATCTTCTGGTGTTCCGTAACTTTCGTTTGCTTCATTATATCAACAGTGTGTGCATCATGATATGTAATGCAGACACTGTCTTTTCCATTAATATAAAAGTTTTTGGGGCGAGATGTGCTAATGTTTTGCTGGGAAGAATAAAACTTAGTGTTGAGAGCTGCTTCCCATTAGCTAGCCATAAAAATGCCAAGCCTCCATTTGTCACTTTTAATAAACGAAAATAACAGACAACCCCCAGAGCTGTCTCTTGTTTTTATTTACTAAATGTAGCAAAATGACACTTGGATTTATTTCCTACTAATGCCATATGTATTTTCTCAACAATTATTTGCTTCTTACTTGAACCTTCCTCGCATAATTATGATTTCAGGGGAGATAACTTTGGCGAAAGTTGATAGTTGATTTCAATTTGTCATGACGATATAATTGTTTTCCGGGGAAGAATAAAAACTTGCAAATTAATTTTAAAACACAATAGCTAATTAAAGAGCCAAATGGGACACTTAGTGTAGGATATTACTTTTAATTAGCGTGCCACAAAAAAGCCAAATTTACTTTCGTAACTTTTTTATAAACCAAAACAGCAGACAGCCCCCAGATACGGAAGCGAATTCGTGCCAGGTAGATGAAATTTTTTTTTGAATTTATCTCATAATTATGAGATACCTAAGTTATAATTATGACTTATTATCTCGTATTTATGACTTAGCTATCTCGTAATTATGACATACTAACTCCTAATTATGACATATTATCTCATAATTATGACTTAATAACACGTAATTATGACTTAGCTATCTCGTAATTGTGACATACTTAAGTCATAATTATGACTTATTATCTCGTAATTATGACTTCATAACACGTAATTATGACTTAGCTATCTCATAATTATGACTTAATAAGTCATAATTATGACATAGCTATGTCGTAATTATCACTTAGTTATCTCGTAATTATGACATAGCTATCACGTGATTATGACTTGGTAGGCGGATCGACAGGGCGGGTTCACGCCCAGCACGCTTTGTGTCTGCTGTGTCGTGTGAAAAAATGATTCTGAAGTTTTTGTGTTGGGAAAGCATATGCTTTCATGTTACCTGTTATGGTAAATGTGACAAACAAACCAGAGAAAGGTGGATTGCTTCAATATCATTTGGGAAAGTTGTTTTTCCACCAGTCGAATATTTTTAATTTCTGAACACAAAGTAAGCGTACCATAACAACATTTCGGCTCCTATGTCAGTGGGTAGCACTGTTTGACCGAGAGTTGAAATATAAAAACAGCAAAACAAATCTAAAATCTGTTGTTTTAGGCAAATCAAACGGAGACCAGGCCACTGGGTAAATGCTTATGTCTTGCCCCGAAAATTAAAAAGTCGGAGTTTTCATATACAGACAACACTAAAACAACAACAAGAACACAATGATAATATGGGCCTGGATATATGTCTGGATGCTCTTTTGGGACAGGAATTGCTCCAAGGGTGGGGGGGGGGTCCTACCTCCCCCCCCCCCCCCCATCCCAGTCGGGGAATTTGGGCATTTCGTCAGGGAGACCATCCCATGTGGCGATACCGCAGATCTGCCATGAGTGACTCTCGGATCACCCTAAAAAGTCGGAAATTTCATAGTAGATTGTTCGTTCAGTTTTGCATTAAATAACACGAAGAATGTTTAGAAAGTGACTTTCAGAAAAATGTTGGACAGAAATGCCTTTATTTCAAGAGGTCACGAAAATAATTCTGTTTCCAAGAGAGGAAATTGTCGGGAGTTTTCTGGCGCCACCCATTTTTGGGGAAAATCTAGCAATTTCTTTCCTGTTAAAGACGAAAAATAATATTTCAACCAAATTGTCCAAGGTTTTGCGTCCAAACCGCAGTGGTCCTAAAAATTTTCGACGAGACTTGTTCAATCCCAAACGTTTATACACACTAAAGACTAGCTTGTTCCCTAACCCCTCCCTCCCCCCCCCCCCCCATCACTGGTAACCACACCATTTGTGAATGAAAAACAGAAAATTTAGAATGAACTACAAAAGAGCGACGAGTAACTCTCCAACGTTCAGAGTTACTCATGCCTCACTCACTCCAGCCCCCAAAGATGCGGACCCAAAATTTCTTGAAGGGTAGGGGGTGGAGGCTAATTATTCTCACGGTATGACGAGCAGCATCACCCTAGACGCGCTGAGGGGCGATGGTGGAGAGTACGAGACGGGGTATCTCGCTCTCATTTTGGTAGGGTCGGAGGGATCTCCACCGGGAGGTACTTGGGACTAAATATGTTTTCCAAGAGTGCAAACTGAATAAGGGTCAATGTTTCGATCTCCAATTTCAATTTTCTCAGCACCTTGCCCACCTCCTACAATTCCTCGAAACATTTATTTAAAATTAAGTGAAATAAAAGGGAGACTCAAACATGTTGTGAAGAGCATAACGAATCGACTCTTGCGATTGTCCACTTGTGCGTGTGTGCTTGGGTATGTGTGGGTGAGGGTGTGTGCGAACCGATACGACGACGGTTCGATCCTGACCCGCACCATTTGCGTTCTGTCCTTGAGCAAAACACGTGGGAGCACAGTGGGGCTGTGTATTTAGACACACTGCACGCGGGGTGCGCTTGCCTTCAACTTCTACTAACCCTGCTTCGGTGGGGGGGGGGGGCGTAGTAAGTTGAACAGCCTGCTCTATGGTTATCTTCGGGTACACCTACTTCGTTCACCCCTAGATCTATCCGACCCAATATGACCCTGGCTGTTCATAATCTCGTTAAAACCCAATAAAAAGATAAACACATCAATAAATGTGTGCGTGTATGACCCTGGGATTACGAGATAACTAAGTCATAATTACGAGATAACTAAGTCATAATTACGAGATAGCTAAGTCATAATTATGACATAAGTCATAATTACGAGATAACTAAGTCATAATTATGAGATAAATAGGTCATAATTATGAGATAAATCCAACTGCATTCCACGTGACACGGAAGTACGCCCCATTGGCCTTTAGATATACCTGCATCGATAATGTCAGTTCCATTTAGTTCTCTCTGTACTGGTGAACATTCGCGTTAGCTTGTCAAAAATGTCAAAAAGCCTGGATTTCGTGGCTATCGTGTGGGTTTTACTTTATTCGTTTGATGTACACTGATAGTTGTAAACCTTGCTAGAGGTACATGGCATTGTGTCAGTTTGTGTGTTCGAATTTAGTCTGTTTCAGTCTGACTGGAGAAAACATTCAACTCTCCGATCCAAATTTGCAGAGGGAAGTTGTTTCTGTAATATCTTCACCGTTTGCACGGTTGAAAAGTTTTATGTCCTGAGTGGAATTTCGGTACCGTGTTTTAACATAAAAATGTCAATGTTTTGATCTCCAACTTCAATGTTCTCCCCCCACCCCCCCCCCCCACGCCCATTCCTCAAAACCTGCATTTAAAATTAAGTGAAAATAAAAGGGAGACTCAAATATGTTGTGAAGAGCATGGCGAATCACCGCTTGTGATGCTACACTTGTGTGTGTGGTGGTGGTGGTGGTGGGGGGGGGGGGGATTGACGCTTTATATGTTTGTGAACCGATAGGTCGACAGTTCCATCCTGACCCGCACCATTCGTGTTCTTTCCTTGGGCAAAACACCTGGGCGCATGGTGGTGCTGTGTACTTAGACACTCTGAATGCCGGGTGCGCTTGCCTTCAACTTCTGCTAACCCTGCTTTGGTCGGAGTAGTAAGTTGGAGAGCCGCACAGATGTTGGCCGTTGCTCGGTACTTCTCTTCGGGTACTCCGGCTTCGTTCACCCCTAGATCTGTCCGACACGATATAACCCTGTCTGTTGATAGTCTCGTTAAAACCCAATAAAAAGATAAACGAATCAATATATATGTGCGTGTATGACACTGGGCTGCTTGGTTGCTAAGTCATAATTATGAGATAACTACGTCATAATTAAGAGAAAACTAAGTCATAATTACGAGATAACTAAGTCATAATTATGAGATAACTAAGTCATAATTACGATATAACTAAGTCATAATTATGAGATAACTAAGTCATAAGTCATAATTATGAGATAACTGTCATAATTATGAGATAAATCCAACTGCATTTGCACGTGACACGGGGATACATCTCCATTGTTCTTTAGATATACCTGCTTGAATAATGTCATTTTCATTCAGTTCTCTCTGCAAAAGGTGACCATTCGCTTCAATTTGTCGAAAATGTCGATAAAGCCCTCACAAAGCCGGGATTTTGATTTCACCATACGCGATAAACTTCTATTTCCTGACTATCGTGTTGGTTTTCTTCCTTTCTCTGATTTAAACTGGTAGTTGTAAACCTTGTCCTAAGAACATGTGTGATCAAAGGCACTCTGTGTTTTCTGACTGGAGAATACATTCAACTCACCGAGCCAAATTTACAAAAAGGGAAATTGTTTGTTATCTTTTGCCTTTGCACCGCAGCCCTGCTCGGTCGAAAATTGTCTTTTGTTTTCGGAATAGGGGCATAGACAGCTTTTCGCCGATGGGTGTGTGTGGGAGGGGGAGGGGTTGAGGAGGGGGTGTGGAGGGGGGGGGGCTAGTCCAGTAAACAACTAGACTTCGCTATTGTATATGCACACGCGAAGTCTAGTACTATTGTGAAAAAAGCCTATAGTAGAATTCAATCTGCAAACCGTTGAAAGTAAAATCCAATAACACTCGACTTGTTGAACGCGTAAAACGACACCGGAAAATTAAATGAAACTAAGTGGTGAGATATACAGTAATCATCTATGAGGATAACAATGAGAAAGTAACAGAAATTCTTCCTTCGACGAAATTCGTTTCTGAAGTGTCGATAATTTCCAAGTGACAAGGAGGACAACTCAAGGTCATCGCAGTAATATTGAAAAATAGAACTCGGACGCGGAAAGTGCACTTTTAATTCCAAATTACATTCAGTACCACGCGCTACCACCACGATATGTCCTTAGACGCTGATGTGGCGCTAAGCACCAATAAGTGAATAAATTCAGTACCACGAGGAACAACCTGACAGATATTTTCTGACAGGCTCGACAGTTTCGCAATGAAAGAAATGCACAATAGTTCCAGGCATCCAGCTCATCGAACGACATAAATAAGTCGTATAGACCCTAGACTTCACGCGATTTATCTTTCTATCAATCTCTCTTCATTGTCATTTCCGTTAACATATTACCTTATGAAGACCACTCAATTAGCCATACCTGCAGAAAAGTTACCTTAAACACCAATAAATAAATAAATAATTAAGACTACCCCATTTTATTCTTTACTTTTTATCATTTTGTCCATTAAAATAAACTGCATCGGGTAACCTCTCATTGGATCGAGCTCTTCTAGTTTGTTCAAAGAACGAGTTACATGGGGGATTTTTTGTAAAGAAATAATGACGCGACCAAATCCACTCGGCGAAACTCACAAAATAACAGTTATGACATGTAAACCATTGTAAACTGTCTTTTTGGTTCACATTACGCTGGACGGATTTAGTTCTTTTATAGATTAAGGTGTTCCAATTGAACATCAGGGTAGATTTTTTTGGGGGGGGGTGGGGGCGGGGTAGGTGCGGATGCTTGTGAATCGCTAGGATTTGTTTGTTGATTTTCGGCTTTAAGTTCACTTGCAGCATCTGTGGCTATACTTCGTCGGAAGCAACATACAATACCAGCTGAAGTAAGTTGTAGGATAACCACTACAAAATTTCCCTAACAGATTCCCTTTGCTGATAATTCACCCCCTGGCGTCATTTTTTTTAAAAACTGTCAGGGAAAGCTTTCCAATAAATTATTCAAGGGTTGGGAAAATACCCAGAGAGAAAATGGGATCGACTTTTTTGTGGTTATTCTGCGACTTATTTTCACTGGTTCTGTACGTTTAAAGGCAAGTCCGACCAGGTGTTAACAGTTATACTCCCCAATGCTCCCCACTTCGGAGGACCGCCCCCAAGCATAGGCGTTGGTTGCCGGGTCCTATTCTAACACTTTTCCGGGACTCCACGGGAAGATTCGTTATTGTAGCCAGTGACATATGTGTGATTGTGTTGTGTGTCGGGGTTGATGGGTGGGTGGGGGGGGGGGGTATGGGGGAGCTGGTGATTTTCGACGCATATGTGCGTGCGTGTATCAAGATACGGTGTTGGGGTTGGTGGGGGGGGGGGGTCATTTTCGGCGGATATTTATGTTCTTCTCTCAAACTGCAAGCAGGGCTTTCCCTTTATACGCAACAAGTATAACTGCAATAAGTTAGATGCGCGTACTCCAACTTGAGACACGATTTTCTATGTTTTTCTTTCAAGGCGGCTTAAGACTTTAGAGAGCCAGCCCCCTCCCCCACCCCCAAAACCGTTCTAAACCCAGATATATGCCCCCTCTCCCCGTATTGTTGGAATTCTTTCCCACAGGAGTGTGACTAACTAGTCGTTCTCGAAAGATATGCCCCCCCCCCTTCCCGTGAAGATGAAGAAGTAATGCCTGATCACAAATATTATCTTATTATTAGGTATTGAAAATTACTGCCGGTAATTTTCAATACTTGATAAAAAAAATAATATGCGTAAACAGCCTCTCCCACAGCACCCCCCCCCCTCCCCACCTACCCCTTTTCAGTAAAGAAATAATGCCTGTCCTCAAATATTATTTTGTTGTTATGTACCGGTATTGAAAATTACTGCCGGTAATTTTCGATACTTGATACAAAAATAATATGCGTAAACAGTCTCTCCCCGAGCCCGCAGCCCCACCTCCAGTAAAGTAATAATGCCTGATCACAAATATTATTTTGTTATTAGGTATTGAAAATTACTGCCGGTAATTTTCAATACTTGATAAAAAAAATAATATGCGTGAACAGCTCTCCCACAGCCCCCCCCCCCCCCCCCACCTACCCCTCTTCCGTAAAGAAATAATGCCTGTCCACAAATATTATTTTGTTATTATGTACCGGTATTGAAAATTACTGCCGTAATTTTCTTTAACACTTGATAAAAAATAATATGCGTAAACAGCCTCTCCCACCCCCCCCCCCCCCACCCCCACCTACCCCTCTTCCGTAAAGAAATAATGCCTGTCCACAAATATTATTTTGTTATTATGTACCGGTATTGAAAGTTACTGCCGTAATTTTCTTTAACACTTGATAAAAAAATAATATGCGTAAACAGCCTCTCTCCTTGGGGTGTATTCGTGTGGGTCGCGACTCGATATCATCGGAATATTAGCCAGCCGGGACAAGAATTTTGGTTGGTGTCTGACCCTATTAACTTATATAATCAGAATATTAGCCGGTCGGATCAAACATTTTGAATGCAGTTGGGAAATAAAGATGTGTAAGGTTGAAGTCGGGTCTTATGGATTCCAATTTGATTATCAGTCGATTCCAAAAAGTTCCCGACTGGGATATTTATTTGGGAAGCGGTAACCACCTCCCCTTCCCGGCGTCTCTGATTGCGTTTATTTCATTTGCGGATTCGAATAATTGTTTTGAAAACTGCATATATGTTTGTTTGTTTGTTTATTACAAAGCATTACTGGGCTGCACCTTTTCCCACTTCCGTCTGTGTGTCGGTGAACATTAAATTTTAGAAACTTCGGACAACTCTTTTTTAGCCGAGAACGGTAAGTCGTCCGTTTGAAAAAATACGAGCCGTTCCGCCTTCTTGTATACTGCGATTCGTGACAGGGTGACATAAGTGTGGAACGTATGCTTTTTCGTTAGAAATTTTACCGAAGTGTCAAATTTCGTTGAATTAAAGCAGTTTAAGTTGTGAAGAATTATGTTGACGGTCAGCTTGGGTTCGAAAGATCTTCTAAATAACAAATTTATAAATCTAATCAATCAGAATTACGTTTGATTGATTTTATAGCGAAAATTCTTTCCGACGAAAATCTGTGCAGAAATCTATCGCATTATGAAGCATTCCGACGAGACTCGAGGCGTTATCGCCAAGGCTAGTATGCTGGACTAAACTTTCTTGTGTTATCAAAACTTTTACTACAAAAATGACACAAAATTTTTCCGACGGCCTAAAAAAACACTGAAAATCGGATCTGATTGTGATTATTACATTTCGTTCCTAAATGACTGTTGCAGAAAACTCTATTAGCGTGGAAAACCCACCGTGCCCCAACTTACAATTCCGACACAAGAAAAAGATTTCCGGACAGAAGTTCAACTTAGGAACAAACTTCTATCGTTTTGGTATTTCAAATGGGTTAATTATCGAAGGTTAAGCGTAAAAATACACGTTTTGGTCGAAACAACTTTAATTTTCCTTGTAGTTTTGCAATATTTTACTACAGGAAAGCCTAAACAATTTTCCAACAAGCCCAAATTTTTCTACAATTTGTTAGCTACCCACTCCCCCCCCCCCCCCCTAATTTCCACCGTCACTGAGTTGAGCTTAAGGTGAGTTTTAACGAAATCTTAAATCACAATCATGTCCAATAGCCAGATAACATGATTGTTTTCCTGAAAAATCGCTGTGTCAAGAAGCAAATGCCTTCTGTGTAAGTTCTAGGTTTGATTGCTTTAAACAGCCCAGAACCGTCCTCTCCCGCCCTGTCCGAACAAAGTTCTGTTAATGGTTTGACGTGAAGTCAAACGCGTTTGTTGTAAAACAACTCTTGGCCATCGTAGAAAACCTCTCCGGTGTGTGTGGTAATAGCCAAAATGTTTCCGACCGACCAAACAAATTCCCGACAGATTTTAGAATTGGGTATCCAATTTGTACCGTTTTGGCATTCAAAACGAGTTCATTCTGTGGTCATCAAACAAAACATTGTCGGGTTAAAGGCAGTTTTAAATTTAAGATAATGATTTATTTTGTTAACATGGATAGGCCTATAAACATTAAAGTTATCCCCTCACAGACTTTTGAAAGCAACAGACAGAAGGCCAGTTGAGAAAAATAAAGCCAGGCATGGCCATTTTTACACAGACAATTCAGGTGTGAATTTTCAAACATTTACCATAAAAAGCCTTCAAACCTTCTGACATGATAATTTATGGGGGAGTGCATTGCACTGCAGCCGAACCAGCCCCCCCCCCACCCCAACACATACACACACCCTTTCTACGCCACTGTTACCCATGTTCTGCTTGAAGATTAGGTAACCTCCTTTCACTCTCATGACTGTCATTGTCAAGTAACGACAATTACTGCCTGTTTTACAACGTCCATTGCATGTGCATGTGCGTTTCAACCATATAATGCACTTGATGATCAGGAGTTTAGGCTTGTTGCTACTTCGTTTCCTTTTTTCCTCGGCCAGCTTCACATTATGCACGGTGTACAAGAACGTCATCACTGTTTTCGATTTGAAGTTATAGGCCCACTGTTGATTTTATATTTGGACCACGGTCCACTGTAGTCTAGGCCGAAAAGCTCCAATGAAAAAAGTTTATTCTTTCTTAGCCTATACATCGAAATACTCCCCACTCAATCTTGTAATGCTTAGAAAATTGAGTCATATCGAATTCAGAATAACCATTTCATATTCCGAAACAGTGGCGTAAATAATAGGGGCTGCCGAAGGGGGCGATCCCCCACCAATTTTATCTGAAAATTTTTGGACCGGTGTAAAACTTTTGAGTCATCTTTGTTGTGTAAGTTTGGATAACACAAGGAAGCTTAATATTCTGGCAAAAAAAAACCCTTTGTTTTTCGACTGAATGTTTGATAATTAACCGGACTTGAAAGGCAGAATTGTAGAAATTTCGCTTCCAAGGAGTGTTCCAAGTCTAAATTTTGTTGAGAAATTGTTTTGATCCATCGGAAAATGTCTGATCCCATGACCCTGAAGATGGCTTGATCCACTTTGCATTCTTGGAATAACGGCGCCGGTGTGTACTGAGTCTAAGACGTATCAAGAGAACTGCACTGTACCAACCACTTTTGTAATACAGCCACTTTTGCAATAAAATTTATTACAAAAGTGGTTAACGCGTACCAACCACTTTTGTAATAAAACCACTTTTGTAATAAACTAACCACTATTGTAATAAACTCATTACGGTGATAAATCACGGACGTCCATTTTAGAGTTGGACATTGGGGTGGGGTTAGGGACAAGTTTACCTAAACATGTTTTGTGTCGTTCAATGGAATAAAGTGTTCACTCACCAGTTGAAACCTGGCAGTGTTTGGAGAAAGCACGTAACCACTTTTGCAATAAACTTTATTACAAAAGTGGTTATTGCGTACCAACCACTTTTGTAATAAAATCACTTTTGTAATAAACTAACCATTAGTGTAATAAACTCGTTTCGGAGATAAATCACGGACGTCCATATAAACTCATTTCGGTGATAAATCACGGTTGTCCATTTTATAGTTGGACATTGGGGATGGGGTGAGGGACTAGTTTGCCTAAACATGTGTTGCGCCCACTTTTGATATATTTACCACTTTTGATGTAGCTTGCCACTTTTGTGTAAAAATCGCCCACTTTTGATGCAGCTAGGAACTTTTGATATAACATCGACCACTTTTGATGTAAAAGAAACGGCCACTTATGATAAAACGATCAAGATCACCACTTTTGATAAAATCTATCCTCTCTTATTATATTTGAGTAATCTTGTTTGTTTCTTATTTGTTGGTTTGTCCTCCATCGACTCTAAAACGACTGGGCTGATCGGGTCGAAATTCGGCCTAGGTGTGTAGATTGCGCCCGGAAAGGATTGGGGTTTCCGGGCATGGCTTGGGGGCCCGACTTCGCGTATGCGCAGTGACGATATCGGAAACTACTCGGCCGACTGGGACGAAACCTGGGATATAATTATATGATCCATAGTGTCGGGATTTGCAGGTATGGGATGGGGCCCGACTCCAAGCATGCGTAGTGGCGCATTCAGAAACTACTGTTTCGATTGGGACGAAACTTGGAATTTGTATGTGGTGTCCACCGGGTAGTCATTTGTCACCGTCGGGTATGGGCTGGGGCCGTCTTGTCGCATGCGCAGAAACGACATGGAAAACTTCCAGACCGATCGTAAAGAAACCTAGCATTTTGTATGTATGGTACATCAGGTAGTAATTTGCCACCGTTGACTATGGCCTGGAAGCCATTCTTTGCGCACGCACCAAGATAAAAAAAACCCGGACAAAGTCGAGCACCCCCATCTAGTCAATATATATATTTGAGCAGTCTTGTCCCTTTGTCTGTCTGTTTGTTCTCCATAGACTCGAAGATGGCTGGGACGATCGGGACAAAATTTTATCATGGTTGTGTAGCTTGGGCCCGAAAGGGACATAGAATTTTTTTTTTTTCACTTTCGAGCGACGTGTCGAATGTACACGTTCGCCAACGGATGTTTGAACGGTTAAAAGTGCGATCTGTGAGCCTCAAAACAATTGCGGATTCCGGACCACCATAAAAAACGATATTTTTGCCATTTTTTCACTCTGTACACGATTTAACACTGAATCCCTATGGCGGTACACGTACATGTACGTGTACGTGTACAGTTTTTTGGAAAAGTGGTCTGGAATCCGCATATATTACCTACTGTGGATCTTCTCTCGCAAAACCGTTCTACACTAGGTGGCTGTTGAAATTGTCGTTAAACCCCAATAAAAATCAATCCCCAATCACTAGTGGTGTGACCGCCCCAGATGGGTCTGCCCATACCCCCCTCCCCAACCCCCTGTCGCCGCGATTATTTTACGGCGAAAAGGGGTATAGCTCTGGCAAGCAAAGTCAGATCGAAAGTATGATCACATGTGAACAGGTTTCCAGGATATCGAACATCCATACCAAGTTTCAAAGGAATCGACCCATAAGCATCTGAGAAAATCATCCTACAAAATTCAGGCCTAAGCAGCTTACTTCAAGTCACAAAGGGGCATAATTCTGGCAAACATAATCCGACCGGAACAATAATTGCATGTGCACTTACTTATTCGTTCCTTTGGTGGTAATCATTCATACCTAGTTTCGAGCAGATTGGTCCATAAAAGTCTGAGAAAATCTCCGGACAAAGTTATGTCGATGGACGGACGGACGGACGGACGGACGGACGGACGGGCCAGTATACCTCCACCTTACAACTCGTTGCGGAGGGGGTATAATTAACTCTTTACCTCTAGTAACTGACAAAGTCGACTCTCGCTAAAAC
Organism: Pictodentalium vernedei; assembly: GCA_031216915.1. Lineage (NCBI taxonomy): Eukaryota > Metazoa > Mollusca > Scaphopoda > Dentaliida > Dentaliidae > Pictodentalium > Pictodentalium vernedei. Next base: position 88,803,557 of record CM062297.1, on the reverse strand, counting down.
TTATCAACCATACTTTATTGATTATTTCAATTTCTGCCTCCAACACATAGCTTATAACCCCACACTGGAACGAGCTCGTCAGCTCGTTCCAATGAGGGTTGTAAGCGATGTTTTTAAGGCAAAAAATTATTTTTTTTATTCGTTCAGGAAACATTTTTCAAAATGTCGTCTGCTACTCAAAAAGAAGACGATCAATTCAATTCTACACCCGAAAAACAACTCAATCACAATATTACGACGTCACATGTACTTCTGACGTCACGTTTTTCATGAGACGTGTTACGGACGATATTCCCATACTATACTATTAGTTCGTGATTGTGCACTAAAGAGAATATTAACCCTTTACCTAACGTAACGGCCAAAACCGGCCAGCGCTATTCTAAAAAATCGCCAATAAATTTTCATTATATTTTCATTTTTTGTCTCAAAAACATAGGTTATGACCCCTCGTTGGAACGAGCTCGTCGAGCTCGTTCCAACGAGGGGTCATAACCTATGTTTTTGAGACAAGAAATGAAAAAAAATTAGTTATTCAAGAATTTTTTTTGCAAGTGTCGTCTGCTTTTCATGTTAGGTAAAGGGTTAACAAAGATTCTTTCAATTGATACACATGATCTCGTGGCTTATCTCAAAAAAAATTTTTTTAAAAACTTCGTTCCCATGAGTATCCTCAAGCCTGTTTCATGGATGTCAAGTTAATGTTATGACCTTTTATGTTAGTTACCTCAAATGAAAAGAGCTGACCGGCCTTAATTTTTAGAAAGACATTCTCGTTTGTGTTTGATTCTGTATACATTAGGAGACTTAATAAAACCGCAAACTTCCATTCTAATTTCAGTCTGAGTGGTAATATTTACCGACAGTATCCAGCAAGCTTGATATTAACAAAATGCAGATAAAAAATAAAGTAGCCATTGTTACTGGTGCAGGAAGGGGTATCGGACAAGCAGTCAGCGAAGCTATTCTCAAGAAAGAAGGCAAGGTATGTATTTAAAACATTTTATAAGCCCTATTAGAAAAGCTGCAGACTTTAATTAAACTTCAGAACACTTGATTGTTTTACATAAAAGCTCTGCACTTCATCCCAACAGATCAAGTCGAGTATCCATGCTATATTAAAGCCTGGCCCTTTTTGTGGAGTCCAGCAATCATAATACATTAGTGGACGCAATCTGTGGATAACAGTTACCTATGTATGTAATTCAGTTAATATGTGAATGTGGCAGGAATTAAACAACAATAAACTACATGTAACATACAGGACCTGTAACACCAGAACCAAGGAACTAGTTTTTTGTGAAACGCCAAGTCACTTTGATACTTTTTGATACTTTTTAAAGCCAAGGCTATACACAAAGTATAAATAAAACTAGTACCCACGGTACGTGAAGAGTGTATTATCGTTAACCATCCGCAGAGTGGAGGTTCTACCCAAACAATAAAAGCAAAGTTGTTGCAAAGCATAACAAGTACAATGAAAGTTCCAGCCAATGGAAATTTGAAGAAAAATGTAAATTTAAAACTTTTTGTTGACGTTTCCATCGCGGATCAGACCTTCGATCTATCGTTGGTGAACGCAAGCAAAAAACGTTTTGCGGATTCCAGACCAGCATCAAAAAAGGGATTTGCGGATTCTGGACCACTACGTTCGCCAACGGCTGTTTGAACGGTCGAGGGTGCGATCCGATCGGGAAATGATTTGCGGATTCTAGACCAGGAAAATCGACCTCAAAAACCTTTTCTCGACGTTGGCCAACGGTGAAAAGTGAGTGTAAAGTGTAGTTACTCATCGAGGATTTTTTTCAAAAAATTTTTAAAACCGATTTGGGCTTCCGGTACATCGAAAAATGCGGTTTGCGGGTTCTGGACCACCACATTCGCGATCGCGTTTCGGACGGTATAGGGTGCGATTTGATCGGTGAAAAGATTTGCCGATTCACCTCGCGAGTTTTGTGAGGTGAATCGTGATAGAATCGGTTTTATCGAGTTTTCTTTCATTTCTTCTTAGTCACTGTTGTGATTAGGCTAGAGCTTGCATTTCGCTGAAAAAACAGACTGATGAATGGAGGCTCTATTTATACTCTCCGCGCAGAGAATAGTTTGCAAACGTATTGTGAATATACTAGCAACGTAGTGACAACGATTTGAACGCACTAAGAACATTTGCAATACGTACTACAAATGTATTGCAAACGTATTGTAAACGTGAGTAGTGACAACGATTTGTAATACGTACTGCAAATATATTGCAAAACGTATTGTAAACGTTCTTAGTGCGTAGGCGTGGGGAGAGTATAAATAGAGCCTCCTAAGTGCTACAATCATCAGTTTGTTTTATCAGGCTGACGAGCAGGTCGCATTTCAAGTGATCTTACTGTAAACTTACTGCAAAAACGTCGGAAGAACTTCATTTGTTACGCTTCGATGTATTACGGGTTTTCATTCAATAAGTCATTTTTTTCACTTAAATCGTTTTAACTGAAAACTATTCTATAGATGAAGGCGGAACAGTTCAAAAGATTAATTGATATGATTTAAACGCGTTTTTCGAAGCGTTACATTACTGATATGTTTCCTTGTGATTTTGATTATTCAAGTTTTCCCTATGGCGAGAATAAGCGCGGTTGCGATTTAACACGTTCGAGGGCAAAACGCATTTAGAGAGGTTTAATTTGTAAATGTTTTTCCTCAACTTGTTTTAGTTATTATATATTAAAGACAGAAGATTTTTATTTACTTAAAACATAAAACATAAAAATAATTATACATTTAATTTTGAGAATAATAATAAAATAACTCACGTTAGCATACTCTAAAGGAAATATTAATAATTTAAATACGAAAAAATGTTTTTACACATCACAGATTCCAAGCGGAGAGATCAATTTCTAAACGAATATCAATGTGCTAAGAAGAGTATTCAATCAGCTGACAGAAGCAGATGACTTGGAGAAATGGAATTAAGACGTGAAACCACAAAATTATTTAAACCCGTGACGGAGGTTCAGGAACGAAGTAAAAAGGAGATCGTTGACGAATTGAGGCCCTTAAAAGAAATTTCTTTGGGAATGGGTTCGTTGCCAGAATGTCGTCGTAATTGTCGAAATCCCGATCCGTGTAATCTCCACGCCATGAAGAGAAATAACGATGCCAGAGAAACGAGACCCAAAGCCAATAGAGGTTACAAGTGGACGAAGGTGGTGAAGCCCATATGGGATATGAATAAGAAGTTCGTCGAGTCGGTGACTGGCAAAGGGGGTGAAAACCTCTTTTCTTCCGAGCGATTCTAACGCTCTGTCTCAGAGATTGAGATTGTTGATGGCAAGTAGACGCGATGGTAACACTGGATTAGATAATGAGATAGTGAGCATATGCGATGAATTGTTAAGGCAGAAGGTTTTGAATAAACAGGATTATAAAAGGCTGATGAACGAATTGAAGGATTGATATATATATAATAAGTAGAGAACAAACAAACAAACAAAAATATATAAAATAAAACAGTAAATTTTACACTACAAATAATTAAAAGTATTTAAACAACAAACGATTTACCAGTGAAAAAACAAAATATATATTATAAAATAAAAATATGTTGGTGATAACGAACAGGGGATACGTCAGAACTTACGTTCAAGGCGGTTCTGGCATCGTCGATTCTATAATGCGAGCGTTCACGAGCGATGCAGGTAGAAAACTCGCATCGACCGCGTTTGAGGTCGGTAAGAATACGGCTTTGGATGCTGGTAAGAAAGCCGCTTCCGAAGCTAGTGGTAGGATAGCTTCTGTGGCTGGCAAGAGGGCAGCCGACGCGTTGATCGACAAGTTGATCAGTCCGCCGGCGAAACGAGCTACGTTAGAGCGATCGCCGAAAAGTTGGGAAGATTTTAAGGATGCTGTGGTACCCATACAAGATTTAGCCAAAATGACGAGTGGATCTGCATTGAAGAAAACTCGCGACGGTGTAATATAAATAAATAATAATATTTATAAAACTGAGTTTGAAAAAACATAAAATTGTGTTTGAAAAAATCTAAAAATAACAAAAATAAACAAAGATGAACATTAAAGATATGTCTTGGAACGACGCCGCGACCAAGAGGTCGAATAACGAGTTCTTTCTCAAAAGCATAAGAGGCTTGATAGTGGGAAAATCGAATTGTGGAAAGACCAATCTGTTGATGAATCTGTTGTCGCAACCCGACTGGTTGGATTACGACAGATTATTCGTGTTTGGCAAGAGCTTGTTTCAACCTGAATACAGATTGCTTCGAGAGTGCATGGATCGTAAATTACCCAAGGACGTCATAGCTAGAATCTTTGACAGTAGGGAGGAATTTGACAAAAGTGAAGCTTCTCTTTCGACCATTTTGGACGGTGCAGCGATGGAACTGATGAAGAGAAATGCGTCTTTGAACGTCGAGTGTCAATTTTATGAGAACTCTAGCGACGTTCCGGATCCTAGAGAATTGAAATCGGAAGATAAGAATCTCATGATTTTCGACGATCTGCTGTTGGAGAGACAGAACTGATGCGAATCGTATTACGTTAGGGGTCGTCACAGCAACGTGGACTGTTTCTACCTGTCGCAGAATTATTTTCGATTGCCCAGACAGACGATAAGGGAGAACGCTAATTTACTGTGTCTCTTTCACCAGGATCTCAAGAATCTCAATCACATCTACGGTGATTACGTCGCAAACGACATGAGCGTGGCAGAATTCAGGAGATTCTGCAAGAGGGTTTGGGATGGAGGACTTTACAATTTCGTCGTGATCGATTTGACTAGCGAATTTAATCATGGAAAATATCGGTGCAGATTCGACAAGTTTTATGTTTCTGATGATAATAAGATAGAGAGCGAAAATAAAATTAGAAAATAATAAATCATCAAATAATTTAGTTTTGAAAAATAAATAAAAATTAAAATATAATGTTCGAACAAGGAGAATTGTTAGAACAGATAGCCGAGAATACAGCTGCAAAACAATCCATTCAAATCGTGGTAAGTGGCGATTCGACTTGATTCGCAACGAAATTCGAACCTTCCATCGAAATGAATAGAGAGAAAAGATACGAGATGGCGTTGGTGAATCTGGAGACTTATTATTCCTTTCCCAACGTCACCGAAAAAAATAACTCGTTCAAGTATTCCGACGGAGTGAATTGGTTGGTGATTCGAATTCCCAAAGGAAGTTATGACATAGACGATTTGAACAATTACATTCAGACGTGAATGAAGACGGATGGAAAGGGAAGCAACAAGATCAGACTCGCTCCCAACCCTAATACCTTACAGACGATGTTGGATTTGGAAGATAATTTTGGAGTGGATTTCAACACGGACGATTCTATAGGCAAGATGCTGGGATTCAATCGAAAGATTATCAAGGCCATGAGGCATCTGAAAATACGGTCGACATTCTCGTAGTCAATAGCATTCTGGTGAACGTGGACGTGATTGCTGGAAGCTACGTGAATGGTAGCGCTCAACCGACGATCTATTCCTTCTTTCCAAACGTGTCGCCGGGTTATAAGATCGTAGAATGACCTCGAAATTTAGTTTATCTACTAGTGATTTTAGACACGTTGTATAGTCTCAAAACCACATTGATGGATCAAAATGGTGAACTGTTAGATCTTCGCAGTGAGAGGGTGACGATACGATTTCACATAAGAGAAATATAAAAGCAAAAAAAAAAATATTGTGTATATATATAAATAAGAAATTAAAATAAACGCAATATTAATTGACAAAAATTATTTAATATATATATATAATTATCATTAACACAAAAAAAAAACAATTGAACAAAATATATTTAAAAAAAAGAATTATGACACAATACGTGGTTAAAAACGTGAACATATCCGCAAGACAGAGGAAGAAACTTAAGAGAGTGTTAACAACTCGAGGCGAGGTGGTGAGATTCAAATTCACTCACGAAGATCTGGAGAGTGGCGGTCAGGATTCGGTCGGCTGGACCAGAAGTCAAATCAAAAGGATGGAGATAGCGATTCATGATGGAAGAGGGTTGACGGTGAGATTGAGTCCTGCTCAGTTGAAATACAATTTGAGAATGGAAGCTGGTTTCCTAACACTATTGGCAGGAATCGCCGCAAAAGCATTACCCTTTGCCACAAAAGCATTACCCTTTCTCGGAAAGACTCTTGCTGTGGGAGCTCTCTCAGGACTCGCGAGTTCGGCAGTTGAGAAATTAATGGGTGGCAGCAGACTGTTTTTGAAGAAGGAAGGAGCCGTGTGTCGCGTCCATGTAGATGACAGCGGTGAAGGATTGTATCTAGAACCCGTTAGAGGTGGCAACTCTTTGCGTGGAAACGACCTCTATCTGAAGAGTGGACGGAACGTTGAGTGACTCGGTAAGGGTTTGTTGTTTGGTGAGAATTCGCCGTTTAAGAATATACCGATTTTGAGTATGTTATTATAATGTGAATAATTATATTATTATATAAAATATAAAAATATAAATCATAGAAAGTATAAAATAATATAAAATGGATAAAAGGTGGAAAAACAATTAGACGATAATGATGAATATTGCAAGATAGAGTGCAAAAAAGATGTGGAAAAACGATTAGACGCTAATGATGAATATTGTGGGATAGTGTGGGAAAAAGATGTGGAAAAACAATTAGCCGCTAATGATGGATATCTTAGGAAAGAACTGAAAAAAGAGCGGGATAGATGGTTGAAATTTAAAAGAATGAGACGTTTTCCACCGCCACCACTACCTTCTGAAGAGAATGGTAATGATGCGAGTGTTACCGAGAGATGCACAACATTCCTTCATAATTATGATTCGGATAAACAAATGTGTTCTTATAAAAACGTAATATATCACAAAAAAAGAAAAGAAGAATCAATGCTGAAATTGAGAAAAAAGGAAACGTTATTATAATATATATGGGCGATAGTGAAGAAGAAGAAGGAAAACAAAAAAAAAAAAAAGTAATGAGATCTAGAGATGATCAACCTCTCTAGATCTCATTACTTTTTTTCCTTCTTCTTTGCTAAAAATCAGTCTCTCTATTATTTATATTTCCAAGTCCATTATTAGCATTTTGACGGTCGTTTCTTCTCCTTTTTCAAAAATGTGTTGAATGTTTATCTTTACTTTTTTGAGTTTTTTTACATTGGTGAACGCGCTCTCACCACCCGATTTGTTCACGAGTTCGAGAGAGATTTTTGGATATATGTAACTTCCATAGGGCAACGACAAATCGTCCTTGTCAAATTCTCTATCTTTGGTGATGACGATATTTTCTGTAGATCGCTTTGGTACTCGTAAAACAAATCGAGGGTGGCTTCGTCCAATTTCAAAGGCATGCTATATTTGTCGTGTTTGTGCTCTAAGCCCTTCGTCTCGACCTCGTTCAATTCGATGGCATCATGTCGTTGTAATCTATAGATTTTATAACCGAATTTCTTACACGTTTCGACTCGTTTCAATTTCAATTCACATCTTTTAGGTGTTGTTGTCATGATCGATTATTTGGGTTTTTTTTGTTTTATGAATTATTGCAAATAATGTATATTTTTAAATTTTGTATTTAAATAATAATTTGTTAAAAAAGTTGGGTTTTTTTCACTCTCTATATATATATAAAAAAGTTTTTTAATTTTAATTTTCTTTAATGTAACAATTTTTTTTTGTAAAAGTTTTTTTCTCTTTATATATAAATAAAAAGTTTAAATTTAACGTCCTTTTTTTTCTCGTATTAATTCAATTTTTTTCAGCATAAGGAACATAAAAAATTGTTTTTTAATTTAATTTTCTTTAATGTAAAAATTTTTTTTTGTAGAAGTTTTTCTCTTTATATATAAATAAAAAGTTTAAATTCAATGTCCTTTTTTTCTTGTATCAATTCAATTTTTTTTCACGTTAAGGAACATAAAAAAATTGATTAATTTTATCAAAAAACATTTTTTTGAAGGAATTAAATCATATATATATATAAAAACAATTTTAAAACTTTTTAACAAATTATTATTTAAATACAAAATTCGAAAAAAAAATATTCTTACAAATGAAGTAAACAAATAAAAAAATGGAAAATTTAAATGAGAAAACCGTACCTCAGTTAAACGAGATTTGTAAAAAATTAAAAATTCCACATTTCAGAAATCACAGAACCAAATAAAAAAAAATTGAAGTCATACAGGAATATTGTTTGCGAAATGATGGAAAGAAAAAAATCAAAAGTTTGTAAGTGGATAAACTTAAACAGACTCGAATTGCGAAAAAAAAAGCAGATGACAGTAACGCCTGACGATAGGAAACAAAAAGTGGAGCGTGATGAAATTAGAAAGATCATGCACGAGGAGATACGTAGTTTGCTCGATGGAAAGGCAAACGAAATGTTGATAGCAACGATGTCAAAAAATGCATCGGTTGTGAAAAATGAGAAGAAGAAAAGGATAGTAAAAGGAATCGAAATGCCGACGTCAAAAAGAAACAAGAACATTTCGGTTGTGAAAAATAAGAAGATGACTAAACGAAAAGCCATTGAAGAACTTCAAGTTTCAAAAAAAAAAAAAAAAATAAAATGAAAACGAGTGATGCAGTTCAGAATCTAGACAAACGAGATATATTGAACGAAATTCGATGAGCAATCGACGAAGGGAAATGAGAGGAATATGTATCACGACTCATCACAGAAGCATTCCAATAGAATCCCGTAGAACAGGAGAGTGCGATCAAAGGCATTTTTAAAACTTTTGATGTGGCTCCCTCGTTCAAGAAAGTCGATCCGAAATTGTTCATGGAATGGGTGAAGGAAAAAGTATTGGATTTGTTTCATGAACACATGAACGTGGGACAAAAAATTAAGATGATACTACATTGCATGATGAATAAAATCGACATGAATTCCGGCGAGAGAATCGTGAAAAATGCATATTTCAGATCTAACGTCGAACCCGTATTTCGAGGTTCAGATTTATCAGACGTTTTTGAAACGATGAAAGACAAGATGTTGACGTCTCTCATGAATTATCAACATGAAGGTAGTAATTGGATGTTCAATGAGGTGTTGAAACTCGAAATTCATATAACTAAAAATGATTCATTGAAAAGGTCTTCCTACGTGGAATTACCGTATTTCTGAGCTAAAAAAAATGCTGTGATCAACGTGAGAAATAAAGATGATCAGTGTTTTAAATGGACAGTCACCTCCGCTTCATACCCTGTCAAAATGCACTCCGATAGAGTTTCTCATTACGAGGAGACTTCTAAAAATCTCGATTGGACCGGAGTGACTTTTTCAATGCAGTTAAAACACATCGAACGTTTCGAGGCTCAAAATCCCACCATAGCGGTGAACGTCTTGGGATACGACAATGAAAAATGAACGATCTATCCTCTCAGACAGACTTCGTATCTCGAAAGAGAAAGGATGATTAATTTATTATTGATTTCAAATGGTGACAATCGTCATTATTGTTGGGTTAAACAACCGAGCCGATTACTATTGAGACAAAATAATAAACATGAAGGAAAGACATGTTTATGTTGCAACTGCATGAACACGTTTTGCAGCGAAAAATTGCTAGCAAAACATCAGGAATATTGCAATGAAAATCAAGGTGTCACCGTCGAAATGTCCAAACCCAACACCATCGTGAACTTTGAAAATCGCAATAGAAGGTTAAAAGTACCATTCGTCATGTACGACGATTTCGAATGCTTCACCATGAAAATGAGTTCCTGCCAACCCGACGCTCTTTGAAGTTACATCAAAAGATATCAAAAACACACGCCTTCGGGTTATTGCATTTATGTGAAATGTGCTTTCGACTCGCAGGTCCCTTCACCTACATGAAACAGTGTGAAGACGACGACGTGGCTAAAAGGTTTGTGGAAGAGTTAGAATCGAAAATTCAAATTTTATACAATAAATTCAAAACTCCGGCGAAAATGATCATCACGCGAGAGCAGCAGGATGAAAATAACAGAGCCACCGAATGTCACATATCCAGACAATCGTTCGACGAGGATTCGAAGGAAAATAAGAAGGTTAGAGACCATGATCATTACACAGGTCTGTATCGCGGTCCGGCTCACAGCAAGTTAATTTAAAATATCGAGATGCTGTTTTCTATCCAGTGATATTTCACAATCTCTCGGGTTATGACAGTCATCTGTTTGTGAAAAATCTCGGCACCTCTGACGGAGAATTAAATTGCATCGCAAACAGTGAAGAAAGATACATTTCCATCACAAAATGGAAGTCCATGGAGAAGAAAAGAGTAATCGACAGAGAGACGTTGGAAGAAAACACTAAATCCATTCGTAGAAGCATACGTTTCATCGACAGTTTTAAATTCATGTCGACCGCTCTGGAAAAATTAGTCAATAACATGAGCAAGGATAAATTTAAAATCATGAGCAAACATTTCGGAGAACAAGTAGACATCATGTTGAGGAAAGGAGTCTATCCTTATGATTACATGAACGTTCTAAAGAGATTCGATGACACCGCACTACGATCGAAAGAAGATTTTTATTCAAAATTATACGAGAATTACGAACACGCCAAAAACGTGTGGAAATCATTCAATATGAAAACCATGAGAGATTATCATGATCTCTATCTGAAGACCGACATTCTGCTCTTGGCAGACGTGTTCGAAAATTTTTGAGACGTCTGTTGTCGAAATTACGATCTGGATTCGGCTTGGTATTTCACCGCACCTGGTCTGACGTGGGATGCTCTGTTGAAGACCACCGAAGTCCAATTGGAATTATTATTCAACGTGGACATGTTGCTCATGTTCGAAAGGGCTGTGAGAGGTGGCATCTTGATGATCTCCCACAGATATTCTGAAGCTAACAATCCCTACATGAAAGAAGGTTTCGATTCGAAACGATTGAATAAATACATACAGTATTGGGACGCTAATAATCTGTACGGTTGGGCTATGAGTCGTCCTTTACCAATTGGAAATTTCGAATGGGTGACGGAACCGGAAGAGATGCAAAAATGGAGAGACTATCCTTGCATTTTAGAAGTCGATTTGAACTATCCGGAAGAATTACACGATCTACACAACGATTATCCGTTGGCACCCGAACGAATGGAACCAATTGAAGGAGACGAGGAAAAACTCATTCCCAGTTTATTTAACAAACGTAAGTACGTCGTCTACAACAAGAATTTGAAACAATACGTCGATTATGGGATGAAATTAGTCGCCATACATCGTGTTATTCGATTCGATGAAGAGCCTTGGATGAAAAAATAAATCAATCTCAACACGAATCTCAGAATTCGAGCCAAAACGATTTCAAACAAGATTTCTTCGAACTCATGAACAACTGCGGGTACGGTAAATTGATGGAAAACATCAGGAAGAGAACCGACGTTTGACTCGTCACGTCTGAGAAAAAAGCTAAAAAATTAGTGGCAAAACCCAATTACAAACACCGAACCATATTCGACAAAAATCTAGTGGCCGTTCACATGCAAAAGATGCACCTGAAGTTCGACAAACCCTATTATTTTGGACCGATCGTCTTAGATATCAGCAAGCAATTGATGTACGAGTTTCACTATGATTACGTCAAACGAAAATTTGGTGATAAAGCCAAACTACTGTTCACTGACATGGACAGTTTAGTTTACGAGATAGAGACGAAAGATGTTATTAAAAACAAAAAAAAAACACAAAAGAATAAAGTAATGAGATCTAGAGAGATGTTCAATCTCTCTAGATCTCATTACCTTTTTTTTGTTTTGTTTTAACATGTTATTTCTCATAATGTTTCATCTCGTGAAATTGGATCACCTATCTCGAAACACGCGTTGACATCTATTTTAGCATTTCGAAGAGCTTTAAAAATTCTCGAAAAGCAGTCGGTCGTCTATACATCAACATGTCTAAAAGTTTTCTAGTCTTACTTATCTTCTATCAAGATTTTACTTTCGATTTCGTGTCTCATATAATCGGTCAATATCAAAGGTTCTGTTTCGACTAAAGTGTCTAGAATTATTGCTAGCGAATCTTGTGAAATATTTTTAATCAAACCACGTCTGTTTCTTCTCAAGTATTCTCTTTCTTTATCATTCATTATTTTTGTAATTATTTTTTAATTTTATTTATATATATTTTTTCTTCTTTTCTTCACACACACGTCTCTCATCGAATGATCGACATCTTATTTCCATCCAATTCGAATTGTAATTCTCTATCCGACAGGACCAGGGTGAAGGCTTCGGTGTTTCTAGGCACGTTCCTATTGAATTGCATCTTGATCTGAATATCTAAGACGCTACTCTTGAGTCGTTCGCTCTGTTTACTAACGTCGAATACGAACATGGGATACATCAACTTGTATTCGCCTGGAGATATATTAGGGTTGCTCATCAATTCGTCTAGACCGTGATACTTCTTTCTAAAATCCGCGGCGTCACCGTACAGTCTGTAGAAATCGTTCTTGTCGAACAACGCATTGAAATCGATTGACGCGAGCACGATGACGCGTGTACCAAGGCGTACTGCACGTCGATGGTGCGCATGTCTTCAACCAATCTAACCCTACCTGTGCCGCGGTTCAGAGTTCAGAGTTACGATGTTGGAGAGCTGACAGCTGCTCGTCGTTGCTCGGTGGTTCTCTCCGGGTACTCCGGCTTCCTCCACCCGTAAAACTGTCACCGACATGATATGACCCTAACTGTTAAACCCACATAAAAAAAAATCGTAGGAGACTGTTTGAGTCTGAGGGTACAATGTCATGTCAAACGTGATCGCGCGTGCTTTGATGCGTGATAAATCACGGGAGATAACTCGATATTCTGGCTCTTACAACAGCAGAACTAAAAGTTCAATATGACTGATCATGCGTGGTTTATGAATAATGCTGGTTACCTCACGCCCCAAGAAAACGACCGTAAACGCACAAGGGAGTCAGTTATAAAACATGATACACAATGGTATTGTTCCCAAATATCACTGTATATCCGGGGAATTTGTGGCAATATCATTATTTAGTGTATGATTATACATTTTCTCATACGAATACTACCGTCATATCGTAATCATTTCCCCACCACTGATAATACCAGTTGCAAGGAAACGATCGCGCCATACCAAAATACAGTTAAAACTAGAAGTCCTGTCATGAAATGCACACAAATAGCACGTTGATATGCGCGTTAATGTACGCGTTAAAGCCCAAGTAAAGCTATCAAATTCTGTACGTATGGCCTGTGCACAAGCAATGTTTCAGCCAATGGACCTCCGGGTAACCCGGAGGTCCATTGGCAGAAACATTGCATGTGTTTTCTATGAGTAACCAAGAGAACCTGCCGTGCTTTGGATGCCATTTGATATGGAAATTGCGCGCAATTCCAACGCGCAATTATGCCTAGATAAGCGCACTATTCGTGACAGGACTTCTAGTTTTAACTGTAGTATGAGAATGAGGCTTCAGGACGTGTTGATCGAATACGGACTATTTGTACTATGTGTTCGATAGGCCTGTCTAAGTATTTCAACAGGAAAGGGACTTTTAATTAATTAAATTACTTATGTGTCATATAATAAACCTTTTATCGCCACAATGGATCGAGTCGTTACATCACATCTCGTTGACAAAGTGAAATAGCTCATCTGAAGCAGCTGTCTCATCATATCAAGTCAACGTTATATAACGACCAGATCAATCCATTGTTGGGACAATATGTATGTACTGTGCTACTTTTCTTCAAACGATATGGAGAACAACCTCCCCCAGTTTGTGAAGGAATTTAGCTCGTCAGCTCGATGATTTTGAATGGACCCCACGCCCTCACTAATAAATTCCTAGATCGGCCCTTGTTCTAACACTCAGCAATTTGAAGTTGCTGTACTTTCGCCAAAGGAGAATTAGTCGTTGATGATGCATGATTGGATAACATACTACTCAACTACTGCCTTACGAAGTAAGAGTTTTGAGAATAATAGAGCAGGCGGAATACCCTCCATCACCTCCTGGAATTTACATACTTGGTTCTGCGGAAAAGTAGCCAAGGTTTTGCACATATAATCGGCGTGTGTTGCACTTTGTCTTGGTACTTACACACCCACTCCGTCTAAATCACTCTTTAGAATGGCGTATGTGGTGTTGGATCATTTTATGAAACTAGTGGAAAGATGTTTTCTCGAGTTACAGCACGGCCACCATGGACGGGCCCCTTTGGGCAATAATTCCACGAAGGCAATAAACTGTCATTCAAAACGCCAATGATAGGAATAATCATCAGAAATTTAAGGAAGCACCGGGTAGAACCCGGTGCTTCATCAATTAAATTTTGCTGATGGTGATTTTATTACCTGGTAAACGCCTGTGTGGACATCACCGGCCACGTGTGGATTACGACCACTCTACGGCGACTGTACTGTACCTCCCTTAAACGATAGGGCACGTCAGGAAAAAAAAATCGACAAACAGGTTATGTCAGATTATAGTGAGATGTACCAAGTTTGGAGCTATGGTATTTCATCATTTGCAGACCTTTGGCATTCACAAGACTCGCTATTAACACATTTCCTATAACACAACGACCATATTCCACCAGTACTATTTAGAAAAACCGACATCCAAGTTTAATTTTCCCCCAATTGTTGTCTCAAACATATAGCTCATGACACTTCACTGAAACGGGCTCGTTGAGATCGTTCCAATGAAAGGTCATCAGCTATGTTTTAAAGTCGTGGGTCTAGGTGGCACTGTGTACTGAGGCATACCGAATGTCGATGGTGTACTTGCTGTCATTCGTTTGCTAACTCTGCTTGCACCTGACTAGTAAATTGGAGAGTCTAGCTGTGCTCTTTGGTGCTAGGGAGGGGGGGGGGGGTTCATAGCCAACAAAGGTATCCGATACGATGTGACCCTGGTTCTCGAAATTGTTGTTAACCCTAATACACAAACAAATTTGTTTTGCAGGCACAACAAGTATATATATATTTATGTAAGAAACTGCTTATGAAAATATTTTTGTCCTGTTTGGCAAAGGGTTGAATATAAGCTTGCATGCTTACTGCCGAATCCACATATTTTGTAACTTATATTACATTTTGAGTTTTTGAAATAAATATTGTTTAAACTAAATGGGTGAAGTTAAGTTTCCGCTTAAAGACACTGGTTAATGTAAAATGCGAAATCACAAGCCACCAATGTAAACTACCCTGTCAGACCAGATCAATGTTTATCTATATTGGTCTAATGATCCACATCTATGAAGTTCTAACATTTCTCAGCTAGAAGTGTGTTATTTCCACCAGGTCAGTGGTCTCCCTTTTCTTCGAGTTTGCAACCTCATCACCTGAAACTGAAATCAGAAACAAGATATTTATTTAATGGGGAATCAGTTTCTGAGGGTTCTTGAAAGTGTTTCGAGTCTCCTAAAATGTTAACCCGCCAAAAAGTAATGGAGTATCATTTAGTATCCGACAATCGGTTTTGATAACAAACACACCCTTTACGACTGACCAGAATCAGTAGCTGCTGGCGCTGCTTTCCCCAAACAACGCCTTCACTGTCAATGTGACTTCAACCGACGTCGACAGGGCCGTGGCCCAGAAGCTAGGGTGTGGTATGGTCAGGAACACCACTATCAGGATTACCATCAACGAGGTCTTGCCCATCGACAACAGTGACGTGTATCATTACTTCGACGAGCTCTGGAAGACCGCACAGGAACGCTAAATGCGCAGTACTGAGAAATTAATATCTCAATCAATAGGAACACAACAACACATGCTGGAGATACAGACAGTATGGCTATAAAAGACAAGGCTATTGCTGAACGATATGGCCACAAGTTCTTTATAACCCTGGATTTTGAGGCCATGGGGAGCCATTCTACTAGTACGCGATCAGGGGCAGTGTAGAGTAGAGTATAGTTGGCCATCGATGACTACAGTCGAGTTATCTAGGCCACGAGCGACCCTGCAGCCTAGACCAACATCGAAAATATCGGCATTGATTACGACATGGTCATTTTGCCAGAAATGGCCAGAATGGTAGGGTGCTGCTAATCACTCATTTCGAATCGAATCGGGTCTATTACTCGAAATCGATCCAAATCTCGAATCGAATTATGGGCGTCTCTTGAACATGACCGATACGTGTAAGGGGAGCTGTAAACCCGATTGATGCGACTGTGACGGCTCAAGCCTCGATAAATAAAATACTCCAGCTACATCACCAAGGCATGCCTTCCTGGAAGGCATGCCTTGATGATGTAGTTGGAATATTATCCATGATAGACGCTAAACTTACCAGCACTAAGCACTGAACGGGACTAGCCGCTTGTAACAGCCCATCGTCAACATCATTCGGAAACTTTAACTTTGTTTTCAACAGTGGCGGAGGCAAGTGAGCTTGGAATTAGCATAGTGGGCGGCACGTTTCAGGTACTATTTATGGTAATATAGATGAAACTGCACTGTCTTTATTTTCAGCATTATTTACGAACAATTCCATCTGAGCAATGTGAAGATTCGAAAGGAAACGAATCGAGCACCTAATTTAGAATCGAATCGAATCGAATCGAATATCAACTTAAGATTCGAAATCGAATAGAATCTCCAAACTTCGCAGGTCCTTCCACCGTGGTCCACTATCACTACGCAGGACGCCTCGCTATCCACTGCGACAGTGTCTCCTGGCATAGCATACTCACAAGATGTAATGAATCTTTACGTTTCTGTGTCCTGTGTGCTTCCCTCTATGAGTTCTCTACATCAAAGGTTCAGACAAAAACTGTCAGAGCTGTATTTTAGTGTCTGCCTCGTAGAGCAAAGCGTATGGGGCAGACCCAACACATTCAACTCGGTCTTGAAAGACCCCAGAAAGCAGACCCACTGGACGGCTCTGTTTTTTCTGCAAAGGCCGTGACTCCTGGTAGGGAATGACGTCATCATCTGGAGAGAAGATCGGACTACGATACGCCAGCTGTTAGCAGGGAGGAAGCAAGTAATGCTACGACTGAATATTGATCAGCCAGCTGCTTGTACGTTACCTCAACTGTTATACACGTGTTCGCACGGATATCCACGCTCAGCCACGACTGCTCCAGCCAGCAGAATTATAAAGGAATAATGTACCAGACCCCATTAGACACCCTGGTTGGGGGATTTGTATTTGGTGTTCACTGTTTGTGTACTGTAACCGGAGCTGCCGTAGGTTCTAGATAACACAGATAATTAGTTTCAAAGAACCGTTGAACGCTAGCCTGTGTATCTAACACGAGTCAGATAAAATACCGTCTGTTTTATATGTACCTTATATTAGCCGACCAATAAGGCTACGTGTCCGAGTGTGGGAAGCTCCTCTACAAACCTGGCAGGTTGCAGTTTTCTTGTTCAGGTAGTGTGGAGTTTATGAGTATTTCAGACGTTGACGACGGTAATTATAGTGTTTCGCGAAGTGAGAAAGCTACTGAAATTAAATATCCCCAACAATATTATCGATCTCACTCCGAAGGATGTCACTACGTGTCACACAAATTGCGTCACCGAGTGCTATGGTAATATGCTTCTTTGAAGTTTCATGACTGTAAAAAAAGCGGGAAAGACTGGTTGTAAGATACGGGGCGCGGCTACGTGCCACAATGAAGAAAACCCAAGGCAGGGTTGTCCTACAATTTTATGCAACAGAAGACTATATGTTTCAGCCCGTTGAGCTGCACCACAAGTCAAGCGACCGCACTATTTTCGATCACGGGAAAGACTAGCCATAAGGGTTTGTCGATATTATCTGAGATGGCTGTAACACCGGAGAGGTTTGCAGTCCTAGAGGATAACGGAACGACTGTGTCTGAATAGTTGGCACAGACTACTACAAGGAGAGACTCAATGGTAGAACAACGTATGAAACACCGTAAGAAATGGTAAGTGGCTTGGCCGAACGAGGCCTCAACACGAAAAAAACAACAAAAATTGCTGGCAGAGTCACGCTACAAGTAGGCTAAGGCTGCGATACACGAGAGATGAGAGAGACCATGGGGCGGAAGCTGTAACGGTGCAAGTGGCTCAAGTACCGCCAGAAAGATGGCAGTGAATGCACCTATCATTCGCATGTGTAATTTCGCCTGTCCTTGGGTGATGGGCACCTGGACAAAATCCTGATGTGTTGTGTGCCGCCCATGCTCGACTTCCACCCTCCCCCAGCCCCCCCCCCCCCCCCAGCCCTGCAATGCCGGGATGGTAGTTTTGAACCCTAGTAATATTCTGTTTTGCGCGTTCGAAATACGTGTACTAGAACGATTTGCAACCACTATTAGCAAATAAGATTGTAAACAAACGCATTTGTGAAATAAATAATACATGGCTTCTGCCGCAATTATGGTGGGGCGCGCCCTTGTGGGTATCCTCGCATTCAGCGGGTAGAGTGATCTTGCCCCTTGCCCCAACGCTACAAAGCTCGGGTGTGAATGGTGAACTCAGGCTCAAGGACAAAGTAGTAAAAGAACCCCAGGATGGATCAACGAAGAACTCCGGCCCCTATGACCGCGTGTATACTAATCTTGTTGGGGCCAACAGAAAAATATTTGACACTCTCGGGTCCAATCTCAACATCCAGATTTATATGTACCGTGAACTGACAAGAAAAGATTTTCTTTGTCATCCGAGTCCTAAAAACTCACAACGAAATCCAGCGTTAGTAATGTTTTTCTATGATAGTCTACCTGGAAATAAGAGTTGAATGCAATTTTTATAATCTTTATTGGAGGGATTCATACAATTTGTACCCATTCCCAAACGTTCATACTCCAATAAAGATTATAAAAAATTGCATTCTATTCTTATAATTACATTCCGTAACCGTTAAACTACTTTTTACCAAACAACAAAGCAGAAAGACGAAATAAAACATG
This sequence comes from Pictodentalium vernedei, assembly GCA_031216915.1. NCBI lineage: Eukaryota > Metazoa > Mollusca > Scaphopoda > Dentaliida > Dentaliidae > Pictodentalium > Pictodentalium vernedei. The sequence continues at coordinate 88,784,669 of CM062297.1, read as the reverse complement.
TACGAACGAACGAGGCGAAAAACCACCCTCACACAAAAGACAAAGCGCACAACTCTGAGTTGAGCGCCGGTTTTCGGCATTGACCCAAATTTGTCAAATTGCCGTCTTTCGCAACGAAACTTGGAATGTTCAAAACAATTTATTTAACATATCAGTAAACTAAATCACTGATCACTGCGAGAGGCGCTAAAAGTTATAAACCTTCCCAAACACCGCCCAAATTACATTCTGTCACCTGCGCTCTACCGTAAATGCGGGTCAAAGTTCGACCAAATGTATTCATTGGAAAATGAATTACATTTGGTCATGACGTTTTCATCCAACTGACAAATGGGAATTGAGTATTTGGACCCAAAACGTATAACTACATTAACAATGTAATTATTTAAATATGAATTTCCCCGTGAGAACCAGGAGAGGTGAAGCCGTGCTTGTTTGTTGTAATAAACAAGCTCTGTTCTACTGGTAAATATGACCTAGTCACCAATGTTTAGGGTAGAAATCCTGTAAAATGGGGAACATGGTATAAACGATTGGCTAAACTTGACTTTATATCCATGTTGCGGTCAAGATCGACCATTGTGCAGATATATGTGACCTTAACCCTTTACCCAACGTAACGGCCAAAACCGGCCAGTGCTATTCTCAAAAATCGCAAATTAATTTTCATTATTTTTTCATTTTTTGTCTCAAAAACATAGGTTATGACCCCTCGTTGGAACGAGCTCGTTCCAACGAGGGGTCATAACCTATGTTTTTGAGACAAAAAATGAAAAAAATTAGTTATTCAAGAATTTTTTTTGCAAGTGTCGTCTGCTTTTCATGTTAGGTAAAGGGTTAAGGATGAATTTAGCTTTTGAACTATCTCGCAGGTCGAGTGATAAACTTTGTTGTGCCCATACCTCATACCTCTCCGATTCCTTTATATTCCAAGGTTAAGATGGTACATCACCTCAGTCGGTATTCTCGTATACGAGTAGCAAGATGCCCAGGGAAAGCTTTCTCCACTTGGTAGCATTTCTCGAATGCTCGAAGTGCTCGTTTGTTGGCCACGTTCTGTCTTTGACTAATGTGTGCGTCCTTATTAGAAACACAGGACTCCTTCACTTAGAGTGCCACCTCTCCAGTTGAGAGTTTAATACCAGAAGAACCCAGGCCATTATAGAAGCTCTTTTCTGTTTGAGGTGATGAGGTATCGGTTGTCATCGGGATTGAGACAGTCCTGGCGGGGCTATACAGCAGTAGCATTGCTCCCTTGCCTTCGCGCACTGGTTCAGAACGACCCCACTGACATTCAGAGGCGTAGCGACGTAGTTATGGCGGTCCCATATAACACGGTTACACGCCGCCTGGGTACAGCCAATAAAGTCGGTCAGCTCGCTTCCCACCCTGCTGTCTGCCCCCCGCCACCTGTTCATCTAAAACATTTCTCTCACACCACCTTTCCAAATGCTTCCATGTTTGATACACCTTTTTGGTGAGGAATTGGAAGATTTTTTTAAATCAAGCCTCTGGAACCTTATTTTAGGATGCCATGTAGCCTTTAGATTTTACCACTGTAATCTGTAAACCACTGCTCCAAATACTTTCATGTTCGGTATATCCTTATACCCCACCCCATTTTAGCCGTGACAGATTCGGAAAAATCTTCTCCCAAACCCCAACAGTAAACTGGTTTGCTTTTTTAATTTTTTTAAATCTCTTTATGATGAACCAAAGTTTTCTGTGTGGTGATTGTTTTTATCGATGACGGTGACGGATGTGTTACAAAATGATAGAACTTTTCGTACTATTTTCTCGCAAATCTTCAAATCTAACCATTATATCCAGTACAGTCGTCGTAATTCATGCGAGGGCGGTGATGTCCACTCATGCCTTTACCGGGTAATACAAATCATCATCAAAAAATGTTTAATTGATGAAGCACCGGGTTGTATCAGATCTTTCATCATTAATTACATTTTTGATGATTATTCCTATAATTGGTGTTTGTAATCTAATATTATCGCGTCTGTGGAAATATTGCTCACCAAAGGAAAGTGACCAGTCTTTGGAGACTCTACAGTATCAAAACCAAACGTGATGCGTACAAATAATTTAGTTCCTGCCAGGGAGGACAGACTCAAAAAGTACTGGGAAGCCGAATTGGCATTGGATTTCTGAATACCAAACATATCGTCCCCTGAGTTCCAATGTGTTCTATGTGCCAGTAGGCACATAGAACACATTGGAACTCAGGGAAAACGTTAGTTCCATTATAGATGTTTTGGACAATCTCTACTTCTCCACTCGATCACTTGTCAGTGATACATTGCATATTCAACGTTTCGTAATGAGTGAAAAATGGATTTATCCCTTTGGACCATAATGGTAGTTTCCATGTAGGTTCAATGGTATGCTTCGGAAGAGTCCACAATACTCTTCGCTTCTTGTTTGTGTAGAGTAATCCATATTTTCAACAACTGTTTTAGAATATGGAATAATATGTTCTGTAAAACGTCAAACTCGGTAAACAGTTATGTAGAATGCCGCATCTAGTGTATCAGAACAAAAAGTGAACCTTTCTTTTCCAGGGGTTAACTGAGGCCATGTTACAAAGACTGCACACGATGATAGACGTTTCTTACTTTTAAAAAAAACATCAGTATCTCGTTGCCTCCTTCTAGTCTTGAAACAGAATATATTCACCGACGCGTAGACGCACATTACAACAATCGCAAGAACTGAATATGCCCTGAATGTCCACCGAGGGCCTAGATCATTTAAGACAGCGCCAGTGATGACAGCTCCAACACCTGAACCTGGAAAGAAAAATGAAGTAACAATCAGAAATTAATCCCTCTTTTGAAACATTTATGTTTCACGAAGACATATATTTCACCAACCTGAAAAAAACAACCAGTCACTCTTAAAAATAATTCGAAACCTGCAACCAGTCAAACCTTTAACCCTTTACCTAACCTGAAAAGCAGACGACACTTGCAAAAGTAATTCTGGAATAACTAATTTTTTTCATTTTTTGTCTCAAAAACATAGGTTATGACCCCTCGTTGGAACGAGCTCGTTCCAACGAGGGGTCATAACCTATGTTTTTGAGACAAAAAATAAAAAAAATAATGAAAATTAATTGGCGATTTTTGAGAATAGCGCTGGCCGGTTTTGGCCGTTACGTTAGGTAAAGGGTTAAATAGTCCATCGCCGATGTTTAGATTCACTCCTCTAGAATATTTCAGCTAAATTATTCCGGACGATTCAATTAAAAATACCACAAACAACCTCTTCCTTTGAATCAGCCCAAGAAATGTTTTCAATCGGGGCTTGATTTGACCAATTCCTCAGTGACCCTACCAATACTATTTGGCATGTTTTACTCCATAATTATGAATGAAGATGACAAACGGACAGCAGCAACCAGATTTGCTCCCATGCGAATCTATTGGTGGTGCAAGACAGGAGGCGTCATGGTGACCCTACCTGTGTGTGGAAGAGCCGCGGTGGCCTTACCTGTGAAGACATTGTCCCGGATGTTGGGGGCGTACGATGGCATTTCCATGGTGATGGTATGTTGAAAAGCAGTGTCACGGTTGATGGTCCGTGTATTTGTGTAACCTCGTAGGCTGGGGAGGGGTGTTTTCTTTCGGCGAAAATACCCGACATAATCCCTTGCCCAGCACGAGTTTATTGTGTGTACTGAGGGTGGAGTTCGAAAGGGTTTGTGATATGCTTGCTAGCTTTATCAGGAAATCCGGTAAGATGTGATTGTTGTTTAATTTGTCGTCATTTGCGACGCCCCCGGGTAATTTTGGTGTATGAGACGCCGCGCCGAATGGTATGATGGTCAAGACGAGTATTTAGAAGGTTTACCCTTGGTGGGTGTGTATTACCAGTAGGATCGCCACGGCCTAGCTACACGTTTGTTTTGTTCCGACTATTCGGGTTAGGTTCCATAGGATAGTTTTCCTGGTAAAGTTATGTCAGGTAGAGGTAGACGTGTTGAGTAGTGTATTTCCCTGGTCGGGAGATGTTGTACCATGGTGGTATATGGTGGACTTGCGTGGGGACCGATGGACAATGACACCATTAAGCCCGGAATATGCGCTCAAAGCTCGAGAATCGTATGTTCTCCGACGAAGAGGTGGTGTGACGACTGTTAGCGCGTATGCTAGAAGCGGAGTCACACACCGACAGTACACTATCGGTGTGATTCCTGGTGTCTTGGGCCTTCATCAGTAGATACATTCGTTTTCGGTTGCACTATCAGCGCCGATTCATAGCTAGTTGGTACCGGTTGGGTGCATATGGTATCCGATATGGCACCGTTTGCATCCTCGTCAGACTCAAGGTCAGAGTATGAGGGGATAGGCTAAATAAAAGTCAGCCAGTACAATGGGTTGCGACCATGCTAATAGGCTGGGACAAGGGTTGATACGTGCATTGAATATGGGAGATGTGGAAATGGACATGGTTGCGGTAGGTGCGGGTTGTTCCTTTGACAAAGTCGTCATGGTCGCATCTCTTGTTTTGCATCCGGTGGGACGTGTGATTGTCCTATCATGTATGTCGTATTGTGGTTTGTCTTAGTGGAAGCCGTAGATGTAGGGTGTATACTGCTCATATGCAGTACAGTCGAGTTGTACCCGGTGCATAATAATTAAATTTTTCATGATTGTTTTTTAAGTTAGTGTTACCGATCTAATAATATTGCGCCCGTGTAAATATTACCCATCCAGTGGAAAGTGGCCAGTCCAGGGCGGTTGCACTGTGTGATACTCGCGGAGGAAGGTTGCCGGTCATCCCTAGCTTCCGACGTTTGTGCCGAACGGAAGCGAACTAGCTGTGATGCATTGAATGTCACCATGTGGGGTCAACTGGTGGGTGTGGTTTTAAGAGCAAATTTTGTGTGAACTAATTGTGGTTTAACTCAGTGAGTGGAATGTAATCCCTTGTGAGGTTGTGGATGATATGGTGGTGGTGAACGATGGGGTAGAGCTCTGGACATGGACTGGTAGAGCAGTAGCCCTAGTCTCCGTGAAACACGCGTTATTGGTTAGTTTATACCTGGTGATGTCGGCTGAGGAGAAGCGTTCTATGGTTTTATTAAAAAACTCAAAGAAAGCAGACTGGTGTCGCACAATAACATTGGGTGGAAGCTGATTGTTTCGTTACACGGATACCTGAGTTGCTAGGTCAGAGGTACTGTGTTTGTTGGAGCTGTGCAAAAATGCTGGCTAATTTGGACGGCTAGAGCGTCAATGTCCGCAGACCTGTCGTTCTCAAACTTCAATGTTTTGTTAATGGTGAGGTGCAGATCTGTTGCGATGGTACTGAAGAGATCTACTCCGACGACATTTTTGTAAGTTGCACTGTTAGTACATGCGGTGTTTATGGTGAGCATTCGTCTCCCGGAACATGAGTCTCCGAGAGTTATTAAGTTGCAGTCGGACTTTACGGTGCGTTTCGGGGAATACCGTCTCCATGGTGGAGATGAGGGTGTAGAATTAATGGTAAATGAGGTTGAGGAGTCCTCTAATACTATTTGTCTGGAAACAGCTTCCGCAAAGTGTTCCTAAAATCCCGGCCTGTTCGGCCATATCAAACAAACAAATACAGATATATGAGGTATTTAAATGGTCAGAGGACGGTATGACCAAAGGTTGAAAATCTGATGTTTTAGAGAGACTGGGGAGAGTGTAGTAGAAGCAGGTAGGCCAACCTTTGTTGAGATCGGATGCCTAGCAAATTAAGACAACCTCTTAAAGGAAAAAAGTAGAAGGGTTTCTATATAATAGCCGCGTGAGCCTGCATGCCCGAGTATGGAGTGTATTCGCACCTCACTTACAAACAGTGGCGGGGTGGGTGTTTATTTCTTCCAATAAGTAAATAGTCTAATGAGCACTGACAGGAGCGCAAAATTAAGACTTTTCTAAGTATTTCCGCATAAAGCCCAACCATGAGCCCCCACGGGTGAGTTCGTCTAGCTCTCCCCAATGAAGCGTCATAGGCTATGCCCCATTCGGGAATGATTATTGACTGTCAGGTTTACGTTGCGGTTTGACCTTCACTGAGTGGGTTTATCAGGTGGCGGGAAAAGAGCTAAACACTCGAGGGTGTTCGCATTCTACTTATTTCACGAATAAATCAACATAAGTTTTTTAGCTTCTCTTTTGATTTATTTGCAAATAGTTCTGTCAGTTTGAACATTGCAGGGGTTTTTTTATAATAGTACTTATCAATATATCGTTTCCTAAGTGATTGTTTTTCGTCGTAGACTAGCAGCACATGATACTCATCTCCTAATCGTTCCTTACAGAAGTCACATTTTCTCTCATCGTATGGGGTATTTTCCCAATCAACCAACTTCTACAGGCAAATGATGGTTACGTGTTCTAAATTTTATTAATGCGGAAGACTGTTCAAATGTTATTTTACTAAGGTAAGGCTCCGTCTTAAAAATACTTTTAATTGCCTTGTAAAATACGTATTTCGGTGACAAAGTTAAGGCCGAATACCAATTTTGTATATACTGGTCCTGTAATCTTCTCTTAATTGCTTCGTGGAACCAGTGGGTATTTACTTCTTGGCTTATCCACAAATCTGGCATTCCCATTTCATCCAAGTTTTTTTTAATATTCCCCATCCACTCAAATTTTCTATTTCTTTGATTTGTTTCTAATAACAGAGTTTGGAAAAGGAGATCACTTGTTCTTGTATTTTCACTTTTTGTTAGTTCGGCCCAAAAATTTAATAATCGAAGTTTAATTTTCAGAGATATTGGGAAAATCACAAGTTCTCTGTCTACAAATACAGATGGTGTAGATTTCTTTTTAGATTCATTACGAACTTCAGAAACCATAATTCGGTTGTTTCTGTTATTTTGTTATTGGTCATACCCCATACCTCAGACCCATACAGAAGCTTTGGGACGATCATTTTCTCATACATCTCTATAACACTATCTAAAGGGAGTTTATATTTTCTTATTTTTGCTATAAGCGAGAACATTGCTTTTTGTATCTTGACACCGTTTCTTTGTGTGCGTGACGAGTGAACCGTTTCCTGTAAATATTACCCCAAGATATTTTTATATTCTTTTACTGTTTCTATTGTATTATTATCGAAGGTAAACTTTATGTTTTTATTACGATCTTTTCCAAATATGAAGACTTTTGTTTTCCTAAAATTTATACTTAGTTGCCATTTATCACTATAATCGAAATAAGCTCTCAAAGTTTCATTGAGGCCAGACGCACTATCCGCCAATAGTATTTGTATTATCTGCATAAAGAAGAGTAATCAGCTTTAATAGACCAAAAATGGTCTTCTCACTCAGATCGGAGAGAGTTAAAGATTTGTGACATTTCGTCCCCTGAGTTCCAATGTGTTCTATGTGCCAGTAGGCACATAGAACACATTTGAACTCAGGGGACGATTTGTCAATCAGAAATGCTTCTAAATCGTTCAAATAAACTGCAAAAAGTATTGGCGACAAATTTTCACCTTGACGGACCCCGTTTGCGCAGCTAAATAATGGGGAATACTTATTATTCACAATAACACGCTATTTTATTTCTTTATGAATGATAACTATTACATCAAGGATACGTCCTTGGTTTCCGTTATTCATAAGTTTATACACAACCCTTCCCCGCAGATACTATCGAATGCTTTTATCAAGTCAACAAAAGCGCAATATAGGCTACGTTTACATCTTTTTGTCAATTCTACCAACGCATGTAAGGCAAAAATATGATCGTGTGCTGAAGACTCTTTTTCTGAAACCAAGCTGTGTTTCTTATAGAAGATTGTTTTCTTCTAAAAAAATATCTGCAAACGATTGCTTAATATGGCTGTAAACATTTGTGAGACGCAACTTACCATAGAAATTTGTTGGTAGTTTTCCGGATTATTCATGTTTCCCAATTTAGAAATAGGTTTAATTATTCCAACGACCCAATCTTTTGGTAAAATGCTTGTTTTCAGAATCAGATTAAACAGTTTGCGGTAAATTAATTTAGATTTTATGTTTTATGCATTCATTCGATATCTGATCGAATCCACTTGCCTTTCCGGACTTCAGTTTTTTAACAATTTCCTCTATCTCATTAATTTCAATTGGATCGTTCAGAACTGATATGCTTTCATTCAATTTGTGACAAGGTAGTCATTGTCAATGCTTAACATTAACCTAGGCCCCCCGTGGGGACTTCAGAAAGTGAGGCAGTACTTGTTTGCTGTGGTAAACAGGCTCTGGTTTACTGGTAAGATAGGCCCGGTGGCCAATGCCTGGGGTGGAGGTCCGCTAAAATGGGCAACATGGGTATAAACGATTGGTTAGACTTGACTTTCTATTCATGTTGTGGTCACGATTGGCCATTGTGCATAAGTATGTGACATTAAACCCCATTACATAAATAAACATCAATCTAGGGGGTTAACTGGAAATAATTTTATTTTGATCCGAAAGTGTGTCGATAGAATGCGTAGCCGAGAAATGTTGTGTCTCGCTTGGATGTCATGCCTGAATTCTGCATGAATAATCACGTTGAATTGTATAAATCGATTTGCACGGACTGACTCTTTGTGTGCAGAAGTGTTTTGCGGAGGGTTTGTGGCTTGTTTGGGTCAGTCTAGTTTCTGGATTCGTACAGGTAGGACCAACTTAGATTTATTGTTGATGTGATGGACCCCTGAGCCTGTTGGTCGGATTTTAAATTGTCCGAGCGAATTAAGATGGATTTCCTTGGGAAAGTTATGAGATGACGTGCATGAGAATCGGGAAGCAACAAGGGTTTCGCCGTTTTAATGGCATGGAGATCCGTAACTCGTTGGAGTCTGTCTGATACGCAGGAGACTATTTCAAGTAAGTGACTTTAAGAGATTTTCTTGAATGAATATTCAGCTGGCGGATTTTCAATTCGTGAGCTGGATGTTCAAAGAGAGGATAGATTTTTACGACCTGAAATATTAGTTCTAAATTGTCCAGCTGTAGTTTATCAGGGAATATGGGGCTGAATTCTTAACTCGTGTTTTCGTTACACGAAATCACACTTGATAATTGTGATTGGAACGCGAGCGGCGTTCGATCGAGTTGGATACAGATATTATAGAATTTATGTGGTCATCCCTGGATATATGATTTTCTTGGAATCATATGTCCGCGGCTGACCAGGTCATTTTTGACAACAGTTTCTAGTTTGTGCTTTACGGATAAATAATTGGCCCAGTTAAATTGCGACTTTTGCCCTGAATTATTTAAGCCACTGGTTGGCCAGTGAAAGTTATTCGTAATTGATGTAGCTGCTTCTGTTACCAATAAATGGAATAGTTATTGGAATTGAAACGCGTTCAGTGTTCGATTCATCCACGTGCAGCTTTTGTTTATAGTGAACAGAGAATATTTGCTGCATTCTTAACTCGTGTTTTCGTTACACGAAAACAACCTTGATAATTGTGATTGGAACGCGAGCGGCGTTTGAGTTTGATACAGATATTATAGAATTGATGTGGTCATCCCTGGATATATGATTTTCTTGGAATCACATGTTCGCAGCTGACCAGGTCATTTCTAGTTTAAACAGTATTTATTTCTAACAGCAAGTAATTAAAACATAGATACAATTGATACAGATGAGTTTGAATGATGGAAATGGATTTAGCAACAAGCTGTGTAGCTCATACTAGGCTATTTCCGTAGCACAGGTTTTATCACAAAAGAAGTTATATAGCGTGACAAACACATTGTACTTGTAGCATTTGCCTAAACCAGTTGAGTGGATACATATAAATATTTACTTTGCATGGGTACGCATTCACTCACACTCGCAGACGCGCGTCCAGCCAGCCAGACAGACAGACAGACAGAGTGACAGACAGACAGACAGACAGACAGACAGACAGACAGACAGACAGACAGACAGACAGACAGACAGACAGACAGACAGACAGACACGCACGCACACACACACACACACACACACACACACACACACACACACATGAACACACACCCCGAGGGAGAAGAAAAAAAAATGATGTGAGAAAGAGAGGAAAGAGATAGGGAGAAGGAGCAGGGAACCGAGAGGTAAGTCACTTGTTCACCTCCCTGCTGCAGTGGCATATACATTAAATACGCGAAAAAAAGACAGAGAGGTAAGTGTCTATAACAAGATTTGGAGAAGCAGTGATCAGGGTTAACAGGCTCGTGCTGCTGAAACGTGGTGGTGCCAGGTTTGGACAGGTTATACAGGCGCGGTCCCGCCTTGAAAAGCGACATTTCTTATTTTGTCACATTGTTGGTGACGTACGGAGACGGGGGAGGGGGGGGCGTAGGAAAACCTGCTTGATCGACTAATGAATGTGTGAACAGTTTCGATGATCTCTCTGTTAATTACATTTGGGTAGAATTCACTTCCGTATAGGAGTATGCTTGTATTTATCACATATGGTAATTTACCAAGAGTGTCTATTCTTATGGGGTCGAAATATGGACACTGGAAGAAGTAGTGATCAGTTGTTTCGCGTTCGCCACACAAACATGCATAATGCCCCGAGAGGTGGTTATTGAACAAGTCATCGTTAAGATTACTGCAGTGTAATCGGAGTCCAGAGTGTAAGATTTGTGCCTTGCGGGATTTGTGGTTATAGTACAATTGAGGTACTCTTGGCCTGTTGGAGTCTGGACATTCTTTGAAGTTGGGAAGTGACTTATTGAGCCTTATTTCGGTGGGTAATGTATTCCACAGTCTTGTGGTAGATGGAAGGAAGGGGTTGCTGTGCTACTCGGTTCGGCATAAAGGGGTGGTTATTTATTTATTTATTTATTGGTGTTTAAGGTCACATATTTCTGCACAATGGCTAATCATGACTACGACAGTTTTACGGGTGGAGGAAGCCGGAGTACCCGGAGAGAACCACCGAGCAACGGCGAGCAACTGTCAGCTCCCCAACATACTAACTCCACACAAGCAGGGTTAGCATTGGTTGAAGACAGGTGCACCATCGAAGTGCAGTACGCCTTAGTACACAGCGTCACCGTGCCCCCACATGGGCAGTGTGGGTGAAGTGTCTTGCCCAAGGACACAACGCGATTGCCACAGGTGGAATTCGAACCGAGGACCTCACGGCTTGCCGCCTGCACCTCTACCAACTGAGCCACCGCGCCCCCAAAGGGGTGGTTAAATCAGTAGTCCCGCGTAGGTTGTATGAGTGTCTTTCTGCGTTTGCAGGTGGAATCAGGTCATTTCTGACAACTGATTCTAGTTTGTGCTTTACGGATAAATAATTGGGCCAATTAAATTGCCCTGTATTATTTAAGCGAATGGTTGGCCAGTTAAAGTTATTTGTAATTGATGTAACTGCTTTTGTTACCAACAAACGGAATAGTTATTGGAATTGAAACGCGGTCGGCGTTCGATTCATCCACGTGCAGCTTTTGTTTGTAGTGAACATAGAATATTTGCTGCATTCTTAACTCGTGTTTTCGTTATATGAAAACATATCTGATGGTATTGAATTGTTTTGTGTAGATTAATCGAAATGCTCTTATTATGAAAACTTTAAATGATAATAAATAAATATATCAATAACGAAAGTACGGAAACATATTCCGAATAAATACTTTATAATTTTCCTCAAAATATTTCTTTATTGTGCCTGCCACCCATCCACTTTAGGAAGGAAACTCCTGTACTGTTGACCCAGGAGAAGTCGGGTACTCCGCTTCTAAATTTTTGCGTGTTGTCCACGAGGTCGGGCTGTTGTTGAGAGAAGACTTGTGGATATCTTATTCAGTTGTAAACTTGTTGAAGTGATGCTCGGTCTGCGATCTAAGTTCGTGGGCGGAGAATTCCTTCACAAGTGTGTGGTTAGTATTCATATTGACCACTACTTGCTTAATTTGGTAAACGACCATTGTGGAAATATAGATTTTGGGAGTTTTTGCTAAGGTTGAGTTGATATTGATTGGAAATTCTGTTCCCAGAATCCAGTAATTGATAGATTGCCAGCTGACATTTTATATATTATGATATATAATTTTAATTATCCATCCATATCCAGCAATTAAGCTAGAATCTGGGGGAGTCCCGATCACCCATCTAAATTGTAACCCACTGTCCGTTATATTGAGCCCGATCGGGAAGGTTTATTTAGGTCCACGGAGTTCGTTACAATTGCTCGTTGGGCACTGTGAGCAGCATTCCCGAGATTCGGTTCTTATTAAGTTCACTGAAATAAACCTAGAAATATTGTGCCATAAGTTTAGTACTGGGGTTGTTTTTCTTGTCAAGGTTCTGGAGTATTCGCCAAAATTCTTTTGTATTTTTTGACTGGAGTCGGAAGGCGACATCGTGCACCAAACCGAATTGTTTCCATTTCTGCAAGCACCACCTTGATCTGGAATTGAAAATAGATGGTAGTGCCATTGAAGTTGTGAAGAAAGTGAAATTCTTGGGTTTACTGTTTGACAATCGACTGAATTTCACACCTCATATCAAACCACTAAGAGTAAGATGTGAAAATGCACTTAACCCCCTCAAGGTGGTTGGTAGCACTGATTGGGGTGCTGACCAAAAAAAAAAAACCAGAAATTTACTCCATCTGTATAGATCACTTGTTAGATCAAAATTAGCTTAACCCTTTACCTAACCTGAAAAGCAGACGACACTTGCAAAAAAAATTCTTGAATAACTATTTTTTTTCATTTTTTGTCTCAAAAACATAGGTTATGACCCCTCGTTGGAACGAGCTCGACGAGCTCGTTCCAACGAGGGGTCATAACCTATGTTTTTGAGACAAAAAATGAAAAAAATAATGAAAATTAATTGGCGATTTTTGAGAATAGCGCTGGCCGGTTTTGGCCGTTACGTTAGGTAAAGGTTAAAATTAGATTACAATTGTGTTGTTGACGGTTCTGCGAGGAAGTCGTACCTCAGACCACTTGATGCAAAACATAGTAGCAGTCCCGATTTTATCACGAACTCTTTACCTCAACTTTTGCAAGCTTGTTCACCGTTTATAACCACAATCATCACCAGCCAAATGAGGAATGAAATTCGCAATGTACTGAAAGATGAAATTCACTCAGCTCTGAAAGACCTAATGTCCGCCTATGTTGGTCCTGAACTCAGAAAGTTTAGCAAGAGTATCAAGGAGGGCATTGACACTGCGGTTGCCTCGTTGCGTGAGGAATGTCAGTCATTAAAATCCGAGAACACCCTACTTAAATCAGAAGTGTCCACTTTAAAACTTTACCAGGAAGCTGATGTGTGTAAAAGAGAACACGAAGAGACCGTGTAGTATTCAAGGCGAAACTGTCTTGTTTTCAGAAATATCCCATTTCCAGCTGAACCTTACCAAGTAAACAGTGACAGAATGATTATTTATATTTGCGAGACCAAACTCAACATAAAACTTCAGCCCGAAGACATTAGTAGGTCACATCCGTTAGACAGACAGTGGACGAAGCCCCTAGAAGCTGCTTCGCAGAGCGCGCAGAACTTTGGGATGAGGAGTAACGTTATTCGTTATTGTTCGCTTCACCTTCTACAACACAAGAAGCGAAATATACAGGGAAAAGGGAACTGAAAAACAGTGGAGATAATATTTTTATTTCGGAATCATTGACCGCCTAAAGGCCAGGAATTGTAAACAAACTCATTGTCATGAAAAAGGCTAAAAATGTCCACTCATTTTGGTCAATCGACGGCAGGATATTTGTTAAAAAACAATTCTCAGGCTCCTACATCCTAATAAAGAGTGACCAAGACCTCAACAGTCTCTGCTAAAACGTTATGTTGGTGATAAAATGTTTTGTGAGAGCGAGTTTATTAAAATTTATTAGAGAATGTTCGTGGACAATCTCTAATGGATTTTAATGAGGCATATTCGGCTGAAGCAAATACATTTAATCCCCCCTCCCCCATCCCATTGGACACCACTATTTATGTTGAATATTCGCGTGATCTCCCAGAACTCGGGCAGCTGTAGCTCATCCCTACTAGCAATTGTATATCATCAGTCAAACCTATAATCCTAGAATGTTCCTGACAATGTCTGATGGTTGAGGCATATTCTGCTGTAGCGAATCCATTTAGTGGAAAAATTACCCTCACACCATTGGACGCCCTTATCTCTCTTTGAAGATCTGAGTGCATCTCCCAGAACTCGGGCAGCTGTAGCTCATCCGTACTGGCAATTGTATATTACCATACAAACCTATAATCCTAGAATCAACACACAATAATAATATGATAAATTAGTCATACAGTTAAAACTAGAAGTCCTGTCCTGAAATACGCACAAATAGCACGTCGATCTGCGCGTTAATCTACGCGTTATGACCATAGTAAGGCTATCAAATTCTGTACATATGGCCTGTACACAAGCAATATTTCAGCCAATGGACCTCCGGGTAACCCGGAGGTCCATTGGCAGAAACATTGCCTGTGTTTTCAATGAGTTACCAGGAGAATCTGCCGTGCTTTGGATGCCATTCGATATGGCAATTGCGCGCAATTCCTACGCGCAATTAAGCCTGCATAAGCGCACAATTCATGACAGGACTTCTAGTTTTAACTGTAGGTTTAAGTATTATTGTTAATAGGTTGGGGTCAAATTTATGTTAGACGACAAAATTGTTTGTTGGATATGTTTTATTGGAAATTACTCCACATTGGTCACCCCCCCCCCCCCCCAATTTCCTTAAAGCTTTCAGGTGCATCTCCCAGAACTCAGGCAGTTGTAACTCATCTCTGCCTGCCACCTGATGTCACAATTCAAACCCATAATCTTAAATTCAATACAGTATAAAAATGTGGTATCTGGTCATATCACAAAGTACTATTATTCTTGTAAATAGACTGAGATTTATTCTATCTTAGACAGAATCGTTTGCATGAATATAATGTATTAGAAAAACTGATTTTAATGAGGCATATTCTGCTGACGTATATACATTTTGAATTAATATTACCACCACCCCCCCCCCCCCACCCTCCCCAATCTACAACCACACTTGTTCTTTAAAGCATTGAGTTTATCTTTCAGAACTCAGGCAGATGTAGCTCATCTCTACCTGCAACCACATACACACTAAAAACTAAAGTGTTAAAACTGACACTTTCAAGGTGTTAAACCCATTTTAACTCTTAGGGTTTGATTTTAACACTCAAAGTGCAATGCTTTAAGCACTTAGACATTACAATCGTCAGGCATCTGAAACTTGAATGGATGGCACTTCTCATGTGTCTAGCATTGGTGGTTCTTCCAGAATCGTCCATAATTTGATTTGCGCTTGGTGGGTACATAATTAAAGGGACACAATGCAGATGACGCGGATCAGGCTCGAGATTTCGAGCCTGATCCGCGTCATCTGCGTTGTTTCATTTTAAGTGTCGCGACATTACACTTGTTAAGTGGTATTATTGTAACACATCTCAAGTTCTGGGATATCTACACTTGAACAAAGTGCTAGTTCAGCACTTAGTAAATGTTAAATACGACACTTCAAGTGTAATTTTTAACACTTTAGTTTTTAGCGTGTATATCATCATTCAAACCCATAATCCTAAAGTCAAAACAATACAACAATTTGATAACTATATCGCCTAACTAAAAATTATAATTCATGTTACTCGTCTGAGGTCAAACCTATGTTAAACGGCAGGCTTGCTAGTTTGAATGTGTTTATTAAGAATTACTGGAGAGTTCTCATGGGTAACGGATAAGACATCTTAATGAGGCATATTTTGCTGTGGGAAATACATTTGGTTTACAATTATCCCCCTTGGACATCCCTATTTCTCTTTGAAGCTTTGAGTGTATATTCCAGAACACAGGCAGTTCTAGCTCGTCTCTGTCTGCAACCATATTTCACCACCCAAGCCCATAATTCTAAAATCAATGCACTATAACAATTTGATAACAAGTCATAGGCGTATGTATTATTATTGTTGTTAATTCGTTGAGGTCAAATCTCTGTTAGACGACAGAATTGTCTGCTAGATATGTTTTATTAAGAATTATTAAAGAGTGCTCCTGGGCAATCCCTGATGAATCTTTATGATGTATATTCTCCTGAATTAAAAACGTCTTAGTTCAAGAACCACCCCCCCCCCCCCCTCGGACACCCCTATTTCACTTCAAAACCTTGAGTGTACGTCCCACAACTCAGACAGTTGTAGCTCATCTCCACCTGCAACCTTATATTACCATTCATACCCCTCATCTTTGGAATGCTACCATTATATAACAGATGAAAATAGGTGCACTGAACATGAGAAGCTTTCTACATTTTATAGGTTTTTCTGGGGAATAGGTCGAACTGAGGTATGGGCCCCCTCAGCTTTTTGGTGGATATGTTTGAAAGGTCGTCCGTTCTTCCACTATATCACACTTTGCACATAAACTTACTCGAGCTTCCGAGAGCGTTTAGCCTATAGCTCTACCACTACGATCCTACAATCCTCAATATATTCACTGCAAAGTCGAAATATTTTACCTCAGCTACGATATTTTCTTCTTTATTTTAAATATCCTGTATTCCTCTTTATTGTACAAAATTATTCCCCGATAAACCTGAAGTTGGAAACTCAAATCTGGCCTGCCATGACTCGAAACTTCACGGTTTAGTGAACTGAACACTCCACTCAACAAAGTGAATCGAATGACAATCATGACAATTCAAGATCTCACGCGGGATCGGGTATTTTTCACTGGCACAACATGGCTTAGCTCGTCAGTCCTTGTCTGAGTGAAACAACTCTGTTATAAGTTGATTAATCGAACAGAGTAAGGTGACCTTTGCCACATCCGGTTTACAGAGCGGGTCGCGACGAGTTGTGGACTGACTACGGAAAACCGGTTACGCCACAGTCACTTCACCTCATACAGAGGTGTGTGTAAGAGTGGCTGTCTGTCCGTCTGTCTATCTCTCTCTCTCTCTCTCAGTCAGTCAGTCTGACACGCAGTCAGTCCGTCTGTCTGTCTGTTCGTCCGTCTATCCTTTTGTCCTTCCGTCCGTCTGTCTACATGTCCGTCCGTCCGCACATACATATGTCTGCCCACCCATCCGCCTGCCTGCCTGCTCGCCCGCCCGCCCGCCCGCCCAACCGCCCGCCCGCCCGCCCGCCCGCCCGCCTGGGATCTAACTCAATTTAGTACTGTACAACACCCGAACCCACCCTTGATATCGTTCCCATTATGAATGCCATTATCCTTTCCATAACAGTTTGTACAGTTTGTTTTGTTCATTCTCTTCTTTTCAGTGATGTCCTTTTTTGCATCTTCAGACTGGATCTGTGTTGGCAACACCAAATTAAATACAGTAAAAACTATGTTTCGATGACTCTAACTGCTTGCATCAACTTTTTACTAAGTATCTTACAATCGAATAAACATGGGGATTGAATTAGCACAATGCAGGCAGTCAGTGGGCGTCTTCTACAACTCCATGTACTCCATGTTGAGGGTTCGTCATGGGTTCGGTGCAGAGTCCTCATTTGCTAATAAATTATACTTGTCCACATTTTTCCTAATTACTATCAGCTTCCTCTTTCAACTATTAATCATTAGGAGTGGGAACATTGAGGTTAACCCTGGCCCCACATACAATGAGGACATGTCAACTTCTGAAACATCTGCGATTTCGATACTGAACTACAACATTCGTAGTATTCGCCACAAACTCCCTCTTCTCAGCGACGAGATCGATGATTTCGACATTCTCTGCTTTACGGAAACTCACCTTGACGATGAGTATGATATCTGTAATATTTTGTTACCTAACATCTCCGCGCCATTTACTCACTATAGGAACCAGTTCGGTGGCGGCATTGCAGTGTATTTCTCAGACAGTATATAGCATAGAATGATAGACTATCTCTCATTTAACGACGACATTCTCTGGTTTGAGGTTGGGGTTAAAAATAAATTTCTTTTATGCCTGACATACAGATCCGAGAGAGAATCTATTGCAGACTATTGGTCTAAACTAGGAGATAAAATAGATCTGGCATTATCCCTTAGCTAGGTCCGAAGGGGAAAATTTAATAAGCGACGCGCCTTCCATAAATGATGTTGTGTCAAACTTTGTCTCGGAGTTCTTAAAAATAGCGAAGCAATGTATCCCCAATTCCACAATAACAGTGCGAAAAAAAAGAGAAACCATGGTTTGACGTCGCTTTTAGAAGAGAGATTTTCACGCCACCGTGACCGATTAATAAAATTAGCCTTGAAAAATAATAAAACCCAGATTTGAGCAAAATATATAAAAAAACAAGGTTAACAACATGAAAAAAAATTGCGAAGAATGTATACATGGAAAAAGTTGACGAGTCTCTATCTCACGACACGGAACCTAAGCAGTTTTGGTATGTTGTTAAAAAGTTTCTGGATAATTTGTCTAGTACTTCTGGCATAACCCATCTTCACTGCCTATCCGAGGAAGGCTGTGAAATTATCGAGAACGATACAAAGAAAGCAAACCTCCTAAACGAAACGTCTAGAAGTAACAGTGCATTGAACTCGCGTTTAAAAACCCTTCCGCCCTTCAAACGGAGATGCCCTCACTCCATTAGCAGCATATCGTTCTCTGAGCAGGACATCTAGGATATTCTAAAACGTTTGAAAACTAAAACGTCATATGGTCACGACGGAATAGGTCACAAAATGTTGAAGGAAACAAAATATTCTGTTAGCAGACCCCTTTTTCTCCTCTTCAATAAATCATTGTCAGAGTGTGCCTTCTTTGACGAGAGGAAACTGGCTGATGTGATTCCACTTTATAAGAAAGGAGACAAATACGACACGAAAAATTATAGGCCCATATCGTTCTTATGATCTATCGATAAAATAATGGAACGAGTTGTCTTTAGAGATATCCACAAATATTTCCTTGAAAATTGTTTATTTTACAGATTTCAGTCAGGGTTTTTGCCGAATAATAGTACAGTGTACCAGATGATAGAGATCTATCATAACCTTTGCAACCCCATAGATAAAAATATGCAAACTTGTGGTGTTTTTCGTGATATTTCCAAGGCCTTTGGCGGGGTTTGGCACAGCGGTCTAATTTTCAAACTGAAGCAATATGGGGTTTCTCCTCCCTTGCTGCGATTGTTTCAAAGCTATTTGACACACAGAAGTCAAAGGGTGAAAATTAACGAATGTAATTTCGAGTACAGAAACACAGAAGCAGGGGTTCCTCATGGGGTCTGTTCTCGTCCTTTTTCAATTTTTGGTCTACATCAATGATATAGCCGACGATATTGAGTCTATTGTTAGACTCTTCGCTGACGATACCTGTTTGACCGAATCATCTATTGACATTCATATTATTGAGTCAAAAATGAACATCGAACTCAAAAAATCAATAAACGTGCCGATACCTGGCAGTTCACATTTAATGCTAAAAAACCAACGCTGTGTTGTTTACACTCAATATGGATGTCATTATTCTAAGTGTTTTGTTCGACAGCGAAACACTTGACTTCGTTGGCGTCCACAAACACTTGAAATTATCCATCAAATCAAACTTAGGCTGGGAAGCGCATATTGACAACATTTGTAAAAAAAAACATGTGTTAGACTTCCAAAGTGAGGAAAACTAAAGCATATTTTCAATCGACAGAGATGTATAATGCCTTCATTTTGCCAATATTGGAATATGGGAGTCCGGTGTGGTGCGGAGCTCTCCAAAATATGATGAAACGTCTAGAGGATATACACTGTGATGCCGCACGAATCGTATCAGGGCTGACGAGATCAGTATCGCGAGATCTCCTTTTGATTGAAGTTGTATGGGACAGCCTCGAAACAAGAAGACACATACAAAAGATGTGTACCTTCTACAAAATCGTAAACAACGATGCGTCCGATTATTTGCAGGAATTACTACATGTACCACCAAGTGTTCGTGGCACATCTGGTTATAACCTTCGAAATTCGGCAAATTTTATGCCTTATTGCATGCGAACAGAGCTATTCAAAAGATCATCTTTTCCCTCGTGTACAGGAACGCGGAATAGTCTACCAGTGTCCGTGCGAAACAGCAGTTCACTTGATGAATTCAAAAAACTCATATCACCACCCGAAGGGAGACCTCCAGGATACTTCTCCTGTGGTGTCAGAATTTACAACATTATTCATAGTAGAATTCGATCTTGTTGAGCGATTTGAACAGTGATAAGTTTCTCAATTACATCTCCGAATCTCCATACTGTCCCCATTGTCCAGCTGTTGTTGAGGACGCAGAGCACTATTTACTCTTTTGTCCCTTTTATTCAGACTCTCGCAACGCTCTAATTGGAAAACTATTCGACATTAATGTTAATTTGAACTCCGTTGATATTTTACTGTACGGCGATCTCATTTTAGAACATAAAACTAATACCTCACTTTTTAAATTTGTTCAAAAATTTATTCGTAACACTCGAAGATTCGATAATGAGTTTCCATCCTAGTATTGTTTAACACATGCAGTTCATCGCGACTTCTTAGGCGCGTGATTAGGCGGCGAAAGTGTAACCAATGGATGATTACAGAAATTAATATGTACATGTAATTATTATTATTATTATTATTATTATTATTATTATTATTATTATTATTATTCGCCTCAGGAGTGTATGTGGGTGATAAGATTTGCGCGCGATAGTAAAAGTATTATCTACAGCAGTAGCAGTGATGATGGTGGTACAGTTAAAATTAGAAGTCCTGTCACGAACTGTGCGCTTATCAAGGCTTAATTGCGCGTAGGAATTGCGCACAATTGCCATATCGAATGACATCCAAAGCACGACAGGTTCTCCTGGTTACTCATAGCAAACACAGGCAATGTTTCTGCCAATGGACCTCCGGGTTACCCGGAGGTCCATTGGCTGAAACATAGCTTGTGCACAGGCCATATTTACAGAATTTGACAGCCTTACTATGGTCATATCGCGTAGATTAACGCGCATATCGACGTGCTATTTGTGCGCTTTTCAGGACAGGACTTTTAGTTTTAACTGTAGTAGTAGTAATAGTAGTGGTAGCTATAGTAGAAACGGAAGTTTAGTATTATGTGAAGAGCAACCACTCAGTGCAGCGCCTGGTCGACCCCCGGCATGGAAAATCAAATTGACAAAGACAGACTAATGGTGCCGAAGGGACATCAATCAATCAATCAATCACTTTTTTTCTCTCTCTCTCACTATTTTTTATTGCGAAGTTAGCTTTTCTTGTATATATTCTTTACATTTCTCTCATTTGTTTGTTTCGCCATTCTATTGATTTTTTGTATCATGTTAAGGGAGCGGAGGGTATACTGAGCGGAAAGCACTTGTCCTCCTATCCCAGTTTGTAACTTATTTGTAGTTGTTGGCAAATATAAATATGTTTAACCTATAATAGCGGTATTAGAATTAGCCTTGGTGATTTTAGAACAACACCAGAACATTCGATGCTCGTTGGGGCAGAGGATCCTTCTTCTGAAAAGTGTTGCATTAAACTGTTACTCCAATATGTTTCTAAACTGTTGGCTAATCCAACCCTACTTATAATTATGTCTCAGACCCTGACAATTTTTAATTTTTTCAACAGACACCAGAAACATATTCCTCCAGTGGGCATAGAATTACACACCATATGGAGTTCTTCACGCTTTGCACCTGATTCTATAAAGGAGAGCAAGACACTTCTCACCCACTGCCCATGCGGGTGTTGTGTATCATCGAAGATATGATACAGCAGATGTTACAGGTTATTCATGTTATTTTAAAA
The DNA here is from genome assembly GCA_031216915.1 of Pictodentalium vernedei. Lineage (NCBI taxonomy): Eukaryota > Metazoa > Mollusca > Scaphopoda > Dentaliida > Dentaliidae > Pictodentalium > Pictodentalium vernedei. Next base: position 88,762,910 of record CM062297.1, on the reverse strand, counting down.
AATTTGTTTTGATTCAAACGTTCCGCAAAAACGAAATTATGTCACAAAGCCGTTTTCTGATGATAATTTATGAGTGTGATCTACAATTTATATTTCCCATGTTAATTTTACATTTTAAACTCAACTCGGATATTTTGTACCCCTGGTAACCAGCAACATATCTCCCAACGTATCCGACCGCCCTGAAAACTCAAACTTCATTGTTTAATAATGAAGGTTTGGGCGCTAGCCAGTTTCTGTTTTGTGAACAATCGTCACTGACGATAGTTTAGTACAGTACAACCGCCGTGGACTGGTCACTTTCCACGGGTGGGCAATATTTCCACGAACGCAACATTATTTGATTCCAAAAACGAATTACAAGTATAATCATAAAATATTTAATTAATGAAGCACTGGCTACAACCCGGTGCTCCATAAATTAAATTTTTGATGATGATTTTTATTATCTGCTAAACGCATGCTTGGATTACGACCAGTCCACGGCGACTGTATTGTGGACTATGTAATAACTAAAATATTCGAATAAAGTTTTACATATTATCGATCTATTTTTCTTACCTAATATCAAACATACCAGACGATTAATGTATTATTATTTTGGAATAAAACATAGCTATCTTTTATATTTCCTTACCGATTCCCCAATATACTCCAGAAAGCACAACTTGGGCAGTTGCAGCCAATTTCTTTGGTGCGATGATGCTGAGGTATGAGCTCGCCGTTGGCCACATTAATCCATAATTTATTCCATTCAGCAAGTCTATAGGCAAAACAAACCACGGATTTGTTAGAAAAGAATATCCCAAGAGCCGCAAAGAAAAAGCGATGTATGTGATGTAAAGGCAGTTTAAATGTCCTAATTTCTTAATAATTTTTCCTGCTACATACAACATGGGAACTTCGGCAACAAACGCCCCCATCACTATGGCCAGACCCATGATCAACTGCGTGCTTCCTATGTCCTGAAGGAACAGAAAAAGGAAAGTTCCATAAGATCCGGAAATTAAACCCATAAAAAATATAGCTATTAAAAATGCAACTATTTCTATATTGGTAAACAAGCGATGGGCATTTTTGAAGTAATGACTGCATTTCACATTTTGGGATATCTCTAATGGCACGACACTCATAGCATTAAGCACGCTCAATCCCCCGAAAACGTAAAACGAAACAGAATAGTCTACTCCAAGCTCCGTTTTCTGGAGTGAGTCCATTATGTAAGTGGAAATAAAAGCAAACATTGCATATCCCACTGAGCCAAACAATCTGTGCTTTCCCCATTTGTTTGGTTCGGTATCCAACAAATTGTATGCCACAGCGTCAATTATACCTAATACTGGAGAAGATGACAAACCATCTAAAAGTGTAAGAAGAAACAGTAGCCAGAATGTTGAATCGTAAAGATGAGGATCAGAATTGCATCTTCCGTGTAGTGTTGGAGTACAAGTTAAAACACAAGTTAGTTTGAAAGGCTCTTCACAGAACAAACTGCTATACGTCTCTCTTTGATATGCCACGAATTTCAGACTATAAGTTCGACATGTTATGTTTTCGTAATGCCCACCACCAATTTGATTTTCAACTCTCTGCGAACTGGTTAAGTCGGCAAGTCCAAACTGTATGGATTCATTCATTGGTCCACTTATGGTTGAACAATTTTTGCTTGTGTCATCACAAAAACTTACATTTCTGCTCTGGTTACCTGAGTTTGCGTATGTACCTACACAACTTGACCTACAGGAAATCGTACCGTTATCGGCGCTATTTTCTTGTAATGTTGCGTTGATGTATTCGGTGAATCCAATCAGACAACTGAAGTCATCAGAATCTGCGAAGTCTCTAACAACCATACAGTCCTCCACGTATGAAACATTACTACAGAAAATATTGGTTTTTACGTCCGTCGATTCCGTGAATGATCTTGGTGGAACATATAATACTAATTGCTTAACTGTGCCACCTGCTAGAGCGCAAATTATTAGTGTAGCTTTGTGTTTTCGAAACTTATCTGCCATGCCACCTACTAGGATTCTGAACCAGAAGTCAACAAAGGGCAGTATCAGGAGTATTATTCCTATCTCTACATTTGTCAAGCCAAGCTGCCGCATATAAATTGTCATCAGTCCGCCAATGCATCCCATACCTAAAACAATAAATGACGTTATATGATTAGTCATAACAAGATAAGTTTTTCTTTAACCCTTTACCCAACCTGAAAAGCAGACGACACTTGCAAAAATGATTCTTGAATAACTAATTTTTTTCATTTTTTGTCTCAAAAACATAGGTTATGACCCCTCCAACGAGGGGTCATAGCCTATGTTTTTGAGACAAAAAATGAAAAAAAATAATGAAAATTAATTGACGATTTTTGAGAATAGCGCTGGCCGGTTTTGGCCGTTACGTTAGGTAAAGGGTCGAGCTCGTTCCAACGAGGGGTCATAACCTATGTTTTTGAGACAAAAAATGAAAAAAAATAATGAAAATTAATTGACGATTTTTGAGAATAGCGCTGGCCGATTTTGGCCGTTACGTTAGGTAAAGGGTTAACATGCCCATAAAAAATTGAAAACAATAAATTGGAAAATAAAATTAATATGACACATTATCTAACTTCTTTGTATCTCTATTATCTACACCTGGTGGTCATTGGGCGGAACGAGAGACTCATCCGGACTAAGAGGAAATGTTGGATACTTATGCAGTAGTGGTATTACAAAAGCGGATGAGAAACGTCGGATAGATCGCGACCTGATCGAAAACCCTTGTTTGTCTTTCGTGCATACAATACTGTAGAGGAACACCCGTCAAAAGCGAAACGAGAAAACATTTGCATTTCAGATGTTCGTTTTTTTTTCTTCGTTTTTTCGATCAGCCTTTATTTGGCAGTTATCTCATAATGAAATCTCCACCCACTTGTGTGAACGTGGCGCAAGGACCAGTTTGACAATTACAGTATTGTATATTTCAAAAGTCAATTACCCCAGGAGAGACTTGGGCTGCTTTATAAATACAATCTTCTCACATGTTTATACGAAGTACAGTGACTGGGTTTGCGATTTTCATTTTGCTCAGATCAGCACACGTTTATTCAGTGGGGTATAGTATCCTGATCACAAAAGGTGCATTTTTAATGAAGAGAGCGTGATCAGTCACTTCCCACTTTTACACAACTTAGGCGAAGTTTTATAAAAACAAGACGAAAATAACATCACGGATTCAATATTCTCTCATTTTTCGGTGGATGATATCATTTACAGTACGTGGAGAGTGTATTATCACTAAATCACCAGCAGAATGGAGATTCCACCCACGCAATAATTGCAAATTTGTTGCAAATCATAACAAACACAAGCAAAGTTTCAGTCAATGGACCTCCGGGTTAAACCCGGAGGTCCATTGGCTGAAACATTGCTTGCGTTTTTAGTCGATATACACAAAATTTGAAATTTATAGCTCGGGTGATAACTCCACTCCGCGGGTGATTTAGTTACAATCCACTCTCCACGTACTGTAGTGCTGTACAGAAAAAAAGCGGGAAGATCTTCATTCTCGATCCGAACCTTATTCTCTGTTCACCTTTCTGATCACAATCCTGTATGTGTTTTATTATATGATCTGCCCTTTCTTCCAGTTATTAAACCCATTCCCAGTCATCAAAATGGTAATGCACGACGCATCAAAATGGTAATGCACGGCGCGTCAAAATAGCAAAGAACGGCGCATCAAGCGCCGGCGAATAATTATAGATTCAAACTTGGGGCCTAGCAATGATAAACATTTGTTGTCTTTAACTGTAATTGGTGTTTATGTGAAAATAAATTCCTTAAATCTGTGTCATTAAATACTCCACACTCTTTCTTTATTGGGGACTATTTCCTGACGCGAACATTTTCAAAAAAATCTTCAACCTATCTTAAGCACTAACGTAATCACGGGTCGACTAAAAGCAGATGCTTCTTTCTCGCTCCACTTAAATGTCTTTTGTAGGGGTTTTAAATCATATAATAAAGAGAATCTTCAACTCGTACCCAGTTTATATCTAAATTTTCAACACGAGTCCGAAAATTTGGTCTGGACCGAGCTAAAACTAACCTCGTTTTGTGAATGTAGATATAAACTCGGGACGAATTAGAGATCCTCTTTTTACGCTTCTGCCATATACATATATCAAATAAGTACATCTAGGAAATCGAAAGGCCTACGTCCTGCTTGGTATAGAAGCTAAGAGGCTGTAGCTTCTTAAATGGCGTCACGCTTCGGTGCCTCACTTTGCCGACGACACTATTTCAAGAGATTCACTATCGGCTTTAACTGCACTACCGGAAGTTCATGCTATTCCAAGCCATTCTGGTGATTCTATGACTGAAAAATTAGATGTGTAATAATAATAAATTATTACATTCCCCAGTTCGTTTTGCATTGAATTTAATGTTGATTAAAAAGTGGTAATGTCACGAGTGAATTATGTCACTTCAATAGTAACTTTGGAACGACTAACGTATATAAGCCACGCCCCCACCGATTTGTTGATGTTTTGTTTTCCAGTTCAACATCAGTTAATTAAAATGAATTTTCCTTCTGAATATTTTTAAAAATCCTTTCTTTCCTCTATGAACAGGTTCGTTAGCATAGTTGACAAAATCCAAATAAAAATGTTTTATTTTATGGCTGAATGCCATTCCCCAAATGCGACTGGAACGCCACATAAAATAGTAAAATATCGAACGAAAGTCGCAAAAATAAAACTGGGCCATTTCCAATCGAAGATTTGACACAGAAAGTGATGTATTCATACGCGCTAATTTCAGAAGTATTTCAGAGTTGCATTTGCCAATATATTGTGTTGAATTATTTTTAATGAAAGACATTTTGGTCTAAAATGTCATTTACTAAAGAGAGTGACCCATTCTTACGGCAAGTTACGGTATATAATTCGCCTCGAGACAGGACTATTTCGTATTTCCTTCTTGCTAATTTTAGAAATGTTTCGGTGTTTACACTAAATTGGATTATATCTGACAATAGTTTGGGTTGAATTATTATAGTAAAAGACCTCTTTATTCCAAATGTCATGTAATAAACAAAGTAATCAATTTGTTTTGAGCGTTACGGTAAATAATTCATCGAGAGGCGGGACGTGAGTACATCACGGGGGCGTAGCCCGAGTGATTTACGAAACAGTCCCGTCTCGAGATGAATTATTTACCGTAACGCTCAAAACAAATTGATTACTCTCTGTGTAATAAAGTAAAATATTAGATGTTATGTGACTTTCCCGCGTTCTGATTGGTTGAACAGAAACACCCTATTTTCCGATAGTTCTTCAGCGAAATCGCACAGACCTACTATCATTTTTGAAAAAAGAACAGTGCACGGTAATAGTGCACGGTTATAAATAGTAACATTCGAATTCGCTTAGAAAATTCCATTGAAGCGTAAATACGTTACAAGACATCTCGTCCCATATACATTATTACATTTAGTTTGGAGAAATAAAAATATGTGTATCGTATCTTTCGCCAAAGGTTTTATTTTTACCGTAGACGGATTTCGGGTAGAATTAATGGGGGGGGGGGGGGGGGGTAATGGAATAATGGTATTGTGTTTCTTGGGGTTTTGGTTCTCTACCTCTCTTTCCCAGAACTGTGAGTGGCAGAATTAACTTAGTTTGCCTGTTTGAACCCTGAACCATTTTCTTTTCTCTTTGACTGTGAATAAGAATATTATCTTGCATATATGACCGATGAAGAACCACCCCCCCCCCCACCCACCCACCCACACACACACATCTAATATAATAAATATAGCATGACTTTTCGTTGACTATGCCAAAATAGTGGTCCTCGAGGAGAGAATAGTCCCTCCGCTACGCGTCGGGACTATCCTCTCCTCGAGGACCACTATTTTGGCATAGTCAACTCAAAGCCATGCTATATTTATTAAATAATTAAATGTATAGAAAGTGACTTCGAGAGTGATATTGAGCCCAGAGCTGGGTAACTTTCCTGAAAAACCTTGTTGAGCAATTCGCCTTCAATTCTAAATTTCTTGTTGTTAACTGACATTTAAAATTTTTAAAAATTAATATGAATGAAAATTCTCATTTGTAGTACTATAATTATTAGACTTGATCTGTGAGTTGAACAGTTAATAGGCGAAACTATTGTGGAAAAGGGGGACTATTTTTAATGTTTGAGTGATTTGGCTTGTGCAGGCTTGATAGAACGAGTAGCTTGTCTGTGTTATTGTTTTAAAAAGTACCGGTTTGCAGTCGATTTGGGTTGAATATTGCACAGTAAAATATCACGAAGCATATAAAAAGAAAATCTACGTTATTTTAGTGTGACAAATAAACCGTTCAGGTCCACACTCATGAGATAATTACCGATGCCCACTAAATAGCGTAAATATCCTCTTTATATGTGCAAAATATATTTGCATCACACTCAAAAAGCAGATAAGCACGTGTTACACTGCAAAGGAACTTGATGCATATAAGTATCTCAGATTCAATCATGGGTTTATTGCTGAATAAGAGCGAAATTGAAGTGTACTCAATAGCGCAGCCTTAGAGTAAAAAGAAGCAGAGAAGGTAGTAGCTGTAATGATAGGATGCTCTTGGGTGTAACTGTTCGTAGATAGAGTGAGGGAGATCAGGAGAAGCTGTAGTAGCAATGTAGTTGTAGTTGCAGACTAAGCTGCTGTAAAAGCCTGTAGGACACGTAAATGTTGTACAGTTTTTATAGAAGCTCAAATCAGAGAACTTGTGGCCGTAATATATAGCATTGGTGGTCATTCTCTAGAGGTGATGGTACCAGTGTACGAGTTACAGATTTACATATATCAGCAGTAGAAGTAATAATAAAGAAAAATCAATCGTTGAGCCGATACGAGTAGTGTAAGTAACAGCAGTTCTCGTAGAGTAACCCCGAGGTAGCGATCTTCCCTGATAGTAATCGTCTCTATAAACACGGTATATCCTAGCAACTCTCGCCCCTCGTGTACCTGGATATTTAAATGTGATATCACAATGTGTACAGGTCGCGGGAAGCTCAAGAGCAAATGGCTCCGCTTATTTTGTTGCTCCTCAACATTGCAGTTCGCCTTTTATGTGGCTTTATTTCGAAACCCTAACTCTTCAGTGGTGTGGTTATGCTGTTTTGTTTGTGCTATATACCATTCTAGCCTCCACCAAACTTAAAACAGAGTGGAGGAGCCCAGCGTATCGATGTATAGTAGACAACGATGCAACATCTTGTGAGCTGCATACCTTGGGGTTACGTTATCTCAGAATCAAATAATAGCACCACAATGATTAGTCTAGTCAATGTAATGTTTGACCTCAACAAAATTTGATCCTAAATAAATCACATACCATTAAACTCAGGAAGTAATTACCTTTCCACTGTAAAAAATATAGTCTATCCATTCATATTTTTGTTATTTTTGGGTAGCAATTCAATTTTAGTTAAAAACAGTGAAAAATATGAAACAATAGTTTCGCGAAACTTTTGATATCTGGAGAAGTTTTCTGGTGAGAAGCATTTTGAGAACAAGTTATACTTACTTCTGAGGTGTATAAGCAGTGGAAAAAACAGTTCATTTCTGTCAGTAGTAAGATCTGGTTTCAGTGAATTCACACATTCATCCCTGCAATTTCTACACACTACACTACAATCTAGGCCCCGTTCTCTACATGTACACGTGTTTTGCATCCACTTTTGCATCCACATCTAATCATCTTCAGAACACTCTGAGGTGCGGGTCCTTTATCTCTCTTTCTTGACGCTAAGACCATCCGTAATCTAGAACATTTAAACCTTCTGAGATTCCTGTCCACTCTACGATTTGATAGTAGACTCATAAACTGTGATGTTGACATGCATCGTTAGTAGACGGCACATTCTCTGGTTTGATGAAAACTTAATTGCTGGCAACCTTGTCTAGAAATGTAATTTTACGTAGTCTGCTTGGTCTTCCTCTAGCATGGTCCTTTGCACAGTACAAGCACATCATATCAGTTTCTCCAGCAGCTATCATCTTTCCTTTCAAACTGACTCAGGGTTTCTGTTGAATACATTTGCACAATTTCTGAAAGTAGCATCCTTTCTGAACTGTGCAGGATTCACAGCTTTTCCAATAACATATGGCCTGGATGTTGCGTCACACCCTAGTACAGCGTGAAGCTACATAATGTTGTCACTCCAATCACCACCACCATCTTTTCTGGTCCTTTCAATATCCCACCTCTTTGGGCGGCTGACGTTTGTTTTTGATTCTGGTCTAAGCTAAGATACAGCTTATGTGTAAAGTCTTTTGCATAAAAACTCGAAAGCACAAGAAAATCCGCATCTTCACCAACTAGTACAGTGTCTTCAGTTTTCGCGCACTCTGTGGCAATTTGTAGAATAAACAGATCTGCCTCTGCGTGATAAGTTCCAATTCCTGTCCTCTAAAGCCTTCCATTCAACAGATGAATACATTTCTGTTTATTCCGGCTATTTGCTAGAAATATGTGTTTCTTTCACATCAGTGCCCATTCGTCTGCCTGTACGCAGTCTGGTGACATTATCTTTCGTACTTGCACCTCCGTTGTATCCGTCATACACAACTGTACTCTTATTGTACTTTCCATTTACATACTCCACATACATGTCACATAGCTGATCATAGGTTCCACCCCTTGGCCAGACTAATCTTCCAGTTACATACTCCACATACATATTACAGAGCTGATCATAGGTTCTACCCCTTGGTCAGACTAATCTTACAGTTACATACTCCACATACATATTACAGAGCTGATCATAGGTTCTACCCCTTGGCCAGACTAATCTTCCAGTTACATACTCCACATACATATTACAGAGCTGATCATAGGTTCTACCCCTTGGTCAGACTAATCTTACAGTTACATACTCCACATACATATTATATTACAGAGCTGACCATGGGTTCTATCCCTTGGCCAGACAAATCTTTCAGTTACATACTCCACATACATATCACATAGCTGATCATGGGTTTTACCCCTTGGCCAGACCAATATTGCTATCAGTGATCCACCATCTAACACATGGTTACCATCTCTAGTTGCTGAGCCTGCCTTGCAGTATACCTGTGAGGTCTTCAGTGTTTCTGCTGCGAATCCAGACTTCTTTGGCTCCCGCATCAGATGGGCGTTCTCAAATAATGACGGCTGAAACGCGCAAAGCTCATGTGAAAAAATGTATCCGTGTCATCAAGTGTAACTGACCCTTGGACAGCAGATATCAGCCACTGGAAAAAAGTCGTTGATCTACTGACACTTCATATTCATCTACCTTCACTCAGGAGCTGTCATTCATCACTGCTACTTGCTCCTTCTTCTTAAATGAGAATTCTGAGATGGGTTTTTCAACCATTCTTTCTGTGACTCTTAGTCCTATCTTTCTTGCCTCATCATCATGTACTCCTTTGTCAGCCAAAGTACCTGTATTTTTGCTTCACAGGTCAGATCTTTACAAAAAGCATTCATTTCTTCCAAAACCTCAACTGATATCTGTACGCCTCTGTAATCATCTCTGCCCATTCTTGCTTCACTAAAGTCTTTATGCTGTTCCCTAGAAGCAAAGTTCTTTCCTGCCAGCTCTTGCATAACTTCGTCGGTCACCGAACATGCAGAGCGCGAAAGGATACACATTTATCATTGCGATTCACCCCCCCCCCCCACCACCTTTCCCATGGTGAAGCCTCCTACAAACTTTATGTTTCTCATCAGCATATGTTCTGTGATGAGATCGGAAATGCAGCCCAGAATCTATAACGCGCCCGTGATAAACACTTATATGGATATCATTCAGATCTGCCATATTTGAAGGTAAACATACGCCTATTTTGTGTATGCATTGTGGCCAGACGCTGCGAAATACGGCAGCATACTTGACACTGCCTGTAGGGTAGGTGGAAAGGCCATCTACTAGTTCCCTCTGACTTGACGAACGCCATCAATATGTCCAGAATTTCGTGTATTGAATCCAAAGTTTAGAAGTTCTGCTGTTTTGGGTGTCTCGGAAAGTAGTGTCCAACATTTCCTGTTTTCGCACTACATGTTCATCTCCAGCAATGTCTGGTACATCTGTCTCTTGTTTCATCAGATTTTCCAACTGTTACACTGTGTGCTGAAGGATAGGCTTAGCCTCTTGGATGGTGAGAATACTTGATTCACTGGCATTACCACTAACACCAGGATCCGAAGATTCATTGGGATCAGAACAACCCGGGAGAATCCTTGCTCTTTGTCGTCAACTTTCCTAAATTGCAATGGGGACTTCAAACAATTCTCAAATGATCAAGGCATAGATGGCCAGCTCTAAAAGTGTATGTGTCCTTTAAAGCACGAGCTATTGAATGTACGATTTGTTGAGCCTTGATCCATTGCGGTTTGTCAAATGTCACAACAGGCGTCGCTCCGTACTTTCCTGCCTGTTCTGCCGTAATGCAAAGTGTTGAACAGACACACGACTCGTTGCTGGGAACCAAATCTATCATGGGCAAAAAGGGAATAGACGATTTTCCTGGGTACCCGCTCTTATGAACACGTTGCATGGTGCGCTATTCCACAGAGGTGTTTGTGGAGGTAAGAGGCATCTTATCTTCCACAATACATTAATACTGTAACTGGGATCCTCCATGCAAAACCCAGGCAGTGATTTGTAAGTGTTGGAAGAGCTTTCGTGATCCTTGCAGAAGTGCATGACTATTTTATCATCTGCTGCTTCATCTTCTGTCATCGCCTTTACACGTGCGATTATCCTCGTAGATTTTATCGCGGGCGACGCTGCTTCAATAATACCCATGCCATGGTACAGTACGTGGGGAGTGGATTGCAACTAAATCACCCGCAGAGTGGAGTTATCACCCAAACTATAACATTCAAATTTTGTATATATCGACTAAAAACACAAACAATGTTTTAGCCAATGGACCTCCGGGTTTAACCCGGAGGTCCATTGGCTGGAACTTTGCTTGTGCTTGTTATGCTTTTCAACAAATTTGCAATTATTGCTAGGGTGGAATCTCCACTCTGCGGGTGATTTAGTGATAATTCACTCTCCACGTACTGTATGTGTTCAGTCTATCTAAAGTGCGAGTATTGTGGTCGACGTTGCTGAAATCTCTGAATTCTCAGAAAAGGGAACAGAATCCTAACTCACTGAGTATGTCTATTAGGAATTGCGATCTATACTCAAGTTGGAGCTGCACAGGCAGATATGTTTGAAGAGGAGCTGTGACCGCTCTGGCTCTCACTGCATGGACAATACTGTAACCAATCGCTGCCTCCGTGAGTTTAGTATCCTTTCCCACAAACAGTTTGTTCCTAAGCAGCTGCAGGGAATCTCGAAGATACTCCAGGCAATTCTGTACTGTTGACATATCAATAAATGCAGGATATATGTCCTCGTATTCCTCATTTGACTTGATGTCACCCTGGATCAGAAACAAATGATAACACAGACAACCGAAAAACCAAAATGCTCTCTATGTGGTCTGTTGTTGGCTATCCACATAGAGACATTTCGATATCCTAGCAGTCGAGTCTGCACTTGATTGCTCAGATGCAAGGAAACAGCGTTCTGTCAGTTTCAACGATAAAAATTTTCTCCCATCGGGTCGAACTACAGTCGGCCCGATGGGTCCATGCTTCTCCCCTCCTCCCAGGTGCAACCCACTCTTCCGAATGAAAGACGAAGATGATATACATAGTATACAGTCTAACTACCGTTTCGATGATCTCACGTTTCCACTCGGGGAGCGTTGTGGCTCAGTAGGTAGAGGCTCAGGCTGCAAGCCGAGATGTCCTCTGTTCGATTCCCACCTGCGGCAGCCGCGTTGTGTCCTTCGGCGAGACACTTCATCTCCATTGCCCGCGTGGGGGCACGGTGGCGTTGTGTACTAAGGCGTACTGCACGTCGATGGTGCACTTGTCTTCAACCAATGCTAACACTGCTTGTGTGGAGTTAGTATGTTGGGGAGCTGACGGCTGCTCGTCGTTGCTCGGTGGTTCTCTCCGAGTACTCCGGCTTCCTCCACCCGTAAAACTGTCACGGTCATGATTAGCCATTGTGCATAAATATGTGACCTTAAACACCAATAAATAAATAAATAATACACGGTTCCACTCTCCTGTGTCATCTTCTTTTGGCAAGTTGAAGAATACTGGTATTATTTTTGAAGCTGTACTCCTAGCAGTCACTACATTTGAAGTTCCATTTATTTCTTTGAAAACCATTTTGTCACCAATATATTCTTGTAACCTTCTTTTCATGTGTTTCACTCTAAACGGCTCCTCGCTGAACTCACCCATTTTTCTACTAGATCGCGGACTGTCAGTTGTTCACCATCATTCTCCTCAAAATACTTCAGAGCCTGTAGAAAAGCATCCTCTCTACTAAATTATATTTTTGAACTGAAATATAAAAATATCTGAATGGAGGGATATTTTAATATTTTTCTCCAGTGAAAGAGAAATTTTAGCGGAGCTGAATGGTACATATTTTATTTCTTTTCAAATTTTGTCCCGATCATACCTGTATACATTTTAAATTGACTAGACTAGTAAGTAAGTAAGTAAGTATTTCTTTATTAATGTGACATGTGCATCATAATAATATAAAACGTTGTTTGAACAGAAAATTGCACCCGGCCAACTTGGCCTATATGTCACAATAATGTTTATAATTCGCATGGTCCCTGCAATCTTACATTTGTCAATAACACACACGTTTGCCCCCTTTCATGCACACACACATATATCCCCCACACCAACCCCCCCACCCCCCCCCCCCCCCGCCACACTCACACCCACCGACACAATCACACACACATACACTCATACCTGCGATACACGAACTCATGCTCTCTCTGAGACCTGCGATACACGAACTCATGCGGCCTCATATCTCCTTATATCTCGATTCGATCGGGTTAAAATTTTCGTGCTTCGCGAGATTTTGGCAGCACATATGCAGCCCCCCTCGCGGGTGAATCAGCTAGTGATATATAAATTCACACTTGAAACTTGTGTCTCTTACTGCTAAAACCAATGAGGATGTGGTAGTTAGTATTCAAATATGATGGCCCACCTAAAGTCGTCAACAGATATATTAATTTCCATAAAAGTCGTGTCTTCTCCGTTCATATGCATTAACCAAGTACGTAGCACACTGTCTGGGATACGTTTGAAGTAAAACGCATAGACTAATTTCATCGGAGGGAGTAATTTCAGTCCTATGCTCACTACTAACGGATTTCAAGAATGTTTCCCTTAAGTCAGAGTAGAAAGGGCATTTCAATAGAAAATGAATTTCATCCTTCATACTGTTTGTATTACAAAAGGTACACAATCTTTCATCCGGTTTTTCGTTTTTGTATCTTCCAGTTTCAATCCGAATCCGAAGAACCCCACACCTGAATTGAGCCAAAAGTGACCTCTGTTGTCGTGATAAATTAACGCGGACATAACTTTCTGTTTCATAGGAACTTTTAAATAATTTATAAGTTCTCAGTGTTGGGACAAATTGAATACTGGTAACCCATTTAAAATTATGTTGAGATCGGATCGAATCTTGGAGTTCGCTCAGATCACATCATAATTTATTTTCATATATGTTTAATTGGTCTAGACTATTAAAGATAGACTTTACTTCTGAGCACCATCTATTTAGGCAATTCTCGTAGTCCCACTCAAAAATTTTATATGCTATTCGATCCTCATCTAATGTTATTAGCTTATTCCATAATCGTATAATGTTAACCCACCTGCGGTCAATGGAAGGACAAAATCCCACTTCCCCATTTAAAGCTAACGTGGGTGTAAATCTGTGTATGCCAAGAAAGTACCTGGATGCTCTATTTTGTATGGAGTCTATACATGTGTATTTTTTAAAACCCCAAACTCCCGATGCATAGTCAAGTACAGGAGTTACGCAATTGTCATATAACTTCTGAAAAGTTGAGAATCCCACTTCCTTGTATGAATGAATTTTTGAATTCATAGTTCCAAGAGCGCTACTACCTGCTTTGGATAACGCTTCTGCTGTGTACTTATAATCTTTAAATTCATACAAAACCACTCCTAAGTATTTATACCTATCAACATATTCCAATTTTCTTTCCCCCAACCGAAACTCAAAATCACACCTCTTAGTCCTTAATTTTCGGAAATGCATTAATTTGGTTTTATCGTTATTAACAGACATGCGCCATTTACGACACCACTCATCTACGACGTCTAAGAGTATTTGTAGGTCATTTTCAATTTCAGCTAATAAAACCACATCGTCGGCATACAGAAGAAGAGACACCTTAACATTGCCAACACTAACTCCCTTGTTTACATCCTTAACAGATCTCGCTAAATCATCAATAAAGAATGTAAACTAAGTCGGAGATAAATTATCCCCTTGTTTTACACCGGTGTTGCACGGGAAAGTACATGTCACGGAACCATTGACCTTTACACAGGAGAGAGACAAATCATACATGTTCTTTATTGACCTATATATATCCCGATCAATCCCCAGCTTAAGTAATTTGTATAAAAGCATATTTCGGTAAACACGGTCGAAAGACTTCTTGAAGTCAATGAATGCGGCACTAGTTGTGGCAAATAATGGTTTCGTTGACGGTAGATTAGGCAGTCGTGTCGATGGCGGTAGGTTGAGCGCCTGCAGTTACAGCAATGAGAAGAATAAAAGCCAATAGCAGCAGTATAGATTGTAGAAGGTGACAATGGAGACAGTTAAGGGCCTATATAAGTAATGGAATTTTGTTTATTTTGAAATTCTCACCTCTCATATTCCTTAAATTCAGATTAAATATACACAAATTATACATCAAAATGAAGGTTGGGATGTATAGCACACGAAACACATATGTAATCAGCTCATAGAGTCGACTGTAGGCACCACTGGTTCCTGGAAGTCTGCTACCGTATTCGCACCAGAATTGATAATAAAATAATATTTCATCAGAACAACTTGTGGCCATATGTGTTTCATATATCCAAGAACAAAGCTAGGCATTCAAAACACTTTCGAATACACTGGCAGGACTGCATTTTGGAAAAGGACAACACTGTCTGCATTTTTTATTGAAGATGGTTTCCATGTTCGACAGACATGCGCAAATCACTCGTTACCACGAATTTCCATCCAAAAACAAAATCGTAATTCTAAGAAATTTCAACAGGTATCATGATACCTTGCACTGAATATGGCAACTATGCAATCTCTATCTAATAACAGTATACTGTATGAAGGCGATCTCTTTCATTATTTGATTTTAGACGGCGTTGTTTTTACATGCTTTTTCTGTCCGATGACGTCGACCGGAAATCGAAAGTAGACTCATACGTAAACAAAAGCAAGGGCTTTGGAATTTTCCCCAATGTAGCTCTGTCGCCGTGTTTTAAAGAATTTTTATCCCCTAGCTTTGTTCTTGGATATATAAAGCACATTTGGCCACAAGTTGTTTTCGTGAAATATT
The DNA here is from genome assembly GCA_031216915.1 of Pictodentalium vernedei. NCBI lineage: Eukaryota > Metazoa > Mollusca > Scaphopoda > Dentaliida > Dentaliidae > Pictodentalium > Pictodentalium vernedei. The sequence goes on along the minus strand of CM062297.1, from coordinate 88,747,376 downwards.
ATTAAATTATCAGTTCTGGTGCGAATACGGCAGCAGACTTCCAGGAACCAGTGGTGCCTACAGTCGACTCAATGAGTTGATTACTTGTGTGTTTCGTGTTCTATACATCCCAACCTTCATTTTGATGTACATTTTGTGTATATTTAATTTGAATTGAAGGAATATCAGAGGTGAGAATTTTCAAAATAAACAAAATTTCATTACTTATATAGGCCCTTAATAGAATTACATGATTCTATGTTTGTTGAATATATTGAGGATATGGAATGAGTGTTTTTCTCATATTATATTTATGAAACGAGTCTAAGAATGTTCCGTTTTGGCGAGCCTCTGACGAGCCCAATCGGAAAATTCTGACGAGTTTCATAAATATTTTATGAGAAAAACACTCATTTCATATTCTATTTATCACATGATACACACACGCACAAATTAGCCACTTAATATGACTTTTTAACCCATCACCTAACTTGTGGTGCAGACGGCTCTTGGAAAAAACATCCTCGTATAACTACAAATTTTCATTTTTGGCTTCCAAAACATAGGTTATGACCCCTCATTGGAACGAGCTCGTTGAGCTCGTTCCAATGAGGGGTCATAACCTATGTTTTGGAAGCAAAAAGTGAAAATATAAAAAAAAATGAATGGCGTTTTTCTTGTTGGTAAAAGATTAATACAATATAACCCACTCTAAATAGGACAGATGACGTAAATTCTCCCTACTGAAATTATGCAAATGTCACCTAGGTGTATTTTGTTTAGCCAATGAAATTGTCCAGTTTTGAAATTGACCAATGAAAGCTCCCAACTCTAATTATGCAAATTATGAAAATATGGCCCAATTTTATTTTGTTCAGCCAATCAAATTGTCTAGTTTTGAAATTGACCAATGAAATTGACGGAAGGATATATTTATCACTGATTAATATGAAAACAAAATATCAAATGTTTTAAAGTGAACAAAACGGACGAGTCATATGATAAAAACATGTATGGTTAGATTGTGAACATTATAAAGTATAGTCGCTTTGGACTAGTCATAATCAGTGCGTGGGCAGAGTTGTCCACGCATGTGTTTACCAGGTGATACAAATCATTAACATCATCAAAATTGTAACCCGAGCTTCATTAATTACAGTTTTGAGGATTATTCCTATACACTACGTGGAGACTGGATTGTAACTAAATCACCCGGGGAGTGGAGTTATCACCCAAAGTATCACTTTCAAATTCTGTACATGTGGACAAATAACACAAGCAACGTTTCAGCCAATGGACCTCCGGGTATAACCCGAATGTCCATTGGCTGGAACTTTGCTTCTGCTTGTAATGCTTTGCAACAAATCAGCAATTATTGCTGGGGTGGAATCTCCACTCTGCGGGTGATTTAGTGATAATACACTCTCCATGTACCGTAGTTAGTGTTTGCAATCTAATATTATTGCGTCCGTGGAAACACAGCCTACTCCTTGAAAGGTGACCAGTCCACGGTGGCCTCAATGTACGTTAGTAAACGTACACCATAGTCCTGTAAATAACAGAGCTATTACAAAATTTTGACCAGAACGCGAATCAGTCACAATTCGGTTGAAATTCTCTGTCTAATTTTCACCCAACAACACAGCAGAATCCCTCCTGCCGAAAAAGAAATACTACAACATTGAATATTAGATGCTATTTTTCTTTGCATTCTTATGTTCCACATCCAAGATGGGCGACGAAATATTTTATTCATACAATATCAACCCAATGATGTAAATTTGTCAGGGTAGGATCACAGTCTGATGGTGAAACAGCTAACTTTTATGGTCACAGAACTATTGATTGGAACCACATAGCCATAAAGGATATGTTCTGGCCATCGTCATACTCAAACAGTTTGACCAGTAATTCGGCCATTGGGTGCAACAAGGCACCATCTGTAATACTTTATCATTGCAGATGGCGCCCTGATTCACACAAGGGACAAATTTCAGAGGCGGACTGGTCATACTGCACACTCGGAAAATTCCCGGTGGGTCCCCTATTGGGGGTCCCTATGGGGCCATGCACCCCCCCCCCCTCCTCCTCCACGATGTACCCATTTTTCCGGATGAGCGATGAAGATAACATATGGACTGGAATCGATCGGGATGCAGGGCTCTTTCAATTCCAAAAATCAAAACATTTTCTCCGGGTCCGGGTCTCCGTGGTGCATTTTCAATTTACTTTCGTTGGTCCAGTCCGTCCCTAATTACTTCTAACATTTTTCTGACATCAAGATAAGAAGTAACTTACATTTTTCCATTTGTTAGAATACATTAATTTTTGAGATTGAGTCTGAATAATGGTGCACAAATGTCTAGAATCCAGATGAGATGGGTATTGATAGAAGGCAGTACGAAAATAGTTGGGGAGGTGAATAATGACATCCACCCAAGCTTCACATCAGTTCGGAAAAACTATGTAGGAACAACCATAAATAGAGGATATGGAATGAGTGTTTTTCTCATATAATATTTATGAAATGAGTCTAAGAATTTTCCGTTTTGGCGAGCCTCTGGTGAGCCCAAACGGAAAATTCGGACGAGTTTCATAAATATTATATGAGAAAAACACTCATTTCATATTCTATTTATCATATGACACACACACACGCACAAATTAGCCACTTAATATGACTTTTTAACCCATCACCTAACTTGTGTTGCAGACGGCACTTGGAAAAAACATCCTCGTATAACTAAAATTTTTCCTTTTTTGCGTCCAAAACGTAGGTTATGACTCCTCATTGGAACGAGCTCGTCGAGCTCGTTCCAATGAGGGGTCATAACCTATGTTTTGGAAGCAAAAAGTGAAAATATAAAAACAATGAATGGCGTTTTACTTGTTGGTAAAAGATTAATACAATATAACCCACCCTAAATAGGACAGATAACGTAAATTCTCCCTACTGAAATTATGCAAATGTCACCCAGGTATATTTTGTTTAGCCAATCAAATTGTCCAGTTTTGAAATTGACCAATGAAAGCTCCCAACTCTAATTATGCAAATTATGAAAATGTGGCCCAGTTTTATTTTGTTCAGCCAAGCAAATTGTCTAGTTTTGAAATTGACAAATGAAATTGACGGAAGGCTTTATTTATCACTGATTAATATGAAAACAAAATATCAAATGTTTTAAAGTGAACAAAACGGACGAGTCATATGATAATATACAATATGTCTTTTAAAGACAAAGTTTAAAACCGTTCCAGATTGATGTATCTAATTTGTGTTCGAAGTTGTCCCTATCTATAGAATTATATCAGATGTATGATCGGGGATAGACGGAAAAGATCTCGGAATAAGCAGAACAGGCCTTCAATCCAGAACCTATTATCCAAACACAGACAACGATATATGTTTAAGATATTCAACTTTCAATGTATAAGCTTCGGAATAATCATACCCAATGGCAATCACCTAATGATTTCACGCTCGTAAGGTGCCTTTTAAATGGTGTGTTGTAGGGCTCCGTGAGATTAATAGTGGGCCCAAACGTTCCGTAGGATATAGCCTAATAGAAAGCGTGTATGCTATGCTTATTATATTTTGGGGGTATTTTGGCATGTTCTTTTGTTAGTTTATTTATTAGAATTTAAGGGCCTATATAAGTAATGGAATTTTGTTTATTTTGAAATTCTCACCTCTCATATTCCTTAAATTCAGATTAAATATACACAAATTATACATCAAAATGAAGGTTGGGATGTATAGCACACGAAACACATATGTAATCAACTCATAGAGTCGACTGTAGGCACCACTGGTTCCTGGAAGTCTGCTACCGTATTCGCACCAGAACTGATAATAAAATAATATTTCATCAGAACAACTTGTGGCCAAATGTGCTTCATATATCCAAGAACAAAGCTAGGCATTCAAAATACTTTCGAATACAGCGATGGGTCTTCATTTTGGAAAAGGACAACACTGTCTGCATTTTTATTGAAGATGGTTTCCATGCTCGACAGACATGCGCAAATCACTCGTTACCACGAATTTCCATCCAAAAACAAAATCGTAATTCTAAGAAATTTCAACAGGTATCATGATACCTTGCATTGAATATGGCAACTGTGCAATCTCTATCTAATAACAGTATACTGTATGAAGGCGATCTTTTTCATTATTTGATTTTAGACGGCGTTGTTTTTGCATGCTTTTTCTGTCCGATGACGTCGACCGGAAATCGAAAGTAGACTCATACGTAAACAAAAACAAAGGCTTTGGAATTTTCCCCAATGTAGCTCTGTCGCCGTGTTTTGAAGAATTTTTATCCCCTAGCTGTGTTCTTGGATATATAAAGCACATTTGGCCACAAGTTGTTTTCGTGAAATATTATTAAATTATCAGTTCTGGTGCGAATACGGTGGCAGACTTCCAGGAACCAGTGGTGCCTACAGTCGACTCAATGAGTTGATTACGTATGTGTTTCGTATTCTATACATCCCAATCTTCATTTTGATGTACATTTTGTGTATATTTAATTTGAATTGAAGGAATATCAGAGGTGAGAATTTTCAAAATAAACAAAATTTCATTACTTATATAGGCCCTTAACGACTCTTTTAACAGCCGGGATTATTCGTGTGGGACATCTTTCTGGTGGAGGAAGCCTGTGTACTCGGGGAGAACCACCGAGCAGCGAGGAGCAGCTATCAGACGCTACAGCTTACTTACCCGGCACACTCAGAGTTAGCTACGGCTGAAGGTAAGTGCCTCATCCACGTGTAGTACGCCTTTGTACACAGCAGACTCATGCCCCACATATTTTAACATACACACAAATATCAAGTGAGGCTGGTATAAAGTGATAATGATGGAATTGAAAATAAAAATAATAGAAAACATGTAAAACAAAAAGACAGAAAATATATAATCCCAGCAATACTCCCACCTCCGTGATAGATCCTACCCCGCCGGAAATATAAATGTTGGTGTTAATCGGTTTTAGAATCTGTCGAATCTGTTACAATAAACAGTCGTCGACGCAATGTGTATTTTATACATGCTTCCAAAATACAAAAAGTCATTTTAGTGGTTGCAACTTTCAGTGATTTGCTGCAGTACATCGCGGAGGAGGGCTTTTTACAGACGTTACAGACGACATTTATTTTATAGACTGTGTATCTTGTTTTTTCTAACCGTGATATCTTCTCTGTGAATAATATTATTTTTCCGCGTTTCGTAGAATAGCGGAAAACATTTGTCTTTACGTTGTGTTCAACGTTCATTTATGTTAGTTTGGTCGTTTTGGACCAATGAAAAAATTAGGAAATCGTTAGCCAATTAGAAAATTGGAAAGCAGTGACGTTACAAATAGTTTATTGTAACTACCAATCGTTTTGTAGATTTGGTGCATGTGATATTTGGTGGAAGGCGGTAAAATTAGTATTTTCAATTCTAGCCGTCGCCATTGCTTGGACCAGTCAATTTTCAATTTGTCTTGTCATGTTTTGTGTTTTTTTGTGGTTTTTTCTCATAATGGATGAAAATATTTCTAAGTTTGTTCAGGATGAAGTAGGAAAGGCTGTTAAAGTATCCCAGAATGAATTGTTGGATAATATGAAGCAACTTTTGGATTCAAAGTTAGGAGCATTCGAAAATCGAATCAACAACAATCAAAAAGAACTTTCGTGCCAACAGTTAGCCAAAATAGAGCAGAATTTAGGAGAAACACATAAATTTAACAAAAAAGGATGTGAATATCAGTATAGACATAATATTAAGGTGTTAAATAAACTGTCAGATGCACACAGTCATTTGATTCAAAATCCAGTCACCATGGAAGGGGTGGAAAAGGCAAAAGCTTCTGAAACTGAAGGTATGGACCTAATTACACACCGCCAAAAGTTAATTAAGATTGCCGATGTAAGTGAGAGCAGATGGAGAGTCGTAGAAGAGTACATAGCCAATCCTGTCGCTGATGATTCGGACGACGAGAGAAGGATATACAGGGCACAGAGCAAAGCTACTAAGAAAATGAAAGAGGAAAGAATAAAAAAGAAACGTCGGGAATTCCGCACCAAACCGTATTGTGACACGGATTCACAGTCTTTCGAGAATATGGCATCTGCCTCCGTCGCATCGACTTCAGAAAAACCCGGAAAATGTTTTGCATGTGGATTGCGGGGGCACTGGCAATCGGCTTGCCCCAGTTTACAACATAAGATAAGTATTGTTGATTCTCATTTTGATACAACAGGGAAAATTGTTCCTTTGGTTGATATGAAATTTTTTTCAAATATGCACGAAAAAGAGTTAATTCAACAACCGAGTTTTTTGTCTGATATTGAACAGTGCAAACAATCTTCAATAAATCTTTTGTTAAAGCCAGATTGCATGAATTCACCCAAGCTGAACGAGGTGGTTGGCTTCGGCGTTGATAAGCGTGCAGTAAATGATAACGTTTGTTCAAAGCGCATTTCTCCGGTGGGACGTTTAAAATCCTGTTGTGAGTTTTGGAAACAAATTGGTTGTAATGATAGTGTTCTTTCTGTGATTTTGCAAGGATATAAAATACCATTTTTACAAATCCCAACAAAGTTGTTTATGAAAAATAATAAATCCGCTTCGGTAAATTTCGATTTTGTTTTGGCAGAAATTCAAAAATTAACAGAGCTGGGGTGTGTATCGGAAGTAGATGTAGTTCCACATGTGGTTAACCCCCTTACTGTTGCTTTTGGAAAATCGGGGAAGCCTCGTTTGGTTTTAGACTGTAGGCATATAAATCTCTACCTATTTAAATTTAAATTTAAATATGAGGACGCTTTGATTGCCAGATATATGTTTGCACGAGGCGACTTTTTATTTAAGTTTGATTTAAAGTCGGCATATCATCATATTGAAATTTTTAAGCCAGACAGGACATATCTTGGTTTCTCATGGCTTTTTAACGGTATAAGAAAGCATTATGTTTTTAATGTTTTACCATTTGGAATTTCTACTGCAGGATATATTTTTTCAAAGCTTATGAGAGAAGTTGTTAAATTCTGGAGAGACAACAAAATAAGAATCATCATGTTTCTTGATGATGGGTTAGGTGGAAATTCAAAATTGGATTCAACAGAAACGGACAGTAGTAAGATTCAAACAGATTTAGTAAATTTGGGTTTCCTTGTTGCACAAGAGAAGTGTCAATGGGTACCTTGTCAAAATATAGTTTGGTTAGGTTTAATCTGGGATACCTCCAAAGGTATCATTCGGGTAACTGATGAAAGAATAAGTAAATTAAAAGCTTGCCTTGACAAGATATTGAATAAACTCGGAGATAGTTTGTATTTAGTTGAAGCCAGGGAGCTGGCTGGGATTGCTGGTCAATTAATTGCGACACAGATTGTACATGGAGGCTTAGTTAGCCTTAAAACCAGATCAATATACAAATGTTTAGATACTAGAGCAAGTTGGCAACATAGAGTGTTTGTAAATTCTGATGCTATTTCAGAACTGGTGTTTTGGAAAGATAATTGCATTCAGTTGAATGCGAAAGGTGTTGACCTGTCAGTTTCGCATGGTTGCGGCGCATGTGATTTTCATATGTGGACGGACGCATCCGAAACTGGTTATGGAGGTTATATATCCCAGAGAGAGGGATCCCTATTTGAGGGGAACGAGGTTGTACAATTGGGTTCGCAGACCCTGTTTTCCTGCGCAGCGCAGAGGGTAAGTACAAAACCAAATAGTGGTGACAAAATGTGTTTTGGGAGTTGGGCTCCCGAAGTATGTGGCTTGAGCTCCACACGGAGAGAGCTAGAGGCTGTTCATAGAGTATTATTAAACTATGTTCATTTGTGCAGTGGTGAAAATATCAAGTTATCGACAGATAATAAAAATGTACCAAGAATACTTGAAGTGGGAAGCAGAAAGTCTCATTTGCAGAAAACAGCCCTACCGATTCATGATGTATGCAAGGATAATGACATAAATTTGCATGCGGAATGGATTCCAAGGCAGTTGAATTTTAAGGCTGACTGGCTCAGCAGGCAACAAGATTGTGATGATTGGGGTGTACAATTTTTTATTTTTCAAGAGATTGACACTCATTGGGGTCCACATTCCATAGATCGCTTTGCTACTGATTATAATACAAAATGCAAAAGGTTTAATTCAAGGTTTTGGTGTCCTGGCACTGAAGCTATTGATGCTTTTAGTTGTAGTTGGAAAGACGAGAATAACTGGTTAGTCCCGCCTCCATGTCTCATTGTCAAAACAATCCGAAAGCTGGAAAAAGACAAAGCAAAATGTTCTCTGATAATTCCTTTATGGAAATCGGCTCCATATTGGCCGATGTTGTTTTATGAAGCTGATATTTTTGCAAGTTTTGTTAAAGAGGTCAGAAATCTTCCCCAACATAATTTTACAGTTAAAGGCAGAGGCCGAAACGGTATTTTTGGAGTCAAGGATTTAACATTTAAAATGATAGCTTTCAAAATTAAGTTTTGATGCATTAGGATCCCCAGTAGGTGCCCAAGTAGGTGTTCATTGTTGAGATGGAAGAGGTGTTTTTGTTATCAATCATTGTTTATTTTCCAGGCTTGAAAGTTGAATCGTTTATAAATAGCAACTTAGAGGCCAGCGGCAGTTTGAATAATATGGAGCTTTCCCAGCTAGCAAAGAAAATGTCTGTCTATTCGATTGATTCGAAAAGTGACGCCACAGTGAAAAAGTACTTTCAAGCCTTTAAAAGGTGGGAACAGTTTATTTGTTTACAATGTTTCAGTGCTCTACCGGCTCAGCCGATCCATGTTGCATTATATGTTACTAGTTTATTGGACGGTCAGACTTCTGTTAATTCGGTGAATGCTGCTGTGTGTGCCATAAAATGGGCTCATGAACTGAATAATTTACCTGACCCTACGAACAATTCTTACGTGTCTAATTTAAAACAAACTGCTAAGCGTTCTTTGTCTAAACCGGTACATAGGAAAGCTCCTGTTACTGTTGATATGTTGATTGCATTATGTGAACAATTCCAAGGGTCCACTGACCTTCTCATTTTAAGAAATTTATCTATGCTTCTGATAGCATTTGCTGGTTTTCTTAGGTTTGACGAATTAGTGTCTTTATACTGCAATGATATCACTTTTAAAGAGGACTACTTGGTTTTGTATATCAGAAAAAGTAAATGCGATCAATTTCGCCAAGGTAACGAGGTTCTCATTTCAAAGGGAACCACATTGGCATGTCCAGTAAATATGTTTAAGAGATATATACATGCAGCTCAAATTAATATTGAAAGTCCCGATTTTCTATTTAGACAAGTTGTTAGATCAAAAGGATCGGCCAAACTGATATACAAAAACAAGAGTCTCAGTTATACTACAGTTCGAGAAAGACTAGTCGGAAAATTGAAACAGGTGGGCGGTGATTTAGATCTAGGATTACATTCCTTACGCTCAGGTGGAGCAACAGCAGCGGCTAATGCTGACGTTAAGGAGCGCTGTTGGAAGCGACATGGTAGATGGCGTTCTGATAGCAGTAAGGATCAATATGTAGTAGATTCATTGCATGAAAGATTGTCTGTTTCTCGAACTCTAGGTTTGTAATCAGAATAAATTGATCATGAATTCAAAGTGTTTTCAAGATAGCCCGTTCTTTGATTTTTCTAGCTGCTCGGTCGGCTATTTGGCTATTAAGAAATAGTTATTTATATGTAGCATAGTTAAGACTATTATTTTTCCGCGTTTCGTAGAATAGCGGAAAACATTTGTCTTTACGTTGTGTTCAACGTTCATTTATGTTAGTTTGGTCGTTTTGGACCAATGAAAAAATTAGGAAATCGTTAGCCAATTAGAAAATTGGAAAGCAGTGACGTTACAAATAGTTTATTGTAACTACCAATCGTTTTGTAGATTTGGTGCATGTGATATTTGGTGGAAGGCGGTAAAATTAGTATTTTCAATTCTAGCCGTCGCCATTGCTTGGACCAGTCAATTTTGAATTCATGATCGTATCTGAAAATTCATGTTGAAAGCTAAAAGTGTCACATTATTTTCACTTTTCTTATTTCAAGTTGCAAGTCCAGTAACTTCCCTGAGACGTACTTAGCACGTGCTATTGGACACAGGTTTCTAGAGTATTTTTCCTTTTAAAAAAAAAAAAAAAAAAAAAGGTATTTTATCTCTAGTTGTTCCTGGGCGGCTTTTTACGTCAAGGATGGGCATACATTACAGTTCTGTTTAATATCATATTATTGTATACAGAATATAGGCTGAATACAGATTGTTTTATATGAAAATAAACGTCTTTCGGGCGGTCCAAGCTGCTCGGTCGGCTATTTGGCTATTAAGAAATAGTTATTTATATGTAGCATAGTTAAGACTCAGATCACTATTTGATGGCAAGAAACTTGAAGCAATGGATCGAGTCCTAAATAAGATACCGTGAAATCAAAACCAAACAAAGAAATATCAAAAGAAAATAATGTCTCGGGACTGCTGTCTCCCATTCACTGTTTTCCTGTTTCTTTTTCGGCAGGTAACTATTTTACAGTTGTGATCCGGTCGACATCATCTATCTGCTATTGTGATCATAGTATTTCAATATTTTACCTACAGTACGTGGCGAGTGGATTGTAACTAAATCACCCACGGAGTGGAGTTATCACCCAAGCTATAACTTTCAAATTTTGTATATATCGACAAAAAACACAGGCAATGTTTCAGCCAATGGACCTCCGGGTTTAACCCGGAGGTCCATTGGCTGAAACTTTGCTGGTGCTGGTTATGATTTGCAACAAATTTGCAATTATTGCTCGGATGGAATCTCCACTCTGCGGGTGATTTAGTGATAATACACTCTCCACGTACTGTAACATGACGACACTTGCTACCAGGTTATTGAATAACTATTTTTTTTCATTTTTTGCGTCAGAACAAACTTACGACCCCTCATTGGAACGAGCTCAACGTATCAATGAGGGGTCAGTGATTTTGAGACGAAAATGAAAAAAATCAGGAAAATTGAATAGTGTTTTTTTTCGTGAATTGCGATGGTTGGTTTTGGCCGTTACGTTGGGTACAGGGTTAAATATGTACGCACATCATGACAAAGTATATCTACTTCTACCAACCTGAAAAGAAGAAAAAGTAGAATGCTTTCACTGGAAGGAATGTCCTGTTAATGTGATACCACCGATTCTCGTTACATGGTCTGCTCTTTGTGGACATCATCTCCGCCATTACTCCAGCATAAACTGCTAAACAGGTTTTCTCTGCTGAATATAAAAAGCTAATATGTAAAATATTGCGATCCAATATTTTGAAGTTTCAAGACATTAATGAATACAGTTTCTTAAAAATCCTATAAAGAGGACCTCCAAATTCATAAAATTACTTAATTCTGCCATCCATCTGTCATCGACATGTTTTATGATTGAAGGCATTAGGATACTGGTATTTAATATGTTCGAAATATTTGATTATTGAGTATATCCGCAAAATATAATTATACTAATATTCACCAATGTCATATCCAAATATGTCTGATTATTGGTTGCCGACTCTCACTGGCTTCTCGCGATATGTATATACTGTTCAGCATCTGGAACAGTAATTCACCTGGATCCTAGCAATTTTGTTTGATTATATTCTCACCTCTTCCCATTCTACCAACCTGTGGAAAACATCTTGATTATTTACATAATAAGGTCACGGAAACCTCCTGTGATGGGCAGCACCTACAGTACGTGGACAGTGTATTATCACTAAATCACCCGCAGAGTGGAGATTCCACCCAAACAATAATTGCAAATTTGTTGCAAAGCATAACAAGTGCAAGCAAAGTTTCAGCCAATGGACCTCCGGGTAATACCCGGAGGTCCATTGGTTGAAACATTGCTTGTGTTCTTTGACCACATGTACAGAATTTGAAATTGATACTTTGGGTGATACTCCACTCCCCGGGTGATTTCGTTACAATCCACTCTCCACGTACTGTAGTCCAAACGTGTCCGTCAAGTTGAATGAATTCGAACACCGATATGAACCAAGCTAGAGTTGTCCCTCTTGATGCGTTACAAGTCGCAATCATTTGTTTGCAGGGAACTCCCTCATCGCCATTCGTCGAAAGCAATCAGTTGGTAAAATTAGCGTTACCAGGCAAAAGGGACAAAAGGGAGTAGGTTTTGGCCTCAGGCTGACATGAAGTTATCTTGGACTGATATCTTGACCGATATGAAGCTCATCAAATAATAACCTACAAGTATAAAAAATAACGCATGACAAGTGTGGCAAAAAGTTAATCTAACAACACTTCCCGCGTCGAAGATACGAAAGTCATCGATTGGGAATCTTATTAGGGAAATTTTGAATTTGATGCTCTTTCCAGAACCTGGACACGTTAATTGTAAATTCTGTCTTCAGTACATACTCCTGAAGTAGAATACGAAAACATTGAAATTGTGTCCATTCGGGCCCTAAATGCAGACATATTCGCCCCAAACCATTTTCTCCTGCGCATATGGATATGTACTGAAACCACGCCCTTAGAAAAAGGTGTGAATGTTGCGCACATCTTTCTGGCTGCTCGATGGCTGTTTACCTAATTTAGCCCTGTCGATTCGAAAAATCTTGAAGGCGCGTTATTTCCTTGGTTGAATTCCAGTCCAGAGACATGCATCAGTCTATCGTGGAATGATCTATCAAAAACGGAAAATGAGGCACTTAATTATGTCATTCAATAAAGTTTGAATGACTTATAGCTTTTTTGATTTTTATTCAACCACGATTCCGGGTAATTCTCCATTCTGTTGACAAATGGAACACTTGTAACCATGTGTTTCTACTTCTCACGACTGCTTTTGATATTGTATTTTATGTCTTCATCCGAAAGAGCGCCAAATTTAGGCGTATGTCTTAATCTTTTTAATTATTACATCAAGAATCCCATTTTCAACTTGTGTAAATCCCATCTCTGACAAAAGTCCTATCAACTAATGTGGATCCGACCTGTGAAATTCTCAACGGTTTGGGCCGATGTTGCGGGTGACGTCATTGACGTCAACGTCACCAAAAATTAAATGGCGGCCTCTTTTCTTAAAAATTTTGTTGTAGAGCTCAAAATAGTAAGAGATATTGCTTTTTAGTTTTTCGATTTTTCGCCATTTTTAGGTTTTAACGTCACAAATGTTTGGTTAATTTTCTAACATACAGTACGTGGAGAGTGGATTGCAACTAAATCACCCCGGAGTGGAGTTATCACCCAAACTATAACTTTCAAATTTTGTATATATCGACTAAAAACACAAGCAATGTTTTAGCCAATGGACCTCCGGGTTTAACCGGAGGTCCATTGGCTGGAACTTTGCTTGTGCTTGTTATGCTTTGCAACACATTTGCAATTATTGCTTGGCTGGAATCTCCACTCTGCGGGTGATTTAGTGATAATACACTCTCCACGTACTATACATAGCGCTCTATCAGTAATACATACAGCAATAAATTTTCGTACATCAAAACATTGATGATGTCTCTTATTGAACGCAGTTGTCACAACTTCAAAAGTTCAACCTTTAACCAAAATGGCGTCAGGTTGACGTCTCTTCCATTAACGCTTAATATCAACTTTATTCAATTTTTTTTCTAAATTGTTTTTAAAAATACTCTCCAATATAAACCGTATCTGTATATGCAATCACTTTTTGTCTGAGGTTGCCATTGCGGTACGGCTTGGACGCCAACGTCACAAAAATTAAAGTTCACCCAATTTTCATGAACTTTTAGCATGCCATACAGCTAAAAAAATGAAAGGGTAATGACATGAACGCAGCCCACATTGCGGTATTACGACAAATGTGATAAATGTGACGAAAATGCGACAACAGCTACATTAGTGACTTAGTGACAGCCCTACCTCTATATTTTGTGATGTGTACCGCTATAATATATTACGTACTTTTCATTCATTCAATGATCGGAAAGTGGCTTCATCGCATCAGCTCACATAACGCTATGATCTCAAATGTGATGGTGGTGCGAAAAACTCTACCCTCTCCCATTTGGTCACAGTCCTGTCTATCACCGGTCTACATAACACATCACTATAATAATATCAGGCATTCCGAAGAGACTAGTTGGGGGCGCCAAATGTGCATTTCTCTCGACATTTTAAATTTATTGCCATTTTTACGTTACTTCAAAGTGTTATCATTCATAACATATTCATTTTTATCATATGACTCGTCCGTTTCGTTCACTTTAAAACATTTGATATTTTGTTTTCGTATTAATCAGTGATAAATAAAGCCTTCCGTCAATTTCATTGGTCAATTTCAAAACTAAACAATTTGAATTGGCGGAACAAAATAAAATTGGGCCACATTTTCTTAATTAGAGTTGGGAGCTTTCATTTGTCAATTTCAAAACTGGGCAATTTGATTGGCTAAACAAACTACAACTGGGTGACATTTGCATAATTTCAGTAGGGAGAATTTACGTTATCTGTCCTATTTAGGGTTGGTTATATTGTATTAATCTTTTACCTACAAGAAAAACGCCATTCATTTTTTTTTATATTTTCACTTTTTGCTTCCAAAACATAGGTTATGACCCCTCATTGGAACGAGCTCGACGAACTCGTCCCAATGAGGGGTCATAACCTATGTTTTGGAAGCAAAAAATGAAAATTTTTAGTTATACGAGGATGTTTTTTCCAAGTGCCGTCTGCAACTCAAGATAGGTGATGGGTTAAAAAGTCATACTAAGTGGCTAATTTGTGCGCGTGTGTGTCATATGATAAATAGAATATGAAATGAGTGTTTTTTTCATATAATATTTATGAAACTCGTCCGAATTTTCCGTTTGGGCTCGCTAGAGGCTCGCCAAAACGGAAAATTCTTAGACTCGTTTCATAAATATTATATGAGAAAAACACTCATTCCATATCCTCTATAACCGTTATGCTTTTTTTATTTTGTCAACCATGTTTATTGCATTTTAGATACTTTTGTCAGATTTTGCGTAACCACTCATATTTCATGTACATAGTTCAGGCAAAATAAGAGCCTATCGTCGTTTCGGTAAACAAAATCCAACATAGTCGAATAGTTCTCATTTGTGTTGTACGTCGTGGGTATTTTTATGGTCAAACTTGTAGTTCACAGATGTTTTGTAGTCGGACTTTGAAGTAAAGTGTATTATTCGCATATAAAAAGTGGGTGATGCAATCACTTTTTGGACAACAAATTCAAGATGGTCAAATATATTTGTATTGTATTTTAGCAGTACTTTCCTCAAAACGTATAGTTGGGGTGCTTTGATATCATTTCTATGTCTTTTCTATGTCTTTTCCTATGATCAATTTTGATTTAAGCATACTTCAACAATCCAAGTGGACGAGCTCTGCAATAGCACTAGTTTTATTAACAAAAAGCTATGTTTATGATACGTCATTTTACATTTTACATTTTACATGTTAAATTGGTTAGTATACTTGACAACTGATAACAAATGTCAGCCCACCACATCTTTGACGTGCTCTAGCCGCCCATTAGCAGGTGACAAAAATGACGATTTCGGGGAAGTCACTTTGGGTGCTTATGTGTATATATTTTTGTAGTATTTGTATATATTTTGTTAATTTATCTGCTTTGGTTACACTTTTATCAGTAAAATGTTATGTCTTAAAGTAATAAAGTGTAGTCCATTACATTCAATCCAACTTTTGTGTTCATCTTTTGCCCTGTCCTGCATCATAAAATATATTAAAGACGAAAGTGTTGGACAGTATTAGAAAGAAAACACATAATTCCTTTCCTTTTGTTTGGTTTTGTTCCCAGTACGTTGTGTTGGGAGAAAGACAAATATATATTATGGATTACGAAATTAAAGTTCACTTACAAAGTACGGAAATATAGGGGCAATAATAGTAGATGCAAAAAGGAGTGTTCTGGCTCAGGAAAAATACATTTCTGGCTCACTATGAGAATTCTCATCGAAACATTTTTGACTCAGCTAAAATCGGACTTAGGTAATTTCGCCTGAGCTAGTATTTCGTCCAAGGTTAATCCAATGTGGGAAAATAACATAGAAAATAAACTCGAAGTGAGCCAGAAAAAGACGATCTTCTTTCAATGGTAATTACCATATGAAATTGCAAAAGCGTCAAGATCGCTAACCTGGGACATTTGCGAAAACGCCCATTTCTGAACATCAAACAAGACAATTTCCTATAGAGATTTGTAATGCACCCCCTTCGTTCAACTCATCCCAAGTGGGACAGAACAGACGAAGTCGAAAAAGGTCTCTTCGAGTGGAAGATTCCCATTGAAATTCGTAATGCGCTGTAATCTGTCACCATCAGGACTGACGAGTTTGCACACCATATGCTTTTCCTCCGTGTTATTCCAACGGGGATTTTGTTGTATTTGCAATTGATGTTTCATCGCCGAGCCGCAATTTAAAAGATGGGGAACTCGACCTTTTACGGACGCTTTCATTATTTATTTTTTTATCTTATATATGTGTATAAAGAAAAGAAATAAAGAACAAAACTTAAATTTAATTTCTGAAAAGCAATACAAAGGGAAAAACTATATATTTTTAAAAATAAATAAATAACAAATGGATACAGTCATAGACAAAATTGAAACACAAAGAGGAGTAGAGCGTCGCGGATTTCTCCAAGAAATGTTCTTCAGAACGTTTGCCCATCTTGTGAAAGAAAACATGGCTAGAGCGTTGACGGAAAGATGTTCCCGTTGAGAGTTCGAATGGGACTATGCTCACGACTGTTCAGACACGGAATACGAAGACGCGATCGTCATGTGTTTCATTAACCCTTTATCTAACGAATCGCCCGCATCCGCCGCGTAATATGCAAATTCAGCAGTTGAAAATATATTATATTTCAAAAAATTTCAACAAAACCATATCATGTGACCCCTCGTTGGAACGAGCTCGTCGAGCTCGTTCCAACGAGGGGTCACATGATATGGTTTTGTTGAAATTTTTGGAAAAATTTAAAAAAATAATATTTAAAATAATAAATTTTGATATCGTCCGCGTTGGGTAAAGGGTTAAATATGGTCAGCAAGCGCTGACTTGGTGAGAACATGGACGAAGACGGTTTTGCATATCGGAGATCCGAGACCTGATGAATTAGAATGTTCGGATTTTCGATTGAGAGCGAGGCATCTCACAACCGAAAATCGAGAGCGTCTTTTGCATTATTTCTTGGATAAAGAATATCTGATTTCGCGTGAGGGGGAAAAAAATGCGTAAAAAAAAATGTTTTTTTCAAAAAAAAAATTAAAAACAATAAAAAATAAAAATATTTTTTTTTAAAATTGACAAACAAATTTTAAAATATTAAATACTTATTTATGAAAAATAACTTTCGTTTTTTTTTTTTTTACAAAGTCACATCTTTTACATGTATGCGAGCTGTGTGTAAATGAAGGGACAATCACAATTCGTGGAATTTCCCGTATCCGTATATAAACACGATTTGTCCCGGGTTTGGGGATAGTTTGTATTTAACGCTAATTGTAGGCCATTGAAACAGAATGCACATACTGTTCCATCACTTAAATGATTTCCATCGTTCTGAGAAATTATTTCACTTTGCTGACATTAAGATTTAAAATCCGCTTTAATGGTTGTGTATGTATTCTGTATATCCTATATTCCCATTGCCCACGTGGGGGCACGGCGACGCTGTGTACTAAGGCGTACTGCACGTCGATGGTGCACCTATCTTCAACCAATTCAAACCCTGCTTGTGTGGAGTTGGTATGTTGGAGAGCTGACAGTTGCTCGCCGTTGCTAGGTGGTTCTCTCCGGGTACTTCGGCTTGCTCCACCCGTAAAACTGTCACGGTCATGGTTAGCCATTGTGCAGAAATATGTGACCTTAAACACCAATAAATAAATGAATAAATATATCCTATATCATGGGTTTTGTTACACATATAGAAGGAACTTCTGATCGCATTTTAACCGAATAAGTTATCAATTACAAAGTATGTCAGTAGCCTAATATAGTTTATGCGATGTCAGTTAATTCCCGATATAAAAGCAACTGATACTGAAAGTACCATACTATGTCACTAAAATGTTCTGCATCGGATATATCCTACCAACTGCGTTTTCTTTTTACTCACATGGTAATCACGATGAATAATTAGAGAGTATTACTTCAAGTTGGTTACTTTCATATTGACCGAGACAGCAGCCCGTGATAACTTCATATCAGTCCAATACCGAAGGTTGAAGGCAGATGTGAAATTACCGAGGGCTTACTAATTCAGCATCACACAAAACTCGCCTTCAACCCACTCCACCAGACCTGGTAACGCCAATTTGTGAACCATTTCTATTCAAACAGATTGTTGCGCCTAGTAACGCATCAAGGGTCACAACTCTGGTTTGGTTTATATCTGCCGAGATCGGCGTCATACCAGCCGTGTTTGAATCAATACCTGCCGAGTCTGATAATGGTCAATTCTGTGAATAATGATCATATATAATAAATAATCAATGATATAATTCTTACTTGTTTAATTAGAGGCGGTTATTGTTGGCCAACATTTTGGAAGATGCATAAACAAACCAATGATCTGAACAGGCCACCACAATCGGCCGATTATGGGCAATCGGATGACAACGGCAACGGCTCCTGGAACATCGGTTCAACCGATTGTTGCCAAGCAATTTGTGATTTTTCTGAATCGCATTTTATTATCTTCTGCAACTGTTCAATTGTTAATGTAAAATGATGTCGATGATGCCATTTAATAAAGTTGAGAAATAACCACAATGTGTATTCTTAATCTCTCTGGACGCCCCTTCACGGGATATACGTGTTAAACGACATGTAAAGCTTACAACTGAGCACACTTGCAGCAATCGCCAGTTCATACCGGGAAAGTGAAGGATGCACTCCATTGACTCAGGTCGCAGTAAAATTACCAGTCGCGCGCACTTGGGCGGTAAACGTGGCTCTGAGAGCCACGTTTACCGCCCAAGTGTGCGCGACTGGTCATTTTACTGGGTCCCCAGTCAACGAAGTTTAGCACATTGAAAAATATTCAGTTTAATGTAGTTCTTTCGAGCCTCGACTTGTCTTGTAGTGCACGGTATTACAATCGGAATCGGCATCAGAATCGGCCGATTGTGGGCTCAAATAACCGGTAATCGGTCAGTGACCATGTTTGGTAATCGGTTGGACTCTATTTGGTATATACGCAACTTGCACGTGATGCCGTAAATCCAACGACATTCTCGGATGTTTGAGGAGGGTAAGATATATATTCATATTGGTTTTCACTCAAAAATTTATGATACTCTAAAACGCTAGACACATAACGAGCCACTACCTGGCAGGTTGTTATTCGTCAACTCAACAAATATAAGTTAAATTTAAAAACAACAATTGATAGTATTATACATGATGATGCTTGTCCCGTACACATGATTGGAAGTATGTATTCGAGCTCATTCCAGTGAGAGGTCGTAAGCTGTGTTTTCGAGGCAAAATAATGAATGTGTTGAGCTAGTAAAGAAGGTATATGTGCAGTCTGTTAGGAAAAGGGTTCAAAAGATATGTGCCTCGGCAATTATCAGTTTGCATGCCAGTGTACATTTCCATACACCCTGGAATATACACGGATAACGAATATTTCCTGACTAAATTACTTCTTCTCCCTTCAATACCACTGATCGCACAAACAACAAACACTTATGTGGTATATCACACGACAGACTGCAATACTGATTTATTTACAAAAATAAATCACGAAAACAACAATGCTAACATAGGCCTATGTTATAGTAATCACCTATTGTAATTAACTTGAACGTCACTCAAGTTAAGACTCGTCTAAACACTACCCTTAGGCGTACCCCTTAAATTTAATTGAACATCCACACAGTATTGCGTTGTCGTGCTGAATGAACCAAGCAGAAGAAGCACGGACAACACTGTCCGTGACACAATGACCTTCTACTCCACGGACTGTGCGATCAGAAACACTCAACAAGGAGAAAATATTTCTGGTCTAATTCCCTCCGGTCAACCGACAATAAATATATATATTGAAGAAAGGAGAAATTTCCGGTGTGTAGAACAGGAAAATAATCTATCATATTTTGTTTGGCAGCGTTCTACGAGCTCTGCCAAACAACATATATAGGTTGCATTTATTATTATTTTCATGTATCAAAAATAAATGAATAGGTCAATAACATACTCTTCTGTATAATCAGCGAGTACCTTGGTACTGATGAGGTATAAATAGATGCTTAGTATTTTTTTTATAATTCAAGAAACAAACAGTAAAGACGAACAACAATAATTGATAACTCCGCATTAAAATACAGTTCCTTTGGTGATCTAATGTTTTGTCGTGAATGATGGGAAACTGAAGCTATAATTGTAATTCTTTTTTTTCAATGAACAACATTGTTTTAAACAGAGCTATACCAAGCTGTAAAAATTAGAAATAGGTGAGGGCATCCTTTACACTTTATTTTTCAGCCCATGAAATCTCTGGGTTACAATCTGTCAGGAAATGATTTCAACTTATCCGTTTGAAACAAACGGCCACCTGTGTGATAAAAACCGTTTTTGTGGTATTTTCACCACATACTCGAAAACAGATGCCAGGTAGTTGCTCGACTGCCCAGAGTTCAAGTTCGCTAGTGAACTCCATTTACCGTTTATACAGTTTCAGGGTTTTGAAACATATGTTTTTTCATCTGATGTGACTGACACCTGTTTCTCTGTCTTTACAGATAGTACCGCCCGCCTTCTACGTGGCTGAATAAGATGCCTGCAAGATGATTGGGTGTAGTGTAATTTTGTTAACTTTGAAGCAATGCATCGGACTCTGGTACTAAATAAGATCAGCTGATTTCTACCTGGTGTGTGCACTGGTCACTCATTTCCATCAGTTAAATTCGAACAATTGTGCGAAATCGAAGCTCAGTGAAGGATGAAAGGATTTAATAAAGGTGTCCAAGACGACACGAATCTACCATGGTTTTGGGCCGATAAAAGCGAAATTGAAAAACTGATCCACAGAGAAATTGTTTCATTGATTCTCTGATACCGATGAGTGCCACCGTCGGCTTGGAAGATCGTTCAAGAAGCAGGGATAGTTCGAACCGATTGAAAGTTCGATTAATTGGCTAAAGGTGACAAGGTGTTTGCGTTTTCAGAGAAAATATATTACAAGTACGCCCCTTGTGCACACTCTAAAATTTTATTTTATAACTCGTCATGTAATCAAATTGCATTACCAGTGAAAAGAAAAGTGCGGGGTTGGAGTAAATGCCACTGAGCATACCTCACTGCAAAAAATATAGGTTCTCTTTAGAACCAAAACTGGTTCTAATCTTGTCCCTGAGATGGAACCAGTTCTGTTTATACAGTATTTATTTCAAATCAAATAAATTTATAAAGATTAACATTAAATATTTTCAGAATTAAACATAAATTGAGGGGGTTGCAGCCGTAAATTTAGAGCTCATGCGAGGTTGTCTCAAATCGTTATTAAGCAAAGGAGATATGAACAGTTGGCATATCGAACCAGTTTTGGTTCTGTACAGAACCAAAACTGGTTCGATATGCCAACTGTTCATATCTCCTTTGTTTCAAAATGTTGGGCGACTGCGTTGAATAAGCTCCAAGTTTACTGCTGAATCTACTTCAGTTCATGTAATATTCTGTTAAAATTGAATGCTAACATTGGTAAATTTATTTGATTTGAAATAAATACTGTTTAAACAGAACTGGTTCAAACTCAGGGACAAGATTAGAACCAGTTTTGGTTCTAAAGAGAGCCTATATTTTTGGCAGTGCTCCCAATTCCTCCGCTGATTGCGAAGGTGCAAACCTTTCACAAATTGTCACATCATACGCAGCGTCCTATCTGTGTAAGTGACAAAGAAATGCCAGTAAAACCTCTCGGCGGAGGCCCTTAAATTCCATAAGTATCAAAGCAAGATCATTTGTAAAATCTTAACTATATTTAATTTGAACTCACGCATGTAAAGCATTTAAAAATCTATAAGTGGATTCTATTAAAAATCCACCATTTCAATTTTTAGACGATTTGAACTCACAAAATCAATCTAAAAAGCTGTGATCAGAGTAAAAGGAGTTTTATGTTAGTTTAAATATTATTTATTTCAAGAGTACATTTATTGGTGTTTAAGGTCACATATTTCTGCACAATGGCTAATCATGACCGTGACAGTTTTACGGGTGGAGGAAGCCGGAGTACCCGGAGAGAACCACCGAGCAACGACGAGCAGCTGCCAGCTCACCAACATCGTAACTCCGCACTGCAGCACAGGCAGGGTTACAGTTAAAACTAGAAGTCCTGTCATGAAATGCGCACAAATAGCACGTTGATCTGCGCGTTAATCTACGCGTTATGGCCATAGCAAGGCTATCAAATTATGTACATATCGCCTGTGCACAAGCAATGTTTCAGCCAATGGACCTCCGGGTAACCCGGAGGTCCATTAGCCGAAACATTGCATGTGTTTGCTATGAGTAACCAGGAGAACCTGCCATGCTTTGGATGCCATTTGATATGGCCATTGCGCGCAATTCCTACGCGCAATTAAGCCTAGGTAAGCGCGCATTTCGTGACAGGACTTCTAGTTTTAACTGTAGATTGGTTGAAGACATGCGCACCATCGACTTGCAGTACGCCTTATTACACGGCGTCATCGTGCCCCCACGCGGGCAATGGAGATGAAGTGTCGTGCCCAAGGACACAACGCGGTTGCCGCAGGTGGGATTCGAACCGGGGACCTCTCGGCTTGCAGCCTGCACTTCTACCTACTGAGCCACCGCGCTCCCGCTTCCACCAA
Source organism: Pictodentalium vernedei (assembly GCA_031216915.1). Classification (NCBI taxonomy): domain Eukaryota; kingdom Metazoa; phylum Mollusca; class Scaphopoda; order Dentaliida; family Dentaliidae; genus Pictodentalium; species Pictodentalium vernedei. The sequence goes on along the minus strand of CM062297.1, from coordinate 88,724,529 downwards.
GAACAAGATTACAAAGAGTTACCAAGTACAATGGCAGGTATGAGTGATTTTGGTATTTTGTTTAAACAGTATTTGTATACATTACACAGGCGTATGGTATAAATTAGTAGTAGAGCTCATACATCGTCGCCCGAAGGCTCCCGCCTCACGTCCACCAGGTTACACGGTGCCTAACGCCGACCGAAACCAATAGTTGCACAGACGACTTCTTGAATAACTAGACATTCTTAATTTCAGCTCGAAAACAAAGTTCTTGACCTCCCACTGGAACGAGCTCACCCCAGCGGAGGGACGCGAGCCATATTTCCGAGTCCAAAATTGGAACGATATGATTTCAATTAGAGTGTTTTTTTTTCAATATAACTGACCGGTGTTGGCCATTACGGGAGAGGGTGGGAGGGGGGGTGCAGAGGCGGGGACCCCCCGGGAAACGCGTTTTACATTCTCACACTTCAAGATATACAAATCCAGAAGGTCGCGCCTTTGTGTTTTTATATTTGAGGGGTTTTTGGTGGTGGTAAATTTAAAAAGGATAGCAACCTGTTTCTTGTAATGAAAGACGCGTTTCACTTCAAAGTCGGCAACAGTAACTTCAGTTGTTTGATGTAAGTTTAACCTTATTTTTATCGTTATAAGTCATCACCGTTGTCAATAAGAGGTTATAAGGCGTTCCCAAAGTTATTAAAGCAACGAGTTGATAACTCATAACGCGTTGTTGAAAATGAGTTTGAAGTTATTATGACGATTTGTCATTTCGTTATAACGAGTTAAAATTCATTATGGGGTATGAAGTCGTTATAACATGTTGCCACGTAATGTATTGACAGTGGTTATGACGAGTTGACAAGTCGTATAACAAATTGACAAGTGGATAGAATGAGTTCCTGTTAGAAGGAGTTGACTAATCATTGTAACGAGTTACAATCTCATTATAAAGAGATGACACATCATTATAACGTGGTTAAAGGTCAGTATAATGATTTCCGAAACCTGTTATATGGAGTTATGAAGTTGTCGTAATGAGCTGTGAAGTCATTGCAAAGTGTTGTACAGTCGTTAAAGCAAGCTGGTGTCAGTATAATGAGTTGATAAGTTGTTTCAATGCCCTGACAAGTCATCCTAAAGGACTGGACAGTTGTTATGTATCGAACAGTCGTTATAATGAGTTGTAAAATCATTATAGTGGCTTATGATGATACTAGAATTTACAGACAAGTCATTATAATAAATCTCTAATGTAATTATAACTAATCGACAATGTCATTCTTTAAGAAATAACTGCTGTTTTCCTTCGGTTTATGCGATATAAACCGCAAATTTTCAGCACAAGCTTCATAACTCGCGTAGCGAGTTATGATTAAGCTTGTGCTGAAAATTTTCGGTTAAAATCGCATAAACCGAAGGAAAACAACAGTTATTTCTTATAATTTAATCCGGCGGTAATATTAAAATATAAAAACTATGTGTACGTGAACGAAAAACTTTTAATTTTCGCAAAAGACAAGTCAAACTCAGGAAAGTGTGCTACAAACAGGTCACGTCAATCATTGTCAATTTGTTTGTTGTTTTGATTTTCGATCGCAGACGACAGATATTTAGCAAGTCACGTAACAATATCATTAAAAACATTTTTTTTTAAGTTCCCCCAAAATCATGTTTGGATGTATGATCTTTTATTCGTCCCCCACTCCGGTATATTTTATTAGATTCAATTGTTCCCGAGAAATTATCATTATACTCTCGCTGACTGGAAAACCGATCATTGATCTTTGTTTACAAGCTTGTTATCCATCTATCAGTCTGCCGTCACGCCCTCGCGGTGACAATTGGATTGAGTGGGCGGGGCTTCCAAAGTCTTCAAAGTTGGACCGGATGTGCGAACGTGCAGACATTCCAAATCATTACGTGATTTGGTTTATACGATTTTGACGACTTTCACGGTGCATGCTTTCAACCAATCAAACGCAGAGGCGGGGCAAATGATTAAATTATTTTGCTATCGAACTTGTTGTAACGAATTGTGATGTCTTTATACTGCACTGACAAGTCAATGCGTCATAAACATAACGAGTTATCAAGCTGTTATAATGAGCTGTCAGGTTGTGATAAAGAGCTGTGAAACTATTACAATAGAATGTTCTGCCGGTTTATCGCGTTGACAAGTTGTTTCCGTGAATTGACGCGTCATTATAACGACTTGTGAAGCCGTTCTGAGTTGCGAATACATTATAGCGAGTTGTGAAGTCATCATAATGAGTTTATGCTGAGTTGTGAAGTCGTTACAATGAGTTGATATCATTTGAACGAGTTATTATAACGAGTCAACAAATCCATTATTAAACAAATTTTAAAGTTTAAATAATGAGTTAACAAGTCTTGATAATGGGTTGACAAATGATGTGTTGTGGTATTATGTCATTATAACTAGATGGCACGTCGTCTGTGAAGTTGTTATAACGAGTTTACAAGCCTTTATAATCGGTAGTGAAGTAGCCATAACGAGTTGTAATTTCCTTATAACGAAATGATTAGTCATGATGAGTTTTGAAGTAGATACAACGGGCTATGTTGACGTAATAGTGTGTTGATAGGCAGTTATGATAGACTGAGAAGTCGTCATAATGAGTTCAAAAGACGTTATAAACGGTTGCGACGTCATTATATAGAGATGGCAAGTTATAATGAGCTGATCATAAACTTGAAGCTAGTAATGAGGCAAAGTTTCTGGGATTCAACATGGATAGCAGTCTCAATCTAAACAATCACATAAACTCCGTCACCGTCAAAGCCACTAAACGCATCAATTTCCTGAAAATGATTAGAGGTAAAAATTGGGGAGCCAATAAAGAAATTCTCCTCAATCTTTACAAATCATATATACGCCCAGTACTAGAGTATGGGGCCATAATAACAAGTGACCTAAATAAAACCAACATTGAAAAACTACAACGGGTCCAAAATCATGCCTTGCGCCTGGCTCTGCGCAAGCCCACGTGGACATCGATAAAAACAACTTCACGAGATAGCAAAAATAGACACTATAGCAATTCCCTTAAAAGATCTTCAAAGCAAAACTCTAAATAGACTTCAAGACAGCGAATTAATAATAGAACTCAATGCGCATCGCGTCCTCAATAGGAAAACTAAATAATCTGGGACATGTCTATCGAAAGGGTTAAAGATTACATCATTGTGATGGGGTGAGCCAGGCATTCTGTGACCGAAATTTAGAACTGGCTGTGGGTGACACGATACGCACGAAAGCTTGCCTCTGTTACCAGTGGGAGTTGCAAACAGCGAGGAAAATCTCCACCTGCTGCCGGGTCTCCCCTCCCTGAGATATAAATCTCGGGGAAAAAATGCTGGCTTCCCCATCCAAAAGGACGGAAAAGTTGTAAATTAAAAACCGAATTGCTCTAATTTCCAGCTCTCTATCTTTTCTACCTCCTCTATCTCATCAGACACACGACCAAACTGAATGACAAACTATGAGGGATTGAAACAATCCTCAAGCAAAGATGTGCAGAAATTCTAACCGCGTGCATACCCCTTCAGACCCCATTTGAGGCAATAGGAAAGCTAGGCATGTGTGATCCAAGATCCAAGTGAAATAAAATAAGGCTAACCGGGTCGCAAGGGATTTGTAAATCCCACATCGTCCCTGCGCGCCTTCGGCGCGCTAAAACCTTTCATTCATTCATTCAAATGAGTGATGAAGAAGGCGTGATGGATGACTCCCGGTTTTTCAAACTAAACTGTTGGAGCTTTCTCCACTCCTTTAACCGCTATGGTCACATACCGGGGTCGCTTCCAAACCGGCGTTGCTGTTTGGTTATCTTCTCTCTTCTTCCCTTAAATTTGCCATCGCACAAAATTATATTCTGACTCGCCACCATGGTGGGAATCAAACCTCTACCATCGCCAAGCTGGAACCGAATAAAGCCCACTCTCTAATAGTCTTAATGGCGTTGAGGGATTGATTATTGACAATCTATCACTCCAACGTAATTTGCCGGAAATTCTAACCGCGTGCATACCACCTCGGACCACATTTGAGGCAATAGGAAGCTAGGTCTGTGTGATTCAAGTGAAATAAAATAAGGTTAACCGGGTCGCAAGGGATTTGTAAATCCCACATCGTCCCTGCGCGCCTTCGGCGCGCAAAAACCTTTCATTTGTCGAGTTGAGAAGTCTATTATTTTTTTTTTTTACATGTCTTAGCCTAATGTTCTTTGGAACTGATGCTCTTTCGCAGGATTTTCAAATCGGAAATAACTATTCTGCACAACCTTCTCGGGGGTCAGAAATAAAAATAAATAAAATCACAGATACGTTTTGGTGTATTGAATTTGAAGAGTTCTGTGCGGAAAACAGCAATAATTTACAAATTACGAAACTCTGCTCTGGCGAACACCCCTCGTATTTCAAACATGGCATTGGTCCCAATTCAGTATGTCATACTATGCCAGATTTTCAACTGTGTTCTGCATTTAAATTCTGACTCGGTAGACTTTCACAATTTTTGACCCCACCCATTCTTGGAATGTTTGATTCCATATATGAACTTAGGAATGCATTGGATGACCTAAAAAGCGATTGAAATATTTCTGAAGTATGCAGTACAAGTGCGTCAAATGTGATTGTCGGTATTTCTGACTTATGCAGTCAGTGTCCACTGAATGACCCAAAAGACCTGGAGCCAATATTATAAAACGTTTATAATCGTATTTTGCGGAATTATATTTTCTACCTTTTAATATAACTGACTGAAATGAATCAGTATCACTCTAAAAGACGTGGCAATTTCCCAACTGGCATTATTACCACACCTTTCAAAATGCAAATGGTTCATTTCAACTCATTTAAAGTCCGAACCACAAAATACAATTCTAGAAAATACAATTGTAAAAGTTTTTTTTATTGGTTCCTGGAAATAATGCAGAGTATTATACCATACCTGAGATACAAACAGTAGGCACGGCCCCTTTTATAATTAAGGACTAATTGGATTCCCGGCATTTCTGAAAATAAGAAATGCACTCAGTGACCATTGGGTGACTTCAATGACCAGGGTCAACCCCTTGAGGCTACAGAGTGTTTTGACTCTTTTCGTATTGGTCCTAGGTCCGTAGGTTATACCATGCTTGATATAAGCATACCCATGTCAGGAATCTATTAGATTCATAAATCTGATACCCTCTATTAGGGATCATAAATCCTAATAACCACTGGGTGTCCCCAGTTACCTTGACAAATATTTTATAAAAAAAATAATTAGTTTCGATTCATCTTGATGTTGGTCTTGCTCCATAGGCCGTACCAACCTTGAAAAGTAAGTGTGACCCACTTCAAAATATTTAGCTCTACCCACGTTTTGAGTGCTGAAATCCATTTGTAGCTTGAACTTTCGAGGATTTATTAGAAAAAATACCGTGTGGCCCTGAATGACCCTGGTTTGTATATGACAAGTGACTGTCTAGCAAAATGCCAAACAAACACCGATATATGAATGGTTGTGTTCCTCTTATCGTGTAGGGATGGGGTGAGTGTCTGAAGAGGAGGTAAAAGACGAGAAGAAAAGTTCGAAAAGTCTATGTTCCATATATACTAATTCGTAAATGTTCTACACAAGACCCACCCTTTGAAAGTGTCGTTAAACCATAGTAAACAAGCAAACAAGTAATTGGTAAATCTGGGCTATGAAGTATGAACGCCACAAATATTGGTTAAACGATGGGCTGTAGAGAACGCCGGTAACATTCCACTTCCTCAGCATCTGCAGTTTATGCAATGTGCCTATAAAATATCCATCTTGAAACTCAAAAGCTAAACTCATGTATTCTGACTAATCAAAACAATCCAATCAAATAATTAATTCACTTCGGCAATCATGATTCCATACCAAAGGCTTTTAGATATGAGATTCCAAACCGCCGGAATGGCTTCAGCGCGATCGCTGGGTTGGACGCATCGCAATGCTGGGAGGGTCGTAATTTTTCGGTTCGGCGTGCAGTTCGAATCACAACAGAGTAACAAAAGACTTCCGAAGTTGCAGTTACTGACTTTTCACGACTTTGAAGCTAGAGCTGTTTCACCAATTGCGAATTAACTTTGTTTGGTTTGCAGAAAAACGTAAAAAATAACCAGTGTGCGAACATCAGCGTTGGATAAAGCGTTGAAGAGTTATTTCGTGATCTACTATTTGCAAGCCCAGCTACGATTTGCACCAATGAACATGGAATAAGTCGAATGCTTCGCGTTCGTGTGACAACAATAAATGACTTGAGCACATCCGTGCACCCATAATGAATCCCTTTATATTTGACACGCACATGTGACAGCGGGTCGCTTTCAAGTCAAATTTAGGGGAGAAAGTGGGGGCACGATGACGCTGTGTACTGAGGCGTACTGCACGTCGATGGCGCGCATGTTTTCAACCAATCTAACCCTGCCTGTGCTGCGGTGCAGAGTTCAGAGTTACGATGTTGGAGAGCTGACAGCTGCTCGTCGTTGCTCGGTGGTTCTCTCCGGGTACTCCGGCTTCCTCCACCCGTAAAACTGTCACGGTCACGATTAGCCATTGTGCATAAGTATATGACATTAAACACCAATAAATAAATAAATAAATAGGGGAGAAAGGTTTATATAAAGATAAACAGCGCGAAAACGCGTCGCGGCGTGTTTTTAATTAAGCGGCAGCTATTAAGCTTCGGTACAGAAGTGCACTTAACCCTTTACCCAACGTAACGGCCAAAACAGGCCAGCGCTATTCTCAAAAATCGCCAATTAATTTTCAAAATATTTTCATTTTTTGTCTCAAAAACATAGGTTATGACCCCTCGTTGGAACGAGCTCGTCGAGCTCGTTCCAACGAGGGGTCATAACCTATGTTTTTGAGACAAAAAATGAAAAAAATTAGTTATTCAAGAATTTTTTTTGCAAGTGTCGTCTGCTTTTCATGTTAGGTAAAGGGTTAAACAATTAGTTGATAGAAGTCCAAATTCAATGCAATAAACTGTCAAAAGGTAGTCGGTGAACGAAAGCTTTATTCTCTCGACCGATATTAGCCGACCCTATTTCAACTAGACGTGAATGCGAGATATGACATCTAAAGTTTACATACCTCCTTCGGACTTGAAAATGTCCGCCATAAACATTATTTATTTTTCTAAAGTTTTGTGCAGTTAAATACGTTTATAACCTCAACTAGACAGTCTAGTCTCCTCCGCGTATATAGATAAAGGACAGAATCGCTGGACAGCTTTCTATCCTGTTTGTATTCCAAATTGTGGAATGAACTTTACAGAGCGATTCGCACTATTGACAACAGAAATTCATTTAAAAAAAGGTTGGTGACACATGTCGTAGTATCATATTCCCAAAATGTCCAGTGCAACAATCCATACTGCCCTGATTGTTCTGCCTGATGCCGCGAGCTTTTCTCGCGCCGATTATTCAGGTGATATCGCTGAACAGGCTCCTGAATTATCCTTGCTTACTGAAATGAGCACGAGCAGTTGGGGAAGCGTGCCATCCGAACACGAGCATTAAAGCCATAAGACGTAGAGTACATTATGTCTAGACCATTCTAACACGGAATACCTAATCTGGGGCCAATCGTGTCGCCTATTTGTATTCTTGGTGCCTTTGCTCTCTAACATGGATTGTATATGATTAAGATGGGGGTGCGTAGAAAACTTCTGGGGTGTTGGTGGGGAGCTTTGTGGTGTTTGCCTCTAATTCATGGCACGTGTCAGCTTCATGTTTTGCAAAACATGTGATAGTCTCATGTTTGGAGAAACATGTGCCTTATCTCATTTACTCAAACTGACTGATGCCAACCACTGGAAATATATATGAAGTATGTCTCGTGGTCTTGTCCATTCCTGACCTCCTGCTCTGGTCGAGTCAATTATATTCAACTGCAACATGATTTTATCATGCATATTTTTTAATAAAACCAGCGCTAGGAAATTAAGCTAAAGCATGAACCCTCGCTTCTAGACCTCACTCTCACATCTCGTATTCCCACATAATTGCGCAACATCATAGTACAAAATTGTTTATCCATTTTGCAAAATTCCTTAACCCTTTACCCAACGAATCGCCCGCATCCGCCCGCGTAATATGCAAATTCAGCAGCTGAAAAAAATATTATTTTTCAAAAAACTTCAACAAAACCATATCATGTGACTCCTCGTTGGAACGAGCTCGTTCCAACGAGGGGTCACATGATATGGTTTTGTTGAAATTTTTTGAAAAATTTGAAAAAATGATATTTAAAATAATAAATTTTGATATCGTCTGCGTTGGGTAAAGGGTTAAAAACCTAATACTCAATAATACATATTCTGATTAACTGTCACAGACTTCTGCAATGCCTCATCATCATTTCGGGAGGTCAGTTGGACAGACAATCTGGCTATGACACACGCGCACCCCCCCCCCCCCCCCCCCCCCCATGTGTACTTTTCAATTTTGCCTGCATATTTTTTGTTCCACATTATTATATTGTATGGCCTGTATGCACGTGCACTTCAAAGTAAATCATCATCATCTTCATCATCAGAATTTTGCATGGATCCCTGTGTCAACTTAGAGCGCGTTTATCAATTTTTTATGTGAGAAAGTTTGAAAATGGAACGAATAATATTGTGAAGAGAACATTCGTACACACGTTCTAATATATAAATACATGATTTGCCGAATCCACTTTGAGCATAATGCGTTTTTAGAGGTTATTTCGTTCACATAAAATGACCAGAGGACAATTTAATCTTATTTCTAATGCACAGTTGGGTGTAAAAATCGTGTCTTAATGACTTCTCTCCATTTATAAACCTTTCGCAGCAAATCATGCCCAGGAAATTGACGAAATCATACAGTATAGTGGGGACCCTCGGCACCCGCAATAATTTGTGATGATTGTTCCATTGTTTGTTCCTTTGATGATTGGGGTTTAACGACACTTTCAACAGTAATTGATAAATCGAGTCGGATAGTTTTACGAGTGGGGAATCTGGAGTTACGGATAGAAACACCAAGCAGCGGCGAGCATCTGTCGGACTCTCCACTTACTAATATTGCACAAACTGTTGACGGCAGGTGCATCATCGTCGTTCAGTACGCTTTAGTACACAACACTACCGTGTCCACACTAAATAAACACTAATAAATCAACAATGAAACGTGCGTGGAAATTACATTTCGTCCCCTGAGTTCCAATGTGTTCTATGTGCCTACTGGCACATAGAACACATTGGAACTCAGGGGACGATTTGTCACACATTAGTTCGTGCTCGTGTAGCTGCAAGTACAATACATGGATTGTTCAACCGTAAATGTAATACGCTGTCGGGAATGTAATAAACCTACAACATGTTGTAAATGTAATAAGAAAGTGGTCGGAAATGAAATAAACGGCCATAAATGTAATAAATGGTCGTAAATGTAATAAGCGGCCGTAAATGTAATAACCCCTCTTCCCTTTGCAATCAGTTTCTTCGACGTTAAATAATATGAACTTCTAGTGCTGAAGTAGTCTCAGTATTATCTAACTTGATGCTAAGGTATTAAAAAAAAAATCTGTACTAAACATGTTCAGAACTGTTCCATATATTTTCGGAGAATAAACTTCACCTACCGTAAATGTAATAAAAAGTGGTCATAAATGTAATAAACGGTCATAAATGTAATAAACGGTCATAAATGTAATAAACTCTTTTCCCTTTGCAACCATTAATATGAACTTTTACTGCCGAAGTTATATCAGTGTTAGTTACCTAACTTGATGCTAAGGTATCAGAAAACCTGCCCTAAACATGTTTAGAACTGTCCCATACATTTTCGGAGAATAAACATCACCTATTGTAAATGTAACAAAAAAGTTGTCATAAATGTAATAAACGATCATTAATGTAATAAATGTAATAAACATCATAAATGTAATAAAATGTCTTCCCTTTGCAAACAAAATCTTCGATGGAAAATTATATGAACTTTCACTGCCGAAGTAGTCTTAATATTACGTGAACTTGAGGCTAAAATGTTAAACGTTTGGCCTCTCGAACTGCTTCACACATTCTCCTTTGATAAAAATTGGGTAAAAAATGTAATTAACTTGTCAAGGTGCTAGCTCAAATTCACAATTTTATTGTTGAAAGTGTATATATTTTTTAAATTTTCCTCATCGAATGTAAGAGTGGTTATGTCTGGAACCCGAAAAAAACTATTCATCAAGTAAACCAGCTGTACATTTAATTAAGTATAAATCAGCAGGCTTGTCATTTTGAAGCGGGCGATCGCCCCGGGCCGCAGTCGCCCGCCTGAGTTCAAAATTCCATGGACGGTAAACATCCGCCTAACCCCGATTTCTGCGGCCCATCAATTCAGTCGAAGGCACCTCAAAGTCGACCGGCTCAAACCGCAAATTTCGCGGATTGAAGGAGGTACATGTTACAAAAGCGCAATTTGTGAAGTTTGTAGTGTGTCGTTAACGCAGTCAACCAGAGACAGTAAGTAACTTTCCAAATATGAGCGGGAGGTCTTCCAATTCCAAAGTTGCAATTGGTTATTACATTATACATCAGACTGAAACAACTTTCGTGTCACGCACGATTGCGGGATGTATCATCCCCAAGCCAGTTCGACCCCTAACGATTTTCCTGGGCAGTTTCGTCCAAAAATCATCGCCGGGACGATTCGTCCCCCAAATCTGATTGATTTGTCACAAATTATCGGCATCTGGCGGTGAGCACAGTGCATTGGCTTTTACAGTCAGTTATGTATAGATACAGGCTTGGTTATTCGGATGCAATATAACTTTAACACTCACTGTTAGTAGTAGGAGAGGGATGGACCGTGCCAATTCAGGGTATCCCCGGCGGGTACCCTGGAAGTGACGTCATGTCACGTGACCCAGTGGTTTGGTTGTGATGGTAACCTGCGTGAGCGGTCATCTTGTGACATCATCTCCATAGTGATGCGTGGTGTTAGTGCGCATGCGCAGCGCGTGTTGTTAGGGTGATGCGTGTTCCCGTAGTCCATTTTGTATACTGGAGGCCGCCATCATGGATTCTATGGTAGCACGTAGTTGCTATTTGACCCTAAGACTTATAACAAGACAAGGATAGGTTCGGGGAGTATGTTCGATAAAGAGGAGTAGTTTCCCGATTCGTAGAATTACCCAAATAAACCCAACAATCCCTCCAAATCACCGAAATTGACTTTATATACTGCGGATTCCCCATTTTATCGGTGTAGCACTTAGTGCTATAGTACCAAGGGGCACAGGGGGTGCGTTCGATTGAATAGAAGTATTTTTCTGGCTTGGATTTCCCCCAAACCCTCGTTTAATTCGTAGAATTACCACAAACAACCCGACAAGTTGTACTATTTCGAATTCTTTCAGAATTCTCTTCTTCTATCTATATATGCAATAGTTTTTCGTCTACCTGACCATGTTCCTTTGTCCTGGAATCCAATAGCGTAGAAGAGCCTATTAACTGGAACAGCTTTGCTTATTGTTACTATTTTTACCTTTTCTGGTCTATTCTTGATAGTTCTGACCCTATTCCGAGTACTCTTGTTGTTCTATTTATCTAGATCATCTATATAGATTATAACTAACCAATCAGATTGCTTGATTTCCCGTAATCTCTATGCAGAGTTATCTCCCTTCTGTATAACAAAAGCATTCCCAAATATTCCTTATAAGCTATCGAGCAGTTACTGAAAGTCATTGCTCAAATGACTCCAAGCCTTTCGAGCAAATGAGCTTTAGAGCAATTGCTCGATCGAGTGACTCGCACATATTGCTCGAACGACTCGCATCCCATCGAGCAAATGAGCTATCGAGTAACTGCTTATTCGAGTGACTCCTCGAACGACTCGTCGACTCATTTCAGTATTTGAGGATGCGGTATTGTATTATTTGAGGATACCTATCGAGGATACCTTTTATAGGATACTTATCTGAGGATACTAAAACCGGTTTGGACCAGACTTCTGGGCCACCCCAAGACATACCTACCCCAAATATCCCTTATAAGCGATCGAGCAGTTACTGAAAAGTCATTGCTCGAATGACTCGAAGCCCATCGATTAAATGAGCTTTAGAGCAATTGCTAGATCGAGTGACTGGCATATATTGCTCGAACGACTCAAATCCCATCGAGCATATGAGCTATCGAGTAACTGCTCGTTCGAGTGACTCCTCTAACGACTCTTAGCCTCATTTCAGAAAAAGGGGATTCCGAAGGTCATATTTTTTTTTAAAAAAAAGGATTCCACGAATGGGATTTCAAAAATGGGATTCCATAAGTGGGATTCTGTCTTACATCAAGTGACTCGCACATACTGCTCGAACGACTCGAAGTCTATCGAGCACATGAGCTATCGAGCAATTGCTCTTTCGAGTGACTCGACATACGACTCAATGAATTTTCAGTAACTGCTCGATAGCTTATAAGGGATATTTGGGAATGCTTTTGTAACACAGAAGGGAGATAACTCTGCATAGAGATTACGGGAAATCAAGCAATCTGATTGGTTAGTCATAATCTATATAAATGATCTAGATAAGTAGTATAGCATGTACCCGAACGGGGCTCATTGGCCGGATCTCATGCCGGATCTCATGTGACGTCATAGTCACGTAACCCAGTACAGAAAACTACAAGAGTACTCGGAATAGGGTCAGAACTAACAAGAATAGACCAGAAATTGCTAAATATAGTAATAACAAGCAAAGCTGTTCCAACTGATAGGCTCTTCTATGCTACTGGAGTATACTCCAGAACAAAGGCACATGGCCAGATGGACGAAAACTTTTGTATATAAAGATAGAAGCAGAGAAATAGTAAAACTTGTCGGGTTTTATTTCGGTAATTCTGCGAATCGGGAAATTACTCCTGTTCAATCGAACATACCTCACGAACATACCCCTGTCCTGTTATAAGCCTTTTGGTCACATAGCAACCACGTGCTACCATAGAAACCAAGATGGCGGCCTCCAGTATACAAAATGGACGACGGAAACAAGTAACACCCTAACAACACGCGCTGCGCATGCGCACTCACACCACGTATAACTATGGAGATGACGTCACAAGATGGCCGTGCACGCGAGTTACCATGACAACCAAACATGGCGCCACTGGGTCACGTGACTATGACGTCACATGAGATCACGCCAATGAGCCCCGTTCGGGTACATGTTATACTACTTAGATAAATAAAACAACAAGAGTACTCGAAATAGGGTCAAAACTGACAAGAATAGACTAGAAAAGCTAAAAAAGTAACAATAAGCAAAGCTGTTCCAGTTGATAGGCTCTTCTACGCTACTGGAGTGTACTCCGTGACAAAGGAACGTGGTCAGGTAGACGAAAAACTATTGCATATGTAAATAGAAGCACAGAATTTTGAAAGAATTCGAAATAGTACAAATCCAAGCCAGAAAAATACTTTTATTCAATCGAACGCACCCCCTGTGTCCCTTAGTACTATAGCACTACGTGCTACACCGATAAAATGGGGAATCCGCAGTAAATAAAGTCAACTTCGGTGATTTGGAGGGATCGTCGGGTTTATTTGGGTGATTCTGCGAGTCGGGAAATTACTCCTGTTTAATCGAACGTGGTCCCCGAACATAACCCTATGTTGTTATAAGCCTTTGGTCACATATCAAGCACGTGCTACCATAGAAACCAAGATGGCGGCCTCCAGTATACAAAATGGACGACGGGAACGCGTATCACCCTAACAACACGCGCTGTGCATGCGCACTAACACCACGCATCACTATTGAGATGACGTCACAAGATGGCCGCTCACGCGGGTTGCGATGACAGCCAAACATGGCGCCACTGGGTCAAGTGACATGACGTCACTTCCGGGGTCCCCGTCGGGGTCCCCTTGAATTGGCAAGGTTCAGCCCTCTACTACTAATACTGTTGTGTTGGTGAGTGTCATGGGTAACCTGGTATCTTACATCCAAATATTCAAGCCTGCACGCAGACATCACGTGATGATGTACATCATAATTACACAAATCATGTACCTTAAAATGATATTAGTTGTTTACCCATCGGACTGAAACAAACTGGCCCCCGCAAATGATAAATGAACCCAAAATGGCCCGCCTGGGGTGATTTGAGGCGAACCATAATGGCTCTCCTGCAATTTTCAAAATGACAAGCCTGAATCAGTGAAGACGCAATAAGATGACGAGTTTATTGAAGCTTAAATTTCAAATGGGGGGGGGTGTTGAAGTGGGGAGGGGTGGTCTGGGTCTTAAAACAAATCATTAATTATCTAAATTAGAAATGCAATTTCATGTAAGCATAAATTATAAATTTATTAATTATGCGCGCATTCGATATATGTTTTTAGAAAGATAATCTTAATGTCTTGGTAAATTGCGATCGGCTAATTACCTGTAGCGCACATGGGTATTTGGTGGTCTGTGTTGGCCATCATTTTCGACACGGATCTGTCCGAAGTATCATTGTTTAGCGATGATATGATATTTTCAAAGGAGTTGAAACAGAAGGTTTTATTAATACAAATCGATTGCGACCAGTTCAAGACAATCACTTAAAGGAAAATGTATTACCCCCAAATAGGACATAAGTGGAGATAGGTTGTGGAAAAATCATTCCCGGTCTGGAGAAGCATATATGCGAAAGAGCCTGTTTGGCTGGGTGTTGCATCATTACGAAAGTATAGACACGATTGTAGACAAAGACTTTCGTTACAACACTTGCACTCTTTTGTTACAGTTTACCACTTTTGTTACAAAATCAACCACTTTTGTTACAAAATGAGCTCACCAGTTTTGTTACAACCATCGCCCATGTTTGTAACAAAAAAAGAACTCACTCACCACTTTTGTTACAAAAATCGTACATTATTGTTACAATTTTTGTCAGTGTAAAAAATGAAGTAATCCACAAGTGATGCGAAACGTGATATTCAGTCACGATTATCGGGAGCGTGGTTGCTCAGTGGTTTTTAGATCGGAAGGTTACGAGTTTGATGCATGGACGGGGTGACTTGCATCGTGTTCTTGGGCACCCTTAATCCCAATTGCCCGCTTGGAAGCACGGTTGCGCCATGTGCTGAAGCGTATCGCACGTTGATACCACACACGCCTACAACCAATGCTGGCCCTGTTTCTATGGGATTAGTACGTTGGACAGTTGACAGTTATTCGCCGCTGCTCGGTGGTAGTCTCCAGGTACTGCGGCTGCCCCACACGCAAAACTATATTCGACAGAATATGACCTCAGCTATTAAAGTGTCATAAAATACCAACAATCCAATAATGATTTTCTAACCAAACCACTGTCACGCATTTTCAATATTAATGCCACACCCTTGCTTTTTATTGGTCGATATAGTAAACTGCCACCTTGCGACGCCATTGCTGTGTTGATATATAGTGTATCGTGCGCACGCGCACACGTATAACTGAAATGGCACGTGCCTCTTGGTGCCAGTTATAGGAGATTCCAACTACTTGAGCCTCGAACCTTAGTAGTATGTGATATTGACTTCTTGCCTCTTTACCCGATTCTCATACAGGTTCTCATCTGATGTCACCAGTGACGTGGCCGCATGGGATGTGGTGAGGTTGCGATGGTATCCCGCGTAAGCGGCCATTGTATGCCGTCATTTTCATGGTGATACGTGGTCCCACTGCGCATGCCGCCCTTGGCAAAGGTGTCTGATGCTGGGTCATTTGGAACGGTGCTCAGGACAGGTCACCATGAAAAGCGAGGAAAGCTAGAGATAGAGGTCACTGGGAAGAGTCATCGGGTCACACATGAATGGGATGGTGGGTCACGGGGGGGGGGTTCTGGTCGAAGCTGGGTTTGGGTAGCTGTGTCGCTCCAGTTCGGGATACGGGAGTAGAGTTCAAGGGCATGTCTTCCTTGGAAGGGATGGTGAGATGTTGGTCATAACAGATGCCTCACCTCACATCTCTTTTATCCCCATACGGGGAGAGTGAGGACCTGCCTATGGATCCCATTCTGCATCCCAACCACGAGCGACACAGTTCCCCGGCGACCCAAACCCAGCGGAAGAACTTCGATCAGAAACCCTCCCACGTGACAACCAACCCATCCATATGTTACCCGGTGACCCATCCCAGTGACCCTATCCCTAGCCCCCCTAGTCATTCATAGGGACCTGTCCTGAGGACCCTTCTAAATAACCCTGCTCCCGACACCCTGGCCAAGAGCGACACAGTGGCCCTCTTTCTCCTTCCAGAAGACCCATCCTCCACCCAGTGAACCAGGCCTCACCTCACACACCGTTTATTCTCACACAGAGAGATTATCACTGCGGTCTCACCTCATAGTGTTCACTAGAGGCCTATGAAGGCAAGCTGAGGGCATGGGGTGAAGGCTATGATCCAGGGAAGGTCATGAGGTGGGGGCTAAGAGGCCAGTGGAGGCCTTGAGAGCTATGAGTTAGCGCCACATTGAGGCCTTTCCCCATAGGATTCTTGTATTCGTGCGGAGAGAAGCTCACAAAGGTCTATTTGAGTATGTTTGTGTAAGGTTCCGGTACAATAAAATGTCCGTTGTAGTAGGTTTTGGTCGTTGTTGAGTTGTTTAATGTACTCCCGCCGTATCAAACACACCCTCAGAACACGTCCCTATCTAACAGCAAGGCCAGTGGCCTCCCTAGCAACCACGTGAGACCCCTAACAACCAAGACTCTGGTGCCCATAGTCAAAATAGTTGGCGGAGAGTTCGTCGCCTTAGAAACGCTTGCTGCGCGTGCGCAGTGGGACGACATGTCACTATAAAAAATGACGTCACAAAATGGGGACTCAGCGGGCTACCATGGCAACCTCACTCCACCCCTTCCGATCACGTCACTGGTGATATCAGTTGAAAACCTGCATGAAAGCCCTCTAAAGGGGCAAAAGGTCAACATCACATACTACTAAGGTCCAAGGTTTAGGGAGTTGGAATCTCCTATAATTGGCAACAGACATGCACGTGCCATTTCAGATATACGACTGCGCATGCGCACGGTAGACTACATATCACCACGACAATGACTTCGCAAGGTGGCAGGTTACTATATCAAACAATAATAAGCAAGGGTTTGGCATTAATACTGAACATGCGCGAGAGTCGTTTGGTAAGATAATTATTATTGGATTATTGGTGTTTTATGACACTTTAATAGCTGAAATCATATTGCGTTCAAAATAGTTTACGTGTGAAGGAAGCCGGGGTAAGCGGGGAGAACCACTGAACAGCGGCGAGTAACTATCAACTCGCAGACGTACTAATCCCCCAGGGGCACGGTTAGCATTGGTTGTTGGCATGTGTGGTATCAACGTGCGATACGCCTCAGCACATGGCGCAACCGTGCTTCCAAGCAAGCAACTGGAATTCAGTACATTGCCCAAGAACATTAAGTTACTTCCGTCTAGGCATCAAACTCACAACCTTCCGATCTCATGACCAACGCTCCAGCAGCAACTGCGCTCCCGATAATCAAGACTGAACGTCTCGCATCGCTTGCAGGTCACATCATTTTTCACACTGACAAAATTATAACGATAATGATTGATTGTTGTAACAAAAGTGGTGACGAAGTTTTTTTTTTTTTTTTTTTTTGTTACAAACTTGGGCGATGGTTGTAACAAAAGTGGTGAACTCATCTTGTAACAAAAGTGGTTGATTTTGTAACCAAAGTGGTGAGCTGTAGCAACAGTGGGAAAGGGTAGCAACAAAAGTGTTGAGATTTAACAAAAGTGGTTGTAACAAAAGTGGTTGCAACAGACGTAGTGTCTCTGATCGCCTTTCACATACACTTTGAGTAATGTCACTTTTTCTCTGCCGTCGCCCAGCCTCTAACGTATTGCCAATTTACTGGACGCCTCTACTCTACAGCCGCTACTTCATAGGTTAAATAATTCTTTCCAGATACGTCACTCTAATGTTCATATAGGCCAATCCGACTCAATCTCTGTATAGCTTGCCTTCTACACTGGGTAATGTCATCTACTTCCTCTTCTAAGCCTACTCGTATCTGTGGCCAACCGTCGGCCCGGGGCTGTTCCTTTTCTGGATCTGAGTACTGTGTTGATCCTCTTCGTCTACAATTGTGCCTATACTTTCGTACTGACGCGAGACCTAGCCGCCTATCTAGCCTAACCTATAGCATGGGGGACCGACCCCAGCTCTTTCGCCTACGCCCGCGACGCGGTCTATATGCCTATGCAAACCGGGAATGATTTTTCCTCCTCCTATCCCTACTTTTATTTCCTATGTGTGGGTAATACATTATACTTTAAGTTTTTCTCTTGAACTGGCCGCAATCGACCTGTATCAATCAAAACCCCATCTTTCAATTCATTTGAAAATCACATATCATCGCTAAACGTTGATACTTCGGACAGACCCGTGTCAAAAGTGATGACGAACCATTCTTACATTCGATGAGGAAAATTAGAAAAAATATATATCCTTTTCAACAAAAAAATCGTGAACTTGAGCTATCGTCTTGACAACTTTACAACCAGTTTAACCCAATTTTCATCAAAGGAGAATATTGAAGCAGTTCCAAACAAAAAACTTTTAACACTTTGGCATCAAGTTTACGTAAAATTAATTTTCCTTCGAAGATTTTGATTGCAGAAGGATAGTCTTTTACATTTATGACCACTTTTTTATTACATTTATAAAAGTTTATTATATTTATGACCACTTTTTATTACATTTATGACAGTTTATTACATTTATGGCTACTTTTATTACATTTATGACAGTTTATTACATTTCTGAACACTTTTTATTACATTTACGGCAGGGGAAGTTTATTCTCCGAAAATGTATGGAACAGTTCTAAACATATTTAGGGCAGGGTTTTTTTATACCTTAGCATCACGTTAGATAACACTGACAATACTTCGGCAGTGGAAGTTCATATTACTTTCCTTTAAAGATATTGGTTGCATAGGAAAAGATGGTTACTACATTTACGACCGTTTATTTCATTTATGACCGTTTATTACATTTATGACCAATTTTTTATTACAATTATGACAGGTTGTAGGTTTATTACATTTACGACGGTTTATTACATTTACGGTTGTAACACTTGTACGCCCAGTGAAGGCGGATGTTTCTGCGCAACACAAACATACTTTGTTACCAAGTAAAGATATGCTACTAATTCTTCTCAACAGAATGCACCCCTAAAATATGAGTAGACCATGCGTTACTGATTATGATGCCTGACTCTCTTGAAGTTTTCATCAAATCAAGCCATGGCTGTTTCACGGTGAAACAGCCATGACTTGATTTGATAAAAACTTCAAGAGATTTGATGGAAAATTCAAGAAATTACTAGCAGGTATAGAGTTAACCCGATTGTGGACACAATCGGTATTGTTAACCTTATCGATCGAAACACAAGTAGTACACATTTAAAATCGGAACGTCTATAATAAGTAATATCCTTGGATTTAATATTCATTATGTATTTGTTGACTGAAACTCGGAAAATGTCAAAGCTGTACTAACCAAACAATATTAATATCATGTAAAATACAAACATTGGAATGTAAACATTGACAGTGGTAAAGTTTTCAGTTTAGAATTTACTTAGTACGGTTTGACGCTTTACGTTCTATGGTTGTTTTTAATTAAAGACCAACTCTCCTGTGTTAGGACATAATATTTTTGCCGTTGATTGAAAAATTTCTTTTGCTTGTTTTTTTTTCATTTTTTTTCCCGCCTAAATTTTGTACCCGCTGATTCCCCAAAACTCCCTTATAGAAGTTCCTGAAATTCTGCATGTCGACAATATTCAGTCTGAATTGGATCCTGTCTGGTGATGGTGCCACATCAGATAAAGCTATTTTCCATTCCGTCCCTACCCGTGCCGAAATATGGCACAATTGAAATCTTCTAAAATTACTCGTAAATTTCCAGAGAAGTTCAGGTAAAAGTTTCGATATTTTTAGGGAGCAATACGATGCAGTTGAATCAATAAACATGGTTTTCAACATTAACCTTATCGGCATCGAAGGGGCCATATGTAGTAATTTACTGACAAAATCTACATCTTCCAAAGGCATGTTTTTCGTAATACAAGCCAAGCATTTTGTGATATAGATTTTAGTATAGGTACATCCAGCGATAATTGTAATACAAAGTTATGTTAATTTTTTTTTTTCTGTTTGAGTTGACCCTCTGCTATACTGATTTCTAGAATAAAAGTTGCGTTTGAAAAGTATCCATCTATTCCAACTTTGGTTAGTGTTTTTATCAGTTTGAGAGGGATAACTTCAAGACATTGCCACCAGAAAAAAATTGCTGTATATTTTTTTTCGGTCGTGCTCAATCTAATGCCTACCTTTGACAGCTTATGGGGAGTACCGCCATAAACAGTTTTAGTTAAATTTGCAATTTTCGGTATTCATTTTTTTAAAACAAAAATGATGTAGATCACATTGATTTGCATGACTATATTCTGCCATTATAGTGCAGCGCCTTTTCGTTTATATGTCGTTGTGTACCGCCCTGTCCAGTACCTGCTTTGTATAATTGTATTCAACATATAGAAAGGATATAGCGTATGTTGCTTTGCATAACTGATTTCGACATTTATCGGACAACAAATTTTCCCTCATATTTTGGTATCACTCCTTATCCAATTCCTGTTTTGGCTGCAATAATACTGCAAGACACGGCCGGGATTTAACCAAGATGCTGAAAGTGACATTAAACACCAATATATTTATTACTGCTAGAAATACGTATAATTTTTCTGTAAATGTTTCCTGTTTTTGTAACCATTTTCCCCAGATAGAAAGGGTACAGCCTATATTGCTTTGCACAGCTGTATTCAGTATCTGTGGAGTTAATTTTCTCTAGTACGTTTTGGTGTCACACTTTATTCAGTACCTGCATTGATAACACAGCAAAGGCCAGAAAACTTCAATATTCAGTAGATTTTACAGGTTTCTGTACTTCATTTTCTCAGAAAGAAAGCATGTAGATGATATGGTTTGTGCAGCCATATTTAGCATTTAAAGGACAAAACACTTTCTGTCACCTTTCATGCAATACCTATTTTGTCTGCTTGAAGAGTACTGTTGTCGGCAGAAAGCCTCAGTTTTCGACCATTGTGTCGTCTTTCTGTTCTCCAGTGTCACAGAGAGAAATGAAGTAACGCAGATAATAAAATAGTATGGTTGTATTCAGAATTTTTGGACTACAAATTTTCTGTTGGACGTTTTGGTGTCAGTTTTAAGGAAATTCCTGTTCTAACTCCGAAAGGAGGAGTACAGTCGCAAAGACTTAAATTTTCAAAGAAATAAGGCAATAACAATCAAAGCTTTTCACTGTTCAGAGAGCAACTCATGGTTTTTTTTTATAATCGCGATTTTTCAAAATTAACCCTGTGCGTTTACAGCAGTTTGAAAAATCGACCATTTTAAGTGAAATTTATAATTTTTATACTTATTTTCCCTAACAGACAGAAAATCTAGATAGTAATGCTATATATACCTGCGTTCAATGATCTTCTGTTAACAGTTTTTTCGCTATATTTTGTTGTGTCAATTTTAACCACTTGTCGCTATGACTGTCAAAAACGACTGTACGGTAAGAGAGACTACAGGTTTCATAATTAAATATTATCGGCCATAATATGGTATATGTAAAGTATATGTCTACAGAAGTATGAGTTCTAGCACTTTGGTTTAAACAATATTTATTTCGAGAATATAATAATAGAAATTGTTACATACATTGATGTGGATTCGGCAGGAAGCTGTAAGCTTATACAAGGCCGTTTCCACAAAAACAAGATTACATGTAGTTACCAATGACAATAGCAGGTATATGGATGATTTTATGTCCTTAGTTGAACAGTGTTTGTATACATAACACAGGCGTCAGTAGTCGAGCTCACACATCGTTGTCTGTGGGTCCCCGCCCCGTACTCCAGGTCAACACCTTACCCCACACAGATATAGTACGAGTATTGCACAAAAGACGTCTTTAACCCCTAAACATTTATTTTCCGTTTCAAAAACACAGCTCTTCGGCCCTCAATGGAGCGGGCTCAATAAGCTCACTCCAGTGGACAGTCGCGAGCCACGTTTCAGAGCCCAAAATTGTAAAGGAAGTAAAGTTTGATTACGTGGAGTATTTGTTGATAGGACCACCCAATCTTGGCCATCGCGTGAGGCAAGGGCAGGGACCACCGGAAGACGATGTGTAAGAATATTGAGACTACAGGCTAGTCAGCTTGAATACATGGTGCATTTACTACACAGGAATAACATAAGTAATTTCATTCGTATCGTTTCGCAGAAGATTATGAGTACAGACCGTGAATACTGTCCGAGTGGCGCTGAGCTGCAATGAGAGTTGAGTGGTGGTGAGGTCTATAATCGTTCCGTTCAGCTAGTTTGGTAACCAAATTCATAACAATTTTAATATTTTGACCAGTTTAATACGGTGATACAAATTAATCATTGGAATCGCTTACTTGATAATATAAAATCGTGAACCACTTCAAAGATAAGACGGTTGTCTTCATTGTTCAATAATTCCGAACCAAATAGAAGTGTAGATACGTCCGCCCCAAAAGGAAGTAGGTTAATTGTATAATTACGAGTGTCTGTGAAAATAGGACAATGCAAGAGAAAGTGATCAGTAGTCTCTCGCTCGCCACACTGGCATGTGGGGTTTGGTAATAAATGATTATCATACAAGTGTGAATTGAGGTTACTACACCCCAGTCGTAGACTACAATGGTATATTTGGGCTGTGCGAGATTTCGCCTTACTATAGAACTTTGGCGGTCGTTGATTACCATCGTTTAGGAAAGTTTTAAAATTAATCAATGACGAGTTCACACGAATAGGCAGGGGCAGGTTATTCCATTGGTCGGTAACTCTGGGGATGAATGAAGACTTGTACAGTTCGGTCCGACTATAGGGAACACAATGGTTTTGACTTGATCGGAGGCTAAGTAGTGGATTGGTCAAAGAGACAAGTGGAGGGACTTTACTGGAGATGTGTGGAAGTACCATGCGATGGTGCATTTTAAAGAACTGAATCAACTTGTGTTTCCGACGTCTTTCTTGTAATGGTTCCCATCTTGTTTCTAAATAAAGTGAGGCCTTACTAGCACTAACAGTTGCCCCTTGCCGCTGCAGTCTGTATTTTTTCCAGTTCCGTCACTTGGGTTACAGAACAATTGTCCCAAACAGTATCCGCGTATTCAAGAAGAGGCCTAACAAAAGCAAAATATATTTTTTCTAAGACACTACGATCTAAATTAAATTTGTGCCTCCTCAGTAAGTCTAAGCGAGACCAGGCTTTAGAGCAAATATGGTCGATATGATCGTTCCATGTGCAGTTACTGTTCAGTATGACCCCTAAGTGTTTGTGAGTAGAGACTTCAGATATCTGAGTACCGCGAGTATAAGGGTGGATGGTAGATGGGGTTGCTTTTGCGAGATATTAGCATACTTTCAGTTTTGTTCGGATTGAACTCCACCAACCATGTATTAGCCCAATGTCCAATTGTGGCCAAATCATGATTGATTACATTCGAGGCTTGTTCGGGGTTCTCTATAATGAGATATAAGGATGTGTCATCTGCGAAGAGGCGAATTCTGCTCAGTAGATCTCTGGTAATGTCGTTAATGTATATGAGGAACAATAAAGGCCCAAGAATTGATCCTTGTGGGACACCAGCATTAATGGTTCTCCATGCGGATGTCTCCGACGATATCACAACTCGCTGTAACCTATTTGCAAGGTAAGATTTTAAAAACAGAAGAAGTTCACCCGAAACGCCAATACTCTCTAGCTTGTAGATAAGACCAGCATGCCATACTTTGTAAAAAGCCTTACTAACATCACAAAAGACAACCCTGACTTCTTTACCTTCATCAAGGGCTCGACAGAATTCATCATATATGTCAGTCAGTTGGAGGACGGTTGAGTCACCGGGTGTAAAACCGGACTGAAATTGACTGAGAACGTTATTGTCAATTAGGAACTCCCACAAACGCTTAAACACACATTTTTCTAAAATTTTACCAACACAACTAATCAGTGATATTGGGCGGTAATTAGTAACAGAGTTGGAGGGTTGTTTTTTCAATATTGGGGAGAGGTTTGCTTTTTTCCACAGTGACGGAAAGTACGAGTTATTCATTAGGGTATTAAATAAAATCGAGAGTGGTTCGCATAGGGAAGACTTACATTCTCTGAGGAGACGCGGGCTTATTAGATCTGGACCAGATGCTTTGGACACTTTTATCGACTTCATTGCAGAATATACTTCGCTGCAATGCAGAGTAATACAACCGATACTTACGGAAACTCGAGGTGTTGCGTTTGGCAGAGA
This sequence comes from Pictodentalium vernedei, assembly GCA_031216915.1. Classification (NCBI taxonomy): domain Eukaryota; kingdom Metazoa; phylum Mollusca; class Scaphopoda; order Dentaliida; family Dentaliidae; genus Pictodentalium; species Pictodentalium vernedei. Next base: position 88,700,115 of record CM062297.1, on the reverse strand, counting down.
AGCATTCGAATCATCAACTGTTGAGATAGAGCTGAAATATTCATTGATCACTTCGACTTTTTCAACACTTGAGGAGTATATTTTGTTAGAATGGATGAGAGTAGGAATTCCCGCTGACGTGCTGCTGCCGATGAATGATTTCAGGGTCTTCCACCAACATGATGGTGGTGTTTCGCTGCTTTCCAGAGTTGATTGGACTTTGCACAAATATAACGCCTTGGCCTTCCTAATCGCCGATACAACTTCGTTCCGCTTCAATTTATATTTTGCCCAGGCTTGTGGAGTATCGGTACGTTTGGCATTGCGATACAAACGTTTTCTCTGTCTAATCAGTAATCGTATTACACTATGCATCCATTTCGGTTGGTCTGTTCGCGTGGTAATAAATTTGTTGGGTATATAGAGAGATGCAGTATCGATTATCTTGTCGGTAAAATTATAAACTATAGTATCGAGACATGGATTATCAAAGAGAGAATTCCAGTCGACGCTAGAGAGGGCTTCGTTTAACTCTTCGTAGTTACCCTGGGAGTAGAGCCATATTCTCCTCTTAAATGAGAGGGATGGTGGTTTTAGAAATTCAACCTCGAGTGAAATTGGACAGTGGTAGCGCGTCATGTCTGGGATAAGCGGTTCGATTACGTCACAGCTTTTCATGTTGATTGTGTCACTAAGAGCAAAGAGATCCAACAATGAGGTCGACGATTCGGTGAAACAAGTTGGCTCACGAACAACTTGCCGTAGATTGAAATAATGTAATATTTTAGAGAAACCACTTTTTGAGGGAACGACTTGGTTGTCATTAAAATCACCTGTGACGATTAAATCGGTAATTTTCGTGTCTCTGGCTTTTTCGATGGATGCGGATATGGCTTCCCAAGTATCTGATGGACTGTTGGGTGGCCGGTAGAATACCCCTAAGAGTAACGGTCTTGTCCGTTTTGTAAAAGCTTCCGCCCATATGCATTCCGTATTCAGCGTATGTAGGTCCGGCCTTGATAGAAATGAAATACCGTCTTTGATATAAATGGCAACCCCACCTCCCCTTGTCGAGCGGTCAAATCTCAGTGGTTCTTGGAACCCGTGGAGGATGACATCGGGTGTCGGATCATTGCTATCCAGCCATGTCTCTGACAAGGCCACAATGTCAAATGATGCATATTCATATTGAATAATATCAAGTTTGGGTTTTAGACTCTGGATATTAAGATGGACTATTTTTAAAGTATTCTGGTTGTGATCCGAGTTGGAGGAATTTGGACCAGGGTTAGTTTCAATGTCACCGCACAATAATAACCTTAAGGCCAAATGGAGCAGTGAGATGGCAAGGAAAGCTAAAAACATTACTTTTAGTGTGAGCGCAATCTTCAAAACGTTCGAATTGCTGTAAGAATATGAAATTTCATCCGGATGGTTTACTAAGTGAAAATTAGGGAACTCACTGATTTGGCCGAGAAACAAGGCAACGACAGCAGTAAAGCTTTCATGCAGCCCAACCCCACTGAGACGCAGGAGCAAGTAAGCTAAGACACAAATGGATCTCTTCTTCGGTAAACAACCCTTTAAATGACGACAATAAACTTTGAAGTTGAAAGTGCCTTTCCGAGCACGATATGATTCAAGGGAACTCATAGTCAACTACTTTGTAACCTGCTGGTACAGATCAAAAATTATCTTCAGAAACAAAGTTGTATTCAAGCTGGTAGATAGCACAAATGAAAATGTGAAGAATACTTTTGTACAGTAACTTATATACAGAACAATAATAGAAGGTTAAAAAAATCGAAAGTTAAAAAAAAGATGCGTTGTTAACTTTGTTAACAGATATTAAGAGAGCTTATAAGAACAACGTTTGGCATAACTGGGCTAGTCAAGTAAGTTTTGCTTTGGAATATCATTTAATACGTATAGCGGGAAAGAGTCAAGTAAAACATATTCATGTTGGGAGGTAGCAGTGTCCATATTCGTGGTTGTTTTTTTTTTCTTTCAAGTGATGGGTCATTTTTGGGGCATTTGGGAATTACCTAATCTGTATGCATTTGCCCTGTTACAGATCATAAATTGTCCCAAGGCAACGACATAAGCACAAGATTGTGAGAAATCTAACATTTATTTATGGTCACTGTGGTTATATTGTGTACAGATGAGGCAATCAGTGAAATAAGTTTGCTACCCAGTGGAACATTGTTGCGCACATATCCCGTGTATTCGACTAGGTGGTCCCACATAATGCGCGTGAGTCCATCAATTCCATATTGGACTCGAGCACAGCGTCACCACGCGGAGAACACACGGAATAAAAGAATTCCGCAAATAAGGGGTTAAATACTAAATTCTGCAAAAATTGACGAGCATTAGTTGGAGTTGCTAAGGGGCAGTAAAGTCCGAGCTCATGCTTCTTGTCATCAAATTCTATTATTATTACAGTAGTTATTATCGGTGTGTGTGTGGCGAAGTGAGTCACAGATGACAAGAATCAATGGACCACACAGTCAATGACACAGAACACTCACTGCAAACAGTTTTATAAGTTTTTGTTTTGCTGCGTTTATTATCATAATCCATGTGAATAGATTGGAAGAATTAGCAGTGATGAGCAAGAGTTTATCGGTATCAAAAGCAAGACGTTCCAGTAGCTGTGAGACATGGCCAGCAGAGGAGATTTCAAACAAGTATTGGATTTTTCCAAATTAACAAGGCTTAGTTAAAATAACTGAAGGTAACATGCAGGGTAGAAGACATGATTTAGTTGGCTGTCCTGCGCGCCACGGTTCACAGATTACTGTCAACTCAGATATAATAAATGTCACAATCGGAATGAACACGAGTGAGATGATTGGTCAAATCTTGACTGATGTGGCCAACAAAACAGCACGGGAAAGCATGGTTTGATTGACTGTATATCCTCACCAACTTGGTCAAGAGATCTGTGTCAATCAAACTCATTGTCACGACAGCAAGAATAGCACTATTTGAACAAGACAAACACAATGTGTGTCACTTCATTTGTGGATAGCGAATTTGACCCACTTAGCTAGACATTTGTGAAATAAAGTATAAACGTCTTAATGACAGGGATTGTCCAGCTGTTGTTAGTTTGACGCATTTGCAAACAATACCCAGGCATCGTGCCTAAGGGCGCAGCAAGAATTTGAGAATCACTGTCTAAGGCAACAGGCATAGTGTAATGTCAGGTAATTTTTAACCCATCACTGCCAGGCTGCAGAGGAGTTTAACCACATGCCAACACATACACGTAATTAATAACCCAGGTTGGGGGGGGGGGCAAATATTGTGACCCATTTGCAAGTAATAATCTGGTACCATGCCTAAGGGCACAGCCTGAATTTGCAAATTAATAACCAAGGTATCAGGCACAGTGTTCATAATGTCTGATTAACAACCCATCACTGACAGACTGCAGAAGCAGTCTGCCCGTGAGGAGACAACACTCAGGCATTATTAAGGAGATAATGTATGTTAGTACACTTAGTCGAGGGCAATACCGGGTATTACAGCAGCTGAGTTTAGCCACATGTCAGCACGTACACGTAAATAGTAACCCAGGCCTAAGGGCACAGCCTGAATTTGCGAATTAATAACCAAGTTCTAGCACTTTGTATCATCAGTGATGAGCCTGTAAATCTGAACAATCATAAGTTTCTAGTCTATTATTTGTCTTCTCAAAAATGTCTTTCGGTGGAATTTGGCAACTCCCGTTTCTGATCCCTCCATGTTTTATGACGTTATAATTACATTGTTAATGTCGTTATACGTTTTGGGTCCAAATACTCAATTTCCATTGGTCAGCTGGGTGAAAACGCCATGACCAAATGTAATTCATTTTCCAATGAATACATTTGGTCGAACTTTGACCCGCATTCACGGTAGAGCGCAGTTGACAGAATGTAATTCGGGCGGTGTTTGGGCGGGTTTTTAAATTTTAGCGCCTCTCGCAGTGATCAACTCCGCTACTGTTTCTTTGGTGACATTTCCCGACTGTGGCATAAAGCCCGTTACTAAAATACTCGTATCCATTTCTAAAGTGCGCTTTGTATTTTGTGTGAGGGTGGGTTTTCGCCTCGTTCGTTCGTACATGTTTTATTTCGTCTTTCTGCTTTGTTGTTTGGTAAAAAGTAGTTTAAACAGTTACGAAATGTAATTATAAGAATTGAATGCAATTTTTATAATCTTTATTCGATTCATACAATTTGTACCCATTCCCACACGTTCATACTCCAATAAAGATTATAAAAATTGCATTCAATTCTTAAATAATTAACATGGACATGAAAATCTCTTGAGCACATCTGGACATCAGACGCGTATAAATAAATCTTTTCGCCTAGAACTGGAATTTAGAATTAGCGATGTAAGCCTTCACTACCTGCCACTTGTAATAAGTAAATGACACTGAGAAAAAGAAAAAAATATTCTTGATTAATAACAAAATTCTAACGACACGTAGAAGTATTGTTGAAAGATTAAGAAATATCATTTGCTCATCAGAAACACAGCTTACGACACCTCCCAAGAACACGCTGGAGGATCGTACTCTAAAATGGGAACAATTTTGGTGAGGGGTCTCCACTCTACCACACCCTCATCCCTTCATACACACACTATAGCCAGTAAAAGTATAGTATAATATTCTTGATTAATAACAAAATTCTAACGACATGTAGAAGTATTGTTGAAATATTAAGAAATATCATTTGTTCATCAGAAACACAGCTTAAGACACCTCCCAACAACACGCTGGAGGATCGTACTCTAAAATGGGAATAATTTTGGTGAGGGGTCTCCACTCTACCACACCCTCATCCCATCACACACACACTATAGCCAGTAAAAGTATATGATTCAGCAACTGAATGGTTTATAGAAGCTAAGATAATGATACTCCAATCTGTTCACATTCAATCCACATGTCACATGTGGATTGAATTTGTTGGGACTCTGACAGTTGCTCGCCGTTTCTCGGTGGTACTCCGATATCCCACACCAGTAAAACTGTCCAGCCCGAGGTGACCTTTCCTGTCGAAAGTGTTGTTAAAACCCCAAATACATAAAATAAATTTTAGAGAGGTGAGATTCTAAAGTCTTGTGGGAAGAAAGTGGACAGAGAATTTCAACCAGATCACGCTATAGTCGCGATCCGGAACTCTGTCCAGTTTTGCGGTAACAGTGTTGTGATGGACAGTCAGTCTAACAGTATTATATACAAACCTGTGCGCTTTGAATATCAAAAGAATAATTTCATTGAAAGTTGCTGCAGAGAGATTCCGTAGCAAGAGCTCGTTTGATGATCTTTATCTCTGATCCTTTGCTGTCTCGTAACACTGCCTTATTGCAAAGGCATGGATGTATCTTGTTTAAATAACTCCCATCAAGTTTTGAGCAAACAGCGAATGTCGAGAAGAGAGTGTCAAATTGTCTTTGTTTAACTGGTAGAGTGCTGAATTATTTTTGGTCATCAAAATTTGATCATGTGTCTTTGCCCTGTTACAATTTATGGGAGAGTGCCAACAGGCACTCTCCCGTAAATTGTAACAATGCAAAGCCACCATACAGACCAAATAATTTCACTTCAAACATAATGTGAAGCATATCAACAGATTATGAAGCTTTTAACTTGCGGCACCTGCCCTTTAGTGTAAAGCCCAAATATGGGCTTCCAGCACTCTACCAGTTAAATGACTGTAACGCTAATCTCCATTGAACAATAGGCATGAGTTCACCCATTTATGAGGCCCATAGCTTGTACTTATAAACACTTTTTGGAACGAGCTTTGATTTCAATGAGGTTTCATTCTGTGATTATGAAGAACAACATTGAAGGTAACAAACGTTTAATAACAATTTTCGGGTATATTACTTTTCTGATTTTTGTGACTTTTTCAACAACTCATTTGCTTCCACGAGGTTCTATCTCTGTTGTTACTAACGCCCCTAAAGTAAAAGTTCATTTTCAGTATGCGAAGCGAAACGGACAGGTTGGGCACTTCACAGATGCGGTGAATATACAATATCTGGGTTGACAGGTGAACTCAATGCACATGTGAGAGCCCCAGTGGACTGTAGAGTTCGGATGACATCAACCAAAATAAAAACTAAAATAGTAACAAAATACATGTACTATTTCTGCTCCTAATAAGACTCTATCACACTAACGGTCTGTACAACATAACGATCAGTCTTATCACTATGTGCTACTTCCACGTGCCGGAGATAAAATGTATAGGACCAAACGTCCGATAAACATCACGCTTGCCCAGTAACAACGCGCAGCAACCATGGTAATGACTTTGAAGCATGGCCAATCACCCACGCTACCGTGACAACTGCTGTGACACAAACAATGTCCACGAATATATCCAGAAAGAAGGTAATGATACGTGCACGCTGTACTGCTGAGAGAGAAGGAGAGGTAAATGGCCATGTCACGTGCCAGCTGTACTACTAAGAGAGAGAGAGAGAACGTGCGTGCGTGCGTGCGTGCGTGCGTGCGTGCGTGCGTGCGTGCGTGCGTGCGTGCGTGCGTGCGTGCGTGCGTGCACTCGATTGGCGCATTGTGTAATGTTTGTTTCCGTTAATTTCTTACCCCAATAATACGGTTTACTGAAATATAAACATAACACTTGTAAGTTAAAGGCAGAAACAACATTAGGTTGATTTATATGACTAGAAAGCATTCCATTCAGAGGACAAAAAATGTGATTCGATAGAATTTCAGGCTTACCTCGAAATGGTAAACATAGTGGAACTTGACGACAAATACTTCAGATATACCGCACTGTGGCCGGTAACTCAAAACACTCGCCGTCACACAAGTAGTACTAAAACCACAACACTTTATCACTGTGACTACTAATAATGCCTGCTGCATTCTATCATGACCCTTTGGCTCCAAGCTACCATGCAGCTCCTAGTTTTGATTTCTTGCCTCCTAGCCTATAACTCCTTGCCCCCCCCCCCCCCCTCTTTGTTCATGGTCCCGTCGAATGAGCGGAAAGCGATGAGAGCAATTGCTCAAGAGTGATTCCCCGTATGATTTTTTGACTTATCTGGTTATTTGGCGACTACCAGAGACCAGTGGTTCAGGGACTACTTGTGACGATTTGGAACTCGTGGAGACCAATGGTACTGGTTAGGACTAGTGAGGACCGCCCACTGGCCCGGAGTAATCCACGGACACCACTATCTGTCCTGTTGTCAAGCCCCCCTGCCTTCATCCAGTACTATCGCCCTCTACCAGGTTCAACAGTAATGATTTCTACCATGTCTATCACTATCTGCCCACCGATCGCCTTCAACAAATGTTTATGCTCATTTGTTTTACAAGGATTGGCGAACAATTTATGCAACTTATAATGGCCAAGGAGAGGCGTTAATATAAGTTAATCATCAACTGATGTTCGCTTTATCCATTACTATAGTATTCTTCTACTACTGCTGCTAGATCGTAATATTGCTACGGCTATGCCTAATCACTACTCCTAGAAGAACTACGGTTTTCCGACACAACTGTGGTCATGATTAGCCATGTGCAGAAATATGTGACCTTAACCCTTTACCCAACGTAATGGCCAAAACCGGCCAGCGCTATTCTCAAAAATCGTCAATTAATTTTCAAAATATTTTCATTTTTTGTCTCAAAAACATAGGTTATGACCCCTCGTTGGAACGAGCTCGTCGAGCTCGTTCCAACGAGGGGTCATAACCTATGTTTTTGAGAAAAAAATGAAAAAAATTAGTTATTCAAGAAATGTTTTTGCAAGTGTCGCCTGCTTTTCATGTTAGGTAAAGGGTTAAACACCAATAAATAAATAAATAAATAAATAAATAAATAAATAACAAAACGTACACTGTAATTATTATCATGTTGTTGGCTACCACATCATATGGATACAGGAGTTTCTAAATAACACTGAGAGTAACGAAAACCATTGTTTCAAAATTATCCCCCCCCCCCCCCCGGCCCCCCCCCCCCCCCCCCGCGCCCCCCCCCCCCCCTGTGTCTCTTCGCGTCATTTAGAAATACGGATGGTAATCAGACCTGTTACTATACGTTTGGTGTCTACCGTGAGAACAAGAGTGAAGATATCAGTAGCTTCTGACAGAAAATAGTCTTACACCATTTTTCGACCGATATAGGTATTTGAGGATACTTATGACTCGGTGATGCACTTTTCGAAGCCATTTGTCGAAGGATAGGTAACCGACCCGACGAGGGATCTATAGCAGTAGTTGCTGCTCAAAACGGAGGTATTGGAGTCCATTCAGTAATATACCCTATTGACCGGTCACTTTCGGTAAATTTTGTTGTATGTCTTCGGCCCCATAGCAAATACGTTCTTCTAAGAAACCAAGATGTAATCTCCATCATGCAAAATGGACAATGGAAAGTCGTGTCACCCTAACATTACATGGTACGCGTGCGTAGTAACACCACAACACCACGTATCACAATGACAATAATATCACAGCACGAAAGTAGGCTAGTTAGACAACACATGTAACAACCATATAGACATGACGTCACTTCCTATGACATCCAAATGACGACAGAAGTGTGCTAGCTTTACTACTGAGTCAACTGATACCAATCTTTCCAAAGGCTTTCTTGGTGAACAGTGATATGTCAAAGGCTATAACGTTGTCATATTATTTCAGTTTTTCTGCATTTAGAGAAAACTTATTTAGCGTTGAAATTCATTTGCACACTAACATAACATTGTATAACATGAATAAGTGATTAATGCCTAATCAAAGTATTGTTCCGACTTCTATGTTAAACAAGTTTCACATTGTCCCAGTATAAATTTGGTTAATTCCTTTGTTATAATTTCTTTTTTAATGACAGGTTCTCTCTTGAATGAGTGGTATTTGTTGGCAAGAACAATTTACACCTCACTACTGTTTGTTCACATACCAACGCCAGCTTGTCAACAGAAAGAGTATTTTAGTCTTGCTTGTGATGATCGAATTGCCTAGCGCGCCTTCGGCGCGCTGAAACTTTTCATTCATCGTCGAATTGCCTTTCTTTTCAAAAATAACCAACAAACCGCGGTTTTAGTATTACTAAAAGATGCCCACATCTCTAAGGAAACACAGAGTAGAATTCTTGTATTTATGCACAAGTCCTAATCATCTTCCAGTTCGAGATTATCGGAGATCTGCACCCACTACCCTACTTCCAGTGCGCACACTTAAACCAAATAAGATTACTGGTTCTCGCTTCTGACTCTCGTGGATTCGTATGTAAATAAAGTTTCAAAGCAAATAGAGTTATTCGGTTCGCTAGGGATATAAATCCCACATCCTCTCAGTGCGCCTTCCTTCGGCGCGCTGAAACCTTTCATTCATTCGAATTGCCTACAACCAACAAACCGCGGGTTCGGTATTATCAAAAATATGCCCACGTCTCTAAGCAAACACAGAGCAGAATTCTTGTAGTTATGCACAATTCCAAGTCATCTTCCAGTACAAGCTTCTCTGAGGTCTGCACCCACTGCCCTACTGCCAGTGCGCACACTCAAACCACATAATATTATTGGTTCTCCCTTCCGGCTCTCGTGGATTCATAACCAATAAAGTTATAAAGCGAATAAAGTTATTCGGGTCGCAAGGGGTCTAAATCCCACATCGTCCCTGTTCGCTTTCGGCGCGCTGAAACTTTTCATTCGCGTATTGTCATTTCTAATTCGAACATCACATTCAGGAATAAATATTTATATATATGTACTCTTTCTGTTGAAGGTAAGCATAGTACACTTTATAGCCATTTTTTACGTAAGTTGTGTATAACGTTTACAGTACCGAGACAAGCTGGCATTCATACAAATGTGAGTGCGTCTCGGGGAGTAAACGTTATGAAAACGGAATTCTATAATCCCGATAATTGTCAAACCTATGCGTAGTTTGAGTGGTAGTTGCACGTAGTATACTAGCAGTCGGAAATTTAAGGAAATTTCTCCCGTAGTGAAGGTTGACTGTAAAGCGCGAATTATGTGAGAATTCGGAAATATGTAAATATCTTTTGTGGTGGAAATATTGTGTAATGTGGTTAAATCTAGATGCCAGGCCTTAAATGTGTTTATAGAACCATCTGGGCAAGCAAATTACTTGACATTTAAATAATGGGAATTCGGATTATTAAATCAGTAGTCTGTACAAATCTACATGTTAGCGCACTGCACATTGTAGAAGAGCTAATAGCTCTAGAGTAAGGAGCTGTGTTAGCTCTAAAGGTTATATAAATTGATACACAGTAATTCCTGAGAAGAATGTGATCTGTATGATACATTCTCAGGAATTGCTTGTGAAGCTATTGGATTAATTAATTTGTATTTTTGAACATGCAAGTGTATTACATATACACGCTCAATGAGCTTGATTCGGCTTGGCTTTGTGTATTAATTTAAGCCTCACCACAATTCATGTGAATGGATCAGCAGAGTCGGTCGCCGTGAATTGCTTGTTAAGCAGATTGAAATTTGTAGTATTTCATTATACTACATAATATATTACACAGCTCCAAGAGCTAGAAGTAGAAAGACATTGTGTTATAATGTTATTTGCACGTACCTTGGGTTGTGGAACATGGTCAGCTCCAGGAGCTTGGACAATGATACATTGTAAGAAGAAGGCTTTTGGAGTGTTTCACTGCAAATCACGGGAATGTTATCTCAAGATCCATCCCCGGGAATTGCATGGAAGCACGGAATTGATAATTTGGTGACTATTAACATCCAACCTCAGCAACTGGTCAGTTAGGGATTTCCTAAATTGTACTATCTGGTTTGGATTGGTTTAAGCTCTTAAGTCTGGAAAAGTATATATTTATAATAAATATGCCTTAGCAGCATTTAAATTGTGGAAGTTTCAGACTGCTCTGGGAGCTCAATGAGATCATTACATTACTTCGGCTTCATCCCTGAAAGTGGTATCTGAGACAGTGGAACATAATAATCTTGAGCTCCAGGCACGGAATTCGTGGAAACCCCTCGGTCACATTGCTCTAAAAATTAATAGGGTATTCTCATAAAATTGTGAGATTCGGACCTACAAATTTCATTCTCACATCTTGTGGGGAAGCTGGTATGTGTCTAATTGAAGAAGAGTTTACTACTCAGAAACCCCAGCGAATGTGACCTACTAGGTACAGTCGCTTGGATTGCTATTCACTAAACTCGATGTAAATTTCAGTATATATATCTACATTTATTTCTGGATTACACTCGGTATAGTAAACTCCATATAACACTTGCAGCAAGTGCTAATGTGACCTTTACCAGTTGGGTTGGCTCGTGTTAAGGGGCTTTTTTCTGTGAAAAACTGTGGCAAAAGGATTTTAGGTTAAATATACCGGTGTCTAAAACCTGCTACAATGCAACTATTGTAAACTATTTAATTTAGTTAAAATTTACCACAGTGTACAGTACACAGATCACTATTGGCGTCTGGCTTGTTAATTGTTGTAGTATTTAACTAATATATTTACCATGGTGTACAGTACAAAGATCACTATGCGGTTCAATCTTGTACTTAATGTTCAATTTACCCATTGTTATGATTTCAAATGGCCGTTTATAATTCAAAAATCACATTCAGAAATAATTATTTATATATGCATACTCTTTCTGTTGAAGCTCTACCATTTCCCGAAGAGATTGATCAGTGTAAAAGAAGGTCTTGAGATTATTGCACTTACAAAAGACAGTATACTCAGCATGGAAAAAAGGGCCTATAACAGTTATTGCAGAACCCAAAGTGATCCCTGAATCGATGTCAATACCATTTTAACTATAATCTAAGAAATGTAAAGAAACAAGCACCAGAAGAAACAAGGGTGACATCTGAAACAAGGGATACAACTGAAACAAGGAAGACATCTGATCTTCAATTTGCAACAAATAATATGGTAGGTATGGTTGTTGAATTACCAAAATATAAAGGTGATGGCACTCAGAATGCTGAAAACTGTTTTGAACTTTTTAAAAACTGGACAAAATTCCATGGTATTAATGATGAACGGGTGGCCAGTAGCATTATGTTTTATTTGGACAATAACGCCAATATTTGGTATCAGTTTTTAGCAACAGCCCGGAAACATGACATCAGCCTTGTATTGGAAGAGTTAAAAAGCAACTTTACTGAAAAGAGCTTTGCAATGGACTTTAAATTATTGAATATTATGCAGTACCCAGGGAAAAAGTTTTCTGATTATTTAACAAGATTCTAGCAACATGCACTGCATGGAAACAGGAATGATCAAATATTGCTGAGTCTTGCATTGAAGGGACTGAATTCAAGTATAAGAAAAATGGTGTTAACTATGGCCCCAACATATTTTCAGGCATTGCACAGCACAGGTCAGCAGCATAGCAGAACAAGCAAATGAATCATGTGGTGTGGATGAACACACAACAAACAGTCTTTTGTTGCGGGAATTGAAAGAGGTCAAGGTAGCATTGGCAGTAAACTATACTAATGTGCCACAAGCAAGATATCCCACACAAATAGGCCAAACACAAGTTTTATTTCAAGGTAGATCAACTAACCCCATGAGGTCAAGAAAAGAGTATGAAAACAGGTTTCAGAATAGACCATAGGGAGCCACAAAGTTTTGATAATAGGCAATGTAGAGGTTGTGGTGGAGGCTGTACTTCACCACTTAATTGTCCTGTTCGAAATATAACTTGTCACCGCTATAAGAATTTTGGACATTTTCAATGAATGTGTCATTTAGCCCCACGTAGATACTAAGCAAAAGTTTGCGGATAGGCATAGCAAGAGTGGTATCTACAGAAGCCATTTAATGACTTTGAAGGTGCCTATTGACGTTAATTCAGTGCTAGTTCAAATCAATGGTGTTAAAACACGTGCTTTAATTGCCACTGGGCCTTCTATATGTTGCAGAGCAGAATTATTTCTAAAGAAAACACGGTTTGGTGATGCTAAGTTATCTAGAACAAACATTTAAAATGTGATAAGTGTTGGTGGGGGAGGGGGCGGGGAATCCTTGAGATTAGTGGAATGCCAGAACTTCCTCTCTCTTTCAATGGTTCTATTTTCATCGTGATCTTTTTGTTTTTCCTCAACTTCATCATTCCCTTATCATTGGAAATTTGGAAATTTCTGAATTGAGGATGGCACTGAAACCTTTATTATTCAAACAAAAGTTTCACTAGCAAGATCAAAGTCTACAATTATTTTACCACCTCTTTCTCAGACCAATGCAAATGTAAAGATTTCAAAACCTTGTGACGATAAATCTGGCATTTTAGAACCAATTCAAAACATTGTTCATTCTAAAGTGGTAGGTGGATGAAGTCTGTCACACCCAAGGAGGGCTTAGCTATAATGACGCTTCTAAATCCATTAAATGCTTCTATAAAAATTTAAAAAAGGAAAAGTTTTAGGTATTTTGTCAGACAAAGAAACTAATGATATTCACACATTTGAAGATAGCAATTCTGGCCCAAATCCCAAGGTATTGAGAGGCGAATCCCTAAATTTTAATGTGGAAAATCCAGACCTAAGTGAGAATGAGAAGCTGCACCTCGTTGAATTTTTAAATAGAAATTCTGATGTTTTTGCAACAAATCCCTGGTAGCTTGGACACACATCATTACAGCATCACTGTATTGATACAACTGATACAAGTCCCATATGTCAAAGATTTTATAGGCAGTCCCCACAAATAAAGCAGGAAATTGAGAAACACGTGGATGATGTTACAGGCACGAATTATAGAACCTTGTGATTCCCCATGACAAAGTCCAGTGGTCATGGGACGTAAAATAAAGTGGAGAATACTGCTTTGCTGTTGACTATAGGAAACTGAACCAGGTTACAAAACCCATATCTTTTCCCTTGCCAAAGGTACGTTGTGTTTTTGATTCTTTTGGGAAAAATCATGCATCGATTTTTTCTGTTCCCAGCTTGCCCAGTGGCTTTTGGCAAATTTCCATGGATGAGCGTACAGCCAACAAAGCTGCCTTTGTCACTCATTATGGTGTTTGTCAGTGGAACCGCAGGCCTTTTGGTTTAATGTATGCACCAATCAGTTTTCAGAGATTAATGACTGGGTTTTTGTGTGGAATGAATTACAAGCACGCATTAGGGTACATTGATGATATTTTGGTGTTTAGTAAAAATACTCAGGAACACATACAGCATTTAAATTCAAGTTTGGTTCAGTTAGAAAAGCCAACTTAACACTGAAACCTACCCAGTGCACCTTTCCACCCGAAAGGTGACCTATTTGGGCCATGTATTGAATAAGTCGTGGGTTGAGGCAGACGAGGCTATGCTTCATGTGGTGAAAACATACCCTGTTCCAAAAACTCAAAAATATGTTCGAGCATTCTTTAGCTTATGCAATTACTATCATTTGGTAAAGGGTTTTCTGAAATAGTACATCCTTTAACACAACTACTTCAAAAAACTGCTACTTTTGTTTTGACTGAAGAGCGTCAAAATGCCTTTGATGAGTTCAAGCATATCCTGATATGGATAAGGAATTTATTCTAACCACCAAGGCCTCAAATACTGCCTTATGGTATATACTTGGACAGTATGATAATAAGGGTAGGATAGAGTGATTGCTTATGGTGGGAGAAGTTTAAAAGTGCTTGAGAATAATTGGCCTATTGCAGAATTGAAATGCCTATCTCTGTTGGAAGGTATCAAAACATATATTTATTTAGCTAATAAGAAATTTAAAGTTTTGAAGTATAATGGGGCAATCTCCTTTTTAAAGAATATCCCACTGGTAGATTAGCAAGATTGGTAATTCAACTTCAAGGATATACATTTGAATTAAAGCATCGTAGTGATAAAAAGAACTCTAATGCAGATGCCTTTTCTAGGAGAAATTACCCAAAGGTTGTTCAAAAGGACATATAATCCAATAATTTGGAAGATATTACACGAGCTTCTGTGGGTTCCCTGGATATTCTACCACGACATTTGGATTCTTCTCAAGCCACTTAAGTGTCATATTACTCCGATAATGAGCAGTAAATAGCAATAGTGTCTGTATTTGAAGATGGCAATGAAAATCAGAAAGACACTGTTCCTGATCTGCAGTTGCCATCGTCAAATCTAGCACAGTTACAAAAAAGAATTCATTAATTATACACCTATTATTAAGCTGTTGCATGACAGACAGTTGCTGAGAATGAGGAGGATGCAAAAAATAATAATCTTGGAATCAGATTAATATGTATGTCTTGGTGGGGTCCTTCATCATTTGTATCAGCAACAAGTTAAAAACCTGTCCAAAACTGTAAGAGTCATTCGCCAAATCTTCCTTCCTAAAGGTATGAGACAAAAGGCAATTCATGCTTATTATGCATGTAAATCTGGTGGTGGTCGTCTTAAGAGAACTCACCATGCACTGAGACTTAGGTATTGGTGGACCAAAATGTATCAGAAAATAGCTAATTACATTAGGTCTTGTGATGCATGCCAAAAGAGTAATAAGGATTTTCATGCCAAAAAGCACCTGTAACGTCCTTACCAGTCGAATATGTTTTCAATGGATGGCATATGGATGTTTTAGGTCTCTTACCAACAACAACTTCTAGTCACAAATATATTTTGCTAATAGTGGAGAGTTTTTCAAAATGGTGTGAGACCTTCCCATTGAAAATGCAGGAAGCTAGTGAAATCGCTAATATCCTCTAGTCAGAGATGTTCTGTAGATTTGGTGCCCCATATACATTAATTACAGATAGAGGTCAAAATTTTATGTGTAAACTTGCTTCGTCCATATGTCAGCTCTCTCAGGTTCTTAGGCATCACATAAGTGCCTACCACCCACAAACAAATTCTGCTTGTGAGAGGTGGAATAGTGTTTTGGCACAGTCCATGAGAATGTAGGTTGATCAGGAACAGAATGATTGGGATAAACTCTAAGACTTGTCAAGTGCTATGATGGCTTTTTGAATGAGTCCTTCCACACAAAGTAGTGGTTATTCTTTCTTTCATTTACAGTTTGCCAAGGAAATGAATCTCTCATTTGATACAGCCGATGTTCACAAGGACACTGTACCTAATAGTGTTCAGAGTTGTTGTGAGATAAATTGCCAGGGAAAGCATAAAGCATACCCAGGAGAAAAGCAAAAGTTATCATAATCAGAAATCAGAAGAACAATTTTTCTGTTGGGGACATGGTTTTGTTATATAAACCTGGCACTCCTAAAGGTTTATCACCAAAACTTTGTAATCATTAGCATGGACCATATTTCACTGCTGACAAAGCACCAAATTTCACCTATATTCTAAGGCATTGGGAAACCAACAAATCAACAGGTCCTTGCTCAGCAGCCAGAATAAAAAAAAATAATACGATCAGAATCATTGGGAAATTTCAAATTGACCACTTCAATCAGAATTGAGAAGCTCACAACGTCCCCAAAAAGCAAAACAACTCCTATTAATAATGAAACTTCCATGGGAAATAAGGACTCAATCCCAGAATTGAATGAAGTGGAGAAGTTATTGAAAGCAAAATTCTAACATAGTGTAAAACACTATTATGTTAAGCATGTTAGACTGGCCCCAGATGAGATAAGTATTACCGGAAAGGGGAGAAATTCTCATGCTTATTTTCATAAACAGTGATATACAGGAGGCGTGAAACACTGAGGTATCTGGGCCAAAACTGGTGGAAAACATATTTTTTTCGAATTTTTATGGAATTGCACCCCCAAATTTACCTGAAAACAGAAATTTTTACTTATAGAAGAGAAATTGCGGTATGAATGTTCAGCAATACATCCAGTTTGATGAGGTTGGATAGAGTATCTGTAAAAAATAGGCTAAAGAGAATATGTATTATTTTTTGGTATGTCTGAAAAATAGTTCAATTTTGGCCCATTTCTCCCGTTTCATTTCAATTTTTCTGGAAAAATGTTCATAAAATTAACATTTTGCATACTAGGTTATCCATATGGTATTTAAAATCTGTCCAAGTATCTACTAAAGATGACATCACTTTAAAATTGGACTTACGATAAGACATAAACACACAAAGTGTAAAAACTTAATCCTATCCCCCAAAAGGGCAATTTTTCAAAAAAATTCATTTTCGCATTTTAATGCATCATTTAGGAATTTGCAGCACTCAGCAACCACACGAACAATAAAAAAGTAAAATGGAGTAATTATAACTAAATTTAAACGGATTAATTTGTATAACTGAAGAAGGCAATTTGAAAAAAAGTATTTTGGTTCAGATACCTCAGTGTTTCAGGTAATCATATATAGTTGTTTATGAAGAAAACATGGAAATTTCTCCTTTTCTGGTGATACCTACATGTACCCTCCTCTCTGCCTGCCAATGAATCGAATATAGTGATTTGAATCAAATCAATGAAGTGCTATCAACTATAATACCACTAGAATCAGGGCCAGATTAGAACATCATGGGATCCCTAAACCATTATTCCATATGGGGACCTGAATGAATGTCAAGTTCAAAACAACCGTGCTGCTAAACACCTGCCACAAACTTAATTACAGTATATTAAGGTACCATCAGGTTTATGCCAAGGCTGACCTACCATGGCCAACTATATATCCCCTTAGGAATTGTACCGACCATTACAAGTAAGAAAATTTACCAACAATACCAAGGAATCATTACAATAAAACTATACAAATATGGATGTCATATAGGAATTGCTGAGCCAGTTCCTATATCCCATCCATATTTGCATGGCGACATAATGACATCTGCTATACGGTAACTGTAAATAACGTCAATTCGCGTGTCGCAACACAAGTCACAGTGGGAAAAAAGTGTGTTGACGAAGGAGAGAGAGAAAGAGAGAGAGAGAGAGAGAAAGAGAGAGAGTGTGTGTGTGTGTGAGAGAGAGAGAGAGAGAGAGATTCTGGTTAGCCTGGTTATAAAAGTTTCTTGATGTTTTGATGGGTCCCATCATTAGTGCGCCCCTAAGCCATGGCTTAGTTGGCTTGATGTATAATCCGGACCTGAGTAGAACTATGCAGATGTGGATGTCATTGGAATCGGCTCATCGAACTGGGTTAATAACATCCATGTGAATAGTTTCATCGAAAAAAATAAATGACATTTTAGGCTATTCTGTTTTGTATATCTCTCTGCATTTTTGCCACCGTGTATATTACAGGTAATTAGAGTGTTGAGATTTAACTTGTAGAGTACTGAAGCCCTTATCCGGGTGTTATGTAAAAATGCTGGAAGCCCATACTTGGGTTTTACACTTCACATAAGTCTTTACTTTTCATATGGTATAAGTTGTTTTCATAATGCTTGTCAGGTACGCATTTTAGGAGAATGCCTGTGGGCATTTTCCAATAATGTTTACCTGAACAATATTTATGAACACACATACTGGGTTCAGTCTATTTGCGTACCCAAACTAGCAGTTTATAAATAAAAAGTAAAATAAAACTGTCACATTTCAAATGACGATAGAAGACAATTTAGCACTTTACCAGTTAAAGTGTCATTCTGACCATGTGGATACGGAAAAGTGTTGACACACTGTCAGTGTACCAGCAAATTAGACTCTGTCGTCATCATATGTGTCACTATCATTGGATTCAAATTCTACATCACTCATTCGTAACACTCTTTCTACATCTTCTGGAAACACAGGCATGTAGAACTGAGGCTGAATGTCACTGGTCCAGCCATGAGCTGTGGTGTCTGGAATACACCATTTAACCGTTTTCGCTAGCTTCCATTGTCTTGCGACCATGTTAGCCCTCATTGAATGTAGCAACAATGTTTGTTTTTTTTACATGGTGGAAAAACTGACAAATCTACAATTTTGTTTTCACTCTGGAACTTGTTTTCATACATAGACTACCTTGCTAGATCAACAGATTTAACACTTTGTCCATGCAGTGCGCATACAAATTCTTCTATATCACTCAGTTGAGCAGACTTTAATGTCCATTCATTGCCTAAAGATGCCATGAGCTTCATGTGTTTGTTTCTTTTTTCCAATAATTTCCAACACATATTTACAGTGTGGACACCTATCGGGACAGGCAAACATAGTACCCCGTTGAGAACCACTGAGATGGAGATAGCCATTCATTAGTCGGAGCGGACAAGAAACTGGTTCAGGCTGAGAACTCAATGTGATGTGATCCGTCGCCCCCCTCCCCATCCATTATGTTTGAAGTTCCTGAAAATCAGGGATAAACTAGGAGTGCAGCCGATCATGCGACGTCGGAAAACAGCGAGAAGGACCTGAGCAATGCCTGACGCACTGGCCGGCACAACTCTCCAATTCTAGCAATTGCAAAAACCTGCACTGATAAAAACTGGAACAGCACTACGGAAGGGCTTGTATAAGTTTTGACAATAACAGGAGTTTAATGGGGAGCTAAACATCACCGGAGAATCGCAGTCATTGAGAACCCATGAGTAATTTGTGAAATAGGAACAGCTTAGTGGGGTCACTGACATTGTAGACTTTAGGGAAATAAGAAAGACAGGAAATCATAGAGAAAATAGATCGAGATGCATAGTCCAAGTTAGAACGGTAGTTAAGTTAATGCTTGAACAAAGAATATCAGCTACAATGGGGAAACTGACACTTAGTTGAAACTGAGTTCAAAAGGCTGTAAATTTACGTAATGTCGAGAGATAATGATGTTTCGTGGAAGATGCTTAGGCATTGTCCATCAACTGCCAAAGGGAGTCAGTAACTTTTCCAAACTCAACTCCGCGGATACGGAGACTGGCTCGTTCTAAAATTGGGTTACTAACCCCATGAACAAGTTGACCTGCAATCGAGAAAGAGAATCGACTGGGCAACTGGATTTTCCCGGAACATGCATGGGAGTAAACAAAATATTATGCTTTATTAAAACCAACACGACCCTACATAACAGCTGCAAGAGAACTACACCTCAAGTTGTTTGTTTGTTCAGAATGTGTACTGCCGCTACGTTATCGGAATAAAAAATAACCTCTCATTACCAAAAGAAGATGCAAACAAATGGAGACACAAAACAATAGGAAACATTTCTAAGACGGTAATGCAACTCTCTCTACTACGGAAGTCCTAGGTCCATAGACCAAAAATGTCACCTAATCTTAAAGATTGGGCAGCATCAGTATAGGAGGCGAGGGTATCACTATTAACCCAATTTTGATTCAAAAATGCTTTACTATTAATTTTTCAGAAAGAAAAACCATAAGTGAAGGAGAATATCCTGTTTAGCTTGTAAAGTAACGCGAATCCGGTGATGGGGCCGGTGAACACCAATTATAAGACTGATCAGCCTTTTCATGAATACTCCTCCTGGAACAATAACAGAACAAGCAAAATTCAGAAGACCTACCAATGCCTATAGCTTTTGAGCGTGGTTTTGTCAGGAGACAAGAATTTAATCTAGTACATTTAAGACGTTTCTTGAGAGGAAGCCGTACATACATCTCCCTCGAGGCTAGCTCAATGCCAGGATTGTACCGGCTCACCTGCCTTCTCAGATGCAGTGGGTACCCCATTCTCGGTGCGTAACTTGAGAAACCACCGGAGATAGAAATGGCAAGTGCTAGGATTCGTTACAGCAAAGAAAACATCATCCAAAACATGTAATAGACAGTGAACAGAAAATTTATCAAGTACAATTTAATGAAGGGCTGTATTAAAGCTTCAAAGATCTGACAAGGGGAAGCACAACCAATGGGAAGGCATGCGTCGAAAAATATTCAACCTCCCATTTGAAGCCTAACATGGGTTGGTCTAAAGGATGAATTGGTACAAGACGAAATGCAGATTCAATGTCTGTCTTGGCCATCTAACACCCTCCACCCAAACCTAACTGGCACATGAAAGAAAGCGAATCATCAGTGGACTGATAGAGTACAGTGGTTGTCTCCTTCGGTATACTGTCATTAACTGATGAACCCTGGGCAAATGATGAATCATACAATATTCCCCTGTTAGCTTTTTAGGAAACACCTCGATCGGGGAAATAATATATTTGCTGTAGGAGAGGACCGAAACGGTCCAATAACCCTCCATGATAAAAGCTCTTTTAAAATTTCTTTTTACCGACCTCAGGAAAGTCAAAGGCCGATTTTGGAGTAGGTGTCTTACCATGGGAAGTGTCTTGATTAATTCCCAACCGGAAGCCGGAAACCTTGACGAATGCCCTCCATCAAACACTTTCTCGATCAGGATCAAAATCAACTAACAGTTCACTTAGAGGTTCCTCTTTGATGGGGTCCTTACCGAAAGGTTGGATTATGGTGTGTGTGGAATCTTCTTGTGAGAATCGGTTGTCCCTTAAGTCCCAGGAACGTCTGGTGGATCTAAAACTCCTCTGCCAATAGCTTATCTTTTGCTCCGGACATTGGGACGCACTATGCTGAGAATGGCAATGAAAACAAGCATGAGAATAATCTCAATTCCTGTGACAAGACGTGTTTTTCTGGTAACGAAAACAGAAACCTGATGGAAAGGGCTCACGCGAGTTTTGTTTTTTCTTGGGACTAGACACATTTATCCCCTGGAATGGCCAGTTTTTGGAACCAACTAAAGCTCTGCCTCCGGGCATCGCCTTATGGTATAATTCCAAATGGACAGTGCCCCATGCTAACCCATGATAACCTTGTTTTACAGACGTAAAAGTATGGTCAAAAAAAGCCCAATCGTAACAAAGAGCGACCATATTTCTGATATGTGACTGATACTTCAATGAAGAGTGGAACAGAGAGGGACATTTCGCGGTATAAACTCTGCAGAATATCTCAAACGGACGAAACAATTACCCACTTGCAGATATTGTCTTAGGAGCTTTAGGACATCAAACCGTGGAAGGGCCACTTTTACCGTCTTACAAGGATATGGTACAATAAGACTCCTGAACGCGCCGCGGCAGAAGCAAAGCCAGGTTAATATACCCATTAGCCCATAACTGTGCTTCAAGTTTTGGAGTAACATGGTGGTCTGAAAGCGCTGAAAAAGAAATAAAGACGTTACCTTCAATCTCTGCTTATACGAGCTGCGCGTGCTCAGATGAAAAAAGGATCTAAACCAATATCTAGGCTGGCTGGAGAAATGGCACTGGCAGCCGATGGCTCAGGACACCTAACTGAATGCAACACTGTGGAGATCAAATCCCGCACAGTTTGCTCTCCCAACGGATCATCAAGCTATTGTAAAAGTTGAGCAAGTAATTGGACAGTAAGTTTCAGTGCTACGATTTTTTCGGTATGCTGATTGAAACATGTCAATAAGATGATTTTTTTAGAAGTGGTCTTCCAGATGGGCCAAGACTGTGCTCCAAAGCTTTTTGATCAAAAAGGTAAATTTGAAGACGGTCTGTAATTTTTTAACTTTTGAACCCTGGTGATATTAAACATGTCTGTTCATTGGCGGCAATTGGAAGAGTCCATATTCGTCATCTGGGTGGAAACTAATTAATATTTGCCCTATAAAAATATTGATTGGTCTACCAACACATTCACTTAGCTGCTGACCTACTAAATGAAAGTGTGTAACAGGAGATGCCTTCAAATAGTTTTCATCTTATCTGACAGACAGATATCAAACTGTAAGCACACGTGATTTACTTTCTTCTCCCCCAAAACTCAAAGTTGGCGTGCCAAACGCCTCTGTTCTGGATCCGCTCCTTTTCACTGTTCAGTCAGCCCCTCCTCTCATGCATTATTAATCAGAAAAGTTGTGAAAGTCACAAATATTCGGATGACACCCAATTTTTCACCACCCGCGTAATTTTGCTGACAAATTGCAGACTGCGAAAAATGCACTGATTCTGTTATACAGCGGATGACAAGAATTATGTTGAAATTGAATGATGACAAGATTGAGGCTGGTTCAGTTGGTACACCCGCCAAAGTTCGCTCGTTGTGTAATCATAAATTAATTGTAGACAGCTCTGTCATACATTTGAAGCCCTGCGTCAATCTGGTAGTCTGCATTGACTAAAGTATGTCAATGAAAGAGAACTTGGTCCACGTCTGTTCGGTCCGTCACCTTTCAACGGTAAAGGCAACCACACAACTTGGCTGCCGTTATATCTTATCAAAAACTGGCCTACTCTAATTCTTTATGGATTGGGTTGTCTCAAAAACAAATAAATCCACTACGCAAGATATATGAAATGTGATTTTTCATAAATCCGAAAGGGACTACGTTACACCTTTCTTGAAATCACTTCACTGGCTTTCATTAAAAGCTAGAATTGAAGACCAAATTGCTCACCTAGTGTTAATAATATTCCAACGAATATCTTTCACTTTTTCTTTCAGCGTGTCTCAACCCATACACGCAAAGGCGAGCGCTGAGCGCCAATGTTGATTACAGATTTCTTTTGTTCCCAAAAGGAATCTTAAGAGATCCGAAAAACGTCCCTCTCTTTTCATGCAGTCAACTAAAATCTAGAATGTTTTGCTGTTCAATATCCGGCATTGTATGACTATTCGGGTTTTTAAAACACGCCTGAAAATATTTCTATTGAAAAACTTATTCAGTGATGTTTTAATTTATAAACCCTTCTTTTACAGGTTGCTCTGAGCTTGTTTCTGTAAAGCGTCTGGAGCGCAACATATAGTGGGGAAAAGACGTAATACAAAGGGTACTGAAGATTAATATTAATTAATATCTGGGAGTACTCTACTCTACAGGTAATGTTAAGCTCGACTGGCTTACAACTTTTTTCATGTATAGGCATTACATTAGCTTTGAAATGATTTATGTCATTCCGGGGCTCATAGACCGATATTGGCACAAAAGGGGATTTAATGATAAGCCTTTTAACCATTCACTTACATGCTTCTGAGCCCTGTTAGCAGTAAGTTTTTCATTCCTAATTTCAAAACATTATCAGAGCTGCAGTTGAATGAAGTTAAATGTCGCGGTGCTTGTTATCGTGTAGTTGGTAAACCCGCGGCCAAAATTGCAACAAATCGTGAATATATCGTAAGGTATTTTAGGAACGTTAAACCCAATTTCGTACTTCTGGAAATTGGGGGAAATGATGTTGCTCTGGGACAACCCTTTTTCCCTGAGTGGTGATATTGATGAATTGGCATCGTAGATACTCAACCTGCAGGGAATTGAGACTTCATTTCTCAATTTTTTATCGGTCGCAAATTCGCCAGCCATCTCAAGGTTCCAATATAACTGTTGAACAATACCGTACATGGCTAGACACAGTAAGTAATTATTTAAAAGTAGTTTTGCCACCACGTCAGCTGACCTAAAGTTCTGGTCACACCCTCGTCTGCACTCCACGGTTTGGCAGTACTTAACAAAATGGAGTTCATTTCAATGACACCTGGATGAAAAAAGTATTACCGCAATATTATGGGGAGGGGAATTTTCTATTACTTCAATACTTATTGTTAACATGCACATTATTTATGTCATGTTTGTTTTGCTCTCTTGGTATCTTAGCCAGGGGCCAATACTATAAAACTTTGACAATTGCATTTTCTAGAACTGTATTTTCTAGTTATGACTTTAGATGGTTAAAATGAACCATTACCATTTTCAAAGATCTGGCAATTTGCCGGTAGGCAAATGGCCATGTCTTTTAAAATGCTAATGATTCATTTTAGTCAGTTGTATTAATAGGTAGATAATACAATTCTAGAAAATACAATTGTAAAAGTTTTATATACGGCGTCACAAAAAACGTATAATAGAAACAAATGTGAAAAATAGCATAAAAGATGAAATATAATAGTTCTAATGTTGCATGTTTGTGAACAAAACGTTGTATAAAGAGTTTAATGACATGTTGTTGTTGTCCACCCAACCGGTTACAATTTTGCTACGTATTTCAAAATAGCACGTGCTACCCGAGAATGGCAAATTGAATGGGTGACCGATGATTTTCTTTTGTGTTATGTTGTGCTAGAGAGCCTGGGTTATTGAGAAAACACGCTAGTTTTTGTCTTCCGACATTTTAAAAAATGCCAAGGTTAACCGAAAATCAGAGGTTGCGTGCCATTGGAATGCATGATGCTGGGATACCTCCAGATGAGCTCGCTGCTGAGTTCGGAGTCACTGTGGCCACTATTTACCGTCTCATTGGAATGTATAGAACCACTGGGTCTACTGCCGACCGACCGCGTTCAGGTCGACCAAGAGTGAGGGTCCCTGCACAAGACCGACATATCAGGTCGTCTCACTTGCGGGATCGATTCCTTCCGGCGATGAGGACAGCAGCAATTACTCCTGGTAGAATTAACAATAGAATCAGTGCACAAACTGTCCGCAACAGACTCGCTGAACACGGCATCTGACGTACGCGTCCATACCACGGACCAATCCTTACCCAACGTCATCGTACCGGCAGAATGGAATGGGTACGTCAGCGTGTTCGCTGAACTCAGCAGCGTTGGGGCACAGTTCTTTTCAGTGATGAATCACGATTTTGTCTAAGACCTGCTGATGGTAGGGCAAGAGTGTATCGCCGACGAAGAGAACGATTTTCTGATGCTTGCATGCGGGAATGCGACCCTTACTGTGGGGTAGAGTAATGGTTTGGGCAGGAATTTCCTTTTACCATCGAACGCAGTTAATCTTCATCAATGGTATTCTGAATGGACAGTGATATAGGGGCGAAAGTCTTAACGCTGTTGTTGCCACGTTGTTCAACGCTAACGTCGGATTGCAGTTATTCCAGTAAGACAATGCCCGATGTCACGTGGCACGTATCTGTCGCGACTTTCTTGAGGAGCAGAACATCGAACTTCTTCCCTGGCCCTCACTTTCGCCAGATATGTCGCCAATCGAGCATCTTTGGGATGAAATGGACTGTCGGGTACGACTTCATGATCTTTAGACATTAGGCAATTTACGTAATGTTCTAAGGTATGAGTGGAACGCAACACCACAGGGTGACATCCAGAGATTTATCAGAGGCATGCGCAGTCGATGTCTTGCAATCCAAGAGGCAAACATTGGCCATACACGCTATTGACTGAATGTGTGAACTTTTCATTTCACTCCACGTCTGAATTGGGACTCAATACAGTATTGGCTCCTGGTTTAATTATGGGAGCGTTTCATTTATCAATGACTTAATATGTTGCCAGTTTTGGGCAAACTGACTTTTCTTTAGAAAAAGATGACTTCGTGGTTATTTACGGCATTTCAATTTAGAGTCATTAGCTTTGCTTTATTTAAAGTGACTCTCACTGTTATGTGTAAGTGGCCCTCGGTATTTTGGGGATTTGCATTATTATATTTTTTGTGTACATCTAGATTGCTACTTTGTATTGTGGCGTTGTTAACACTTCACTTTTTTCAGCGTGTTGAAACCATTTGTTTGTATCCACCCGCCCCCGGTGATCTACCATGTTGGTTCGGTGCTTTTGTAATGCTCTGTACTTGAATCAAAATTTTCAGTTTATGGCAGCTTACTGGGGAGGGGGGGGGGGGTGCTATTTTTCTTTTTAGTCGTTTTGGCCACTTCCATAGGCGTTATTTCTGGGACACATTTGCCTTTGCTTACTTTGAGACCTGTTGTGGGTGGATCTTCCGTCGGGCACAGACCTGTTGGACGTTATTTGGCTTGACGCCTTTCTCTATTGGAGTTGACTACTTACTTTTGCAGTGGCATTCGTGCTCTGTTGTGTTTGTCTTTGATTAATACATTTATTTGTGGCTGTCTGGATGCCGAGTTTGTCATGTTCGATTTGATTCTGCCGTCACGGTGCTTGTCTCTTAATAAAGAAAAACATTTGTTTTCAGTGGTGGCTAAGTGAAGGTTCAGCCAGGTTCGGGTAATCCAGGTGTAGCTATTATTTTTCATGGAATTTCTCTCACTTGGCTCGTTTTCATTCATGAATTCTCAAGAGACAATGCCAATTGATGGGCGATCAGAGGCTTTTCGGCCATCCTCTGCGACGAAGCACAGTATTCCTGGTATGACACCTGAACGTTCAAATTCGCAACCACTCACTCCTGAGTAGTAAATTTCACACATATCTAGCTGACCCCCGACCCCCTTCTGCGCATGCGGGTGGCGTCATAGTCACGTAATACGCATGCGCGGCAGCCATAATTTTATGTTGCGCGCATGCGCATGCCGCCATAATCACATGATGCGCATACGCAGAGGCCATTTTGGATAATGTGCGCATGCGTGTGCGCCATCCTGGACACAGTGCGCATACATCGCTGCCATTTTGGATGAGGTGCTCACGCATGTAGTGGCCATCTTGGGTGGCGGCCATGTTCGTCGTTGTGCATAGCGGCCGTGTTGGATGATGTGCTCAGCGGCCATTTTGGACGACGTAACATACACATGCGCGAATAGCTATCTTTGTTAGTAACGCAATGCATTATGGTATATAAAGAGTCATTTCGTTCTGACCAAGTGGACTTATTTCCCTGTAATTTTAATATTTGATTTTCATGTTTTTCTTTTGAGAGTTCTGTTGAAACGTTCCACTATCGAACATTCTTATTTTAAAAAACATACCCCGGCCATCCCTTCCCCCACTCCCCTTCCAACATTTCTACCTTAATGGCAATGACAAGTCTCCCAGCTAATATTTTTTATTGAAAGTTAGCTTATCATCCCAACCCCGGAACCATTGGCTGTGGATCAGTGTTCGTTTATTTCGGTAACTGATTTAAATGGCGAAATGAACGACTGCCCAAACTTTCTGCCAGAAAATATAGCCCTACAGTTAAAACTAGAAGTCCTGTCACGAAATGCGCGCTTACCTAGGCTTAACTGCGCGTAGGAATTGCGTGCAATTGCCATATCAAATGGCATCCAAAGCATGGCAGGTTCTCCTGGTTACTCATAGCAAACACATGCAATGTTTCGGCCAATGGACCTCCGGGTTACCCGGAGGTCCATTGGCTGAAACATTGCTTATGCACAGGCGATATGTACATAATTTGATAGCCTTACTATGGCCATAACGCGTAGATTAACGCGCAGATCAACGTGCTATTTGTGCGCATTTCATGATAGGACTTCTAGTTTTAACTGTAGATGGCGAATGTGACCTTAAACACCAATAAGATGGAGATTTTTGTCCGTTGATTTTCTAAAAGCTTTCGACAAAATTATCTAGACAAGTGACACCATGAAAAATAGATTTGCGTCATTTCAACATGCATTTCAATGTTTTGTACCTGATGTGAAATATTGTACATGTACGCTCGAAACAGTCAAAGGTGTGGGGGAAATAAAACGTTTTGTCAATAGATATTACATGTACGATAGGTAATAACATGAAATAAAACGTTGTCTGACTTATCTCCTCGAATCCGCTAGGGTAATAAAACAACTCAGTTTACGAAAAATGGTGTGACTTGTATCCCCGAGATAGCGGAACCTGCCCGTAATAACGACTATGTCAACAGATACCCGGTATTCAAGCATCTCGACAATAAATATATACTCCGACAAATACTCCAACGAGGTACTGGACTAACAGATAAATATATTCTAGATGACCTATTGCCCACTTTAGCGGGAATAATACTTTCTTGTTTGCAAAATTGCTGAACCCTCACCAATTCTATAAAACAAATAAGTTGAACCGACAAGCGTCCGGTGTTTTGTTTGGTGCTCCGCCACTCCGATACTTTAACCATTTACCTAACATGAAAAGCAGACGACACTTGCAAAAATAATTCTTGAATAACTAATTTTTTTCATTTTTTGTCTCAAAAACATAGGTTATGACCCCTCGTTGGAACGAGCTCGACGAGCTCGTTCCAACGAGGGGTCATAACCTATGTTTTTGAGACAAAAAATGAAAAAAATAATGAAAGTTAGTTGGCGATTTTTGAGAATAGCGCTGGCCGATTTTGGCCGTTACGTTGGGTAAAGGGTTAACATACTGCGAATGAAATAACTAAATAAGGACCCCCTTCCATTTAATGATTATGCTAGAAACCTCGTGTTTTATAATTTCAACGATAGCGCCCCCAACCAACGAAGATTGGAGACCTTCTCCAATCCCCCACCCCTATCACCCATCTAAATTTCAGTCTTTTGCCAGCCTATATTGTAAATGATAATTTTTCGATGTTTAGAATAAACCATCCGTCAAACGGGAGGCCTCGCTATAAATACGAAAGAACTACCATTCCCCAACTTCCCCGCCTAGGGCACGGAAGCATTGTGTACTAAAGCGTATTGCAAGTCGAGGGTGCACTTGCCTTCAACCAGTAGTAACCTTCCCTGTGTGGAGTCTCACGTTGGCGAGCCTGGCATTTGCTTGCTTTTGCTCGGTGGTTCTCTTTGGCTGCCTCCAACTGTCTGACAGGAGGTGATCCTGACTGTCGAATGTGTTGTTAAAACCCCAATAAATAAATAACTACTAGTCTATCATAAACGTTTTGTCCAAAAAAATATCATAACAGGTCTAGTCCCATTCGGTCGTATAAGTTTTGTGGGGGAAAATCGGCAGTACCCGCCTTTACGTACCCTCTCACAATAAAATTGGTATAAACGGTGTTATCTGATTAGCCATAAAACGGGAAGAGGATACACGACTGTGTATTATCAACCCAAAAATGCAAGATAGATGAAGACTTGGGAAAGATAACCTCCTAGAGCAACTTGAAAAGTTTCAGCGCGGCGAAGGTACAGACAATGTGGGATTTGAAAACCATTACGAGCTAAATAATTTATGAATCGACAAGAGTTTTTTGGTTGGAGTGTGCGCATTGACAGTAGGTTCAGCACCTCGAGCTGCAAGGGGAATAGGAATTGTGCATAATTATAAAAATTAGGAGTTTTATTTAAGAATTGAATGCAATTTTTATAATCTTTATTGGAGTATGAACGTGTGGGAATGGGTACAAATTGTGTATGAATTGTGTATGAATCCCTTCGCTAGATCAAAGCTTTACCCAAACATAAAGTGGACGGCGAATTATGAGCGAGACCGCTCTTATATAGGATAATTTCGCGGGAAAATATTTCAAATACTGGAATCTGATTGATCCCTCGCTTTCACCTCGACGAATGAAACAGCAGTAAAATGCACTACGACGTGAACCAATACGATACATTGATTCATTTTGAACATGGAAATGACTTGAAGCCAACATTAATACACAATTTGTACCCATTCCCACTCGTTCATACTCCAATAAAGATTATAACAATTGCATTCAATTCTTAAAATTACATTCCGTAACTGTTTAAACTACTTTTTACCAAACAACAAAGCAGAATGACGAAATAAAACATGTACGAACGAACGAGGCGAAAACCCACCCTCACACAAAAGACAAAGCGCACAACTCTGAGTTGAGCGTCGGTTCCGTCTAAATGATATCCCAAAGGCAAATAAGCTTTAATTTTCACAACTTTAGAAATGGAAACGAGTATTTTAGTAACGGGCTTTATGCCACAGTTGGGAAATGTCAACAAAGAAACAGCAGCGGAGTTGATCACTGCAAGAGGCGTTAAAAGTTAAAAACCCGCTCAAACACCGCCCGAATTACATTCTGTCAAATACGCTCTACCGTAAATGCGGGTCAAAGTTCGACCAAATGTATTCATTTGAAAATGAATTACATTTGGCCATGACGTTTTCATCCAGCTGACCAATGGGAATTGAGTATTTGGACCCAAAACGTACAACTACATTAACAATGTAATTATTTAGAAATGTGGACATATTTATGGTAGTACCGAAATCGCAATTTATTGGTTTTTCCCCAACTTATCCAGTTTTAACAAGTTGTGATCCCGAGTTTCAGGTGACGAGTAGACTTGTCACACTTTGAGTAAAGGTTTTCGCTGACAAAAACGTGAGTAAACTGTATACATTTAATTGTAACGGATCTGGTACCAGCAGTTGAAAAATAATATACAATAAAAGTTCTAACTTACTCTGTTATAATTCGTCTGCTCATAACAGAGGTTTATTTCTATTTTTGTTGGCTTCAAGTCATTTCCATGTTCAAAATGAATCAATGTATCCTATTGGTTCACGTCGTAGTGCATTTTGCTGCTGTTTCATTCGTCGAGGTGAAAGCGAGGGATCAATCAGATTCCAGTATTTGAAATATTTCCCCGCGAAATTATCCTGTATAAGAGCGGTCTCTCTCATAATTCGCCGTCCACTTTATGTTTGGGTAAAACTTTGATCTAGTTGTCCAAACTTAAACCTATACACTAGTGTAGTTGTGGGGACACTTTATAACCCGTAAAAAGGTTAACCGTAATGGGCACCGTCAATTTTGGACCCATTCAACTCGGCCCTGGTGTGAATCAACGTTTCTGACACTGATTCTCTCCAGGTCCGAGTTCTGTGGGAACCATTCAAGTTAACAGACTTGCTGGGTGCACTTTAAACCTCTTTTGGGTAAAAAGTGTAGTGAACCCGTGAGTTTTGAGCCATCATTCATAATCATGTCCATTTCATATCATACTATTTTTGGCTTCTTAATAAACCACGTATAAACTGTTATTCCTATTTTATTGTGTACTCATCCAGACCACAACATATAACTTAATGATTATTCTACCTCTAGAGTTGAATTATATTTTATCCATGGTTTGCTAGTGGACCCAGGTCCTCACGAATCTGAAGAACAACAGGGAGATTTCGACCAGAGTTCTAGTTCCTGGGGAGACGTTCACCCCCATCCCTGTTACATAATTATAAAACATCGCAAGTTCGTCAGTAGTGAAGGCTGTCACTATAGCGAAAAACATTTAACACTGAAATCCCCATACCCCAGAACTGTCACTATGGCGAACAAATTAACATAGGATTCTCCATAGGGTTTTTTCGCCATAGTGACATTTTTTCGCTATAGTGACATTTTTGGAGGCAGGAAAAATTTTTTTAAATCTTTTCCTGCCTCCAAAAATGTCACTATAGCGAAACAAATGTCACTATGGCGAAAAAACCCTATGGAGAATCCTATGTTAATTTGTTCGCCATAGTGACAGTTCTCGGGTATGGGGATTTCAGTGTTAAATATTTTTCGCTATAGTGACACCCCCTGGGTAAAAAGCCTACAGAGAATCCTATGTTAATTTTTGGCCTATCGTGTCAGCTTTGGGTATGGGGAATTCAGTGTTGAGTATATCGAGTCATGGGGTAGAGTTCTAATTACTTTATACTGGCAAAATATATGTTTATTAATCAATCTCTCCATACTTTAAACTGCAAAACACTTTACTGAATGGAGGGAATGGTTGTTAAACATGCAGTCTCTTACCCACAGTGGAAAAGAGAAGTATCTCTTAACTCTTTTTCACTTATGAGATAGAATGGTGAAAAAAGAGAAGTATCTCTTCTCATTTTTAATGCTATGGAGAGCTAGAGGGGACTGCTACATTTTAAACAGACAATAAGAATTAATTTAGGTACCAATGTTTAAAATATGCAGTGAGAAGCATATATACACCGAGATCTGAGTTTGTCTATCTATACAAAACCTTTTTACATCGAGATTTTTTGTGTGATACCACTTTATTTCAAGATTCCATTTTGCTGAGAAAATATGTGTAGCCAGAATTGTGTCTTGAAATAAAGCATTATCGCTTAAGATTTTTGGAAAAAAATGCTAAAATATCCTATCTGTGATACATAATAAATTTATACAATAGAAAAAATGTTTTTATAAAAAACTCTGTGGGTTGTTTTGACACCTGATCATGATTACATAAAATAATGTCTATAAGTTTGTGCAAACCATCGACGGACTTCTCTGTCATTCTGTTGGAAATTTCTTGGATCGAATTTGATAGTAAGAACGGTCTTCAAATCATATCCTCTTGCAAGATGATCTAAAACAAATATACAGTACATACCACACACCACAGTACGAGCACTTTGTACCCTCATTGTGTTTATAGTCCACAAATCTGTGTTTTTCACTATGAAATTGTATATGTCTTTATGTAATGGTGGTAAGCCATAAGAATCAAAGTAGATGGCTGAATGATTGTCTTTGAAATATATAACCACCCAATGTTCTCCTGGTTCTTTTGATGAATCTGTGTTCACAATATAAGCTTTTCTGTGTTTATTTTTATGTTTTGGTAATAAGTCTCTTGAACACACTTTTCCATTCAATGATGATAACCTTGGAGAATTATCAAGAACATATTGTAGTTGAGTGGTGTCCATCTCTTCTTACCCCTAAAAAGGGGCTGTTGTACTTTTTTTAATCAACTTCTTCTTCTTCTTTAACAAGTGGTGTGTAATATCCCCACTCTTTTTCTACTAAATCTGCCCAATTTTGAATGTCTTCTTGTGTGTTAATTTTAAAGTTCACATTCATATATGTAAAACATCCTTCAATGTTCCATTTTTTTGCTTGTTCGAGCAGTTGATATAGTACACTTGATATACACACTTTTTCCATACAGTCTTTCAAATACATTTCAATCCATATTCTTACATCCTTTCTTATACAAAAGTCATGTTTTGCTCCAGGTATTCCTTGACATCCATAACACAGTTTATTCACCTCTTCTTTTATCAAAGGTGTCACTTCATTTACAACAATTTCTTTAAATAATCTAAGGAACAGTTTTTCATGTTTTGTCTTCACTCGCCTCATTATTTGTATTCTTCTTCTCATTTCTCTGTGCATCTTGCAATGTTCACATTTACTCATTGTTAATAGTCAAATATCACATCTCTGAACTTATTGATTTGTATTTCACTATCAAATTCTGCATATACGACAACGTTGATCACCTGTGCCAGAGCTTCAGCAAACTGAAGATCTATTCGAAGGTTGCCAGACTTTATAGGATGAGCTAATGGTCCACTGCTTGATTGATCAGGTGTCAAATCAATTCCCCAGAGGGTATATCCTTTTGCATAACCCTGCATTGATATATTAAATGTTTCATTTTGTCCAAAATACCCCATTGCTTCAAACAATGATAAATATGAATTTAGATAAAGTCCACTTTCGAAATTTGGTTCAAAGGGACGTGATTTAATGGAATGTCCATCCACTGTGATTTCCAACTTGTTCAAATTGAAATGTTGAAAATTAAATGGAGATGTACCAATATCTCCATTTAAATCTTTATTCAAAACTAAGCCAAGAATTATTCGTTTTGGCATCTGTTTATGAAACAGATGGTCTTCTATTTTTGATCGAAGACCGTTTCCAATGGTAAATGTTTTAATTTCAGTATGTCTAATGGGGATTTTATAATTTGTTCGATCTATTTGTGCATTCAGATCATTTGCAAATTTAGGAATTAAATCCAAGGCTGGTATTCTGAATATGGCTTTTTGAATTTCTATTTTTCCATCTACACCACCAATCAGACAAAATTTAGTCGGAGCACGATGACTTTTAACTCTCATTTCTACATTTGGTAAATATTTCTCTTGCACAAACAGATCTAAATGCAATTTTCCTCTTAGTTGTACAGATTTACTGTTTGCAATTAATTTGTGACGTTCAACCAAACCTTTGTTTGCAGAATCTTTGGTAATTGCAGTATGTTGACCAGGGGTATCTATATACCACATCTCACCAGCAGCTAGATGTGTTTTTTTTCACATCTTTTGAATAGCTTAACAGATTTTCAAAAAATGCTCGATAAGGATACATGTCTGTATTGGTGGTTATCAAATTACCATTCAATGTCACATCAATTTTACTGAACATGCTGTGAAAGAAATTATTGATGGGAGTAATATTTGTATCATCTTCCATTTCACTCCCATCTTGCTTTGTAATTTTGAACTGAACCTCAAGTGTAGATGCTGCAAGATCTAACCACTTGGTTGTTTGTCTGGGGATTAAAAATTCTATCGGTGAAGAATTGTTTGAAGATGCAATGGGAAATTGCTCAATCTCACCAATATTTTCGACACCACTTGATGTTGGTGATACATTATCTGGATCAAATCCACTACAAAAATGTTCGCAAGATCCATGTAACATCATGATTTAATCAAATATATCCAGTGGTCTTGAATTTCGTTTTGAATTTAGTTTGGAATAAGATTGCCTTTTACGTGTCTCCCCTCTTTGAGAACGAACAGCAGAGTGATGTTTTGGTTCTCGTTTCTGTCTTTTTATTCCCAATGCAGCTTTCCCTACAGATGTCATAAGATATTTTGCATGAGTGAGCATTACTTCTTTAGATGGTTTACGATTGCTCAGCAATTCATTTGCTATTTCTAAACCATGTTTTAATCCTTCTTTTTTTAAACTTCGAAATGCATTTTTTGCAATTGGTTTCATTAATGGTACAGCTGATCTTATTGCTGAGTGAAAAATAGACCCTAATCCATATCCGTATTGCTGTGCCACACCTCGATATACTGGAGGCATATTTTATAAATTGAGTTGATGTCTCTGTCTAAAATGCAACTTGACAACACTCTTACCACTTGAAAACTGAATGTTTTTACCAGTATTCCCAATTATATTTATAGTGATATGATCAAAAGAAGATTTTGATACTGGTACATAATGTACATTATCAAATTCTTTATGAGTGTGCAGAGATTCGTCACGTGTTTCAAAGGGTATCACACGTAAAATAGGTGCTTCTATATCACCAAGAAATGTATAATCTACAATATCAGAATAAATAAAGAGTTGATTAAATAAAATCCATATTTAAATCCACATTATATTTAAATGCATCTTTTGCTGTGTTAGGAAAAATTACTGGAAACATACCATCTTTACACCCCAATTTTTGTGATAAACTTTGTGATAATTCAAGTCCAACTGTTGCAATACTATTTGATACAATTTTTACACGTGAATTTCGAGATGTATAACCAAGATGAAATGACACACCAAATTCTTTAAAAATATCACCCAGTTTGTCTTGAATTTCTGATTCTATTGCTTCTACAACATGTCCACCATTTGCATATGCCCCCGGCAAAATACTTAGCTCAACAGCAGCAACACCCTTACGTACTGTATGTTTGAAAAACGATTTATTAATATTATTAATGCGTGCTGATATTTTTGAATCTGTTACAATGATTTTAAAATTTGTTTCATCATCTGTTATATTTCTTGCCTCAGATGGTAAAATTACTTCAACTAATCCCACTTCCCAATGTTCTTTATTAATATGAATTGGTTTAGATAATTTTGTTTGAAAACAACATTGTGTGTTATTTGGAAACATATCCATAGAACTATCTCTCAGTAGTGTTACGTAAAACAAATTCATTTTTCTTCTCGTGTGGTTTCAAATATTTTAAACCTGGGCATGGAAGAATATATCCTAAAGAACTACTTAATAATACTAACCACAATTCTTTGTTTGGTGATTGTAAACTAAGGTGAATGATAGCCGTAATTATAATTCCATAAATGACAATTATTTGTGTGAAATAAGATACTTGATTTTTTGCAACAAGACTTCCACAACAATTAAATTGTGGTTGTTGATTTTGTACTTCAACACTTGCACTTTCACCACTCAATGTATTTTCATTTAGTGACATTCTTTTTATACTAAATCTGTTTCTGCTATCCAACTATCAAATTTTGTGGGATAACCTTCCCAATGTACTTTAAGTTCCTTAATGAGTTTCTTGCCAATACGTCTCAAATGTCTGGCTAGAACCGAATCAATGATATATTTTTTATCATCTTTTATATTTTGAATTTCTTGTGGGTAAAATGTTCCCTGTATACTTTCACCACCCATATCTTCAAGTTTATAAGTGGGTGGGTGTGTATGTTTTATATGAGTGATTTTGAATAATTCTTTTGTCCAGTTTGGTAAATATCCTTTTTCAAATGTACGTTTGGTTTTGTTAATACGTACCATATCACCAACTTTAAATTTTATTTTTTTCTTTTTAGATTTTTTTTTACCATACAAATTTTGAGTTACTTCTACTTCATTTTCTATTGACACAGATGCAGGAGTACTCTGAATACTACGATGGAAACTGTGATTGTATCCATCAACTAAATTTTGTAACACATCAATATATCTTAATGTACGTTTGTGAGTAAAATATTTCCACATTCGGGTTTTCAATGTGCGTTGGAAACGTTCTACAATACTAGCTTTTGTTTCGGGGTTTTCTGTTGTGAAAAAATGAATTTTTTGTTTCTTTAAAAATTTCTGCACCTCTTTATTTTTAAATTCAGAACCTTTATCTGATTGTAAAGATAATGGTTTACATCCAGAAGTTTTCAAAAGTCTTTGGAAAGATTTTGTTAGTGTTTGTCCTGATTTATTGTGTATGGGTATAACTCATGCATATTTTGAAAAAACATCAATGACACAAACTAAATAACGAAATTGGTCATTGTAAGATTGTAAACTTTGTAAATCTGCTAAATCAATTTGCCATTGATGATCAATTCCACCCACTACAGTCTTTCGTCTTGCAAATTTTTTACGAATGGGTTTATGTAAAGTGTAAGTCCTCTCTCCTTTCAACCATTTTTTAACTTGATCAACTGTAACAGATTTATCTTTACTGTGGACGGCTTTGTATAATTTATGTATACCACTATAGCTTGCGGGGTGATTCGTATTGTATTATATTTCGGTTAAAAAATTATTCAGTAGGCCTCCCATTTATTAGAAATTTTATTTTTTGCCAATCTATGTCTAGGTGTTTTCTTTACTCGAAGAAGTTTACGTTTTGGAGATGTTAAAACAGAAATATCTAACCAACTATCTTGAGGAGAACTTTGATATTCATTGGGTATGCCATCTTCTCTATTCATCCACACCCAACGTTCACGATTTCCAACAAAATCTTGAGGAATATTTATATCTTTTAATCCACGATTGAATATTTCCCAGCCTCTTGGTTTAAAGTCTTTTCGATGTCTGAGAACATCATTGACTAAATCAATGATATTTGAACCTTTTATGGGTTCTCCCTCATAGCTTAAAACACCCTGATCATCCCAACTCATGTGTGGGTGAGACGATAAAGCAGACAATAATGAAGTTGCTTTACACCTCATTGTGACAGGAACACTTTCTATAATGCGATCTCGTAAAAACAATGACTTTCGGTCTACCTCAGGCATGATCAATTATGGTTGTAATGCCTTCTTATATGACATTTGAAACTTTTGTAAATTTTCACCATATTTTTGTTTTCTCTCACTTTCTGATAATTCTGAATTTTCTAACACAGATGATAATTCATTCTGCATCTGTGCTGTATTAGTAATTTGAGGGTCAGGTGGTAATCTTGGATGCTGTGATTTTTCACTTCTGTATTGTTGCATTTCTTCCATCATTTGATAAGGTACAATAGCCATTTTCTTCAAATTTTACTCACCAATTTATTTGCAAGATTTGTTGCAAGTCCTACAGCGGGTGCAAGTAACCCAAGTAATGGTAAAAAACCACCTTTTTGATTTAAAATTTGTTTTTTCTTTTTAAGTGATAACAATTTAATAGCAAGCCATCTTAGTTGTTTACGTTTCGGGTGTAATTTTTGTTTCTGAGCAGGGGAAAGATGTATGTTCCCTTTTAAAAGATTATGACAACATTCTGCCACGCAATTAATTAATTCTTTAGGTGCATTTTTCATAATTTGTTTTTGAAATGCTGGTGGAGTTTGACTTAGTGCCATTAGCACCCCACCATATTTTTTGACTAGCGGAATTTTACGAGATTGTTTTACCATCTTACCTCTACAAAGAGCATTTATAAAATGATATAGTAGTCATATGTGTCATCCGTTTTTATTTTAACGAAAATAAGATCTTACCCCCTTAACAGTTTTGGGTGCATTCAAAGCTGTGAATCGTGCTGTCATTGGAATATTTTCTTTTAGTGGTACATGGCTCATACTCTGTCTAGACATCATAGGATCATGCGATACTCTAAATCCACCAGATGTTTCATGCATTAACTTTAATGGCGGTACTTTTTTCTGTTTTCGAAGTTTGCTAACTAAAACAGATTTTGTTTTTGTCTCTTTTTGAGGAGTGACTAAGACATTTGCATTTGTGTAATTTTTCTTAGACACTTTGTTTTTCTTTTTATGTGATTTTTGTTTTTACCTTTGTTTTTTGTAAATGGTGAATAAAAATTTCTACTTGTCTTATGACCATCCCATCGAATTAAATTATGAATGATAACACCACCCAAAAATCCACCACGACCTGGTTTTAAAATAATGTTTCGTTTCGTTGCAAGATCTACTCTTGGATTCGTAAGTTGTTGTTTATTTATTTATTTATTATTTATTGATGTTTAAGGTCACATATTTATGCACAATGGCTAATCATGACCATGACAGTTTTATGGGTGGAGGAAGCCGGAGTACCCAGAGAGAAACACCGAGCAACGCCGAGCAGCTTGCCAGCTCCCCAACATCGTAACTCCGCACTGCAGCACAAACAGCGTTAGATTGGTTGAAGACATGCGTACCATCGACGTGCAGTACGCCTTAGTACACGGCGTCATCGTGCCCCCAGATGGGCAATGGAGATGAAGTGTCTTGCCCAAGGACACAACGCGGTTGCCACAGGTGGTATTCGAACCGAGGACCTCTCGGCTTGCAGTC
This sequence comes from Pictodentalium vernedei, assembly GCA_031216915.1. Lineage (NCBI taxonomy): Eukaryota > Metazoa > Mollusca > Scaphopoda > Dentaliida > Dentaliidae > Pictodentalium > Pictodentalium vernedei. The sequence goes on along the minus strand of CM062297.1, from coordinate 88,660,610 downwards.
TGCACCTCTACCAACTGAGCCACCACGCTCCCTTGCAAGTTGTTGTAGATCTTGTCTATGCCTATCCATATATGTTAAAGTTTATTTTGGCAATTTAATTTTTTTATTGAGTATGATTCTACTTGCTAATGTAAACCATTTTAAAATTTTCTTGAAACCTTTTTTAAGTAATTTTTTCTTGCAAATGGATTTGTCTGCTGACTCAATCGTTCTAATGATCGGATAAAAGTTGCCATTATGATGTGTATACGTCAGAAATTTTTTTACCAAGTGATACAAAAAATTGTGGGGTGTAGCTTTTATAGTTTTGTGTAAATGATGGGACCCCGTTCATTTTGTATCACCCAAGGATGAAAAATATCAGTTCTTAATCTCAAAGAGTCAGGTGTTTTAGGATGAAAATCAATTAATAAATAACCATGATCAGTACTCGTTGCATCTTGATAAGATGCATTTAAATGGGTAATTGAACTTGATTTGCTAACGCTTTAATCTGTCCTTTATCTCTGGTATTTTGAAATAAAATCATATAATGCGCATTCAAACTTATGGTACGACTAGATTTAGATTGTTGAAACATAATTTAATTTTTTCTTCATCTTTATCGCCTAACATATCATCAAAAACTACAAGATGTGGAATAGTGACATCACTGACAATTTCATATTCATCATCAAGAATACCTTCTATGAATTTGATATCCTCACTTTCTTTGAGTAAAGCATACGTAGTTTGCCATTCTTTATAGCACCAAACAATTTTTTGTGGTGGGGATTGAAATAAGTCATGTTTCATATCAATTAGCTTTTTGACAAATACTGTCTTCCCCAATCCACTAGGGCCTGCTATAAAGATATTACAGGGTTGTTGAAACAATAAACAATCACTCATTGCCATGATTTTTATTTTCTACCAAAAGGAATATCAAAACATTGACTTATATACTTTCAATTTCCATAGCTTCTTCATTTCTATGAGTGGGTTTTCTTTTTAAGGGCACTTTTAATTCAAATAAAGTTTCTGAAGAACTCTGATCTATTTGTGGCATACATTGTCTATATAAATAATTCATGATTTGTTCATCATAAATAATAAAATCTCACATAACTCTTGTCCAAATATTTTTTACATTATCTTTGTAAAAAGCATTCATGATTTGTAATGCATAACAAAATTCCCCATACATTTCATTTTTTTCTAATTGATTTTGAATGAAATCTTTTGTTATTGTTAGATAACCAGGAGTGATCATTTGAAATGCATATAATAATGCGTTACGTGTGATCTTGTTTTCTAAGATGTGTCTTACTGGTTCCACGGTGGAAATCAAACTGATGATTCTTTTGTCTGTTCTGATGTACTTTGTGCATCAGATATTACATTACACCATGTGCTTTGTGTATCAGAAGAGTCAGGAAAATCATTTGCTGGACCGTCAGTAAAAAAATCACTTAACTTAATTCTGAAATGTACTGCGGCATGATTGCCAATTATTTTACTAAATGATGATGTACATTGATTATCTATGACCATGTGTGCAAATAATGAATTTGAATCTGGAAAATCATCTAGAGTTTTATCATATTTTTTCATTGTTGAAAATATTTGTTTTAAAGTGAACCCATTATCCATGACTGCTAATATTTTATCGGGAGGTGTTTGCATACATGTGGGTGGTTTATGTAACTGACAGCCTCTAATAAGTTTCATGTAAGGACAATTTGGAGAATACTTGACATGTTCTTGTAAAGGAATATCCTTTTCTTCCCAATTATGTAAACCTTGTCCACATACAAAACACTTCACTTTACCACCCCCAACACAGAAAAATCCAGCTTTGGCTAATTCTTCTTTTTTCGATTGTAAGACTGGGTAGGAAGTCCAATGAAGTCTTTTTAACTCTGATACATAATTAGGGAAAGCAGGCTCGAATGGTAAAGACATCTTGTCTGTTCTCTGTTCAAAATTGAACTGAGTTTTTGTGACGGATATATTTATACCTTAAACCCATAGGGGAGGGTATCATATTTATCTACTACAAAACGTTTTGTGTATACAGATCTGAATGTTTTGGTTTGTGCTTCACTTGTGACTTGTCTGTTTTTATTATGTTTAATTTTGTGTGTGTATTCAATGTTTATTTTGTAATTCTCTCTGTCTCGTGTGCACTCAACCATTCTCTCAAAATTAACTTTTTGTGATGTTTTGAAATCTAATGTGATCCCCTTAACTTTACATGTGGTATGTATTTCTCCATCTTTAATGTATTTGTATCCATAATTCTTTGGCCCTAATCCTACAAACTCTGTGATGTTTGCCTCTGGATGTTCATCTGTCCACTGACCTAATCTGCTATTTACAATTTTTGGGTTCCAAAGTGTGGGATTATGGATGTAAATACAACTGTCTGTGTCAAAGTATAAAACTCGTGTTCCTAATTGTTCTAAAACTTTGTACAATTCTAAACGCGCATACGCAGTTACAAACGATGCTACCACGACATATGCTGAATTGTGTGGTGTGAAAACATCTGCAGCGTCAATATTGTTTACTAAAACAAATTGATCATGCTCAAAAAATTCCACATTGTTCACAATTTTGTCTTTGCTCTGTATTATATCAAAATATTCTGAGGCTTCATTTAATTATTTAGTTTTACTTTTGACATTGTTTTGTGCATTCTTTCCCCAGAGACAATTTAACATGGTTTTGGAAATGATCTTTTTCCTGGATTTGTTTCAACATTTTCTAAATAAATGTTTTCAGTCTGTGCATAATCTTTTTTAAATGTGTTTTTGTCTGTTTTTGTTTTCACCCAATCTGGAAACCCGTTAGCTTCTTGTTTCATTTTTAAATATTTGTTCACATAATGTTTGTAAATCTCTGAAGACCATTCATCCCAGTGCCAAATCTGATAAGTCTCAATTAGGGTATATCCCAAATCCAGTGATTTGGCAAGTTCAACAGATGTCCATGTACCCACTATCGCACGTTGTTCTGGTGTGTGTTGGCAGTGATCTGTTTCATGTTCTGCACACGTTTTGCAAAGTGTGAATGTCATTTTCTTATTACAATGAATAGGTAAAACTGGCAAAAAAGGATTTTGAGGTGGTAGAATCTTACACTTGATAAGCCCTCTGTATTGCCTTATTTTGTTAGTGTCTATATTTTCCTTTGTAAGAATAACTGGATGAGAGACTGGATATTCTCTGTGTTTATTGACATATGGGTAGAGTGAACAAATGTCTATGTATTTAATTTCTGTGTCTGTATTCTCATAAATTTTGTAATGTAATTTAATGGCATTTGTTCTCCTGCCAAACAATGCATCACGTGGCTGAATGGGATCCATGTGTGGAAAAATGTATCTATAGAAGCTTGAACATCTGGCTCTGTTTTGCATGGATGATCAAATTCGTGTTCCCATATTCCTCTTATATTATACCCCAATGATTTGAAATGTTTTATGCGATCTTGGGTTTTGTTGTACAGAGATTGATAGAATTGTGAATTGATTGGATTTTTCGCAAATCTGTCAGGATATCAAGTCTCACATCCATGCCACATACATCCATAAAATTCATAGATTGTGTTTGTCTTTTTGTGAAAACCATCTACATGATAATTTCCAATTCTAGTTTCCCCACCATTTAGTGCGTGTTGAATGTGTATGACTTCTTTTTGTGCTAGTAGCTATAAGAATCTAATGGCTTTCATGGGGATACGGACACCTGCCCCCGGCTGTCTGCCCCCCTGTCAAAATTGATAGAAGAGGACACCTGCCCCCCTCATGATTTTCCAGGGTTGGACACCTGCCCCTCTACCAAATTTTATTAACAGGACACCTGCCCCCAGCTAATTTTTATACCGTGGACACCTGCCCCCCTGCTGGTTTATACACCTATCGGACACATCTAATAATAAAAACTAAAACTGTCAAAATAGTGTCAATGTGATATATTTCCATAACACAATTGTCTCAAATAACAACAATAACATACAGGTACATAATCTTGAACAATAAAGCAGTTACATATAATACATTGAGTGTGAATTAACTGAATTAGACTCTAAAATTTAACACCATACTTCTTATATTATTACTCTATTCTGTTTGCCTAATTGATTTATTGCTAAGAAGTGTTTTATTTGAGTAATAAATAGAATAAATAGAAACATCAATACAATACAAACCCATTTAATCTCATTTTAATACCACTCAAGCATATTACCACCATTGCACATAGTTTTTTTTTTTTATAGAAGATTCATATGAATTTGTTTTGGGATAAGTAGAAAATCTATTTTTCTCACTTTATAAAGGCCAAGCAGTCGAAAATGTGTCGACAATTTCAATGATAAATGTTGTTCATTATATCCTATTCCCCACTGGATAAAACCTAAAATATATTGCGTGTTCCACAGTAAAAAGCCTGCTCATATCAAAAAGTTACTATCACATTTTTTGTTAGAAAATTAGGCCATATGTCCTATAGGTGTATAAACCAGCAGGGGGCAGGTGTCCACGGTATACAAATTAGCTGGGGGGCAGGTGTCCTGTTAATAAAATTTAGTAGAGGGGCAGGTGTCCAGCTCTGGAAAATCATGAGGGGGGGGGGCAGGTGTCCTCTTCTATCAATTTTGACAGGGGGGGGCAGACATCCGGGGGGGGGGCAGATTCAGGGATTCCTTTCATGGAATATCGAACAGCAGTGGGATATCCTATGTCTGAAATGATGGCAACTGTGTTTTCTGGCATTGTATTTTTCCGCCAAGCTTTATTACAAGCATCAGCTAAAGTCACAGCTTCCCTGAAAGGATCTATCCCATCACATTCAATAAATGTTTTTCTGAACTCCCCACACCCTCTACAGAGGATGTCTACATCAGATTGAAATTGAAAGTGGCGTTACTTGTACATTTTTGATTGTAAATTCTTCTCTGGCTGAAGGGGACATAGAATCAGGCATGTATAATTTTGCATCTAAATAAGGGCCAATGTAATTTTGATATGCTTGTGTGTTTGCAAGATGAGGGAAATAACCTTTTGCAAGTTCACTTAAACCAAATGTTTTAGGGAATTGTGGCAATCTCATAGAAAGGAAACTCAATGAATCAATGAGTCTAACATCACAAGCTTTCAGAGAAATAATTTTGTTTCCATTCATGATGACATCGGGTTTTGATGTAGCAGTTTCAATGAGATGTCTTAAGATAAATTTTGCATCAAACCCTCTTGAATTGTGAGCAATTGCTGTTACCCCGTCATGTTCTTTACTGAAAAGCCAATTGCAAAAATCACTCAAAGTAGATTCTCCTTTAAAAATATATTCCCTTCTTCCAACTTTGTCACAGAAAATACATTCTTGATCTATAGGCTTGCAAATACACTCCCCACATGCACGGTGTGCAACACAGTAATTTGGGGTATGGAGACCTGAGTCTTGAGTTGTTTCAAAATCATAAAACACAAAGGGTACTTTCGGCATTTTGTCTTTCTTGGGTGGTTTGTATTTTGGAATGAAACAATAATGTTCGCTTTTGACTAATTGATGGCAATATTTGCATTTCTTGAAGCCAGTGCAGATGTGTTCTCCGCTCCCTAGATATATGTGCATTTTACATGATAGACATTTCTTCACTAATTGACAAATGGTTTTTTTTGGTTCTGTAATAGAGTTGTGTGATTTTTATAACAAGATGAACTTACAAAATCTCTATTACAAGTGTAACAATGAACAGAATGTTCAGGCGTACATGGCAGTGGAGAATAGCAAACACATCCTTTCGGGCATCTATGACGTTCTCTGTTATTATAGCCTACATTGCAATATTCACAATAGTAAACACACCCTAAAAACCCTGCGATTTTTGTGATGGTGTCAAAATGCTTCTTGCGGTGATAAATGTGAATAACTTTACTCTCTTTTGTAGTTTGGGGTGGTTCGTATAAAAACTTTTCTTTTGCAAATTGTGGATGAATTTTGATCACATAGTCTGGTGAGAGTAACTCTTGAATTTTATGATATTCCTCATATCTACAAGGTTTATTATAATCAACACCTGCTTTCTCCATTAATGCCTTTGCCTCATTTTCTTGAAACTTCACTTTTGAATTTTGGATTTTTTTCCATTTCTTATGCCAAAGGTCTGATTCATCTTTATCAACATAGCATTTCTCTACTACAACAGCGCGTGCGAGACACATGGAATCACAGGAGTTTTTAATTTCAACAATACTTTTCTTATTTCCAACCAGTTTGCCAACAGATGCAAATGAAATGGGTGCATTTTGCCCAGACCCATGTGGTAGTGAAGTGTGTGTTATTTCTAAAGATAATTGACCATCGTGTATAGTAAACTTATCATTTGATTGAATAACTTTTTCAATTTCATCTAACACTGTTTTACCATTTACCCCCATAGCCTTTGTAAAAGGAATAAAAATACCTACCTCAAGACCTGGATGGTTGATGGATATCCTCACAGGATCTCTGTCTTGTATACCACACTCTCGCTTCACATCTCTCACTAACGAATCAAATATTTCAGTTAGAAACTCGAGTGGATTGTTGACATTGAACTGATTCAAAGTCACTTTGCATACATGTGATTTTGAGTGAAATTTTCTGGAAGTGCGCAATAACTGTGGATGAATGGAATACAAATTCTGTACAGAATTTGTATTCCATTCATCCTCAGTCAATCTCGACTTCTTGGCATCGGGCGTTACAGGTTCTGTGTCACTATCCTCTGATTCGCTGTAGTCTACTAATCCCCTCTTCATCTTTGAAAAGCACGTCTTTCAGCCTGGTCAACTCAATCACAAGTGTGTTTCACCCCACTGCCTCTCCTCACTTTTTATACTTTTTTCAACGACCAGAAATTTGTGTTTCAGTGAAAAAAAAAACACAAAATCCTGGTCATTGAAAAAAGTATAAAAAGTGAGGGGAGGCAGTGGGGTGAAACACACTTGTGAATGAGTTGACCAGGCTGAAAGACATGCTTTTAGTCTCCTCCAAACTTTTTTTAAAAAATGAATAGAGATCCAAAAATGGACAAGACAAATGATGTTAAAAGCATATACTACAAGCCATCCAGATGGGGTGAAGTGAAAAGACTTGTCAATGAGTTATATAAGTTGACACAACCAAAAGATAGTTGTTCGATTTGTCAAGAAAAAGATCATTGGAGTTGGGCTTGCCCCAATAAAGGAGAGTGTTTTTTTGCAATGAGCGAGGACATTACATGAATGAATGTAAGAAGCAGAAAATGTATTTATCAACAGCAAATAACATGACTCCACAACAGATAGAACGTCCACCTCCTTCAACAACTAGAGGGTACGGGTTTAATTCCATGCATCCTCTAAATAATATACCTGTTTTACCAACTGTGGGATTTGCCTTACATCCAAAAGCTGAGCAGACGGTGTTACAGGAATTCAACGGTGATGATGATACTTTATTGTACAATGTGGACATACCTACTGAATCAAAGATGGAAGTTGATGAAGAAAATTTATTCCCGGAGACAGAACCACCCCCGATGAAAGTGTCGAGAAAACGAAAAGCCAAAAAGGACATTAACCTAAAATGGCAAAATTTGCCAAGAAGATGTGAACATTTTCAAAGTGACACTACACTTATGTAAAATTTCATGGAATAAAAATTCTAAAATGTGAAAATGGTGTTTTAGATATTTTTTTCTTTTCAGAGTTATTTTCCTCTGCCTTCCACCAACCATTGAATGGATGGTGTAGGCAAGGGAAAATACCACTGATTATGATTTTCACAAGTCAACCATTCACCAATAACCCAATCCACAGAAGGCCAGTAGTGCATGATTAGAGTGGGTTTGTAGACAAGAGTTTTTTTAATCACCCTTGGTACAGCCAAGGGTGAAAAACCCACAAGTGAACCATGCACTACCCACCCGTGCTATAGAGGCTCGCCACTGCATGATTTGAATGGGTTTTTTTGTAATACCCCCCTGGCTGTACCAACCATTGCATGGATGACACACTCAGGGGTGAAAAAACTCTTGATTGGAATGGGTTTGCAATCAGTATTAATTTACCCCCTATCTGTACCAACCATTACATGAATGGTGCAGGTAAGGGCAGAATAATAGAGAGGAATTTTAGCATTGAGAATATAGACTGCTTTTTAAAAAAAATTCAGAAAAATAAAAAAATAAAAATAAAAAATAAAAAAATATTTTATTTTTTATTTTATATTTTTTTGGAAATATAAAAAATAAAAAATAAAAATAAAAATTAAAAAATAAAAAATAAAAAGTAAAAAAATTAAAAAAAATATTTTTAAAAAAAAAATAATTCAATTGTATTCTATTATATTGGTTGAGTGTGCATAAAGTTTCTCTTTTTAAGATGTTGTTGGCCTTTAAAAAGGCCGTTTTTATGTTTTTAAAATAAACAATATATGTTTATTTTGGCAAGATTATCCCATGTCTCTGCCTAGCAGCTCGTAGAACATTGGCTCTTGTAATATTGTGGTTTGGGTGTCTGTCATCAACCTTCTAAGAAATAGTTTGAGTGCTTTCCGAGCTTCATCCACCCCGTGGCTTGAAATCGACTCTGTACCACCTTTCTTCGCCAATTCTTGTAGATTTTTCCTTGGAATGACTGTGTGATCGATGATCTGTTCCTACAGTCACTCTCCTGTGCTGCTGTCTCTACTTCAATGCTTAATTCGATTTTCGTGGCTGACAATAACACAAATGTGGCTTTATGAGCTTCCCAGGTGTATTTATAGTAATTCAACAGAAGGAAAATGCGCCAGAAATGTTCATTGTGAAAAATGAGCAATTCTACAGCCATCTCTTGAGATTGGTTGATTTTAGGCGTTTTTTTTTTTTACCATTGGATATTTTTGGAGCTAAAACTTCCTGAATGAAAAAATCCGCCAGAAATGTTTATTGTGAAAAAATGAGCAATTCTGCCGCCTTCTCTTGAGATTGGTTGGTTTTAGGCGGGTGTTTTACCATTGGTTATTTTTTGAAGCCAAAGTTCCCCCAAAATAAAAAGGAGGGAAAACAAGTCCTAAGAGTAAAAATTAGTGGCAAATTCTCTTGACTTTATCATTTCACTGAAAAAGATGTCTGAACTCGCCACCATCAATTTTGAAGATCTGCGGGCAATGGATGCAGGCCATTGGAAATATTTTGATTTCCTTCCTACCGATCTACCGACGAAAGAAGTAGGCACGCAAACAGATGAGCCCGAGCGGGGGAAAATTCTTTCCCTTTTAGACAAGATTATGGACAGATTAGATGAACTGAAGAGCCAGAAACAGCCACCACTTTCAACACTTCATTTCATGCCAGAGAAAATAACCATCCCTGTGGGGTTTCAGATGCTGGAACCCAAAGAAGAAAATAAGAAACGGGGAGGACGAAAACGAAAAGCTGCCACCACACAGCAGAGGATAAAGGTGAAGAAATTAGAAGATGCGGGAGACGAGATTGTGCAAACCTCTCATCCAATACGGATGAGACTAGGGAAAATAGCAAGTGGTCAGGGATGATACGGAAAAGTACTGCCCGAGTAATTCACCACCCTGTCAGTGGACCAGAGAAAAAAAACCCGGCCTTTTAAAGGCCAACAACATCTTAAAAAGAGTACCTTTATGCACAAATCAACTCCCCAAAAAACAGCACCCTACTAATGTTTTTTTCAAAATATTACCCAGTGTAAGCATAAGAGTTGAAATAAAACAACCTTTTTAGCTGGTGAATTGAAATATTTCGACCACAACACTCAATGGAGAACCATTGAGTGATGTGGCCGAAATATTTCCCCCCTACTACTGCAAATAACATAAACCCCCTTTTTACACTCTCAGAGTAAGCCTCTGTGGGGAGGCAGGAAGTAAGGCAGTATTTTGTTTTACTGTGGTAAATAAATTCTGTTTTACTTGTAAAATTTGAAGTGAATCAAACATTTTTCGTTGAAAGGGGAAGAACTCTATCTTATTCAGCAGCAAGTCAGATTTAAAAAAAATCGATTTTTTCTCTTTAGATCAAATACATCTGTTTTTTCCAGCACACCCGTCAATTAATATCCCACTGATAGTAAAAAAGCGTGAAATTTTCGCCAGTCAGTGTGTATATTTAAATTGCATTATTGTCGCTGAACAGAGGAGAAAAAACATCTCCACTGTTCCGCCTGAAGTGATAATAATGTCACACTATTATTCATGTCATTTTTTTTTCACACTGGCGATATTTTCCCTCCACAAATTAAATCTGGTATTTAAATTGTAATGGGTAAATACCGCCACTGTGAATGTTAGCTGAATCAGCTTTCATGGAAAATGCAATTTTAAATTGGTTTTTATCTCTGTCTGTACAAACAGCCTTCTGTGTTCTAAAAAGCTAGTGGAGGGAAAGACTGACATTGTGTAGCAAAAAACATCTGAGGAGTGCCAAGCATGAGTTTAAATGTGGTTAAGGTTTGTTTCAGAACGATATCTCAGAATTGCACCTTCTTTTGCTGAATTCGTATCAACATCTGTTACGAATTTAATACAGGCATAAAAGAGAATAGCTTTTCCTTTTCAGTTTGGTTAAAAAGGAAAAGCTATTCTTTTTATGGCCGTAAAACAGTTTACAATGCAAAACATTCACTGTATGTTTTGTAGTGTAAAAATGAAATTGTTTCTCCGGGTTAATGTCACTGTAATATCTAACGGTGAATTGTTGAAATCAGCTTAAAGCAGTTTTGAAAAAGTATTGAAAACACAACACTGCCTGTCGATAAAAAACATATCTCTCATTACGGCTGAAAATATTCTCCACAGTTGCATTTAGTGAATTATTTTAAACATGTGTTTGAAAAAAAAATGTATCTCTTACATGAGCTATTTGTAATGAGAGATATGTTTTTCTCTGAGTAGCGGAGTGTTGTGTTATAAATTGACTGTAAGACACACATTCACATCGGATTTATAAGACATTCGCGTGTAAAAAACACCCAGTCTAAATCTGACAGTATTTTTATATGTCGTGTGTTCCAGTAATAAATAGAAAAAACTTCACCAGTCGAGCATTGTATATCAGGTAGCAAGTATTAAAAAAGCAGAACATTTTGTCAGTATATAAAGTGTATGGAAGACAAACCCACCTAAGCCTGTCAGTATAAAGTCATTGGGAGGCCTCTACCCCATAGCTGTTACTATAGGCCAATGCATTTAACACTGAATTCCCCCATAACCAAATGCTGTCACTATAGGCCAAAAATTAACATAGGATTCTCTGTAGGCTTTTTTACCCAGGGGGTGTCACTATAGCGAAAAACATTTAACACTGAAATCCCCATATCCCAGAACTGTCACTATGGCGAACAAATTAACATAGGATTCTCCATAGGGTTTTTTCGCCATAGCAACATTTTTTTCGCTATAGTGACATTTTTGGAGGCAGGAAAAGATTTTAAAATCTGAATGATCAAAAACCGGTTTTCAGCTACAGATGTTGCCATGTCTCTGCCACCACCATGCCGTCTTACTGGTGTGCAATACTGCTGAAATCTTGCCCAGGCTCTGGTGATCACCGTATGGTGCACACCAAGGGCTTCACCAACCTGACGATGGGTAGCCGCTTGCTCCACCACCCCCACAGCCCGCCTCCTTTCTGCTTCAGGCAAATGTCTTCTTACATTTGCGTTTGCCGTATTCAATCATTAAATCACAAGCGTTTGTGTTGATGAAGACTGAATACCCTACACATGTCATATACATGTAGATGGTACACGAAAATATGAAAATCAAGGAGTACATGCTTTCTATGACTATCACGAAAGTTAATTTTGATGTACGCAAGGGAGATAACTCTGCATACATCTCCCTTGTGTATGTCAAAAGCATTCCCAAAATCAATAAGCAATCGAGTTGTAACTTTAGTCATTGCTCGAACGACTCTAAGTCCATCGAGCAAATGAGCTTTAAAGTAATCGCTCCATCGAGTTACTCGACATACTGCTCGACTCATTTCGGAAAAAAGGCATCCGGCTAACCCCCGACGATTCCCAAAAATGGATTCTGTAAGTAGTTATCTAAGGATACTATTACTTGTTTGGCCCAACCTTCGGGGCCACCCCAAGACATACCTATGCCAAATTCTCCCAATAAGCTACCGAGCAGTTACTGAAAAGTCATTGCTCGAATGACTCGAAGCTCATCGAGCAAATGAGCTAACGAGTAATTGCTTGATCGAGTGACTTGCTTGTACGACTCTTAGCCTCATTTAAAAAGGGGATTCTGTAGCCACAGACATATCCTTAAAAGGGATTGTATACGGATTCCAGAAAGGGATTCCATAAGTGAGATTTCGTTTTGCCTTGAGTGACTCACATATACTGCTCGAACGACTTGAATCCCATCGAGAAAATGAGCTAACGAGCAATTACTCGATCGACTGACCCGCTTATACGACTTTTAGCCTCATTTCAGAAAAAGGGGTGCCGAACGCCAGGTGTTTTTCCCCAAAGGGATTCCATGGAACCTGTACGAGTACAAAGCGTACATCCTATACTACCACACTAGGCGACCATGCATTACACCCACCCACCCACCCACAATAACATCTGTCTCGCATTACATACTACCGAAACCAGTCATGGGATGACACACAGCATTAAGTCGCTTTTTAGTACCGATGGCTTTCGGTGGAGGGGGAACAGAGGTGTATATCGCCCATACTATACTGGCGTCCTATACTACCAGGCATTACCCCCCACCATCCCTCAATACCACTTGACCTGCCATAACGTACTGACTATACCAGTCAAAATAGTACAAAGCAATCGGTTGTTAGTAGTAGGAGCTGCACCGTTCATGCTGGTTTTGGAGGACCCTGCCGGGGGACCCCCGTTCCCAGAGTGTCCAGGCCTTTTTTAGGCTCACCTCACCCCTCCCTGTGTCCAAGTCCGTTAGGCCCCTCACCCCCATTGCGCCCAAAGCCCCTTAGGCACCCTCCCTGCGCCCAAAGCCAGTTAGTCCCTGCTTCGTGCCTAAAACCTGTTAGACGCCCCTCCCCATGCCCAGAGCCCTTTTAGGCCAGTCGTACCCTCTTTGTGCCCAAGATGGCGATCCAAGATGGCGGCTTCTCCATGATATCTGTGACGTGGCTACCATAATACATAAAGTGGGGGGATCCTGCTCTCTGTACCAAAAGCCTATTGGGACCCAAGATGGTGGCCCAAGATGGCGGATGACAAGATGGCGGCTTCCCCCATGATATCTGTGACGTGTCTACCATAATACACAAAGTGAGAGGGCTACCCCTCCCTCCCTGTACAGCCCAAGATGGCGGTGTCGTTAATGAGCATGACATCAACAAAATGGCTGCGCCCATATTGGGCATGCGCAATAAGGATGGTGCCCATGATATGCATGACGTCAACAAGATGGCGGCCCAAACATCTTTTAGAGATGCACTTACGTAAAAGAATACAACATGGCGGTCACTGATTTGGGAACATAGCGGTCACTGATGGGGACATGGGTACGGGGAGGGGTAATGTTCGCCTCAAAAGGCATGGACGCTTTGTGCTCTTAGTTTTTTAATATGTTTTGGGGGACCAGTCAGTACTTTTCATGTCACAAACAAAGCATTAGTTTACATAAACTTTAATTAAAATTGATGTTAATTTTAAAACAGGGCTTCCCTCATATAACACAGTATGTGGATGCTTTCAGATACATCTATGTATGTATGCATCTGGTAACGTTATCAACAATCATAAAGGGTCGCGAGTTAATCCTCTTACTATTGCGTTGTAAATAAACTGTGTCTGGAGGTTTATCTTCATTCGTGTAACCTTTATTGACAAAGTTACCCTGACTTGGCTTTATCAAATGTTGTTATTGTCGAGAGCGTATCCGGGCAAGAAGAACAGAGTATTAGTCTGTTATACAAACATGTAATCAGTTTTCTTCTGTTGGGTATAGAGTTACATGTTACCAGCTAAGTCAAAACGGAATGAACATCTCTAAATTTTTTTCTCTCTATTCATTTTTTTTTTTATTTTCACATACAATCAGGTTTTTTTACAAAGTAGTTAATTGGTTTTACAAGCAGTTAAAATGGAGTTTTAATCAGTTTTAAAAGTGATTTTACAATTGCACCATAAGTAATTTTTACAACAATAAGTAGTTTTACAATAATATTGTGCCTTGCTCGACTCATGGCCTTAAATAATTTCTTACAGAGGGAAGCTCTTAAGCTGTCTCTAAGAGCTTCCTCGGCCGCTTTGGTGGCCTTGTGTCTGTGCATGCCATTTTCTACATACGACACTTTCAGTCTCTGAAATTCAGCTGTATTATCTTCATATGCACTTATGATTAAAGTGTCTATTACGCTCGTTTCGCCATCTACCTCCTCCTCTAAATATTCACTTTCAGTGGTTGTATCACTATCGTCTGCTCTGAATATGTGCTCTCGTTAGAATCAGACGAGTTATACTCTTCGTTTGACTCCGAGTATGTGCTCTCGTTTGACTGCATGCCTTCACCCGTCATCCCAAACCCCTTGAGGCAGTAACCAGCTTCGTGTCTTTTGCGTGTGAAGGTTCTTGAGAATGCTTCCCTACAAAATTTACAGTTGTGGCTCGGCATGTCTTCTCTCTTTGAACGCTCTGAGAACAATTGAGAATTGGGGGGACATCTCGATCTTTAAGACAGTGGAGAGTATCCCCAAATACGCGCAAGTATACATCAGTTTTACATACGGGCACATCGGTTTTACACATGTGCACATCGGTTGGTTCTTATCGGTTTTCATCGGTTTCACTCATGTGCACATCGGTTTTAATAATGTGCACATCGGTTTTCATCAGTTTTCATCGGTTTTACCAAGTGTTTTCATCGGTTTTCATTGGTTTCATCGGTTTTAAAGCACAACATGATCACTTTTCCATACAGATATGATCACTCGATATGATCATTTTGCCATACAGATATGATCATATCGAGTTATCATATTTGTATGGCAAAGTGATCATATCGAGTGATCATATCTGTATGGCAATGTGATCATGTTGTGCTTTGAAACCGACAAAAAACCAATGAAAACCGATGAAAACACTTGGTAAAACCGTTGAAAACCGATGAAAACTGATGACAATCGATGTGCACATGAGTAAAACCGAAGTGCACATGAGTAAAACCGATGTGCACATGAGTAAAACCGATGAAAACTGATGAAAACCAACCGATGTGCACATGTGTAAAACCGATGTACCCGTATGTAAAACTGATGTATACTTGCGCGTATTTGGGGATACTCTGCACTGTCTTATAAATCGTGATGTCCCCCCCAATTCTCATTTGTTCTCAGAGCGTTCAAAGAGAGTAGACATGCCGAGCCACAACTGTAAATTTTGTAGGAAAGTATTCTCAAGAACCTCCACACGCAAAAGACACGAAGCTGGTTAATGCCTCAAGAGGTTTGGGATGACGGGTGAAGGCAATCAGGCAAACGAGAGCACATACTCGGAGTCAAACGAAGAGTATAACTCGTCTGATTCTAACGAGAGCACATATTCAGAGTCAGACGATAGTGATACAACCACTGAAAGAGAATATTCAGAGGAGGAGGAAGATGGCGAAACGAGCGTAATAGACACTTTAATCATAAGTGCATATGAAGATAATACAGCTGAATTTCAGAGACTGAAAGTGCCGTATGTAGAAAATGGCACGCACAGACACAAGGCCACCAAAGCGACCGCGGAAGCTCTTAGAGACAGCTTGAGCGCTTCCCTTTGTAAGAAATTATTTAAGGCCATGAGTCCAGTACGGCACTTCAGACAACATCTGGTCTATGGAAAAATTAGAAAAACTGCTCAGTGACTTCGAGATGAGGAAGGTTACGGAATGAATGAAGCTGAAATTCGCAGTTGAGAAAAGAAAATACCTTTTGGATCCGTTATTAAGAAAACACGCGTTTTTGGATGTGCAGACAGCTTCAGATGATAACTAGAGAAAGTCCAGAAAAACAACAAAAAACTGCCCTTTTTCAGGACCACGAGTCAGTTACTGAACATTTAATTATGTGTTTTTGTATGATTACCAGTAATATTATTGTAAAAACTACTTATTGTTGTAAAAATTATTTATGGTGCAATTGTAAAATCACTTTTAAAACTGATTAAAACTCCATTTTAACTGCTTGCAAAACCAGTTAACTATTTTGTAAAAAAAACCCTGATTTTATGTGAAAATAAAAAAACTGAATAGACAGAAACATTTTTAGAGTTGTTCATTCCGTTTTGACTTAGCTGGTAAAATGTAACTCTATACCCAACAGAAGAAAACTGATTACATGTTTGTATAACAGACTAATACTCTGTTCTTCTTGTCCGGATACGCTCTCGACAATAACAACATTTGATAAAGCCAAGTCAGGGTAACTTTGTCAATAAAGGTTACACGAATGAAGATAAACCTCCAGACACAGTTTATTTACAACGCAATAGTAAGAGGATTAACTCGAGACCCTTTATGATTGTTGATAACGTTACCACATGCATACATACATAGATGTATTTGAAAGCATCCACATTCTGTGTTATATGAGGGAAGCCCTGTTTTAAAATAAACATCAATTTTAATTAAAGTTTATGTAATCTAATACTTTGTTTGTGACATGAAAAGTACTGACTGGTCCCCCAAAACATATTAAAAAACTAAGAACACAAAGCGTCCATGCCTTTTGAGGCGAACATTACCCCTCCCCGTACCCATGTCCCCCATCAGTGACCGCTATGTTCCCAAATCAGTGACCGCCATGTTGTATTCTTTTACGTGAGTGCATCTCTAAAAGATGTGTGGGCCGCCATCTTGTTGACGTTATGCATATCATGGGCACCATCCTTATTGCGCATGCCCAATATGGGCGCAGCCATCTTGTTGGTGTCATGCGCATTAACGACGCCGCCATCTTGGGCTGTACAGGGAGGGAGGGGGAGCCCTCCCACTTTGTGTATTATGGTAGACACGTCACAGATATCATTCGTGAAGCCGCCATCTTGTCATCCGCCGTCTTGGGCCGCCATCTTGGGTCCCAATAGGCTTTGGGTACAAGGAGGGGGATCCATCCCACTTTATGTATTATGGTAGCCGCGTCACAGATATCATGGGGAAGCCGCCATCTTGGATCGCCATCTTGGGCACAAAGAGGGTACGACTGGCCTAAAAGGGCGCCTAACAGGTTTTAGGCACGAAGGAGGGACTAACTGGCTTCGGGCGCAGGGAGGGTGCCTAAAGGGCTTTTGGGCGCAGTGGGGGTTTGGAGGCCAAACGGGCTTGGCACATGGAGGGGTGAGGGGAGCCTAAAAAGTCCTGGGTACTTTGGGCACGGGGGTCCCCCCGCGGGGTCCCCCAAAACCAGCATGAGCGGTGCAGCTCCTACTACTGTTGTTTAATAATACCAAGGACTAACAGGGGATCTACAGGGATATATACCGTGCATCCTGTGCCACAGTTCTATACAAACGATTATAATACTGCCTGACCTAGCATTTCGAACTACCATTACCAGCCATTAGATAATATAAATGATTCAGTGGGTTAATAGTACGAAGGGGGTAAAAGGCCAACAGACCATTCATCCATCACACACTCATACTATATACCTAGAGCCACATGTGTACATATATCACAATATATACCATGGCATACTATATATGCAGTGCCGGATCTAGGCGGATGGTGTCGAAGTTTTGCACAGAAAAAAGGTGCTCCACCAAAGCTCCGGTTCCTATGGGAATTTAACACTAGCTGCTGCACCAAAGCTCCGGGTAATAAAGGTCGAAAACATCCTGCTATACTACTGGCGACCAACGGACGTTTTTGGACATCGAACGAAGGCAAAGATGGCGATGGATTGATTTTCGTCACGAGTTCCCGTGCTTTCGAGTCTGTCAGTTATCTAGGCACCAACTGAGTGTTCGAAATCACCAGACCTCGGGTGGCCTAACTACAATGTTGCGCGGTTTTTTATTGTTGCAGCAATCACAGCGACTTGTCTTTTTCGAGGTGATATTTTGCCTTGCCTAAGAATTTGTTCGGCAGCCAAGAAGGCCTTTCACACCTAGAGCTTCGCCTGCTGAAGACAAGTAGACCCCATTCGGGTTGTGAATGCCCCAAGGGTACGAGGACGTGTGTGCTCATTGTAAAAGTTGACAGAGGTGTCAAAAAATTAAGTCAGATTTTTTTTTAGTTGTCTCCCTTGCCTTACTCTGAGCCAGAAGCAGCAAAGCACGGCCCGTTACTGTGTGTTGTACTCTGTTTTTTCCATGTGTATCGGTAAGAGATCTTTGTATTCTTACTTTGTTAAGTACTACACTAACAGGACGAGTTGGACTTGTATTTATTCAAAAGTTCGACAGGACGAGTTTTTTTTTCCTGCGAAATTGAAGGCTAACCCTAACCCTGACTCTTAAAAAATGCGCTGATTATAGAACGCTGCACTTGGAGGAAATAGATAAAAAAAACGTGGCTTTCATCTTATTTATTTTTATTTATTGCATTTCTATTTGCTATTATATACGGGAAATAACAAACAGATATCCAATAAATCATTATTTACCATAACTAATTAAGTAAATGAATGAATGGATGCAAGAGTGAGCGATCGGATATTGTTCTTCTATCGCGGCCCGTTACAGTGTGGGGGTGGGGGGGGGGGGGGGTACCTATTGTAACTCACCCACTTGCACTTTCATTCTTTCGGTTATTTACTTACATTATTATAAATAAATAAATGAATGAATGAATGTAAGAATGAGTGAATGGATGGGAGCAAAAATGAATGAATCACCAATAATATTATCGCGAACAACAGGGCAGGGAAGAGATTTAATTCACCCCATAATGAGTAATGATTTATTGCATGTTCCGTATTAGACCCGTTATTAGTTACTTAACGGTTAATGAGTGGCTGTCATCACAGTAGCTTAACACCTGACGATTGTCTGTCATTATTGGTCTACCACAAAGAACCGTTAGATTTAATACTGAAATCACACTGGTGGCGAAATGTGAAACGGGCCGCGCTTGAGCACCAGATCCCCTCATTCGGTGTCCAAATGAGCTTGACTACTAAGTTAAGCTTATTTTGAACCACGTGACATGGGTCGTTGCGCAGCTCATCACCCACGTTTCTGTGGTCCAAAAGCTCACTTGGACACCAAGTGGTGTGTTGGTCCCCGAATATCGGCCCGTTTGCGCGATTGGAATATTGCGTTAAAATATCTAACACCCCAAAATAAATAAATTAAAAGTTGTCACCTGTTTCTAACACAAATATTATTTATTCCCGATAAAATTGAATTTCGTGTTTAATGAATTAAAATTAAATATTAAATAGAATGGAGAAAGAAATCGCTCTTTCATTCATTCACTTATTTACTTCCTTTAATACAAATAATTGAATGAATGCATGTAAGAATGGGTGAATTATTTATATTAAAAAATAAGTAAATAAGCGAATGATAGAATGGTGGGGGGGTGGAGGGGAGGGGAGGGGACTCACTATTCGTTTTGCAAAGATTTGATTTTACCCATACAGTTCATCGTGTTATTTCTTTTTCTTTTTTTTTTTTTTTTTTTGTTCTATTTAATTTTTCAATTAGTATAGGAATGGTAGCATCGGCAAATGTGTAATTATTTTATTGCCTGCCCCCCATCAGACCCGATATTTGTTACTTAACGGTTATTGAGTGGCTTTTGTCATCATGTCAGCTTAATAACTGGCGGTTGTCAGTCATTATTGGTCTATCACAAAGAACCGTTATTATTAAACATATTTTATTTGTTATAACAAAATGGATTGGATAACAAATACCGAGCACTTGGACAAATATTTACAAAAAGTTACCTAAATGTGCATGCAATGGCAAAGCATACGTATGAATAATTAAAACAATATTGTGTATGTACACTCCTCAAGATGAATGTTGATGAGTATTCGATTTTACAAGAGTCAGAACAGATAGGTGAGAGGGAGGAGAGGTGAACTGCCACATTGCAACACTGCTGGCCTTGGTCATCTAGCCAACGTGTCACATTACGGCACAATCGCGATTCCAGCGGAACCGCGATTTGGGCGGAGCCCCGTTACCACTGCTATAGCCAGGGCATACAGGGCAAACATGCGGAATTCACAAAGCCGTGACAGAAGGAAGTGGAAGTGGAAATGGACACTCATGTTATAGGACATTTGGCTGGGAAGATGTTGTCAGACTAGTCTGTCTGGTTACGGTCCAGTCTTAAAACCTCTTCGTGGCCTTAATGAAATTTTGTACACTTCGAAAAAGGTGGATGTTGACGGATTCTGGTAGGTTGGGAATACCATAAAGAAGATATCGCAAGATTTCTCTGTAGGACTAGTCTTTCGTTTGAATAGTTGTTATGGTGGAAAAAGTAATGGTTCGCATCTTCCGTCTCGTTGCCACACGAACAGATAGGTGTACCATGGATGTAGTTGGAGTATTTAACATAATTTAGGTCGCTACAGGAATTCCGCAACTTGCAGGGTATAATATTGATGGTTCTATCGCCATTCTTGAAGTACTCAGGTGGTCAACATTCGCCGTTGTTAAAATAGTTGACAAAGTTATTCAGTGAACTCGACTGTCTTATTTCTTGGGGTAATGCATTCCATTCCGAGATACCCGAGGGGATAAATGAGCGCTTAAATGTTGCCGGAAATCAGTGTGCGACCGGGGAATGTCCTTGAAAGTCTGTCCAATAAGTCAGAGAGATCTGTGGGGACCTGATTATTTACGATTTCAATAAACGTTTTCATTTTGTGGAGATGACGTCTCTGCACAAGGGTTTCCCAACCAAATTCTGCAAATAGAGCTGATACCGGAGTTGATCTCGTTAGACCGGATATTATCCTCGCTGTATCCGCGTGGATTCTATCCAATTTGGTAAGTTGGTAATCGGGCGCACCGGCCCACACCATATCGGCGTATTCTAAGATAGGGAGTATGAATGATGTGTATAACGTTTCTAGGCTTTTTTACATAGAATATACTTTAATTTTCGTAACATAGACAGCCTGGAGTCAGCCTTTTGGCATAATTTATTAATTTGGACATTCCAGTTTAAGTTCCCCTGTAAAGATAGGCCGAGGTGGATGTGAGACTTTTCCATTTCGAGTGGCGTGTCACCAAACTTTACCACACTGCTTACATTAACACGTTTTTTTGGAGAATAAAACAATTTCGCTTTTTGAAGGGTTAAATGTAACAAGCCATGCATTTGCCCATTCGGAAACGGCCGCAAGGTTATCATTACACTTTGAAACAATATCGTCCAGTTCAAATCCAGTTTCTGTTATACATGTATCATCCGCAAATAGTCTACAAGCATCCATTGCATTTAAATTTTCAGAAATGTCATTTATGTATATAAGGAAGAGGAAGGGTCCTAAGACGGATCCCTGGGGAACACCGTAATTAACAGGTAAGTACTCACTCAGAGGGAGTTGAGTTAACAGTTACCCTTTGTTTACGATCCGACAAATAGCGTTTGGTCCACTCAAGGAGTGGGCCAGATATACCGTTTTGTCTCAGTTTGTAAATTAACCCTTTGTGACAAACCCTATCAATTGCTTTTGATATATCATAAAATACTCCAAGCGAAAACTGGTTCCTATCAAAGGCTAAGTAGAGATTATGATATATTTCGATGAGCTGATACTCGATAATTACTCGATAGCTCATTTGCTTGATGGGTTTTGAGTCGTTCTAGCAGTATGTCGAGTCACTCGATCGAGCAATTACTCGATAGCTCATTTGCTCGATGGGCTTCAAGTCGTTTGAGCAATTGCTCATAGAGCAATTACTCTCTTAGCTCTTTAGCTTATAGGGGATATTTGGGATAGGTATGTCTTGTGGTACAGGTAATAGTATCCTCAGATAAGTATCCTATAAAAGGTATCCTCGATAGGTATCCTCAAATAATACAATACCGGGCCATAGTTGTCCTCAAATACTGAAATGAGTCAACGAGTCGTTGGAGGAGTCACTCGAACGAGCAATTACTCGATAGCTCATTTGCTCGATGAGCTTCGAGTCGTTCGAGCAATATGCCGAGTCACTCGATCGAGCAATTGCTCTAAGGCTCATTTGCTCGATGAGCTTCGAGTCGTTCGCGCAATTGCTCATGGAGCAATTACTCTCTTGGCTCTTTAGCTTATAAGGGATATTTGGGATAGGTATGCCTTGTGATATAGGT
Organism: Pictodentalium vernedei; assembly: GCA_031216915.1. Lineage (NCBI taxonomy): Eukaryota > Metazoa > Mollusca > Scaphopoda > Dentaliida > Dentaliidae > Pictodentalium > Pictodentalium vernedei. Next base: position 88,638,336 of record CM062297.1, on the reverse strand, counting down.
AATAGTATCCTCAGATAAGTATCCTATAAAAGGTAAACTCGATGGGTATCCTCAAATAATACAATGCCGGGCCATAGGTATCCTCAAATACTGAAATGAGTTGAAGAGTTGTTCGAGGAGTCACTCGAACGAGCAATTACTCTAAAGCTCATTTGCTCACTGGACTTCGAGTCGTTCGAGCAGTATGTCAAGTCACTCGATCGAGCAATTACTCTAAGGCTCATTTGCTCGATGAGCTTCCAGTCGTTCGAGCAATTGCTCATAGAGCAATTACTCTCTTGGCTCTTTAGCTTATAAGGGATATTTGGGATAGGTATCCTCAAATAATACAATACCGGGTCATGGGTATCCTCAAATACTGAAATGAGTCGAAGAGTCATTCGAGGAGTCACTCGATCGAGCAATTGTTCGATTGCTCATTTGCTCGATGGGCTTAGAGTCGTTCGAGCAATGACTTATCAGTAACTGCTCGATAGTTTACTGGCCTTGGGACTGCTTTTGTTGTACAGAAGGGAGATAACTCTGTATACAGGTTATGGGAAATCAAGCAATCTGATTGGTTAGTTATATAAATGATCTAGATAAATGAAACAACAAGAGTACTTGGAATAGGGTCAGAACTAACAAGAAAGACCAGAATAGCTAAATATAGTTTTTATAAGCAAAGCTGTTCCAACTGATAGGCTCTTCTACGATACTGGAGTATACTCTAGAACAAAGGAACATGGTCAGGTAGACGAAAACTATTGCATATATCGTGGGAAGCAGAGAATTCTGAAAGAATTCGAAATAGTAAAAGTTGGGAGGATTTTGGTGATTTGGAGGAATTGTCGGGTTGTTTGTGGTGATTAGATTTACTCCGATTCAATCGAATATACCCTCCGAACATACCCCGTCCCATTGCAGAAAAATTGGGTAACATAGCAACCACGTGCTACCATAGAAACCAAGATGGCGGCCTCCAGTATACAAAATGGACGACAGAAACACGTATCACCTTAACACCACGAGCTGCGCATGCGCACTCACATCACCCATTACCATGACAATTACGTCACAACATGGTCGCTCACGCGGGTTACCATGGCAACACAACATGGCGGCACTGGGTCACGTGACATGACGTCACTTCCGAGGTCCCCCACCGAGGTCCCCCAAATAAGGGTCGCCGGTTACATGACATACTACTTACATTGCATACAAAACCGCACTTGTTAATACACCGTCGTTTCTGAAAAGCTGTTTTAGTGCGGTCACGTGAGAAGGCTTACATAAGCAATTAATGTTTCGCGAGAAAAATCTTTCAGAGACTTTCCTGATTAGCAATTATATTGTTCAGTCAGAAAATTTCTAAAACCTACATTTAATAAAATATTCAGATACAAATGCCATATCTTTCTTTTCCAGACCTCTGTACTGCGGTTTAATATAAGAATTGAAAAGATCCGTTCGTTAATTCGTGAGATTTTCGATTTGTTGTCATATTAAAATACAATTTTCGCTGATATATGATTTGGATTCCCCCCCCCCCCCCCCCCCCCCTTATAATTGAAGGTCGGATTGTCCCCGTTGAAATGACCTTGTTTTCATTCATTCTCGTAACGGTTCATCTGTATTTTAGAAAATGAAATTATGGATTAGAACGAGTATTTCAATGAATAAAATGTGTTCTGGGTGTACGGTGTTTTTTGAAACAACAATGTGACAGTCTTCTGATCTGTTACATCCTGGAGTTTCGCTGCGGCAATTGCTTTTCACGAATGTTGAACGAATGTTGAACGATGAACACTGAGCTAACTTCACACGAATGTTGAACGAATGTTGAACGCTGAACACGGAGCTAACTTCACAGACCTTTTCCGACACAGGATTATGGCTTCTATACTGTGCCGAGTGTCCGAACATTTCAAAGTTAAAACCCGGTGATTTAATTTTTATTGTAGCATGAGCTTTTTACCGAAATAGTTTAGATGAACTAAAATGAGAATGTATTATGCATTAAAAAAATTAATCGTCCAATATGCGGGAAAAGGCATGAAAACCGCTAGCAAGCTTTCTGTTAACTATTTACCCGACGTAACTGCCATATTGTTTTAAATTTTTGTCCAAAAAACATAGCTTATGACCTTTCATTGGAACGAGCTCGATGAACTCGAGTCGTTCCAATGAGGGTTCATAAGCTATGTTTTGAGACAAAAGTTTGAAATTTTAAAATGTTATCCAAGAATTTATTTCGCAAGGATCGTCTGCTATCCGCGCGGGTGGATCTGATCTGTTTCGACAACAATCCACTTCACTGAATTTCTGAGTCTGTAAATAGCTGCCAGATATGTAACAAAAATCGTGTTATAATTTGACATTTGGGTGGATTATAATGTTATTCCCCTGACAAAGGCAGGTAAATTCCCTTGATGTTCAAAAATAAAAATGTAAAAGCAATCTATAACTTTCCGTGTCTGTTGAAAAACAGACTGTATACTGAATTTGTTCGCCGGTCTCCAATGACTTCAGAATATTTCATGCAATGTAGATCCAATTGACCGAAGAGCCACACTGTTGCACGTGATCGGCGAAATTCTCATTTTTGGGGTCAAATTTATCACAAAATAACGGGATTTACCGAACCGATTTTCACCTTTAAAGATTTTAATTGATATACAAAATTCCCAAACAAAATGTATCAGGTACAAAAAAAAGATTTAGTGAGCAGAAATTAATATGTTAATTGGCGAATCTTTTCCCAATACAGTCCAATCAACAATGGTTAGTGAGTGGACGTCTGACATAATGTAATTACACAGAACACATCAGTCGATTTTTGGATAATTTCTTTGTATGGGGTGGACACGGAATGTTATTCAGTAACTGTTTAAGGGCCAAAACAAGTAATGAAATTTTGTTTATTTTGAAAATTCTCACCTCTGATTTTCCTTCAATTCAAATTAAATATACACAAATTGTACATCAAAATGAAGGTTGGAATGTATAGAACACGAAACACATGTGTAATCAACTCATAGAGTCGAGTGTAGGCACCACTGGTTCCTGAAAGTCTGCTGCCGTATTCGCAACAGAACTGATAATTTAATAATATTTCACGAAAACAACTTGTGGCCAAATGTGCTTCACATATCCAAGAACAAAGCTCGGGGATAAAAAATACTTCAAAACACGGCGACAACAGAGCTGCACTGGGGAAAATTCCAAAGCGTTTGCTTTTGTTTACGAATTGTATACTTTCGCTTTCCGGTCGACGTCATCGGACAGAAAAAGCATGTAAAAACAACGCCGTCTAAAATCAAATAATGAAACAGATCGCCTTCATAGTGCACACCCACGCAGTGGCGTGTGCGCACATAGGTAATGGGTACGCGTCCATGATTTTATAATTTTTCTGTATACCAGGCAACAGAGTTTGGGGTGCCATCTGGCGGCGTGGCTCTCCCACTGGCAAAAAATCCAGAATCATTGTAACGGATACTTAATTGTTTTGGGCCTTTCAAAGGACATTATGTAAAATATATTGTTGCAGAATGCTGGAAACTATGATAAATAATCAAGTAATGAAGTGACTTTCGAAGTTAGGTAGTTGTGGGCGAGTTTGGTATTGTTTGAAAGTTCGAAGTGCCAATGCCGTCCGTTGCCGGTTTCGTCAGATTTAAAGCCCAGTTTCAATTTTAATTGAGAACGTACACTTCACAAATTGTTTGACAACGAATAAAAAATAAAACAAGTGATTTATTGACACTTTTAGTGGGCCTTTGTCATTTGTGGGGAACTTAGCGCGATTTCCTAAGAAACAGCCGGAGTTCGGATGAATTCAAGTTATGCTGACGTAAGGTCTGGGGAAATCTTTGTTCTCAAAACACGGACATGCAGTCTTGTAGTAAACTTTTACAGAAACAGACATGCACGCGAACGGCGATACCTATTCATTTATTTCCTAGATTTTTCTTCACAAGTTCACTGGATCCAGTCTATGAACTATTTTTACCAATGATACAATACAATGTCAGTTTAAGACTGTCAGAATTACAGTGTAGCGGCCAGCCAATTTTGTGATCCGACGTGTTTGCCTGAAGACTAAATACCAGAATCACTCGGAACTCCCATTTAAATTACATGCACACTTCCTCTGTGTTTTGGTAAACATTGTTTTAATTCCTGAATGCTTTAGGCATTGCAACCAGGATAGAACTGAATTCATCTTCAAACTAGTCAATGTCGCCCTCCTCGTCTAACCAACATCTGGAGGTGGGGATTCTGATATTTAGACTTGAGTATGTTTCTCCAAAAATGGCAAAAAACTTTTAAAAAGCCTAAATACCAACCTCCCCAGAACCGACCTCTAAATAATATTTGGCACTGCACTACAGAATCAATATTTGATGGTTTCAGGCATTTTAATGGTGCTATGAGAGAGCATATGACCTGCACTGTCATGCTGTTGGAAAAAAATTCAAAAAATCAATGTGCAATGTTTTATCAGAGACATACCATACCAGTGCCTTAATTAAGAAATGTGAGGGATTTAAAAAATTTTTTTTTTTTTACAAATATTGCAAAATATTCGTCAAACACAATGTGAAATATCATAAGAAGCCAGAATGTGATTTACAAACTATCAGAAATGTGAAATTTAATATAAGAGGTTTGTTTTGTGTCAACATCAATTAATTTATGAATTATATCATTAATTTGTGGTGCTGGGGGTCTAGGGGACACATTCAGGGCTATATTTTACCACATCAATATGAAGAAGAAAATTTGATATAATTTGTTAGGATAAAATGGCACTGTCTATTGATATTGGTGATTTACATAGCTGCAACACCAGTTTTTAAATCAAAATTGACATTCATTTTGTTTTGTGTGGAGTGGAGGTGGAGGGGGGGGGGGGGGGGGTGGTGGTGAACAGCACTCTTTCTCTTGCAGGATGGTAAAATGAGACAGATTTTTCCCAAAACTATTGTCTGCAGATGCAGATTTTAGTTTTATTTTGGGATTGGGGTAGTTTTTAAAGAAAGCAGTGAATTCTCATGCAGAAATGACTCTTTTATCAAATGAAAGAGATAAAATGTATCTTTGGAAGGATAAGAATGTAGGTTAAAATCCCCCCTACAAAAAATACCCCCAATCATTTTTACACACTTAGCAAACATTCCCCCAACAGTTTTTGAGTAGTACCACATTCTCTCACATTATTTTAAGAGCAGTACAAAAATCTCCCTCCCGGCCTCTTACACCAAAAGGTTAAAAGGCAGTCCAAAAGGATTTAAAAACTTATGTATTTAATTTGTAAATTACATAAACACTCTTTACAAGAAAACATGCCTCAATAACTATTTATCAACACAGTTAGTTATTGGAGTTTAATGACACTTTCAACAGCCAGTGTCACCTCGTGTCGGACAGTTTTATGGGTGGAGGAAACTAAAGTGCACTGAGAGATCCACCTGGTAACAGTGAGTAATTATCCAACGTGCTAACTCCATGCAAGCAAAGTTAGCATTGATTGAAGCGACAAGTGCTCGGCCTCAAGTGGTAAAAAGCTTTGTACATTTTTGTATGGCTTTAAATATACATGTACTTCTAAAAAATTAGGGGGTGGGGAGATTTTTGTTCACCATAAATTATGGAGGGAGGAATTTCTGTTCACCTGAAAAAAACATGGGGGGGGACTTTTGCTCATTTTGTGAAAATGATTGTGGGGAGGGGAATTTTTGTCAGGGAAAAGTTTTGTAGGTTACCTTTCGAAAGGTTTGGGTTTGATTATCGGAAATAAGTACATGTACATTGTAAATGTACACGTATTTTGGCTTCCGACACTGATTTAATTATATTTTTTTAGATATTACACATATTTCACTTATAAATGTTCATTCGAGAACCACAGACTGAATAATACTGTTTTATTTTTGGAAAAGTTATATTTTGTCACAGTCGGCAATAAAGGCCATATATTGCCAAAAATAATGCAGTTAAATGCATCTTGAGCAAGTGTGGCATCCAGAACTGAGAAGCACACTTTAACCTCTGGCAAATGACAAATACATGTACACATGAAACCACCTTTTTTACCCTATTAACACACCTAATGAAACCATGCCTTCCCCTCATTGTACTTGTGATAGAGGGGATTCCAATTATATTCCAATCCTCTCCCAAATCACCATCCAAACATTTAGCCAGAAAACCCATACTTCACTTGTATTCACTGAACAAGCTCATTCTAATAAGGGGGGGCTTAAGTTTTTGTTTTTGATGCCAAAAAATGCAAAAACATTAACATTGAATGGCAATGTTGGTGAATGGTGCTAGCCAGTTTTGGCCATTACATTGAGTGAATGATTAATATAAGCTTTCTCCATATTATGATGTTAACCCTTTACCTTACATGAAAAGAAGATAGCACTTTTGAATAACTAATTTCTTTTCATTTTTTGCTTCAAAAACATAGTTATGATCCCCACTGGAATGAGCTGAACGAGCTCATTCCAATGAGGGGTCATAAGCTGTTTTTGGTGCAAAAATAATGAACATTGAATGGCAGTTTCAGTGAATGGTGCGAGCCTGTTTTTGGCCATTACATTGAGTGAGTGAGTAAAAATGTTAAAAAACACTTTCTTCATTCACAGAGTATTTTGGAACATAAATTTGGGGAAAGGGGGTGGGGGCACAGTAGGAAAAGTAACAAAGTTGCAAATATGAATGAATGGCTTCTGTGCACAGCTACCAATATAGTAGTCTGATACTAGTGCTGTCAGGGTCCCCATGTTATAGCACAAAACTGCATTGACAATTATCCCTCTACCACCCATACTAAACCCTTCATCTAATGAGAAAGTTAACAGCATGCACTCTCAGTTTCCTATGATTTGCTTTAGTACTGCAGCACTCAGGGTCCACTGAGTTTTTTCTGTTTTGACAACCCTGTCCTGGCTCTTCTCACTATATTTTTCATTGTATGTCAGTCAGTATTCCTATGTACTTGTAGAATGTCACTTTCAAAATATGTGATTGCATGTCTGTCTGTCCATCATAATTCCTATGTACATGTAGACTGTCTCTTTCAAGACACGTGATTGCATGTCTGTATGTCCATCATGCAAAGTGTTGGTTTGTTTCCATTTGCACAGTTCTGCATTTTCAATAACTGGCAATTGACCCCCCCCCCCCCCCACACACACACACCCATACACACACATACACAAATATATTAAACATTAAAGAGCACTACATTCCTGAAGCAAATATCTGAGTCATCCTCACTGGATACTAGGCATGCATGTATTTTCCCTAATTTCGCCCTTTTTATCAGAATGGGTGCCTGCAGGATTAAATCCAAGGTTGTAAACGAGCTCTTGTGGGTACATGTACTTGTGGGACATGCACATCACTACAGAATCAATATTTGATGGTTTTAGGCATTTTAACAGTGCTATGCTATAACATAGGAGCAGTGCTCAGCTGGTCATACTGTTGGAAAAAATCAGTGTTTAATTTTGTGTCAGTGTCATACCAATGACTCTAGGTGTCTTACCTGAGAAAGTGAGGCTTTTTTCACAAGAATGGCAAAACATTCATCAAGCGCAATGTGAAATATCTTCAGAAGCCAGAATGTGATTTAGAAATTATCACATATGGGAAATTTAATATCACAAGAGGTTTGTTATATGTCAACATCAATTAATTTATGAATTTTATCATAGTTTTTGATAAAAAGGGCATACTAGGGGGACACCTTCAAGGCTATATTTTGCCACATCAGTATGTAGAAGAACATTTGACATCAGTTGTTAGGACAAAATGGTACTGTCTATTGATATTGGTGAATTATATAGCTGCAACCCCATTTTTTGAATCAAAATTGACATTTACATGGTTTCATGGGGTTGGAACACCACTCTTTATCTTGCTGTATGGTTAATGGAGACAATTTTTTCCTCAAAGTATTACATGCTGATGCAGATTTTAGTTTTATTTGGGGATTGGGTTAGTTTTCAAAAAAATCTACATGAATTCCTTTAAGTAACAGAGCAAAACAGAGTTGAAAAATGTATTGGAGGCAACAACAGTTTTTTAGCCATTTGACACAGTTTGGACAGTTTTCTTTAAAAGAACAAATTTCCCATGTTTTTGACTCAGTGGAAGCCAAAAGTTGAATTCTCATGCAGAAATGACTCTTTTGTCACATGAAAGAGGTGAAAAGTATCTTTGAAGGATTGGGGTTGATTAAGAAAATACATAATTTGGCTTCCGAACCTGATTTAATTATTATTTTGAGAGATTATTTCACATTTAAAAATTCATTGGGGTACCACACACCTTACAATACTTTTTTATTGTTTTGAAAAGTATGTTTTTGTCATCATTAGCAATAAGGGCTATATATTGCAAGCAAATTCACATCTTGAGTAAGTGTTGCCTCCAGTGGCACACTACAGCTCCCAGCAAATGCCAAATAACAACCTATTTTACCCTACATGTACACATGATGCATTAATAAATGTAATTAAACCATGGTTCCCCATCATAGTACTAGGGGCAGAGGGGGGTTCCAATCTACCAACCCCTTCCAAATCACCATTCAAACCCACAGCCAGAAAACCCATATTGCACTTTTATTTACTGGCATTTAGATGTTTTCTGAATTATGCTGTTAACCCTTTACTCACATTTAACATGAAAAGCTGATTACCCTTGCCCACAAACTTATTGACTTACTAATTTTTTGTGTCAAAAACATGACTTTTTACACCATTGGAATTTGGAATGACCTCATTCCAATGAGGGGATTTAAGCTATGTGTTTGACACAAAAAACGAGAAAATAATGAACATGGAATGGCAATACTTGTGAATAGCACAAGCAGCTTTTGACCGTTATATTTGGTAAAGGGTTAAAAAGTGTTAGAAAATAATTTCTTCATTGAAAGAGCATTTTAGAACACAAATTTGGGGGTGGGGTACATGGAAAAAATAACACAATAGAGTTGCAAATGTGAGTGAATGGCATTTGTGCACAGCTACCAATAAAGTAGTCTAGTACTAATAATGGAGTCTAGTACTAAATTTTCCCTCTTATTTGATGCACGACCCCCTGTTTTGGGGTCGGAAAAAGTTCTCTGAAGGTTTATACTTGACAAAGATATTCGAATCCCAAAATTAAAGAGATGCGATCAAATTTTGTTCAAATTGAGCATTGTTGTCACGGTTCTCATGTTAAGGCACAAAACTACAGTAACAGCTGTGAAATATTGTTCTCTCCTTGAATCAAGTCCCCCACCCACCTGCCCATACTGAAGCTTCAGTTGATGAGAAACAATTGGAAAGACTTTACAGTATGTTTTGGAAACTAAAGTCAATCTCATACACTCTCAGTTTCCTATGATTTGCTTAGGTGCTGCAGAACTCAGGGTCCACTGAGGTTTTTTTTTTCTGTTTGACAATCTTGTTCTGGCTCTTCTAACAAAATTTTTCATTGTATGTCAGTTTTTATTTCTGTGTAGACTTTCAAAACACTAAAAAAAACAAATTTGTTAAGCAAATATCTCATTCATCCTCCTTGGAGACATATTTTCCACAATTTCACACTTTTTTATCAGAATGGATGTTTGTGGGGATTAAATGTAAGGTTGTGAAAGTGCCCTAATGGATACTTGCTGTTCAAGCACAGCACCACAGAATCAATATTGGATGTTTTTAGGCATTTTAACAGTGCTAAGAGATACCACATGAGCAGTACTGGTCATGCTGTTGAAAAGAGCAGTGTTTTATGTTTTTGTCAGTACCATACCAATAATTCTCGGTGCCTTAACTGGGAAAACTGGCTTTTTTAGCTCATCTTGACCAAGTCAAGCTGAGCTAATCTCATCTCTCTCCGTCCGTCATCCGTCAACACCATGTTTTGGTCTTCTCCTCCAAAGCCACTGGACCAATTCAAGTGAAAGGTTTTGTGAGTGATGTTCCCAAAGGGGCATTTCATTTTTGTTCAACTCATACACTCTCAGTTTCCCATAGGGAGGGAGTGGGGGAAAATGCTCCAAAATATTTATAAAATCTTCTTCTCAAGAACCAGAGTGTTTTGGCCCCGCCTAAAATTTCTATTTTCTGAACCGATGGTCCGGTGTGAACCAGATTTGGTGTGTGGTATTATTAGGTCATAAGTACTTGACCCAAGCAAAAAAAAAAAAAATTCCCGCATCCCCATGGGAACCCAGGGAGCTTAAAATAGATATATTTTCAAACGCCCATATTTCCCAAACCACACGGAAGAGAGAGCTGTTATTTGGTATGAAGTATCCTTTGGACCAGTAGAATTGAATGGTAAAAAACAATTGCCATCGGTTATGTTAGCGTGCTCTGAAATGAACATCGAAAAAATGCTGAGTCAGCATATTTGCAAAAAAAATTTCAAAAGTCTTTTCTCCGGAACCAATCATCAGAATCTTTTGATATTTGGTATACAGCATTCATAGGGAGTGGAGGAGAGTGGGGCAAATAAAAGTTTGTTGAAATAAAGCTCATTTGTTCATTCATATATGGGCTCTCTTCATGAGCCCGAAGTTTTAACATAGGGTAATATGGGGAATATTCCTTAAAAATCTTCTTCTTCAGAACCACCAGTCAGAATCTTTTAATGTTTGGTATACATCATTGTTATGAGGGTCAGATTCAAACCATGTCCCTAGGTTAATATTTGGGCTTCCTATGGAAGCCCAAATTTTATCTTTGTTCAATATGGAGGGTAATTTAAAAAAAATCTTCTTCAGATCCACCAGTCAGCATGCTTTGATATTTGGTATGCAGCATCTCTAAGGGGCTCAGATTCAAGATTGTTCAAATTAGATCCCTAGATATATATTTGGGCTCACTATGGTAGCCCAAATTTTTACTTAACGCAATATGAGTAAGTTTCTTTAAAAATCTTCTTCAGATCCACCAATCAGAATGCTTTTATATTTGGTATACTATAACATCTCTAGGGGGGTCAGATTCCAGGCTGTTCAATTCGAGAACCTAGGTTAATATTTGGGATCCATATGGGAACATGAAATTTAACTTGGTACAATATGAGGGAATTTCTTCAAAAATCTTCTTCTTGAGATCCACTCGTCAGAATGCTTTCACATTTGGTATACAACATCTCTAGGGGGGTCAGATTCAAGTTTGCTCAAATCGGATCCATAGGTTAATATTTGGGCTCGCTATGGTAGCCCAAATTTGAACTTGGTGCAATTCGAAGAAATTTCTTTACAATTTCTCTTCTTCAGATCCAACAGTCAGAATGTTTTCATATTCGGTACACAACTTCTCTAGGGAAGTCAGATTCAACTCTGTTCAAATCAAGAGCCTAGGTTAATATTTGGGCTCTCTATGGGAGCCGGAATTGGCAATTTTGCTGAAGAATTAAAAAATTTGTATTCTGTACCCTCTAGAGGTGTGTAACTAAGATTAATCCACATAGGTTGTATCAAGGGGCTTCATAGGTGAGCTCTACATTTTACTTCATGATCAACCGAAGAAAAGGCAAGATGCCCAGATTATTTTTGTCACTCCTGAGGGATTCAAGGATTGACAGTGTAGCCTATGGAGATGGCTTGCTTAATGTAGACTCATTCGTGGACTCTGTTTAAATTGTGTTCTGTTCAAGATGAGCGCATGAGGCCTCTTGTTTCTTTTTTTTTTTACAAAAAATGCAAATGATTCACCAAACACATAATGTGAAATGTCAGTCTTCAGAAGCCTGAATGTGATTTAAAAACGATCACAAGTAGGATCTTTAATGTTACAAGTTGTTTGTTTTGTGTCAATATTAATTAATTTATGAATTATGTCACGTTTTTGATGAAGAGGGGTATACTGGGGGAGGGGGGGGGGGCACATTCATTGAGGGCTATATTTTTTTTAAAATGTTACCACATCAGTATAAAATTCCCATTTGTGATAGCTTTTTCGCAAGATGTTTGTTTTGTGTCAACATCAATTAATTTATGAATTATATCATAGTTTTTTATGAAAAGGGCTATGGGGGTGGTCACATTCAATGAGGCCTATTTTTTACCACATCAGTATGTGGAAGAAAATTTGACATCAGTTGTTAGGATAAATGGCAGTGTCTGTATTGCTGAATAATATAGCTGCAACCCCAATTTTAGAAACAAAATTGACGTTCGCGTTTGTTTCGTGGGGAGGGGAGGGGAGTGGGACACAATTTCTCTAATCAATTGGAGCAATGGACGCAAAATCGGTTTATTTAAGGGGTCGTCCAACGTAACTTTGGTCAATTTTTTGACATTTTTCCCAATGCCTCAGAAACAGATAAGAGAAGTAAGGAAAGGCAAATTATATATCAAAATAATGAGTAAAGTGCATAGAAAAGGTACATATATTTTTTTTCAGGAAAAAAAGTGAATTTTATGATTTTGAAGAAGATTAATTTGCAAATGGCATAAGTAACGAACCGGTAAAACCACAAAATAATCGGTAATTCGAAAGCCTTGTCCTCAATATAATGATAACATACTACAGACTCGGAGAAAGCATTTTTTTGACACACACTCTGGTGGGTTTGACGTTTGAATGTAATAACATCAACACAAATTTTTGATGTTCCGGATGTGGCCATGTTTCAACGATGTTTTTCCGGTCATGTGATTACGATGTGGTTCTTGCAGAAATACTCAATTTGGGCAATCGTAAGAATGCAAGGACGTGATCACGCCCTTTATTTGTTCGAGACAATGTATGAGCGTATTTGCAAACAGGTGACAGCAAGTACTTGAGCTGTTAATGTCATAACTGCAAAATATGGTTCGAAATTCCCTCTCGTGTTTACAGGCCGTCTGAACTTTTTTGTTGACAAAAAATCTGAATTATTGCGCACTAGAAAGACAACATGAACCACTTGTAAAAAAAAATAACCGAGTGTATAAAATCGGGACGATACACATAAAATAAGGCAATATTCATAACAAAGTAAGCAGAATGCTTCAGAAATCACTTTTTCACGAAGTATATTCCAAGTGACCTGGAACTATATTGAGTGTGTTAATTTCCCCCTGTCGCTGCGAAGTTATTTACGTCCTAGTAACCATGGAATTTGAAGACGGGTATGTTTGATGTCTGCAAAGGACCGATTGAAGATGGGTTGAAAATGATGCATTCGTGCTTTTAAATAAGGTGCGCTTGGACGATGCTGAGAATTTAGTTTTTTCTTCCAACCAACCATAGTAATACAAGCGTCGATCAGTGTTTTTTTTATCGTTTTACACTGACAAATGTGACAAATCTCCTTCACCGGAAACCATCCCCCAATTTGCATATCACAATAAACATAACCGCTGTCACGGAGTGTCAGCGTGGCCGTGTGGTCAAAACCGAAACGAATTATCGAATGCACGGTCAATATTAGCTGCAATTGGCTTTTAAATAAATGAAATACACGAAATATTCGCAATTTCTTCATTATTCATGCCGAGTTACTTTTTAATCAAACCACATGCGTTCAGTTTCGTTTGTCGGCATCAAACTGATATTGTTTGTGGTAATTAAATAGTACGAGAAGGCGAAGGAAGCCAAATATTTTTACATCATCTATTATTTAATTCAAATTGATAATTTCTTTTATTTAACTGAAATTATGAACTGATAAGTTGGGTGTGTTGCGATTATTATGCCCCAGACCTGGAACTTAGTGGAAGTTGGAAAATCAAAGGTGCATCTAGGGCCGTGCAGTGGTGACCCCCTGTCCTCTTAATCTTAGTCTTACCCATTCATCATTGCATGTACCAACATTCCCCCTTGTATCTCAACCATTGCTACTCCAATTTGAAGGATATTTGGTTTTGTGATCGAGCATCATGGAGAAACAATGCCTGTGTAGCTGCTGTAGCATGTGTTTCTTCCCACATTTTTTCAGAGTTGTGGTACTTTTTCACTCTTTTGAGTTAGAAAATTTTGTTTATAACTAGTTGATTTGTTACAATTTGTTGCAGAGTGCCTGCTAATACCCTCAATTGTATTGCTGCAGAATTTTCTTGTGAAGATTTTGTTCCTATTACTTATCAAGCAACAACCTAATGAATATTCTGTATAAAGCCACCAATCTGATGTTTGACACTTTTATTGGAGCTGTTTTGAAGGCTTATGGAACTCAAAATGTTGATTATGGCAGGACTTTTCTATTCACCCATGAATCGATAAATTAAGTGTTATAGTTGGAAGTAAGAAGCATGAAAGGTCCAGAACTAAAACTCTAAAAAGAATGTTTTGCAATGTAACATGATTTTTGCAGATACACTTATTTGGAGGTTTACCTGTCCCCCCCCCCCCCCACCCCCCAAATTTTCTGTGTCAAATGGAGCTCACTTGTCATCTTTTGGGGATTGCTTTGTGTACTGCGTTCTTGAAAAAAATATGTGAGACCCTCTGGATGTGCCCTTCTGATCTCAATATGTCAGTAAGCCTCCTTGGGGAAAGTACATGCAATAATGGTTATGAAAGATTGATTTGATGTGTTTTGAATAACAATGTACTTTTAAGTACGTTAGATGGTTTATTGCAGTGACAGGTTACAGTTACCCTTATTTCTTCTCCAACAGATATCATGAGTGTACTGGTGTCCAAGAGTTAAACAAAGCTAATGTACTTATTGATAAACCAGACAAATTTAACAATTTAATCACTATCAAATTGATGCATGGGATAAAAGGGGTTACAGTGCAAGGGGTTTGTAAATATATTTATTCAACTACAATGTATGACTTTGCAGTGCATTCTACATAGGAGAATATCATATTTTCTTTCCAAACCATTACAGTAACACATACATCTTGATATTGGGAGACACTCTTTTGTCCTTCCATACTTCTTCTGCTGGACTCCTTCAAGTTGACCTTTGTTGAACTCCCCAAATCAAAACATAAACAAAAGAAAATGTCTGCCTTCAATCAGTGAGCACTCCACTTATAACATTTGGTCTCAATCTTCATTACTTTCATGAATTAGGAAAAGATTTCTTCGAGTATGTACTTAAATGTTTATAGAATACAGCTGTTATTTTATTTTGAGGTATTTTATTGTAAACATTTTGTTCTCTTACTTATGCCATAGCAGACTTTCAGGTGGTGCTATTTACACATGGCAGCAGTTCCATGGCCACATGTTCTATGTTTCATTCCAAGCATTTTGGTATATAATTTATTGGGGTTATTCATTTTGGGCCTTTTTTAGACTTGAAAGAAAATTACATGAAATTTGACCAAAGTTAGGTTGGACGTCCCCTTAAGGGGACGTCCAACCTAACTTTGGTCAAATTTCATGTAATTTTCTTTCAAGTCTAAAAAAGGCCCAAAATGAATAACCCCAATAAATTATATACCAAAATGCTTGGAATGAAACATAGAACATGTGGAAACTGAAATTTGCCATGGAACTGCTGCCATGTGTAAATAGCACCACCTGAAAGTCTGCTATGGCATAAGTAAGAGAACAAAATTTTTACAATAAAATACCTCAAAATAAAATAACAGCTGTATTCTATAAACATTTAAGTACATACTCGAAGAAATCTTTTCCTAATTCATGAAAGTAATAAAGATTGAGACCGAATGTTATAAGTGGAGTGCTCACTGATTGAAGGCAGACATTTTCTTTTGTTTATGTTTTGATTTGGGGAGTTCAACAAAGGTCAACTTGAAGGAGTCCAGCAGAAGAAGTATGGAAGGACAAAAGAGTGTCTCCCAATATCAAGATGTATGTGTTACTGTAATGGTTTGAAAAGAAAATATGATATTCTCCTATGTAGAATGCACTGCAAAGTCATACATTGTAGTTGAATAAATATATTTACAAACCCCTTGCACTGTAACCCCTTTTATCCCCTGCATCAATTTGATAGTGATTAAATTGTTAAATTTGTCTGGTTTATCAATAAGTACATTAGCTTTGTTTAACTCTTGGACACCAATACACTCATGATATCTGTTGGAGAAGAAATAAGGGTAACTGTAACCTGTCACTGCAATAAACCATCTAATGTACTTAAAAGTACATTGTTATTCAAAACACATCAAATCAACCTTACATAACCATTATTGCATGTACTTTCCCCAAGGAGGCTTACTGACATATTGAGATCAGAAGGGCACATCCAGAGGGTCTCACATATTTTTTTCAAGAACGCAGTACACAAAGCAATCCCCAAAAGATGACAAGTGAGCTCCATTTGACACAGAATTTTTTTTTTTTTTTTTTGGGGGGGGGGGGGGCTCTCTTCCTTGTATGACTCTACCTCCGGCACTCAAGGCATATGCCTTTTTTCTCAAAGTTTAACTCTTTTTTTCTTTTTGAAGATCCTGGCCACACATGTTCCAAACACTATCAGACAGGCAAACCTCCAAATAAGTGTATCTGCAAAAATCATGTTACATTGCAAAACATTCTTTTTAGAGTTTTAGTTCTGGACCTTTCATGCTTCTTACTTCCAACTATAACACTTAATTTATCGATTCATGGGTGAATAGAAAAGTCCTGCCATAATCAACATTTTGAGTTCCATAAGCCTTCAAAACAGCTCCAATAAAAGTGTCAAACATCAGATTGGTGGCTTTATACAGAATATTCATTAGGTTGTTGCTTGATAAGTAATAGGAACAAAATCTTCACAAGAAAATTCTGCAGCAATACAATTGAGGATATTAGCAGGCACTCTGCAACAAATTGTAACAAATCAACTAGTTATAAACAAAATTTTCTAACTCAAAAGAGTGAAAAAGTACCACAACTCTGAAAAAATGTGGGAAGAAACACATGCTACAGGCTAGTACAGCAGCTACACAGGCATTGTTTCTCCATGATGCTCGATCACAAAACCAAATATCCTTCAAATTGGAGTAGCAATGGTTGAGATACAAGGGGGAATGTTGGTACATGCAATGATGAATGGGTAAGACTAAGATTAAGAGGACAGGGGGTCACCACTGCACGGCCCTAGATGCACCTTTGATTTTCCAACTTCCACTAAGTTCCAGGTCTGGGGCATAATAATCGCAACACACCCAACTTATCAGTTCATAATTTCAGTTAAATAAAAGAAATTATCAATTTGAATTAAATAATAGATGATGTAAAAATATTTGGCTTCCTTCGCCTTCTCGTACTATTTAATTACCACAAACAATATCAGTTTGATGCCGACAAACGAAACTGAACGCATGTGGTTTGATTAAAAAGTAACTCGGCATGAATAATGAAGAAATTGCGAATATTTCATTTATTTAAAAGCCAATTGCAGCTAATATTGACCGTGCATTCGATAATTCGTTTCGGTTTTGACCACACGGCCACGCTGACACTCCGTGACAGCGGTTATGTTTATTGTGATATGCAAATTGGGGGATGGTTTCCGGTGAAGGAGATTTGTCACATTTGTCAGTGTAAAACGATAAAAAAAACCACTGATCGACGCTTGTATTACTATGGTTGGTTGGAAGAAAAAACTAAATTCTCAGCATCGTCCAAGCGCACCTTATTTAAAAGCACGAATGCATCATTTTCAACCCATCTTCAATCGGTCCTTTGCAGACATCAAACATACCCGTCTTCAAATTCCATGGTTACTAGGACGTAAATAACTTCGCAGCGACAAGGGGAAATTAACACACTCAATATAGTTCCAGGTCACTTGGAATATACTTCGTGAAAAAGTGATTTCTGAAGCATTCTGCTTACTTTGTTATGAATATTGCCTTATTTCATGTGTATCGTCCCGATTTTATACACTCGGTTATTTTTTTTACAAGTGGTTCATGTTGTCTTTCTAGTGCGCAATAATTCAGATTTTTTGTCAACAAAAAAGTTCAGACGGCCTGTAAACACGAGAGGGAATTTCGAACCATATTTTGCAGTTATGACATTAACAGCTCAAGTACTTGCTGTCACCTGTTTGCAAATACGCTCATACATTGTCTCGAACAAATAAAGGGCGTGATCACGTCCTTGCATTCTTACGATTGCCCAAATTGAGTATTTCTGCAAGAACCACATCGTAATCACATGACCGGAAAAACATCGTTGAAACATGGCCACATCCGGAACATCAAAAATTTGTGTTGATGTTATTACATTCAAACGTCAAAACCCACCAGAGTGTGTGTCAAAAAAATGCTTTCTCCGAGTCTGTAGTATGTTATCATTATATTGAGGACAAGGCTTTCGAATTACCGATTATTTTGTGGTTTTACCGGTTCGTTACTTATGCCATTTGCAAATTAATCTTCTTCAAAATCATAAAATTCACTTTTTTTCATGAAAAAAAATATATGTACCTTTTCTATGCACTTTACTCATTATTTTGATATATAATTTGCCTTTCCTTACTTCTCTTATCTGTTTCTGAGGCATTGGGAAAAATGTCAAAAAATTGACCAAAGTTAGGTTGGACGACCCCTTAAGGACGTGTGAAAGGCATCAATAATTAGGCCACATTGAAACTCTTTTTTCAAATTTATTTCCCCTTCACCTTGTGTGAGGACAATAATAATCTATGTGAATCATTGAATTATGATCAATCACGAAACGAACGTCAACTCAACAACTCTATTTATAGAAATGATCCGCATCGCCGATGCGAGGTCGTGTTTTCGTGGCTAACACAACGGTGAGTAACTGTGAACCAAAAAGCTTGAGACGACCCTTTTCTAAATAACTAATTTGAACAAAATGACTACGGGTGCATTTCCGTCGCAAATCTGGATTAATCGAGATTGATAATTCACATTTTGATTAACTTCTTCACGGATACGACCTACACGCATTTCAATCGGTTTTCAGAATATTTCTTCGACCCCCACCCCCCCCGGTATACCGTAAAATCCGTTCAATTTCAACTACAAGTCTACATTGTATTTAATTATTTCACAAAATTTAAATTAAAGTCCAACACAATTTTAAATTTTAATTTCAATAAGTCGCATAATAATATAAATTAAGGCTTTTGTAGAATGCAGTATAATTAAAATGTGCATATAATTTTTAATAACTCAAAATTCATTGGTAGGATTGCACTGTCGCAAGTTACTAATGTTTTAATATCTTTAGAATCCCCTACCATTCATTTCTGTATTTTCGTGTCAACAAATATAGATTTACTGACTGCGCATGTCAGGATTGAAACCCAATTCACCTTTCGAGAAGGATTGGACGGATTAATAAACTAGATTATAGCTTGTTTCAATAAGCATCAATCTGACTACACTGCGCATGCGTAGTTAATCTCGATTAATCCAGACTGACCACGGAAACGTACTGTACGTCAACTCAATAATTCTGCGGTCATATATCCGACGGAACATTTTCGAACTTGATCGAGACAATTATCCTGGAAACTCATACAATAAAAAAGAATCAAATCGGTTAACAGTTGTTCAAGTTATGGCGCTTTGAATAGTATCATTAGTATCAAGCACAAAATTTGAATAATTCTTCAGCCGTACATCAGACCGAGTCCGTTTTCGAACTCGACCAAGACATTGGTCCTTGAAACCCACGTGCCAAATATCTGTCAAATCGGTTGACGTTTGTTGAAGTATCGCGCTATCAAGCTCAAAATTAGTAGATTTTAACGAAGGGCCATAACTCTTGCGAAAAAGCGTGGACACGCCCTATTTTGCGTCATCGAGTGTTGCACATGATTATCAAGCCACAAATCAAATATCAAAATCCGTCCAGAAATAACTAAGTTTTTTAGCAAAAAGGGCCACCTGCCCGGCGACCGGCCCTCGCCATACCAATAGTGAAGGTTTTTTTGTTGAAACATTCGACTGAAAATAGGAAACTAAATGAATAGAATTAAATGAGTATGTCTAATGATATCACACAAAATGAAGAGAAATAGCCGGCTTATGCTTTTTAAAACTGGCAGCAATTGCTTATCAAATAATATTACTGTCTTGCTTTTGTTAATGATTCCTATTTTCCTACCGCCCAAGAGATTCTTCTTTTAAATAGCCAGCCCGGACCAGAAGAAACGGATAAATTACCAAATAACGGCGACGTTATTTCGTAAATCTTCGACGAAACACCGGCGACGTTTTTTTTTTTTCGAGTCTGGCAAATAATCGACAACATTGGTGTCATTAAATTGTTATAGGTTGGATATCACACATAAATCTGCTATTACGCAACCCTCCCCGTTATACATCCTGCAAGTCTAAATATCTCGATATTAAAATGTCTTGCCTGATGTTCCCTATATGGGTTAACTCGGTTAACTTGGAGGGAAGGGGGGGGGCATATGGCTGATTTTTAGCTCAGAGAAGGGAATTTAACTTATCACTTGCCGTCCGTCGTGAACTTTACATTATTGAATTCTCCTCCCAAACTACTGGACCAAATTGAACCAAATTTGGTGTGCATGTTCCTTATCATATGTCAATTCAAGTTTGTACAAATAACCTTCCGCGCCGAACCACAAGGGGCATTACTCCGCTAGCACCCATACATTTTTTACAAAAAATAAAAAAATCTACTTCTCCAGAACCATCATTGAGCTCCCTCTAGGAGCCCGATTTTTAACTTGGTGAAATATGAGGAAATTTCTTTTAAAATATTGCATATTTGGTATGAATGCTTTTATATTTGGTGTACAACATTTCTGGGGGGGGGGGAGGGGAGATTCAAGTTTGTACAAATCTGGTCCCTCAATTAGTATTTGGGTTCTCTATTGGTGCCCAAAGTTTAACTTTGTGCAATTTGAGGAAATTTCTTTAAAAATCTTCTTCTTCAGATTCAGATCCACCAGTCAGAATCCTTTCATGTTTAGTATGCAACATCTATTGGGGGGTCAGATTCAAGTTTGTTCAAATCGAGTCCCTGGGTTTATATTTGGGCTGCCTATGGCAGCCTGAATTTTAACTTAGTGCAGTATGAGGGAATTTCTTCAAAAATCTTTTTCTTCAGATTCACCAGTCAGAATCCATTCATACTTGGTATGCAACATCTTGCGGTGAGTCAGTTTTAGTTTTGTTCAAATTGGTGACCTTGGTAAATATTTTGGCTCCCTGTTTGAGCCCAAAGTTTCTTTTAAAACCCCTTTCTTCAGATCCACCGGCCAGAAGTCTTTCGTATTTGTATATAACATCTCATGGGGGATCAGGTTCAAGTTTGTTCAATTTGAGTCCCAGGCTTATTATTTGGGCTCTCTATGGGCGGGGTGGGGGTGGAATGGGGAGCATGTTAGGTTTGTTCAAATCCATTCCTTAGTGTTTTTCCATAAAATTTGCCTTTCATGACTTCATTCCTTTGTGGAGTTGATGAACCATGTATAACTGAATGTGACCCCAAATACTTCTTTGAACCACTTTGGCAGGTGAGCGATTACAGCCGCTTGGGGCCTCTTATTTAGTCAAGTTGTGACGAAGTCAAAGCTCGACTTATAGTTTGGTGAATGGCGGACGGGTGTAAACAGTTGGTTTCCGAATGATAACTTGATAATGGTTCGACCCACGTCATGAAACTCCATAGGTAGGTTGGCATTGGTGAGTGGAAGAACCCTATTTATTTTGGACTTGCTTGGCCAAAGGTCAAGGTCACAGTGGCCATGAACATAGTAAATTGTAAACAATTGGTTTCCGGATGATAACTTGTCTATAGTTAAACTCACATTCATGAAACTTCATACGTAGGTAATGGTTGGCGTTCATGAGAGGAAAAACCCAATTATTTTGGACTCACTAGGTCAAAGGTCAAGGTCACAGTGACCCTGAACATTGTAAATCAAAACAATTGGTTTCCGGATGATAACTTGATAATTGTTCGATCCACGTTCATAACACTTCATAGGTAGGGTGGCATCAGTGAGATGAAGAACCCTATTTATTTTGGCCTTGCTAGGTGAAAGGTCAAGGTCACAGTGACCTTCAACATAGTAAATTGTAAACAATTGGTTTTCGGATGCTAACTTGACTATGGTTGAAGCCACATTCATGAAACTTCATAGGTAGGTTGGCCTAGGTGGGTGGAAGACACCTATTTATCTTGGACTCGCTAGGTCAAAGGTCAAGGTCACAGAGACCTTGAACATAATAAATCGTAAACAATTGGTTTCCAGATGGTAATTTGACAATGGTTCCACCCACGTTCATGAAACTTCATAGGTAGGTTGGCATTATTGCAAGAAAGAGCCCTATTTATTTTGAAATCAGTAGGTCAAAGGTCAAGGTCACAGTGACCCTCCACATAGTAAATTGTAAACAATTAGTTTCCGGATGATAAGATGATAATGATTAAACCTACTTTTGTACTGTCACAACTCGACATTGGATCGGTGATCCTATCGGAATTATTTTTGTTTTGTGCGGGGGGGGGATGTGCCACAAGAACGCCCCCATGGCTGCGCCACCGTGCCCCCACTTGAGCAATCGTGATTAAGTCCCTTGCCCAATGACACAACGCAGTTACCCCTGCTGGGGATGGAACCGTGGATCTCTCGGCTTGATGTTAGTAGTAGATCATGTACCCGATCGACCCACATTGGCCGGATCTCATGTGACGTCATAGGCACATGGCCCAGTTACTTCATTTTTGGTTGTCATGGTAGCGTAAGTGAGTGCCATCTTGTGACAACATCCCCATAGTGATACGTGGTCCTGGTGTGCATGCGCAGCGCGTTTTGTTGAGGTGAGGCGAGTGTACGTCGTCCATTTTGTATATCTGAGTCCGCCATCCTGGTTTCTATGGTAGCACATGGTTGCCATGTGACCCAAAACCTTCTAGTAGGAAAGGGGCGTGTTGTTCGGAGGGTGTGTTCGATTGAATAGGGGTAATTTTAATTACAGCAAACAACCCGACAATCCCTCTTAATAATCCAAAACTACCGAGACGGACTTAGAAAACCCCACCTATGGTTTATAATAGTTGCACGTAGTGTTAAATGAATGATGAGAGGTCTCATGTGGATAAATTGAAGTCAACTAGAATACATCGAATTACCACAAACATTCAGCCAATCTCTCTAAACCATCAAAACAACTTTATTTGGCACGGATTCCTCAATACTGGGTTTAAGAGAGTTGCATACAGTGTTTTAAGGTGTGTTTCCTGGTATGAGTAATTGTATTTGTTCGAGTACTTTGTAAAATTACCCAAATAAATCCAACAGTTCTTTTACTAGTGCTGATTTCCCACTAAATATTCGGTTCTATCTGTTTTCCCCTAGAATTCTTATTTTTTCCCAACAATAGACACATTCCTTTGCATAAGATTAACTTTATTGTTTCGGATGTGCACCATAGTCTCGGTATTTTATCTATCCCGATATTTTCTGTGGTTTATCCTATTTCCTGGCCTGTTTTTCCTTTTACTGGTCCCATTTCTGCCTATCCCAGCAGACTATTTTGTCATGGCCGTCTCTGTTTTTGCCTTTCCTGTGTATAACGAAGTCCTCTATGATCCTCAAACCCAAAATGCAATCAAGCAGGGTTAGGTATTATTCGAACGACTCGAATCTTATCGAGCAAATAAGCTTTTGAGCAGTTACTGAAAAAATCAGTACTCGAACGACTCAAATCCCATTGAGCAGATGAGTATCGAAAGAGCGATTTCTTTTACGGCTCTTAATGCTCATCGGGGTATAGGAGGGTACCTATGACATGATGATGCAGTACTATGTATACCTGATGATAATTTAGCTCCTAGCATCTGCCCAGTTCTAGACCTCTCCATGATCTTCATATCTCCAACACCACTATTACTGATTTTCCCAATATTGTCATCGTCTGTCCTTTGATAAGCTTTTACAGTAGTCAGAAATCCTGTAGTCTTCTTCCACTCTTGCTAACAATCTCAGATTGCTCGAACGACCAGAATCCCATCGAGCAAAACTGCCTGAACGAGTGACTCCACGTACGACTCTTTTGCTCGTCTAGGTATTGAAGGACGGGAAGGATCTTGGGAACTAACAACGTGATATAATAACCTAAGTTATTGAAATTGACGTACAATCCCGCTTATAATATAGCCTTGGTTTTTGAAAGTGTTGTTGAACCCTAATGAACCTATTTGCCATTGAATTATGATCTTGTCAGTTTAAAAAATGAAGGTTTGTTTTACTTTTGCTTGTCTGCAGTTTGATCCTTCCGCAATCTTTCAAGATTTCTCGATTGCCATATTTGTCGCCACATTAACATATGAACATACATGTGTGGTTCTGTGTTTATTGCATGTCGCTGTACAACACGTTTTGGCAAATTGTTATATTTCACATAACCGCTGCTATTTCTGCGATATATACCATCTCTTTCCTGAAAAAGTTTGCTTGGGGCCTGCAATATTTACCGAAATTAACAATATTGGGTGTGCACCATTACGTGTCACGTATTTTCATATTACAGTATACTGTTATTAGATAGAGATTGCACAGTTGCCATATTCAATGCCAGGTATCAAGATACCTGTTGAAATTTCTTAGAATTACGATTTTATTTTTCGATGGAAATTCGTGGTAACGAGTGATTTGCGCATGTCTGTCGAGCATGGAAACCATCTTCAATAAAAAATGCAGACAGTGTTGTCCTTTTTTCAAAATGTAGTCACATCACTGTATTCGAAAGTGTTTTGAATGCCTAGCTTTGTTCTTGGATATATGAAGCACATTTGGCCACAAGTTGTTCTGATGGAATATTTTATTATCAGTTCTGGTGCGAATACGGTAGAAGACTTCCAGGAACCAGTGGTACCTACAGTCGACTCTAGGAGCTGATTACACGTGTGTTTCGTGTTCTATACATCCCAACCTTTATTTTGATGTATAATTTGTGTATATGTAATCTGAATTTAAGGACTATGAGAGGTGAGAATTTCAAAATAAACAAAATTCCATTACTTATATAGGCCCTTAACAGTGTGCCAGAGTCTTTGGGGTTTCTACTTACTGAAAGTGAAGTATCTCGTTTTGAAAAATAGATGGATTTAGCCTTCTTTTTCATGTTATTTACTTTGTTTCGGGTATGTTTATATTTTTCAATTATTCGTGGGTTTGGATTTTTCAGGATTCGTTTCCGTAAACGGTCTCTATGGCGAATTTCCCGGCGAAGAGCCGAGTCAAATCAGGGTTTATCATGGGGACGGATAACTACGTTATAAGATAAAATACATTCTCTAGCAAATTAGCAATATTTAAAAATTTGGATGCAGATGTATGGTATGACATATCAGGGGTAGTCGTGTCTGAGAGAAAAGACCAGTCTGTTTCGGAAATCAAATTATTCATTTTGGGGAAATCTGCCCTGTTATAATTCCAGATCTGTCGAATTTCCGTTTCGTGCTGTGCGGGTCCAGTCTCTATGACTGCTGATACAGCTTTGCGGTCGGAAACACCAAGTTCGTGAACTTCTGAGTTCAAAATCACAACATTATCGCTAACTGTTATTGGGTCTAATAAAGTACTTGAGGTTGGCGTTACACGAGTCGGCTGTTCAATAACGTTTTGTAGGTTGTAAAGGTTTATATTTCGTTTAATCGACTAGAAGGGTTAAGGAGATCGCTATTTAAATCTCCGGTAATTATCAGGGACGGATTTATTCTGATTGACTCTTTAGTGGCTCATTCGCGCTTCTCCCAGTAGTCATTGGCAGAGAACTGAACCGATCGGTATGCCAGGCAGATCAAAAACTTGCGTCTCGAGGTAATCTCAAACCACAAGACCGACTGGTCAAATTCTAGTTCAGGTAAACGTTTGGCATAAATGTCTTTTGAGAAATAAACCGCGACACCGCCACGATGTTGGTTCCTATCCTTTCTAACTGGCGGGGGTAATTGGGGATCAACACGTTGTCAGAATTGAAGCTGGGATCGAGGAGCGTTTAGGTAAAACAGATAATGTCGAAATCATCAATGTCGTCTGTAATATGACCAAGCTTAATCCTGATGCTTCTGGTGTTATAATTAACTATAGAAATACTACTTATGTCTGCTGCACCAGTTTGGGATGGTCCTGGTTTAACTTCGATGTCGCCAGACAGAAGAATGATACCAATAATAACGCACCGAACCAGCGTGAAACGGACATTTACGATACAAATCGTCACCCGATGCCGAGGTCCACCTGGTTTACTCGTCACACGGTACCGACACACGAGGAGATTGTTGTGCAAAACGACTGCCGTCTTGTGTTGCTCGATGCTAATACCCATGGTTCAAGTCTGGATAACAGGTGGGAAAAAGGGCCGCCGAGGTGCCGTGTAATGCAGTTAGTATTTTTGATACATGTTGGTTGCGCAACAGTGAGAGTGAGTGGCAGTATTTGAAGAGGATGAGAGGAAAAACAGAAGTAACTGTTATGAATTAACAAGAATATACAGTTTGTAATAAGATTAGATATGTTATATACATATTCTGGGTGGGTTGGATGGTGATATCGGCTTGTCGCTTGTTTTGTTTTGTTTTTTTTATTAGCAGGTCATACACATATTCTGGGTGGGTTGCAGGGACCGACCTGGGCATGCGCCAGTGCGTATTTGGTTCTGAAACATCAGGACCTGACTCTTAAATCTCAGAAATAGGCTTCTCAGTTGGCGCGTAACTTCTCAGATCATATTTTGATATTCTTTCGATGGATAATCGAGAGAGACGCTCTTACATGTATTATATATACGATTATCATTTATCATTGTTGTAGAGTGCTTAAGTTAATACTTCAAGTCTTAATTACCAAGCATTAATCTTCACTGTGGTTTCTGATCAAGTCTTGGCTGCCTAAATAGGCAGCCAAGACTTGATCAGAAACCACAGTGAAGATTAATGTTTGCTATAGTGTACTAAATGAAAATGATGAGAGCTATTACATACTTGCAGTGTGTGTTACAAACAGCAGTGTGACTCCGTAAATTGAAATCTGGCGCATGAATTGAAAAAATAGGCTCCGAGGCTAGAGCGTATTTTAAATAGTCCTGATCGGTCCCTGGGTTGGGTGGTGATATCGGCTTGTCGCTTGTTTTTTTTTTCTTGTTTTTTTTTTGATTAGCATGTCATACACATATTCTGGGTGGGTTGGGTGGTGATATCGGCTTGTCGCTTGTTTTTTTTTTCTTGTTTTTTTTTTGATTAGCATGTCATACACATATTCTGGGTGGGTTGGGTGGTGATATCGGCTTGTCGCTTGTTTGTTTTTTTTTGATTAGCATGTCATACACATATTCTGGGTGGGTTGGGTGGTGATATCGGCTTGTCGCTTGTTTTGTTTTGTTTTTTTTTTGATTAGCATGTCATACACATATTCTGGGTGGGTTGGGTGGTGATATCGGCTTGTCGCTTGTTTTGGGGGGTTTTTTTGTTGGTTTTTATTAGCATGTCATACACATATTCTGGGTGGGTTGGGTGGTTGGGTGGTGATATCGGCTTGTCGCTTGTTTGTTTTTTTTTTTGATTAGCATGTCATACACATATTCTGGGTGGGTTGGGTGGTGATATCGGCTTGTCGCTTGTTTGTTTTTTTTTGATTAGCATGTCATACACATATTCTGGGTGGGTTGGGTGGTGATATCGGCTTGTCGCTTGTTTTGTTTTGTTTTTTTTTATTAGCATGTCATACACATATTCTGGGTGGGTTGGATGGTGATATCGGCTTGTCGCTTGTTTTTGGGGGTTTTTTTGTTGGTTTTTATTAGCATGTCATACACATATTCTGGGTGGGTTGGGTGGTTGGGTGGTGATATCGGCTTGTCGCTTGTTTGTTTTTTTTTTGATTAGCATGTCATACACATATTCTGGGTGGGTTGGGTGGTGATATCGGCTTGTCGCTTGTTTTTGGGGGGTTTTTTGTTGGTTTTTATTAGCATGTCATACACATATTCTGGGTGGGTTTGGTGGTGATATCGGCTTGTCGCTTGTTTGTTTTTTTTTTGATTAGCATGTCATACACATATTCTGGGTGGGTTGGGTGGTGATATCGGCTTGTCGCTTGTTTGTTTTTTTTTGATTAGCATGTCATACACATATTCTGGGTGGGTTGGGTGGTGATATCGGCTTGTCGCTTGTCTTTTTTTTTGTTTTTTTTTGATTAGCATGTCATACACATATTCTGGGTGGGTTGGATGGTGATATCGGCTTGTCGCTTGTTTGTTTGTTTGTTTTTTATTAGCATGTCATACACATATTCTGGGTGGGTTGGGTGGTGATATCGGCTTGTCGCTTGTCTTTTTTTTTGGTTTTTTTTTATTAGCATGTCATACACATATTCTGGGTGGGTTGGATGGTGATATCGGCTTGTCGCTTGTTTTGTTTTGTTTTTTTTTTGATTAGCATGTCATACACATATTCTGGGTGGGTTGGGTGGTGATATCGGCTTGTCGCTTGTCTTTTTTTTTGGTTTTTTTTTATTAGCATGTCATACACATATTCTGGGTGGGTTGGGTGGTGATATCGGCTTGTCGCTTGTTTTTTTTGTTTTTTTTTTTTATTAGCATGTCATACACATATTCTGGGTGGGTTGGGTGGTGATATCGGCTTGTCGCTTGTTTTTTTTGTTTTTTTTTTTATTAGCATGTCATACACATATTCTGGGTGGGTTGGGTGGTGATATCGGCTTGTCGCTTGTTTTTTTGTTTGTTTGTTTTTATTAGCATGTCATACACATATTCTGGGTGGGTTGGGTGGTGATATCGGCTTGTCGCTTGTTTGTTTTTTTTTTGATTAGCATGTCATGCACATATTCTGGGTGGGTTGGGTGGTGATATCGGCTTGTGGCTTGTTTTTTTTTTTGTTTGTTTGTTTTTATTAGCATGTCATACACATATTCTGGGTGGGTTGGGTGGTGATATCGGCTTGTCGCTTGTTTTTTTGTTTTTGTTTTTTTTGATTAGCATGTCATACACATATTCTGGGTGGGTTGGGTGGTGATATCGGCTTGTCGCTTGTTTTTTTTGATTAGCATGTCATACACATATTCTGGGTGGGTTGGGTGGTGATATCGGCTTGCCGCTTGTTTTTTTTTTTTTTGTTTGTTTGTTTTTATTAGCATGTCATACACATATTCTGGGTGGGTTGGGTGGTGATATCGGCTTGTCGCTTGTTTGGTTTTTTTTTTGATTAGCATGTCATACACATATTCTGGGTGGGTTGGGTGGTGATATCGGCTTGTTGCTTGTTTGTTTTTTTTTATTAGCATGTCATACACATATTCTGGGTGGGTTGGGTGGTGATATCGGCTTGTCGCTTGTTTGGTTTTTTTTTTGATTAGCATGTCATACACATATTCTGGGTGGGTTGGGTGGTGATATCGGCTTGTCGCTTGTTTTTTTTGATTAGCATGTCATACACATATTCTGGGTGGGTTGGGTGGTGATATCGGCTTGTCGCTTGTTTTTTTTTTTTTTGTTTGTTTGTTTTTATTAGCATGTCATACACATATTCTGGGTGGGTTGGGTGGTGATATCGGCTTGTCGCTTGTTTGGTTTTTTTTTTGATTAGCATGTCATACACATATTCTGGGTGGGTTGGGTGGTGATATCGGCTTGTTGCTTGTTTGTTTTTTTTTATTAGCATGTCATACACATATTCTGGGTGGGTTGGGTGGTGATATCGGCTTGTCGCTTGTTTTTTTGGGTTTTTTTGTTGGTTTTTATTAGCATGTCATACACATATTCTGGGTGGGTTGGGTGGTTGGGTGGTGATATCGGCTTGTCACTTGTTTGTTTTTTTTTTGATTAGCATGTCATACACATATTCTGGGTGGGTTGGGTGGTTGGGTGGTGATATCGGCTTGTCGCTTGTTTGTTTTTTTTTATTAGCATGTCATACACATATTCTGGGTGGGTTGGGTGGTGATATCGGCTTGTCGCTTGTTTGTTTTTTTTTATTAGCATGTCATACACATATTCTGGGTGGGTTGGGTGGTGATATCGGCTTGTCGCTTGTTTGTTTTTTTTTATTAGCATGTCATACACATATTCTGGGTGGGTTGGGTGGTGATATCGGCTTGTCGCTTGTTTGTTTTTTTTTTTGATTAGCATGTCATACACATATTCTGGGTGGGTTGGGTGGTGATATCGGCTTGTCGCTTGTTTTTTTGGTTTTTTTTGTTGGTTTTTATTAGCATGTCATACACATATTCTGGGTGGGTTGGGTGGTTGGGTGGTGATATCGACTTGTCGCTTGTTTGTTTTTTTTTTTGATTAGCATGTCATACACATATTCTGGGTGGGTTGGGTGGTGATATCGGCTTGTCGCTTGTTTGTTTTTTTTTTTATTAGCATGTCATACACATATTCTGGGTGGGTTGGATGGTGATATCGGCTTGTCGCTTGTTTTTGGGGGTTTTTTTGTTGGTTTTTATTAGCATGTCATACACATATTCTGGGTGGGTTGGGTGGTTGGGTGGTGATATCGGCTTGTCGCTTGTTTGTTTTTTTTTTTTGATTAGCATGTCATACACATATTCTGGGTGGGTTGGGTGGTGATATCGGCTTGTCGCTTGTTGTTTGTTTTTTTTTTATTAGCATGTCATACACATATTCTGGGTGGGTTGGGTGGTGATATCGGCTTGTCGCTTGTTTGTTTTTTTTTTATTAGCATGTCATACACATATTCTGGGTGGGTTGGGTGGTGATATCGGCTTGTCGCTTGTTTGTTTTTTTTTTATTAGCATGTCATACACATATTCTGGGTGGGTTGGGTGGTGATATCGGCTTGTCGCTTGTTTGTTTTTTTTTTATTAGCATGTCATACACATATTCTGGGTGGGTTGGGTGGTGATATCGGCTTTTAGTTTGTTTTTTGATTAATAGTAAGTAATAACTTTATTTGCAATAGACATTATAATACATGTTAATAACATAATTGCCCAAGAAACAACAGATAGTATTAATAACATATCACATCTAGGATTTATGAAGCTACATATTTGTCTTCTGCAGGGAGGTGACATAGCCAGCTGGCTGTATTACTGTCACCCACCTCAGGGAACGGGAAAATGTAGAGTATAGAAAGACAAAAAAGTGGGAGATAAAAAATCAACGAATGAGGGAAAAAAGTGAAGAGAGAGAGAGAGAGAGAGAGAGAAAGAGGGAGGGAGAGGAAGAGAGAGAGAGGAGAGAGAGAGAGAAGAATCAGCTGCAACTGAAAATAACATGTATAGTAGAAAAAATAAAGTAAAATATAAATATGTAAGGAATGAACTCTGCAGTCCTGGTGATAAGTGGAATTTGGTTTCATTCTTGCCCTGAGAAAGGGGGCATACATGGGCATGTGATATTTTTCCCAGAGCCAGCTAAGAGGTTTGAGTTCCTCGTTGGCAGTTTGAAAATACAATTCTAGAAAATACAATTGTAAAAGTGTTTTATTATGCCTCACGTTTGTAACATCAGCCGTGATAGGTTAATTTGACACCTTATAAAAGTCAAAGTACTGGAGTTTTGGGGCAAAACACGGGTACTATCGGAACGTTTTTCCCTGGAGACAAGAGAACGAAGAAAATGTAAGCTCCACTTCCATTGATCAGCGTCGATTGGAATTTCTCAACACCAAACGCTGGCTCCCTGTTCGTTTAACTTTTTTCGTCACCGGTAGACACAAACCTACCAACAAATATATCATCTTCAGTGGGTGTGTTTTCAATTTTAACTGCAAACAATGAATTGAAAAGAATCAGAAATATTAAAAACTCACGTGTTGTTCACCACCTCAGTGAATCCTGAATATGAGTTATGACCTCAATCAATTACATTTCCACAAGTTTAGTAATTCCCGTCCTCACTGAACCTCCGCCTCAAGTTCAAAATAAATTGTTTCACTTCGCTTAATTCTATCAACTGCAGTCGTCCGAGAAACATGAATTTATATTCCATTAATTTATACCACTTATCACACAAGCAACAATGAACTATAACATGAACAGCTGTAAACACTAGCATTTGTTGATATAGAAACTCCCAAAGCGACGGCACTTGTGACAAGTCATTTTTGAAGAGACGTCATTCCTTCGAAATGACGTCATGTTTTTGGATTCGACTACATTGTTGTTACAAGACTGATGGCATGCTGCAGTTAACGCTTAACATTATAACAATGAACGTACTTTTGTTCGGCATAATGAAATAATTAGAACGTTTCTTTTCATGTTCTATCGGTGGATAGTACCTGAGTTTGTGTGATTTCTGAAATAAAACCTTCAGCAGCTTCGCTGCTTCAGGTTTTATTTCAGAAATCACACAAACTCAGGTACTATCGACCGATAGAACATGAAAAGAAACGTTCTAATATTATAATAGTATTGGTGCCTGTATCGCATCTATTTGGGGACCTTCAGCTGAGCAGTAATACATAAAATGTCGTAGTAGACGAGTGCGATAATGCTTGGTTGTTAGTCTTCAAAGAGATGCGACAGAGAATATTAAAAGACGTCTCTGTACTGATGATTTTTTTTATTATACACCTGTGCCAACGTAAAAGTTAAATACTTTGTCTAAGAAAAGAGGGAAGTGAAAAAAGAAGAGATCCATTTTAGACGAAACTTTTAGTTGCAGTTGTGGCTACGGTATGTGTTTTGTCTCGATTCCAGACTGGGTGGAATCGATCTCCCCCGCCCCCCCCCCCACCCCCCATCTCGGTTAATGTAGAACAAAACTGATGTAGGTGGGACAACAATTGTTGAAAAGTGAATCGGTGCATTTATCCACCAACAAAAATGCAAACAATCTTAATAAATTAATGGTTTGTGGATTCAGAGGAGATTTTATGATACGATGTGGAAGAAGAGGACTCACTTCTCACCCAGCCTTCTTTTCACCGTTTCAGTGTTATACTACGTGCATTTTGCCAACAGATACAATATCCAACTCCATCTAACACAACAGGGGAGATTTGATGACCAAAATCATTTCCGAACAGATGATACGTTTATAATAAAGTGGATGATTCGCCCCCTACAGGTTACCGTGAGGGGACTTGTGGATTATACCACCTGTATCTTCGAGATGGTTGAATGCTGGTGATTCAAATTTTAATATTATTTAAGCATTATCACTAAATCACCCGCAGAGTGGACATTCCACCCAAGCAATAATTGCAAATTTGTTGCAAAGCATAACCAGCACAAGCAAAGTTTCAGCCAATGGACCTCCGGGTTAAACCCGGAGGTCCATTGGCTGAAACATTGCTTGTGTTTTTTGTCGATACGTAAATTTTTTTAAAGTTAAAGCTTGAGTGATAACTCTACTCTGCGGGAGATTTAGTTACAATCCACTCTCCACGTACTGTATCAAAATATAATGAACGTCAGTTTTGTAGTAAAAAATTAAAGATGGCTGAATGGCGACCATTTCAAATGTAATATTTTCGTGTTTTCCCCTACTTTCATATCCTACCACCTCCTTCTCCGAGTGCGACAGCTTGAACAAATATTAACGGATTTAGGAGATGAGTCTTTCTTAACAATACCTTGAACCTGCACAGTTTGATCACACTGAACAGAGTTATGGCATTTGATAAGTTAAGTTTTGCGCATTTTCAGCTCGTTAACGTGATAAGTTGAATAAGTATTAACGGATTCTATCAATGTTTGGTATTTTAGACTTTCTTAATATCTTGAACAATTTTGATAACCCGTGCGGTTTTATGATACTGAGCAGAGTTATGGCCTTTAATTAGTCAATTGTTTGCACATTTTCAGCTTGTTAGTGTGATACATGTATTATCGGATTTGGTCAATATTTGGTAACATTCTTAACAATGCATTGAGGGGGTCGAAAAGGGTAACCTTACCGAGCGATGTTCTGACCCTTAATAAGTTACATTTTGCCTGTTTATTACAGTTTAGAAGTCATATCCCTTGAAATAAAAAAAAAACGCTGATGTAAGTGACCGATTATTTCCCCACTTCTCGACCATCTTAAGTACGATAAATTGCAAGTTAAATGTAATTTCTGCTTCTGTACTTCTTCTAGTTTCAACTATGCCCCTTGAATTATGAATATTGTAAAATTGAGGTTTGTCTTCTGTTAATGTCACATACAATTTGCTTCGGGTGACCGATTTTCTTTTTCAGACCTCTCCGACTTCTGAACCTTCAGGAAATATTCTATGCAGACCAGTTTACTGCTACGCTGGGCCACTTCCCCATCTGTAAGGCCACCCAATGTTTACCATATTGTTAAACGCAGGAGTCTGTTGGTGTTAACCCTTTACCCAACGTAACGGCCAAAACCGGCCAGCGCTATTCTCAAAAATCGCCAATTAATTTTCCAAATATTTTTATTTTTTTGTCTCAAAAACATAGGTTATGACCCCTCGTTGGAACGAGCTCGTTGAGCTCGTTCCAACGAGGGGTCATAACCTATGTTTTTGAGACAAAAAATGAAAAAAATTAGTTATTCAAGAATTTTTTTTGCAAGTGTCGTCTGCTTTTCATGTTAGGTAAAGGGTTAAGGTGCAGTCGGAGAGATCATCATGTACTTTATGTATTTTGGACAATTACATGTAGTAGTAATCTCTCCATGGATTCAATTCATGGATGACTTATTCAGTTTAACAGGGCATGATCATGAACAAGTGCTGACGGTATCCGATGTTCCTCTGTCCAGAATTAAGACTTAAATGTCCATTGTCCCTGAAGAGTGTTAAGGAATGATCGTTTCTTTTTGTCTATTTCTTGAGTTATGAACCCCAAAAAACAAAATGCAAACGCTGTTAAGCGATTTTTGGACTTTGTTTTTGGGGGTTCATAACTCAAGAAATAGACAAAAAGAAACGATCATTCCTTATAATTAAACGTTCGCGACCCAAATAAATAAATAGTGTTAGTCGTCCTCTACTTCAGCGAACAAAGACTTAAAAACTAAAACTGGTAGACATATTATTTTCTGGCATAAAAGAGGGCGCGTATTATTGAAATGCAGGTAGCAATTGACACACTTTCCAAGTCAAATGCACTTATGTCATTAAAATTTTTATTGACCAATGAATTACGTAATGCAAAGAAGACGTCATAAGCCACGCCTCCCTCAAATTTCATTCAACTGTTCACTTCACGTAAAAGTTACGTACCGTGGTAGGTGGAAGTAGGCAATCAGTATTACATTGTATTTTGGTTTTGACCGTTTCCCGAGAACTGAAAAACACAGTTTGTAAAAGTGGAGTTAGATATAAAGCCAGATGACATGAAATTAGTTGAATTAGCAATGTCAAAATTGCCGTATTCGTCGTGACCAGCCATTGTTTACAGTACAATCGATTTGGGTAAAACGATGAACGCAGACGATCACCCAGTTTGCGTAAAAATTGAAATGTCAAATAAATACAGTTGTGAAGAAAAAGAAAAATTGACCCACCACGGTCATTTAAATATTTTTATAAATAATTTCATGGTGATAAATTAGTAATATAAATTTATTTTTATTTTTCAGATTTAGAACCTGCCAGTGTTCTAACTTGATTTGACACCATGTTGCAACTCCGAAGACTGGTATTTTAGGGGCGTGGATGGGGGCGGACCAAATTGTGTTTTTTCTGTTCATTGAGTTATGAAAAGAAAAAACAGAATCGTGTGAGCCAATCGTTTTATCTGAAAACGCATGAACCGAAAAAAAATTTAATTATATGATTATGAACCCATGCAGGTGCCATAATTGGTACGGTATACGTTACCGAAATGACCCAGTCATTTTAAAACAGTGTTGCGTTTTAAACCGTCACGACATTTTTCCATCTGTGTCTATATTGAGTAAAAAACAGCCTGGTCTGACGATTTCAGGTTAGTCTTCACTACGAAAAGTACATTTTCTTTTAATGACACAAGTCTAGCAAGTGCAAAAAAAAAGATCGACCCTGCATCAATGACACATAAACCTTGTGTTTTCATTTTGGTCGTATTACAACCTTTTTGCCGAGAAATATTTGATGCTGTACTTTAAATCTTACATTCTTCAAACATTGTCCATAATTTGGAGACACCTCAAATCGTGGGCGACTATTGTCTGGTCGCTGGCAATCAACGTTACACTTGTTAACCCTTTACCCAACGAATCGGCCACATCCACCCGCATAATATGCAAATTCAGCAGCTGAAAAATACAATTTTTCTAAACAATTCAACAAAACTATTTCATGTGACCCCTCGTTGGAACGAGCTCGTGGAGCTCGTCCCAATAAGGAGTCACACGATATGGTTTGGTTGAATGTTTTTCTAAAATTTAAAAAATGATATTTAAAATAATAAATTTTGATATCGTCTGCGTTGGGTAAAGGGTTAAAGTTATAGAGATAGGTAAATGATATTCAGTTGATATTATTATTTAAACTTTGCAAAAAATTCACCAGAACCAGATCATGTGACCCCCGCTGGAACGAACTCGATGAGCTCGGTCCAACGAAGGATCACATGACGTGGTTTTGTTGAAATTGTTTGAAAAATACCATTTTTGAACTACTGAATTTGTATATTACGCGGGCGGATGTAGCCGATTCGCTACTGAGGGAGTAACAATTAAATATATGTATATTTTGCATTTATTACTGTCGGTTGTTAATCTGAATCCGTTTTAACCCTTTACCTAATGTAACGGCCAAAACCGGCCAGCGCTATTCTCAAAAATCGCCATTTAATTTTCAAAATATTTTCATTTTTTGTCTCAAAAACATAGGTTATGACCCCTCGTTGGAACGAGCTCGTCGAGCTCGTTCCAACGAGGTGGCATAACCTATGTTTTTGAGACAAAAAATGAAAAAAATTAGTTATTCAAGAATTTTTTTTGCAAGTGTCGTCTGCTTTTCATGTTAGGTAAAGGGGTAAATCAAGAATTCTCGGCGTTTTTTACATCTATTGTTGTATATTAATGTTATCTCAATCTGCCAACAGTTTTCTGACGACGCCTTTGTTGTTATTGAGATTGCAACGCCGGAAGATATGTACTTACGCATCTGATATGATCTCATTAGATTAAAGACCTGATATTGTCCCACACACAATCTGTAAATCTCCAGATCTGCGTTTATTTAACGTTTAATCTCGCTAAAACAATATTTTTGAAGGCAATTTCCAGTGCCGAGGTTTTGGTTTTATTAAGTGGTGTGTGTGGATTCCGAATAGATATTTTTAGAATAGATATACAGTACGTGGAGAGTGGATTGTAACGAAATCACCCGGGGAGTGGAGGTATCACCCAAAGTATCAATTTCAAATTCTGTACATGTGGTCAAAGAACACAAGCAATGTTTCAACCAATGGACCTCCACGTATTACCCGGAGGTCCATTGGCTGAAACTGTGCTTGTACTTGTTATGCTCTGCAGCAAATTTGCAATTATTGTTTGGGGGGAATCTCCACTATGCGGGTGATTTAGTGATAATACACTCTCCACGTACTGTATATTACACACAAAAAACTTTTCCCACTAATTCCATATTTACAAATCTGTATGGAACACGTATACTGAACTATTTCTATTGCCTGAGTCAGACATTAAATCTCGAGTTGTCGCCCCTATTTTTTCACACTTGACTGCACGGGTCATTAATTAAAAAGCTTCGCACCTCGCTGTGTTCCATCGATGAAGTAATTAATTTACAGACGTCTCGAACGCACAAGCAGATGGGAATATGAAAACGAAATGTGATTACCAATAGTCGGCGACCATTCGTTACCTGCACATCGTATTCATATCTCGGTATATTTGTATGTTTGGAATTGAATGCAAATCACAACTTTGCAGTTGGCTGTCGGTCGCGTCATCTGCAGAACTGTAAATGTACAAAATGAAAAGCAAATACTAAAATTTGATGTGTAATGTTTTTATTATTAAAATTCAAAAACTTAAACACAACAAATAAGTAAATATTTACAAACAACTATTTTCCAAAAGCACACACAAATCTTAAATAAGGGGATGTGAGGACTGGGAGTGGGAGGGGTGGAGTGGCGTTCTTCATATTTTAATTTTTGAATTCTTGGTTTGCAATAGTAGAGTAAAATGCATTTGAGAACAATTTTATAGCCCGAAAAAAGGATTTTTTTAGGGCAGTTTCATTTTTTTTCGGGCAAGTTTGTGTTGCCCCCCACCCAAAAAAAATATGAACATCGCCTGAAAAAATCTATTTTCACTTTACAACTTTGGCTGCCCTAAAAAATGGCTCCCTAGAATCATGTGAGTGTGTGTGGGTACTGAACTTGCTCACAAATATATTTGGCCTCAAAAGTGAATTATTTCCTCCGCAAATGCGGGGAGTGTGGGGGGGGGGGGGGGGGGCATATATTTGCCATAATAGAATCTTCGTAGAAACTGTAGCAAATTTAAGACCAAAATAAAATAAACAAACTATTTGTCCAGCGTAATATTGTGAAATAATACCATACAAATATGAATATCACTGAAATTAGCTCATAGAGATGGTTCCAACGGCATCCATATTTTATGGTTTCATTCAATAATGTTATAGCATTATTTGCAAACCAGTGCACTATGGGATTGAAGGAATATATTTTGATTGTAGATAGAGATTAGAGTATCATAGGCCTAAAGGGATTTCCTCTCGACACATGGCCATATCTGGGGGGGGGGGGTATGGTCCTTTACAAGTCACCCCATGTAGATCCCCACCCTCTCCACCCATGTCGTAGATCCGCAAATAAATCTCATACATATATGGTCTGGTGAGACACAAATATACTGAAAACGCTTACTAGACTGTTTATGTATTGTAAAAAATTAAAATATTGTTATACTTGTACGGATAAACTTTTAATCTCCTTTTATATATAAAAGGAAATTAAGAGTTTATTCGTGCTTGTAGAACACCGGTCCAGTGAGTTATCTGTAATTCAAATTATTATAATTCATGTTTTACAATATATAACAAAAATTGGTAAGCCTTTCAATGCATTTGTCACATCAGACCTTATAAATATAGGTTATATATATTGGGGAGTGGGAGGGGGGGATCTGGATGGAGTTGGAAATCACAATAACCTCACCAAAGAAATGGGCATTATTTTTTCTTGGGAACCTTTTGCCTAGTAGAGGGCCGAAGGAGCCGACCTCCCCCCCCCCCCCCGCCCCCATGATAATCTGCCGGAAATTTATACCTCTGTTTACTGAAATTTTAGAAGTTTTTTGCCTCTTTTCACTAGAGTTTGTGAGCAAAATGAAGGGTTTGGGGTTATTTTCCCAATATTTTCAGAAATTTTGTCGAACATTTTCAAACTTCGCCATACTGCCTCGACACCACCCCTCCCCCTTCCCTGCCAAGGTAAAGTCTGGTTTCGGGCCTGGGTTCCACTCACTGTGACATCCTTTGAGAAGATAAGTAATAATGAACTCACCGTTTTGTTTTTCTTGTATGTTATCAATCTTTCAACTTGGTACGTTGAAGGTAAAACATTTCTTCTTGTAGATATAACGCGTTCAGTTCGAGGAAGTTTTTCTCCTTCTGATAATTTTTTCCAGTCAGTTTTTTTATGAAGACGGAGTGACCGAATGAATGAAAGGTTTTAGCGCGCCGAAGGCGCGCAGGGACGAAGTGGGATTTACAAATCCCTTGCGACCCGGTTAACCTTATTTTTTTTCCCTTGGATCACACAGGCCTAGCTTTCCTATTGCCCAAAATGGAGTCTGAGGGGGTTATGCACGCGGTTAGAATACCCGGCAGTTTACGCTGGAGTGTTAGATGGTCAATACTCAATCCCTCAACGCTTTTAAAACTATTAGAGAGCGAGCTCTATTCGGTTCCAGTTCGGCGATGGTAGAGGTTTGAGTCCCACCATGGTGGCGAGCCAGAATGTAATGTTGTGCGATGGCAAGTTTAAGGGAAGAAGAGAAAAGAAAACCAAACAGCAACGCCGGTTTGGTAGCGGCCCCGGTATATGACCATAGCGGTTACAAAAAAGAAGTGGAGAAAGCTCCAACAGTATAGTTTTAAGAAACCGGGAGTCATCCATCAAGTCTTCTGGGAGATAGGCATGGCTCTGCCATGGCTCAGGATTTATATATTCAGTCATGAAAGAGCTGAATTCATTCAACTATCACCTATGAAGATGTACTGGTTTTATAATAATTAGAAACATGACATTGAGTAATTGTTAAAAAAAACAACACCCACATCAAAGTTTTTTCCAATTAGCTGTCAACTTCAAGTGAACCTAATTGTTCTAAACCTGTACACCGTCAGCAAAGTTATTAATTCTAAATTGTTAAAATCACATACACTGTGTTCAATGCAAAATTAAACACTTTTTTTAACGAGTCAATAGAAATGATGGAGCTTTCAAGTCCTCTCATTCACGTCAGTGAAGACAATATTAGCCGTGGAGAATCGTCTGTTGAAATTGCATAAATATAAAAATCACTATTTTCAAAGTGAAATGGAAACATTAAAACAAAACCATAATTGAAATATTTTTATAGAATCAAATAATTTAAAGTTTGCTTTATTCCGAATGATGTACGCGGAATGCATGCTATTGATGGTTAATATATATTTTTAACTTTAAAGCTTCCCCAGTCAGCCTTTTTTCATAAATTCATAAGGAAATGCACACAGATGAAATAAGATATTTAAAACAAAAATGGAAACATGAAGAAGTTTGTCTAGCAATAAGTATTAAACATCACTTTAAAGAGGATGCCCTAAAATATTTGAGCATATGTAGCGAATTTTATTGAAAAGCAAATGTGGATGAAAAATGAAGTTTTATTGCTTTCTCCCATTGACCTCTATAGTAAATTGGATAATGAAGATAGCTCTGTTTTTCATGCATGCGCAACTAGGGGGATAGAAATAGTTGTGCATGTGTCCCATGCGAATTACCGCTGATGGATTATTTTTCTACCTGACGTCTTGGATCCATCAAGAGAACTATCCTCCGCTGATATTGGAATCGGTCAATCGAAACGTCGCATTCTGAACTGTATCAATTTGGAAACTGCGATGACAGCAGATAAATCGAAAGTCGACTGGAAAATGTTTTTGTTCAAATCCACCTCAATTAACGAAATTAAACTTATTCTATAAATGGGGGATGATTTTATAAAACTTATTTTGTAACCTTGAAGCGAATATGTACAGAACAATCGCCCTGGACAGGTCACTTTCCACGCGTGGACAATATTTCTACGGACGCAATAATATTAGACCGATGCTTCATTTATTAAAATTTTGCTGATGATGATTTTTACTACCTGGTAAACACATGCGTGGACATACGGCCATTACAGAAAAAAAAATTCTTTAATCGAAAAAAAATATATATTAAATGAAATAAAAAAAAAATGATAAAAAAATAGAAAAAAGAAGTAATGATTTTTTTCCTTATTTTAAATGATTTTTTCGACATTTAAGATAAATCACTTCATTTGAAAAATAAAAATTAATGGCGAAGTTAATAAATATTTTTTCTGGTTATCTCAGTGCTTTTAATTTTTTACTTGCAGAGGTAGCCTCCGTAGTTGATTGAGTTACAGTGGTAAATTGTTGCTGTGTGTGCTGATGGGGAGGGGCTAGAACTTTTATTTGTCGAAGGTCTTTATTCCGTTTAATCATTTGTAGACGCACTTGAGATTTGTGTTATCCGCAGTTTTACACGGAAATCACCGGGGTTAAAGGCACCACTTATATCGCCAAGAATGCTATTGAATTAAAAGTAAATTAAGAGAGAAAAGGGTAACCGATACGTTTGTTTTGGGGGTTAACGACACATTCAGCAGGCAATTTTAATTCGCTTCATGACATTTGGACATAACTGCCCACGTGTGGATTACGACCGATCCACGGCGACTATATTGTATCACATAGCGGCAGATAATGTCTTAAAAATATGAATAAATAACTTGGACACAATTTTCATTATATTATTCTGATCACGTATATACATCTCATGCGTGTTTGCCAATCACAACCGAGTTTGCTTTTTGTTGACGAACATATTTTCACCCATTGTGACGTTCTGTATATTTTTTTGCATTCTGTTCTATTTTAAATCAGATTCAGCGTTCCCTCGGTTGATTCTAACCCAGGTTTTCTGTTTTTGTTGGTTTCGATGTGTCATATTTTTTCTCATTATTCTTTGTCAGTGTCTCATATCTATACTCAGAGCCCAACGAAGGGGATTTCAGCTGGGACCGAAAGCACAAGAAAACAGTCTCTCGGCAAGCGTTGGTGCACATGCAAACCGCTGAGCAATTAACCCTCTTCTACACGCAATCATAGATTATTATTAACGTTTTAGCTACCCACTCATGATTGTCCAATATGAACACGCTGGTGTTGTGTACAGTGCACTTGGGCGAACTGGACGTTAATAGTGCAGATGCCTTCATGCGCTGACTTAGTGCGTTGGGGAATTGGACAGTCGCTTGCCGGTGCTCGATGCGTATGCCCGGATACCCCGGCTTTCTCTACCTGTAACGTTATCCGACAGAAGGTGATCCAGGCTGTCGAAAGTGTCGTAGAACCTCAATAAATAAATAAATAAATAAATAAAATAAATAAATAAATAAATAAATAAATAAATAAATAAATTTCGCATCCCACTAGAAATGCAATTGTACTAAAAGTTGGTATCTGACAGACGTGCAGTAAAGGTAACGGTATTCAAACTAAACAAAACATATCTCATAGGATACGGTAATAAAAGAAAGTTGTAAATTAAAACAGACGTGTCGGTTTAGTTTAAACAATATTTATTCAGAATTGAACATGATATAATACATACAAAAGATTGATAATGTTACATTAACCCTTTACCCAACGCAACGGCCAAAACCGGCCAGCGCTATTCTCAAAAATCGCCAATTAATTTTCAAAATATTTTCATTTTTTGTTTCAAAAACATAGGTTATGACCCCTCGTTGGAACGAGCTCGACGAGCTCGTTCCAACGAGGGGTCATAACCTAAGTTTTTGAGACAAAAAATGAAAAAAATTAGTTTTTCAAGAATTTTTTTTGCATGTGTCGTCTGCTTTTCAGGTTAGGTAAAGGGTTAACTGTACAGAATTTATAATAAAAGGTATGCATTACAGCAAGACATGTAGAAATAGCTGACAATATCAAAGGGGAGGATTCGGCAGAAAGCACTTAGCTTATATAAGCTGTCTTCTGGAACATTTCTAAAATAGCAAAGTATATAGGTGGTTGCTAAAGCTAAGTAAAATATTGTTTGAACTCATTGTTGTTGTTGGATAGAAAGAGAAAAGTGTCAGAACTAGGGAAAAAAGAGGGAAAAAATGAAGAAACAACAAGAAAAGCACATGAAAAGAAGAAAAAAATTAAAAGAACAAAAAAGAAAGAAAAAAAAATCAAGAAAGGAAAAACAAACAGACTAATGAAAACAAAGACGCAGAATAATCTGCAGATGAAACCAACTTGAAAGCAGTATTAATACCAGAAGCGATCACGTGAGTGTAGTCTATGACTCTATTGATGAACAGAACCATCGTCGCAAACAGACAAGAGACGAGTCAAGAGTCCGCGCCTGGACTGTTCTCACCACTCTTCCAGCTCAGAGGAGTTAAAAATTAATTTCAACAGGATACTGTTGGTACGGAGAGACAGTCCAGGGGCGGACTCCGGGCAGTCCGCGGTATACTTCCCCAGGAAGGTAAGTGTCAAAAATGTTATTGTGATGTATTTACTGATGTATATACACCTGTCGATATACCATAATGATATAAGTCTACATATATAATGCAACTCAGTGAAAGCGCCCACTTTGTATGATATATTCTTGCACGACTCTGAACACAAGAAAGTTGTCAGTGATGCTCAAATGCTCAGACCCATACAGGAGCATAGAAAGATCAAAGGTAAACGGCAATGTATTAATTGTTAGATTACGTACATCTGTATAGTTTGTACAGTACAGAAGAAAGTGTTCAGTCCTTTCTATGCCACCACACAGACACAGAGGTGAAGACGAGAGGTGATTATCATACAGACGGGCGTTAACACCGCTACAGTGCAGACGCAACCTACAATGATAAATTTCAGCTGCTCGACATTTGGCCCCGGCATAGAATGTGGGCGGACGTTGATTCCCGCCATTTAGGAATTTTCTGAAATTTATGATGGAACAATTTTCCCTAACCGAGACGGGCAACATATTCCATTGTTTGGTAACATCTGGAAGAAACGAAGACTGGTACAAACTAGTATGACAAAACGGAACTCGGTGGGATTTATTTGAT
This sequence comes from Pictodentalium vernedei, assembly GCA_031216915.1. Taxonomy (NCBI): domain Eukaryota; kingdom Metazoa; phylum Mollusca; class Scaphopoda; order Dentaliida; family Dentaliidae; genus Pictodentalium; species Pictodentalium vernedei. The sequence continues at coordinate 88,594,169 of CM062297.1, read as the reverse complement.
CGAGTATTGTGGTGAAGACTGATGGACGAAGTAACTGGCGGTACTTTGTTTGAAAGGTATGGAGGAACAAGTTTATGATACATCTTGAAGAATTGAAATAGCTTGTGCTTTCGGCGCCTTTCCTTTAGTCGTCAGTTTAGCGACAACTAAATGCCCCGGCGTGGGACTCCAGACGAAGCTAGTCGAGCCTGCCTACAAAACATTTTACAATGAAGTAGGTTCCGAAATGGTTGTGTGTTGGATACTATCTTCAACGAAATGTGATCTCCCAATCAAGGTGATTATTTTAAAAACACCAGGGTCCATTCCTCGGCACCTCATTTTCTCAACCAGGCATGGGACCCGGTACGGGGAAGTTATGTTTGATGAAACATATTTATTTTTTCATGAGCCAGTTTGGTAATGATTATATCCACATCGTTTAACATACAAGGTTTATGTTCATTATTTATTTGATTCATTTCAGGAAAAAGCATAAACTTACAGGACCTAAACAGTCATTGTTCTAAACGTTTATTTATCGGCGATGGACGGACAATTGATGTAAAACCACTCATCCAATTCTCTCTATCCTTGAATGACCGAACTAACCGGAAAAACCGTCAATGAACGATTTTGTAAGGTGGGGTTAATATAATCCCCGGTTTTCATGGCAACGGAAACGGGATTTGTTTTTTTAAACAGAAAGTCCGGAAAACTGGAAATATACGCCTTCTCAATCCTTTGAACCCTAGCGGCCGTTTTTCCGACCATCAACACGATACGTCATAAAGTCATTAACGCCCTTCACTCTGATGTCAAAATATCCAAATTTCGAGTAGCCATTTTTGCCATAAAGCAACTGGGAATTTAACCAATTCAATCTTGTTTGACAGAGCTCAATGAGCTCTGTCAAACAAGATTGAATTGGTTAAATTTCTCGTTACATTATGGGAAAAATTTGCACCTTGAACTTCAGACATTTCGACATCAGTGTGCAGGGGGTTAAACAGGATGGTTGTTCAGTAAAGGTGTGGGTAGACCAATCAATATTTTCAGCCCCGAGGCTGCACGTTGAAAATATTCTTTGGTCTACCCCAAATAATGAATATGGACTCTTCTAATTGCTGCCTTTGAACTGGCATGGAAGATACCACTAGAGTTCAAAGGGTTAACGCTCAATGATAATTACGACCCACAGTCTGCTGATGGTAATTATCTTTCACATTTAAATACGTTAAAACATATTTTATCAGTCAATGAAATGTATATCACTGCTCAAGTAATGCACTAACAACTTGTATTACGATATTACCAGTCAAATGATACGTTGGCGGTCATATTTCCAGTCAACTAAAGACCTTGTAGTTTACATCACTAGTCATGCTAAATACTCTACACATTTATAATATCAGTCAACTAAAGACCTTGTAGCTTACATTATTAGTCATACTAAATACTCTACACATTTATAATATCAGTCAACTAAAGACCTTGTAGCTTACATCACTAGTCATACTAAATACGCTACACATTTATAATATCAGTCAGCTAAAGACCTTGTAGCTTACATTATTAGTCATACTAAATACGCTACACATTTATAATATCAGTCAACTAAAGACTGCAGCTTACATTACTCTTCATACTAAATACGCTACACATTTATAATATCAGTCAACTAAAGACCTTGTAGCTTACATTATTAGTCATACTAAATACGCTACACATTTATAATATCAGTCAACTAAAGACCTTGTAGCTTACATCACTGGTCATACTAAATACTCTACACATTTATAATATCAGTCAACTAAAGACCTTGTAGCTTACATCACTGGTCATACCTTGTAGCTTACATCACTGGTCATACTAAATACTCTACACATTTATAATATCAGTCAACTAAAGACCTTGTAGCTTACATCACTGGTCATACTAAATACGCTACACATTTATAATATCAGTCAACTAAAGACCTTGTAGCTTACATTATTAGTCATACTAAATACGCTACACATTTATAATATCAGTCAACTAAAGACCTTGTAGCTTACATTATTAGTCATACTAAACACTCTACACATTTATAATATCAGTCAACTAAAGACCTTGTAGCTTACATTATTAGTCATACTAAATACGCTACACATTTATAATATCAGTCAACTAAAGACCTTGTAGCTTACATCACTAGTCATACTAAATACTCTACACATTTATAATATCAGTCATCAAAAGACCTTGTAGCTTACATTATTAGTCATACTAAATACGCTACACATTTATAATATCAGTCAACTAAAGACCTTGTAGCTTACATCACTAGTCATACTAAATACTCTACACATTTATAATATCAGTCAACTAAAGACCTTGTAGCTTACATTATTAGTCATACTAAATACGCTACACATTTATAATATCAGTCAACTAAAGACCTTGTAGCTTACATCACTAGTCATACTAAATACGCTACACATTTATAATATCAGTCATCTAAAGACCTTGTAGCTTACATTATTAGTCATACTAAATACGCTACACATTTATAATATCAGTCAACTAAACACCTTGTAGCTTACATCACTGGTCATACTAAATACGCTACACATTTATAATATCAGTCAACTAAAGACCTTGTAGCTTACATCACTAGTCATACTAAATACGCTACACATTTATAATATCAGTCACCTAAAGACCTTGTAGCTTACATTATTAGTCATACTAAATACGCTACACATTTATAATATCAGTCAACTAAAGACCTTGTAGCTTACATTATTAGTCATACTAAACACTCTACACATTTATAATATCAGTCAACTAAAGACCTTGTAGCTTACATCACTGGTCATACTAAATACTCTACACATTTATAATATCAGTCAACTAAAGACTGCAGCTTACATTACTAGTCATACTAAACACTCTACACATTTATAATATCAGTCAACTAAAGACCTTGTAGCTTACATCACTGGTCATACTAAATACGCTACACATTTATGATATCAGTCAACTAAAGACCTTGTATCTTACATTATTAGTCATACTAAATACGCTACACATTTATAATATCAGTCAACTAAAGACCTTGTAGCTTACATCACTGGTCATACTAAATACGCTACACATTTATAATATCAGTCAGCTAAAGACCTTGTAGCTTACATTATTAGTCATACTAAATACGCTACACATTTATAATATCAGTCAACTAAAGACCTTGTAGCTTACATCACTGGTCATATTAAATACGCTACACATTTATAATATCAGTCAGCTAAAGACCTTGTAGCTTACATTATTAGTCATACTAAATACGCTACACATTTATAATATCAGTCAACTAAAGACTGCAGCTTACATTACTCGTCATACTAAATACGCTACACATTTATAATATCAGTCAACTAAAGACCTTGTAGCTTACATTATTAGTCATACTAAATACGCTACACATTTATAATATCAGTCAACTAAAGACCTTGTAGCTTACATCACTTGTCATACTAAATACTCTACACATTTATAATATCAGTCAACTAAAGACTGCAGCTTACACTACTAGTCATACTAAATACGCTACATATTTATAATATCAGTCAACTAAAGACCTTGTAGCTTACATTATTAGTCATACTAAATACGCTACACATTTATATCAGTCAACTAAAGACCTTGTAGCTTACATCACTGGTCATACCTTGTAGCTTACATCACTGGTCATACTAAATACTCTACACATTTATAATATCAGTCAACTAAAGACCTTGTAGCTTACATCACTGGTCATACTAAATACGCTACACATTTATAATATCAGTCAACTAAAGACCTTGTAGCTTACATTATTAGTCATACTAAATACGCTACACATTTATAATATCAGTCAACTAAAGACCTTGTAGCTTACATTATTAGTCATACTAAACACTCTACACATTTATAATATCAGTCAACTAAAGACCTTGTAGCTTACATTATTAGTCATACTAAATACGCTACACATTTATAATATCAGTCAACTAAAGACCTTGTAGCTTACATCACTAGTCATACTAAATACTCTACACATTTATAATATCAGTCATCAAAAGACCTTGTAGCTTACATTATTAGTCATACTAAATACGCTACACATTTATAATATCAGTCAACTAAAGACCTTGTAGCTTACATCACTAGTCATACTAAATACTCTACACATTTATAATATCAGTCATCTAAAGACCTTGTAGCTTACATTATTAGTCATACTAAATACGCTACACATTTATAATATCAGTCAACTAAACACCTTGTAGCTTACATCACTGGTCATACTAAATACGCTACACATTTATAATATCAGTCAACTAAAGACCTTGTAGCTTACATCACTAGTCATACTAAATACGCTACACATTTATAATATCAGTCACCTAAAGACCTTGTAGCTTACATTATTAGTCATACTAAATACGCTACACATTTATAATATCAGTCAACTAAAGACCTTGTAGCTTACATTATTAGTCATACTAAACACTCTACACATTTATAATATCAGTCAACTAAAGACCTTGTAGCTTACATCACTGGTCATACTAAATACTCTACACATTTATAATATCAGTCAACTAAAGACTGCAGCTTACATTACTAGTCATACTAAACACTCTACACATTTATAATATCAGTCAACTAAAGACCTTGTAGCTTACATCACTGGTCATACTAAATACGCTACACATTTATGATATCAGTCAACTAAAGACCTTGTATCTTACATTATTAGTCATACTAAATACGCTACACATTTATAATATCAGTCAACTAAAGACCTTGTAGCTTACATCACTGGTCATACTAAATACGCTACACATTTATAATATCAGTCAGCTAAAGACCTTGTAGCTTACATTATTAGTCATACTAAATACGCTACACATTTATAATATCAGTCAACTAAAGACCTTGTAGCTTACATCACTGGTCATATTAAATACGCTACACATTTATAATATCAGTCAGCTAAAGACCTTGTAGCTTACATTATTAGTCATACTAAATACGCTACACATTTATAATATCAGTCAACTAAAGACTGCAGCTTACATTACTCGTCATACTAAATACGCTACACATTTATAATATCAGTCAACTAAAGACCTTGTAGCTTACATTATTAGTCATACTAAATACGCTACACATTTATAATATCAGTCAACTAAAGACCTTGTAGCTTACATCACTTGTCATACTAAATACTCTACACATTTATAATATCAGTCAACTAAAGACTGCAGCTTACACTACTAGTCATACTAAATACGCTACATATTTATAATATCAGTCAACTAAAGACCTTGTAGCTTACATTATTAGTCATACTAAATACGCTACACATTTATATCAGTCAACTAAAGACCTTGTAGCTTACATCACTAGTCATACTAAATACGCTACACATTTATAATATCAGTCAACTAAAGACCCTGTAGCTTACATCACTAGCCATACTAAATACTCTACACATTATAATATCAGTCAACTAAAGACCCTGTAGCTTACATCACTAGCCATACTAAACACTCTACACATTATAATATCAGTCAACTAAAGACCCTGTAGCTTACATCACTAGTCATACTAAATACTCTACACTGTAACACATTTATAATATCAGTCATCTAAAGACTGCAGCTTACATTACTCGTCCTACTCAATACTCTACACATTTATAATATCAGTCAGCTAAAGACTTTGCAGCTTGCACCACTAGTCATACTAAGTACGCTACACATTTATAATATCAGTCAGCTAAAGACCTTGTAGCTTACATCACTTGTCATACTAAATACTCTACACATTTATAATATCAGTCAACTAAAGACTGCAGCTTACACTACTAGTCATACTAAATACGCTACACATTTATAATATCAGTCAACTAAAGACCTTGTAGCTTACATTATTAGTCATACTAAATACGCTACACATTTATATCAGTCAACTAAAGACCTTGTAGCTTACATCACTAGTCATACTAAATACGCTACACATTTATAATATCAGTCAACTAAAGACCCTGTAGCTTACATCACTAGCCATACTAAATACTCTACACATTATAATATTAGTCAACTAAAGACCCTGTAGCTTACATCACTAGCCATACTAAACACTCTACACATTATAATATCAGTCAACTAAAGACCCTGTAGCTTACATCACTAGTCATACTAAATACTCTACACATTTATAATATCAGTCATCTAAAGACTGCAGCTTACATTACTCGTCCTACTCAATACTCTACACATTTATAATATCAGTCAGCTAAAGACTTTGCAGCTTGCACCACTAGTCATACTAAGTACGCTACACATTTATAATATCAGTCAGCTAAAGACCTTGTAGCTTACATCACTAGTTATACTAAATACGCTTCACATTTATAATATCAGTCAACTAAGTATGTTGTAACTTATATTACTTGTCAATTAAAGACGTTGTTAATCCCCATAAATGGCCGTTTATTCGAACAATAAAAGCCTTGAATAAATTTTGCTTTATTCATCTAATAGGGTGTTAAATTTTTCCCGTGGGTTTAACACTGAAAGAATTTATTCATATAATGGGGACAGGCTTGTTGACCTCTAACCTCCACGGCATTCGTGTTGTCGTGATCGGTATTACGTTTGTGGGAGAGTTAATAAACTGACGTTTATCAAGCGGTGAACGTCGCTTAAATGTTCAGTTTTAGAATATATGACACATCCCAACTGTGCCTAACAATAAAACGAACAACAATTAACAAAGAAAACACAAATTAAATCAATCGAAACCCTGCGTTGAAAAACATTCGAGCTCGATTGTGAAAGACGGGGGCATGATGACCGATGTTTCATTTTCCAAATTAGGAAAGTCAAAATAAACAGATACACGTGTCGTCTGCTCTGTTTATCAAACACAAGATGAATCAGCGACGAAAACAAACACATTAAGCAACGGAAATAAGAAAGAAACAACAATGTTCATTTAATAAAATATTTATGCAAGTTTATCTCAAGTTTGTAGGGGAATTATTTTTAGACAGAAATGTATCACTGCGCCTTTGCTTGTCGATCGAATTGGACCAATGTGCTCCTCATTTCTCGCTGTGTTTTGTAGCGAGTAACAGCACGATTTCGCCGAGACTACGCTGTAAAAGATTTATGGGATAAACAAAATAAACGTGTGGTGTTTTCAAGCAAAAAAGAAATTCAACTCGTAAAATTAAGAATGAAACCGAACCGACAGAGGTTCGTCGGCTTCATTCTTAATCCAACTCATAGATTAATCTTTTTTTATTTTAAACGCTATGCGTTTATTCAATATTTATCGTATATCTTACCTCCTACAAGTATCTGGGAATTTCATTGGTTCAAAGACGTCACATGCAGACTGCATATAAAACCATATTATACTGCCTTTCAATATCAATATACACTGACAGCTATGGGTAATCTCCCCTTTGTTCATTGATTATTCAAAAAGGCGGCAGCCGATAAACGCTTCAAGTTGAAAGACTGAGTGTTAGAAGCTCATATTTGGTCTGAAGTGCAGATTAGGCTAAAAGGCTTCATATTCTGTGGATGTGTGTCATGTTACCTTCGAAATGAAACTGTTTGGTATGTATGAATTTGCCTTGTTACAATTTAGGGGAGAGTGTAGGCACTCTCCCATAAATTGTAACAAGGCAAAGACACGTGAACACATTGTGAGAATTCTCTCATTTAATTTTGATCGCTGTTGTTATTAGTTCTGTGCATTGATACAGCGTTCGGTAAGATATATTCGTTACATAGTTTGTTGGTGGCCTAATATGGTATATATGGTGTCAGTTAATTCCATATTGGACTCGAGCTTTCGCTCTCGTCCAATATGAAATTAACTGGCACCATATATACCCTATTAGGCCACCAACAAAGCTCGAGTCCAATATGGAATTAACTGACACCATATATACCATATTAGGCCACCAACAAACTGTGTAACTAATAATACCTATCGTTGATACGGACACAATTTTAGAAATCAAATCCGTCCGGTAGTATCAGATGGAGTGTAATACTGCTGATACGGGAAAACACACGCAACATAGTAGATATACAGAACCGTACATACGTTTGAATGGGTTACGAACTATCGCACGAGATTGCTGCGGCCCAGGATATCACGAGCGCCGAACGCTTGGTGATATCATGGGCTATAGCGATCGAATGCGATAATTCTTAACACATTCTAAGTATATATCACACACCTCCCATGTAATAACTAGTCTACACGAAAATTGAACTAAAAGCACCTTTTAACTGGATAATTGCCGTGTTTCCTTCGTTGCCAACAAGACATCACTGTAAGTTCTTCTACTAAATGAAATATTCTCTAAATCCACAAACCATCAGTTAATTGAGATTTTTACATCTTCGTTGTTCTACAAAAGCATCGATCGTTTTTTGTTTTTTTTTTGACAGAAAAATTAGGAAAAATTTGCTGTTCGAAATTTTGGTACTTAGACAACTGTGTGCAAAGGATTAATATTTCCACGGAATTTACAGGTTTACACCTTGTGAATGTTTTTTTGTGTGTTTTTCAGGGATATTTTATACAGACATTTATCGATCTCGCTGGTTAGAAAACCCAGTAGACTGGCATTTTGAGTAGTAAAATGATTGTTTTAACTATATGCACAAACAAACTGATCAAAAACATAACGTAAATTGGCATTTCCTCCCATCCAACTAAAATGATTGTTTTGAATTTAAAATTTTAACGAGCATTTGACTTTGAAAATTTATTCATATACATTATAAAAGTTGTATTTTGATGACCGTGGCCGAAGAAATTAATCTAGTACAGGATTTAATTAGTTTTCAGTTTAAATGGGTGGGTGACTCATAAACACGTTCATCCCGGTGTGCAAAACTTTGAGCTTGAAAAAGAAACGGACAGTGGACTACACACGACAAAACATGTAATGTACAATCACATGCTAGTAAGAATAGGTTATACTTCAATTCAACAGCTCTTTACATATGTGAATAGGTTATACTTCAATTCAACAGCTCTTTACATATGTGAATAGGTTATACTTCAATTCAACAGCTCTTTACATATGTGAATAGGTTATACTTCAATTCAACAGCTCTTTACATCTGTATGGTTAAACTATACAGTTAAAACTAGAAGTCCTGTCCTGAAATGCGCACAAATAGCACGTCGATTTGCGCGTTAGTTTACGCGTTATGACGATGGTAAGGCTATCAAATTCTGCACATACGGCCTGTGCACAAGCAAAGTTTCAGCCAATGGACCTCCGGGTAACCCGGAGGTCCATTGGCTGAAACTTTGCTTGTGTTTGCTATGGGTAACAAGGATAACCTGCCATGCTTTTGGTGTCATTCGATATGGCAATTGCGCGCAGTTCCTACGCGCAATTAAGCCTAGATAAGCGCACAGTTCGTGACAGGACTTCTAGTTTTAACTGTACCTGAACCAATCTACAAATGCAGAGTGGATTTGCCCATTTCTTCGTAGACAAACTTGTACAAGACGGTATCTGCAGTCTGAATACTATTTTTATTTTGTAAATTTTTTAGTTGAATCCTGATTGTTTAAACTAGAGCTGTAGGTTTTTAAATTTCTTGTTCGGTTTTGGTTTTGGTTTTTCAGGTGGAGTAAAACCTCGGTTCGGTTCGGTTTTCGGTTTGTTCATGAGGCCAAATAAAATTCAATAAAACTCATTCTTATGTCCGGAGTCATAACTGAATGGCACTGAAATTGAGACAAACTCAATGAATGCCCGAAATAAGCTATAATACATGAAGAGTCAGGAAGGCCAATATAATAATTACCTAAATATACAGAACTTTTATTGTGCTTGGCCATTTTTCGAGGTCTGACACCTACACGCAACTTGAGGAAAGCTGCAAACACAACTAAACTGAAATGTCGGAAATTCACAGAATGTAGCCTTCCCCGAGTAGTGAGAGTACCCAGACACTGCCATTGGCAGTGTCTGGGTACTCTCACTACTCTGGGATGGCTACATTCTGTTAATTTCTGCAGCAAGAGAGTATTTAATAAAAAACAAAAAACCTTAGATTACGGGATGTCGACGGTTTCGGTTTCGGTTTTAAAAAAAACCCTAAAAACCTCGGTTCGGTTTCGGTTAACCTACAGCTCTAGTTTAAACATCCCGGGTAAACAATGCTAAATGAGGAAGTTGGAATTTCCAAACGATCTCAACTACAGTGCTTTCCACCAATGAATGACTTGATTTAGTTAGACGGGTTCCTTCTCTGTTTACGCTGGAAATGAAATCGAACGTGTTTTGTATCACCCCATGTGCTATACAACTTTATCTTTATCGTACAGGCAGAACATTGGAAATCCCGTGTTTTACATTAATAGGTGAGAAAAAAATCAAGTCCCGGTTGAGAAATATTTGTTGCACTGATTTAAAAAAAGAATGCTTATGGCGTATCAGTAGATAGAACATTTCAGTTGGTAGAAAAAACGAACCGTGGATTTGCTTTTCCGACCAACTGAAATATTCCAAACGATTCAATCTAAACAGAGAGGAGGGCTATTTAAGGGGTAGACTTGTCCGTGATAGGACAGAAATTGACTGGTGGCTTGATTGCTTGAGATCCAGTATTGGATAGGTTAATACGGGTGACAGACGGTATAGACGCCTTACAGCCATTATCGTCCATACGTTTGAATGAGTTACGAATTATTGCGCGAGATTTCTGTGGCCCAAGATATCACGAGCGCTGAAGGTTTGAGTGATATCCTGGGCAAAAGCGATCGATTGCTGTAATTCTTAATACATTCAAACGTATGTGCGTTTCTGTATATATGACACACCTCCCATGTGGAAACCAATCTACACGAAAACTGAACCTAAAGGCATCTTTTAACTGGATAACGGCCACATTTCCTTCGTTTCCAACAAGATTTTAACTATATAGTTAAAACCAGAAGTCCTGTCATGAAATGCGCACAAATAGCACGTTTATATGCGCGTTAATGTGCGCGTTATGGCCCAATTAAAGCTATCATTTTCTGTACATATGGCCTGTGCACAGGCAATGTTTCAGCCAATGGACCTCCGGGTAACCCGGAGGTCCATTGGCAGAAACATTGCATGTGTTTGCTATGAGTAACCAGGAGAACCCGCTGTGCTTTAGATGCCATTCGATATGGCAATTGCGCGTAATTCCAACGCGCAATTAAGCCTAGATAAGCGCACTATTCGTGACAGGACTTCTAGTTTTAACTATATGCACAAACAAACTGATCATAAACATAGAGTAAATTGGCATTTCCTCCCATCCAACTAAAATGATTGTTTTGGATTTAAATTTTTAGCAAGCTTGATATTTTGGTACGTTACATGATATTTTTTGTTGAAAATGTTTGATAATAAAAAAAATATGAACGCTGTCTGTAAAGACTGAACACTATTCACAATTAATTTAAGTCTTACTTGGTTCATATATATGACACAGAATGCTATTCCAAATAACCCATGTGTTATTTTGTCGAAACTCACCACCACGAGGCTTCCACAAATTTTATAGAATGCCATCAGTATTGTGCCGCCTGCATCTGTTCTGAACACGTTTATTTTGACAGAAGGTCCATGTCAGCGACGGCAAGTTCTCATGCCACCAACCTTATTCTACTAGGAATCAGGCGCTGTCATAGGCTATCTTTTACCCATATTTCGTCGAAATATACAGATTTACTTTCGTGCTCCGATTATAGATATTTTAGTCAATAACTTTTTAATTCATGTCGACGCCATCAAGATTTTGACACAACTCGTGGAACTATGTGACATAATTATGAAAGTACTGGTGTAGTGGGTCTTCATTCCTAATAGTAATGTCATAAAAAAGTTCAGCCAATAACTGTTTAACAGGGCCGTCGGGAGGGGTGGGGTGGGGGGGTAGTAACCCCGAGGCCCGGCGTCCGGGGGGCCCGCGACTGAACCGAGAGCAGAATAAATCCGTTGAAACTCTTTAACTTTGGGTCAACTGAGCACCCAAACCAATCAGCATGCATGATGCATGCTGATTGGTTTGGAGCTCAGTTGACCCAGAGTTAAAATAGTTTCAACGAATTCATTTTGCTTTGATGCATGCGGCATATGTAGCATGACAGTAAATCGCTTAATGCTGAGAATCCTTACCACATGGCAACGCCTTTGTATACAGTTTTAGGTAAGAGGAAAAGCCCAATAAAAAGAGACAAAGAAGATAAAAATAACTGCAAGATGCAGTCGTGCGGCTGCAGCTTGCCGTTATTTTTATTCTCAATGTACCATCTGTATGCACTAGTGTATGTCCACATGCTTTATCATATGGCAGCTAGTCTTTGAGAGGCAACTGAGTCATAATAGATACCGGTCGGGGGAAGGGTGAATATTTTCATTGGTCCTTGGTAAGTTGGGTTTGAAACAAGGGGGCCCAGGTAGTACCATCTAATTGATCCCCACGGGGCCCGTATTTTCTCTCGGCGCCACTGCTGTGTAAATCATGTTGCCGCCATCAAGACTTTGACACAATTCGTGGAGCTATGTGACATAATTATGAAAGTACTGGTGTAGCGAGTCTTCATTCCTAATGGTAATGTCAAAGAAAATTCGTCAAAATAAAGTCTTGATCGGTCAACAATTCTTCCATTGATTTACCGAAAATTAACGTTTATGGTATTTTTTTATTATTTTTTTTTTTTTTTGATTCAATAGTCTGGAATATTTCAGTTGGTCAGAAAAGTGAACCGTAAGTGAATCCGAACACAAACAATGGGCTATAACTGCATTGAATTCCTTACAGAGTTAGAATGGTGCATCGAGAGCTTGCACTGACGGGTCAAAAGCTTCTTTGTACGATAGAAATGCTTAAAGTTGACAATATTAAATTTAAAAAAAAACAAGATACAAAGTGGACAAAATCATTACAATAATGAATCGGAAACATTTTGTCTAGTACTACACTATATGTACTTTTGTTTAAACTACGACCAGTACCGATATATGCGTAGTTTGTTTCAATAGCGGATGTCCTACTCATGACGTACGTTCGACTCCCGTTTTCTTTCTGATAGCCCACTCAAATCAAATATCCGTGTTCAAATACAACCCATCTAATGTCAAGTTAAAATTGCTTGCTTAAAAATGTTTTTTCAGATCTGTGAAAAAATAAATATGTGTGTCCCTGAGTGTGTGTGGGTGTGTTTGAGTGCGTGTGTGGGTGGGAAAGAGAGGTATATATTTAGATACCCCCCCCCCTCCTCTCTCTCTCTCTCTCTCTCTCTCTTGATATACAGAGGATATGAAATGAGTGTTTTTCTCATATGATATTTATGAAACGAGTCTAAGAATTTTCCGTTTGGGCGAGCCTCTGGCGAGCCCCAAACGGAAAATTCGGACGAGTTCCATAAATATCATATGAGAAAAACACTTATTTCATATTCTATTTATCATATGACACACATATGCACAAACTAACGACTTAGTATGACTTTTTAACCCTTTACCTAACGTGTGTTGCAGACGGCACTTTGAAAAATATCATCATATGACTAACAATTTTCATTTTTTGCTTCCAAAACATAGGTTATGACCCCTCATTGGAACGAGCACGATGTGCTCGTTCCAATGAGGGGTCATAACCTATGTTTTGGAAGTAAAAAATGAACATTTTTCGTATATAGCACTGGCCGGTTTTGGTCGTTATGTTAGGTAAAAGGTTAATGCAATATAACCCAACCTAAATAGGACAGATAATGTAAATTCTCCCTACTCAAATTATGCAAATGTAACCCAGTTGTATTTTGTTCAGCCAATCAAACTGTCCATATTTAAAATTGACCAATGAAATCTTTCAACCCCAATTATGCAAATTATGAAAATATGGCCCAGTTGCATTTTGTTCAGCCAATCAAATTGTCTAGTTTTGAAATTGACCAATGAAATCGACGGAAGGCTTTATATATCACTGATTAATTTGAAAGCAAAATATCTAATGTTTTAAAGCGAACAAAACGGACGAGTCATATGATAAATATATATATACACCACAGCCACAAACAACATATACAAAAATAGAATTTCTGCCAAGGAAAGCTGTGTTGATAATTACTGATTTTATGTGAGAATCTAACGGCAATTTTTGAGAAGGTCGGACATCATCGTGTTAGATAGGTTTATTGTAACTGAGACCCAAAAAATCCAAACTACAAACTAGCCAGACAACATTTCAGCAGTGTAATTTCTAACATGCCAAAACGACCACATGTGATGCACTAGCTCCTTTTACATCAAATTACCTCATCTGACACTGTTGGAATAAACAAGGTGGGCTACTGTGTCATTGCTCATTAAAAATGGGGAAAATATGGTTTTGATGGACATTTAATTGTCAACTCTCCAATACAGAATAGCAGTGTTCCGTATTAGCAGGTATTCTTATATTTTTGCACGATTGCTACGTGTATTAAACGTTACTCAACACAATACAGACTTTGTAAAATGTGCTAGATACCCTACACGTGGAATAAAGAACGTGTGAGAACGTCATGTAAGACTACATCTGAGTGCACGTTATACTAGATACCCCACACGTGGAATCAAGCGTATGTGTGACAACGTCACGCTAGACTTCATCTGATTGCACGTTACACATCTGATTGGTATTATGACATGAATGAAATGCTTCGACACAAACACAGCGTCAAGGAAGAAAGTAAACAGACCGACGAAGGTGGTATTTTTTTCTTCAAATATCAACCTCGTTCAGATAATTCAAGTTTAACGGACAGGAAACAACAGACGTTGTTAGAGGTTTTTCTGTATTTCACGTTCGACTTCGACGCTCCTGAAATGCAAGCAAACCGTCAACTGGGGGTCATTGATCTCCCCAATCCGTAATGGCGAAAAATGGAGAAAGCAACGGCAGTAGCGATACTGATAGAAGAAGTATCAGCAGTTAGCAATGTGTTCCGGCTCAATTGTTATAGCTCCAGCAATATTCGATTTTTGGTTAGCCCCAGAGGCGGCGGAGCCGGGGGGGGGCGTGCCCCTTCATTTTTCTCCACTGATATGTTTCGCAGTAACACATTGAGTTAAAATGTCCACATGCAAACGTGTCAATATACAGGCATTCCTGTAACATTATTTGAAAATCCAAACACTATTTTGTCAAACAATCCCACTTCCGGTCGCTTCGGTCTGTTTTTTTTATTTTTACTTCAGGCCGGCCTTCGGGTTGGAAGATGACTGAAGTAGAAGCAAAGGACAGGTCAGTGACCACACAGCGGCATTTTGATCTAAACGAGAGACTGCAGCGAGTCATGGTACATTTACCGATGAACGATTGTAACCTTTCTCACATTGGGTCGAACCATGGTAGCATTGTAAGTTTGAGCCCCTCCACTTTTATCAAGCTTTCGCCGCCCCTAGTTAGCCTTGTCGATTAGACAAGTTATTACCAGATGTATGAGTAGTTGTGTCATCTACAAAGAGTGAAGCATGAAACATCCTTGATTCATTGACATCATTGTGCATAAGGAAACATAACAGACTAGTTCACAAAAAACACTTGTTTTTAGGTATGCTCGAGATAATTCTTAAATGACACAAAATGGGTTATCATTCAAACAGTATTTAAACGAAAACTAAACTGACCAAAAAATGTGATACTTCTCTCACGTCAGTAGTATAGCATGTACCCGATCGTGCATCATTACCCGGACTTTTGGGGGTGCAGCTAGTGTTAAATTCCCATAGGAACCGGACTTTTGGGGGAGCAACTTTTGGGGGTGCAAAATGTCGGCACCATACATCTAGATCTGGTAAATGGTGTACGTACTGCATATATAGTATACTATGGTGTGTATAGTGATATATGTACGCATGTGGCTATAGGTATATATTATGGGTAAGTGATGGAAAATTAATGGTGAAGTTGGGTTTTCTTGAAAGTTTTTTTCCGCGAAACGGTTGACGTTGCTATTGACCCCGTGACGTCATGATACGCGCGCGACGAATAAAATTTTGTCCATATACAGTAAAAGTCAAAATGAATTGAAGAATAACCATTACCGGTATAAATAATTATAGATAACTGTTCCCTATACTAATAACACAAGAATCAGTCACAAAAATATATAAACTTCTCTTGACCATTTTCTTCTTCAACTCAAACTCACATGTCTCGCAGTGGAAGCTGTCTTATTACAAAAAACGCACAAACTGGAAGGGTCGAGGAGAAGAAATTCGGGGGGGGAGGTTAATTCTGTGACGGGCTCCCTTTCAAAGGTGCCGGGATATTGATGCAGATAATAAAGGCATCTGTAGCGAGTGCTGAAGGCGCGATCGATCAGAGGATGGATTGTTGAAAGGGGGAGGGGGAGGGGGAGGGTGGTTGGCAAGAAAACTTTGAATTCATTCTTCTGGCAGCTTTGGGGATAAATATCACGTCGTCAAAATGACGTTTTTATTAGCATGTTTCAAATTTCCAAGTTCATCTGTGAGTATCAAATACTGCACAATTCTTGAATTCTTGAAGTGATAACTTTATTACGTCAAGTTGATTTTAGAAAGTTATTACTTCAAGAGTCATGCAGTCCAAAATTTCAACCGTTGATCGAGCACACAGCTTCATTCACGATACAGCCCCCATCCTTCTTAATTGTTGCCACAGGAGTCAGAACCTTGATGGGGGGGAGGAGTGGGGACTAGTCCAAACATGGCCTGAAAGCCTGTATTTTATTTTTTTTGTTTTGAAAGCACGTACAAAATAAAAAAAAATAACTATAGTCTTTCAGGTCATGTTTGGGTGGGGTGGGCATGCCTAACCAAGAGTTCTTGACTCCGGGGCCAAACCCCGCCCCACCAAAGTTCCAAGCTCCAGTGTTACTACTCCCTCACCTCCTCGGCCCTGGATCCATGACCAAAATGTGCATACATGGGTACTGTATTACAGTACAAACAGGGTGACTTTGTACATGTCCTCCAAGTAAGTGGATATACATATAATTCCAACATATTCCTACCAGTCTTGTAGAAAGTTGGGAAGTCAACAAGCTAATCTTCAGTTTATCGACCACCAGATAACTTACTTCTCATTGATCCTTAAACTGCAGATTTGCTTGTTGAGTAACAGGTTTTTACTGGCTGCCAGGTAGGGTCAGTGGTTGATGCCCATGTGCACATTGTTTTGCATAAGCAAGATTTTAGCCAGCGGACCTCCGAATTCATAAATCACTTGACATACAGTACAAGCCGAAATAGGTTGTAGAATAACCACTATAAACTATGCATCTTCGACAATACTAATAACAAAAAAAAAACCTGACATAATTTTCTGGAAAGCTCTCACAGAGAGCTTTCCAGAAAATCATGTCAGGTATTTCGTGTACTGGCAGTGGGCTACTTTGTTTATTGTGGTTATGCTACAACTTATTTTTATTCATACAGTATTTGTTGATCTTGAACATGTGCTTCTATCTTGTGCCATCCATTTATAGTCATTTTGTCCAGACATTTCATACTCAGCTATTAAATAATTAAGCGTTCATTTACAGATTAGTTCTATTAAAAATTATTGGGCTGTAGCCATAGCCATTCAATATTTCGTGATTATAAAACAAATTCTAAATAACAAATTTTGACTTGCTGAAATAATCTACAATTGCATTTCTCTGATCACAAAAATCAATACAGCCTATTTGTACTTTGCTACTTAAACATTTACCCACAGGCAACATCAAAACTAGAAATTTTAATATAAATTTTTCAAACTTACAAAATCTTCAAGCAAATCGAATCATGTGACCCTTGGGGAACAATTTTGTTCCGATGATAGATCACACGATCTGGTTTGTATAAAAAGTTTTAAAAACATTTTTATCTGCTAAATTCATGAATTATGTGTGCAGTTGCAGTTAATGTGTTAGGTAAAGGGTCAGGCAGTGAGGTGTGTGGATTATGCAGATTCTTATCCATTTATTTTCCAAGGATTGAAAAAAATCAAACAAAACAATTAACAGAACCATAAGGGTAAATACCCACCACTCACGGAGCAGATTTTTGTTTTGGCATACAAAAGCTAATTCAACCATAATATTAATTTTCCCGAAGTAATATCCTTTCGTGGAAATTATAAATTACATTTTGAATTTCTATGCACTGGAAAATTTACTGCAATAGGAATTTCAGTGAATTTCTCTTAAGTGTTGTGTATAAACCCAAAACATGTAAAAAATGTTACAGACAGAATACATGTACATTACCAGTCAAAATGGGTTGCTGCATAACTAAAATAAATTAAGAATCCTTTTGCTTCTGTTTCTACAGTGATAAAACAAGAATCTTACATCGTTTTCTGGAAAGCTCTCTATCAGAGATTCACAAAAAAAACATGTCCGATTCTTCTGTTATTTGAACAAGAAACATTACACCTGTAGTTTATACCGGTAGTGGTTATTCTTCAGCTCATTTTGACATGCACTGTATGTGAATAACATATTATTTGGACACGCGTCACTGATACAAGCAGACGATTTTCACCTTTTAGGGATCACGCTCCTCTCCCCAACCTCTTCCAGCTGGAACATATGTGTGCTATATTTGAAAATACTTATATTGATTTGTTGTTTGGGCACCAAAGGTTTGAATTTTCACTCATGCAGTCATCTTCGTGTCGTTTGAACGATCTCTCTGCCGGTTTGTCACTAATCAACAAAAAAAAAACATGATACCGAGTCTGCCTCCGTTTATGGGAAGAGGTTCATTGTGGTATTCATTTGACGATAAAATCAATATTATTTTGGCCTGTCGGCAAGCCAGAAAATAAGCAGGATGTCATCTGCAAAGTAAGGTCCCCCGAGGGTGAATTTAGTAATGCTACCCTGCAGAGCAGGGTAGCATCACTAAATTTACCCTCTGTGAACCTCAATCTGTATCAGGGTCTCAAAACTAAACACAAAGAAGTACCCAGAGGATAAATTGGGCCACTTTTTCAAAAAAATTAAAAAAATGATATTTAAAATAATAAATTTTGATATCGTCTGCGTTGGGTAAATGGTTAACAAGATTAGTACTTGGTGTCACGAACGGAATCAATCATGCAGACACCTGCTAGATTCAAGATAAAAGATAAATAAATGGATCAAAATGGAGTGAATTTTTTGTCATTTTCAGCTTACTCCTATGGTACAAATCAGGGGAATAATTTAAACATATTTTTTTACATCACATCAGTGGAATGGGGTTGGGCATATCTTAGGCCATCATTCATACTTTTATGGGCATTGAGCTGTTCTGGGTGACTTTTTTAAGATTTCTGAAGCCTCATTTTGCAAACAGGAAATGAAACTAACCTTTTTGGGTAATAAAAAGTTTTATATTTTTATCAACATGTATTTTGTCGGTATTAACTCCGCAACTATCGTCTATCCGATCCCCTGATACAGATGTTTGTACCAGGGGGTCGGATACAAGCACGTTTGTAGAAACCAGTTTTGAAAAAAAACAGCTTTTGAAAAAAGAAAAAAAATTTTTTAAAAATCACCAGTTTTGAAAAAAAAATCACCGTTTTTGAAAAAAAAAACAGCTTTTGAAAATAAATTTACCACTTTTGAAAAACAAATTCTAACCACATTTGAAAAGAAATTACTACTTTTGAAATAAATTGTCGTTTTTTCAAAACTGGTTATTTTTTTCAAAACTGGTTATTTATTTTTCAAAACTGGTTGTTTTTTCAAAACTGGATTTTTTTTTTTTTTTATCAAAAAACTGACATTATTTGTCGGATTCAAATAAATTTTGCTATGCTTGTACCTCAACATGGGGGAACGGATCCTACAGCAGAATTAATAATTTTGCCGAAGGATTTACTGAATTATTTGCCCTTGTTTAACTTTGGGGATTATTATTGAAAAATGTGTCCGTCCAACATATTTGCTGCTGTGGCACTGCCATTATTTGTTGAAATCAAATAATGTTTGCCATGCTTATACCTCAATATGGGGGAATGGATCCTGAAACAGAATTAACATCTTCGCATAAACATTTACATAGTTATTTGCCCTTGTTTAACTTAGGAGATGATTGCAAAATATATCCGTCCAACATATTTGCTGTCATCATATGTTGGATTTAAATAATTATTTCTCCGAAAAATAATTTCGGGGGAATGTAGTCGTGGCGTCGTCTATCTGTCAGTCAGTACGTCCGAGCTAACGAAACGGGTTTAAGTGTTTAGTCGTAAGTACGGAAGGGGTTTATGTCTGCCCCGGCTGTTTTTCGGTTTATGTGGCTATTTTTGGCTTATGTGACTTATTCTCAAGTACAGGTGGGGGTTACGAGTCTTTTTTCACCTTTGGTCACATAGTGCAAATTTATGATCCGGGGGGGGGGGGGGAGGGGGGTAGGCGGGTAGGGGTAGGGTTAGGGTCAGTCAGTAGTAGGGTAGGGTTATGGTTAGCTACCACCCGAAAAATTTCCTAAAAATCACTTTTTTGACTATTTGGACATGTTTTTTTAGAATAAACACATAAATTTAAACACATAAACCCAATTCTGTCTGTCCGTCCGTCTGTAGACGGAATTCATGTCCGGCTCAGAACTGTTTTATCTTTTGACCTAGGCTTATGGTATTTGGCATGTGGGTGTATCACCATGAGATTATGTGTCGCGTATCATCATGGCCCACATATACCTCTGACCTCAAGGTCAAATTACTGATTTTTTGCCAAGTAAGAGGTTTAAAATTCTGCTAGACCGTATTATTAGTTATAGTATCACAGCATTACAGTATCGAGGCATTACAGTATCAAGGAATTAATTCGGGAGAATTAGCCACCCTTGGCAGCCCCCTCTAGTTCTTTTTAGGTTACAGCTACTTCTATAAATTTGGCGTTTGATACACTTGGCATGTTGGGAGAGGGCATATGTCACGCTTCGTGTTGCTCTTGTTTTAACGAGTTAGTATTAGAAGAGGTGGCGATTCTAAGATGTCGTACAAAACAATGCAGATATCTTCTGTCAACTGTATAGTCGACACCCAGCATCCTGCACAGGTCAGACAGATTCAAGTCGGCACCAGGAGACATCTGGTTTTGAAGGCTGAAGATTGGTAGAAAGTTTGAAACTAAAAAAGAACTATTTTCCATTAATTTTCTCCAGTTTTGAAAAAAAATAACCACTTTTGATAAAAAAAATTTCCAGTTTTGAAAAAATAACCAGTTTTGAAACAAAAATAATCAGTTTTGAAAAAGATAACCAGTTTTGAAAAAACGACAATTTATTTCAAAAGTGGAATTTTTTTTTTCAAATGTGGTTAGAATTTGTTTTTCAAAAGTGGTAAATTTATTTTCAAAAGCTGTTGTTTTTTTTTAAAAACGGTGATTTTTTTTTCAAAACTGGTGATTTTTTAAAAAAAATTTTTATTTTTTCAAAAGCTGTTTTTTTTTCAAAACTGGTTTCTACACACGTTCCTTTCGAGTGAGTTCCATTTTTTTTCTTTTTTGTTCATCCGTGCGAATAAATAGTTCGTTATATATTCGTCTACATTCTTGACTTATCCCCAATATATTGTAAGATAAAATGATTATTACCATTATGTGGATGTACAAAATATGTATCCGAGTCTCGCTCCTGGTTCTAAGGGTAGACTCGTCGTGCCCTTAGAACCCGGAGCTCGACTCGGATACATATTTTGTACATCCACATAATGGTAATAATCTCTATGCACAGTACATGGAGAGTGTATTACCACTAAATCACCCGCAGAGTGGAGATTCCACTCAAGCAATCATTGCAAATCTGTTGCAAAGCATAACCAGTACAAGCAAAGTTTCATACAATGGACCTGCGGGTTAAACCCGGAGGTCCATTGGCTGAAACATTGCTTATGTTTTTTTGTCCATATGTACAGAATTTGAAAGTTGTAGCTTGGGTGATAACTCCTCTCCGCGGGTGATTTAGTTACAATCCACTCGCCATGTACTGTACCAAGTACATGGAATCACTGGTGGAATCAAACTAATCAGCGAACTATACTTCTTTCCATACCTGTTATGATGTTTGTCAAAACAATTCGTAATTTCAATGGGAAAGCAAGGTGGGTGGCTGAAAATGACAGTAAAAAATTGCATGAGGTGGTGGGTGAGTGTAATAAAAGGCTAAACCTAAAAATGGGACATGACATCTGAAAATACATACTGTCCCTACCCTTACCCCACCCCTGAATACAAGGAGGGAGAAAAAACTTATTTTACAACATATTGTTGAACTAATGGCCAAGCCCAATGATCCTCCATCGCTATTCGAATTTTATTGTTTTTCCAGGCTGCACGTTGAAAATATTGAATGGTCTACTATCGGGTAAAAACATGCTTTCTGGTAATTGCTATCATTGAACTGACCCGGAAGACACCATCAGGATTCAAAGAGTCACAACCGCTCTACCGAAGAGAAAATCAGGGAATATAATGGGGGAAAGTAAAACGTCACACAATAATGGGCTTGACAATAGTAAACTGGTGACAGCAAACACCGCCATCAGTCATTAAATGGCTTGCCAGAAATAACGACGAATGGTATTAGTTTCAGAATTTTCCAAGAATCTCAATGAACACATACTTTTAACGTCTTCAGTCTTCATTTGCAAGACCAGGTGATTCTGAATTGGCTTCAGGAAGGAAATTGGGAGTGCGGTGGCTCAGTAGGTAGAGATGAATACCGCAAGCCGAGGGGTCCTGGGTTCGAATCTCACCTGCGGCAACCAAGGTGTGTGGCAAGACACTTCATCCCAACTGCCCATGTGGGGGCACGGTGGCGTTGTGTACTAAGGTGTACTGCACGTCGATAGTGCATCTGTCTTTAGCCAATGCTAACCCTGCTTGTGTGGAGTCAGTACGTTGGGGAGTTTGACTGCTGATCGACGTGGTTCTCACCGGGTACTCCGACTTCCTCCACCCGTAAAACTGTCCAACACGAGGGAACCCTGGCTGTCGAATGTGTCGTTAAACCCCAATAAATAAATAAATAAAATAAATAAATAAAGAAAGAAAATAAATAAATAATAATATGAAGGAAATTATAACCAACACAACAGAAAATCAACCCTTTCACTGCCACGCCCACTTTAGCCATATATGGAGAACCTCTAAGTACGCCTGTATGTGAGAAGTTTAAAAAGATTTATGACATACTTGGAACGCTATCATCTGATTAATTGTCGGAAAGGGCTCACTGTGGTAGGTTAGATCCGCGCATACCAGAACGGTCAGATAATCATCATGTAATAGGTGGCAACAGTCCCATTCGGCAGCGTAAGTGTTAAAATTCAGATCATGTGACCTGATTAATAAGATTTTATATAATATTTCCTTGGTCAATTGGGAGAACTGCAAATTTAACAATAAACTGACCCTTCCTGTCCATCGATACCCAAACGAGGAAGAGAAAGCAATTCTTTAAATGTTATTGTTTATTTGTTAAAATTTAATATATGAGTTTTATTGTTACTATTTTGTTTCCAGAAAACTGAAATTCTGAATCACCACTGGGAGGCATTTGTTGACCTTGGTTCACTCTCTTATCTGCCTCTATGTTATAAAAATATGCGGCCACCTATTGGGTTAATTGTTGTGATGTAAACTACGTATTTCAACATGTACTTAGCCCTGTCTTCATCACTCTCGTCATTTTTGTAAAGTACTCGAACGCAGGAAGTTTAATTCGAGTTTTGGTAAGTAGAACCTCCGATTTCTATCACGTTCTCTTCAGGCAATAATGCAAGAGTACATCGAAAGTGGATTACAGCTGATTCACCAGCAGAGTGGAGTTTCCACCCTGGTCTGGACTATTAAAATCTGTTAAAGTACATGGAAAGTACAGGCGAAGTTTCAGTCCATTGACATCTGATCCCGGAGGTCCATTGACTGAACTAGGGCTGCACGGTATATCGATAAACCGATATATACCGGTATTGAAACCAATATCGATTGAATACCGGTGTAATTACAAAAATATCGGTTTATCGTCATTATTTATTTATCCACAATTTAATTTTCAAGATGTCTTGAGTTTTTTAACTGTAGCAGCGAATGAATAATATTATCCCTTTATCCAAGGAATCGTCTCTTTGTGCCCTCGTAATATACAAATTCAGCAGCTGAAAAAATAAATTTCAACAAAACTATATCATATGACCCCCTCATTGGAACGAGCTCGTTGAGCTCGTTCCAATGAGGGGTCACATGATATAGCTTGAAAAAATTTTCAGCAGCTGAAAAAAAAAATTTCAGCAAAACTATATCATATGACCCCTCATTGGAACGAGCTCGTTGAGCTCGTTCCAATGAGTGGTCACATGATATGGTTTTGTTGAAATCTTTGGGGAAAATCTGATAAACTAATTTTGAAAATAATCAATTTTGATATGCGTTGGGTAAAGGTGTTTCGAACCGCATCATCAAGGCATGCTTATTCGTTCCGACTGTGATGCCTCGAGTCTCGATTGTGATACTTGTGTACATATATCTGAACAGTTTTTGATATACCGGTATACCGCGGTATTATTTTGAATACCGATACCGGTATTCAGTTTTGAATATCGTGCAGGTCCATTGACTGAAACTTTTACTTGTGTTTCTTATTTTTTTCGACAAAATCAAAGCTTTTATCGGAGTGGAAACTTCACTCTCGAGGAATGTTTATTCTGTCTGCTGTCCGCCTTGTAATAGATAGATATAGATAGATATTCTATTTGTACAATTTGCTTACATACAAGTTAAATACAATAATAACAAATGCATTAAATATATTGTACAGGGGCAGCATGGACAAGATTGTCCGTCTTCCTGCCGCACCTAACGTAAATTATTTTCAGATTTGGGACTGAAAGGCGACATGAAATGGCTACACAGGTGTCACATGAAAAGCATGGTGTAGCAAAATCTGCTTGGGTTATAAGTATATAAGTGTGTAAATAGTTAAATACCCACATGTATAAATATCATTTATTTCAGTGGTTGAGACTACTGGTAGAAAAGTACTGCTATTGTTAGTTCTGACTGGGATATGTTGTCTGGTTATCGAGTATTAGAAAGGGGAATGGGGCTCAATATGTAATGTTGATTGGTCGGTTTGTTCCATTGCCTGTTTCCCAGCCTAAGCAGGTGGTGAACTACAAGACTTCTATTCCTATATATAGCAAGATTTAATCAGAGGGAGCTAGTTATATTATTAACAACTACAAGTGCGTTGAGGAGAATGCAGAATGACGAAAGTGACTCTCATATTGTACGGGGTTTAGTAACCTGTCTACAGTCGGACAGAATTGGTTCTTACATTTTACAACATTAGAATAATTTGATAAGTAACTTTTTATTCATTCCTTTTTAAAGCAGCTTTTAAATTTGACATTTCTGAGTGTCTGATCCAATGAATTCCAGATGGTTGGGAAAGAATGTTTTGGAAGGACAGAGGAAAACTCCGTTCTTGGAGTAGATGTGTTCAGGTTCCCAGCTTGTAGGGTATTCATTGCGGCTGTGTCGTCAAAGAATGTTTTAAACGATTCGGGGAGGTTTCTGCTCTTCAAGTCAAATATGAACTATGCCGCTTGCAGTCTGTACTGATCCTAAAATTGTAAATTCACCCAATATTAGTTATTTAAATTGGGTGCACATTTTTAGGCAGACTGAAAATATTACATTTGGCTTAATTTAACAATGTTCTCGCGAGAAAACACGATCATTGATCATTATGGTGAGTTCGAATATATGTACGATTCTTAAGTTTGTTTCCCATGAAAAAGTATCCGTACACATATATTTTCAGAAACCAAAAATATATATCCATATATCCATATTATTGGTCTATAGTCCCAATTTTTAAACACGGGAATCTCAATTAATGGAAGATCTGTAAAGATGCAACTGCTTGAATTTAATTTTATATCGCTTACGCCAAGTCGGAATTCCACCGGGCATAGGACTGGGTCCGTGCCAATGAACTGAAAACTGTAAAGTTTGTCCCACCATCTTCTGTTGTGGCAAACATACATCCTTAACCATTTGAACGCTAGTGGTATCTTCCATGTCAAGTTCAATGGCAGCAATTAGAAAAGCCCACATTCATTATTTGGGGTAGACCAATTAGTATTTTCAACGTGCAACCTCCTTAAATATCCGTATATGTTTATTTAACCCTTTACCCAGCGCAGACGATATCAAAATTTATTATTTTAAATAACAACAAAACCATATCATGTGAACCCTCGTTCCAACGAGGGTTCACATGATATGGTTTTGTTGACATTTTTTTGAAAAATAATATTTTTTCAACTACTGAATTTGCATATTACGCGGGCGGATGCGACCGATTTGTTGGATAAAGGGTTAAACATAGATTATTACCATCAGATCCTATATTGTATTCCAATTGGAGATTGAATAATGCTTTTACCTTTACTTCCAGGCCTGATATTTTCAGGAAAGCGATTTATTCGCTCGCCTACTGCTCGCCTTAAAAATATTAAGGAGGGCGAAAACTAGCCCTCCTAGCCTTGGAAAATAAAGCCCACTAGGCAGAATTCATTAACAGTAAAACTTAATTTTGCTACTATTAGCTTTTGTATGCTTGAGGAGAGATAATCGCTCCCTTAGGTCATGCGAGGGGAGCGACTTTTATTCCTCCTGCATTTGAACTTTATTACTTTCATTTATACCATGACAGACATGAAGCAGTTCCGATGGTCTAGGAATAGTTTGCATTTGAGTGTAGAAAGAGTAGAGTACTGTGGTCACAAAAGCGGCTAAAACTTTCGATCGGGTCGCGATCCGGTCGAAATTCTCTATTCATTATTCTGAAAAATAAAACTGAAGAAACGCACCTGTCGACAAAAGTGCGAGACTTGAATATCATATTATATTTTCTTTCGGTCTTTTATACATTTATGTATCTGCTGATTTTCCACTATTCTGTTCAGGAAATCCAAACCCTCTGGTATAAGGGTGTCACGACCAGATTGCTAACTGACAGAGAAAAAGGTCACCCTTTTGATTACATAGCTATACTGCTAAAATGCCACATTTTCAGCTCAATTCACTTACTCTCCCCTTCACATTCTAGCTAGAAAAATGTAAAAATTCAAGAACCCAATCCATCCTTGTTTGATCCCAACAGTAATATACAACTCAAAGTTTGCTAAGCACCAAATATTTGACACATTATTGTGAAATTTTCTTGTGACACATTTGCGATATTTTTGGTGAATATGATTGAGGAATGTATTGAGATGGTACTCAGTGTTTACATTAGCTCTCTTGACAGGCAGACTTTTCGTGACAGTCATGGAAAGCATGTACCCCTTGATTTCCACGATGTTTTCGTGTACTGTCTACATGTACATGAGATGTGTAAGGTATTCAGTCTTCATTTCAACACAAACCCTTGTGATTTAATGATTGAATATGGCAAATGCAAATGTAAGAAGACATTTATCTGAAGCAGAAATGCGGTGGGTTGTAGGGATGGTGGAACAAGGGGCTACCCATCGTCAGGTTGGTGAAGCCCTTGGTGTGCACCATACGGTGATCACCAGAGCCTGGGCAAGATTTCAGCAGAATGGCACACCAGTAAGACGACATGGTGGTGGAAGAGACAGGGCAACACTTGCAGATGAAGACCGGGTTTTCATCATTCTGGCCCGTGGGAACCGCTTTGACAAGGTTGCACGAAGGTGTTCTCCGATCGGGAAGACCATGTATTCGCATTCAGCTGTCCCAGACCACCACCAGTCACGATATGAATGGACCATGGATCACATTGCATGGACCAGAGAAGATTGATGACCTGTCCTTTTTACAGATGAGTCAAGGTACTGCCTAGACAACACAGGTAGGCGTTCTTGGGTATGGAGAAAACCAGGAGAGCGATTCCACGCAGCCAACAATGTTGAGCATGACCGCTATGGTGGAGGGTCATGACCGCTATGGTGGAGGGTCAATGATGGTCTGTGGCGGCATTAGCAGGGATGGACGTACAGAGCTCTGTGTCCTTGACCGTGGTACATTGACTGCACATCGGAATATTGATGAGATCCTGGATGCACACGTCAGATTTTATGCAGGTGCAGTGGGTGATAGATTCATTCTGATGGACGATAATGCCCGTCCTCATCTTGCACATGCTGCCCGGCAGTACCGACAGAGGAAGGGGACTGAGCGTATGGACTGGCCAGCAAGATCCACTGACCTCAATCTAATCCAATCGAACATGTCTGGAATGAGTTGCAGCTTGATTTTCAGTCCGTCCAGTCCGACCAAGAAGTTCCATGAGCTTGGTGCCATTCTGGTCCAAGAATGAAACAACATCCTACAAATGACCATCTGGAACCTGATTGGGAGCATGAGAAGGCGTTGTCAAGCTGTAATTAACAATAATGGGTCTCATACTCGATACTGAACACACATCAATTCACTCCGTCAAATTTTTGGCAAAAAATTCCTCTTTTACCAGTAATATCCATTTTCCATGGTTATCGTATTCCAAAGCTAAGAAATAATATCAAACACAAACAAAATATTAATTTCTGTGCTTAAATCATTAAAGATATAATTAAATATATATATATATATATATATATATATATATATATATATATATATATATATATATATATATATATATATATATAATGTATATATTATATATACACTTTTCAAAACAATATTTCAACTAAAACGTAAAACTGGTAGTTGGATATACTTGGTGCTTAGCAAACTTTGAGTAGTATAGGACCACTAACAACTTTCCCACTCATGTGCGGCCTGGTGAAGCTCGGTTGTACATGAGCTGAATATTTTTCTTGTTTGTAGGAAAACTGCCCCAACATATTTACCGTAGTAATGTACTGACCCATACTCTAATATATACAGTACGTGGAGAGTGTATTATCACTAAATCACCCGCAGAGTGGAGACCCCACCCAAACAATAATTGCAATTTTTTTTTGTAAATCATAACAAGCACAAGCAAAGTTTCAGCCAATGGACCTCCGGGTTAAACCCGGAGGTCCATTGGCGGAAACATTGCTTGTGTTTTTAGTCGATATATACAAAATTTGAAAGTTGTAGTTTGGGTTATAACTCCACTCCGCGGGTGATTTAATTACAATCCACCCTCCACGTACTGTACATCACCATTATAGCTCCTTTCTGTGGTGTCCACTGTTTCAGACGTATTGCTATCCACTCTAAAATCAGTCGGGTTAAAAAGTAAGCTAAATCAACTGAGTTGAGTGAATATGAACCCAATTGGGTTCATATTCACTCAATCCAGTTGATTTCAGTTGATTTTTAACTCTACCGATTTTATAGAGTACAAGCATGAACGCCATGGATACACATGTGTTACGTCCCAATAACGCAGAAAGCACCCGAAAGAATCCTACCTACTATGCCGAAAAAACAGGCAATGTAACAAACTAAGAGAGTGGTCAATGTTCTGAATTTCATCAACCGAATTTTTGCCAAAAGCGACAATAGAATATACAGCATTTATAACTTCGTCTGATTATCCAACATGGCAAAAAGATCTGACTTATTCTCTGAGAGTGCCCGTAGTTTGGTATATTTCACCGAAATATAAAATTCACAAATTTTGCGACGGTCTTGAGGTGCAAAATATTGTGTCACTTATAAATTAAGTTCTGATTTAAAACCGTTAGTATTGCAAATGGGCAAACGAAAATCTGTCAAGCCATTCTATAATAACAGTCTGAATTCATGATGTCAAAGCGGAAACAGGACACCCAGTCATGTAGTGTTGGAAAGCTGTCGTTTATGATTGGAGTTTAGTTCAAGACCGGGAATCACCGGTGCCAAAAGAAGGAGGGGGTTGGTAGTAACAGAGCAGGGATTTTTTCCCGCCATCAGAGTGCCAACCGCCCCCCCCCCCCCCCCCACACACACACACACACATACACACACTTCCCCAAGTTTTATCAGAACAACAGGATGAATTCCGTGATATGTGACCATAACAACACCAACCACCTACTATTCAATATTTTCAAACGATACTAAAAACATAACGTTATGCTCTCCAATACGAGTTGTCAGCATGGAGAGCCTTCACTTTTGGTACACAAATTTAACATAATTATCCCCATAGCCAGATGACAGATTTTTGGTACAAAATTTACTACAAGAATTCCCATAAACACCTTGTACCAATAGTACTACCAAAATGGAGTAACTTGTAGGTACAATTAAGGAATGATCGTTTAATTTTGTCTATTTCATGAGTTATGAACCCCAAACAACAAAGTCTAAACTGTGTAAATGGGCATAGCCCATTTACACGATGTTTGGACTTTGTTTTTGGGGGTTCATAACTCAAGAAATAGACAAAAAGAAACTATCATTCCTTATAATTAAACGTTCGCGACCCAAATAAATAAATAGTGTTAGTCGTCCTCTTCTTCAGCGAACGAAGACTTAAGAACTAAAACTGGTAGACATATTATTTTTCTGGCATAAAAGAGGGCGCATATTATTGAAATGCAGATAGCAATTGACACACTTTCCAAGTCAAATGCACTTATGTCATTAAATTTTTTATTGACCAATGAATTACGTAATGCAAAGAAAACGTCATAAGCCACGCCTCCCTCAAATTTCATTCAACTGTTCACTTCACGTAAAAGTTACATTCCGTGGTAGATGGAAGTTATTATTTATTTATCATTTATTGGTGTTTAAGGTCACATACTTATGCACAATGGCTAATCGTGACCGTGACAGTTTTACGGGTGGAGGAAGCCGGAGTACCCGGAGAGAACCACCGAGCAACGACGAGCAGCTGTCAGCTCCCCAACATCGTAACTCTGCACCGCAGCACAGGCAGGGTTAGATTGGTTGAAGACATGCGCACCATCGACGTGCAGTACGCCTCAGTACACAGCGTCATCGTGCCCCCATGTAGGCAATCGGGGTGAAGTGTCTTGCCCAAGGACACAACGCGGTTGCCGCAGGTGGGATTCGAACCGAGGACCTCTCGGCTTGCAGCCTGCACCTCTACCAACTGAGCCACCGCGCCCCCTGGTAGATGAAAGTAGGCCATCAGTATTACATTGTATTTTGGTTTTGACCGTTTCCCGAGAACTGAAAAACACAGTTTGTAAAAGTGGAGTTAAATATAAAGCCAGATGACATTGCCGTATTCAAATTTGCAATGTCAAAATTGCCGTATTCGTCGTGACCAGCCATTGTTTACAATCGATTTGGGTAAAACGATGAACGCAGACGATCACCCAGCGTGCGTAAAAATTGAAATGTCAAATAAATACAGATGTGAAGAAAAAGAAAAATTGACCCACCACGGTCATTTAAATATTTTATAAATAATTTCATGGTGATAAATTAGTAATATAAATTTCTTTTTCTTTTTCACATTTAGAACCTGCCAGTGTTCTAACTTCTATTGATTTGACACCATGTTGCAACTCCAAAGACTGGTATTTTAGGGGCGTGGCTGGGGGCGGACCTAATTGTGTTTTTTTTCGGTTCATTGAGTTATGAAAAGAAAAAACAGAATCCAATCGTTTTATCTGAAAACGCATGAACCGAAAAAAGTTTAATTATAAATTTAACACAGGATTACCCATACTGATGCGACTCTATAAAGATAAAACTGAGTAGTCTATAGGTACAAACATGTAGCATAGGATTGCCTATACCCATTTGTCGGCCGTTTTCTTTTCCTAATGCTTACACAAAAAACACAAGAAAACTAGACTTTATGATTTTGGAGAATCATGGGTTTTCCAGATGGGATTCCCTGATTTTCCATGACCCTGGAGTGTCTGATGAATTGTTTTTAACTGTCTCATTGAAGTTCCTTTATTGATGTCCTGTTATAAGAAATGTTGGTAGAGCGAGGGGGGGGGGGCACCAAAAATTTGCAAGACGTGACGTGGGGGGTGGTGGGTCTCTTGAGTGCGCTAAAAATGTGCATTTCCAACCTGTGCAATTTTTTGAATTTTTTAAAAATTTATCAGCTAATATATACCATCATTTGTGTTTCAAACCTTAAAGATGATGTTGTACATCACACTCTTGACATAAATACAACATCAGGAGGCTTTGTATGTGAGAATATTGGGCTTAAACTGGGAAAATGTCACACGTTAGTAGGGGGTGGATGTCTTGTTCGAAATGTAGAAAATGTGCAGACAATATTTTTGGAACAATTCAAATGAAAATTTGTTCCCGTATATGTACACCTGCTCTGGCCAAGCCTGATAATGAACAGTTTGTCCTTTGTAGATTGGGGCCCACAGCAGCCCACAGAGGTTTAAATTGGTGGTACCAGTTTAACCCTTTACCTAACATGAAAAAGCAGACGACACTTGCAAAAAAATGATTGAATAACTAATTTTTTGTCTCAAAAACATAGGTTATGACCCCTCATTGGAACGAGCTCAACGAGCTCGTTCCAATGAGGGGTCATAACCTATGTTTTTGAGACAAAAAATGAAAAAATAGTAAAAATTAATTGGTGATTTTTTAGAATAGCGCTGGCCGTTTGGGTAAAGGGTTAACGACATTATGAAAACCTTCTAAAGACTGCTGTGCCTACTAAGTTTATAAGTTTATTTTGGATTTTAATGGGAGAGTGGGGGTGGGTGTCTGAGAACGGTAGTAGAAAATTTTCACTTTGTGGGTGGGTGGGTGTAAAAAGGAGCCGAATAACAGGTAGAACGTCACGTCTTGCAAATTTTTAGTGCCCCCTCCCCCCCCCCCCCCCCCCCCTGGTAGAGCAGCAACATTCATTGAATTAACTTGAACATTATTTATTATTTGCCAAGTTCTGTGTAGGTTAGTTTTGTTTTCTTCCCGGATCTTTGAATAGTACATTGCTTTACTTTGTGTTTTTTTTATCTTATTAAATATCCTACAAAAGAGTTTGTTGTTTTTAATGTTATTTTCCGTCGGAAAGTTTAATTTTTTATTGTACAATATTGATTTGTTATTTGATGTCACTGAGAGTCCTTTAGTCATCCACGGATTTCTTTTTATGATTTTTTTTTCTCAACCTGCTATTTGTTAGGGGAAATGCCTTTTCGTATGCCGACTGGAAAATAAAGGTATCATAAGCTGCATTGGGAGTCAGATTCGAAAACGGCTGAAAAGACCATTTGAGACAGAAATGTTTCAAACTGGGCCATACTATCTGAGTTTATTTTCCGCGTCAAGCTTGCTGCTGGAGATTTGTCACTTTTTAATGTGATATAAAGTGTATGATGCCAAAGTGGTCCGAAACATCTGTGATAATGATACGTGATCGATGTGACGGGCCAAATTTATTTGTAAAGACGTGTTCTGTCAGTGTAGCCGAATGGCTCGTTAGTCTGGTCGGTCTGGTGATATGCGGTAAGAAACCTTGACAAATCATTATGAGTTCGTCTTAACATGTATATCTGATTTCAAGAGATCAATGTTAACATTTCCCATTAAATATGTCTCTTTGTGTTCCTGATTGAGTTTGCCGGTTATTACATTATTATTATTACATACACAGGGGGAATTTCTTTAGGTAGGTAATATTTGCAATAACCTTTTATAAAGTTGGAAGGAAACTCATCACGAGGGGACGTGTTTCGTTCAGTTTCTCATTAAAAAATCCCTTCAAAATCATATTCCGAATTATTCTGGACCTCGTCCAATGAGATATTATGCGCCATTATGGCCGTGGTCACCAGGTCTCTGTAATTCAATCAAGTTGCATTCTTTAATTATACGGGACAAGATGTGACACTATTTAACCCTTTACCCGACGAATCGGCCGCATCCGCCCGCATCCGCCCGCGTAATATGAAAATTCAGCAGTTGAAAAAGTATTATTTTTCAAAAAATTTCAACAAAAACATATCATGTGACCCCTCGTTGGAACGAGCTCGTTCCAACGAAGGGTCACGTGATATGATTTTGTTGAACTTTTTTGAAAAATTTCAAAAATTGATATTTAGAATAATAAATTTTGATACCGTCTGCGTTGGGGTAAAGGGTTAACAACATAGTTAGCCTTACTGACTGAGTGATCGTTTTGAATTGTTTGCAATGTTGGAGTTATTTACTGAGTGATAGAGTAATGGAATGAAAACAATTACATATATACATATTTCATAATTACTTTCGTAAGAAACTTTCTGTCTTTGTGTCTAAGGAGGAGAGCTTGACCCTTCAATGATTTACCCGCAGTGGCTAGCAATGTCCAGCGTCTGAAGGGGTCAGACACCTCATTCATCCATGCGCTCATTCGTCGGTCACCGAGTGAATTAATAAATGCGGAGATACACAAAGAGGAGATAACAAGAGCATGAATCAGTAAACGGGCACCCGTTAACTAGTTCAACATTTTAGAGCGATGACAATATTCCGTTCGTCTTCACTCTCTCTGTGTAAAGTTGTCCAGTTATAAATGAATGATATTATCTTTTATCATATGACTCGTCCGTTTTGTTCACTTTAAAACATTTGATATTTTGTTTTCATATTAATCAGTGATAAATAAAGTCTTCCGTGAATTTCCTTGGTCAATTGCAAAACTAGACAATTGGATTGGCTGAAAAAAATACAACTGGGCCACATTTTCATAATTTGCATAATTAGAGTTGGGAGCTTTCATTTGTCAATTTCAAAACTGGACAATTCTTTGGCTAAACAAAATACAACTGGGTCACATTTGCATAATTTCAGTAGAGAGAATTTACGTTATCTGTCCTATTTAGGGTGGGTTATATTGTATTAATCTTTTTACCTACAAGAAAAACGCCATTCATTTTTTTTTATATTTTCACTTTTTGCTTCCAAAACATAGGTTATGACCCCCTCATTGTAACTAGCGTGTCGCGCTCGTTCCAATGAGGGGTCATAACCTATGTTTTGGAAGCAAAAAATGAAAATTGTTAGTTATACGAGGATGTTTTTCCCAAGTGCCGTCTGCAACTCAAGTTAGATGATGGGTTAAAAAGTCATACTAAGTGTCTAATTTGTGCGTGTGTGTGGCATATGATAAATAGAATATGAAATGAGTGTTTTTCTCATATAATATTTATGAAACTCGTCCGAATTTTCCGTTTGGGCTCGCCAGAGGCTCGCCCAAACGGAAAATTCTTGGACTCGTTTCATAAATTTTATATGAGAAAAACACTCATTCCATATCCTCTATTTACCGGATAGTCTGCTCGTCTACTTAAAAAGAACTGGCAACTGATCACATTCACTCACTAAACCAAACCCCACCCAGCCATACACCCAAAACCCAACCCACGCACCCATTCCCATACGCTAATGAATGAATAAACGAATACGCGAGTGAACGCGTAAACGAATGAATGAATGAGAACTCAGATAAACTCGCCCGTTGAGGTTTAGCATATCCAGTTCGGATCCATAGAGATTATTACCATTATGTGGATGTACAAAATGTGTATCCGAGTCGAGCTTCGGGTTATAAGAGCAGATCACGATTCGTCGAAGACGAGTCGTGATCTACCCTTAGAAACTCGGAGCGAGACTCGGATACATATTTTGTACATCCACATAATGGTAATAATCATTTTATCTTACATTATATTGGGGATAAGTGAAGAATGTAGATGAATATATAACGAACTATTTTTTCGAAGGGATGAACAAAAAAAAAAAAATGGAACTCACGCGAAAGGAACGTGCTTGTATCCGACCCCCTGATACAAACACCTGCATCAGGGGGTCAGATACACAACAGCTGTGAAGTTAACCCTTTACCTAACCTGAAAAGCAGACGACACTTGCAAAAATAATTCTCGAGTAACTAATTTTTTCATTTTTTGTCTCAAAAACATAGGTTATGACCCCTCGTTGGAACGAGCTCGTCGAGCTCGTTCCAACGAGGGGTCATAACCTATGTTTTTGAGACAAAAAATGAAAAAAATAATTAAAATTAATTGCCGATTTTTGAGAATAGCGCTGGCCGGTTTTGGCCGTTACGTTAGGTAAAGGGTTAATACAGACAAAATACATGTTGATTGTAAGATAAAACAATGTATCATCGTGTATTGCAGCTAAATAGGGTATGCATGGCTCGCATTATCAGTACAATTCACTAATGTCCCTCTCATTAGTCTACATAACTTCCATTTCATCGCCCTCAAGATGAATTGATTTCTGGGACACACAAGATTCAATTAACTTCCCAGTTGAGTTAAAGGAAGCCCTCACCCAATCACAGAACCACGCAGCGACCCAACGCCCCCTTAACTTAAGACTGGAGGATGACCGACTTAATGAGCCAATGAGAACGAAATGGAGACTGGACAATTAACGAGCTTATAGGGGTGTGAACCACCTGTCCATTCTTTTTCGGTGAGAGAGAGAGAGATAGAGAGAGCGAGAGAGAGGGTGGGGTAAACGAAGAAAGCCGTTAACGAATAAATGAGTTGGTTATCAAATAAATGGGGAAGTGTATAATGGATTTAGTAGTGGAGGTCACGCAAATTTGATTTCTTAATTTACTGATGTTGCAAGTAGCATCTTTTCAGTCGTACTCTGCCTCTTCCACTTGCCCATTTCCATGTATAAACGGATAAATTTATTTATTTATTGATGTTTAAGGTCACATACTTATGCACAATGGCTAATCGTGACCGTGACAGTTTTACGGGTGGAGGAAGCCGGAGTACCCGGAGAGAACCACCGAGCAACGACGAGCAGCTGTCAGCTCTCCAACATCGTAACTCTGAACTCTGCACCGCAGCACAGGCAGGGTTAGATTGGTTGAAGACATGCGCACCATCGACGTGCAGTACGCCCCAGTACACAGCGTCATCGTGCCCCCATGTAGGCAATCGGGGTGAAGTATCTTGCCCAAGGACACAACGCGGTTGCCGCAGGTGGGATTCGAACCGAGGACCTCTCGGCTTGCAGCCTGCACCTCTACCAACTGAGCCACCCCGCCCCCAAACGGATAAATGGGTGATTGATTGCAGTGACGAATGAACAAGTCGAAGAATTAACAGCTTGATAAACTTATGAATAGAAGAATGAGCGAATATAACAAAGTACGGTAACTAAATACTAATAAATTTATAATCGGGGAAATAAATAATTAAGTGGAGTGACAAATGGACGAGTCAAGGAATTAACATCTCTATTAACCCTTTACCAACCGTAACGGCCAAAAACGGCCAGCGCTATTCTAAAAAATCGCCAATTAATTTTCATTTTTTCGTTTTTTGTGTCGAAACATATGTTATGCCCCCTCGTTGGAACGAGCTCGTCGAGATCGTTCCAACGAGGGGTCATAACCTATGTTTTTGAGACAAAAAAATGGAAAAATTAGTTATTCAAGAATTGTTTTGCAAGTGTCGTCTGCTTTTAATGTTATGTAAAGGGTTAACATATAAATAGTTGAATGAGAGAAAAGTAACTGATAAATTTAAGCAGTTCGTTAACCATAGGTTATGGCCCCTTATTTGAAGGTGCTCGCAGAGTCCATTACAATGTGGGAACATAAGGTAATGTTTGAATGGGAAAAAATAAGAAACTTCAGTGCAAATAGACGACAATTCTGTCTTTAACGCTGGACGATTTTGGCTGTTAAGTATGGGAAGGGGTTAACGACCAAAGGATCAGCGGCAAAGTTTTAAGAAAATGAAAATGGTAGGAAGAACAAAAAAAACCCACAACAAATCCCCAAAACAAAATATAAAATGATATTTTTTCCATCAGTTCAGTCGCAGTTTCAGAATCTCTACTGTCTTTAATGTGATGATGTACCTCCCACTTGCTCCAGCTGTATGATAACTGATATATTTAGGCAGTTCGTAAACCCTTACCCAACCTGGCTGCTTCCTCAAAAAACTGACATAATCTACTCTAAAGTAACTTAATTTCATTTTTTTCTCCGAAGCATGGCCTACGACCTCTCACTCGAACAAACTGGTGAAGTCAGCTCCAGTGGGGAGGGGGGAGGGAGGGGGGGGTCCTAAGCCACTCACCGATTGAAAAAATTCGAAAACGTCATTGCAAATAGAAGGCAATTGTAACTAACGCTATCTACTCTAAAATAACTTACTTTTATGTTTTCATCTGAATAATAGTTGAAAACCCTGTGTCTGAACGAGCTCGTAGAGCTAGTTCCAATGAGGGGTTATAAGTCATTGTCTGGATGGAAAAATTCGAAAATTTCAGTGTGTATAGACGGAAGTCCCATCTTTAACGCTAGGCGATTTGAGATTTTACGATGGGCTAAGGGTCAACGACCAAAGGTGCTGGAGTAAACTCTTAAAGAAATAAAAGAAAAAAATGAGGGGAAAAAACAAACATAAAACGATATTATTTTGCCTCATTCCAGTTCGTTAACCTCAATCCAGTGCGTTAACCTCAATCCAGTTCGTTAACCTCAATCCAGGTGGGTTAACCTTGGCCCCTCATTCGAACGAGCTTATAGAGACCGTTCCAATGAGCGGTCATGAGCCTTTGTTTGAGCGAAAAAAAATCAGAAACTTCATTGCAAATCGATGACAGTTCTATCTTTAACGTCGGGCGAGTTTGGTTGTTACGTTTGGGAAAAGATTATCGTCCAAAGGAGCTACTGCAAACTTTTAACAAAATAAAAGTGAAAAGAAAACCAACAACAACAACAAAAACAAAAAAACATGAAAAGATATGTTTTGCCTCAATTCAATCACAGTTCCAGAGTCTCTAATGTCTGAAACTTGCATTGTTTGGGTGGGAGGATTCGGACACTAATGTGTGAAACTTGCATTGTTTGGATGGTAGGATTCGGACACTTCTGTGCGAATAGAAGGAAATTCTGCCTTTGACACCAGACTATTTTGGCTGTTACATTGGGGAAAGGACCAACTACCTAACGTCGCCTGAGTGCTAGAATGTTCTATGTTCCCTATGGGACACAGAACAGTCTAACACTCAGCCGTCGCTAAGGAGCTGGGGTAAACTTTTTAAAAAAATGCGAGGGAAAAAAACAATCTTAAAAAGATAGTGTTGCCTCAATCCTGTTCGTTAACCGTAGCCCATCATTCGAACGAGCTCCTAGAACCCGTTTCAGCGAGGGGTCATTACTCATTAGGCATTGTTTGGATGAAGAAAGACAATTCTGTCTTTAACGCCAGACAATTTTAGCTGTTACATTTGGAAAAGGGTTAATGACGAAGGGGCTATCGCGAACTTTTAACAAAATGAAAGTGAGAAGAACGACAAAAAAAAATATTTGTACGTCAATTCAGTCACAGTTTCAGAATCTTTAATGTCTTTAATGTGATGATTTACCTTCCACTTGCTCCAGCTGTAAAGTAACTAATAAATTTAGGCACGTCCTCGTCGTTAATGAAAAAACTAACGTCATCCGCTCTAAAGTAAGTTAGTTTCATTTTACCCTCTGAACCATGTCTCGTGACCCCCCCCCCCCCCCCCCCCCCCACTTGAACGGCGCGTAGAAATAAGAAAGGGAAACAACAGATATGAAAATATATTTTTGCCTCAACCCAGTTCGTTAACCATAGCCTATAGCCTCTCATGCGAACGATCTCGTAGAGACCATTCCAATGAGGGGCCATAAGCCACAGTTCGGGTGGAAAAAGTAGAAAAGGTTTAGTGCGAACAGAAGACAATTCTGTCTTTAACAGGGACCGATCAGGACTATTTAAAATAAGCTCTAGCCTCGAAGCCTATTTTTTCAATTCATGCGCCAGATTTCAATTTACGGAGTCACACTGCTGTTTGTAACACACACTGCAAGTATGTAATAGCTCTCATCATTTTCATTTTGTACACTATAGCAAACATTAATCTTCACTGTGGTTTCTGATCAAGTCTTGGCTGCCTATTTAGGCAGCCAAGACTTGATCAGAAACCACAGTGAAGATTAATGCTTGGTAGTTAAGACTTGAAGTATTAACTTAAGCACTCTACAACAATGATAAATGATAATCATATATATAATACATGTAAGAGTGTCTCTCTCGATTATCCATCAAAAGAATATCAAAATATGATCTGAGAAGTTACGCGCCAACTGAGAAGCCTATTTCTGAGATTTAAGAGCCAGGTCCTGATGTTTCAGAACCAAATACGCACTGGCGCATGCCCAGGTCGGTCCCTGGTCTTTAACGGCAGACAATTCGGCTGTTATGTTGTGAAAAGGCTGTACAGTAAGTAATAAATTTAGGCAGTTCGTTAACCCTTTACCCAGCCTCGATGTTTTTGAAAAAAAAACTGACGTCATCTACTCTAAAGTAATTTAGGTTCATTTTTTCTTCCGAACCATTGCCTTTGACTCCAAACTCGAACGAGCTCGTAGAGCCCGTTCCAATGAGATGGGGGGATCAAGAGCCATTGTCTAGAAGGAAGAATTCAGAAACTTCAGTGCGAATAGACGGGAATTCTGTCTTTAACGCCAGGTTATTTTAGCTGTTACGTTGGAAAAGGGCCAACAACCTTAGGAGCTGGAGTAAACTTTTTAAGAAAAAGGAAGGGGAAAATGAAAAAACATAAAAATATATTTTTTCCTCAACCTAGTTCGTTAACCATAGCCTATAGCCTCTTATTCGAACGAGCTCGTAGAGACCGTTCCAATAAGGGCCATAAGACAGTGTTTGGATGAAAAAAAAGTCGAAAAGCTTTAGTGCGAACAGAAGACAATTCTGTCTTGAAAGGCAGACAATTTGGCTGTTACGTTGTGGAAAGGCTGTACAGTAAGTAATACATTTAGGCAGTTCTTTAATCCTTTGCCAACCACGCCGTTTTTGAAAACAAACTGACGTCATCTACTCTAAAGTAATTTAGGTTCATTTTTTCTTCGAACCACAGTCTTTGACATCCAACTCGAACGATTTCGTCGGGCCTATTCTAATGAAGGGGTCATAGGCCACTGTTCGGATGGGAAAATTCTAAAAAAAACTTTAGTGCGAATAGAAGACAATTCTGTCTTTAAGGGCAGACTATTTTGGCTGTTATGTTGGGGAAAGGGCTAACGGCATACACAGCTGGAGTAAACTTTTAAGAATTGGAATGGAAATAAAAAACAATCATAAAAAGAATTTTTTGGCCTCAATCCGGTTCGTTAACCATAGACCATGACCCTTCATTTGAACGAGCTCGTAGAGCCCGCCCCAATGAGTAGTTATAAGCCATTGTTCGGATGGAAAATATTCAAAAGTCTTCAGTGAGAATAGAAGAGAATTCTGTCTTTCGTGCCGGGGGCAGTTTTGGTTGTTATGTTGGGGACAGGATTAACGATCAAAGGAGCTGTAGTAATCTTTTAAGATAATAAGTGGGGGATGGGGGGGGGGGGGGGGGGGGCAAAACATAATTGTTTTTGTTTTTGCCTTAATTTAGTTACAGTTTCAGTCTCTAATGTCTTCAGTGTGATGATTTACCTTCCACTTGCCCCAGCTGTACAAAATCAGTGTTAAAATCAACCACTGAAATGCGGTTATTGATAAGCTTCACAAAAATTTTCCTTTCTTTTGACCAGGTATCTTACACACACTTTTAGTTTTTAGACATCATCATTAGCTCAAGGTTTTTGCGTGTATGGTCGTTTGGCACAACAGTTTGAGTTCCTTTGAGTACCTTCCTGCGTTTAATAATTTCGAGTTTATTTTTCCGCTTGAAGAAACGACCTATTATAAGCCTACTAAGTTCCTTGTTGGGGTCGGGTTTACCTTTTCTATGCGCCATATCAATGTCCTCGTTCGATAGGCTCAAGCTCAAATGTTTATTAACCCTTTACCCAACGTAACGTCCAAAACCGGCCAGCGTTATTCCCAAATATCGCCAATTAATTTTCAAAATATTTTCATTTTTTGTCTCAAAAACATAGGTTATGACCCCTCGTTGGAACGAGCTCGTCGAGCTCGTTCCAACGAGGGGTCATAACCTATGTTTTTGAGACAAAAAATGAAAAAAAAATTAGTTATTCAAGAATTTTTTTTGCAAGTGTCGTCTGCTTTTCATGTTAGGTAAAGGGTTAAAAGATTCACACATCTTAACACAACACTCCTCCCATGCCTTGGATATGCTGTCTCCGTCGATTCCCCATATTCGCAAATATGACTTCCTAGAGCGCTGCTCATTACGGTCGGCATCAACTAATGCTTGAAACTTTCCTTTTCGTGGCACTCTTGTTCACTCTTTATTTTGGATTCCTCTCACTGGATGATAAATTCATTTCTATCGTTGTCTCTTTTCAAAGATCGCATTTCATCTTCAGCCTCCGTGCCCTCACATTGTTTAATCTGTTTTTCATTAAACTCACCAAGGCTGTCCTTGATTTCCTCCTTGGTGACCAAGCTGCAATTTTTTTTTTTTCACCTAAACATTCGATCATTCCTCTTGTAGGCAGGGACTCAATCTTTTCTCCGGGGCTTCTAGCCGCGTGAGCAGAGTTACTTCTACAGGGTGAGCCATAACTGTCTGTTTTTCACACAAACATTTCCCGTCGTTATCACAAGTATCACAATGGTTCTCTTCTGGGAGCGCTTTAGCCTTTTATACCATGGTTACCTATTCTACAATATATAAAAAGCCTATGACATAGATTTTAGCTTTACACACCAACCGTGGTGAACACGCCAGCAATGGAATTTCAGTAGTTAAAATTTACACCCACAGTGGAACAACGTCCAAGCTGACCTTTGGTGACGTCGACCTGAATGCAACTTGTCTAAATTTATCGCACGTCGTCTCAGGAAGAGTGAAATGAAAGTGACAATTATTTATTACTTTATTAAATGAGTTTACTCCCATAAGACACCAAAACTTAACAAAAATGCATTGTCTCATGTTAATAAACCATCCATAACTCGAAATGGTATGTTATTATGCTATTAAAATGAAAAAGGCCCCGTTTTATTTTCTATTTCGTTTCGGCGATAAAACTGACAGCGGAAGTACCTCCCACCGATGCTCGTGTAAACAAAAACAGATTCGCACGTATGTAGGTCTGGTGCTCAGTAAAATCGAGAACACTTAATAGCGACTCTTTTAATAATCTAACGATCATGGTATAAATAAAATATACCATAGTTGCTTGGTGTACCAAATGTTCACCACTCGTGGTGAAGTGGTGTTAACAGCGTGCCAAAGGCTCGCGGTTAACACCACTTCACCACGAGTGGTGAACATTTGATACACCAAGCTACTATGGATATATTCTATATTTCTTTGATTTTGACTGTAGATGTTCCTCAGTACTGTGATTTGGATCACTCGAAGAAATCGAAGAACCCGAATATCGAAACATTTTCAATCAATTCAATTCAATTCAATATTTATTTAGCAATAAATGTATCTTAATAGCGTACAATAAATTGGAAAGCATGTGGCAATTACAAATAATGATACAAAAAATGAACAACGTGTATTGATTCTGTGGTACAAAAATTATAAGAAGATGGCATAGCAAGACTGGCTGTCTACCTGCCATCTCCTTAATGTAAATCAATATTTTTTTTCTTGGAGATCTACAGATCCCAAAACATAATTGTTCTCCTTTTAGTTAATATTACTATTTGTTCTACAAAAGGGGGAATTGGCCAAATAAATCTACAATGCCCTAGGTATCCATCTCTCTCTGTTTAGTTACTTTAAGGGGAAAAAGTACCAGACGGCCTCATCTCACAGGGGGCAACTAGAATGCGACGCGAGGCGTGTTACAACCGATAATGTTACACCAACCAATAATGTATCATCAACGCATAATGTTATAACATAATGTAGTAAACAACCGATAATGTTGCAAACGCCGCATAATGTTATAACTTCAGTCAACGCGTTTTGTAGCAAAAATCAACGCATAATGTTATAACTCGAGTCGGCGTTTACAACCGATAATGTTACACCAACCAATAACGTATCATCAACGGTCCACCAGTCTGAAGGTAGGGTTCATTGCCCCGAGGGTTCATAGCTCCGAGGGTAGGGTTCACTGCTCCGAGGGTTCATTACTCCGAGGGTTCATAGCTCCGAGGGTCCATTGCTCCGAGGGTTCATTACTCCGAGGGTTCATTGCTCCGAGGGGTCATTACCTCGAGGGTTCATACTCCGAGGCTTCATTACTCCGACAGGGTATGTGTGTGTGTGTGGGGGGGGGGGGGTGGGGGGGCGGTGACGATTATTGTTGGGCCGGATGTATGTGTGTGCGTGTGTGGGCGGACACACACACACATACACACTTTGGGCCCAACCATAATCGTCACCGCCGTGAGGTTCATTGTTCCGAGGGTCCATTGCTCCCAGGGTTCATGGCTCCTAGGATTCATTACTCCGATGGTTCATTGTAGCAAGGGTCCATTACTCCAAGGGTTCACTGTTCCGAGGGGTCATTACCCCGAGGGTTCATACTCCGAGGCTTCATTACTCCAACGGGATAGTATAACATGTATGACTTGTCCCACATTCGGGGGACCTCGGTGGGGGACCTCGCCTATTGCGCATGCGCGAGGCTCTTGTTTACAACACTGTAACATTTATATTAGAAGTAGTATAGCATGTACCTTTCGCCCCTCTTTCCAGGACCCAGGAAGAAGGTTCTCATTTGCAAGACTCTCATCACGTGACTATATCATTGGGTAGCCATGGTAACTCGTCATACTGTGACGTC
This sequence comes from Pictodentalium vernedei, assembly GCA_031216915.1. Taxonomy (NCBI): domain Eukaryota; kingdom Metazoa; phylum Mollusca; class Scaphopoda; order Dentaliida; family Dentaliidae; genus Pictodentalium; species Pictodentalium vernedei. Next base: position 88,549,447 of record CM062297.1, on the reverse strand, counting down.
ATCACCATGTTGCCACGCCACGTCTCCTGTGCGTGCGCGCATGTGCAAATATGGTGTTATATTTAGATTGGGGAATGTTACCTCCCCTCTACACACCCCATGTATCCATCGCTCCGAGGGTCCGCAATACCCATCGGGAGGTTCCGGTCATTACCCGATGATTCCGATGATTTCTGACCATTGTCGAGTCGATTTCGGCCATTCGATATCACGAAAATAGGAAATAGCGATTTTCCCGCAAAAACAAGTAAACATACCTCGTCTTGTTGGACGAGCTTTGGAAAACAAGATGGCCACCCACCAATGGCCACCATCCCCACTCAATATATTCATCGTAACATCAATGGGAAATTCCCCAATCTAAATATAAGACCCTATGTCTTGAGTGCATGCGCAGGAGAGGGGACGTGGCAACATGGTGATGACGCCACAAGATGGCGGGTTACCATGGCTACCCAATGATATAGTCACGTGATGAGAACCATCAAATGATAACCTTCTTCCAAGGTTCCCCAGCGGGTTCCCCTGAAAGAGGGGTCTAAGGTACAAGCTACGCTACTAATAGAATTTCAAATTAATATCCTAATGCTCTCAATCTCCCTCTCTCGCTCTATATCTCCATGCACCTTCCCTCTCTTCCCCTCTCCTCTCTCTTTCTCGTTCTGTATCTCTCGCTCACTTTCCCCCTTTCACTCCCTCCCATCTCTGTCTGTCTGTCTGTCCGTCTGTCTGTCCGTCCGTCCGTCCGTCCGTCCGTCCGTCCAGCCGTCTAGCCGTCCGTCCGTCCGTCCGTCTGTCTGTCTCACACACACCCTCTCCTTATCTCTCTCCTCTCCTTCGCTCTCCCACCCTTCTCTCTCTCTCTACCCCCACTAATCCTCTATCTCTACCCCCTCTCCACCACCCCCATCTTCCACTCGATTCCTCCCCTCTCTCCCTCCCCTCTCTCTACTTTTCTTTCTCTACATGTATCCCCTTTTTCTCCCCGCTTCCAATTTCTTCCCCCACCCTCTCTCCTCTCTCTCCGTCCCCACTCCTCTCTCCCCTCCCTGCCACCCCCACCTCTCTCTCTCTCACACACACATACACTCTCATTGCCTATGTTTTAAATTTGCTAAGGGTTAATTTGTTATTAACTTTGTCCGTCATTGTGATTGTGTTTCAAGCACAGACTTCGGAAATTGTTTTCAGGTACCGGCAGTTCGTATAAGAAATTTACATAGCTCTGTATTTCAAATAAATGACATCCGTATTGCTGCGTATTAGGATGTTGATTTCAAAGGTCTCTGAGGACACGGAATCCTCTACCAATGGCTTTCATTTCGCAAAGGGCTTTTTGTTTTGTTTTCCTTTGATATTAGCATGCTGGGTATCGTATCGGCATAGGCATGCCACAAAATTTAGTTTTCAGTGGTCAGTCAAACAGCCATGAAGCTCTACGTCTTACTGGTTTTGTGTATATTGGTATGGGTTTCACTCATAAGATACTCAATAAGTTATGGCACTCGCCCTATGGATGACGACGTATATGACATTATTGTGAGATGCATGACGGGCAATTTTGTTGTGCCTGTCAAACGGCGCACAAGAGTGCAGAAGGCAGCACTTGTCCGTTTCTACAGAAACAGAAATGCATACAGTATTGCCGAAGGTGGCCATTTGCTTTACAACGGCAAAAAGGTGTTACGAACAGGAGACATTGCAAACCAAGTAAAGGCGGCACTGAAGAAAAGCAAAGGGTCAGGCGCTAGAAAACTCAAGCACAGGCTTGGTAGCCAGTTTTGCGGCATCAGTGAACGCTCTGTGTACCGATATTTGGATAAATCCACATCTTACCACCTACTGAAAGCTAAGTTTTCTAATCGCTGTGCGCTCAAGCCAATACGAGCATCATCTGTGCAACAACGACATCAAGTTGATATAATGGACATGCTGAATTGTAAGGTGACATATAATCGGAAGACATACAGATATGTTCTGTCCCTGATGGATATCTTTAGTCGATATGTGTGGCTACGGCCAATGTCGACTAAAAGCAGCAAAGAAGTCGCACGCTTCTTAGAAGATATATACATAGAACACGGTCCACCCAGAGTTTTACAGCACGATAGAGGAGGTGAGTTCCTAGGTGCGGTGAAACGACTTATGCAAAAAATGGACGTACGAATAATATCGAGCTCCCCCTATCACCCACAGAGTCAGGGGAAAATTGAGAGGTCCCACAGAGTCCTTAGAAAAAAAATTATGTATGATCTGGTAAGCCTTAAAAAACGTGGTGTGAACTGGGTGAATCGCCTTCCCCAGTACGCTTCAATCTTGAACGACGACGTACGTGAAGAACTGAACTGGAAAACACCGTTTGAGATTTATTTCGGTCGGCAAAACCATCGACTAACATTTGCTAAATTTTCAGACGACAGTGTTACAATCGAAAATGTATCAGCTAAAAGACAGAATGAGCTACAGCCATTACCCAAAGATTTGCTCAATTTTGATACAAATAGAGGTAAAGTCCGTGCTTGGCAAAAATCCGTCATCACTCTATAATGTGAAACAAAATGTTCTTGTTCGCATAAGAAACGCTAAGCACCACGAACCCCGTCGACTTTATGTTCTTCGCGGCACCATTCTGGAGAGAGATATAAAATTTCATCGTTATCGAGTGAGGTATCTTTCGCCCAAAGACAATACTGCAGTAGTCAGGTGGTTCTCCGTAAATGATATAACCAGCGTGACAGCCGAGGCTGAGAAGAAGAGGCGAAGTCGTTCCCACAAAGCTATACACCGTAGTAAATATTATATTGTGCTCACCCACAAAGAGAAACTTGAAGGAACAGGTTTTGCTGTCCAATTAGACCCACCCGGTGATGGTAATTGCCAATTTGCCGCTCTTGCAGATCAGCTAGCCCATATTGGTATCTATAGATCACAAGAGACCTTGCGATCCGAAATTGTGTCCGACCTTCAGAGGAATCCTTATAACAGTCTTGGTGATTATATGGGTGATTACGTGGAAAACGGTGATTTTGGACGGTACATTACAAACATGGGGCGTGATGGGACATATGGTGACCATATCACTTTACAGAGAGTAAGTGAAATTTACCACGTTCAGATCTCTGTCTCCTCTTCGCTTGGTGCGGGCGGAACACGCCTTCTGTCTCCCAATGGACAAATCAACGGTAACTTGCCCACATTATATTTAGGACACATGGCCGAAGGCCATGGTGACCACTATGTTAGCATATGTCCATCAAGCATGAATCGATCGAAAATATTGAACAACATACAGACCTCGACTTGCAATGTCCGTCAGAATCAAATACCTGCATCTGATTCGTCTGATATTTGTGATCGGGCGAACCAGATAGGTAGTGACTCTGATGACAATGCTAGTGGAAGACATGATACATTGGAACGGGACCTTGTCTCCCCGAATCAGTCACCTATACCTGATTCGTGTGATACTCGTGATCTGGCGAATCAGATGGGTGGTGACTCGGAAGACAATGTACCCGGCAGACAAGATGCAAGAGAACATGGGGTTTTACCTGTTTTGCCAGTAGAAATTCTGCAAATAATTATTTCAAAAGCACTCTTTAGAGATATGACGATGCTAGGCGCTTTTAACAGGGTGTCGCAGCAGTTCAAAGAAATAACATCTAGATTTTACCCATTTCTACACATTTCCAACAATTTAGCCACATCAATTGGTATTCGTGAAAGCGGCAACAGCATTATTAGTGTCAGGCGCCTCTATTGTGCATCTGGGAAAGGGAGTGGTATAGCCCATCGTATTCGGGAACTATTTGGTGGTACTGCAAACTGGTTCAATGCTTGGTTGCTGTTGACTGCTTCTCAGTTTTCCAGATATATCGTTAGCGATATATTCTGGAAATAGGTTGCTACAGAAAGTTTGCAAAAGCATACAATGCCGCTGGAAATAAGTTGTCACATTACCGCATAATTTTACAATACGTACCTTTCATTTTAGGCACAAGTCTTTGGCACAACTTCTAGGGAAGCTCTTAGAAAGAAAGATTCTCTAGAAATTCTACCAAGAGCTGTTGCTTTCAATGAATCGGTACTGCTTATAAGATTAGTTAGCGTTAATATGGCAACTTATTTCCATCGGTGCAGTAATTATTCCTAATTTACTTTAATTTTTACTGGACGATAACTTTGAATTTTTCACATTTATAGCACTGATCACGGATCACGTGATAAAGCAGCGGTGACAGCTGGATCTTTTTTATTTTATATATACGCTACAGGTAAACCAGGCTAGCTCATAAACAAGGCCAATCCTTAAAGTGACATTCTAACATTTAACATTTTTTGAACAATTTCTAAAGACGATTTATAAATTTCTGACTGTCTGATATATACGGTATGTCTATATTTGCTGTGATGACGTAAATATACTGCCTATGTGACTACGCGAATCGTCGCTTCAACATAGAATTTAAATGCATTTTGGATCCAAAATGAAATTAGATTCTATGTTGAAGCGACAATTTATGTAGGTACAAAACCACTATATTTAAGTAATAGCAGCGAATATAGACATGCCGCATATATCGGACACTTTATTTTGGGACATTGATCATTTCTAATTAGTCTTTAAAATTGTTCAAAAAATATTCAGTGTTAGAATGTCTCTTTAAGCGGGTGTCCGTAATTACTAACTAGGCAAACACCGACCGGGTGACCACCACCACCCCCCCCCCCCCCTCCATTCAACTATCCAACAGCCACGTATACTGTAAAAAATGCAATTGTAGGGAACAACCAGGCGACGTATCAACAATATATTTGTGTATAGGTCACTGGGTATATCCCGGTGATCCATACACAAAAATATTATTGCCAGTTACTATTTTGGAAATGACAAAATGAAAGTTAATATGTCAAATTCCCCACGGTTAGTGAAATCAGTCGAAATTACTCCTTTAACATTGGGTTTCGTTGCCTTTTATTTTATGTACTAGGTAGTGCCATGTATTACGGTCACCAATTTCTAACGCACTCCTGTTTAGACAATAAATATCTTTCGTACAACGTACGACGACGATTACAAAACACGGATAGGGGTCTCACTAGTTACTGGGTGTAACTGAATGCAACTATCTGTAACCTACTTCGCAGACATATCGAATCAAAATTAATTTTGTCTCAGAAACATATCTTATGGCCCCTCATTGGAACGAGCGCGATGCGCTTGTTCCAATGGGGGGGGGGGGGTGCATAAGAAATGTTTTTGAGACGACAAAAATGAAGGTATTTAGTTATTGTAGAATGTGCTTCGCAAATTAATGTCGTCTGCTTCCCATGTTGGGTAAAGGGATGATTTATATTTCCGGTAAACATCTTACAGGGGAGCTTGGTGGCCCAGTCGGTAGGGCATTGGACTCGTGATCCGAAGGTTCTGACAATTGCGGGTTCAGTTCCAGGTCTGTGCGACCGAGTTGTTTCCTTGGGCATGATACTTCATATCCATGGCGAACAAGTGCTAAGGCGTATTGCACGCTTGTGGTACACAATCCTTCAGCCAATGCTAACTCTGTTGAGTTGGTATGTTGGAATGTCTCGCAGTGACTCGCCGCTGCTCGGTAGTCCTCTCGGGTATTCCGGCTTCCTCCACCCGTGACACTGTCCGACACGATATGACCTGATGTTAAAGTGTCGTAAAACACCAAATAAATAAATAAATAAACATCTTACAGAAAGTTTATTAGGATTAAATGTTAAATAATAAATATATTTTAATATTCAGTTACATCCAGTAAGTAGTGAAACCCCTATCCGTATTTGTAATCGTCGCCGAACGTTTTATGAAAGGTATCTAATGATGAAATAAATGGTATCAGATGCAAAACTGTAAGGCAGACAGACTGACAGGCAGACAGGCATACAGACACGCACACAGAAGGGAGAGACAGTCAGAGAGAGCAGAGTGAGTGAGAGAGAGACATATAGAAACACACAGACTGATGGAGAGACAGACATACCGACAGTCATCAGTTAGAGAGAGAGAGAGAGAGAGAGAGAGAGAGAGAGAGAGAGAGAGAGAGAGAGATGGTCAAAAGTACTGCCGCATATAGATACAACACTGACAACTTGTCATGTTTACTGATGACTTCGCTATACGAAAAAAATTATTCATTCCATTCTTGGCTCCATATACTTGGCATACAATCAAATAATTTTACAATATTTTTTCTATTAGGCCTACTATCTGGATTGTTCTGTTTATACGATGCGACATGAAACAGCTCTGTTATTTTTGGCTTTCTATAATGCCCGACGAATTTTATTTTTCCCGATCTGATTTGTGTCAGAATGGTACATGGCGTGATTTGGAATTTTACAATTGGAATCTACGCAGTCCGCAAAATCTTGAATGACGTCATGTACTATTTTAACACAGATCAGATGGCCACTCAGCAAAATTAGGACAGATTCGCATTAAGCTATTGAAATTTTCATGTACGGTCAACAATCTAGCCTGGATACACGCAGATTTCTGCCAAAATGTTTTAATTACACACATGAAGTATATAATGCTGTAAGATTGTCATATTGCGGGGATCCTAGGGACTAAATATCACGATGACATCATCACCAAGTATGTGACGTTATCACCAAATAGTGATGTCATCATCAGAACAGTTACGTCATCTCCAGGATAGGGGCGACATCACCATGGTTTCAGGAGCGCATCTATGATGTCACACGTTTTCGCAGGGGCGGTTGTCAGAGAAATGACGTCACAAGATGGCGTCCATGGACCAACAACGTTTTCACTGAATGGAGTGATCTCCACTGCCCTAGGCGACATCGAATTACCGAACTCGAGTCGAAAATGATCGGAAATCTTGAGAAACGATTTCCGTGGCCACCGGAACCTCTTAAACGCATCCCGGAGCATCGAAGCGATGAAGTGAATGAGTTGGGAGTGATCTCACCTTTCCTGTACGTCGTTGAATCACCAAACGCGCCACGACAATGGCTTTTCTCCCGATGTTTCCATAGTATCAACACAATCGACCCAGTGAGAGTACCAGGTATGTGTTCATGTTCTTTTGTGTACCAGCACCTTGTGGTTTGGCACATGGACACAATGTCATGTGTCTTGGGATAACACCAACGATGACGGGAGAAAAGCCATTGTCGTGACGCGTTCGGTGATTCGACGTCCCATAGGAATGGCAATATCACTCCACACTCATTGACTTCACCGCTTTGATTCGTCTGGGATACGTTCGGAAGGTTCCGGCGGCAACCGGAATCCGTTTCCGAAGATGCTCGATCATTTTCGGGTCGGTTTCGGTAATTCGATGGCACCCAGAGCAGGCGAGATCACTCCGTTCAGCGAAAACGTTGCTGGTCCAAGGGCACCTCCATCTTCTGACAACGTTTATACGACAACCGAACCCTGCATCCGGCAGAAGCATGTGACGCCTTAGGTACGTACATGGGCACTTGATACCACTACGATGACGTGATTATCCCGGTGATAACGTAGCTATTCTGATGATGGATGTCATACCCTTGGTTATGACGTCACAATTTGGTGATGATGTCACGGGATGAAGTATGACCTCTGGATCTCCCGAATATGGAAAGCTTTAACTGGTAGAGTGCTGAAAGCCCAAAATTGGGCTCTACTTCGATATTTTTCACTGCTACATACTGGATCAGTAGTTTTAGGATCGGCTTCTGACAGGGTTAAGATTAAAACTGTCCAATCTACCAAAATTTGCCTTGTTGGAATATAAGGGAGAGTGCCTATAGGCACTCTCCCTTATACCCCAACAAGGCAAATTTAGGCTAACCTATTCAGAAAGCCCAATATAATTCAGCACTCTACCAGTTAAGAACGATATACAACTCACACATGTCGCTTTGTGTGCTTTAGCTTTGATACACAAACGCGAGCACAAGAGACTAATCGTGTTTTTTTTGTTGGGGAGGGTGGTAGTGGGGGTGGGTAATCACAATACCAATAAGTTATTGAAGGAACCCAAATGACTAATGATTTCTAAGGAGTGTGGACACGTAGGATATCACCCACCTAATTTTGAAATGCTTGGAAATATTGTGCTGACATTTTGGCAAAGAAATGCCTAACATTGTTAAATTAATTGCGAAACCGGAGTGAGGGCGTGTTTGAGAGAGAGAGAGAGAGAGAGAGAGAGAGAACAGTCTTATGTTTTTATTATATTAAAATTTTGCAATGAACATGATAATCATTTCTGAAATAAAAAAAGTTATGAAAGTCTTTTTATTATTTACTAAACTTCTAATTGTAGGTTTCAATGGTTCAAGCCATGCATGAATCCGCACATGTAGTTTCCGAGACCTGGCAATTAACGGTGGAGATGAATAAGTAGTTTAAAATATGAACACTGCTTCATCTAAGCAGCAGTGTTCAGATTTCAAACTGCTCATCTTTTTGCACCTGTGATTGCCATAATTTATATAATAATTTGGTATTAAGTGAGATGTTTGAGGCATGGTGACTATACTTGCCATTCATAGGGTAGATAAAGCGAATACATCTGGTCTGACCACAAGATATTTAATTATTAGTTTCTTTGGTGCTTTAGTTGTAAGACTTTAACATCTGAGGTCATACCGTGCCAGACAATGTCACGGGTGGAGGAAAACGGAGTGCCCTGGGAGAACAACCGAGTAGCGGCGAGTCAATCTCAGACACTCCGACGTACTATCTCAGTAAATTTAGCATTGGTTAAAGGACGCATACCGCCAGTGTGCGATACACTTTAGCACATTTTCGTCACCATGCCCCATACATGCAATGGAAGTGTAGTGTCTAGCCCTAGAATACAATTCGGTTTAACCGTCTGGAAACTGAATCGTATCCTCGGGAAACTTTGACACACGAGTACAGTCCCCTTACCAACAAGGGAACGGTCTCGCTTTATTTTTTTCGAAACACTTCTTCAACTCATCATCATGCTATGCCATCCCTATACATCAGTACATCACCAACTATCAATCACTTCTATTGAACATAAAGTCCGCTGGGGTTGTGAACGGATGGGGTCCGCACCCCCACGACGCTGACGATTATCGTTGCGCCCTGTCTGTGCGTGTGTTTGTGTGTGTGTGCGTGTGTTTATGTGTGAGCGTGTGTGTCTGTGTGCGTGTGTGTCTCTCTCTCTCACACACGTACACTATTTTAATGACCTGTACCGTATAATGCCCGGATTGGACCCATTGACGCCTCCCTCCCTCTGGAATCGTGAACGGATACGGCCCAGATGTGCGCTACCTCACCCACGGCGGTGACGATTATGGTTGGGCCCGATGTGTGTATGTGTGTGTGTCCCCCCACACACGCACACACATACATCGGGCCCAACCATAATCGTCACCGCCAGCCCCCCCCCCCCCCCCCACACACACACCGTCGGAGTAATGAAGCCTCGGAGTATGAACCCTCGGGGTAATGACCCCTCGGAACAGTGAACCCTTGGAGTAATGGACCCTTGCTACAATGAACCATCGGAGTAATGAATCCTAGGAGCCATGAACCCTGGGATCAATGGACCCTCGGAACGATGAACCTCATGGCGGTGACGATTATGGTTGGGCCCGATGTGTGTATGTGTCCCCCACACACACGCACACACACATACATCGGGCCCAACCATAATCGTCACCGCCGCCCCCCCTCCCCCCCCCCCACCCACACCATCACACCAATGAAGCCTCGGAGTATGAACCCTCGGGGTAATGACCCCTCGGAGCAATGAACCCTCGGAGTAATGAACCATCGGAGCAATGAACCCTCGGAGCTATGAACCCTCGGAGTAATGAACCCTCGGAGCAGTGATACCCCAACCTCGGAACTATGAACCCTCGGAGCAATGAACCCTACCTTCAGACTGGTGGACCGTTGATGATACGTTATTGGTTGGTGTAACATTATCGGTTGTAAACGCCGACTCGAGTTATAACATTATGCGTTGATTTTTGCTACAAAACGCGTTGACTAAAGTTATAACATTATGCGGCGTTTACAACATTATCGGTTGTTTACTACATTATGTTATAACATTATGCGTTGATGATACATTATTGGTTGGTGTAACATTATCGGTTGTAACGTGTAACAAGGCGCAGCAAGGTGACAACCAAAGATTCGTCAAAAATACTGAATGACAATACAGAGACTGGCATGGCGAGCGAGACACAAAATGATCAGACACAGATCCGTCCCATCAACATGTAACTTCCGAATTGTGTCCGGTGAGGCAATGTCTAACTGCTTAGTTTTGTCGCCTCAACTGAAGTATTCAAAGAGTGACGTGAATAAGGGGCTCTACACCATCACCACGCACTCAAGTGTGACTGAAAAGTGCTAATTGTCACATCACCACATCGCGCGCAATGTCCGTACTTCACAAGAAACCGCCTTGGTGCGATTGAGAAATAAGCTATTGGTCAACAGAGTGAAGAGATTCACAGTCAAGCGAGTATTTAATCAAACGTTACAATCTTGGCAATAAGGATTTGAACAGGAGACAGACGTGGAATGGGAGTCTGTTAGTAGGTTGGTTAAGGTCAATTTAAAAACATTTCTATGGTGTATATTCAGTATTTCATTGACTAATTTGTTCCATAATGCCGGAAAGTAGGTCGCAGGTTGTTCAATAAATTTGGTTCTAGGCGTATTTGTTTTTAATAATCCTGATTGTCTTCACAACTCCATCTTGGTATGTAATAGTGGTGAAGTAATTATTAAAGATGGTAGGTAGTGCATTGTTATTCCAGTCGTGCACCAATAATAATGTATGTAATAATGTATAAGGGTCTTGAATTTAAGTATTTTATCTTTTAAAAACAGAGGATCTGTGTGACAGTTATAAGCTTTGTTGTTCATTATTCGGATTACTCTTTTTGTAGGAGATAGAGTTTGTTTTTATGTTTGGAGTGTCCTCGGATACTAAACAGGAAATGACTACTCATAATGTACAGTACGTGGAGAGTGTATTATCGCTAAATCATCCGCAGAGTGGAGATTCCACCCAAGCAATAATTGCAGATTTGTTGCAAAGCCAAACCAGCACAAGCAAAGTTTCAACCAATGGACCTCCGGGTTAAACCCGGAGGTCCATTGGCTGAAACATTGCTTGTGTTTTGTCGATATGTACAGAATTTGAAAGTTATAGCTTGGGTGATAACTCCACTCCGCGGGTGATTTAGTTACAATCCACTCTCCACGCACTGTAGGGTGACTAGCGCTCTATGTAGTAGAATGTTTTAATTCTATTTATTACATTCCTCAGTTCGTTTTGCATTGAATTTAATGTTGATTAAAAAGTGGTAATGTCACGAGTGAATTATGTCACTTCAATAGTAACTTTGGAACGACTGACGTATATAAGCCACGCCCCCACTGATTTGTTGATGTTTTGTTTTCCAGTTCCACATCAGTTAATTAAAATGAATTTTCCTTCTGAATATTTTTAAAAATCCTTTCTTTCCTCTATGAACAGGTTCGTTAGCACAGTTGACAAAATCCAAATAGAAATGTTTTATCTTATGGCTGAATGCCATTCCCTAAATGCGACTGGAACGCCACATAAAATAGTAAAATATCGAACGAAAGTCACAAAAATAAAACTGGGCCATTTCCAATCGAAGATTTGACACAGAAAGTGATGTATTCATACGCGCTAATTTCAGAAGTATTTCAGAGTTGCATTTACGAATATTTTGTGTTGAATTATTTTTAATGAAAGATATTTTGGTCTAAAATGTCATTTACTAAAGAGAGTGACCCATTCTTACGGCAAGTTACGCCCTCGTGATTTACTCACGTCCCGTCTCTCGATGAATTATTTACCGTAACGCTCAAAACAAATTGATTACTCTCTATTTATTGCACAAACAGCTCTTGCTACTTTTGTGCACAACATTGAAATGTGGGTGGAGGATCTCAACCTATCGTCGAGATGAACTCTCCAAAATTTTACAGATAATTTTGCTTCTTTAATACCCACCCTTATTAGGCTAAAAAAAAAATAATGTTTTGATTCTCAGGCCCTCCCTCGTTAGATTTGAACCTCCTCATTAGACATTTTTATTGTGTCATGTTTTTTAAAGAATTTGTGAAAACTTGGAATGGTCATTTTTTCACATTTCTCAACATATAATTATTTAGCTGTGTTTGCAGGAAATTGGTTTTTCTTGTTGCAGTTTATGGGAGAGTGCCAGAGGCACTCTCCCATAAACTGTAACAAGGCAAATTCTGATATTCTGGATCATGATTTAATTATTTATTTATTTGCTGGTGTTTAAGGTCATATATTTCTGCACAATGGCTAATAATGGCTGCAACACCGATATAAACTCAAGTTTAACCAATCATTTAGAGCCATGTTTCCCATTTTAAAGGACTCCTACCCCAAGTATTGGTTACTGGGGCCTATTCTAATGGAATATGATGCTTGACAGATCTATACCTTTAAAAAGAACAATAAAATACAAATCCTTTCAGCTGTTGTTATGGCAGTTAGTTATAAAAGGTATACTATAATTACACTAAAATACAACCTTTTCAAGTGGAAAGACAGCAAAAAGATTTACTGAGTATACTCAACCCTTTAGAAAGAAAAAAAAAAAAAATAATAAAAATAAAATCCTCCCTCCCTCACTGATTTGAAAACAAAATTGCTTGAGAATCAATTCATTTTTTTTATTTAACCTTATAGGATTAATTATCGATGCTAATCGTATTATTATTTTCAAGTTTGATATGTGACGAGCTGATTATGACATATTTCGATTTTTTGGCGTTTTGGAGTAGGTTATTAGCTCTGCACCACATAGTTGATTTTTCTAGTTCAGTGTTGACAGATTGATATACGATTTCTTGATTATGATGGGATGTATAAGCAGGATTGGCAATTTCAGGAGAACGATTTTTTAGCTCTCCTTACTGCCCTCCTGAAAGAATTAAGGAGAGCGAAAAACTGCCGTCCTAAATATTTTGGTCTGGGATGATTGAGATTACATGTATTATGCACACATTAAATTTTTGTTGTAAAGCAAAAATGTAATTTAACTTCGAAGTCACATAACATCACGTAATTTCATTTTGAAAATGGTTTAGTGGTAAAAGGTAATGTCTGCAACCATACCCAAACGCAGTTGCAATCATTTGAAGCAAAATGGGTCACAGCAATATTTTTTTTTTCTGTCAGTTTCAAGTTCAACAACTGACATCACAGTTTGAGGGGTAATTGGGGGCGTGGTGGCTCAGTTGGTAGAGGTGCAGGCTGCAAGCCGAGAGGTCCTCTGTTCGAATCCCACCTGCGGCAACCGCGTTGTGTCCTTGGGCAAGACACTTCACCCCGATTGCCTACATGGGGGCACGATGACGCTGTGTACTGAGGCGTACTGTACGTCGATGGTGCGCATGTCTTCAACCAATCTAACCCTGCCTGTGCTGCGGTGCAGAGTTCAGAGTTACGATGTTGAAGAGCTGACAGCTGCTCGTCGTTGCTCGGTGGTTCTCTCCGGGTACTCCGGCTTCCTCCACCCGTAAAACTGTCACGGTCACGATTAGCCGTTGTGCATAAGTATGTGACCTTAAACACCAATAAATAAATAATAATATAAATATTGAGGGGTAATTATTCAAGGAATATTGACACTATAATATACTACCATTACTACTATCCTGTCACTTGAAGCACTTGCACCAGGATGTGACTGTAGATTCAAGCAGACCTGTTGTCCAAGAAAGTCATACGCCTACCACTACCACCTTCAACCCCCTTGGGGGGTTGAAGGTGGTAGTGGTATGCGTATGACTTTCTTGGACAACAGGTCTGTGCACACACACAGGTCTTGTCAAGTGTGTGTTCGGTTCAGTTGTTGAGTGAGACATCAAGATGTCTAAGAGATTTCGCTTTACCTTAGTAAAGTTAATAAAGTCACTGATGTAATAGTCTTTTGGTTTCAGTTTCAATGAGTTCGTTCAATTGGATACTTAAAATGCTGTGTAAAGCTAATTGCTCTCCTAAGCTGATTGAGGAGAGCGATTTTTTGCCCTCCTGCATTTTTCAGAATGCCAGGCCTGTATAAGCCCGTTGTGTCATCAGCGAACGACAGGAGATTCAAGTCAGTGCTATTTAATATGTCATTAATGTAAATCAAAAATAAAACGGGCCCTAAAATTGAACCCTGTAGGTTATTCTGGCGTGTGATGGTTTTTTGTTCAGATACTGTACATATTGCTTTCTAACCTTGAGAACTCTGAATCCATTTGTTTACTATACCCCCGAAACTATAAAACTCTAACTCTTTGAGGAAAATATTATTATTGTGTCAAAGGCTTTTGACAGGTTTACAAAAAGGAAATTTTACTAGCCTTAGTGGGTTTGTTATTTTCCTTTCCTTTATGATCCAGAAGGTGTAGTATCCGATGCACTGTTGAATGCCCTTTTCTAAATCCGCATTTGGTGTTGGTAAATAATGTTATTATTCACTAGGAATGTGTCAAGGCGAACCTGCATAATCTTTTCTAAGAGTTGGGAGAAAGTAGGAAGTATGTTAATTGGTCTATAATTATTGAGAACATTCCCGTTACCTGATTTAAATACTGGAATAGCTTTAGCTAATTTCATCTTCTCGGGTACTATGCCGGTTTCGACAGGTAGGTTTATTATTTGTTTATTAGGGGGGGGGGGGGGGGGGTCGATATAAAATTGATGATTTCCGTGATGAGTCTAGAGGTCATTTTGTTACAATACTTGCTTATTTTCTATTTCATTCTCTTAGTTATGTTGCCAACTTCGTCAGGAGTTGTGGGCACAATAAAGAAGCTGTGTTTTCGACTGCTGCCTTGACGGTAACTCGAGAAATGTTTATTCGAAGCTGCTATCTGTGCGAACGTAGATTCTTCCACACTAGTGAAAAAAGTTAATGAATTCTCGTGCGATTTCAACGCCATTGGAGATTTCTGTATCATTAACTTTGAAACTTGCTGATAATTTAATATTTGAACAGGATTTTTGGATTGCTTCATTTAATATTTGCCATGTTTCTTTTAGGTTATGTTGATTTCCTCTGAGTATAGAGTTATAATAATGGGCTTTACTTTTCCGTTTTATTTTGTTGAAGCCTTAGCAGAACTGTTTATAAGAACTTTTATTTCATCGGTAGGGCTTTGCACTTGTTTATGGTAGAGTTTAAGTTTGTTTACTGAGGAGGTTATTAAGCCACTGGTCATTCAAGGTTGTTTTTCGACATATCGATTTTTGGCTGTTTTTCTTTTAGGGGAAAACATTCATTGAAGGCTTGCGGGAATAGATTTATGAAGTTGTTATATGCTTCGTCGGGACAACGAGAGTTTAAGACATTACTGAAGTCAAGTTCCAAAAGCTTCCCATTAAAAGTGTTAATATTTTCCTGGATATATTTCTTGTCTTTATTGTTTCTCTGTCAATATTTGTTTTTAAACTTGTTTCTGAATAGAATGTTCCAAAGTAGTCAGCGAGGTCTGTAATAACAATTCCATATTTTGAGCTTCTGACTTTGTTAACCAAACGTTTGTCTATCAGGATTGCTGAGTGTTTTGTCTCTCTAGTCGGCTTTGTCACGATGGGCAGAAATCCCAGACAGAACATGTTATTGATGGAATCGTCTGTTTGTTTATGTTCTTGAGTAAATCAATATTAAAGTCACCAAGTAAGACCCATTTTTATTTTCTGAATTAATAAGGCCAGTTATTGAGTTGAGTTGAGTTAGAAAAAGGTTTAGATCAGCCCTAGGCTGAGAATTTGGCTGGTATATTACACTGATTATAGTCGGTGGAATCTTTCTACTTATAATCTCCACGAATAATGTTTTACATTCGTGGGATATAAAAACGGTTGAGTCGGGGCGTAATTTATAGTTTATACCTTCCTTTATAAATAAACCAACACCTCATCTATCATCAGTCCGCACATTAGTTGAGATATTTTGGTAACCCGCTAGATTATAAGATAAGTTTTCAGAACAATTGAATATCTCTGTCAACCCGATGATGTCAAACGAATTGGCGTCAGTTTGCAAAGTATATTTAAGGAATAGTGCATGGCTTGGAGTTGACTACGCCCATATAGTGCCCAGTGAGGTGATGTAGTTCCATCCGCGAAGCGGAGGGAACTACACCACCTCACTGGGCACTATATGGGCGTAGTCAACGACAAGACATGCACTAATCCTTATATTATATCGAACACTCATCAAGAAAAACATCTGTCCCATTCGTTAATCTATTACCAAGGTAGCAGCCCTACCAACCAGCGTTATATAGAAAAAAATACCATGTAGTTTTTAAAAAATATTTTCGTCTTCCAAAACACGGCTAACTTGGATTATTGATATGAGCAGAAGACAGATTTTGAATCGGTCGGCAAGGGTAAACCAAACATTTCCCCCAAACGGAATTGTGTATTCTAGAATCGCGCAACTCGCGAATGAAAACTAAAATTTTCGAAATTTGACAACGCAGTTTGATAATTTCCACACATTTGTCACACATATACATTATCGAATGGGTCAGCACGGGATACAAACTCCGAAGATTCAACTGAATTCCATTATTTATTCGTTTACTGCCCAAAACATACAATTAAATAGCGAAATAATATGAGCAGCGAAACAAACGATTTTTCATATCCGGACGCGTTCTCATGAACGTTGGACCTAGGTATGGATCATTCTCTTCGAAACGAGATATGGATCATCTTCCCAAGGAATAAAATGAACGCCTCGGAAAATGTGACTTCAACCATGGAAAATCGATACATTTTTCCACAAAGATTTCTTTCCGGGTCGTTTTGTGGATGTTGTGCCTCTGTGAATCGATTTTTAAATTTAGCCTGATCAGTTTTATTCGCCCAGTATGAAAAGAAAACTGATATAGTAGTGTGCTAAAAATAGAAAACGTGTAGTGCCTGGGTGTAGTGCCTGGGTGTAGTGCCTGGTCAGTTCTGTGGATGCAAACTACACGAAATAGAGTATCATCTTTCAGCCAATCAGGATGCAAGGAAGTCACGTGAGGTATAATATAGTAAGTTATTCAAGACATCCCAGTGGGTGTTAAGACTTCTACAATTATGGTTAAATATGCTTAGAGACATCATGATGCCAGATATGTTTAGTCGAAATTCCGCGGGCATGTAGTATTTACAAGTATCGTGGTGATCGGCAAGCTATGATTCATTTACAT
This sequence comes from Pictodentalium vernedei, assembly GCA_031216915.1. Lineage (NCBI taxonomy): Eukaryota > Metazoa > Mollusca > Scaphopoda > Dentaliida > Dentaliidae > Pictodentalium > Pictodentalium vernedei. Next base: position 88,532,184 of record CM062297.1, on the reverse strand, counting down.
TTTCGTCGGATAGGTTCTAGATTTTATCATTGAATTTACTGAATCAGTTACATTCGTCGCTTTTCTGAATCTCATCTAGTGTTATACTAACCGCCATTGGCTATTATATTTGAGGCCTATTGTTTTCCCGGACATGATATGGTTGAACGAAGTATTAGTAGACTTTGTGATGGCTGTTCAGTCAATGGGATGCAGTTTTTTTGTGTTAATTGTTTGTTTTCTCCAAGAGTTACAGAGGGTATGCAGGGACCGACCTGGGCATGCGCCAGTGCGTATTTGGTTCTGAAACATCAGGACCTGGCTCTTAAATCTCAGAAATAGGCTTCTCAGTTGACGCGTAACTTCTCGGATCATATTTTGATATTCTTTCGATGGATAACCGAGAGAGACACTCTTACATGTATTATATATATGATTATCATTTATCATTGTTGTAGAGTGCTTAAGTTAATACAGTACGTGGGGAGTGTATTATCACTAAATCACCCGCAGAGTGGAGATTCCACCCAAGCAATTTTAGCAAATTTGTTGCAAAGCATAACAAGCACAAGCAAAGTTTCAGCCAATGGACCTCCGGGTTAAACCTGGAGGTCCATTGGCTGAAACATTGCTCGTGTTTTTAGTCTATATATACAAAATTTGAGAGTTATAGTTTGGGTGATAACTCCACTCCGCGGGTGATTTAGTTACAATCCACTCTCCACGTACTGTACTTCAAGTCTTAATTACCAAGCATTAATCTTCACTGTGGTTTCTGATCAAGTCTTGGCTGCCTAAATAGGCAGCCAAGACTTGATCAGAAACCACAGTGAAGATTAATGTTTGCTGTAGTGTACTAAATGAAAATGATGAGAGCTATTACATAAATGCAGTGTGTGTTACAAACAGCAGTGTGACTCCGTAAATTGAAATCTGGCGCATGAAATGAAAAATAGGCTCCGATGCTAGAGCGTATTTTAAATAGTCCTGATCGGTCCCTGGTATGGTGTTTGTAATCAGTGTGCGCATACAGTGATGTCAACTACGTACACATTTCTTAGGACTAAAACGTGAAATATAAATCAAAATGAGAACAAATAGTAACAGAAAAGATTAAATGTTTGAGGGGACTCAATTCCTCCAAATGCGACAACTGAAAAGGAACAATAAACTGATTTCGGCCAGATTCTGGGGTGGGGGTGGCGGTGAAGTGAGCTTTATACACATTTGTAAGAAATATAAGTATATGGGTAAATTATGCTTGTGGAATAAAAATATATCGAGGGATAGTTCAAATTATTTCAATAATCTGATCCCGCAAAAAAGAAGACAGGGAGCCGTTAGCAAAGCATGTCAAAAAACGTAACGAGTAATGAATAATAAATATAACTAATTGTAGTTCACCGAGAAATTGACTCCAGACTCGCGACTTTAAAGACTCGTCTACAGAACCAGGAGCTAACGCCAGTCCAGTTTGCTGACGCTGCGTCACACTTATTACATCTAGAGTAGACTTTATATGCTTGTTCTTGTTCATTGAGCCCATTCCAATGAGGGCATTTGTTGACATTTTTTGGAAAATTTGAAAAATTCAAATTAAAATAATATATTTTAATGTTCTCTACGTTGGGTAAAGGGTTAAACCTGTAGAAACCATTGTGCTTGACATTTCATTTTTAATAATATGTGCTTATTTTTGATATCAGTTTTAATGCTTAAACTGTTATTATCCATTGTACTTTATATCTGATTTTTAATAATATGTGCTTATTTTTGATATTTGACTACAATGTTCTTAGTGCTGAAATGTCTCACATGAATATTTAATAAAAAGTTGTTTTTTTTTCCAAAGACACACTTTTTGTTTTTACAGTATACACAAACATAATCCCTTGTTTATACAAGCATTCTGGCTATTCCTACATGGATTTTATAATTACCTACCTTCAGATTTTGAAATGTTGGAATAGCCAGAATAAACCACTACAAGTTCACTGAATGTCACTATCGTCACTAAATCTGCAGTGATTCATCAGCGCACCGCATAATTTCGAAGTACAGTGGTAAATGTGTACAGCACCAGACAAAAAGAACTAATATCGCAAACGACTGTCTCATTTTGAACTTTCAAACACTTTTCAACAAGCTTTTCGGATTCGGCAATTTAAGATGAAGAGTCAAAGAATGGTCTCTGTTCCCATAACGAAAAACGATGCAACTAACCCAGAATACCTCGTTTTGTTAACTCACTCACTCCATTGTGGCAAAGCTGATTACTCTCCTCTCAGTACAGCAAAATAAGGGAGCCTAACTCAGTTGTCACATAAAATCTTTAAAAGTCAATTATTGGGAACAAAATAACTTCGTTATACATGGTCCCAACGCAGACCTTTAATCCTTTACCCAACGTAACGGCCAAAACCGGCCAGCGCTATTTTCAAAAATCGCCAATTAATTTTCATTATTTTTTTCAATTTTTGTCTCAAAAACATAGGTTATGACCCCTCATTGGAACGAGCTCGTCGAGCTCGTTCCAATGAGGGGTCATAACCTATGTTTTTGAGACAAAAATGAAAAAAAATCGTTATTCAAGAATTTTTTTTACAAGTGTCGTCTGCATTTCAGGTTAGGTAATGGGTTAATATCACATGAGTTTCCAACACAAATTCCCACGAAAGAACTAATGATGAAACAAATATCAATAAACTCTCCTCCTTGACCAAGACTATTATAATCCCTGATGGGTACGGGTGTGGGATGGGAATATCTCACCCGATGGCAAGATATTTGGGCCAGACACGAGGCTTGCCGAGTGTCTGGACCAAATATCTTGTCCCGAGGGTGAGATTTTCCCATCCCACACCCGTACCCATCAGGGATTATTTTTCTCCCCCCACCATACAGCGGTTACGTTAGCCAGAGGTAATCTGCGGTCACGTGCTGATATAATCAACTCATTTGGTATTCGTTGTTTTGAAAAAACTAATGACACCATCGGAAGGAGCATGCAAAAGTTATGTATATACCAAAGGTATATACCACGAAATCAATTAGGAACGGTGGCATCTTGGGGTTTAAAGAGTTTTAGAGCATCAAACTTTGATCACACGGCATTCTGATGACGTCAATATGAATTAGTTGGTAGCAAGAAACTGATACGATATGCATAACGTCATAATAACGTTGTAAATGTATAACGTCACGTGGGTGGGGTGGGATACATCTGTCTCTCCCTGCTATCTCACCCTAGACAGACGAATGTTACACATGCATTGGGGGGCGAAAGAACGTCTCACCAGTCCGCCATTATTTTCATATTTCCATCGAGATCTGGGTTTACCTATCTATGAAAACCTGTATAACAAGAGGGGGTTTTTTTATGAAACTGATTGATACTATTCTATCTTTGATAAAAATTATATCATTCAATGTCGTGATTGAAACAATATAAAATAAACAAAACATCCTATCTATTTTACATAATACATTTCTATGACATTTATACAAACAGTACTGCCGCCGTAGACTGGTCGTAATCCACGCGTGGGCAGTGATGTACACGCATGCGCTTACCAGGTAATAAAAATCAGCAGCAGCAAAATATTTTAATTAATGAAACACCGGGTTGTACTCGGTGCTTCATTAATAAAATGTTTGATGATTATTCCTGTAAGTAGTGTTGGGAATTTAATATTATTGCGTCCGTGGAAATATTTCCTACCAGTGGAAAGTGACCAGCCCACGGCGGCCGCACTGTAGATGGATGACTTATTATTTTTGCTATCTAAATAATTTAGGAGAAACAAAAAAAAGCATAATGGAAAGAATACCCCTGTGAAGTCTTGTTTTGACATCTGAGTTTTTGTCATATTCCTACACGGTCATTTATCATATTGTCTACAGTTTTGCTTAAACCAATGTAGAACAGATCTGTCGTTTCTTGGAATTGTAATGCAATTTGATAGTAACAACTGTTTTTAATTCATATCCCTTTGTAAGAAGATATACAGTACATTCCACACACAGCACTAGTTGCTTTGTATTTACTGTCCAGGAATTTAGATTTTACACTACGAAATTGTATGTCTTTATCCGTTGGTGTAAACCATATGAATGAAAGTAGAGAGCAGAATTTCTGTCTTTAAAGTATCTTGCTATTCAATGTTCTCCTGGTTCGTTCGGTGAATCTGTGTTCATAATGTATGCTTGTCTGAGTTGTCTTTGGTTAGGTTATTGGTTTGGTAACAAGTCTTTTGAACACACTTTTCATTTAAGGATGATAACCTTTGAGACCTGTATCATATATATTGTAGTTGTATAGTTTCCATCTTCTTACCCCTGAATACGGAGCCGTTGTTTTTTTAATCTTCTTCAAGATATGTTTGTTACAACCTACTTTGTAATAAAAGTTGCAAAATGTAATAATTATTACAAAGTGCAACTACTTGGACGGGAAAAACGTTGCAATATGTAATAATTATTACAAAATGCAACTACTTGGACGAGAAAAACGTTGCAAAATGTAATAAGCTTTTTTTTCAAAGGGGCACTTCTTTTTCAAAGGGGAAATCTAAAACGAATTCGTGTTACTGTACAATAATTAAAATAAATTTGTGTCTCTATGATTCTACGACTGTCTTCGGGAATGTTATACGCATTTCTACGTGTATTGAGCGAGTTTCGTATATGTCCGAATTTTTATTACGAAGTGCAACTACTTGGACTGGATAAACGTTGCAATATGTAATAGTTATTACAAAATGCAGCTACATGGACTGGAAAAACGTTGCAAAATGTAATAAATGTTACAAACTGCAACTACATGGACTGGAAAAACGTTGCAAAATGTAATAAAATATTTTCAAGCAGAGCAATCAAATTAATTCATTGTTTTTTTTAATTATTAACAGCAAATTGTATCTGGATGTCTTAACCAAATGCTCTCAATGCGTGTTGTTTGTAGAGATGTCCACTGGTGATCAGTATAGTGGCGATGACAAGAAATGGCTGTGATCGTCTATGGTAATGATCTCTAGTGATCGTTGGGAGCAAGATAAGGATTAGAGGGCTATGAGTATTCATTCACTGAGGCCTCTCCTCACCCCCTCCCCCTCCACATCCTCATACGAGGAGATGATCATTGGTGGTCGCCATTGACGATCACCAGAGATGCCTAGTGATCGTTTATGGCGATCTCTAGTGATCGTTACTAGCGACCATTAGTGATCATATCCCTGTACGAGGATGAGAGGGCTGTGAGGAGAGGCCTCATTGAGTCCATACCTCATTGCCCTCACATCCACACCGCGCTCCTAACGATCACTAAAGATCACTGACATCCATACTGATTGACAATAGCGATATCAAGCGATTGTTGGAGCGAGATGGGAATGTGAGGGCTATGAGGCGAGGCCTCATTGGGGCATCTCCTCACAGCCCTCTCATTCCCATTGGGAAGATGATCATTGGTGTTCACTATGGATGCCTAGTGATTGCTGATGGTGCTCTCTAGTGATTGTTGGGGGCGAGATGACGCTGTGAGGGCTATGAGAAGAGACCTCATTGAGGCATCACCTCATAGACCTCATTAGTCTCCGAGTATTGCGACGGAGCGCGCCACTGTCGCTGCCCCGTCCAAAACACCTGGCCTACTCTACAAGGGCCTAGTGAACTAGTGACCTAGCGACACAGAGACCTCTAACCAGTGGCCCTATCAACAGCGACAAAGTCCCCCTCTCTCTTCTCCCAACGGTGAACCTATCTCAGAAGCCCTCCAACCAGTGGCCCGACCTAGCGACACAGTATCCTCACCCCTGCTCCCAACGTTGACACTATCTCAGAAGCCCTCCATGCAGTCGCCCGACCGAGAGTGACACAGTCGTACTTCCCTGTGCCCCCAACAGAGACCCTATACTAGAAACCCTCCAGCCAGTGACCCGGCCGAAAGCGACACAATCACTCGGCAATCCTACCATGGTGTGGGATATAGCGACAGACAAATTCTGCTGGGGGAAATGGCACCACTGACACAAGTTCTGTGCGAAATGGCATAGGGTAAGGCAGACTTGGTCTGAAGCGACTGCGGTGAAAGGCTATCAGGGTGCAGACAGTGTTACGAGGGTATAGACATAGACCAGCGGCGGTGTTGCTGGGCCGATCAACGTTCACTCACTATCTGTGGACATCGACAGCGGTCAACCCCGTCATGACCATGCGCGCTCTCCATGACGTCACCGACGTCATAGCTACTCTAACCATTTTTTTCTGTCGATTCCCGACTTTCCTGCATCTTCACCAACTTTGCAGTAGGCATCCACACCCAGCCTGCGATGCAAACGATGCGAACTGTACATAGATAGTCGACCAGAGTAGGCAAATGAGCTTATAGAGGTTGTGTCAGCGATAGGAATTTAGAGGGGAGGGGGGGGTCTGGGGTCCGGGTGCGGATGGGGGGTCAGGTAGAGAGCGACATAAAGGGCCCTTCGGGTACATAATTAACATACTACTCGTGCAGGATGATATGGAAACAAAAATACTTCACTTTGCTTTCCTTGGGTTTTATGGATTTCATTATATTACCTTAGCCATGCATCCACAAGACATCTTTCCACGCAAGCATTTTCTTTATGAAAATGTTGTTCAGCTTTAGTGGTTTTAGGATAGGCGCAGGGTCAGGATAATGGGAGGCATTGGTACTCATTTTCATAGGAACTATTCGGCTACTTATTCCAAAGAATTACAAAGGATAACATAGAATAAAAGTACAACACTTATTATTTATTGGTAATTAGAAAAACAGAATATAATTAGTTTCACAAATATAAAAAGTACAGGTAGAAACTGGTTATAATTGAAATAGATGTAGTATTCATGCAAAATTGTGAAATGGTTCGGCATCACTCTTCCAAGTGAGAGTGCTAAACATTTTTTTAAATGCTTTCGTGGACGGAGAGGAAATCAGTCAGTGGTGTAATATCACACCTTCTGAGGTATGATACACACGAGGAAACGAAAATCTCGTGATTTGTGAGTGTTTTCCAGAAATAGCCCACACTTCCCCACTGCAAGTACACTCTAAATCGGTTGGGTTAAAAATCAACCCAAATCGACTGGGTTGAGTGAATATGAACCCAATTTGGGTTCATATTCACTCAACCCAGTCGATTTGGGTTGATTTTTAACCCAACCGATTTTAGAGTGTAGTGAATTTTAGCTCCTGAAAATAGATCGCAAAAATAATGTTTCTCATGCTTCTCGCTGCCAGTCGTGAGATATCCCTTGTATCCACTCGGATATTGTTCTTTGGGTTTTCGGATTTTCGAATTCAATTCGTAAATTTAAAATAAGAAATGATCACAAGTAGTCTTTTTACCAGCTGTAGTATATGTAGTGCTCCCTTGATTCTGAGGTCTTGAGAAATAACAGTAATAAAAAGAGAGCGTATGAAAGCTTAAATTAATATTGCTATTTGTACCTCATATGCCCGAAACAATTGAAATCTGATCCGAAAAATAACCATCACCTGTGCTGCTTGCGTTATCGTCCACTTGGTGTTAAAATGATATTGAAAAGTATCTGAAATTATTAGTCCACTAGTTTCATGAAACTTCAATTATTCAGCGCATACGGTTGTCTTTCTAGCCATCCCAAAATTGCTGTCGCAACTATACACTGCAAAAAATATAGGTTCTCTTTAGAACCAAAACTGGTTCTAATCTTGTTCCTGAGATGTAACCAGTTCTGTTCAAACAGTGTTTATTTCAAAGCAAATAAATTTATAAAGATTAACATTAAATATTAACAGAATTATACATAAATTGAGGGGGTTTCAGCCGTAAGTTTAGAGCTCATACGAGGTTGTCTCAAATCATTATTAAGCAAAGGAGATATGAACAGTTGGCATATCGAACCAGTTTTGGTTCTGTATAGAACCAATATACCAGGTATTTATATTCTCTTTGTTTCAAAATGTTTGGCGACTGCGTTGAATAAGCTCCAAGTTTACTGCTGAATCTATTTCAGTTCATGTATTATTCTGTTAAAATTGAATACTAATCTTGGTAAATTTATTTGATTTGAAATAAATGCTGTTTAAACTAAACTGGTTCCATCTCAGGGACAAGATAGAACCAGTTTTGGTTTTAGAAAGAACCTTTATTTTTTGCAGTGTACTTTACAAAAATAACATATTTAAAATTTGTCTGGAACAGTTTAAATTTTTTAACATTTTTGCCTATCATCAGACACTTCACCCTGAATAAACGATGACAACCTTGTCGACTTAACAGTTTTAAAAATCAGAACCTTCTAAATCCATTCAAGGAAACTGTTCTTCTTTCACTTAGTTTGGAAGACTTGGCACCTCGTGATAACAAAAGCACACAAGCCATTATGATGGAAAATGTCAATCCAGTCTGCTGCTATTCATTTCTTTGCTGGGCGCACGTTGTCGCTATATGAAGTAAATTGCAGTCATTTCATAGCCCCCAGTTTAAAAGATCGAAACCCCACAGAAGACGCTCCTCCAATTACCGCAACGGTTGAAATTGTTGGCGGGAAGAGGATAAATCACTGTTAGGAAGCCTGTTTTCTGGGCATCGTCATTAACAAGAACCTGACCCTCAAGACGTCTTGTGATAAAATAATCAGCAGAGCAACAGCCCGCATGTGCCTTCTCAAAGGCCTCGATGGTTCTAATAGGAAAGATGGGGGGGGGTGATAGACTCTTTAATTTGAGGCCCTCCATGAGCTTTGTCAGGCCTTTTACGACTGTGCTGATGTAGTCGCACACACATACTGTGTTAGCCGGACTAAAGCGCACCAAATCAACGTGGTACGAGCCCCCAGCCTGGCCCTATCGGTGCTCGGCACGCCCGCACCACTCAACTAAGAAGAATCGAGTCTTGAAACACTCCACGAGCGCCCCACCAACCTTGGGGAAAAGACCCTCTCACCTCTAATCAATAACGATCTCATAAAAGGGTACGAAAAGCTTGATAGAATCCACCCCGGGTGGAGTGGTGTCTGCGAATGGGCGTGCCATGTGCACCTAGGACATCGTGCCCGGCTGTAAACTAAAAATCATCCTTCTAGTTGTCGCCAGAAGCGTTAAAGTGTCTGACTTACGGCCCAAAGTTATTCATTCTCCTGCCCACTTGCATGCCGGACACGCTAGTGGTATGTTATGTAACCAACTTATCCTCACCCACATCCGGATCACCGCTCCTCCAGGGACCCGGCACCCCAATGTCCAGTAGCTAACTCAACAACTATAGTTTCAGTGGCCAACTCTAGTTACATGGCCTTGTACAGTGCGCACCGCTTGCATCGCTGACTGGTGTGGATGCTTAATGCATGGTGTATGTTAATGGAAAAAACAGGTATCAGGAGTGGGAAACTTAGAGGATGTATGACGCAGGCGACGTCTTAGTGGGCGCACTGTCGTTGTCCGCGGAGCTGAGTTTCAGGACGCTGTTTGGTCCCAGCGGTAGGGCTGTGACGTTGAGTAGACCCGATCCTAGATTAGTACGACTGCTTTTGGGATGGGATAGCTGCGTTTGCTGGCTCACTCGACCAGGCTCAGTGATTCAAGACGCTCAATATCAACGGAATTAGTACACAAAAGTCTAGTGACCGACTTCCGATGACAATGTCAATTCCCTTCAGCACTCTGCGTGATGTCGCATGAGCGGTCTAGGTCTGGACGCCGCAGCCCGAGTCGCGAGTAAAGGGCGCCTGTGGTTCGCTTCGGTGACTCCAAATGGTAGATGAGTATTGTGGTCTCCTCCCTCTTTTTTCTCCGTCTCATGGGCGGGTGGATCTTTGTGTCTTGGCGGCCTTCCCAGTTCTTTTGTTCCCGCATGACTTGGTTTACGATTTTTCATGAAAAATATTATATATGTAATTTTAGATGTAAGTGGAGTTCGCGCCCATATAGACAGCCACGTGCGCCTTCATTGCTGTAACATATGTTGTATACATGTAATATGACCAGTCTCTTTCTATTAAATATGCCCACATTTGAATCTCTTCATGGCAGTCTATTTCAAAGTTCACAGGTGCTCCGTATTCTACAACATTCATTTTTCTCTTGCCTTCTTGTGTAGATTATATAGAATAGTCACTGGTTACAGTTTTCTCCAACATCCTTCAATGTACATGTCTATCAATGCTCTCATGTGTGTTTGTCGCCCTTCACAGATACCTTTCATTTTTTCTATAATGAACTTTGTCAGTTGCACCACGACACATTCTTGAAATAATGTACTGACTATTTTCTCTTTATCTGTATCTTTCGTGTTTCGGATTTCAGTTTCGTTTAGAGATTAAAATGTTCACAATGACCCGTCTTTAATAGTCAATTATCACTTTTCTGAATTTGTTTATCTCTATCTCACTATCAAATTTTGCAGAGACAACAACGTTCATCATTTGTGGAAGAGCTTGACCAAACGGAAGTTCAATACCAGATTTTTTTGATGAACCAATGCCCATTACAGCTCTAACCAGGTAGCAAATCATTTCCCAAAGAGTATACCCTTTTGCATAATTCCGCAAAAATAAATAAAAGTTTGTCCAAGATATTCCACAGCTTCATACAGGGAGATATATAAGAATTTAGATAAACTCTACTTTCAAAATTTGGCTCACAAGGATGTGATTTAATGAAATGGCCATCTACCGTTTCTTCCAACTTATTGAAATTGAAATGTTGGAAATTAAATGGAGTTATACCAACAGCTCCATTAATATATTTATTAGATACTAGACCAAAGGAATAATTCGTTTTATCACATACCTGTTAATGTCGAACAGGGGAATTTAGGGTCCTGCGAATATTCGAGGTTCGATTCGATATCAATACCATACGTATTCTTCGAGATCGATCCCGAATCAGTCTCAGGATTCGATTTTTTCGAATCTCTCGTACCAACTTCAATTTGTTACATTTCCAACAAAAATAGGATAAAACTGTCATTAGAAAATTCATTCACGTAGGCTCAATTCCTATTTATTTGAGTAGTTGACAATGTTTAATTGTTAGGTAAGGTGTGAATTTGGCCCAGAACATTATCCATAGTTTTTGGTTTTTGAAGGCTTAACTTGTTACTATTCACGTTCTTAAGAACGTGAATAGTAACAAGTTAGGCCTTCAAAAACTAAAACTATGGACAATAGGCCTAGCTGTTTCAGCGACGGTGCTACAGAGAATATTTAGTTATTGGTGTTTAAGGTGTTCACTCCGTCGCGTAAGGGTCATCACAGTGTTCCGTAACTTCCGTTTGATGCAATATGAAATAACTTGCCTTTTAAGATTCGATTCGGGATTCGATTCGATGTCGATATCAGAGACACGATTCGATTCGAGATTCGATTCGAAAAGAAATTTGTGATTCGCAGATCCCTAACGGAATTTTCACTGTTCTGTCAGTTCGATAAAAATAAAGTTGTATCGTATAGTACGTGGCGAGTGGATTGTAACTAAATCACCCGTGGAGTGGAGTTATCACCCAAGCTATAACTTTCAAATTGTGTACATATGGACAATAGACATAAGCAATGTTTCAGCCAATGGACCTCCGGGTTTAACCCGGAGGTCCATTGGCTGAACTTTGCTTGTACTGATTATGCTTTGCAACAAATTTGCAATTATTGCTTGGGTGGATCCGCCACTCTGTGGGTGATTTAGTGATAATACACTCTCCACGTACTGTACTTGTGATGATACAAAGCACATTCAATTTCGTTTCAAATGTAAACAGAGAAGGAACGCGCCTAAATGAATCACGTCAATCATTGGTCGAATGCACCGGAGTCGAGATCGTTTGGAAATTCCAATTTCCTCATTTAGATTTGTTTACCCGGGATATTTGAACAATCAGATTAGTGTCAAACATATACAAAATAAAAAGAACATTCCGACTACTTGTCCATTGACAAATACTTTCCACAACCGGTTATATAATGATGGAGTGTGCTAAACGTATTAGCTATTTAAAACTTGTTCTTGTGATTTTTCCTGCTGTTTAGTCAATATTTGAAGTTCGATCATCGTGACCGTGACACTGGTCGATGTCAATTGGTTTCGACCAATTGAATGCCGTAAAAAAATAAAAAACATATTAGGGTTGATGTCCACGAGGGAAAAGGGGCAATTTTCCAGTTGAAAATTGCTTTTAGTTCAATTTGCCTAAAGAGTGGTTGTTACTTGGGAGGTGTGTGATAAATATAGAACCGCACATACGTTTGAACCCGATTGCTTTGGCCTAGGATATCACTCGAGGCTTCGGCTGTCGTGATATCCTGGGTCAAAGTAATATTGTGCAATAATTCGCAACCCATTCAAACGTATGTGTGGTTCTGTATATTTAGTAACTGTTTATGAAAGAGATTGTCTTCTATTTTTGAACGAATACCGTTTTTAATTGTAAATATTTTGATTTTGGCTCGTCGTATGGGCAATTTATTATTTGATTGATCTATTTGTACCTTAAGATCATTTGCACATTTTTTTTATCAGATTTAATGCCGGTGTGTAAAAATAGCCTTTTCAATTTCAATTTTTCCATTCTCACCACCAATCAAACACCATTTGATTGGAGCACGATGATGTTTAATTCTCATTTCTACACCGTTTGGTAAATAGTTTTGTTATACAAATAGATTTAAATGTAGTTTCCCCCCTTAACTTACAGATTTACAACCAGCAATTACTTTGGCACGTTTGTTCAGTCCTCTGTTACATGGATTTTTTGCCGTTTTTGTGGTGATCAGGTTATCTGCACACCGCATTTCACTAGCAGCCAATTGTGTTTTTGTTTTTTAGAATAGCTTAGAAAATTCTCAGTCAATCCTCAATTAGGATACATGCCTGTATTGGAGGTTATAAGGCTGCCATTCAAAATGACATCAATTTTGTTAAACATACCATGGAAAATATTATTGATGGGAGCAGTTTCTGTATCTGAAACCATCGCACTCCCATCTTGTTTTGTAATTTTAAATTGTACTTCACGTGTATATGCTGCAAGATCTATCCAATAGGTTTTTATTCTTGGAACCAAAAATTCTGTGATGAAGAATTGCTTAACCCTTTACCCAACGAATCGGCCGCATCCGCCCGCGTAATATGCAAATTCAGCAGTTGAAAAAAATATTATTTTTCAAAAGATTTCAACAAAAACATATCATGTGACCCCTCGTTGAGCTCGTTCCAACGAGGGGTCACATGATATGGTTTTGTTGAAATTGTTTGAAAAAATGATACTTAAAATAAAAAAAAATGACGTCGTCTGCGTTCGGTAAAGGGTTAACCCTTTACCTAACGTAACGGCCAAAACCCTTAGCGCTATTCTCAAAAATCGCCAATTAATTTTCATTATTTTTTTCATTTTTTGTCTCAAAAACATAGGTTATGACCCCTCGTTGGAACGAGCTCGTCGAGCTCGTTCCAACGAGGGGTCATAACCTATGTTTTTGAGACAAAAAATGAAAAAAATTAGTTATTCAAGAATTATTTTTGCAAGTGTCGTCTGCTTTTCAGGTTAGGTAAAGGGTTAAAGATGCCATTGAAAACTGTTCAATTTCACCAATATTTTCTTTACCAATTGATGTTGGTGGTATAGTATCTAGATCAAAACTATTTTCAAAATGTCCGCATGATTCATGTAACATCATGATGTTTTAAAATATATTAAGTGGTCTTGAATTTCGTTTAACAGAAGTTTGCTTTTGCTGTGACTTACTTCTATGAGAGCTAGTCCTAGATTGACCATTCGTTTCTCGTTTCTGTGTATTTAACGTAGCTTCACCCACTGATTTCAACAACAGACCCCATCTTGGGCATATAAGAGTAGCACGAAGTGCTATAGGCACCGAATGGCTTCTAATAGGAATGTGGTGTGTTCTATGGATGCTTTCGTTTCCATGGAAACATTTATGCTAGTTCGCATTTCCCCAAATAAGCTGAAATTGACTGAAAACAACAAAAAATCACCGAAACGGGTTTTTGTTTGACTAGGATTCTTTCAGAATTTCCGGTTTCTGCTTATTCCAGTCCTTATTCGCTCCATTACTTGACTTGTTTTTGGCTGTGTCATGACTTCCCCCATGTGTCTTTATGATAGTACATAATGTGTAACAACGTGTGCACATAACAAGCAGCACATGGCTCATGCTTGGAGTGCCGATATGTACCTATGTGAAAATACACAATGTGCACAAAACGTATAAACCACATAGATGCATGCGGGTATTTGAGGATACCTATGACATGGTAAAGTGTTACTGAAGGATAGCTACTGGGGAATACATTTTGGAGGATACTTATCTGAAGATAAGATGGTCAACACATTTGCTAAATGAATACAGGGTATAGAGTAAACTCCTCTTAACCCTTTACCTAACATGAAAAGCAGACGACACTTGCCAAAAAATGATTGAATAACTATTTTTTTTCATTTTTTGTCTCAAATACATAGGTTATGACTCCTCGAGCTCGTTCCAATGAGAGGTCATAACCTATGTTTTTGAGACAAAAAATGAAAAAATAATACAAATTAATTGGGGATTTTTGAGAATAGCGCTGGCCGGTTTTTCCCATTACGTTGGGTAAAGGGTTAATTGAATAAAAAATCTTCTAACTTCTCAATAAATTACACTGACTCGCCCCTGTTTTCTTTGGGTTTTTTTTTTAACTATTTGGCCTCAGTACATCCACTACAGGCATTACTCAAAACCTTCATATCTCCTACTTCACAACTGCTGACTTCTACATAGTCATCACAACCTGTTCTATGATCAGCGTCCGCTGTATTTATTCAATACTATAGTATTCTACCACTCTTTCGGCCTTGACCTATTACTGCTGACTTGTGGAACTACGACGGGCTTTCTAGCTATTTCTGACACTGTTCCAATATCTCTGCCTTTGGTGATGTCCTTAATGATTAGGTTCAATCAGATCGCCACATTCCCGTGTCGGTCTTCACTTTTCCCTGATCTAGTGCATGATATGGTTCTTACATATAAGAAATAGTCCGTTGATGATACCGATATGCGATTATGTGATAGTGCACAATGTGTAGAAAGCACATTAGCACATGGGCAGATTTGGATGTGCCGATATGTCCTTGTGTGAAAATGCGCAATCTACACACAACGCATGTAGCACGTGGGCACATATGATGGACAAGTGATTATAGAAGCATAGTCGGACACGAGGAAAGGACTCCACGGAACGTGGGGCTCATTTTGGTGGAATATACTTGTGTGCTAGTGTACAATGTGTTAGAATGTGTACACACTACATATAGCACATGAACGCATGTAAGATGTGCCGATATGTACACATGTAAAAATGCAAAATGTACGCACAACACCTGCAGCACCTAGGCATATATAACGAGAAAAGGATTCTGTAACAAGAGACATATCTTAAAAATGGATTCCGTAAGTAATATTCTTATCAGACTCCGTGAAATGGAATTCCCTGATTGGATCATCCAAAAGTGGCGTGGAGGAGTACATACCCCACTGCCGTGGTTCTCTCTGGGTACTTAGCTAGAACCACTCGTAAAACTGTCCCACAGATGTGACTCTAGCTGTGGTTCTCTCTGGGCACTCAGCTAGGACCACCCGTAAAACTGTCCGACAGATGTGACTCTAGCTGTGGTTCTCCCTGGGTACTCACCCAGAAGCGCCCGTAAAACTGTCCGACCGGTGTGACTCTAACTGTGGTTCGCTCTGGGTACTCATCTAGGACCACCCATAAAACTGTCCGACAGATGTGACTCTAGCTGTGGTTCTTTCTGGGTACTCAGCTATAACCACCCATAAAACTGTCCGACAGATGTGACTTTAGCTGTGGTTCTCTCTGGGTACTCAGCTAGGAACACCCGTAAAACTATCCGACAGATGTGACTCTAACTATGATTCTCTCTGGGTACTCAGCTAGTACCACCCGTAAAACTGTCCAACAGATATGACTCTAACTGTGGTTCTCCCTGGGTACTCAGCTAGGACCACCCGTAAAACTGTCCGACAGATGTGACTCTGGCTGTGGAAACTGTTGTTAAACTCCAATAAATAAATAATTCTATTTTGTATATGGAGTACATGCACATACTTGAAATATATAGCCATCTTATTTTATGTGGATAAGATCACAGTTTGTATAACGTCAGTGCGAATGAGTTTACGCAATGAATTACTGGATGTAAGTTAATGAACTTGACCTACAAGAACATCAAAACGTCAGTCACGCCGAAAGAAATGGCTGCAAGTAACGTTCTCCAGGGACCGATCAGGACTATTTAAAATACGCTCTAGTCTCGGAGCCTGTTTTTTCAATTCATGCGCCAGATTTCAATTTACGGAGTCACACTGCTGTTTGTAACACACACTGCAAGTATGTAATAGCTCTCATCATTTTCATTTAGTACACTATAGCAAACATTAATCTTCACTGTGGTTTCTGATCAAGTCTTGGCTGCCTATTTAGGCAGCCAAGACTTGATCAGAAACCACAGTGAAGATTAATGCTTGATAATTAAGACTTGAAGTATTAACTTAAGCACTCTACAACAATGATAAATGATAATCATATATATAATGCATGTAAGAGTGTCTCTCTCGATTATCCATCGAAAGAATATCAAAATATGATCTGAGAAGTTACGCGCCAACTGAGAAGTCTATTTCTGAGATTTAAGAGCCAGGTCCTGATGTTTCAGAACCAAATACGCACTGGCGCATTCCCAGGTCGGTCCCTGGTTCTCATGCATGCAGATGCAGCAAGAATTTCGATTAGCTGGGGCCTAGAGATAAAGTAACGGAAATGGAGTATACTTCTCTTTCTTTCCTTTCTATCATACATAACCGAATTTCTATTGTGGTAGACGTAGAATAATGCAGGCAATGGCGTTTCATGAACACACAAATACTTTCCGGTGACAAATGCGGATACCAATTAACCTTTTCCGTGTCACTTATATTCCTGATTTATCTCGTCATTAAAATTGACTTTCGATGAAGTTATCTCTCCTGAAATTAATATACTGGAGAGGAATGTCCAACTAAGCTACATGTAACTGCTGAGAAATCACCCATGGTATCAGTGGAAAATGAAGAGAAGTTTCCTTTTGTTACTTTTAATAAACGAAAACAACATACAACTGTCCGTTGTTTTCGTTTATTAAAAGTAACACAAGGAAACTGCACTTTGTCGCTTTACTTCGTTTAACAAAAGGAAACTTCAATTTACAATTTCATGCTTCTTAATTGGACCTTTCTGTCTTTTGGTTTCGTTTGCTAAAGTTAGAAAGGGAAACTTGGTATTTTATGTCAAGCAGATTTAAAGCAGCTAAGTAACTGTGTACTTTGGCTCCTTGTTTATCGAATGTGTTATAACCCTTTACCTAACATGAAAAGCAGACGACACTTGCAAAAAAAAATTCTTGAATAAGTAATTTTTTTCATTTTTTGTCTCAAAAACATAGGTTATGACCCCTCATTGGAACGAGCTCGACGAGCTCGTTCCAACGAGGGGTCATAACCTATGTTTTTGAGACAAAAAATGAAAAAAATAATGAAAATTAATTGGCGATTTTTGAGAATAGCGCTGGCCAGTTTTGGCCGTTACGTTAGGTAAAGGGTTAAGAGTAATTTGCAAATTTTTATTCTTCCCATGAAAGAATATAGCAAATCTTATCTCCTAGACTTATTAATGGGAAGGATAGTGTCTGTATTACATGTCACGATACGCACACTTTTGATATAATGGAAAGAAAAACCAGTCATAGAATATAAAAACAGGGTTAAACAGAGCTTAATAATCAAGTGAGAGAGCGTGGTGGTTCAATCGTTAATGCACTGAACTTCAAGCCGAAAGGTCCACAGTTCGATCCCTTTCAGGCGTTTTGTGGCTGGGCAAGGCACTCCATCCGATTGGACAGTTTTGTGGTTGGGCAAGGTACTCTATCGGACGTGCAGTAATCGTTGCGTACTGCACATCGACATCAACCCGCTATTAGTAGGACATTTGGGGGATCTCATGTGGCGTCATACCGCCTTGGATTATGGGTTTCACGTGTTTATCATGGTAACCCACGGGGTTGGCCATGTTGTGACGTCATCGTTATGTGATGGGTGATGGGAGTGCGCATGCGCATCTCGTGCTGTTTGAGTGATACGTGTTTCTGTCAGCAATTTTGTATGAAAGAAGCCAACATCTTTGTTTCTATGGTGGCACGTGGTTGCTTGGTTGCTATGTAACCCCAAACCCTTTAATGAGACAGGAGTATGTTCGAGTTGTGTTCAATTTAACGAGAGTGAACCTTATTATCCAACTAGACCCGACAAATACCCCAAACCATTAAACACTGCATAAAATCACCGAAATGGGTTCGAGTTTCCTACATAATTCTCCTTTTTCCAAAACTAGGCGCGTTCGATTGAAAGGGGGTGTATCTAATTACCCAAATGGTTCAGACAACTATTTTTGCTAATTCGGATTTCCTCAAAATCCTCGACTACTTCTTAATTATTTGGCTCGGATTTCTTTTCGCACAACACACTCCCCCACATGTCTTTTGCTCCTTTCTCATATTGTAGTAATGTTAGTGAGAGTATGTTTTTTTTTGTTTTATGAAGGCTTGAATTTTCTTATCCTGGTTTAAAATCCTCGTCTCTACGACCACATTGTGTGCTTGCAGACAAGACATATTGGCAAATTTTGCATGTACTAATGTGCTGCAAGTGCTTTTTGCACATTTTGTAAAAACACATTCCATACTACTAGTGATGGATTTAGTACCCACTAGTCCCCACTAGCACCTAAACATGGTCCCCAATAGTCCCCAAAATTTGGTTTCTGCTGACCCCAAATAGCCGTATATGCACATGTGCTGCATGTGTTGCGAGCACATTGTGCACGTTCACAAAGACACCTATTGGCACACTTTACATGTGCTGATGTGCTACATGTGCTACTCGCACATTGTGTACAAGCACATCTCATAGTAGCAGTGATGGATTTAATAGCAGTGATGACGGCATAAAACAAGGTCGTGGGTGTAAACAATAGCAGTGATGGATTCAGTAACAGGTGGCATAAGACAATGCAGTGGGTGTGAAAAGGTAAATGTGCTGATAGTAGAAGTCAGTAGTAGTGGTGATGAATTACTTACTGGGTTATGGAAGTGGTTCGACGACAATGATATTTCTGATAGTGGTACCCACTAGTCCAAAAACATTGGTCCCCCACCATTGGTGCCCACTAGTCCCTAAAGCCTGGTCCACAATAGCCACTAAAATATGGTCTCTACTGATTCACAAATACCCGTATGTGCGCATGTGCTACGTGTGTTATGCACCAGCACAAAGGCACATATTGGCACAATATGCATGTGCTCATGTGTTGCACGTGCTATTCGCACACTGTGTACACGCACATACGTAGAGGAAAATCACAATCATTGAAGCGAAGAAGATGGTGGGCTTGGGTGAATAGATCGATTTGATTGGTTGTTTAATCGAGATGAAGTTATCCGATTGGTTGTTTAATCCAAATTAGTAACACACAGAGGAAGTTAGACGGAACAATTTGGGGAACTAGTGGAGCAGACGAGTATAACCAGACGAACGGACGATGTACTCTAGGAAAGCAGGACGGGGTCGTAGAAACGAGGATTGTGACCCAGAATAACAGAATTAGAGCCTTCGTAAAACTAAAAAAAACATACCCCCATTAACATTAATACTACAGGAGTAATGGGCACAAGACATGTGGAGGAGAGTGGTGTGCATTAAAAAATCCGAACTAAAGAAATCGGAAGTAACCGAGGATTTGGAGGGGGGGGGGGGGAATAGTGAAATGACCATTTGGGCAGTTCTACGAATTAAACGAGGATTTCGGTAATTAGATACGCCTATTGTTGGAAGAACGAGATTCTGGTCATTCTGGGGGAAATCCTGACCCATTTCCGTTATTTTAAGCAGTGTGTGGTGATTTGGGGGTATTTCCCAGGTCATTTGGGTTATTAGTTTTATTCCCGTTGAATCGAACACAGCCTCCAAACATACATCTTAACGTATTGTAGGCCACTGGGACACATAGTAACCACGTGCCACTATAGAAACAAAGATGGCGGCCTCTTTCATAGAAAATGTCCGACGAAACACCTATCGCTCTAAGAACACGAGCTATGCATGCATACTCACACCACCCATCACCATGACAATGACGTCACAACATGGCCGCACACATGGGTTACCATGACAATCACGTGATACACATAATGCAATGCGGTATGGCGTCACATGATTTCTCCCGAATGAGTTCCCCCAAATAGGACACGAGAAGAGCATGTCCTACTACCGCTGCTAGTGCAGAGTTGTACGTTGTAGGGTCGGACAATCGCTCGCAGTTGTTTGGATGTTCTCTCGGGGTACTCCGTCTTCTCCCACCCATGAAACTGTCTGACACGAGGCGACCCTGTCTGTCGAAATGTCGTTAAAGCTAAATAGATTAAAAAAAATCAATAAAAAATAAATTAATATTCAAGCGCTTAATTGTTTGGGAAAAAAATTGTAAAAATTCAAAAATTCAGCTTCTGTATCTGTATTTGTATACAACTCTATAGGAAAATGTGATGAAAACATTGCTACTATACATGCGCCGCAGCCATAGTTTGACGTCATTTCTCTGGTAAGATGATGACTTGACGGATACTCACGGGATTAAAACAATGCCACTATATATGCGCGAGGGCCATATTATCACGTCAGGCCCCTAGTAATATGATTCATGATGGGTACACACGTTATCAAAACACCACTACTATCCATGCAGGGGGGCCATATTGTAAAGTCATTCCACTCGTAATATGATGCAAGATGGGTACTCATGTGATGAAAACAACACTACTATCCCTGTGCGAGACCATTTTGTGATGCCAATACCCTGGTAAAATGGGGCAAGATAGATACTCACATACCCATTGTAAAATATAAAAGTGTGGTCAAGGTATATGTTATTTGATTTTTTCGCCAGGTATTTCACCATCAACATTTACCTGCTTTTGAAAACAAATATACCAAGAAAAAAATTTACAAACAACTGACTTAGGTTTTGGTCCAAATAGTCAAGTCAGTGTCTTTTCAAAAATATATAGAAAGCAAATGCTGATAAACCAACAGATAAAGGGATAATCTTGTTTCGTAATGGTACAAGTTTGCTCTAATTTTAGTTAGAGACAATTCGTGTTGCCATTATTGATAAAGTATATGCTCTTATTATCAAACGAAATATTTTCAACGATATGAATTTTAAAAAATAGTGCATGTTTTCTTGACATTTTATTTCGGCTATGAACATTTTACAGTTCTTTTCACAATACCACAAGATAAGTATCTTCCGGGGCTTTCTCTAATCGTTATCTATCGGCACATCTAAAAATGTATATTTTCTTAATAAAGGATCAAAAAGGTATTTTCGTTTCTCACTTGCAAATTTTTTGGCTTCGTCCTTTCCGTAACCCTCATCGTGCCGAAGTCGCTGTGCAGTTTCTTCAAGTCTTCTGTAGACCGGAGGTCTTCTGAACATCCGTACTCGATTCATGCAAGCCCACTGACAAAATTATATTTAAAAGCATTATGATGAAATGATGAATTATGGGATAGCTATGAAAGAGAGGCTAGTTCACCTCATCCCCACCTCAGTCCACAAAATATACTACGTTTGGAGTATCGGATTTTCTTGAATAAGGATGAGAGGAATCATTTGGGAGGGAACCCTCACTGTCGCTGTTTGTGAGAGACTCCTCAGTTTTTGAGGGGCTCCTAACAGTGCGTGGAGGGCCTCCTCGTTGTTTTTGAGGGACTCCTCACTGTTTGTGTGGTGCTCCTCCATGTTTATGAGGGACTCCTCACTGTTTGTGAGGAACTCTCCACTGTTTGTGTTGGGGAGGAACTCCTCACTGTTTGTGTTGGGATCCTCTATCTATGCCTGACCCTTTTTCGTCATTTAGTGGTATGAGGAAATACCTCCATGAGGGATTATTTCAAACCCCTCATATTCTCATATGACGAAAAAGGGTTAGGCATAGATGACTGTAGAAGGGATTCCACAAATGGGGTTCATGTAAACATGGTGATCTATGGAATCCCATTTTTGTCATGTGAGTGTATGAGGAAATACCTCCATGAGGGATTATTTCAAACCCCTGATTCTTTTCATATGACGAAAAAGATATTTTCACCATATGAGAGGAATGAGAGCATCATGCATTGGGGGATTTCCTCATGGCCTCCATGACCCTCCCAAAACAGTGAAGTAAAGCAATTTGCCCCTCCCAAAACAGTGAGGATCCCAACAAAAAACAGAGAGGAGTCCGTCACAAGCAGTGATGAGTCCCTCATGAACACTGAGTAGTCCGTCAAAACAACGAGGATCCCCTCACACACAGTGAGAATCACTCAAAACAGCGGGGAGTCCCTCACACACCATGAGGGACAGTGAGGGCGCCCTCCCAAATGATTCCTCCCATCCCCATTCAAGAAAATCCGCTACTTCATAATATATTTTATGGACTGAGGTGGGAATGAGGTAAACTAACCTCTCTTTTTCATAGCTATCCCATAATTCACCATTTCATCATAATGCTTTTAAATACAATGTTACATCTGCACTGTTGGGATATGCCAGTATGTGAGTCTTGTGGAAAGTTCGTTTCCCGATCAGATAACTTATCAAGACATCGTAAGGAGTTCTGTTCCCAAATAATAATGGGAGTCGAAAGTTCGCATATTGTCGGATTCTGAGGAGAGGGCATGTTCAGAGAAAGTAGATACCAATACAACTAATGAAAGCAAATACTCAGAAGATGAAGCCGGCAAAAACTGCCCTGCAGACGATTTAATCCGAAGTGCTTATGAGGATAATGTGGCAGGATTTCAGGAGTTGAAAGCATTGTACATAGACAGTGGCTTGCCCAAAGACGGGGCCAATGAATTTCTTGAAGACAGTGAGAGATTCCCTCTGTAAGAGCTTTTTCAGGGGAATGAATCGAGTACGGATATTTAGATGACATCCAGTCAACAGGATTTATCAAACTGCCCAGCGACTTCGGTACGATGAGTTTTACGGAATGGACGGAGCCGAAAAATTCGCAAGTGGGAAAAGAAAATACATTTTTGATTCTTCATTAAGAAAACACACGGTTTTAGATGTGCGGATAGAAACAGATGAAGATTAGAGAAAGCCCCAGAAGATATATTTATGTTGTGGTGTTGTGAAAAGAACTGTAATATGTTTGTAGCCAAAATAAAATGTCAAAATCCATGTAATATTTTTATAGCTGAAATAAAATTCATGTCTCTGAAAATATTTCGTTTGTTGTTTATAGCATACATTTAAAACTAGAAGTCCTGTCCTGAAATGCGCACAAATAGCACGTTGATATTCCCGTTAATGTGCGCGTTATGGCCCAAGCAAAGCTATCAAATTCTGTACATATGGCCTGTGCACAAGCAATGTTTCAGCCAATGGACCTCCGGGTAACCCGGAGGTCCATTGGCAGAAACATTACATGTGTTTGCTATGAGTAATCAGGAGAACCTGCCGTGCTTTGGGTGCCATTCGATATGGTAACTGCGCGCAATTCTAACACGCAATTAAGCCTACATAAGCGCACTATTCGTGACAGGACTTCTAGTTTTAACTGTAATCTCATTATTGGAGGATTGAACACCTACCGGGAGCGTAATCAGTTTGGTAACAAGAGCATATACTTTATCAATAATGGCAACACGAATTATCTCTGACTAAAATTAGAGCAAGCTTGTACCATTACGAAACAAGATTATCCCTTTATCTGTTGGTTTATCAGGATTTACTACGACAATTTGTTATGACATGAGAGTGACTTGACTATTCGGACCAAAGCCTAGGTCAGTTGTTTGTACAATGGCTTAAAGGGTCGCCCAATATAACCAGGGACCGATCAGGACTATTTAAAATACGCTCTAGCCTCGGAGCCTATTTTTTCAATTTATGCGCCAGATTTCAATTTACGGAGTCACACTGCTGTTTGTAACACACACTGCAAGAGTGTAATAGCTCTCATCATTTCCATTTAGTACACTATAGCAAACATTAATCTTCACTGTGGTTTCTGATCAAGTCTTGGCTGCCTATTTAGGCAGCCAAGACTTGATCAGAAACCACAGTGAAGATTAATGCTTGGTAATTAAGACTTGAAGTATTAACTTAAGCACTCTACAACAATGATAAATGATAATCATATATATAATACATGTAAGAGTGTCTCTCTCGATTATCCATTGAAAGAATATCAAAATATGATCTGAGAAGTTACGCGCCAACTGAGAAGCCTATTTCTGAGATTTAAGAGCCAGGTCCTGATGTTTCAGAACCAAATACGCACTGGCGCATGCCCAGGTCGGTCCCTGTATAACTTAGGACAGTTTTTTAAAACTTTCCACAATGCCTATACGAATTAAAGCAGTGAATATCGACATATTATATACCAAAATAATGGCAAAAGTACACAAAAAAATGATTTATCCATTTTTTTTTTTTTTTTTCTATTTTCGTGCTTTTGATGACAAAGAAATTGCCAACCGCATAAGTAAGGGTTAACACGGAATAGATTGGTAATTCGAACACCTGAGTTGTAAATAAAAGACTCCACACTCCATACTCGGAGAAAGCATATTTATCATTTCATTACCAATGTGTTGAGAGTACTCAGAGGAAAATGGATGACCACAAACTATTGATTTTGTTCGGACGACATGTTTGTTATGATCACGTGAGGTTCGGGCAAAGTTGGGAAACAATTTGATTTCCTGAAGGTCTGAAATCTTCAAACATTTCACTGCTGTTTTCAAATCTGAGAGGCGATATAATGTACAACACACGATACATTCATAGGGAAATATTCATCTGACAATGTGATAATTGCAAGATACAGTCCTTAGTGCCGCTGTTGAGTTCAGAAACTGTACAATGCGACGCAAGTGTAAGCAAAGGATTAATACGTCACCGATTCGAACTACTATTATATTTGAAAACAATATATTCACATCAACATACATTGCAGTCCTCACAATTGTATATTTACGAAAAAATAATTTTACTGTCGCCGAACTATATTTGTGACGCAAAAAAGGCTTGGTGAATTCTGCTATCGAAAAGGCAATTTTAGCATTTCAAGGAGATTTTTAGAAAGATTTTTTCCTGTTCACCAAATATAGAGAAATGTCGTACCCTTGTAAATTTAAATGTCTTCCTCGCACAACCGCAATATGTATAAGGATGGATCAACGTCGATTTTGATCGCTACACGCTAAAAACTAAAGTGTTAAAAACTACACTTGAAGTGCTGTATTTAACACTTACTAAGTGCTGAACTAGCACTTTGTTCAAGTGTAGATATCCCAGAACTTGACAGGTGTTACAATAATACCACTTGACAAGTGTAATGTCGCGACACTTAAAAGGAAACAACGTAGATGATGCGGATCGGGCTCGAACTCTCGATTCTGATCCGCGTCATCTGCGTTGTGTGCTTTTAATTATGTACCCACCAAGCGCAAATCAAATTATGGACGATTCTGGAAGGACCACCAATGCTAGACACATGGGAAGTGCCATCCATTCAAGTTTCCGATGTCTGACGATTGTAATGTCTAAGTGCTTAAAGCATTGCACTTTGAGAGTTAAAATCAAACCCTAAGAGTTAGAATGGGTTTAACACCTTGAAAGTGTCAGTTTTAACACTTTAGTTTTTAGTGTGTATTGGCACCAAAAGGTTGCGAAAATCTATGCGTGTTGACAATCTATGGACAGAAATAGAAAGAAGCCACCTGGCGGGCAAACATCACACGAATTACCGAAATGAGAGCACAACGCCTCCAAAATTTTTAGTTAAATGAATTTAATAACCAACATTATTCCGAATTTGTTCAAGCCGGTATCCCACTGCCAATAAAATTAGTATTGAGAAGCAGATCAGCAACAATCAAGCCTCCCCAAACAGCAACTACAAAAGGGCGATAATTTCAAAACAAATGAGGCATACTAAACCATGCATACAAATAAATTGGAAGCCATGTTTTCTAACTTAACGAAGCCGATTGATGTAAGTAGTCTGTACACAGGACAAGTCATTTTTTGTTGGTTTGGTCACACTTGAGCATTCAAATGACACTTTTGGCAGCTGCCATTGTTCATGCAACCCAACAAATGCACACAGATAATACCAAATGAGGATTTTTGGCAGTTTTCTCTTTTTGGTGTATCAATCTCATCTTCGTTTACCAATCTGACACATATCTCATGCAAAGTGTTACAAAATTGTGGGGGTATGGTCACAGCAGACTCACAAATGCCACATTAGACATTCTTCATTTTCTATTGATGCACTCTGTCATGACCCCATTCTTGTTCTTGTGAACTGTGTGGATTTGACTGTTGGTGAACTTCATGAAAGGTAAACAAACACAATAAAAATGGCAGCCCTTTTGAAATGTATACATCCTAAATTACAATTGGTCTTTCGAAAAAAAAAGATTTCTCCAAGTCTGTACTAGAAGGGTTGCAGAATTTAACTATTCAGTAAATATAAGGTATTTTATTGTATCATATCTTACTTATGCCATAGTAGACTTTCAGGCAGGGCTTTCTTTCACATTGATACGGTTCCATGGCAAATATTAGTTTCCACAAAATCTATGTTTCTTTTGAAACAAATTGATGTTTTATTTATTGGGTTTATTCCTTTCTGACCGTCTCTGGTATTTGGAGAAAATTACTTGAAATTTGACTAAGGGTAGGTTGGACATACCCTTAACATAACTCCAAGCGTTACACATGAGGTTTACGAAATCAGATTATTACTTTTGAGTGAGAGTTTGTCGTTTATAAATGTTAGCGTATAATCGTTCTATATTTTGGATAACCAGTTAAGTACCTTTGAAGGAAAGAATACTCACCGCCTACTATCATCAAGTAAATGTTTTTCTGAGTATATTTGTTTTCAAAAGCAGGTAAATGTAGATGAAATATCTGTCGAAAAAATCAAATAACATATACCCTAAACACACTTCTATAAGTTACAAACAATATTTTCTATTAATATTTATTTCGAAAACTCGCAGAGAGCGTTATTTTCTATGGGGGGGGGGAGGATCAAAGAGTTGAAAGGGTGAGGGTCACTTTCAAACAGTAAGGAAAATACAGGGCGTTTATTTGTTGGAAAAAAGACTGTGAGATAGACAAGAAACTTCCGTCTACGGTGGACTCGCATAATCATTAAGTGGGTTTAATTGTTTCTTTTGAAAAATATTATTAAAGCGTCTCCTTAGTGGCGGAGCACCAAACAGAACAATTTGTGTTAAGGAATTCATTCATTTTTTTTGTTGCTGAGAGGAACAGGTGAGGTAATGTTTTCTTGAATATTTTGTTTACCACCATACATCAAATTAACATGTTAATGACGTAATAACATGGCTGCCACTCGTGGTTAGTAACACGGTTTGGATCACGTGAGTAACCATCATGCATGATATTACCAGGGAAATGACACACGCAGAAGTAGGTGAAAGTGGGGGATACCAGACCACTTTTCCTCTTGTACACGTACACGTACCCATAGACTTCAGTGTTAAAATGTACTTGTACAAGAAAAAAACATGTTTTTAGTGGTGGTCCTGAATCCCCACAAGTAGCTCATCGTGGTTTAGACGGTTCAAACAACAGTTGGCGAACGAGTTTTTTTTGCGAATTTTGCGGAAGGAAAAACCGAAGAAATCGACCTAATTATCTTCTCCACGTTCACCAACGTAGGTCAGACCTTCGATCGATCGTTGGCGAACGCAGGCAAAAACGCTTTGGGGATTCTGGACCACCATCGAAATGTGTCAAAATGCGTTGTGGATTCTAGACCAACCCCACGTTCGCGATCGCGTTCTAGACGACAGTGGGTGCGATCCGATCGCGAGGATTCTGGACCAGGAAAATCGATCCTAATTTTTTTTTTCCCCCACGTTCGCCAACGGTCGATCAAACGGTCTAGACCACGATGACCAACTTGTGGGAATTTCAGAACTGCAAAAATGTAAGAAATTAAGATTTTGATGAAAAAAGTTCTCCTAAGGTCGATCGAACCGTCTAACTCACGATGACCAACTAGAACAATGTACACCAAAACCCTAAAGCTTCAAGAGCTTGAAATAAGTAATCACCCAATCACTTCACGTTCCTAACGCTAATTAACCAATCAGATTGCTTGATTCTCATAAACTGAACTTAATCATACAAATCTATCTCCCCTCGTCGTGGGGGTGGGGGTCACGCCCATCAGAAAATCGAAAGTTTCGAGAAGGTGGTCACGTGACCTATCAAACTGAAGGTCTCGACGAGTGAATTAAGAAGATCGTAATTTTAACCCTCGTCGTTGGGTGGGGTCACGACCAGAGCCGAAAAAAACGTCTTCCTTTTTACAAATCCAAGCATGTGAGGTACTGATATGAAGGCTCGATGAATGCATTACGAAAATGACATTTTTTATTTTATGTGGGGGTGAAGTCACGACCAGAGCCGAAAAACGTCTTCCTTTTTACAAATCCAAGCATGTGAGGTACTGATATGAGGGGCTCGATGAAAACATTACAAAAATGACATTTTCAACCCTCGCCGTGGGGATGGGATTAAAACCGATCAGAAAATCAAAAGTTTCGAGAAGATAGTCGTGTGACTTATCAAATTAAAGCTATCGACAAGGATATTATGAAAATCATATTTTTTCCCCCTTCTTCTCACGGTGGAGTTTTGACCAAATTGAAATCGAAA
Organism: Pictodentalium vernedei; assembly: GCA_031216915.1. Lineage (NCBI taxonomy): Eukaryota > Metazoa > Mollusca > Scaphopoda > Dentaliida > Dentaliidae > Pictodentalium > Pictodentalium vernedei. Next base: position 88,503,329 of record CM062297.1, on the reverse strand, counting down.
GTATTAAGAAAGTATTATGGAACATATTAAATTGAAAAAAAACAACAACTTGAATCTGATGCATCATTCATTTTTGATATCTGTGTTCAAATATGGAAGTATCTTTTCAATATATATGATTCTTAAGCTAATTAGAGATGCACTCACCTGTTAACAAGTCACGCCATAAGATGTTTCCTTCAATAATAACTCGGTTTACTGAACCATAGATTTGTCAATAAAAAATTATAAGTTGATCTTCTAACGTTTCTACATTTTGGGGATAGCCTATTTCACCATTTCCGAAAAAGTGTCAATCCAAACTATTTTTTTTTAGGAAAAAATGCTCACGTCGAAAAGACATTACATAACTAAACGAATATAACCTTGACTAAATTCAAATAAAACCATTTGTTGCGTGTTAGAAAAAAATTGTAAACAGTCTGAACGCACGTGTGGAAAAGTTGTTTTGTTTTGTTTTTTTACAACAGGAGTTAAAATATTTTAAGACAGGAGGCGCTATATAAATACAGCAACAACAGAAAACAGTGTTTACAATGTGTCAGCGTATGACTGAATGAAAATGAGAAAAAAACTCTTTTTCTAACCACCTGCTAGCGAAGCATTACATCGGTAGTCGCGATATTGATGTCATCCAAAACATCCAAGACATTAAGCTTTTACGTTGGCATACCACTTGTCCAAAACAATTATTTTCTTTTAACGCTAAAACGGGAGAAATACATCTCGGGAACGACTCCCTTTTTTCTTGATCAGACACGGTTGTTGGCGGAAAGGTGACTGGAGGGTCGTTCAAAACAATTGATCAAACGGAAAGGACTCATTTTCTAACTACGATTGTCGTCATATTCTAAACGCTACCACATTAATCATACAATACGATATTGGAACTGCACTACCTCTTGAATATTATAAATTTACGATTTGTATTGCTTTCAACACAAATTGTAAATTCCTTCCCGCGTCACCAGACTTGTACTATACCGCATCGAATTTGATATCATCATCCTCTTGCTAGATAAACCTGAACTCGTCATCCGAATGATGTTGCGAAGTGAGCCGATAGGGGTTAATTAAGGTTGCAAGCTCGGATAAGAGCTCGAGCTCTTGAGGTTTATTTTAGGGACTCAGTGGACTCAGGTTTATTCGCTGAGCCTGATATCGTTTGGTAAGGAAACACAAAATGTCAGAGCTGGTGAGACCTCACAGAACTGCCAGTAATCACAACGTTTATAGTCCGATCTTACGATCTCTGATCGATAAATTTTCCCTAACATTCCGTAACAATGGTCGATAATAGAAATTAGTATAGTAAATGGTGTGAATTGTTCTCTGAAAATTGCCTTCGCTTGTGCAGTATTTTCCTATTTTTTTTACAGATTGCGTTCAGGGTTCAGTTTTAAAGAAAAACCTTGTCAAATGGTTAGGTTCAAGGGAAGTAACTCTACAACAACTCATCCACCAAATGGTTAGGTTCAAAGGGAAGTAACTCTGTCATCTGTAGGTAGAGGTTTATTATGAGGTCATCAGAGGTCATGATACAGGTTAGGTTCAAGAGAAGTAACTCCGTTCATCCGTAGGTAGAGGTTTATTATGAGGTCATCAAGGGTCATGATACAGGTTAGGTTTAAGGGAAGTAACTCGGTAACAACTTATCCCAAAGTAGATGTTTATTATGAGTACATCAGAGGTGATGATACAGGTTAGGTTCAAGTTAAGTAACTTCGTAACAACTCATCCGTCAAACGGTTATGTTCGAGGGAAGTAACTCTGTAACATCTCATGAGTTCAAATGGTTGGGTTCGAAGGAAGTAACGCTGTATAACAACTCATCCGAGGTTTATTATGAGGTCCGCAGGAGTCATGATACGGGTTAGGTTCGATGGAAGTAACTCTGTAACAACTCATTAATCCAAACAATATTAAAATTCGATGCACCATACTAAGAAGTGCTTGAAAACACATTTTTAGGTTAGGTTCGAGGAAGTAACTCTAACAACTCATCCGTTCAAACAAAAATTAAAATTCGCTTCACCATATTAAGAAGTGCTTGAAAAAAAACTAGTTCTTTGGGTTATGTTCAAGGGAAGTAACTCTGTAACAACTCATGCGTTCAAATGGTTAGGTTCGAGGGAAGTAACTCTGTAACAACTCATTCATCCAAACAAAATTAAAATTCGATGCACCATACTTAGAAGTGCTTGAAAAAACATTTTTTTAGGTTAGGTTCGAGGATGTAACTCTAGCAACTCATCCGTTCAAACAAAAATTAAAATTCGATTCACCCTATTAAGAAGTGCTTGAAAAAAAAACCTAGTTATTTGGGTTATGTTCAAGGGAAGTGACACTGTAACAACTCATGCGTTCAAATGGTTAGGTTCGAGGGAAGTAACTCTGTATAACAACTCATCCGAGGTTTATTATGAGGTTATCAGGGGTCATGGTACGGGTTAGATTCAAGGGAGGTAACTTTGTCATCCGTAGGTTCAAATAAGTAACACTATAACACCAAGGTTTATTATTAGGTCATCAGGAGTCATGATACAGGTGAGGTTTAAGGGAAGTAACAACTCATCTGTAGGTTCAAGGGAAGTAACTGTGTAACACCATAGGTAGAGGTTTTTTTATGAGGTCATCAGGGGTCGTTTTATGGGTTAGGTTCAAGGGAAGTAACACTGTCATTCGTAGGTTCAAGGGAAGTAACACTGCAACACCGAGTTTATTATTAGATCATCAGGAGTCATGATACAGGTGAGGGTTAAGTGAAGTAACTCTCTCATCTATAGGTTCGAGAGAAGTAGCTTTGTAGCATCAAGGTTTACTATGAAGTCGTCAAGGTAGGTTCGAGGGAAGTAATAACTCATCCCAGGTTTATTATGAGGTCATCAGGGGTTACGATACGGTTAGTTTCAAAGAAAAAGTAACAGGTTCGAGGGAAGTAACTCTGTAACACCAAGGTTTATTATAAAGTCATCAGGGTAGGCTCGAGGGAAGTAACTCTGTATAACAACTCATCCGAGGTTTATGATGAGGTCATCAGGGGTCACGATACGGGTTAGGTTCGAGGAAAAAGTAACTCTGGACAAAACAAATAAATATTATAAAGTATAATTCGTTGTATTTTTTGTTCCTTTTCTTTAAAAAAAAATTATAAAAAATTATATATATGAAAAAATTAGTAATAGAAAAAAAATTAATGAGATCATACAATATATATTTCCTGTACATCTCCCTAACCAGACCCCCCCCAGGGGAGCGGGAAGGGGAGGGGGTACGGAAGGGGGAAGGGGAGAGAGGGGGTTAGGGAAGGGGAGGGGGTAGGGAAGGGGAATGGGGATTAAAGGAGGGGAGGAGAGGGGGAGGCGGATTAGGGAAGGGGATGGGAAGGGGTGATTGGGGGAGGGGAGGGGTAGGAAAGGGGAGGGGGGTTAGGGAAGGGGAGGGGTTAGGAAAGGGGGGACTGGTTAGGGAGGTGTACAGGAATTTTTTTTTTGTGTTGGACAATTTAGTTCAGGGTTAAAATCATAGTTTTCCATAGTAGTATTCAGAGAGAGAACTCCCGCTTCAGTGTCACTAGAAAATGAAGTGGAAGTATCTCAACTTGAGCGTTTTATCTCTGGTAAAATCTGTCAGAGTCTCAGAAATTAGGTCTTATTACTCTACTGTGTAAAAAGATAGGGATAATGTCGAGAATTTGAAATTCTGGGGGGTCCGTACTCCTACCTAACGTAGGTTATAAAATTCTTACAAAAAGCATTGTCCTTACGATAACGCGATGTTTTGCAGTATATTGATTGGGCCTGGAAATGAGCAATGGGTTTTCGTAAGCGAAAGAGGAGAATTCGAAGTTCCTCTGGAAGGTAAAAAAGATGAAAAATCGTTCGATCCGTTTACCAAACACATATTCGATTTTCAAGACAGATTGGTCAAACGCAAACGATTCTTACAACTCGAAAACGTGAGAAGCAAGAAAGATAAACTGCGTTTGATATCGTGTTTCGCGTCTTATCAAGGAGAAAATCTAAAAGACGTTTCTGGGTTCAACAAACTCTTAATCATTATTTTTGTATAAAAAATTAAGCAAACAGCAAGAGAAATGTATATTTCGTGAAGTTATAAACCGTTTCCAAATCTGATGACGATTATTATTTAATTTATAATGTTTTGTTGTTTTTTTTCTTCTTAGCTTTCCTAAAAACATGCTTGGAATAAAACAAATGTTGCCAGAGTACCTCCAGGATTGTCCGTGGGGGAAAATCCGTGCTAAGAGGTGATGACACTGTGGCGAACTAAGATAAAAACTCTCTATAGACATTGTTCGTCAGATGAGGTTAACACCTCTTGAAGTGAATTAAAAAAGAAGTCTTCACGCACAGGGACTCGAGTGGGGGAATGGAATAGAGCTGTCCACCTTGATGTACTCGTAATAAAAACCCTAACCTGTCAGTCATAACAACAACACTACTATCAGTTAAAAACTGATTTTTTTTTTTAAATTGATGTATTATTAATTACATTAGACCATAAAAAGAACCACTGTTTTTCAGGCCCGCGCGCATGGTCATTTTTGCTGCGCATGCAACCTTTTTATGTCACCAAAAAATCTTTTAAAAAAATGTGAGATATTGTGCTCATTTCGGTAAATCGATATCGATGAGTTGGCGAATTTTTTTTTTTAATTAACACTTCAAGCTTTTTCTACATCATACTTTAATAAAGTGGGTGGGTTTTAGCAATATTCACGACAGAAAGTGTTTTATTCTGTAAAAGGTAAGTCATAATGACAGCAAGAAGGAAGGTGTCTTTCAGTCTGACAGTCACAAAGGGGAGTGGTCGATTCGCACCACGTTTGATTCGCACCAACCCTCAGAAAGTCTGCAAAGTCAGGTATCTTGTTGAATGGAACACAGTCTCCTGGCATTTATTTGTAGTAACATTTGTATTGAAAATGGCCGTCATTGGGAATTTGTGTACTGTTATTTGAAACTGTTACGAGTTTCCCAGTTAATTTAAATAAATGCATTTGAGATGCAGGATAATTGGATAACTAATAGTAATCGTTGCTTGATATAAAAGTAACAGTCATAGTTAAAAATAAATCGCATATAGGCAGGTATGTGCGGTCAAATTGGTTAATAAAAACACGCAAACATTCGTTTTGTATTTCATTTTCAGATTTCCGAAAAATATGATTTATGGATGAACTACCCGTTCAAATGGGTTGTGATAATTTTTGAATATAGTGAGGAAAAATTGTGATTCACCATTTTATTACGCAGGTTGTGAAAAGATTTTTTTTTTTTTTTTGGTAAAATAAATCTGTTAAAGTTGGCACTTCGACATTTGATTTGTCCCAGAGACATTTCATCCCGAGACGTTTCACCCACGAGGCGTTTCGTCCTGTGTCACAATTTTCACGTTTCACTGAAAAAACAAACATTCAAAGCCCACTTTATTTATGACCCAACACCCCTACTGTGAATAACCAATATATTTGCGATTTTTTTTTTGGCGTGGTCCACCAGGCGTTTGGGTGAGGGTCGAATTACCACAAACAACCTCTCGGGGAGAAAATAAAAAGAAAAAAAAAGACCGCCCTCCCGCATGCCTTTTTGGAAAAATGGTTTGAGAAACAGAGAATCAACTTTGTATGATCTCATTAATTTTTTTTCTATTATTAATTTTTTAATATATATAATTTTTTATGTTTTTTCTTTTTAAAGAAAAGGAACAAAAAATACAACAAATTATACTTTATAATATTTATTTGTTTTGTCCAGAGTTACTTTTTCCTCGAACCTAACCCGTATCGTGACCCCTGATGACCTCATAATAAACCTGGGATGAGTTATTACTTCCCTCGAACCTACCTTGACGACTTCATAGTAAACCTTGATGCTACAAAGCTACTTCTCTCGAACCTAGGGATGATAGAGTTACTTCACTTAAACCTCACCTGTATCATGACTCCTGATGATCTAATAATAACCTCGGTGTTACAGTGTTACTTCCCTTGAACCTACGAATGACAGAGTTACTTCCCTTGATCCTTATCCATATCATGACCCCTGATGACCTCATAATAAACCTCTACCTCTGGTGTTACACAGTTACTTCCCTTGAACCTACAGATGAGTTGTTACTTCCCTTAAACCTCACCTGTATCATGACTCCTGATGACCTAATAATAAACCTTGGTGTTATAGTGTTACTTCTTTGAACCTACGGATGACAGAGTTACCTCCCTTGAATCTAACCCGTATCATGACCCCTGAAAACCTAATAATAAACCTCGGATGAGTTGTTATACAGAGTTGCTTCCCTCGAACCTAACCATTTGAATGCATGAGTTGTTACAGAGTTACTTCCCTTGAACATAACCTAAAGAACTAGGTTTGTTTTTTTTTTCAAGCACTTCTTAATATGGTGAATCGAATTATAATTTTTGTTTGAACGGATGAGTTGTTAGAGTTACTTCCTCGAACCTAACCTAAAAATGTTTTTTCAAGCACTTCTTAGTATGGTGCATCGAATTTTAATATTGTTTGGATGAATGAGTTGTTACAGAGTTACTTCCATCAAACCTAACCCGTATCATGACTCCTGAGGACCTCTTAATAAACCTCGCATGAGTTGTTATACAGAGTTACTTCCCTCGAACCTAACCCTTGAACGCATGAGTTGTTACAGAGTTACTTCCCTTGAACATAACCTAAAGAACTAGGGGTTTTTTTTAAGCACTTCTTAATATGGTGAATCGAATTTTAATTCTTGTTTGAACGGATGAGTTGTTAGAGTTACTTCCTCAAACCTAACCTAAAAAATGTGTTTTCAAGCACTAATTAGTATGGTGCATCGAATTTTAATTTTGTTGGGATGAATGAGTTGTTACAGAGTTACTTCCATCGAACCTAACCCGTATTATGACTCCAGAGGACCTCATAATAAACCTCGGATGAGTTGTTATACAGAGTTACTTCCCTCGAACCTAACCATTTGAACGCATGAGTTATTACAGAGTTACTTCCCTCGAACATAACCGTTTGACGGACGAGTTGTTACGAAGTTACTTCCCTTGAACCTAACCTGTATCATCACCTCTGATGTACTCATAAAAAATCTCTACTTTGGGATGAGTTGTCACCGAGTTACTTCCCTTGAACCTAACCTGTATCATGACCCCTGATGACCTCATAATAAATCTCTACCTACGGATGAACGGAGTTACTTCCCTTTAAACCTAACCATTTGGTGGATGAGTTGTTGCAGAGTTACCTCCCTTGAACCTAACCATTTGACAAGGTTTTTTTTTAAACTGAACCCTGAACGCAGTCTGTAAACAAAAATCAGAAAATACTGCACAAGCTAATACAATTTTCAGAGAACAATTCACACCATTTTCTATACTAATTTCTATTATCGACCAATGTTACGGAATGTTAGGGAAAATTTATCGATCAGAGATCGTAAGATCAGACTATAAACGTTGTGGTTACTGGCAGTTCTGTGAGGTCTCACCAACTCTGGCATTTTGTGTTTCCTTACTAAACGATATCAGGCTCAGCGAATAAACCTGAGTCCACTGAGTCCCTAAAATAAACCTCAAGAGCTCGAGCTTGCAACCTTAATTAACCCCTATCGGCTCACTTCGCAACACCATTTGGATGACGAGTTCAGGTTTGTCTAGCAAGGGGGTGATGATGAGATCAAATTCAATGCGGTATAGTACAAGTATGGTGACGCGGGAAGGAATTTACGATTTGTGTTGAAACCAATACAAATCGTAAATTTATAATATTCAAGAGGTAGTGTAGTTCCAATATCGTATTGTATGATTAATGTGGTAGCGTTTAGAATATGACGACAATCGTATTTAGAAAATGAGTCGTTTTCGTTCGATATATTTGATCAATTGTTTTGAACGACCCTCCAGTCAACTTTCTGCCAACAACCGTGTGTGATCAAGACAAAAAGGGAGTCGTTTCCGAAATGTATTTCACCCGCTTTAGCGTTAATTGTTTTCGACAAGCGGTATGCCAACTTTAAAGCTTAATGTCTTGGCTGCTGATGGATGACATCAATATCGCGACTACCGATGTAATGCTTCCCTAGCAGGAGGTTAGAAAAAGAACTTTTTTCTCATTTGCATTCAGTCATACGCTGACACATTGTAAACACTGTTTTTTGTTGTTGCTGTATTTATATAGCGCCACCTGTCTTAAAATATTTTAACTCTTGTTAAAAAAAACAAAACAAAACAACTTTTCCACACGTGCGTTTAGACTGTTTATAAATCTTTTCTAACTCGTGACAAATGGTTTTATTTGAATTTAGTCAAGGTTGTACTCGTTTAGTTATGTAATGTCTTCTCAACGTGAGCATTTTTTCCTTAAATAAAATAGTTTGGATTGACACTTTTTCGAAAATGGTGAAATAGGCTGTCCTCAAAATGTAGAAACGTTAGAAGATCAACTTATAATTTTTTATTGACAAATCTATGGTTCAGTAAACGGAGTTATTATGGAAGGAAACATCTTAAGGCGTGACTTGTTAACAGGTGAGTGCATCTCCAATTAGCAAAAGAATCATATATATTGAAAACATACTTCCATGTTTGAACACAGATATCAAAAATGAATGATGCATCAGATTCAAGTTGTTGTTTTTTTCAATTTAATATGTTCCATAACTATCTTTTCTTAATACTTTCGATTTCAAGATGGTCACAACTCCACCGTGAGAAGAAGGGGAAAAAATATGATTTTCATAATATCCTTGTCGATAGCTTTAATTTGATAGGTCACACGACTATCTTCTCGAAACTTTTGATTTTCTGATCGGTGTTAACCCCATCCCCACGGCGAGGGTTAAAAATGTCATTTTTGTAATGTATTCATCGAGCCCTTCATATTAGTACCTCACATGCTTGGATTTGTAAAAAAGGAAGACGTTTTTCGGCTCTGGTCGTGACCTCACCCCCACATAAAATGAAAAATGTCATTTTCGTAATACATTCATCCAGCCGTCATATCAGTACCTCACATGCTTGGATTTGTAAAAAGAAAGACGTTTTTTTCGGCTCTGGTCGTGATCCCACCCAACGACGAGGGTTAAAATTACGATCTTCTTAATCCACTCGTCGAGACCTTCAATTTGAGAGGTCACGTGACCACCTTCTCGAAACTTTCGATTTTCTATTGGGTGTGACCCCCACCCCACCCCCACGTAAAATGTAAAACGTCATTTTCGTAATACATTCATCGAGCCCTTCATATTAATACCTCACATGTCTGGATTTGTAAAAAGGAAGACGTTTTTCGACTCTGGTCGTGACCCCACCCAACGACTAGGGTTAAAATTACGATCTTCGTAATCCACTCGTCGAGACCTCAATTTGAGAGGTCACGTGACCACCTTCTCGAAACTTTCGATTTTCTGATGGGTGTGACCCCCACGTAAAATATAAAACGTCATTTTCGTAATACATTCATCGAGCCCTTCATATTAATACCTCACCTGTCTGGATTTGTAAAAAGGAAGAAGTTTTTCGGCTCTGGTCGTGACCCCACCCCACGACGAGGGTTAAAATTACGATCTTCTTAATCCACTCGTCGGGACCTTCAATTTGATAGGTCACGTGACCACCTTCTCGAAACTTTCGATTTTCTGATGGGCGCGACTCCCATCCCCACGTATGAAAAACGTCATTTTCGTAATGCATTCATCGAGCCCTTCATATTAATACCTCACATGTCTGGATTTGTAAAAAGGAAGACGTTTTTCGGCTCTGGTCGTGACCCCACCCCACGACGAGGGTTAAAATTACGATCTTCTTAGTCAACTCGTCGAGACCTTCAGTTTGATGGGTCACGTGACCACCTTCTCGAAACTTTCGATTTTTCTGATGGGCGTGACCCCCATCCCCCACGACGAGGGGAGATAACTTTGTATGATTAAGTTCAGGTTATGAGAATCAAGCAATCTGATTGGTTAATTAGCGTTAGGAACGTGAAGTGATTGGGTGATTACTTATTTCAAGCTCTTGAAGCATTTGGGTTTTGGTGTACATTGTTCTAGTTGGTCATCGTGAGTTAGACGGTTCGATCGACCGTTGGCGAACGTGGGGGCGGTCTAGAATCTCCAACGCATTTTGACGCATTTTGATGGTGGTCCAGAATCCCCAAAGCGTTTTTGCCTGCGTTCGCCAACGTTCGATCGAAGGTATGACCTGCGATGGTGAACGTGGAGAAGATTTTTAGGTCGATTTCTTCGGTTTTTCGTTCCGCAAAATTCGCAGAAAAACCTCGTTTGCCAACGGTTGTTTGAGCCGCCCAGACCACGATGAGCTACTTGTGGGGATTCTGGACCACCACTAAAAAACATGTTTTTTTCTTGTACATGTACATTTTAACACTGAAGTCTATGGGTACATGTACGTGTACGTGTACAAGAGGAAAAGTGGTCTGGTATCCCCCACTTTCACCTACTCACGGAGATAGTAGTGTTGTTTCCATCACTTGAGTACCCATCGTGACTCATATTACCATGGGAATGACTTTACACTATGGCATCCCCGCATGGAAAGTAGTATTGTTTTGATCACGTAAGTACCCATCATGCACCAAGTTACCAGGGAACTGACGTCACAATATGGCTCCCGCGCATGTATAGTACCATTATTTTGATCACGTGAGTACCCATCATGCATTATATTATCAGGTAATGACGTCACAATAATGCTCCCGCGCATGCATAGCAGCAATATTTTCATCACGTGAGTAACCACCATGTATTATATCGCTATGGTAATGACGCCACCCACATGCGCATGTAGTGATCCACCAACTTGATGATGTCACGCGCGTGCGCATAGAGGGTTCCGCCATCTCGATGACGTCACGCGCAACCGCAGAGGGGTGTTCAATTATGATTTGACCATATATACTACTAATATCAAATCATGTGCTCAAGTACTAGTATAGAGTTGTTGGATATCAGTTGTTTTCAAATTTATCTGACTAATCGGGGCGGGGGGTGGGGGAGGAACAAAAATATTCGGTATCATAAAAATAATGACCTGGCCTGAAGGTAAAATTGCAGACTGCCTTCCCTTGGAAGCAATGTCGACCGAGAATCATGCCTTGAGAGACATTACTTTCTCGTGGAGACAATTTGCAATACTACCCTTAAGCAAGGTTTTTATTTTTATATTGTTAATGAATCATTTTACTTCATATCTGATAACATGTGCACGTTACTGCTATTTTCTTACCACAATATTGCCTTGGATCTTGATGTAGCATTAAATAAAAATAAACAAACAAATAACATCACATCTCTAAACACGTGACGTCACAAATCAATGCCGATGTCATAACATTGTGAGTTGGTTTTTGAAGCAGACATGAATTAGATCTAATCTTTTCCGTTTTTGAAGGCATATATTTAATATAACGCAGCCAGAAAACGACATTTGTAAACATATTTCATGAATAACAAAACAATTTTCAAATATTGTTCAGCTTACTGGAACGGCCTCACTGTAACTCATGGTTATAAGCTATGATTTATTGAACGGATTCACTCTAATTCGTGGTTATAAGCAATGATTTATTGGAACGGGCTCACTCTAATTCGTGGTAATAAGCTATGACTTATTGGAACGGGCTCACTCTAATTCGTGTTTATAAGCTATGATTGACTGGAACAGGCCGCTGTAATTCGTGTTTAAAAGTAATGACTTATTGGAACGGGCTCACTCTAGTTCGTGGTTGTAAGCAATGATTTATTGGAACGGGCTCACTCTAATTCGTGGTTATAAGCTATGACTTATTGGAACGGGTTCAATCTAATTCGTGTTTATAAGCTATGATTGATTAGAACAGGCCCGCTGTAATTCGTGTTAAAAGTAATGACTTATAGGAACGGGCTCACTCTAGTTCGTGGTTGTAAGCTATCAATTATTAAACGGGTTCACTCTAATTCGTGGTTATAAGCTATGACTTATTAAAACGGGCTCACTCTAATTCGTGGTTATAAGCTATGACTTAGTGGAACAGGCACATTCTAATTCGTGGTTGTAGGCTATGACTCATTGGAACAGGCTCACTCTAATTCGAAATTATAAGCTATGAGATATTGCAACAGGTTCACTCTAACTCGTGTTTATAAGCTATGATTTTCTGGAACGGGCTCACTCTAATTCGTGGTTATAAGCTATGACTTATTAGAACGGGCTTACTCTAATTCGTGGTTATAAGTTATGCCTAATTCAACGGGCTCACTCTAATTCGTGGTTATATGCTATAACTTTTTGAAGGGGCTCACTCTAATTCGTTGTCATAAACTATGACTTATCGGAACAGGCTCACTCTAATTCGTGGTTAAAAGCTTTGACTTATTGGAACGGGCTCGCTCTAATTCGTAACATAGTAACACGGGCTCACTCTAATTCGTGATTATAAGCTATGACTTATTAGAACGGACTCAATCTAATTCGTGTTTATAAGCTATGACTTATTAGAACGGGCTCACTCTGATTCGTGGTTATAAGCTAAGACTTATTCAACGGGTCCACTCTAATTCGTGGTTATAAGCTATGACTTATTTCCCGGGTACACTCTAATTCGTGGTTATAAGCTATGACTTATTGGAACGGGCTCACTCTAATACGTGGTTATAAACTATGATTTATTGGAACGGGCTCACTCTAATTCGTCGTTATAAGCTATGACTCACTGGAACGGGCTCAGGTTATTTCGGCTATGATTTATTGGAACGGACTCAATCTAATTCCTGGTTATAAGCTATGACTTATTGAACGAGCTCACTTTAGTTCGTGGTTATAAGCTATGACTTATTGAACGGGCTCAGTCTAATTCGTGTTTACAAACTATAACTTATTGGAACGGGCTCACTCTAATTCGCGGTTATAAGATATGACCTATTGGAATGGGTTCTCTCTAATTCGGGTTTATAAGCTATGACTTATTGGAACGGGCTCACTCTAATTCGTGTTTATAAACTATGTCTTATTGTAACGGGCTCACTCTAATTCGTGGTGATAAGCTATAACATATTATTATGCCTCAAGTTTGTAACATCAGCCGTGATTGGTTAATTTGACACCTTCTAAAAGTCATAGTACTGGAGTTTTGGGGCAAAACACGGGTACTATCGGAACGTTTTTCCCTGGAGATAAGAGAACGAAGAAAATGTACGCGCCACTTCCATTGATCAGCGTCGATTGGAATTTCTCAACACCAAACGCTGGCTCCGTGTCCGTTTAACTTTTTTCAACATCGGTAGACACAAACTTACCAATAAATATATCATCTTCAGTGGGTATGTTTTCAATTTTAACTGCAAACAATGAATTCAAAAGAATCAGAAATATTAAAAAACTCACGTGTTGTTCACCACTTCAGTGAATCCTGAATATGAGTCTCAGTTACGACTTCAATCAATTATATTTAAGAAATAACTGTTGTTTTCCTTCGGTTTATGCGATATAAACCGAAAATTTCCAGCACAAGCTCCATAACAAGCATTAACAATGAATTATAACATGAACAGCATGATGCAGTTGTAAACATTGGTATTTGTTGATATAGAAACTCCCAAAGCGACGGCACTTGTGACAATTCATTTTTGAAGAGACGTCATTCGTTCGAAATGACGTCATGTTTTTGGATTAGACTACATTGTTGTTACAAGATTGATGGCATGTTGCGGTTAACGCTTCACAATGAAAGTCATATTTTGTTCGGCATAACAAAAAAAAGAACGTTTCTTTTCATATGCTATTGGTCGATAGTACCTGAGTTTGTGTGATTTCTGAAATAAAACCTTCAGAAGCTTCGCTGCTTCAGGTTTTATTTCAGAAACCACACAAACTCAGGTACTATCGACCGATAGAACATGAAAAGGAACGTTCTAATATTATATTAGAACGGGCTCACTCTAATTCGTTGTTATCAGCGAGGACTCATTTAGACGGGCTCACTCTAATTCGTGGTTATAAGCTACGACATATGAGAACGAGCTCACTCTAATTCGTGGTTATAAGCTATGACTTATTGGAACGGGTTCATTCTAATTCGTTATTATAAACTAGGACTCATTTGGACAGGCTCACTCTAATTCGTGGCTATAAGCTAGGACTTATTGGAACGGTCCCACTCTAATTCGTGGTTATAAGCTATGACATATTAGAACGGGATCACTCTAATTCGTGGTTATAAGCTATGACATATTACAAAGGGCTCACTCTAATTCGTGGATATAAGCTTTGACATATTAGAACGGGTTCATTCTAATTCGTTATTATAAGCTAGGACTCATTTGAACGGGCTCACTCTAATTCGTGGTTATAGGCTATGGCATATTACAACGGGCTCAGTCTAATTCGTGGTTATAAGCTATGGCATATTAGAACGGGATCACTATAATTCGTAGTTATACGCTAGGACACATTTCGACGGGCGCACTCTGTTTCGTGGTTATAAGCCATGACTTATTAAAACAGGCTCACTCTAATTCGTGGTTGTAAGCTATGAGATACTAGAACGGGCTCACTGTAATTCGTGGTTATAAGCTAGGACTCATTTGGACGGGCTAACTCTAATTCGTGGTTATAAGCTATGACATATTAGAACGCACTCACTCTAATTCGTGGTTATGACTTATTGGAACTGGCTCATTCTAATTCGTGGTTATAGGCTATGACTCATTGGAACGGGCTCACTCTAATTCGTGGTCATAAGATATGAGATTTTGCAACGGTTTCACTCGTGGTTATAAGCTAGGACTCACCGGACCGGGCTCAGATTAATTCGGCTATGATTTATTGGAACGGACTCAATCTAATTCCTGGTTATAAGCTATGACTTGTTGAACGGGCTCACTCTAGGTTGTTGGTTATAAGCTATGACTTATTGAACGGGCTCACTCTAATTCGTGTTTACAAACTATGACTTAGTGGAGCGGGCTCACTCTAATTCGTGGTTATAAGCTATGACTTATTGGAATGGGTTCTCTCTAATTCGGGGTTATAAGCTATGACTTATTGGAACGGGCTCACTCTAATTCGTGTTTCTAAGCTATGACTTATTGGAACGGGCTCGCTATGACTTATTAGAACGGGCTCACCCTAATTCGTGGTTATAAGCTATGACTCATTGGAACGCGCTCACTCTAATTCGTGGCTATAAGCTACCCCTAATTGCAACGGCCCTACTCTAATTCGTGGTTTTAAGCTATGATATATTAGAACGGGCTCACTCTAATTCGTGGCTATTAGCTATGACTAATTGGAACAGTCTCACCCCAATTCGTGGTTTTAAGCTATGACATATTAGAACGGGTTCACTCTAATTCGTGGTTATAAACTTTGACATATTAGAACGGGCTAACTCTAATTCGTGGTTATAAGCTATGACATATTAGAAAGGGCTCACTTTAATTCGTGGTTATAAACTATGACAGATTAGAACGGGCTCACTCTAATTCGTGGTTATAAACTATGACAGATTAGAACGGGCTCACTCTAATTCATGGTTATAAGCTAGGACTCATTTGGACGGGCTCACTCTAATTCGTTATTATAAGCTATGACTTATTGGAACGGGGTCACTCTAATTCGTGGTTATAAGCTATGACATATTAAAACGCACTCACTCTAATTCGTGGTTATAAGCTATGACTTATTGGAACTGGCTCATTCTAATTCGTGGTTATAGGCTATGACTCATTGGAACGTGCTCACTCTAATTCGTGATTATAAGATATGAGATATTGCAACGGGTTCACTCGTGGTTATAAGCTAGGACTCACTGGACCGGGCTCAGATTAATTCGGCTATGATTTATTGGAACGGACTCAATCTAATTCCTGGTTATAAGCTATGACTTGTTGAACGGGCTCACTCTAAGTTGTTGGTTATAAGCTATGTCTTATTGAACGGGCTCAATCTATTTCGTTGTTATAAGCTATGACTTATTTCCCGGGTACACTCTAATTCGTGGTTATAAGCTATGACTTATTGGAACGGGCTCACTCTAATACGTGGTTATAAACTATGATTTATTGGAACGGGCTCACTCTAATTCGTCGTTATAAGGTAGGACTCACTGGAACGGGCTCAGATTAATTCGGCTATGATTTATTGGAACGGACTCATTCTAATTCCTGGTTATAAGCTATGACTTATTGAACGGGCTCACTCTAGGTTGTTGGTTATAAGCTATGACTAATTGAACGGGCTCACTCTAATTCGTGTTTACAAACTATGACTTATTGGAACGGGCTCACTCTAATTCGTGGTTATAAGCTATGACTTATTGGAATGGGTTCTCTCTAATTCGGGGTTATAAGCTATGACTTATTGGAACGGGCTCAATCTAATTCGTGTTTATAAACTATGACTTATTGGAACGGGCTCACTCTAATGCGTGTTTCTAAGCTATGACTTATTGGGACGGGCTCACCCTAATTCGTGTTTACAAGCTATGACTCATTGGAACGCAATCACTCTAATTCGTGGCGATAAGCAATGACTAATTGGAACGGTCTCACTCTAATTCGTGGTTTTAAGCTATGACATATTAGAACGGGCTCACTCTAATTCGTGGTTATAAGCTATGACATATTAGAACGGGCTCACTCTAATTCGTGGTTATAAACTTTGACATTTTAGAACGGGCTCACTCTAATTCGTGGTTATAAGCTATGACATATTAGAACGGGCTCACTTTAATTCGTGGTTATAAACTGGCTGATTAGAACGGGCTCACACTAATTCGTGGTTATAAGCTAGGACTCATTTGGTCGGGCTCACTCTAATTCGTGGTTATAAGCTATGACTTATTGGAACGGGCTCACTCTAATTCGTGGTTATAAGCTATGACTTATTACAACGGGCTCACTCTAATTCGTGGTTATAAGCTATGACATATTAGAACGGGCTGACTCTAATTCGTTGTTATCAGCTAGGACTCATTTGGACGGGCTCACTCTAATTCGTGGTTATAAGCTACGACATATGAGAACGGGTTCTCTCTAATTCGTGGTTATAAGCTATGACTTATTGGAACGGGCTCACTCTAATTCGTGTTTATAAACTATGACTTATTGGAACGGGCTCACTCTAATTCGTGTTTCTAAGCTATGACTTTTTGGGACGGGCTCGCTATGACTTATTAGAACGGGCTCACCCTAATTCGTGTTTATAAGCTATGACTCATTGGAACGCAATCACTCTAATTCGTGGCGATAAGCAATGACTAATTGGAACGGTCTCACTCTACTTCGTGGTTTTAAGCTATGACATATTAGAACGGGCTCACTCTAATTCGTGGTTATAAACTTTGACATTTTAGAACGGGCTCACTCTAAGTTGTGGTTATAAGCTATGACATATTAGAACGGGCTCACTTTAATTCGTGGTTATAAACTATGACTTATTAGAACGGACTCTCTCTAATTCGTGGTTATGACCTATGCCTTACTGAACGGGCTCACTCTAATTCGTGGTTATAAGTTATGATTTATTGGAGCAGGCTCGCTCTAATTCGTGACATAGTAGAACGGGCTCACTCTAATTCGTGGCTCTAAGCTATGACTTATTAGAACGGGGTCACTCTAATTCGTGGTAAGTTATGATTTATTGGAGCAGGCTCGCTCTAATTCGTGACATATTAGAACGGGCTGACTCTAATTCGTGGTTATAAGCTATGACATATTAGAACGGGGTCACTCTAATTCGTGGTAAGCTATGACATATTTGAACAGGCTCACTCTAATTCGTGGTTAAAAGCTATGACATATTAGAACGAGCTCACTCTAGTTCGTGGTTATAAGCTATGGCATATTAGAACGGGCTCACTCTAATCCGGGGTTATACGCTAGGACTCATTTGGACGGGCTCACTCTAATTCGTGGTTATAAGCTATGACTTATTAGAAAGGACTCACTCTAATTCGTGGTTATAAGCTATGACATATTAGAACGGGCTGACTCTAATTCGTGGTTATAAGCTAGGACTCATTTGGGCGGGCTCCCTCTAATTCGTGGATATAAGCTATGACATATTAGAACGGGCTCACTCTATTCGTGGTTATAAGCTATGACGTATGAGAACGGGCAGACTCTAATTCGTGGTTATAAGCTAGGACTCATTTGGACCGGCTCACTCTAATTCGTGGTTATAAGCTATGACATATTAGAACGGGCTCACTCTAATTCGTGGCTATAAGCTATGACATATTAGAACGGGATCATTCTAATTTGTGGTTATAAGCTTTGACTTATTGGAACGGGCTCACTGTAATTTGTGGTTATAAGCTATGACATATTAGAACGGGCTCACTCTAATTCGTGGTTATGAGCTATGACTTATTGGAGCGGGTTCATTCTAATTCGTGGCTATTAGCTAGGATTCATTTGGACGGGCTCACTCTAATTCGTGGTTATAAGCTATGACTTATTGGAACGGGTTCATTCTAATTCGTGGTTATTAGCTAGGACTCATTTGGACGGGCTCACTCTAATTCGTGGTTATAAGCTATGACATATTAGAACGGACCCATTCGTGGTTATAAGCTAGGACTCATTTGGACGGACACACTCTAATTCGTGGTTATAAGCTATGACATATTAGAACGGACTCACTCTAATTCGTGGTTATAAGCTGTGACATATTAGAACGGGATCATTCTAATTTGTGGTTATAAGCTATGACTTCAGGACAACAAGAAAGTAATAAATTTGAGTTTGTCATCTTTGTGATCAGATCGTTAAATTACACATTATGTGATAAAAGAAGCACAAATCCGTCACGATGTGATACGAACCGAATTCACTTAAATCTAGAGATGGACAATATACCGAAAAACCGAATTGATACCGATATCATGGGAATACCGAAAAACGAAATCGAATCAATAGTTCAATACCGAAACCACCTGAGTATTCAAATTTTTCTACATTCTCTATTTATAAGTCCCTGTTGAGGCTTGATAACAGTTGAAAAGTTTATTGTCATGAAAGAAGTTACAGCTTTTCTTTTCAGTATTGTTAACCCTCAATGAACTGGGCAACTGTCCTGAATTTCCACTAGACTATAACATGTACATGTCCCATTGCTTAGAAGTGATTTCTAGTCATGTCTTAGCTGCCTTTTAAGGTAGCCAAGACCTAAAGATGACATGGTCAGGGCACGTGTTCTGTGATGGCAAAAAAACCTGAAATAAGTCGTTAAACATTAAGGTGTATTTAAAACAAATAACAAAATCACTGTTGATATGATTTGTGGTCAAGAAAGAATGCCACTGTTGCGCTCATTGACAGTTTCATTTATAGCGTTATGGTAGAATGATTCTACAACAACTTATTCTATTTTTTGCTAATGTGAATTTCTCTTTGGTACTATCAGCAAATGTCGGTCAAGCCAGATACCGACTAACGAACTGATACCGAGGTATAACCCCCCCCCCCCCCCCCCCCGCCCCCCTCCCCCCCCCCCCTTAAAAATACCAAAATCGATACCGAACCCCAAATTCCAATACCGTCCATCTCTTCTAAAAGCAGCACGGTCACGATTAGCCATTGTGCATAAGTATGTGACCTTAAACACCAATAAATAAATAAATAATTCTAAAAGCAGTCTGTACTGAACCGAGATTCAGGTTGATTTTAGTGAAATCGGTTCAGCAATTTCATAGAATCATTAAGATCCCCTAATTACCAAGCACGGGAAAAGTACGGAAATTGAAAAATAATTAAAAAACACCATGTGAGGCCTAATGTGTAATTACTGGACATATCGCAGCTTTAGGTAGAGATGCAGGCTGTACAGTTAAAACTAGAAGTCCTGTCACGAACTGTGCTCTTATCTAGGCTTAATTGCGTGTAGGGATTGCGCGCAACGCAAATGCCACATCGAATGGCATCCAAAGCACGGCAGGTTCTCCTGGTTACTCATAGCAAACACAGGCAATGTTTCTGCCAATGGACCTCCGGGTTACCCGGAGGTCCATTGGCTGAAACATTGCTTGTGCATAGGCCATATGTACAGAATTTGATAGCCTTATTATAATCATAACGCACAGAATAACGCGCAGATCGACGTGCTATTTGTGCGCATTTCATGACAGGACTTCTAGTTTTAACTGTAAGTTGAGAGGTCCTCGGTTCGAATCCCACCTGCGGCAACTGCGTTGTGTTCTTGGGCAAGACACTTAATCCCAATTACCCAAGTGGGGACACGGTGGCGTTGTGTACAATATCGTACTACACGTCCATGGTGCTCTTGTCTTCGAGCAATGCTGACCCTGCCTGCGTGGAGTTACTACGTTGGGGAGTCTGACAGTTGCTCACCGTTGCTCGGTGGTTCTTTCTGAGTATTTCGGCTTCCTCCACCCGTAAAACTGTCCTACACGAGGTGACTCTGGCTGTCAAAGGTGTCGTTAAAACCCCAATAAATAAATAAATAAATAAATAAATAAATAAATAAATAAATAAATAAATATCGCAGCTTTATCAGTCCAGGTGTTTGCGTTTACACTCATTATACACTACCCAGAAGTGACAAAGTCTCTACTGTTTACCAGATATTCTAGTTATTTGTTGCGGGCATTTTTTAAATATATGTCTGTATGCCTTATATGCTACCAGTATGCTTCAATGCTATAAGTACACCGCTCTGCCCCCCACCCCCA
This sequence comes from Pictodentalium vernedei, assembly GCA_031216915.1. Lineage (NCBI taxonomy): Eukaryota > Metazoa > Mollusca > Scaphopoda > Dentaliida > Dentaliidae > Pictodentalium > Pictodentalium vernedei. Next base: position 88,482,612 of record CM062297.1, on the reverse strand, counting down.
ACACACATATACATCAGTAACTAAAACAGACTAAAATACTCATCCTTGAGTTTGCAGATGTATCTAGCAAAAACTGAGAAAGTACACATATCGCTTCTATGTCAGCTTGCTGATGTTGTAGATATAAATGCATATATAAAATCGGGTGTAAGCGTTTTCTGCTCATGAACTTATGACAAGTGAACGCCTGGGGCCAATACTATAAAACGTTTACAATTGTATTTTCTAGAATTGTGTTTTCTAGTTATGACTTTAAATGAGTTGAAATGAAGCATTAGCATTTTCAAATATGTGGGAATTTGCCAGGTGGCAAATTGCCATATCTTTTCAAATGCTAATAATTCATTTTAGTCAGTTATATTAATTAGGTAGAAAATACAATTCTAGAAAATCCAATTGTAAAAGTTTTATAGTATTGGCGCCAGCTGGTTTGATATTGTACCATTTTCTGATCGTTTTTGTTATTTTGAAAATTACAAATTACAAACAAGCTGTGCCCACCTGAGAAGCCCGGGAATTGAACGTTGACTGTTGTACTGGTAAAACAGGACCCGGCAACAAAGGTCAGGAGTGGAAGTTCTTTAACCCTTTACCTAATACGAGAGGCAGACGACACTTGCAAACAAAATTCTTGAATAACTAATTTTGTCATTATTTGAGTCAAAAACATAGCTTATGACCCCTTATTGGAACAAGCTCATTGAGCTCGTTCGAATAAGTGGTCATAATCCATGTTTTTGTGACAAAATATGAGAAAGTAGTGATAATTGAATTGCGAATTTTGTGAATAGCGCTGGCCGGTTTGGACCGTTACGTTGAGTAAAGAGATAAAATGGACAACGTGGTACACAACATTGGCTGGGTTAGCTTTATATTCATGTGGCGGTCACGACTAGACACTGTGCAGAAAAAATATTAAATAAATAAACTCTCTGTTTATCAATGCCTGAAGGAATAATGCATCTCTTTTGAAACATTCTTGATAACTAGCATATATGCAGGACTGAAATACTTTTGTATAAGAGGTCTAAAATTGGGTGGTGTGCACAAAAAGTGCTCGACAAAACGTGTCTCGTTCCCGATCATCTATCAACTTGGGCCAAGCTTTCTAACAATCTTTAATTATTCTGAGCTAGTTTTTCATATAACTTGTCTCAAGAGATAGTGTTCCACTTTTATCAATCACAAGTTCTCCCCGATTTAAACGTATTTGTTTTCAATGAGGGCAAGGCCAAGGCCTATAATATACCTACAATATAAGAAGATGCACCAGAAATCTATTCTAGATGCTTCCCACAGTGTTTGCTGACTAACCCTTTACCCAACGCAGACGATATCAAATTTTTTTATTTTAAATAAAAATTTTTCAAATTTTTCAAAAAATTTCAACAAAACCATATCATGTGACCCCTCGTTGGAACGAGCTCGTCGAGCTCGTTCCAACGAGGGGTCACATGATATGGTTTTGTTGAAAGTTTTTGAAAAATAATATTTGTTCAACGACTGAATTTGCATATTACGCGGGCGGATGCGGCCGATTCGTTGGGTAAAGGATTAAAGCATTCTTCCGTCGTTTCTGATTTTTCGCGAGAGAAGTCGTCACCATAGACTTTTAACTTTATGACAGAAAATCATTGGTGAGATTACATCTACACTACTGTTTCGGTGACATTACACCTCTACTACTGTTTTGGTGAGATTACACCCATACTACTGTTTCGGTGAGATTACACCCATACTACTGTTTCGGTGACATTACACCTCTACTACTGTTTTGGTGAGATTACACCCATACTACTGTTTTGGTGAGATTACACCCATACTACTGTTTTGGTGAGATTACACCCATACTACTGTTTTGGTGAGATTACACCCATACTACTGTTTCGGTGACATTACACCTCTACTACTGTTTTGGTGAGATTACACCCATACTACTGTTTCGGTGATATTACACCCATTCTACTGTTTTGGTGAGATTACACCCATACTACTGTTTCGGTGACATTACACCTCTACTACTGTTTTGGTGAGATTACACCCATACTACTGTTTTGGTGAGATTACACCCATCTACTGTTTTGAAGAGTGACCGAAAACTGGACGCGATCTGAAACTGGTCACTTTACAATAAATTTTATCAAGTTGTACATGCCTTGTATTTTTAATTACCTCCCCTTTGGACAGCTTAAACAGTTGGACTTACTGTCAGAATGAAACGATAGAAGAAATACTTGTGAAAAAGTTTAACATTTTGACAAGTAAGGCCAGATTAGTGGCCGTGGAGGATGGGTGTGGCCTTCGGAATCTGATATTTTCCCTTCAATAAACGGGGGTGGGTATGAGGTTATCTTCGTGGTGGAAAAAATTAACCCTGTGTATAGGATTTTTTTTAAGAACCCCCACCCCCGTGGAATTGGACTATTAGCCGCTAGCAATTTACAGATGAAAGAGTGAATCATCTATATATTGTCATTCATTTTATTTTACGCACGAATTCCCTGAAATGGTGCCGTTTGTCGTCGTGTTCCAGAGAGTTCGAATCCGAAGGCAAAAGTCGCAGAGGTCCGTCATCTTCCCAGTTACCACCTCTCATACTCTGATTCTCGCCACTTTTCAAACCACTATGTTTGACACCGTGACAGGAGAATATGGAATGACCCGGGTCCAGTCATATGTTTATCCCCAATGCCCCTTTCGTCGGTATTACCACAGCTCCATAATGCTGCAGGATTATACATTTCTTTCCGAGCTGTGGCTGGATGTCTTGCTTATGCAATTCGAGAGAAAAATTTCAATTTGTACGACTGAAAAAAAACGAAGGAAATGGATACTATTTGGAATATATTCATATTTGGGGGATTTAACGGCGTTTTCGACTGACAAGATTACCTCGAGTCGGACAGTTTTGCGTGTTGAGAAAGCTGGAGTTCGCCGCGGCCTGTGTGTGTCGGACTCTCGTCGTACTAAGTCCGCACAAGCAGGGAGACCGTGGAGGTCATGACGTAGACAGCACAGGCTAAGGGGGAGAATAAGGTATAGAAAAGACCAGGGTGGGCAGAAGCAGAGGATTTTAAAGTTGTTTATGGTAATTAGATATATTTCAGTTCAATCCAACATAACTTTGGTGACCTTTCGGTGCAATAGCTCTAGTTGATACACTTGTAAGTCAAATATAGGGGCTTCGCCAGTTCCGTTCTGGTTATTTAGGGGTGTTTTTGTTCACTTAAAGTGATTGTCGAGTTGTTTATGGTGACTAGATACACTCCTATTAATTAAAACACAACCCGAGAACACACCCCCATCCTATTTGAGGAACCAACATGGGGCCCTACAGTATACAAATGGACAGCGGAAACATGTGTTACCCTTCCAAAATGCGCTGCGCATGCGCATGCGCACTAATACCTCGAATCATTATGGTAATGTCGTTACAATATTGCCAACATGACAACCAAACATGGCACCGTAGGGTCACGTGGCATGACATCAGACGACATCCACCGGTAAGAACTAAAAGATCAGGGCTTAAAATCACATCGCATACTACTCACATAGTTCCACAAATTATGTTCGTATCTTCATCTTTTCAAGGAGAAGTAAATATTTATTGATTGGAATATCTAAACTGAAACAATAAATAATCTTTGAATATGTTTGTAAATAATTACTCGTCAACTAAAAATCGACGGTTGATTGCGCGAAAACTCCACCAACAGTGGGTAAACAAACAATTCACAAGAGCGTTGGCTTCTCTGAAGAATTAAACTGTAAGCCTGAGAGATTGGGTTCTTGTATTATGCAATAATTAACCTGCGAGGCTATATTGGCAATGTTATTGTTGATCGTAATTCAAGAGAAAGGTACAGTGGCTACAGGTGTTTTTTCATGAAGCGTACTCGTTCATTTACAGATTAAATTGAGTCTGAATATTGTTAGCACTGTATTGGGTATATTCCGTTCAAAAATACTCCAAGCAGACAGAGAACTCATACTTGAGCCTTCCTACTCGCCCATCAACACCCATCTCTGTGCGCCTTATACTCTATAAGGCGACTCCAAAACTACTGCATGATCTTCGTTGTTGTACCTTTTTCCGAAGTTATTAAACTTTAAATGATCATTATATATACTCTTCATTGTTTATTCATACTTTCTCAAATTTGCGGCCATACAAAACGGCTGTTCGTAATCCACGCGAGGACAGCGATGTCTACGCATGCGCGTTTACCAATTAATAAATCTCATCAGTAAAATTGTTTTAATGAAAGAAGCGCCGAGTTGTACCCTGTGCTTCATTAATTCACTTGACTTTATTACACAAAAAAACAAGATATACACCCGACGCTGCATAAAACGTCCGATATGCTTTTTCGAATTGTACATATCCACTCTTTTCATCCTCAAAACCTCCATTTCGATGTGCAGTCCCTCATTTCACCAAAGCCAAAACAAATGCTATTATCCGAAAACCAAACAACAGTTTACAGACAAAGAAACAGATGGATGAACAGACATTGTTTTTCTCGAGATATGCTCTATGTTAAAATGTTCCAAGTCGGAAAACCTCCATACCTTAAGCAAAAAAAAATGTACTGGTCCCCAATTCAAACCTGACCCATAGTTTGGTATAATTGAGTCACATGACCACTTTGGCTGAGGTCAGCTAAGCAATACTAAAGTTATCGTCTAGTAAAGAGAATGTTGAAGGAAATAAGCAATTTCCAAGACGAAAAGGCCCAAAACTCTTATAAAAATCATCGGACCAAACCCGAATTCTAACTTAACCTTTATTTTGATAACAGAGGTACAAAGCAAGTTTGGTCCTGATCTATAAATCCAAACTCAAGTTCTCACCCGAAAGCAAAATGTTAACGGACGGACGGACCAATCATATAATACGTCCCGTTTCAGGCTTGGCAATTTCAGGAGAGCGATTTTTTAGCTCTCCTTACTGGCCTCCTAAAAGAATTAAGGAGAGCGAAAAATTGCCCTCCTAAATATTTTGGTCTGGGATGATTGAGATTACATGTATTATGCTCACATTAAATTTTTATTGTAAAGCAAAAATGTAATTTAACTTCGAAGTCATATAACATCACGTAATTTCATTTTGAAAGTGGTTTAGTGGTAAAAGGTAATGGCTGCAACCATACCCAAACACAGTTGCAATCATTTGAAGCAAAATGGGTCACAGCAATATTTTTTTTCTGTCAGTTTCAAGTTCAACAACTGACATCACAGTTTGAGGGGTAATTATTCAAGGAATATTGACACTATAATATACTACCATTACTACTATCCTGTCACTTGAAGCACTTGCACCAGGATGTGACTATAGATTCAAGCAGACCTGTTGTCCAAGAAAGTCATACGCCTACCACTACCACCTTCAACCCTCCTTGGGGTTGAAGGTGGTAGTGGTAGGCGTATGACTTTCTTGGACAACAGGTCTGGGTATACACACAGGTCTTGTCAAGTGTGTGTTCGGTTGTTGAGTGAGACATCTAGATGTCTAAGAGATTTCGCTTTACCTTAGTAAAGTTAATAAAATCACTGATGTAGTCTGTTGGTTTCAGTTTCAATGAGTTCGTTCTACTGGATACTTAACATGCTGTGTAAAGCAAATTGCTCTCCTAAGCTGATTGAGGAGAGCGATTTTTGCCCTCCTGCATTTTTCAGAATGCCAGGCCTACCGTTTTTCTTCAAGACGGGCATATAAAATTCATAGACGCAAGTTACCCTTTCGCTATTTGAATTCCTGGAGCATATTTACTAAAAAAGCTGGTTTGAAGAAAAATTTCATGGTACAAGCTTCTCAGTCTGTTCATTTACCCTTTGAACCCTAGTGGATTTCTATATCAGTTCAATGGCAGAAACGGGAAGAGTCCATATTCTTTAATTGGGGGTAGACCAATTAATATATTCAACGTGCATCCTGGGGGCGTTGAAAATATTGATTGGTCTACACTACACATTCACTCAAAAGTCGACCTACTGAATGAAATTATGAAGTATCATGTCACTGGGCCGAAAAAATGGCCTCTGGGGTTTAGAGTGTTACACCAGACCAAAAGTATAAGACAGTTAGCTGTTTTTAGCGATTAAATCGCGATTCGATCACTATACAATACAGTTACTCCAGTGGAGAAACACTTTCAACATAAAATAGATATTAATTGAGAGTAATATGTTCTGAGGTTTGCGGCTCGGAGTTTATGTTCAACCGAGATACGAAGTCAGTTCATCACAATAATTAATATAAATATAATCCAATAAGATCCTACCCATGGTTCAAAATTCACATCGTGAAATGAATCCAACAAGATCTTACCCATAGTTCAAAATCCACATCGTGAAATGAATCCAATGAGATCCTACCCATAGTTCAAAATCCACATCGTGAAATGAATCCAATAAGATCCTATCCAAGTTCAAAATCCACATCGTGAAATGAATCCAATAAGATCCTACCCATAGTTCAAAATCCACATCGTGAAATGAATCCAATAAGATCATATCCAAGTTCAAAATCCACATCGTGAAATGAATCCAATAAGATCCTACCCATAATTCAAAATCCATATCGTGAAATGAATCCAATGAGATCCTATCCATAGTTCAAAATCCACATCGTGAAATGAATCCAATATGATCCTATCCAAGTTCAAAATCCACATCGTGAAATGAATCCAATAAGATCCTACCCATAGTTCAAAATCCACATCGTGAAATGAATCCAATAAGATCATATCCAAGTTCAAAATCCACATCGTGAAATGAATCCAATAAGATCCTACCCATAGTTCAAAATCCACATCGTGAAATGAATCCAATAAGATCCTACGCATAGTTCAAAATCCACATCCTGATATGAATCCAATAAGATCCTACCCATAGATCAAAATCCACATCGTGAAATGAATCCAATAAGATCCTACCCATAGTTCAAAATCCACATCGTGAAATGAATCCAATAAGATCCTACGCATAGTTCAAAATCCACATCGTGATATGAATCCAATGAGATCCTACCCGTAGTTCAAAATCCACATCGTGAAATGAATCCAATAAGATCCTGTCCATAGTTCAAAATCCATATCGTGAAATGAATCGTGAAATGAATCCAATGAGATCCTATCCATAGTTCAAAATCCACATCGTGAAATGAATCCAATAAGAACCTACTCATAGTTCAAAATCCACAATGAATCCAATAAGACCCTACCCATAGTTCAAAATCCACAATGAATCCAATAAGACCCTACCCATAGTTCAAAATCCACAATGAATCCAATAAGATCCTACCCATAGTTCAAAATCCACAACACATAGTTCAAAATCCACAATGAATCCAATAAGACCCTACCCATAGTTCAAAATCCACAATGAATCCAATAAGACCGTACCCATAGTTCAAAATCCACATCGTGATATGAATCCAATAAGACCCTACCCATAGTTCAAAATCCACATCGTGAAATGAACAAGGCAACTTTTAACGATAACAAGTTTCGGAAATAAACCTGCAGTGTACCCCACGACGTCAGTGGACAAATAATAAACCAGATAAAGGTTGAGTGCGCTCCATCTAAGTTCAAATCGTATACTGATTTCTAAGTATTTAGAAATATTAGTGAAATATTTGGGGACACCAGAAACGTGGCCAACAGCAAACTAATAATTTATTTAGCGGTACCCAAGAGAGTCTATCCATAGATAATCAATTTAGGCCTTGCAAGCATCTCACATGACACACGTATAATTTCGTCTGGTCGTCTCGTCCACAAATGGTTTTGACTTATACTGCCTGTTCTGCAGATGCACAAAATCACTGATATCCACCTAACACGATAACCTCCCCACCACTGACCCCTGCCCACCCCACCATTACCAAGAAAGAAAAGCGCTAAAACCCTTAGAGTACATTTACAGCCGGTTGCAGCGTTGAAATATTCTTGCGTGGGAGATAACAGGTAGACAGCTAATCTGGCTATGTTATCTCCCTGCGGTATGTATTTGTATGTCTCACTGTGGTTAGAAATATATTAGATTTGTAAAGCCTTATCTATATACCGTAAATAAACAAATATCAAATAAGTTAAACAACATTTCATTCGGAACATCGTCTACAACACGTGAGAACAGTCTAAAAAATTGAACGGTTTGAAAGTCGCTCAACTCCGTTTATGAAATAATTGCTAAACGGGCATTTCAAATTCATTTCAAATATTTCGCATGACGATTTTAAACGGTAACATATGCCATGGAACTGCAAACGTAGAAAAACAAATACGCGAGCTCTCGTCTAGTCAGAGGCGAAGATATTTAGACTTATTGGAACATAAAATACTCCAAATACACAGAACGACACGCGCGTGTGAATGGGCTAATCGCCATGGCGTGAGTGCCAGCGCGGAAGGATAAAACGTGAGGCCACAGGCATAGGGTTTTGTCCTTCCGCGATGGCACACGTGACATATGGATTAACCCATTTACACGCGAGTGTCATTCAGTTTTTAAACCCCTTCACGTCTATAAAAAACAATTATTAGAAGGACACTCAGCAATTCATTTGACAACTCGTCTCCTGAGTTCCAATGTGTTCTATGTGCCAATAGGCACACAGAACACATTGAAACTCAGGGGACGAACTATCAACAAAAAGAACACATTTTATCGCCAACCAAATTTCCGAGGGGAACCCAGGTACTATTTTTAGCTATCGCTGATGATTCAAATTGTAATTGCGGTGCACGATTTGTAGAAAATTCAGTGAAATTTCGCCCCTATTTAAAAATAGCCCATCAACGATTTCTGTTCGGCACATGTGTGCGGAACGGATTTTTATTTTCCGCATGATTTAGTGCTTCTGTAGATGGGCATTTCATAGAACAGGCGTGTAATACAATCTAGAACGTATCGAGAAAAACAAATGAGCATAGCATCTCATGTTCAATGTTTCCGAATATCTATACTCTCCCAAAAAAGAAAATGTGCATGCTAAAAAATAACACTAAAAAAGATATATATCATTTTCATTCATGTAAATTTTATTCAATCACAGATGAATCAATTTGTGATCAACACAAGAAATTTCATTACGCTACAACGAATACTCTTGGTGCCATGGAGAGTCAAAGACAATAAGGGTCAACCACAAAAGTCACACACTCAATATCTGGTATGACCTCCGTCTGCATCGACTACTGTTGTGCATCTACGCCTCATGGAAGCGAACAAGTTAGCATGGAAGTGGGTTAGGGTAGGGTTGGGTAGGGTTAGGTTAGGTAGGGTTAGGGTAGGGTTAGGTTAGGGTTAGGTTAGGTTAGGGTTAGGGTAGGGTTAGGGTTAGGTTAGGCTAACCCTAACCCTACTCTACACCACTGCAGTCGAGCACGACGATGACGTTACGTCAAAATCGGATGAACTGCAGGTCTTTGAGGACGTAAGCCGTATTCTCTCAGCCGATTGATTACTGTTTGAGGATGTATCCGTCTCAGGTTAGGGATGTTCCTGGCTGTCATCATTGACGTTTGTTGCTGGTTCCGGAGATGGACGACACGGATATACCGATCTTGTGCAGGGGTGGTAACTCGGGGTCTCCCGGAGCGGGGTCGGTCTCGAACGTCATCATGTTGTGCATGTCGATGGACTAGCCTGTCTACAGTGTTACGGTGGCAGTTCAAATGCTGGGCAACCTCTCAGTGTGTTCTGCCAGCTCTAATCATACCCAGGGCTAGGAGACGTTGATTCATTGTCAATCTTGGCATGCTAATGTGGAGTCGTTTTAACAGCAGCGCAAGTTTGAATGTGAACGATAGGAAGGCTTGACTTTAGTGTTTAAATACCCAAGGATTCACACTGCTGCATGAATTTTCAGACTCTCCACGTGCAAAACATGCCTTTTCACAAACGTGCAGCACGTCATTTAACGTTAATGCACTTTTAACGGGGAAAGCTGTTTTTGTGTTCAATATAACTTATTCATGAACAGGTTAACACTCTTTACACCTACGAAATTATTTTTATGGAGTTTGATCAATTTCTGCAATGCACACTTTCTTTTTTGGGCGAATATATTTTGACATGCGAGTTTCTTTTTACACTGTTATTGGGAGAGAAACGGACAAAAACTTCCACCGAATCGCGACCCAGTGACAATCCGCAGAAATTTTCTGACCACTTTTGTGAGCGCATTATTGTAAATTAGGGAAGACATATCCTCTCTTGGTACAAAACAAAACACATATTTATTATCTCCACACCAATTTCTGACTTGTTTTTAAACTCGGTGCTAATGCTAGCCAGTTTATTCACTTACTGACTAAAATATCCAAATTGTCAACAAAAACGTTCGCCAAGAACATGATATTTATGACGTTCAGTCGGAATTAAATTTTGCAAAGGATCACACCGTGCTCATCGACATATTTTACATAAGAGGTAAATGGAGGGGGTGGGGTGAGTGGTTCCACAATTCAAATAACCTTTTCGTCAAACTCATTAATTTGCTATTACATGTGTGCACACACACATGGTGAAGTCAGTGAACGCGAAAATGGTTTATCCCCTTTTTTTCTGAGAATTTAAGCACCACCCACAGAAACGATTTATTCGTGTCGAGAAAGAAGTTTGGGTACGGAGTATGTCACCCTCTGGCATTCAACATTTACCTGACAGAGTTTCCTTATTCGTGGACCAATTTTGGAATGTCTTTTGTGGCAGATTGTCCTATCCACCATCAAAGGTTTGTCCGAGTTCTTGGATGATAGTATGTAGGATCTATGGGTATCCATTGTAGTAGACAATCCGTTCTATGTATGTTCTATGGAGCTGATGTGGAATGAGCACGCTGCACCGTACATCCATTCTATTCCATTTTCCTCCACTTAACCCTTTACCTAACGAATCGGCTGCATCCGCCCGCGTAATATACAAATTGAACAGTTGAAAAAATTAAATTTTTAAAACATTTTCAACAAAACCATATCATGTGACCCCTCATTGGAACGAGCTTATTGAGCTCGTTCCAATGAGGGGTCACATGATATGGTTTTGTGGAAATATTTTTAAAATTTTTTAAAAAGTTATATTTAAAATAATAAATTTTGATATCGTCTGCGTTGAGTAAAGGGTTAAATTAATGGGTCAACAGTCTGACTCGATGGAGTCAATCATTATGAATTATTTGAATGAAGACTGGGCACAATGCCCTAACCGTCACCCAGTAGGGTCAATTACCGTTTTCTATTCAGATTCTCACTGCAGATGAGTCAGGGTATGTGTGGTCAGACAACCTGATACCTCCCCACACTATTACTGAGTCACAACCATACTGATATCATCCTTCGAAACACTGACATCAACTAACCTCCTAACCTCTCTTCTCCATATTTTGGGGAACTTGTCTCATGTGTTCCAGAGGGTCTAGACAGGACCGTGTCTCATATGGAAACATACGATAGAATATCTTACCTCCTACAAGTATCTGGGAATTTCATTGGTTCAAAGACGTCACATGCAGACTGCATGTAAAACCATATACTGCCTGTCAATATCAATATACGCTGACAGTTTTGGGTAATCTCCCCTTTGTTCGTTGATTATTCAAAACGGCGGCAGCCGATAAACGCTTCAAGTTGAAAGATTGAGTGTTGGAAGCCCATATTTGGACTGACTCTCCCATAAATTGTAACAAGGCAAAGACACGTGAACACATTGTGAGAATTCTCTCATTTAATTTTGATCGCTTTTGTTATTAGTTCTGTGCATCGATGCAGCAGTCCGTAAGATTCGCTCTCGTCCAATATGAAATTAACTGACACCATATATACCATATTAGACCACCAACAAATTATGTAACTAATATTATTAAGTTGCTGCCCGGTTTATAGATCTCCCCAGCACTCAAACCTGTACTCTACGTGACATACTTGCTGCTGGACACGAACTGTGATTTTTCTTTCACGTAGTCCATCATTGTAGAGTCGATTCCTGATTGTCCGTGTAGATCCAGTGGCAATATCGTGGGTGTTAGTTTACAGTGCTATAGTGTGGGTGGTGCAGTACATGAATATTGTGGTCGCAAAGTAAAAGTCTAAATGATCTGTTGCGACCATTTGGTGATCTGCGCCTTTTTCTCGCATAACTCTACAGTTAAAACTAGAAGTCCTGTCATGAAATGCGCACAAATAGCACGTCGATCTGCGCGTTAATCTACGCGTTTTGACCGTAGCAAGGCTATCAAATTCTGTACATATGGCCTGTGTACAAGCAATGTTTCAGCCAATGGACCTCCGGGTTAACCCGGAGGCCCATTGGCAGAAACATTGCCTGTGTTTGCTATGAGTAACCAGGAGAACCTGCCGTGCTTTGGATGCTATTCGATATGGCAATAGCGCGCAATTCCTACGCTCAATTAAGCCTAGACAAGCGCACAGTTCGTGACAGGATTTCTAGTTTTAACTGTACCAGTATGTCTGAACTCATTTTAGCCCTACATATCTCACTGGCTCGTGAGATGCCCGTGATTTCCACGGAGAAGAGACGTATGTGAATACTCAAGTTCTATAATATGGTAGGGTTACTCGGAGATAATAAAGAATGTGTACTCGCAAACTTTACGATAGCGTTATGTATTTGTTTACTTTCAGAGCCAAAACTGAACGCCAATAACTATCTTGATTGGTCAAGGAAACCTGTGATGATGCACGATCGTACAATAGTATGTTTCATTGCATTACTTATCCTGGTGGTTGGTGCTTGGACAGAATGTCCAAATCAATGTTCATGTACCGGTACAACTTTGAATTGTAATTATAGAAATTTGACAGAGATGCCGACAGAAATTCCACAAGACGTAACAAACATGTGAGTGTATTTTTAATGACATTGCAAAAACATTCTTGAAAAACGAAAAAAGTTCACTGTGTGCCAAACAAATATGGATTTTGTCCTCACTTAGGAACGGTCTGAATGACTTCGTTCCAATGAAGGATCTTAAACAAATGCTTCTGAGGTCAGATAATGAAACAAAACTTTTATTAGAACTTCTTTGTGAATAGGGCTGGTTGCTTATGGGTTTAGTGTTATGTAAAGGTTAAAATACAACATGTTTGCTGTTCGAATAAAATATCCAACCCCTTACATGTAAGTATTTCTTCTTCAGATATTCCAGTCCAATCCAGTTAGTTTTAACTCTTAACCGGCTGCGTGCTTCACGATAGTTTATGTCAAATTCAGTCATGGCTGCTGTAAATTTGATGAAAACTTCGTCTACATTTGATTCGAGGAATCATTAATGAAAACATTCATTCAATTTAAGGAGGGCAGGGTGGTGGGGTGGGGGGCGAAAATACAATCTTTTTTTTTTTTTGTTTGTTTGTTTGTTCTATATCCTGCAACAACTACCTTGAAACGTGCAGCATTTAGTGAGATGTACAATAAGTGTTATCCGAATAAAAAAAATAAGAGGGGGTGGGGGAGGGGGGGGGGAGGGTGGTGTGATTAAATATGCCCAAAGTGTACTTTTTCAGTGGGAAGAGAAATCCTGTCCTGGGAAGGTATAGCCGCCAGCAGCATGCATGCGGTTAAACCTACATTACTTCCATCACATATGTTTGAGAGGTCCTCTGTGAAACCACAACGCACCCACGCACTTCCACATTTGGTACTGCTTTAAGACGTATTATCCAATTTTCCCTCTGAGCTCCAGTGACCTCGCCGGCTGATTGAACAAAACGCCTCCAGCCCGAAAGTGCCATCAAGGTACTCCTTAAATTGTGGATTTTGTTTGTCATGCAGCCACCCAAGGATCATTTTGTTCTGACTCCGTCTCGAAAATTTCGGTTGCAGTCATTTCTCTTTCTCATCCGCCCATGTCCACCCTGACTTCTTCCAGTGCTGATGCATTATTCGGCCGTGTTATACATCGACCCACACCCTTATGTAGAGTTTCTAAACTTCTTACAGATTTCAGAATTGTGCATAACGTTGGTAACCATCCACTGGTATTTATAATTATGACATCTCCAAATATATTAACCCTTTACCTAACGTAACGGCCAAAACCGGCCAGCGCTATTCTCAAAAATCGCCTATTAATTTTCATTATTTTTTTCATTTTTTGTCTCAAAAACATAGGTTATGACCCCTCGTTGGAACGAGCTCATCGAGCTCGTTCCAACGAGGGGTCATAACCTATGTTCTTGAGACAAAAAATGAAAAAAATTAGTTATTCAAGAATTATTTTTGCAAGTGTCGTCTGCTTTTCAGGTTAGGTAAAGGGTTAAAAAAACAGGTTAGTTTACAGTTTTCATTAAACTGCTTGTATCATTATCCATTGCTGCCCCCCCCCCACCCCCACCCCCACCCCCATCTTATTTCTTCCGTCGTATTGTAAACAGTTCATGATTTTACTCATTTAATTTTCTTATAACAGATTTTGTCTTGTGTTAACCCACCTATACCAGGCTTGGCAATTTCAGGAGAGCGATTTTTTAGCTCTCCTTACTGCCCTCCTGAAAGAATTAAGGAGAGCGAAAAATTGCCCTCCTAAATATTTTGGTCTGGGATGATTGAGATTACATGTATTATGCTCACATTAAATTTTTGTTGTAAAGCAAAAATGTGATTTAACTTCGAAGTCACATAACATCACGTAATTTCATTTTGAAAGTGGTTTAGTGGTAAGAGGTAATGGCTGCAACCATACCCAAACACAGTTGCAATCATTTGAAGCAAAATGGGTCACAGCAATATTTTTTTTTTCTGTCAGTTTCAAGTTCAACAACTGACATCACAGTTTGAGGGGTAATTATTCAAGGAATATTGACACTATAATATACTACCATTACTACTATCCTGTCACTTGAAGCACTTGCACCAGGATGTGACTGTAGATTCAAGCAGACCTGTTGTCCAAGAAAGTCATACGCCTACCACTACCACCTTCAACCCCCCTTGGGGTTGAAGGTGGTAGTGGTAGGCGTATGACTTTCTTGGACAACAGGTCTGGGTACACACACAGGTCTTGTCAAGTGTGTGTTCGGTTGTTGAGTGAGACATCTAGATGTCTAAGAGATTTCGCTCTACCTTAGTAAAGTTAATAAAATCACTGACGTAGTCTGTTGGTTTCAGTTTCAATGAGTTCGTTCAACTGGATACTTAAAATGCTGTGTAAAGCTAATTGCTCTCCTAAGCTGATTGAGGAGAGCGATTTTTTGCCCTCCTGCATTTTTTCAGAATGCCAGGCCTGCTATACCATTATTGTGACACTCTAACCTCAGCTTCAGATGTGGCTTTAAGTAGCAATGCGTCAATTTGGTTTAGAGGTGTCACTTTCAAATTATCCATAAAACTTGGTACACCCACCATTTCGCATATGATTTGCCCCTCAAAAACTTTATTTAAGCACCCCCTCCCTATAAACATTCAGTTGATTAACTGGTAAGGTGCTAAATTATTTTGGTCGTCACAATTAGTTCACTTGTCTTTATCTTGTTACAATTTCTGAGAGAGTGCCTCTTGGCACTCTCCCATAAACTGTGACACGGCAAATCCACGTACACAAAATAATTGTAGTTCAAAGTAAATATGACGCACCTCCGCAGAATATTAAGACTTCAAGCTGTGGTATCTGCACTTCAAAATAGACTTCAAGCTGTGGTATCTGCACTTCAAAATAGATTTCCAGCTGTGGTATCTGCACTTCAAAATAGATTTCCAGCTGTGGTATCTATACTTCAAAATAAACTTCAAGCTGTGGTATCTGCACTTCAAAATAGATTTCCAGCTGTGGTATCTGCACTTCAAAATAGACTTCAAGCTGTGGTATCTGCACTTCAAAATAGACTTCAAGCTGTGGTATCTGCACTTCAAAATAGATTTCAAGCTGTGGTATCTGCACTTCAAAATAGACTTCAAGCTGTGGTATCTGCACTTCAAAATAGATTTCCAGCTGTGGTATCTGCACTTCAAAATAGACTTCAAGCTGTGGTATCCGCACTTCAAAACAGACTTCAAGCTGTGGTATCTGCACTTCAAAATAGATTTCCAGCTGTGGTATCTGCACTTCAAAATAGACTTCAAGCTGTGGTATCTGCACTTCAAAATAGACTTCAAGCTGTGGTATCTGCACTTCAAAATAGACTTCAAGCTGTGGTATCTGCACTTCAAAATAGATTTCAAGCTGTGGTATCTGCACTTCAAAATAGACTTCAAGCTGTGGTATCTGCACTTCAAAATAGATTTCCAGCTGTGGTATCTGCACTTCAAAATAGACTTCAAGCTGTGGTATCCGCACTTCAAAACAGACTTCAAGCTGTGGTATCTGCACTTCAAAATAGATTTCCAGCTGTGGTATCTCCACTTCAAAATAGACTTCAAGCTGTGGTATCTGCACTTCAAAATATATTTCAAGCTGTGGTATCTGCACTTCAAAATAGACTTCAAGCTGTGGTATCTGCACTTCAAAATAGACTTCAGGCTGTGGTATCTGCACTTCAAAATAAAGCCCAGTTGTGGACTTCCAGCACTCAACCAGTTAAGAATTCGTTTCCCTTCCTCGTGGTGATTATATCAACACCCCCCCCCCCCCCCCCCCCCATATACCTGTCACTTCTCTCGCTAAGTAGTTTGCTGTTCCTTCTGAAATCAAGAAATACCCCACTATCCATTTTCGAGTAGGCCCAATTTTCTGCCCTGTTAGAAAAACCGTGTTTTTCTTGTTTATTCCGATCAAGTCTCCATCTGTTCCCATATCGTCCAACCATTGCCAGCATTTCCTCTAGTCTTTCTCCATCTTCACACACTAGAACCATAATTATCATCTGCGAAAGATAATCGTGGGATCTGCAGGTCCCCATCTTCGTCGCCATTCAGGAGTTCATTTTTCCAATCTTTGATGGACAACGTAAAAAGAATTCATGAAAGGATATACTCTTGCTTAAAGTATATTTTCATAGGCAACAGTTTTTTTTTTTCGTTGTTACTTTACCATGACTAAAACCACTTTCTACATTTGTATACAATGCGTTCAGAACTCCACCCAACTAGCATCCCATGCCCAACACCTCAAGCGTTTGCCACACTCCCTCCCTCCCTCCATACCCTATCATATGCGATTTCAATATCCAGAATCGCCATAACGTCATTAAACCTCTCTTCGATCACCTCTTTTGACTTCCAATATAAAACTTTACAGGGGCCGTTTTTTAAATATTGACACTGACACCGATCCCGCGGTTTGGATCAAACATTTCTTTTAAGGCTGTCGCGACTATCATTTTTTGTAATCGACTAATCGTGACCAGTAATCGACGGTTAGTCGATTAATAGTCGCTTCCCATGATTTTTTAGCAAATCATTCTTCTGTTCGTAAAACTCTGAAAATGACAATGGCACCAGTGTGTTCAGACGAAGTGGGGTTGTGGGAACAACAAATCGGTCCCGACTGAAGCTACATGTAGTCCAATCTTAGACCCACAGTCCGTAATATAATTTTTGGGGTTGGTACGTCCTGTAGGACGTACCAACCCCAAAAATAATATTACTGACTGCGGGTCCAAGTTTGAACTAGATTGAAGCCGATGAATTAAAATGAATTTACCAAAGAACGTTCCTGCATATGTTTCCTTTCTGCAATAAGTTTCTCGAAATTTTGAACATTGAGATCTATGCATTCCCTCGCCAGTTGTTAAAATTGGATCTTAGTCTGAAGTTCCGAACTTTGAGAAGTGATCTGACGTTCTGACTTTCGTCATAATTTTGTCACTTCCGCGCTTTGGGTTTTCCAATGGGTGCATTCGTGTGTACAAGACTGGAGAAATTCAGAAGAATCTATTCTTCTCGAGTAACTGTGAGTGTTCTTTTTTACACAGTCAGTGACAGTCGTACAGTCTTCCGGATATGAATGTTAACTATGGTTAGATATTTAAAGTTATTCACCTTCATTGATCATTCACCTCACAAAACAATGCAATTTAGCCCCGACGTGTAGTAGACGTGTACCACCTTGAAAATGAACGACGATCGACTAAAAATAAAAAACGTCGACTACTTCAATAGTCGACGGTTAGTCGACTAATCGAATAATCGCGACAGCCCTAATTTCTTTACCACCTTTTTTGTGGAAAAAAGTGTTAAAAATGCTTTCTCCCCACTCTTTGGTAACCTCTTATTTTCTGTGGTTAAGTTGGTTAGTGCCGTACGGCTTCCATGTATTTCTTAACACCCCACATGTTGGGCCTTTTAGGAAGTTTGAGGGGTACACAATAGAGATGGGCGGTATTGGAATTTTGAGTTCGGTATCGGTTTCGGTATTTTTGTGTGGGCATACCACGGTATCGGTTCGGTATTCGGTATGTGACTTCAGATTCACTGATAGTACCAAAGGAGAATCCATGTCAGAAAAATACAGAATAAGTTGTTCTTGTATCATTCTATCACAGTGCTACACATGCCATTGTTAATGGGCTCAACATTGTCATTCTTTTGTCAACACAGATCATATCTACAGTAATTTGGTGACTTGTTCTGAATACGCCTTAACCTTTCAAGCTCCACTTAAGGTGTCTGTAATCCTAGAATGTGTGTCCTGAAGATGTCATCTTTAGGTGGGCCTGATGACAGTAGTAAAATTATCTGGTCACTGATTTCTAGCCAAGTCTTGGCTGCCTGTTAAGGCAGCCAAGACTTGGCTAGAAATCACTGCTAAGCAACTGGACATGTACAGGTCGTAGACTATTGACAATTAGGTACAACTGCCCTGGTCCTTAAGGCTTAACAAAACTGAAAAATAAAATCAGTCACTTCTTTCATGAAAATGAACACTTCAACTGCTATCAGTCCTCATCAAGGCCTTATAAATAGCGAATGCACAGGGAAAATTGAAAATACCGTTGGTTTCGGTATTCAAAGATTGGGTCGGTTCGGTTTTTCGGTGTCCCTATGATATCGGTATCGGTTCGGTTTTTCGGTATATTGCCCATCTCTAGTACACAATCAGTGGGTAACATAGTTTTAGTAATCATAGGTTTCTACACGTGGTGAGTGTCACTCAGCTACACAAAGTGTACTTTGCGGCTCTCTCTGTTTTGAACCAACACAACAGACCCGTTTGCTCATAACTACATTTCTGTTTTGCAATGTGTCATTTTTCTTTAATATTGCCTTACGTTTTTGATTGGAGAGGGGTGGGGTACATTCACCACTTGTTACTGCCGCGAGTTGAACCATATGTGTATATAACAAACACGCATAGGGACACAAATAACATTCGCAACGATCGTGCACACGACAACAAGCATGACTGCGTTCGATATCAATAAATTTACAGACGTTCAACAGCACACGTCGGTGTTATAACATGACGGATACTCCTATCTAATGTACCACGTTTCCCAGACTGACACAGTTAATGAAGAGTGTGTGATGGGCGCAACTCGCAGTTACTGGATTGGATTAACTTCAGAAACATTAGCACCAACAGTTTGATTTGTTTTATTGAGATTTAACAACACTTTCGATAACCAAGGTCGAATGCTGGAAACTGTGGAGTACCCGGAGACAACCTCTGAGCAGCGGCGAGCAATTGTCAGACTCTCAAACGTACTAACACAACACATGCAGGGCTAGAATTGGTTGAAGAAAGTGCAAAATAGACGTGCAGTACACCACCGTGTCCCACGCTGGCAATCGCGATTAAGTGCCTTCCCCAAGGACACAGTGCAGCTACCCCTGGTGTGAATCGATACGTGGCCTTTCGGTTTAAGACCCAATGCCGTAACCACCGAGCCACAGCGCTCCCATCAGTACAAGTAATGAGAAAGCTATGGCGCCTCATCTGGATGAATGCCGGTGGCGCACCTCGTTTATCGTATTACAGACAATGCAGAGGAGTAGCAGTAACATTGGGGGCCCTAAGGCTACATACTGTAATTATTCAGTACATTATAATGTTATGTTCTAGCACATTGACTGGGTACAAACATTCTACTCAGAAAAACTTCATCCGGCCTTGACTAGCTTCAGAAGTTCTAGTGATGGTTAGTGGTTACAGTATGGCCGTCGTGGATTGGTTACTTTCCACGGGTGGGTAATATTTCCGCGGACGCAATTATATTAGATTCCAAACATTAATTATAGGAGTAATAGTCAAAAATATAATTAACCCTTTACCTAACATGAAAAGCAGACGACACTTGCAAAAAAAATTCTCGAATAACTAATTTTTTTCATTTTTTGTCTCAAAAACATAGGTTATGACCCCTCGTTGGAACGAGCTCGACGAGCTCGTTCCAACGAGGGCTCATAACCTATGTTTTTGAGACAAAAAATGAAAATATTTTGAAAATTAATTGGCGATTTTTGAGAATAGCGCTGGCCGGTTTTGGCCGTACGTTGGGTAAAGGGTTAATGAAGCGCCGGGTACAACCAGGTGCTTCGGTAATTAAATTTAAAATTTTCCTGATGGTGATTTTCGGTCGTCCTTTCGTTCGTTTAGGTGTTCATTCCTTCGTTAGTTGTTTATCACCTTAACCGAGAAGGAAACATGTTGGCATTGGTTGGTTTCGGATACTGCTTAGACGGTTTGATGTAACAATCTGAACAGAATACATCCACATTTATAAATGAATTAAAATTACAATGGTTTCTTCATTTGTACTACTGTCTCATGTTGCCATGTGCCACGTACACAACCCCGTAATTGGTTTCAGAGAATATCGCCCTGATTCTTTATGCAAGCTGGTATTGAAGGATCCAAACTCAATGCTTCAACTACAACACTGTTTTGAGACTCTTAATAATGATTTTTCCCAACATGTTGGAATTGTTGGGGACCCTTGAAAACGTTCAGTTGTTGGGAAGGGGGGCGGGGGCTCTTAGGAGACCCCGTAATCTTGTTGTAAAGACGTTACGTCACTGAGGCAATGCACCCCAGGACTGCGTAAGAGTATCCACGGTCATTACATTATCGTGACGAGAAAAGCCGACATAGAACTTCTTTTGAATCACGACTGAGGAACGATCCGTGCAAAATTCTATGTCCTCTTTCATCCCAGCAACAATGTAAAGTTGTAAAGAAATGGGAGAACAGTGACTGCAAACACATATTTTGGTTTGATTTCCAGGGTGCTATCTTTTTTAACAGTATTTTTTGTGCATGAAATCTGGACCTATCGGTGTGAGTGAGTCGCATACTGATTTTGAAATACACCGCGTGATTGATGTCTGATCGATCGACGGTTCCTAGCATTCGATTTCGCTGGAAAGTTGATTTTTCTCCTCGACATTATGTAAATTATTTTTATTTCAGAGTCATTTGTTCATCTCACGCAGAGATTATGCGCAGCAAATATGACAGGAGCGGAACCGGGGGGGGGGGGGGGGGGGGGTTGCTTCGGTCTCTCCACTTTTTTGCCGGGCCATGTTTTTTGTATGCATATATTTTAACACAACAAATGACTGGTGAAACAACGGGAGGATCCAGAGACATGCAAGTACCAAATCCACCCCCAGACAAGATAATCCACAGACAGTATAATTGCTGTTAACGTCTGGTAAAGCATACAGGTGAGGTCTATTTATCAGCTTTGGTCGTTACGACCAAAGCTGATAAATAGACCTCACCTGCATGTTTTACCGACGTTTCCTTACAGCTCTCAAAGTGTGAAATCTTTCAAACACATCTCCTGAAAAATCTCAAAATATCCACTCAGATGCATGGAAATGGGGGTTTTGGGACCCTGGAATTCGAAGATTTCGTACCGACGACCATCCATCGCCGGATCCAGCCCCCCCCCCCCCCCCACACACACACACTTTGAAAATCGTTCCGCCGCCCTTGTTATGATCATGAACCCCTAAACTATATATTCCTACAACTGTATGAAATTTTGGACGTTCCCTGAATTCGCAGTAATCCATACAGATGGTAATCACGTGACCTTTCAAGTTCTGTTTGATCACAAAATATGTAATAATTGTCGTTTTTCTGTTATTTCTATTGTGATATTAAGGGTATTAAAAGTAATGTTGTGTCAAGTGTTTTCCACACTGCAATCACACTGCGACCCACTGTCATTATTCTTCCCCTCTGTGAAGGGGATATAGGAATGAGCTCCGTCCGTCCGTCCGCCCGTCGTCCATCCTTTCGTACGACCACCATTTCCAGTTTCTTGTCATCACGTTTAAAAGGAAGTTGTTCAAATAAGTTTTCCGTAAATTTAATATATAGTTTTTTTGAAATAATTCCATGAACAGGGTTGCCAACCAGCTCTGTGCAAGTATTTCGCAGAAAGTTATTCTATTTATTGGAGATAGACTTGCTTATCACTGCATTACCATTTTTTCATGTTTCTCATTTAAAAAAAAAACGTTCACGGTTTTTTTGTCCAATGTTATATATATAGAAGGAAGTAAACTTCCGAGCATGACGGCAATTTGACGAAGTTATAGAATATACCCATAGTAGCTTGGTGTACCAAATGTTCTCCACGGGTGGTGAAGTGGTGTTAACCGCGAGCCTTCGTCAGATTATTAAGAGTCGCTATAACTTTTTCTCGATTTTACTGAGCAGCAGACGTACATACTTGCGGATCGGTTTTTGTTTACACGAGCATCAGTGGGCGGTACTTCCGCTGTCAGTTTTATCGCCGAAACGAAATGAAAAAAAGGAAACTGAGCCTTTTTCGTTTTAATAACATAATAACATACCATTTCGAGTTATGCATGTTTTATTAACATGAGATCATGCATGTTTGTTAATTTTTGGCATCTTATGAGGTAAATAATTGAAACTTCCATTTCACTCTTCTCGAGGCGACGTGCGATAAATTTAGACAAGTTTGCATTCAAGTCGACGTCAACAAAGGTCAACTTGGATGTAGTTTTACTGTAGGTGTAAATTTGTACTATTGAAATCCCATTGCTGGCTTATTCACCACGGTTGGTGTTAGGGCTGTCGCGATTATTCGATTAGTCGACTAACCGTCGACTATTGAAGTAGTCGACGTTTTTTATTTTTAGTCGATCGTCGTTCATTTTCAAGGTGGTACACGTCTACTACACGTCGGGGCTAAATTGCATTGTTTTGTGAGGTGAATGATCAATGAAGGTGAATAACTTTAAATATCTAACCATAGTTAACATTCATATCCAGAAGACTGTACGACTGTCACTGACTGTGTAAAAAAGAACACTCACAGTTACTCGAGAAGAATAGATTCTTCTGAATTTCTCCAGTCTTGTACACACGAATGCACCCATTGGAAAACCCAAAGCGCGGAAGTGACAAAATTATGACGAAAGTCAGAACGTCAGATCACTTCTCAAAGTTCGGAACTTCAGACTAAGATCCAATTTTAACAACTGACGAGGGATCTCAATGTTCAAAATTTCGAGAAACTTATTGCAGAAAGGAAACATATGCAGGAACGTTCTTTGGTAAATTCATCGGCTTCAATCTAGTTCAAACTTGGACCCGCAGTCAGTAATATTATTTTTGGGGTTGGTACGTCCTACAGGACGTACCAACCCCAAAAATTATATTACGGACTGTGGGTCCAAGATTGGACTACATGTAGCTTCAGTCGGGACCGATTTGTTGTTCCCACAACCCCACTTCGTCTGAACACACTGGTGCCATTGTCATTTTCAGAGTTTTACGAACAGAAGAATGATTTGCTAAAAAATCATGGGAAGCGACTATTAATCGACTAACCGTCGATTACTGGTCACGATTAGTCGATTACAAAAAATGATAGTCGCGACAGCCCTAGTTGGTGTGTAAAGCTACAATTTAAGTCATTGGCTTTTCATATTTCGTAGAATAGGTTATCATGGTATAGAAAGCTTTTTGGTGTTAATATCACGAATGGGATTGCGAACCAGCCATGTTCAAATATTTCTGCAAAAGTTATTCACCTTGTTGGACGAGTTTATTGTCGTTACAGTGCTATTTCATACCATCACATTTCAAACACAGTTGTTCAAGAATTTTCCCCAAAATTAACATATAGCTTTTTGATCCTCTATCTTCCGATTCAACAGAGAATTCAACAGGCTATTTTATACTTATCTTTAAACGCAGCAGGAGATCTGCACCGTCCTTATTGTGTAATGTGCTTATTAGTCACAAGTCACAGTGATCTCTTCTGACATCATATAAATTTAATCTGGCTCAACCCTCATATAAGTTAAGTTCTGCTGGTTATAGGTCATTTGCTATTGCTGAGCCATATTTATGGAATTCTCGTCCATCCCGTCTAAAAGAAATGGATTCACTAGAATCATTCAAGTTGGGTATTAAAATGCACCTTTTCTGTATGGAATTTTACAATTTTATTCAGCCATAGTGCACTATGTGTGGATTTATTATTTTACTTCTTTAACCCTTTACCCAACGAATCGCCCGCATCCGCCCACGTAATATGCAAATTCAGCAGTTGAAAAAATATTATTTTTCAAAAAATGTCAACAAAACCCTATCATGTGACCCCTCGTTGGAACGAGCTCGTATAGCTCGTACTAACGAGGGGTCACATAATATGGTTTTGTTGATATTTTTTTAAAAATTTGAAAAAAATGATATTTAAAATAATAAATTTTGATATCGTCTGCGTTGGGTAAAGGGTTAAATATTTTTTATTCAGATATCCATTGTTTATAAACAAAAAGGAACAGAATTGTATTCATGATTTCTCATAAATAGGGCATAATTGCAAATACTGATATTGGCACACCATAACCACAAAGAGAACCGAAATTGGTGTATACGTGTCAAAATTATATGTACCCTTCTTATAATGGTAAAATGAGCTGCATTCAGAATAGGAATGTGTAAAACAAAATATCCATGGCACCTACCAGAGAAACCCGACCTCCAGCTCATAATATTAAGGCCTGTTCTGTGACTTCCACCATCCACTTTCGAGCAGCTCCACAAACCCCGAACAGCTAGTACAGTTAAAACTAGAAGTCCTGTCATGAAATGCGCACAAATAGCACGTTGATATGCGCGTTAATGTACGCGTTAAGGCCCAAGTAAAGCTATCAAATTCTGTACGTATGGCCTGTGCACAAGCAATGTTTCAGCCAATGGACCTCCGGGTAACCCGGAGGTCCATTGGCAGAAACATTGCATGTGTTTGCTATGAGTAACCAAGAGAACCTGCCGTGCTTTGGATGCCATTTGATATGGCAATTGCGCGCAATTCCAACGCGCAATTAAGCCTAGATAAGCGCACTATTCGTGACAGGACTTCTAGTTTTAACTGCAGGTTGGAGCTCCTAAGCTAAAATTATAAATCCGTTTGAAGAATAGTAACAAAAATGCATACAAAGTATGGCTATCAATTGGCTGGGGTGTAATGTACCTAAATATTGGGGATATATGTGTGGATTTCTCACTAAAAACATATCTTCATTATTGGGAGTATCACACTGCAAAATCACACGCTATTCACGTACTACTGAGTTTCGACAACATCGACTCGAGAACAGCTACAAACACAGACATGTTTACAGATCCCCAATCCAAGAACAGATGCCAGCATGGCTGTTCCGTGCCTGACCCTGAACCGACCTACTCATAAGCATCACATTCCAAAATCACACTGCACTCCCACGCCGAAAACATCGACATCGGAACAGCTACAAACACACACTCGGAGTCAAGCCAGATTAGATACCGAACGGTAATAGCAACGTGCTGAAAAACCTCATCCCCCACCCCACTCCGAACAGATACCATGGTGGGTGATGCTCGTGGCTTGAGTCTGCCGCAACCGACTCACGAGAAATATATAACCACAGCAACAATGTTTTGAAACAGAAAACTGTTTGAGATTTTTTCCTGGTTTAATATACATGCGTAGATTTTTAGTGATAATAACATAAAGGGGATTGATAACCAACTGTGTCCTCCAAGTATTTCTATGTAAATTACTGCTGTTGTTGGACTTGCGTGGTGGGTGATTGGCCATCACGTGGTGTTGCACTTGTTTGCTATGTTTTACTGGTAACAATGGTAATAATTTCTCCTCATTGCAGTGATCTGAGGTTTAATAACATAAAGAATATTTCACACAGATTTGAAGGATTGAAGAGCTTGCACACGATGTAAGTATTATTAATATTAATGTTTATCTTGCGAAACGCGTATTAGATCCGTAATCACCTGAATAGATCGTGTATCAGGGGCCCCTGGTGGACAATCTGTATTTTGAAACCACATAATACAAACGCGTGCTTGGTTACGATTGGTTTACATCATTATTCATAGCCTATTAAAGGCTTTCGAAGCGCGTTTGCGATGAACCGTGCATGTTTCTATATGCGAAAAGAGAAAAAAAAATACTTCTTAAAACCCTTTACCCAACGCAGACGATATCAAAATTTATTATTTTAAATATCATTTTTTCAAATTTTTCAAAAAATTCTAACAAAACCCATATCATGTGACTCCTCGTTGGGACGAGCTCCTCGAGCTCGTTCCAACGAGGGGTCACATGATATGGTTTTGTTGAAATGTTTTGAAAAATAATATTTTATCAAATACTGAATTTGCTTATTACGCGGGCGGATACGGCCGATTCGTTGGGTGAAGGGTTAAATTATGAAACCACATTGCCTTTATGCCTTTATATCTGAATTACTGGAAACATTCAAGCCCGAACAACACGTAGTTATACACTGTTTCAGCACACAGATTTTACGTTATTTTGAACGAGTACGCGCTCATTAAGTTTATCCGAGGATCGCAAAATATGAAGGCAATCGTATACCAGTTACAACCGAAACTACAAGCATTTTTTTATGAGTCTGAAAAGAAATATGAAATCCAAATGCTCGTTAACCTCAACGCACAGGATACCACAATCCAGTATTTCAGTTATTTTTATGAACAGTTTCCAAAACATTCAATCAAATTATTTCATGTAACCCCTCATTGGGACGAGCTCGTCACGGGCGTCCCAGTGATGGGTCACGTGGTATGGTTTGTGTGAAAGGTTCAGAAAGATAATAATTTTTTCAAACTGCTCAGAATAAATTACGTGGCAGGATGCCCTGATTCGTTAGATAAAGTGTTAATCAAGTTATTGCATTTGAGAATTGTAAGATATATCTGTCATCGCCATTATGTTTATTTACACCATGATTGCCTATTCTACAACATATGAAAAGCCAATGACATAAATTGTAGCTTTACACACCAACCGTGGTGAACACGCCAGCAATGGGATTTCAACAGATAAAATTTACACCTACAGTGGAAATAAATCCAAGCGGACCTTTCGTGACGTCGACCTGACTGCAACTTGTCTAAATTTATCGCACGTCGCCTCACGATGAGTGAAATGAAAGTGACAATTATTTATTACGTTTTTAATAAAGCGCCACAACTAGGAAATATTGTGTTCCGATTGATGAATACAAATGTCAAACTTCTAAGTTAAGACGTTTAATCAGTATGACTTGACAATCACAATTCAAGAAAAAGACAGGCTGTTACACACAAACAATAGAACAAAAGAAAACATGAGGAAGAGACAAAAACGGTTACATTCAAATACGGAACTACAACTGGACAATATGGAATGCGGACTTATAACTATTCCGTATGGCGCAACCTCTTTTCTTTCCTTTAAAAGAAATGTTATTATGACTGTGAGAAAAAAACAATGTAAAATATGGGTTAAATTTCAATTTATTAGTTCAAAATATAGTCTTTGAGGTAAGTGGGTACTTTGGATTCTCTGTTGGATTTTCGTAGTGGAGTTGGGTCGCTTTCGGCTTGCGGTACGACTGGCCTGGGTGAATTACTATGAGGTTCACAAGTTTCAATGTTTGAAACTGAGTCACTGTTACAAATAGGCTGACCACTGTTATGCTCAGTACCAGTTAAGATCTCATGAGGTGATAGAAGTAATTCTTGAGGACAACTTGTACAAAAATCATGCTCGTTATCACTGACTGAATCACGAGAGTGTAGAGAATCCGATTGAGGGAACAAAATGGTTGGTGCAGATGGAACCTTGTAACATTCGGATTTTTTGACAGAGTACGTAATGTTACCCAACTGAGAGCCTGAGAACTTCTTGAGAGAACACCATTGACCATCGACGTGGGTAACAAGATTACGATCTCGAGCGTGGTGTTTGGAACGATCGGTATACAAATAGACCAAATCCCCAACACATAAGCTAGAATCAGATGGACAACTCGCTAGAGGTGCTTTTGACTTGGCACTTGAAGGGTGATTCGAAAGACGGTTATTATGCTGTGTCAAAATTAATTCTCTATCACATACAGGTAATTGTTCGAAAGAGAATTGATCCCGCTGGGTCCACATTTCATACGAAGATAAGCTATGAGATCGAATTCTAGAATTTAAAACAGCGACTGCGGCCGCTAATGTTACGTCACTCAGTGGATCTGAAACTTGGTGACTTCTGACTATTTCCGATTCAAGCTCCTGTATGGCTCGCTCAGCCACAGGATTCTTGTTTATGTTTTTCACCCTTCCCAATTCAATTGAAATATTATAAGACTTGAGAAGGGGGTCGTTTTGTAAGCTTTTAAAACTGGAAGCACAGTCGGTACGTATAATAGTCGATGACCCGAGAGTACAAGGTTTCATTTTGAGGATCATCTGAAGTAAGGCATTACGAAGAGTGAGTGCACGTTCGTCATTAATCAACATGGCATTTGTATAGGACGTAACGCATTCGCGAAGAACAATGCAAATTTGACGGTTGCGTTTCATAACGTCGGCAGCAAAGTTTGTGCCAATTGCATCAACGGGGCCAGTAGTAGACTGTTCGATAACACGACTCGGGACTGAACCCAATGAGGCGCAAATGTGGCATGTAGCTGTGAGATTATCGATATAATGGTCCAAATCAAGTGCAAAAAAATAACGATGGATCAACATTTTCATTTGATTGGTAGAGGGGTGACTCAATTTAATATGAATAGCTGTCAAAAGGGCATCTAAGACATTTCTCGGTACAACAATGCGTTCACGATCAAGACTTAGGGCTTCTTTATGCTTTACAATAAGAAGACCGTCTTTCGCTACTGTCACTACATTAAGGTACCGTTTGACGTCGTGTATATTAGTAGCTTTTTTTGAAGGACGCGTTCCTTGGATCAAATGAGCGTGAGTTCTACGCAAATCCGGGCATTCAGATTGGACTTGAAGCCAAGCGGAACGATTTGTGAAAGGTAATCGAGAATGACCTGACAGGATATCTTGAACAGATAATTGGCGAACAACTGACTCTGACGTATCGAGTACAAACTGACAAACGCGGCAGTTGGCATATAAGCAATCTGGAGCGTTACGGCTAGAGAAATCGGATATCAGGTTTGAAGCGCCAGGAAGATGGCGAATTGAAATTTGGTATCTACTAACTACAGCAAGAAATGTAGAAACGCGTGGGCTTGCTGAGAATTCCCCACGACATAACTTCTCAAAGGCCTGAACACAAGGTTTACTATCAGTAAGTAAACAAGTTGGGTGGACAGATTGTATGACGTATGGGGCAAAATGTTTAATGCTTGAAGCAATACTCAGTGCCTCAATTTCGCATGGTAACCATGCTACTTGTGGTTTCTTTAACTTAGCACTGAAAAATCCCGCAACTTTGAGTTTGTTGTCTCGGAGGACATAAAGTGTGGCACCAATTCCACTCTTTTTTATAGAACCATCTGTAACAATCCACAAAACATCCTGGGGATGTGGAAGTACAATTGATTGGTTAGACAACAAATGTCGCTGCGCCGAAAGAAAGGCAGCACGCTTATCATCTGACCAAACAATTTTGTCCTGAGAATTACAACCGTTTGTAATAATGTCGAGGGGAGACAAAACTTGAGAGCAGCCAGGAATTACACGTGATAGAAACTTGTAAGCTCCAATAAAAGATTTCAAGCCTTTGATAGTTTCAGGAAGTGGGCAAGATGCTAGAGAACTAATTCTGTGGGCACTTGCCGTCAAAGAACCATTAGACCACTGCCACCCCAAGAGAGTTGTATCTTGTGGGGCAATTGTGGTTTTTGACGCAGACAAGCGTAATCCACATTTTTGAAAGGCTTGTAGTACCCGTTTCCAATTTTCTAATAGCTCGGATAAAGTTTGGCCTCCACAGTATAAGTCATCCGCTAATTTTACAATACAACCCTCGGTAAGCAAATCTCCAAGAACGCGAGACAAAAGTTCTTCCAATGCAGTCTCAGAGCCTGGCATACCCATAGCTGAGCGCATATACACCCTAACACCGCGGAAGGGAGTAACGACACCACAATATTTAGCAGAACCTTTTGACAGGGGTATTTGGTAAAATGCACTAGTGAGGTCAGAGTGAATTATGAATTTCCACTGACCTATCAATCTTAAAATGCTATCTACATCGGGCATTAATGAAGGAGATGGTTTTGCATATCGGCCAACGTCAGCAAATGCTGTTACTAACCTATAATCGCCGGACGGTTTCTTAACAAGAAAGGACGGATTTAAGTATTCAACAACAACACCGACATCCTCGGGGCGACGGAATACCCCGAGTTCTTCTAGTTCATCAAACTTTTGTTGAAGTTGTACAAGTTTATCTCTAGAGTATTGTGGAATGTGTCCCTTACGTTGTGGAGGTTGTACGGGACCCATATTCACTACTGCTTCAAACGGCCCTTCTGCTCCATTGTAACCTTTAAACTGGGGATCAAAAACATCATCATAATCAGATAATACAGCCCTAAATGCATCTTTAATGTGAGGGGGCATGATGTTCTGAGGGTCAAGTTTGACAGAGTCGGAAAACTTGTTTTGTGAGGGGGTCACCATTGTACGTGTGCGGGTAATTCCACATTTAACGGGATCACTGATACTAACTTCTGGCGCTATTACGCGAAGAACTTGACACACGTGATCGTGTTTCCTAACTGTTTGCATGTGTCGAGTACTGTTAATTAAACGAACAGATCTTCCCACGCATTGAAAAATTCCTGGGGTAGGCCATAAGTCAGTGACAGAGGATGACGTATAAAGATCAGGTCTAGGTTCAATTGCTACGGTAGAATCGGGTTCAATTTCCTCAGGAAGTTGAAGTTCAAGAAACTCACCGGGCCAAACACTGGTAGTAACGGATGGTCCTCTGACCACAAATGTGTGAGTTCGTCGGACAGAAAGTGGACCACAATGATGAGACACAGAATTGCCATATTCGTAAATAGTTCCGTTTGAAAGAATAACTTGATTGTATGCTGGTCTAATAGTTATGTCATTGGTGTTTAGAAATGGAACACCTGCAATTATATCAACATCAAGGTGATCAACAATTAACGCTTCAAGAATGAAATGGTTTTTGTCACGAGAAACCTGTAATGTTGTCTCACCAATAACTTTTAAAGGGCTGTTTCCATCAGCTTGTATAGCAGACTGAGAAGATTTAGAAATTTTGAGACCAAGTTGATGTGCTACGGAGGCTTTTATCATACTGGTTTCTGCACCAGAATCAAGAGTTAAAGTAAGACTGTGTGAACCATAAAACACAGTTATATATGGTGATTTTCGTACTTGAAGACGGCGCGAAGTACTTTGAACTTCTGTGGTTACTAATGCTGTTGAACTAATAGGAGAAGTGTCAGTAAAACAATTGAGATCATCTTCCCCAAACTCCTGTTCGGGAGTCAATACTCGACGAGCACGGGTCATAAACTGTTTATCTTTGGCGGGGAGGTGAACACACCTACTGAGATAGTGACGAAAGTCTTTCCGCCCAGCCTGTTGACATAATGGACAACATTTGGAAGTAAAATTTGAGTTCGAGATAAACATACGGGCTGAATCGTGAAGTGGCTGTTTTTGTTTGATGGAAAAACTTCGTAAAACCTTGGCTTCTTCAGATACAAAAACTTCTTCAAGTAAGGAATCTAAAGCCATGGAAATTTCTGGTTTTATTGATGCTAATGTTCGTGATCTGAGTTCAGTACCATATCGCTGTTTAACCAACTTCGGCAATTCGGGGTGCAAAAGCTGTAGCCAGATAAGAATAAGTAAATTTTCTAAAGTGGGAGTAAGTTCTTCGTCATCACGGATAGGTTCGCCATGATGTGAAATACCACCATCACGTTTTAGCAAACTGTCATCGATAAAGGCACAGAGTCTTTGGTATAAATCTTCTGGTCGTTCATCGGGTAGGCGTTTAATTGTAGAAAAGTCTAAAAAGTGACTGCCAGTTGATTGAAAGCCAAAATGCTGGCGGATAGCTTGCCACACACATTCAAGTGAAGTTGAATTTTTAACAATAGTGTTACGAGAAATTATTGGGCAAAAGTTTGCAATTTGGCCCAACATTAATTCCAACATTGTAACTTTTTGTTCTGCAGTTAACCTTTGACCCTCGGGAACGGAATCGCCGTCGGGTTTGAATCCTCTGTTTGGCAATTGTTTTGCCTTCTTTTGCCAGGTGGCACCATCGACGAGAAAGGGTGCGAAATTTTTATCTAAACTCAAAGTATATTGTAAATTCGATTTCCAACTCTCAAAGGAAGTCACAGTCTCATCCTTCGTGAGACACCACTGTTTCGGTGCACAACAAGTCATTGTTTACACTGATCAAGTTGTCAAACACAGATAGTAAATCTGGTAAACTTAGCCCGAGCTTGGGAATATTTGAAATTTGTAGTAAAATACGTGGATAAGATTATAATTACCGCTGCCACCACGCCACAACTAGGAAATATTGTGTTCCGATTGATGAATACAAATGTCAAACTTCTAAGTTAAGACGTTTAATCAGTATGACTTGACAATCACAATTCAAGAAAAAGACAGGCTGTTACACACAAACAATAGAACAAAAGAAAACATGAGAAAGAGACAAAAACGGTTACATTCAAATACGGAACTACAACTGGACAATATGGAATGCGGACTTCTAACTATTCCGTATGGCGAAGCATCCATAACTCGAAACGGTATGTTATTATGCTATTAAATGAAAAGGGCCCCGTTTCGTTTTCCATTTCGTTTCGGCGATGAAATTGACAGCGGAAGTACCGCCCAAAGATGCCCTTGTAAACAAAAACAGCTTCGCACGTATGTACGTCTGGTGGTCAGTAAAATCGAGAAAAATAATAGCGACTCTTAATAATCTGACGATCATGGTATAAATAAAATATACTCAAAGTAGCTTGGTGTACCAAATGTTCACCACTCGTGGTGAAGTGGTGTTAACTGCGCGCCAAAGGCTCGCGGTTATCACAACTTCACCACTCGTGGTGAACATTTGGTACACCAAGCTACTAGGGTATATCCTACATGTACAAAATGTTGTATCACAGTCTCGTTCTTGTATCTAAGGCTGTATCTCGACTCGTCTTGGACTCGTCTTTGTCTCTATGAGACATGGCTTTAGAAACAAGGGCTCGACTCTTACTTTAATTTTATTTGTTTTACAAGGATTGGCGAACAAGTTATGCAACTTATATTAACGTCGTTCCTTGGCCCAATGGCGTAGGTGTGTTAGGTGTGTGGGATGACATTCATAGCTGCAACGTCTTGGCCTTGCTCTTCTCGAATACTACGAAGGGATCTTTAGTCTACACGGAGTGTGTCTCTCTCCGCACAGAGGACAGCCAGTTCACGTCCCAACCCGATAGGACGTTACGCTGTGACAGCATCAACCCCTCAGTTGATGTTGACAGAGAGTGTCCGGACACCTCGAGAACTTTCCCCGACCGGGGATCGTTCCCGAGACCTCTGGCACGAGAGACCAGCGAACTTATCCATTTGGCTACCACTCTTCCAACTCGACTGTGGTACAACATTTAGTACATAAACATGATGGTGATAATAATACAATTATACAACTGAAGCATGATTTTACCATTCATATTACCCACTCCCAGAATACAATGTCAAATTGATTGTTTTTAATGAGGATTATTGTGGAGTGTGTGTATCAATTAGTTCCAAGTATTCAATTTGTCTTTCAAAATGTTTGAAGCTGCTTAACACAGTTACTGACATAAGTGTTACAAATAAACCAACTATTGCGCAGTTATCATAGATAATGTTACAATTGGTGTTTAGTTAGTAATATATTCTCGAAAATAGTACAATAGCGGTCGTACAAGTTGTCTCGTCACGATCACACCCTGGCTGGATCGCGTCAGACTCATCTGAAGTGGCGAACTCCTCAAGACAGTCACATATCCTATGAGCGTGAATACCACTCACGAAGAGAAAGTTAAGATTGCTGTTCAGAGCTGTTTTTAGTATTTCTTCTTATTAGTTTTATTTCAGGAAGGTGTAAGAAAATATTTAGTTTGTATGTGTGTTGGGGGAGGATATTGTTTGTTTGTATTCTTTTATTCCTCCAGATTACAGGAGAGTATAAGATTAAGGCAACAAACGAATAAAAATAACACAACAGAATAGTGAATTGACAAGAACAAGAACAAAATATATTAAAGGTGACCCAATAAATATATAAATACGTAAATAAATAAATAAATCAATAAACCAATAAATCGATAAATAAATAAATAAAGTGCGATAAAACTGTACAGGTGGATCAATATCAACTCAAACATCAACTTCCGACTTTAATACGAGACAGGCAGTCGGACAGCTAACTCAAAGGCTTTCTGCACATATTTACACGCATATATATATATATTGATGTCCGGATATACAGAGCACCGAAGCACATTCCCTCTCCCACGAGCAGGACGAAATATTCAACTCACGGGCTACGAGTGAGTAGGCCAAAATGGTTGATACCACAAGTGGGACAAAAAAAAAACACTCCGGCACTCTGCATCCTAATTATATTATTTCAATCGCATGTGAACATTTTTTGAAAGTTGAGAATCCGTGAAAACACAGACTCTCACTTAAAGAACTGAATGTCAGTGTAGTTTTCTGAAGATGAAGTCTGGACAAACAAGAGAAACATATTTGTATAATGAGCTATGGCAAAGG
Source organism: Pictodentalium vernedei (assembly GCA_031216915.1). NCBI lineage: Eukaryota > Metazoa > Mollusca > Scaphopoda > Dentaliida > Dentaliidae > Pictodentalium > Pictodentalium vernedei. Next base: position 88,447,616 of record CM062297.1, on the reverse strand, counting down.
TGTATGAAAAGCAACACATCGGAAGGAATTTTGGAGATTAGAGATTCTAACTCTCTGTCAACTTTTCCAAGGAGTGTCAGGGCCAAGTTTATTTGGTTTGAAGACTCGACATATAAATACACATGGACACCGAATTTATCACAAAGTGAGTTCCAAAACGTGTTACGGGCCTCATTTAACATCCTGCATCCAGCAAGTACATGCTGCAACGTGTCTTCGTAGTTTTCGGAACACAATCTGCAGTTATACATTCTATTCACACTAGTAGGAGTGGTCAACTTTACAATAATTTTGATAAGGGGTGTGCGCTTGGGGAAATTTTGACACACCAGCCAGAGAACACATTTGCCAGTATCTTCATGAAAACTATAAAATCGTTCCAACTCAAAGCTTTCAGACTTTTTCATCTGCCTGTCGTTTTGGACGGAGGATTGAATAGAAAACTTCACAATTTGCTTCCAATCACACTTCGAAGGAAAGGCTGCTTCACGACAGAGAGTAATAAAATAATTTTCTAGGTCATATTTATCCAAAATTGTGTAAATATCTGCTGAGAACCCTCTTACTGAGTTACTAAAATCATTGAAGATGAGGTAGAGTGATCTATATAGAAATAGTTTCTTACATGTTTTTGTGCAACTCACATTGCAAATATTTCTCAGAAACCTCAATTTCTGCCGATCTATTAAATTTAATAATGGCATAGCCCCTAAAAGGCCGAGAACTGCGTCTGTTTTAGCATTTATGGGTAAACCTTGGAGAGTTTTGATGCAGGACCGATGTGTTTTCTCAAGTTTACTAATTTCTTCAGCAGACATATTGTTCCAAATGTATGAGCCACAAAGAGCCCTAGGAATAACTAAGGTCATGTACATTTTATAACAAGTTAGAGATGTAAGACCATTGCGATGAATGTCACTGTTAAGTAACATTAAGAACGTCCCGCGTAATTTATCAATACTTCTGTCAACTCTCGCTGTTTTTTGTCTATTTGTCAATATTTGTATACCAAGGTGTACAACAGAATCACTTTCAGATATTACTACATTGCACAAAAGCCATTTACGACAAGGTACGCTTTTGGGTTTGACCGTTTCATTGAAGACAACAACAGAACATTTTGATGGGTTGTATTGGTATCTCCATTTTAAGCTGTATTGCGTACATATATTCAAAAGCACGTCTAGTGAAAATTTGGAGGCGGCTAACAGAGTCATGTCATCCGCGTGAGTTGGACAGGCACAGTTTATGTGGTTTATGTATAAACCGTGACACGAGGCTACAAGTTCATTTAGAAGATCGTCTATGAACAAGGTATACAACGATGGAGAGAGAATTCCACCTTACCTTGTGCCTTGTTTAATTTGAAATGGCTGTGAATAGAGACCCATAAACATGACCACGGTCGTCATATCTGTGAATAAATTATCAAATAAATGAAACATTGTACCGTTAACCCCTCTCTCATTGAGTTTGTAAAGAATACCATCGTGTCAAACGGTGTCAAATGCTTTCTTACCATCCAGAAAACAAGACAAAAGTTTACCATGTTTCTCTTTCGTTTGTTCAATGCTTTCATTCACATATGTCATAAGGGAGTTCATTTTACTTTGGTATCCAGATTGGAGGGGGTTAACATGCCATACACTTGGTTTAAATGTTTTGATTCTTTGCATAATGAGGCTTTCAAACAATTTGTAGAGGACGGGTAAAAGAGAAATTCCTCTGTAACTATCGGGATCAGTCAAGCTTTTAATTCCACCTTTATGTAAATTGATTAAAATACCCCTTTTGGCAAATGGAGGAACATATGAGTTTTGTAAGAAAGCAGTAAAAAGCCTTGAAATGGCTTTATGTAAACTTAGATAAACTTAGATTCTCGTTGTAAATCATATCATGGCCACATGCTTTGTTAAACTTAAGCTTGTCTATAAGGAATTTTATCTCCGATTCCCTTGCAGACGCCATTACAGGATCAAACGATTGAACACATTTTCTTCTCGAAGATTTTTACAAGTTTCTGTTACATGACATCGAAATCTTTCATCGAATTTGTCACTTTCTAGGGGGGTATCAGGGACCGATCAGGACTATTTAAAATACGCTCTAGCCTCGGAGCCTATTTTTTCAATTCATGCGCCAGATTTCAATTTACGGAGTCACACTGCTGTTTGTAACACACACTGCAAGTATGTAATAGCTCTCATAATTTTCATTTAGTACACTATAGCAAACATTAATCTTCACAGTGGTTTCTGATCAAGTCTTGGCTGCCTATTTAGGCAGCCAAGACTTTATCAGAAACCACAGTGAAGATTAATGCTTGGTAATTAAGACTTGAAGAATTACCTTAAGCACTCTACAACAATGATAAATGATAATCATATATATAATACATGTAAGAGTGTCTCTCTCGATTATCCATCGAAAGAATATAAAAATATGATCTGAGAAGTTACGCGCCAACTGAGAAGCCTATTTCTGAGATCTAAGAGCCAGGTTCTGATGTTTCAGAACCAAATACGCACTGGCGCATGCCCAGGTCGGTACCTGGGGTATAAATTGACTGGAAATAGGATGCCCAGTGGTTTGCAATTTCTTACGGGTCTTCAAGAACTGACTTCCCAAATTTCATCACGCTTGTCCCCAAAGTGTGACCTCGTTTTCGTCTCCGATTCACGAGTTTCCAAAATAGCATTTGGTCCATATCACAAGCACGATCTATTTCATTCAGTTTTTCCTTCAAGAAATTCTCACTGTGGAACTTATATTTTTTGCGAAATAACACTTTGCTTCTTTTGTAATTTACGTAACTTTCATGACATAACCCTCTGAGCCTACCCTCTTGCACCCATATTTGGCGGAGAACTTTCATTCGTTTGTGACGAAGTTTGAGTTCTTCATTCCAAAACGGTTTTCTGAATGGTTTATATTCTTTCTGTGGAACAACCTTTTCTGTAACTGAACGAATTATATCAGTAAGAAGATTGTATGATCTATCAATATTAACATTCGTTATCATCTCATTTTCATAATAACGTGACTTTGTTAGAAAGTCGTCAATATCAGAAATATACGTCTCTTGGATTACACTGTGTGTCTTTAGGATTTTCCACTTGAGTTTTTTTTTATTTTAAATTGACCTGCATAATGTTTATTATCACAGAGAGGAACATCTAATTGTACAATTACCGGTAGTCCAGGCACATTAGACATAAAAATGAGAAAGTAAGGAAAAAAATCGGAGAAAGCTGATTTTTTTTATATGTTTCCGGGACACACATTGCGGATAAAGTGTGAAAAGTCCCCGCGAATCCGAGTTGAGCTTTTTTAGTTATAGCGTTTTTTTTTGATGAAAAAAAAAAATTAAAAAAAAATTCGACCCAGCTCCATATTTCTCATTCTTATTCGCCTTAGTAGGGTGAGAATCATAAATATCGTGCTGAATTATATTGAGAATACATATCCCCAACAGAAAATACCAACTTTGTACCCATCCTCACACTCAATGGTGAAATATTCACGAAAATGTACAAAATTACGAAAAAAAATTTATTGTTTTCATACACACAACGGTACACAACGTCCATTAAATCAAATCTACGACTACGTTGGGAGTTAAATTATATATCAAAAATTGCAGAAAAGCAGTGGCTTTATAATGATATATAACAATAGTCATTTATTCCATAATGAACTGGTGAAACGTGTGAAATATTAACCATACCCCCTAAACTCAAATTCAAACGGCATCGACTTTTCTCATTCAAATACCGTATTATAGCATTAAAACGACTAACTGGTGATCATTCGAATATTGGCTCTGGTGAATTCGGGTACATCCCTTTGAAAGGTTACAGTAAACCAAGCAAATCGGGTCTTGACGAAATTGTGATGAAGGATTTATCAACTTTGGGTGAATCTGATCCGAAAAATTTGAAACTCGCAAAAACAGTCGACAGTCTTTGGTCTTTGACGCATGTACTGAGAGTACCTTGCCCATCTTGGGCTGGATATATGCACATTGTCACATCATCAGATGATTATGAAACAAGTGATGTCGAGATACTTCCCTTTATTAATTTTGATCCATCCAACCCGAGCACAATTTACACTGCTCTCATGTTTGCACAAACTGAATATGAGAAACAGGGACTGAACGTTTGTCCAGTGACGTTTGACCAACCACTTTATATCAAAGCAGTGGAGATTGTGTCTTCGTCAGATAAGTTGACAAAAGTTTTCGTTAGACTCGGCGGCTTCCATATGATTATGTCATATTTAGGGGCAAATGGTTCGATCATGGCTGGTAGCGGCTTGGATGAACTTTGGGGGACTGTTTATGCTGGTGGGTCAATCCATCATTTGATCAGTGGTCATGCATATTCAAGAGCAGTTCGTGCCCATTTGCTAACACAAATTGCCATTACAAAACTTGTGTTTGAAGAAAGCCGAACACCAGATAACATAGACTGCACAGAAGTCAATGAAATATTCTGTGGACTTGCCAGAGGTGACTGTACAACAGCTGACGCTGTCAATCAAGAAAGTGTCAACCATCTACTGTCAAAATTACACGAACTGCTCCAGAATGCGTCCGTAGGACGCACAGGAAAGCTTTGGGTACAATACTACGAGCAAATAGGTCTTCTCCAGTTGTTCTTGAGAGCAGAGCGCACAGGCGACTGGGAACTCCACACATATTGTGTTCGCAATATGATTCCAGTATTTCACGCAGGTGGTCATTTTGCATACGCAAAAAGTTCTCATCTCTATTTGCAGCAGATGAATGAGCTAACAGAAATAATGCAACAGGATGATTTGAAGTTGTTCACTGAGAAAGGTTACTTTACCATAAGGCGCTCAGATAAATTCTGGGACGGGATATCTTCTGATCAGACCATAGAGCAGTGTTTAATGAGAATGTTCAAGCTCCCTGGTAGTCTCACACATGGCAGGGGAATAACCGATAGCACTGTTGCGAAATGGGTACATGGACTACCTCTTTGCCTTCCGATATGTAATGCTCTCGAAAATTTTGTTCATGTTCACACTGGTCATGGCGAACAACATCGGGATCTCCGTCAAAGTTCACAATTGACTGATGCCAATGATATCACCAAATTATTGAACTGGCTCAGAGTGCATTCCCCCTTTCAGAATAGAGATCCACTACAATTAGTCTCTATAGCGACCGGGCTTGTGGCCGACGAAACTGTGAACTGTGACCAAGTTCGCAACATTGGTGAATGTTGCGTATCGAATGTTGTAAGCAAAACGTTCAACAGCATCAAACTACGACGTGTTGACACTGTGAAGTCTTTCGCATCGATGGCAAATAGCATCAAAGTCCGTGGAAGTAACGTAGTGATTGACCCCACAATTCTGTTCAACCGCATCACATGTGTTATTCAGTCACAAGCAGAGATGGAAGAGTATCTCAAATATGAACTCGCCCCGAAACCACCAGCATTGTTTGATTCTGCTGGAATGAGGAAGACACAGAAAAGCACGCTCGGTAAGATCCTCAAAACATACGGTTCCGAGCAAACTAAAATCCCAGAACATTCTCTGTTTGTTGTAGATGGTGGATTTTTATTGAGGGCAGTTGTATGGCCTAAACAGTCGTCATATAAGGACATATGTACATCATATTCCAATTATCTAGTGAGACATTTTGGGGCGAACGTCGTGGTTGTTTTTGATGGTTATGCTTGTACAATGTCGACAAAGGGCATGGAACAAGCCCGTAGATCTAAAGACAGGTATTCCATTGATATCAATATCTCACCCGAGTTACCAGCCACCACACCCCAATCCGATTTCCTTGCAAATGCCAAGAACAAAACCCAACTGATCGATCTTCTAATGCAGGAGCTATCTGCTATCAATATTCAGTCCAAGCAGGCCGAGGCTGATGCTGATGTACTGATAGCCGAAACTGCACTTGACATCGCTCAAGATGACAACAATGTTGTCGTTGTGGGAACAGACACAGACTTGTTAGTCATTCTTACCTCTCGAGTTCAACCGGGATGTAATATTCACATGATGTATTCCATTACCCCAAACTTACTAGTTTTAGTTAGTGAAATAGCAACCAAAATGGGTGACCACAGAAGCAACCTCCTTGTAGCACATTCTATAAGTGGTTGTGACACTACTTCTGCACTCTTTCGAGTTGGTAAGAAGAAAGTATTCAGTACAATTGTCTCCGATGTTACTAGCGACTCACAACAGTATGTCAACACAATTTTGGCGGATGACAGTACACCAAGTGCAGTAGCCGCTGCCGGGGAACATCTTCTCCTAATCTTATACGGGAGTAAAACTGTTTCCTCTCTCGACCAATATAGATATGTCACTTACAAGCGTTATGTAGCAAAATCTAAACTGAATAAACCCATCGACCTAGCCTCACTCCCACCAAGCAGCGATGCTGCACAACAACATGTCTACAGATGTTATCTCCAGGTCCAACAATGGCTGGGCACTTCGCTTCCTCCGACGGATTGGGGTGGTCGCTAGACAATGGACTTCTTGTACCGACTGCAGCCACAAAGCCATGTGCCCCCGATGACCTACTGAATCTGATCAGTTGTGGTTGCAAGAGTGCTTGTACAAAAAGGTGTGGGTGTAAGAAGGCAGGACTCTCTTGCTCATGTTTGTGTAATTGCAGTTCGGATTCTTGTAACAACCACAGAAACACTGTCCTGTCGGAAATTTCTGAGTTCGATGAATAATATGTATATAGGTCATGTCATTTCTGTATATAGCGTTGATAATAGTCAATGTAACTTAATCCATGTTGATTGATTTGTACATTCTGTAAATATTATTTATTCATTTTTGTACATTCTGTAAATATTATTTATTGATCTAATGCTGCCAGACACAGACGTGTCTGTTCGGTCCCAAGCCCGAAAATAGTTGAGTTCTCATGCTGACGAATTTTATGCCAAAAGGGGAACTCGGCCAGAAGCAGAGGGGGTCTTCCATAATGTCTATTTTGTAAGCAGTGATAAAAGTCTTCAAATGGTGGTGGATTTTTTATCGTCTGTCCAACTAACATCCCGTTCTGTACTACGACCCTTTGGGCAAATCCGTTTGGAAAATCGTCATTTTTTGCGTAAATCCGATACTTTTTTGTGAATTTTCAATAATTTTTCGCAGAAATTGTCACAGAATGCACATTTTCCTCTAGGTAAATGTATATTAGACATTATGTAGCTCGAAATACGCGTAAACAAAAAATACAGTTGGATCAATTCGAGGTTACAAAGGTCGTGCGATTTTTTTTTATTTTTTTCAAACGCGTTTTCGAAAAAAGGCTGTAGAAAAAAAAGCTCAACTGGGATTTTAGGGGACTTTTGTCTAATCGTTCAGTGACATGTACTCGATATTCCCTGAAAAAATCAGCTTTCTCCGATTTTTTCCCCAAGTGAAACCTAATGTTCTTGGGCGACGGGTAATGATTTGAAACATTTAACGGGGTATCGCCTAATATTTTATCATATCAAGGTTTCGTTTTGGAATTAGCACCTGATCGATAAGACTGCTGTGTTTTCCGTCATAAGTGCAAAATGATTTCAGTGAGCCCCTACAAATCTCGTGACAAGAGACATTCAGAAGATCGCATGATTCTAGTAGTGAAGATAAATATTTGGTTCGTGAATCCGAAAGGAATTTACATCCTGGTCTGTCTCCTGATAAACATGCATTAAAGTCACCTATGATAATTACAGTCCCATGTATGGAGTAACTATTATATAGGTCTTTCAGCTTATCGACATATTCGTTGTAAAATTCAGTTGCATGATTTTTACAAGGAAGGTAAACTTGAAAAATATATAAGACCTTGGACTGAGTGAGTTGAAATTGGATGCCTATGATTCTATCATCGTCTATAGGAATCGCGGATACGCGGTTGGAGTATTTTTTGTGCCAGAGAATTGACACGCCTCCCTGGCCCCTACGGTTGAAGAGGGGCATTCTGCACGCGTAATCAGTAACCGTGTATGAAATATAATTTGTGTCAAGAGAATCTATAAACTCTTTGTTTTTCTCACTCAGCCAGTGTTCACTGATACCTATAAGGTCGTTTTGTGAGATGACAAGAGATTGGACAAATACGCTGCGCTGGACATGACGCCAGTGCAGTTCCAGCATGCTATAATCAACTGCGTGATAAAACACACAACAACAATAAACATGCTATGAACGAATTGGCGTTAACCACAAAAGTGACATTTCATTGAGGTACAATATCCCAGAGTATGTACCCCGGGATCAAACACCTTATAAAGTCATCCTTACCATACCCAAGCTGCATAATAATACGTAAATTGTACACCTGTATAATTACCACTGTTTGGATATATTTCAAAATCCGTGTTTACCGTCGACAATTATAGACTGTAATTTAGCCATCCGACTGATCCCAGAAACTTCTGAAAAATGAACACATGTTAACATATGTAATTCAGGGACAGATCAGGACTATTTAAAATACGCTCTAGCCTCGGAGCCTATTTTTTTCAACTCATGCGCCAGATTTCAATTTACGGAGTCACACTGCTGTTTGTAACACACACTGCAAGTATGTAATAGCTCTCATCATTTTCATTTAGTACACTATAGCAAACATTAATCTTCACTGTGGTTTCTGATCAAGTCTTGGCTGCCTATTTAGGCAGCCAAGACTTGATCAGAAACCACAGTGAAGATTAATGCTTGGTAATTAAGACTTGAAGTATTAACTTAAGCATTCTACAACAATGATAAATGATAATCATATATATAATACATGTAAGAGTGTCTCTCTCGATTATCCATCGAAAGAATATCAAAATATGATCTGAGAAGTTACGCGCCAACTGAGAAGCCTATTTCTGAGATTTAAGAGCCAGGTCCTGATGTTTCAGAACCAAATACGCACTGGCGCATGCCCAGGTCGGTCCCTGTAATTATGGCATTTGACTGACGCAGTAAACTAGTATACCTAATGTAACAGAGTAGGGTATCAGGTAGATTCGGTGGCATTCCAACCCAACAGCATGCTCGGGCTGCATGGTTGAAACACCACCGAACCCTCCCATAACGGCAAAATAGAGTTGCCAGAATGCTGCAGACAACATTTGCAGTTTCATTCAATTCCACAGTGTTCAAATAATCAAGATCACATCTGGATTTACTGACAAGAGGTTGAGTTCACCGCGGTGGAACGTTATTTTCATTTAAATTCTGCAGTTGCTAGTTATAAGGTGTCCGTAAGCTCAGTCTGAAAGAGGTCAGACAGAATATGGTAAACTAATGGGTATTGTACGAGAGATAGCACAGAACAAATGAGCATGTATGAAACTCAGTTTGGTCAAGCGATCTGTCTGATCTGAATGTTGGCTTGATTGTTGAACACACGCTGAGTCAAGAATGGAATGCCATAAATGAAATGTTTGCCTGTTTACCGTTACAACGTCTCGATACAGGAGCGTCTATAACGGTACAACTGTCAATCAGCTTTGTGTACTGTTTGTGTGTTTTACCGTTATGCCTTCTCGGAAACAGGGCGTCTAATAACGACACAATTGTCAATTGCCTTTCACAACCTAACTGACAATAGAAGAACGGAATAAAAGACTAGTTGATTGCACAGTCACTGGGATGAAGCAGTTTTCTTGTGAGAGTTTTTATAGGAACCCCAAGCGGGCCGTAGGCCCGCAAAGGGTTCCACATATCCAGTCAGATAAATGTGTTCCAGAACAGAATTCTCTATAGCCGTCAATGTGATTTTTGAAGTGGACAGTAAATTTCAGTGAAAAAACCACGTAACTTCCGGTGTCGAATTGCCCATGCAATTGCAATTGGCCTGTCCCCCTCTGGGAATCAAATGTTTTTTGTTTCGCCTCAAAGCTTTGTGTGATACATTTGCCTACATATCTACACTTCAGGGGTAACCAGGCCTTCTCAACCGAGAACCGCGACAAATCAGCGGCCGGCCAAAGTGTTACTATTATTACTCGAGTTCTGTCCTACTGGAGGTTTGTCAATATGCTCAGCTGATGATCTCGTCATTTCAGATCGAACTCTCAGTCCTGATTTCGTTGCAGCTTGGCTGCCAGTGATAACCTCAATCGAAAAATACGTACATATAACCGATAATATAACTGATAATTGTTGTTATATTGGTGCGATTGTATACAGATATGCATTGACACGTACCTCGTGAAATATCAAGATGAACAGAAACTCAGTTGTTGAATTATCCGAATGTTAAGGTGTTGTAAAAGTAAGGAAAAGTTTGCTTGAAAAAAGGGTATACGGACGTTTCGTCCGCAAGCCGAGTCGTCCGCTTGTCAAGGAAAATATTGTCTGCACATTTTCTACATTTCGAACAAGACACCCACCCCCTACTAACGTGTGACATTTCCCCAGATTAAGCCCAATATTCTCACATATAAAGCCTCCTGATGTATTTAGGTTAAGAGTGTGATGTACAACATCATCTTTCAGGTTTGAAACACAAATGATGTCATATATTGGCTGATATATTGATATGTTTTTAAAAAATTGCACAAGTTGGAAATGCACATTTTTGGTGCACTCAAGAGACTCACCCACCCCCACATCACGTCTTGCAAATTTTTGCCCCCCCCCCCCCCCCCAGCCCGCCCCCTCCCCCTGGAATAATTGCAAAATTATAAGATTATGTTACGGAACTTAATATAACAAGTTTTGATGCATTTCTTAATATAATTATAACACGTTTTGATGCGTTTCTTAATATTATTAATTCCTATAATACATTTGCTAATAATTTTGTGATTATTCATTGTAAAGCGCCGGTGATGCGCTTCCAAGAATAATTGCAAAATTATAAGATTATGTTGCAGAATTTAATAAACCATAAATTTTGATGCGTTTCTTAATGTAATTAATTCTTATAATACATTTCCTAATAATTTTTCTATTATTCATTGTAAAGCGACGGTGCGCCTCCATGAATACAAGTTTGCAAAATTATAAGATTATGTTGCAGAACTTAATATAACAAATTTTGTTGCATTTCTTAATATAATTAATTCTTATAATACTTATGCTAATAATTTTGCAATTATTCACTGTAAGGTGCCGGTGGAGCTCTTCAATGAAAAATTGCAAAGTTATAAGATTATGTTGTGGAACTTAATATAACGTACATATACTTTAAGAACTTTTACTGTAATAATATAATTTTTATTGGTAATCCATTGAATAAACAGTAATTAAAATTTATTAGATGGCTGGATAGTTTATTTTGTTCTGACATTTCTGTTTTCAGAATTTCATACACATATATGAAATTTAATGTAAGGAGGTACATTAAGATATATTACAATGGAGGTGCATTAAGATATATTACAATAGGTAATATACAATAAATTATACAATAAAATTATTATATAAATAAAAAATGATTCAAAATGCAATACTTGAATACTTTCCCCCAGCGAACGAGTTTCGGACGTGTTGGGTAAAATTGTAGAGGACGACTTGGGTAAAATTGCAGCGGACGATTTGGTTAGCAGACGAAATGGGTGTAATTCGAAAAAGTGATACTGACAGGTTGCTTTCAGTCCCGTTAGAAACCAAAACAAAGTAATAATGTGTTACTTTTTGGTGCCATCTGTATTTCTGAACAGTGCTTTGTAGTTTCAAACACTAAAAATGGAAAATAATAACCCTTTTGGATATTTACCGCCGTTGAAAATGGCATGTCATCTTTTTTCGGGAACTGGGGGAATCTTCGGCGTGAGGAGAACTAGGCCCAGGGAAGAATCATCCAAAAGAAAAGCAGTACACATCTGTTAGGATATTTTAGATACGCTACGATATTCGTTTTAACTCCTGAAAATAATTCTTAAAAAAAATATTAATAGATTGTTCGATATTTATTGAAAAAATATTAATATAAGGTATATCGTCGAGCAATTGTCTCTACAGTAAATTCACATTTGATGTGTTCTGTTATAATTAACGTCTCTCATCTGTTAGAATAGTATCCAATCACTTAGGCTCCAAGTCACTTCGTCCTCTGATCACTTCGACCTCAAAGTCATTTCTGCCCTAGTCGTTTCGGTCCCTTGGTCATTTCGGCACCATTTTAAGTTTAAAGATCTATAAAGATCAGTGCATAGTTCATGTTTAGAAGTAATGGGTAATTACCTTTATTAAGTAATGTTCAGTTTTTTGTATTTACACAGTGTACAGAACAGTTATACATGACATTAAAAATTATCCATGTGTTCAATTTTACATACATTTAAGATGCTATTTGTATAAGTAAGAGAAATTATTTTACTTTGAAATTTTGCAAAGTACCGGAATATGCAGTCATTTATTCATATTGTTATGCACAATTCCTAGTCACCTTCCAGTTTGAGGTTCACAGGGTTTCTTTTTCTTTTTTTTCTGAAACAACCACCAGACTGCGATTTTGATACTACCATAAATATGTCCACATTTTCTAAAACACAGAGCAGAATCCTTGTAGTTATGCGCAATTCCTAGTCCCCTTCCAGTTCGATGTCCACGGGGGTCTGATCCCAGTGCCCCACTTCCAAGGCGTACACTCAAACCAAATCACATTACTTACCCTCGCTTCCGGCTCTCATAGATTCATAAGCAAATAAAATTATTCAGGTCACAAGTGATTTCAAATCCCACGTAGTCCATGTGCATCTTCGATATGCTGAAACTTTTCTTTTATTTATTCATCATGAAAGAAAATCTACTAGACATATATCATGTATACCTGAATATCTAATTGAGAGATATATATGTTGAAAAAAAATTAAATAGAAAAATGTTAAAATTCAAACAATATTTGAAAATATTTAAAGAGGCCGAAATGACCTTGTATATTGGGGCTGAATTGACCTGAGGCTGTAATGACTGGGGCCAAAAATGACTTGGGGCCAAAGTGACTGGAATTCGTGAAAATTGCATCCAAACTGTCCTCCAACAATTTGACCCAAACTGGATACTAATCTAACCCAAACCATCCTTTGGCAATTTGCCCCAAACTGTTCTCCAAAATAGGGACACATGATTCTTATTGATTTATTTATTGGGGTTTAATGTGTTTTTTCTGTACAGTGGAACCCTGTTAATTGAAGAGCCACTTTGCCAATAACATTATTCAATTAGCAGGAGTATTCAACTAACAGGGATTGTGTCACTTTCCTGTATTCCAGAGATAAACTTAGCATTTATTCTATTATATTTTGTTTGACAGAGCTCCATGAGCTCTGTCAAACAAGATATAATAGATTAAATGCCTGTATTGAATGTACTGAGGCCAAATTGGTCTATAACCAAAGGAAAACTGGGAGGAGTCAGGGCAATTTCTCAACATGTTACAAGATTTTTTATTCAATTAACAGGAGATTACTCTATAACCTATATTCAATTACCAGGTCAAATTTGTACTGGAGGTAAATGGTTTTGTGTTGGGAAATTATATTCTATTAACAGGGATACAGTTAAAACTAGAAGTCCTAACATGAAATGCGCACAAATAGCACGTCGATTTGCGCGTTAATCTACACGTTATGACCATAGTAAGGCTAACATATTCTGTACATATGGCCTGTGCACAAGCAATGTTTCAGCCAATGGACCTCCGGGTAACCCGGAGGTCCATTGGCAGAAACATTGCCTGTGTTTACTATGAGTAATCAGGAGAACCTGCCATGCTTTGGATGCCATTCGATATGGCAATTGCGCGCAATTCCTACGCGCAATTAAGCCTAGATAAGCGCATGATTCGGGACAGGACTTCTAGTTTCAACTGTATACAATTAAGATATATCCAATTAAGTGAGCACAACTGTATAACCCCCCCCCCCACACCCCCCCACCCCCACACACACCCCAATCAAAACCATCATTCAAAGGTCTTGGATTCAGCAAATTTGATTTCTTTATTTATTGGGTTTAACAACAATTTTTACTGCCAGGGCCACCCAACAGTTTTACTGGGGGAGGAACCCAGCCAGAGCACCCAGAGAGAACTACCGAGCAACAATGACAAGCAACTGTCAGCTTCTCAACATTGTAACTCCAAGCAAGCAGGGTTAGCATTGGTTGAAGACAAGTGCACCATCGATGTGCAGTATGCCTTATTTCAGTTGCCGCAATTGGGATTCGAGCTGAGAACCTCTCACAGCTTGTTTTGGGAAGGGTTTTTTTTGTTCCAGCTTCATTAAGGTTTGTTTCATATCGCACTTGTAATTTTGTCATAATTAGTAATCATAAATCCTTAACATAAAACAATAGAAAAAATGCATAGAATATTTAAAAAAAAAAAAATTCTGTGAGGATTTGACCTCAAGAGGTGATGACATTCGACCACGACTGAGACCAAATATTCTAAGAAAAAGTATGAGGGCTGAATCTTCCTGTGACTAAATCTTCATGAACCCCCTTTTTTCAAACTAAATTGCCCATTACTTATAAAGCACCATAACTAAAGCAAAAACAATACTATGAAATTTCCAAGTCTGAAATTCTATAAATTCCAAATAAATTTACACAAATTATATAGCAAAATGAAGGATGTGGTGTATAGTATGTGTGCATCTCACACACTGACACACAGTCGCCATCAGACATCAGCGGATCCTGAAAGTGTGCTATCGGTACCATATTTGTACCATAATTGATAATAATAAAATAATATTTCATAAGAACAACAAACACAGGAATTCAAAATGCAGCCTCAAGGCAGCATGGTGGTGAATGCCAATGCTGTCCCATTGTCCTTGAAAGGGGGAGTCCTTTACAAAATAGGTTTTTGTTTTGTGATACTCTGGATACTCCCCATTTTTAGCTCAGCTTTGACAAAGTCATATTTAAGGTTGTGTCATAGCCCGTTGTCCATCTGTTTGGGAACAACAATTCAATACGACTCGGGCTTCCGTCTGTTTGGGAACAACAATTCAGTACGGCTCAGGCTAGAGCCCGTATTTATGAACCAATCTTTACAAAACGTCTTGGGTACCTTTGTTATCACCGTGGGATGAGAACGAGTGTTTTTGGGTGCGGTCCAAAATGCAAGATGGCCTCCAGCAGCCATTTTGTACAGAAATTAGTGCAATCAGTTTTTTGTACAGACCTTCTGTATGAAAGTTCTGATTTGAACAAATTTTTGTATAAATGTTTAGTAACATGGAGTACATAACATATAATACAGTTTTTTTTCTCGTGCTGAAATTATGCAAATTAGATGAACTTTAATTTATTCAGTGCTACTTACATGTATACCCAGTAAGTGCACATGCCAATACGGCTCGGGCTAGGCTGTATTTATGAACTGATCTTCATGAAACTTCTTGGGTACCTTTGCTATCACCTTGGGATGAGAATGAGTGTTTTTGGATGCGGTCCAAAATTCAATATGGCTACCAGTGGCCATTTTGTACCGAAATTAGGTACAATCAGTTTTTTGTACAGAACTTCTATACAACTTGGGCTAGAGGCCGTAATTATGAATCGATCTTTACAAAATTTCTTGGGTACCTTTGTTATCACCATCATCCGCTTTCCTGATATTCCAGAAACCTTGAATAATGTAGAATATTCTAGAATATTCTAGAATATTCCTCTTCTATTCAAGCTTAGTATTCCTGGTGTAGAATAATTCCAGGTTCCCACCAGGAATAAATAAGAATAAACATGAATTCAGACATATGTTGAATTTTTAATATTAAAATCCATTAAAAATGATGAAAATGATTTTCTTTTATAGTTTATCCTCTACAATTCCAAGTTTTAGAATTAGTTCCCCACAATTGTATGACCTGGAATAAACATGAATAAACATGAATTTTTGGACTTAGAAAATTTCATGATCAACATTTGAAGAAGAAACTAGAATAAACATGAATTCAAACATAAAATTGAATTTGGAAGTCTACAATCCATTAGAAACGATTAGAGTCATTTTCTTTTGCATGTTGCACTCAACATTTCCAAGTAATTAGAATTATTTCACCGAAATGTCATTGTCTAGAATTAACATGAATAAACATGAATTTTCTGACTTAGAAATTTTAAGTTATTTACTTTGGTAGGAAGAAACTAGAATAAACATGAACACAGGCAGTGACCTATTCCAATTCAGCAAGCGTCCATCTGCCAGTCTCTACAAATCTCATACACGGCTGAAGCTATGGTCCAGAAATTTCTTGTGTGTACATGTACACTGGAACCCTGTTAACTGAATATCCTCTTTGCAACACAAAAATATTCAAAAAACTTAAAAGAGTAATATACATCTAACAGGAATTTGGTCATTTTCCTATCTTCTGGTGATAAATTGAGTATTTGTTCTGTAATATCTTGTTTGAAAAAGCCCATTAAGCTCAGCCAAACAAGATAATGCAGATTAAATACCTCAACTGGGTGTACACATGCCAAAAGTGTCTATCAATATGGCAAATTTGATTGTCGTCCAAGTTATTTGCCAACAGATTTCAAGAATTTTTTTTCAATCTAGAGGAGTTTACTCTATAACCAATATGCAATCAACAAGTTAAACTTGTATGAAAGATATGGTAAACGGCTTGGTGTTCTGAAATTTTATTCTATTAACCCTTTACCCAATGCCGACAACATTAAAAAAAAAAAAATTTTAATTTAAATTTTTCAAAACATGTTAACAAAACCGCATCGTTCCAATGATGGGTCACATGAAGTGGTTTTGTTGACATTTTTTGGAAAATTTTGAATTTTTCAACAGCTGCATTTGTGAATTATGTGGGCGGATGTGGCTGATTCGTTAGGTAAAGGGTTCACCCTTTACCCAACACAGACTTTATCAAAATTTATCATTTTTATTTAAATTTTTCAAAACTTTCCAAGAAATGTCAACAAAACCACATCATGTGACCCCTCATTGGAACCAGCTCAATGAACTTGTTGACAGTTTTGGCCGAATTGTTAGGAAAAGGGTTAACAGATTTATTCAATTAAGAGATATACAATTAAGTGGGAACCTCTGTAATATTAAAAAGAATCATTTTTTTGTTTTATATGTTTATAATTTAAAAAAAAAATGTCTAATAAAACTCCTAGGGGTCTCCCACACAGTTTCATGTCGATACCCAAGAGAAAATTTCACTGAAATTTCAGTGAATTTTGGTGAAAAGGTGAAATTTTGGCGGTATTTCACAGTTTTGATGAAATTCAGTGAAATTTCACAGAAATTTCATGAAATGTGTTCAAAATTTCACTGAAATCTTTTTTTTTAAATTTTAGTAAAATTTTGCCCAACAAATTTCAGTAAAATTTCTTTAAAAAAAAGAGTGACTCAAATTGAACAAACTTGAAAAAGATCCCCCTTGAGATGTTAGAAACCAAATATGAAAGAATTCTAACTGGCTGATCTGAAGAGGAAAATTTTTAAAGAAATGTCCTCACTTTGCAGTTAAGTTCAACTTTGGGCTCCAATAGAGTGCCAAAATATGAACCCACACCCTGATTTGAACAAACATGAATCTGACCAACCTAGAGATGTTGTATACCAAATATGAAAGGATTCGGACTGGAGGATCTGAAGAAGATTTAAAAAAAAAATCCCTCATACTGGACTAAGATAACATTCAGGTCCCCATAGGTAGCCCATATTAATAATCCAAGGGCCCGATTTGAACAACTTTGAATTCGACTCCCCTGTAGATGTTGTATACCAAATATGAAAGGATTCTGACTGGTGGATCTGAAGAAGATTTTTAAAGAAATTTCTTCATATTTCACTAAGTTAAAATTTGGGCTCCTACAGGGAGCCCCAATATTAACCCAGGGACTGGATTTGAACAAACTTGAACCTTACCCATCCTAGAGATGTTATATACTAAAATATCGGAAAATTTTCCTCATATAGCATTCAAATATCAACCCGGGGTCTCGATTTGAACAAGCTTGAATCTCACCCCTCCAGAGGTGTTGTATATCAAATATCAGAAGATTCTAATTGATGATTCTGGAGAAAAAGATTTTTAAAGAAATTCCTTCACATTGCACTGAGTTAAAATTCAGGCTCCAATAGAGAGCCCAAATATCAATCCAGCGACCAGGTTTGAACAAACTTGAATTTGACCTGCCTAGAGATGTTGTGCACCAAATATGAATGCATTTTTTAAAAACAAATTCCTCATATTGCACCCATAGGGAGCCCAAATATTAGCAGGTAACCGATTAGAACAAATCTGAAACTGACCCACCTCGAGATGTTGTATACCAAATATGAAAGGGTTCTGACTGGTGAATGCGAAGATTTTCAAAGAAATTCCCTCATATTACACTAAGTTAAAATTCAGGCTCCCTTTGGGAGGCCAAATATTAACTCAGGGACTCGATTTGAACAAACTTGAATCTGACCCATCCCCCCACCCCCACCCCCCTATAGATGTAGTATACCAAACATGAAAGGATTCTTACTGGTGGATCTGAAGAAGATGATATTTGAAGAAATTTCCTCAAATTGCACCAAGTTAAACTTTGGGCTCCAATAGAGAGCCCAAATACTAACTCAGGGGGACCCAATTTGAACAAAGTTGAATCTGACACCCTAGAGATGTTGTATACCAACTATGAAAGGATTCTGACTGGTGGATCTGAAGGAGAAGATTGTTAAAGAAATTTCCTCACATTTCACTAAGTTAAAATCTTACAGGGAGCCCAAATATTAACCCAGGGACAGGATTTTAACTTAAACAAACTTGAATCTTACCCCTCCTAGAGATGTTATATACCAAATATCAGAAGATTCTAATTGATGATTCTGGAGAGGTTGATTTTTTTAATTTTTGTGAAAAAAAATTTTGTGAGTGCTGTCAGAGTAATGCCCCTTGTAGTGCCCCCTGTGGACGTGGCATCTTTATTTGAACAATCTTGAATTGACATATGATAAGGTACATGTGTACCAAATTTTGTTCAATTTGGTCCCGGGTTTATGAGAAGTCGATAATGTAAAGTTCACGCCTGACGGACGGATGGACAGAAAGTGATCACTTGAACTCCTCCTAACTTTCAGTCAGGTGAGCTAATAAACTTTTATCTCACCCCCCCCCCCCCCTCCTCCAGTCGACGCCTATGCCACTCTTTGTAAAATGTGAATATAACAAACAAATTCAGTGAATTCATGTCTCCCGCTGGGCAGCAGTTTCAAGGGGAATTAATGCATACAGTGGAATATAGTTGAGTTGAAGTTATTTGGAAGTGACAGAACTGACAATGCTTCAGACAGTGGTTATCAGATTTATTTTCACGGAGGTTACTGTCAAAGCAAGTAAAGTGATGTGGAGTTTTACTGTGAGAATCACTAAAAATTAAGACTGTATAAGACATATTACATTAAACTGATGTGAAAAGTAATCCATATATGAAATTTCATTGAAATCAGTTGACTCTAAGGAAAGTTAGAGTCTGGAAACCATCAGCCAATCAAATTTAAGCAACCAAATTAAATATGCACGGAAAATGCCCATGTTCGAACTTGGACCCACAATTGATGAAAGTGATCTACTACCCAAATTTCATCGAAATCGACTGACTATAAGGAAAGTTAGAGTCTGAAAACGAAAAACACGTAAGGTGTGCACTTATTGTGTATTGGTAGTAGCACTGAATAAATCAAAGTTTCCCTAATTTGCATAATTTTTGAACGAGAACAAAACCCGTATTATATGTGATGTATTGCATGTTACTAAACATTCATACAAAAATTTATTCAAATCCAAACTTTCATATAGAAGTTCTGTACAAAAAAACTGATTACACCTAATTTCGGAACAAAATGGCCGCTGGCGGCCATCTTGAATTTTGGATAAAACCCCAAAACACATATTCTGATCTCACAATGATAACAAAGATACCCAAGAGGTTTTGTGTAGATCGGTTCATAAATACGGCTTTTAGTCCGAGGTGCGTTGACGGGGCAGACGGACAGGCCGACGGACAGATTTTCGGCACAAAATTTCCCACATTCGAACTTGACCTAGGTATTGATAAAAGTAATCCATATATGAAATTTCATGGAAATCGGTTAATTTTGAGGAAAGTTAGAGTCCGGAAACCGTCAACCAATCAAATTTCAGCAACCTAATTAAATATGCACGGAAAATGCCCATATTCGAACTTGAACCCACAATTGATGAAAGTGATCTACTACCCAAATTTCATCGAAATCCGATCACTGTAAGGAAAGTTAGAGTCTGGAAACGAAAAACAGGGAAGGGCGGAAGGATGAAAGGACGGACGGAAGGACACCCCGAATTTATTTTTTTAAAAAAGCGGGAGACAACAAAAGACTTGCCACCCAAAGAACAGTGCCCATAGGGAATCGTTTTTTAACCACATTTCCTACCAACAAAGGGGTGAATGCATGCCAGGGTGTAATGGGGTGTGGTGGGGTGGAGTGAGCCAGGGATCTAGGCCCTACAACATTTTCGCACCTCACCCCCCCCTCCCCCACCCCAACTCCAAGAAATGGGCAAACGCAAGCATCGCATAACAGAGTGTCAGTAAATGAAAAACCACAATAATTCAGCTTTTTGCACACTGGTGCCTCGCCACAGAATTTTCTTGTTACTCTTGAAAAAAAACGTTATGTGGCAGCACCGCCAACAGGTGAAAGTCTCGAAGCAGCGTGGTGGTTTTTCAAAGACTGGTACCTACGGACCACATTTCAACATATGATTTCCAAGAACTCTTGATAATTTCGTTTGACGACACGGTGATTTATTTGAACCACTATGACTGACAAATAATGAGAAATACTAAAGAAAAATAGGCCACTGGGAATTTACGACATTACGTCACCTGCAGGCTGCAGTCTGCACGCGCCCGAATTCGAACGCAGAAAGCCGACATTTTGATTCTGAAAGTATATCATTGTTTTTGCTCAAAACAAACAAAAAATAAACGTACTGTTATTCCTTCTGCATGGTATGGGCATATTACTGATTATTTACAAACGCACTGGTGCAAAAAATCCCGATCAACTTATTGTTAATTGCATCCCCCAAACGAACTTTGGCTGGCGCGTGATTTTCGAAGTAAGTTCTTTTTCCGGGTCCAACTTAGTCCAATAATATTAGCCTTCGCCTGTGCTCCGAATTTATTATTTTTTGATTTTTAATATGTCGCACCGTCGAAGTCTAATCTGATCTTTTGTTTTTCCAGCAGCAAAGTTCAGCGAGAGACTCTCGCTGAACGGTTGGACCTCGATTAAAGATCAAATTTCCCCACCTGGTTCCTACTTCCGATTGACAGTTGTGTAAAACACATTTTTCTTCATTCTGGTGGTTATTTTCTTGCAAATAAATCGGTATTTTGAATTATTTAGGCGTCATTTGCACTGCAATTTTTTCAACTCGAAACAAACTGTTGAAACGGAGGATGGGTTGATAGGAAAACGCGGAGTGAAAAACGGAATACCGATAATGTTGTGCACACCAAGTCAAACGACGCGGCAGTCGTTGCAATACATCTCGATTTGTTCGAAACGCTGAGGTCCGTTCCCGGAAATGGGATACGATTTTTAACAATTTTCCAACCGCTGTAACATTACCCGCTTGAAAAAATGTTTTTATTTAATTATTGGTATTTAATACATAATTCGACAGTAAGTATAGGGAATTTATACATCTAATATGAATGTGAAGGCATATTATTCTTGTCGAATGTGGGAACATGTATGGAGAATGAGTATTCATCATATTAGTGTTATGTCGCCTAATTTCGTACTTTGCTGC